>OY720421.1:45227686-50227686 GCA_963082815.1 Melanotus villosus | reverse complement strand
TATCATCCGGGGGATGATAAGTTAATTCCGCAGTTTGACCCTCAAAAGTCTGATCTAGCAGTTGAGCTGTGAGTGCGCCGCGTTGACGAGTTGGTAGCAAATTTTAAATGGAATAATTTGACCGTCGTCCGACTCATATCCACCCGTCTCGTGGGAATTGCTCGAAGATGGTATGATTTCCAAGACCAGCTGACGCTCACGTGGAAGAGCATTAAAAAGAAAATTTTCAAGCAGTTTGCGAAACCATTGCCCTTTGCAAAACTTCTGCGAGAAGCGGCGCTGTATGAGACTCGCGATGGACAGGACTTGAGTGAATATTGATGTTGGAATGAAGACGAAATATTTCCAACAGGCCGAAAGATCGTCAGGGAATGAGAAAAGTGAAAGGACACAGTTACAATGCTTTAATTGCAAGGGTCCACGCCGTGTGAGGGATTGTAAGAGGCCGAAATTAGAGTACTTCAATTGCAGGCGTTTGGGACATGTGGCCAGTAAATGCTCTTTGAAGAAATACGAAGATGTAACGTCAAAGACTTTAACTGCATGACGCCAAGAGCACAAAAAAAATGTTACTGAATTGAACATTTTGGAGAAAGCGAACGCCTATGTTATGACCGTAGTTTTGAACGGCAAAAACTTTAGATGTTTAGTGGATACGGGAAGTGCCTGTACAATCATTCGACAGTGCGTGGCTCGAAAATAAAAATTAGTGCCGAAACCCGACAACACCGTTTTGCGCGGCTTCGAGGGAAACTATGTCGTAAGTGCGGGTTTCGTCGAGGTAGAAGTGCGTGTAGGCCAGGCAAGTGCCGTGGTACAGGTGATAATTGTCGATGATGACAAAATGATGTACGACTGTGTCATCGGTCGTGATTTTCTGGACCTACCGAAGGTTATGTTAGTGAAAGTTGGGACTGAAGTGCGCATTTCACAGTTGGGTGAAATCAAACAAGTAAGTGACATTGAGTGCGCCGATTCCCGAAAAGACGTGAATGTGCGGTTTGGTGATGACGTCTCGCATGACGACAAAATTCAGTGCAAAAGAACGAATTCGAAGATCGTATTGCGACTACTATGGCCAGAATGGGGAAAACGGATGCAGAGAAGTTAGTAATCAAACTGATAACAGCCGAACCTATTTCGTGCAATCCGTATCGGATGCCGCTCAAAGAGAAGGAAATTTTGCGAGGGATCCTGGATGATTTATTAGTTAATGGTATTATTAGAGAGTCGACATCTGCGTATGCGAGTCCAGTCCTTCATGTCAAAAAGAAAACAGGTGATTACCAACTGTGTGTCGATTAACGACGATTGAATGCAATCACCGTAAAAGATAAGTATCCCCTCCCATTAATTGAAGAACAGCTTGATCGTCTAGGTGGCGACGGGAAAGGAGGTAAGT
Organism: Melanotus villosus; assembly: GCA_963082815.1. Lineage (NCBI taxonomy): Eukaryota > Metazoa > Arthropoda > Insecta > Coleoptera > Elateridae > Melanotus > Melanotus villosus. Next base: position 50,226,284 of record OY720421.1, on the reverse strand, counting down.
TTAAGTACTTTACTGCCTTAGACATGTTTTCCGGGTTCGATCAAGTACAGGTAGATGAACATTCGGTTGAAAAGACTGCGTTTATTACACCTGACGCACATTATGAGTTTTTGCGAATGCCATTCGGATTGTGTAATTCACCCTCAGTTTTTCAGCCGTTGATGAATAATGTATTGGGTCCGTTGAAAAATACAGTGGCTTTTCCGTATATAGATGATGTAATTATTCTATCAACGACGGTGGAAGAAGGTTTGCAAAGATTGCGGTTAGTTTTAGAGGCTTTACGTAGGCGAAATATTACTCTAAAACTGAGTAAGTGTTCATTTTTCTGTACTAAGACTATTTGGGTCGTGAGGTTAGTGCAGAAGGGATTAGACCGGGTCGAGCTAAAATTGAGGCCTTTTCACAAATGGGTCCGTCACAGACTGTTAAGCAAGTGCGTCAATTTCTTGGTTTGTCGGGTTATTTCCGGAAGTTTATACCGAACTTTTCCAAAATTGTAGAACCGTTGACACGATTAACCCGAAAAGACGTTAAGTGGTACTGGGAGACTGAACAGCAGTTTGTGTTTGATAAAGTTAAAACGTCACTGACTTCCAGGCCGATACTAGCAATTTTTGATTCCACGCTGCCGACTGAGCTTCATACTGACGCTCACTGGCTGTTGGTGCTGTGCTATTGCAAACGCATTCGGGAGGAGTTCAACGAGTTGTGGCATATTTTAGTAGACAAACCACAGTTGACCAACGACAGTACCATTCGTATGAGCTCGAAACCATGGCTGTTGTCTATGCAGTGCAGCATTTTAGAGTACATTTGTTAGGTTTGCAATTCACTGTGATTACAGACTGTAATGCTTTGAGAACACCGTTTTCAAAAAAGGACTTAATTCCGCGAGTTGGTAGGTGATGGCTCCAGGTGCAAGAGTTCACCTTTGAAATCAAATATAGACCGGGTTCACGTATGCCTCATGTTGACGCGCTTAGTCGTTACCCTTACCCCATAAGCGTTGAAATTAATGAAGTTGACATCACACAGGGTGACTGGATACTTTCAGCACAACTACAAGACGATAAGTTGGCTACGATTCATAGAATTTCAGAATTCAGAAACTACGCAGTATTTTAGAGACTATATGTTGAAAAATACTAAAGTTTATCGGAAGTTAGCAGACGGTAAACGAGTGTGGGAGGTATCACGTGCTGCACGTTGGCAGATCGTAAGGTTGTGTCATGACAACGCAGGTCATTTGGGTATTTGTTACAGTTGAAATCACTCGCTTGCTGTTTTACGTTAATTATCGGGTTTATTTTGGTCTGGTTATATATTTGGACTTGTTACATATAAGCTTGCATGGTTGCATACAATAATGCATACGCCACGCTTCTTTTACTATGACTGTTGCAAATTTTTAGTTAACCTTCTTCTGTACTCAAACACCGTCGCGGATAGACATCGTGTACCTTGGTTTTAGAATTTTGGTTTTCCAAAATTAGTTTTATCATCCAGAGGTACGACTTTATTAAAATGGTTTAGTTAGCCTTAGAGGCCTTTAGAGAATTTGAAACGTTAGTGAGTTTTATATTGAATTACCATTTTAAACCTTTATTGGGATTTTAACTATTCGACGACCATTTTGATAGAAGCATTTCGAAGGGCATTTAACAACTTTTGGGTATGTAATGCATTGGTTTTATTTGAAGATTTCTTACGGTATTCGTTGTATTTCAGCCCTTCTTTTAGTACGTTCTAGTACTTTCTAGTACCTTCTTTTAGTACTTTTTGTAGTACTTCCTGTACGGACGGCGTGTTCGTAAAACCACCTGTTCGTTGGTAGAAAACATCTGTTATTCGCGTGTTGTTGGAGATCACGTTTTGGTTTGGAATTCGCTGTTCTGAAGAAATCAGTACCCCGTGCTTTAACCTGGAATTTTCATGAGTTCAACTTCGTAATCTACAATTTTTAAGACCAAAGGTTTAATTAAGGTTAGACCAATTTCATTTTGAGGTTATCTTATTATATTTTGTGGTATATTTAATTTGAAAAACATCAAACATTTTAGTAGATTTGATACGGTATTTAGTTGTGTTATTAGAAATTTAATTAGAAGCATTTATTAGGAATATTACCCGTAATTATAATTTGCATTGTAATTTAAAGTATTAGTAAAATTTTCAATCGTCATTTAGTAAATCGTACTCCAGTGCGAATATTTAATATAGTGGTTGCTTCCACAGCAACGTGAGTTTATAAATTGTATTTTTGATTTTGTAAAGGAATATTCAAATTTTACGCATTTAAACTTAGTCATTTATTATTTCTTTCAATATATATTTTATCGTAATTGAATTTTGCAAAGTAGTATATGTCTTTTTGGTGTTCCAACACACTTGATCACTGATCGTGGTAGTGCTTTCACGTCTAGAACTTTTAAACTATTTTGTGAGTCTTATGGAGTTAGGAATATCTTGAATACGGTAGCCACTCCCAGTGCGAACGGACAGTGTGAACGCTACAACAAAACTATTGTGACAATGTTAGCCACAACAAGTGTGGAAGATGATGGCGAATTGTGGGACACTCATATAAAAGAGTTGCAAAGTGCGTTAAACGCGTCGTTTAACAAAGGTATTAATAGTACTCCGGTGAAAGCTCTTTTGGGTTTTCAGGCTAAACCAATGGCTGAGGCGCGATTACTGAACTCGTTGCAAGATGCCATTGATAAGGTAGATGTGAAAGAGTTGAGAGGTCGTATGAAGGAGCATATCGATAAAGACCAAAGTAAGCAGAAAGAAAGGTATGATAAGACTCGACGTGAAGCCGATCGTTATGAGGTGGGTGACTTAGTGTTGGTACTGGTACGGGGTCGCGTAAAAAACTCCACCCGAAGTTCAAAGGACCTTTTAAAGTTACACGGGTGCTCTTTAATGATCGATATGATGTTGAAGATTTAAGAGAAGGACAGCGCAATCAGCGTCGCAAGGTTGTTGCTGTTGACAAGATCAAACGATAGATAGCCATCGTGTAAGTATTTGTGTTAAGCATGTTATTACAGGCCCTGTAAGAGTAGGTCATGGGGCGCAGAGACTACGAAGATGATGTCCGAGACCGATACCCTCTGCACATTATTTGAGTCAAAGAGTAATGACAATTGAAAATGGTCATCAGGCACTGATGCAACGAAGATAACATCCGAGGGCTATGTAGCCTACATGTTATCTGAGCGGAGGTGTAACGACGATGTGCCGAAAATGCAGTGATGTAGATAGCAACCGAGGTTTATGCGGCCTGTTTGTATCTGTTGATGATGGGAACAGCAACTGAGGCCTGTTCTGCCTGTATTGAGTTGCTGGGGCCTGTTCTGCCTGTATTGAGTAACGTGATGTATACTGATGGTGAGTTGCTGTGTAAGGAGGGTCTGTATTGCCCGTTCTGTTGAGCTATTGAGTGACATGTGGACGTAGGCCTGTCCTGCCTACTGTCAAAGTGAGGCCTGTACTGCCTGTTCTAAGAGATGTTTCTGAGATGAAACGATAATAATTGAGGTCTACATATACTGCCCGAATTTCGCTACAAGAGTCTCTCTAATAAGTGTTGGTTTTGACAGGTAACCACCTGGTGGCGGAGAGCATGAGGACATATTCGAAGCAGGATGGCCGAGTGTAAGAAATGTTAGCGTCACCACCGATTTGGTTTTGTCTGGGGTGGCGGGTTTGCTGCCACATGATCACCGGGACAAATTGTTGAAATCCGAACCGCTATTTTTAACAATGATGCCCTTATGAAGTAGAAAAGTTACTGTATGCTATTTTGTTAGTTGGGCAGTCGTATAATAAATGTTATATCGATCGGACGCTCTTGTATTATTCTTTTAACTTTTCCAAAAATCCTAATTAATTCTTACATGTGAACATTTTTGAATGAAGGCAGCAGTTTTCAAAACAATTGAAACACATGAAATGCACAAACCAAGTGACAGACTTGCTATAGTTAGTTGAAGTTCTAAAACAATTTGTTTTGAGTCTCGGAACACCCTGACTAAATAAATTTTTTGCAAAGATTTACTTTGTCACCAAAATGTATTAAACTTGATACTAGCATATGTAAAATTAAATGGAGATTCTAAAAATGGGTAAATATAGTACAAGGTGTTCTATTTAAAATAACAAAGTTGAGGTTAATTCCGGGGAAACCGGAAGTGATAGAAATTTGTGTTCTTCGTCAAAAAATGCAGTTGCATATACTAAATTTCATTTTGATATATTAAAATATAATTTAAAAATAGGGTGCGCCAGGTTTCATTGGCCCCCGGTAGAATAGCAATAACTATAACAGATCATTCCATTGAGCGTAATTTAATAATTTATATTTATTTTTATTCCATTACATCCGTGTTACTTTATATCTCAAAAACACTTTTCAACTATACTATTATGACCTAACTATAAATTATTAATATTAAGTAATCCAATTTAAAGTGCTCAATGACCCATGGAACTAAAAGTAGCGATTTAGTTTGACTCGGAAAATTCCGACAAAATGCAAAACAAATAATAATCACATAAACATTTTCTAAAGGATTATTGTGGCATAAATCGAAATACCTTAATTTTTATTAGATGTTGTTACTTAAGATGACTTAATTCTTTAGGATACTGAGGATGGCATTAAATTGGAGCGCTTGATATAAAGTGAGCAAAAAGATCAATGTTTTGGAATATGCCAGCTCAACTTTGATAAATATGCGGAGAAAATTAAGATAGGATATAGTATATTGCGTCATAAGGGAAGATATAGGCATATTTCATCCCGAAGATTTTTGCTGCACGAGCGAACGTAGTGAGCGAGGGCAGCAAAAGCTAAGGGATGAAATATGCCGTTAGATTCCCGTAGGGCACAAGTTATTTTTCCGCATCCATGAGAAGTTCGTATTAAATAAAAATAGTTATAATATAATACGTACCTATGTTTTTGACATATAACCTCAAATTACACATGTCAAATTTGCGTATTAAAAATAATTTCTATAATGAATTTATGTAAAAAATAATCGTATTTGCTTGAATTTTAAAAAATAATTACACTTATCAATCACTCAAATGAAGATTTTTGTATAATCAAATAATAATTTTGATTCTAAATTCTATCGGTAGATGTCACGTCGATAGCATGCACGGTAAAAACCCGCAAATGTTCATATCATCCCGCTTTTTCATATTTACCCGCCATCCGCCATTGTTAACCTCAAATGAGATAAATAATCTGTCAATTACATACCATGGATACGGAAAAATGTTTTTTCCGTATCCATGGTATGTAATTGACAGATTATTTATCTCATTTGAGGTTAACAATGGCGGATAGCGGGTAAATATGAAAAAGCGGGACGATATGAACATTTGCGGGTTTTTACCGTGCATGCTATCGACGTGACATCTACCGATAGAATTTAGAATCAAAATTATTATTTGATTATACAAAAATCTTCATTTAAGTGAATGATGAGTGTAATTATTTTTTAAAATTCAAGCAAATACGATTATTTTTTACATAAATTCGTTATAGAAGTTAGTTTTAATACGAAAATTTGACATGTGTAATTTGAGGTTATATGTCAAAAACGTAGGTACGTATTATATTATAACTATTTTTATTTAATACGAACTTCTCATGGATGCGGAAAAATAACTTGTGCCCTACGGGAATCTAACGGCATATTTCATCCCTCGGCTTTTGCTGCCCTCGCTCACTACGTTCGCTCGTGCAGCAGAAATCTTCGGGATGAAATATGCCTATATCTTCCCTTATGACGCAATATACTATTGTTTCCAACGGTTTCTATGAATGTATTAGCTTTTACTCACACTGTATAAACGTCATTGAAATAACATCTTGCTTTCGGTTTCATAATGTACATAACAATAATAATCTCATGTGAATGGATATAATTAATAGATGATAAGATGATCCATTTCATTCCTACTCGTAAATTTATTCGCAATTTATTAATTGCTGCGTAAATCAAAAAACACCTTAACTCAATTGATAATTAGATTATATACCTTATTTTTATGAATATATTTCTTTTGATATTCAAACGTGTTACTCGCCTCTGAATTAAACTGAATAAAACAGTCTCTCCTTGGTAGTGAATCTTCCTGAACAACAGTAAGTAAAGATATCAGACTCCGGGCGCGTTCTCTATAAACAACGAGAACTTGCTGCAATCCTAATTACCATACTGCGATCTTAAATAATGGCTGTATTAAGAAATGCTTAAATAATCTGGGAACGACCAGGTGGGATCCAAATTTACGCGCTAAATGCTTTTATTCTTCGTCCTGCTCATTCTTGGCCCCGCTCTCGTAATGCCTCTCCTTTTATTTTACATTTCTCTCGAAAACTTCTATGTTCCAAACACTTCATCCTTTTCCCTTCATAAGCTTCGGCAGATTTACATAAGATTATTTCGCAAACTAGAGTCTTTAACTTTAAACCTACTTTAGACACTAAGAGGAATTCTGAATCTGAGACTTAGTGGAAACTTGTTTGAAGTTTTGCATATTTGATTGTGGATTTTAATGTCATTTTAATCTACCTAAGTTGATTACTACATCTTAAATTAAAGAGGCTAACTGATTAAACTGTATTAACTCTTGATAGTTTCAGTTACAATTTACAGGTTTATCGTAAAAGATACACAATATAATTCTATTTTAAATTGAACTAACAAGCGCAAAATAGTGGATCTATACAGTGAGTTCCTTTACCGTTTCATTATAAGAATTTACATATACAGTGTGTCCCAGGATTGATGTTACGATAGGTGCGATGGACTAAAAATTTTTGAATTTTATTTTAAAATTGTGGGATTAAGTTCTGCTTGGTTTGAAGAGAATTTTAAGAATATTTTCAGTTTTTTAAAAACAAGTCGGCCTTGACATTGAAGCGAAAACTATTTTCTTCTCAGGTAAAGTACCCTTTTCGTTCATGTCCATCGCACCTATTGTAACATCACTCCTGGAACATACTGTATGTATTTTATCTCGTATTAATAGTTTTTCATTGGAAATTTTAAAATCATTTTAGTGCACGCTTAATTTATATCTTCTTCTTCATTTCTGATTTTTTGAAAAACAATTTTAGTTTTTGTTGTTATTTGTTTATTAATTGGGCGAAATCAAATCTTGTGGATGCCAGGGACTTCGATCAAGTACTATGGTTACTGGTACACCCAAGCGATTTCCAGTCTTGGAAGGGATCTTTACCGTGCCAAACATCGTATTGGCATTTGACCTACGGTTTTGCCTCCAAGAGACAGTATACTTTCAAATTTTTTCGCATTAAAAATCTCACCTACTTGCACTGGGAATCGAACCCAAGAGCTCTGGTTTACAAGACCTTGACATCATCGAGGCCGACATTTATTTCTTATTATTAAAAATGTTTTAAGTAAAAAGTTTAAAATGCGTGAAAAACGTTATTTACTTATTAAAACACTTATTTAGCATTGTAACGACAATTTAACTTTATTAATATTTGATAAACGAAAAATTATAGTTGCAACCAATGCCGGGAGGCCTACTAGTCCAACCAGGGCACAGAGTTCTAATATAAATAAAAACAACGGAAACAATTTAATGTGTGTATTATTATAACCAAAATTACATATCTTAACACAACCCATGCATCAACAGACAAAATAATAACTTGAATAATATTACCGAGAACACAAAAATACAAAAAATATATCCCAAATACCGAAAGTAAAGAAGATCGATGTAAATTAATTAATATTAAATTTCAATGACACCAATCACGATCTTGATTACTTAAGGGTAATAATCAATTAATATTAAACTATTACTATGTACAAGAAAATATAATTATCATTAACTATTAACACTTACTAATGTACAAATCCGATATGCAAGAATTATAATAAGCTGTTAAAAAATTTCTATTGCTTATTTCCTCTGAATAATAAGCGTTGGAGAACAGACCGTCGATCGAAATAATTCATGGAAAATTCCACCAGAAAGTTAAACTGGCTGCTAACTACTCAAAATGGAGTTGGACCACCATTTTGATAATCTTCACTGTCTCAATAAAGGAAAAGAACGCTAACTACGAGTTAGTCAAATCGTCAGGAAATTACTGGACTTAAAAAAAGGCTACAGCCACAGTACAAAATTAATTACTTACTGCTAAGAAGAAAAATAAGAAAAGAAAAATTCCTCGCCACTAAGTCACTAAGTGCCTTTTATAGTTGATAACAAATGAGGGCTTAACAACCAAAATTCCTTAATTAAACCTCCTTCGCAGAATTAGGAAACTCATTCTTCAACCAATCCAATATATATTGTTGTGTATTTTAGACACCAAACTTTATAAGCAATATAAATGTATTTACATAATTAACACAAATACAATTTACACAAATTTTGACAGTTCCGATATACAAATTTTAACACTTACAAATTACATAAAGTTAAATATTAAGATAAATTTCATGTAAAGTCATTTTAGAAGTTTGTTGTAATTTATTTAATTTATATAAAAGTACTGTAAAGCAAATACACACAACAAATATGCTTTAAAAAGTATATTAAAGATTGACGAGTAAAGGATACAATTACGATATCCAAATTTTCATTCATTTCTTGTTACGATGCAGATGTTCCAAGATGAATTAGTTCTTGGTAACATAGAAATTCACTTACCATGCTGAAAATGACAAATAAAGTTAAATTATTGCTTAAAAATTAACTAAATAAGTTATTGTTAAGTACATGTGTACTTAGATATTTTTATGTTCAAATTTAACTATCTAGAAAAATTCAGACAGATAAAAAATTATGATAGGAAGTTATAAAAGCATATAAAGCATAAGAATAATGACATTTTGAGGACAGAAAGTGAGAAATACAAAAATAATCACAAAATGTAAATTTTGGATAAATGTCAGAATTTTGGACATGAAATAAAGCCAAAATAGGCAAAAATATAAGAATTGACAAGAATAAAATTAGTTTTTAAATTTTGTAAATATAGTGTTTTGGTATAGTTTTCATTTAAGTTAAGAATAATTTTAAAAAATACGTTAATTTGAAGATGAGTCAAGAATTATGAAAAGTCTTAAATTCATAAATATGAACATTTTAAATAAGTTAATTAATAAAATATTGTACAGAAAATTAGTTTTAAGTAAATTGATTAATTGTTATTTGCTCAAGATTAGATTTAAGTTAATTATAAAATTTAAATAATTGTGTTTATCTTAAATTTGACTTTAAAGTCAAAAAAATACTCGAATCCCATTGGTTGACTTTAACCAAGATGTCTTCAGTGTCTATTTATTTAGTTTCCAAAGCAGGAGCACGTGTATTTTTTCGCTCCAGAAATATGATGTTAATAATTGACGTCATGGAACTCTCATTTTATTTAAATATTTGAAAATCAACGAGGAAAATAAAATGTCAATGAAAAGTTATGTGTTGTAAAGCTTTTTTTTAAGTAATGTGAAACTAAATAATACCATCGATAATTAAAGTGAATCAACGGAAAAAGAACAATAATAAATAATAAATTAAATTACACAAAGTTTTTTAATAAATTTAAATGTAAATAACTTAGTGTGTAAAATAATAGTATTTTATGTATCTAGGACGAAAAGTAAGTCTTTAAGGTATGAGCAAGTTGTTTACGGCCGAGGCGGGTAGCCGGGGCCATAATTACTTGCGAGTACCTTAAAGACACTTTTCGTCTGAGGTACATACATAATTTTATGTCATACTATTTCTAAAGTTGTTAAATTATTAAAAGAAATCTCCAGCAATTTGTAGCAGTATTAGTTTTAAGTAACTAATCTAAGCCGCAACAATTCGTATCTCCTAGCAACGAGCATTTATAGTATAATAAATTAAATTACACAAAGTTTTTATAGCTATTAAGACAACAAGTGTTTTATAGAAGGTTTAAAAATCAAGGTCGTAGTTCAAATCCGAGCGAACGAAGTGAGCCGAGGATTTGATAGACCGAGATTTTTAAACTATAAAACACGAGTTGTCTTCAAGATTTTTTCTAACACTAATATCAGACATTTTTTTTCACTAATATATTATTAGAAACTTTAATAAATTATTATTTGAGACGCGTCATAATACACAAAATGCGCAGATTGCTAGGCAACGACGTATTTAAAGGCCTATAAAATACGTTGTTATTGACGACGTATTTTATAGAGAAAGCGTATTTTAAAGGAAACATAACAAGTGAGCTCTTATGCACCATAGAAACAGTATAAGATATTAGTGTTAGAAAAATAAATTTTTTCTAACACTAATGTCAAAATTTCTAGTAATATATTAGTGAAAGAAAATGTCTCATATTAGTGTTAGAAAAAATCTTGAAGATAACTCGTGTTTTAATAGTTTAAAAATCTCGGTCTATCAAATCCTCGGCTCACTTCGTTCGCTCGGATTTGAACTACGACCTCGATTTTTAAACCTTCTATAAAACACTTGTTGTCTTAATAGCTATAAATGTAACAAATTTAACTTAGTGTGTAAAATAATAGTATTTTATGTATCTAGGACGAAAAGTAAGTCTTTAAGGTATGAGCAAGTTGTTTACGGCCGAGGCGGGTAGCCGAGGCCGTAATTACTTTCGAGTAAGGCGCAACAATTCGTATCTCCTAGCAACGAGCATTTATAGAACGAAAAGTGACACTTTTCGTTCTAGGACTTTAAAATGATACTAGCACTTTAAAGTGTCACTTTTTGTTCTATAAATCGTCCAAAAAACGTTGCTTTCGAAACGAGTATGACATAATAGTTATTTATGTACCAAGAGCGTAAAGATGCTTTTATGGTCTGAGACGTGATTTTGAGCCCGAGACGCTAGTCGAGGGCTAAAGACACATCGAAGGCCATAAAAGCAAGTTACGCCAGTGGTACATACATAATTTTATGCACGATCGAAGATTTTAAAACTGAAATAAAAGGAATAAATTAATGTTCTACCCACATCGAGTAGTTAGTTGCTCAATTATTTTAATTTTTTACTGACAACTGTCAAATGGTTGAAGCATTTACGCCTAGGAATATTCACATAAATAATTGTGTTAACTGTGTTGTTAATACAAATTACCCTAAATAGAGTTCTAATAAAGAGCATACATTCGATTTTAATTTAAAAAAATTCTTTATAAGACTGTTAAACTGTTTATCAATTTTTGACGTTTCATTATAGACCGGCGGCCTATAAATACACCCATGGGCTATAAAGAGACGTTTATGTCAAAAAAATTCAGACATAATTGACACATTATAATGCGATCGTGCATAAAGATGCTTACGTTTTTGTGAATATTGAATGAGAGTAAACCAAGTAGTTTAAATGATTGTTATGTGCTAACAATTTAATTGTTAATAAAATCTATTATTGGTTTAAAATTTAAATAAATCGTTGTATTTAAGACGACGAAAGTGAGGTTATAGTTTAACCCAAACAACAAAACCTGCAACAAAATAAAGTGGATTAAGTAAAAAGCAAAGGCAAATAAAGTGTTTAACAAATATAAACATTAAAGTGATTACAAAAGTGACAATAGTTAAATAAATAAAGACTTACCCGATGAAGAATTATTTTTTTCTACACCTATTTAATTATATTGCAATTATTAGCATTTTTTTTGTGAAAAATAGTACCTATAATTCACTGCAGTGAATTATGGATTCATAATTCACTGCAGTGAATGATGATTTCGGCCAATCACAAATACATAAATATTTCGCTAATCCAATCATATTTTAAATCGACCGCGATCAACTCCTTCTGCGGCTGACAATCGACACGCCCAAGTGTGTTGTCATATTGCTTGTTTACAAAGTTATCAAATTTGACTAATTTGAGTCTAATATATAATAGGTGTAGAAAAAGTATCGTATTACATTCGCGATTATGGCCATTATTCGCTCAGATGATTTGTGCCACTCGCCTGACGGCTCGTGGGCTCAAACGTCATCTTCGTGAATAATGGCTGTCATAATCGCTCATATAATAATATACTATAAAACTAAGGAAGCAGCTGTTCACGTTCCAACTGCGAGGTCAACAAAACAATGTTGCCGAGATTAAGAAAGAAACGCACAGTCAAGGATTTTTGAATTTTAAGATAAGTGTTCTCTATTTAAATTAATTGAGCCGAAATTTGAATTTTAATTTAAATTTTTTTTTATTTGTAATTAAATGTAAATGTTTGTAAAAGTTTAAAATTTAAAATTATTTGTTATTCATTTTCTAAAATAAAAATTTGTGAACTTTTAAATAATGCAATCTTTCAAAACAATTCTTACAGCCAGAACTCACGTAAATAACTATTAAATTTATTTTGATTTTAAAATTTGTTCAGGTATTTTGATTTATGTTTGTTTGTTGTGTTTATTTATTTTGCAGGAATTATTTCAGATATTGAGTTGTCTAATATTTGATTTTATGTAAACACACACACACGCATTTATACACCCAGACAATAATACACACACATTCAATTTACAGAACATTTAGTTTTCTTAATAAATTTAATTTTAAGTGTGTGTTATCAATTGAGATAACATAACAATATATTCTTCCAAAATTAGGAAATTCCAAAAGACGTTTGCAAATTAGCGAACTGAAAAATTATCCTTCCGGACTGTTCGAAACCAACAAGTGCCGAATATCTCAATTCTGCGCAGCGTGAACGGAAAATTTTGCCAAGCCCATAAATTGCAAGGTACAGAAATGATATCCTAATCTGAACGTACGCATTCGAAGAATATTCCGTTTTTAAGAAAATATACTTTAAATAAATCCAACCAGAAATAAAACCAAATAAAATCGTAATAATAACTCCCCCCCCCCCCCAATACATAAAGGAATAACAAAGGGAATATAAGTAAGATAAAGAATTAAAGAAAAAAGGAATATTTGAATTACTGAATTTACTTAATTAATAAAACAAAAATTATTAACTAATCTGTCGCACAAAAGATCTAAATCAGCGCGCCGATAAATTAGCTAATCTCCCACAAACACAACTAGTTAAAAACTACAGTAATTCAACACTAAGAAAGAAAGTGGAAATCAAGACTAACACAGTAATAAGAGGGAAATTACCATTTAACATAAAGGAAACATAGAGCTAAATAAACTATAACCAATAATAGTTATAAAAATTATGAGAAAGAAAAATGAATTAAATAACAATTGATAAAAAATTGTTACAGCATGTTTGGTTATTACTTTGGTACGAGGGGACAAAGTCTGGTAACTTCAAAAATAAACTAAATTTGTCTAGCTTTCTATTTCACACTAACATTTTAAAAACAAAATTAATAAATAACGACTTAAAAAATGTGCCAAATAAATATTATTTTCTAATTTGCTGTAAAAAAGCCATTAATACGAGGAAACTTTGTATTGTGTAAATTAATAAAATGCAACGGTACTAATTATAAGGTCACATAGTTTGCCTAACTAATAAGAATAACTCAGCGTTTAACTTTTTAGTTATCGTCGCAAGTACACCTATACAGTATGTTTCCGAGTTTTTTCATTAAGTCCTGCTTGACTGGAAACTGATTTTGATTTTGAATAAAGAAATATTTTCCCACGATCACATAAATGACAAATGTCTGTTTAAACACAGTTTGAAATAAAAGGTATATACATAGTATATCACTAGTAAAATAAAGTAAGCACATGTTTTATGATTCAAAATCGGAACTTTATTAGTTTTTACAGAATTGTAAACCTGAGTACCAAATTCATAATTTACTTAAAAATATTCACACTTATACTACAATTCACACAATTTGCAAATGGTATACCGTATATTCCTCAGGTAGCTTCTTATACTAGTTCTTATACCGGCAGAAGGTTTAAAACTAATTGCAGCTGCATACAAATGTTCAAGAATTTGTACAGCGATTTTTTTACTTTATAGGGAATCCCTTATGTAGCCGTCAGCTACGGTAAATGACTTCCATCCTCCATACCGCTTAATCGTAGTTATATTAGCTCCAGAATTAGCCAGAAAGGAAGTAGAAGTCCTCCAAAAGCAATGTCCAGTACATTCCTTCTGGTAAACACAAAAAGGGTGTTATATGTGGAGGGACGCCTTTTATATTTATTCCAATAACTTAATTGCTATTGTATTATTCGCATATTAAAAAAAAATTCGTCGGGTTTTAGTTTTTGTGTTTGATATGTATACTACCAATACTGCTCCAAAATCTTTAAGATCATTTGTTTTCATTTCGCTTAGTTCTTCTGTGGACATAGCACCAAATCGTTATCTTTACCACCAAATACTCATAGTTTGGTGCATTATCCAAGAAAGTATCAATGTTGTCTTTTCTTAAAATCTTTGAGTTTTTTAGGTCATACCCTTCAGCATTTATTTTAAAGCATGCTTTTAGCTTGTAATATTCACTAATATGCTTTTTTTCAAGAAAAAAAGAAACACAAGAAATGATGAAAAATAAAAATAAAAATAAACTTAAAAATGTAAGTAGTAAAATCTACATAAGCAACGAACTAACTAAAGAAGAGATACTTATACAGCAGAATCTCAGAAAGATTGCAGATGAAAGAAGAAATTCAGGCAAAAAGGTTAAAGTCGAATATTAAAAAATGACAATAGAAAGCAAGGACTGGCAATGGAATATAAACGAAGGAAAATTAATAATAGCCAAAGAAAAATAAGAAACTCCAAAAAACTAAGCAAGAAAAAATAGGCTGAAACTTTGATGACGACCCAAGCAAACAATACGGCTATGAAAAGCAAAGGTAAGACAATTATAATAGCTAATTGGAATGTTAAAAGTATGACAGGGAAAGAAAAAGAAATACTCGAAGAATTATAGTTATAATTTACAATTATTAGACTTAACTGAAATTAAAAAGAACGAAAGGGATGTGTTAGAAGCTACTGATCTACAGCGGTGTGGAGAGAAAAAGGTATGCAGACACAGGAGTAGCGTACCTGATAAGAAAGGATTGGGATGATAAAATTACAAAATGGGATTGTATAAATGAAAGATTAATAAAAATTAAGTTTAAAGGAACATAACTAGGAGAATTGGACATAGCCGTCGAATATGGACCCAACGGTAACGAAAGTAAAATCAAGAAACACTATTTTTATGAACAGTTGCAGTTAATAACAGAGAAGATGGACGGAGACGTGGGAATAGTACTAGGTGAACTTAACGCAAGGGTAGTGTGATGACCACCTGCGCGTTGATAATTTTATTTTTCTAATTTCAGGGATTATATCTTAATGTATTTCCTTTTATTCAAAGCACAACATTAGGGGTGTTTTTTGAGCAATAACGTGGCAAGTTCATTTGGAAACTAAATGTAGCAAGGTCATAAATAATCGGACTTAAGTGAAATCACAAAGTCCCTTTATAAATTAGTTTCGCCGCCGGGTAGGGAACCAAACCCCGGCGCGCGCTTTCCAGTAAAATATCAAATTATATAAGAATTTAAAAGAGACCATAATATTAGAATTTTAACTCAACTATGAAATTTATTAGTTTTCTGGACAAGTACCAGATGCAAAGCCGTGAGAACGTTTATTTTCCACCTCTTCTATATCGGATTTTAAGTATAAATATACAACAAAATCTTATCACTGGATTCAGTCTTCACTATTCAGTTACGCTGTATAGTGGTCTGGAATTTCGATTAGCACGCTGATCGAGTGTATCTACTTACTGTAAAGTATATAGTTAGTTGTATTGCACTTAGTTACTTTGCATTATCTGGTAGAAATCCTTCATATTACGTACACCGCGGTTAAGCATTGCTTTCCGAGGGTGAAGGTGCCGTAATTCCAATTGAGGGGTCTCCCTGCGAAATCCAAATTAACCACAACGTAAAAGTTAGCAATTTTAATATACTTCACGTATTCAAGATTAGACTTTATCAAAATTACTTTATGTTGCCCTGGTGTAACGCTGAGCACAATTAATTACAACAAAACGACAATTCTGACTACTGAGATATGTCTTGGGCATATTCTCAATCAACGATAGGGTGAAACATCCCTTACAATGTACGAGGGTACCTAGGACCTCGTATATTCTCGTACATGAGAGGCAACGCTTACTCATGTACAATTAGAGGGCAACTGCGCCCTCGTCAAAAAGATTGGTTGTAATACCACATTTGGCTCCGGCCGCTTAAGATTGATTTTTATATCAATCCCTTAACAGATTGATCTTGCATCGCATATTTGGTTGACGCACCGAGTTCCAGCATAATTTCTTGTGATCAAACCACGCACACAGGCAACCCTAAGTACATCAAAGTCATAAAACAAAAGTATAATAATTATTCACGCCACTGCCCATAATCAACTTGCCTAGTCTGATGTTCATACCCCATGCTTACTTACCTATTTACTGTATTTGTAAATATCTGTACATAAATATGATTTTATAATATATTGAAGTGATATTAACCTTTTGGAAAATTTATATTTATTTAAAAATACAAATTTGGAGTATACTTTTAGGATGCAAGTTTTAAAAGATTAATTATGTAAATAAGTTAAGATTAATTTAAGTATTTATTGTTATTTGTTGTAAATATTGTTATTTATTGTTATTTAGTGTTAATTATTGTAACTAGTAGTCATAGTTATATTTTATATGCATGTATGTGAAAGAATGAATGATATAAAACAAATTCAAGGAATGGGAGATTTTGGGTAATAACTAGGGAAGGATATAAAAATTGAAGAACGAAAAACAACAGTTGTTAAAACTGAAATATTGAAGAAAGACGTGTTTTTAAGTTTTACTCTGAAAACTTGTAATAATAAAATAATATCAACGGAAATTTGAATACTAATTAATAAAGAATAATTACAAGCTGGGATAAACTGATAATATTGATTTGGATTTATTGGATAAAATTTTATAATTGGAAATTGGATAATCAAATTATAATTAAAAAGGATATTTGGAACAAATAATAATAAATTGGACAAGGAACTATATTTTGGTGGGATTTTTCAAATTCGGGGATTGGTTGTTGTGAGTGAGTGTTTTTAGTTTTAGATTTGTATTAATTTTAAGTTAGAAATAAGTTGTTGTAATAAATCTTGCATTTTAAAAGTTGATTGAAATTATTACACTACTCATTTTTCAAAATTCAAAATCGAATCCTTTAACGACCCTGAGATGTCAAAATTTCATTATTAATTTAAAATTTAAAAAAATATTAATTAGAGAGTCTAAAAAAATTGTATGGAGCTTCTTTTATTGATAAAAATAAATTAATTAAAAGACTGCAACCATAACAATATGTATTAAACTTGATGGAGTATTTATTTCTTGTTATAAGGTGAGCTACTCTAGATCAACGAATCACAACAACATTAAGGGTCCTCTAACTAAATAGTCAGTTAACTAATTAAAGGGTAAGATTTTCACTTGGCCAATAAGGGTTGAGGGTAAAGGAAATCTTAGTGGAAAACTAGACGATCACAGCGAAAAACTGTAAAGGGTAACACACCTGGGGTTCGTACAGTTACAGTAGGCAATAACCGCAACAAATACGAGAACGTTATAGAAAAATTTGGCGAAGCCACCTTGAACAACAGTGGCGAAAGATTACTAGAGAAAGATACTACATACAAAACTATTTAGTAATATTAAATACCTGAAAATTTTACTTTTATCACGAATTTCATTGATACGTAACTTTTTAATTGTGCTCAATATCCCTTTGTAACCCCACAAAAAAGGGTTTATGTATATGGGGTTCCGTATATGTCAAGAAAGACTTGTTTTCATAAACAACATTGATTTTAATTATTTTGAAAACAGTTATTACATTAAGGCAACAAACTTTTATAAACAAAAAACGACTAAATACTAAGAAATACTCATGTAAATTGACTGGTTCTATACAGCTCTTATGACTCTAGATCACGCAATTATCTTCTTCATCTGCCAATTCATCCCTGGAACAAAATAATTATAATATGTTATTATTATATTAAGGCATTGGACCAACAAAGCAATATTATGATCTTGAAATTGTGGAGCGAATTTAAAAATAATCACTTAAACGCATACCTTTTATTGTATTTATTGCTGCATTGTCGACCCCCAGTGCAGTTCGTGCAAAGTAGCGGGCATGAAACCTTGGCCTTTGAACAGGAGCATCGTGTACGGCATCCGGAGCAACTACACTTAACCAATTCTCTGCAGGCTGCCATAATACTGGGTGCTGTGTCTTTTAGTTCTTCTAAGTATTTTATATGGATTGGCTTTTTTGTGGGGTAAAAAAGGGATATTGAGCACAATTAAAAAGTTACTTATCAATGAAATTCGTAACAAAAGTAAAATTTTCAGGTTTGTGAAAATGGTGCAAAACTCTTAAGGTGCAGAGATAAATGTGTAGGGACAAAAAAGTTTCCTCTTAACAACAGCTTTCAAACAAAAAAAACATAAAATCGAAATCGGACCATTAGGCGCTGACATATAAAATACTTTAGTGCGCTAATTTTGGTGTACTACACGGATTTTCAAGTGGCTCCCTATTTGGAAAGTACTGGAAAGTTACCTCTTGGCATCAACTATGACCACAGAAAGTGGCTAATCAAAAAGTGCAGCTTTCTTTGGGGTACCCGACGTACTATATCCCAACCTAGAGTCATGAAAATCATTTTTGACAACTTTAGGTCATTCTAATACATCAACGAAAACAGTTGAAGTCCTAAACAAATTGTCTTAAGTGTTGGGGCTTCCTAACTTTCGTTTTACGCAGGTCATGGCACTCTAGATAAATAAATAAATTTTTCAGCAAACACTTGCTTTGTTGTTAAAATGTTACAAACGTAAAATTAAATGTAAATTCCAAAAACGTATAAATATGCAAGGTGTTCCGGAAGTAGCATAGATTTCAGTTCTATGCCAGATAATGCAGTTTTAAGAGTAGGTATATTATTGTATACAAAATTTGGTTTTCATATCTTAAAATATAATTAAATATTAGGGTGCCCCAGGTTTCATCTTTCTTGTACCATTATAGTCCAAATATTCTACTTCGTTAATGTTTGTGAACCATTTCATTGTTCTTTCGGATCTACAGGAAATTTGAACAAAATATTTGTTTTAAAACGCAGATAGTTGTTGGTATCCATCTTTTAGCGTTTTTGCAAATTTTCCGCAATTTTGTGTTAATTTCCAATACTTTTAGAAAAAATATGTTTCTTAAACAATTAAAAAATATGTTTCTTAAACAATTGGCTGCATTATTTAGATAAGTTTTAAAACTATAGTGATATATTAAATTGTAAAAAACTTGAGTAAAAACAAAGAATGAGAGAACAAAGACTTCTATGTGTATACAGGGTATTCTGGGAGGTGATATCAATATCAAAAAACCAGATAATACGAGTAATTCTGAACAAAAAACATTCCAGCGGTTACTAACAACTACTTAATACATGTTTTAAAAGTTAAAATGATTATACAATTCATAATATAATTAACCAATCAGCATCAAGCATTTTGCTTGGTTACTACGTATTGATAAGTGAATATACCCTTGACGACGTGGTATAATCACTTTGGTGCTTCGGCTGGTCCCAAACAATAGAAAACTCGAATCTAGTATGAGTATTTTTTCAATTTTTTCGTAGCAACCATATTTACATTGTTTATCAACAAACGTCACTTGCACATAAAATTCAGTTTTGTTATTTATTCATTATATAATCACTAGTTATATCACGAGAGCATAGAAAATAATCGAAAATACTTTGACGAGTTAAATTTTGTAATTGGGTACGCACAGCCTGTGATTTGTAGGTCATTATTTAATAATGCGAATCATGGAGCTCATTATTTAACAGGAAACGCGTGGGTATATAATAGACGGATTATTTAATAGTTATAAAAAAAAATACTTTCTGCTATTTATCTGATGATAATACTGCTAAGTGTTATTTGAATACAAAATAAGAATCACAACTTACGAGTCTCTCGATTCGAAAAACTTTGGAGAATTCAAAACATGTTTTAACATTCAAATTGGTAACACTGACTGCATACATTATCCTGTAGGAGCTTACAGTTACTAACCCCTTAATACCGCTATTATAAACTACTAACAGTGCCTTAATCTCGTTACGGCGTATAAAAATCCTTCCAGAGTTGCGCATATATCCAGATAACGAGAGCTCGTTCATATTCTAGACTTACCGACACGGCTGTACTTAGTATACTCTCATCTAATTACATTTAAGCGCAAATTAATTTAGATTACAGCCCTTATACCCGATTCAAACTCTACTATGAATGCATAAATTAACTGTAAATAATATATGTACAGGAAGCGCGACGAACTTGCATTTTTAAATCTGAAATAAACAAGTTACGTTAGCTTAAATTTATTTTTAAGTAGAATGTTGGCGATTAATTTAATATGTTCACTGACTGAACAAATAAATGGTCTGAAAATGAATGCAAGAGATATTCTGAAGAACGCATAATGCTATAATTGTACTTTGTGTGACAGATAGGTGGTACGCTAGCGGTGACTGTTCGGTTTTGGTTCCGAAGACGGAACATTTACTCTTCCGCTGTTTTCGTAGACAGATCATGCCATTATTTGCGGTAAGTGGCAAAATACTAACCAATAATGTTTAATATATTTCATGCAACTGATAAATATGTCTTTCTATACTGTGTTCAGAGTTCACAAACACACAAAAAGAAATTAATCCCGTTTAATTTGCTTTAGTTTCGGAATGTACAAAATTTAGTTAGCTTTTATATTCAAATTAGACATGTAATATTAAAATGTAATTTATCCACATACGTATAGTTTTTTGAAGTACACGTGACTGATTAATATTTTTAATTTTAATCGAATGAAATTTCATATTAGACACAAGCTATTTGACTTTCTAATCGAATGGCTAAACTCTAAACACATTACATTGGACAGTGCACGGTTTATACAAACTTAAGATTGTCAAAAACTTACTGTTGTGCTTCAATTTTGATAAAGTTAGTCTTTTTACATTTAAATCTTTTTACAGAAATAAACATAAAAATAGGGTTGCATTATCTGCTTGAGCCTAAACCAAGACAATGATACTAATAAAACAAAAATAGTAACTACAATATATATTGATTGTCTTTTTAGAAAATAACGTAATGTGCCAGAAAATTGTTGCGTTTGAAGTTGCTTCGAGTACTGGCAGGGTTGATGAATAAACGTCAGAATTTGTGAATATGTTGTAGGGCGACATTTTTAAGCAAACGCCCAGAGCAGTCTCAAGGTTTCCAGAATATTCGAGAGAGTAGTCGGCGACCGTGTATAAAGGGTGTCCCAGAAATATTTTAGGAGTCAATTGGGTAACTCATTTGAAGTCAAAAAGTCTATATAAACATATGTCCTAATTACAACGGCTAAGAAGTAATTCTTTGTTTTATAATTTGTGATTTACATATTCTTAAAAGTAAATTTAGAAACATAAACTTCTTAATATTATACAGTTAATTGTTTACAAAAAAATTTCTAAATTATCCCCATTGAGATCGATGCACAAGGCTGTGATTGCTGGGTTCTTAATAAAACTTCTGGCCTATTTCGAATAGTATCTGCGGCCTGTTGTATTCTACAACGTAAATGCTCCACAGTTTGCACTTTGGTAGCATAAACTAACTGTTTTATGTGGTCCCAGAGGTAGAAGTACATGGGAGTGAGTTCTGGTGAACACGGTGGCCAAGCCACTGGACTACCTTTTCATTTCACGCCTAATAGCACACTGCTCAAAAAAGTCTAAGAAACAACTTCTTTTTGGCATATAACTTGGGTTACAGGTAGAATATGATGTTTAAATAGAATGATATAAACCTTTATTGGTTTAGAGACAAATTTCTACGTTTATTTTGAAACATTTTTAATAAGTAGATATAATTGTCGTTAGTTATTAACAATCACATTTAAATATTTTAAAACTAACATATAAAAAGTAAACAAATTCTAATGACATTACAAAATTAATTTCGGTAAGGTAAAAGGAACTAGTAAACAGTGTTGCCACCTCTAGCATTAATTACCGCTTGACACCGTCTTGGCGTACTTAAGATTAAGTTGTTCACCTGATTTTGTGGTTCCATTGTTCTCTTAGAGCATTTTGAAACGCAGGGCGTGTGTGTATTCCGTCCATAATAGGAGTTAGTCTTCTTTGAAGCATGTCCCATACATGTTCTATAGGATTAAGATCCGGGGACTGAGCCGGCCAAAGTAAAACTGTAATCTCTTCTTCCCTCAATCATTCACGGACAACTCGTGCCGTATGAGGTCGGGCGTTGTCATGCATATAAAGAAAATTTTGACCGGCTTGATCTGCAAATGGACGCACAATGGATTGTAGAATATGGGTTAAATACTGTCAATTTTGACAGCGACAAAACGTCAAATGGTTAAACTTGTCAGTTACTAAAGAATCGACATCTACAATGCAATGAAGTACAATTATAGATTCATTATTATTATTATTATTATACTAAAACAATAAGTATAATTTAAAAAATTTATTTATAATGTCACAATACTTTACATATTTACTAAAATCACTATTTACGTAAACGTATAATTGTTACATTTTTCTTGCACTTGTACTTCACCAAATTATACATTTTTCTCTTTCACATCTATCTACATGAACCATTAAAGTTTGTAAGTTGCATTAAAAATTTCTGACAGAGATTTTAGTACAGCTGACTAGACAAATTCTTATTTCCATTACATTTTAAGTTCATTCGGTACCTAACTGATAATCATTTGCTTTCTTTTGATAGGATTCAATACTATTCCATGTTTTTAGGGATATAAACTCGACAATTACGAACATAATTTGCTGGTAGTCTGAAATATTGTAAACATAACTTCACATTTTTATAGAATTTACTTACGTTGTCTTCACGTGTGCTGTTGTAATAAGGTGAATTCTGCGTATTTTTATTGTAAATGAAAGTTTTAGGTGCTGTCAAAATTGACAAATATAAAAAATAAACAATTAAATAAACGCCTGTATTTCTATCTCTTTCTAGCGTTAACTAAATCCAATCACATACGTTGAGCACTAAATCCATAAATATTCCAAAGATATCGCGGATCCTTTCTGAAAAAATACATTGATGTTTCCCTATGTTCCGTCTTACCTGAGACACCCGGTATAAGATATAAAAGTAACATTCCATGTATTTTGTTTGTATCTATTCCTACATATCTCTTCTTCGATTATACTGTAATTCTTGCTACGTTCAGCTATGGTATTGCGAATTATCAATTATAATAACAGCATTGTCTGGTAATTCTTTTAGTTATCGACGAAACCATTCTTCAAATATTGTTACGTTCATCTCCTCACGATAATCTTTAGGTTTCTTGCCCTCATAGAGCAACAATCCTCCATCCAAAAAGTCTAGCTTAAACCCAGTATGTAAAATTATAACAAGTTTTCGTACTTAAAAGAACTGATTTGCAGATGTGCATGTTTTTGGAACTACAAAAAAAATAACTGACATATAAGCACGTAAATATTTGAAACGTCAAAATATCCGTACATTTATTTAAATTAATGTTGTGTATGGTCGAATTTTCGAGCCAGGTAATGCACGTCATCAATAAATTTTATGACATCATAACTTGGTACGTCTACATGAAGTTTCAAACGATTTACAAATTTTATAACCTAAAAAATGTCAAATGTCAAACAAACGTTAATGATACACAACACGATCTGTCAAAAATTTGCAAGTAAAAATTGGAAATTGGAAATATAAACATACCAAAAATAATACTAACTTTACAAAAAATAAATATGAGCTAAATTAGAAAATAAAAATCGATTTCTCTCTTATTTTCAAAAATGTATAGACCTTTTGATTAAACACGGCTGCCTAATCTTAGAAAACTACAAAAATAATTTATATTTAGCAATTACATTTTGTATTTTTTTATCGCGCATTATTGGTAACGCCGACCGTTGATCATGTGATTGGTGACGCGCATTACCTGGATCGCCAATTGGACTATAAAAACGGCAGAGATATAGCCAATCATAGGTGTGGGTTTTGGCACGAAACATTTAAATCGATCGTCCTAGTTAAAAAACAGAATATACCAATTTGTATATAACCATACCTTTGTGAGACAAGAAAATATCAATTGTGTACAATTAATTTATGTAAATATTTAACACAAGCAAAAACAATTTCGACTAAAAAAGACAATTTCTTCAAATATAACTACCAATTTAAGGTTGAAAGTTTTACAATTACCAATAATAATGAAGGAAACAACACTTACAAGAGTGTTTTGAAAAGTCTTGCCTCCTTCGCGGTAACATTACTAGTAGATAAGATATACAAATACGCTATAATTTCCTATAAGCTTGGAATGTCCTCTAGCAAGAGGTGTCATTACTTTTTTACGAAATCACCATCCCTGTCCACATACAGAACAAGTTTTTTCGTCCCCTTGCAGAGGAAATGCGGCGTCTCTGCAGGCACCAATGACGCACAGCTGCTTGCACCTCCTCGTCATTAGTGTAACGCTGTCCCTTCAGGTTTTCCTTCAACTTTAGGGAAAAGTAAAACATCGCAAAGAGGAAGGTTCGGGCTGTAAGAGGGGGGGGGGGGCGAAATTTCGGACGCTGTAATGTTTCCTGCGTTTGTCGATTGCAGTGAGGACGAACATTGGTCATGTTGAAGAATTGCTTCATTGCCAGATCTAATTCGCTGCAATCGAGTAATGTGCACATAGTCCAGTGAAATTAGACAAAAAAAGGGCCCATCTCCGGAAAAATTCCCCGAAGACTGGTTTTTGGTACGGACCTTGATATTGTGGTTCTAAACAAAATGTCAAAAGTCCCCATCGATCCGAGTGCCGCTAAAAATTTCACGTGGGGTCAAAGGTCCCACAACACGGTTTTTCGTGAATATCTCATTAACAGTCACTTTTACGGAAAAAATGTTTATTATCAAATTTGTACCTTAGAAAATTTTCTACAAGAAATATATAATAATTTTTATTTATAGGAGTGACCATTTTGGAGATAATGCGATCTACAAAGTTGTAACAAACAGTGCGCACTTGACGCATACATACATCATACAACATACATACCGTTGACGAGTGCACACTGTTCATTACAACTTTGTAGATCGCATTATCTCCAAAACGGTCACTTCATAAATAAAAGTTATTGCATTTGTTTTGTATGAAATTTCCTAAGCTACAAATTTGATAATAAATATTTTTTCCGTCAAAGTAACCGTTAACCAGATGACCCCGCGTGAAACTTTTAACGGCACTCGGATCGATGGGGACTTTTGACATTTTGTTTAGTACCACAATATCAAGGTCCATACCAAAATCCAGCTTTCCGGGAATTTTTCCGAAGAGCAACGTCTAATTTCACCGGACTATAGTGGCTGAAGTTGATACTGTCGCCTTGCTTCAAAATTCAAGGTGGACCATGATGCCGTTTACTGTGATCAGCACTTTTCCTGTCGAAACTAAGGCTTTCAATGTTTTCGGGTTAGGAGAGCCCCTACTTAATTGATTGCCGCTTGTTCTCCGGGTCGTAATGGTATGCCCACAACTCGTCACCGGTGACAATCCGGCGGACAAAGGCATCACATTCCTGTTCATATCAAGCCAACAGTTGCTGGAAAATCTCTTTCACGGGAAACCTCAACAGTTCCAGCGCTTTCTGCTACACGGGGCGATTAGCACTAATCTACACTCATCTACACGCGCTTAATGCTGTTCATCCGTGGCTGTCAAGGGCTGACGACATTGAGCCTGATCAAGCAGATTTCTTGTAGCCGGATGTTTTCCTTTCGCACTTTTTGCCCATCGCCTCATAGTACTCACATCCCCACAGGCGTTACCGTAGGCAGTACACAACCGTCGATGAATGCCAATGTCAATGGGCGCACAACCCTCAACCGTTAGGAACTCAATAACAGCGCGTTGCTTAAACCGAATACCCATGTCACTTATCCTTTTGGTCACTACAGTACGACTTGAAACACTACTGGATGTCTTGATAGTTAATGAGTAAGAGAATATTATGATACCTATTTAATGTGTCTCGAAGCAATATTACCAGATCTATCGGCTAGGAGATATTTTCGAAACACCCTTGAATTATTCTCAAATTAAGAATCACTGTATGCTTTAGTATTATGCAAAAGGTACTGAAAATAGAGTGTTTCCCACGAGTGCGAGAGTTATGACATGAGACGAATTGGAGCATTGCCATTACACGAGTGTGAAATAAAAATAGTTTGCTGGTCCTGTAGCACAAAATACTTTCTATGATCTTTTATTTTCTTGTTAAATTTATACTTTTTAATTAACACTAAACTGACAATTTGTATTATTATATATTCTGTTTTGGTTGGTACTAACATAATATGTTATAATACAGGGAATTTTTCTTTTTAGTATACATATGCCCTATGTATACTTTTACAATAAACGCAATATGTAGGCAACCAACTATACACTATAAACGTCACGTCACGTCACGCGGTGCGTAAAGGTAATGTTTCATGTTTGTAAAATAAAAATAAATCAAAATTAGTGGAATATCAAAGTAATTTTAATTCAACGATTATTCTAAAACATAAAATATCAATAATACAAAATAGAAAGGAAAATAAAAACAGCAACAGAGACTAATTTTTTGACATTAACTTAATTTGATGATTTTTGCCACAGCATGCTAATTTTTTAAATCATCAAATTAAGTTAATGTCAAAAAGTTAGTCTTTAACTGTTGCTGTTTTTATTTTCCTTTCTGTTTTGTATCGTTGATATTTTATGTTTTAGAATAATTGTTGAATTAACATTATTTTGATATTCCACTAATTTTGATTTATTTTTTATTTACAAACATGAAACATAATCTTTACGCACCACGTGACGTGACGTTTATAGTGTATAGTTGGTTGCCTACATATTGCGTTTATTGTAAAAGTATACATAGGGCATATGTATACTAAAAAGAAAAATTCCCTGTAGGTATATACACATTATTCAGAAGGGGGCAGAAAAACTCAACTTAGGTATTTAATAAGCTCTATGCTTGGATTATAAATTTGCAAATAAGCAAATAGTATTTTATTTAAACTATCCATACATTGATAGTACTAATTTTATTTGAAAAAGAAAACAACTCCGTATAACACCATTTTACTTCGAAAACATCCTGCAATAAATACAGTGCATTCTAAAATACGAGTATATTATTTTCTTCCCCAAACTTTCATCAGAATTAACGAAACGAGTGCCTGAAAATCTTGAAATGTACAAAGTTCATTTTATTGCTAACCATTTAATAATTAATAAAAGAAGATGTAACTTACAATAAATGCATGTACAACAAAATATAATATTAGGTTAAGAAAGGTAATTTACAAAAAGTCGAATTTTAACTGCAATATCAGCCATTACGTACATGTACCTATAGGTAGTATAATTATATAGATTAACTATTCTGAATAATTATTGAAGTCTGAAATAAAACTGACACGTCGCATGGTTATGTATAAGATGATCTTATAACCATGTGACTTTATAATCATCATTAAGCGCAATTTAGATGCTATAATTTTAATAATTTCGCAATGGTTGTAAGTTGTAAGTCCTGTGCCGCCTCTTTAAAATCAGGTTTCTTTAAGTCGCGTTCACACTTCTCCAGGATTATTTTATTCGAGTTCTTTTCTTATTCTACCATTCTCAGGATCAAGTCGGCCGTGTGTGATGCGATAGTCGCATTTAAATACGAGTTCTGCTCAATGGCGCGACATTGGGATTTATGCCTCAAAAACATACCCGCTTTAACTTAAATACATATTTGTATTCAGTATCAGTACTATTTTAACATCATAGATAAGACATTTGTGGATTTTCAAGGTATTTGGGTGTCTTTTACGTTTAAGAAAGTGTAAAAGCTTGAACTTATAACATGTGATATTTACATATTTACGAAATTTACCTGAATTATCCATTCATCTGATTCAAGGCAACTAATTTTTAACAGTGTACAAAATATTTATTTACAAAATATGACAGTCAAAGCTTGTTTCGTATTAGATAATTTTAAAATCACATTTTCTCAATAAAACAATAAAATATTTAAAAAGTTTTATTTGTTATAAAGAATAACATTAGGTCAAACGTGGAATTACACTTATGAAAAAGTTTAATCGACATTCGTACTGTTTAATAACAAAATACAATGAAGTTTAGCTAATACGAACCCGCATATAACGGACTGCCAGTTTAATAACCATACTAAATCTGACAGCCCCGAATTCCTATTATTTCGAATCCGTTTATTACGAACTTCCTTCTATTACAAATGAGTTTTTTTAAGTGTTAGAATAAAAAAATCATTTAAAACGGACCTATCTCTTAAAACTTATGAAAAAAAGGTTCTAATAGTCACACGCTCTCAGTTGTTTGTGTCCTAATGCCAGCTTAACGAGTACTTCCCTTGCGCTTTCACTGCATCAGCAAAGTTCAGTTGCAATGTTGGTAATTGGTTAATATCCGAGTTAAAAATTTATTATCGTATAATAATGTAAATATAAAAATAAGGGTTACAATGCAGTGGCGGCTGGTCCATAAGCGCTGCGACACTGCAGCACCCCCCAGAACAAAATACGGAAATTAATTACCTATTAAATTTGTACTTGAAAATATCAATGATATAACAATCATTCAATATTTTGCATAACTATTACATAAATTTAATTTATCAAACCGCTTTTAAAAGGAATTATTTTAACCGAAGCTGTAGATTCCATTCAGAGACGCTGCGATATGTAATAGTGTCGAAAACGTACATTCGGTGCAAGTTCCGCGGAGGCTTGTAGTACATGGTAACAAGCTGCGCGAAAGCTGGACAGCGTCAGCATTATTCACCAGTATAATAACCGGCGCGAAATCTGCTGTCTGGGCAGCGTCAACATTATTTTGTTAATTTGTATGTTTTTATGCAAACCGAATAATACGTAGGATAATATTTTTATTGTTCTCATTGAGGGTGAGCAATAAAATATTGTTTTTTTTTCTTGTACTTAATTAACATTTAAATATTTGTTACAGAAAAATACAATTAAATAATAAATATTATTTTAAATATGTTATGATGGATATGTTACTGTTGAATATATTTAAAAAATTACATTTTTTCACTACTAGTATTAGAAGATGTCATTATTGACCTTATTTTCGAGCCCAGAAGATGAATTTCTCTCCTAGTGGTCAATAATTTTTTATTATTGACTACTGGTTAATAATAAAAACAATTGCTATGCGCTCAGGTGCCTATTTTAAATATGTTTTACCCAAAAGTCAATTGAAATTAGTCTCTCCCCTTGTTTTCAAGCAAGGCTATTTGATTTTTGTGGATATTTAGAAATAAATATACGCATCTGTCATTTTATTTTTTATTGATGTAAAAATGATTAATTAAAAGGAATAAAGGTGCTAGTAGTGAAAAAAATAGTATATAAACCACGGTAGAGAAGAAATTTCTCAGCCTCACAACTTATTTCCCTCCATGCTTCGCATGTCGGGAAATAATACTGCTCGGCTGAGAAAAATGTCTTCTCTACCTTGGTCTATAATATACTATTTACCAATTGTCATTACGTCAAAAAATTGAAATAAAAAATATAGGTCGATGTACTCCAGATGTTTTTATTCATTAAACAGCAGTTAGTAAAAACAAAATAGTTATTTATGTATCAAGGCCGTAAGGATATCGATTTTAGCCCACGGTACATAACATACAATATTTTTTGCACGGACGAAGATTTTATTTAAATTTTTTGATTTCTAATTTCTAATAATGTCAAATTGACGCATTCACGGCAAAAGTGATTTTACAAGTTTTTATTAATTTGTTGCGGGCGTAAAGTGCGCCCGCGGTCTACAATAATTAACTTTACGCCCTTCTTCGCGGGCGTAAAGTAATAACTTTCCGTCGGAGAGTGCAAAAAATATTATACTAGATCTTTTAACAAGGACTGGCATGAAAAAATAAAATGGTTGCCTGGTTGTGAAATTAGAAATGCTCTATTTTGTTTTCCTTGCTTACTTTTTGACTACGATACTGTATTGGAATGAGTGTGGCTGAGAATGATTTTATATTTAAATAAAAATTCTTTTATTTCATTTTCCTGTAAGCTAATTTTTTTATGAATTGAGTACAATTTCGATTTGTTTTGTTTTACTTAAAAAGCACATTAAAAATATCAAGGATCGTTACTGGTATGTATATTTCGAAAGCTACAGCACCTCCACGATTTCCAGCCACGAGCCGCCAGTGGTTATAAGGCAACAAGGCACCTCCGCTGGTTATTATTGGAATTAGCATGCTTTTCCTTGCCCAAACGTGTCCAGAATGAGTATAGATCATTGAGGTGTTTAATATAAAATCAATTAGAAATCAAGCTCTCATGCTCCCTTTTAAATGCATAATATGATGAGATAGTGGTTGCTAGAATTTAAAGTAATCTCTGGGACTATTTACCTTTATTCTGTATTATTTTTATGTCATGGACATTTACTTGATTTCTTTCAAAATTGAGCAGTTCAAAATGTATCAAAACGAACATGTTTTATAATTTTTTGTTGTAAATTTCAACTGATCTGATTGTATTATTAAAATGTCCTTTTCGTCGATTTAAATTTTACTTGTATTAATTTTGACAAATAATATCAATGACAAAAATAATAAGGTAAATAATTTTCCGACAAATGTTTAGAAATGTCACTTTCCCGCACGCACAATGAGTGCGGTAAGTGACCTATTCCCGCACTAGTGCGGGAAAGTAAAAAATCAGAAAATCGCATAGCAAACATTCTTACTAGATTATTACTTTAAAAGTAAATGTCAAATTTAACAACTTGAAAACTTACAAAATGATAGTTTACGACGATGCCTAAACATTTGTAGGAAAAACGTTGTTTATAACAGGTGCAGGTCCTGCATATGAAAATAACTATTCAGAGGTGACTTTTAATTTCCACAGTAACCGCGATCCAAAGGCTTTTTGATCGTACTTTATAATTATAAAAAACTAACTTAGGGTAAAAATGTATTCCTAAAAATAAACTTAAAATACAAGTTATTAATGGAACAACGGAAGTACAAAAAACAGAAGTGTGGAAGGTACTTAGAAACAAAATATAACAAAGAAAGCTATGCTGGAACTCATTCCGGTTGATAAATAGTTCTCATATTATCAAGAGCTTCTAAAAGCAGATAAGGAAAAATTCTTTCTCATATCGATTGAATAAATTCAAATTAAGGAGAACAAAACAATAAAAGAAATTACAACCGAAGAAATGAAAAAAAATATAGGAAGTATGAACAATGGAAGATCGCCAGGTGCAGGAAACTGTCTAATCGAATTGATAAAATATGCTCCGACAGAAATAATAGAAATGATTACATATAAAAAAGAAAATGGATTGCTCTAATAATAATAAGAAGAAAATTGGTTAACAAAGTAAGGTGGATTAAGGAGAATAGCATCTTCAGCTCCAATCCTACCTCACTTTTCCGTTCAAAAAATGAGGCTCATCGCAACCCACCTTCGGCTGATGTTATAGAGACCTTCTGGAAGAGGATCTACGAGAATGCCATCCCTGTGAGAGACTTGCGATGAACATCTTCCGCAAGCCGAAGAATGCCCTCCCATAACGGACATTGAGATAAGGCGCACCCTCAGAGGAAAACGCAATTTCTCTGCCCCAGGAATTGACGCCATTAATAATTTCTGGTGGAAATCCTTCCCGTCCGTGCACCCTCATCTCGCGAGGGTATTTACTGAATTTATCTCGGGTCACGCAACTATCCCAGAGTGGCTGGGAGAGGGCAGAACTGTGCTGATCCCGAAATCGGGGGATTTGCCCAGACCCCAAAACTACAGGCCAATTACCTGCCTCAACACGCTGTATAAAATCTTCACCGGCGTATTATACGAACGTATCCTCAGGTACATTGCTCCCGTATATGAACAGCGAGGATCGAAGCGAGGCCATTCAGGTTGCAAAGACAACTTATTAGTAGACCGCCGTATATGCAGCGATGCAGTTCACTACAGACGCAACCTATCAATGGCGTGGGTGGATTATGCGAAGGCATTTGATACCACATCCCACGAGTTGATCATTCGCTTGTTGGGAGACCTCCATATCCACCCTGATATAGCGAGATGTGTAGAAAGTCTGATGCTCCTCTGGAAGACAAAATTTGTCATAAGATCCGGCAAGAAAGTGGTATCTACAGAGTGGATCACAATCCAGCGCGGTGTTTTCCAAGGGGACCCCTTGAGTCCGCTTCTCTTTTGCATTTCGCTATTGCCGCTTTCGATCGAGCTCAGGAAAGGCAGGGGTTACATGGCCGGGCCACGCAGTAGACGTCAGCATACAGTCACCCATTTGTTTTATATGGATGACTTAAAGCTCTATGTCGGCAGCAGGGGAGACCTTCAGAGCTCCCTTGACACTGTACCTACCTATAGTACTGCGATCGGCATGAGTTTGGGGATGGATAAATACGCTGTGCTTTATCTGAACAGAGGCCGACCACCGGATGAGGTTGAAGATGTTCATCTGGTAGATGGGAACATCGTGTGAGACATCTAGATGTCGGAGAGTCATACAAGTTTTTTGCATCCAGCAAAGTGGCATGCAGGATGGGTCCGCTGTAAAAAAGGTTCTCCGCAGCAAGTATAGTAAATCGCGCCTCCGACAGATTTGGCGATCGCAACTGCCGGGTAAGAATAAGGTCGCCGCGACGAATATAATTACTGTCCCGATTCTTCTGTACTCTTTCGGCATTACAAAGTGGAACTTTGTAGAGTTACAAACGCTCGACCGAGAAACCAGAAAGGTCATGAACATCAATCGTAGTTTGAATCCGCAGTCCTCTGTTCAGCGCATTTACCTCCCACGTCATCTTGGAGGTAGGGGTCTTTTAAGCCTGGAGTGTCTGCACGATCGTGCCGTCCTGGATACATGTCACCGTGTGTTAAGAGGTAATGGTCCGCTTATGTTGTTTGTCAGCTCACATGAGCAAGCGGGGAACAGGGCCTTTCTCTTTCAAGTGTCCCACAGGGCTGCAGAAAAGCTCGTACTACAAGAGCTCTCACCAGATCGGCATATATCCGACGTTGCTTCTAATCTTGAGGAGCTTGTGACAACCGTCAGCTTAAGAACGAAGAAGACAGAATACGATCGTCTGATGAGAGAACATATGGGAAAGGCGATACAATCCCAGTTCTTACGTCATGTGCAGCGAGAGGGCCTTTCTCGAGAACTTACCTTCGCCTTCTTA
Organism: Melanotus villosus; assembly: GCA_963082815.1. Classification (NCBI taxonomy): domain Eukaryota; kingdom Metazoa; phylum Arthropoda; class Insecta; order Coleoptera; family Elateridae; genus Melanotus; species Melanotus villosus. Next base: position 50,192,820 of record OY720421.1, on the reverse strand, counting down.
AAGTCGGCCGGTCTGAAGTCCAAGGCCGAGGGGTTTGTACTGGCATGCCAGGATGGTGTGCTTAACACGCTGGTGTATCGTAATATGGTCTTTCAGGAACATCTGCCTGTAGAGCGTGTAAGGCCCATCCCGAGACATTTATGCATATATTGTCAGCATGCCCCTCATACGCTGTGTCGTTATACATCAGAAGACACAATGCAGCCCTCAGAGTGCCCTATTATCATCTAAGGCACTCTTACGGTAATACTACCTGTAATACCGTATGTCCCCGTTGAGATCGAGTTCGTGGTGGAAAATACCAGATGTCGTATATAATGAAATTATTCATTTCCCACCACGAGACAGCTTCAAGTAGCCAAGCCGGGTATAGTTCTGCTGGACTTAGATGTCAAATGTTGGTATGTCATCGAACTTTCTTGTCCAGCAGAACCTAACATCACATCTAAGGAGATCGAGAAGAGGGAGAAGTATAGAGATCTCCTGTCCGAACTTGGAAAATTGTATCCAGGACATAGAGTCTAGTTGGCCGTTTTGATTATTGGGGCCCTAGGCGGGATAAAGGCAAATTTCGTCCTGGAACTTGGGATTATCCCGGAATGCAAGCCAGTTTCGGCCTCCCTTACCTGCAGAATACAGAAAGCAGTTTCTTGGCTTCCTTCACATCGCGAGGGTGCACGAGGTGGTGTAATCCGTGCTCGCACATCACCAGAGTTTGGGATGCGAGCACGTGGAAGGGTCCTACAGGTGATGCCAGGTATGATGAGTCACCCAGCCTCAAGTTGGTACAGCCTGTAGGAGATCTGGGAACCCTCCAACGTGAGTGATCGGGTGCTAGGTTCTGTCCTATCCCTAGGGTGAACGGAAGGGGGTTTCCCAGAGAGACCATCTGTCCCTAATGGATAATAAAAAATAATAATAATAATAATAACAGCTTGGGTTTGATAATTCGGAAAAATTCTGAGCACGAAAAAAATAATAATAAATTTCTTTATGGCACCCACAAAATATAATATAGTTCATATACCTAATTGAAAATACAGTATTTTTCATCTAGCATTTGGGTTGACGTCAACTTGCCCCGTCCAAAAACTGTCTGTTTAGACACGCATTCGTGCGCAGTAGGTAATGAAAACCTAGTTTAGAAAGAGATGAAGTATAGAGTATAGTTGGATTGTGAATTTATCAACGCACTGTTGATAAATTCACAATCCAACTGACGACACAACCCAAATCCTAGGTGAAAAATACTGTAGTGTGCATCCAAAAGGCAAAGTTCAACGAGTCATCCGCTGCTCTTCCACTTAACCCAATATTTTTCATCGAATTCCAAAAAATGAGGTACCATCGTGTTCAAAGAATACTGGTACAGTGTGTTACTGCAGACACTTCCAAAACTCAAAATTTGATGTAGACACTTCTTTTGTGTGTAAATCGGATATGTCAAATAGAGGTTAAGTATTTGTCAAACTGACAAGTTTTTTAGATTTTTCATTCATAGAACGGTCACGTTGATGTTTCATGGTCATAGCCTGCTACGCAATTGATTATGTGGCTTCAAACCAAATTTAAACAGCCAAAATTTCGCTGTACCAGTATTCTTTGAACACGATGGTACTTAGTGAACTGGAAGAGTTAAGTGTTTAAAAGTCGCAATCAAAGTGGGGAAATACAGTTAAAGGGGCACAAACAAAACAATTCTATCCATCAATACAAGCTAGACTAACAGTGAAACTAAATTTTATACCAAATACAATGTTAGCGGGACATGGAAAATTAAGAAGATTTAAAATACTGGATAGTGGAATGTGCCCGTCTGCCCGTGCCAAGCGCCAATCAGAAGAACAAACAGTGAACCATCCAATCTATGACTGTAATTTATTAAACGTTCAAAGATTGTAACTGAAAAATAATATATTACAGAAGGGAGGTCAATGGTCTGCTACAAAAGAAGAGTGTATACCTAGCTTTATTCACTAACTTTATAACAAGTGTTAATTTTGTTATACTTTAACTTGTGAACCTGTAAAATATTATATAATTAGATAAGAAGGCATGATATGTATTTATTTTGTATATAATTTATTTATTTAGGAATTACAATAATTTATTATGTTATGTTATAAAAATACATGTAGGATTACACTTGTAATGGGGCATGCTAGAAATAAACGTATTAAAAGAAAAGAAAAACAGTATTTAAATATCATCACTGAGTTGCCATTAAATTACAAGTTAAGTTACAGGGAAGACGTTTCCTTTTAATTTTACTTACAATTTAAGCACTTCTTTTTTATACTACTGCTATGACGAGTGTGTAGGATAATTCAAACGTTGGCAAATATACAGGGTGTCAATGAAACCTGGAACACCCCTATATTTGCATTATTTTTTTAAGATATGGAAATGAAATTTGGTATATGCAATACCGTGTGTTTCACCAAAGACGCAACATAGGGAAACACCAATGTATTTTTTTAGAACAGATCCAGGTTACCTGCTGTATATGTACGAACTTAGCACTGAACCTACGTAATTGAGTTTATTTGATGCTGGAATGCGACAGAAATAGCGTTGGCATCTGTTATCGCGGCACGCAATTATTTCATTGTTTGGTTTTTAAATTGTCAATTTTAACAGTGACAAAAGGTCAAACTGTTAAACTTGTCAGTTACTGAAGAATCTACATCTACAATGCAATGAAGCACAATTATAGATTCATTATTATTTTTATATTAAAACAATATAATTTAAAAAAATTATTTATAATGTCATAATACTTTACATATTAATTTACTAAAATCACTATTTACGTAAACGTATAATTGTTACGTTTTTCTTGCACAACAATCCTGTACTTCACCAAATTCTACATTTTTCTCTAGGTAACCAATTTCACGCCTTACCACATGCACCATTAAGATTTGTAAGTTGCATTAATAACTTCTGACAGAAATTTTAGTACAACTGAGTAGACAAATTCTTATTTTCATTACATTTTAAGTTCATTCGGTACCTGACTGATGATCACTTGCTTTCTTTTGACAGGATTCAATACTATTCCATGTTTTTAGTGATATAAACTCGACAATTACGAACATACTTAATTTCCTGGTAATCTGAAATACTGCAAACACAATCTCACATTTTCATAGAATTTACTTACGCTTTCTTTACGTGTGCTGTTGTAATAGAGCGAATTCAATTTAAAATATGCAGAATGCAGAAACAGCGATTTAAAAAATTACGCATTTTGCGTATTTTCTTTGTAAATGAAAGTTGTAGGTGCTGTCAAAATTGACAAATTTCAGAACCAAACAATGAAATAATAGCCTGTCGCAATGACAGACGCCTTCAGTATTTCTATCTCTTTCTAGCGTTAACTAAATCCAATAACATTCGTTGAGCACTGAATCCATACATATTCCAAAGGTACCGCGGATCCTTTCTGAAAAAATACATTGCTGTTTCCCTATGTTGCGTCTTCGGTGAAACACAGGGTATACTCTTAAAACTGCATTATAACACTTTGTTATTTTAAATGGAATGCCCCGTATATTTATGCATTTTTGGAATCTTCATTTAATCTTACGTATGCTGGTATCAATTTTGAAACAATTTTACGACAAAGTAAATGTTTGCAAAAACATTTATTTGTTAATCTAGAATGCCATGATCTACATAAAGGAAGGTCAGGGTACCGCAGCACTTAAAACAAATTGTTTTAGAACGTCAACTGTTTTCGTGGATGTATTAGAATGACTAGAATAACTCCCTTTTTTTCAATAATAATATGGTGGGCACTAGGGTATTAAAAACTAGCGTTTTTCAAAGATTTAATTGATACCAACAACGTAACATTAATCTTAAAACCTAATTTGCAATACCGCTTTCCATTCAAAAAACGGTATTTTGGCCATTTAAATCTAGCAACTGAGTTTCAAAACAATAGAAACAAATAAAATGCAGAAAACAAGTGGCATACTTACTACAGTTGAAGTTCCATTACAACTTGTTTAAGTGTTGGCGAACCCTGACTTTCATTTTGCGTAAGCCATGTCATTCTAAATTAATAAATAAAATATACAGGATGTTTCATTTAAAATAACAAAGTTGATGTTACTTCCGGCGAAACCGGAAGCGACAGAATCTTGTGTTCTACGTCAAATAATGCAGCTTTAAAAATATATTACATATGCCAAATTTCACTTTGATAACTTAAAATATAATTTAAAAGATAAGGGTGGCCTAGGTTTCATCGACACCCCGTATATCTGTGTATATCGCTTAGCAATAACAATTTTTGATCATTTGCTTTTGTAAATTTAAAGAAAAGGTACTATTTATATTCGCATGGGATGTCATTAAACAATTTTGAGATGATAGGTATAATACAGGGTTTGTCAAAAAGTCCGAATCATATGGGACTTTTTTTATTAAAGTATTTATTTGAAAAATCAATACGGCGTTGGTTTATGATTGTCTAAGGTCTAAAAAAGGTGCACACAGATTTGGTCAAATGACATTCTACACCTGTCAAATTTGACATTTTTTGAAAAAAATCTTCAGAAATGGCCCTAGTTATGATTTTTTCGAAATATTTCATTTGGAAAACTTGTTCAGAATGGCATTTTACGTCGGTTTGCAAATTTTCAGCTAAAAATTCGGACTTATTATTTTTTACTCATTTTTTTAAATTTTCCAAGTAGTACTACAAAATTCTCATTTTTTTCATTGAAATCTGATGAAACGTGTGGAATCAAGTTATTTCGATAAATAATTGCCCACCTGGACTCTCTTGAAAAAATAATGTTTGCAAATAGTATATTGCTACGGATTGTTTTGTTATAAAAACAGAAAAATTACGAGTTCTCATTGGTTCATTTGGTCATTTTTACTCCTAGGCAGAAAAAGTTGTCACTTTTACTCCTAGGAGTAAAAATGAATGTTTAACTGTGTGTATCCAAGGACACAATGTCGTGTTTTTATGACGTTTGAAGAAAGAAACTATTTTCCTTTTGAAAATTCGCGGCGTCGTTAATCCAAAGTTGTTTTTATTCGAAATTGAATTATCATTTTCGATATTTTTACTAAAAACATTAAAAGTATAATAACAAGCGAGTTTCAACAGATTTCAATGAAAAAAATTCCGCGAGAATTTTGTAGTATACCTACTTATAAAATTCAAAAAATACCAAATGCCAATTTTTTGTTTTAAATGCAAGCCTACTGCGTTAGAAAATGTTTAAAACAGAATAAGATGTAGCATCACTTACTTCAATAGCAAATATCTTGAAAACGATTAACTTTAGTGACATTTGAAAAGTATACCTTTTTCGTATAAAAATGATGGGGCAATAATTGTTTGTTTCAATTAAATTTGCCATAACTTTAAGTATAAAAAAGCGGAAGTACTTTTAAGGTATTAGGTATAGAAAAATAAGGTTATTTTAAGTGCTACATTCAAATTGAGGACGGATTATTGTTTCTCGTCCTAAAAAAGCTAGTTTCGCCAATTTTCATAAAAATATTGCGAAAACGTTAGAAAACAGAAGAAAATTAAAATTAAGATTTCGACTTTGACGCCCTGTATCTCCCTAAATATTAACTTTTGGACTAAGGTAATCTTAGGTAAATCGTAATATTTTGGCCTCACGAATCTACTGTTGGTCTGTTTCCCAGTCCTCATGGACCACCCATATACGCTTCTTACACCTTCAAAGTGAGGTTGCCTATAGTTGCGGCCATATGAAACATGGTAACCCATGAAATTTAGTTAAATGAAGGTACAAACTTAATTTTTCTATACATTTTATTCTTGTGTTAGATGAGGTAAGGTTTTTTGCGGTGGCCTCCTGCTCTATACTGAGAGAAAAATTGTCGCCGAGGCCGCTTGCAGCCGAGGAGGGACAATCTCGAGGGGGCTAAAGAATTTCGCGGAGAAGTATACACAACATTTTTTGTGCAGCTGTAAAAAATACATAATTACAAATTTTTATCGTAAATGAATGTAAATAGAGTCGGCTTTCACGTCACAATGTTTCTATGGAAACAACATAAATAAAACGCGTTTCGCGGCCGTTACTAAGGGTAACGCAATATAGGCCGCGAAATCGGATCTCGCGTCCTGTATTGCGTACGCGAAATGACCACTTCGCGTCCGGTTGCACAAAAATAATTTTTTCTCACTACCACCTTGGTAAATTGACATTTCATTGTCAAAAAGTCGACAATAATGGAAACTAAAACATTTAGTTGAACAAAAACAGACTGTATCTAAGGGCAAAAAAGACGATTTACCGCGCCAGGTCATTTTCCGCGCATGGTACCCCATAACGCTACACCATAACGGATATAAAAAAAATAAATAGTTATAATGGAGAATACGTGCTTATTTATTAATATTAAAACTAATTTTACAATTGGAACAACGTTGAATGTTAAATGAAGGTGTATTTACAAAATGTTTGATTTCATTCTTTTCGTTACTGAAAACAGAAATTGCGTTTATGTGTTTGTTTGTACCATAGCAACAGCGCCGTTAAACTGTCATAAATATAAACGTCACAATTTTTGTTAAATTATTAATGAATTTTATTTTGTGGTAGTGAGAAAAACGTAATGCGCAACGCGTAGGTAAGTTTCTTTTTTATCCTCGGTGGCTTTATGGACCTCAGCTGCGCTTCGGTCCACAAATTACCACCTCGGATAAAAAAGTTCACTTACCATAACTTGGAGCGCAAATAACTATTACAGTACTTAACATTTTTTGAGAGAACAAATGTATAAATATACCGAAAATAGTATTGGGTGCTAATATCAAACCTTAGGGAACTCCACACCATTCTGCTTTCAGATTTTCTTATTATTGTCTGCTATTCGTAAAATTTGATAACTGTAATAATATTATATGATCAGGTGTATTTGTGTTTAAACAGGATCTTTCATTTATATGCAAGATTTTAAGGCAACCCAAGTAACAATTTTGGTGAGCGCAATTTTTAAAAAAATGCAAACCTACTACCCACTGCAACATATTATGTACATATTAAGCATCAGTTTTTACAAAAAAAAAATAAAATCGTAGACAAAAACACAATTGAAAGTTGACTTTAAGAATTTTGGAATATTTAAATTTGCAAAATCCAGTAGGTTATGTTCGACACGCTTTCAAGTAAAGTTAAATTATACTCGGGAAATAAAGATGTTTTAAGGTTAAAATGTCCATTATGCGTTGCTAAAGTAAAATAAAATAAAATTTACACAACCTGATTCCAACTACTCAGTTTACAATAAGTCATTTAACTTTGCTTCTGATGCACTTCTCAAATATTTTGTATTATCAGTTTTTCCATACAAAAAATTTACATTAATTGATACCAAAACTAAACCCAAACCAAAGTTGGCTTACAGCGTAACTATGGTCTACACCACCAAAGTCATCAATATTTAAAGTTATTATCACACATTTTGAGCTGGCCCTTGATTTGGGCTAATGAAAGAGTTGATTTGGTTGCTTGCTTCGAGATCTACATGTTTTAACATTTCCGTCCATGCGGTTCTTTATATAGGTTTTTCACCTTTCCATCCTCAATCAAGTTATGATACACGCTGTATAAAGATCTTAGATAAGATATACTATTAAGATGGCAATATCGTGAACCGTATATGCTTACAGGTATAACAAGTTTTTGATATCTTTGGGCATATAATGTAAATATTCCTATGTTCCGTTAAAAAAATAATCAATGTTTTGCAGGGTATGTTCGTATTTCGCTGCACTAGGCTGAACTGTATACAGGATGGCTGATCTTTCATTGGACAGCTTATATCTCGTTTATTATTAGAAATACAAGAAAAAGTCAAAGGAAATAGTTTTTTAGTAGTAATTATTCTATAAAATGGCATAATTAATTATTTTTTATGGCCTAATGTTTTTTAGGAAAAATGTATAACTTTGGTTTTTTAAATGGAACACCCTGTATATTTATTCTCCAATGGATCGAGGGTTAAATTCTCTTTCCAAAAATGTATCACATGTGATATTTTAAGTGTCAATTACACAAAAAAAAAACTCAACTCTTTAAGTAACTATTTGTTTTTTCTTCAAGCGTATCATAATTGTAACATTTTGCTACTGAATACACAAGGTAAACATACTCCATTATGTTACTAATACAATAGTGGAAATCATTTTGTTACTAGTAACATAATGTTAGTGCAACTCGTCACAAATGGTGGCGCCACTTGTCATTCTTTTGATTACAACTGTTAAGTTTGGATAAATTCGGGCAGTTGAAAAGATAAAATTACTTCAAAAGCGTGTTGTACGCTTCGAAAATTATTTTCGAACGATATTTCTTTTGGGTAAAAAGACCTTTTCTGTGCACGCGTCTACACAAGTTGTTGACAGTCAAGTAAGTACTTTTCAAATGGTGTATCGTTTTCATTAATTAACATGCAAAATTGTTATATAGCGCTTGAAGAAACAATAGTATATGTCACTCGGAGCAGAAAGCTCTTTCTTGTGCTTCGCCCAGATTACTTGGCCTCGGCCGCAACCTTCTGAGCTCAGCACAAAAGGTGCGCTTTCTACTCCTAGTGACGTAATACACTATTATTTTGTTGCTTATTAATTTTTTACAATATTGTTACTTGGTACTATCAATTGTGCAATGTGATTTTTTAAAAACTCAATTGCAGCAGGCCGTATTCTGTCTTAATAACCTTAGAACTGTCTGTATTAAGTCAGAAATCGGCCTGCTGCAATTGGGTTTTTAAAAAATCACATTGTATGTAAAATAAACAGCAGGCGTAACCAACTAGTACGATTCTATTATTTGAGTTTTTTCGTCCAAATGAAACCTAACATATCATATGTGTTACATTTTTGAAAAGAGAATTTAACCCTCGATCCATTAGCGAATAAATATACAGGGTGTTCCATTTAAAAAATCAAAGTTAGATATACATTTTTCCTGAAAAACAGTAGGCCATGAAAAATAATTGATTATGCCATTTTATAGAAGAATTACTACTAAAAAAACTATTTCCTCTGACTTTTTCTTGTATTTCTAATAATAAACGAGATATAAGCTGGTCAATGAAAAATCAGCAGCCCTGTATATTGCTATTTAAGTACTTACGAATGTCTTTGAGTAATAATAGCGTTTAGATCCATTTTTGGACGTGCCCCTGCTCAAGTTAATTTTTCCTACGGTATCTATTTCTTGCGACCTGCATCCAGTTCAAGTCTACAGTGAATTTTATATCATCAACCTATCTCATCGGAGGTCTGCCCCTAGGTCTTTTATAATTATAGGGTCTCCAAGTCAGGATTGTCCGTTGTCACTTGTCGATGTCTCCTCTTGCGATGTGCCTACGTAAGATTATTTTAAACTGGTCTCCTGTGTTACTGCACCGATTACTTTGATCTTTTCTCTGATCCAGGTGTTTGGTTTGTGGTCTCTCAAGGAAATCCCCAGCATGGCTCGCTCCATCACGCGTTGGGTTGTCCTTAGGTGATTCATATTTTTCTGTGCCGTCGTCCAAGTTTCAGCGCCGTATGTAATTATCAGTAAAACACACATATTGAATACCTTTGTTCTTAGTTTTAGGGGGATGTTTTGTTTTTTCAAACATAATTTAACTTATCAAATGCGATCCAATACATCTTGGTTCGTCTTCGAATTTCTTCATACTGATTTTCCCTGCCCAAAAAATGACTTGTCCTATATAAGTAGATATGACTCTACTTTTTCTATTTGTATTATATCTTCCATCTCATACATCACCTTTGTTTTGTTGAAGTTGATATTAAGACCTATTTGCTTAGATTTATGATGTAATTCGGTCAACATTTCTTTCAGTTCGTGAAGAACGCTAGCTAATAATTACTATATAATTAGCAAAACGTACATTAGTGAGGTGTTTCCCATTAATGTTTAAACCTTTTCCTTTCGCCATTTCCTTAAAGACGTCTTCTAATACAAGTGTAAACAGTATGGGCGAAAGCGTATCCCCTTGTCTCGGGCCTTTCTTAAGAATAACAGAATTACTTCTTTCAGTTTGGTTTAAATGAAATGTTGCCGTGGTGTTTTTCATAGTTTCATCTACTGGTGTCGATCTAGCAGTTCTGTGGTGCTCTCCGTTATGGCGTCTTGACATGCCGAATCGAAAGCGTCTTCTCATAATCAACAAGGGCGAGTTATACAAGGAACTATTCAACTACATTCATTATGTTTTTCTTTTTAAATTTGATTCGTGTATCCATTGACAAACCATATATCCATTTTAATAGAACGACTTTTCATTTCAAAATACACTAATATAAGATTGCGACCAGAATTTGTTTGTATTTATAGTTCATCAATCTTTTAAATCCAAACTTTTCCTTGGCATTAGTTAATAATTTGCTTAAAGCAAGCTTCCCATTTTGAAATTCTATTGCCAAATAAGTCGTTGCAGGTCTTCTCATAATGTGTGATCTAAAAATAAATCTGTTTTTGATAATTTTTGAGACATGAATTTTGAATTGTTTTGCTCTAAATTGCTATACATACAGAGTGTGTCAAAATTAACTAATATTGCCTGTAACTTTTTAATTTGAAGAGTTGCAAGAAAAAGCTGCGCACGAAAATTGTTGGGCTAATTGCGGCGCATACAATGACGTTTTTATTTTGTTAGTATCTTTTTTTGTTTGGTTGTTTGGTTGCTAAGTTAACCAACTTTTTTAATTAAATGGTAAGCAAATGTTTTCTTAAGACATTTAAAAAGTATAGGTTTTTTTCTAGTCACCAGTGCTATTACATCGAACTTAAGAGGAAAAAAAAAAAAAAAAAAACGAGAAAACTCCGCCAAACACCTCGAAAAAATGAATAATACTTTGTTTTCAAAACGTATCTGATCAAAGTTGATATCTAAATACTTGATATCATTTAAGTGGGACTTTTGACATTTCATTTAGAACTATTATATGAAGGTCCACACAAAAAAATCAGCTCCATGCGAATTATTCCGAACTGTTATGTCTATTTTGACTGGACACTATACAGAGAGCGTATAAAGTTTCAAAACCTGGATTTATTTTTTCCCCCGTAGGAATTTTCGAAAAGCGCTTGAACACGTCAAATTGATTTGTTTTGAAAGAAATATTTTACAACCCATTGCTCGTGCGTGATACCTGCAAAGAAGCCTTAACCTGGAAATTTATTTTGTAATGTCACTTACCTCAGTTAGTCGAACTATGATTTCGTTGTGTGGAATGTTGCACTCTTTATTTAAAGTTTTCGAAACCCTTTTTAATTTGGACTTTGGTTTTGTCGGAAAATTTCTGAGGAACATTAATTCTTAAATTTCTATTGGTAATTTAACGTCGATTTATTTAAAATTACTCAGAAGACTTGATTCTACAGAGTGGTTCAAAAAACATAAATCTAATTGGCTGTAAACTTCCTCTATCATATGAAATATGCTGCTCTTGCGAAATGCTGTTGTATGTCTAGGTCTAGAGTCTAGAGGAATATTGCAATTTCCTATTAATAAACTCTCGATCGAAAATATGCCGGAAGAAGATCAATCTATAGTTGTACAGCATACATCTAAGTTGATTGTATTAATTAATGATTTAAAGTATTGTTCAAAGTGAGTAGTCTACTTTGTTACGGATCGACGAATTTTAATGAATGACAGCTTTGGGTTCGAAAACAATATGGGCGGGTTGTACAAAACTTTTGTTAACTTAACGAATTATTAAAGCTGATAAAAGAGCATCAGTTGTCGTTTAATAATGTGTTATTTTCCATATGAATTCGAATTTTGTTTCGATTTTGACAAATGATTAATTTGACGATGCTGTTAAATCATGTTTGTACAACCCACGTCAAGATATAGCGGCACGTAATAATTTACATACCAACAAATTTCAAAACCAGATGTAACTTTTTTTAACAATCCTGTATATTTCAACTTAAAAGTTACTCTAACAAGAACATTTGGCAACATAGTATTCTGCAGTATGAATTAAATATCTGACAAAAAACAGGTTGCTCAAATTTCAACCAAATTTTATCCCAACATAATGTGAAATCCTACCCTACAGAAGTCGTGAATACTCTACATATACATTAATAAGTACTTTGTTTTGCTTAAAGCATTCAGCGTGCACAGCAATATTTATTAATTACTTCGAATAAGTCACAATTAATCTATATTTTATTCGGTAATGACAATAGCCGCTAATTCCGAAATACTACGTATAAATTTGATCAAAAAAACTAAAGTGCAACTTTTAAAAATTTGATTATATTCTACAATCTGTAGAAAAATTTAAGTGCGTGAGTTATTAGTCCCGTAAGAACCTAAAAGAGAATTAGCTTGTGGGTTCGAATATTCAATGAAGCTACATCATAAACGCCATATTGTAATATTTAGTTTAAGTCACATCCTCGACTGGAGTCTCCACATATTACGTCAAATAACGAAGTGTACCCTATATTTTAGCACAAGGTGAGTGCGACGACATAGATAAAAAATTGCCATCTTGAACACCATCTACGAGATTGCAATCGACATTTTTTTACCTTCTTTCCTGTTGCTTTTATTCGCTAATTTAAAGAACATTCACCACTTCGATCACGGCCTGCCACATTCATTGAAGATGTTATTCGGCCAGCCTATTTCTGACGTTCGGCCCTTCTCCGCACGGCGCCACTTATTTGCTCCATGTAACAAACGAGAATTTTTTATATTTCAACAATATAAAACATTTCAAATCATTTGTTCTCTTTTAATCACTTCAAATTCATGATGTTACTTTATGTACGGACAAACTAACAAATGTTATGCAAAATTTATATAATGTGTATATTTTACCTCATCAAAATATACCTACTGATTCTGAATAAGCAACACACTACACTGCAACAAATCTTATAGAAGTAGTGTAGGTGATTTACTTATATGTATATTTAATAATAATCTTTCAAAACGAAATTGTGGTTATCCTTTTCGATAATGAATTTCTAAAATCTTAAAATATCATTGTTATTATTAAGTGTAACATGTTTCTAATTTTAGCTTATAGATTTAGAAATGTGTAGTAAATGTTGTCTCGTAACTTCTTTTTGTAATTATTTAAAAGAAGTTTAAGGTATATAAAGCTTCTCTTAATTGCAGCTGCAATTTCTGTGGATCAGTGGAAAATTATTTAATATGTTTCTCTAGCAATATTTAATCTCTTTGTTTTGTAGGTTTAAACCTATAACAAGAAAGTAAACATTTTCTTTGATTGAGCTTGTTATTTTAAAGTATAATAAAAAACAACAATATTTCTTGCATTCAATTTATTTCTTTGGTCAGATCATTTGGTATATATTTTAATACATTTGATAAAGAACATTTGTACTGCACACAGAACAAAATATCTTTCAGTTGGCACCTATTTTATATTCTACAAAGATCGATGTGTTCTGTGTTTTAAAAACTAGGAAACTTAAGTAACATGGAAGGATAACGGTAACATACTGGTATATTACGGCAAATAACGTGTATTTTTGTAAACAACTAGATCAGTATAATACAGAGTATACGTAATCAACATTAATTTCTAAATCTAACAATATCTATTTACAAATTCGATCTTAACTCTAATAAATAACGTGGTCAGCTTGAATAACTAATATAGGCAGAAGTAACAACTTTGACTGACATTTTTATTATTAATAGTAAATACACAGCAGGTTATTCATCTGCATTTCCAAACATGCGGTATTAATTTTCGTTTTTACCTTGTTAAAATGATTGTTCTGCGTTTGAATCGATTCTAGCTGATCTAATGACAAAGAACATAAGAAAGGTATTTAATTCAGCAATTTCCCTTCATTTCGTGTCCTTGATGAGTATTTTTTTACATTAATCTATTTCCGTATATAAATTGCACATTAGAATAATAAATGACAACGGGTACTTGGTGATGCAACGACGATGGGGTTCGCTTCGCGATCAGCTTCCACACGATTCAAATATCGTTAGTGGCAAGAAAATTTTTCATGAGCCAATAAGATATATATCCTGTTATTTAGGTAGGTCATACGAACATCTAGTCAGTGTTAAAATTTAGCTAAAAAATAGGTAACTGCAATACAACTTGAACAACCTAAACCCATCTGTAGCAATCACAAGATGAAACTTCTTTCTGCATCAGGCATTCAGTGATGAGATTGTCTGTTACATAATTCAATCACTTGAAAACCACGACAAAATATTGCACATGTTCGCAGGTATTAATAGATTTTAAAGTTTGGGCGTCTTATACGCAAATAATAATATAAAAAAAACAAATAAAACAAATCGTAGATGTGTAACTATATATACACGGGACAGTTAATAACCGACATGTACGCGGTCAACATTCAAAAGATAAATCACAGTCTTACTGCCGATTTCAACTAGCTGCACCGAGAGACATCGCATTGTTTTTCAAATGTCCCGCTGAAGGGAATGACTGGCTTGCAATGGAATGAGGCGGTGTTTGGGCAGATCCAGACATGTTGTTATTAAGGTCTCCATTTGATGGTGGTAACGACGATCGGTGACCGTTCATTAAGTGATTTGGCAACTGTGGCTGCAAATGAAGAATTAAATCAATTCAATTTTTCTTTAAATAAAGCTTCAAAAGTAAAAAAAAAACATTTGTTTAATCCCGCTGCTGAAACATGTTGCTTCTTACTTGCACACACAGTGAGTGAAAAATATTTTCGCCCACTTACTTTATCATTACCGGAAGTATGAATAAACTCAATAGATACTTTGTTTTCTTGATAAAACTTCGCATGTTTATATTTACACCAACCATACCAACGCAAGTTACCGTTTACGTTGATTTACACTCCATGCATAACCATAAATCAAATAGTATCAGATATTACAAACTTTATTTTTCTTATTTTAAGAGCAGGATTAAACAAAACGATATAAGAAAGTTTCTTCACTTGTACTATAATATACTCTTATTAAAATTTTTGTTGAGTAAGTGAGTGTTTTTTCGATACATAAACAAACTAGTCTCTACGGTACTGTCAAAATAACTCAGATAAATACAGATTATAAGTCATTAAAAATCCCTTGTTATTACTATTTTGCTTTTTCCAAAATTATAACCAAACCACTAATATTATATGGATTCATTTCACAACCGAAAGGTCCGGGGTTCGGAATCAGCTGTAACCAAATTTAGATTTGGAGCTCCGTTAATGTGCCTCGATCGGAGTCTTTGTCGATCGGCCACCGTGACCGAATCTACTACACGAATACCACATTCGTATGATTCACGAATGCCAAATATATGCCGATCGACGAAATGTCCCTGTCGGCTTGTTGACTGAGTCTATTTCATTTATATAAAATTACTACTACTACTACTACTACAAAGCAATGTGCAAAAATAAGCAAGACCATTCTTGCCCATTGGTAAATACCGCTCTGATAGAGACGCACCCTAATGTAATAAGGCACTATTCAGTTTGAGAAAACTAATGACTGAAACAGTTGACGCTGATAAGCTAAAAAAAATACATCAAAAGCCAAATTTAATTAAAGAATAACGCAACGAAGCTTAGATATACACTTTGTCTGGCTTCACTAGCCACATAGGCTATTATATTTTTATGCATAGAAGGCATACATCACAAGCAAAACTTAATGATAATGTCAAAATAAGTTGCATGTAATAAAAAATGTTGTACTTTTTCAAGTAGCAGCTACAAAATGGAAGTGTATTTAGTCAATGAAAGAGTGCAGATTGTTAAGTGGTACTTCCAAGGATATTCTCTTCGGAAAATTACTGACCTGTTTCAAATTCTATTTGAAAATCGGCCAATACACTATGTGGCTAGTTGTTTCAGACAGACTGTATACAGTTTAGCGTTAGGCCTAAACCTAGTACCCGCTGGACGGCCAGGATATGGACTTTCAATAGAGAGTAAATAGAAGTGATATTTAGTTTGGAGAAGACATTTTATTACAGTTTCCTGCAATTTATTCCCTGCTTACGAAATCGGTGTCTACTTTTATCAATATGGCGAAATGGCAAAAATTTTACGCATACAATGACTAATTACGACAGCACAGACTCCCTTTTAGATGGAAAAATCCCCATCAAGAATGTTTAAATACATAAATATATAAATATTAGAAACTATTAGCAAGATGACCCTCCCAAAAAAATTAGATACAGAAAGTTTCAAATTGTAGAAAAATGATACCACCGCGGGGAATCGAACAACCGACATAAGGTTAAACGCACCAATGCTCTCACCATTGAGCATTGTGAATGCGCTTCGAATTTAGCGGCTCTTTGACTTTATATGCGACTTTTAGAATAGATTTCAATTTACAGTTTCATGTGTAGAAGTTTGACGCTTTCTCGGGGACCTGCCTCCGTAGCTCAATGGTGAGAGAAATGGTGCGTTTAACCTTATGTCGGTGGTTCGATACCCCGCGGTGGTATCATTTTTCTACAATTTGAAACTTTCTGTATCTAAGAAGACCAAACTAACAGCGCACAAGATGATCTACACACCCATTTTTAACCTATGGCTGCGAATCGTGGGTGCTTACTGAAAGACAGAAAAAGAGACTACAGACCGTGGAAATGAGCTCAGGAGAAATGGAGAGTGTAACAGACTAGACAAAATTAGTAATAATGAAATCAGAATAAGGCTCCAAGTTACAACATTACAAGACAAACTAGAAGAAAACCAACTAAGATTGTGGGGACACCTAACCCGAATAAACCCTAACAGGCAGGTCAAAGAATTATGGCAGCCGAACCCAACAGGCAAGAAACCCAGGGGGGGGATAAGCAACATGGAACGAAGCAATAAGAAAAATATTGAAAAAGAAACACAGCACGTGGACACAGGCGAGAAATAAAACAAGCCATAGGAAGGAATGGAAGAACTTCATTGCCTCTACACCTCTCAGGTAGAAGACGTCCATATTATGTATGTATGTATGTATGTATTTATGTATAATGAGCCGGTTTTCTTATTTAAAATCACTAAATTTGCTTATTGTTCAAATGTGCAAAAAAAATAAAATTAAAAAAATATTATTTAAAATAAATACATATCGGATTAAATGTACTATTTTTTAACAATAACTGCTAATATTAGAAGCAATTTACGACAATTAAAAAAATTCAATTCCAGCCTCGCTACGTAAATAGTGAACACGACTAGCGTACAGGACATCGATAAACGGATCTAGAAACCACTACGATAGCGTAGAAACGGTAGAAGAAAATAATAGTCAAAGAAGAGACACGCAGAGCGGGAACTGGAACGCGGATATAGAAAAGCAGCTATCAGAAGTACAACCGGGACAATACGGCCTGTCCTTACAAACCCAACCATCTTACAGGCAAATACAAGTGCCAACACCAACATAAATGAAGATAGCCTCGTGGAATGTAAGAGGAGCGCGAAGACCGGAGAAACGCGAAGAAATAGACAGACTACTAAACCAAGAGAAAATCACCGTAGCTTGCTTGCAGGAAACATACATGACCACCGGGAAGGCAGACACCACAAACTACAGATGGTACCAAAGTGAGGGAAAAAAGGAACAAACAAGAAGAGGTGTCGCGGCTCTAGTCAGGAAAGGCGTAACGGTTACAGCCCATAGACGGTAGAATAAACAACTACACTAGAAGCTATATAGGGGTGCACTTACCATCGGACAAAAGAATGGACAACTCAATGTTAGAAGTATACGAGGAAAAAGAAAAAGCGATCAGAAGAACGCCAACGATAATAGTAGGGGACTTCATATCACATCTAGGGATCGAAGACCTTACGGAAGATGACAAAAAACTAATAGGACCAAAATTGAGGCACATCAAATGCAACGCAAACGGTATCGCACTGAAGGACTTTGCACACCTCTTCCAGCTTCATATTCAAAATACCTGGAGTAAGTCGAACACCGTTAGAACAACATGGGAAAAGGGAGAACATAAAGCACAACTGGTTCACTTCCTAGGGAAAGGGGACCAGCAGACCAAAATTTATCACATACACGCATCATGGCACCACGAAGTACGCACGGACCACAAGATGATAACAGGGACGGTAAAACTCCAAGACCCACACCTAAGGACATCAAGCAAGAACAATGAGGGAAAACGCACACAGGAGAAAAAATAGAACGTACAACTGTTAAAGTCCCCACAATTCCAAACACGGTTCAACAACCAAGTGGGAATCAAAATCGAAGCCCGAAACCCAACTAAATGGTCAGAAATAGTAGAAAGCCTAACTATCGCAGCGCAGGAAACCCTGTCCAGACCAACATCACCAATGACACCTAGAAGGAGGAAAGCGCAGGCAAAATACCAACAACCGCTCTTTAGAAACAACATGAGGAAAAATGCAGAAAGCAAAGAAGAACTTAATGAATCCATAAGGAATAGGAAAAAGGCCCAAGAAGAACACGAGGTCGAGAAGTGGGAAAAATTCTTTAAAGAAATACAATCACATCCACCAGACTCAAGAATCCGGGAAACATACAAATACATCAAGAAACAGAGGAGAGCTGCCACCGCAGCTAGAAGGCACTACATTCCAATGAGGAGCTGGGAAGAAGAACTAAAAATATTGGAAGAACACCAGGGAACGTCAGAAATAAAAGAAGCGGATCACTGGCCCCTAAGTAGGCCTCCAACGCTAGAAGAGACAGCCGAGATCATCCAACAAATGAAAAGAAACAAAGCTCCAGGAATGGACAGAGTAGAAACAGAACTGCTACAGAATGCCCCACAATCCTCTATAGAGAGAATACACAAAATAATAAAGGAAACATGGGTAAAGAACACAGTACCGGATGAATGGAAGATGACAGTACAAATCCCGCTCCCAAAAGTCAGAAACCCTAAAACAACATCAGAATACCGGAAGATAAGCCTCTGCAGCGTGGGATATAAGATCTACGCAAAACACTTACTGAAGACCCTAGACCCTAGACGATACGATTCAAGAATTGCCGTCATACCAAGCAGCGTTCCTCAGCGGAAGATCAATGGAGGATCACCTGTTTGTCGCCAGAAGAATCTTAGATGAAAGATGGAGAGCAGGAGAGCGAACTATACTAGTAACCCCGGACCTAGCTAAAGCATTCGACACAGTCTCACACCCAGCCCTTATAGAAGGATTAAAGGTCAGCGAAGCACCCCACCACCTAATGAATAGGATAATCAAGGCGGCACTGGAAGAAAACACTGCCATCCAGTGGTTCGGGCAAAAAACAAAGGTATACCGGAAACGCAGAGAAATAAAGCAAGGATGTCCACTCTCACCCCGCCTCTTCACCATTGCACTCCACAAAGCACTACGGGATCTACCAGCGAAGCAACAAAATCGGACCGATACCGGAAATGACCTACTGATCCCAATAATCTTAGCATACGCAGATGACCTACTGATTCTACCGGAAGAAAAGGCCGAAGTGGGACAACTACTACAAGAAATCACAGAAAACCTGAAGGACGTGGAGCTAGGAATGAAAAGTTTAATACATTACACGCTGCGAAAGCCCTTCGGGTGCTCGGAGTTTTTAACTAGTCCCGGCTACGCTTACGCTTCGCCTCGGCCATTCAAAAACACCTCATACCGAAGAGTAAACTTTCGCAGCCTTAATGTAAATAACTATTGTTTCATACTGTCTGGTAAATTCAGTTTATTTCGTACTGTCTGGTAAATTCAGTTTCCCGGCGCCATTTTGAGTCCGGTAAGTGAGCTATTACGGTATCAGAGCCGGTAAGTATAACCAAGCAACACTTACCGGACTGTTATTTTATGCACCCAATCAGAGCCCGTAAAAGTGTAACCAAGCAACACTTACCGGCTCTGAAGGGCTCTGATACCGTAATGTCACATGTTGACGTTATTGAAAAAGTGTCACGTGTAAAAATTAAAAAATCAAATTTTTTACAGTATGAAATAAAACGTTATACGATACATGTCCGGGAAGTTATTATTAAAGTACGAGTTTAGATGTTTATGGACGAGGCGACGAAAGAGCCGACTCAAGAATTTCTAAACGAGTACTTTAATAATAACTTCTTACGAGCATGATGTGCCCTATGTTGGAGTGATAGGGTATGAGAGATTTGTGCTAATGCACGATCATGCTCGCCCCCACGTAGCAGTTGCAGTAACACACTATCTCGATGAGGTTAATATCAGGGCATTAGAATGGCCTCCATACAGTCCCGATCTTAACCCGATCGAACCCATACGGGGCATGCTGAAATGAAGGATTCAGCACAGATCTCAGGCTCCTACGACCATAAATGAACTCAGAATTGGTGCATACAAAATTTTATCGCCAACCGTAAAAATGTATAATTGAAAAAAATAACTTCCATTATTTTCTATAAATAACTCGCGACAAAACTTTTACTGTTGGAGCTGTGACAGCAACAAACGATTTCATACAGTCATGGTTATGTTGATTACCATTAGCGGCAGGCAAAATGCTTGATTTGTACAGTAAGATAAAGTGTTTGTCTACTTCCGAAAATCGCTATAGTAATGCATGGTTTTACTGACGGTTGGCGATAAATAATTTTATGTCATACTGGTTTCTAAAGTTGTTAAATTATTAAAAGAAATCTCCAGTAATTTGTAGCAGTATTAGTTTTAAGTAAGTAGTTTAAGACGCAACTGTTCGGATCTCCTAGCAACTAGCATTTATAGAACAAAAAGTGACACTTTAAAGTCCTAACACTTTAAAATGCTACTTTAAAGTTCTAGGACTTTAAAGTCTCACTTTTTGTTCTATAAATCGTTCGATAAACGTTGCTTTAGAAACCAGTATGACATAAAATAAATTACAAGCGAATATTAGAATATTATGTTGTAATAAAACTTGCCCAAACTGAGTTTTAAATTGAAATTAAATGAATAAACCAAAATTAACCAAACACTGTAAATCATTGAATGTTCAAATTGACAAACTTACTATTACAGAAAAAAGGACAAAATCCAATTAAACAGTAATGCAGCAAATTTTGAAATACAAGAGAATATCAAGATTTAGGGGAAATTTTACGATTAAACTTTTTCAACCGTTAGCAACATCAACTAACCGTCGAACACAAATTGCAGCAACCAAAAACGTTTTTCTCTGGGGGTTTACAAAAACTTATGAAGCTATAGAAAAAGTGCGTAGAGTTATTGAAGGACTACGCTGAAAAATACAATGAACATTTTTTACATTTTGATATTGCTTTGTAAATACATTTAAACCATCAACAATTTATTATGTTAAAAATATAATATAACTTGTATTGCTTTACAAGTTGTAAATAAATTATCGGTATCGAAACCACATAAGCAACAAAATTATTTCAAGGTTTGCTTTTTTTTATTTTTTTTTTAAGAACAATTCTATTCTAAAATAATAAGTAACAATCCGTAGGATGACTTCTGATACATCTTGTGTGTTCATTTTCTTAAAAATTTTACAAGTAATTTTTTTAATCTCAAACAATAAATTAACAAAGTTGCACAGAATTAGACAAATCTGATGTTTTCAAATTTGAAGGGCGGCCACAAAAACATTTTGAGATATTTTGAAGAAATTAAATCTGCTTGTTTTTCCTTAATATCATCTAGATATACTCACTTTATACATTTACTTTCGATACGACAACTAAATTTAGTTACTTTGGTAACTTTCATTTTATAATACATAATATCTACTTCTCTCATCTAGTTATTACATATTGTCATTTTAGACTATTATCTATTCATCACAACCAGGAAAAGCTCTAAATTGAAATATCTGGTGCATTTTTTTGTTATTGAATTGACAGCACTGCATGTTTTTAAAATTAATAATATGTTCGAAAATAGAACCACGGGACCGCGGTTAGTTTTTTCAGGAAACCGGTACTATTTACGAACGCGGTTCCTGAACGCTGTGGTCAAATCTGCGTACCATAGTAACCGCGATTTGAACGCGGTTTCGTGGTAAAATATTGTGACATAACCTTAAACTCACAACTACTACACACTACAGACCATTCGCGCAAGAAAGTGACAGTTGTTTTATAGGTTATCTGTAACCACGCCGTTCGAAAATAATAATGCGAACCGTAACCGTTCAGGAACCGCGAACCATAACCGCGGTCCTCTGGTTCTATTTTCGAACATAATATTAGTGAGATATTTATATTATGTTCGAAAATAGAACCACGGGACCGCGGTTAGTTTTTTCAGGAAACCAGTACTATTTACGAATGCGGTTCCTGAACTGCGTACCACAGTAACCGCGATCTGAGCGCGGTTTCGTGGTAAAATATTGTGACATAACCTTAAACTCACAACTATTACACACTACAGACCATTCGCGCAAAAGATTGACAGTTGTTTTATAGGTTATCTGTAACCACGCCGTTCGAAAATAATAACGCGAACCGTAACCGTTCAGGAACCTCGAACCATAACCGCGGTCCCGTGGTTCTATTTTCGAACATAATATTAGTTCCCTGAAATGTTGGGTTATGCTGCCATGTTGACAGATATCAAAATCAAAATTTTCATAAATAGTTCCATATGCAGTTTTTTAATTCTTCGTAACATAGATAAAATGCCTTGTGTCCTCTTTCGGTAAAATTCATGGTTCAACATTTAGGTTACATTGCATGAAAATTTTTATTTTATAATTAATTAATTTGTTTAAATGTCAGATTTCAAATTTCCCTCCAATCATATAGTAACCAGAAATAACAACATTACAGAGCAAATTATCTGTACCAATTGTTCAGTGCAAGCCAACATAAATCTAGTGTCCGCGAGGTCAGTGAACAGATATTTAAATGTTGGGTTAGGGAATAAATTGAGAGCCATCTTTAATTTTAAAAAATAAAAATGAAACTGAAAATAATACAATAAAAACGCCGAAAAATCAAAAATTTTTATAGGTTACGGTACAGTATTTTCAAAACTTTAGATGAACATTTTGATGACGTACCATATTTCTGCTACAATTCCTGTGACGACAGTCAACTAATAATCAATAATAAATACAACGCAGTATAAACACACAGGAACACTTTTTGAATATATTGACAAGTACATTTATTTTATACATAATTTTTATAAACAACAACAACTCGAAAACAAAAATCATGGACTCTCGTGATACTATAATATATCATAATATGAAATCAAGCAAACTAGCTGAATGCGTATATATTTCAACACCCCTTCTCGCTTCAGCAAGTTTTACTTATTGTAGTCCATTCTTCTGGTTAATTCCAGAAAACGTTCCTTTGCCAAGGGTTTGGTAAACAGATCTGCCATCATTTCGGTTGATGGGCAGTACTTAACTTTGATCGCCGCTTTTTCTTTCAAATCTCGAAGCAGATGATGACAGACGTCTATGTGCTTAGTTCGAGCTCCGCTTCTATCCATATCAATTAAAGGATACAACCTTGATTGTCTTCGTAGCCAGTTGTTGGATCTACGACAAGCACACCCATGTCTTGTAGCAATCGTCTCAGCCAAAGAAGTTATCTGCTCGTATATGACGCTGCCACATATTTCGCTTCTGTAGACGACATTGCCACAGAAGTCTGTTTGCGACTGGACCACGCCACTGTTCCATTACCTAACTGAAATATGTAGCCACTGGTTGACTTCCGATCTTTCCTATCCCCAGCCCAATCTGCATCGGTATAACATATCAGTTCCAGATTTCCTTCCGAAGATAATTTCAATTTCTTGTTGACTGTGGATGCTAGATAGCGTAGAACACGTTTCACTGCTTTCCAGTCTCTTTCAGTTGGATTTTCTATACTTCTACATAAAATTTCCACAGCAAAAGAGATGTCAGGTCTGGAAACAGTAGCAATGTAAAGTAATGATCCTATTACTTGTCTGTACTGTGAATTGTTTGATAATCTTAGACTGTCTTCTATCTTGTCAGCCAGAAAACCAGTTTCCATCGGAATTGCTACTGGTCTTGGCTCCAACATGCCGCAATTCTTAAGAATTCTTGCAACCTTTGTTCTCTGGCATAGAAGAAATGATCCGTCCGCTGCACGTTCAACTTCTATTCCAAGATAATGACTGACATTCCCTATATCTTTAATGTCAAAACAACCAGCAATTTCTTTACTTATTTCTTCGGTTAATTTTACGGACACATCAGCCACCAATATGTCGTCAACGTAAAGCAGTACATAACTTAAGTTATCATCTTTCTCCTGTCTGGTAAAAAGACATTGATCGGCGGTTCCTATTTGAAAATCTAAACAAGTGAGTACCTCGATAGCTTTTTATTCCAAACCCGTGCAGCTGCTTTAAACCATAAAGACTCTTATATAGTCTTAATACTTTCGCCTCACATTCAGTCTGCACAAACCTGGAAGTTGTTCCATATATATTTCCTCATCTAATTCGCCATTTAGATATGCACTCTTCACATCTAACTGGCGCACGTGCAACTTCTTCTGAGCTGCCACGACAAACAATGCTCTGATGGTTTCATGTCGTACTACCGGTGCAAACGTATTGTCATAGTCTTCGCCGAAACTTTGAGAGAATCCTCGAGCAACCAAACGAGCTGTATATGTATGAACCTGGCCTTTGCTGTCCAACTTAGCCTTGAAAATCCACTTACATGTCACTGCTTTTCTTCCCTGCGGAAGATTAGATAATTCCCATACTTTATATTTCTTCAAGGACCTTATTTCTTCTTCTGCAGCAGCAATCCATAAGTTCCGTTCTCGAAGTGGTAATTTCAGCATCTCATTTCAAGAATTCGGTTCATTGACAAAACCTACTTCTACCTTGTACAGAAGTCTTTCTGGTGGAATACCTTTATTTTCTCTTCTTGAAATTCGTCTTTCAAGCTTGACAGGAGAAACTTGTGAAGTATCTTCATCTTTATCTTCGGAATATTGTTCTCTTACTGCATCTCTTTCTTGTTTCTTGCTGCCAGGAATATCAAACTCTATTTCAAAAGTAGATACGTTTTGAACTGAATCTTTTACATCCGAAGTCGCTTCTTGTTGTGGAAATTGACGAAGATCTTGTTGCTTGACGTCATTTTCTATAATCCGGACTGATCGACTAATCCAAACACGATTCGTCTTCGGATTTAGAATTCTGTAACCTTTTGTGTTTCCGTCATAACCAATAAGAACGCCTTCTTCAGCATGATCGTCCCATTTTCTTCGTTTTTGTTTAGGCATCAAGGAGTAAACTTTTGATCCAAACACACGAATGTGTTACAGCCACAGAAGATTTCGCTAACTCTGTAGATGTTTCTTTCTACCTTTTAAATGAAAAACAATTTGCTTTTAAATGACCTGGTTTCTTACAAAAGAAGCAAACTCTGGACTAGTTATTTTTCTCGCATATTCTTATTCTTATTCTTTTTAAATGTTGAAGTTGATAATTTCATTGCTGTCTCGAAAATATTTTTCTTGCTTGACTCGATTCGTCTTTGATATTTATCCATTATTTTACCGGTCACATACTTGACTGTCAAATCAGTGTCGTCTCTACCTTCAAGCGCTGTAACAAGCACTGAATACGATTCTGGTAAACTTACCAGTAATACTGCTACTACTTCCTCGTCTTCGAGTGGTTTACCAGATCCACGGAGTAAACTTACGACCTCCATGATTGAATTAATGTGATCACTCATTGATCCGTCCCGGTACTGAATACTATACAGCTTTATCCTCAAATTGAAATGGCTGCCAAATGTAGATCGTTCATATTTCTTCTTTAATGCCTCCCATATTTCATGGGCATCATCAAAATGTGCAAAGTGTATTAGTTGATTGTCTTCTACACTCAGTATAATATACGCCATCGCCTTGTTATTTTGTTTTTGCCAATCATTATTTGCATCTATTTCTGGTTTTGGTTCGCATACAACGTTCCACAGATCGTCGCGAATCAAAATTGCTCTCAATTTCGTCTTCCAGAAAACATAGTTTCCGCCGTTTAAAAGGGGAATGTTCATTTTTACATTTTCATGTGCCATAATTTTTGCACGTCACAAACGTTCGCAAACGATCGCCTTCACTATCCTTTTCAACTAGATGCTGTACCCATAACCTGTTAGAATTCCTGTGACGACAGTCAACTAATAGTCAATAATAAATACAACGCAGTATAAACTATAAACACACAGGAACACTTTTTGAATATATTGACAAGTACATTTATTTTATGCATAATTTTTATAAACAACAACAACAACTCGAAAACAAAAATCATGGACTCTCATGATACTATATACCATAATATGAAATCAAACAAACTAGCTGAATGCGTATATATTTCAAGAATTTCATAACGTTTATTCATTTCGTTAGTTGTTAATTGTTAATTCTTAGTTCTTAGTTGGTGACTGTATAAACCAAGCATAATAATAAAGAATAACAGCGACTTCATTTAAGTAATATATTTACATATCACGCGTCTTTCCAAAGTAGCGCGCTAGACATTCCAACACAATAATTATTACTATTAGTTACTTATTACTTTATACCGAAAGCGAATTTGTTAAAGCTATTTCATTTAGAGCACACGTGAAGATACCGTCTTATAGTTAATTTTATGTAAAATTAAATAAACCTATATCTTCATGACATTCTCGATTATCGAGTTGCAACAAAAAATCTTACATTTTAATGCTATCACTCGACAAGTTTATCTTAAATTTTTGAAAAACGATTGAATAACGACTGCAGTAATGTAAACATAAATTATGAAATGAATTCGAAGACTTCCACGGTCAGTGTCAGTATTAACAAAACGTTTTCCGAATTGAGACCGTGTCATTGTTGAGACAGAATAACTCAACGATTCGCCCACTTTTTTAAAGAGCTTCTTCAGGAGGAAGGGAGCACTAAAAGAGCACGGTAACTCAACGTGTCAACCACGCCAGAGGCGAAACTCTTTTAGCAAGAGGCAGAAGGGTAACGGTAACTCAACTTGTCAACCAAGCCAGAGGCGAAACCCTTCTGAAGGGCCCTGAAGAAGCCCCTTAAAAAAGTGGGCGAAACGTTGAGTTATTCTGTCTCAACAATGACACGGTCCCAATCCGGAAAACGTTTTGTTAATAAATTATGAAGTTAAAAAGCCTAAATCAATAAATTAAAACAATTGAACTTAATAGCAGAATCTCTCCTACTAAATTAATAAATAAATGAATAGCCATTTAATTACTTTACAGTTTTCATAGTTTAAAGCCAATATTCAGTCGTCTTTCCTAGTTTTAAATATTTAAAATTTTATTAAACAAATTATTTTATTTATGAAATACAGTACCATTGTCATTGTCAGATCGCATTAGAATAAAATAGTAATGAGTAAGGTGCGGATTTCTAGCAATAATGCTTTTTGTTATAAACGGTAGCAACCTGAAAATACCTTCATATGAGCACAAATCATAGTAAATGCAACGATATTTTGCAAACTTTTTTATGCTTTTTTTGCTTATTTCAAGATGTTACGCTTATAGGTAATTTATAAGCTTTTTTTCTGCTTATTTTATAATTATTAGGTTTTCCCGGGGTTTCTTTATGTTAATTTAAATAAAGCATTCAGATTGAAGAAGCTTTTCTTTCTTCAAAAATATTTTAACTGATAAAAGAAGAAATTTTACGGTTGACAATTTAGAAAATCATTTAATTATTAATTGTTATCGTAAGAAAGATTAAAATTATACCTAATTCAGAATAATTAGCAGTTTAGTTACACAGATAATTGGTAGTTTTTTTGTTTATAATAAATACTCGGTAAATAATAGGTATTATGTACTTCTAAATGTTTTGTTTAAAAAATTATGTTTAACTTTTTTAAATAAAGGCATATTTTTTATGCTTATAATAAGGTTTTCGTACTATTTTTAGGCTTATTTCTTTGTTTTTTTAAGCTTTTTTAAGCGCTTTTTTCTAATTTTTTTGTGCTTATAAATCCGCACTCTAGTAATGAGTAGGCAAGTACACCTAACTGGTCGAAATCGCACGGGCAAAAACTGCAACTTTAAGTCAGTTCTTAAGGATGTCCAAATGGAATACGAAAATAATGCATTACTATAATTATTTTACTATTGTTAATTATTCATTATAACAGTAGGTATTATACAGGGTGGTCACTTTTACAATGTACACCATTGGGATCTCGGAAACGGTAAGAGATAGAGGGTTGGTTAAATAGGGAAAAAGTTGCGCCATTTTAGGCTCTTTAAAGAATTGAAGAGCAATCGGAGATAGCTTTTGTAGTTAAAAAAATTCTAAAGGGTTTAAGCAAGGGGATCTTGCTGGCCAACGCACAGGACTCAAATTAAAGTTTTTTGACCATGTGTGATACATGGATGAATTTGTAATTTGTCTGTGCACCTTTTGGTATAAAAATCCAATATAGCGGCCACAAGAAAATCAAAAGTCACCCATGAAAACCCAACTATCTAGTTTGCCTAGAAAAATTTTAAGGAGTGTAATACATAGCCCTTGCTTAATTACGTAAACACCCAAAATTTCATTTTACTCGTCCTTAAAGAAATAAAAAAACGTAACTTTTTAGTTTTTTCAGGATAATTCAGAAACTACAAAAGCTATCCCCGATTGCTCTTCAATTCTTTAAAGAGCCTAAAATGGCGCAACTTTTTCCCTATTTAACCAACCCTTATCTCTTACCGTTTCCGAGATCCCAATGGTGTACATTGTAAAAGTGACCACCCTGTATAATACCTATCGTTGTTTAAACCTTAACCACTACTGCTCAGTGTATTCATATATTTAAGTTTTTGGCGTTTGTTGTTTATTTACTAAGCGTAAAGCAGGCTTGAGAGTGCCAAGGATCTCAAGACGCGTCGACCATAGCAGGTTATTTAACACCACCCAACCAGAATTTTGCTCGAAAGAGGTCCAACGAACCATCCTGAAATGAATCTTTATTTTTAGCGTATGAGGTTTTACCTTATTCTCTCAAAAGAGATTTTTCAAATTTTTCTACATTAAAAATCTGGGTTAACATAGACTGGAAATTAAACCCCAGAACTCTAGTTTATAAAAAGTATTCTAATCTTGGCGTTAAAAAAAAAACATCTTTAAAGTTGGAAAAAATCGCTAGGTTGTAACTTTTTAGAAAGAAACTTCAAGAAGTGATATGAATTTTTCCCGAAAAAGGTGCACGCCTAACTTTCGTTTCCGTTTTGGGATTTCTTTAAAGATTATTTTTTCGATCAATTTTTATTATAGCCTCACGGATCAAATTTTATCAAAATAAGCCCAGCAGATTCCGTGATATTAGAAGGTCATACATTCACCTATGCACAGGAAGATAAAAAAACAAACATGTATTTCTTGTAGAGCAAGTCTGCAATGGAATACATCTTTTTTTCAAAATATCTTAAAAATGTTACCAAATATTCCAAATCTGAATAAACCTTTAATCGTGCACAATATTGCGAATTTAATCTTTGGCATAACTCTTTAAATAGAAAATTACCTATAGGTACACCTTTGAAGAAAATGGACACCCTATAGCTAGCAGTTAAATGTATAGCAGTAAATTAGAAATAAGCTGTCAATGTGTAATTTTGTTACAAGGAAATATCGTTCGTATCCAAATTTACATGTAGAGATAATATATCTTTAAAGCTATTGCGTGTTGGCATTAGGTAGGAAAACCTGTCAATTGAAACTAACCGATTTTCAAGATTCGTCACTTTACATTTCCTTGATTAGAGATATAATAACCATGTGACACGTTATAAGACCAACAATTGGGATTATAAATTTGTAAAGTGTAATACTTATCAGATGACACATGTCACCTTATACTTGCAACACTGTTGCAACTAATTTTCCAAAAGTCTTTGCAAAAGCAGTAATGTTCTTGCCATAATTTCACGTAACGATTGTTGAAGTCAGTGTACATTATTTTCCAACAAAATTAATATGCGCGAATAACTAGTCGAAAATTAGGTTTTTCTGCTTTTCTAACAACTATTTTTAGTCAAATTCTTGCTATATATCAACATTATGGAATAGTCTAGCTTACATATCCAAACGTTTAACACATTTTAAAGCAAAAAAGAAATTAATTCAACACTTTCACATAACGTGACAACCTTGATTTTTTGGGACACGTTTTAGGTCATTCGTGTTTCTTTCTTTTCTAGTTTCTTTGTCATTATAGTAAGCATAACAATCTGCAAAGGTGCCAAATCTAAACATACCCTCTACTTCTTATAATAAGCAAAAGTCTCATGGTGAACCTCGAATTTTAATCAGTCTGTATTTAGTTACAGGGCTCGTCAAAATGCAACGATCAGTTTTAATATGTAATAACTTATTTTATATTTAACTGAGATGAATTACGCGTACATAAACGTAAACAGTATGTTAGTAATTAATTACAATATGTAACAACTAGATAAGATAAGTCTGTATTACAAAACAAGTTACCAACATATTTAAATTTAGTTACTTATATCGAAAGTGAATGATAAAATGAATATAGATATTCGCATTTTTACAATGGAGATTCTCATCTACTTATAATAATATACCTATCATCTATGGGCACCATTGTGTGAAATTTACCCGTTTGAAAAACATTGTTGCAAAATTTCCACGCCTACTCTGGCACTACAGTAATTAAAGAAGTATATCATAATATTCAAAAGCCTACATTTTTATTTTAAAATGGTTTTATTGTTATTCAACTTATAAAATACTTAGTGTTTTTTGCCAGGCCCTGTATACATATATAATTTTTTAGTAACTATTAGATTTCTTGCAAATCTGTGCCAAATAAACAATTAAAATTATTACATTTTATTTTCACTTTTTTCACAACTTTCATATAGGTACCGATGTTCTAAAATAATCCAGTGGTGAAAATCACAACAAAAATACGTAATGCTCAAGTTTAATTAGAAAAATACATGTGAAATGCATGTAGTTTAAATAGGCAACTGCTTTATGAAAAATATCAATAAATTACGGTTATAAAGCTGGCGTCTCCTGTTGTGCATACTCTTACTAAGTTTATCCAATTGAATTTGTTACTAACAGTATAACTTATTATTATCGAACAGTAAGTATATTAATTACTGCATCACGTACCTAAGACCTCAAGAATCTCACAATATCAAAATACTTACACCTATAAGATACTTTGTATCTTGTGAGAGTCATGTTTAACAAATAAAATAATCACTCACCGGTGGCAATGAGGCAGTCTGTCGTTTAAGATGTGCCAATGTAGGCGGATTGTAAGCCATATTAGCAAAGACTAACCTTTCTTCGTAGTCATATTCGCAAAGTATTTTATTTTCACACAAGTAGAATCTATCACCCACGCAAAATCTGAAACAAAGAGAATAAACTTCAGAAAGTTATAACCATCCATAGGTTTTACTTTCCTGATATAAACAGTCTTATGAAAAGTACACATAAAGCCACAAAACGCGCTCTCGTATTGACTTAATATAGCAGTAAATCATAGCATTACAACGCCGATTCAGTGGGCATAAAATGAATAAATGGTGATGCCAGTGCATAAATCAAGGTGTTAAACGTTTCGAATGAAAAACTATTTGATGTATGCCATACATCTTGTTTGGAAAGCGATAATACAGTTCCAATGCACAATGCATCATTTTCGTAATAGAAAATATTATTATCTGTTGAGCTCTTAAAACATGTTTTAATCATTCGTCGAGCAAAAAACTTAAATAATACATAATATACATGGCGTTTGAAACTTCGAACTCACCACTGGAATTTTTCAGCGCGATATACGAGGTAGTTCAAAAATGTTGGCGGCTATTTTGAAATAGACAAAATTTAAAAAATATATACTGGGTCATTTGGATAGGAAACCTAATTTAAAAATTCACAAATAACCTTGATATAATGTTAATCCTCATTCAAACGTTTAATAATCAGATGTAGTCAGCTTACTTCAGAATGATAATGCATAATTAAATGCCATGTCAAGGTTATATTCAAAATTGAAGACTAACTAAAGAATAAGTAGAAAATTAAGAAAAATAGTATCAATAACAAAAATAAGTTTATATAAATTCTTAGCACAAAAATATGCAAAAAAAATAACAATTTTATATACAACACCTTAATGAAAAATGATTTTACGACTAGAAATTTCTGTCACTTCTAATGAAAAAATAAACAATAAAGCACCAAAAAACTAGATTTAGGTACGTGTTACAAACAACATTTTTTTGTTAAAGCTCCCAAAAACAGATTCAAACCTTTTATTATGTATGATTAATGTGATCAGAGCAAATATTTCTCGAATTAGCTTCGGATTTTAATTACCATGTCACTATAGTAATACGCAAAAGGTTGCTATGATAACTTTTAGGGGCTACGCCGAAAATATAGCATTTTACGGACTTAAATAAGTCTCACTATAGTAACCAGACTTTTTGGGATTGAGTCCGGAAAATACTCATTTTACGGACTTAAATGAGTCCGTAAAATAGCTACTTTTGGGAGCATGTACAAAAATAGTTATTTATGTTACAAGTACAAAATGAAGGACTTTTTTGGGCGAGCCGCGTTTTATGGCCGAGCGAGCGCGCGAGCGAGGCAAATAAATAAGGCGAGTCTAAAAGTCCGTTTTTGTACGAGTTACATACATAATTTTATGTTCGACTGCCCTGAAATGATATTTCCTACTTAAAATAATGACGTTTAATTTAATATGACAGTTTGATATGACTTTGTTACTATGACTACCTACCTAAAAAGTTAAAAGGTACTAATCCAAAAAAGTGGGTCTTTTTGGACACTAAACACTGTCAAAAATGACGTCTTTTTGAAACAGTTAAAAGGTACTAATCCAAAAAAGTGGGTCTTTTTGGACACTAAACACTGTCAAAAATGACGTCTTTTTGAAACAGTCGAACATAATAGTATATTATATACCAAGGTAGAGAAGTCTAGTATTATAGACAGAGGGCCAAGATTAGATCCCGAGGTGCCTAGCGCCGCGGGATATAAGGCCAGAAGGCTGCTTGGCGAGTCGCCACTCACTACCCTCCAGGTAAACAATTTACACTGCGGCCGCACCTTAAGAGACTTCTCTACCGTGGTCTATATATAGTTTTTTTTACTACTAGTTTTATTAAACTCATATAACTCATATAATTGTTAAAAAATAGCACTATTAATAATTTTAAAAACTTTTCAAAATATGAAACAAATGACAGTTTTTGTTTTGTTGCTGTGGCAGTTGTTTATTGATTAAATTAATGTTGACATAAAAGTTAAAATTGTAGTTTTTTAGCCTTTAGTAGGTGTTTTTTTTTGCTTTGTTTTTGAAAAGCACTGGAGTAGTTTCGTCTGAAATAGCTAAATTAATAACAATTTTATCTCTACCTTATGTGGTGTTAACAGTTGAGTTCAAAAGTAACGGATCGATATATGGCGGCAATTCAAATATATCCAAGTTTTGAAAATTAAAATTTATGTGTATTAACTGATTTCAATGCCTACAAAACTGTTAAATAAAATTTCCCCATCATGCTAAACCGTTCTATCAACATTTTCACTTTAGAACTGTCACAGGATTATCAAAAAATGTTTTTTTACCCGTTACAGAACAAAAGGTAGAGAAATGTCATTTCACATCATTCTGTTATATGCCAAATCACTACACCATATTACTAGTAGTGAAATAGCTATTTATGCAACGAGTTGCAAAATGATGGACTTTTTATCACCAGGCGTGAAATTGTTCGTCGAGGCGAAGCCGAGATGAACAACACGCCATGTGATAAAAAGACATGTTTTGCAACGTGTTTCATACAAGATTTTATCCAATTCAGATAACAAAATGTAAATGCCACATCTTCTTAAAAAAGGAGTTGGGTCATCGTGATAAAATGGGAGTGATAAAACGGGAGCATATTTTGTAACTAGTTACAAAATGAAACACTTTTCGCAACTCAAATCATCTTTTTGTAACTAGTTACAAAATGGGAGCATATTTTGTAACTAGTTACAAAATGAACCACTTTTCACAACTAAAATCAATGTCGAAATGTTGACATTTCGTAACTGAATTGGATAAAAAAGTATTTGTGAACATTTATCAAACGTTGTTTTTTAATTTGCAAGTATTTCTAGTAGCTTTGGAAACATGCATGTTGTGTTGCGTGGAGGATTTTAAGGGCCGCGTCTTACGTGAATCACCAAGTATTTGTTATATTTACAAATACTGTAAGCCAAATTATATTTTGCTTCTTCAGCGAAAAATTCCTATGCTTTAAAACATTGTTTTGTAATTCGAGATTATACAGGGTGACAATAATCTACCTATGTTGTATGGGTAACTTTGTTATTATAGAAGTTAGAGAGTCGGCTAAATTAGCAAAGTTGGGCAGAATTTCAAGACAAATTAGATGCCGGTTTGACATTTGACATACACTTTCAACTTTTTCAAATATTTCGAAAAAACTAAAAACATGCGATTTTTTAAATGTTTTATAATTCCATAACCACCTATTCTAAAACCAAAGTGAAATATGTTTCTTGTAGATATTTTTACGTAGAATCATAAAAAAATATCTACAAAGTCATAGCACTCTCGATTTTTGAGATATAAGCCAAACTTACGTTTTTTTGAATGGCAACCATAGTAGGCTATGGATTCATTAAAGAGCTTATTTTTTGCTGATTTCAAAAATGCATAGGTTGTCATATCTGTTTCCGTTAATTTTCTCAGAATTTGCAAAAAACTGAAATTAATGATGATAAATAATAACCATGAACTAAGAATGCCTTGGAATTTTGTCATAGTCTCTTATTTAGTAACTCGTCATCAAAAACAATTGAAATTACCAAATTTTGTAAGTAAACAAATATCAAATAAAATAGGTACTTAGTAACTATCATTATGGATAACAGAACTAAATAATAAATGTATGTAACTATAAAAATAAATTAATGATTATAATAATACTTCAAAGTGACCACCATTTTCTTGAACACATAACTGACATCGTTTTAATATTTCACGTTGCAATTTATTTAATGTATTATGTCTAATTTCGGCTACAGCTCTTCTTATTTTTATTTTCAGGTCATCAATGTTATGAGGCTCTTCTTTGTACACTTTGTCTTTAATAGTTTCCCATAAAAAAAATCTAGGGGAGTTAGTCCGGAGACCTGGGAGGCCACGCAATAGGACCTCTGGTACCTATCCAATTAGGAAATCTTTCCAATAAATAGTGTGACACAATGTGAGCATTGTGAGCAGGTGCTCCATCGTGTTGGAAGTAATTCAAATTTTGTATAAAATTTATTGGAATATCGTCCAACATTTCTTCGAATACCTCTCTGAATTTAGATTTTCCTCATAAAAATAAGGACCGAGAAGTTTTGTTCCAAGAATGCCGCACCAAACGTTAATAGAAAAAACGTATTGCTTCGCCTTTCAACCGTTAAGTGTGGATTTTCCCTTGCCCAGTAAATATGATTTTTTCTATTAATTAAACCATTATTTGTAAATTTGGCTTCATCCGTAAATAGAATTGATTGGGAAAAGACTTCGTTTCTTTCACTTTCTTCAACAAACCACATAGCATAATTGAATCTTCTTTCTAAATCTGTTGGATACGAGTACAATGTGTTTCCAACATGATGATGATAAGGTTTTAAATTATTTTGTTTCAAAATTGTTCTTGCTTGTTCTCTGGATACATTACACTCAAGTCCAATTTCTCGCACAGATGCAGTTGGTTTAAAAGTATTGTATGCCAAAACACGCACCTCTGCTCCTTCATTAATATTTTTCTTATCTTCTTTTGGTTTACAAAATGATCCATACCGTTTTAAATGGGATTCAAGTTTTGCAAAAATCCTTTTATCTGGCTGCATTCCTTCCATGTATGTTTGCAGATACAATTCAGAAGCTGCATTCGCATCACGATTACAATAAATTGTAATAGCAAAATAACATATCATTTATTTCTTCCCACGAGTAAGCCATATTTTTAGTAACTTTAACAGAACTACTTCACACATTCACATCCTGAATTATCAGCAAAACAGGACTAACTTTAACAATTAAATTTGCTTTGTTGTTTTCCAATTCCAAAGCACTCTTGTTATACTATGCATCTAATTATTAATTATGATAACTAACTTCAGTTTTTTGAAAATTCTGAGAAAATTAACGGAAACAGATATGTCAACCTATACATTTTTGAAATCAGCAAAAAATAAGCTCTTTAATGAATCCATAGCCTACTATGGTTGCCATTTAAAAAAACGTAAGTTTGGCTTATATCTCAAAAATCGAAAGTGCTATGACTTTGTAGATATTTTTTTATAATTCTACGTAAAAATATCTACAAGAAACATATTTCACTTTGGTTTTAGAATAGGTGGTTATGGAATTATAAAACATTTAAAAAATCGCATCTTTTTAGTTTTTTCGAAATATTTGAAAAAGTTGAAAGTGTATGTCAAATGTCAAACCGGCATCTAATTTGTCTTGAAATTCTGCCCAACTTTGCTAATTTAGCCGACTCTCTAACTTCTATAATAACAAAGTTACCCATACAACACAGGTAGATTATTGTCACCCTGTATACTGACCTTATATAAACCTGTCGAGTTATTTTTCTTCAGTAATATTTTAGTGCGAATTTATTTAGAATGTTTATGTTGCTTCGAAATATTCATAAAATTCTAACATGTAAATAGATAGATATGCTTTTAAAATTTACAAAAGGTAATTTTAAAATTATTAAAGTTACATGTTAATAAACTGCAGTATTGACGTAAAAATTTTACCACCAATCATTAAGAAGAAGATAACAAGCACTTCGAGGAAATACAAGAACATAAGAGATTAATACACAAGGTAAGTCAACGCATGTAATTCACGCATATATTTTCAAACGTAAATTTTAAATGACACGTCTACACTTTTTTGGCAATTCTGATTCCCTTTTCACTCTCCCTATGAATCATCCAAAAAACATTGTCGTAGATAGGATATTTTTTCCGTAAAATGAAAAAAGCTCTTGGGATCGAACCCGTCCGGCGTCCGCCTATTGTTTATTTTTTGTTCAAAATCACACCAAACACTTGAAAAAGGTCAAAAACAATATTTGTTATTTAATTTTAAATACGTATTAAAAATAATTTCCTAAAACTATAAGAAAATTAAACTATTAAATGTTCAAAGTTCCTGCTTCGTTGATGCACAACTGAACACTTTTCAGCCTTAAAGTAGAAAGCTTTTCGCATACTTTTGCCATTTCCACAACCTAATGCTTGTAAAATCAGGTTTTCTACAGTAGCTACAATCATCATCAATTGACATGGAGCAGATTTCCGTGGAATAAAAATAAAATATAAATCTCAATTAATGTAGAGAAAACTGAGGGTATCAATTTCAAATAAACTGCTCAACAATTGAAGTGACCCACTAAAAAAATTACAAAGAAAACGTGGAAAATTGAAAAATATCTGTAAACAAAGGATTTTGTCTGATAAATAAGTGTTAAATAAGCATAATGTAAGTTATTAAATTGTATTTAGATCCAATTATGTCGAATTCTTAACCGAAAACGTATTTATACAATATAAGCTTATTTTACAAAAAAGATATTAACTTAAATACCGGCAAAGAAACAAAAGCAAATTCAATCTTGTTGTACCTAAAATGTAAAATTAATATTTTGTGGGACCTCCTCTAACACGATGTACCTCTTGACACCTTCGAGGCATACTTCTGATAAGGTTATTAATGAGTTCTTGGGGAATCAATTCCCATTCCTCCAAAATCGCATTTTCCAACTGCTATAGCGTTTATGGAAGCTGTTGTCGTTGTGTCATTTGTCTTTTTAATTTATCCCATATATGTTCTATGGGATTACAGTCGGGTGAATGTGGAGGCCATATCATTCTAGCTATTCCGTGCTGTTCAGATACGTTATTCACAATCTGCGCACGATCAGGACGGGCGTTGTCTTCCATAAATATGAATTCGTTTCCAAAGTTTTGGGCAAATGGTACCACTACTGGTAATACACACTGGTCCACATACCGTTGGGCATTAACAGTTTCGTTTCTAAAAACAACGAGTTCGGTGCGGCCATTTAAAATAATGCCTCCCCATACCGTAACACCGCCACCTCCAAAAGCTATTCTTGGAGACATCAAATCTTCACGATATCTTTCACCAGGCCTTCGCCACACTAAAATTCGTCCGTCTGAACGGTTTAAAGTGAATCTTGATTCATCTGAGAACATGCACGATCCCCATTCATGAAAGTTCCAGTGTAAATGATCTCGAGCCCAATTTCTCCGTGCTTCACGGTGTTGTGCATTTAAATGCGGACAAGTTGGTGGTCGTCTAGCTCTAAGGTTGTACTAGTGCAACCTTTTCCTTACAGTTTGAGTCGATATTGTTACTCCAGCAGCGGCATGTAAGGCGTTATTTAATATTGAAGCATTATTTCTGGGATTTCTTCTTGCCAACAGTCTTAGATATTGAT
This sequence comes from Melanotus villosus, assembly GCA_963082815.1. NCBI lineage: Eukaryota > Metazoa > Arthropoda > Insecta > Coleoptera > Elateridae > Melanotus > Melanotus villosus. The sequence goes on along the minus strand of OY720421.1, from coordinate 50,154,234 downwards.
CCTGAGCTTGAGTTGTAGATCGTCTTCGACCTCCCGCATGCCGAAATGCCACAGTACCAGTTAAATGAAAATGGTTTAAAGCTCTTTCTACGACTCTATGTGAAATGTTTAACATTCGACCGACCTGTCTTTGCCCAGCACCTTGCCGTACTAACTGTGCAGCTCGATCGAGAATATCTTCACTTAAACGTTTTCCAGGCATTGTGTTTGATATTGAGATTACTAATAAAAACCGTACATTGTAAGTTAATTAGAGAAAATGGCAATTAAGCTCTATTTTAGTGTAACTTACTAGTAACGAAATTGGGTTTATTTTCACTTTTTAAGAAGTTTTAGATGTAGTAGATAAAATATTTCTGAAAAATGTTACTTACTGATTTGTAAGCCAACAACTGTCTACTCAATAAACAATTGATAGCATTATATTCTTTTTTTTTAAACAGCAGTTTTTTAGTGGGTCACTTCAATTGTTGAGCAGTTTATATTACTATCTTATGAAACTGTGTAAAACATGCTCAAGGGAGGAGCCACTACTTTTTTCTCACTACCACCTTGGTAAATTGACATTACATTGTCAACAAATCGACAATAATGGAAAGTAAAACATTTAGTTGAACAAAAACAGACTGTATCTAAGGACAAAAAAGACGATTTACCGCGCCAGGTCACTTTCCGCATATGGTACCCCTGTCTCTACACCATAACGGATATAAAAAAAATAAATAGTTATAGTGGAGAATACGTGTTTATTTGTTAATGTTAATACTAATTTGACAATTGGAACAACGTTGAATGTTAAATGAAGGTGTATTTACAAAATATTTGATTTCATTCTTTTCATTACTGAAAACAGAAATTGTGTTTATTTTTGTTTGTACCATAGAAACAGCGCCGTTAAACTGTCATAAATATAAACGTCATAATTTTTGTTAAATATTAGTACTGTTAATGAATGTTGTTTTGTGGTAGTGAGAAAAACGTAATGCGCAACGCGTAGGTAAGTTTCTTTTTTATCCTCAGTGGCTTTATGAACCTCAGCTGCGCTTCGGTCCACAAATTACCACCTCGAATAAAAAAGTTCACTTACCATAACTTGGAGCGCAAATAACTATTTCTCACTACCACCTTGGTAAATTGACATTTCATTGTCAAAAAGTCGACAATAATGGAAACTAAAACATTTAGTTGAGCAAAAACAGACTGTATCTAAGGGCAAAAAAGACGATTTACCGCGCCAGGTCACTTTCCGCGCATGGTACCCCATAACTCTACACCATAACGGATATAAAAAAAAATAAATAGTTATAATGGAGAATACGTGCTTATTTATTAATATTAAAACTAATTTTACAATTGGAACAACGTTGAATGTTAAATGAAGGTGTATTTACAAAATGTTTGATTTCATTCTTTTCGTTACTGAAAACAGAAATTGCGTTTATGTGTTTGTTTGTACCATAGCAACAGCGCCGTTAAACTGTCATAAATATATACGTCACAATTTTTGTTAAATTATTAATGAATTTTATTTTGTGGTAGTGAGAAAAACGTAATGCGCAACGCGTAGGTAAGTTTCTTTTTTATCCTCGGTGGCACAAATTACCACCTCGGATAAAAAAGTTCACTTACCATAACTTGGAGCGCAAATAACTAATTTATGTTTTTGTTTATAGTTTTATTAATTGCTAGATATATTTTGCAATATACCGATATGTAAATAGTTTAATTAATATTATTCTATAGATGCATTTTGTCCTCCCCACAGGGGTCGCGTCTCACAGGTTGAGAATCACTACTTAAGTTGTTATCTTACATTTTACTTACCGACATCCGATTATAAGTTATGTTAGAAAAACGAGAAACTACAGGTTTTTCTCTATTTCTCACACAACTTGGTAGATTTTCAGTTACATTTTTATATCATGAAAAAGAAATCTAACTTTCTTACTTTTAGTTCGACGATAATTGTACATATTAAACAGTATGCCTAAATATTAATTTTAAACCAAATTATATTGGAATATATAGGGTGTTCTACTTCAATATTAATTTGATAACTTAACTTTAAAAAATGTAATAAAATGAAGTGCCTTTAGCTTAGGTAAACCCTGGAAAAACATCAATAATACCCTTCACCGGAAAAAGAGAGACAGGCCCATTTCAATAATCTTACAATCTGTGGTGAAAGAATTCAGGCTGGTCAGCAATGTCTCGGTATTACCTTGGATGTAAAACTAAACTCGAACGCTCACCTGAACAACATTGCAAATAGAGGGCAGACGCATGTTTGGGAAAAATGGAGACTGAAACCAAAGATTGTTGAATGGTACTACATCACGGTTATTAGACCCATGATAGCCTATGGAACCCTAGTCTGGTGGCCAAAGACAATACAAAAAATATCTATGACGAAACTAACCAGGTTTCAAAAACTGATCTGACACTCACAATGAACGGTGTGGATACAAACGAATAAAGGAAGTGGTCAAAGGTGAACCCATTACCAGAATGAGCACTGACTACGCTGAACCAGAGTACTCTTTTGACAAACCATTCACTGTGAGACACGATCGCAATGATTGGGCTCATGGAGGCCCACCCTATCTGAAGAAAAGGCTAGTCTAGTTTACAGATGGATGCTGCACAGCAGGGTACAGGGGCAGGTATACACGGCGTAAAACCAATAGAGAACATAAGTGTACCTCTTGGGACCAACGCCACAGTCTTCCAAACTGAAATCCTATCCGAGAAGAACAAGGTTCGACTCAAATGGGTACCAGGACATACAAGGTTGGATGACCATGCAAAAGCAGACACCCTCGTAAAAACTGGCGCATCCACCCCGTTTATATAACCAAAACCTGTATTCGGAATACCCAAACGAAGCATCCGGTCAGCAATAGAGGCGTGGGCCAGGACACAATATGCCTCTAGCTGGGATGCAACACAGTGACAAAGACTGGTGAAAGAAATAATTGAAATATGCCTTCTCACAGATTAACGACTGACGTACTCCATTTAGGACGTACGCAGATCAGGAGGCTGGTGCGACTTATTACAAGCTGCCATCTGAGAAGGCATCTACAAAAAATAGATGTGTACAGAGGAAACACACTCTGTAGACTATACGAAGAAGAGGAGGAAACAGCCTCACACATAATCTTTGACTGTCCTGTGCTTTAACGTAGGCTACAGCAACTCTTCAGGGAAATTTACCGTGAAATAGCTCTTACATACGAAAACTTCGTAATTAACATCCTGAAACTCGTTGAGGGCACGGGGCTGCCGTGACAAAGATAGGATAGGGGTTAGACAAAAGACCATAGAGTCGAAGTGCATATACAGGGAATAACATGAAGTAATGTCATCCTTTTAGGGGTATATTCTACAGCACAAAATAAGAAAAAAATCATATACATTTTTTTTTTGAAAATGCTCCATAAGAAAGTTATTGACAAAGACAGTTTAAAAATGCTTTATTAGTTGAAATAATTTGACAATTTTTATTTTGTTTTAAATTTTATACTTTAATACTTAAATAATAACTAACAATCATAATACACTGCTCAAAATAAAATACGGATCACTTGTATTTAGGATTATACAGGGTGTCCCAGAATAACTGTTCCTAATTTTCAGAAGTGATAGAGGGCGTGTAATTAAACACCTTTTACTAATAAACTAGTATTCGGAAATACTTCCGTATCGAGATAATACGACATTAATGAAATGAGTACTTGAAAATAATCTCAATGTGGAAAGTAACGCATGCACGCAAAATAGCTGCAGATAGTGGACATTATCCATGGCAACAGAAAAATAGTGACATTTTGTTCGTTGTCAGTCGTGAGTCAATTTTGTATGTCGACAATGGCGGCCGTAATTTTGAACAATTTTTATAATTTTTGTGTAATACTATTTTCTTAATATTAATAATAATTGCAACCGCTGGAAATAAATAAAATCGTTACTTTCCACATTGAGATTATTTTCAAGTAGTACTCATTTCCTTAATGTCGTATTATCTCGATACGGAAGTATTTCCGAACACTAGTTTATTAGTAAAAGGTGTTTAATTACACGCCCTCTATCACTTCTGAAAATTAGGAACAGTTATTCTGGGACACCCTGTATATGTTGTTAAGGAAAGATAAGATGATGATGACGTCGATAGTAGCCATAGACTCATTTGTCTAGTAGACTAGTAGGGTGCTGTTACAGCGTTATTTTCATTTGTTTTACTGACAAATTGAGTTGAATGTCAGTCCAATTTAAGTGTACTGTTGTAGTGTGAGTAGGTATTGTGTATTTGCTATTTTAACAAACAATTACACCATGGCAAATCGTAATGAAGTTGGCCATCATTTAAGAAGACATTTAAATGCCAATAAACGAATCCGTGTTTTAACACTTTTACAGGTAGGCCGATCCCAGCGGTATATCGCCAATATCGTTGGTACAACGCAATCTGTGTTTCTAGACTGCTTAAGCGGCATATTGATACAGGGAATGTTGTTCGAATACAAGGATCAGGCCGTCTAAGAAAAACAACAATTGAGCAGGATCGATTTATTCGTATTCAAGTGCTTCGAAACCGTACATCAACTGCGCATGATGTTCAGAGAGATCTTCTGCGAGCCACTGGAACACTTGTTAGTGATCAGGCGATACGGAATAGACTCCACGAAGGTCAAATGTCATCTAGAAAACCTGTGAAAGTACCTCGATTATTAGTTCGTCACCGACAAGCAAGGCTGCAGTTTGCTAGAGAACACCAGCATTGGCAGTTACAGCACTGGGACCCTATAATGTTTTCTGATGAATCAAGATTCACTGTATCGGGACATGATGGACGTACCCGACTTTGGAGACGACCTGGGGAACGATATAAACCTGCTACAATGGTAGAAACTAAAGCATATGAGGGTGGTTCCATAATGGTTTGGGACGGTATCACAACGCATAGCAAAACTGACCTTATCATTGAACGTAATGGTAGTCTGACGGTACAACGATACATAAACGAGATACTGGATACTCAGGTACATTATTTTGAACAAAATGTAGGCCAAGAATTTGTGTTTATGCATGACAATGCTCGCCCACATGTTGCCAATGTTGTGCAAAATTATCTTCGGGGACCATCAAATTCAAACGCTACCTTGGCCTGCATGTAGTCCTGACCTCAATCCCATCGAGCATCTCTGGGATCAACTAGGCAGAGCTGTTAAAACCGGACCAAATCCACCAATAACAATCCAAGAGTTGGAAATTGCCCTTATAGAGGAATGGCAACGGATTCCCCAAGAAGCAGTTCTACGACTCATCCGGAGTATGCCTCGTCGTTGTAATGCTGTTCTAAGAACCAGAGGTGGCAATACATATCATATTAAAATGTAAATTGTCCAGACTGTCCTTTGTTTCATTAAATAAAAAAATTCAAAAGACTTTGTCGTCACTTCGATTTTTGACGTTGTTTAATTTACAATACTTCAAACAGGGCATATTTTCATTCATTAAATGATATATGTATCATGTACTCACAGGTTCAAGCAATGTGTGTACCGAATTTCATAACTAAATGCCAACCTACAAAAAAGTTACACGGGTGGTAAGAAGTGATCCCTATTTTTTTTTGAGCAGTGTAGTTGCTAAAAATTGCTAAACCATACATAAGATGCATGTCCGTGTACTCTTCATTTGTAAATCGATAAGCCATATTAACTTTAGTATTAACTTTATTACCTTGGCAAACACTCGTCAAAATTTACAATTCATTTGTTTTTTATCATGAAGCATTTGTTAGTTATTATTTAAGTATTAAAGTATAAAATTTAAAATAAAATAAAAATTGTTAAATTATTTCAACTAATAAAGCATTTTGAAACTGTCTTTGTCAATAACTTTGAGCATTTTCGAAAAAACAATCTATATACATTTTTTTCTTATTTTGGGCTGTAGAATATACCCCTAAAAGGATGACATTACTTCATGTTACACCCTGTATACTAGACTAGCTAGTGGAAACACCGCCGAAAATCAACAATCAAAAGTGGCAAAAGTATTCCCTATTATCATTTCTATCAAACAAATGTTACATCTTGGTGTTTGTGTTTTAAGTGCTGTTTAACAAAACATTTACTTTACTTATCGCGTTATCGCAAAAAAAATTATTTTCCACGGGGGGCTACGACACTGAAAAAATGTCTCTCTTTAAACAGGAGTAATTCTTTGATATGCTGAAAAAACTATTTTGAAATGTTACTCTAATTCCAACTGTGCTTTACAATTCCATTAATCTTTTGTCTATTGCTGTAGTTATCGTATTATAAAGTTAGATAGTTTCATTCAACTGCCGAAACAGTAGGCAGACAAAATCAGTTTGTAAGAAAGCAGTTGTTCTAAATCTTATTAAATCATTATGAAAAACTTGATTTTTCGACCTCCTGATTAGTAAGTGGACCATTATTGACAAAAAATTAGAACGGTAAGTGGAATTTACCGTTTGTTTATTGTTGTTATAGTAATTAATGTAATAACAGTACTATAATATTACTTACGCGAACGGCGTACTGGTAAGTGAACATTGTACCTACTCCGCATGTGACTTCGTAATTTTATTGTGACAGCTGTCAATCATGTTAATTTAATTTTATATTATTACGTTTTTTGATATTTTTTCCAGGCGGTCGAAAAAATAGTATATACGCCTTGTTCCGTAAGTATTTTTTTGGCCACGCATGCTTAGAAAACCTCGGCTATGCCTCAGTTTTCCAAACTGCGTGCTCGTCCAAACAAATATTACTTTCGAGCACTTGGCACGTAATTAATATACTATTTCCAGTTCTAACGTCTAGTCTGCCCGGTAAAAATATGCACTCCTTCATAATCCGTTTTTGTTCTAGTTTAATATTGAACTACCCTATGGCGTAGTACCTGATCAATTTTTTTTTTTGTAATATGAGCAAGCTTTTGTATAAAACCTGGACCAATTTCTTTAAACACTGTTTCGTTCTGAGTATAAGTTGTTGATGGCTTTCGGCTTTCCACCCTCCCTTGTACACCATTCTCTTGACATACCAAGAATCTTCAATAACTAGAATTTCTTGAGCTAGGTTAGCTTTTTTAGCTACGATTTCTAGACATTCTTCTTTCAAGACTGCCCAATTTTCTGCATGGTGTGAGGTCCATTGTTTGGGTGAAAATATATATGATCCTGGAATATAATTAGAATTGCTGTATGGAATCAATCCTTTTTTCAAACATTTATTCCTATACATTTCTGCTGTTATTGCCATACGAGAACGAATAATCAGAGATCTGCTCAAACTTTTTGGACCAATTGTTGTCCAAGCCAGTTCTGTTTGCTTAAGTTCTACCTTTCTTTTTATTTTATTTTATCTTAGATGACCCTGCTTTAACCACGACCAACTGCATCTATATACTCCGTATATACGGCCAGTCCACTCCGCCTAAAAGTAGGTTTTGAGACAGTAGGCCATAAAGACCACGACCAACTGCATCTATATACTCCGTATATACGGCCAGTCCGCTCTGCCTAAAAATAGGTTTTGAGACAGTGAGCCATAAAGACCGGATAGTGGTGTCATCTATTAAATAAACTATAACCAATTCGGAAGACACCTGTAAATTGTCGAATGTCAACCATTTGTCAAATTGATTTAAATTATTTGGTCGATATTTATTTCTTACAAAGAACAAAGTAATTAATTAAAGCAATTATTCGAATCTGGCGTTTGTATAAAAATAAAAATCCACCATTTTTCAAAGTTCATGTAAAACTAAATTGTCGCGTTCTTTCAAATACCATGAGATCGAAAAAAAGGTGATTCTGAGCAGGCCTTGACTAGTACAACACGATTGGCAAGACTGATTTCAAAATGTGGCAGTAGGTTAGAGGTTAATAAATGTCAAATAAATTAAAACACAAAACAGTATTTATTTAGGGAACAAACTGAAAACTAAGATGAGTGCATGTTAGAGTAGGTGTTCAAAATGTGATCCTTCACTAGTATTACAACGATAAACTTAAATAATTCTGGAAACAAGATTGCAAAACTGACTTATATTTGAAATGTCACTGTCACATTATAATTCATGGGCATTCTAGAACCAGTGTAGCCAATCGTGTTGTACTAGTCAAGGCCTGCTCAGAATCATTTTTTTTCGATCTCATGGTATTATTACGGTAAGAAAGATTTACAAAGCACAACAATTATTATAATACTGTTAACCGCTATTATTACATTCTTCAGCTATCCCAAGAGTCACTGATTAACGAACTAGTTAAAAATAGCACAAAAATAGGACTAAAAATGAACAATAAAAAATCCTGTTTACTTATTAACAGATGTGAACGCAACGTCTATGCTCATGGAGTCCATGGAGAAGAAATTCAATACAAAGGTAAACCTAATTGCTTAGGCCAAATTATTTTATTCTCAGAAAACCGAAACAATATAGTACAAGAAAGAATACATAGCTAGTGGATGGAATAAGTTTTGGCAGCTCCAACAGATCTGAAATGAAACAACTAACTTAAAACTTAAGAAAAAGTAATATATTACCGGAAATGACATAAATATGCAGCACAAACGTGGTGTCTAATAAAAAGCAACAGCAAAAAAACTTGTGACACATCATAATTATGCTTAAAAAAAATTCTCAAGATCAGAAGAGAGGACAGAGCAAGAAATGAAGATCTTCCATAAAAATTAGTTGTAGGTATATTTAATAACTACCTAGGTACCGCTATTAGCAAACTGAAATGGAAATGGCGAGAGCACATAATAAGGAATAACGGGCATTATGAGTAAGTAGAACTACAAAATGATATGGTATCCATCTCTGTACGGGAGAATAAGGGACCGCCCAAGAACAAGATGGAAGGAAGATTTCATAAGATTCTTGGGCTGCAACTGGGAAAATATAGCACAACATGCAGTGGAAACCCCATGAAGAGGCATTTGCCTGCGAGCGGGATTAACTACATTATTATCAAATATTAAATAAATAAATAAAAATTCAACTACTTAATAAATTTAATATTCTTTTGAATTGTTGCACTCTATAAAAGTATTAATTTTGTGCTTCAATACATTAAAACTTGTTGAACAAAGATCTACTTTCACAATGTTTTTTAATAAATTGGTTGACAACTAGTTGACATTTGTAATACACTGTTGACAGTTATAATAGTAAAAACAACTTCCTAAAGGGGGCATTAGTTTCTGGTCCTGTCAAAAAATTTGTAAAACGCGAAGTGGAGCGGCCTTATAGGGACGAATTCTCTATTGATACAGTTGGCCTTGATTTAACATCGCTACCACTAATTATTGAATTCGAGAACGTAAAATATAATTCGTCGGCTAGGATGAAGCTTCAGTTCTATCCAGAACCGTTACCTATTTGTAGCATTTAACATTTGTTTTTCCCGAAAAACTTAAAGTGTCCATATCTTACTTACCTTGAAGGTTCTTGCAACAACACGAATCGAGATTGGGGTCATTGTTTTCAAAAACCGTCTCCAAGTTTGGTTACTCTCGCTGGAGTAAAAACTTTAGTAATTCTTCCTAAATGTGGCAATCCATTCTCTCGCCCCTTTAAAAAATCGGACATTGTTCTTTTGGTAGACCCCCTTCAGTAAAATGAAGAATAACAAAGGATTTTCCTTTTTGGACATTTTCAAAGAACTTGTACACAGGACAATACCTACTACATTATTAAATACAAAATTTCATTTAGGACTGGGAAACAATAAAAAAATAACCTACAAACTTTGTGTGAATTTTTAGCGGACATACGTTGATTTCAAATTTGTATGCAAATTTTTGTTTATACAGAAAATCATATTATTTGTAAACAGAAAGTTTTCTTTCTGATTAATCTCACAATCTAATATTTCAATTTAATAGGCTGGGAAACTTTTGACTTGATTGTCGAAATAAAGATCACACTTATTATATTATTCCTCGAGATTCATCAGTTTTTGATACTCCTGAGCAGTAAACAAAATTTCTAATTAAAATTAACGTTGACCATGAGCTGCATCAAACTCTATTAGCATAATATAATAGGACAGCCGTTTTGAACTTCTACATTTAATAAATTTTCACCAAGTCACACATTAAATATGTAGCCTAAGCATAATTAGTGCAGAAAGAAAATGGTTACAGAAATATTCCTAATAAAAAAAAACTTTTTAGTTTATTTCTTTCAAAATTATGATTTTTACTTTGCTGGTTCCTTGGTTTACGTCATACGTGGCATTTGGTTTTGGTCTACAACCTTTAAAATTATTCAACATACTTTTACTACCTTATATACATTTTAATAATTGTTGCGGATGGGTTTTTTTTTTTTTTTTTTAGTTTCAAACACCATATAATAACGACAAATATTATATTCGAAGTATGCTAGAAATTACTAGTTAAAGTCGACCGAAAACAATATATTCCAAAAGTCATATCCGCCAATGTAATTACTATTCGACCAAAATTTTATACATGGAAAAATTCTAAGAACATGAGTAATTTTAAGAATCTATCGGCGAAATGAGAGTTGCTATCCTTTTATGGGGAAGTTTAAAATCCACCCGATGTGTTTTCCAATATATTTTATCCAATTCAGTTACGAAATGTCAACATTTCGACATTGATTTTAGTTGTGAAAAGTGGTTCATTTTGTAACTAGTTACAAAATATGCTCCCATTTTGTAACTAGTTACAAAAAGATGATTTGAGTTGCGAAAAGTGGTTCATTTTGTAACTAGTTACAAAATATGCTCCCATTTTATCACTCCCATTTTATCACGATGACCCAACTCCTTTTTTAAGAAGATGTGGCATTTACATTTTGTTATCTGAATTGGATAAAATCTTGTATGAAACACGTTGCAAAGCATGTCTTTTTATCACATGGCGTGTTGTTCATCTCGGCTTCGCCTCGACGAACAATTTCACGCCTGGTGATAAAAAGTCCATCATTTTGCAACTCGTTGCATAAATAGCTATTTTTAAATTAAAAATCATTAATAAAAACCATACATTTTCGAGTAGTCCGCCTTTTAACAACTGGAATACATAACCCAACTTACAAATTCAGAAATAACGTTATCTACGTTAATCCTCAATTTAATTTATATAATCAGATATGCATCAAGATATGTGTCAATATTATGCTCCAAACTGAAAACTTTCAAAACCTATAACTCTAAAATTAAGAAAAATATCAATTGTAGTACAAAAGTACACAAAAGGAACATAACAAACTAAAGAAATCGCAAAAAATAACAATTTTGTATACAAATCACTTCAATGAAAAATTATCTTCACAACTAGAAATTTGCAACCGTCACTTTTAATGAATTAGTAAACAATAACCATTTGTGTATATTGAGTTGCATTTGAAGATTTGAAGGAGTGCGTCTTATATGAATCACCCAGTATTTGAAATGCATTACTTTGCTTAGATTTCAGTAATTTGTAAAACCTATAAAAGGTAAAGGTATAGTATAGTACCCATAGCTCCGAAGGCAGTGTAGATGACAACATGGAGGGTTAAGGCTTACTAAGTCGCGTTATTTGCAATAAATAAAACTGTTAACACAACCGTCATAAACAGCATTTAGAGAATATTATTAAGCAAGGGAAATTTTTGTTAAAGAAAAAGAAGAAACCATAATTAGCCATTTCTTAGTAACAGTAGTATATTTATGGGTTGTTGTTCAGAGTGTCCCAAATGTGAAACTCGCCATTGGGATCCCGCTTAGCATACAAAAGAGAAAGTAAATTTAATTTAGGTGGGTTTGTACACCATTTGAGCAAAAGAATTCGATAATACCTTTTGTTTTCTCAATATCCTCATCAACTTTTGTTTTTGAAGTGCCGGCAACGTTTTGCTCTCCTACAAGAATTTCGTTTGAAATTAAAGTTTTTATCAATCTTTTTCTCTATCTTTTATAATAAACGAAATCCCAATGATGTACAAGTATCTCTAATTTTGGACTCCCTTTATATAAGTACCTAGTAATTAATATCATAATTATACACATAAACGCATTAATTTCGTTATAACTTTTTCCTCGCGGAAAGCTGTTCATAAATAAAAAATTACGATACATTTAATAATTCCAGTAATTAAATTGAATTGTTAAATTTATTTTTGTTTATTTTGCTTATTATTAATGCATTAAGTTCTCCCAAATCACCAGACGGCAGTTTACCACCAAACAAGTTACAAAGCGATAGCCTCCTGTTTTTCCTCAAAAACTATTTAATTTCTCTTTATATGAGAAAAAACTATTAGTAAGAGCAGGGTAGTACATATTTTTACTTGGACAAAATCTTCTTGGTGTTTTAGCAACCCCATGAACTAAGGATATGGTAAAGAAGCACGACATTCAAATGCAATGAAATAAATCTATTGCTACAGAGATCGAAATCATGATAATAACTTATATTAAATTGGCGAATTAATTATCAAATTACTTGATGCCAATATAAAAGATCATTATTATTAGAGAAATGCTTTAATGAGATATATTTTAAAAAAATCGCATAATAAATTATCCGCGTTATAAATTTTTTATTGAAAAGCTAATCAAAATTAAGCTGTTTGCGAACATTAAAGCTCGAAGCATTATTTGAACTTTAGAGTGGTTTCCAAAGCTAACATTTCATGATTATGTTCCACAGGACAATTGCGTTTGTTAAATTACGCGAAAAACGTCAACCAACCATTCGAAAACAAAACGAAATCTAATATAAAACACAGTCGGCTAATAAAACACGATAATAGACAAAAAGTGCAATTACAAACACGACAATAGATCGCCCGGTTCAGCTCGTAATGCAGTTAAATATATTAATAATTGCAAACAATAAAAGTGGATTATTTCGCATGACTGACTGCAACTGCGTTACAACCTGAGGTAGAACAGAGAGGCAGGAAATTATGAAAGAGAGGTGCTAGGGTTCAGATCCAGGGTTCGAGTTCCACACCATAGTTGAATTCATTTGTCCAGCTATCGCTGCCCCGCACAATGGACGTGGCCGAATGGGGTAATGACTATGATTTAGGACACCAATTAAAATGTTTATAAAAGAGCTCTCCCCGGTTAACAAATATATCTGCCTGTGTGCTATTCTCTCTTGTATTGTTTTAGTAGTACGCACCCCTTTAGACTAGGGCGGTTACAACTGAAATGCAGAAAATATTTCTTACTTTCTTTCTTCTCGTCCAAATATTTCATTAAAAATAACAATTTTATAACATAAGACGTGCATTTATTTCATTTCTAAATACAAGCAATATTGCTTATGTGTCACAATAAGCAATTACCTAATGATATTAAAATTGAAAATTTGTACTGCCGCTTGAGTATAGTTTTTAGATTTTGAAAAGACCTTCATAATAATGACGATAAACTCTTTATCGGTGAAGCATCTTCAAGAAAATTTATGAGCAACCTCTAAACCCGAACTCTTATTTTCTACTTCCTACAGAAGCTACACAAATCAATTATATGTAATACGTACATACACATTTATACCTATATCGTTATATTGGGTATACCATGGATAACTGACTTACTTAATTATTGTTCTCATATTTTGTTGAAATTACACTTGTTTAAAATTTACATAAGTGATATTCTCTTTTATATCGTTATAAAATAACAGGTAAATTTGTCATAAGAAAATAATTTACTATTATTCTAAATTAGAATTATAATTTGAAATTAGGCATTACCACTCTTGTATTGCCTTGATGTTAAAGCACTGAACACACTGAAAGATAGTAACTAAACATTTCATCTTCAAAAACCTAGATATTTAAATAATTGTTTCTCTGTCTGAAATTATTAGTTAATGCGGTCTGAAAGATCTTGAGTTCAATTCCAGATTAGATCGGTAAAATTGTGGCACGGAGAACTAGGTAATTAACCATCCATCCTTCCTAATTCCCGACAAAACCGTAAATTTTGCACAATAAAAATTCGAAAACCTTCTCATGAAGGTAGTGGTAGTAACCATAACAATATGGTGCCTTAACATTCTTAATAGCGCCAATCTCGCCCAACAGAACATTATACTAATTTACAAACAACAAAACAATGATTAATTAAACGTATTGTCAACTGTTACAAATTTCGTTCTTCGATTAGTTATAGGCAGGATTTGAATTTCCGGCTTCATCATATGATACAATCTTTAATTAACTAAGCGATTTCAACATATTTATAGCTTTAAAGTCAGTAAACAATGAAACATTTTTAAAAGTACATACAGCCACAAGGATATTACAATATTTGTATACCGCTTCGTATTTAATGTGATTATTACTACCTCTGATTGTCAACTTTTGTAACCACTAGATAACAGCGCTTTGCAGATTTAATTTGTACTAACATAAATTTTACAATCAAGTCAACAATAGTCGTTTTATCACGATTTTCAAATTTGTGTTAACCTATAAGCTACACCTGCTCGTAAAAGTACATATTGAATATTCATATATTCATATATAATGTCCCGAGTGTCAGAAATATCGTTGGTAATTTTCCGAGCTGTCTACGCAAGAGCTCTGTACGCAGAAACTAGTCCAAGTGCGAAGTAGATTTCTAATAAGGAACATAAAGTCGCATATATGATATGGGAACATTTTTAAAGGAAAATTAATATAGAGAATTTATCAAACTGACGAGTAAACACAAAAAGTTATTTTCTTACAAAATATAAACTAATCTTGACTATCTTAGAGCCGTAATACATTTTTTGGCACAATAAAAATCCAGTCCAAAGCGGAAGTCCCTTGGGTTCGGCAACATTTAAATTGGGTGATGCTTAATGATCATAGCAGTCAACGTGTGTTGAGATCCGTGGCGTCTGCAAACTTATAACTCACCCAAGAAACAAACAAATAATTTATTATTTCCTTGTAGGTTGTAGGTATCTTACAGAAAAAGTATGGAACATTTACTTTATCTAATTTTCATCCGATCAAAATATAATTGGCTATTAAGAATTAAATCTCTGTAATCAAGTGGGGGAAATTACCATAAATAATATCTCAATTTATCGGCTAATTTCCATTAATATTCTCGATTATCTGTACCTAAAAACTAGCTCCAGTGTGAACCACAAAGTTAAAACCACCTATAGTTGGTTATTCCATCTCCTGATAAATTTTACTTTGAAAGTCTCCTTGGCAACTAATGTTAATACAGTTTCTACGATAAATAAGCAGAGAGCTGTAAATTTCAGGATATGGAAAACCCACCCCCTAATGGTACCAAGTTGGCCTATAAGATATTAATCTCGAAAATCCACCCTAGTAACAATTAAAGGGAAGCAGAAATTATTTTTTCTACAAAATGCCCATTAATTTTACAATAACAAAACATTTCCTTCATTCCGGTCCAAGGCCCTGAAATCAGTACAAAAAGTTGCGAAACCTTTAGTATCAGTCTCTGTTTAAAAAGAGTTCAATCATCATACATGATCACTTAGTAATGGAAAGGAGAATTACCATTTCCATTCGTATTTAGTATTTCTTAAAACCTTTTGTAATTTTGGGAATTCTAAACTATTGTTGAAAGGCAGAATAAAATGATCTGCAGCTCTTGTTTTATCTATATAAGGTGTAACGGCATTTACTGAATAACATTAATTTGAAAATTGCCTAATCTATTCTTCCGTCAAAGGTATTTATAAAAAGCACAATAATTGGTAAACCACTCGTCTGTGTGTTATACGGTATGGGGTCTTGAATAAACAAACACGTAAGCAATGATGATATTAAAAGAGTAAGATTAATTCTTTCCATAACTAAATAATATTTACAAAACATTAACGCAACAGAAAAAAGTGTACTCGAATGTCCTAACTATTTTATTATATTTTAAAGTCCATACCATCGCTAACCTTTGAACATATGTGTAGTTGCAGATCTCAAATGTGTAATACCATTTCTTGCAAGACCAGACTTGAATATTTAAATGGCATAGCAATATTCTGGAAATCAAAGTAGTAGTCTAGTGTCCTCTATAGAGGTGTAGAGCTTACATCGTACGTGTATCCATCTCGCTACATGTAGGTTGGTCGGTGGAGTGTCTTTTAAAGCATTTTACAAGCCAATTGGGAAATCATTTCTACTTCCCCGTTCGCGGACTATTTGACTTGTGATAGATATGTGGCCTACTGCACGGCTTATTGTCCCATGTTTTTTGTACCCAGTTCCAACTTAAGCTGATGTATCATTAAATGTTGCAGTAAATATAATATACTAACTCTCAAATAATTGCTTTTTCAACGAACTATATTTTATTTGAGGCAAATATTAATACACATCACATAAATCAAAGGTACACAAAATAGATTCAATTGAAAGTTACTGTCCTGTTTATATATAATGTGGTTTTTAACATAAACGGGTGCAACTTATATTTGGAAGTAGTAATTGTTCCTAATTTTTTTGTACAATCCGAAAGATTTACAATTTATTTAAGATCAGGGCATTTATAATATAGCAGAAAATGTTATAGAAATATCAGATTCACAGCATGAATATTTAAAAGATGCAGATTTGGTTACCTCCCTCTATTAGCCATGTTACAGTTTAGGGTGTAATATCATCTACAACTTAAGAAAGAGACCAAGGGGGGACCAAATAATGGAAATTGCACTACTACAGGAAAACTATCTTGCCTTTAAATAAGAAACGAATTAAAAAACCCCATTCCCTAAAACTAGACTTACCTACCTAAAACTAGACTTTTATTAGTTTATCCCCTTTATTGAATCATAGAACTAGTTTCGTAAATATGAAAGGAAAATAAAGCGCAATAAAATCTATTTCCTTATTTTTACGAAACCATTTGATGTACTACTGCAAAAGAGCAGATTTTTATCAAATGTCAATAACATTGTTTCTAAAAACGTAGAAATAAAGTATATTACACTTTAGTTTGTTTTAATGCTTACAAATGCAGTTCCATGATTCATAACTGTGAGACTAAACTTATAAATTTTAAGTCATTTTTCTAATAAAAATTTTATTGATTAAATGATCATCCTTTTTAAATTTATTGGTGTTGCCAATGCGACTCGCTTATTGCCTAAATTGACAACTCCTAAAAAAACTAATATAATAGCTGATAACAAGAAATTTTAACATTTATTTCCATATTCAAAAGTAAAGGACTTTGCTGTAGTAGCGCTATCTACATTTTCATTCATTGGCGGCATTTTTATAATAGTTATTTATGTACCAAGGGCGTAAAGATGCTTTTATGGCTTGAGACGTGATTTTGAGCCCGAGACGCTAGTCGAGGGCTAAAGACACGTCGAAGGCCATAAAAGCAAGTTACGCCAGTGGTACATACATAATTTTATACACGATCGAAGATTTTAAAACTGAAATAAAAGGAATAAATTAATTTTCTACCCACATCGAGTAGTTAGTTGCTCAATTATTTTAATTTTTTACTGACAACTGTCAAATGGTTGAAGCATTTACGCCTAGGAATATTCACATAAATAATTGTGTTAACTGTGTTGTTAATACAAATTACCCTAAATAGAGTTCTAATAAAGAGCATACATTCGATTTTAATTTAAAAAAATTCTTTATAAGACTGTTAAACTGTTTATCAATTTTTGACGTTTCATTATAGACCGGCGGCCTATAAAGACACCCACGGGCTATAAATAGACGTTTATGTCAAACAAATTCAGACATAATTGACACATTATAATGCGATCGTGCATAAAACTATTGAATTTACTATTCTTAGTAATGACGAGTAATTAATTGTTTCTCCAATCCGCTTTTACGTTAACTTAGGTGTAATATCTACATTATATTTTATTGAAATCATAAAATGGCACAAAAAGCACAGGACATTATTTTCCTTGAAATACTGAGTAAACTATTCTATGTACTACAATTTTGTCTTTCCGTCTTTGGTGTCTTAATTTCAGTTATACGTACCTAATCAAAGATCTTAACTTTGTTTTGCTATGCTTTGGTAGATGCGATAAACACGATGAATTTTACACTGTTGGCGAATTAATGCCTCCACCTTAACGGATTTTCAAGTTCTTTATACGTTCATAACGAAAAATTATTTGTGGCACATTTCTTCTGCTAACATTTAAAAATAAACCTTGCGGCGTTGTATTATTGATATATTTAAACTGTGTGTCTGTTTATTAATTTATTTGGGGATATCTAGGCTTGCGGGTACCAGGGATCTCAATATGCATCAACTTCTACGGCTATTAGCACTACTCGACAAAAATTTTGCAGAACTTAGATTATATAGCCCTAGCTACGGCGCTGATGTAGTACCAAATTGACGGAGCTCTGGCATCTAGGAAGTCTGAACAAGAAAACAGCTTGATAAGAATTACCTAGAAAGATGGATTGATCATAGGGGAATCACCACATAGTCGATCAGATCACCTGAGTTAAATTCTTTGGCGATTTCTCAAAGATGTGGTTTACGGAACGTCAGTTGGAATTGAAGAGAAATGAATTCTCGGAATTGATCAAGTCATCACAAGAACAGTTAACAATAATATGCTTCAAAACTTGGTAGCAAGCATTATTCGACGCCCTATAGCATCTTCTGAGATTTATTGAAAACCGATAAAAGTAGCGCCTTTCCAACAAAATTACATAAGACCTGGTCATAGAACACAAAAATTATGTCTATAGCAAACCTTAGAAATTACAACCACAATATCAGCTTAAATTTTAGGTTAGTTTAAAGTCGCATTTAATTAATAATTAATACTTTTTACATGCTTTCAGGATATTTCCGCTTCACACTGCCTTCATATGGTAACGATGTCTGAAATTGGATAATCTGTAGTTTTACATCCCATTTTAGACAAGGACAATATAACCACGAGGTTTACTATAGAGGCAACCTATCTACGGCTTCTGAGGATTGTGCAAAAGCATGTGATACCATGTACTATAAGTTAAATACATTTTTAAATGTGCAGAAAATCGGATGCCACTTTGGAAGACGAGATTGTTCTACCACTCGGGTAAAAAGTGGTATCCACCGAGTGGTTCGCAATTTAACTTGGCTTGTCTTAAGGTAATTTTTTGAATCCAATTCTTTCTTGTATCGCGCTATTGCTTCTTTCCACCGAGCTCAAAAAAGGTACGTTAATTGGGCTGTGCTAGAGTTGCACCCAAATGCTCTACACGAATGGCTTAAAACTGAAAGACCTTTAGAGATTTCTGAATAGTTGATACCAGCGACCTCTATACTCTATAGCACTATAATTTACATGAGTTTAATGCTGAATAAATACGCGGTGTTTTCATTAAAACATAGACCGCTTATTAGATGAGGTACAAGATGTAGGGGAGAGAGAGGTACATTGATACATGAGGCACATTGATACAAGTTTGAAATTTGGCTCCAAAAGCTGATTATCAAATTCATATTCTAGCCAATATATGGCATTACCATTATGCATTTGTTTTATAAAAATAACAGTTCAGATGTTATTATGTGTGGGTATAGTGGCACATGTCATTGAATTGTGAAAAACATGTAAGTATTTTGAATATTTTAAAGATGTGAATATGCAATGTCTAATAAGGTAATTTAGGCTAACATATGTACTACTATATGTTGCATACTTTTAACCTAACTTCCCACAAAAAATTAACCCAAAATATATTTAGGTTAAATTATGAGTCACACAAAATTAAAACAATGGCGTGTGAGGCAGATTGATGCAACTGAAAGTGAGGCACATTGATATTAGAAGAAGGAATGGAAATAAAATTTATGAGAAAACAGTCATCCAAATTTGTATTTCCCCAGGTAGATGATATCAGTTTGGTTATGCGAGAAGATATTATTTTAAAACTGCCTGCAGCATTATCAACTGGAACTACCGCACGTCAAGCAAGTTCTCTATTCTATTTCGATGTTAATTTTGACTTACTTAATCTGTTAATTAAATAATAAACTCATGTTACATGTAATTTATATTTTCAATAAATTGTGTTCATAAATTTCACTTTTTCTGTAGTTATAAGTAGTTATTTGCTTATGCATCAATGTGCCTCATATCCGTATCAAACTACCTCACAGAGGAGGCAGATTGATACTAATGCAAGAATCTGAATTTTATTTTTTTTTAATTAGAAGGTGATGATTAGACATGTATGCATAATTAGTAATCATGAGATAAATGTGTGTGGATTTCAATATATTCATCTGAACTAGTAAAACAAACAGCTCCACTTCACAAAAAAATTTTAAACAAAAAATGTATCAATGTGCCTCTCTCTCCCCTATAACTGATTAGCGAAAACATTGTTTAACAACTAAGTGTTGGAGTTCTTAGACATCTAGTAAAGTTACATTCAGGATGCCTCCATTGCAGGAAAGCTATTTGAAACATGTGCAATATGTCCACAGAATAAGTTACAAAGCTGCATAAACGCCTTTGCATATACTATACTAAAACTTTACTTTAATTTTTGATGTTATGTCTGCATGAGAGTCATCCTGAGAACATGAAATCGTATGCCGAAAATCAACGCGAAAACAAGACTATCTGCTGAAAAAATATATGGGGAAGGCAATTCGGTTCCAGTTGTTTGGTCACATGGAACAAGAAGACCTCTTTCGAGAACTCTCCTCATGCGTTTTAAATAGGTCAGACGGAAATTTGCCATTGAGGGATTTATGTTGGCATACTGGAACTCGTATAGTGTATTTAATAATCTTATTTATTGAAACATCATATTTCAGAAAAAAAATTCCCATCTCCTGTGGAGCGTTCTGACCTGTCCTGAGACACTTAAATGCTACATATCTATTATCAGCAAACATCTCCTAGGGTATGTCGATTGATCAATAAAGATGCAGTGCAACTCTAATGGCTCAAAAAAGTAATCTGGGGGATTTAAGTCGGCCGATCTGGTTGACCATGCGGTGATTATCCTATAACCATTAAGCCATTCTCCTATCCGCTCATAAAATATTACTTACATAGTTCGGATTAACTTGGTGTTGATTCGGCAATCATTAGCAATATCACAGATGTATAGGTAAATCTTCTACCTTGCATCTTTTGCATTTAATAGAGACAAAAACAGTTTTCATTAATTATTCTGGGTATAGCAGTTTGGATTATGTTAGATTATCGTGCAATACCTCGGATACTGCTGTCAGATACAAATTCAAGCGCTTCTCATGCTTTTTCCTGTAACTGTAATAGTAGAGTGATCGGAGCCCCGCAAAATGACTTCTGTGGGGGTCTCGGGGTTACAACTTGAAACCTTGACGAAACGAAAGTTTGTATTTTGATGTTTCAAAATCCAAAAGCCGTCAAAAATCGGCCTGTGCAGAAAGGCACTATAATCAAAATTCGAGTTATCTAGCGTACTGTATAGAACAGAACTTGAACAATTTTTTGATGCCAAATTTGTAAATAGTTTTGTGGAACTGAATTTTTTATGAATTTTCGAAAATTGCTCAATACACGAGCTCTTACGCATGAAAATAAGTTAAATCTTCGATATCTCGATTCGTACAGCTGCAAAATTTAATTCAATTTCATCTTTTTTTCCGCTCAACCTGCCGATACTTGAAAACGCGGCGTCATATCGAAAAATTGCATTCTTGAAAAAAGTTTGCTTTGTCTATGTAGAAGCCGAACACATAAGAATTATAATTTTTAATGGTTTTGTAAACGAGATATGCAATTAAATGTTATCACATGTTAAAATTGTGGTATTTTCGGGACTCCGAGCTCGGCGTCCCCACCCTGGTTCGCCTATCTTGCGTCTCTAGATTACCCGCAGCTCCATTTCACTCGCACTTTAAGCGTTGATACAAATATTAGACTGAAGTGACTGAGGCAGACAGAAAAGTAAGTAGGTTTACTTAGTAACTAATAATGTTGATTCATTTTTGCTGTGTTATAAACTTAAAAAGCCAATAGAATAAAGTTGGGTTGGCTTGTTTCCTTACAGTCAGTTCTCAAACAAAAATGACTACAACAGATACCACAAGTTCTGAGAGTGAACTAGAATCAACGATAAAATTTTAAACCAAAAATGGGCCCGCGTGCGTTTTTTGTAAAAAAAGTAGGAGCTTCTACAGTACATGCATCAGAAAAATGTTTCAGTACTTTCGCGAAATGTGCAGAACTTCGGCAAACTACTGGAAAATCTGTAGATTCCGAGATTCGCGATGCAATCACTGACGGCAAAAGTGGAAACTGGCAACATTTGGTTTGGCACAAATCATGCTATTGGACTTATACCAGCAAAAAAAATATAGAAGTTTTACGTAAGAAACAACAGAGACGTGAAGAATATGAAGCAGCCGGAATATTACCACCACCACCTCCACCCCCAGTTGGTAGAAGTGTACGTAAAGAATTTTTTGACATAAATAAATGTGTATTTTGTCAGAAACGTTCACCTGGGAAACGTTTGTCCCAAGTAATGTCTAAAAACATCGAAAAAGAATTTAGAAATATAGCTGCAACAAATTTCGACATTTTAAAAAGAATTGGTTCTAACGATTTAATTGCAATGGAAGTGAAATACCATCTAAATTGCTTCATGATAGAAGTAAAAAAAAATAAAAAACGATCTGACTCAGGTACAACTATTGTTGAAAAAAAAACAGACACAGATACAGCTTTGAAAAATGTGTTCACAAATGTAGAAAATGGCTTAGTAAAAGGAAAGGGTTTTGCACTGACATCTATATATAAGAGATACGCAGCATTAGGTGGAGTAAAATCAAAACGGACTTTTGTAGAATGTTTAAAGCAACACTTTGGGAGCAAAATTGAAATAATCAAATCCCAGAAAGCGAACGAATCATCTCTCGTCATTCCCCCTGTCCAGAAATTTGAAACTATTCATAACTTAATTGATGCGGCAGCGTCAACATCATCTGACACAAATCCTATATTATTTACTGGCGTTTCCGAATTGTCTCAGCTTCACAAAATATGTGCGGATATCAGGTCTGAAATCGACAATGTACCTGATTACGTAGAAAACATGAACCTCAACATTCAAAATTATAAAAAATACATACCCCCAAGCCTTATCTGGATTATAAGCTTATTAATTTTAAATGAAGTAAATGAAGATGATGTAAGGGTACTAAATATTTGCCAAGATATTATTTATAATCGCTCTAAAGGGCGGAAACTTACACCCAAACACATAGGTCTAGGTATAATGATTCACCAAGAGACAAGGTCAAAAAAAATTGTGGAATCCTTGCATGCATGTGGTCATTCTGTGCCATATCATGACGTTTTGCGGTACAGAAATAGTATAGCGCACAAGGAAATAGCGAGATATATAGAAAATGATAACTGTTACATTCCTCGGCAACTTGTTCCTAATAGGTTTGTACAATTCGCAGCTGACAACATCGATATTTTGGAAGAAACTCTAGACAAATCGCCGACTTTCCATGGAACCCAAATAGTGGCTTTTCAGAAAGGTCCTGCAGGAACTGATATGCCTAATAATGCCCTAAAAATCCTACCTTACAATGTAAAATTAGGCATTCCTGAAAACTTTCACTTACTGCGTAAAATAAACTACAATAAATCGAATAGAGCTGTACCAGTTGGAATAAAGAAAGATATACTTTTGGCTGAAAATGAAAAAGGCGATTTCATACATTGTTACAATTTTAGCTGGATTCTTTGTAGAACTGTTCAAGATGAGCCGAATCAAGAAGTTATTGTGCCACAATGGTCTGGATTTTCAAAATTGTTACACGATGATAATGCAGCGACCTCCGTGTACGGTTATTTACCTCTTTTACCATACGTTGCCTCAGAATATGACACTGTGTGGACAACCATGAAGAAATGTAGTTATATAGCAAAAAAATTAAATATAAATTACACCGTGATTACTTTTGATCAAGGCATCTATTTTAAGGCCAAAGAAATCCAATGGATGAAATCAGAAGAATGTGGCAACTTTATCATTAGAATGGGTGGTTTCCACGTAATGCTAAATTTTTTGAAAGTTTTAGGCCAACACATGGAAAAATCTGGATTGAGTGATGTATGGTTAGAATCCGGTTTGTATGGAGAATCCACGGTCGTTGGAATATTAACTGGAAAAAAATGGAATAAAGCTATAAGAGCACATAAATTAACGTATGAAAGCCTAATGAGAATATTGTTTCCGATGTTTGAAAAATGGTTATTAGAATGTAACAGTGATTTAATCCACACTTTGGATCTGTCTAAGTTAATGGCCAATGAAGTTTATAAAGCAATTGAAGAAAACAAAAGTGCAGCGAACTTTTTCCAAATTATTAACAATGTTTTACTTCACTTCATCAGTCACTTCAGTCTAATATTTGTATCAACGCTTAAAGTGCGAGTGAAATGGAGCTGCGGGTAATCTAGAGACGCAAGATAGGCGAACCAGGGTGGGGACGCCGAGCTCGGAGTCCCGAAAATACCACAATTTTAACATGTGATAACATTTAATTGCATATCTCGTTTACAAAACCATTAAAAATTATAATTCTTATGTGTTCGGCTTCTACATAGACAAAGCAAACTTTTTTCAAGAATGCAATTTTTCGATATGACGCCGCGTTTTCAAGTATCGGCAGGTTGAGCGGAAAAAAAGATGAAATTGAATTAAATTTTGCAGCTGTACGAATCGAGATATCGAAGATTTAACTTATTTTCATGCGTAAGAGCTCGTGTATTGAGCAATTTTCGAAAATTCATAAAAAATTCAGTTCCACAAAACTATTTACAAATTTGGCATCAAAAAATTGTTCAAGTTCTGTTCTATACAGTACGCTAGATAACTCGAATTTTGATTATAGTGCCTTTCTGCACAGGCCGATTTTTGACGGCTTTTGGATTTTGAAACATCAAAATACAAACTTTCGTTTCGTCAAGGTTTCAAGTTGTAACCCCGAAACCCCCACATAAGTCATTTTTAAGCGTCTATCGGAGCGCCGATCACTCTACTATAACGATATTCTTACATATGGTGGACAGCCACGAGCTAATGTTACGATAGGAGCAATATTCCAGCTACCATATTCGTTGATGTAATCATTAAATAACAGTTGAATCTGGATGTCATCTATTAAAATAACGCATCAGAGAAGAGTACAGCTGCATTGAATTTTTCGCGATATTCGCCCAAAATTAGGTACATATCCGCATGTTCATTGAGAACATCTTAACAGCGTCATTGAGGGCATCATGAACAATACAAAACACAACGGAGCTCAAAAGCATAAAAATGTAAATAAATCAAAATATTGTTATGACATTGATTACTAAAATTCACGTACGGTTAAATAATTTTGATACATTTACTTTAGGTAAATAATAATAATAATGCAATATTTATTTATTTATTATTTATTTTTAAAGAAATGTACCTACAACAAATTATTCTTCGGTATAAACAGTAAAACGTATACAGAAATTGAAATAATCAATTCATCAACGGTGTAAAATAAATCATGTTTATCGTATTTCGCAAAGGGTAACAAAACAAAATTTAGATCTTTAACTAAGAATTATTTTGAAACTGGACACCAAAGACAAAATTGTAGATTCTTACTCAAATATACCCTGTATAATAAAGTTCAATTTTGAACTTCCGTTGCATTTACTACATACGACCAAGAACGGCGAACAGGCAAAAGGACTAAAACATACTATGTGTTATATTTTCTTTTTGTGGTTAAAATCCTGATTGTCTATGATGGTAATATTCTTTGTCCGTCTCTAATCTGGTAAGTACGGTACTAGTACTCAGTGAAATAGAGTGAAAACTACAATGCACATTAACATACAGGGTCCTTCAACAGTGCGTCGGGCTTCCGAGCAACCTTACCGTGAGAGATAGAAAAAAAAGTTTAAAACATAAAATTATTGGTTCGAAGAGGTCTACGTCGCGAAATTATTTTCAACAATACAGAGAGCCCCACTTTTGCGCTATAATAAAAACATAGATTTTTTAAATGCAACACCCTGTAACTTTTCGACTCTTCCGATGTCATTTTTTAACCTCTACATATCTGTCTATCCACTTTTGTATTTTATGTCAGTGTTGCCAACTTATTAATTTTTTTCCGAAAAATCTTTCATAAACAGACTTCACTTTAAAAAATCATAAGCGACCTTGATTTTTGAAGTAGAGGGATATATTTTAGCAATAATTGTAGTCCGGTTAAAGAGAAACATTTTGATATGAGAAAATGGGATTCAGTTGATACAGGGTGTTACAAAAGAAAATGCCAAACTTTCCAAACCAAAGTGATATAACTCATTTTTTTTAAATGGAACCACCACTGCTTTATTTAATTACATTTTTATGCACCGAAGTGGGCCGTGCTAATGCAAAAAAAACAAAATGTAAGTAAGCCTCAATGCATTTAGTTAAACATCGATTTTTAAATGGAACGTCTTGTATATTTTTTGGAATCCGAAGAAAATTCTGAATGCCAATACCCGATTTTAAAATGAAATCATTATTAAAACTTGGGAGCGATATGAAATACTGACGTTTTTGCAAATTTTGTTGGCTGCGATTGAGTTTTTTAAGTAGAACAATAGTAGCTCACTTAGTATCTAACTCTTTATCAAGTTTTCTTTTAATTCATATACGGGTGGTTCATAAGTAATGGTTCACAGACCAACAGTAGATCCTGAGGCCAAAATATTACGATTTACCTAAAATTACCTTAGTCCAAAAGTTAATATTTAGGGAGATACAGGGTATCAAAGTCGAAATTTTAATTTTCTTCTGTAATTTCAGAATTTTTCGGGATATTAATATGAAAATTGATGATACTGCCTTTTCTAGGACGGGAAATAATAATCCGTTCTCAATTTTAATGGAGCTCTTAAAATAATGTTATTTTTGCTACACCTGATACCTTAAAAATACTTCAATTTTTTTATACTTAAAGTTCGGGCAGATCTAATTGAAAAAAGCAATTGCCTCATTTTTTTATACAAAAAGGTATACTCTTTAACTATCTCTAAAGTTAACCGTTTCCAAGATATTTGCTATTGAAGTAAGCGATGCAGCGCCTTATTCACTTCTTCAGCAGTCTGTAACGCAGTAGGCTTACATTTAAAACAAAAAATTGACATATTCTTGTCAAAAACAAGTAATAGGACACAGAGCAATAATGAATCAGTAGGATATTTGTCATTAAAAAATTTCTAATTTTTATGTGAACCGCAAGTAATGCTCTTTTTAACGAATAAAATGTAGCATCACTTACTTCAATCACAAATATCTTGGAAACGGTTAACTTTAGAGACATTGAAATAGTATACCTTTTTTGTATACAAAAGACGAGGCAATTGTATTTTTCTATTAGATCTGCCCTAACTTTAAGTACAAAAAAGTTAAAGTATTTTTAAGGTATTAGGTGTAGCAAAAATAACGTTATTTTAAGAGCTGCACTAAAATTAAGAACGGATTATTATTTCCCGTCCCGAAAAAGGTAGTTTCACCAATTTTCATATGAATATTACGAAAACTTTAGAAATTACAGAAGAAAATTAAAATAAAAATTTCGAGTTTGACACCCTGTATCTCTCTAAATATTAACTTTTGGACTAAGGTAATTTTAGGTAAATCGTAATATTTTGCCCTCAGGAATCTACTGTTGGTCTGTGAACTATTACTTATGGACCACCCTATATATGTATGTATAACAAACATGGAATCTAGAAAAAACATCGTCTTCACGGTTTGAACTAGGTACTATTATACTGTATTCACCGATATCTAACAGTAAAGTATGCAACCCAAATAACATCTTTCCTGGGCAAGTAGATACTTAATATGATTTTTTATAAAATGGAAATCTAGGTAGCCATCTTTTTCACATAACTCTCGAGTTGTTCAACAACTGGGTCGAAGAATGTCAAAAATATCGCAACTGATACAGAAGTTCCACAATGTGGCCTCTATAATTACTGGAAAAAATAGTGGAAGCTTTCAAACATAATCTCGATTGAAACACTGCAAATATCTCAACGGAATGCAGTTCAATATACCTAAATAATTCCACTATTCATAGGATTATTAAAAGCAATGGCTTATATTTCAATTAAATTTAAAGTGACCGCGTTATTACCCTATGACGCATTACCAATAATGATTTAACCCACACGAAACTAACGCTAACCTTGTACATAATATTTTATTAACGATCGAAGTTACATCTGCATGAGATTTTTATAACTACAACAGACACGGATAAACTCGGTAAGACCTTCATTTAATAAAACATAAAAAGACTACCTACCAGCTATGTTTTGGTTAAATATTTCAGTTGAGATAATTAGAAATTTTGTAATCTAGCCATTTGATCTTTCCCGACATTTGAATGCCAAAAATTACATTAACTTCTTCAAACTTATAAGACACTGTGTCATTAACTCATTTAAAAGATACTTCGTATCAAATGGGTGAAGTTCCCCCACCCGACGGAATCCATGTAAAAAATCGTTTAAACATTACACCCGAATTGACCAGATCCGACTCGCTCAAATATGTTCTGTAAGAAATTAATATAAGGATGCAACATTTTTAAGCTAATTATAAAGAAAGACGTTGAGTTTGTATAATTCAGAAAGTCGTCACAGTTATAACAAGCAGTAATATAATTCAAAGGTCGCAGAAAACATTACCTGATACACTACATGCTAATTAAAAACGGGTGGTACTCGTTTTGAACTTTAACTATACCAATATTTTCATTCGGTTTCTGTATTGCTATTTACTTGTCATATGTGACTGAATTACTCAGTTTAATAGTTAAGGAACGTGTTCGTTATCAGCTTTATTGGTATCCTCGTTAGTATATCTACCCAAATTCGATTCGTGGTCCAGATAGGTAAACTTTTTAACGTGGAAAACATTACATAGGTCTCTAAGAGAAGTGGAAGTCCAAAATCTGAACAAATTCTTGTTAGGTTCTAAAAAATGACCAAGCAAGAGAAATCTAGGCTTATGGGTGTTGCGTATCTCCTTTCGCTAAGGTTGCTTATTTGCTACTACCTTAACAGAAATTTGTCAGATTCAGAGCGCTTCAATTCCATCTGAAACAAGGTAAATGTATCGGCACTAACGCCCGGTAAGCGAGCGTGGTCGTCAGTATGAAGAGCTAAAGTACCCTAAATCGCTTTCATACCCCGCTTGTCTAGCACGCTAAGCGTAGGTAAGCACAACGCATTTTTAAAATTATTTTCAGTAACTGAGAAGGCCACCCGCTGAGCATTCCACTCGGATTTGACCCCGAGACCGTCCGCGTTGTAGTGGAGTGCCTTCACCACTAAACCACCCGGCAAATAATCCGAAACAAAGTACCTTTCAAAATTTTTGAGTATTAAAACCTCACCGAACTCCACCCATTCAAAATCTTTTTCTCTGTTTCGGCATTAGAATGACTTCATTCTACCACGCATTTTGATCCTTTAATGAGCTTCATTATTAAACGATTTTTGGTGATATTTTGTTTTCAGGAATTGGTATGCTACATTGTATCTAAGCAACTACAACTAACAAAATAAATAAAGGTATGAATACCTTTTGATTTAACAAAAAACGTAAATAAAGGGGTTAGAATTTCGATATTTAAAACTACTATTTGCTTGGTGGCAAAACAAACCAAGTGATTATCGATGTTTTAAAGCCATCTATCGACTAGTGAAATTGTTTTATAATTTGCTAAAATTAAAAAAAAACGTTTTAAAAGTTATTGTTGACATAACCTAAAAATAAGTTTTTTTATTATCACTTCTAACTAGATGCAGCTATAATTCTAGAGATTCAGACCAATCCAAATTGATGGGGGATTCTGATTATGTTCCCCATCCTGAGGTCAACCAAAACCAGGATGATAGTGAATCGTCAGTGGTTTCGACACTGAAGTTCATGGTATGTTACATTTAATTTCAAGATATTTTTTAATTTAATAATCGGGGTGAAAGTTGGTTAGTTTGGCTTAGATTGAATCGTTTTTATTGTTTATATTCCTAGTTTTTATTAGATTAAAAAAAAACATTTAAAAGCTAAAAAATATCTTTTATTTTAGTTACTGTAAAACGGGGCAACTTCGTCATCTCGGGTAACTTCGTCAGTTCGGAAGTTGAATGTACGACAGTCTAAATAATATAACCTGCACACTATCCGTTGTCGTTGCGTTTCGCGTGTTTGTTCTTCGTAAGATTAGTACTTCTGAAAATAATGCCGAAAAGAAATAGAAAAGTGTTGGCAGGTAGGAGTTACCAGCGTTATGACCTCCAGTTAGTTGAACCCGCACTACAAGATATTGGAAATGGCCTCTCGGTGTCTGCTGCCAGTGAAAAATATGGAATCCCCCGAACAACGCTTCAGGACAAGTGGCATGGTAGACATATTAAACCAGTTGGGCCCAAAACCCAAAAGCCCTAACGACCTTCGAGGAGGAGGAGGTCGTAGCTGCTATAAATCAACTTTCGGCTTGGTCTTATACCTTAACAAAGTTTGAAATCAGACTGATTATCAAAGGTTATCTTGATAAACAGGGAGTTGCAATTACGATTTTTCGAGACAATTTTCCTGGAGACGCCTTCATGTGTGGGTTCATGGAACGAAACAACTTGACCCAAAGATCAGCGGCCAACATCAAGCGTTACCTATACTGTAGCCATTTTGTGCTTTAATTTAAAAAAACTGATCGTCACCCAAGAATAATTACCTATACTGTTCTATATCCACTTTAAAAAAAAATGAGAAATATACATAATTTTCGTTGGGAAACGACTTTGTACCATATCCAGCAGAAAACCCCTAAATATTTTGAACCATATCCAAGAGTATAGTAAATAATTGTTACATATCCCAGCAACAAGCCGTTAAATTCATTATTATAATGTTCTATATCCAAGAATACAGGGCTTTTTACATTTCTGTTCTATATCCTATTATGTAGTGCGGCGTTGTATTGGCACGCTTTGATTACAGAAACTGTTCTATATCCACAACATGGGTTACCTACTTTAGTCTGTTTACTTGTTTGCAACGTCAGTCTATTAATTATTGCTAAATTAATAATGTTGTTTAAAAGCGAAAAGATATGAGTAATTCAACATCGCCTACTAGATCTAAGCCATCAGGCTGTGATACTGAAGAATGGAGGTAAGTTAAAGTTAAATTGCATTCCTCTACCAGTTCTAACCTCACTTTTGATAACAATTATTCCTACTTAGATTAGACATAATTATTATTAGTATATTAACTTAGGATTTTAAGTATTATATTTGTAGGTCTACGGCAGCGGCTATATTTTCAGATGATGGCAATGTTGATACCAACATCAAAAATATACAAAATTGCCAAAACTTAACTGCTGAAGATTTAGATATAGAAAATATGGAAATATTCTACGCAAATAATGTGCCAGAGAATATAAGGTACCCATAAAATGTTCTATTTTACGTTGACTTAATAAATACTTAATCATAATTTGTATTATAGAGAATATTCCAGAAGATATTGATTCCGGATTGGCAATTATCGCTACAAACGGTGTACTCTTTGAAGAACAAGTACTAGTTTCCGATGTTACATTTCTTGATAATACAAGGTAAATCTTTGATTATTGATTTTATAAATACGTTTTAGAGATGTAATTTTTTATAGAGAAGAAGCTATTCCTACCGAAGAAATTAATAACAACTGCAACGCTTTGGTAATGAAGCCAGTTTCAAATGATAAACCAAAAAATACCGAAGCAGTAGCAACTACATCAGAAGCGAAAGATTCAACTAGAAAGAAGAGAAGAACGCCTTCTAAATGGAAACAAAATATAAGACGAGATAAACGCCAACGTGGCGAATCTTACATCAACAGCAAGGGTAATACACAAGAAAAGAAAGACGTCAGAGAAGTTGCATGTCATCCATCGAAGTGTTACTTCAAATGTACAACTAAAATTACTCCTGATGAAAGAAAAGAAATACACAAATATTTTTGGACACTTTCTGACCAACGTAAGTCTCATTTCTATTCTAAGCATGTCAAACGCTCCTTAGCAAAAAGGAAACGCACAGATAAAGAAACAAGTAAGAAAACATATTCGTATGAATATTTTTTTGAAGTAAAGGGAGTTCGCATTAGAGTTTGTCAAAATTATGTTATAAATACATTGGACATTTCTAAAAGAAGAATTTATTATTTTTTCGAAAATATTCAGCAAATAGACACCAGCGGACCACGAGAGCTATTATCAGGAAAACATAAAAAAGGAGTTATATCCCATGATAGAAAAAAAGAAGTTTGCTTACACATAGAATCTTTTCCAGTAGTAGATTCACACTATTGCAGAAGTACAAGCAAAAAGAAGTATTTGGATAGAGACTTAAATTTGACCAAAATGTATAACTTATACCTACCAACATCATCTAATCCTGTCAGCTTTCAAACTTATTCTGATATATTCAATTATGAGTATAATCTAAGCTTTTTCATGCCGAAGAAGGATCTCTGCGATAAGTGCGAAGAATTTAAAGTGATTAAAGAACCAACTGAAAACCAAATTTTTGAAAATCAGGAGCACCTGCGAAGGAAGAAGATAGGAAAAGAAGAACGAGATCGTGATCGTATTAGATGTAAAAACAAGGTCGATGACAGTACTTATGTTGTAACATTTGACCTACAAAATGTATTTTCTTTGCCAAAAGTATACGTTGGAGGATACTATTACAAATCAAAACTAAATACCTATAACCTAACAGCACATTGCAGTCTGAATAACTGCATATACAATGCGATTTGGCATGAGTATATCTGTGGGAGAGGAGCAACTCACTTAGCTAGTGCTCTAATAAAAATTTTGAAGGCAGTTATAAATGACTATACCACTCACATTTTGCTTAACCAATCAGATTGATCGATTTTCTTAGCAACAGCCAATAAAAACAATTTTCAAGTGAAAAAATCACACGTGCGTTTTAATAAGTGAAAAAAATTCATAAATAGTAATTAACTGTTCATGATATAGTCTTAACGAATACAACGCGTGATCGGATTTTCCAGTGATAAATTTGGATCGGATAATTAATTCGTGCTAGTTAATTTTGGAAAATTTCACTCGTCCTACGGGCTCGTGAAATCATCAAATTAACTAGCACTCATAAACTATCCGATCCAAATTTATCGGAAAAACGGCATCACTTGTTATATTACTGTTGATAATACAAATTTAACAAAAATTATTCTCTGGTCAGATAGTTGCGTTCCGCAAATTCGGAATTCGATTCTATTATTTGCTTTGCAACATTTTCTCATTTCAGAAGAAAGCAAAAAAGTGGTAATTATAGAACATAAATATTCTGAGCCAGGGCATGGGACAATCCAGGAAATTGACTGTGCACACAGTTGTATTGATAAATACATACGAAATTTAGAAATATGGTCCCCTTTGTCGTTAATTCGGATTTTAATGCATATGCCAACACATTGGAAAATGCAGTTTAAAGTACTGCAAATGACTCCAAAGGACTATAGAAACTATCAAAAATCAACAGCTAGTTTCTCTTATAATTTAATTCCGTATTCCAAATTGAAGCGCATAGTTTATGACAAAGAATTTATTTTTAACGTAAAATACAAAACACGTTTCGGAGATGAATTTACAGTTGTTAAGTTATCGTACAGGAAAACTCGAGCAACCCAAGCTAACTCCAACAAGCAACTATTATCTTTTACATGCAATATTTCTGCTCTAGCCGAGGTAAATGTTGGATTATCTGATTTAAAAGTAAAGTCACTACAAGAAATGCTTCCGCAGATGCCTGATAATGAAAAACATTTTTATCAGATATTAATAAACAAAGCTAACACACATACCAATACAAGTAAAACACTGACCATGAGCAATAAAAAACAGACAAATAAGAACACCAAGAAAAAAGGGAAGGTCAGTAAGCCCCAAAAGAAAATTGCACACTGAAGAAAATACTAATGTGATTATATGATTTCTGTTTAAATTTTTAAAGAATAATATGTTTTTTTTTTTATTGTTTGTTACCTACTATTAATTATCTACCATTAGAATACCATTCATTTTTATTTTATAGAGATAACTTTTTAGTTTATTGTTTCTTGTAGGTACTGTTACCAATTACCATGTTTTGCATTAAAGAACAATTAGAATAGCAGTGTTTTATTTTATACTTAAGATAATTTATAACTAACGTGCTTTTTTGATGCACTTTGTACTAAAAAAAACATGTACTGACAGGATATAGGCCAGATAATATATCTAAACAGATGTTGTATTATACTGTTCTATATCCTAGTTTCTGTTCTACATATATCCACTCTTCAAACAACAAACATATTTTTTTGTCCTATCTCCAATTATGTCAAAATTAATTTATATATTTTCATAAACAGTCGATTATATCTGGTCGATAGTAAACTCTTAATCATAAACAGGCAACGAGTAAATACAACAGAAATAAAATAAATACCCAAAAATGTACTCTATGTCAAAAATAGAACAATTTAAACATTTAAAGTCAGTTTCCCTAGAACTGAGTTTTGCGGACATAGAACAGTATAATTCCTGGGTGACATGATGCCAAAATTTATATATTTTGTTTATACTATGTCGAAATTGACTTTGCAAACGTACAACTTCGTCTTTAGGTGAACACAAGTTAGGCGACGAAGTTGTCCCAAAATCGGTACAACTTTGTCAGGTTTTTTTCAGCAATTTTTCAGTCGCGTAAACGTTGTTTATAAAAACTAAAAAATGGGTAATATTTGCCGAACTCTAATTGTTATATATCACCTACTTTTATTAGCCTAAAAGAATCCTACAGAGATATACAGAGGTATAAGTATAAAAAAGCTCAGCTCCACTTTCAGGCGAAAACTGACTTTTGAATGGATTTAGCTCTATAAAACATTGCGCATCGTTCGCTACAAATCCCGGACAGCTCCCAAACGTAGTAACTGAGATATAATTATAAATGGAGCTGCCTGGCTACCTTTTCGTTGCAAGAACCAAACAGCTCCGGAGTTCAGTTTTAAGAAAATGTCAGCTACATTATTTTCTTTACCAACTGATAAGCTATATGCTACGTATCCACTAACTATTAAAATAAAAAAAACTACAAAATGTGTCTTTTCTGGCGGACAAATATGTACCCAAAAATGATAAATAGTACTACGATACTGTAGCGAAAGCAGAAGAACCCGTAACCGACAAAGACGACGATGACGAAATTGAAATGGGTTAAACATAGAGAAACTATTTTTTATAGCCTTTTCCTTAATAAACGTTCATAACATTCATTTTCTTTTGTTGTGTTTTATTCTTGGGGCAAAAACTGGACAGCTCTATTTGCGAAAAAAAAATTCTATACACTACTCTTGACAATAAAATCATTTTCCCTTATAGCTATCTTAAGATAGCAATATCTACATATTCCAACTATTTTTGTTAAAATTTTCTTATCATATTTTAAACAGTTTGTTTTTGATACCTACTGTAAAATTCAAACAAATGGATCTGACCGGTTGTTGCACCGAGCCCTTCAATTGTTCATCCGACATTACAATGTATTTAATTTTATCAATATTAATAACAAATTCGAATTTACAAAGTGCGTACAAAATACACATTCAAATATTAATGTGCAAAACTATAAACGTCAAACATACCACTGTTGCCAACCTAACTATTGTACTAAAAAGTTCCATAATGGAAATTGTCAACTAAATTTATAAAAAATATATAAATAAATAACGTAAATGAAAGCCGAAACAGAGAAAATAGTATAAAAAACTCGTTACAGAAGGCAATTCGGGCACTCGTCCGTTCGGACACTCCCCGCATAGCGGCTCGTGTCCAAATTTCGGACTCGTGCGAGAAAATGTTGCCTTCTGTAACTTGTGTTTTAATATACTATACTTACAAAATAAGTATGTTAACAACATAATCTGTACAATTATGAAGTTACAGTTCTCAGAAATTAGGTACTGTTGATAATACAAAATAATTAAGTAAGTTCTAGGCACACATACAATAAAATATAAACGTTACTAGTTCAGCAACCAAACGTTATTTGACAAAACCATAATACTTGTATTGTTCAGTTAGCACTCGAAAATCAGTTAACACTATCTTTGCTCCACATTTAAGATATACAGTGACCGACAAAATGTTCGCAACATATGGGAAAAATGTTTATTATTATAGTATCGAAAAAACTTTTATGGGGGATGGGTTCTGCATGTCCGGTAACCTAAAAATTGAATTTGAGGTATGTCACATGACCACTGGTACGGCGCATAATTTCAAAAAATCACCGTGAAGTCGCATAAAGTGGGGCTAGATGACAAAATATCGAAGACAATTATTTGAAAAAGTTGCTTAGAATTTAATTTTAGGTCCACGTGCAAAATTTAAAGCATTTACTTAAAAAAATTGAAAATCGCAATTTTTTGTAAATGTTTTTGTATTAATTTACAAATGCCCAATTTTTTTATTTAAAAAGCTTGATTGAAATGGAACCTATGTATATGGATAACAGTGGAAGAACTTTCTCGTTTTTTCCATGATTGAAAGGCCTAAATCTAAAAAACAGGTTTTCGCTGGAGCGCTCACTGTAGCAATGGTTTAAATCTAGCAGCTGTATAAAATTTTTACGAATATTTTTATGCTGGAGCACTTATAAAAGCTAAATTTTCTTGGTTGTGGTCAAAGTTCATCAATTTATAAAATAACGAAGAGTAAAATAGCCAACAAACTAAAAACTACATTTTTTATGTAATTTTCTTTTTATTTCTATGATATTTATGGGAGGTGTATTCACGGTTAGCGATGAAACTTGACTATTAGCGAGAAAATTTATCTTTTCTAAGTATTTTAGAATAAAAATATTTCTAAACTTTTAAAACAGCTGTTAGATACAAACCATTGCAGCGCCCTAGAGAAAACCTGTTTTTTAGATTTAGGCCTGTCAATGGTGGAAAAAACGAGAACATTTTTTAACTGTTATCCATATACACAGGTTCCACTTCAATCAAGCTATTTAAAATGAAAAAATTGGGTATTTGTAAAATAATACAAAAATATTTACAAAAAGATGAGATTTTCAATTGTTTT
Source organism: Melanotus villosus (assembly GCA_963082815.1). Classification (NCBI taxonomy): domain Eukaryota; kingdom Metazoa; phylum Arthropoda; class Insecta; order Coleoptera; family Elateridae; genus Melanotus; species Melanotus villosus. The sequence goes on along the minus strand of OY720421.1, from coordinate 50,117,006 downwards.
AAATAAATGCTTGAAATTTTGCATATGGGCTTAAAATTTAATTCTAAGCAACTTTTCAAATAATTTTCTTCGAAATTTTGTCATCTAGCCCCACTTTTTGCGAGTTCACGGTGATTTTTTTAAATTTGCCGTCATACCAGTGGTCATGTGACATACCTCAAATTCGATTTTTAGGTTACCGGACATGTAGAACCCATCCCCCATAAAAGTTTTTTTGATACTCTAATAATAAAAATGTTTCCCATATGTTGCGAACTTTTTGCCGGTCACGTATATCCCGAAATGAAGGAATTCGCGTTTAATATTTCAATGTTACTTGCTTAAAAGGAATATTACATACTGTTTTCCTACCTGTGATTGCACTGTTGACAAGCAAAACATTCCAAATGGTACACATTACTTCTAGCCCGCATTACCATTTCAAATGCAGGAATAACTTTACTACAAGCAGCGCAATATCCAGTATTACCAAATAATCGCAAATAGTCTCTTTTGCATAAAATCAAGTTAGCTTTTGTGTAAAGAGTGGAACCAACTTCTCCTAGTCTACAGTCGCAACAGCCACATTTCAAACAATCCTCGTGCCAAAACAAGTCTAGAGCTTTTAGAAGATAACGCTCCGTTATAGTCTTGCAACACCCTGCACATTCTTGAGGGCCACCAGACGACGTTGGCTTTGTTGACCCGTCTTTTGACACGTCCATCGTCATCATTGGGCCGTTTGCCCTTCGTCTGATCTGTAACAAAAAGCATAATTTTCATTTAATCTATAACAATAGAGTGTAATAACTATTAATGCAAATTCATTACAGTGATGCAATTCAATATATATACAGGGTGCTTTTAAACCATCGATAGAAGCCGCACTACATACTATAATTTATATCTAAAGTTAGTTGCTGGTTTATTTTTCAAAGGATAGGTAATTTAAAATTATTATGATTAATAAAGCACACTTAATATCTGTAGTCTATAACTGCAGAATCAAAAAACATCCAGGGATTTACAACTGTTTGTTTTCTTTTGAAACTCAGTTGTTCTGGAAGTTATACGTTATTGCAAGTTCTTCCAAAAAAGATAAATAATATTACGAAATTGGTAGTATTGTAATTAAATCAAGATACCTCAATCATATGTTTTACATATGTATAAATTTCTACTATAATTTGATTAAGAACGAAAGCATAGATAATGCTAATCCAAACATTAAATATATTTGATCTAAATAATGCAAAACAATAAAAATAATTTTTAAAAAAAAACAGTTTTAACTTGCTAGGAATATGGTTCAAGAAAACTACATATTTTTAATTATTAACGCTGCTTAGTACGTTTTTGTTCTCAATGGTCTAAACAAGAATATTTTATATTAAATCCAACCCCATAAAATAATCCAGTAGTGTTAAATCTGCAGATCTTACAGGATATTTAACGTATACTAAATATTCTGACCTTAAAAGTCTTACATAAATGCAATCTTTGCCTACGTCCTCATATACTTCATTAAAAAAAAAGTAACTACTTTATGAACTTTATTTTGCCAATGTATGTACCACTGAAAAAATGAACCTTACTAATTACGTTTGCCAAAGTTAAATCCAACTCCATCTTTGTTTTTTGTGGTCCCTGTAAAAGTGTTGAAATACTGAACTTTGCAGTTTGGTATTTTGAGCGTTAATATATCCCAACACATGAAATCAAACATAGCTAATTAAGCCCTCATTTCTAGCAGCAAAATTTGATGGTTGGAATTGTTAAACAACTTAAACAGGTCTTTAAATAATAGCTTTTTTCTTGCTTCAAGTAAAATTTTAGAATTAGATAAAATCATAAATTTATCTCTGACAATTATATTACACAGTAATTAATTCGACTTGTTTTCTTTTTTTTTCTGAACTTCTGAATTTAATCGAGGATATGGCATTTTGCTTGTAAAGGTTATTCGATTCGGAGTAAAGTTTTTGATCACTGGATATTACAAGGCAGTTTCACAGTTACCAATGTAAAATAGATGTAAAGGGAAATACAGGTATAAGGCATAAAGAATAAATCTCAACAAAATTGAATACAGAACTGTTTTGTGTTTACGCTGTTTCAAAATTAAGCATCAATTTGCTCTATCCGGACAGGATATGAACCTAGAATCACTATATAAATTTTTCGCGCACATTTTATTATTTTACACACGAGTTGGCACCAGATTTTCACTCTGTGCGACAGCGAAACTTTCATAACAGAGTCGCGTGTGTATATTGCCTGTTCCTCGGTGTAACAACATCCATTAATCGCTCCTTTCTTGCTTTTGCACGTTCGTGAGGGTACGTCTTGACGTTGACGTAAAGTTGAAATTACACGAAAGGCATTGTATCAAACCAGGTCCGGCAGCACGCGGATAAATAATGTAAGGCAATAATAAAATATGGCTGGTCCGGCGGTAACATACCTCGCTAGTTTAATAAAAACGTCACCAGTCGCAAGTCCAAACTGAATAGGGATAGATTGTATTCGGGTGGGCTCCTTTCGCCCTTCCCACTTTCGTATTAATATTTGAGATTGAGAGAATTGTAGATAAGTATTTTTTCATTCGTTCTTCAAATGTAATTCAAAAATTTACATTACATATAATATGTATATTTGTATACTAGTTTATTGGCGTACCTGTAAAATATCTAATCAGTTTATGTAGGATATACGTGACACTCCTTCAAAAGTTCCAAAAACTTACAAAATGCCACAACCATGAAGTCATAACTGTAATATAGGTAATTTGATTCAGGATTCATTTACTTAATATTGAGCTAAATAAAAGAAATGTTACCAAAGATTAAATTTAAAATTAGGAATTTATTCTCCAAAGAAAACCAACAAATATAACGAAATTACAATACTATAAGCATCGTGTATACTTATCTACGGTTATAGCTAACACGTGTGATATTCGCAAATAACAATATATGCTAAGTGGCGTGCACAGTGATAACAACTCTGGACTCGTAACTGTTGTCAGTTGGCAATAAAACGGATTTTTTTTTGTATCGATTCGCATAATCTTTATAACTGGATATGTTATTTCATTTGATATAACATCAATTCAGTGGCGGATTAAGACTAATCGGGGCCCCTGGCGGTAGGAAAAATGAAAAAATTGAAAACAGTCAAACAAAATGGGATGTATCAAAGTATTTAATAAATAAATTAAATCATATTACAAAATACTCTTGAATAAATACCAATAGTTAAAAAAACTTTTTTAAAATTTATATGTTCCTTTTTCTCGATTTGCTTTTAGAGAATTTATCTATAATTGTATTACAACCAATGCAATTCAGTAAATCAGATTCCATATAAAGTAATAACATGCTATTTAATCGTTCTTCTTTAATAGTAGGTATTTCTTAGGTGGTTTTTTACTCTTTTTAATACTGAAAAAGATCTTTCTCCTGATTAAAGTTAATATATGTGTGACAAATACATTTTTAATTTTTGAGGCACCTCAAAATGGCGAGGCCCCTGGCGGCCGCCAGGTCCGACACCCCTTAGATCCGCCACTGCATCAATTATTAGTAGGATATGTAGGTAACGAATTACATAAATTCAGGTAGGTGCAGCAACGAATTTATTGATGAAAATTAAGAAGAAAATACAAAGAGCACATAAATCTAAACGTGCCCGCTCAAATTATTTGATATACATAAATCAAATTTAAACTTGCAAATCTTACTATCTACAGCAGGAAGCCTGAGTGATTTCCACTTCTACGAATTAAAATATCTTTTTGCAAACTAAAACGATATTTCTTGATCACATGGTAGAATACTAACGTTAGCTGCATTTTACTCTACTTAAAAAAACATTAGCAAACATATATTTTATCTAGATTTGCCAGATCTCATATACAGTGTGTCTCACTTTAGACGGCACCACCCCAGTATTTTTTTATATATTATCGATTTAAAAAATTTCTTTTTTCTGATTATATCCCTCACTAAATTGTACTTTTAGGGTATGTTACTTTTCCTTCACGGTAAAATGCTAAACTGCTGCGATTTAAAATAAACAGCAAAAGGAAATCGTATTAGGGATTTTTTTATCAAAAAATCTTGTCAATAAATGTTGTTCAGAATCGTCCAAATAAGCAAAATCCGAAATTTCATTTAAAACAAAAATGTTTGAAAATCTCTTTATTTTAGAAAACGAATAACATAAAAAATCATGGCAAACTTGCGAGATTATTATTCGAATTTTCTGGATTTTCAAATTTTGTTGTTTTTAATGGAATTTCGGATTTAGTTTATTTGAAGGATTCTGAACAACTTTTATTAACAAGATTTCTAATAAAAAAATCCCTAATACAACTTCTTCAAGTTTGCTGTTTATTTTAAATCGTAGTAGACTAGCATTTTACCGTGAAGGAAAAGTAACATACCCTAAAAGTACAATTTAGTGAGGGGTATAATCAGGAAAAAAAAATTTTTAAATCGATAATATATAAAAAAAATACTGGGGTGGTGCCGTCTAAAGTGAGACACACTGTATGTGGTAGGTATGAGACTAATATATTTTGACAATGTCTTATACCTCGTTAATAAACTTGAATATATGAGAAAAATTCATATGTATATTTTCACCAATTTTGAGTTAAATACCAAAATAAAGTGTATAACATGTCAAGAAATTTGCCTCAACAAACATTTAGAAAATATCTTTTGCGTTATCATTGTTAGCCATTTACTGATACTACACATTGCTATAGTCGGATTCGATCTAATTTGGCATGTACTGAACCGTTCTGAACACAGTAAATGCTATCTCTTTTCGTTTCACAAGTCATTTCATAAATTTCAGAGCGGCCATCTGCAAGACTTGCGCTCGCTCTAATAGCCTATACGCACTAACAGGCTAGAAAGAGAGCAGTATAACTATACAAGTAACTATACTGCGAAAACCCACATGCCAAATTAAATCGAATCCGACTATAGAAAAATGAATTGCTGATGTAAAACAATAGCTATTTGTATTACTAGGGAGGAAAGTGTAAGATTGCCTCCCGCAGATGGTTTTTATGCACGAGCGAGCAATAGCGAGCGAGGGCAGAAATATAATCTAAGGGAGGCGATAACACTTTCCTCCAGAGTAATACATATGATTTTTTGGCCACCTTCACTAAACGAACCTGACATTATTAATGTTGACAACTAAAAATATGACATTTTACTACAAAACTCGGTTTCATTAAAAAAAAACTCGTAGATAGCTTGAGTATATGTTTCCATGGTGACTGTACCATTAATATTAATCGTAAAACATGTTTACTCATTTTGCCACCCGTTTCTAATGGCAACGGGAGGCAAAGTACTTTTCTCACTACCACCTTGGTAAATTGACATTTCATTGTCAAAAAGTCGACAATAATGGAAACTAAAACATTTAGTTGAACAAAAACAGACTGTATCTAAGGGCAAAAAAGACGATTTACCGCGCCAGGTCACTTTCCGCGCATGGTACCCCATAACGCTACACCATAACGGATATAAAAAAAATAAATAGTTATAATGGAGAATACGTGCTTATTTATTAATATTAAAACTAATTTTACAATTGGAACAACGTTGAATGTTAAATGAAGGTGTATTTACAAAATGTTTGATTTCATTCTTTTCGTTACTGAAAACAGAAATTGTGTTTATGTGTTTGTTTGTACCATAGCAACAGCGCCGTTAAACTGTCATAAATATAAACGTCACAATTTTTGTTAAAGTATTAATGAATCTTATTTTGTGGGAGTGAGAAAAACGTAATGCGCAACGCGTAGGTAAGTTTCTTTTTTATCCTCGGTGGCTTTATGGACCTCAGCTGCGCTTCGGTCCACAAATTACCACCTCGGATAAAAAAGTTCACTTACCATAACTTGGAGCGCAAATAACTATTGCCTCCCGGTGCTAACTGCCGGGTGACAAACGTCTACTTTCGATGTCAAAAATTCATTTGACAAGGTATGGAAAATGTCACTTTCGAACAGAGGTGGCTAAAAAAACAATTACGCCTGTGTAGAACTACGCTAAATTTATATCTATGTTAAATTCACTTAAAATAAAGATAAATATCTCCGATTGCTACCAGTATTTTAATTTTTACAAAGGCTCATAATATAAGTATTTCTTATTAAACTCATACAACATACACATTGTCAACCAGTTTGGTTAAAAAAAAGATCTGGTAACCCTGCTTACATTACTTCAGAAATAGTAAAGTATATCGCGGAAACAATTTTGAAATAATTTTTGCATGCTACTTCTTATAAACCACAAGAGACACCAACTTGTTTGTAGGGAATTATGAGAGAAAAATGAGATACAGTGTAAACACTTTAAGAAGGTTATAAATGATTAAGTTTATGATCAAGAATTATAGTTATACTAACTAAGTTAAATAACGAGAGTATTCGAAGATTATCAGGATGGTCATGATATACTCGTATATTAAAAAGGAAACAAAATATGCGTTTCGATCATGTATAAATAGCCCATTGTTTCCAAGAGTGTTTATTATATACTAATGAAAAGTTTGCATCGAATAGCGTATTCATTTTTGCTCTAAATTAAATAGTTATGGAAATATTGAAAAAACGGAAAGGTTTTTTGTTTTTTCAAAATATCTCAAAAAATCAAGGAGATCCGGCAAATTTGAAAACGTAATCAAATTTGAGTTTTAATTCTGCGTAGTTCTAATAATTTAACTTTTAATAAAACAATTACCTATACAACTTTCAAGATAATGGCACCTGTATTTATTTCAGCACATAAATAAACTGAATTTGATTTAAATATGTATCAATAAATGGAACAGCACATTTTGTGTAATTTGCCTTAATTCGGGCTCAGACGACTGGTGTACTTGGCCAATATTTGTAAATGGCGCATACCTGCCATGTCGTGCGAGTGGTTTACTTGTACAATTATTTGTCACTGGTGAGTACTGGTCAGTTTCCCTTCGTCTGTCGGTAAAAATGGCACAAGTCAAAGGGATCACAATTATTGGTACACTTGACAAGTCTTAACTTGTCTATACTTTGTGGTTGCGCTCGCACGAGTTGTACATATATTGTGCCTTGCTTCGCTACTATTCATTCCGTATCAATAAGCGGATGGAAAAAGTTGTGTGTTTTGAAAATACTCTTCTGTTTAATTATTGTTAATGATTAAAAATTAAAACGGAGTGATCAAATGAAGTGGTATTTGAGTTTCTCGATTTATATGAAAACGAATGGTGCGCAAAATATTTGGACGACTTTTTCAGGAGGACCGCTATCCATGACGGTCAACACTCATAGTACACTCCCACCAACATTGTACCAATTTGCTGGCGTATTTTTAAAATATTGTACAGCTTGTCAAACGAGAACTTTCACTTGAGTCCAGGGTGCGCAGTGGCAAATTTCTGTTATCAGTAGCGGAGCGCATTTACTTACTGAACGTCGAGTAGTGCAGATCAAGTACACTCCGGCAAAAGTACGCGTTAGTTGTACTAGCCCGTATCGTAACTAGGTAAATAACTTGGTTTACTGAGTGTACCTCGACGAAGTGGGGAACCGAGAGTAAGTGCATCTCATTTGCTCCGAATGCTGTCTCGCTTCCTTTTTAAACATTTATTTTATAACAGCTGTAAGTTTATTTCGTTTTATTGTTCAAGCATGGCACTCCAGATTTACAAAATTCATCTATAGTATTTTAGAAACAGCAATAAAATAAATGTTTAAAAAGGAAAGTAGCAAGTATTTTATATATTTAGAAAAAGAATATGCAAAAATATACAGGGTGGTCCATATGAAAAAATACAAGTTTATATCATAGCTTCAAAACCATTCTTTTTACAAAAAAACTTGGGACACCATTGGATTCCTTTAAAAAAAGTGCCTTAAGAATGTTTTTACAGAAACAAAAAATATTCATAAATAAATAAGTTACGGGAGTGGGTCAAAAATGCACAAAATTGAAAACCACCCTATATCTTCTAAACAGTTCAAGATATCGATGTGCGGTTTTCGGCATTCACTTTCTCACAAAAATCGAGCTCGTAACATATAGGTTAGTATTTTTCTATCTCCTCTAAAAATTGGTGTTTCCTATCAAAAGTGTCCAATTTGGACCACCCTGTACAAGTCTTCAAACTGCTAGTTCGCTAAAAATTTGTAGAACTCGTGTGTGAACATACACGTTCTTACGAGCCCGGGTAAAACGTAGTGTAAGGAACGACATAATGCATTTGTGCCCATTTTGCTCTTTAAAAATAGTGTTAACCTCACGGGCGCAATCTACTGACATACTTGCAAACTATATTATTCTTTTTTGTTTGCCATCGTATTGGCACCGGACCTGCGGTTTTGCCTCTTATCCGAGAGAGAGAGAGTATACTTCCAACTTGGGTAGGTTTCCGTAAATGTCTATTATGTTTGATTAAACTAAACGAAAGGAGTCTGTAGTGGGTTCAAATCAAGTATCTTGGAAATTCTTGGGGCTTTTAAGTTTCAAGTTATGCCATATTTCGTAGGTTTGCTGCTAATATTCCTTTATAATTAAACTAAGTACTTGAATGAATAATAGACTATTGCATTTAATACATTTTTTACCATTTTGATGTTTGGCATACGGCATTTAAAATTTGGAATGAGCTAAAACAATCTATTTGCTTATCAGGTATTGATTGGCGGTGGTAGCAACAGATATAATTATGTATTTATTAAAACTTTATTATAGAAAGGAAATAGCTATACAAGATTTTATTCTCAATTTGGCACAGAAAACGACGTACGTTTTTGAAAATGTTACCTCCATAATCTAGAATCCCCTTGGAAAATACAAATAGTGACAGCAGCGCCTCCGGCGGAAAAATATTCTGATTGGGGCCACATTATGATCTCAGCCAACTAACATTTGATAAGCGCCGGTACTTGGTCGTACAGTAACTGGCTTTGTACCATTTGGAAAGGTCTTAATGGTTTCAAAATTTAGTATAATCTGGCCTTGAACCCTTTATGAACCTAATAATGTTTACACTTAATATTAGTCTACAATGATAGTAACAAGCGTTATAGTACTAATTATTGTATACGTGGGTCGTTTGAAAAGTAAAGTAAATGACGTAGTGATAGAAGCACCATACTCAAAATCAATGCATGGCCGATCAGTTTCATACTTCAAACGAGCCCTTACCGAGTTTCAGCTCAAGGCACTGTGAGGTTATTGTTTGGTCACGCAAAATAGACGAACGTGCAAGCATTTTCAAAAATTATACACAGAAGGGAGATTCGTGCGGTGACAAGATTTAATTTTTTGGGGGGGAAAACGGCGACCCAAATAAAAAGTAAGCTAGATCGTGTCCTTAGCGAGTCTTCCCCCTTTATTTAAGACCGTACATTTGTGGATTGCTGACTTTTAACGTAGCCGACGAGTACCGAAGAGGAACCGTGTAGCGGACGCCCAAATGATGTAACAACTTCGGATATGATGACGAAGATCCATCAAATAGTTTTGAATGGCCGAAGATTGAAGATCGGGGAGATAGCCGACACGGTATGGATCTCAACCGAACGAGTTCATAATATTTTACATGAAGATTTCGACATGCAAAAGCCTTGTGCGCGATGGGTACCCCGTTTGCTGACTTTAGACCAAAAGCGTGTTAGAATGAGCATTTCGTCTACGTGCTTGGAGCGATTCCAGCGTAACTCCAATAACTTTTTGCGTGGATTCGTGACCGTCGATGAAACGTGGGTCCACCACTACACGTTGGAGTCAAAAGAACAATCAAACAATGGACAGCCAAGGGGGAACCTGCTCCAAAGAAGGCGAAAACAGTAGCGTATGCCGCTACGGTCATAACATCGATTTTGTGAGAAAAAAGGGAAGGTCAGTAAGCCCCAAAAGAAAATTGCACACTGAAGAAAATACTAATGTGATTATATGATTTCTGTTTAAATTTTTAAAGAATAATATGTTTTTTTTTATTGTTTGTTACCTACTATTAATTATCTACCATTAGAATACTATTCATTTTTATTTTATAGAGATAACTTTTTAGTTTATTGTTTCTTGTAGGTACTGTTACCAATTACCATGTTTTGCATTAAAGAACAATTAGAATAGCAGTGTTTTATTTTATACTTAAGATAATTTATAACTAACGTGCTTTTTTGATGCACTTTGTACTAAAAAAAAACATGTACTGACAGGATATAGGCCAGATAATATATCTAAACAGATGTTGTATTATACTGTTCTATATCCTAGTTTCTGTTCTACATATATCCACTCTTCAAACAACAAACATATTTTTTTGTCCTATCTCCAATTATGTCAAAATTAATTTATATATTTTCATAAACAGTCGATTATATCTGGTCGATAGTAAACTCTTAATCATAAACAGGCAACGAGTAAATACAACAGAAATAAAATAAATACCCAAAAATGTACTCTATGTCAAAAATAGAACAATTTAAACATTTAAAGTCAGTTTCCCTAGAACTGAGTTTTGCGGACATAGAACAGTATAATTCCTGGGTGACATGATGCCAAAATTTATATATTTTGTTTATACTATGTCGAAATTGACTTTGCAAACGTACAACTTCGTCTTTAGGTGAACACAAGTTAGGCGACGAAGTTGTCCCAAAATCGGTACAACTTTGTCAGGTTTTTTTCAGCAATTTTTCAGTCGCGTAAACGTTGTTTATAAAAACTAAAAAATGGGTAATATTTGCCGAACTCTAATTGTTATATATCACCTACTTTTATTAGCCTAAAAGAATCCTACAGAGATACAGCGCGGTATAAGTATAAAAAAGCTCAGCTACACTTTCAGGCGAAAACTGACTTTTGAATGGATTTAGCTCTATAAAACATTGCGCATCGTTCACAGGGTGTGAAAATCCATGAACTCAGGTTCAAATTGAAACATCCGCCCTACTCACCGATTTAGCCCCGTCTGACTTCCATTTATTCCCGAACCCCAAAAGATGACTCGCAAGGAGGACGGATTTTCCGACAACAATGAAGTGGTTCATGCTGTGAAAGGCTACTTTGCAGACCAACAGAAATCATTTTATAAAACGGTTTATTAGCTTAAAAACATCGTTGGGCAAAATGTGTCGAGCTCAAGAATAGAATAGCTTTTGTTAACTTTTTCTAAATAAAAGCATTATACCATATGAACAAAAATTATTTAGATAAAGGGTGGCTTTGGAATTCTGAACGTACCTTGCATGTTTGATTCATCGCCAGTAGTTGAAATTATATGGGTTATGTAAGGTAATACGCTTGTCAAATAAAACTTAGTTATTAAACTACGGGTTTATTTTCAATTTATTACATTATATGTTGAAAATGGCAACCATTCTCATGCAAACATAAATTTACATGCCTTTTCATGTTTTCAAATGCGTTTCGGGGCATTTCGGGTGTGATATTAGCACATTCTTCAACTATTCGGTTTCGCAACTCAGGAAGTGTGTGAACTGGTGTCTTAAAAATTATGTGGAAAAACGAAGTAATCTAGGATAGTCAAATCTGTTGATCTTGGTGGGAATTCAGGTACATAACGTAAACTGATCAGACGATCGCCAAAAAATTGTCGTAGCGATAGATTGCGGAGTCGTGTGAGAAGTGGCACCATCAGTTTGGAAATATACCTGTTGTAGTTCGTCTTCGTGAAGTTGGTTTATGAAGGGTTCTAAGATGTTGTCTCGGTACCTTGGGCATTGATGGTTCCTTCAAAGAATATGGGTGTCAATCGTCTGCGAGAAACACCAATCCATACCCCAACTTTCTGGGAACGCAAAGGAGACTCACGAAATATGTGAGGGTTTTCAGCACTCCACATCCTCATGGTTTGTGAATTGATATACCCTGACAAATGAAACCACGCCTCATCTGTAAAGAATGTCAAATCCAAGAGGTCATTGTTGTGCAATAAATGTTGGGTGAACCATTGGCAATATAACACGCGCCTGTTGTGATCAGGCGGTAACAATTCATGATAAGCCTGCATCTTGTAAGGAAATAAACCAATGTACCCCTTCAAAATTGTTCTGCAGGTACCATAAGATACGGGAACTTGCTGTGTGAGTCATCGCAATGATGTTGTTGGTGCTTCATTCATAATCTCTCGAACATTTTCAATAGTGTCCTCTGTACGGACCGTTGACCTGTCACCACCGTCCTTATGTGTTACGCTTCCTGTTTCTCTGAGCAATCGCACACAATTCCGGACCACATTGAAAAAGTCAGCTTCCAAGAACACAAGATCAGGAAACTGTTGTCGAAATTCAACCAGGCAAGCTCGAGTACTGCATATCCATTCCCCATTTTCAAGATTTCCATTACGAAAATAATAAGATTCAATGATGAATCGCTTATGTAATTACGAGAATACCATGATGAACAAAAATTCAAATCGAAACTGACATTTAATTGACATGTAGAACCAACAACAAGCTGAACCTATCAAAGACAGTGATTTTGTTCACCATGGCCATCCCTTATCTAAATAATTTTTGTTCATATGGTATTATGCATACTATTGTTGCACTATTATACACGTCACACTACGACTAGTGAACACTCAGAATATTCACGCAATTTGCAACATATTCAAGAACACAAGCGACCGCGTATATAAAGGTACGTCCTGGCAAGAGGGGATCTGTCAAATCAACAAATGAACGTGATAAAAAACATTTAGTGTAAATAAATTATACTTAGTTGGTGTACTCATATGGTTCATAATTTAGTAAATAAGTGTTATTGAATTGTAATTATTTAGTTTCATAAAAATAATTCACCCAGAGCCCAAATAAGAATTAGTGAAACTTATACTACTATAGTCCGTCTCAATCTTAGAGAAGAGTGGTACGGAGCATGTTTGTCTTTTTTAAATTTGGGAGTTTTAATGTGCGCACAATTATGGCTTACATATTGGCGATCTACAAATATTACTTAATGCTACAGGACAACGTGGTTTACAAAAACACTATACCTCTTTCCTAGGTTGGGAAGGATTATAAGTACAGGGTGATACATTTAAAGTTGGCCACATTAACACAACAATATTTTATTCAAAACATACAACTATCAACAAATTACTAACATATTCTGAAAGAGGACAGTTTTTTTAACAGGATAGGCTGAATTTCATTCAATGTGTCCACCTCTTGCTCGAACACATGCATTCAGAGGCTTCGGAAAGTGATCGACGCTTCCACGCAGCATCGTCTATTTCGTCCCATGCTTTCCTTAGGACACGTTTCAGAGAATCTAACGTACTGTGGCTTGTAGCGCAGGCTTTTTGCTCCAAGATACTCCAAATACTCCATTGGATTGAGATCCGGTGAGTACGGCGGCAATTCTTCCGGAGTAATGAAAGCTGGAAAATTTTCAAAAATCCACATTATGGTTTCTCGTGCTCTGTGTGATGGAGCTGAGTCTTGTTGGAACGTCCAATTCTGTAGCATGAGCCCATGAAAGTACCTGATCCTCAAGAAACTGCCTATAAACAACTTGATTGATTTTGACACCCTCTTGACTGAAAATTAGCGAAGTTTTGGCCGTTTTACGGATTCCGGCCCACACCATGACCGAGAGAGATTTTTGAACACGGCCAATTATTCTATCTTCTTCGGGAGGTTCTGCTGCCCATATTCTGTCGGTTTGGCGGTTGCCGGATTGCTTGATCGTGAAAATTTTCTCATCCGTAAACAGAATTCTGTCCAAAGTTTCGAGACGTTGGGACTTCAATAATTTTTTACATCTCTCAAGCCGAACTGCTTTTTTCTTGACGGTCAGCTCCTGTCGTTCTTGCATCTTGTAAGGCTTTAGATTGAGCTTCTTTTTGATAATTCGTAGAACCGTTTCTCTGCTGATACCAATATCTTTTGCTACTTTCCTCATGGAGCGCCTCGGATTTCGCCTTATTCTTTCGCACAGCATTTCCAGAACTCTCGAAGTAGCAACAGATGACTTTCTCATGCGCTTACGATCATAAAAGTCTCCTCTTTCATTATAGCGATTGTTGTGCGTGGAATTTTGAGACGCTTTGAAATTAAACGATTGCTGTTTTATGCCAAATAGAGTTTTAAATTTCCAAGCGTTGTTGTTTCTTGTCCATTTTTCCATTACAAATGTCAAATTAATCAAACGCAAAGTAAAGTATATCATAGAGCAGAAAATTCTGAATAAGACAAAACAAATTAAATGACACAAGAATAAAAAAAAATGAATGCTGCCTTTTCAAAAGTGGCCAACTTTAAAATTGTCACCGTGTATTATCTTGTGTAGGATTTATATTAGGCCTATAAACGACCTGAATAAAATTTTGATTAGCATACAGGGTGTGACACGACGACCGTCGATTAGACGTTTCTTGAGAGAAACTTATAGTACATAAATGAAAACTTGCAAAATAGGGTTTTGAGATATTATAAATTGATTGAAAATATATTCAAGACTGTATAACTTCCGGTTATACGGGAAGTAGACACTAACTTTCTTATTTCAAATAGAACACTCTATATATTGTTATGTGAGTGTTTCTTTAAAAAAAAATTAAGTTTAATTTATTATAATTAGTCTCACATTCAATATTTGAAATTATACCTTGCTTTGCTCTTTAATTTAATTAATTGTTTGCATGGCTCTTATCTCAAGGTCGTTAAATAGGTTCGTTGTATATTATTTATTCATTTTACCAAAATAAAACTTTACTCAAACTTTTATAATGCAGATTTTTATTTTAGTACGTTCAGTTTCCCTATCTACCCTGCTTATAATTAACTTAAAATTATTCTTTACACTCACTATTCAGTCTTGATTTCTTCCTCTTTTCCAAAATTCCAATTATTTTAATAACAAAAATTTCAATCTTCCCCTGCTATCAATTCGTCCTTTTCAATCTTCCCCTGCTCTCGATTCGTCCCCACTTGAAAACTGTCCTTATTTTAATTGCTCTCTCTCCAACTCCTGAACTTCTTTCGTTTGAACTACACTCGTTTAACTGCTTGAAATTCAATCTTTATTTTTCTTTGTTTCAAAATTCACCCTCCTTTTACTGGACACTGGTTTCTTTAATTATCACCTTTTATAATTGATTATTTTATAATATTTACTCGTTTTTATAAGAGCAAACCAAATTTTGTTGTTGATCTGTCGATTATCAAATAACAACCTTTTATTTATTTTTTTGCATTTTGACAAAAAAAGTGGAGTTTTTTTATTAAAAAATCATAAAGAAAGCAACACTTTTTTTAAAATTTAATTTTACATTTTGCATTAAGTAAGTATGCTTTAAATAAAATATTGTAAATTGTCAGTTCGACAACTGTAAATTCTCAAATCCTTTTTATCCTATTTTGAGGGATTTAAGACGTCAAAATGCAAAAAAATATTGTGTACAACTCGTATGAAAGCATCTTTTTTTCACTCCTTTGATGGATGCACTCCGGCTTCGCCGTCGTGCATCAAACTTCCAAACTCATGAAAAAAAGTATTGCTTTCATTACTAGTTGCACAAATAACTATTTCTTGCCTCCTGGATATTTTATTCCACATTTGTTTTTTCACTTTTTAATAGTATTTTATGTATCTAGGACGAAAAGTAAGTCTTTAAGGTATGAGCAAGTTGTTTACGGCCGAGGCGGGTAGCCGAGGCCGTAATTACTTGCGAGTACCTTAAAGACACTTTTCGTCTGAGGTACATACATAATTTTATGTCATGCTGTTTCTAAAGTTGTTAAATTATTAAAAGAAATCTCCAGCAATTTGTAGCAGTATTAGTTTTAAGTAACTAATCTACGGCGCAACAATTCGTATCTCCTAGCAACGAGCATTTATAGAACGAAAAGTGACACTTTTCGTTCTAGAACTTTAAAATGATACTAGCACTTTAAAGTGTCACTTTTTGTTCTATAAATCGTCCAAAAAACGTTGCTTTAGAAACGAGTATGACATAAAATTATTTACAACGTTTCTATAAATCTAGCTAAATTATTTACTAACAAAAATCATAACAATAACTTATTTACATTACTAGGTAACTTAAATCTAATCTAGCTATCTTAAAATTATATTACAATTTTTTTTTAGTAATTTACAAATCTGCATTACTTTGTAAAATAATATTTTCGTTAATTAATTAAACAAACAACATAACCTTTAGTTATACACATCTAATTTAATATCATCTCAATATATTAAGATATTTAGAATCTCCTTTTAACGGCGAGTGCAATGATATAGCACTATAGGGATCTATCGCTAACAATTCAGCAGTTATTCAATTGTTTGTAAAAAATCTAACCTCACTTTGGACGAACGCCACTGCGAAATTAGTTCGAAGTAAGCATTCTTTGTCAGGGTTTACTTTAAGGACTATATCACCCATGGAATAGCTTGGACAACTCGACACTAGCGTTTTCCAGTATACAGGGTGATCGAAAAATGTCGACCTCGATTTTTCTCAAAATTTTTAAACGAAACGCCCCATATTCGATATGACAATTAAATAGCCACTATCATAAGCTTTCATAAAATACCCAACTTGATAGGTCTATAATTAATACGTACGAAGTTATTAAAAATTCAAATTTCAATATTTCAAATTTTTGATGTTAGCGGCTCACATGTTAGTTTTTTCCTTTTTTCTTGACTGTGAAGGCAATAAAAATGAAAAACTCAATTTTTTCAAGGAGAAACTCATATTTCATAATCTTTTTGAAGATGGGTTTTTTACATAATAGTTTTTCTAAGGTAGAAAAAGATGTTATATGCAATAGAAAAGCTGAGATATGAGCCGATAACATCAACATTTCGAAATTCAGTAACTTCCTGCATTAAGTTGGGTATTTTATAAAAGCTTATGACAGTAGCTATCTAACTGTCATGTCGAATATGGGACGTTCCATTTAAAAAATTTGAGAAAAATCGAGGTCGGCATTTTTCGATCACCCTGTATTCTGGTAAACGCTAGAGTCGAATAGTCCTAGCTATTCTATGGATGATAGAGTCCTTAAATTAAACCCTAAGAGAGAACGCTTACTTCCAACTAATTTCGTAGTGGAATTCGTCCAAAGTGAGGTTAGATTTTTTAAAAACAATTGAATAACTGCTGAACTGTTAGCGATAGACCCCTATAGTGATATATCGTTACACTCGTCGTTAAATGGCGATTCTAAATATCTAAATATATATAGGGTGTTCTATTTGAAATAACGAAGTTAGTGTCTACTTCCGGTATAATCGGAAGTTGTATAATCTCAAATATATTTTCAATCAATTTGTAATATCCCAAACCCCTAGTTTGCAAATTTTTATTTATGTACTATAAGTTTTTCTCAAGAAACGTCTAATCGACGGTCGCCGTGACACATCCTGTATGTATTCGGGATTACAAACTGAGCAGTCATTACGATATTCGTTCATAGTAACAGTTTAGTTATTAAATCAAATATAACAATAAATTCATCGGAATAGGTACTCTAGTCTAAGCCTTTTATACGTCTCATAAAACTCAATTGGAGGTTCTTCAAAAAGTACTTATTAAGTTATAAAGGACGTGTCGTCAACTAAGAAAACTACGCCAAAACGTCGCGACAATCTCGGTTTGATTTCTTCTAGTGGTCGTATCGAATCAAAATCCAAGCTAGAAAGTAGATATAAACTTGTCGTTGCAATAACACAGTAGTAAAACCATAATATTTCAACTGTGTAGTCGTAAAGTTTACATCACTACGTCTTCCTTACTGGAACAAAAACTTTTATACGTTTCCAGAAGCAAACATTTTATGCTATTAAAGAAGTTACTGTTAATTGCTATTTCTTTCGTTCTCGCGCAATACCTTGCTGTTTAAAAATTCTTACTAAAAGAAAACTATGAGTATTTTATAAAACTATTATACACGCCTCTTCAACAGATTTTAAAATAAACATATAATACCATATTCCAGAAAGTATCAAACAACAACGGCAGTTTTTCAACTACAACTAATATATAGATGTTGGTTCTACCCGAGGGATAAGCCCCAAAGAAATTGATATGCAATTGAATGAAATTCCGTAGACATTCTGAGTTTTACTGGAATTGCTTGAAATTAGCTAGAATTATCGGAGAATTGTTTAAAATTACATCGCAACTCCCATAGAATTCTCCCTTAGGGTTCTGTTCATTTTGAAAAATTATGACACTCTTAATTCGAAACTAAAATTTTGAAAATATTTTTCTAGTTTTTCAAAAAATAGGAAAAATTAGGTATTCAGTTTCAGAATTTTCTCCAGATATCAAAAATGCAAAAATATATACAGTATTTCATTTAAAAATCTAAAGTTAAGGTCATTTTCGGCAAAACCAGAAGTCTTATTGCATTACTTTGTAGTTCAAACAATCACATTTCAGCCTTGTTTTATTTTTCAACTCTAAAAAATAATACGAAAAAGGGGAGTGAGCTTGTTTTCGTTTACACCTTGTATATTTAAAACTGATTAAAGTAACCTTTTATTATTATTACGGGCGTGGTAAACGTCTAACGTAAAAAATCGAAATATTTCGTGTAATTGTTGACCGGGAAAGATGCCTAGCAGATGTTAACTTATCTTCTAGACTTTTAGCCCGAACAACAGAGATTTTTAAACTGAAAAATATTATCGTAGCAAGCCATTCATCCTTTTACTTCGGAGAGATGACATGCTTATAAGCCCGCCACAGATGCAGAGGTTAGCGTGTGCGGTTTTGAATGTGCATTCAAACCCGTGCAAAAAGAATGTAGTCTGTATTTGTACACACACGTAGCGACTTGTCAGTAGTTTTATTCTAAAGAGTTGTTGCAAAATGTCGGCTGTGTTATCAGAATACGAATTATGTTTAGTGGCAGTAGCGTGCGCTTGCATTATTGAAAATTCCTTCGATTTTATTTTCTATAAACAATGATTGTCTCTATAAATTTCGATGAAGGAACACATAAAACCACGGGAGCAGTTGAGTAAATCCGACATGATTAATTTGAAATTTATTATATATTATAAATTTATTTATATATTGTCAATACACCAACAACAAAGTAATAAGTACCGACGGCACTGAATAAAAACGTGTTCATTGTGCAATCTTGCACCACACACGCAGGGTTTTTCCCGTGCATTCAAAACTGTACGGGGGAAAATTCAGGCAACGCCAGTTTTTTTTTTTTTTGCGACGGGTTTATTGGAATGCGCATTCTAAATAAGTCTACAGGCTTTTCTACCACACACCGCCGGTTTTGAATGCACGGTTTTAACCGTACACGCAAGTCTTGAGGCAAGTCTCTGCATCTGTGACGAGCTTTAGAATAAACATCGAAAACACTACAATTTTACTTGAAAGTAATAAGAGAATTTTATAGTCCAATGTCAAAAACAACCGACAAATAAGAAGCTAAAGTTGTATTTCTAAAATCAATTAACTTTAGACTTTTTAAGGTAAGTTTTGTACAACTGTGTTAATCTAACATCCTATTGACTAAAATATTAAAAGTTAAAACTAATACGTTAATATACGGGTTGTCCGTTTTAAAACCTCAAATCTGAAAAGTTTGAAAAATTAAGATGAAACTACAAACTATCTAATATGATATTTACGTAGTATGTTAATATTAAATGTCACAATGGTTAAATACTGTTGTAAATTCTGTAGTTCTAAATCTTGTTTGTTTGTTTGTTTATTAGGTGAAATCCAGGCTTGCAAGTGCCAAGGATCACAACGCGCGTCGACTACTGTGGTCATTGGCACTACCCGATTAGAATTTTGCCGAACCCAAGGAATTTCCATCTTTCTCATGCCATACGTCATATTGGTATGGGACCTACGGCATACTTTCAGATATTTATTTATTTTTTTATTTATATATCCAGGCCGGGCAGTTCTATTTTAAGATATAAACTAAAAATCTAGTCGTTTGTGTAATATGGTATATGATGTATATTACAGAACTTTTAAGCCTGATGTTTAAAATTCGAAAATCTCAACTAAAAATATCTCTACTTTTTAGGCGATTAGGTTTAGGATCTTGGGTCAAAATGCGTATACTATATCTACTATCCCACCGCCTAAACATGCAAATATTAAAATAATATTAACATGCGAACTAGCCGGCCTGGTACTGGAGAAGGGTTTGCCTTGTAAACCAAAAGTCTCCGGATCAATCCTGATCGCAGTCAGATGAGATTATTAGTGCCGAAATCTCTGGAATTTCTTGCTCTTTCGAATACGAAAGAAAACTGTAAATTCTATGTCAATGCGATGTTTGACACGACAATAGATATTTACGATACAACCGATACAAGTGGGATATGGGCATTATTTAGTTACGCGTTTGAAATTTGCACAACGAGGTGATAGCCGAGTTGTGTGAACAAACAAGTATCTTAATAATGCATTATCACACGTGTATCGTACAATATTTTATCTACGCCCGCGCAAAATCTAAAAAATGTTTAAAAATAATCTGAGGTTTTACATAATTTTTTTTTGACATGTCGAAAATTAATTCAAATGGGTAGCTTAAAGAATAAATGGACGAATTCATGACGACCACAGTTAAAAAACAATGCGGTAATAAAGTCCTTATCCCACGCAAAATGAGTGCGCTAACGGACATATATATCTCCCCTAGTAACCATACCAGTCGTTGCGCTTTCAAATCCTGGCATCCGCAAGCCTAGATGTCACCTAATAAACATTTTTAAATTTTCAACTGACATTAATTTGTGGTATCCTGGCTTAATTTATCATTTATAATTTAGTTCATTCTTATATTATTATGGACACTATATTAATATTTTAAATGATTTATTAACCAAGTAGAAATAAATTTGGGATATTGTTATTGTTAATATTATATTCAGCAACATTCGTTTGAGTTTGATAACAGCAAAAAATTATAGCTTTAACATTGGCGTTTCTTAATATTATTTGTAATAATTTTACAAAATTTAACATTCGTATTTTCTTATATGATAATAATCAGAGTTGCTAAATTTTCTGTGCATTCTTATAAAAAAAATATTTTATCCGGTATACTCCACAGGTTTGATACTAACTTATCATCACCTCAAAATGTATTAATTACGTGAATGCTGATAGTAAATTCTGTTATTCATGTACGCTTAGTTACCATGTACGTTGTGTTGCATAATTTAAATGCTCCACCGGGTAGGTTGTTCTACAACGAAAAGATTTATACAACCTTCTGTAGATTAACTTTATTCCATCTTAGTTTGGTTTTGCAGATCCCTCGGTGAATTTTTATAGTTACACGTTACAAACATAAGTATAACTGCTTGTAACATCAAAATATGAAACAAAAAATAAGGTATTTGCTCATGTAACGTTTTTATTTGCAGCAACTGTGTAAATCGCAAAGTACACTGTATAAACTACTATTAAAAGGAAAAATATTTTAAGATTCTTATATTATATATTATTAATTGTTAATCTATATATTATGTTATTAATGTCATTATATAATAGGACTATAGTCCAATTAATTGTAGAAATTTAGTAGGTACCAACAATTCCAAAATTAAAGGATTATAGTCCTATCTGTTACATTAAAAAAAACATTTGCGTCGTCCCTCCATTTGTCAGTAATAAATAAAACGTTCTAAAATATCGACAGAGTTCTTATAAGCTTTATTAGACTTCTTAAATTCGAGATATAAAACAAAATTAGCTCAGAATATAAAAAGTATTCCGATTGGGAGGAATTTTTTAATTTTTAAGGCACTAAAACGAAATAGGTTGTAATTTTAATTAAAAACTTGAAAAGTATCCTTTGTTTTAGTAGCTGAAACAAATAAACCTGAAGGGGCGGATGTTTTGTTCCCGTAATTAGAAGGAAATTAAACAGTTGTGGATGGTCATCCGTAGAGCACTCCAATTTTAACTTCTCGCAGATTTATTCGAGTTTTTATTGCCGTAAGTTTTAGCTGTTATAAATTGCATTGGATTCGACGTGCTTCATAAAACAGTGGAGATCTCATTTTAAGATAATCCGATATTTGGCGAAATCTCCTCTTATCTTTAAACCACTCACAAATTTAGATTATTTAATATTGTTACTGCTTTCCTCAGAATTACATGTCATTATATAAACTTCATAAAACTAAATCTAAATCCGGTAAATATAAAAATTGGAAATATTGCATTATAGCTATTCGACCTAAATTGCAGGTTATAAATATTTATTTAAAAAAACAGTAAACACAGAAAGCCGTAACGTATTGAATATCATCATCGAAGAGCCTCCAAGCATCACAAATTTATAAATCCTTTAATTAGAATTTATATAAAAAATAAAACAAATTAACATATCGCAGGTTCACAAAAGCTGCTACTTTTCATTAATTAATAAATAAAATTGGTTAAAAAGATGTCAATAAACTTTCACTAAATCAATCACAGCTTAATCGTAATTCTTAGGGATCCAATAAAATCAAAAATATTAGACTCGACACTATCTGATATGGAATTATTACAACTACATATACATAGACCCTTAAAATAATATTATACTGTACAATTTTAAAATTCCTAACTGTAATTCTATAAAATTACTTACCATATGCAATGTAAAAATGTAAAAATGTAAAAATGGCGTGCCAAAATAACACTTATTTTTTTTAAACAAAAAGTTTTAAAAAGACATCATTAAGAAGAAAATAAATAAAATAGTGCCATTAAAAAATATATGAATTAAGTTTCCAAGCACGTACGTCAATTCTAACTGCAAACGAGCAGTACTTTAAACGAAAAAACTTTATACTTGATTAGTAGCGTTAAATTAAGGCCGGCGAAACTTAATTAAATTTTATATAATGGACTAACTGAGGAAATGCTGAACAAAAATAATTAAAAACCTAAATTTGCTCTGCCTGTGTACTGTTAAGTGACAAACTTAATTAACAGGGTTATTCTTCGGATACTTTGGAG
The DNA here is from genome assembly GCA_963082815.1 of Melanotus villosus. Lineage (NCBI taxonomy): Eukaryota > Metazoa > Arthropoda > Insecta > Coleoptera > Elateridae > Melanotus > Melanotus villosus. Next base: position 50,093,999 of record OY720421.1, on the reverse strand, counting down.
TGCGACTCGGTTCTTATCATTAAATTATTGTTCTTTATTCAAAAGGTATAATCACGAGTTCAGGAACAACTTTTTAAATTCTTCTACGAGAATATATACGGGAAACCTTTTGATTTTTAGGCAGTATAAAGATAAGCCCACATTTCACAGACAACCTGCCATGCCAATATGATCAACTAATTGGTCGTTAACAGTTTATTACAGTTTATATTTAAAGGCAGTTTCATTTGTATATAAATCATGAAATTTTTTAGGTCCTACCAAATATGCAATTCCTTTTACACAAAATGTAAACGCCTCAGTTTTCTAGCAAATCTTCTAACTGGGACACAATTTAAGTGGTGCAAAACGAGTCCCCTTGATTATTATCAGCTTCCTTTTAATTAATACTGTTTGCTTTCATTAACATTCATGTCTGTAAAGGTATTATTAGTTATTTTCGTTCTATATTTAATTAAATCCAAAAAATATTCTCAGTTTTGCTATATTACTTTGAACGAAATATTATTTCAGAACTTGAAATCAATTAGTTTAACAGAATTAACAATAAATTACGGCGAATCCGCCCCTGTGAGTGGGTAATGAGATGATAAATTGAATGAGTCTAATCTGAAATAAATAAGCGGAAGAAGAAGAAAGCAAAGCAGAAGTGAAGTAAGTGGCATTAAACGAACTAAGTGACGAATGAGGGTGAGAGCGGAACAAATAAACACAACTGGCTGTAGTATAAAAAGGGATAGTAATATCGACGGGACAATATTGGCGTGAAATTGATCAGGAGTCGCTTTCAAACCGCTATTTCAAATTTCAAATGTTAAACAATTCAAATAATATAATTCTAGATATTTATTTAGATAAAGTATTAGTTTTAACATTTTTAATTTACGATAAACTTTCGGAATTCATATTTGCTCACAAGAAAATATACAGATATACTAATCCAATAAGACTATTGTTAATTTAAGTAGGTATGACTGTATAAATTATTACCCGTTTATTATTATAAAAAATAAATATCTAACAGTCAGTAACAGAAAGATACGTATAAATTAACGTCATAGAACTTGTACAAAAACATATTTCTTGCAGGCGCCTTTTCTGTTGTAGAAACATTTTTTTAATTATAATGAAAAAAATATTTTTCAGAGCAAGGTACTTATTCCTATTTAATCACGTATATTACTATAAGCTTCAAAATCGGTTTTCTTGAATTATAAATACAAAATAAAACCATGAACATCCACATTCGAGCAGCAGCATTATATGAATAACTGTTCAAAAACACGTATTTCTCGTCCATTTTGTTTAATCTGTTACTATGTGTTTATTTTTTATCGAATATTTAGAAATTTAGGGTTGTTAATGCCGACTACCTTAATTCCTCAACGAGTATAGATTGCTGCTCACTGTTAAACATCTGCGATATGCAAAGGTCTTTCGCTTTTGATGGTGTACAATGGCCTACTGGCAGCGCCTCTACTGTTGTACTTCATATGCGAAAGAGTTTTTTTAAGTGTTCTATGTATGAAAAATTTAATGACCGAGCCAAAGCCAAATTTTGGTATACAAAACACTAAGCAAGCTGACTAATTTATTACTTATTTGCACATCGGGATCCATTTGGTTGATCTTTATTATAAATTAGAGGAAAACTTTATATTGGGTGATTCATATAAGATGCGCCCCTTAAAATCTTCAAATGCAAACCAATATCTGGGCCGGCCTTCTCTATGAAGGGGCCCGGGCGCAAAAAAACTGGGCACGGGTGCAAAAACTTTTTGGGGCCCTAAAAATTTTTTTTCAAAGGTAAAAATAACAGTATATTGCATCATATATGTTCTCTTTGGGGGCCGCATATAAGCGCGGCGCCCGGGTGCTTTGCACTCGGTGCACCCCCCCCCCCCCTATGGCCGGCCCTGACCAACATACTAAGATTACTAGAAATATGTGCATATTAAAAAACAAAATCTGATCTAGTTTTTTTACGGTGTTTAAAAGTTTAGAAAATTAAAAGTGAAAATAGCTTGTGATGAAAGTGATTTGTATATGAAATTATAATTTTTTTCCTCTTTTGTATGTAATGTTCGTTTTGTGTATTTTGGTACTACAATTGATCTAAATTTATTTTGTTATTACTACTTCTTAATTTCCTAGGTTGTTATGAAAGTTTTCAGTTTGAAATATAACCGTGACATGACATTCAGTTCTGTATTGTCATTGTGGAGCAAGGCATATCTGATGATATCAATTTAATTAAGGGTTAACGTAGATAAGCATTATTTATGAATTTGTAACTTGGTTTGCCTATTCCAATTGTTAAGTCTTACGTGAATCACCCAGTATAAAAAAGTTGTCTGAAATGAAATATACTATTTTTTTATTACATTGTTATATATAACGTAAAATTCTCAATCTACAATACATATTTGTTGTAAAATAAAAAGTTGAAATTTGACTAGTAGTCCAGTCGCTAGGTTCGTAAAAAGGTCGTTACCTTGCAAAAGGTCGGGTAGAAGATTTTCTTTTCTCTACTTGTATATATTAAGGTGCCCACAGACTAGCATACATGTGCGTTATACATGTATGTCATACATGCTCGCGCGTTGATGTTTGCCAGTGTGTGGTCAAAAAATCGCAAACATGTGCGTCGCACAAGTTTTCTGATTTGGCCGGAATTCATCAACGCGCAAGCATGAACTTGCATACAAGATTGTCGGTGTGTGGGCAAGTATCACGCTTCATTCGCATACATTTTGAGTACAGTGTCTCGCGTATTTAGTTTGTTTTCTGCCGGTTTCACAATTTTAACGCAAACTTTAAATCTTCATAATTTCTTCCAGTGGCTAAATAGCGAAATGTGGCTGTTAATCGCTTCTGTGGTGATATAGCAGAACTCAAAATCGCGTCCCCTTTTTCAATTACTGGAGACACTAACGTTAATAGCGTGACGTAACTTTCTTCATCCATCCTCAGATAATTTCGCCAATCATCAGGTTCTTAGCGTAATTCTTCTAGAAGATTAATATGGGTATATTCTGAGCATTTTAAAAGTCATTCCCATTTTGTTCGAATTTCTGACTGTTGAACTAATTTATTTCTTTTCTTTTTAATTAAAGCAGCGTACGCCGCTGCTAATAGAACGTAATCGCCATCATTGCTCACCGCGCACTTCCAAACTAACTTGTTTGACAAGCTAGTGTGTAGGTCTGTGGGTAAACCCTATTGTCATACATGTACGTCACACATGTACGACATACATGTCTGACGTACATGTATGCTAGTCTGTGGGCACCTTTAGGGCCAGCATTGAAAACCCAAGTTTTCCAATTCGGCTGACCTTGGGGCAACTTTCTGTGGCCAAAAAACCACGAAATTTTAAGACTCTTCTTGGTTTTTTCAAGATATCTCAGATGTGGTTCGGTCTAGCGCTTTCTTTCTTCTTATCTTTCTTAGAGAGGACAAAATTTCTAACAAATTTTATTCTTACGACTTTTTTCTAAACCCGGTAACAAGCGCGCTACAGCATCCGATATATTGAATTTTTTTCCCAACTTGATGAAAATAGCACACTTTATTCTTTTTAATAAGGTGCTATTTTCGCCAAATTGGCAAAATATTTCAATATATCGGATGCTGTAACGCGCTTGTTATTGGGTTTAGAAAAAAGTAGTAATAATGAAATTTGTTGGAAATTTTGTCCTCTTTAAGAAAGATAAGAAGCAAGAAAGCGCTAGACCGAACCACATCTGAGATATCTTGAAAAAACCAAGAACAGTCCTAAAATTTCGTGGTTTTTTGGCCACAGAAAGTTGCCCCAAGGTCAGCCGAATTGGAAAACTTGGTTTTCCAATGTTGGCCCTAATATACACAAGTAAAAAAAAAAATCTTCTACCCGACCTTTTGCAAGGTAACATGTACTTATTCACTGGACTATAGCTGCAAAATAATACTTCAGAACCTTCATATGAGTGCCTAAAATAAATTTGTACCGAATGTTTTGTACTACTAATCACATTCTGAAAACTTTGATCGGCCATAACTTTGTTATATTAAGTAGAACACCCTGTATATTTTAATATCGGGTTATGCAGCATTCATATTTTATTTATTTTTGCCAAAAAACTTACAGAGATGTTTAATTTTTGCACGCAAGGGCTCGGTGCTCATGTGAGGACCAAATAAAACCTGTGCGAACGCGATCCTAGACTTGTCGGTCCTTCCAAATATTTGTGTTCAGTTTGGACGGTTCTTGTACAAAAATTTTACATATGCCGCAGTAACAGTGTTAATATTTCTGCACCAACAGGTAACGTAGTCATAGAAAAGGTATAGTAGATAGACTACTCGCGTGTAATGACTGTTACAACACGCTCGTTGAATAATATACCTACCTACTATTATCTAATGACTTATATTATTTTTCTTATATTGCGGTAGCGGAGCCACTAGCGGACAGATTTTCATGAATGAGACCTAATCCGGCCACGGCCAATTAATAGCTGTCGAGTGTCTGTATGTACTTCAAACATCAAGTAGCTTTGCTCTTAACCAAAAACAGGTACCTACTATAGAAAAGTACCGATGCGAATGAAAGCTTAGGTCGTCACAGGTTTCTATTTGTGGGGCAAATTTGAATTGTAAAGTCACATTTTAAACAATTAAATAATGATTTTTGATTAATTGCTAATTATATAAAAGTATTTTTACATGGCATGTTTCCCAAAGAAGAGTTCTTTTTAATCGTATTTAAAAATGTTAACAAAACACACACAATGCCGCCTGGCAGACAACGAATCGTAACTGGTGGCTTTAAGTAATCATGTTGGTACCTTTTTACATATCAAGTAGCTTTGCCACAACCGGTGGTATTTTTTCATCACAGCTTTTTTGAATTTTAAACAATATCAAATTCAAAATAATAACATTTTTATGCATAATAAATCAATTACAGATTTAATTTACTTAACGGAAGATGGCTGGCTCAAGATTTTCAACTACATTTCCTAACTTTTACCATAAATAATGCAATGACAATTTAACAACTTGTAACAGTCGTTAGCTGGGTTGGTTGGCTAAGACTAAAGATTGATCATAATAAACAAAAAAAAATCATATTTTGCTTACCAGCATGTCAGTAACTATACATATACAATACCGCTTCAGTTTTGGTTGATTTTGGCAAATGATTAATTTAACAAAGTTGTTAAATTATATTTGTACAACCCAGCCCAGAAGAAACATGTGAACTAATAAAAGGGACTAATTTACTGTGTTCTGCGAGTAAAATTTAAATGATCGTACTTACAAATAACTCACATAATTGGAAGTTGATTTAAGAATATAAATAGAAATGTATGGATATATTATGTAATTAGCCCTGCCTGTTTATTTTAATGTTAACTGTTAATGTTACTTACTGTCAATTAAAACATACTGACGTGCCTGTTCGTAGCTTTAAAATAACGAACCTTGCATTGTCTTTTAAGTAAATACACATAAATAAAGGAATATAATAATAAATAAACAACATTTTATTATTTAATATGTCCTAAAATGTGATCATAATTCTTCAACTCTTTTCGCTAGTAAAATAGTTCTTTTAAAGAGTGGCTAACAATTTGGTTAACAAATTAATGCGTTTTACACAATAAAATTAAATAGATTCGCCCTTTGGTTATCTTTCTGAATTAAAATTTGGAAATCAGATTTAAGATAATCGTGTTGAATGTTGTGGAAAGCAAATTCCGGGCGACTTGTATTTTAATTAACCTGATGCTGAATAAATCACGAATCTTGATTGAACAAGCTCATTTCAATTTCAATAATCTGCAGCAACGACCGTCGAATTGATTAACAAAAGTCATAATCAATCTTAAACACACCAATTATCTGTAGAGAACATCAAAGAAGGCCTTGTGGTAATCAACGCTTCCAATTAAGCAGCGCTTCTGGCAGCTGCGAAATCAATCAAAAAACTAATTGAAAGCCTACCATGATCCCTAGAATCCCTTCACTTATATCTGTCTCGCCCTTACATCCAGAAGCAATAGGAACCACATATTTCTTCTCTGTCTTTGTAATTCTGATAACCGTTGTCTGTTCTGTTTCATTAATAATTTTCTGGATTCAATTTGGTATTTGACTTTATGTGATTGTGGCTTGGATCTTATTGTTCCGCGATATTACAGAGTTTATTGAGTTTTAGTGATATTGTTTTTATTGGGAACTGTGATCGTTACTGAAGCAGTTTTTATTTTATTTTTTCATTACTTTCCTATTGTCTTCATATAATTGTTTTAGATTTTCATCATTCTTACAGTGTATCGAGAAAGCAATTTATCTACTTTCAACAACCAAAGCGATCCGTTTCCGATATAAGATTATATACGAAACAACATTTTTATCGTTTCTTAGCGTTTAATAATAAACAGTGGCGTAACCCAAACCATTTAGATAGCTTGCAGTAGGCTTTTGAAACATTTAATAATTCGTTAAAAGTGATGTGCTGTATAAATCATAATACAAAACCTTAAAATTATTATACTACACGTTGTAAATCAACACATCAATATTGATTTTTAGCTGTGGGAGTTTTATCGCACAAAGAACACATATAAAATACCTAAATTAATATTAAAGGTTTATAATGAAATTAAGAAAGAGGCGTGCCTTTTAATTGTTACCACATGCGCAATCTCTAGATGTAGAGAAATAAATAAAAGCATAATTTCAAGTGCCGTAGAATTTTCAAATTACTTTTAATGTTAATACAAGAACTGACCATTTACCGTATTGGAAATAAGAACAACACGAATTGCAATAATAAAATGGACTGTCGGTCGTCATCAATACTACGACTATCCTATCACTATCTGTAATACACTTAAAGCCCGTGCATATATCAAACATCTGCCCATTATCCAAATTGACTGCTGTAATCAACTAAAAAGAATTCAATCCACTTCCACATACTTCCATATTTTGTCCGGGAACCTTTCTTTATGACTAGCAAATCTTACATTTCTGATATTTAAAAACATTCATTTTTATATACCCTCTTTAGTTAATGTAATGCAGTTTTATACACTTTCTGTAAACAGTAGCAAACATAATGTTGCAAATCATTTTTAAACGTTTATTTAAGCGATCTATCATTTCCATAAATATTTGTTCTGACGAAGACTTGCTTAAGTTTCTCTCATAGACGACGTTTCTAAAACATATTGTAAATTATTAATAATGGAATTTCTCCCTCTAATAAGCTGAATAAGCGTTAGGACCGTTTTCTAAAAAGAAAAATTTTAATTTTGAAATCATTTATTTTTCTCGAAACTATATTATAGGTAATAGCAAATAGGTTCACCTCTTTTCTTGTTATTATTATTATTATTATTATTATTATTTGAAGTTGAAAATAAAACTAGCTAGGCTGAATATAAAGGAAAAAATAACCACAAAATAATTTTATAATTCTCTGTGCTCACTGGAAAATAGCATCACTTTCGATTTTTAACTGGAACACTCTGTGTATTTTTATACATTTTCTGGAATCCAGAAGAAATTCTAAATTTTAATATATGGGTTTGAAAATCTCAAAAAAATCCAACTTATATTTATGCCATCCAATTTAACATCATCCTCAAATGGCTATGGAATTAAAACAAATGTCATGTTGACAGAATACAAAACAAATAACATACAACCTGGGCATCTCTTGAAAGTTAACTGTTAAATCAAGTTCGAAATTTTGAATCTCCTAAGCTTCTTCCAAAACGCCCTCAGCTTTAAACATTACTATTTGGAATAACTTTCTAAACAAACAGACATAATATTTCCTGAATCTGGCTACAATATTAATTTTAATTTCATAGCCTTCTGAGGATTACTTTAAATTGAACCACTTGATACATTCATTCAAAGTTTTTTAGATATTTTCTGTGTAATTAAATTTTTCCAAATGATGTTAGTATTTTTTATAGATTAGATCAGAACGGAAAACTAATATACTTTATCAAAGAACTAAAGGAAAATTATTCAACTTCGAATGCCTTTACAAAATCAATAAAAACTAAAGAACTACCAACTGTTCCATTCATTATTTTTCATATTTTTTTTAGTCTTCAAGGTTAAACAATTTTCCTTCAGTTCTATGTTACCGTTTGAAGTCATTCTAAGTATAGGACAGTACCATCTGAACCTACAATCAATCCACAAAATTGAAATAGATTAACTGTTTTTATATCAACACTTTCCTTATTAATTTCAAATATAATATTGGTACCTTTATCAGGTACGAATTAAATTTAGAAAAGGAAAAAAAATAAATTTAGAACAAAAAAATTAATATAGTAGCTAGGAAAAAAGGTTTTTAATTTAAAAAAAAATTATAAAAAAATTAAATTTAGAAAATAACGATAACTGTTTTAAAAACCATTTTAAACCTAGGAACTCTTATTTACAATTTTGCTACAAACTAATTAAACCTCTACACGCTACGTGACACTACCATCCATCCACGCACAAGTAAACGCTTCATATTTTTATGATTTTGGATTTTTGCACGGTGTTCAGTGTTCTGTGTTTTCAGAACACACGAAGAGCAAAAATAATACTGAACCTATTTTAAGGTTAAAGTTCAAATGCCTTTTATTAAATGAATGTAATCAACAAAGTAACACATTTACATTAATAGTACACGTATTTTAGGCCAGATCCATTCAATTTCTATTTTGGTGATTTTAAGGAATGATTAATTTACCGAAGGTTTTAACTCATTTAAAATATATTAAACCATTAACATTATTGAAGCTCTTATATTGTAGAAAAACTGTCAATAAATTCTGTTTGCGATATTCCTATGCACTTAATCTAGAAAGCGTCCACATAAGCAGTTATGGTAAACGTTCTCAAATTTTCTAATACAATTACAATATGATTTTATAAAAGCATTTGATACTAAATTCTGTATAAAAGTAATTTCCAAGAGAGGGGCTGTTTTGTGTCTAAACTGCCTCATCGACATTTGTAACATATCCACTTTCAATCTACTTAAAAGGGCCCGGGCTTCTGTAAAAAGTACCGCTCTATAAGAATCGACGTTCAAAAGATATGTTATGACCAAAAATATAGATCATTACATTACGCCCTTTTAGTTTTATATAATTTTAGTTTCATATTATCTTGTCTGCATTTTCTTTACTTTTGGATTACTTGTCCCATAACATCGTTATAGATAAACAACTAAACCAAAAATTTGGTGTAGTATGTATTTGTTTACATAACAATATCAGTCTAAGCTCACGGGTGCCAAATATTGCAACCGAAAGTTTTTGGGCTCTGACCTATGTTAATCTAATTCTTTTATTTAAAATTACGTGTAAACGGAACTGAGAGAAGTCATAATATAAAAAATGACCCAAGAATTAATTATAATTTTTGCCGATATATCAAAAAAGTTAGATTTTATTGTATTTTGTAATACATATGTCACTTTTGTAATTGTTAGTTTTAAGAAACAAAAACATTATACGAATAATAATACATATTGCATAATATTCAGGGTCTGGCCGAAAGTCTTCTTGTTTGACAAGTTCATTTGTATTATTTCCCACCAATTTAAACAATTTAACCCAAAATAAATTAAGAGTTAAATACTACGTAGGTATTATGTATATAAATAATATAAAACAAATTCCTTTAATTCTAAATTCCTCCTCGTACAGTACAACATACCCATTAGTAAAGAACATATAATAGCATCACAAATTGTGTATAATTATACCCCAAATAATACATAAAAGAAGGAATAATACAGCATCAAAGGTATACTAAATATAAAGCGGAAACGGCACGATATTCATAAAAATAATGAATGAACTGTGAAAGCTGAAAAGAAGCGTGCTCCTTATTAAATAGTAAAATCCCTAACCACAAAACGTTCGTTACGAATGCATTAGACTCTTTTTCAGGCGTCATTTTCTGTAATTGCGATATCCAGTTACTAATTACCCTAATGGCCTTCTGTAAATAATACAGAGGCTATGGCTTACTAGATTTCACACTTGTCTGCTAATGGCAACATCTGGTGTGACGTCATTTACCCGCCACCTACAAAGACACTAGTGGTGGTCTCTTACATGTTATAAGAAAAATCAAACTTTCAAAAAGCACTGTAATAAGGTAATCACATTTATAGCAAATCTAGTTAAAAATGTAATGTACCTGAAATTACATCTCTTCACAACCATTTGCATAGAATGTACATAATTACATATGTATAATACCAGATGATCAACGGAATTCATAATTTGAGGAGGCTTAAAAAACTTAAAGTTTTTAATTTCAAGCTGCAGGCCTGTATTTCCAACTTTATGGTAAATATCACAGCCTGCTCGAATTATAAATTTCGTTGATCACTTGGTACTTAAAACTCGAATTAGCTAATTACATACATTTCACTAAAGCATTATTGTAAAATAACTTGTGTAATCACTATCTTCAATACAGATTTAAAATAATTAAATATTAATATATTTTTCACCAATATTCATTTGAATGTTCATTAAGAGTATCTCAAAAAATTAATAAATTTATAATAAATACTATTCCGTACTAAATCTTAAATAATTGAAATGTTGAAAGTTTAGTAGTATTACTTGTAACACTAATACAAACGTTGAATATACAGCGTTTGCTACTGAGTTGGGACCATATGGGACCCTTTTGTGTAAGATTTTTAGAATAAAACAATAGCCATTGCAGCACTATTTTATGCTTCTTAATACACACATTTATGATACCTGGTATACACCACCGTAATACATACTATGATTTTAAAAATGAAAATTTAGTTTGAAATTTCTATTAGGAATTAAATTGAAATATTAAATAAGTGTTCTACAGCTACTTGTAATTTGAAGTTTTTTTGATAATTATCAGGCAAGTATTTTACCTAGTTTGTTGAATATTCTTGCACAGATACTAATGTAAGTGGCGCCACCAGAATTTCAAATGTAGTTAAGTACTTTACTTTTTCTTGTGATAGAAATAAGAGAGTGAATTTATGAACTTATATAGTGCCCCGGCACAATTATCGCATCACCTGTTACTTTCCCCAGTTTATCGTTAAATGTTAAATACGCTTATAAAACGAACACCTAACTTAATCTCTACAGTAGAAATTTGTTTTCAGTTTGTACATATTATCAAATAGTTCAAACTATCATAAATGATGTAATAATTGTTTCGGTTGTAGTATACTTGGTTTAAAATTAAATTGACATTTAGTGGACACCCTGTATAATGGTAATGAATTTTGCCTTTCTACAATGCCAACAAGACTATCTAAACTAATAACACCAGTAAGACAAAGAAGATTAGCAAAAGTAATGTCTGCTGAGAAGAACTGTTTGTACACTGAGCGCAATAGGTTCATATGCTCCCCCATTTTTGATTTTGCTTGCTACAGGATGAAACCAAGATTACCAAATAGATGCCAACCCGTATCTTCTGATATTGTCCAATCAACATAGGTGGCAGCGACCAGTTTTTGAAAATATACCTGCGACATTTTACCAGGCACACCAAACCTTCTCCAAATAGTCGAAATCCACCAATACTTAATAACCTACACTCATTATACATATAAGACATTTTTTCGTCCACTCGAAACATTCTACAGAGTGTATTAAAATGAAATACATCTAGTATGCTTTGAATTTCCCATGTAAAATAAAATGTGACGCTCTCGCGCAATGCTGTTATGCTAGTAGACGGAAGATTAACAGAACCTTAATAACCTTTGTTGACAAAATTTAGTTGAGGTTTTCGCTTACTTTAATTAATTAATCGTTTATCTTTTCCAGAAAATAAAAAGGTTTCTCAAATACAGAACATTAAAAGCTATGGAAGGAATATAACCTCATGGCATGGATAAAGGTAGTCGTTAGAAAGGGGTTAGTTATTGCTTGCCTACAACAAGTGTTTCAAGTGTCCACCATTTTTCCAAATACACAATGCTACTCGACGTTTCATGTTGTCGAAAGCGTGGTGCAACATTGCAGGTGTTATATCGTTGCATTTAATTCTAATGCACTCCATCAGCTCCTCTAAGTTATTAATCATTTCTTTATAGACCTAATTTTTAAGATATCCGAAGATGGAGTAACAGGTGAATTTGCTGCCCAAACCCCTCTGCTAACTACTCAATTAGGAAAAAACTGCTCGAGAAATTCTAAATTTTCCATCGTTATACGCGCAGTAGCTCCATACTGCTGGAAATAACCTCCATTAAATTCATCGGACTGCAGTTGATCCAAAAAGGGCACCAACAGCTGTTCTCGATAACGTTGACCGTTTATGATTCTTCGACGTGACACAAGTAACCATACTCCAACTTTAACAGAATGTAAAGGAGCCTCAATATGGTTACCTATATGAATTATCGACTGACCATTTTCTGAAGTTCTGTTTATTTACAAATCCACTGAAATGGAAGTGTTATGAACACAAAAAAGATACGATGAAGTTGTTGAAGATCCTCCCATTGAAAGCTGGACACAGTGTTTTTCTGGTTTTGGGCAGGAAAAATGTAACTCCTATGAATGGCTATTTGAAATAATTTCTTTAAACGCTTAAACAAACCCTTGCCAGTTCCTTGTTTTCTTTTATAAACCATTTGGTTTCCTGTGTATGTGATTTTATGGAGTTACATCAGTTTGTTTTTCGTTCGTGCAATAGTGTCAAGTAATTTTACCAATTTTGTTTGTAAAATACGTTAATTATACGTTGTCAAATCTCACAGAATATTTAATCTATAAATATTACGAACATAAAATTGGGCAATCTAATTCTTTAATCTAATTTTAATATAAGGTTGCATTGCGTTAGCTATCTAGTCACTGAAGTATGTAAATTTTTCTATTAGAATTGGGCGAATCAAATATAAACTAGAGTTCAAAACATTGGTGCTTAGAATCGAAGATTCAGGTATACACATACACAAAATGTTCACAATTCGTCAAAATACTTTTTCACATTAGAATATAAAAAATTACGATATTCATTTGCTCGTGAATTTTAATGGGAAGATTTTATTTTATCATCTGATCTCGCTTGAGTGAATTAAGGTAAGATCCTATAATCTATTTCAACCGCAGATAGAAAGAGCATTTTCATAATCACATCATCCTTATTGAACAAGCTTTATTGTGAGTAATTCTGCGTCGTACTTTTGGAGTTCTGCGTATGCTATTGGGTGCAATATGGCAAGCAACAATGTTCTCCATAAATCCTGTGCTGAGCTTGAGACGAACTATACCTACTAGGGGGTTGTCTTTTTTTTGTGGATTTGTAGAACGTCATAAGCGAGAGTACGTTATGAATTTTTAATTTTGTGATTGGTTGTTGATTTATAAAATTAATTTGATAATATAAGTAACATAAGGATAGAATATGTTTTCCCTAAGTTCCATTACACCATATACAAAACTAATACAATATATAATAATTCAATATGCATCAATACAGTGTTGTTCTAGTGATTTGCAAAATTCGTTCAACGTACCTCATCTTAGAAACTAAGCTAATAGAAGGTATTTACAGTTATCTACAACTCAGTAGCGTAGTGAAAAAATTCTGCCTCCTTGCACTATTGTAGAATTATTGAGTTGATCCTGCTTCATTAAATTAAGCCCCCGAAGGACTAGACCCATCCCGCAGTGCAGCGTTCCGGTGGGGGAGGAATAAAATTTGTGCCATTGCTATATTATTATTGGATAAGAATTCAACATTATTGTAAAAAAGTAAATGCAAATAAAATAAAATTTAACATTATAAATGATTCGCACAGTATAATCAATATTGATTAAATGATTACGTACACTATCCCGTGTTTTCACATTGTTCATTTCTCTTCTATGCAGTGAAAACTATAAAGCTATACGTTTTATATTTACTTTAATATACAACTTTCATTAGAGACAAGTTTAAAACATGAGATAAGAATGCGGACCACTTATATTACGTATCATCTATGTACTAAAAATAGAAATAATAAAAAAAATTTAATAGTTCTAGCGGATTATTTACAATATTAAATACAATCTTCAAAATTTATAATAAACTTGTTTATTAATGTATTTCGTATTCACGGTATTCTCAATTTTATAAAATACGAAAAGCAGATTACAAGCGAAATTGCCATATTTATAGACGTTTAGATGTTTATAATCATTTTGCAAAGTACTCCAGGATGTTAATTGCATTTGCATCTTGACAGTTTCTTGTTGGTGGCGTGTCGCCACGGGTTAAGGTAAGAAAGCCGTTGTCATGAATTATTCACAATCTGCTTATACAGGATGACACTCTTAATTGGAAATAAGGTTGCGATCTCTGATATAGATTATTCAAGATTTTAAATCGATTTTCCATTAAGCCGCGTTTTGAACATGTTCTAAAACTGCTGTCATTAAATTACCGAGTCAAAATAAGGAGAAACAATTAAGAACCGACGGTTCCGTTGAAAATAACGTCGTATATAATTTACTTTTTAATTTTAATTTAACGGGTCAACGTCGTATTGAAACTACGTAAACTGGAAAGACAACTTTGTTATCACTCACAATGACCATTTAACTGTTCGATTCCTACTCCAAAACATTTCAACCTAAGAATAAAACCAGACCATAATTTAATTAATATTCATTAAATTAACATTCGTGTAATACCTATAAAATTTAATTGACTTGTGTTCACCCAACACTCATTGTAAACTATCTTATACATAGATATAGATTGATTTAAATTTGAGAGCCAACATGGCAATTTCCCTTATTATAACCCATAGCAGGTGAATTTAAATTTGGCCTTTTAGCAGAATTTTCTGCAAAGAAACATTACCTATAAACATCCGTTTATGAATTACGACAAAAAAAGACAACAATAAGAATTTCATTTATTACAACGTTATTTGAGATAATCGCAAAATAGCTATTTATGCAACGAGTTGCAAAATGATGGACTTTTTATCACTAGGCGTGAAATTGTTCGTCGAGGATTTATTTCATTGATTAATTTCACAAAACCTTAAATAAAAATTAAGAGCCAGCTGTTTTATTTGTACCAAGCTATTCAAATTTCCGTAATCTTTATTAAGAAAACTGAAAAAAATTAAAGTCAATTTTTTTTTCAATTTATAAAACTTCTCCGCAAATCTTAAATTCTTCAAAAATAACCACGTTTTACTTCTATCCTATTTAAAAAAATTGCATTCCCTACGAAACGGTATGTACTTTTGCAGTTGTTTTTACATGTAATTTACATTTTTCAAGAAGTGTAAACATCTGGAATCGCCTGGCAGTAATGCCTACGTTTTGCGGTATTGTGAAGTTTTATTTATTAAATCTGACTGTAAATGAAATTATGCAGAAACTACACACCATTTCGTTTATTAATGTTATGCAAAAATAATTAAATGTAATCGAATTATAAACCTCTAAAGACTTTCCCACATTCAATAACCACCTAATTAAAATATATCACGTAAATACATGAAGAATGATGTTTCCATAGCATAAATTTGTCAAAATTTACACACACTAAATAGCTTTTGCAGCTGTCTAAACAACAAAAATATTCAAGACTTTGGAAAACATCCTTCGCACTCCATAGGGTAAGAATTTTTTCTGTTTATTTACACAGGGATGGGCATCCCAAGGTCTTTGGTCTGTTTAGCAATATGCATTTAGTGGAAGGGCCTTCTTTTATATATTAATTTCAGTATTTCTGCCTAGGTTTTGCAATACTAGCAAATTACTTCAGAATATGTAAAAATAGGGAATAAAAACTGACAAAAGACAGAACTATAGTTTAATCTCATTCTATATATGACATAACGGTTTATAAACAAGCACTTTAGTCTTGAAAAACTTTTACTTTATATAACATGTCTTATATGAAAATTCTTTTACGAATCAATTCACATATAGAATTGTAACGCCAAAAAAATCTATATACACTTTCGCTAATAATAAAAACAAAATGTCCGATAAAAGAATTCAAAAATGTAAACATTAAAAGAAAATTTTAAGTCAAAATAAAATCGAATAAAAGACTGAACAACCAAAGGACGCACGAGTTTTACGGCTAACCTACGAAAATGCTTATAAAAATTCTATTAGAGAAGCGGTAGTAGTAATTTTTCATAGTCACTTGTGTAAAAAATATCTCAGCGAGTGTAGTACGTGTCTTAGTAGGTACTTCTTCTTCTTTTATTATAGGTACGTTTTAATAAAATGTTCATATTTGTTTCAATTGTAAATAGAATCTAAATTTTATTAGCTTTTCTAGACAAAGGAGGTCAAAAACTATTCGCCATAAGCGCAAGTAAATCTAGGCAACACACTACATTTTTCAAAGATAAAGTGGTTACTGTACGATTATCTTTCAATTATTCAAGCCCTTTTAACGAATCGTTAGCAAAATATACCTAATAATATTTGTTCGGAGCATAAAACATTATTCGTACATATGCGACTGATAAAACATGGCATCCAACTGAATAAATATGCAATATAGGATCTATACAAAATAAAGCACCCAATGAATAATAGTTCCGAGAAATATTAAATAGAATAGTATCTAAAAAGCAATCTCAGAAAAATAATTATTTATTAATGCCTATCTCTTAAGTACTCATAAAAATTTAAGTTTATCTATGTACAGTTACCTACCTACAAACGTATCACAAGATAATTAATCAAAATCAAGGGAAACTTTTCTCATAATGTGTACAGCATTTAATAATTTCAATACTCAGAATCAAAACGAAATTTAATATGCAATGTTAAATTATAAAGCAAAAAGATGATTCAAGGTTACTTTTGATAGGTTTAAATTAATAAGCGAATAAAAACAATCACCTGCAAATTATGAAAAACAAATTAAAACTTTTAAAATTCAAACGTTGAAAAAGGAAAAATTGATAAGGACATTTAAGTAATAATATACTTTCGTTTACAATCTATCAACAGCAATTTCTAAGAAAATGTATTGTTAACAAAGAAAACCCTTTAATGTTATTAACGTTGATTTTATCAGATATATTTGTTTTGCTTTCTTTATTGGAAGCATTTAATTAATTAATACTCTATAATTTAATACGTATAAGAATAAACTAGAATTAACGTAATGGATTAATTTTCTGGTTTCTAATAGCAACATAATTGGAAAAAGATATCCTAAATAATACTCGTGTGTAGTTCAATATTACACGCGATATTAGAAAATGGACGGCATCATTTTGCTTCTTTCTGTACCTAATGAATACAGTCATTTAAAATGACACTCGATTTTCTGTTACTTTAGACACTTCCTTTAAATAAACAAGCTTTTTAAGCTAATTAGCTTTGAATATTTAAAGATCTAATCAACTATAATGCAGATCAAAGTTATTTAAAATTGTTTTCTTCATAAGTATTTGTTGTGTTCTTTTTATAATTATTTTATCATACAAATATCAGCGACCCGAGTCGCCTTCACTATTAACTTATCTCGCTATAATTAATTCTCTAATGAGTAGAAATTGTTACTATAACTGCGTCAGATGATTGCATTATCTCTGTGTGGGCAGTTTTACTCGTATTAATTGGAGCAAATTTAAATATATATAAATTGTTCGTTTTAGGTGCTTTTTATTAATTAAGTTTTTGTTCAGAAGTTTTTTCTTTTTACCTTTTCTTACTCCTAATTGAAAATTACATTACTTTAAATGGTAAAATCTACCATGGTGCATACATAATATTTGCACTTGTGGTCAATGTAGATTAATTATTCTCCAATTAATACAAAAATATAATCTTTGTTTCATTCAGAAAAATTCTATTTATTACATAAATTACACGCGACAGCATCTTCAGTTTGAAGCTACCTAGTTCTATAACTCAATAAATATTATTAATTGTTGTTGCTACTGTTGTTTCAAACGTTACTGCATCACACACTAAATCAAAATATAAATAGGTATAATATCACGATTGTGACCAAATTTTAAATGTTTTTCGGGATTTTCGGAAAGTAGGTATTCAAACATTTGGTTTACAATGTTACTTTAGTTGTTGTGTATTATATAAAACAGCAATATCGCAATTTTGACAAAATTTTAATCGTTTTGCACCTTTTGTATAGACTATTTTCAGAAGTATTCAGTTATTGTTGTTTATTTTTATAGTTATACCTAGTTTTAGGTCATATAAAAATACCACCTTTTCTGCGTTTATTTCTAAAAGTTGCAAGAGAGAAATACACAGTGGCGGCCCGTGTATAGGGGCCTTAGGGGCCGGGCCCCACCTATATTTGTATAACTAACCCAATAATTGTAGTTTTAAAAAATATGTTTCGTGCAATTATTATTTTTGATCTATTTCTAACACGTTTTATTGTTTAATAAAAAAATTACTGCAGTATTTTGTGGTAATATTGTATAATGCGGCTTAGTACGGTCTTTGAGGCCAGCCGTGTATTTTGTATGTGTAGAGCACGGGACATGTATGAGGCGCGTGCACTACCAGTCGTGTTTGCTTACCGATTCTTTCATTGCCTTATTTTTTTTTCTCGTTGTTGGTATGTTTTATTGTTTTTAGTGTGTTTAATTATTATTGTTGTCGTTTTTTGTTAAAATTTATTTTAAAGTTTAAATTTTTATTGCGTCCATAGACGATACATTTTAACTATGAACAAAATCGATAGTTTATCGGAAAAAACGTTTCTCGTTATTAAGTCTAGAAGAATAAAAAAAAATAAGTTGTTTTTGTCCCCTGGCCCCACCTGTTTCTATTGTCACCAGCCGCCACTGGAAATACATCTGTATTTTGTTATTATACATTTACACAGAAAAGGAAGAAAATTTGACATACACCGCTAACATTAAAGCCAAAAAATAATCATAATAGAAAATTGAAACATTACAAGAGAGAAGTGCAATTCAGACCACCGGTATAAAGTGTGGTTTGCCAACCTTCATACTTAAGGTAGAAAAGTTGGTGCCTATGGAAAAATGCAAAGAGAGAATGGTCCTTATTCGGCACCCTTTTTTTTAATGAATTTCAATTGCAACCATCTTCGTTGGCTATACAACGTAAATCCAGAGTTTTGTTATTTCATCTTAATATTTACTACAAAAATATCCTCGGATCGGATCGCAATTTTTTCGAATGTTTCAAACAAACAACACTAAAAGATAATGGCGATAATAGTCTTGCCCATAAAAATGTATTCAACCCTCGCTTCTGTTGGTTATCTGCAGAGTAACTTAATTTTATATTCCTTTCTAATTTGGGATAGCTATTTTGATTTTTTACCGATTATATTGTAGTAACATACAACTTCGGAAAAGTAAGGGGCCACTACAACAGTAGTCCATATAAAGAATGTTCATTAAAAAAAAAACTCTAAAGTGCTTTGAAAATTTGTTTTAAGTATGTCTTAAGCCGCGACCAGACTAGTAAAAACTTACGTCGTGTGTTGAAATTAGAATACGTCGCAAATATTTTCGCCGCAAATTAAAGTTGAATGTCACAAACATTTACGTTGTGCGCGGTGCTTTGGTGATCAACGCGTGCGTGGCCCGTTTGGTTCGCACAGGTTTGTTTTCAGAGAGTGTTTAAGTTGTATTTTCCAAAAATGGATTCAAATGAAGATGCTTTTAATTCAAGAATATCACAATCATCGCCTACTATGGTATCCAAAGTCCTGTATTTTCATCCAATAGCAATGTTTTTAATAATCTGCCACCATCATGTTCATGTTTATTTTGGTAAAGATGTTTAATCTAATAACGTTTTCTTCTTTGGGACTTCTTTTTTTTTCTTAATTAGATAGTTCAAAATAAAAAATACAGCACATTTCGTTTTCTTCGTCATTAAGGCATGAGACATACTTAAAGGTTTATTTATTAGTCGATTTCAAATAACAATACTAATACAAATAAAGAACAGTTTCAGTATTTGTTAAAAACAAGTGTATTTACTACAGATACGTCCACACTACAATTCTGTAGCGGCGCAAAACGACACCGAATGGATTGCGTGCGTTGTATGTGGCGAAAATTTTTGGGTGTGTATGCGGCGCACACGTCCACACCCAGATAAATTTGTCATCTGTCACATAAATTTGCGCCCAATAGAACACACGGCGTAAATTTTTACTAGTCTGGACGCGGCTTTAGGCTGTATCTTACATATGAAAATCATTTCCAGGGATTGCTGCGAGTTTTTTTTTAATGAACATACGTTACAAACGCACGTTTCACAGATAAATTCTTGTATCTCTTATAAAGCTGCCTATTCATTTGAGCATTTTTGCGTGCACAAACGTTTGCCCGCACACACGTTCGTTTGCGAAAATTTTAAAATCGACACAATTATTTTTAGGTTTTTGTTTGTACGCGCAAATATCCGCTCCAGTTGTGCTTTTTCCTAAAGCTGTCTGCATAAATTAAAAATCTCGTCCAAACTGAGCAACACTTGCGCGCAAAATTCCTTTGAGGTTGTCCCCGACACCGACAACCGATGGAGCGTGTACGTGCGTGCTCAGACCTTGCGCGCACACCTGTTCTGCCGGTACTCATATGATCATTTTTGCGCGCAAACCGTTTGTGCGCGCAAAAATGCTCAAGTGAATACGCAGCTTAAAAGCCGCGTCCAGACTAGCAAAAATTTACGTCGTGTGTTGAAATTAGAATATGCCGCAAATATTTTCGCCGCAAATTAAAATTGACTGTCACATAAATAATTATGTATGTTGTACGCGGTGCGTTTGTGATCAACACGTGCGTGGCCCGTTTGGTTCGCACAGGTTAGATTACCAGATTTCAGACATTGTTTATTTAACTTGTATTTTCCAATAATGGAGTTGAATAAAGAAGATGTTTTGATTCTAATTCAAGAATATGAAAAGCGTCGCGTACTATGGGATCTAAAGGATAAGTGGCACTTCCACTATTAGTGATATGCTTTGTTTCGATATTTTGAAAAGATACTGCAGACTTGTACATATATTAATCCCCTGTAGCTAAAAAACGTAATGTGACAGCTAATCTTTCCTTTACAGGTATAGCTTCCCTGAGTTTTGTGTCCATTTTTTTAATTTTAGATCCAATCATACTTACAAATATTTCAAATTCTTTTGCAGACATACGCAAAATTTTTTGATAATGTCCTGTATTTTCATCCAGTAGCAATGTTTTTAATAATCTCCTACCATCATGTTCATGTTTATTTTGGTAAAGATGTTTAATCCAATAACGTTTTGTTCTTTGGGACTTCTTTTTTTTTTCTTAATTAGATAGTTCAAAACAATAAATACAGCACATTTCTTTTTCTTCATCAATAAGGCATGAGACATACTTCCAGTTTTACTTATTAGTCGATTTAGAATAGCAATACAAATAAAGAACAGTTTCAGTATTTGTTAAAAACAGAGTGCATTTACTACAGATACGTCTACACTACAATTCTGTCCCTTTGATGTCTCTAAAAAAACCGACACCGAATGGATCGCGTGCGTTGCATGTGGCGAAAATTTTTGCGTGTGTGCATTTGCGCCGCAGACGTACACACCGAGATAAATTTGTCATCGGCCACATAAATTCTGCCGAATAGGACACACGGCGTAAATTTTTACTAGTCTGGACGCGGCTTTAGCGCCACAATCACAGTAGAATACTTTAAATTTGAAGCATTAAGTTATCAACAACGTTGTCAATTATTTTGATAAAGAAGCTATTTCATGCATATTAATTTCACTGTACAATTATTTTTCACTTAATTATTATCATTGAATAATATCACTTCTGTTGGGGAACATATCGTAGTACATAACGATAATGAACACAAATAAAATTCCGGATTGCCATGTTAATTCACTGTAACTCTTGTAACAAATAAAAATCGGTTTAGGAAGTATTTACTGTTAAAACCAACAGCTTTTCATTTAAAAAATACTACCAAGTAAAATACAAATTTTACACTTACATTTTAGATTGTTATACTTCCTTTGTGCTAAGGAGCGGGCTTTTAGCACCTATTTGTTTGTAAGCTACACAGTAATGCGATAATTGTTTGGTGTTTTAACTAACTAATGCATTTTAGAGCTCTTTTAATTAAACACACATACATTCAACTTAAAAGTAAGTTATTGTGCAGTAGAGATTCCCAAAACATATATTTTTTTCACGAAAATGTATAAATCTGAAATTGCTATATTAACAGCATACTTGTTAAAACAATGTTAATCAATATGCATTTTACACGCAGGAAAACTCATAAAACATGAAGTTAAAAATAAATTATGAGTAAAATCACCATGATATTGGAGACTGGAGTTACATAATTTTAATATAATTTAATAAAAATAGGAAGTAAATTTGCAAGAAGTACGTCTTACTCAAACAAATATTTCTAAAAAGAAAATAAAACGGAAACGAAGCTTCAAAAATTTCCTTTAGTAAAATTTGCTATATTTACCTGTTGCTACAAGTACCTATAAAAAAATTACAAACAAACAACAATACATGCCGCTTAAGATAGGTAGACAGGACATTATTATGTGCATACAGACTTTTCTGATTTA
This sequence comes from Melanotus villosus, assembly GCA_963082815.1. Classification (NCBI taxonomy): domain Eukaryota; kingdom Metazoa; phylum Arthropoda; class Insecta; order Coleoptera; family Elateridae; genus Melanotus; species Melanotus villosus. The sequence goes on along the minus strand of OY720421.1, from coordinate 50,071,373 downwards.
AATAACACCTCAGTCAGTTATTTAATTTTTTATACTGGTATTATTAAACAGCGTCACCGTTAAAGTCCGCATCATATGGGACATTTCTTTATTATTTAGTTTACGCAAATTTAGATTTCATGGGCAGTTTTTGCTTTGAAAATAGTGCAAAATGACGTTGACGATCTTTTTATCGATCAGCTATACCTGTCAAATTCGACATTGTCCAAATTTGTTCAAATTTGGTATGTGGGTAGAAAACTGAAAAAGAAGCAACTTTTGCTTTTTACATTTTTCGAAATTTTGAAAATAACCTAACTTTTTGTAATTTTTTTGGAAATATGTCGAATTTAACAGGTATAGCCGATCGATAAAAAAATCGTCAACATCATTTTACATTATTTTCAAAGCAAAAACTGTTCATAAAATCTAAATTTGCATAAACTAAATAATAAAAAAATGTCTCACATAATGCGGACTTAACGGTGACGCTGTATGAAAAAATGAGCCATAATATATTTTCTAAGTTGCATACCTTGCATCCGAAAGAAGGCAAAGTTTCAGATTTTCCACATCAGAAAATCTTACCTGTTGTCGACCAGGGTCGAACCCGAGACCTTTTCTTACCTGCAACCTCTATAATACCGTATTATTAAATTTTAAAAGCTTCTGCTATTATTAATATACTATCGGTAGTAGCTACCGATTTAATTTATTTCTAAAGCTTTTCTATCCCCGAAGCAGTCCATATAGAATATTAAAATAAGGTTACGTACTTAAATTTGTTTTATAAATGAATTTAACTAACTTCGGCCAGTGTGATTAAAATACCAACTCGCGATATATTCTTAACCACTATTAACAGTGTCTTAAACTATCCAATACTTTATGTACATATAAATACGTAAATGTAGAATTTTTGTTCTCTATTTCATTTAACATTTAACATCTAAAATAAAATTCTTTGATGTAGTCAGAAGTTAAACGTCTGAAACTTGCGGACAAATGGTTACAAATTAAGCGTTTCTAAAGCCTGAATAAACCAAGTAACATATTTATCTTGTCTAACATACAGATGAGCAAACAGGACAGAAATACGTAATAAGATAGGATGGTATGAAACACAAACATAACTGGATTATGCCCAAAACAATTCCATACTTCCTGTTAATGATCTTACAAGAACATCACACAAACTAGGACGTAGACAGATATTAGGGGGCGTATAAAAACCATGCAGATATATTACCTATGTACATATATTAAATCTCGTTGATTTATTCAAATGTTTACTCAAAATACAACTGCAATAATATAGTTATTTTTAAATTGTAATAATAAGTTCCTATCCACTTGCATTAATAGTAGATTACGTACCAAGTGCCGAAAAGTGGATTTTTACTAGACGAGTAGCAGGTTTGAGTACGAGCGATAGCGAGTACTTAAATGCCGTACGAGTGCTAACTGGCGGGTGACAAACGTCTACTTTCGATGTCAAAAATTCATTTGACAAGGTATGGAAAATGTCACTTTCGAACAGAGGTGGCTAAAAAATTGTTTTTAATATAACACGCACGGGTATATCAGAATTGTACATACAAATTCGCAAAGGCGATAAAAAGTGACAAGGCGAGCAATTATTTGAAATAAGTTTAAAGGCGAAAACGAATGATACAAAGGTGGGTACAGACCAAAATCTAGACTTTGGTCTACAGACATGCAACAAAACTTCGTGTCGTAACACCGTCGCGTAACAGATTTTTGTTGCGCATCGAAGATACTGTGTGCCGAAGATTGAAGCGTATCATAACGTCGTCGCGTATCGTACGAGCGAACATTCTGTCGTTCCATCATTTAGTATCTACCTATTATTTAGTTAGTATTTTGAAATACGGCAAAAAGATGGAGATTGCTGCGGCAGCCTATATAGTTATGCATCATCTTGTTTATAAAAATGTTTACTGTGGTATGAAACTCCAAGGCAAGTTCCTCCCAAGCATCATTATTTTTCATTTTGTTATAATATTTAGGATATTTTGTATCCCACAAAATTTCTTTACTTCGATACACCTATATAAAATTAAGGGTAATTTCTTCCGTCCACTCTATTGCAATATTTCTTTTCAACGGAAATGAAAATGAAAATAAACATAAACGCTAATATGTTACGCAGACCTGTCCAGATATGCAAACAAGCGGTGCAACGTCAGCGAGTATCATTTATTTGATGTGACGCTGAAATACCGACAACGATGGGCCGCCTCGATGTTACTATGTTACAGTGTTACGCTGTTACGAAGTGCCTTACAGACTTGTTACGCTGTTACGAAGTGCCGTACAGACTTGTTACGCGACGGTGTTACGACACGAAGTTTTGTTGCATGTCTGTACCCACCTTAAGGTCTTCTTTTGAGCGCTTGGCGTCATCATCCTAAATTGATCACACGACATTTATTTTAAAAAGTTTTTAGGGCGAATTCTGCAGGAACACCGCAGTAATGTGAATAATAACCAGTATATAATAAATAATAGTATGCTTAGGTAACTTAAGGTTTATACCATATCTATGAACATAATAACGACATTAATCATTTCTCAAAATGAATAAAATCTAATCACACTTCGAATTCGTATGTCACCCAAACATATTACTAAACAAAAAAGTATGCTCCTTTGCCAACTTGAATCATTCATTAACCAGAATTTTGTATAGTCTACTTTATATCTTTATATGTTTGAAATCAACAATTTACAATTTTTGTTTAATTGTACTGTTAGTCTATTGTGTAGCTTAACAGGTGTATGATTTAAATGATAAAAATTTCTGTTTTCATAAAATAGTGTACGACAAATCTAATTAAAATATTCTGGAGTAAACGACAACTACTCTTTAAATATAGGATGTTCGTATAAACTCATTTCACTTTACACTTAGGGTTCCTTTCTCTCCCTCACATCCTGTTGCTGGTGTCATAATAAAATAATGACTGGGAGATGTTATTGCGATTTGTATTTATTAACTACATCCACCGACAAACATTTTCAGGGCTATAACAAACTTTGTTTCATTTCTAAAAACAAATTTGACGAAATTAAGTGAAAAAACAACAAACAATGAATTCCACATCATTCCAAATATTGTTGGAAAGTACTATTACTTACTTACTTATAAACATTTCAATAATAAAAAAATTGATAATTTCTCGGGAAAATTGTAATCACCTAAACAATCAACCAAACTTGTATTACGAATCGTATTAGCTTAGTTTTTGTCTTTTCCTGTTATTTGGATTCATCACAAGTTGAAACTAAACAGTTTCGTAATCTTAATATAAGAAATTCTTTACTTAAACTTCTACTTTTAGAATAAAACAAATAAGAAATAGCACTACATAATGAATTCGAAGACTTCCACGGTCAGTGTCAGTATTAACAAAACGTCTTCAGGATTGGGACCGTGTCATTTTGAGACAAAAGAATGCAAGAAGCAGAAAGGTAGCGGGAAACCCTTCTGAACCTTTCAGAAGGGTTTCGCCTCTGGCTTGGTTGAAAAGTTGAGTTACCGCTACCCTTCTGCCTCTTGCTAAAAGAGTTGCGCCTCTGGCGTGGTTGACACGTTGAGTTACCGTGCTCTTCTAGTGCTCCCTTTCCTACTGAAGAAGAACCTTATAAAAGTGGGCGAAACGTTGAGTCTTTTGTCTCAAAATGACACTGTCCCAATCCGGAAGAGGTTTTGTTAATAATAGCACTACATCTTTGTTAAAAATCATAAGCGATAAATTTAAAAAAATAATAATTCACCAAAATTTTAATATTAATAATATTATTTTGTTGGTCTCTATGGTGTAGAGATGGAGCAAGAGTGCCTTGTAAACCAAAAGTCTCCGGTTCGATCCCGAACAAGGTCTGATGAAGTTTGTAATTAGGAAAATATCTGAAACTTTGGTGTCTTTCAGATACGAAGTAAAACCGTATGTTCAGAATTAAAACGATGTTTGGCACGATAACAATCCCTCCCAGGGGTTAAACTCCCTTGGATTTGGCAAAATTCTAGTTGGGTAAAGGTAGTAGTGAAAGCAGTTGGTGTCCATCGAGATTCTTGGCACAAACAATTTTGGTATGTTTCTCCACATACCCAAATTATTGCCTTTCTTCAAACTGCTTAACATGATGAGACAAATAATAATTCTAGTAATTTCACCGAAGACAGAAAAAATAACCTTCTCTAATTGAAAATGTAGCTTGTGTATCAATTTTTATGTCGTACTCTTTTTTTATAGTGCTCTCCTCATAAACATCATTACGATTTTGCACAACTACAAAAGTAGAAAGTGCTATAACCTTGTTAAATTGAGAATTTTAAAACGTAGCTTCAGATTCAAAAATAATAGAAGCACGATAACGAAAAAAAAGGAGACACAATAATGTCGAGTGCCTTAAAATTAATTACTTAGCATCATTAGTTGGTGATTTAAATACAATAAATTATGTTCTAATTTATTTAAATTGGTAGTTAAATATTCATTGGTTTTAATCTAAATGCGTAAAAATTCTTGAGCAATTTATCGATTAAGTCTAGAGGATCTTAGAGTATCTTACACCTACACGTAAGCCTAAACACGCAAACACCAGCATTCCTGATAAATTAATCCCGTAACATTCTCGCTGTAAAAGGAATATAATGCAGTAAACTAAATACTCGGATTAAGCATAGCTTTGTTCAGCAAACTAAATAAAACCAGCTTCATTTACTTGAAGTGTAAACCTTTGAACGTTAATGCTGCCTAATGTAAGCGAGTAGTTCTGTTTACTAATAAAACACATTGGTAATTAAGCGTTGCTAATTTGGTAATAAGCATCCGCAAACACAGAATTCAATTAACGTCGGCGTTCGGACTGGGTTCGAGTATTCTGAATACCAGAGCTAAATACGCGTTCTGCGGTAAGTACACTTAATGCTAAAAATACTGAAGATTACTTTTCTTTATTATAATAAACGATAGATACATATTAAACAAAATACTTTACGTAAGCAAATTAGTTTTAAAAAAACATGTCAAATGTGTATTAAAATTAAATTGAAATAAAATAGATCTTTTCTTTCAGCAACCACTTTATACCTTTCTGAAATCTGCTAAGTCCTCAAGTCTCTAGACAGAAATTACTCCAAGTTTAGTGTTTTAAGAGCTGTAAGATAACATGAGATCGAAAAAATTTCACCTCAAGTTGGCTATGAAACATGAAAACACAAATTTAGGCATGTCGACTTTTAAGTCATACAAATGTCAGGTGTTGTTTTATAGGTTATGTGAGGTTATGTCATATGTCTGTTTTGCCGTCAGGCATATAAAATGTCACTAACTCTATTAAACACAGAATTCAAATCTGCCACCAAGAAAATGGAGGTATACTTATATGTATTGACACTTGAGCAATCAAGTGAGCTGAAATTTATCTTAAAGATATTATGTACTGCGGTTATTAGAAGAATAAATTATTAATAACTTTGGAATATTGTTCTTTGCAGCTCAGTTACTAACGTGTGTCTATAAACTGTCGACATCTCAGTTGCTTTGAAAAACAAATTACAAGTCTTAGATTAAATCATACAAGACAATGACATTTTGCAAATCTTGACATTTGGTTTTGTCTTCTGAATCTAATTACGAAATATGTTTCTGAAATCATAACCTACTGGGATGTTGACAGTTTATAAACACCCGTTACATATGTTACAGATTTAACTAATATAGGGAAAAAAGCTACTTGTAACGTTTCTGTAAAAAAGACAAGATGTTTAAAAGAATCTAGAAATTCATGGGCATATACTACTCACTTAAACAAGAATAAAACTACTAATAAACATATTCCAAAATCAATGCCTTCTGAGATATAGACCATTTGCGATCTTTGAACTTTCAGTAATTCACTTGTATGTGTTGTTTAACCAGACTAATACATATCTACTATTTGGTTCAATTTTTTGGTAAACGATTTATTGCAACTGCTGGAAAGAGTGTCGTTTATGCACGACGGAACTCATCCTCGTGTTCTGCTCATTGTCAAACAGTACTAAATAATTCCATGAGACAGAGCTGAAATCTGAGTCACATTACACATTTATTGTAGTTGCAAAAAAAAACGAATTCACTATTGATTTTCGGAATACATTTATTAAGAGTAGTATACGCTCCTAAATTGTTCGATCCTGTTATAACACTCCATACCGGGTGATTCACGTAATACGCGCCCCTTAAATGCTTCAACATACATAAGCTGCTAGAAATACATGCAAATTAAAAAGCAAAGTTTGATGGGTTGCCTATTCCAACTGTTAAGGGGGCGTCTTACGTGAATCGCCCAGTATATGCATATATTTTTATGCATGTCTAGTCTGTCTAGCCACATTTTGGAAAATTATCTAAAATACAGGGTGTGTATAAATTGGCGAAAGAACTACAGGTGGCGATGTTGGACATAAAATTCTGAGTCGAAAATCTTAAAACCAAAAGATTGAACAAGGCTTCCTCTGTCCTCGGGAACCATTTTAAGGGACCGTACATTTGACATGCATGTATAACAGGCATCTCGTCAATTACTTGTTCTAAAACGTTGAGGTATTCATCGGCATTAAGACTATTCGGCAAATAAATTGGTCTAACAACCCTATGGTTTATTATGCCAAGTACTCTGGTGACCATATTCTCGATATTCTTGCGGATTTTCGTCAGCCCAATGGTGAATATTATGTGTATTAAACACGCCATCTCTAGTAAACATGCACTCATCGCTCCAAAGAATACGTCTCAAGAAGCCGTCATTGTCCCGAATTACATTTAAAATCGTCTTGCAAAACTTCAATCGGGCTATGTTATCATTTTCATAAAGGGACTGAACTTTTGAGACATGATAAGGATGAAGAAGGTTTTATTTTAGAACCAAATGAACGGTCTTATTGCTGGGAATATTTAATGTTGCAGCTAACTGCCGGGTGCTGACGGAGGAATCTTCTTGTACTGCATCTAAAATTTTCTCTTCCAGTTGTACTGTGCGTCTTTGCCTTGGTCGGCCACTGTTTACATTCCTTGGAACAAATGAACGAGTTTCACGAAGACGTTGGTCCAGCCTTCGAAAAACATTTGCTCTAGAATGCCGCCGGTTTGGATAACGTGCACGATATTCACGTTCTGCCATACCATATCGCCATTTCCATTACAGAAACCAAATACCATGTGCATATCAGAAAAATCATTGAACGTAAGATGATGACAAAATAGAACAACTCTATGACGATATTACTATGGCAAAGAATTCAGAAAAAGCACATTTTGTGATTATCACAGGCGACCTAAACGCAAAAATTTGACAAAAAATGGACGGAGATCCGGAAAATATCGGAGCTTTCGGATTAGGTCAAGAAACCCTAGAGGCGAAAGACTGTTAAACTACCTGCAGAATGAAAACTTGTACTGCATGAATAACTTCTTCAGAAAAGCTCCACAAAGAAGGTGGATCTGGAAGAGCGCTGATGGAAAAACTAAAAACGAGATTGATTATGTTCTGACAAACAACAGAAAAATATGCACAGATGTGTCGGTTCTAAACTTGTTTGACACCGGAAGTGATCACAGACTCATAAGAGCCACCATCGTGATCAATACCAAACAAGAACGGCTTAACTTAATACAAAAGAAGCCGAAATATCTAACAACTGAAGTATTAAGGCAGAAAGAAGCAGTATACCAAGCGGAACTAACAAAAAAACTGGCTCCTACGCAAACATTGGAAAATATGGAATTAGACTTGTTGACAGAAACAGTCACAAATGATATACAAACGGCCGTTAAAAAAGTAGTAACAAGAAATAAGTCAAAGTGTAATAGCAAAATCTCACCAAATACCGCGAAACTAATAGAAGAGAGAAAGAAATTAGACCGAGACTCCGATGAATACAAATTAATAAACAAACAAATATCCAAAGAAACTAGGAAAGATATTAGAACATACAATACTCAACCAATCCAGAATATCATAGAAGATAACATGAGCATGAGAGTGCTGAAATCTAAACTAGAAAAAGGAAGACCAAAAATAAATAAGATTTAAAATAACCAAGGTATAATTACAACAGACAAGTATGACATTGTAAAATTAATAGAAGACTTCTACAAAAAGCTGTACACTTCCACTATCACAAAACCTAATATACAGAGGAACACTATTACAAACGTAGGGTCGGAAGAGATTCTTGAAATAGATGAAGAGGAAATAAGAACAACACTAAGACAAATAAAAAATAGAAAAGCTCCCGGAGAAGATCAAATAACAATTGAAATGATAAAAATAGTGGAAAAGTAATAGAAGACACGCTTAAGGTATTACTTAACAAATGCATCAAAGATGGAAAGATACCAACTGTTTTTGTGTTTGAATAGCTAATTCTTCATCCGCTGCAACGTTTGCTGTTTACCAAATAAAACGCACAAAAATGGTTTATATATTTAATGTGGACTGTAACGTAACTTATACATGTTTGTTATGCGGCGTCGCCGACACACACACCTGTTCAGCTTGCCGTAAGACATGACGCGCCCCGACTCGAGTCGAAGACTAGCGAACGCAAGTGCCGCTAAAAACTAAAGATTCAAATATGCTCGAACACCAACTAAATGGCAAAATGCAGACACAAAAATTTTATTCAAAAAAGGGGACAATGCTAACATTGAAAACTATCACCCCATCAGTTTGCTGTTCCATCTGTATAAGTTGTTGACGAAAATTAGAACCAACCGTTTAAACAACAAATTCGACTTCTACCAGCCGGTGGAGCAGGCAGGATTCCGAAAAGGTTTTGGCACGGCAGATCACATACAGTTGTTCCCCTTCTTTTGGCTTTCATAGACTATAGAAAGGCATTTGACTCCATCGAAATGTGGGCCATTCTCCAAGCTATGGACAACGCTGGAATCGACACAAGGTACTCAAATATTCTAAGATATACCTGTATACGAAAATGCAACTATGCAAATAAAAATAGACGATTAGGATATGGTAACCAACAAAATCCTAATCGAAAAAGGTGTTCGGCAATGCGGCACAATATCTCCCAAGTTAATCATCTTGGCACTAGAAGATATTTTCAAAAAGTTATCATGGAAAAAAAGGTATAAACATCGATGGCGTATTTCTAAGCCATTTAAGATTCGCGGACGATATCGTTCTTATAAACAACGATGCAAGCGAACTAAAAGATATGATAACACAGATAAATCGAGAATCTGAGCTGGTTGGACTAGAAATGAACCTAGAGAAAACAAAACTCATGAGCCAGGCCGAAGAACATATTAATATAAGAAACACAGTCATCGAAGCAGTAGACGAATATGTATATCTTGGACATACGATTAAACTAGGCAAACAGAACCAAACGGCGGAAATAATAAGAAGAGTACAACTAAGTTGGGGAGCGTTTGGGAAATTAAGCTTTGTTTTAAAAAACTTGCAAGTTTCGATCAACTTGAGACATAAAGTATACAATGCATGTATCCTGCCTGTTATGACTTACGGCATGGAAACCACAACGCTTACGCAAAAGTCGGCTAACAAACTGAGAACGACACAAAGAGCCATGGAAACATGGAAAGGGCCATGCTTGGTGTTACTTTGAGAGATAAAATCAGAAATGAGGAAATTCGAAGAAGAACCGAGGTTACCGACGTCATAACTCGGATATCAAACCTAAAGTGGCAATGGGTAGGGCACATCGCACGACAAGACCCAACGAGATGGACGAACAAGATCACACATTGGATGACAAAACGAAGTGTGGGCCGACCGCAGAAAAGATGGCTGGACGACGCGACGTAAAGAAAGTAGCGGGGAGAGGTTTCAGAAAGCAAAAGAGAGGAAAACATGGAAAAACATGGGAGAGGCCTACGTCCAGGAGTGGACAAATGGAGGCTGAGAAGAAGAAGAAGATTGAACGTAAAATCCATTGTTAGTGAACGAAACAAGAAAACGAAAATAATAATAATTAATACTAACAACTACGAGAACAGCAACGATGATACAAAATTAGAAAAAGCAAGCCCACTTGTAAATTTTAACACTTGTCAAGCTTTCACGTTATCAAGACGGAAGTAATTTAGAGTCGCATCACTCTAGAATAATTATTGTTTTACAATGCTGCCATATGTATTTTTTATAATAATAAGTTAATGAAGAAATGTTTAAAACACGCTTTTGGGGCTGAAAAAGAACATCTACGGAAAAAATAATTTTTATAATTCTTCTTTCTTCTAATTTGCAGCTCTTTCTGTCAACAGATAATGAATTAAAATACTTATTAAAAGACTTCATTTTCAAACTTTGGAGATCCCGTGCATCTGCATACCCAGGAAGCTTGGTACAATAGGCGATTTCACCTAATGAAGTTATTTTTAACAATTTCAATTTTAGTAAGTTACCTCCCCCCTTGCCAATCAAGCACAACCTCGAAATGTTGTTCAAAATAAAGTGAGCAACTCATTTAGAGTGGGGATAATATATGGTTTATGTATTATTAAGTTTTTTATGTTAAAATGTATTTTTATATTACAAAGAGGTTTTCTTCTAATACTGCAGTCTCCATAATAATTGGCCCACATTCACGTTGAGATCTGTATCAAGTATCAGTACCGCGATACAAATCTCAACGTGTATGTGACTGTCTCGGTATCGATGTATCAGTATCAGCTGGTATCGACATCTGTATATTAGAGCATCGTAAAGTCACCATCAATAAATGAATCCATAAAATCTGACTTGCATATAATCCTTCACAAGCCCTTCATAAATTGCCCGGCATGTTTCAGGAATAATGTTTCCAAGTAATTGTGGGGAGATTGCCGAAGAGAATTTTAGGTATTCGTAGCTATTTCCGGTGGCCAAGTATCGTAAAAGCACCATCAGTCTTTTCTCTGCACTTACTGCTTCTCTCATGACAGTATTCTGTTTTTCAATTCTTGGTTTTACTATTTCCAGTAGATGCCTAAATAGCCTGTCATCCATTCGCAAATAGTTTTTGAAATCGTTTGGTTCGTTGACTTTTAGTTCCTGAAGTAAATTGAAAACTGTATACTTGTTTCTCTCACGTAACCATTGCTTTGTCCATATTCTTTTTCGGCGTCTTTTTTTCTTTAACGATTCCGACAATGCTATTGCAACTGCTACAAACACAGGTTCGACAGGAAACATTTTAGTCTGACGTTTCATGATTCGGTATCACTGTGTATGGTTGTACTGATACTTGATACAAATCTAAAGGCCCCCATTCACGTTGAGATCTGTATCGATACATGTATCAGGTATCAGTATCGCGATACAAATCTCAACGTGTATGTGACTGTCTCGGTATCGATGTATCAGTATCAGCTGGTATCGACGTCTGTATCGCTGTCGTGAAACATCGATACCGCGACCGTGCAACTGATACCATGTTTCAACGTGTGTGCGCCAGTATCACTGTATCGCGCGAATAAAGTTAATTAAATCATGTCTGCGGATCGAGATTTTTGGGAAGAGTTTTTGAATATGTATGTTATATCCGTGTTTGTGGATTTCTAAGTCAAAAGACTACTCAAATAGACCACTTCGTGAAACGGCAACAGCAGAACTTGGTTGAAAAGTGTAAGATTAGGTACCCTAACGCAGATCGCAGTTTTGTTACCAACAAAAATGCATAACTCAAAAAAGTTGTGGAGCATCTTCTGATGGCCAAGTATCGTAAAGTCACCATCAGTCTTTCTTTCCCACTTACTGCTTCTCTCATGATAGTATTCTGTTTTTCAATTCTTTCTTTTACTATTCCCAATAGATTCCTAAACAGTGTATCTTCTTCTTCTTCTTCTTCGTATTTCTCTTTACAGAGGACTCGTGACCTATGGAAACTAGTTTCATTTACGAACTTTTCGGACTACTTTTCGCCAACGTTCTCTGTTTCTGGCTTCTTTGGTTGCATTCTGGAGAGATGTACCAGTTAGGTCTTTAATTTGGTCTGTCCATCTTTTTGGAGATCTGCCGCGTGATCTTGGACCCTTCATTCGTCCCTGTACCACCAATCTTTCTAGGTTATTGTCATCCCTACGTTCAATATGGCCGAAGAATCTTAACATTCCTCTATGAACAATAATTTGGGATATCCTTGTGAGTGCGAGTTCGTTAATTTCTTGGCTAACAGATGCGTTTGTTCGCCTGGCAGTCCATGAAATGCGGAGAATTCGTCTCCAGCACCAAAGTTCAAAAGAATCACTGCGGTTGAGGTCTTGTTCTTTTATGGTCGATGTTTCAGCGGAATATAGTAAAACTGGAAAAACTAAAGTTTTCAGTCTCTGTTTCTTTGTGTCCAGTGTTAAGTCCATGTCCTTCCAGATTTTCTGTAAATTTCGCAGTGTACTTCTTGCATCTCGCATCTTCTTCTGATTCCATGAGTGCTACCATCTTCATTGATATTAGAGACGACCCAAGATAGATGAAATGACTTACCACCTGAAATGGACCTATTTGCTTGATGTTCGGCATCATACAGTGTATCATCCATTCGCAAATAGTTTTTGAAATCGTTTTAGTTCCTGAAGTAAATTTAAAACAGAGTATACTTGATTTTCTCACGTAATCATTGCTTTGTCCTTATTATTTTTCGGCGTCTTTTTTCTTTAACGATTCCGACAATGCTATTGCAACTGCTACAAACACAGGTTCGACAGGAAACATTTCAGTCTGACGTTTCATGATTCGGTATCACTGTGTATGGTTGTACTGATACTTGATACAAATCTCAGATACATGTATCGCCACTTGTATCGATACATGTATCGATACAGATCTCAACGTGAATGTGGGCCTTAAGATACATGTATCTGAGATTTGTATCAAGTATCAGTACAACCATACACAGTGAGACCGAATCATGAAACATCAGTTTAGTTCAAAAGGCCAGACTGAAATTTTCCTCTCGAACCCGTGTTAGTAGCAGTTGCAGTAGCATTGTCGGAATCTTAAAGAAAAAAAGACCCCGAAAAAGAATAAGGACAAAGCAATGATTACGTGAGAAAAACAAGTATACTGTTTTAAATTGACTTCAGGAACTAAAACGATTTCAAAAACTATTTGCGAATGGATGATACGCTGTATGATGCCGAACATCAAGCAAATAGGTGCATTTAAGGTGGTAAGTCAGTTCATCTATCTTGGGTCGTCTCTAATATCGATGACAGTGGTAACACTCATGAAATCAGAAGAAGATGCGAGATGGCAAGAAGTACAAGGACAGGGACATAACACTGGACACAAAGAAACAGAGAATGAAAACTTTAGTCTTTCCAGTTTTACTATATTCCGCTGAAACATGGGCCATAAAAGAACAAGGCCTCAAGCGCAGTGATTCTTTTGAACTTTGGTGCTGGAGACGAATTCTCCGCATTCCATGGACTGCCAGATGAACAACCGCATCTGTTATACAAGAAATTAATTAACTCACAAGGATATCCCAAATTGTTCATGAACGAATGTTAAGATTCTTCGGCCATATTGAACGCAGGGATGACAATAACCTAGAAAGATTGGTGGTACAGGGACGAATGGAGGGTTCATGATCACGCGGCAGATCTCCAAAAAGATGGACAGACCAAATTAAAGACCTAACTGGTACCATCTCTTCAGAATGCAACCAAAAAATCCAGAAACACGTTGGCGAAAAGTAGTCCGAAAAATTCGCAAATGAAACTAGTTTCCATAGGTCACGACTCCTCTGTAAAGAGAAATACGAAGAAGAAGAAGAAGAAGAAGAAGAAGAAGAAGAAGATACACTGTTTAGGAATCTATTGAGAATAGTAAAACAAAGAATTGAAAAACAGAATACTGTCACGAGAGAAGCAGTAAGTGCGGAAGAAAGACTGATGGTGACTTTACGATACTTGGCCATCAGAAGATGCTCCACTCTTCAATGAAGTTACAACTTTTTTGAGTTCTCTTCGGACAGCACAACGAAAGCTATGCAATTTTGGTAACAAAACTGCGATCGGCGTTAGGGCACCTAATCTTACACTTTTCAACCAAGTTTTGCTGTTGCCGTTTCACGAAGTGGTCTATTTGAGTAGTCTTTTGACTTAGAATTCTACAAACACGGATATAACATACATATTTAAAAACTCATCCCAAAAATCTCGATCCGCAGACAGGATTTAATTAACTTTATTCGCGCGATACAGTGATACTGGGGCACACACGTTGAAACATGGTATCAGTTGCACGCTCGCGGTATCGATGTTTCCCGACAGTGATACAGACGTCGATACCAGCTGACACTGATAAATCGATACCGAGACAGTCACATACACGTTGAGATTTGTATCGCGATACTGATACTTGATACATGTATCGATACAGATCTCAACGTGAATGTGGGCCTATTTACATACACATCGAAAAAACGTAAACAATTGTTAGAATGTAAAGGCCCCCATTCACGTTGAGATCTGTATCGATACATGTATCGATACAAGTGGCGATACATGTATCTGAGATTTGTATCAAGTATCAGTACAACCACACACGCTGAGACCGCATCATGAGACCTCAGTTTAGTTCAAAACGCCAGATTGAAATTTTCTTCTCGAACCCGGGTTTGTAGCAGTTGCAGTAGCATTGTCGGAATCTTTAAAGCAAAAAAGCCGCCGAAAAATAATAAGGACAAAGCAATGATTACGCGAGAAAAACAAATATACTGTTTTAAATTTACTCCAGGAACTAAAACGATTTCAAAAACTATTTGCGAATGGATGATACACTGTATGATGCCGAATATCAAGCAAATAGGTCCATTTAAGGTGGTAAGTCAGTTCATCTATCTTGGGTCTCTAATATCAACGAAGGTGGTAACACTCATGAAATCAGAAGAAGATGCGAGATGGCAAGAAGTACAATGCGAAATTTACAGAAAATTTGGAAGGACAGGGACATAATACTGGACATAAAGAAACGGAGAGTGAAAACTTTAGTTTTTCCAGTTTTACTATATTCCGCTGAAACATGGACCATAAAAAAACAAGACCTCAAGCGCATTGATTTTTTTGAACTTTGGTGCTGGAGACGAATTCTCCGCATTCCATGAACTGCCAGATGAACAAACGCATCTGTTATCCAAGAAATTAATGAACTCACAAGGATATCCCAAATTGTTCATGAACGAATGTTAAAATTCTTCGGCCATATTGAACGTAGAGATGACAATAACCTAGAAAGATTGGTGGTAGAGGGACGAATGGAGGGTTCAAGATCACGCAGCAGATCTCCAAAAAGATGGACAGACCAAATTAAAGACCTAACTGGTACATCTCTCCAGAATGCAACCAAAGAAGCCAGAAACGGAGAACGTTGGCGAAAAGTAGTCCGAAAAGTTCGTAAATGAAACTAGTTTCTATAGGTCACGACTAACCTGTAAAGAGAAATACGAAGAAGAAGAAGATACACTGTTTAGGTTAGGTTTGAAATACTAGTCGATTCGAAATGTCAAATATTAAAGATCTTTTTGTGAACTGAGCTGACTGAGCTTTCATCGTACTTTTCGCACCTCGCTCATATCACGCTTCTCAGTTCAAATGAAATAGTATCAAATTGGGACGCTTTGCAAAAAGAAAGCACCTAATATTTTGGTATTAAGATTTTCAACTCAGAATTTTATGACCAACATCGCCACGTGTATTTCTTTCGATAAATTTATGCACACCCTGTATAAGCATAATTAATATTTAAACATCATGAATTTTATGTAAGTATATTTATTTGTTTATTACATAAGTAATAATCGAAAATAACAACTGTAAGATCGTACATTGTGTCCTAAAACGATATTTTATACTTTCCTTTGGATATACTGCCACCAGAAAGCATAAAATGTCAATTTTGTCGCAACAAATATTCAGAAAACATGAACTAATCGATTCGAATAAATCCATACGTGATTTAATACGTACACTAAATTGAAGACTTGATTCATCACATACTCCACATGTCGATACAAGACTCTTATAGGTGTAGATACTTTAATCTGATTGTTTTCTTACGAAATACGAATTTTAGGGATTATTTCGTGAATGAAAAAGTTTTAATAGCCAATAAATCGATATTTTTAGAATTCCTTGTTTTCGGCAAATTGATATTTATACATATAGATATATCGAAAAAAATTCCAACCTTATGTAAGATCCACCAAATATGTATGACCAAAGCTATGAGTGCCTTGAAGTTAAAGCGCAGCTACAAAAATCGCGTTTTCTATTATAAAAATTATTAAAAATAAAAAAGAAATAGCTAAACAAATCTAATGCTTACGGTAATAAGTATTGGTACTTATATTCTTCTTTTGGTCAACAAAATAACGTATGTTGGGCACAATTTTCAACGGTCTTTAATATCTCTTGGAAAAACTTACATACATTAACGTTTTCTTACAATAGGTACCTACGTTCGAAGAACAGAGACAGGCCGTATATAGCATTAAACATCTTAACCAGTATAAATAAAAGCTTAATAATGAAATTTATTACTGCTCTTACTATACAAATGTAGATTATTTTTTAGAATTAAGAAAATACTTGGAATGCCTTACTATTTTTATTGATTTATTCCTGTTACTTTAAACGACTTCTGCAATAATTATATTTTACAACACAGAATTTTAACATAATAACTACCTAGAAGAATGAGTGTGTACGTATAAATTTAAATGTCGCAAATATAACTTTATGGAATGCAGTCTGTAAACAAGGCGGCAGTTAAGTTTCTCTTTTAATAAAAGCACAAGTAGAAAAAACAAATAATTACCATTCAAATTGCTAATGTAAATGGGCACATGTACCGCCGATTGGATAAATAAAAAAAGCTAATTACAATAAACGATAGCATTTATAACTTAACGTCTGTATGATTCCTTATAAGAAATTTTAATTAAATACTACGTGATGTGAATATTATTATCATTCGTATTTTAAATTGTAAACAATTTCAAAATCGTTTACCACCTGCAGTGCCAGAAATTAATATTGTTACTAAAGCAATTAGATCTATAATTATATTAGTTCTTCAGGAATAAATATTGACTCATTTTACCCAACTAGCTGAGCTACCTGTTGCAATTCATTATTTACAAATACACAACTTTTACAGTGGCCAGGATGGAGCAGTGGTAGAGCGTCAGGCTAGCGTTGCGCTAGTCCTTGGTTCGAATCCACTAGTGATAATTCGTCTTTGGGCACCTACTAAAGACGCGACGCTCTCCTCCGAATACAGGCCTAAGAGACAAGTATTCAAAAGGGTTTTGTTGTCAAAATGTAGAAAAATGTTTAAATCTAAAGACATTGCTTGAATAGTATGCCGTTATTTTGTATAGGTACATCAATTTGCTAGCCAAATTGTTCGTTCTAATTTCTACCTGAATTTTTACATTGATCTAATAATAGAATTATTTTCAAAATTTAAAGTTGCCGTCGAAGGCCATTTTTGAGATTTATAACTCGAATTAAATGACTAAAAATTACAGAAGAACTTTCAAAAAAACAAACAAAATCTTTCCAAACATTCTGAAATATTTCGAAAAAATTCCAGTTTGCCTTGAAGGGCGTTTTTTGAGAGTTAGAACCCGAATTCAAGACCTAGAAAATAACAAATTTTCCAAAAATGTGACGAGAGTTCAACTCAAATTAATAGACCAAAAGTTACAAAAAAGAATCCATGAAATTCAACAAAAAATTTCCAAACTTTTAAAAATATTTGCAAATATTTCAAGTTGGCTTTGCAGATTATTATTACCTTATCAAAAACTTGCTGTAGTATTTACCAGTAACAAATTTAATAGCATTTTAGTTTACGTGTCAGACTTAAATGCAAACCTCCATGAAGACCTTTGTAAACGTAAAAATAAGAAACCTATCGAAAAGTTGCAACTACAAAGTAGTAAGATTTAGGTAGAATCGATTATTAATCAAGTTATTAAAGCTCAATGTATGTTCTAATTTAAAGTAAAAATTTATTCTGTTGAGTCTGATCTGCATAAGTGCATAGACGCTTAGGTAAAACCTCAGTGTCTAGGAATCGGGAATTTATTAATAGTCGCTTAAGATTTACGTTTATTAGGGTTAAAAATCGTAGGTTCTAAAGAAGTTAACAACCATATACATATACATCTTCTTCAAAGCGTTAACACTTATTTAATTACGTAATTATAAATCATACATTTTAAGAAGGAAGATCGGTCGGTGGCAATATAATTCAAGAATATATCATTCACACTAGGTTAATGAGGGAACAAAACTTGAATACATTAATAAGGGTTATTGATATTAAAACAAGTGGGCGAGTGACAGGTTACTTGATTTATTTTCGCAATATCCTGGCGGGAAATTTAATTCGCCTCTTAAAGATTTTTAAAATTAAAAAGATCGTAATATAAATGACAGTGTTATGACAGCCTCCTGCAAATGCGAGTTTTTAACTTTCATTATTAAAAAATATTATTTTTAAATCTGCATCTGAATGCATCGCGTTTGACTTATATGAAAAATTAAATGAGGCTTGCTCTGACATAAAACTGAAATAAACGCTTTGTGAACGTTAATTATTTTTCCAGAAGCTTTTGAATTAACGCCTTTATATTTAGCTCATGAAGCTAGAGTACAGTTACCATATTCAGGACTGTTACAGTTAAATGTTGTATAGATTCTATCACAGAAACTGTTGTGCAATTAAATCAGTTGACTACCTAAAACGAATATTTTAAATTTTTCGTTATATAAAATAATTCCTAGTGGTTAAAAATACGTGCTTCAAATAGCATTACATAATATTTGTACAATTATTAAATACAGTACAGAGCAATAAAGAAGTAACCCAATCTAGAGGACCTTAGACAAGAAAACTCTTTGGCTGATCTTAATTCACACCAAATATTTAAATGTTAATGCTGAACCTGTTATATTGTAGAATGTGATTCGATCTACAACATACAGTTTCGTCAAAGGCCACTCACAAATACATTACTTTTTGATCGCTCTGTATAATAATATCAACTGTATAACGAAGTCATACAATGGTAAATTTAGCAAAGAATTGCCCAATTGGATTAATCTTAAATGGTATCATGCAATAGAAAAGATATAATTGCCCTAAAAACAAATAACAATTAATTGTGGTTTGTAGTTATTTTATAAACATTTTACATAATACTAAATATTTACTTTATATTAAACTTTCCTCAATGGCTGTAGACGATGCAGTACTCATGAGCATTTACAATATATGTATCCGAAAATAAATTATCATTCTTCATCTTTACTATTACTGTTTAACTTTAGCTATTGAGTAAATCTGATGCGATAACACGAAATTTTTACAAAAAAAATCTATTTGTGTATGCAAACCACTTGTAAACGGTTTTTGTTTAATTCCAATTTATAGTAAATAATACAGAAACTGTAACAAGTGATTGTGTAAAATGATTTTCGAAATAAAATTTGTAATAATCTGAGCTTACTTAATGCAACTCTTTTTACAGATTACAGCACTGCTAAATTAGCTCAACTAACCTAATTTATTGATTGCTAGTAGGTACTGCCTGCAAGGTTTTATTGTAAACAACTAAACTTTCCACTTTTGTATTTAATTTCAAAGTTACTCAAATCAAATGCAAGTAGTTGCTCTTAACTAAGTTACTGTTCACGGTACAAAACACAGATATTAAAAACACTTTCTAAGATCAATTTTGCAGCCGCCTATTATTTTTTATATATGTATAAATTTATTAAGTACTAGGTGCAATCTGCACTGCAAATTTGGTGGTTTAGCGTAATATCTGTAACATGAAAACAATCGAATACTGCTCAGTTTTTAGCTGCTAGTTAATAGCAAAATAAACAAATAAAAATAATGATGAACTGATTATTATTATTATCATTTATAGATATGATGAATCTAAAGGTTTACACATACATATTTCATGTAAACACTAGTATTTAGCAAATTCATGGTAGAAGGATTTACATGACCCCAAACTTGTTGCGACATTTTTCACTACATTTACTTATTTCATCTCTGTGTATTTATTTTTAGGGCATACACCACTGCGTATGGAAATAAGTGATCCACTACAGTGTTATAGAAGAAGAAATGACATGTTATTTATTTTGAGATATATTTGTTTCTATCAAAATCTTATTATATTTTAGCAAATAAAATTGAAGAGATATCATAAAAAAACATATACATAACCAGCCTCCTAATATTTTCTAAATAACAAATCCTAAATTTGTTTTGGAACTATGAGCTCGTTTTAAAATCTAACTGGCCTATTATAAATTCTGCAGATTTCCACCAAATTTTGCTACTTATTGTTCATTTATGTATGTATCTCTATTTAATTAACAAATAATCTAGCTGGAAGGTTTTCGCTTGATAGGAATTGATCACATCCCTTTTGATCTACAGGTACGGAAATTGCTACATGTTCAAATAAGCAGCATAGCGAAAAAGAAAACTTCCAAAGAAATTTACAGAACTGAGAGTTGTCCAGCCCAAAGAGTGTACCAACTACTGTTGTAGAATTGCAATAAAATTAATAAACACGTACACCATATAGTTTTGTGAATTTCGTTTATATTATAAGTTAAGAATAAGGCACGTCAAAATATTATTTAATATGCAACAAATGCAATGATTGAAATGTGCAATTTACAGTTACTTGTCAAATTCAACCGAATTTGAATTATTTTTTTCTATATTTAGTTTTAAAACAAGCTGTAACAAGGGATATCTACCTACTTGAAATTTTAAAGTAAGGGTTGTTAGGGTTTGGAGGATTAGTATGGAGGTTGAAAATAATCTTTTAGATAGTTATTTAAAAATAGAAATTGAGGTGTTTACTATTAACGTTTTTTAACTTCATATTGCAGTTACATTGTTTAAGTCGATTGTAATTTGTATTTCAAAAGGGTGCTGGTACTGTATTTGGTAATGTAATGAAACTACAAAGATTTTGTAATGCCGAGAATTACCAGTCCAGATTTCTTACATTTTCAAACATATATTTTTAGGTACTCTACGGTAATGTTTATAATATACTTAATAACTCGCGGGTTTTTATAAATAACTAAATTTTAAGAAAAAAATGATAGAAAATTATTACAGGAATCTAATATATTTGTTGGCATATCTGTAATTTATGCATCTTGAAAAGGCTAGTATTTATACCTAATTATTTACTGAATATGTAGGTAATCCAAGTAAACAACCTATCAAAATGAAATGAAATGACAGTTTCATAATCAATAGTAACATGCTTAAAATCGACCCAAAGCAATCTTCGTATCGTCATCTGATACATAACTTGACGGTTCTCTACTCCATTCCATATCTAAACTAAATTGTATTACATCTTCCCAATCTGAGAGCCAAGAAACTCTGCTCTGTTCTGAAACAAAGCAATCCCATCAAGCGATAGCATCGCACATTATGACGTATTATTAGCGCATTACAGCTATTGGAGAGCTATTCAATTATTGGAACAGGGCCGTTGCGGCAAGCCGGCAAACTATGATCAAATATCGTCGTTTTCTTTGGGAGATTATCTCTTCTCTTGCTTTCTTAAGCAATTTTTGGCTATATTTTACTTTCGTTATTTCTTGTTAAAAATGTCGGCCGAATTTCAGGTATAACAAATTATTATCAGAAATTCAACTTGAAGGATTTGGTAAAATTTAGTCATTTTCTGCATATCAACACTTACTAAAGTTATTATTATTCGGTATTGGCTCATAAATTACTTACAATTGTTAGCGAACGTTTTGCTTAGTTAGACGTACATAAACGAATATGTTAAAAAACATATGTCCAACAAAGCAAAGAGGGTTATTATGTGCGTATTGTCCCGTCAGCACGCCGCTGGGCATAGGAAAATTGCTTTCCAATCCTTGGACTTTCCCTACTCAAGTTATTACAGTTATACGTTTCTCTCCGACCCTCTTTCACTTTTGTCCGCAGGAAGCGCACTTCTTTTAAACATTGCAACAAGATTGGATTTTTTACAGAAACATTATACAAACATCGGCACAAAACACTTAAGACATAATTTTATATTCCCTATGATCAGTTCTAAATTCCAACAACTGAACGTTACTACATAATTCAAAATAACACAAATAATAGTATGATTTTGTTATAAAAAAATCAACCACATTTTAAACCATATAAAATTTAAGGAAAAATTATTTTATTAATATACGATATGTAACTCGAATACTATCTACTGCCTAACTGCTTTAAACTAGAACAATAACAATTAAATTCATAGTGCAGCTAATTTTTCCAACGTAATGGCTAGATAAATACACTAGTTAATAAGTAGTATATTATTCAACGAGCGTGTTATGATAATTATTATTACTCAACCAGAGCGAATTCGACCGAGTGAGTAATAGCCATTACACACCAATAGAATAGGTAGGTACTATACTTTTTCTCTGGCTAAAGACATATTTTCATGAAAGTTGAAAATGTATAAGATCACGAACTAGCTAGCATAGTTTATGACAACCGTCAACAATTTTTTATGACATGATAGATAATAACGCAACAGTGAAACAAATAATTTGCAGATTCGCAATTGGAAGAAAACCGTAAATAATGCGATTTGCAGTTTTGTGATTGGGACAACTGCGAGTTATAAGCTATAAGTCATAATTCAGCTCTGTAAATTATGGGGGCCATTATTTGACAGGAAACGTGTATATTATGGATGTATTATTGAATAGTAATAGAAAAATTTGTTACTCGGATAATCATGGTTCATCTAAACATAATAAAAGAGTAGGTACATTAATTAAAAAACTGTAAACTATAATAAAAAAAATAAAAACTGTAGGCTATTTAAAAATATGCGAAATAATATTTTTAATAAATTTTTTGGTCACACTACGCTAATATACGAGTATATCCACACAATCTTGTTACAGAATGAAAAATATATAGTAGGTATGTCTATAATAAGAATTATAAATCTTTAAATTCCTTAAGGGAAATGTTAAAATATTCTATTAACAGAACACAGATAAAATAAAATTGTTATATGGCATATTAGCATATAATTATCTAGAAAACTCAATCTAAATCCAACAGAAATCTAAAAAACCTATACATTTTTTTCAATGTCGTTTGCATTTTCCATATAGTGAGTCACAGCAAAGTTGCACCCCTCAGTAACTACCCGATACACATATGCGACCAGCTAAAAGAAGGGTGGCCCTGTCAGAATAATGCGTAGTTAATTGGATTTGTTTATGCGTGTGTTGCGTTTGAATATAATTTTGAGTGGGTCGGAATTGAATAAGCTTGTTTAGGGAAATTGTTATTTTTTTATTTCAGACCGTAAGCTGCATTCATTTAGTGCTTCATTCTGATTTTTCATGGGAAGTAACTCCGGGATATTGAATAAAAAATACACATCTGGAAAGGTCAAGAATGAGACATTCTGTTGGCGTTGATATCAAAATAAGGGCCATTTAAAATTATCAATTTTTAAAGATGAATTTTAGTGTTAACAAAAACTGTTTGTTTAAACAAACTTAAACTTGGTAAAATACGATTTTAACTCGGTTTCTCCAAAGCAATAAATTAAAATAGTAACTAATGTTAAATTCTATCGCATGGTATCAATTTTGTAATTCAATATAAAGTCAAGGAACTCCGCTTTGCGGGGAGTTTGGCTCACTTCCGTCCTATAAAGTGACAGTTTATCACACTCAAATCTGTTGTTCCGGACAGCTTATAGGTTTTTGTCATGATGCCCTTCGTTACATGGGCGTAGATTTGAATGTGTGGTTTCTTTTCAGTTTATTATCATTATTGTTGTTATTATTGTACCATAAATATCAACCGCTTGTATTTCTAGTAGGTATATACTTTCGCGAAATAAAAGCATGATGTCCAAAAAGCGTAAACAAGACATCGAGAATATAATTTACTGTTACCTACTGCTTTTATACTCCAGTTAAAATATAAATTAAAACGATATCAGAATAATTTCTAAGCAACTGCCAGAATATAAGATTAATAAAAATCCTTGTCTTGCACCTAATATATGCGTTATTCAATTTAATTTTCAAATTCACAAGGTGACAGATGTGTACCATGGAAGAAAGACATCATTTTACCTACGTACAGGGTGTTCCGAATTAATGGCTCACTATTGCTAACTCTATTACAGTTATAAGTTGCACAGTCGGTAAAATTAGCAAAGTACTTAGTTGTATTTTTCAGACAGATTATAATAATTAAAACAAACAAATGGGGTTTTTGCGATAACCAACAAAAAGAAACAAACAAATGGAATGGAATCAAAATCAAAACGTTTTATATTCACTGCCACTCTACCATTAAATAAGTTTACAACTAATTTTCTATTTATTTAAAACCCATTACCTTTGAAATCTACCAACCTCTAACAGTTAATTATTTGACAAAATATTATTTTTGCACTAAATGCATGGGGTATATTGAAAACTTGTAAATAGGTACTACTGTACTTCATTAAATTCGTAGAATGCGTACTTTCTCAATGAGATCTATTTTTTTGTCAGCTTAAATCTTGGTTTACAAGTGCCAATTACTTTTTACTAAAGAAAAAAGTAAAAAAAAAAGTGCACCATAATAAAATGTTTCCGCAGTATGATTATCTCAATAAGCTTGCAGATCAGAACATCCGCCCAGTCGATATTGTCAATCACCGCATTCTGTTTACCGAACGGGTGAGCAGCTCTTGACCATGAATCCTCCGCTTTCTCCTCCTTTACGATTGTTTTCTGCTCAAACACCCCTAAACCAATTCCAGAATTTGAATTAGTTTTATATATCGTTTACACTGTAAAATTACCTTCCCTTTCACTGTTGAAAATAAGTATTTTAGGCAATATTTTGTGTACCAAATAAATATTGCTATATTTACATTATTACATTGCACTTTTTTCGTTGTTTACTTAATACAGTTTCTTAGTACACCGTTGGATAAATTGATACGATATTTAAAGATTAATTGTAAAATTTAAGAAATAAAGAACGACGTATCTCCCCCGCTCTATTTCTCTCGCAACATACTATTTTTGATATTTAAGAAAAAGCAAAATTTGCTTCGTCATTTATAGTTAAAACTTAGCTAGCGGGTAATTACACAAGTTGCGATAAATAAAGTTTTACTTTTCGTAATTTATTTTATGTCAAAGGTTAATTAACAATGAAGTGATTTCACTTTTCCAAAGTCACAATTATAATTAACGTTAGGTATTCATGATACCGGTATGCAAATACGAACTAATAACTGACTTTGCACTTTTTATTATTAAACTAAGGCAATTGCTTTCATAATTAAATCCATAAACAATAAAGAATGCATGTTTTCTTTTTAATACTAAAAAATGAATTTTTCATGAACGAGTAACAGTGTATAATATAAATTGATGAGAATATGCATGATTGGTTACACCAAATGTAAAAACAACATCGAGTGGACGACGAGCCGCTCTTATTACAGTTTCCTTTTCAATTTTGTTTCTCTATTTGAGCGTAAAAAACAAATTTGTTTTTTCTCGAGTCCATTATGTACGGGATGGGAATCAACCAAGACCAGCTAGATAAAGCTAACTAACTCTATACCTAATGTATTATAATATTCCTGATTTCTTTTATGTAAGACAATATCAACAGTAAGTAATAGGCGTAATACCTAATATCATTTTGTTTTAATACGGTAAATTGCTGTGAGTCAACGATATCTAATCAATGATATAATTGATCGTAAATTATAAAGTTATCTTGTCTCGTATCATTTTCCTACAATTTAAATAATTTTAAACATTTTGTATATACGGTTTTAATTAAAATCAACGAGTACCTCAAACATCTTACAATGTTGGGCGACTGTTTATAATTAAAAAACAGCACATCTATTCAATTTTCTTGACGTAAATCAATGCCACTTTAAATTAAAATGAGTATCGCAAAAGACTTAAAAATTCCATTATTTATCAATAAAACGCATTATAATAACTTATCGTGACAAGGATTGATCCTAAAAGGTCTATATGTGACATATTTTAGATTACAAAAACCACCTTTTTTATATTAAGATATCTAGTATTTGTGTTTAATTTTCTATGTATGTATATATCACTGACTAATTCTGAATTTTAACTTACACCAAAGACAACATAAATTATTTGATCTTTGCTTACACTATAAAAGGTGTTCCGAAAATGTAAAAGCATATGTTCACTACTCATAGTCTCGAAACCCAGTAAAACCTAGCATACCTAAACGATTATTGCACAATAGATATACACTTCCTGTTCTATTTTTTATTTTGAACAGACATCATGTTGTTTAAGAAAACTTCAAAATAACAATAAAACTTTCATCTTTAAGTGGTCCAATCCTTATAGGTCCATTAACGAACAGAGATTTATGATGTTAATCGTGATTGATTGTAACATAATTAAAGCTCTATCCTGTATTGAGAAGTAAAGAATAACAAATATTCACAGCTTACTAATAGCAAAATATATTGAAAGGAAAATAGGGAAAACTGATATAAACTTTTTTGCAATCCGAAACAATCCGACGCCCGAAAAGGCATTAAGGATTAGAAAAGAAGAAGCAATCCGAAACAAACAAACAAGTGCGAGGATTTTTCAACAGAAACACGTTTGAACTGCGCAGCCGCGGCTTAATCGCTACGACAACGGAATTCAGTTGTTTATATTGATTGTTTAGGTACTAGTGACGCGTCTGCCAAAAGTATTTGCTGTTTGTTTCTTTCTAAGCATTGTGATTAAGTTGAAAAATGGCATTTATGGTATAAAATCAGTCCAAAGACGATCTGCGTGCTGTTATTCAATTTTTGGCCGCTGAAGGACGTCAACCAATGGAAATTTATACGAAAATGAAAGCTGCATATGGTGACTATAGTTGTCTCACACGGCAGTCGTTGAATTGTGCAATAAATTTCGACAAGGAAGAGAATTCACTAAAGATCTTGCCCGTCCAGAACATTCTCGTGTTGCAGCATCAGATAAAAATGTGAGACAGTTGGAAATAGCTTTGCGCACAAATAGGCGCGTTAAAGTTAGAAAATTTTCTGAAATGTTGAGCATCAGTGTGGGAACGTTCAATACATTATTCATCCTCTTGGCTATCACAAAGTTGCTGCTCAGTGGTTTCCACGACTGCTTATTGAAGAACAGAAGAATTTGCCATCGGCCTTACCACCACAGCATTTGATATGCTATCAACAACAAGGTAATGCCGTTTTACACTAAATTGTTGCTGGTGATGAGTCTTGGTGTTATCACTACGAACCAGAATCCAAACGCCAGAGTAAAAGCATCACGAAAAATAATGGTGACCAGATTACCAAGGTGTACTGCTCTTAGATTTTATAGAACTTGGTGTCAACATCAGTACTAAACAACATGCGGAAACCTTAAACTGTTTACGTGCCAGCATCAAGAATAAACATCCCGGGAACCTTACAAACGGTGTCATTCTGCTGCACGATAATGCTCGCCACCCATGTAGCCCGAGCGGCTCAAGATCTACTTGCTCCTATGCGTTATAAAATCTTACAATATCGACCTTACAGTCCAGACTTGTCCCCCGCGCGATTTCCCTATGTTTGGCACATTAAAACAATCTCTAAAATGACGACGCGACGCGACGGTTCAATTTGGACTCTGAGGTAAACTTTGCTGTTAGAGAATGGTAGCGCAAACAGCGGCAGGAATTTTACCAGCAGGGAATCTATAGATTAGTGCACTAGTGGGACTCATGCCTTAATGGTAATGGAGTTTCTTTTAAATTCATTGAATTAAAGGTGTTTTACTGCCTCCAAACGCGTTTCTATTGAACAATCCTCGTAATGTATTATCTCGTTTTTAACATCTTTTTAAAGCGTACAGCTTACTCATTCAATCAAATGATTTCAATTATTATTTATTTTGTAGATACTGAAGAGAAATGTATAAAGTCAACGTGATAACAAGCATTTAAAATGTTTTAGCATATTCAAAATCCTAATGCTAACGAATTTTGGACACACGCAAATCAATTTTTACCTTCAAGATTACCTCATACTTCCTGATATATAGGGTGTTACCGCAATTCCAAGGTTTTAACTAGAAATATGAAAATCTTTCTTTAGCTATTGTTAGATATCGAACTTTCTATACGAGAAATTTTGCAATACCAGTAAAACGTTTCAATTAAATGTAACTTAAATTTAAGCAGTGTTGAGAAGGGCCGATTTAACTCATTATATGAAGTACTTTAAAAAAAATTTTTTGTTTTTTTAATTGTAATTCACACATAGAAAATGTTAACAACGAATTATCTATATACTTAGTAATAATATCGATTATAGTTTCCGTTGTTTAAAATCGTCGGATGCACATATCCACGTCCATACAAAACAGCTAAATTTACTAAATTTATTTTTAGTGAACTATGTACCTTTATTTTAAATTTTACAAAAAATGTAACTGTATAACTTTTAACTTTAATTTTTGTAAAATAATTCTAACATTAGCAAAATGTTTTGATAAATAATTTTCAAAAATTTAAGGATGAAACGTCCTTTTCAGACACACACTCTTAATTTATTAGTTTTGGTGATCTTACATGAGTATGAGAGTATGACACATAATCATGTCAATAGTATACATATATATTGTTGTGTATTTTGAGCATAAAACATTTTAAATAACATTAATACATCCATACTATAAACACAAACAAGTTTATACAATTTATGAACATTTTATTAACACAATTTTACACACATCAAGTATATAAAATTGAATACCAAATTGATTTTTGATGTAAAATCATTTTATTGATTGTTTACGATTTATTAATACAAATTAATTACAATAAAGCAAATATTAACAACAATTAAGTTATAAAAACGATATTTAAAGTTGACAATGAAGGATAGAAATTCAAATATCCAGATATTTATTTCAATTTACAGTACAAAGCTGATTTTTCTTGATGAAGTAGTCTTTTGGAACACTTAGATCAGTTTATTGTGCTAGAAATAATGATTAAAGTTAAAATCATAACGTATTATCTGAAAAAGATAAATTTCAAGGACAAATGTATGTGAAAAATAGAAAGTTACAAATTTCTTATTTTAAAAGGTTGAGACAAGGTATAAAACATAACTAAAATGTTTTAGAGCATATAAGATTTAATTTTGTCAAGAATTTAAATGTTAAAAGCAAGAATTATTGAAATTATCAATAAAAATGTAAAATTGAGTAAACGTCAGATTTCAAATGCAATTATCAGCCAAATTGATAATTTTAGAGAAAATTGATAAGAGACAAAATCTCATTATTTTGTCATAATTAATATAATTACATAGTTTTTAGTTTAGTTATTAATAATTTTGAAAAATAGGTAAATCAAGTAGAGTTTTAAACCAAGAACGAAGTAAAGAAACTTTTTCTTTAAAGTCAAGTTTAAATAGGTTTAATTTAAATAAAAATTTAAATTAAAAGTTAAGTTTAGTTAGTATAAATAATTTTCATTTAGTTAATAATAAATTTTGATTAATAATTAAGCGTAAATAAGTAATTAAAGTTAAAGATGGTTTGAAAATTGGCTAGATTTATTTATTTTACTTGGTTTTAACAAAAGAAAATACGTCAGTTGCTCGTAAAAATCCATTGGGGATGCACGTATCTAAAACGCTCCCAAAGTTTGTTATTATGACGTAGTAGAGTTCTTTTGTTTTTATTCTAGAACAATAAGACAGATGAATATCGGGTAGCAACTGAAATGTGGTGAAACAGATATCACGTGATCTAAGAATGATTTTAAATAAAAAGTGTAAAATGAAGTGAATTAAAATAAACAAAACCAATTAAAATAAATAATAAGAAAGTACTAGTAAAATTTACTAATAATAAATAGTCGTAAAGAAAATTTGAGTGTAATAATAACAATAATATTTACATTTATGTAAACGTTGATAATTAAACCAAGTGGGTTATTAAATAAATGTAATGTGAATTTTCTTCGTTGAAAATAAAATTAGTTAAATTGTTATTTGAATAAAACATCGTTTTATTTACCTACGTATTTGAAGGGTAATCCTTAATCTAAAACAAGGAACCTGGAAATTTAAACAGTGATTAATTAGTGAAATTTAAACAGTGATAAAATTATAAAGACAAGTAAAAATACAAAGACTTACCATTGAGAGTGTTGGGGTTGGAATTCATGGGCATCAACGCAGAACAGCTGATTATCAATGCAGCTGTGCCAAACTTCGACCTTCACCAAGATTTACCCGGATTTTAAGAAGTCACCAGATAAGTCAATTAAATAATTTTTTTTTGTGTTTTTATAAAATTAATTTGAATTTTGATTGTTGTAATTGTTAATAAGGTAATTTTTATAAAGTCAGATTAAATATTGAAAATTTTATGAAGTAATTGTTAATTCGAAACTTGATGAATTTTTATTGTGAACGTATGATTTTAAATTTATTCACTATTCAGTTATCAAAAGTTTATTTGTCAACATTAAATTATTGCAATCTTTTGAATCCTAACTACAGCTAGAACCCATGTAAAAAACTTAAATTGAGCTTGTTATGAATTTTCGTTCATGTATTTTGGAATGTGATGAATTTGTTGTTGGTGTTTGTTTTTTGCAGGTGGTTTAGATACGGAATATTTATTTGGTATTTGGTTTTATGTATTCACACACACATCTGCACACAACACATAATAAGTTCAATAAAATTGTTCTGTGGTCACCTTGATTACACAACATAAATTTGGCGCCCAAAGTCGTGTGGCTGTGTTATTCTGAGGGTTGCATATTCATATTTAATTTGATTTAATTACTATTGTAAAGTTATATGAAGAAATTTTTGCTTCATACGGATAAGAAAATTTTAAAGCATAAGAAATCCAAAAGTGCAGGAAAAATTTGATATTAAATTTGAAAAGATGGCGAATAGATTTTCTTGTTGGAGAGAAGAGAAAATAAGCGATTTAGAGTGGTCAAAACTAATGGAAGAGTATGAATCTCTGCCAGAGTCATTTAAGTTAGAATTAAGTGGAATGTTAACGCAAATAAATGATTTAATAAAGGAAAAGGAAGAATTAGGTTCAGAAGTAAATGATAGAAGTGATA
The DNA here is from genome assembly GCA_963082815.1 of Melanotus villosus. Taxonomy (NCBI): domain Eukaryota; kingdom Metazoa; phylum Arthropoda; class Insecta; order Coleoptera; family Elateridae; genus Melanotus; species Melanotus villosus. The sequence continues at coordinate 50,040,116 of OY720421.1, read as the reverse complement.
GAATAAGAAATGAATGTATAGAAGCCAGAAAAAGGAATATACAAGTGAAAATTGAATGTTTTAATAAAGAAAGGAATAGGAGAATAAATAGGGAAAACAAGAATGTTAATACAAAATTAGACAGGAGGGTAATAGAAATGGCAGATAAAAATAAAGCAGGTTTTTCGGTAGAAAAAGGTGAAATGGGAGAGTCAGATTTATCAAAGGTAATTGCGATGTTAATGGGTATGAATACAAGATTTGATAAGTTAGAAAAAGATAATGAGAATTTAAGAACAGAGTTAAAAACTGATATTAAAAACGTAAATTTTAAATTAGATAAAAATAGTAAGGATCTAAATAGTGTAAAAGCAGAAAATAAGGATCATTTTAATAATTTAAAAACAAATTTTAATTTTAAATTAGATAATCAAAATAAAAATTTAAGTACAAAATTTGATAATCAGAATGAAAATTTAAATGCTAAATTAGATCATTTAGTTGAGGAAAATGAAGATTTTAAGATAGATTTAAGTATGAGGTTAGATAGTCAAAATGAAGATATGTATAGAAATTTTAATAATTTTACAACAAAATTGAATTCAAAATTTGATAGCCAAAACGAGAATTTTAATGCAAAATTTGATAGCCAAAATGAGAATTTTAATGCAAAATTTGATACTCAAAAAGAAGATTTGAATGCAAAATTTGATATTCAGAATAAAAAATTAGATCAAAATAATAAAAAATTAGAAGATTTTAAAACAGATATTAACACAAAATTTGATAGTATGAAGGATGAGAATAAAAATAATTTTGAGAAGTTAGAAACAGAATTGAATAATGTTAATACAGAGTTGAATTTAAAATTAGATAGTCAAAAAGAAGAGTTAGATACCAGTTTTAATAAATTGAAAACAGAAATTAATTTTAAATTAGAAGAAAACAGGGATGAAATTAATTATAAATTAAATAAACAAAATGCAAGATTAGACAATCAAAATGCAAATTTAAATTTAAAATTAGAAAATTTTAAAACCGAGTTGAATACAAAATTAGACAATTTAGTTAAAGAAAATCATGATTTTAAAATAAATGTAAATTCAAAATTAGACAAAAATAATGATGATATTAATAATTCAAGAGGGGAAGTTAAAGTAGAATTATGGGATGTTAAAACTGAGTTAGTAAATAAGATTGAAAATCAAGAAAGAAATTTTAATGATAAACTTGAAATATGTAGACGAGAAATCAAAAATGAATTTAATAATAATTTTATAAATATTAAGGAACAGGGATTAGGAGTGAATATTATTAAAACACAGTTGGATAATATGATTACAAAATTAAAGGATAGTAGAAAAGAATTAAAAGAGGAAATTAAAAGTAATTTTGAAGATGAAAATATGAATAATGTAAGAGGGGAGAATATTAATGATAGTTTAGATACAAAGTTAGTTCATGAAAGTAACGAAGTAGGAGATATTGAAATAAAAATAAATAACGAGATTAATAACAATGATTGGAATTTGAAAGAAGTAGATAGTATAAATAAAGAATTAGGAGGTAATTTTGAAAGGAAAAGTAAAAACAATAAAAGGTCCAAACATAAGGGAAAACATAAGAATTGTAATGAGAGCAAAAATAATAAAAATAAACGCAAATATGAGTTTAAAGATAAATATTTTGTTAAATGCAAAATAAGGAATAAGAATAATTTCAGAAATAAAAATTACAAGAATAATTTCAAAAATAAAAATTACAAGAGTAATGTAAGAAATAAGAAGGGTAAAAATAAATCCAAAAATAAGACGAAAAGTAAAAGTAATAAGAGTAGGAATAATTTTGATAATAAAAATAAGTTTAGATTTAATAATCAGTATTATTCTAAAGATAATGATAGGTATAGAAATTTTAAAAGAAAGTTTCATAATAAATTTAGGAATAATTATCTTAAGTTTCTACGCAGAAATTTTAATTATAAATATGATAACCAATGTAGGTTAAACAGAAGTTTGTTGGTAGGATTCGCCTATGATAGGGAATCAACCCCTAAAAAGAAAAAGAAATTAATTTAAAGTTAACGGAGATTTAATGTTGACGACTGCAATGACAAAGAATATTCTAAAAATTAATATTTTGTACAGTAAAAGTAGTTAAGTAAAGTAAAAATAATTATTTAAAGATTAAAATAATGTTATAAATAAGAATAGTTTAAATGATAGCTTATTATGATGTTTTGAAAAGTTAAGCTCTTTATTTACCTAGTTTGCCAAGAATGAAAATTTATAAAATAAATAATGAAAAGTAAAGGATTGAAAATTTTAAAGATTTTAAACAGTAATATTTTAAATAAAAAGAATTGAATTTAATGACAGGGATGACAGTAAAGTGATATAATAATTGGAATAATAGGAAATTTTAGATTAATTGATACGGATAAAAGAACGGTTGATTATGAATTTTGATATAAAGTAGGAGAAATATAATTTTAATAATGATTTTGATTGATTGAAATAGGAAGTGAAGGTATAAGAAAGGGGGGTAAAATGAATAAATCTACGATGATATATGAATAAATCTACGATGATATAAAATAATAATGAAATATAAATAAATCTACGATGATATAAAATAATAATGAAATATAAATAAATCTACGATGATATAAAATAATAATGAAATATAAATAAATCTACGATGATATAAGGTATAATAATGAAATATAAATAAATCTGCGATGAAATAAATATGAATATAATAATATGAAAGATGAAGTATAATGAATATGATAGGTATGAAGTTCGATATTGGGGGGAAAAATATTTAAGAAAGGTAATAGAAATCATTATTAAAAAAGATTAAAAAGTTATTGAATAATAAATCATTGATTATAAAAGATTATATTTTTGAGTTAAAGGTAGTAAAGAAGGTTCTTTTAGAAGTAAAATATCCAATTCAACGTGTATATTAAAATGAAATGAATAAGAAAAGATTAAAGCTTGTTAGAAAGTAATTTGAGAAAGTAGAAAAGTCATCAATTAATTATGGTAAATCCTGTTGATTAAGTAAAGAAAAGAAAAGTTAATGTTATTAAAAAAATAATTAAAAATTTTGAAAAGGCAAAGTAGTTGATTAAAGTCAAAGTATTAAATTTTGAAAATAGGTAAATAAATGAGATAAGAAAAGCTAAACAAATATTTAAAAGGTAAATAAAAGATATTATCAGTTAAGAGGGGGATGTGTAAATATTATTTATGAATAAGGTAGGATTTAATTAGAAAAGTTGATAGGAATTAAGATTTGTAAATATTTTATTAATAAGCAAATATTTGAAAAATGGAACATTTATTATAAATCAAAAATTTGGTAGTTCTTATGAATTAAAATTTGTAGATTCAGATAGAATAAGAGGTAGATTTAACATTCAAATGTTACAACCTTATGTTGAAGAATAAATATAAGTCTGTAATTATTCAGAATAATTTTTAAAAAAAAATTTTTTACTTACCAGTTAATGTTTTTTTGAAAATTCTAAGAGGGGTTAATGTTGTGTATTTTGAGCATAAAACATTTTAAATAACATTAATACATCCATACTATAAACACAAACAAGTTTATACAATTTATGAACATTTTATTAACACAATTTTACACACATCAAGTATATAAAATTGAATACCAAATTGATTTTTGATGTAAAATCATTTTATTGATTGTTTACGATTTATTAATACAAATTAATTACAATAAAGCAAATATTAACAACAATTAAGTTATAAAAACGATATTTAAAGTTGACAATGAAGGATAGAAATTCAAATATCCAGATATTTATTTCAATTTACAGTACAAAGCTGATTTTTCTTGATGAAGTAGTCTTTTGGAACACTTAGATCAGTTTATTGTGCTAGAAATAATGATTAAAGTTAAAATCATAACGTATTATCTGAAAAAGATAAATTTCAAGGACAAATGTATGTGAAAAATAGAAAGTTACAAATTTCTTATTTTAAAAGGTTGAGACAAGGTATAAAACATAACTAAAATGTTTTAGAGCATATAAGATTTAATTTTGTCAAGAATTTAAATGTTAAAAGCAAGAATTATTGAAATTATCAATAAAAATGTAAAATTGAGTAAACGTCAGATTTCAAATGCAATTATCAGCCAAATTGATAATTTTAGAGAAAATTGATAAGAGACAAAATCTCATTATTTTGTCATAATTAATATAATTACATAGTTTTTAGTTTAGTTATTAATAATTTTGAAAAATAGGTAAATCAAGTAGAGTTTTAAACCAAGAACGAAGTAAAGAAACTTTTTCTTTAAAGTCAAGTTTAAATAGGTTTAATTTAAATAAAAATTTAAATTAAAAGTTAAGTTTAGTTAGTATAAATAATTTTCATTTAGTTAATAATAAATTTTGATTAATAATTAAGCGTAAATAAGTAATTAAAGTTAAAGATGGTTTGAAAATTGGCTAGATTTATTTATTTTACTTGGTTTTAACAAAAGAAAATACGTCAGTTGCTCGTAAAAATCCATTGGGGATGCACGTATCTAAAACGCTCCCAAAGTTTGTTATTATGACGTAGTAGAGTTCTTTTGTTTTTATTCTAGAACAATAAGACAGATGAATATCGGGTAGCAACTGAAATGTGGTGAAACAGATATCACGTGATCTAAGAATGATTTTAAATAAAAAGTGTAAAATGAAGTGAATTAAAATAAACAAAACCAATTAAAATAAATAATAAGAAAGTACTAGTAAAATTTACTAATAATAAATAGTCGTAAAGAAAATTTGAGTGTAATAATAACAATAATATTTACATTTATGTAAACGTTGATAATTAAACCAAGTGGGTTATTAAATAAATGTAATGTGAATTTTCTTCGTTGAAAATAAAATTAGTTAAATTGTTATTTGAATAAAACATCGTTTTATTTACCTACGTATTTGAAGGGTAATCCTTAATCTAAAACAAGGAACCTGGAAATTTAAACAGTGATTAATTAGTGAAATTTAAACAGTGATAAAATTATAAAGACAAGTAAAAATACAAAGACTTACCATTGAGAGTGTTGGGGTTGGAATTCATGGGCATCAACGCAGAACAGCTGATTATCAATGCAGCTGTGCCAAACTTCGACCTTCACCAAGATTTACCCGGATTTTAAGAAGTCACCAGATAAGTCAATTAAATAATTTTTTTTTGTGTTTTTATAAAATTAATTTGAATTTTGATTGTTGTAATTGTTAATAAGGTAATTTTTATAAAGTCAGATTAAATATTGAAAATTTTATGAAGTAATTGTTAATTCGAAACTTGATGAATTTTTATTGTGAACGTATGATTTTAAATTTATTCACTATTCAGTTATCAAAAGTTTATTTGTCAACATTAAATTATTGCAATCTTTTGAATCCTAACTACAGCTAGAACCCATGTAAAAAACTTAAATTGAGCTTGTTATGAATTTTCGTTCATGTATTTTGGAATGTGATGAATTTGTTGTTGGTGTTTGTTTTTTGCAGGTGGTTTAGATACGGAATATTTATTTGGTATTTGGTTTTATGTATTCACACACACATCTGCACACAACACATAATAAGTTCAATAAAATTGTTCTGTGGTCACCTTGATTACACAACAATATATATATAAATAATTTTAAAATATATTTAGCTTTAACTGCCAACATATTTAAAAAATACAACCCCTTCGGAATTGAACTTTTGAAACGTTTATTTCTATTATTAATTGGAAAAATCGTTAAACAAAACATTATTATTATCGTCCCTAATATTTGCTGTTATTATACCACTTGTAATGTACTCTTGCGGATCGTTGTATCGTTCTCTTTGTAAGAGCTTATTTTGAGCTTGGTCAGATACTAAATAATAAACTACAAGAATTATTACAATGTTTAACATCTTAATATACAAATCAGGCATTTAAAAAAATTTAAATATATACACGGTGGAAAATTTTTAGTAAAAGAAAGATAAAAAGAAACATTTAAACAGACAGGTATTGCTTAAAAATATTAAACCTACACCTTTTCCCAGCTGCAGACCCTTTTCCAATTGCTGATGCCTTTCATATTAACCTAATTAACTGCTAATTAGAATTTCATGTCACTGTCGCCGTATACTTGCCAGAGTAAACAAAAATTTAATTGCTATTTGATTTACTGCTACTGCTTTTGAACAAGAAAATTAAAGGGAAAATTGAATTTAGATAACGTACAAAGAAGCACTAAAAGAAAAATTACACAATAATCTAATCTTAAAATAATTATAACTATAAGGAATATTAGAGAGTTCTCACAAAACTCTTTAACGTTTAAATTTCACATTAACCTGAACGTTATTTGCAGTACATATATTTTGCAAAAACTTCATATTACGTAATTGATACTTTTTTTCATACTTTTATGTGTATTCTGAAATATTTTAAATGTTTTGGCGAAGAAACTTAAAACCATAATATACAAGGTGCCCATTTTAAAACGTACGGACTCAAAATACACAATACACTGCACTGTTTAAATATTGTAATTTTTAGATGTAGTCATTTGTGAAGTATTATGAACGGTGTCTGTTTTAGAACTTACAGGCTTGACATTTTAAAATGGACACACTATATATTTCCCTTTAAAAAAAATTAAAGAAGAATGTGTGGTATAATTATTTAAGCATCGCATCTCAAATTCCTATAAATGTCAAACTATTGAATTTTATTACTTGGAAAAGTATATAATTAAAGAATTTTTAACTTTTTAAATAAATTTGACATCTAATTTCCAAGTGAACGAACGCTTTAGGTATTGTAAAAAGGAGATACAGGTAGCTTGAATATGCTGAATAATCGGAGAAACTACTACATCAAAATCAACCTTTTTTAAACGAAATTAAAATCGAAAATCGCAAAAAAGATTACTTCGACGGCCGCTTTAATGGTTCGCTAATAACATCTTTGAAATCTGATCCCAAACGAATGTTATCTGACGTGTCATACAAGAAAATTTTTATCACAAAAACCTTAAAAAACAAAACTATCTAGTTTGATAACAATTTTATATAATTAAGTGTTATTCACTGTCCGCCAAAAAGTTTGCACCATAAGGAAATGTTTTTTATTCAATTGTTTTTTTTAAACGGGTTTCAGCATTAGTTTCAGCATGATTAATAACCACAAAATTTCCAAAAATATTTGTCATGTCACAACTATGACACCTCCAAAATGTTATTAGAAATTTTAAAACGGCCTGAAATGCCCTTATTTATCAAAATATAGAAAAGTACCATAAGGAAAAGTTATTTGTAATTACATTAAAAATCTAAATGTAAAGTTTGGTTTGAAAATTTAAATGTTTTGGTTTTTTCATTTTTTTAAATCCGTATTATTCACTTTTAAGGTTTTTGAAGTAAATTTTAATAGAAATTTTGAGTTTTATTTAGTGATCTAAATTTGATTTAAATGACCAATCGTTTCTTTAATATTTAAGCCCATTATCGTGCAAAATTCCACAGTAAGGGTTCAGAATTATTGAAAATAGTCCACAATTGTCCTGTTGTTTTTTGTAAAAATGGTTTTTTGCCATTATTAATTACATTTAAAGCAGAAATGCAACATTTATGTATTTTGTGCACTGAAATATTTCAAACTAACTCAACTGTAAACAAAAAATACTCAAAAAGCATTAAATGTTACATATTTTTGGAAAAAATGAAAAAACTAAAACATTCAAATTTTCAAACCAAACGTTTAGATTCTTAATGCAATTACAAACAACTTTTTCTTATGGTACTTTTCCATATTTTGATAAATAAAGGCATTTCAGGCTATTTTAAAATTTCGAATAACATTTTGGAGGTGTCATAGTTGTGACATGACAAATATTTTTGGCATTTTTGTGGTTATTAATCATGCTGAAACTAATGCTGAAACCCGTTTAAAAAAAACAATTGAATAAAAAAGTTTTCCATATGGTGCAAACTTTTTGGCGGACACTGTATATACGATCTATTGTATGGGTCCTTTTATAACAGAAAGAAATTCCATTTTTTGTACAACGTTTTTGAAATCGCAACTAATTGCTTGAAATAATATCCTTAATTTTATTGTATTCACAATTACCTGATACTCATAAACATTTTTGATACTTCGTCGCATAACATAGTATTATGAACACTTAATTCTTTCATTTCTGTATATTTTCTTATGCCAGTTGAGTGCTACTAAAAACAAGGACTACTTTTGCAAATCACCAAAAATCTTCTAAATATTATGCGTGAAGAAATTCAATATGAAAAAGGTGTAACAAGAAAAACTATTACAACAAAATTAAAACAAATAGGTACTGAATGTTTTAACAGTAATAATCTGTTTTAAGCGGCAAACGTTTCAAATATAACAATAAAAACAGACTTCAATTTTGTAAAACTACTTTCTTCAGTCAGTACGCCAAAATGGATTTAGCCACATTATTTTTGAAAAATGTTTTAAATAAAAAGTATATCTGTGAGATTTTCTATATAAAGAACAATTCAAAGAGTATAGGTAGGTATATAGGAAAGGACTATTCTATAGTGAAAACCCTTTTTAAGTTTAAAGATGACAACAACCGACTTCAACATTAAAAAATGATGAAAATTTTGAAAATACATACTTAAATATTTTCAAATCTGAAATAGGTTTATGTATGGCGATTTCCTTCACATTAGCGGCATTAAGTGAAATATTTTTTTAAGGCGAAAATATCTTGAAAATATAACAGAACAAAATTTAGATGATGTAAAAATCGAGATGAAAATTATATATAGGTACAGATTTAAAAAACAATGTAAATTTTTCTTGATTTTCTCATTTGCAAATTGTATTCTAAATTCGCATACACTTTTAAAAGCTTAGAAAGCTTAATACATATATCTACCATATAAGTTGTTATATTCCTATTATCATTACTGAATATACGAAATAAAAAGTGTTTTAACCTGTATTGACTTTCCCAAATATCTTAAGTTTAAACCATTTATTTAAGACAAAAACTAATTATTTTAGAAATTTTGTTAAGTAAGTAATTGGACTCTCGTCTGATCTATTTACTTTTTGCGTGCAAATTCAGCAGCACACGGCATAAATCGAATTACTGGAAAATATTTATCACAATTTAAGGTTGATCAGACATTTCACATTTTTGAAATCTATTTTTACGGTTTGCAAATTTTTGAAAAAATATGTAAGTTTAACAACCCTATAAGCAACAAATAATTCGAACGCAATTAGATGACATTACGATTCAATTAAATAAATGTTTGCAAGCCGAATCTTTGAAAAACAATATAGTAGTTTAACCGCCGACGATTGACGTATGTAGTACGGAGTTTCTCTATAGCTCTATAATGTCAGATAATTGCAGCCGCAAACATATAAGAACTACTAAGAACTTAAATAAATTGTGTGGAACGAGATCCGAGGTAAAATTTAATTGATCTGATTTCTAGTAAGGAAAAAATAAATTGATTATTAAATATTTATGCAGACTAGTAGCACGGATACTGTAAAACACAGCTAATAAAACAGGTCCATGAATAATGGCTAGAAAGATAGACCAGACCAGTTTCAGTTCTTAAGATAGCAGCTTTTCAAACTGACAACTTGTTTGCTCGCCCACTTGTTTTATTTTCCTTGGATAATTGCATTCGTTGTGTTGAAATTGTTTCAATTAAATGAAATTAGATTTAAATTAAGAAGCGTTAATTGATTTTTTAATATTTACACAGTTGTTTACTCTGTGCATTATTTAACTAATCTCGTTAGAACTCTTCGGCTTATTTTACTATTAAATGAAATCTTGTTAGATTTACCCAAAATCAAATGACGATAAAACTCTTTATCTAGTGCGTAAACGCGCTTAATAGTAATGTTTATGTTTTTGGCTGAAATTAGTTTACCAAATACTGTCCACGTTTTCGGTATCTTTTCGATTACTGTTTCTCATTCGGAACGAATAATTAAATGCACACAATGAACTTCAATTAAATTTATGTTGTATTTTCAACATAAAATGATAAAAATTAGATAATTTTATGGATGGTTTATTCTTGCTGTGAAATAATCAGTTAGAACTCAATTGTCCGCTTGAAGTACTCCGCATATAGATATTTATATTTTTACGTAATTTTAAATGAACAAAATCACTCGTGCTAAAATTTTAATTTATTTCTTGCAAAGTTTGCGACAACAAAAAGTGCTCCCGAAAATGCGAAAGACAAATTAATGTAAACATTCACTTGCATAACAGTTATTTTTGTCACAAAATTAAAAAAATATATATGTATTTATCAATGTTATAGCATATTTTGAACTTCTGCTGTAGCAGCAGTCTAAAAGCTTCTGCGCAAAGATGACAAACAAACTAACACGTGCTTTACGTCATTCAAAAGAACATACCGTTGTGTACATGAAAGATTTATGTTTTTGTTGATTAATTCATTAAAAATGACTCGTAATTATAACATTAAGAAAAGATAAGAGATGAAAGTGGTAATTGAACGTTATTATCTGGTGTTTGCATTGGATAAAATTTGCATTTTTCCGGTTAACATAATATCTACGTCAATGAAAGTTAATTACTTTTGCTGTAAATAATTCTTTTATTTCCTATGATTTTCTGGCATATCTAGCATTTATAAAGTAATAAGTTAAATTCAACAGACACCTGTAACTGACTGTCTGTACGTAAAAGTAAAGTAAAAACTTACAGATTTAATTTTGTCGAGAAAAGGAAGATGTTCTGCAGCGAAATTTCGTAGAAGTCTTCGATTTACACAGACACAAACAAAATAAACTAAAAACTAAATTACGCACAGTTTCAGTTTTCGAAACAAACAGAAAACACTTAAACTTATCAGTAGATAATCTAACGCAACATTGACAAATGCAAGTGAACGTATTTCGAAAGAGCGTTTGGGATTAACAAAACACGTCTAACCAACACAACGTTCCGACTCGGAATGTGAAAGCTGTCGAAGCTCTCGTAGCATGGAAGTGCACGGATAGCGAACGGAGCTTTTGCAAAGCACAAACGCGCATAGGTAAAGCTCTGCCCAAGGTGGGGGTGGAATAACAGAAGACAGTCGCACCGCCTGTCAGATACGTCATGTCAAATATTTAGACGTGCTCGAAATAGGGTTTGATGTCTAAAAGGTTTATTGAAAGTGTCTATTCTATTATGTACTTCTCGTGAAGGAATTGTTTACTTGTGTATCATCACCATCTTGAACTTACTTGTATTTCCCCTATCTACTTACCTATTATTTATTTGCTAACTCACTGGAAATAAGAGGTGATTGCCGAATTTTAGAACTATTTGCCTTTGTTTTTAATTTTCTCTTATAAATCACTCCGTTTTAACATGATTCAGAGCAAGCTATTAGAGGTACTGAAATTTTTATAACCGTGCAAAACCATAACTTAAGGGCAAATGGATGAAGGTTATATGTTACAAATTGTAAGCTCTGAGATAATTGATGTTTAGTAAGTTAATGTGTGAATTTTTCATTTTCCGCTATCTCACTGAAATTGTAGTCTCGTCAATGGAAAGCCTGTCCACTGTAACACCTATAATTAGAATTGGATTTTTTTTTTCGCAAATTACTAAAATTATTTGTCATTGATAGTACACAACACCTTCTTTCATTAATGCATAATACAACAAAAATAATATGAGGTGTGGACAGTATTTAAGATATATACAGTCTGTTCTACAAAAAGGGCCCAAGACCATAGCGACTTCAATTGTGATTTAACCTTCAACAAACCATATATATTATTTAATGGGACACTTTTAGCTACAAGTTGGTGAAAAAATTCTTTTTAAAACACCTTCATGTGTTTTTTGTAACGTCACCGACAATTTTTTTAAATTGCTCGGTATAATTTTTTTGTGTATTCTTGTAGAGAATTTTAAGTACTTTTCACCGGTCTAGACTTTTAGTAGGGTTACTCTATGAAACTTTTGCAAAAAATGCAAAAAAACTGGTTTGAGCTAGTAGGCTGTTAAATCCAAAATTCTCTGGAAATTCTGTCGGGAAAACGATCAGCATAAAGCTTCTAAGCTTGAACACTATTTTTCTGGCACTCAAATTAAACTTGTAGCATATCTACTAGTTCATTAATATTTTCCATTTTGGGATGGTTAACATTAAACAAAATGAACTTCTTTATGCAATTTGGAACGTCAAATAAGCGACGCAGTTGTTTTCAGCTTGCTTAATTATTATCACCAATTGTTTGTTCCAGAGAATTTTGGATTTAACAGCCTACTAGCTCAAACCAGTCTTTTGCATTTTTTGCAAAAGTTTCATAGTGTAACCCTACTAAAAATCTACACCGGTGAAAAGTACTTAAAATTCTCTACAAGAATACATAAAAAAATATATACCGAGCAATTTAAAAAAATTGTCGGTGGCGTCACAACAAACACATGAAGGTGTTTAAAAATAGATATTTATTATACAAGGGAAAAAACTAATAGATTTTAGCTCGAGGTGTCTGTTTGTCTCCCGACGCGAAGCGGAGGGAGACACTCACACCGAGAGCTAAAATCTTACTTTTTTCCTGTGCATAATACACTATTTTTTTCTGTGACGGGAAAACACCGGTGTAATATATTGAAAAACGTATACAGGGCGATTCAAATTCGACCCTCACCATGGGGATCTCCCTTATGAGCAGAGTTAGAGCGAATGTTTAAATTCGGCAAAGTTGCTATTTTTTTTTCTTTTTAAGAATCCGCCGGCAAAATTGACTTGCGACAATTGACAATCGAAATATTTTGAATAATCGAAAAAAATGGGATTTAGTTTTTTGCTTGTGGCGCTCTTATTTGAATTTATAATTAAAAACTAAAAACACATTTTCATAGCCATTTTTTCTCCTCTATCTAATGATCTGGTTATAATTTATTAGCACGTTTCGTCGCTTGCAGGCCATCATCAACTTTCTGATTTCTTATGGGGGCCATTTTGTTTTTTTACAGATTCAGATGCTCACTTTTTCTCTGATTACAACGATATATGATATGTAGGGAAAATATTCTAAATTTAGTGCTTCATTCTCAAAAAAAACGTATGTAACTTAAAATCATGTCTGCCATGTATTGTTTAAAAGCAATGGAGCATCTAGTTAGGTCGCTTTTGTTTACTTGTGTAATTGTTACTGCCAGTGATATCAAAATATCATAATATTATAATAATGAAGCTCATCGTCATGAACCTAATCTAACGAAAATACTGGATTAATGAGAACAAAATTGGAAAATTTAATACATAGGTATAAAAAATAAAAACAATTTATTACAATAATGTTCAAATAATCTGCCGTTTTCATTAATGCATAATTGAGCACGTTTTCTTAAATTTTGGACAGCTCTCTGAATGTTTCTTCTGAGGATCATGTTGAAAACATTCTGTATCCTAGCTCTTAGTTCAGCAATGTTGTGAGGTGTATCTCTGTTTACTTGATTTTTTACAGCTCCCCAAAGAAAATAATCGAGAGGGCTTAAATCAGGGGATCTCGCCGGCCATTCCACTACTCCACCATTTCCAATCCAATGATTGGGAAACTCCTGATGCAAATAAGTTCCCACATTTCTCGCATTATGAGCTGGTGCACCGTCTTGTTGCCACCATAATCTTTGGAGTTCATTTAATGGAATATCTTCTAAATAATTAGACACGAAGAAGATTCAAATATCGTTCCCCATTCAAAAATTCTTCGTACATAAACGGTCCAATTAAGCGGTCACGCAGTATACCGGCCCATCCAGAAATTAATTCCAAAACGATGTTGTGGTCTTTTTTCCCTATTCTGCCTTGGATTTTCGACTGACCAGTAATGCTCTGTATTACGATTAAATAAACCAGCATTTGTAAATTTTGATTCGTCTGACCAAATAATTTTGTCTTACAAACTGTTATCAGTATTACATTGTTGTAATAACCAATTAAGTACAAAAAAATAAGCGTCTGTCCGTATCTCCAGGTTGTAAAGTATGACTGACATGAATCTTGTATGCTTAATAATTATTACGTTTTAACGTTCGCCATACACGAGTCTGCGGCAAATTTAATTCTAGAGCTATTTCACGTGTAGAGGTCGAAGTAGTGTTGTTTATCTAGAAGAACATATGTTAGAGAAAACATTTATAAAAAATAGGGCCTTAGTATTACCATTTGTAAAATGTTAGGTTCATTATTATCCAAATTTCTGTTAGCACCAGCATTACGCGGTGCAGTAAATGATCCATATTCTGTTAAATTTCGATCAAGTTGGAGGAAAATAGTACGATGTGTAAGACATGATTTTAAGTTACATACGCCTTTTTTGAGAATTAAGCACTAAATTTAGAATATTTTCCCTACATATGATATATCGTTGTAATCAGAGAAAAAGTGAGCATCTGAATCTGTAAAAAAACAAAATGGCCCCTATAAGAAATAAGAAAGTTGATGATGGCCTGCAAGCGACGAAACGTGCTAATAAAATTATAAGCAGATCATCAGATAGAGGAGAAAAAATGGCTATGAAAATGTGTTTTTAGTTTTTAATTATAAATTCAAATAAGAGCGCCACAAGCAAAAAACTAAATCCCACTTTTTTCGATTTTTCAAAATATTTCGATTGGCAATTGTCGCAAGTCAATTTTGCCGGCGGATTCTTAAAGAGAACAAAAAATATGGTGAGGGTCGAATTTGAATCACCCTGTATAATAAAGTCGGAAAATTGGCCAATGTGGAATTTGGATTTTTAAACTAGTAAGCTGTTGTAGCGGCAATTGACGTTGCGTTGGTACCGAAATATTAGTAATCAAATAACTGTCACGTTAGCTGTCTAATAAAAATAGATTTGCCATTTATAATTTAGTTCTTTGGAAAGTTATTCTTGTTCCAATAAGTGCAATAATGGACAGCGATTCCGATTCTGAGTTTTCTTTTACTCCACCGAAATTAGTAGAAGCGGCAAAACAAGCATCTTTAAAACTATTGTATCCGGGAAAAAAGTACTTATTTTTATCGCCGGGAAAAAAGTAATTCCATAAAAAGTGATATTTTAGTACCTGTCAAGAGAGACAAAATGTTAAACTTTCTTCACGTCACAGAAAAAAGAATTTCTTGCCAAGTTGTAGCTAAAAGTGTCCCGTTAAATAATATACGTGGTTTGGTGAAGGTTAAATAACAATTGAAGTCGCTTTAGTCTTGGGCCCTTGTTGTAGAACAGACTGTATATAACTTAGTAGGAGGCCTTACTTACTCCTAGGAGTAAAAGTGAATGTTTAACTATGTGTATCCAAGGACACAAAGTCGTGTTTTTATGACGTTTGAAGAAAAATAGTATATTGTGTTATTAGGAGTAAAAGTGTCATTTTGTGTGCCGAGCGTGACGTTTGAACGACGAGCGCTAGCGAGTCGTACAATTTCATGCGAGGCACACAAAATCACTTTTACTCCGAATAACACATGTTATTTTTTCTTCAAACGCACAAATTAAAAGCAATTCAGCAAGAAAATTTTAAAAAAATCACAAATGAACGTCATACCAGCTGTCGTTGCTTTGTTATAAAAAATAAAAATTACGAGTTGCCATTGGCTCATTAACTGTGTGTATCCAAGGACACAAAGTCGTGTTTTCCTGACGTTTGAAGAAAAACACATTTATTTCAAAAAAAAATTCAAACGCTAGTCAATTGAATTTGTGCACAATTTGTGATTCTAAAAACATGTCTCAAGAAATAGAAGAGGCTGCAAATGCAGCATCCTACAATTTATTACCGGTTAAATCCCAACAACGGTATATGGAAACATATAACATTTTCAAAAATTGGTGCCATGAGAAGAAATCAGATGTGATTACAGAAAAAGTGCTGCTGGCGTATTTCTTAAATAGATCTACAAAATTAAAATCTCCAAGCAGCGATATAAACATTGAAGCGCCTGACATTACACATTTGTTAATGAAGATACAATTACAGATTATTTCATTTAACTCAGTTATTAAGGTATATTGAAGTTATTTATCTGTTCTAGGTCGTTATGATAATGGGAATTTCTGGGGCCTGTAGAAAAGACGAATTATGTAAGATGACAACTGATAATGTTGAAGATACAAATTCTGTAATAATAGTAACAATATCAAATACTTAAAATGGAGTGCAACGTACTTTTACGATCATTAACCGAGAAGAACAGGGCATAAATTTTGTTGATTTGATTACGAAATATATAAGTTGCAGGCCAAGAAATAGTGAAAATCGGCAATTTTTTCTGAAATATTGTTCAGGAAAATGTGTGAATCAACCAATAGGTAAAAACACATTTGCAAAAATTCCTGCTGTAATAGCAGAATTTTTAAAACTAAAAAATCCTGAAACTTATACTGGGCACTCATTTAGAAGAAGGTCGGCAACTTTTTTGGCTGATACGGGAATTGACGTTCTTGGTTTAAAAAGGTACGGTGGATGGAAATCCACAACAGTGGCAGAAAGTTATGTTGCAGATTCAATGACAAATAAATTAGAAATCGCCAATAGAATTTTATTTAATCATAATAGCTATGAAGAATCTGCATCCACATCTTCAACTTCAGTCATGCAATTCAATAATGAAGACGAAATGAAAGATAGCCGCGTAATTGTTCTTAGCACCAAAGAAAATCAAGAACATATACAAATTGAAAATGTTGATATTACCGAAAATATAAACTTAGATTCAAAAAAGGAACTTAATTCTCTTGTTCAAGTTTCTAACTGTTCTAATTGTTCATTTACATTTAATATAAATAAGTTGTAATTAATGTAATGTAGATAAAATGTTTGTAAATAAAGGTGTTTTGTAGACAATTTATTTTTTGTCACTACTAGCATTAGAAGATATCATTATTGACCTTGTTTTCGAGCCAAGAAGATGAATTTCTCTCCTGGTGGTCAATAATTTTTTATTAGTGACTACTGGTTAATAATGGAAACAACTGCTATGCACTCAGGCGCCTATTATAAATATATTTTACATAAATGTCAATTGAAATTAGCTCCTCCTCTTGTTTTCAAGCAAGGCTATTTCATTTTTGTGGATATTATAAAATAAATATATGCATCTGTCATTTTATTTTTTATTGATGTAAAAATGATTAATTAAAAGGAATAAAGGTGATAGTAGTAAAAAAATAGTATATAAATCACGGAGAAGACTTTTCTCAGCTTCACAACTTATTTCCCTCCATGCTCCGTATGTTGGAAAATAATACTGCTCGGCTGAGAAAAATATCTTCTCTACCTTGGTGTATAATATACTATTTTGCCCTAGGAACTTAATGAAGAATTTAAAGTTGTGGAAGTAGTAATAATTCGATTCCTCGCGGTGGTATCATTTTTCTGTTATTTGGAGGCTTTATCTTCGAGATTACGATATTACTGAATTATTACTACTTCCACAACTTTAAACCAATTTCTTCAGTATTTAATAATAATTTAATATTAATGAAGAATATTACAACCCGCTCCCATGGTAACCAGCAGTTGAATGTAAACTGTCACTTACCGTCAACAAAACAATGACACAATGACATATTTTCCCAGTAGGTTTGACGAAAAAGTAATTTCCCTTCCTGTTGAATTTGTTGAATAATGGCTATTTGTTTACCAAGGCCAAAAAGTTACATTTTTCGTATTGAAAAATAATTTCAAACTGTCATTACGACAGAGGGGTGGAGTTATAACAGTCTCATAGCTCCACTCCTCTGTTTCAAAAATTTCATGGCATTAGTAATTTTTGTCAAAGTGCAAGAATTAATCCCCACAGTTCTTCAGTTATACGAGACTCGAAAATTGTGTAGAATAGCATACATCGATGCAGTATTTCTTTCTCTACAAAAAACTTAATTACACTTTTGGTCTAAAATAATTAGGGAAGCAAATAATTACATATTAAAAAATTACCATTGAAATCCCTATGGTACGTGAGGCAATGCACCACCCGGTATAACAAAAAATATATTCCTATTGTTATTTTCAGTTTAGGAACAACATGTTTTCGTGTTATTAAAATGATCTTCTTTGGCAAAGATCGGTTGGCCTTTCAGATTTGTAAGGTTCTTTTAAGTAAATTTTCAAATTGTTCTGTTATTCGCTTTAGACATATTATGTTTTCAGCTAGTTGACACCTTCTTTTATTTTTTAAGTATCAAAACTTTTTTAAACGGCGTACATAAAGCGTAATTTTCATTATATAAGAATGATCCAATTTCATCAACTCGAATTTATTTTACCTGATTTCTAAGAACCACTTTCTCTTCTTGGACATTTTCTGCGTTTGTAACAGATAAGCAGCTTTGATAGGTTTTACAAATGTCAAAAGTAAAATAGAAAGAAGAAGAAAGCTGGATAAAGAAGACAAATACAGCACTGCAGGATACAGAAGAGCCAGAAAAGAAACTCCAATAACGATAAGAAAAGATCTGGCAACAAATTGTAAAAAATGTGAAAAACTAAGAGAAGAGACCATTGAAAATAATAAAAATATGAAGTACTTACGACAAAAGAACAGAAAACGTGAAATTCTAATCATTAAAAATATCAATAGAGAAGTTAGAGACAGAGACGGAATATTAATAGTCATCGAAGAGTTCTACAGCAAAAACGAAATCAAGAAAAATTAATGTAGGTTCAAAAAAGATACCTGTGATAAGCTATGCAAAAATCATATATGCCCTAAAAACTATAAAAACAAAGTACCCTGAGAAAACGATATTGTATTAGAGATGATAAAAGAGGCAGAAGGGGTAGTAATACCAAAGTCCTGCTTAATATACGATGTCCGTACAAGAATTACATAACGTTCTATTGTAAAATCAAAACTACTTATATAATTTGGGAAGTTTATTTACTATTGTTCAACATAATCCCCTTCCTTATTTATACGTAATTCCCAACGCTTTATCCAAGTTTCGTAGCACTCTATAAACCTTTCTTTGGGAGTCCTTTTGCAATACTGATAAATAGCACTTCCTAACGCAGTACATGATGAATACTGACCACTCGGAGATAATCCGTAAGATTTGCAACAGCCAAAAATTACTAGGCACAAGATCTGGTGAATACGAGAGGTAAATGAGGGTTTCAGTTCCATTTTCTAAAAGAAACTCGGTAACAATGCAAAATGAAATTTCCACCAGTCAAAATTACAGGACTGTCGTTGTTAGGGATTACACAGGAAATAAAAAGATGGAGACAGCTAAGGGAGGCTTATGCCCAGTACTAGGTTCAAGAAACCTAAAGAAGAAAAGAAAAACAGAACATATAGCTTTTAGAATCAAATACTGGCAAAAGCAGATAATTTGGAAATTTTTATTCTGGTCTGCACATGAGTCGGTCCTAATGATCTTTGCCTTTGATTGTAAATGAATTCTCGATTATTTGATTCTATAAAGGTGCAAAGAGCACTAATTACGTCAATCTACCCGTGCTTACCTTATCTTCCGTTCAGTTGAAAAAAAAGTCTTACTTCCATTTATTAACAATGCCAGGCTTATAGAACCACAGTTGTCCAAGGTAGAAAGCGTTGGAAGTTGTCAGCTTGAGCAGAGGCATGGTATGTTGTCCATGTACTTGTAATATATAACAATTCGGAACAAATTTTCACTTTTTCTTGGTTTATACGTTGAAGTTCAAAAGCCGGTTAAAATTTTCCTTGTGATCTGTATCGGCCTTAGCAGAATCACAAGTACTACACAGTACACAGGTCTCAGTTCTTCGTAGATTATATAACAACGCGTTAGTATTCTGTCTGACAGTCATGAAGCTTTAAATGGGCTGGAGTCAGCTCATATTAAATAACAGGGTAACCAAAGATGCCTTACACCATTTATAGGGCTGGAAGGCTGGAACTCAGATTTGGTATACCTAAACGAAGCATCGAAGCAGCAATAGACACTTGTTCGAAGAAACAATATGCTTCTTGCTGGGACAGAAATAATCGGACAGCCTTCTTACAAAATAAGTACTACCATACTCCAGTCAGGGCGTTTTTTTTGTTTTTTATACCTTTGTTTCGGCATCCCTTGTTACACAATATTGTAATACTGTAACGCACCACCTGTTTTTAAAGCCTTATATTTAAGCTGTAAGTAAAATTACAGATCAATAAGTCGTATACAGGTACACGTTCAACGGAATTTTTCCGTACCGGATATCGTCCAGCCGGTGCGGTGCCGTAGCCGAGTTATCAGCGATAAAGTCCGGTTTGCGGGCTTACGTGAGAACATAATCTTTCCCTCGTACTTGAACAGTCACCCCACGTCAACCTAGAAAACGTATAAAAGCAGAGTCCCAACCTAAGAAATTCAATTCGATTCCGGAGGGAATCCACCGAGCCCGGTCCGGGTCTAGAACCTTCACCGACCCCGTTCCTAAATCGTCGGCCCCTCACAGGAAGACGTAAAACACCGTTCCTAAATCGTCGGCCACTCACAGGAAGACGTAACACCCCGTTCCTAAATCGTCGGCCCCTCATAGGAAGACGTACCTAAACCGGCGGCCCCCCACAGGAAGACGTAAAACCCCTTTCATAAATCGTCAGCCCTCACACGAAGACGTAAAGCCCCGTTCCTACCCGAACCGATCGCACCAGAGGAACCGCACGTCGAGGACGTGCCCGCACGTTTACTGTAAACCACCGTTCACCAGATACCGACCGTAACCGAGGTAATAAATAATTGTCAGTTTTAGGTTTGTTTGCTAAATAGCACTCGCTTCCGCCGCCGCCGCCATTGGGTCACTGAGCATTCGCGGGAATCGTCCCACCACTGTCGGACTAAGAAGGACATGCGCTGGAACAAGCACAGCGACGCCGGTACAAGGAATAACCAGAATACAATTATTGTTGACCAGAAGTATTATTATTATTTCATTTGTACATAGTTTATTTTGCCGATTAGTATTGTTTTATTGTTTACCAGAATTACCGTGATTATTGATTTGAAATACATTTTTATTTATAATAACGTTTTATAAAACCTCTGTGATATTTTATTTGAGCTGAGACAACAACCCTGGCTTTAACTGAACTACCCCCAGCGCCACTACCCCAAAGTAGGGCGTTACAATACTACATCCTTTTTCTTAATACAATATCAATAGCTTCTTAACTAAAGATGCATCCATTATTAATTAAGCAATCAGTTATTGCGAAAACTAAAATACCTCTAAAGAAAAAACAAAAATAAATACTTGATTCCTAAATGATACAGTATAGTTTATTTAACTAACAAAATAAATAAAATTCTATATAATTTTGTAACAGATCAGTTTGGTTGCTACTACTTTTAAAACCTATTAAATTACTACATTACTATCATCTTTTTTGGAATCATTATATGCTTAAGTCTTGTATTAAACAGTATCGAACCTAACTGATTTTAGAAAATGAGCAAAAATTGTATAGATATTTTGCAGCAAGCATTTTTAGTTGGAGGCAAATTTTCATTTTTGATTATAACACTGTTCCTGATCAGTATTTCGTAACGTAACTTACTGCAAGTCAATATTAAATGGTCCACTGTCTGTTCCCCATTGTTGCACGACCACATTTGATCATCAATTATTTTGTATTTGTAATAAGTAATAATAACCCCTTCCATGACCGAAAGCATTACTTTCATTTCACTAATAGATTTTGTCACTGCATCTTTTGCCGAGCTTTCCCACTTACTTTGCCACTTCATTAAACTTTCCCTTTTCACTGTATTTATTAGGACGTACTCAGATTAGACGACTGGTAGGACATGGCAGTTAACAGGATCCCACTATCTGAAGAAACACTTTCAACAAAAAAAAAACAGCTGCATAGAAAGAAAATATATTCTTAAGATTATGTGTAGAAGGAGCGGAAGCAACTCTGTACAAAATCTTTGACTACCCAACACTTTACCGTAAGGGGCAGCCGCTTTTTGGAGAAACTCTCCGTGAAGTAACATTACACAAAAGCGCACCGTAAGAAAAATAATTTGAGGGAAGATAGACACTTCCCTACGCTCAAAATTAAGGACATGATAAACCATTGGAGAAGCAAATGAAACAACCGTGCTTGAATTAGTTGAAGAGAACCTACATAAGACAATATCCTTAAACTCAATAGATTTCATCCATTCCACGTAATGCTAGTTACTGTTTGGTGTGGTGTACTGAGAGATTTTGTCACAAACCCTCTTTTCTTTAAAGATTAGTTAACTGGTGCCGCATACTTAATTTTTTTAAGAAATGACTTTCTTGTACTTATAGATGAAACTGCTCTGAACATTACAGGGAACATGTGGTTTCAAAATGATGGGGTCGCTATTCACCATCAAAGAAAGGTTAGGCTCTACTTAAATGCAACGTTTAACAACAGAAAAATCAGATGGGGATCAGTTCATGCTTAGCCCTCTCGTAGCCCAAATCTTACCCTGCTAGATTTTTTTTGTATAGGATATTGTGAAAAACGAAGTAAGATCAACCCGTTGAAAATGAACAAGAACTGCGCGCATCGTGTGTTACACCAGCTATGCTTGTATCATCATCATCAATTGACATGGAGCAGATCCTCGTGGATCAATCCTGGATTACGCCAGGCCCACCCCATGCCAATAGGGAACACTGTATGACGTTAACATGCCTGTGACGCTAGCATATGAGCTAGAAATTCTATACAATAAATAATTCATATTTTTCAACAAGTAGTTGGACAACACATTGAATATTTTTACGTCATTGGTTTGATATTATTTGTTATACAGGGAAATTTTCTTTTTAGTATACATATACCCTATGTATACTTTTATAATAAACGCAAATAGGCAACCCACTATACACTATAAACGTTAAAAAATTAGCATGCTGTGGCAAAAATCATCAAATTAAGTTAATGTCAAAAAATTAGTCTTTAACTGTTGCTGTTTTTATTTAGCTTTCTGTTTTGTATTGTTGATATTTTATGTTTTAGAATAATCGTTGAATTAAAATTATGTTGATATTCCATTAATTTTGATTTATTTTTTATTTACAAACATGAAACATAACCTTTACGCACCACGTGACGTGACGTTTATAGTGTATAGTGGGTTGCCTGTTTGCGTTTATTATAAAAGTATACATAGGGGATATGTATACTAAAAAGAAAAATTCCCTGTATTAGTTTTATATGCTATTTAAAATAAATTTGATTTGTAGCAATCTTGGTTTTTATTTATTTAGAAAATATGCAAATTACAAAGATGCTTCTGGAATCATGTCGTCTGCCTACCTATTATTATTTATTACACGTTAAAATGGACCCTCTGTACATGCAACCGCTCTTATTCAAGAATATGGCAAAAACTTCGATGGTGTTCTGGGTGTTCGCTATTCGCATCGCGCTTCCCAATGACGTGTCCCAATACATTAATGTACAGGGTGGGCATAATTGGATGTTTTAATAGGGCATCTTGGTAACCATAAGAGATAGAGGAAAACGAGTGGCCAAGTCTCGATCTCTTTTTTCGAGATATGTTTAATGGTGAAAACAGAAATTGGCTATCTTCTTTTGTTTTTGAGTTAGAGCCCAAAATTGCCTTTTTCGACTTTTTTTGATATCCTCATAACTCCCTTGTTTTTAAAAATAGCAAATTAATGGTTTAATCATATTTTAAATTTATTCATTCGTTTCTCATTTATAGCATAAAGTTGTATTTTTTTATATGGAAGTCATAGTAGGCAATGAAGTGGTTAAAAAGAGTATTTTTTTTTTTCTTTTCAAAAATATATAGTTTGTTCCAGATATTTCCATTATTTACATAAGAAATGTCAAAAAGAGTATTTTATTATTCTTTTTTTAACGTTTAAGCCCTATCTAAGTTGTCCTTGACAAACAAAAAGCTGCAAAAAAGAATTTGCATATTCTGTCATCTAGTCGGCTAGAAAAAACAAAACTACCTAATAGTTTGACAAGAATAATCTAATAATAAATAAATCTGTTTTTAACATCAAATTATTTATTAACTACAAAAACTTTTCAAATTGTTCGCCGTTATTATTGGCCACACACAAATTGCACCTCCATAGCACACTATTCACTGCATTCTGAATATGGATATTCGATATTGACTCTATGCAATCCTGGAAATTTTGCCTTAATTGATTTGGTAGAGATGATCTTTGATGTATCCCCAAAAAAAGAAATCAAGAGGAGTTAAGACCGGAGAGCGCGCTAGCCATCTTCAAAATTTTTAAAGCACGACGCCGTGAAACTCCAGTCTCAGCTTCAATTTGGTGACTTGACGTTGAAGGGTCTACAACAACAGCCTCCTATAACATTAATGGCTGCATCGTCGGCATCTTCAATATTGTAATTTTTGGGTCTTGGTTTGGTAAATGACCCATAATCGATTAGATTTTCTTTTAATCGTTGAAAAATATACTTATGAGGTTGTCTTCGTTCAGGATAACGATTTAAATATGTTTGAGATGCTATATCAGCACTATTGTTACTTAAAATAAAACATTCCAACATATCGTATTTCTCGTTGTTTTCGTATGCCATTTTAACACTTTTCCACTATTACAAACAGATTATGTCATCAGCACTGTAAACAATTTTCAACTGACACTTATTGCTATTTTCTGGAAATTGTCAAACTATTTGGTAGTTTTGTTTTTTCTAGCCTACTAGATGACAGAACATGCAAATTCTTTTTTGCAGCTTTTTGTTTGTCAACGACAACTAGATAGGGCTTAAACGTTAAAAAAAGAATAATAAAATACACTTTTTGACATTTCTTATGTAAATAATAGAAATATCTCGAACAAACTATATATTTTTGAAAAGAAAAAAAAAACTCTTTTAACCACTTCATTGCCTACTATGACTTCCATATAAAAAAATACAACTTTATGCTATAAATGAGAAACAAATGAATAAATTTAAAATCTGATTAAACCAGTAGATTTTCCTTAAAAAAGTGCCTTAATAATGTCAAAACGGTAATTTGCTATTGTTAAAAACAAGGGAGTTATGAGGATATCAAAAAAAGTCGAAAAAGTCAATTTTGAGCTCTAACTCAAAAACAAAAGAAGATAGCCAATTTCTGTTTTGACCATTAAACATATCTCGAAAAAAGAGATCGAGACTTGGCCACTCGTTTTCCTCTATCTCTTATGGTTACCGAGATGCCCTATTAAAACGTCCAATTATGCCCACCCTGTACTGGGACATTTTGGTTGGATAATTTTTCATCCCATTAAAACTGCATGTATGTTCTAATTAAAGCATATTATTCATATTGAGAGCGTATGATTCACAATATAAAGTTTAATTTAAAACACTCTGACAACCTCCGTCACAATTTCGAAAATTCTCAACATGGTATACGGAAGCGTTAATCAAACAACCCCATTTTGTAATTACTGAAGCAGGGTGTAACGGAAAGTTCCCTACAATCTCTCGAAATTTTCCCGCATGGCTTGAGAAAACCCTTTAAACCCTTTTTGCAAATTATATTAATTATTATTAATTCGAATAAATGGTGCTAACCAAAACAGCCTTGCGATATAAACCATCCTAACTTGGAATTCCTGAGTTGCTTTACATATTATATGTTGAACAGCGTCAGTACAAACCCCTAACACTTTTTCCTATAAAACTTCCGATAGCTACAACTTTCTTATGGCACCATTAAAAAATATTACAATTTTTGAACAGATTACTACGTATATTCAACGCTTTCAGAGTAAACAAATTTCACCGTCACCCTAAAATGCTAAACACAAAATTTTCTGTGCATTTATTGCAGTTATCTTTTATTACATCTAACATTAGCCAAATACTAGAATTCTTTGCTTTGTCTCTTCATTTATAAGTTTTTTTTAATTGACTTAAAAACTATAACTTAAATCCTAAAATATGCCTGTACTAGTGTGAGGTTTGATTAACAAATGCGCCCGTAACTCAATAACTCGTGGGTAGAGGGGGAAACTAGTGACATTTTACAATGTGATTTTTTAAAAACTCAATTGCAGCAGGCCGAATTCTGTCTTAATAACCTTAGAACTGTCTGTATTAAGTCAGAATACGGCCTGCTGCAATTGAGTTTTTAAAAAATCACATAGTATGATGCGACCATCTTTTCGAAGTTTGAGTTTGTTTCGGTCAATCATTTCTTTCGAATTCAATTTTCTTTGCTTCGGTGATCTTTAAAGTGGACCGGATCGAAGATCTGCACTTGTTTATGGTATCTTGGAGAAGATGCCCTGAATGAATCAAAATACATGTTTTAAATGGTTCAAGCTCTTTAAAACAGGCAAAACTCTGACCAAAGACGGGGTTGGCCAAAAGCTTCTAAACTCGACGTTATTCAAGTTCACAGAAGATTAGAAAGATTCAGAAAAGCTTTTGGAAAGGGCATAGACCAACCAGCCATCGTTTTATTTTCGAATACGATGGAAAATTTCAGAACGTTCTGGACATTCGTTATTAATATCAAACTTCTCGATGAATTCTTGTCTCAATAACTTAGCTAACCGACCCAAGAAGCTTTTTTTTCCTGAATTAGCGGGTAGTAAACATTTTTGATTACTTGATTGTTTCTCCTCTTTCCTTCCAACTTCACTAGACTATAGTTAGTGCTATACATCATAGCAACACCTTTTGGACGATTTCGTTATGTTGCTTGTCCTTACAGTATTTCAAGTGCACCTGAAATATTTCAGAGGTGCATCTCGGAAACACTAAATAGCCATACTGGTTATATTTCATATTTTGATAATATTTGTATTTGAATTTGGCCTAACTTTGGAAGATCACAACAGAGCCTTAACAGCGGATTTAAAAAAAAATGCTGCTAGTGGTTTTACACTGAACAAAGAAAATCTAAATTTTTTCGAAATTTCTGGAAATTCCTTGAAAATGGAAAAACCAGAAAGTTCTTCCATTGTCTCCCAGATACATAGGTTTTTCTTGAATCAGGCAATTCAAAAGGAAAAATTTGGGTATTTGTAAATTAATAAAAAAATATTAAAGAAAGATTGTGATTTTCAACTTTTTTAAATAAAAGCTTGAAACTAAAATTAAATTCAAAGCAACTTTTTCTAATATATTTTAATATCTTGTCATCTAACCCCACTTTTTGCGACTTCACAGTGATTTGTTTTTAATTGCCGCCATACCAGTGGTCACATGAGATAGATACATTAGGTAATCGGACATGCAGAATCGATCCACAAAAACGTGTTTTTTGTACATGCTCCCAAAAGTACTTATTTTACGGACTCATTTATGTCCGTAAAATGAGTCTTTTCCGGACTCAATCCCAAAAGTCTGGTTACTATAGTGACACTCATTTAAGTCCGTAAAATGCTATATTTTCGGCCTAGTCCCTAAAAATTGTCATAGCAACCTTTTGCGTACTACTATAGTGACATGTGCTCTGATCACATTAATCATACATAATAAAAAGTTTTAATCTATTTTTGGTAGCTTTAACAAAAAAATGTTGTTTGTAACACGTACTTAAATCTAGTTTTAAAAAACTTGATTTTAGGTACTTGTTACAAAAATAACTATTTCGATACTCTAATAATACAAATGTTTCCCTTATGTTTCGAACTTTTTGCTGGTCGGTCACTGTATGTAAGAAGAATAATTTTATAAAGAAAGCGTAAGACTGAGATCTTGACTAGTTAATTAATTATAAATGTGCATGTAAAATAAATTTCACTTAGTGAGTACGAAAAATCTAGCAAAAAATTTTCCCTATTTATTTAATTATAGACTAAACTACCTAAGATAAAGTCTATGCAATTCAAATTTTTATAAAAATGTGTCGAAAATATATCTACAAAATATAATACTTTAACTTACCTTAAAATTTATAAAATATTTATTGCAGTATTGGAGATCTTGCTTTAATACATCTAAATATTTTTTTGGCAAAATTATTTTATTATCTGAATTAACTTAATAATCTTTAATAAAGTTGAGATATACCCGAATATTTCTTGACTAAGAATAATATTATTATTACTCGTATATCTTTTCTTGCCATTTTATAAATTCAAATATAAGGTAAAATATAAAGTTTTAGCAACTCATCTGCTGTAGGACATTGCCTGCTTTTGTGTTTAAAATTTGAAATTATAATATTTCAATAAAATATTTAGCTCAAATTTATAATTGCGTCTCAGTTAGATTTTTTTTCCTATACTAACATGTATCCAACTGTTAGTCGACGCTTTCTGTACGCACATACCTACGCATGTTTAACATTAACTGTTACTGTTACTTATTTATTTATATCATACTAAACCGTCAAAATATTCCAGAGAATAATGTCTTATAATTTAAGTACAGCTTTTATTTTTTCTAGTCTCCAATGTTCATTTGAAATAAATGTAGGTGTCATTTTTATATTAAATACAAGAGGATATGGTTTTTTTTTTATTAAATAAGTTTATTTTTATCTTACATTTAATTTTATGTTTAGCTTATAAACAAATAAATAGTTACGTAATCAGCAAACAATTGTTTAAACTAAATTATTATCATCAAATTTCATTTTGGATATTAATTGTATATGTATATTTAATAGAAACAAGTTAAAAATACCAATTGGGTCTATTAAAATTGCAAGTAGCAGATGGTTCACTATAAATGTAGACGTTCAGCTCGGCTTTGCACAGTTTCATAAACTTTTGCAAATATTAACCAAGGATGCAGACGTTGTTTACCGTGTCTGCAAAAAGTTTGTGAAAATTATTATGGCAACATTTGTCAACCTTAACAGAAACTTACAGAATATATTGCAAGCTTTGAGCTTTCTATAAATTACTACAAAATTACAACTATGTGTAAGCTCTTTCCCTAAAGAGGTACAATCTAATAAAGTTAATTGCTTATCATAAGCTAACATGCAGGCCATTCCCTTGATTTTTTGAGTTGCGTCTGCATAACCACACGTCCATTTTCACATCTGAACAATAATATAATTATTGAAATATTTTAAAAGTAAGTAAGTTTTTAACTTTTAATTATATTGTGTAAGAAAATTAGTAATTCATTTTTTTTTTAATTATATTCTATCCAACTATGGTTACCCTATAGTAGCCGTATCACCACCTTTTATCTTTAAAAACAAATTATAGAAGATTGTCCTTTTCTTTGACACTCTATATAAAAAAATAAATTAGGATAGATTTATGCTTGACTAATTCGGGGTCCCATTTTAACATTAACATTGAAATAGGATTTAAACCGGATTTTGTTAGACTGCATCAAATGCGGGGAAGAATCGTGGGAAATAGTAAGGGTCGATTTGGTCACCGTACCCTCTATTACATGCCATTCAACACTTTATTGTGTTAAGTTGCGGTTGAATGATATTGAATTATGCAATTCGGTTGCTCTTTAGTCAAATATAAGACAATACTATTATAGCATAACTTTTTACTACATCTGTATGGAAAGTACATATGCACAAGTCCATCATTGTTTCAATGTTTGCCTGAAATATCCGAAAAAAAAAAACAAATAACCATCAACCCATAGGTCCAGATCCAATAAAGCAATGTATAGGATCTGTTGGTTGGAACTAATTTCTCGTAAGTATAGTTAAATTTAATAAAGCTGTATTTTTATATTTTAAACCTAATGATAAAATAAACCATTTAAATTGCTTAAGACAAATATAACGTATGTAGAAGGCATTTCTGTCTTAACAATTATATTGATTACTGCAATTAACAATAGGTCAAATTCGAGTCCAAAATTGGGGTGAATATCCATTGCTCGCTATTTAAATTTGCTGAAAAATGAACGGAGTTATCGCATTTCCATTGAAGCCGAGGCTTTTATTCTTGTACACAGAGATGATCTTGGATACCGTATGTCAATACAAACGGTTAAACAACACAAGTACCTATAGCTTTTTAAGTTTGCAATGTTTGCTTCAATTTTCGAAAAGAAAAAAATTCAGCCCTCAAAAAAATGAATGTGTGGTTTATCGTTGTATCTGAGTTTATCACTTCCATTATTCAACTCTAAAACGCATGAAAAGGTAAGGTAGAGAGAGAGAAAGATTTCATAATTTTGTTGTATTATAACGTTCGTTAAATCTATTACGAATACATTATTTCATTTTTTGGAGCTATTACATTAATGGTTCGAAAAAAACGAGGATCAAGTTAGGACTGCTAAAAATAAATATTTTTTATTAATTTATTTACTATCTATATGTAACAGTGTAGAATCGCTGAGATTAACATCCAAATTAACTACAAATTGATTCAATTTGAGAACCATTTCTTGCTCTAAAATGATATTAAGCCTATAGCGATCTCACCAAAAGATTTTTAATTCTTAACGATAATTTTAACTGAATTTTATTTAAAAACGGCAATGATTCGAACAGGAATATTAATAGTTAATAACTTTTTTTAATTAGTTTTTTGTAAAACGTAATTTTAATTACAAAATACAAAAGCCGCCATTTTCGGAGTTGTAGAAGAATAATTTCGATGCGGGAGGGGCTTTGGATTTTTGGACTGCAATCTCCTAAACAGAAGAGATTATACACCAACATTATTTATACGTGCTTTGAGCTTAAAATATCCAATTGTAGTTTGATATTTGCTTGTGAGACACTCTGTATAATCTATGTATAATCGAATTAATTCTAAATAGATAATGAGACGCCACGTGACCTGTCCATATCAGTAACCGCAACGGTCACGTGGCGTTTATCAGTACCAGATATTTATCCCTTATAATTCATTTCGCTGATTTTCAATACAAGTTGCCAGCTACACAAAAATTATCATAATCTGCAGTCATCTATATTTTAAACAAGCACAATGCTTTGCATGGTAATGCTAAGTTACCCCCTTTTTTGTTTACAGGGTGAAAACATTTTGAATGGTCTAAAATGAAAACTACACTCGTTACTGAAAATGGACAAAAATTAATAGTGGATTACAATGCTCTTTTCTAGTGCTATTTCTCGGCACGAAAATAATTACATGCTATTCTCAAAATAATTAATGGTTATCATTGCGCTACAAGAGTCAATTCAAACATATTTGGATCTTTCTACTTTTCTATCAAAAATAAGAAAAATGATGCAGTATTAAAATTTATTATAATATACATTGTTATTGACTAATACATGAAAATTTTCGCCAGGATTAGAAAAAAAATTAATAATTTTTATAACAACTTCCTACCAGCAGTAATTTTTTAAATTTTATTCGAAAAAAAATTTGGCTAGTGCCTTACTGCTCTGATTTAATATTTTTAATTTCTGGGAATAGTTGATTGTTCAACAGTTAAACATAAAAAATTGCTTACTAGCAGTTAATTGAACTTTTCGCCAGAACTGCAACAAATTTTTAAAGGTAATGAAGAAATTTCCAACAAAAATGTTTTTAAATAAGAATAATTCATTATAGTTATTATAAAAGTTAAATTAGAAGCAATTTATATTTTACATTAAGGAACAATTAAATATTACTTTAAAACAAATCGATTGAATTTCGGATAGATATGATGTTGATCATATTTGATAGACCACATTATTTAATTTCTGTTAAAATTTCAAGCCAAAATAATGCAGAATAATAATTTCCCAAATCGCACGTATTGCTTCAAAATCCTCAAAGATTGGACATTTGAGCTTCTAATGCACAATTCACACCACTTTCAATAGGGAATCTTGACGTCAGAAATATCCATAAAATATTTGATATTTATAAATACAGTATCCTTATAAACACGAACTACTTCAAAAATCTTCTTAACGTAATCAGCAATACTGAGTTGTGCATTACAGTCACAGAGTTGAAAATTTTTAATGTGCTTAAAATAGTACACAATTAGACACTTTTCTGTCGCTATTTAATTCACTTATCAAATTTTAAGTACCTACTTAGTGAACATAGTTCATAAGTTTTTCTATTACCACTACTTGTAAATAGTCATTTTCTTGCACATATTATGCAAGGGCGTTCTTACGCATCGTCACATATAAAATGAACGTTCATAATAGTTCGGGATTTTGGAAAGTTACGTTATAGTAGAAGCAATGAGTTGGTCACTATAGTTAGATATATTTATGCCCCATAAAGATATGTCGTAAATTAGTACAGTAACACTGTAAAAGTATGCTATAGATAGTAGGAGATTACGATAAAAGTAGATGTTTGAAATGACCGTTCTGCATCTGAATATAAGCTCCTGCCCAGCGCACCGACAATTCCAGTCCAGTTGAGAATAGATATTGTCACGAAATTGTCTCGCAACTAAAGCAAACTGCAGGGGTGTCCCTTCGTTCATAAATAAAAAATTACGTCGTCGAATTATGAATGATAGAATCATCTAAAATATCAGAAAATGGGTTCTTAGAAACAGTAAATAATTTCCACCTATAAGTGAATTCATAGGAAACTCACACCGTTCAATCAAATCATCACCTAGCATATCACACCAAATACTCGTATTAATCGAAAATCGTATTTGGTTTTTTGAAAAACAAATTTTCAGTATTACAAACGTGACTACTGTAAAAAAAAACAATATCTGATAAAACAAACTTCGGCTGTATAAAACATCACACTAGAGAATTCAGATTTTCTCTGAACACGTTGCTGTACAAATGATTGCTTATTGTTATCTGGTTACCCTAAAACTCATACATTTTGAAAATAATGGTAAGGGTAGGGCTGCTACTTGCGAAATACTTTCCAAAAATTGCACTGTTAACTGAAATACGAAATGTCTTATATTTTTATAACGAAAGATCGGGACAGATATGTCCATATAAACTTTTTTGCTTAGCTTAAGTTTACGGAATACCCTGTATAATTTGTTGTTAAGATTTTGTCTGTTTGATTATTAACAAGTTGAAATAAATGGGCTTCGGAAATCCAATCCGCGTCGACTTCTATAGCACCACCTGATTTAAGATTTTGTCAAACCCTTCCACTCTTTCCATCCCTTGGAATGAATTTTTATCGTGTTAAACATCGCATTGACGCGGAACCTACGACTGTACCTTATATCCAAAAGAGTAAAGCAGTTCAGATTTTTTATCAACAGTAAAAGCCCGAGACCTTTTAATTTAATGGATAAAATTTCATTTTGTACGAAAACGAAGTTGCCATGGAAAATGGACGAGACTAGGCCTACATTAATTAAAAACCCGCGCCCGAAGGGCAAGGGTTTTTTTATGTAGGCCTAGTCGAGTCCATTTTCTTATGGCAACTTCGTTTGAGTGATACAAGAATGAAATTTTATCCATAAAAATAAAAGGTAGAGTGTTTTTTAATTGGAAAAAATCCTGAAACAACAAACAAATTTTTATTAAAGACATTTTTTCTGACGTTTATTTTAGCAATTAATGTCAAATAATATTTTTGAAGTTTAGGTTTCTGTAGCAACAGAGCAGACAGAGACGCGTCGTTTTTTCGATATGCGAGAAGGACGTAATGATATTTTTTATCATGATAAAAATGAATGATTGGCTGTTGAACTGCTGATCCAAGCGTTGTTATTGGACAAAAGTGATGGCATGACAGTTGTACGATTTTTTCACTAAAAATTTTAGAAATTTAACGAACTTTGGCAATTGTTGCATGAATAATCCCGTAAGAACCATTCGTGGCTGACATTTGGAAACTGTACTTTTATGCAAGTACGAAACTTTCAATCTTTTGGAGCATATTGGTTCCTGTTAAAATATTGTTACATACAAATTTCATTTTGATATCTTAAAAAATAATTTAACAAATAGGGGTGCCCCAGGTTTCGTTGACACCCGGTATATGAATAAAGTTTTTTTTATACTCGCCACAACAGACCTTCAGAAAATATTCTATTGTTTTTACTGGAATTGATTGTTATAATCTTATGTTATATCGTGAGTTCAAAAAGCATTTACATAAGGGTTGGCCATGAGACACAAAAATAATGTCAGTTGTAAGATTTAGAATTTATTAACTGTCATCATCTCATCATTGTGTTGCTGGCATAATACTGTTGTGCAAATTTCAATAAAATTGTAAAAACAAAGGTTCTAAATCTTGCAGTAGACATTACTTTTGTGTCTTCGGCCATATATTTCTTCAATTTTGTGATACTTGGAGTAGTTCTAAATAAAGTAGCATAATTTTGCAGCCTCTGCATTGTATTTTATTATTATATCAAACCACAATGATGCATGGTTTCGTCTTTAATTTATTGATTAACAGTACGTTTGATAAAAAGAGGAGATGCATCTTTCCATTATACTTTGTTCACAAAATTATGTATCAATTAAGGCTGCTGTAAATCAAATCTGCTACTGTTTCATTAAGCTCTGTCTATATCAAAATTATAATTTTACATTTTGCTGGTTGTAACATGCCACCAAGCTCTGCAGTGGGAATTCACCGCAAGTGATCTGGGAGCTTTCAATGTGGTTTGTGAATGTTGGGCTATGTTCCATTTTCAGGGTGATGAAGGAAGGTTTTTTAGAGAGAAAGGCTTCTCTTATGAAACAATAAAGATAATAATAATAATAATATCATTGTCCGACTGTTCTTGTCGTAAGATAAATTAATTGGAAGGAGTGAATTCTCCCTCAATTGTTTGATACCGGTACGAACAACTTACCGTGAAAAATAAAGAAAATTAATATAAAAATAATAATAAGAAGAAGAAGGAGACGAATAGTGCAATGAACCCATTTCACAACCTGAAGCTTGTCCTCCTACAAACGACTTTGAAATAATATGTACCCTTAGAAGCAAATTTAGTTTATTATATTGTTTACAGATTTCGTTTCCGGTCACTCACCTATTTCAGGGTGCCTTACAACTTAACGAGTGCCTGAATAGGTTGATCTATCAAAAATACAGGCCCATTACCTGCCTAAACACGTTGCATAAGATTTTTAACCATGTGATATATGAGCATATTCTGAGCCCAATTAATCCTGCATGGAAAATAATCTACGTACAAAGATGATCGGAGCAAGGTGAATCAGGCTGAAAAAGTAACTTACCGATAAACTGGTGCATATGTAACGATGCAGCCTACTGTAAATGCAATCTGTCATCCCATGGGTTTTGATACCACGTCTCACAGGTTGATCGTTCGCTTTTTGGGAGCTCTCCATCTCAATCCAAATATAGCGAGCTGTGTTAAAAGAGTGATGCTTCTCTAAAACACTGGCTTTGTCACAACATCCAACAAAGAAGGTATATCGATAGAGTAAGTCGCAATTCAGTATGGTTTCCTTCAAAAATTTTCCTCGAGCCCACATCTCATTTCCATATCATTGTTGCTGTATTCGATCGAGCTCAATATTTACGCAGTAAGCACTAGCATAAAGTCATCTATTTATTCTACAAAAAATGACAGTCGCTGTTGTTAAAGTTGAAGTTTAAAAAAAATTGTTAGTGCCTCCTCGTAGTATCTGAGGAGTCATTTCATTTGTTTTTTTGTTCATCAAAATCGGACTATAAATAGCGGCGCTATGGCTTGGGGCGTTTTTTGTCAGTCAGCCTGTATACTAATGATTTAAAACTCTATGCCGGAAGCAACAGCGACATTCAAAGCTCTCTTTATACTATTTGCCTACAGCACTGCAGTTGGGATCACCATCGGCCCGGATAAATGCGCTGTGTTTCACTTAAACAGAGACTCATCATCGGATGATATTCAGCTGGTGGATGGAAACCTCGTTAAAGTACTAGATATCGGGGAGTTATAAACACAACTTCCTAAATACCCAGCTAAGTATGTAGTATGCAGAATGTATCCGCTATCAAGAAGGCTTCCTGGAGTAAGTATAAGTGCGTTCCCAAGAAATTTGAAATTCTCAGTCGTTGGGAAGTACAACGCTATATTGCGACGAATATGCTTGCTGTCCCGATTTTCCTATACTCCTTTGGTGTAATAAAATGGAAGGTTAGGCAGTTATAGTCGCCCGATCAAGAGACTAGGAAGATCACGAACATCAACCATAGTTTACATTCAAAATCCTTTATTAAGAGCATTTACTTCCCGCGCCAATAAGGAGGTCCGGGTTGTTAAATCTGGAAAGTGTGCGATAATAAAGTCATTGATACATGTAGTCGAGTGTTGCAGTCTGACACTGAGGGGTTTGTATTGACATATCGAAATAGTTTCATTAAAACGATGATCTACATCTTTCGAGAGAATCGTTTTATTTTTTTGTGGGGTACGTAAGGCCCACCCCGAAATACAAACGTATATCTTATCATCAAGTGCCACATATCGGTTTGTGTCGTGTTATCTGCGAAGATACAGTCCAGAGATACTACCGTGTCACATATTCAATAGCGATGAGTCGTCTGGGGTACCATATGCAGTGAAGAATCGTAATGTCGTTTCTACTGGAATTATTCTTCCCCACTACAAAACAGTTCCAAACTACCATGCCGAATACAGTCCTGCTAGAAAGTTAAATGCTTATATGTTATCAAACTTGAACATCCAGCAGAGACCAACATTACTTCTGTGGAAACCTAAATATGGAGGCATCTTGAAAATATCCCGACATACAGACCAGTTTACGCCTTCCTATCCTACCGGGTGCAAAATACAGTTCAAATTCGCTCCCTCCATACCTTGCGGGTCCATGAAATGGTGTAATCCATAGCACTTCACAAACGTCTAGGAGACAATCACTTGGAAAGGCCCTGCAAGTAACACCAGATTACAACATGCCACCATGCGCCGAAATAAAAATTGCCTGCAGAAAATCTGAGAATCTTTCAACGGAAGTGAGTGAGTTATTTATGCATCCTACTGCTTATATCCAAGGATTAGCTGTGATAAATTTCTTCTGTCAAAATTTAAAAATAAATCTTGGGCATTGTATGAAAGCAAATGTATTTTTCCCCAAGACCGCCTAAAAAAGTTCCCATATTCTCTTAATCTAATCCTACGCCACCGAAAGTATTACTCGAAGATTAGATCAACGAATAAGAAAATCTGTGAATTTTGCCCTTCCGTAACAGATCGTGGTGGCTATCCAAGAGATATCAGATTATCGCAGTTAAAGGAGGAGGACGTATTGGGACTGTTTGAAAAGTAACCTCAAAAATTACAAAGAATAGAAAATTTTCTATAAGAATTTTTTGTTCGGCACATGGAAGTCTATTAGGTTCCAATTTTTTTCTATTCATACCTCTTACACCCTGTATACGGGGTGCCAATTTTTTTGAAAATTGTGCGAGTATCTTTTTTATCTAAAAAATTACGCCAAACATTGAATTGACAAAATTGCTAAGATTTACAAACGAAATCTGATGATCCTTCAGATCTGCTTTTGGAGTTATAAAGTAAACTTAAAATTTGTTTCATGATAACACTAACTTTAAGGAGATTATTTTTTTCACTTTCCAAAGGTATATCAGTCGACATTTTTATTATTTTGATAATTTTAGATGTAGTTTTGATTAGTAACCTTATTACAAAAATTTCTTAATCTGATATTATAGTTGCAATGTTTAAACTAATTCGCTTGTTATTCAGTTGTTTTAAAAGAGTTGAAGATAAACCCATCAAGTAACATATCATTAAAAAGAAGAGAAAATAAACTTTTCAGTGGCATCAAAATAAACAGCTGTTTTCATTTAAAAAGAATTAAGTTTGTGCCATAACCTGTAAAAGAAGAGTGTCGTGAAAATTTTTCGAATTATACAGAAAATTATTTGTAAGATAGCGGCTTCACATTTGTTCTGAGTTAAATGGTTACTAAAATACAATAAAATTAAGAAACCCACAGTTTTTCGCATTTAAAAATTCTAAGAATTAATTCAACTCTAAAAATAGCAATCGAATTATTTAATTCTGCACAACTTTGCTAATTTAATCTTTAGCAAAACGCTTAAAATAAAAAAGTATAAGAATATTACACTAACAGAAAAAAAGAGGAGATGCAGATCTAAGACAAGATGGATTGATGATGTAGTGGCAGACTTAAAGGGTATAGGAATAAACAACTGGAAAGAGATATGTTATAATAGGAAAGAATGGGCAAAAATGTAGAAGATGCCACGACCAACAAAAAATTACTGAAATGAAAAATCGAGATCGGGAATTTATAAAAATCTTACAAAACAATATTTAAAAACTATCTAAGGAACAATAACCATAGGTAATAGAAAAACAATTGATAATGGCATTGTTCGACATCTTCTTTATAACTGTCGATTATTTTTGACATCGTACCTATTGTTCTTCTTCTTGCAGTGCCTATCCTAGCGGATGTTGGCGACCAATAAGGCTATTTGTACCTTGGAGACGGCAGCACGGAATAGTGATGTTGTGGACTTTCTATACCAATTTCGGAGGTTTTTTAGCCACGATGTTCGTCTATTGTTAATAACGTACAAGGTGGTCCAAATTGGGCACTTTTGATAGGAAACACCAATTTCTAGAGGAGATAGAAAAAAACTAACCTACATGTTACGAGCTCGATTTTTGTGAGAAAGTGAATGCCGAAAACCGCACATCGATATCTTGAACTGTTTAGAAGATATAGGGTGGTTTTCAATTTTGTGCATTTTTGACCCACCCCCGGAACTTATTTATTTATGAATATTTTTTGTTTCTGTAAAAACATTCTTAAGGCACTTTTTTTAAAGGAATCCAATGGTGTCCCAAGTTTTTTTGTAAAAAGAATGGTTTTGAAGCTATGACATAAACTTGTATTTTTTCTTATGGACTACCCTATATATTTTTGCATATTCTTTTTCTAAATATATAAAATACTTGCTACTTTCCTTTTTAAACATTTATTTTATAACAGCTGGAAGTTTATTTCGTTTTATTGTTCAACATGGCACTCCAGATTAACAAAATTCATCTATAGTATTTTAGAAACAGCAATAAGAAAAAATACAAGTTTATGTCATAGCTTCAAAACCATTCTTTTTACAAAAAAACTTGGGACACCATTGGATTCCTTTAAAAAAAGTGCCTTAAGAATGTTTTTACAGAAACAAAAAATATTCATAAATAAATAAGTTACGGGGGTGGGTCAAAAATGCACAAAATTGAAAACCACCCTATATCTTCTAAACAGTTCAAGATATCGATGTGCGGTTTTCGGCATTCACTTTCTCACAAAAATCGAGCTCGTAACATGTAGGTTAGTTTTTTTCTATCTCCTCTAGAAATTGGTGTTTCCTATCAAAAGTGTCCAATTTGGACCACCTTGTACAATTCAATGACTGAAAAGAAAATTTGACATACTTTCAGGATATTAAAAAAAGAAAATCGTTATTTTAAAAAATTATAATTTTTTCTCCATATATATGAAGTAGATAAATAAACTAAATAAATAAACAACAACCGTTATGGAAAACTTGTACAAAAATATAGGAATTTGTAGATGCTCAATTGTTTTTTCTTGCACGTAATTACTGTCAACCGTGTTTCTTTTTCCTTTTGTCTTTGAATAAAAAAAGTATAAGCTCGTTCAAGATAAGCCTGTCACGTTATACAACAATAATAACACTTATAATCCAGCAATAGTATAGTACCATGAGATCGAAAAAAAGATGATTCTGAGCAGGCCTTGACTAGTACAACACGATTGGCAAGACTGATTTCAAAATGTGGCAGTAGGTTAGAGGTTAATAAATGTCAAATAAATTAAAACAGTATTTATTTAGGGAACAAACTGAAAACTAAGATGAGTACATGTTAGAGTAGGTGTTCAAAATGTGATCCTTCACTAGTATTACAACGATAAACTTAAATAATTCTGGAAACAAGATTGCAAAACTGACTTACATTTGAAATGTCACTGTCACATTATAATTCATAGGCATTCTAGAACCAGTGTAGCCAATCGTGTTGTACTAGTCAAGGCCTGCTCAGAATCATCTTTTTTTCGATCTCATGGTATGATAAAATAGCTATTAATATAACAAGAATATTATGCGATTTATAATAGTCGAGGACGTTGCTAGGTGACGAGGCGCAAGCCGAGTCAACTACGCAAAGTCCGAGTCGGTTTAAATCGCAAATATTCGAGTTATATTTCAAGCTTTATCGTATCATTGTCAACAATTCATGTACACAAATAGTGTTTGTTTATATTATGTAACTAACGAATTATGAAGTTGCTATGTTATTATGTTATGTAACTAACGAATTATGAAGTTGGAAGTTGCTATGTTATTATGTTATGTATAATTATTAATAAAAGTTTAATATAAAGTTGTCTTTATAATCAATGATACGATAAAGTCCTTAAATCGGTTGCTGTGTATGTTACATTTTATAAATCCTAAACATCCTAAACATTGTACAAATACGAGGGCTGTTCTGTAAATTGTTAGTTTGAAGAAAACTACGGAATTTGTAAAGAAAATAATTTTATTGTTTTTCAAAGTATTCCCCCTTAGACATAATACACTTCTTCATTCTTTGAAACCACTTCTCGAAACACGCTGAAAACTCTTTTTTTGGAAGGTCGACAAGAATTCGCTGAAATTCAGCAACAGCCGCATTGGCGTCAGGAAATCTCTTACCACGCATGAGTTTTTTAATCAGCGGAAGCAAAAAGAAATCGTTAGGGGTAAGATCTGAACTGTATGGTGGATGAGTGACCAGTTGGACTCCGGATTCGTGTAAAAAATTTAAAGTTTTTGCGGCCGTATGCGGAGTTGCGTTATCGTGGTGTAACAAAATTCCACGCAAACCAGATCTTGGGCGATCACTACACAATTTCTCGAAGACTTGAGGAAGGCAAACTTCTGTATACCAATCAGCAGTTACAGTTTTACGATCTTCAAGAGGAATTACTGCAACTGGACCACTGTATCTGAAGAAAACGGCAATCATTTTTTTGTTTGCACTTTTACCGCGAATAACTTTTGTTGGCATTTCCTCCTTTTCAAACACCCAAACAGTTGATTGTTGTTTTGTCTCGGGATCATAATTATATATCCACGATTCATCCCCCGTAACGATACTAAATACCTGCTTTGAAGATCCTCCATCGAACTTTTCTAACATAAACCTGCACCAGTTTACCCGTGCTTGTTTTTGTTCGTCGGTTAACAAATGTGGAATCCACCGACTTGCCAGCTTTCTTACACCCAGATGTTTATGTAAAATGATATCTACTGCAGATGATCCAATGCCTAGTTCGTCTTGAATCTCTCTATGAATGATATTCCGTTTTTCCTTAATCAGCTTTTCGGTTGCAATAATGTTTTCAGCACAAACAGCTACTGCAGGTCGTCCAGGTCTTGGTTCATCTTCTAACGTACTCCTTCCACGTTTAAATTCACGGAACCAGTAACTAATTGTAGATAATGATGGACTATTGTCGCCAAAAGCTGCCATTAAATTTTGGTGACTTTGGTCGTATGTTAAGCCTCGTTTATAATCGTAGAAAATCATAGTCTGAA
Organism: Melanotus villosus; assembly: GCA_963082815.1. Classification (NCBI taxonomy): domain Eukaryota; kingdom Metazoa; phylum Arthropoda; class Insecta; order Coleoptera; family Elateridae; genus Melanotus; species Melanotus villosus. The sequence goes on along the minus strand of OY720421.1, from coordinate 49,998,629 downwards.
AAGCATTCCGCGGCACTTCCATAATGCTTAGTAATAATCAAACGAATTATAACAATCAAAAATTAGGATCTCTATATGCTTTAACTTCAACCTTGCAAAATTGCAACTGGAAACTGTCAAAAGAATAAGCTTTCGATTGATGCAAATGTTTTTGTTTTTCTTCGCATCCATGGCCTGTTACTAACAATATACAGAACAGCCCTCGTATGTGCACCGACCTAGAAGGCACCAGATGAAGAAGTTTAAGACATGTACAGTCAGCTGGATATATTACTTAAGAGCACTAAAAAACAAAACGTAAACATAGTCATGGGAGACTTCAACGCCAAAGTCGGCAAAGGAGAGTAGGCAATATAATCGGAGAATTTGGCTTAGAAAAAAGAAATGAAAAAGGCGACAGATTGACTCAATTTTGCCAAGAGACGGAAAGAATCATAACGAACACATGGTTCGATCTACCGCCTGGGAGGTTATACACCTGGACGTCTCCTCAGAATACACAACAAAACATAGTCCGCAACCAAATTGACTATATTACAATTAACTCTAGGTTTTGCAATAGTATCATGAGTGCCAAAACATAACCAGGAACTGACATTAATTCAGACCATAATCCAGTAGTAGTTAAGATGAGACTAAAATACAAGAAAGTACAAAACGCGAAAGTCAAAACATACGATGTTAGAGAACTTAAGGAAGAAAGAACAGCAGAAAAAATGGCTACAGAATTGGGGTAAAGGCTTCGAAACATTAAACTACCAGAACATGGAAAACGTAGATTTAATGTGGACAAAGATAAAGGATACAATATTAGAGGCGAGAGAAAGAACATGGATCCACAAGCAAGGAAATAAGAAAAAACAAGAATGGACGACGAGTGAAATACTCGCACTAATGGAAGAAAGAAGAAGATATAAACAAACAAACCCAGCGAGGTACCAGGCCATACTTACAAATTAAGGAAAACATTAAGGAGGCTAAAGAGAAATGGTTAAAGGAACAATGTCAAGAGATTGAATAATATTTACAGCAAAAACACGACGACTTTAACTTACACAAACGAATTAAGGAAATAGCTTGCATCACTCGTAACACCTATTCTGGACAATTAGTGAACAGACAGAACAAATTACTTACATCTATCGAAGAAAAGAAGGAAGAGTGGACATCTTATATTTCAGATCTATTTATGGACCACCAGCGTACATACACTGATGATGAAGGGATTGAACACGAAGGACCACCTATATTGACAGCTGAAGTTGAAAAGGCCAATAAAACAAGCTCCACGGGAAAATCACCAGGACCTGACGAAATAAGATCCGAATTTTTAAAACATCTCGGGGAAAATGGAATAAAAGCGATTACTCACCTTTGTAATAGAGTATACGATCAAGGAAAACTCTCTAAAGAATGGATGCAGTCAATTTTTGTAACACTACCAAAAAAGTCAAATGCGAAGCAATGTCAAGAGTATAGAACTATAAGCCTAATAAACCATCTAACCAAAATATTCTTACGTATTATATATGAAAGAATTAAGGAAAAATGTGAGAACAGTCTAAGCAACACACAGTTTGGCTTCAGAGCTGGGTTGGGGACAAGAGATGCCCTGTTGAGTCTTACAGTTTTAGTAGAAAAATGTTTAGACATGCGTCAAGATCTGTATATTTGCTACATCGACTACGAAAAGGCATTTGACAGAGTTCAATACCGGCAACTGATAGACACTCTCAGGGAACTCGGTCTAGATCAGGGGTTCCCAAAGTGCGGCCCGCGGGCCAAATGCGGCCCGCAAACCCTAGAAATGCGGCCCGCGATGTCAGATCATCCGCGATCTTGAATTCATAGAGATAATTCGCAATTTACATTTTTACAAAAAAATAAATAAATGTTATCATATTATAATTAAAAATTGTTCGGTTAAAAAAATACCAAATTTTATATGTAATATACCTTGTTATTATAATTATAGATTGAATATATTTTATTGTCTTAACGGCCGCCCTATTATTAAAAGAAAACAAAAACTGCACAAGTCACACACTTCAGATTGACGAATTTATTATTTTTTGCACTCCCGGGCGTAAAGTGATTACTTTTCGCCCGCAAAGAAGGGCGTAAAGTTCATTATTGCAGACCTCGGGTACACTTTACGCTCGCGACATATTAATTTGAAATATCACAAAAATACCTTAGTTACAATACAATTTTTATAAAATCACTCTTGCCATGAAAGCGTCAATTTGACATTTTTAAAAATAACTATTTTTCTTTTTATATTTAAAATTATTTAGTTATTTTTGTTTAATTATTTTTGAAATGTGTTAATAAACAGTTTGTAATAAAAAATAATTTTGTCGTAAGTAAAGACTGATTATGTTAAATTAGTATAAATCTTTCCTTTGTGTCTAACTTTTTATCGATTTAAACGTATTTTTCCATAACACTTTTTTTGGCCCGCCAAATATTTTGAAATTTACAATTTGGCCCACCTAGGCAAAACTTTGGGAACCCCTGGTCTAGATGGAAAGGACGTGAGAATCATTAAGAACCTATACTGGAACCAGACCGCGGTAGTTAGAGTAGATAATGAACTAACCGAAGAAGTAAAAATCAGCAGAAGCGTCAGACAGGGCTGCGTTCTCTCGCCGTTCTTATTCAATACATATTCAGAAAGAATTATGCAAAATTCTCTCGCAGAACGACCGGACGGAATAAAAGTTAATGGAGTGCTACTAAATAATATAGGGTAAGGTGGTCGACAGTGGATCACCTATTTTTCAAATCCATATATTACAAAAAAGAGAAATTGGAAACCATTGAAATTTTGGTTAGTGTTATATGAACTATTATCCTATCAAAATGTGGTAATTTGCAGTCGGTTGTTTAACTACAAAAAAAGTCAAAAATATTTCTTTTTTAAGTGCATAATGATCCACTATTCACCATGAGTGGTTGGCAAGGGATCACCCTGTGGTTGACAGTGGATCGCTCTACGGTTGACAGTTCTACCTGGGTTAACAGTGGATTATGCACAAAGAATTTAAAAAAACATGCAAGAGCAGGTGTTTATTAACATACTACCTAATCAAAATAAACAATATCTCCTAAAATCAAATTAAAAACATAATAAAACGGAAAAATCAACACATATTTAAAAGTGAAAAATCTAATGAAAACTTATAGTATGACTGTCGCCTAGATGAACCGCTGACTGTTGGATTTGGAAGGATGAATTTTACATCATTTTCTTTAACAAACCATATGTCAGGCACATCAGGGATGCAAAATTGTTGCTGCAATTTAAATTTCAGGCTGAGAAAGCTGATATGATATTCTTTATTATCGTTTAAGGTTTCTAAAACTTTGGCAACGTAGAAAACCCTTTGTTTTCTGATACGAAATTTAACGAGCACATATTCACCTTGTTCTGCGTTACGTGGTAAAGGTTTTTCCAACAGTCTTCAGTCAACAAGTTTTCATCGTTTTCCACTTCATCTTCCTCAAACCAGTCATTATCATTGCCACTGTCTTGACATAATGTTTTTTCATCATAGTCTTCTTCAGAATCACTTTGCAAAACTTGACGCATTACCTTTTTTCCTTTGGCTTCTTTTCTTCTTTTAGCTGCTTCTCTATCCTCTGCTATTTCATTTTTTTTCTGGAGTGTCTCTGGCTATGATGCTTCTTCCCAGCTTTCTTGGCTTTCTCTTGTTGGTTCTAGGTTTGGCTTTCAGTGGCGGTCTAAATTGTTCAGGTGATATAAAATTACTGCTACAACCGGATGGTTCAGCAACAGAATCTTGTGATACAATATTACCAGCACCAGCAGTGCAAGTTGGCTCTGTAATCACTAGATTTTTGTTAAATTCAGGTGTTGGCAATGTTATTACAATATCTTCAGCAGTAGCTGTTGACACATAAGTTGGGAAACTGACGTTTGGTCAAAGTTTTCCGATGGATTTGCAGACTGAGCTGGGATTAAGCTGGCTGAATTCGGGCGATCTGTCACTGTGCTGGGTAAGAAATCATCACTGGAGAATATATCCCTATCAAACGGATATATTCCGGTTTTCTTAAAAGCTTTAGTTATGTTGGAAATAGTCATTGACTTCGTAAAGGCTACTTCAATTAGTTCGCCGACATCATATATGGTACCTGGGCAACCTGGATGACGCATCAGCCAAGACTCCATAGCATTGTGATAATATGTTTTGAATGGTCCAAAAATTCCAACGTCCAAGGGCTGCATTCTTGCTGATGTATGAGGGTGAAGAGTAACGATAGTTACCCCGGATTTTTTTGCCAAGTCAAGTGCATCAATATTATGCGACTCGTGGTTGGTTATCCATAATTAAAATACTGGGGTAGTCCGGCGTACTGTGACTGTGCTTGTTGAAATGGTGCGTTACGCTGACAAATAACTCACTGGTCAGCCATCCCGATTGTGTTGCCAGGGTTAATGTTCCAGGTGGTGTCCCAACCGTCATTCTGGGATTCACATTTTTTCGGGCAGGTGGCAGGTGGCAGGTGGCAGTGCTTGACCAGCAGCACTGATTATTCAGCAAGTTGTGCACAATGTTCCCTTCTCACAGCTGGTGACTTTACACAAGTTTTTATGCCCTTTTGGACCAAAAATTCTCTGAGGCTTCTGCACCGTGGTCGTGCCTGTCTCATCCAGTTTGTAAATCCGAGTTCCATCGGCAAAGGCTGGGGTTCGCTGGATTACGCTTTCCAAATTGTTGAAAAATGTTTTGACAGTCTCTTCATTAAAAGCTGTTGCCCTGGCGAGACTGCAAGCCTCTGATTTTCTAAGGCTTAGATCCGGATGACGTTGACGAAAACATCTAAATCATTCAACGCCCGCCATCTGCTCCGCTTCCCAGGTGGGTGGTATTTTAAGATTATGAATCTTTCCCATTTGATGGGCCACTTGGCGGAAATCTTTTGCAGAAAGGCCATAAAAAAGCAGAGTACATTTTTTGTAATATTCTTTCAATGTTTCTTCTTGGCGATCAGAAAACACCTTGTTTATGCTATAATTAGGAAGTAAACGCAGCTCCACATCAGGGTCAGCAGTCCTTTGCCTCTTCCTATAACGTTGTAATGTAGTAAAAGCAATACGAACTTCCTTTGCAGCTTGGCGGATACTCGAACCTTCTTGAACCAATTGTAACGCTGTTTGCATCTGGGTTTGTGTGTGATTGCCCATCTTTATCTCCTGGCTTTTCCTACGAGGCATCCTCTGCAACAAAAGTAACAAAATTTAGCACTGAAAGCCAAATGCTTAAAGATAAAACCAGTTGGTACACAGTGGATCACAATTCACTGTGTACCACGCGGTACTGATCCACTGTTGACCAACACGCCATTTTACTTTTAAGCTGTTGTTTTGGCAAAACACATTGAAATAAGATCAATTTTCAAGTATTTTCACATAAGCTAATTACCATTTGAAACAATGGAAACACCGTAAATTTTAGCAAAGAAGTGCTAATGAAATTACAAAAAAAGTTCTACTTACAAGACAGTTAAAATAAGGAGGCACTAAAATACAAATGACACTTGTAAACATCCGAACGTGTTGGAATTGCTCACGTACTAGATTGGTTGAAGAGGGGGCAGAACAGTTACCACTTGCCATGCGCACGCACACCTAGATGCAATAGTTCTCCTAATAAATGTGTGATCCACTGTGTAACACTGATCCACTGTTAACCACCCTACCCTACGTTATGCTGACGACACAGCTTTGACTGCTGGGAGCGAAGAAGACTTACAATCCTTGCTCAACTGCGTAACAGAAGAGAGTACAAATATGGGACTAACTATCAATACCCAGACGACAAAAGTTATGGTTATCAGTAGAGACAACATTAATTTAAACATCACTTGCAACAACCGCAGGATTGAACGAATAAGAAAATATAACTACTTGGAAAGAGCTGTCGACGACCGGATAGAGTGCAGTACTGAAATTAAAAGAAGGATAGAAATAGCAAGAACAGCTTTTATTAAATATAAGAAAATACTTTACACCTGCATACTCAACATTAGCTTAAGACTGCGATTTATGAAATGTTACATATGGTCAACACTACTTTACGCCTGTGAGACATGGACTCTAAAGAGAGATATGTTATACAGGAGAATGTTGAGAATCGCATGGACTGAGAAAATAACAAATAATGAAGTGCTACGCCGTCTAGGAAACAAAAGCGAGTTAGAAACAACTATCAGAAATCGCAAATTGACTTATTTCGAGCATGTCATGCGCCACGACAAGTATAATATACCACTCCAATATGTTATAGAAGGAAAAATTGAGGGAAAGAGAGGTCGTGGGAGAAGAAGAACCTCATGGATGAGTAATTTAAGAAACTGGTTGGGAATGAATAGAGTGTTCCGTTTTTTAATAATAGGTTTTTTATTAATTTTAGTTTGAATTGTTTTAGAAAATAAGATCTAGGCAGTGTTCGCGTTTAAATTCCCTTTGGCATTTGAATATTCATTTTTAGTTTATAAATCGCATTGCTTCGACAAGCTTTGGTTTCTTGGGAAACGATATTACTGTTTTGGATAACAAAAACATTAGAAGTTGATGAGAAGTGAATAAATTAGTCAAAAACTTGGACATTAGACAAATAATTAGAATTATATAAACAAGTGGAGTTTTCAAGAACATTTAGAAATACAAAATACATTAGATTAGTTGGTTTGAAGAATACATTGGAAAGAAACTACAATTTAGAAAAAATAGCATTTGACCAATCCAGAAAAATAGCATCAAGGTGAGTCGAAGCTATTTACACATTTAGTACGGTCCTTCGAGCAAACCTTTAGTTTTTATTAAACATAGAGAAACCCAGATTTACACCGCAAGAGATAGATGGAGATATGCCATACTGATAGCCAACCTCAACAAATGAGACGGCACCTGAGGAGAGAGGGAGAAACATCCTATATTCTTTTTGAAGCATTTTTAATTATAATCTACTCACTTTCAAATGATGCCAAGTAAAAGTCAATTTCTGAAATAACTTAAATTCCATAGCAACCGGGATTCCAAAGACTTTTTCATCATGCGATATATTTCTTTGATATCGTACTGCCTTTTTGGCTGATCTGATTCGTAACCTACACCCTCAGATTATGGCCATTTAGTAATTACGAGTAACTACGTTACACAGTAAGTTAAGAGCTGCAAACTTTACTTCAAAATCACTTATTGATTTTATTGTATTATAATTATTATAAGTTTCAGGCTAAACATTAAATGCTACCGTATTAGTGTAGTTATTATAAAATATAAATATTTAATGTGTACACACAGTTATTAGTTGTATATAAATTCGTTTATTTATTTTCAGTAACGCATTTAATTAAGCCATAATTGAATCGGTTATTACTTAAACACCTTAAGTCATTTTATGCAACCTTTCAGGAAACGAAAAAAACATCTGAAGAGCACTAAGCTACATAAAATTAAAATTTTATACTCTGAGGAGTTAAATTTGGCATATACACAATGTTTTTCGGTAAATACATTGTAACAAAATAAATAATTTTGGAGAAATACTTTTTTGAAAATTTTGACTTAGGGTCTTTTAGAAATACACAAAAAAAATATGTTAACTTTTATTAATAAACTGGTACAACTGTTACTGTTATTGTTAAAAGGATGTTATTTCTTCCCAACATTTTTTGTCTTTGGCTCCCTTGTGGCCCCCGAGTTGATAATTGCTTCATAAAATGGTTTATAATCCTCGTCAACCCACTGAAACAATATTTTCAGATGTTCTACCTTACTTGCCAAAACTGGACGAGGTCCCACATATGCACGAACTTCTGGAAACTTTAGCTTCATATTTTTTGTTGTTTTAGCATGGCTTAACGAAAAGCTGTGCCATATCCAACCATTTATGAATTCTGAAGCTTTTAGACATCCTGGTTTTGAAGAGTCGTGGACGATGTGGTGGAATTTCGAAATGGAAAATGTTACTTTTTCATGTCGGTTCAAATTCTGCGTTTTTTCTGATGGAGCGTCCTTTTTATAAAATGCTGGCCACCAACACTTGAAGTCCAAAATGTCATCAGTTTGTATTTTGTGAACAGTGAATTTTCTTTTTGAACTTGAGCATACAATAATCTCAGTGTATTGATGTAGATTGTAAATCCGGTCATGCTTTCTCAAGTTTCTCTTTATAATGCCAAAATCCCTATCACAAGGGAGAAACGAATGTCCACGAATCGGAAAGAACTGCTCTATTTTGTTGAAGCGACCAGTCTCAACCAACGCCATACAGAATCGGACAACACAGTGGTTTTTGTTTTGGCCTGGACAATTGTCGGAAAACAAACCCAATTCTGTAATTTGTTCTGGCAAATAATTTTCTATGAAGTTCATTAAAAATGGGCATACTTCGTTAGGAGTCTTAGCTGCTGTATTCTAGGAGTACACATAGTAGTACGACTTATCAGTTTTCATATCATGTATACAGAATACTGATACTGTTAACTGTGTCAGATAGAATAAATCTTGTAGAGGGATAAGAGGCAACTGCAGATTCTGCATGTAATCAAATGTCAGTGCACCCAAGTTATCACGTTGCCTACATTCCTCTGCTGTACTCCGTAAAGCATTATAACATTTTTTAGCTCTCCTTTCATGGACAATTTTTTCAGCAATAGCAGCTTTCTTCGCCGCATCCCCTAAAATAGTGCTCTTTATTTTTAATGTGTATTCTTCACACTTATTACAGGTATCTACCTGTGGACGTCCAAAGCGCAGGTTAAAATTGTCATGAAAGCATTTTAGGTAATACTGGTATGTAATTTTCACATCAGGGTGCTTTGTACGAAACATGTCGTACATTATCTTCACATTAAGGCGAGCATCCAGATAGTGGTACTCATTTCCAGAATAATGTGACTGTTTTACAGGATACGAACTAATGTGTGTTCTTATTAAATTTCTGATGTCATCAGAGATGGCATTGCCTTTTGGATGCTTCCCTCGGTTGTCCGGAGGGGTTTGATTATTTACCAATAATTTCTTGATCCGTTTCACTCGATCTACCGATATAGCATGTATGCTACAAAATGTGCTTTGGCATACCTTAATTTTTTGGGAGCCAACACGAAGGAAATGCCAATATGATGTGCTACAATCTTTCCCTTCAACTTTTCGTTTACGTTTCTGCTGTACATTTCTTACTTCTATTAACCCCTGAAGGTATATATCTTGCTCGTCTTTGGTAGCTAAATTATAAAATTTGTCAAAATTGCTCTTGCTAGTATTCTCGTCAACATTTCTGCTGCATTTTAAAGGACACCTAAAATTGTGAAATACAGAATTAAAACAACGGGAAGCATGAAAATTTTATTATTACCTGCAGGTCACGACACCGAAAGTTTTTGCTGGAATATTTTTCATTCTGTAGTTAATGTAACATGTACCTTTTACGCGGGACTTGGGCACCACATTTCGTTTGTAAGTTGAATCTTTTCGAACGCCTTTGCGGCGCTTTTTCATAATGTTTTCTTCGTTTTCTGCCATGATGTTCACACCACAGAACAATGTTTACACTCTTATAGACAGCAAATTATTGTAAGGATAGGTTTACCAGTTCGCCAACCGTGTATTGCAAAAACCCACTAAGTCATTGACTTAAGGTGTTTTAGTACTACATGTTAAATGACGCACCGCAATATCTCCCATTTGGATCATGCTGACTTAGGGGATTTTAGCACCAATCGATGTAAAAACGTCGAATTAGTGGGTTTCCATGGTTATCTCAATTTCACACAAAAATGACTTAAGGTGTTTTAGCAATAACCGATTCAATTGTTTCTACAAATTTATGAAGCCAATTTAATTAAAAAAGCAAACGCTTCACGTGAAATGACATTTAATTTACAGATAAAATAATACATAGCGAAAATGAAGATAACTAATTTTTAAATTTGGACATGTTATTAAATAACTGTCATCTATTAATCGATAAGACAGTTTAAATTATTAATTTTTATTTAAATTCCCTTCATAAAAATATTCATCTTGTTTCTTGCGAACCCTAAATTCGTCGAATAATAAAATGGATTCTGCATAAAGTTAATAGAATCTTAATTTTTAATCTCGAAAACAAGGCACTGTATTTTATCTTCCACTAAACAACGCAATCAAGAGTTTTACCTAATAACCTCAGGCCAGAATTTCTAATTAATGTTCCGTATTAAATTTAATTACGGTACATTCAAACAAGCGCAGTCTCCAATATAATTTAAATTCGTTTTTGTTCCACGTCCTTCTAAAAGGCGCAAAAGCTGTTGAAACTCAATCGATCTAGGTACCTGTACAATTGTCTAATGTTTTTATGTGTACGTGGCTTTTGTACATGCCTTTGCTTTTGTTTGTTTATTATTTATTATTGTCTTTCGTTTTAAATTCTAACACTTACTATTTATTTTTAAGCTATTCATATTCATATTATAAATTACAACAAAAACGAAAGAAATTATTAAATAACTCAAAATTCTTCATTTCACAAGCTAAATGAACTCTTAATGGCCTAGCAGACCGAATGCCAGTTTTGTAACTGAAAACTGAGACAACACAGACTGCTTCACATTTCATGCGAATAATTCAAAATGCCTATGATTTAATTGTTTTAGGTAATTAATAACAATAGCGGTCAATGCCTTAAGATAAATTAAATCATAAACAGTTGACAAAACACAGAAATTGAAGACCTCAGAATGAACGGTAGCTAAAGACCAATTGACACAAATAGTTTTTATCCACTTTTCATTCTCATACCTTAAATTAGTTTATATCTACGTCTAGGTATGTCGTATACAGTGCGGGATTAAAGTATGGAATATATTAATTAAAACCGAAACAACCCAGTTTTCGAACAAATCCTCGAACACGTCGATTTTATTTTATAAAAATGCACATTTTTCCATTAAATTCGATTTTTTATCGTCATTTGTTTTCGAGTAATGACGTCTTGGTTTTTTTTTAAATGGCACCGACTAAATTTTTTTCGTGATTTCGATAAATCCTTTAATTTTGAAAACGGCAACACAAAATTTTGACACCTTGCATAAGAAAATTTTCGAACAAAAGAGAAATGAAAATTAGAAAACACAACGCAACGAAAGAAAAACTCCTGTTGCTAAGAAAATTAAAAGATCAGATTAAGTATTGGAACTGCCATCCATCGATTTCTTGACAATAAGCGAGCCGTCTTACAAATTTTTGTACATTTCCGATAACTTGTGGGCTAATTCTGCGCATTTAAATTGTCTTTTGTTCGAAAATTTTCTTATGTAAAGAGTCAAAATTTTATGTTACCGTTTTCAGAATTAAAGGATCTATCAAAAGCACGAAAAAGATTTAGGCGGTGCCATTTAAAAGACAATCTCTGACGCCATTACTCGAAAAAAAATGACGATCAAAAATCGTATTTTATGGAAAAATGTGCATTTTCATAAAATAAAATCGACGTGTTCGAGGATTTGTTCGAAAACTGGGTTGTTTCGGTTTTAATTAATATATTCCATACTTTAATCCCGCACTGTATACACATTTTTATTTCAAAGGCCTACGTCTAATAAGAGTAATTTAGCAGAATTGTACAGAACTAAGGAAAAATCAATTAATATATTCAGATTTGGAGTTTTGTATACTTTTTAAGATATAAAATGCATTTTCCTAATCGTTTAATTTAAAGACAAAGTGGTAGTTAGAATTGTTAAGTTTTGCTCTAAATTAAATGCTATAAAACAGTGTTCCATTGATTGAAAAACCTACATAAGTTTTAAACTAATAGAGATCCTGTATACTAGGTATGTATGTTTACATACTATACAGAGTGTCCCTAAATTGCCTTAAAAGCTTCAGGCAGATTTTTGCTACAACTGCTAGAGACCCCAAAATTGCAAGAAGGAACTTCCTATCACGCTTAGTGTCTTCATACGAGACAGTTAAAGAATCTGAAACTTGGCAACACTGTTGAAATTTTTACCTTTCAAAACGCAAACAACAGAATTTCGAATTTTATTATCACAGTGCCATGCAACTGCATTGTTGTCAAATTGTACTTTTACCAAAAGTATGATTTTTAACAGTACTTCCAAAAGAAGAACTAAATTGCTAATTCAATAATAATTACCGTTTTTAAATTAATTTCAATTTCAATGCATGTTTTACTTAATTTCTCATAATCGTTTGGCTAAACTTCAATAAATTTCAGTACTAAATATATGAATTTTAACACCCTTGTACAAGAAATTTAAGCTGCGGAGGAAATTTTTTCTTGCAGTTTTGGCTTAAGGTGGGAAAATTTTTGAAATTAAAACATTTTTTCCTCAGTTATAAAGGGTGTATTTTTGATTCTGGTAATATTGAAAGCTTCTGTTTTCATTATAATTATTATTTCTCAAAAAAAGTCGCTATCAATTGTATTTTTAATAGTTAATATTTTGGATACTCACACGCTTAATTTACGTTCAATTAATTTTTGATTTTAACTATAATAGGTGCAGAATAAGGTTTTCTAGGGTGTGATATATTTTTTTAAGTTATTAATGTTATTATTTTATTTATATAATTATTTACAGCTTCTTTATATAGTACAGCAATTTCAAATAACCAGATGTATAATCTTTTCTAATAAAGTTACGATTTTCATATTTTTTCACTACTTGCGTTAGGAACTTTTACATCATTATTAAAAAAAAAAAAAAGAGTTTAATTAAAAGCTAAAGGTGTGAATATCCAAAATAATTACTGGAGCAACGCATAAATATGAGAGAAAGATAGCGCATAGGCTTCACCACGGAGGGTCTTAGGTAGCAGGTACAGCCATAAAATGGGCAGGTAAGGATTTAGTGAAATTAGAATAGAATTTTACAGAAAGGAACAAAACTGAGTAATTGTAAAAACTTCTTACGTAAATTTACAACGTGATTCTCTAAAATAATATTCAAAATCATATTTTGAAAATTGAACTTTGAAATTTTGAGACAAACTTGAAATTGAAATTAGATTTCGAAAATCTACACATTTTTGATGTTTTTTGTAAATGTCTGATTATAGGCGAGCACAGAGGATAACGGCGAGGTTGGTACCATACTTATACCAGCTTATAATTTTAGAATTTATTTAATGAATAATTACGACTATCTTTAAACTAAGCCCGTTGCCTATTTTTGATTCTGTAGTTGTTACGTATTCAGCTTAGGTATCTTCCCACCTTAAGAATTCACAAAAGAAAACGTTTACCTGAAACTTTTAAGGCATTTTAGGGACACCCTGTATATAGTCAGTGCAGATGTTTTGTCAATGGCGTCTTTTGATTATGCAACACAGTTATACCAATATAGGCTAGATCTGTTGGCTTTAGACGCAAACAAATTTCAGTTACACTGTATTATCAAGAAGCTCACGTAAAACTAAGAAACGAAAATCGATTACAATATATTTTGATAAATTTTTGTTTTGAAGAATTTGATTCTAGATGCATGTTGTAAAATAACAAACAGATGCATCTACCCGATATAAACTAAAACGAGTGCATCCCATTTTTGCCATTAGTTTTTTGGAATTGAATAATAACTCTTCTAAAGGCTAACTACAAAAATAAAATGCCGATTTCCGAGTTACAGAATAGGTTTATGCAGCATGTCTCCGGATAGGGCTTGCGACAGGTATAATGATCCAAAAATTTTTGAAAAACGTTTCCATCTTTTGTAGTCTAGGTCTGCTTGGTTTATGATGAATTTTTACCAAATACACTTGAAATGATTTATAGATGGCGTAGTTAGCACAAGAAAAATATAAAACGGGTTTGGCAAAGTAGTATTTTTATCAACTTTATACAAAAAGTTATTTTAAAAATATGTTTTAAATTAAAAATTCGGGCTGTGTTCAAATTTTCATTACATTTGAACAAAAAAAAATTGAGACCTTCAAAATTACCATAAGCAACAATAATATTGGTTTCTTAATTCTATTTTTACACAATTTCTAAGCAGTTTTCAATAAATTAAAGCTATTCAAATAACCCCCCACCTAAATTAGCACATAATTCTATCATTTTCTAACTTCTTGGTACCTAACTGTTTCCAATTTCGAGACGCGGTATGAGACCCTAATCACAACAGTAATATTGTTTTTCAATCTGTTCAAATCGTTATCAAGATTTTCTGTATACACTTTTTGTTTCACATATCCCCAGATATAAAAATCCATAATTGTAATATCCGGACTTCTTGGTGACCATGGTTGCGGTAATGCGGTCCAAATCGGCCAATCCATCTCTTTCCAAATATGGTGTTTAAATATTTTTTTATGAAAGTAGTTGAATGTGGGCCACAACTATCTTGCAAAAAATAAATCTTCTGTCTTTGGGATAAAGTTGCGTCTTTAAGAAAATCACCTAAACAATTTTGAAATATTTCCAAGTATGTGAACTGTTTCATATTTCCATTCAAAAAATGAAGTCCACTTACGCCATTGTAGGTAATACCACCCCAAACATTAACTTTTCTTGAATACTGTCGTCTGCAATTTATTCTAAATTTAGGACTTTGTTCAGATCAATAATGAGAATTTTGCACCGAGACTGTTCTATTTGTTGTAAACGTAGCTTCATCCGAAAATATAATATTCTTAAAAAAAATCCCTTTCCTGTAACATTTTTTGCTCAGCCCATAAACAAAAGTCCAGTCGTTTAGCATCATCATTGGCTTTCAAAGTATGGCTGAACTTAACTTTAAAAGGAATAATTTTATACGATTTAAATATTCTTTGCAAATGCAATTTCCCAATGCTAATATGTGCTGCCCTTCGTGTTAGTGAAATCCTTCCATTTCCTCTTGCATCATCCAATGCCAAAACCGTTGCCGCATTATCTTCATCCAATTTGTTCTTACTCCGTTTTTGGTTTACCACACTTCCGGTTGTTTGAAATTTAGTTATAATTTTTCTTACTGTTGCTTATATCGCCTATTGAAACTCCTTGGAAACTTTTGCTCGAAACATCTAACCACCCCCTTGTAACTAAATTCACCCAATCCATAGCATTGCACAACAAATACTTTCTGCTCGAGACTAAGCATTTTACTTAACTTGTAGAAATTATTTTATACTGTTAATATTTAATGATACGTGCATACTACTTTTTTTTCAAAAACTTAGATAACCGGCAAAATTTCGCTATTTTATTTTCTCTTCCTATTTTATTTAAGTTTTGTATGTAGCTCGAATTTATATTTTGGAGAACTTAAAAGAAAGAAACAAATATCGTATTCTACCTAATATGACTTTTTAAATTTTAATTTGCAGCGTGGTCTGCTAGAAACATTCATTTTATTAAACTCTGTAGCTCAACCGTAAGTGGCCTTAGAACCCGCGTCCTCTTGGGTGCAAAGTGAACGTAGCTAGGCTACCAAGAGACCTAACGCGGTTGTATTACTCCTTAAGTCAATTGCTTTTAACTAATAAACTTTATTATGGTTTCTCTAAAGTTTTCTAGTACATGGACATGATTATTTTATATTGCTAGGATCATAAAAAAATCTTTTAGAAATAAGAAAGCAACTTCCTATTAAGCAAAGTTGGCCACATAAATATATATGACGATTATGTATAGTTTTAGAAAGTCTTTAAAGTCTTTAATATAGTATTTTCAATTAAATGTGAACTTTCCTTGCATAATCAGACATAAAACTAATCTTTTATTTAATTAAAATTAACGCCCTAGCTAATTAAAACAAATAGTATTAATCGAAGTACGAGCATTTCTTTCTGTTGAAAGTGTACCACATCGTCTTTAGCCTTAGGGCTTATTGGAAGCTTGTGTAAATTAATTTCATTAATTAAAGCCATGCCGAAATTAAGTGCTTCGTCTGATTTAGTTACAACATACGCTGTCTGTGGATCGCCGTCAGATTATCAATGTTTAAAATGTAATCTTATTAAATGTAGTTAACTTGTATGTGAATGCGACATTAACAAATGTTTAAATTGTTCCTGAAATAACTAAATATATTTCAACTTTTAACAGCAATCCCGGCATTCACGATATAGTAATGATGATCAAAGATACGATTTATGTTAAAACTTCAAAATATAAATTAAAATATGTAGTATGATAATATAATTATTTATTAATATTTTCGAAAACTTACAGTAATAGTTAATGTTTAGGGTTTTTATTTTTGTAAGATTAAAGACTAATTTTCACATACTAAACAGAATTTACAGGATGTATACAAAACCAGTCTTGCCCACTTCTTTCATTACGTTTTGGAATTGGAAAATAAAATGTACAGGGCTGAATATAAAGGAAAAGTGTATTTTTAAACGACAAAACAATTTAATAACACTTCCCATTTCGTCGACGATGATGTCAACTTTCGATTTTTAAATAGAATACCCCATATCCGGAAGAAATTCTGAATCTAAATAAACTTTACTGTTTTTTTTCAACAAACTCAAAATTGTATTTTTCGAGAGTGCCATAACACAAAAAAATACATAAAAATTACATACCATTGCTACAGTTGTGTACAGTATTATACGGGTTAAACTAAAATGGGGGTATAGCACAGAACCGATACGAATTCAGGACAGGGAAGTCCACTCTGGACCCAATGATGATTATCAAGAGGAAGGTAGAAAGCATACAAAGAAAAGCCTATCAAACTAGAGAGTTCTGCGTACTGATCTCAATAGACATCAAGAACGCGTTCAACTCGGCCAGATGGAAACAAATTATGGAAGAGCTAACAAAAAGAAAAACCAGCGAATACTTGTTCAAGATAATTTGTAGCTATCTATCTAAACGACAGCTTATGACAGAAAACGGAAAAAGGTACGACATAACATGTGGGGTATCCCAAGGATCAATCTTGGGCCCCCTGCTATGGAGCGTATACTTCGATAGCATTAGCCAGAATAGAATTACCAAATGACGCCATTATGTTGTGCTACGCAGACGATACGGCGTTAATGGTATGCGGCAAAACGACAGAACTAATTAAAACTAGGGCAAATATTGCACAACTCCGAATTACAGAGCAAATATAATGGAAAAAACACTTGAAAATAGCTAACGAAAAAACAGAAATGGTTACCCTAAATGGAAAAAACAAGCTAAGAGATCTGGAAGTCATAATAGAGGGACAGAAAATAAAGGCAACAGACGAATTGAAATATCTGGGGGTCATTTTCGATAGTAACTATCACATGAAAAAGCACATCGTTCACGTTGCATAAAAAGTGTTAGACTAATGCCGAGAGTAAATGGCCTGAGCGAAATCAAAAGGAAAATATATAGTACGGTGGCCCACTCTATGATCAGATACAGCACTCCGATATGGACAGGGGCATAAGCACCAGCAAATACAGGCAGAAATTAACCAAGGAACAACGGAAATTTGGAATAGGCATAACGGGGGCATACAGAACGGTGTCCAATAAAGCCATAAAAGCCATAAAAGAAGAAACAATTGCAAAATGGAAGAGAAAATGGGAAACCCTAACGGAGAAAGCGACATGGACTAGAAAACTAATTAAAGACCTACCAAAATGATACAACTGAAAACACGGAAATGTAAACTTCTACATTACACAACTATTAAGCGGACACGGAAGTTTTAGATCCTATTTAAAAATGACAAAAAGATAAATGAAGAAAGATGCATAATATATACTGCGACAACGGAGAAGATGATGCCGATCACACCTTCTTCTACTGTATCAGATGGAGCAGGATACGGGAAAGCGCCAGCATAAAAATAGGAAGGAACTTAAACAGCAACAACTTGGTAGACATTATGCTAAAAAGGGAAGATAACTGGAAAGAAGAAGAAGAACTCTGGCCAGAAAGATAATAGGACAGAAAATTAAAGACGGCATCTAAAAGACACAACAACTCTAGTGGAAGACGTCACCCCGAAGTAATGCTTAGGCGGTTCCAGAGCGACCCTAACATATCCACGGAGGGGTTTTAGTGGGTAAAAGTCCCACAATCCCCCGCGGAATCGAGATCTTCCCGCGGGGCCCCCGTTTGAAGGTTTCCCCTCCAAAACGAAAAAGAAAAGTATTATACGGGTGTTTAAAGTTTATAAAATCAGGTCCTTTTGCTGTAAGTGAATTTTTCAATAGTGGTTCACTGGGTTATTTAAATTGTAGACTATATTTTTAGAAATCCAAAAGATCTTGAAAATCCGTTCTGTCCTGTTTATATTTTTGTACATTAATCTTGTAAATAAAAATGCCAGGGTGGCGAAGTGGTAGTGTGTCAGGCTAGCGTTACGCTAGCCCTTGGTTCAAATCTTCCATCACTACAGTCTGGAGGTCGCTATCGTATCCTAGTGACCATTCGTCCTTGGACATCAAATTTACGCTCTCCTCCGAATAGTATCTACTGAACCCAAAGATACAAAGTCTTTAGAAATTTATGTTCGAGTTACCATGCTATTTTCCATAGACCTACGTATTAGAATGGTATCGTACAGCTGTAGATTAGATGATTAAAGTATTTTTTCTTGTATTCCAGCAACCCTAATCCCTAAAACGATTCCATCTCTTATTAACATATCTTTTTCTTAAAACTCACATGTAGAAACAACTTTTTTAAGGCAGTCATGAATCGATTAATCATACACACATTTGGTGTATGATTAGTACACTACACTTTTTATTGAACTACAATAACCATAAAACTTCTACAAATTAAAAAGTATTGCATACATGCAATCCTTCGTCACCTAGCAGGTTAAACAAAATTGCTACCTTTGCATTTTCAGGTTTGTTTGCTTTTCCACTGATTCACAAATATAATATATAGTGTGCGCCAATAAGTGTGCAACAAATGGGATATCTTTTAATACTTTGCAAATAACAAATTTGAATACTTACCACCAAAAGTGGATGCATGTTCCATAACTGTATTAGATGTACTTAGAACGGCTCCAAGTCAAACAGCACACAGAGCAGGCCAAAAAATAAAAAAAATGTTTAAGAGTTAAGTGGTCTTATTTTCAAAAACACATCAAAACTTTATTAAGAAAGGTTGTTTAGATTTACAAGGTATGCCCAAATACAAAGTCATGGCCTCCTATTCGAAAAAAAACGGAGAATTTTGAAACCACCTTTTCTTTTCCATCGACTTGTATTACTTCCGGAGTGTTCCTACAAGTATTGCAGCTAGTGTAGAACTGAATTACGTCTTCCCCTATCGTTGACCAAAAACATTCTTGCTTCATCTCCTATACGACCTATACCATATCCCATCGTTATCATGAAAGTAACATAGGCGGTGTATTGCGGAGAATTAGGTGATATAGTGCAGGGGCGTATGTAATTCCGTGGGATTTTTTATGAAGGAATAGTATGACTACATGGGATGGATAGCTCATGAACCATACAATCACGTATTACCAGGTGTTTTGCCCGATTTTGTGGCAGAGGGCTGTGTGACGTCATAATTTCAAGATGGACGCTAATCTCTTTTTTTATCTTTAACTCGTTTATGGTTGGCTCTATGCAAATTTAGTTCAGACCTTTTTAGTTCCTAATAGAATAAGGAACAAAAACGGTTATTGCATTTTTTTTGATATCTGTTACCATTTCCCAGATATACTTTATTGTTAACAAGGAAAATAATACTCCATTTGATTTTTCTAGGAAACACAATAATTATTAGGTATATAACATTATTATTTTTAATATTTAAAACATTATTTTTTAATTAACACGTAAATATCTTGTGTAGAGAAAGTTTCATAGGTCATCCTCCGAGTCCAAGGTTTCTTTATCTCTTCATCGCCACCACACTTACACATTTCTTTGCACCTTAGAAACTGTACTTTATACTTGAAATCTACAACACACCGTGCTTTCTCATAACTACAACGTACTAGGATTCAGTAACCATTCTAGTGCGCATGGCATCGAACTTATTGTGGGAGCATACTGGTTACCAGACTTCTCCCATCCAAATTGTGGCGGTTCTGGGAGGTTTGGGTGTTGTTTATCAGCACTGCGCCACTCCAACACTTGGTAATGTATCCTTAAAATATATGGTGTTAAGGAGGATCTTATGGGGGGTTACGTTTTCAATTTGTACATCTTTTTTGTGAACATCCATCAGCACAATTCACCAATGTCTGATATTATTTTCCCTGGCAAATAAATTTGAAAATGAATTGCTCGAGTAGTTGTTCATCTTCTGGTTTAAATTCTTCTGGAGATCCAAGTAATGCCAAAGCATCAACAACTTCCTTCTCTGCTGTCTGGAAAGCTTTCCAAAAAGATGGTTTGCCTTTATTTTTGAAACACCCAGTAATATCACAGTCCGAAAGTGCATGAACTTTTGTTGGTCCTATACTGGAATAAACAAGATATATCAATAAATCGTCTATAATAAAAACATCAATATCTGGTGAATATACGAGTATGTACCCTGCACATAGTAGAATGACGTGAGATGTACCTACCATTGAGTGAAAAATAACTTTTGTATCCGCTTCTTCTTGCGTGTTTTGAAGTTCTCTAACGTCATTCCCATCTGATGACCTCGCCTCATTCCTCCAACTACTTATCAGTTTTTGTTTAATCCTCTGTGCATGCAATAGATATGGCTTTATTTGCGAGATATGCTGTTAACTCATCCTTAGTTTCAGAATGAGATAAAAGAGATCTCATTGCCACATTTTGAATATTGGTGAGTCTGTTCCAACTTTTCTTTGATGCCATCCTGCTCTTTATAAAACTTATCACTAACGCATTTGAAAAGAGCAAGCCTTAGAGATGTGTGTGCATCTACAGCTCTCCTTACGCACTTCCCTGCTAGAATGTTGAATACAACACTCTCATCATAAACTGTCAATAATGTAGCTTCCAATCCGGTTCCATCTATAAAAGAACCAATAGCTCGAAGCATTGCCATTATAGTATGTAGTTCACCCGGCCTAAGAATCCAATTTTATAGATGTTTGTTAGCCATAGCTAATTTTAAAACAAGCTTGTAAAGGCCAAGATCCAAAGTTACAACTGTTCTCCCTTCAGGAGTGATACTAGATGACACGTGTTCTAATTTCTTCATGAAAGTGAGTTGTGTTTGTGTGGTAGTTGGGCTGGTATCTAAGAGTGGAAGCACACAGACTCTAGTTTCTTTTATTGGCTTACTTAGTATAGAATTAAAAGCTGGCCAAGTCGGGACTACATTCAGCGCAGTGGAATCTCCTTCACAATCACTTGGATTATTTTTTTCCGACGGGTTAAAATTTCCATCTAGCAACTCTTCATTCAAAGATTCTTGATAATCAACCAATGAAATATAAATTAAAAAATAAATAAATTAGCAAAAAAAATTATAACAGAAATTTCATTTGAATGAAAAACGTCAGAGAAAAAAACATAATTGTATCTCAGAAACGGTAACAGATATTAAAAAAATTGCAATAACCTTTTTTGTTCCTTATTTCATTAGAAACAAAAAAGGTTCTAACTAAATTTGCATAGAGCCAACGATAAATGAGTTAAAGATAAAAAACGAGATTTTGGCGGCCATCTTGAAATTATACGTCATACAGGCCCTCTGCCACAAAATCTGGCAAAACACCTGGTAATACGTGATTCTATGGTTCATGAGCTATCCATCCCATATAGTCATAATATTCCTTCATAAAAAATCCCACGGACTAGGAAATAATTACTTATGCCCCTGCACTAATAAGCTAATTTACCAATACCCTGATACCCTGATTTTAAATCCAGAGAACAAAAGATGGTTGCTGATCCAATGTTTTTGAGTGTATCGTGAATAAGTGACAGGACTTTGGGTTCGTCTAGTGTGGCTTCGTTTAAACGTCTGAAGCCCAAGCAGGAGCTTGGTTTCTAGTCCTTTTTTGTCACAATGACGATTGCCCTGGTTCAGCGTTCATTGCCAGCATTTCTTCACTTACTCAGCGTTGATGCGTTTTGTTTTTCTTCGGAATACCAGTAATTTGGCCTGTGGTCAACATTCCCACTCCTGTGTTATTAGATGTCACGAAATTTTGGACAATGATCTAAAATACATGAACATTTGGAATAGTTATTTAAATACCATTTTCGGTTTAAACGAAAATCACAATTGCTTTGTAACTTCAAATAGAAAACCCTATATTTTTACATATCTTGATTCATCTTTGAATTATGAATCTAATGATATTATATAACATGTCCAGGTTTGAAATGAAAATATTTTGTTTTCTAAATAGATATTAAAAACAAAGCTGCTACGGAAGATGACGATTTAAAACAACTGAATGTTTGTTTGACATTACAGTTGTAGACAATTTACTTATTATGAAATTATTAAGCAATTCAAAACATTGGTGATGCAAAATGGAACCATTATACCCGTGCTAAAGGGGTGGGTGTGTTATTAATTTTGACCAGCTCAAAAACAAATGCACAAGCAGCTTACGCTTTGTGAGCTGAAAGGTACCCTGTTAAAAGGGCGTCTTCCGAGTTGAGATCGTGTCATTGTTAAGACAGAAGAACTCAACGTTTTGCCCACTTTTTTAAGGGGCTTCATCAGGAGGAAGAAAGGCCTCGTCTCTGGCTAGGTTTACAAGTTGAATTACCATGCTCTTTTCCTCTTGCTAAAAGAGTTTCGCCTCTGGCGTGGTTCACACGTTGAGTTACCGTGATTTTGTAGTGCTTCCTTTTCCCTCCTGGTGAAGCCCCTTAAAAAAGTGGGCGAAACGTTGAGCCCTTCTGCCTCAATGACACGATCTCAACTCGGAAGACGCTCTTGTAACAGGGTGCCTTTCAGTTCATAAAACGTAAGCTGCTTGTGCATTTTTTGTTTTTAAACTGCCATTAAGTTCTTCTGTCTCAACAATCACATGGTCCCAACCTGGAAGACGTTGTTTTAACACTGACACTGACCGTTGAAGTTTTCGAATTCATTTGGTACCCTGATAGTTATCCTGCTGCAAATTATTTTCCGTATCCATGGTAAGTAATTGACAGATTATTTATCTCATTTGAGGTTAACAATGGCAGGTAAATGAAAAAGCGGGACGATATAAACATTTGCGGGTTTTTACAGTGTAAGCTTTCGACGTGACATCTACCGATAGAATTTAGAACCAAAATTATTATTTAATTATACAAAAATCTTCATTTACCTAAGTGATTGATAAGTGTAATTATTTTTTAAAATTCAAGCAAATAAGAATGTAAATTCAAATTATTTTTTACATAAATTCATTATAGAAGTTATTTTTAATACGAACATTTGTAATTGAGGTTATATGTCAAAAAGGTAGGTACGTATTATATTATAAACTCTTTTTATTTAATACGAACTTCTCATTGATGCGAATAAATAACATGTGCCCTACGGGAATCTAACGGAATATTTCATCCCTAGGCTTTTGCTGCCGAAATCTTCGGGATGAAATATGCCTATATCTTCCTTTATGACGCAATATACTATTAACAGAAACAGGGATTTCATTCGTTTAAACATCAGCCACGTCAATCTTTATGACAATGATAATGAATGCGAGACGATTTGTTTTTTGTGATATGTTATTAGAAAATAATGGCGTTTTACAAGTAACGGAATGTTCAACAGAAATAACCATAGATACCTGGACCCGTGAAAATCCGAGATTGGTTGGCAAGGTAATTTCCCAGAGGTTTTAACTGCTAGATGGGTATTTTGGGTGAGTGAATAATAGGACCAATGTTTTTTTGAAGGTCAATTAACTGGCGAACGATATCTCGAATTCCTTCAGAATCAAATAGAAGATGCTTCAGATGAACTGCCATTAACTGCAAGAAACAGTTTGTATTTTTAACGAGACGAAGCGCCTTCCCATAATGCTACAAAAGTTACTCAATACTTAACATGGTATCAAACGTTTTTGCTGATTGTTGTTCGCCAATTTAACTTACAGGAAAGGTAATGACAGCATTTATCAAACAATTTTGTAATTAGTTGGCTTAGATCAGCAAATTTCTGTTCTACTGTTTGTTTGTTTGTTAATAAGAATTGGACGTTTAGGCGTGTGTTAAGGTTTATTTACGGAACAATGAATAATTATACCAACGGAGAAAGAGCATTATGGTGAAAAGCTTTTATAGTGGCGTTAGTTTGCGAAGAGTTCGAGATTTGTTTGCCGTTAAATTTAATACAAGACCTATACCATCTGCAATCTGCAAGTACTATTCAAAAATGTGTACAACAATTTGAAAGATGTGTGAATATTTCGGAAGAATCGGTAAGTAGGGGTGGTGAGTAATAACAATTTTTAATAAAAAAATAAAATGTTCTAAAATAACAATCATATGACAGGAAGTCGACAAATAGTTGACCGCACAAACGAGAGTATTTTGGCGATGGTAAATGCGCACCCAACATACAGTTTGAGGCAAATTTCTCTTGAAGTTGGTTTATTAAGTCGCGGGTATGGAAGATATTAAAGAAATATAAATATCATCCCTATAAGCCACAATGCTACCAAGAGATTTTTGCTGTTGACGAAGAAAATAGGAGTGTGTTTTGTTATGAAATACAAGAGCGCGCGAACAATTATTATCGCCGTTTTCTATCGTCGATATGCTTCACCGACGAGTGCACTTTTTCCCTAAATAACGAACAAAATGTTCAAAACACACAGTATTGGGTACAGGAAAACCCTCAGGTTAATATTTTAACCATAACTCAGTATCCTCAAAAAATTAATATCTGGGCCCTGTTGCACAATGAATTTACAAGTTACAAGTTATAGTTTACTAGTACTTAAATATTAGCAAATGTAAATTGATATTTTTATAACGTGTGTTCACAAACAGTCGTCATCCCAGTTGCCTTTAAAAACAAAATTTTATATCTTTGATTAATTCGTGCAACACAATGAAGCTTTTAAAACGTCAACTAGTTTTATGAAACGTCATTGAGTACTGTCATAGCGCGTTTAGGTTTGTTCAGTTTTGAAATCATGTTTACGCCGCAACAGAAAGCATTTATGCTCGAAAGTTATTTTCGCAATGGAGTACTGGAAAATGGAGAATGGCAATACTCGATCGAAGCTTCTAAAAATGAATTCAGATTGAGGTTTCCAAATGTAGTGTTTAACCACAATCAGTTTAGGAAGCAGTTGAGCAGATCACTTGCAAATTTTCGGGAAACTGCTTCAACTGATAAACAACGGGGAGGTGGAAGACCTAGACTTCGCACGGAACATGTTGTCAATATGGTTAGAAACGCGATCGAAGAGCGACCTACATCTTCAGTTCGAAGGCTTTCCCAAGAACTAGACATTCGTACAACAACTTTGTACAATGTTTTAAAAAAGGATATTCACTCGCATCCATACAAATTACAAATGTACCAGGAGCTGTTAGGTCCAGATTATGTGAAAAGAGTTCAGTACTGCCAGTGGTTTAATGAAAATTTGAACAACAATGATGTACTCGATAAGACATTTTTTAATGCACAAAATATGCGTATGTGGGGAACCGAAAACCCTCATTACTTTAGAGAAGCAACGATGCATCCTGTTAAAATAGGGTTGTGGTTAGCAGTAAGTCGTAGAAGAATAATAGGCCCAATATTTTTTGAAGAGACTATAAATGCTGAAAACTATCGGAACATAATGCTGGAACCGTTTATAAATCAACTCCACGATGACGAGTTGCAAACCGGATATTTTCAACAGGATTCTGCGCGTCCGCACGTTGCACATGTTACTTTAAATTATTTACGCGAATTTTTCGATGACCGTTTAATAAGTAAAGACCTTTACCCACCACGTTCTTGCGACCTTACGCCTTTGGATTATTTCGTGTTTCCGTACATTAAAAATAATGTGTTTAGAAACCCAGTACACACATTGGGGGATTTGAAAAACAGCATTCAACACCAGTGCGACCAAATAACACCAGATATGCTAATAAATGTATTTGAAAGCATGAAGCGAAGAGTTAATTTGTGTATTCAAGAAAATGGTCACCATTTCCAACAGTTATTGTAATCTCAGTTCAGTTTGGTTTACTTTTGACACATTGTTTGACAGTTAATAAAACTTGCTGTTGTAAATAATGATGTTTGCATTTTTGCTCAATTTTAATAGACATACGTTTCTGAAGTCAAAACCTACTGGGATGACGACTGTTTATGAACACTCGTTATTTGTAAAATATCAACAGTTTTAGTAATAATTTAGCTAAAAGTACTAAAAATAACAAAAAAAAATACAATTGCTAATATTTAAGTACTAGTAAACTTTAACTTGTAACTTGTAAATTCATTGTGCAATAGGGCCCTGGACTGGGATTTTTAATAATAATATTATCGACCCATTTGAAATTGAAGGAAACTTGAACTCAGAAACGTATTTAGATCTTTTAGTAACGAAGGTAGCACCTGCATTGAAAGAAGTAGCAAGAGAAAATCAAGAGATCTGGTTTCAACAAGACGGCTGTTCCGCACATTTTGATTTAGATGTTAAAAATTTTTAAAACGATTCATTTCTAAATCATTGGATTGGTAGAGGTAGTGCTATAAATTGGCCAGCAAGATCTCTTAATTTAGCACCTTGCCACTTCTTCTTGTGGGAATACCTTAAAAGCAAAATTTGCAAAAGACGCCACCCAGATATTAATTCTTTGAGAGAAGCAATAGTTGCTGAATGCGCGTTAATTACTGACAGGCAGTTGGCTAGCGTAAAAAATAGTTTCTACAACAGACAGGGTATTGCTTAGATCAAAACGGGGGGTTATTTGAATATTTATTGTAATTTATTTTTTAGCCACCTCTGTTCGAAAGTGACATTTTCCATACCTTGTCAAATGAATTTTTGACATCGAAAGTAGACGTTTGTCACCCGGCAGTTAGCACCGGGAGGCAAAGTACTTTGCCTCCCGTTGCCATTAGAAACGGGTGGCAAAATAAGTCAACATGTTTTACGATTAATATTAATGGTACAGTCACCATGGAAACATATAGTCAAGCTATCTACGAGTTTTTTTTAATGAAACCGAGTTTTGTAGTAAAATGACATATTTTTAGTTGTCAACATTAATAATGTCAGGTTCGTTTAGTGAAGGTGACCAAAAATCATATGTATTACTCTGGAGGAAAGTGTTATCGCCTCCCTTAGATTATATTTCTGCCCTCGCTCGCTATCGCTCGCTCGTGCATAAAAACCATCTGCGGGAGGCAATCTTACACTTTCCTCCCTAGTAATACAAATAGCTATTTCCTTACTACTGTTTTTTTCTGGGTTTTTAATAAACATTATTTGAAGCCCTTATTACTTGATACTTATTTACTGTTTTATTATAGAAATAATGCCAAAAAAACTTAGAATAGAATATACATGTTAATCGCCTATGTTCGACTTTGAGATTGGATACCCGGTATAACAGATTCAGTGATAACTGGATAGGGGCCATTGTACCTATAACACGGACAGCTACATCACATACATAATTTATCAGTGTTAGACTTCTTGGCATTCCCTCATTTCAAAAATATTATTTGTTTAACACCACCAAAGACATTACCAGGAGTTACAAAATCCAGCCACAGCACCAATAGCTATACTACCGTGTGTCTTAAAAAGAATTACATCTAGTTTTGTTTGTGTATAATCTTTTATGTGCCTCTACATTGTTATTGGTACTCGTATTGCATTATCCAGAGCTGTCAGTAGTTAATTGTAAAATTAAAAAGTAAACCAATTCACGTCAAATAGTTTTAATTAAATTTGTTTGTACTACACAAAATATACACTGTACAAGACAACATTTTTATTATTGAGGCAGATGAGGCATATTTTCGATCGGGACAGTTAATACTTCCGTCTACTAGCATAACAGTACTGCAAGAGAGCGGAATATTTTATTTTACATGGGACATTCGAAGCATACTAAATGTATTTCATTTTAAGACACTTTGTATAATCCCTTAGTAACTTATAATATTTTGAGTAAGGAATTAAAAGAATCAGTTTCTCCAACTTCAAAGTTTTTTTTTTATTTTCCTGCATGCTAGTGGTCACACGACATACGTTAAACTCGATTTTGGGTTATTGGACGTGCAAAATCTATCCCCAGAAAAGTCTTTTCGATATTCTGATATTAAAAATGTTTCCTATATGTTGCGAACTTCTTTTCGGTCACTGTATAAAATATTAGTTCAACCTGGGCCCTGTTGCACAATGAATTTACAAGTTACAAGTGATAGTTTACTAGTACTTAAATATTAGTAAATGTAAATTGATATTTTTATATTTGTAAAATATCAACAGTTTTAGTAATAATTTAGCTAAAAGTACTAAAAATAACAAAAAAAATTACAATTGCTAATATTTAAGTACTAGTAAACTTTAACTTGTAACTTGTAAATTCATTGTGCAATAGGGCCCTGTACAGGGTGGCCCATTTTCGATGTTTTTAAATGGGAAGTACCCTTAATATCGGAGATAGGCAAAAACTGATGTCGGAGCCCAGGGCTCTTTTTTGATGCAGGTTCAGTTCCCGAAAACAAAATTTCGCTATCTTTTGTTATTTTTTAGTTATAGCCCAAAATTCAAAATTTTGCCATATCGAAAACTTCAAATAACTCTCTTGGTTTTGAAGATATCCAACAACGGTAAAAACATTCTACAGGCACTTTTTCAAGTAGAATACGATAGTCAATTCAGATATCTTCTAATTTTCATGTTTTAAGAATTATGACATAAAGTTGGTATTTTTTAAATATAAGTCGTAGTTGGCCGTGATACCATTAAATTGCATATTTTCTCTACTTTCCGAAAATATATAGTTTATAGGGGTTAAATGCAGTAACAATACCTTTTTTAAACAAAATCAGATTATATTATGATGTTGTTAGCAATTAGTAGGCCATGGTTCATGATAGCAAAACAAAAAGTAGTAGAGTGGTTGCATGTGACGTCACTAGGTCATCAGCTGAACTCTTGTAGGGTAAACAAAGGGTAGATTTGTATGCATCGGTATACTAATTTTACCAAAAAGGAAATATTACATATTACAATATCAAACCGAATAAAGATGTGTTTAACCAGATGAGGGATGGTTTAACCCACATAATTTTGAAATTTTCAGTTACTTAAAATTTTCCCCACGGTCAGTTGATACGAACGTAATTGAAAATTTTATCGTGAATTAAAAAGAGTATTAGGGAACGTGATATTTCCCAGAGAAAGCAGTTAGAGAAAAGCTCTGGAAAACAAGAAACTAAAAATTTTGCCAGGTTATACGTAGAAACTTGTAAAATCTCCATATGTCAAGATAATTAAAAGCTATTAAAGATAACGCGAGATTTTCTACAAAATATTAAAGTAATTATTTAGTTTTATTAACTTACAAAACTGTCGTTCATTTTCAATCGGGCGCGTTATTGTGTGCCTGGGGACATCACATGCACCCGCTCTATTAGCCTTTGTTTATTGCTATAATGAACCATGGCCCACTAATTGCTAACAACATCAAATAATCCGATTTTGTTCAAAAAAGGCATTGTTACTACATTTAAACCCTATAAAATATATATTTTCGGAAAGCAGAAAAAATATGCAATTTAATGGTATCATGGCCAACTACGACTTATATTCAAAAAATGCCAACTTTATGTCAAAACTCTTAAAACATGAAAATTAGAAGATATCTGGATTGACTATCGTATTCTACTTGAAAAAGTGCCTGTAGAATGTTTTTACCGTTTTTGGATATCTTCAAAACCAAGACAGTTATTTGAAGTTTTCGATATGGCCAAATTATGAATTTTGGGCTATAACTAAAAAATAACAAAAGGTAGCGGAATTTTGTTTTCGGGACTTGAACTTGCATCAAAAAAGGGCCCTGGACTCCGACATTAGTTTTTGCCTATCCCCGATATTAAGGGTACTTCCCATTTAAAAACATCGAAAATGGGCCACCCTGTACATACAGTTTAGAATCAATACTCAGAAATTATTGAAAGTATAATTTGTTATTATTTATTAAACTACATAAAAATCAGAACATTCTAATCCTATTATACATGAATTGTCCATTCCCGATTTTACATTTAAAAAAAAACATTTCAACAATCATAAAGATCTCTGATTTACTTTATTGTTATTCTTAAGTAAGTACGTATGTAGTCGTTTCTAAAGCATCAGTAACTTACAAAATCTCAGATACTTTTTGCCTCTCGCTTCTTTTAAAGAGTATTTTACTCTAAACTACTTCCAGTTACCTTCTTCAATTTATGAGAGACGTTGAACGGCAAATGCCACTCTTAATTCTTTTCCGATAGAAACCGCAGTATTAAAATAAAATTAACTTTGCAAATCGGAAACGGAACGCCAAACACGCGTTTTTTACCGCTAAATTTCCTATTTTAAATGTATGGCTGCATCTGGAGCGCTTGGGGGAACCAGGAAATAAATTATCG
Source organism: Melanotus villosus (assembly GCA_963082815.1). Taxonomy (NCBI): domain Eukaryota; kingdom Metazoa; phylum Arthropoda; class Insecta; order Coleoptera; family Elateridae; genus Melanotus; species Melanotus villosus. Next base: position 49,968,135 of record OY720421.1, on the reverse strand, counting down.
ATGTTGACGATTCTTTGCTAAGAATTTATTCCAAAGTAGATGTTCGAAACAACCAGTTCCAATACTGTTAGCATATTGTTTTAAGTACGGGACATAATTTATTTATAACGATAACTTTAAATAACGCGATTTTGACACTGTGTAACTAGTAAATATTCAAATCAGTTAATCTAAACAGGATATTCTATATTCGAAATTATGTGAACAACAAACTGTGTTAGCTAGAAAGCAATGAAAAGCTGATAAAAAACTATATTCTCTCCTTTCTATTAATATGCGACTTAACTTACTTATCTTTAATCTATTTCAATTTAAGACCTATAAATATATATGTAGAGTGGTCTCAAAATGTAAAGATCAGGTAGCCATCATGCGCCGTAGACCAGGAAGCGTTCGGGCGAGTCCAAATTGTTACGGAAGGGGAGACACTTCGTTGTTTGTCATTGGCGTGCGTTGTGTTTGTTTCGTTCGTTTCGTGTTTAACATTATTTTCGTTTTAAAAGCTGTTTCAAATCAGTTCTTTTCAGAACTCAGCCTAAGTTTATTATCTATGCTGTGATTACGTTATTTACACCGTATATTTAAAGGAAACCGCATTTAATTGCACGTGGTAAGTTTGAGGTTATAATAACATGCGTATTTATAAATGACTAACTATTAATGTTATACAGGGTTATTCAAATTCGAGGCTCACCATTGGGATCTCGGAAACCGTAAGAGTTACAAAGACGGTTAAATTGGGGCAAAGTTGCGCTATATAATGCTGATTAATATTTAAAAAAGAAATTTGACCTACCTATCTTAGTTTTTTTATTAAGAGCAAAAAACAGAAAAATATCAATTTGGTTTTTTGAGCATAATTTGGTTGTTATTAAAAATTTTTCCAATCTGTTAAAACTTTCTTTAAGCAACTTTTTAGCCGTAACACTGTAGTGGTATCAAAAATTTTCTACGACGTTTCGTTTTTCCGGAATCATCATCAGGTTCGTTTTTTCTTATGGGCGCCATGTTGGATTTTTATAGCATCCCATAGAGTTTTTGATGGTGATTTCAACGATGTATGACATGATGGCGTTTCACTACCGAAAACTGCTGTTATTTACAAAAATAGTAAATTTCAATAGATTGCCATGGAAAAACAAACAGAAACAACACAAAAACAAAATACAAAGATTTGCTCTTTTTCTAGTATTGTTTATAGCTCTTTGAATATCTCTTGCTCGAATTGTAGCAAATGCCTTTACAATGTCTCTTCTGAATTCATCTCTATTATTAATATTCTGCTTATACATAGATTTTATTTTTGAGAGTTACCCACAAAAAGGAATTTAACGGAAACAAATCGGGTGATCGGGCAGGCCATTCTACGACGCCACGGTTGCCTATCCATTGATTATGGCAATGCTGATTTATAAATAACTAAATAGCATTTTTCTGTAATTTTGACGATAGTGAAAAAAAAACTAAATTAGAAAGGTCAATTTTCTTTTTTATTATTAATCAGCATTTTATAGCGCAACTTTGGCCCAATTTAGCCGTCTTCGTACATCTTACTGTTTTCGAAATCCCAATGGTGAACGTCGAATTTTCCTTTTGTGTTGTTTTTGTTTGTTTCCTCATGGCAATCTATTGAAATTTACTATTTTTGTAAATAACAGCCGTTTTCGGCAGTGAAACGCCATCATGTTATACATCGTTGAAATTACCATAAAAAGCTCTATGAGATGCTATAAAAATCCAACATGACGCCCATAAGAAAAACCAAACCTGATGATGATTCCGGAAAACCGAAACGTCGCAGAAAATTTTTGATACCACTACAGTGTTACGGCTAAAAAGTTGCTTAAAGAAAGTTTCAACAGATTTAAAAAAAATTTAATAACAACCAAATTATGCCCAAAAAACCAAATTGACATTTTTCTGTTTTTTGCACTTAATAAAAAAACTAAGATAGGTAGGTCAAATTTCTTTTTTAAATATTAATCAGCATTGTATAGCGCAACTTTTCCCCAATTTAACCGTCTTTGTAACTCTTACGGTTTCCGAGATCCCAATGGTGAGCCTCGAATTTGAATAACCCTGTATAGATTGTTTACAATTACAATGGGAACACCAACCATTGGAATTAAAGGGAAGATTATTTACAGCCAAGCCCTGAATATCATTGCCAATGTTATTCAGTTCATGCGACAGGAAAGTAAAAGTGGAGGTCCCCTTATTCCGTTAACCAACTTTCGGGAACGAGTTCTTGCCGCTACAAAGATTTCGGAATGCTCTTACAGACGGATTGTGAAAGAAGCAAAAGAAGTAGAATCTGGTGCAAGTACTTCTTTTTCCACACCACGCAAAAACCGACCAAAAAGTAGCCCTAAAAGCACACTTTGGGCTGGTGATAAAGAAGTCATTCGATCAACAGTCCTTGATTTTTACATAACCGAGAAGCGACGACCTACACTACAAGCAATTTTCCAAAAAATCCAAGATCGTGGCGTAGAGTTCAGTGGGGGCTTGACTACCTTTCGTACAGTGATTCAAAGTATGGGCTTTCGGTAATTTAAGTTTTACAAATGTAAATGGAATGGAAATAATATCGTTATTATTTTTAGGTGGAGAAAAACTACCGACAAAAGGCAAATTCTAATGGAATCTCACGAAATTCGATATACACTATACACGTATTGTATACCTGAACGAGCCGAAGAAGTATAAAGCCTATAAGGAAGACCTATTATCTTTACGGATGAAAGTTACATTCATAGCAGCCACCCCACATCAAAAGAGTGGTCCGATAAGAGCATGAAGGGCTTAAAAGCGCCAGTTTCGAAGGGTAGGCGTTTAATTATGGGTCATGCTGGAAATGAAAATGGGTTTATCCCTAACGCACTTCTAATGTTTACTTCAGGTATAAATAGGATTTTACTCCATATTTTATCATCCAGTTAATTATTATTTACTTCTTTACAGGTTGTAAATCTGGCGACTACCACGACGATATGAATTATGCTAACTTTTCAAGGTGGGTTACAAAACAACTACTTACAAATTTACCCCCAAGGTCCGTGCTAGTCGTAGATAATGCATCATACCACAACGTGTCCCTTGAAAAGCACCCAATGACTTCGACTCTGAAGAAAGATATGATTACATGGTGGAACGTAATAGTTATTCCCCATGATCTAACTAATACAAAAGCGCAACTGTATGAAACAATTAAATTGCATAAACCGAAACGTCCAAAATATGAGCTTGATACGCTTATGCATCAACAAGGACATTCAGTTTTAAGATTACCACCGTATCACCCAGAGTTGAACCCCATAGAAAAAATTTGGGCAACAGTGAAAAATTGGGTTGCAACAAGAAACGTCACCTTTAAATTAGAAGACGTTAAACGGCTAGCTTTAGAAAAGTTTAACTCGGTAACTGCAGCAGAATGGGCATCGATATGTTGTGCTCATGTTGATAAAACTGTAGAGTCGTATACACTCAAAGAAAATATTTTAGATGAAGTAACAGATCGTTTGTGTTTTACCGTCAATACAGGTGAATCTGAAGAAAAAAGTAAAAAGTGATTTAAGTGGCCTTGATTATCTAAGTGATTAATGTAATATAATTTTTTCAAATATATAAAATATTGAGATGGTATCCAGACTTTAAAAGGGTTCAAAATTATTTTAATTAACAATATTTTCAGGATTACAGGTTTTATTAAAGATGTTTTTAGTTTGTAAGTAAAATTGTTAAATTATTGTGACAATTCCACTCATAATCGGTCATCCAATGAAATCACAGTATTTTGGTAAATTGAACCAATCACAATCGAATTATACTGGAAATTTCACTACTAGTGAAATTTCCGCGGAAATTTTACGACTAGCAGCGTTGCTTAGAGACACCGTCTGTCAAAATTTTTTTAGTGACAAGTATTTCAGTAATTTCATTATAATTCGAGAAATTGTCATTCCGAATACCATTCGTGACTAGAATTGTACAGGCAATTTTTGCCGTCAGAAGCACTCTTGCTTGTTGCTTTAGAAAATCGTCGCAACAAGCAGTCGCGTTCATGACGGCAAAAAAATTTCCGGTAAAATTCTAGTCACTTGTGGTATTACTTCTGACAATTCAGCTCATAATCTGTCATCCAATGAAATCACAGTATTTTGGTAAATTGAACCAATCACAATCGAATTATACTGGAAATTTCACTACTAGTGAAATTTCCGCGGAAATTTTACGACTAGCAGCGTTGCTTAGAGACACCGTCTGTCAAAATTTTTTTAGTGACAAGTATTTCAGTAATTTCATTATAATTCGAGGAATTGTCATTCCGAATACCATTCGTGACTAGAATTTTACAGGCAATTTTTACCGTCATGACCACTCTTGCTTGTTGCTTTAGAAAATCGTCGCAACAAGCAGTCGCGTTCATGACGGCAAAAAAATTTCCGGTAAAATTCTAGTCACTTGTGGTATTACTTCTGACAATTCAGCTCATAGTCTGTCATCCAATGAAATCACAGTATTTTGGTAAATTGAACCAATCACAATCGAATTATACTGGAAATTTCACTACTAGTGAAATTTCCGCGGAAATTTTACGACTAGCAGCGTTGCTTAGAGACACCGTCTGTCAAAATCTTTTTAGTGACAAGTATTTCAGTAATTTCATTATAATTCGAGGAATTGTCATTCCGAATACCATTCGTGACTAGAATTGTACAGAAAATTTTTGCCGTCATAAGCACTCTTGCTTGTTGCTTTAGAAAATCGTCGCAACAAGCAGTCGCGTTCATGACGGCAAAAAAATTTCCGGTAAAATTCTAGTCACTTGTGGTATTACTTCTGACAATTCAGCTCATAATCTGTCATCCAATGAAATCACAGTATTTTGGTAAATTGAACCAATCACAATCGAATTATACTGGAAATTTCACTACTAGTGAAATTTCCGCGGAAATTTTACGACTAGCAGCGTTGCTTAGAGACACCGTCTGTCAAAATTTTTTTAGTGACAAGTATTTCAGTAATTTCATTATAATTCGAGGAATTGTCATTCCGAATACCATTCGTGACTAGAATTTTACAGGCAATTTTTACCGTCATGACCACTCTTGCTTGTTGCTTTAGAAAATCGTCGCAACAAGCAGTCGTGTTCATGAAGGCAAAAAAATTGCCGGTAAAACTCTAGTCACTTGTGGTATTACTTCTGACAATTCCACTCATAATCGGTCATCCAATGAAATCACAGTATTTTGGTAAATTGAACCAATCACCATCGAATTATACTGGAAATTTCACTTCTAGTGAAATTTCCACGGAAATTTTACAACTAGCAGCGTTGCTTAGAGACAACGTCTGTTAAAATTTTTTGAGTGACTTATTTCAATAATTTCATTATAATTTGAGGAATTGTCATTCCGAGATTTTCGTCGCTACAAGCAGTCGTGTTCATGACGGCAGGCAAAAAAATTGCCGGTAAAATTCTAGTCACTTGTGGTATTACTTCTGAAAATTTATATGTAATTAGTATTAAGAGAGCTTTGGTAACAATTTGTATAAAATTTTATTGGATATACTGATTTAGAGTTTATAGCTAAGGATATAAAAAAAAAATTGAACGATAATAACAACTGGTACTACTTGAAAAGTAACTGCAGAAATACTTTAAATTAATATATCCACATCCACAACTTTAAAAATAAAGAAGTTTTTAATTGGTTTGAACTTTATTAATTTGGATTTTTGGATAAAGCTAATCTGCGAGTTGGTTTGAACTTTATTAATTTGGTTTTTGGGGTAATGTTCTAAGAATTTTGAAAAGGATTTAGTTTACAAAGTGGTGTTACAGGTATCATTTTTATTGTGTTAGATGAGTGTTAATTATAGTTGAAATTACAATTCTAAATAATCAAACTAAATATCAATTAGCTTCATCACCTCAATATATTATTTGTTAATAAATACTTTACCTGTACAATAGTTATTTATTATACATGCGGATTAAATTAATGTTTAATGAGCGGTACGTTTAAACGCGCGAGCGGCGATAGCCGCAAGCGCGTTAATACCGCGAGTTAATACATTAATTTTAATCCGCAAGTGTAATACAACTGTTTATTCAATTTTGCAGTAATAAACTTTTTCTAATGTAAATGTAAGATTTTTATAAATGCTAAAAGCTTAAAATGTCACTAATCCCTTGTAGTTATCGAGTTGCCAAGTGTGAGTTGTTTTGATGCGTTGTCATGGATTGAACTGTTTACGGGAAAAAAATTCGAACGTAAATTGTGAATGACAGCGAATTCTTTGTAACAAAGTTTATTATAAACTGTATTATTCTGTGTATCTACAAGGTGAGAATTGTAATGGAGAATGAAAATACGATTATGGAGCAATTGCTCCCTAAAAAATCGAAACAAACGTACAAAAAAATTTATCAAAAATTTAGCTCCTGGAAAATAGAAAAAGGTGCAATGGAAGTTACTGAAGCTCTCGTTTTAAATTATATTGTCGAACATTCCAAGAGCTTGAAGCCATCTTCGCTCTGGAGTTATTGCTCCATGCTAAAAGCCTGCCTCATTATTTTTGAGAACGTGGATATTGGAAAGTAAGTAGAAAAAAGTGTGTTTCTATAGATCAAACTGTAAATATTTATATTACTTTTATAGATTCTCTAAAGTGAAAGCGCTATTGAAACAAAATTCAAAAGGGTTTAGGAGCAAAAAATCTAAACTACTGAACCGTGATGATATGTTAAGATTTTTCAGTGAGGCACCGGACGAAATTTTTCTACTGGTTAAGGTAAGTTAATTTTTTAAATGAAAACGTAACAAATGAAAAAATGTCTTCGTTCGTTGTAGACAATACTTGTCATGGGTATAGCTGGTGGATGCCGCATTGGCGAACTCGTAAACATGAAAATCGACGATGTGGATGATCGAGGAAATGTTTTGGTTGTAACTCTACCAGACACAAAAACTAGCAAACCTCGCGTGTTCACTATAATTAATGAAGTAGCCATAAATGCTGTCGATATCTACAGAACCTACGTAAAATTACGACCTCAAGCGGTGACCCATAGACGCCTTTTTTTAAATTATCAACATGGCAAATGTACTGTCCAGCCGGTAGGAGAGAACAAAATACGTAAAATGCCTAGCGTCATTGCGACCTTTTTGGGTCTTGCTGAGCCTGCGTTGTATACAGGTCATGCTTTTCGAAGGAGCTCCGCCTCGCTTTTGGTGGATGGAGGTGCGAATCTTCTTGAACTTAAGAGACATGGCGGATGGAGTTCAAGTACAGTCGCTGAAAATTATATCGAAGACTCTATTACGAAGAAGATAGAGACCTGCGAAAAGATTTTTGGAAAACAAAATTTTTCTTTGATACCTGTAGAGAAACCTAGTACCGCAGTTGATGTTTCAGAGGAAAAAACTCCTGTTCTGATTGATGATGCAGTTCATTTGCATAAAGTTGTGAATAACGAATTAGTTAGTGCTACAAGAAATATAACTTTTGAAACTGGTAGTGTTCAAAATTGCAACCTTTTTTTTATCGGCGAACCGTTGAAGGACCTGGCTTCCTTAATGAGGAAATAATATGTAGTTACTTTTGTTTTCGTTTTGTTAATTTATTGTAATGTACTTATGTATAATTTTTTGATAAATTATTGATTTATTTTGATTGACATTTATTTGACATTTTTAAAGCGCTAGCGGAATAAAAATTTTAAATCGCTAGCGGAATAAAAATTTTAAACGATTGTTTATAAAACATCAACTTTTATGGGCAGGCCAGAAACAAATAAACGTCAGTTTATACGGCAAAATTGAATAAAATAATTTTTCCGTATCCATGGTATGTAATTGACAGATTATTTATCTCATTTGAGGTTAACAATGGCGGATGGCGGGTAAATATGAAAAAGCGGGATGATATGAACATTTGCGGGTTTTTACCGTGCATGCTATCGACGTGACATCTACCGATAGAATTTAGAATCAAAATTATTATTTGATTATACAAAAATCTTCATTTGAGTGATTGATAAGTGTAATTATTTTTTAAAATTCAAGCAAATACGATTATTTTTTACATAAATTCATTATAGAAATTATTTTTAATACGCAAATTTGACATGTGTAATTTGAGGTTATATGTCAAAAACGTAGGTACGTATTATATTATAACTATTTTTATTTAATACGAACTTCTCATGGATGCGGAAAAATAACTTGTGCCCTACGGGAATCTAACGGCATATTTCATCCCTTAGCTTTTGCTGCCCTCGCTCACTACGTTCGCTCGTGCAGCAAAAATCTTCGGGATGAAATATGCCTATATCTTCCCTTATGACGCAATATACTATTACATGATTTCAATACTTTTGTTAAGCTGGTTATCCGCCAAGGTCAGAAAAAACATTTAATTATACTCTATGGCCCTATATAACACGTACTAATGTGTTTGAAATAAATGATTTATCTATACTTTTTTTTGTTTATTTTGATCAATGGTTAATTTAACACTAGCTTTAGGAAGTCCACCATCATTGTTCTATTTCAAACAAATACAGTTTATTATCTATCCAGTTATTAAGTAGGTATTTTAAGCCTCAATGATAAGATATTTAACATTGCTATTATACAGGGTATCTCAGACATGACTCCCCAGGCCTATAACTTTGTTATTTTTAAAAATAACTATAGTAAACTATATATATTCGTAAATGGGAGCAAATTCTCTATAAGATGGGGAAAGAAAATGTTAGAAAATCTGTACTCATATTATGGCAGCGATATTCAACTTTTTTTTTTCAAATTGCACACTATGCTTTTTTTCGCTCATTCTGATAGTACTTTTTATTCTCTTTATAACCATATAAACCAATATTAGTCTTACATAAGAAAATTCTCGAAAAAAATACGATTGAAAGTTAAGTCTAGGTTTGCCATGGAAACAACTGATTGTTGTAATTTGTACTCGTCGGCGATAAAAACAATAGCGGATACCTTTCTGCATACAACCTTGCTGCTCTTCTTGCATTCCTCTCGCATAAACCATAAATAAGGATCATATCAAGCTAATCAGAATTAGTGTAATTCATTTCTAATACTCCTTTTAAACAAGAACATACAAATACAGAAAGAGCACTTGTCATTCTTTACAACGTAAATTGCAATTGTTTTACAGCTATACGCTATTGTTTTCATCGCCGACGAGTATAAATTACAACAATCAGTTGCTTCCATGGCAAACGTAGACTTCAACTTTCAATCGTATTTTTTTTCGAGAATTTTCTTATGTAAGACCCATATTGGTTTACATGGTTATAAAGAGAATAAAAAGTACTATCAGAATGAGCGAAAAAAAGCATAGTGTGCAATTTGAAAAAAAAAAGTTGAATATCGCTGCCATAATATGAGTACAGATTTTCTAACATTTTCTTTCCCCATCTTATAGAGAATTTGCTCCCATTTGCGAATATATATAGTTTATTATAGTTATTTTTAAAAATAACAAAGTTATAGGCCTGGGGAGTCATGTCTGAGGCACCCTGTATAGAATTTTCAACAATTTATTTTAATTCTCCCCCCCCCCCAAGTTAAAAATCGTATGTTACGCCACTGGAATTTTGCCGCCGCGCAGACAGTTGATGACGTACATGATCTTTACATTTTGAGACCACTCTACCTACAATCCGAAATATTAAAGTGGCTAAGCTATAGTATATTGTGTTATTAGGAGTAGAAGTGTCATTTTGTGTGCCGAGCATGACGTTTGAACGACGAGCGCTAGCGAGTCGGACTATTCATGCGAGGCAAACAAAATCACTTTTACTCCGAATAACACATGTTATTTTTTCTTCAAACGTATAAATTAAAAGCAATTCAGCAAGAAAATTTAAAAAAAAGTCAAAAATGAACGTCATACCAGCTGTCATTGCTACGGGTTGCTTTGTTATAAAAAATAAAAATTACGAGTTGCCATTGGTTCATTTTATGTCACTTTTACTCCCGGAGTAAAAGTGGGCACTTTTACTCCCGGAGTAAAAGTGAATGTTTAACTGTGTGTATCCAAGGACACAAAGTCGTGTTTTTATGACGATTGAAGAAAAAAATAATTATCAATTTGTTTATGGTTGCAACTGGGTAGAAATAAGGCTTTTTATAGTGAAAAATCACTTACCATTGGCATTTAGAAAAATATTAAATTTGTTATTATTCGATTATGATTAAACTCTCAAACAGTTACGTATGCGCTGAAATCTATGCAAATATAGTATATTCCTACTTCCTACCACATTGGGATTCAAGGACAAGTCCGCTTGGAGCCACACCGTATAACTCAAGAGTTTAGAGATTATAACTTGTTTCAGCGGTTCTGAACATACGGCATTGTTAATATTAATACTCTAACGCCTAATATTTATTTATTTTAGCAAGTTTCCGGTACCCTATGAATAAACTCCAGTCCCAATGTGGTAGCGAATATACTATACAGTGTGTCCCAAATTCAATCCCCTCCATTAGGATCTCGGAAACTATAAAAGCTACAAAGTTGGTTAAATAGGGAAAGTTTTAGGAATTTTAATGCTCATTTCATATCCGTTGAGAAATTACAGCCAACTTTGACCGTTTTGGAGATATCTTGAAAAAAACGAAATTTGAAGTTTTCTGTTTTCCAAATATCTCGGAAAGTATTAAGTTATTAGTTTCAAGACTTGTACATTGTGAAGGCACTTTTTACGGAGAATCGGGTGGTATCATATGTTTATATTTATGAAGCTTTGTCTCTATTCTATGAATAACTACTTTTGATTGTCATATGGACACCAAATTGAATTTTGTCCTAACGAAACTCAGCTCTTTTTTCTCTTTTGAACGATGTGTCACCAGTACGGGGTTTTTGAAGAAGAGCGGGAATAAAATACATTTTTTTTATCATAGCCTGCTATGCGAATAAAGAAAAAAAATGTATTTTATTCCCGTTCTTCGTCAAAAAACCCATACGTGTGACACATCGTTGAAAAGAGAAAAAAGAGCTGAGTTTAGTAATGCTCGTGAAATTGTAATTCACTCGCTAACGCTCGTGAATCAAACATTTTCCACTCGCTAGAAAACTGCCACTTTTCTTTACTTCTAGAATAATCTACTATTTTTGTGTAGTCAATGGAAAACGGTCATTTTACATTTTAACAAATTTGTCTAGAAAATTCGAACTTTTAGTACTTACACAAAAAAATAGCGTATTCAACGCGTAAGAAGAGTGGTTTTCTAGCTCGTGAAATTGTAATTCACTCGCTAATGCTCGTGAATCAAACATTTTCCACTCGCTAGAAAACTGCCACTTTTCTTTACTTGTAGAATAATCTACTATTAACCTCAAATTAATTTAAAAGTAAATTTTTTTATATGCAGCTGAACATAAAGCTTTGTATGTAATTCGTACATAATTAGGCTTTATGGACTTGCCAAATTTATAAACTTTTTGGCGCGTCCATAAAGACCTACATTATGTACTCGTTACATAAATAGCTATTATGTGACAATTTTAACAAGTGTAGCTAACTGACAAGCCAGACTGTTTCAGTAATTCCAAGGCATCAGCGATTTTTATCAAAGTGCAAGAACTAATTTCCACAGTTTTTCTGTTACGGAAAAATTGAAAAACCTCAAAATAGCATCATTGGATTGGTTATTTTTTTCTCTACAAAAAACATATTTACACTTTTGGTCTAAAATAATTGGGGAAGCAATTTACCATTGAAATCCCTATGGTGCGTGAGACAATGCACCACCCGGTAGATTCGATTTGCTTTTGTTTAGAAGCTAAAGAGATCTTAAATTTTGTAAAGATAAAAATGTTCAAAACGTAGGCTTTCACTTGAACACATATCTCGCAACGACGAATCAAACCTTCTTACATTCGTAATAAATTCATATTATTTCTAATACTATACATTGATACACAAGTCGCTCGTTACAAAAGTAAAAATTGCAAGGATTTAGATAGGGGGATCCGGATGGCCATGGTATGAAAACTCCGTTGTCGACCCACTTGTTTAGAAAATAAGCAATTATCCCGCCTCGGTGAAGGCTACTATATTTTTAGTCTTTTAAAAACTTTTTTGTCGCTATAACACCCAAATAAAAGCAAATCTGATCTATGTTAGTTAATAGGATATTTTTTAAATGAAATTATGCCTACTTTCCTTTGCCAAAGATTGTAAAGAGCTTTACAGATCACCCTGTATTATAGATATTACGAGTGTATTAATTACTGAATTATCGATGTATTTTTCATCTAGCATTTGGGTTGTGACGTTGACTTGCCCCGCCTAAAAACTGTCTGTTTAGACACGCGTTCGGGCGCAGTAGGTAATGAAAACCTAGGTTAGAACGAGATGAAATATAGCTGGATTGTGAATTTATCAACAGCACGTTGACGTCACAACCCAAATCCTAGGTGAAAAATACTTTAGTAATACTTTAGATGGTATTAGTTGTGTTAAAATTTTTTTTTATTAACCAATGGGCCATAAAAAGTTATATTTTACATAATTATTATTCTTATAAATAAATCTATGGTATAGAATAGTTTAAATAATACGAATTTACATTTAAGCTAGACATTAAAAATTAAATCATATAAAGTAAAAACTTGCAACTAAATTCTTAGAATTGGTTTCCGTTAACGAAATATAGAAGTATAAGAGGAAGAAAGTATATTTCAATTAAACTTGTAATACTTGTTAATTTTTAATAAATTATAAAAATCTATGTATGCATAGAGAAGTAGCACTTACTTAATGCTTCGAACCACAGACTTCTGACTAGAGCCTCCAGCAGCGTTCTATCTCTGTTCTGAAAAATGTTTAAATTATTATTATAGTTTAAAAACAGAAGAAAACCCGTTGAAAAATATATTATAACCCATCTAAGCCTTTCAACGAAATGTGTTAAAATATCAATTCAAGATTTTAAGGTTTATCTTAATATTTGTTCAATAAATCACGTATTTATAAATGATCAAATTGGTTAGGCTTAAATACGCCGCAGTATTTAGTATTTCAGTATAAATAAATGAGTTAAGGAAGACATACAGCATCTTGGACCCGAATAACCTAAATTAGAACAGAAAGTAGGTACGCACTTTATTTCTTAGTAAGATGAATAATTTCACTTGAGGGTTTCCGCGTAACGGAGTTAAATTATAACTTAACTCAAAATAAATGTAATTCAATGATAAATGATATCAAATAACTTAGATATTCAGAAGGGTCAATCCCAGGAGTTTCAAAACTGCTACAGGAGGCGTCTAATGGCCGCAGAGATGCCAAGAGGAGGGTCTCTTCAATAGATTACACCGTCGGGATTCGAACTTCGAACCCGTAAGTTCGTAATCCATGATTTGCAAATCTCTATTCCCTAGTTATTTACCTAATGTTACTAAAATCGGTATGTACGTTAATCGATGTTTAAACACTGTTATTAAAGAGGACACAGTTTTATGAAAGAAATGCCTTTATTATATTCTATTGATACAAGCATTTCTTACAGATTGCTTTTCTTTAAAGCCTTTGAATAGGTATAAATTTTATTTAAAGGTATTGGGCAGCTAAGTGAATATCCCTTAATACGTATTAGATCACACATAATGTACAATGTACATATTTTGTTAGCTCCATTAACTTGAATTTATTAGAAGCTCAAGTGTCACAGAACTACGTACATTTTACTTTAATTTAACTGAAAGTTGAGATGATTAATATTAGAAAAGTTTAAACTGTAAAAAGGGATTCCCTTCTCTCTAGCTCCAACAGTGTTGTTTATAGTGTACACCATTTTTTAAGTTAAAATAAACAACAGCTTCCAAAGAGTTAATATTAAATTATTGTTCTTTCGTTATTATAAACTTAAAACAACTGTAACAATATCAATTATGATTTATGCTAACTTAGTTAAAAAACACGTTTTTATTTTTGCTAGTAAAATTAACCTTTCCATATTACCTATTTTTGAAATCCAAAATTTCCATATAACTATGAAATAAATCAATATGCTGCCTATACGAATTTAAAATGTTGATGATGATGTAGGGTAGGCAAAGCCTTTTATAAAAAATGTTAATTAAATTACTTATTATAACTTAAGCGGCTGTATATTACTTTTTAATACAATCTTATAACTCATAAAGTTTCTTTTGTGCAAAAGACGCCCAATTTAGACATGTTCTGCTTATCTTATAATAACAACGATCCTCGTGTTGGCAATCAAATTTGAATCGGTCTCTGTTACTTACAAAAGAAAAATTGAATATGTTTTCACCCGATGTGTCGCTTATGCCATCTGACGGTACCCATGAAGTTTTAAGGCCCTTCTTGAGAATTCCATCAATTTTTCCAATACTTTTTACTGTTTATAAATAAAATTAGAAGTTGTTTTCAAACAAGGTATCAATCAATCAAATACCTATAACGGGCTACAACTACAAATTTATAAAAAATTCTGTTTGAGATATTTAAATTACTTACAGGATAGAGAAGGTATAGAATATACAGGGTGACATATTTAAAGTTGGCCACATTAACACAACAATATTTTAGTCAAAACATAAATCTATCAACAAATTACTAACACATTCTGAAAGCGGACAGTTTTTTTAACAGGATAGGCTGAATTTGATTGAATGTGTTCACCTCTTGCTCGAACACATGCCTTCAGACGCTTCGGAAAGTGATCGACGATTCCACGCAGCATTTCATCGTCTATTTCATCCCATGCTTTCCTTAGGACGCGTTTCGGAGAATCTAACATACTGTGGCTTGTAGCGAAGGCTTTTTGCTCCAAGAAGCTCCAAACAGAATAGTCCATTGGATTGAGATCCAGTGTGTACGGCGGCCATCCTTCCGGAGTAATGAAAGCTGGAAAATTTTCAGAAATCCACATTATGGTTTCTCGTGCTCTGTGTGATGGCTCTGAGTCTTGTTGGAACGTCCAATTATGATTGTCATATGTAGCATGAGCCCATGGAAGTACCTGATCCTCAAGAAGCTGCCTATAAACAACTTGATTGATTTTGACACCCGCTTGAATGAAAATTAACGGAGTTTTGGCCGTTTTACTGATTCCAGCCCACACCATGACCGAGAGAGATTTTTGAACACGGCCAATTATTCTATCTTCTCCGGGAGGTTCTGCTGCCCATATTCTGTCGTTTTGGCAGTTGGCGGATTGCTCGATCGTGAAAATTTTCTCATCCGTAAACAGAATTCTGTACAAAGTTTCGAGAGCGTGGGACTTCAATAATTTTTTACATCTCTCAAACCGAACTGCTTTTTTCTTGACGATCAGCTTCTGTCGTTCTTGCATCTTGTAATGCTTTAGATTGAGCTTATTTCTGTTAATTAGTCGAACCGTCTCCCTGCTGATACTAATAGCTTTTGCTACTTTTCTCATGGAGCGCTTCGGATTTCGCCTTATTCTTTCACCCAGCATTTCCAGAACTCTCGAAGTAGCAACGAATGACTTTCTCGTGGGCTTACGATCAGAAAAGTCTCCTCTTTCATTATAGCAAATGATTGTTTCATTAATGGTTGTGCGTGGAATTTTGAGACGCTTTGAAGTTAAACGATTGCTGTTTTTTGCCAAATAGAGTTTACTAATTTCCAAGCGTTGTTGTCTCTTGTTCATTTTTCTAATACAAATGTCAAATTAATCAGACGCAAAGCAAAGTATTTGATAGAGCAGAAATTTCTGAATAAGGTAAAACAAATTAAATGACACAAGAATAAAAGCAAATGAATGGTGCCTTTTCAAAAGTGGCCAACTTTAAAATTGTCACCGTGTATATACAGGGTGTAGAATTGGTTCACGCACCATAGGGATTTCAATGTTAAATTCTTAATTTTTAAATATTGGCTCCCCAAATTATTTAAAAAAAAAAGTATAAATATGTTTCTTATAGAGAAAAAAATACTGTATACAACCATATCATTACTTATTTTTTTACTTACCATACAAGGGTTAAAATTAAGGAAACTAAAACTGGTACTTTAGCAAAAATAGGTAGTGCCTTGGAATCGTTGAAACAAAAAACAATTGTTAGTTAGCTGTCATGTTAGCATCTTAATAATAAATTTAGAAGTATTTTAAGTAATTCTGAGTTAATATTATGTATTCGTTGAATGAAAAGATCCTAATGATAAAATGGTACTATTCTGGTAATAGCGCACGTGCAGTAAGTGATATGTTTGCTGCAGAATATCCGAATCGACCAATTCCATACCACACTACTGTTGAAAGAATGATCCGCAAATTTGAAGCAACTTACTTAATGCAAAATGTAAAATTAAATAGTTAAAAAAAGTGTTGCTTTCTTTACGATTTTTTAATAAAAAAAGTCCACTTTTTTTGTCAAAATGCGAAAAAATAAATTTTCGGCACTAGAATGCATTGTCTAAACGCAAAATTACTTAAAATACATCTAAATTTGTGATTAAAATATTAACATGGCAGCTAACGATCAACGGGTTTTTGTTTCAACAATTCCAAGGCACCACCTATTTTTGCTAAAATAGTAGTTTTAATTTCCTTGATTTCCCCTTTGTATGGAAAGTAAAAAAAATAAGTAATGAGATGGTTGTATACAGTATTTTGTTCTCTACAAGAAACATATTTACACTTTTTCTCTAAAATAATTTGGGGAGCCAATATTTGAACATTAAGAATTTAACATGGAAATCCCTATGGTGCGTGAACCAATTCTACATCCGGTATATTGAAATAATATCTTTAGGATAAATTTATAAATAAATATTTTTTTTAATTAATTTGATTTTGAAATGTATACTTTAAAATTGTACAAGTCTAATTTTTAATAACATGTAAATAATGTAAACTTTTTAAGATAAATGTTAATAATTTTAAATTTTGTAGAATATTAGATTTATGTAAATATTGTTAATTTAATGTTGTAAATGATAAAGGTTTTGTTATATTTAAAAAATTAAGATACCCAGGGAAATATTACCATGTGAAAATAAAAAAATTAAAAGATAATAAATAAAACAATTTTGGAAGTTAGAAGATTCTTTTTCAAAAATCCTAATTTTGAAAAAGAAATTATAAACAAAATAGATTTAATAAAACCTTTATCAAAGTTTATAAAGAACATGTTTAATGATACCTATAAACTAAAAATAAATGGAAAATATTTATAAAAATAAAAATACAGTCCTTAATTACAACTATTTTATTGGAAGACGTTGAAATTGCAAAATAGGATATTTTGGTCTTGGAATTAGATTGGAGTTGGAAGTTTATTTATTGGACGAGAGTCAAAAGGTGGAATTTAAGATAACAGTGACAGGAGCGGAACGTGTTGCAGCTATCGTGGGATATTGATGAAAATAGGATTACATGATTATTAGTTTGGTGGTTAAAAGTGATTAAAAGGTATTTATAAAAACAAATTTTGGTTCTTAAAGAGTGTTTAGTTAGATAATAATTTTGTGTATTAAATTGTCAAAAGTTGGTAAATCGATCCCTTTAACGTCCTTTTGATAAGAGTTCTTTTAAATTAGTAAATTTAAATACAGGCTGAGCTAACCGGAGCAATATGTGTGAAATGTGCTAGTTTTTCAAAAATAATTAATTTACAATTAATTTCAAAGAGGTAGCATCTCATATCATTACAATATATAATCAAAACCTTATGTACCGTTAGGTGTAAGGTGTTTTTGTTACATTTCACTATTTGATACTTTAACATTTTTATTGGCTTATTTATATTTCTTTATCCATAGACTAGTTTTCTCCATTCTGTCTTGTCGTGTGCTATTTTCCGGGCTTCTTCTTTTGATATCACTTTTTTCTGGAGGATTTGTATGATGTTTTCATCCCATGTTTTCATCGGTCTTCCTCTTCTCCTCTTTTCTTGTGCTCTTGATTCCCATATTATCTTGACTGGTCTTTTCCTGTCCATTCTTACCATGTGTCCATACCATCTCAGCTGGCTTTTTTCAATTATCTCTACTACGGGTTCTGTTCCTAGTTCCTGTCTCACGGTGCAGTTCCTAATCCTGTCCAGTCTTGTAATTCCCAATATCGCTCGTAGGTACTTCATTTCCGTGCTCTGGATTTTACTTTTGATTTTATCCGAGAGTGTCCAGCTCTCGCAACCGAAGGTCAATGTTGGTACAAATACTGATTTGAACACGCTTATTTTGGTCTTGTTTGTTACTTCTCTGTTTTTTATAAATGAGTCCTTGAGCATGTGGTACACTTTGGATGCATTTTCTACTCTTGTTATAATTTCTGCTTCTTGATTTCCTTTGTTGTTTATTAGTACCCCTAAGTATTTAAATGTCTCCACCTATTCTAGTCTTGCTCCATTTATTTCTATGTTTATTTTCCTGTTTTCTTCTCCTATTATCATAACTTTTGTTTTAGTTTCATTTATTTTTAGTTTTCTTTTGGTGAAAGCTTTATTCCATATCTCCAAGTTAGCTCGTAATTCACTTTCGTTTCGTGCTAGTACTACTAAGTCATCGGCAAATGCACATAGTTCGATTCTTATCGGTTGCAGGTTCCTGTATCCTATATGTACTTTGTTGGTCTTTACTTTTATTTCTTTTATGACGTCGTCCATGACTATGTTGAACAAAATCGGGCTTAGCACACTTCCCTGTTTCAGTCCCTCCTGGACTGTAAATTCGTCTGATTGTGAATTGTCCGTTCTTACATAGTTCCGGGTTTTAACGTATAGACTCATTATACCTCTTCTAAGCTTCTCGTTTACGTTTCTTTTTTCTAGACTTTCCCTTACTTGTTTTCTTGCCACTCTGTCGAAAGCTTTTTCCAGATCTATGAAAGCCATATAGATTTTTTGTCCTGACCTTTTTGCTCGTTCTATAATCTGTTTAATGGTGAAAATGTGGTCTTGGATGCTCCTCCCTTTCCTAAACCCGCTTTGTTCCTCCTCCAGCTATGGCTCGATCACTTCCTTTAGTCTCTTTTCCAAGATTCTTTCGTATACCTTGGATGCTACGCTTAGGAGTGTTATACCTCTGTAGTTGTTGCAGTCTTTTTTATCTCCTTTCTTGTAGATTGGTAATATTATCCCCAGTTCCCAATCCTTAGGTATTACTCCCTGGTTCCATGTTTTATTATATATTTCTGTGAGTGGTTTTAGACTATTCTTCCCTAGGTTTATGAGCATTTCTGCGGTTATTTGATCATGGCCTGCTGCTTTGCCCTTCTTTAACATCTTTATTGCGTTTACTACTTCTCGTTCTTCTATTTCTTCTTTGGGTTCTATACGTTGTAGTGTTTGATCAGTTTGGTGTTTGTGGCTATCTTTTTCTTCTCTTGGGCATAGTAGCTCTTGGAAGTATTGTTTCCAGTTTTGCATAATTTTTCCTTCCTCCGTTATTATTTCCCCTTGCTTGTTTTTCATTTGCCTGGGTTTTTGCTTTTGGTTTCCAGTTCTTAGATTTTTCAATATTTTATAGAACAATTTCTGGTTCTCATGGTATTCGCTCTCCATTTTCCTTCCAAAGTTTTCCCATGCTCTTTCTTTTGCCATTTTTACTTGTTCTTTTACTTTGTTTCTTTGTTCTTTATATTCTGCGTATCTCTCGTTTGTTCTCTGAGCCAGGTACCGTTTCCATTTCTTCTTTTTTATTTTAATCTCATTTTTGATGTCTTCGTTCCACCATGATGTTTCTCTCTTGTTTTTATTTATGTTCTTTACCCCGCATGTCTGTTTTGCTGCTTCAGTTGCTGTTACTTTGAAATAATTCCACATTTGTTCCAGATCCATTTCGTCCGTGCTTCTTCTGTTTATCATTATCTCCACTTTTTGGGTGTATTGTTCTGCTGTTTGTTCGTCTGCCAACTTGTAGTATTTTATGGTTTCCTTGGTGGGAACCCTATGTGTCTGCTCTTTCATGTCTTCTTTGGTTATGTGTTCTTGCTTGTTCTTTCCTATACGTGTTTCTGCGATGAGTAGATAGTGGTCGCTGTTTATTTCGGCTCCCCTTCTGACTCTTACATTTTGTATGTCTTTTCTGTGCTCCCTATTTATTAATATATAGTCTATAATAGACTTTTCTTTTCTGCTTGCAACTTCTCGTGTGTATTTGTGTGTGTTACTGTGTTCAAAGAAGGAATTTGTTACAACCATATTGTTCTGTATACAGTAATCTATTATTCTCCTTCCGTTACTATTTCTGGTGTCTTCTCCATGTGTAGAATAGAATATATGACAAGTAAAATAAAGAAAGAATATGCTAAATGGGGGTTGACATTAAACGTAGAAAAAAATATTTAAATATCGGAGGTTAAAAGGACGATTTGACTTTGGAAACCGAAGAAACTATTAACGCTGACGAAGAATCTACCGAGTTCACTTCAAATTTGATCATGGCTGGTCTGCTTTTTGTGAATAAAATGCAAATTATTTATTGCAGTTTTTAAGCTACTTCTTTCTTAAACAAGCAACAAATTCAAGTAAAGTATCAAATTAAGCGCAGTTTTTTGTCTTTCGATTGATACCACTATCAATCCTATCAACTCAAAGGGCAAGCAGGAATGTGCATGATTTCCCATGTTATTTCCCTATGTTCGCTACTTAAGTCAAACACTAGGTATATATTGTTGTGTATTCTAGACACCACACATTATAAACAACATCAATTTATTACAATATTTAACACAAATACAATTTAGACTGAATTTGAAATTTCCGATATAAATATTTTTACAGTTACAAATTTCATAGATCAAATATTAAGATAAATTTCATGAAAAGTTATTATAGAATTTTGGTATGATTAGTAAATTTATATAAAAATGCTGTAAAATAAATATACACGACGAAAATGTCTTAAAATTATTATAAAGATTGACGATTTAAGGATATAATTTCCGATATCAAAGATTTTCAATATTTCATGTAACGATTTAGATGTTCCAGGATGTATTGATTCTTGGTAACTTCATTTACCATGCTGAAAATAACAAATAAAATTAAATTATTGCTTAAAAATTGTTAAAATAAGTTTTTGACAAGTGCAAATGCACTGAGATATTTTAACATTGAATTTTAACTATCAAGAAAAATTCAGACGAATATAAAAATATGACAAAAAGATGTAGAGTTGTGTAAAGGATAAGAATAATAATGTTTAAAGAACAGAAAGTTGTTTATGTAAAAATAATCACGATTGTAAATTTTGATGAAATGTCAGAATTTCATTTACGAAATTAAGCAAAATGAGACAAAAATATGAATTTTAGCAAGAATAATAATAATTTTTAAATGTTGTAAATAGTACTTTAGCATAATTTTTAATTAAATCAGAAATAATTTTGAAAATCTGTAATTTTAAGAATAAGTCAGAAATATTTAACAACTTTTACTTTCATAAAATGAAAAATTGAAGTTAATTAATTTATAAGTTATTGTACATAAAATTTAGGTAATGTAATTTAGATAGTAGTTATTTGTTTAAGATTAGGTTTGATTAAGTAGGGTCATTGTGGGAACAGTGAATCACCATTTTTTCAGTGCCATATAACTTCGTAAATGCATATTGTACAAGTCAAACTTAAATGTGTACAATGCTGGCATTTAGCAACATTTTCTTCTAAGACATCCCTCCTTGGACTATTAGGATGTTTGAGTAGGTAATAAATGTTTTAAAAAAAAGTGGGTAATGATTCACTGTGTACTTAGGGGTGTACACAATGACTCACAGCAAAGTACACAGAGAATCATAAGATTTATGTAAGGAAAACACAGTAATGTTCATTTAAATATCGCTTGTAATTAATGTAACATCAGTTTACCTTATCTATGGCAAATCACAGAACATTACAATTTGTATTTATTGTAATTTTTAAACATTAGCTTAGTACGCATATCAGACCCATACCAGTCTTTTATCAATTCTAGGAGCAAATTTGCCTGCCACCTTACCAAGTAAATTTAAATTCAGAAATTTAAAATTTAATTTAAAAGTACACAGTTAATCACGATAAAAGTACACAGTGGATTGATTCACTGTGTACTAGTTTGTAAAGATTCACTGTGTACCACTCCCGCCATTTTGATTTTGTTAACTCATTTCCTAACTTAAACACCGACTTGAGCAGTGGATATATCATAAAAATAATGCTCAATGTATGATTATTACATACAAATATTAACATATAGATTATTTTCAAGAATTAGGACAAGAATAACTAATGAAACTTACACGGAATTTTTTTTTGGTCCATAAAAAACAAAAACGCACTCCCAGAAAACGTGTGCAAACTTATACCGGCGTCACAGCTGGAGTAAACTGAGAGGCTCTAGGAATGTGAACTAGTGGGAAAGAGACAACACGATCGCGTTATTATTTTAACCCTATACGTCACTGATTCACTGTGTACTGTAGATTCACTGTTCCCACAATGACCCTATAGAATTTTAAATAATTTTGTTAACAACTGATATGATTTATTCCTGGAAATAATACTTGATTCCTATTGGTTCACCTTATATGATGGTAGTGTTAGTTGCTAAAAAGATTCCAAAACAATAGCTGAAGTACCAAGTAAATTGAAATTCTTAAATGCATATATTACAAATGCATAGAAGGCCTAAACAAAATAAGAGGAAGGTAATCTACGGCAGTGGTCGCCAAAGTGGTCGATATCGACCCCCAGGGGTCTATATACCGGGTGTCAACGAAACCTGGGGCACCCTCATAATTTTTTTATTTTTTAAGATATCTAAATGAAATTTGGTATGTTGAATATACTCTTTAAATGGCATTTGTTGACATGGGAAACAAGTTTCTGTCACTTCCGGTTTCGCCGCAATTGACTACAACTTTGTTATTTTAAATGGAACACCCTGTATATTTATACATTTTTGGAATCTCCATTCAATTTTACGTATGGTAGTATTAAGTTCGAAACATTTTGATGACAAAGTAAATTTTTGCAGAAATTAATCTAGAGTGCCATGACTAACGCCAAATGAAAGTCAAGGTGCCCCAATACTCGCGACAAATTGTTTTCGAACTTTAACTATTTTAGTTGCTGTATTAGAATGGCCTAAAGTTGGCAAAAATGATTTTTCGCGAATAACTCTATTTTTTCAAATGGCACTAGGGTGGGACACTAGGATATTAAAAACGAGCGTTTTTCAAGGATTTTATTAATACCAATAACACGTTATTAATATGAAAATTTAATTCGGAATAACACTCTCCGTTCAAAAAAACCATATTTTCGACATTTAAATCTAGATATTGGGTTTCAAAACAAGTGAAACAAATGAAATGCACAAAAAAAAGACAGACTTGTTACAGTTGACGTGCTAAAATAATTTGTTTTGAGTGTCGTAGCACCCTGACTTCCATTTTACGAAGGTCATGGCACCTTAGATTAATAAATAAACTCTTCTGCAAGTATTTATTTTGTCATCAAAATGTTTCAAATTTGATACTACCATAAGTAAAATTGAATGGAGATTCCAAAAATGTATAAATATACAGGGTGTTCCATTTAAAATATCAAAGTTGATGTCAATTCCGGCGAAACCGGAAGTGACAGAAACTTGTTTCCTATGTCAGCAAACGCCATTTAAAGAGTATATTACATATACCAAATTTCATTTAGATACCTTAAAAAATAAAAAAATTGTGGAGGTGCCCCAGGTTTCGTTGACACCCGGTATATAACATTGTTAGGGGGCGATTCTGGCTTAGAGGTCGATTCTGGCTTAGGGGTCGATAGAAAAATATGAGACATCATTGTACGGTTAATATTTAATTCGGTTGACTTGGATTACCTCCATCCTGAATGACAACGCATTAAGAGTGAATTGTAGGAACAATAACATGAATAGGATCTATAAGATGGAGCAAGGTCATGAAAATAGTTATGGAGGCCAATCAAGTAGGCCGAAATGACGTATTTACCAATAAACGGATATCGGTGGTTCCCGCCCAGCCGGCGCGGTTACTTATTTACTTATACTTACATGTATTGGATTCCAGTCTCATTTTTGCGCATCGACATACAAGTGAGCGTTAATGTTCTAAAATTCATTAACATACATACTATAATTCAATAGTTATTCATTCACGAACTAAACTTCTGTATGTTGAAGAATTGAGTAACTATAAAATAAACAATCTAAAAACTCACATAAGCGTCTTTTTTGCGTGTACTATTATAATTACGTAATAGTAAAATAGGGAGTCGATAAAAAGTCAAGAAACTCTTGAAGGGATCGACGGTCAAAGAAGTTTAGCGGCCCCTGATCTACGGTATATCGATTCACAATTAAGAAAATATTAAAGTGTTTTAGATTTAGAAGATATACGAAAAATTCCTTATTATGAAATATCGCCTGAACCTAAGGTGGAAACAGGAAGTGGCATCAGAATTTTTCAGATCCTAATGAAATGGTAGAACGTCTTTAATTATTAATTACGTAAAAAAAATGCTTGAAATGATTCAAATGAAGAATATGTATAATGAATGCTTAGAAATAATTGATGGATTATTAAAAATGAAATTAATAGCAAAGTGAGATCATAAAAGAATTTGGAATTCGCTAAAAGCGTCCCTGAAAGGGACTAGTGCTCCGCATGCCTCATGAATGATTAAAAAAATTGTGTATAATAAATGAGTCTAATACATATTAGGTCTAAAGAAAATGATTTTGAAATAAGTTATTCTTAAAATCCTATTAATTTTTCTGGATTAAAAGGGGAAATTGCTCTAAAAACAGCAAGCCTCTGGTATAGTATAGAAATAATATTACTGAAGAGTATAAAAATAATGTAATAAAATATCAGACGCTGTCTGATGATGCTCATAAACAAAATGAAATCAGAAAAGACAGCGAAGATGGACCAGAGTGGAAAATATTAAAATTACCAAATGGATTGTACGATGAAAATGAATTAATAGTAATTTACGATACTACAAGGTGGCGCAAAATCAAGTCCCTGATTTGTTTTTTCTATAACAGTAAGGTTAATTAAGAAACACTCATTTTGTGAACCATAAATATTTATTTGAACTTTGAAATGTTGTTATGCTACACACTAAAAATGGTATCAACCAAATAACTACCCCTAGCATTAATGCAAGAGTAAGCTCTTTTTAGGGCATTTTTCATTACGTTCTCCAACATTTCCGGTGGTATGTTGGTGATTTCTTCCCGTATGTTGGCTTTTAATTCTTCTAGATTTTCAGGATTATTCACAAAAACCCGATCTTTGAGATAGCCCTATAAAAAGAAGACGGGCACCGTTAAATCAGGGGATCTTGGCGGATACACCACATCGCCGTTTTTGGAGATAATACGCCCAGGAAACATTCTCAAAATTTTTACAATTTCTGCGCGTTCTTGAGGCGTATCCCGATTCATAATGAATTTCCCAAGTGTCTACTTTTCAACTGACAAAGAAAATCTGGCATATGTCAACTAAAAACAAAATTATAGCGACTTCTCATAGGGGACTTCATTTTGCGCCACCTTGTAGTAACGTTATGAAGCATTTTACATTACGAAAGAAAAGTTTGAAAGAACGAACGACGAAGGAGCGAGTTCTTTTAATTCTCGAGTAATGTAACCAGCAAATAACGTTACGTGTGTCGTAACACGGTTTATAACGAGAGATCAATAAAAAAACCAATTAGGGTAGGCTGTGAAATTGAATTATTCTGAACTGGTACTTTAGCCACATCCACAGAATGACATTTCAGTTTCAATTTAAGGTTATAAACTTTGTTTAAAATAAAAATGTCAAATTACAAACGTTATAAAATGTCATTCTGTGGATGTGGCTAAAGTACCAATTCAAAATAATTCAATTTCACAGCCTACCCTAATTGGTATTTTTATTGATATGTTGTTATCATCCTATAATAATTTTTTTCAAAAAATAAAAAATTATTTTCAATGACAGTTCAATGACAATTCATAAATCTGTCATATTGTGCTGTTATTAAGCTTTACAACTTGTAAAGCTTAATAACAGCAATTACAACACTAGTGCAGCTAGTGCTGTTAAAGGTATCTTAACATAACTAGTTGCTAAGGAGTTATTAGCATAATGACGTTATAGGATGATGTAAAATAATTATATCCAAGAATATTTTTTGTCATTTAAAACACCACCATTTTATTTTGATGTAAATTATGCTACTAATCGTTTCATGTTAATTATACGTGATAAAGATTATGAAATTGACTTTTCGCACAGTAACATAGGCATGAACTTTTGAGATTTGATAAAAATAAGATAAACAGGAAATAAATTATGCAACAAAAATTGGTAATATCACCAAAGACATCACAGACCAGACAGAATAGACAGGAAAGTACAATGCTTTGATTGAGAATACTATTACATACATTAGCGCTGCATGTGGATGACCGCAACACTAGGTACTAACGCTAAATCGGGAAATTTAAAAACAACACAAGATAACAACTACTGTATTACAAAGAAACAAAAAATAATAAATACAGATTATAGTTATTAGTATTAGTATATTAACAGTAAAAATTATGCACAATTCAACAGGGAGTACAAAAATGTTCGGTCAACTAAATCTCCACCCCAGTCCGCATCAGCATATCCAGCCAAAATAGGTGCTTCTATATTCCTTTTATAAATTAGTTTCTTCTTCGAAGTTTGCTTGATGTATCGAAGTATTCTTTAAAGTGATTTCTACAGATCTTCATTTCCAAAACTTTGATAGGTATCTGCTTAAATAACTAACTGAGAAACATAAATCAGGACGTGATCTTAATACCGCATACATTAGAGAACCAATTAACAAACAATACCACAAAAAATCGCTTGTTTTGTAGAAATTGTTTTAATCCTCTTTAGAACGAATAAAATCTTGTTTTATCATAAATTCATTAAATTTCTGATTCCAATATCTTGGTGATTTTTTTAAACCGTATAATGATTTACTTAGCTTTAAAACATTATCTTTCTTTCCAGTAATAGAAGCAATTCCATTTTTATAAAATAAATTCTACCCGTGTGCGGTTGCTAGTCCTCCATCGGGAGCCTCCCCAGGTGGTGGATAGGGGAATGCCTCCCAGATATGGGTGGTACCGAGGAAATCAAATACTCGGGGCTATCCAAAACTAGCAGTTGGACAACGGCAGCTGGTTGCTCCAATACTGACCACTGACAGAAATCGAAGAGATTGGTATGGCTGTGAATCGGACAGTAGAGGCGTAGATAGAGTACTATCATTAAGGGCAATGTTACAGCGCATGGAAAGCAACCGAAAACTACCATGTATATTTTCCTAGTACAATAATTCATAGCTGAAAACAAACTAAATATGGGCCTCAGTCCGCGGCAGATCTGAAATGATCAGAGGCTGCTAAGAATCTCCGGGTCAATCACAAAGATATGTACATGGAACGCGAAAACATTATACCAAACAGGAAAGATACATAATGAAATGAAAGAAATGAAAAGACTAAGCATACAAATCATGGGTATCAGCGAAATGAGATGGCCAAGTATGGGACAATGTTCAATAGGATAACATCAAATCTATTATTCAGGAACAGCCACAGGTGAACACCTACATGGAGTAGGGATTATTATTGAAAAATCCATTCAGAAATATGTTACGAACTTTGTACCTCTTTCTCAAAGAACAATGTTATTACAAATTAATGCATATCCAATGCCAACTAATATCATCCAAATATATGCCCCCACACTCCCCACACCAGATAAAAGTGAAGAAGAAATAGAGAAATTCTATAACGAAATATTAAATACATACAGAAAACTTCCTAAACACCATATGACGATAATAATGGGAGATTTTAACGCTAAAATAGGCAAAGGGCGAATAGGAGAATACGTTGGACCATATGGACTGGGGGAGAAAAATGAATGAGGAGATCGATTAAGTTCATTTGCAACAGAGGAACAGTTGGCAATACTCAACACATTTTTTAAACTACCGCCAAGAAGGCTATACACATGGAAGTCGCCAATGGACTCTCCTGAACACATAGTCAGAAATCAAATCGACTATACAGGGGGACAATAATCTACCTGTGTCGTATGGATAACTTTGTTATTATAGAAGTTAGAGAGTCGGCTAAATTAGCAAAGTTGGGCAGAATTTCAAGACAAATTGGATGCCAGTTTGACATTTGACATACACTTTCAACTTTTTCAAATATTTCGAAAAAACTAAAAACATGTGATTTTTTAAATGTTTTATAATTCCATAACCACCTATTCTAAAACCAAAGTGAAATATGTTTCTTATAGATATTTTTACGTAGAATTATAAAAAAAATCTACAAAGTCATAGCACTCTCGATTTTTGAGATATAAGCCAAACTTACGTTTTTTTAAATGGAAACCATAGTAGGCTATGGATTCATTAGAGAGCTTATTTTTTGCTGATTTCAAAAATGTATAGGTTGTCATATCTGTTTCCGTTAATTTTCTCAGAATTTGCAAAAAACGGAAATTAATGATGATAAATAATAACCACGAACTAAGAATGCCTTGGAATTTTGTCATAGTCTCTTGTTTAGTAACTTATCATCAAAAACAATTGAAATTATCAATTTTTTTTAATTAAACAAATAACAAATAAAATAGGTACTTAGTAACTATCATTATGGATAACAGAACTAAATAATAAATGTATGTAACTATAAAAATAAATTAATGATTATAATGATACTTCAAAGTGACCACCATTTTCTTGAACACATAACTGACATCGTTTTAATATTTCACGTTGCAATTTATTTAACGTATTACGTCTAATTTTGGCTACAGCTCTTCTTATTTTTATTTTCAGGTCATCAATGTTATGAGGCTTTTCTTTGTACACTTTGTCTTTAATCGTTCCCCATAAAAAAAAAATCTCGGGGAGTTAAGTCCGGAGACCTGGAAGGCCACGCAATAGGACCTCTGGTACCTGTCCAATTAGGAAATCTTTCCAATAAATAGTGTGACACAATGTGAGCATTGTGAGCAGGTGCTCCATCGTGTTGGAAGTAATTCAAATTTTGTATAAAATTTAATCGAAGATCGTCCAACTTTTCTTCGAATTGATTACGTAAAAATAGCAAATACCTCTCTGAATTTAGATTTTCCTCATAAAAATAAGGACCGAGAAGTTTTGTTCCAAGAATGCCGCACCAAACGTTAATAGAAAAAACGTATTGCTCTCGCCTTTCAACCGTTAAGTGTGGATTTTCCCTTGCCCAGTAAATATGATTTTTTCTATTAAATAAACCATTATTTGTAAATTTGGCTTCATCCGTAAATAGAATTGATTGAGAAAAGACTTCGTTTCTTTCATTTTCTTCAACAAACCACATAGCATAATTGAATCTTCTTTCTAAATCTGTTGGATACAATGTGTTTCCAACATGATGATGATAAGGTTTTAAATTATTTTGTTTCAAAATTGTTCTTGCTTGTTCTCTGGATACCTTACACTCAAGTCCAATTTCTCGCACAGCTGCAGTTGGTTTAAAAGTATATTATGCCAAAACACGCACCTCTGCTCCTTCATTAATAATTTTCTTCGCTTCTTTTGGTTTACAAAATGATCCATACCGTTTTAAATTGGATTCAAGTTTTGCAAAAATCCTTTTCATGCTCGCCCCCCTGCGAAAGTGTTACTTTCGTAGCCTGGTATGTTACGTTCGTAGCCTGGTAACGCGAGCGAAAGCGAAAATAAATAGTACGGTATTGTTACCGTAGTAACGTTGACAACAACCCACCTTATTAATCACTGAATCATTTTATTTTATTATAATTTCATCTTTTACGGTGGTTAAATGTCGAGGGGAGCATGAAAAATTTAATACATTACACGCTGCGAAAGCCCTTTAGGTGCTCGGAGTTTTTAATTAGCCTCGGCTGCGCCTCGGTAATTCAAAAACACCTCGCACCTAAAAGTAAACTTTCGTAACTTGTAATGTAATAGCTATTTATGCAACGAGTTGCAAAATGATGGACTTTTTATCACCAGGCGTGAAAAACACGCCATGTGATAAAAAGACATGTTTTGCAACGTGTTTCATACAAGATTTTATCCAATTCAGATAACAAAATGTAAATGCCACATCTTCTTAAAAAAGGAGTTGGGTCATCGTGATAAAATGGGAGCATATTTTGTAACTAGTTACAAAATGAACCACTTTTCGCAACTAAAATCATCTTTTTATAACTAGTTACAAAATGGGAGCATATTTTGTAACTAGTTACAAAATGAACCACTTTTCACAACTAAAATCAATGTCGAAATGTTGACATTTCGTAACTGAATTGGATAAATAACTATTTAGTAAGCCATTTTTTTAGTAACAGAACTACTTAACACATTCACATCTGTAATTATCAGCAAAACAGGACTAACTTTGACAATTAAATTTGTTTTGTTGTTTTCCAATTCCAAGGCACTCTTATACTATGCAGCTAATTATTAATTATGATCACTAACTTCAGTTTTTTGCAAATTCTGAAAAAATTAACAGAAACAGATACGACAACCTATACATTTTTGAAATCAGCAAAAAATAAGCTCTTTAATGAATCCATAGCCTACTATGGTTGCCATTTAGAAAAACGTAAGTTTGGCTTATATCTCAAAAATCGAGAGTGCTATGACTTTGTCGATATTTTTTTATAATTCTACGTAAAAATAACTACAAAAAACATATTTCACTTTGGTTTTAGAATAGGTGGTTATGGAATTATAAAACATTTAAAAAATCGCATGTTTTTAGTTTTTTCGAAATATTTGAAAAAGTTGTAAGTGTATGTCAAATGTCAAACTGGCATCTAATTTGTCTTGAAATTCTGCCCAACTTTGCTAATTTAGCCGACTCTCTAACTTCTATAATAACAAAGTTACCCATACAACACAGGTAGATTATTGTCACCCTGTATATTAGTAAACGAGAGATGCCAAAATTCGTTTATCTCAGTTAAAACTTACCCTGGGGCTGATATAATGTCTGACCACATCCCACTAGTAAGTGCAATAGGAGTAAAATTGAAGAGAATAAAAAAGAAAACAAGTAACAACAAATACGACATGCCAAGGGCAATCTTGCTTAAATGTAACACCCAATATAAATGACGTCGGTAATTACGATCCCCCTGAAGATGTAGATCCATCGTGTTTTCTGGCTGAATCTATGGAAATACAGGAAACAGCAGAAGAAGGAAAAAAAGAAGAAATAGAAGAAGAAGAAGCAGAAGATGATGATGATGATGAGGAAATCATGCAAATTGAAATAGAGTCTGAAGAATAATATTAATTATTAAGATTAATAATTTCCTGCTTTAACCCAAAAAAAAATTTATTAATTAAAAAAATTCATAATTTTTTTTAAATCAACATTTTTAAACAAAAAAACGTGAATTAGGCTTACTGGGGACACCACGTAAAAAACGCACCTTGTACTCTACCTCGAAGGTGGTGTGGAAAGGAGTGCACGTTTCGTAAGAAAAATAAATGTTAAAATTCTGTAGATCGCATTATCTCCAAAAGAGTGACTTCTATGATAAAAGTCGTTACAGCTTTTTTGTAGAAAATTTCCTAAGTTACAAATTTGATAATAAATACTTTTTTCCGTAAAAGTGATCGTTAACGAAATATTCACGAAAAACCATGTTGAGTGACATTTGACCACGCGTGAAATTTTTAGCGGCACTCGGATCGATGGGGACTTTTGACATCTTGTTTAGAACCACAATATCAAGGTCCATACCAAAATTCAGCATTCCGGGAATTTTTCCGGAGATGGGCTTTTATTTTGTCTAATTTCTCTGGACTACAAACAATTATGCAACTATATCAAATAATGGGATAAATGATTTTAACTATGTGAGATTATTCTATGAAGAGGTATTAATAGAAGAAATAAATTATGTAGGTGCTACTTTAATTTCAACTTTGGTTGAATTTCAAGTGATGTATCGCATACTTCAGCATCAAAATTATGCTGGTATGCAGACACAGAAGATTCAACAGAGAGGTACCATCGCGTCAAAGAATACAGCGAAATTTTGGCTGTTTAAATTTGGCTTGAAGCCACATAATCAATTGCGTTAGCAGGCTATGACCATGAAACATCAACGTGGCAGTTCTATGAATGAAAAATCTAAAAAACTTGTCAGTTTGACAAATACTTAACCTCTATTTGACATATCCGATTTACACACAAAAGAAGTGTGTGGAAGTGTCTACATCAAATTTTGAGTTTTGGAAGTGTCTGCAGTAACACACTGTACCAGTATTCTTTGAACGCGATGGTACAGTTGTGGACAGAAAAAAATAGGACAACTCGAAAAATCAAGTAAACTTTATTCTATAAAATTTAGTTACTTGATTTTGGCTTTATAATTATGATATTTGTCACATTGACTTGCAATCAAATTACAACACAGGGGCCATTTTAAACTAGAAAAAAAACACTGTCCTATTTTTTTCTGTCCACAACTGTACATCTAGATATAAATATGATGAACAAAATAAATCTGAAAGACGGAAAACTCTTACAAAATTTATTTCATTATCTAAAATTTTTCGATTTGTGCGTGACTGTAACAAAGTATTGAATGGGAAAATTCGTATTCCATTACTACGTAAACATTGAGAAAAAATATACTACACGCCAAAGTCGATGGTAATTATGATTATGAAATATCCGACATTAGTTTATGGATACCAACAGCGAAACGCTCACTAGCAACTGAAAAAATATTATCGTCGTTACTAGTTAGCAAATCTAACTTTCTTTGTGGTTGGAAAGCACTTAACTGTTACCGTAGTAATTTGTGGTCTTCTGGAAGTAGAAGCTGGCGCGTTGTGAATAATCAAAATGTACTATTTTCCAAATATTTAAATGATAATTTCGCCTAAACAATTATGGTTTTCGATGACATGAATTTGGAAAGAATAAATAGTAAAATTAACGGTGTCCAAATTCCTACATCTGAATATCAGTTGAATAATGACGATTATCAACATTTGTATGCAGCATTCCTTTCATGTAATTACAAAAATGGTTTGGATGAAGGGACATGTGTTAGTTACAATGAATTTTGTAGACTCTAGTTTGTTGCTACTTTTGATATAACGAAAGAAAATTTTCAAACTTTATTTGGTAAAACAAAAGCCGCTAAACTAGAA
Organism: Melanotus villosus; assembly: GCA_963082815.1. Taxonomy (NCBI): domain Eukaryota; kingdom Metazoa; phylum Arthropoda; class Insecta; order Coleoptera; family Elateridae; genus Melanotus; species Melanotus villosus. The sequence goes on along the minus strand of OY720421.1, from coordinate 49,934,890 downwards.
GTTAACTGAACATTAAGGGATTATCAAAATATTAATTATTATATGTACAATAAATATGCTGTATTTGAATCGCAAAAAATTGAAAATATGAATATTATAGATGAAAAGATCTACTTAGAAATGAAATAAATCTTTTCGTCTTCAACTAGGTCTTCTTTTTTAATTAAATTCGCCTTCGGCTCTGGGCTGGTAAAGCCAGACTTTTTTCAAGAATAAATGAATGATTATAGGGTATATTTATCACCTAATCAAATAAAAAAAACTGAAAACTTGCAAGGAAAAAAAGAATAAATTGTAACAACAGATCAATAAAAATACCAATTAGGGTAGGCTGTGAAATTGAATTATTTTGAATTGGTACTTTAGCCACATCCACAGAATGACATTTTATAACGTTTGTAATTTGACATTTTTATTGTAAACAAAGTTTATAACTTAAATTCATGTCAGAAATGTCATTCTGTGGATGTGGCTAAAGTACCAATTCAAAATAATTCAATTTCACAGCCTACCCTAATTGGTTTTTTTATTGATCTGTTGTTATTATAATGTTCAATTTAACAGAAACACCAAATAATACTATTAAATTAAGAGAAAAACAGATTGGTGAAATTAAAAAATGTAAAAAAGAATCGTAAAGTATTGTGATATCAAATTTTCTGTCACACAAATAGGTGGATTTTTACCTGCTTTAATTCCTGCTGCAATAGCTGTAGAAAAAGCATTGGGATTAGGTGTAGCTGGTTATGCTGGTAGTAAATTAACCCAAAAAGCCTTTGGAGGTGGCATAAAGAATAAAAACAAGAATAAAAAAAGACTGGCAGGGCCGGTCCATAGTTGAAAGCGCAGATGAATAGAAAAGGGATAAAATTGATAGGAAGAAAGGATTAAATAATGTAGAAATATCCGATATAATGAAAAATGAGAGGAATTTTCGAGGTGTATTTGCAATTTATTCATATGATTGATATGAAATGAAAAATTAGAAAAGATGAATCAGGTATAATTAATCTTTTCGGGAAATAAATAATCAAAATAAATTGGAAAACCATATATACAAAATAATTAATACTAACAAATTATCACTTACTAAATTACAAATCCGATATCCAATATAAAAATCTTCTAAATTCTTAACTTCTCAAATAAAATGACTTCACTGATAAAACAACTTGGAGAACAGATCGTCAAACAAAATGGAACCAATGGAAAATTCCACAGGAAAGTTACCAGATGCTTACTGCGCAAAATGGAGATGAAACGCCATTTTAAATCTTCAAGCAATCAAAAATGGAAAAAAACAGCTAACCAATAGTTAGTTAAAATGCGTTGAAACAATGGACTGGAATAAAAAAGGCTGCAACCGCAGTCAGAAATTAGTTACGGCTAAGCAGATAAAATAAGAAAAGAAAAAAATTGCTCACCAATAATTGCCTTTTCAAAATCTCCTATTGGAATATGACTAGACTAGGCGACACCAAGCAGTTAAGCATATCCGCCCCCCCCGACATCTGAAGGATGTCAGGGACGTCTTTAGGGGAATGAAGCGAGTCTGGCTGTTGCACCGACCTCACCCACCCGGACGATGTCCGGGCACCAGCCTAGCACACTGACTTCCCGAGTTACGGCTCAGACGTTAGTTACCGGGAAGGCCCCAGGATCACCGGATCGTATCGACCCGATCCACCCTGGGGTCCGCCCCACCGCACGGTTCGTCACCACTGCCCCCCCGAAACCCAACCTCAATTCCCGTTTCCGAGCGGGGGGCTTGGGGCCCGAGCCCGAGGTGATCGATAAGCACGACTATCGCTACCAGATGCATGTATGTGCAATGCTCCCCCTGGTGAGGGACGTACCTTCTTACCTTACTTACTCCTACCGTCTAACCTTACTTACTCCTCCTCCCGGCGCTACTCCTCCCGGTTCTTCAGAACTCCCTCGGCAAACTCCCGGAGGCGGTCGTATATGTCTTCTGCCACTAGGTCCCGTGGGCGTGGTGGCCATCGGACTCCACGTTGTTCCACAAAGATCTGTAGCAGACCCCTCTCCCTTTCTACCTCTTGTGTCGCGCAGTCTGTTAGGAGGTGCGCGCTCGTGTCTTCCGCTCCGCACTCGCATTCGCCCCTGTCCGTCAAGTTGAAGGATCGCAGCTTCGCCCTGAAGTCGCCGTGCCCCGTCAGGAGCTGGGTGATCCAGTACGAGGGCTCGACCAATGACATCTGTAGCTTATCTGCCACGCTGGGGAAGAATCCGTGTGTGATCCTTCCATTTTCCGACCTGTTCCACGAGGTTTCCCACTTCCTCAGGATGTGTTCTCGCAGTTCGACGAGAGCCTGTTCGATCGTCTGCTCCCTGCCATTAAATTCAAACTCACCTATATTTACTGGGATCCTTCTTCGTATCTTCCTCCGGTACCATCTTTCTTCTGCCCTAAGTGCCAGCGGAGTCCGTTCCGCCAGAACTCCCAGCTCATCCGTGGACGCCGTTCTGTACGCCTTCGTTGATGCTAGAAGCATCGGGCGTTGGGTGGTGCCTAGCCCGTCCCTGAGCCTACTGTTCAGCTTGTCGAACCAAACCTCCGCTCCGTAAAGAGCGACGGGTTCGAGAACTCCCGTGTGGAGGATCTCTACGGTCTTGTGGTTTAGTCCCCATCTGGCTTTTACGACTCGCTTGAGGCTCATCCCTAGCATCCGTCCCCTTTCTTTCAGTTCCCTCATATGAGGGATGATCGTCATTCCTTCCCCCCAGTATATCCCTAGGTGTCTTACCTCGTCTACCATTCGTAGTCGGTGATTCCCCACCCTTATCCTCGGTCGCCTGTCTCGGTGAAACTTACCTTTAAGCATAAGACCCACCGATTTCTCTTCGGAGAGGTGCAATTTATGAAGATTGCACCACTCCAACGTCCTTCATAAGACTTCGCTGGCCCAGTCGTCTAGTTGGGCTCTGGAGTTGCCTTCCACGATGATCACTTCGTCGTCCGCGTACGCGTCGAATACGAGGTTCCAGAAGAACGGTCCCAGTATTGACCCCTGAGGGCAGCCCCTCTGGCAGTCCCTCACGACGCTATCCTCTCCTTCCCTGAGCTCGACTCTCCTGTTGGATAAATAATCTTTGATTACCTGATACAGGTTCTTCGGGCACCTCCTCGTCCTGAGTACCCGGAGTACATCCGGCCACCAAAGGTTGTCGAAGGCCCCTTTGACGTCCAGGAATATCCCCAGCACGTATTTCTCTTCCGACGTCTCGACGATTCTTCTGCATCCCTCCAGCGCATCTATGGTGGATCGCCCTCTTCTGAAGCCGTATTGGTTCGGGTTGCTCTCCCCTTCCAGACTGTCTTCTAGTCTCCTGTAAATTAACTTGTCTAATATCTTACCCAACACCGATAACAGACTGATCGGTCTGTACGATGAGGGACTTGACCTGTCCCTTTCGCTCCCTTTTAGCAGGAGCACCAGGTTGCCAATCTTCCAGTCGTCCGGAAAAGCTCCTAACCGCAGGCACTCGTTCCAGATTCGAAGCATCGTCTCCCGTATAACCGGCCACGCTTCACTTACCATTTCGTAGGCTATGCCGTCTTTCTGCCTCCTCCATCTCGAATTCGGCCGCGTCTTCGACGTCGGGGATTTCCCTTACCTCCGCCCTCACTCTTCGGTGTTTTTCCAAGTCCTCGTCGACGGGGTCGGTTTTGATCAACTCGTCTAGGAGGATGTTCATGGATCCTTCCCAATCCACCGCGCGTGTTCCTTCGCTGACCATCGCCATGTAGCCCTCCCTCTTCCTGAACTTACCACATGTTAGTTTGTAGACTATGCTGAACGGTTCCTCGTTCCCGGTTCGGCCTACGAACTCTCGCCAGCTGTCTTGCTTGGCCTTCTTGATCTTGTAGTGGTAGGTGTTCCTTCGTCTCAGGTACGTGCGTCTGTGTTCGGCCCGATGTTCGTCGTGCTCCTCCCTCTGGTACACCCTTCGTGCCGCGTTTACTGCCTTCTTCTCCCTGGTTAGCTCCGCCGTCCATCAGGGGGTCCTCCTCGCCATCCTATTGATCCTCGGAATTGCCTCTTCGGATGCCCTGCTAAAAGCTCCTGTAAGATTCCTTACCTGGTCTTCTAACTCTTCTCTGTCCGCTGCTTGCCTCTGTATCGGTTGGTCGAGTTGGTCTTGTAAAATCCTCCTAAAACTCACCCAGTCCACCCTTCGTATGGACGGCCTCTCCCGAGGCCGCCCTCCTTCGTCCTGCGGTCGCTTTGAACACGCCCGTCTTCGACTCTCCACCCTGTCACCTGCAGCCCTCCTAGGCCTCTTCCCAGTGTCAGGTCGATCCACGATTCAGCTCTTCCGTTGGAGAACGTGCTCATTTGTCCTCCGTCGTTCAGCAACCAGAGTCCGTTTGCCTCTATGAACTCTTCCAGTAATTCACCTCTATCGTTGGTCAGCCAGTCCCCAAGTCCGACTTCTCGCGTTGGAATCCACCGCAATCAGCACGGATTTCCCTGCTAGTGCCGTTATCACTCGCTGGACCGCCTCGAGATGCATCTCGATGTCGTCCCTGTACTGGAAGTACGCCGAGACCACGTAGAGATCGAAGTCCCTGATCCAGATCACTATGCAGTGGGATGTGCATAACCACCCGATTTGGAGGAGCGGGTTTATTACGACAATTCCCGCTCCGATTCCTGCTCCTGGTTGGGCTTCCTTCTCCTGAAAAATCCTAAGATCTACCCCAAATCCCCATATCCTACCCTGTCCTTGGTACGGCTCTTGAATGGCGAGCACATCCACTTTCTCCCTCACCGCCAGTTCTCTGACCTCCGCGGTTGCGACCTGTCCCTTGCCCATATTTACCTGCAGGAACTTGAACACGCGTTCCTCGTTGTCACTAACCTGTTGTTGTCTTCTTGGTTGTCTATCCACCGTAGTCCGTTCGCTCGATCACGCGTCTCAGCATCCTACAGACGAACGGGCACTCTTCCCCGCTCATATTGTGGTCGCTCGGCTTGCCGGCGACTCTGCACTGGGCGCAGAACATCCTTCCCCGGCAGGCCTTCGCCTTGAGGTTCTCCTCGCCGCACCTGTAACATTGGCTTTTCTTCACCTTACAATCCCTGGCGAAGTGCCCGAAGCACCCGTAGCCGAAACACCTGGGCAACGGAACGTACTCCCGGATCCGGCTGACTCCCCAGGTCAGGTTCATCCTTCCTGTCTGGAGTAGGCTGCGGTAGAGACGTGGCTCGACCTCTACCACCCAGTCGCGCCGTCTGCTCTTCCTGTCTCCGACGATCCTCACCGGCTTGAAGGCCTCAGCAAACTGCTCCTGGGTGCGGCCTTCTCTGCACACCCTGTTGACGTCGTAGGCGGCCCTGGCGAGCTGCTCTGCGGTGTCCTCCTCGGCGCCGTACACCACCAGGAAACGGTGCCGTCTCCTCTCCCTCTGGGCCCTCAGGCCCACGGTCTTCCACTGGGCGGACTCTTCTAACTTCCTGGCTTCCTCGAGGTTCGGCACTTCAACTGCAACCCCAGACCTCATCAGCCTTACCTCCCTCACCTGTACACCCTCCTTCCGGATGTCGACGTTCTTCACGACGTCCTTCCTCATCTGCTCGCTGGTGATGGTCTCTGCGGCTCCCTCCTCCTGTCGCAGGATGACGACCGGGCGCTCTCGGCTCTTCGCCTGGAGCCTCTTCACGGCTTCCCTGTAAGATACCTGTCTTACCGGCGTTACCTTCTGTTGCTTCTGCTGCTGATGTTGCTGCTGCTGCTGCTGTCACTGTCTCTGCTGCTGCTGCTGCTGCTGCGGCCTCCTTCCGTTGTCCCTGGGCTCCTCGACGGTCCTCGGCCTCGGCTCTTCCTCCCTCCTCGGCCGCTGCTGCTGCTTCGGTCGCTGTTGCCTTCTCTCCTCCTGCTGCGCTGCCAGGAAGCCCTCTAGGTGCTGGTTCCGCAGCTCCGTGCCGACCACCAGGTCGACAATGGCGTCCATGGTCTGTAACAGAAGCATTGCCGCTTCCGGCGTTACCTTTATCGCCCTGCGTTCGAAGATCTGGCTCATGCTCTCCCGGATCTTCTTCGCCTTCCGGACGGTGGGGTTGACCTCCGTTCCCCTCTGCCTCTTTCTCTCCTTCTGGGGCTGGGGCTGGGTCTGGGGCTCCCTCGCTGGCCTGGCTACGGTCTCCGACTTCCTCACCAGGGGCTGCGACGGTTCCTTGGCTGCTACCACCGCCTCCTCGATCCTCCGCACCGCGAGCTCCACCGCCTTGGTTGCTCCTTCTGGGGACAGAACGACTACCTTACCTCGCTTACCCTGCGTCGCTCCTCGCTCTTCGCTGCTGGGCTCCTCCACCCTTGCTGCTCCCTCTGGGGTCCTCGACTCGGCTGGCTTCTCGTCGCATCGCTCCAGCACCCCCTTGACCTGCTTCTACTTCGGTTCCTCGCTGCTTGGCGTCTTCCGGCTCCTGGATGGGCGCTCCTCCTGCTGTGTCGCCGTCCTTGTCGTCCTGGTCACGACTCCCTGTCCTGGCTTCACTGGCGGCATCCTGGTGGCGTTCCATACCTGGAACAGAAGAAAGGGCCTTTCGACCCGGTTTTTCAAGGGAAGGAGAAGAGTTAGAGGCAAAAGGACGAAAAATTTGAAAAAAAAGTATAGAAAGAAACCGAAGGAAAACAGCTTGGAAAAAAAAAGTGAGAGAGAGAAAGGAGTTAGAAAGAGAACACACCCGAGATGACCTGAAAGTCACACCGTGTTATTCAACCAAATCTAATTACCCAAAATCTAATCAACTGTGGAAATTTCCGCCACGTGGGTGGGGCCCAAGCGTGGCCTACTCTACTCTACAATTACCCTTAATTAACTAAATTACCCTTAATTGACTATAACTGACTCTACTTTACTGTTTAATTATCCAATGAACTAATGAAACTGTTTAATTAATATTGTTATTGAAGCTCTACATTCTAAGTTTTACTTGAAGCTGATTAGAATTAGTTAAAATGCAACGAAATGAATTTCTAAAGTTAAAAATCAATCTGAAACTAATTATAATTAACTAAGAACTGCTTAAAAGGCGTTAATTATCGTTTACTACTTGCGGATTCACAATCGCTTAGTCACTCGGTTGGAACTTTCCACTTTCTCGCGACGCTCCTCAGACACGTCTGCTCCGCTCAAGATCCAGCACCGGACTTTTTTTTTTTTTTTAATTAATATTTCGGGATCGAAACAGGACTCAATCTTCAACCAATATAATGATTTCCAAATTAGGAAATATATCGAAAAATCATCGCCAAATTAGCGACGTGACAAATTACGCCTCGACTCGTCGAAAATCAAAATCAAAGTCCCCCAAAATTCAATCTCTGCGCAACGAACAGAAAATTTCGAAGCCCACAAAAATTAAAGTGCAACAACGATAAAATAATCTAACGCACGCATTCGAATAATTTTTGGTTTTTAAAGAAATAAATTTTGAAATAATTTGAATAAATCCAACCAGATATTAACCCAACTACTAATTGTAGTAAATACGTAAAAGGAATAACAAAGGAATATAAGTAAGATAAAGAATTTAAAAAAATTGGTAGCATAATTATATACTACTGAAATTATTCAATTAATATTAACAAACATTATTAATTTATCAATCGCACATGTGATCTAAGGCCGGTCGTCCTTTGGATGCGTTTTCGTCCGAATTGCCTTCGTCAGAATTCGGACGACAAAGGGCGAATCATCCCGTTTCAGTAAAATGTATTGAGGGTCGTACAGTGTGTCCGAAATTATTCGTGCGAATTCGGACGAAAACATGCGATGTGCGATCATCCGAAAAAAATGGGATTTGTTCGCAATTGTTCTGACGATAGTGTGACATCTGCCCGCGCCCGGAGCATCATACCGTTCCAATGAAGGAATTATATCGACACGGTTGCCATGGCCGACGTCTTTTACACGAACACCGATTCCTCCAGAGAGTTACTCTATTTCAATTACTTTAATAAATATAGAGTCCCCCAAAGTTTCACGCTATTTAAATGGAAGAAGAGAAGACGTCTCCTCTCAACAGCCGCTGTCTATGCAAAACTATATTTCTGAATTCGGAGTATAAAACAATTTTCCCTTTTTTTTTGTATTCTTACTACTAAACTTTAATGATGTTGCAACTACTTGTTGGTAATATCTTCATAAAATGGTTGGTTTTTAATTAACCCTAGTAAAAGTTCTTTTTGAATTGAAATATTCGCCAAAGAGGAGATATCATATTCCTTAGGTAAGTTTTTATACGTTTAAGGCAAGAAAAAGTTCTTTCAACTGATGCAATTGTCGATGAAATGGTTAGTGTAAGGCAAAACAGCTTATAAGCTTCAGTAAAAATTGATCATTCCTTTTGTTTTTGAATATTTCATGTTTAAAAACACACACTTATTTCAAAACAAATACACACAAACAACAAACCCCAAAACAAGACAGCAGTTTCAATTATTTGAAATCAGTGATAACCGACACGCGACAGGATGTGGATGTAGTGAAGTGGTTTGTCGATACAAAATTAAACACTTCTCTCTAGTGATTCAATATGTGTTAACGAAACGCTCGCAGGTGGTGACGACGTATGCGTTACCATGGCTACGAGCAGAGTTAAAGCCAATCAATTCCAACTCTTTCCTTCAGGCACGTTAGTTTCATTCGAATACGGTGTAGACAGAGACGAAATAGGCTAGTGGCCAGTGGGGTATAGTATAGGGTGACCAGACGTACTCTTTTTCAGAGTATTATACTCTTTTCTAAATAAAATCCTCTTTACTCTTACTTTTTATAAAAAACCTATTAAAATACTCCTTTTAGAGTTTTCTTCAAAATTTTTTACAAATTTTTTGACTCACGGGATAATGGTGACAAAAAATGTTGCACTCGCATCTCGCGTAGCTTTTATAATGACCGCTTACTGCTTACATGGAGTGTACATAGTAGTGCAATCTATGCCATTAATAAAATATTGTTATTACCCCAAAAATATTATTTGTTTTTTTTTCACTTCTTGTTATTTATATGCGTTATTTTTCATGTTTTCTGGAGCTTAAATTAGATAATCAGTGGCAAAAAGCGTTAAAACTGTGTATTTGAACACAATTTTTTCAAAATTTTCCGGACCCCCCCTTCTACCTGGTGAGTATCTCTCCACACTTTTTAAAAATGTACTCTTTTTGGTTCCAAGATTTCTGGTCACCCTAGTATAGTATGGTAAACAATATGCATTATTAATTAAAAAAAATCGTCTCAATACGTAGTATTGAAGTGTCGATAAATAAAAAATAATTTGAATATAAAATAATTTGGATGGACAAATTTTAGGTGAAGACGAACTTCACCTACTTCACCTGGCGAGCCGCCACTGCTGAATATAACTCTTTTCCAAAAGATAATCATCCATTATTAAACAATTTATATGCTGGTTTGACAAATCACTGACTGATTCATGTCATACAGAAACTTGTCTAGTGGACGATACCACATAATATACGAAATCTGACGAAATTATTCGTCCGATTTCTGACGAAGGCAATTCGGACGAAAACGCATCCAAAGGACGACCGGCCTTTAAAGGTGATGTTATTAAGATGTGGTGTCTTCACTCCTTCGATTGTTTGTGAACTGTATTCTTTGACAAGTTGCGTACTAGTTCCAACAATTGCTGTAAGATGGCGCTAATGACAGTTGAATGTTGACACCAAGAACTGCTAAAATATTTAATTTTGATTGTTATCGCAACTCTTGGGAATACAAAGTATTTTGTTTCGCCCGTGCTTTTTACCTGATTTTCGAAAATGTCCAAAAAAACATTTGGGAGAACAATTTATGAAAATGCTTATGTTTGCAGCATTACAGCAAACCTTTTGTGAAGAAATATTTAATTCAAAGAAAAAATCGATTTGTTCTTAAAGCTGCAGCGTTTATAATATTATATTATTAATATATTTATGTGTTCTTGTGTATCTCCTGTGAAAAGTGCAAAATTTATAAAAATACGTTGCTTTATAATAGGTTCTAAAAAAAAATGTCTGTTTACCGCAAATTTTTGAAAAAGTTCGTGAAAAACGCCCAAAAGGAAATAGTTATTTTCGTATCAAGTGTCGAAAGTAGCAAATATCAAGCGAGTGTTTATAAATAGATATACGAGTGCGGAGCGTAGCGGAGCACGAGTAGAAATATTTATAAACACGAGCGGAGATATTTGCCTTTCGAACGAGTTACGAACACTATTTTTCCCACGACCAAAAATGTACATGTCAAAAAGTAACACTGACAGTTCAGGTAAAACGACCGTCATTTTTTGTTTTGAAGCGGCCGCAGCTTCCTATTATTGCGCAAACTGTGCGATATATCCCTATACGTGTTCATATCGCACGGGTTGTTCATTTGTTTTGCGAAAGTCAATCGCACGGGTGATATTGTCAACTTTCGAGCCTAGTTTGTTGTGCGTTAGGAGCGACTTTCTTATATGGTCGTGGGAAAAATAATTTTACATCATGACAACGCATCGTCGCATACAGCAAAACTAACAACTGAGTATCTAGATGCCCTAAAAGCCAGCACCATGGACCCTCCACCATACAGCCTGACCTAGCACCATGTGATTTCTTTTTGTTTCTAAAAATTAAAGATAAAATGCGTGGAATCACTTTTTCGTCATCAGAAGCAGGGAACATTATAAAAATCTGGTTTCTGAAGTGTCTCAGGAAGAGTGGCATCATTGCTTTAAGGACTGGTTTCATCGAATGCAAAAATGTATTGATGTTAAAGGGGAATATTTTGGAAAAGAATGAAATCATTTAAATTGTCGCCCTCGTATAACATTAAGTGATGATTCCTACCTTTGACGGAGTCAAAAAATCGTCTTTGGCTCATGAGCAAAGCGAATTGTAGGTTATCAGAAAAAGTATTAACAAAACGTTTTCCGGATTGGGACCGTGTCATTGCTGAGACAGAATAACTCAACGTTTTTTAAGGGGCTTCTTCAGGAGGAAAGGGGAGCACTAAAAGAACACGGTAACTCAACGTGTCAACCACGCCAGGGGCGAAACTCTTTTAGCAATAGGCAGGAGGACAACGGTAACTCAACTTGTCAGCCAAGCCAGAGGCGAAACCCTTCTGAAGAGAACGACTTTATACCGGCTGTATACGGCCAAGTGGACTGTGACGACGATTGGTCAGGGGTGGAGTGACCAGAACCAGTACTGATAGCGGACTTCCAAATATCGGATAGATAATAACCAGTGTGATTCAAGTTATTAGGGGTCTTTATGATTTCAATGGCCTCACGGATTTTCCTGTTGAAAAAATAAGGGGCATTGGCAATGATCGAAGATTTTTCAAACAATATTTTATGGCCAGTATCGTGTTGACTCAGTAGCTATCAGCGAACAGTTACTAGTTCAGGGCGGCAAACCTGCAAGTTTAGCCATTCTCGTTGAAAAGTGCCTTTCCTCCACATATTTTCTGTTTAACAACCGATTCTATAAGCAAGTAACCGGCGTTGCTATGGGTTCTCCCCTTTCTCCGGTGGTTGCAAACATCTTCATGGAATCTTTTGAAACAATAACCCCGGAATCCTTTGACTTAAAACCCAAGGTCTGGTTCCGTTATGTAGATGACACTTTTATTATCTGGCTCCATGGAAGAAATAGCCTTGCTTCCTTCCTAGAACATCTTAATAGTCAGCACCCTGATATCAAGTTCACAATGGAAATAGAATCGAATGGTTCCCTCCCTTTTCTCTACGTCCCGGTTACCCGTAAACCGAGTGGTCATCTTGCACACTCTGTTTATCGCAAACCCACACACACGGATAGGTACCTTCACCTTCACGCCAACTCACATCATCATCCGGCATAAAAGCTCTCCGTGATCAATTCCTTTCAGTAAAAGATAATCATCAGCCCTTGTCATCAAAAGGTAAGAAAAACGAATGTATTGTAATGTTACATATTTCATGAATTTATTTTAACTAGGATGAAATTTTAAAAATGTTATGGGATGAGTTATAAAATAATTAAGTTGTATAAAGATTTTAAAAATTTAATATAAAAAATGTAAATAAATAAATAAGTTAGATAGGTAGAAATATTTAAAATTGAATTTGGAATGTGATACATATTTCACCCAATTGGAAGAAGTCCGAAAGTGATGCTTGAATTAAAAAGTGAGAACATTATATAAGAACTTAACAAACGTGAGTGATTTTTAATAAAATTAAATTAGATTCTAATATGTTAGGGAATAGTAGGCAATTTATGTGTGCAAAATTTATATTTAACAAACTGTTAATAAATCTGTATTACACTTTATAATTTGACTTTATTGATAAAAATTAACTGAATTTAATAAAGAACTTAAATAAATCTCAAGTTAAGAACCTCATCAACGCCTAAGAGATAAGTACTGAGTTAGCCGGAGTTTAAATTAAAAAACAAAAGTAATAAAGATTCTGTCAGGGTAAGTAATTTTTTTTTAAATTGTAATTAACTTGAAAGCTAAAAGAAAAAACCAATCTCATACTAAATTATTATTGCCATTACAACGTGGTACGTCATCATAGCATTAATTGACGTTCCAACGTGAGGCTTCACATAGCAGTATGTACCTATACAGGAAAGGTTACACATATTTTTATAAGATTGGAATTGGATTATCCATGTTCCGATGTTCCATGAGTAAATTATTATTTAGTGTAAGTACCTGGGTTATCTTCTTTTGCTCCAATGGTTTGTTTAGCTCTTGATGCTGGAGTTATAGAAATCCTAGATAACATTAAAAACATAAGAAAGAATTGAAGAATATAAATTGATTTATAAATTTTATAGACAACTGTTCCCAACGAAGTCTCCCTCTTCGTTAATAGTTCCGAACTATTTAGTCCGTCACACCGAACATTCCTATTCCGATTGCAGAGTTTGTGTTTCGGTGTAGTTAACCTTAGTTTATTCTCCTTGTAGTTAACATAACCTCGCTTTTTCTAGATATACGAAGTTTGCTTACAGACTGCAATATTTAGTTAAAAACTTGAATTAAATTAATTATGTTCAAATTTGGTTTTTTAAATTGTGATACCTGTGCTACGGAAAACAGTGATGGTAATTATTATTACTTGACTGCGTTAATTGAATGTTTATGTTGATATGTTGTAGTAACCGGAATTACCCACCAAGAATTACTTGAAGCTAAAGAAATTGTACCGGACTCTCATATTTTCAAACAGATTACAGATGCTGGTTATATAAACGTTCATAAATACGTAAATAATATTAAAGTAAAACATGTTACTTCAAATGTTACCCATTTGCTTTCAAATGTAAATTCTCCGGTTTTTAATGCAGAAAAGAATCATTCGGATTTACAATCAGGGATTTATGAAGGTAACTATTTTTTTTTTATTTATAGCCAGTATTTCATACAACTTAATAACTATTCTGAGGTATGTTTGATAGTTGTTATCAAAATAAACCTAAATATAATTATAAATAATATATATATATATAGAGGGTATGTATTATAAACAAATATTAGACACTAAATAATAAAAACTAAAATACTTGATCCCGTTAACGGGCAAAGGCCTCTCCATAGCTACCCCATTTTTCTCTGTCTTTCGCTATAGTTCTCCACTCTGATCCCAGCATTTTCACGAAGTCCTCCTCCCATCTTTTTCGTGGTCTGCCTCTTGATCTGCCATAGTTCGGGTACCATAGTGTAGATTTCGTAGCCCAACGACCTGATGTTCTTATTATATGTCCGGCCCAACACCATTTAAGTTTCTTGCACTGGTATATTATGTTAGGTACGCCTAGTTTGTTTCTTATAGTTTCGTTTGTCACATGTTCTTTTCTATTTATTCCAAGAATTTTCCTTAGCATGTTGTGTTGTGCAGCTTCTAGTTTCTTTTGATCTGTATAGGTGGTCGCCCAAGTTTGAGCTCCATATGATAGTACAGGCATTACACAAGTTTTAAAAATCCGTCCCTTCAATTTGTTATTCCTTGTTCCCGCCCAAATTCTTTGTAACGACCAAAATTTATTCCATCCTGTTGTTATTCTTTTATGTATTTCCTTACTTTGCATATTTCTAAAGGAAATAATTTGTCCTAGGTATGTGGCTTCTGGAACATATTGGAGTTTGTCGGATCCTACGTGCATGTCTCTCTCCTCCCTGTTTGTTAAGGCATATGTTTTCTTTCGATTTATTTTCAGTCCAACCTTCCCGCATTCTTGATTGAGTTGGTTTAACATATTTTCAAGTTCTTTGCTGGAGTTTGCGATAAGTAGAATATCATCAGCAAATCTGAGATTTGATAGTTTTTTTCCTTTCACGTCTATTCCTCTGTTCGACCAGTTTAATTGTCTGAAGATCATTTCTAATGTTGCATTGAACAAATGAGGTGAGAGTGGATCACCCTGTCGAAGGCCTCGTTCAATCCTAAAGCACATTCCATTTCGTTCCATTTTGATCTTAGCTGTACTGTTCTTGTATATGTTATTGATAAGTCGAACATATTTACTTGGTATGCCTTGTTGTTGTAGAGCTTGTAGCATGGGCCTGTGTTCCAAAGAATCGAAGGCTTTTTCGAAGTCGACCATGGCGATGTACAGCGGTATATTAAATTCGTTGGATTTTTCTATGATTTGTGAAATAGTATGTAAGTGGTCTATTGTGGAGTATTTTTTCCGGAATCCTGCCTGTTCGTAGGGTTGATTTATTTCCAATTGTGCATGAATCCTTCTTAAAACGATAGAAGTGAACAGCTTGTAGATGCTAGAAGACAAACTTATTGGCCTATAATTTTGAATTTCACTTTTTTCTCCTTTTTTATGAAGAAGTATTATGTCGGATGTTCTCCATTGGTCGGGTATGTGTTCCTCTTCTAAGACCTTATTAAATAACTTATATAGAGGCTGTATTAAATGTTCGCATCCTATTTTGAGCAGCTCATTTGTTATTTTATCCTCTCCGGGTGCTTTGTCGTTTTTAAGGTGCTGTATGTTCCTTCTTATTTCTGATTTTTGGATTTCCGGTGTATCTTCTGCGTGTATTTCTTGTTGTTCCAGATCGTTGAAGTCGTTTGGTCCCAACTGTGATGTGTACAGAGTTTTGTAGTAGCTAGTGGTAAATTTTAGAATTTCGCCTCTATCTGTAATTTCTTTGTTGTCCTTTCCTTTTAGTTTAGTAATCCATGTTTTTCCTGGTGATAATGATTTATTTAGCTTTCTTGTTGATCCTGAAATTGTTAAAATTTCTTCTATCTCTGTTTCTTCGTATCTCCGAACATCTTTCCGAATTTCCCTTTTAACATATTTATTCCATTCACACCATTCAATTAGATTATTTCTGTTTTTTAGTTTATCTTTTCCAAGCTCTTCTCTCTTGTCAATTAATTCTCGTGTGTTTTCGGATAGTCTTTGCTTTTTTTTGTCGTTAACTTCTCTCGTATTTTTTATTATTGAGTGGAGATATTTTTCAAAGTAGTCGTACATTTCTTGTAGTGAACTGCTTTCCCAATTACGTAAGTTTAGTTCATCTAATCGCAACTGCTGTCTAATTCTTTGGTGACTTGGTTTCTTGAGTTGTTTGTTAATCTTGTTATTAAAACTTCTTGCACGTTCGTGTTTTTTATCTATATTGTATGTCATCCTTACAAGTCTATGGTCACTATCGAATTTCATTCTGTTTAAAACCTCCGTGTTTGAAACTATAAAAATGTTAAAAATTTAAGTAATGCATTAAACTATACGAACTGATGTTTTTGTATTTATAGGTGGTGCAAAAATTTGGGAATGTACACATGATCTAATTAATTATATAGTAGAACAACCAGTAAGCTTTAAAGATAAAAAAGTTTTGGATTTAGGATGTGGTGCTGGCATTATTGGCATATTGACTCTTATTAATGGCTGTTCAAATGTTTGTTTTCAGGATTACGTAAGTAAAAAATTTAATGCATATACGAGTTGCAAAATGATGGACTTTTTATCACCAGGCGTGAAATTGTTCGTCGAGGCGAAGCCGAGATGAACAACACGCCATGTCATAAAAAGACATGTTTTGCAATTCAGATAACAAAATGTAAATGCCACATCTTCTTAAAAAAGGAGTTGGGTCATCGTGATAAAATGGGAGTGATAAAATGGGAGCATATTTTGTAACTAGTTACAAAATGAACCACTTTTCGCAACTCAAATCATCTTTTTGTAACTAGTTACAAAATGGGAGCATATTTTGTAACTAGTTACAAAATGAACCACTTTTCACAACTAAAATCAATGTCGAAATGTTGACATTTCATAACTGAATTGGATAATAGTTATTTGTACAACTAGTAATGAAAGCAATACTTTTTTTCATGAGTTTGAAGTTTGATGCACGACGGCGAAGCCGGAGTGCATCAATCAAACGAGTAAAAAAAAGATGCTTTCATACGAGTTGTACAGGGTGATCGATTTAACTGGAGAAATGAGTTTTTCTGGGAAACTGCCGAGAAAAATAAATTATTTTAAAAAGTATTACATTTTTACTTACTTTTACTAGAAGGTAGGGTAGAAATACCGAAATTATCTTTACGTCGCTAGGCGTCCCGACGCTTCAAAAAATTTTCTTTCAGCAACATACATTTTTTATTATGTCGCTGCAAAGATCCCTTAATTTTGAATATTTTTTCTAGATAACATTTTGTTATGTTTACATTATTTAGAAAGTTATGGGCAATTCCTAAATCGTTACTTTGGTAATAAGCTAATAAGACACCATTTTAAAAATACGTAATAGTATATTATACACGACGCTATAATGTATGCTATTATTACCGATGATAATGTTTGCAACACGAGCGAGCGTGCGAGCGAGTTTTGCAATTATCCGAGGTAATAGTAGCCATTATAGCGAGTAGTATACTATACTTTATCCTCGACTACAAAATACTAAGAATTTTTAATTAAGATTTAAATTAAAATTTAATTAACAACATAACCTATTGCGATGATAACATAACCTATTTCCTTCATTATACACCATAGACAATGATGTTACCATGACACCGTGCATAATGAAATGATGTTACCATAACACCGTGCATAATGATTTCAGTGTATAATGGATAGCATTATGAGTGACCAAACACATGAATAATTGACAGATTATTGACTAGTCGTGGATAAACCTATTAAATGACACCCTATAATTTAAAAGCTTTGCGGTAATCCTCCAATGAAACTAAAAAATGAAAAACAATTGTCAAATTTTTATCTATTGTGATAGTTTTTTGCCTCACATTTCTAATAAATACAGTGCGAGTAAAAAGTAAGGAATATATTAATTAAAACCGAAACAACCCAGTTTTCGAACAAATCCTTCGATTTTATTTTATGAAAATGGACATTTTTCCATTAACTTCGATTTTCGATCGTCATTTGTTTTCGAGTAATGACGGAAGCGGCATTTTTTTTAATGGAACCGCCAAAATTTTTTTCGTGATTTCGATAGATCTTTTAATTGTCAAAACGTTAACATACAAATTTTATATCTTATGTAAAAAAAAAAAAATTGAGCACAAGACAATTGAAATGCGCAGAATTTAATCACAAGTTATCGGCAACGTATAAGAAAATTTGTAAAACGGCTCATTTATTGTCAAGCAACCGAGGGATGGCAGTTCCAACACTTAATCTGATGTCCTGAATGCCCTTTCTGTTTACTTATTTCAGTTGACATTTTTATATTGTTGTGGTTTCCCTTACGATGGGTATGTTGTATGTAATTCTTACAAATTAATCTTAATTGTTGTATAAACAGTTGTGTTATTGTATAGTTTATAAGGAATACACTTTTTATAGAACCATAGTAATTGATACATTGAACTAGCAACAGCATTGCAAAAGATCTATATAGGTGACTATATCGCAATAATTACGAGATAGAGAAATTCACCAAGGAATTTCCCATAACTTTCTAAATAATGTAAACATAATAAAATGTTATATAGAAAAAATATTCAAAATTAAGGGACCTTTGCAGCGACATAATAAAAAATGTATGTTGCTGAAAGAAAATTTTTTAAAGCGTCGCGACGCCTAGCGTCGTAAAGATAATTTCTGATTTTCTACCCTACCTTCTAGTAAAAGTAAGTAAAAATGTAATACTTTTTCAAATAATTTATTTTTCTCTGCCGTTTCCCAGAAAAACTCATTTCTCCAGTTAAATCGATCACCCTGTACACAATATTTTTTTGCATTTTGACATCTTAAATCCCTCAAAACAGGATAAAAAGGAATTGAGAATTTACAGTTGTCAAACTGACAATTTACAATATTTTATTTATGATTATAAAGACAACTTTATATTAAACTTTTATTAATAATTATACATAACATAATAACATAGCAACTTCCAACTTCATAATTCGTTAGTTACATAACATAATAACATAGCAACTTCATAATTCGTTAGTTACATAATATAAACAATAGTATTTTATGTATCTAGGACGAAAAGTAAGTCTTTAAGGTATGAGCAAGTTGTTTACGGCCGAGGCGGGTAGCCGAGGCCGTAATTACTTGCGAGTACCTTAAAGACACTTTTCGTCTGAGGTACATACATAATTTTATGTCATACTGTTTCTAAAGTTGTTAAATCATTAAAAGAAATCTCCAGCAATTTGTAGCAGCATTAGTTTTAAGTAACTAATCTAAGGCGCAACAATTCATATCTCCTAGCAACGAGCATTTATAGAACAAAAAGTGGCACTTTTCGTTCTAGGACTTTAAAATGATACTAGCACTTTAAAGTGTCACTTTTCGTCCTATAAATCGTCCGAAAAACGTTGCTTTAGAAACGAGTATGACATAAACACTATTTGTGTACATGAATTGTTGTGAATGATACGATAAAGCTTGAAATATAACTCTAATATTTGCGATTTGAACCGACTCGGACGTTGTGTAGTTGACTCGGCTTGCGCCTCGTCACCTAGCAACGTCCTCGACTATTATAAATCGCATAATATTCTTGTTATATTAATAGCTATAAAAAAAGGGTTGCTTTCTTTATGATTTTTTAATAAAAAAAGTCCACTTTTTTTGTCAAAATGCAAAAAATAAAATATTATACAACACAAGCCAGGTAACAGTTTTTACTGGCTCAATGAGGTAACAGGCTCGCCTGACGGCTTGCCAGTTATATCCTCTTATCGCTAGTAAAAACCTTTTTATCTGACTTGTAATGTAAAATACTATTTCATAAGTATCAGCTAGAGTTGTGCTTATCGATATTTTTAACATTTTATTAATACGACACCAATCTGATATAGATATTAAGTCATTTTATCGATTTTACATTCTTTGATTATTATAAATATTTTCTGTAGTATGTATTGTAATGATATGAGATGCTTCCTCTTTGAAATTAATTGTAAATTAATTATTTTTGAAAAACTAGCACATTTCACACATTTTTCTCCGGTTAGCTCAGCCTGTATTTAAATTTACTAATTTAAAAGAACTCTTATCAAAAGGACGTTAAAGGGATCGATTTACCAACTTTTGACAATTTAATACACAAAATTATTATCTAACTAAACACTCTTTAAGAACCAAAATTTGTTTTTATAAATACCTTAAATCACTTTTAACCACCACACTAATAATCATGTAATCCTATTTTCAGCAATATCCCACGATAGCTGCAACACGTTCCGTTCCTGTCACTGTTATCTTAAAATTCCACCTTTTTACTCTCGTCCAATAAATAAACTTCCAACTCCAATCTAATTCCAAGACCAAAATATCCTATTTTGCAATTTCAACCTCTTCCAATAAAATAGTTGTAACTAAGAACTGTATTTTTATTTTTATAAATATTTTCCATTTATTTTTAGTTTATAGGTATCATTAAACATTTTCTTTATAAACTTTGATAAAGGTTTTATTAAATCTATTTTGTTTATAATTCCTTTTTCAAAATTAGGATTTTTGAAAAAGAATCTTCTAATTTCAAAATTGTTTTATTTATTATCTTTCAATTTTTTTATTTTTATTTTCACATGGTAATATTTCCCTGGGTATCTTAATTTTTTAAATATAACAAAACCTTTATCATTTACAACATTAAATTAACAATATTTACATAAATCTAATATTCTACAAAATTTAAAATTATTAACATTTATCTTAAAAAGTTTACATTATTTACATGTTATTAAAAATTAGACTTGTACAATTTTAAAGTATACATTTCAAAATCAAATTAATTAAAAAAAATATTTTTTTATAAATTTATCCGAAAGATATTATTTCAGTATGTATGTATGTATGGCTTGACACCCCAAGTCGGGGTTTCGCCGCTTCTTAGAAGCTTTCTAGATCTTTTGAGGTGGATCAGTCCCTGTCCGGTCTTCATTCAATTTGTTTGCTTATTTTTTCCCATAGTTTTCTGTCTCTAACTTTCTCATCTATATTTTCGATTCCTATGTTTCGTAGGTCTTGTTTTACTTCATCCAGCCATCTCAACTTTGGTCTTCCTTTTTTTCTCTTTCCAGCTGGTATCCAATTCATTATTATGTTTGTCATTTCTTGCTGTTCTGCTCTCATCACATGTCCAAGCCATTTGACCCTCTGTTGCTTTATTTTCTTTATGATATCTTCTTCTAACTCCTGTGCTATCTCATGGTTCATTCTTATTCTGTACTCATTTTCTGTGACCTTGATTGGTCCTAGTATTGTTCTGTAAATTCTTCTTTCCATAGTTCTTAATTTTTCTTCTTCTTTCTTGGTCATTGTCATAACTTCCGCCCCATACATTGCTACTGGTCTTATTAATGTGTTATAAATTCTTAATTTGTTTTTCTTAGAAATAATTTTATTTTTTAATAACTTCTTATTGGCGTAAAATGCTCTGTTAGTTGCTACTATTTTGTCTCTTATTTCAGCTTCTATGCCCCCATCTCTAGATATCATGACTCCCAGGTATTTGAACTTATCGACTTCTTGATACTCCTGATTGCCTATTTTTATTTTTCCTGTTCCATTTTTCTTCCCCATTCTCATAATTTTTGTTTTGTCCTTATTTATTCTTAGTCCAATTTTCTGTCCCTCCGTTATTATTTCTTCTAACATATTAATTAGTATGTCTCTTCTCTTTGACATTAATACCACGTCATCCGCGTATGCTAGTAACTGCCCTCCCCTTGTTCTTAGTGTGCCTTTATTTATTTTTCGAGTTATGTGCTCTAGGCTCATGTTACAAAGTGTTGATGAGAGGGCATCTCCTTGCTTAACTCCTTTGTTTGTTTTGAATTCTGTGGTTTCTCCTTTCTGTGTTCTTATACTGTTTCGTGTTGTTTCCAGTGTCATCTTTATGAGTTTCCGTAATTTTGCCAGTATTCCCAATTCCTTTATTACTGCCATTAATTCTCTTCTATTAATGGAGTCGAATGCTTGTTCGAAGTCTATGAATAGTAATTCTAGTTTTATTTTGTACTCTTGCGTCTTTTCTATTATCTGTTTTAATATATATATTGCATCTGTTATTGATTTTCCTTTAATAAAACCATGTTGGTATTGTCCTATTACATTTCTTGTCTTTTCGCTTAGTCTTTTCTGTATTAATGTTGAGAGGATTTTATACGTAGTGCTTAATAGAGTTATCCCTCTGTAATTCTTGCATTCCTGTTGACTTCCCTTCTTATGTATTGTGATTATTTGTCCCACCTCAAAGTCCGCTGGCATCCTTTCTTCCCTCCAAATTTTTTTTATCAGTAGAAATATATATTCCATTATTGTGTCACCTCCGTATTTTATCAGTTCCATGTTTACTCCATCTTTACCAGGTGCCTTTTCGTTGCGGCTGTTGTTTATAATTTGCTTCACTTCTTGTAGTGTAGGTTCGTCTATCAAATCTTCCGTTAATTCTTCTTCATTTGCTAATTCCTCTTGTTTTTGATTTGTGTTTAATAGTTCTTTGAAGTGCTCTGTCCAAACCTCTTTGTATTCATTTTCCTGTACTATTACTTTGCCCTGTTTGTTTTTTATTCCAGTTATTCTGGGTTTGTATACCTTATTTTGGTTACTGATTTTCTGATAGAATTTTCTCGTGTTTGTTTTCTTACTTTCTTTTTCTATTTCTTGTAATTTTTCTTCTATCCACTCTCTTTTACTTCTCCGTATTATTTTATTACATTCATTTTTCTTTTCTCTGTACTCTGTTTTGTCCTCTTCTTTATTAGTTCTTAACCACTTTAATCTTGCCTTTACTTTTTCTTCGTGTGCCTTTTTACACTTTTCATTGAACCATTCTTTCTTTTTTTCTCTTGTTTCGTTTCCTATTACTTTTTCTGCTGTTTTGTTTATAGATTCTTTAATGTCATTCCATCTTTCTTCTATTGATCCTTCTTTTGGTTTATTTTTTACTTGTTTTTCTAGTTCGTTCATATATTGCGCTCTTACTTTTTCATCTGTTAGTCTTCTTATATTCCATTTTTTCCCAAATACTTTTCCTTTCGTTACTCTTCGTTGCTTTTGTTTTATAGTTGCAGTTACCATGAAGTGATCCGAATCGGCGCATGCACCTCTGTATGTTCTTACATCTGTTATTGATGATTGATGTCTTTTTGTTACTAGTACGTGATCTATTTGAGATTGTGTTTTGTTGTCTGGTGACGTCCATGTCACCTTATGCTTTGTTGGGTGTTCGTACTTAGTGCTGCTTATTATCATGTTCATTCTGGCGGCTAAACCACATAGTCCAATTCCGTTGTCATTGGTTTCTTTGTGTATTGTGTGTTTTCCTGCTACTTGTTTTATTATGTTCTCTTTGCCAATCTGTGCATTGAGGTCTCCCAGTACTATGATGAGATCTTCTCTCGGTATCTTCTCAATCTTTTCTTCCATCTTCTCATAGAACTGTTCTTTTTCTTCATCCTTATGAGTTTCTGTAGGTGCGTAAATATTCAAAACAGATATCTTCATTTCTTCATTTTCTGTAGTCATGAGAACCATTTTTGATCTGATGTGCTTCCAGTATAATATTTCGTTTTCCATCTCATCTGCCCTATAACCTATAAGTGTTTTGGGTAGTGTGTTTTCAATTTAACCATTTTCAACCCATTCCCTAAAGGCTTTCCTATTTCAAGCTAGCTCTCTGGTCTCTCGCATATTCTGGACTCTTTGTATTATTACGTCTCCCATTTTATCCTTGGCCTTCCTGTGCTCGTTTACCCCACTACTTTCATCTCCATTTTAATCCTTGGTATTCTGTCTTCTCCCATAGGCGTTACATGTCCGTACAACTTCAATTGCTTGTTCTCGATTTTCCTTAATATGGGGTCCACTTTCAGTATTTGTCTAATTACTGCATTATTTATTCTGTCTGTTCTTTTATGTCCTGTGGCCTTCCTTAAGAATTTCACTTCAGAAGCTGTTATTTTTGAATTTAATAGGTCATTTAGAACCCAATTTTCAGAGGAATATATTAGCACTGGTAAATAAATTGCATTGTATATTTGCACCTTTGTTCTGTTGTTGATTTCTCTTTTACCTATTAGAATATTATTGATCGCATAATAAATGTTGTTGGCTTTGTTTATTCTGTTTAGTATCTCCTGCTCCATTTTCCCATTATTACTTATTATCATTCCTAGGTTCCTAGGTATTGTTGCTGTAATGGTATATCTTCTATTAAAAACTCTTGGGACAAGTTCTAATTTTTATCAACCTTTATTACTTTGCTTTTACTTATATTTAGCTTTAAATTCACTTCTGCTAGCTCTTCTTTCCATACAGGGTGAATAAAAAGTAAGGAACCTCGATGCTGGAGCCTTTATTATTAGTTTTAGAAAAAAAAGTTTTAGACAAAAGTTTTATAACAAATTATTTTCCACAAACTGATGGTTTTAAATATTTTTTTCAAGATCATACCTTTGCGCTATGACGTCATCGATACTTTTTTTAAATGGCAACCTATATTTTTTAGGTCGAAATTTTATAGCATTTTTTTTTCTCTTTGTGACCATCTAAAAATATTCTAGAAAAATTAAGTTGAATGTTATTCGTACCAGTATTTAACGTACGTACCTTTATCACAAAAATTAACACATGACTATTAAAAACAAATATAAACAATGTTATTATTGTAAGGGTTAAATTTTAAAGAAAAGGCAGACGCAGTAATTACAAGAACAATTTATTTCGAATACGTATTATCGGTTCAAGAAGTCAAGGGAGACTGCCTTCCCTTTCATTCCCTTTCCTTAACATTCTATTATTTACAAAAACATCTGGACCAATACTTCATTTCACGCATCTTACTCTAAATTCACTAAATTGATTACACGCATGATATTTGGAGTAAACTAACCCAAACCACAAAAAAAACAGTCTGGTTTCAAGAATGTCTAATAAATTAGTCTAAATTATGGTGGTCTTTTGGTGTTTCTTATAGTCGGCCAAGCTACAAGATTCCACGTCCTCGTGGACACGCCTTTTGATGACCTCAG
This sequence comes from Melanotus villosus, assembly GCA_963082815.1. Classification (NCBI taxonomy): domain Eukaryota; kingdom Metazoa; phylum Arthropoda; class Insecta; order Coleoptera; family Elateridae; genus Melanotus; species Melanotus villosus. The sequence goes on along the minus strand of OY720421.1, from coordinate 49,910,369 downwards.
GTTCAGAATGGTAAGCGGCTATGACATATGACACCCTCTGCATTCTTGAGATGACAGGTTGCCACGTTGTAGGTTGTCCAAGCGAACGCCGCTACCACTATTAGTAGTCTTTAAGGCAAATGATCTAGAAGGAAAATAAAACAAACAAACAATTAAACAAGAGAATGGAACGCATGTGTCTTTTATTTGTTACGTGCACGTTGCACTTATTTTCGTAATGCACATTGCATCAGGTGCACGTTGCACTTTGTGAGAGCTCTCATTCATTATTTTCGTGGTGCACATTGCATCAGGTGTACACCTACCTATACGTACATTCTAGTTAGTCCCGCCTGTCGAACTACCTACCTCACGATGTACGTTACATCGTCTCACCCCCAACAAGGTACGTTACCTCAGGAATGTGACACACTTTGCGCCAGGTTAAGATGCACATTGCATCTTAAATGAATACACGTTGCATTCATGGGACTAACTAATAACGCACATTGCGTTTAATCACCCCAGCGACGCACATTGCACCAGGGATAGATACACGTTGCATCTCATGATGCACGTTGTATCATTTCGTCATGCTCGTTTCATGAGATGTGCACATCAGACTACTACGTAAATCGTTAGATACACGTTGTATCCACAATGATACTCGTCGTATCAACGAACGATGCACGTTGCATCGTGAAAAATGATGCACCTTGCACCACAACGTTACAATTCTCATTGGTGTCATTGGATAATGCAGATCGCATTAATCACCGTGCTACGTCAGCAAGCACACTTTTTATTGTGCAGCACCGTTGACTACACTGTTACGTCGTGATCCTCTTCATTCGTACTATCATTAGCTGGAAATGGTTTCATTTTGTTAATAGAGTATACCCCTTTATATCGGGCGATCAAATGAATTTCAGATTAGGGTAGGCGCTGTAAGTGCAGATCATGTCTTAGAGTACTGTAGCGCACTAAAATTTGAATTCGACAATTTATAAAACAAAACGTTTAAGATTAAGCTAAGACATGCTTTAAAAAAAAAATAAATAGCCTACTAGATGTGTAATTTATCTGATCACCCGTTACATTTTCTGAGCAGGCTTCCTGCCGGGGATGTCCTCAACAACATATCGGTCATAATTTTTACCCTCGCTTGAACTAACAACCTTGGGTATAAGCACGTGCTGGCGGCCTACTTTGTATCTCTGAAACCGACAACGCTTTCCGTCAAAATATTGTTTTTGTTTTTCTTGTTTAACACATAAGTATGCGTTTTGCTGCTATTTCCCTCCGTTGTGATAAATCATTTTCTCGCAATCTTTCGTCAATCTCATTCAATACTTTTAAAAGGGCTGTTCGATCTACTTCGCTTAAATCATATACAACTTTAGTGCAATATCGGTGTGTGTCACACAAAGACAAAGACAACTGAGTAAGAAGTGAAGTACTCACCGCGTTCGTGGTTTATTCATCACTAACTTGAGACGTACTGTACCTGAGTTCTTTTTCTGATAAATTAATGACAGGTATACTCCCATTTTCCGTGAAGGTCACAATACTAGGTGCCCAATGTTCTTGTTGAGGCTGGAGCCTTAACCCACCGTTTATGTACACTTCATTGTCTTTTACCACCGTACGATATCGTCTTTAGTAAAAAAAAAATACTTGTCCTATCAACACAGGTATTGTCTGCACACTACAACCAACAATAAATCATGTACTAAAAACTTCTGCGTGGTCCACTTTTAGGTAACACTTTTGTTTCACCACCTGTGTAACCCTTCATCATTACGGCTTTGGGGTTCTTCACCGTCGTCGATAGTACAATTCAACGTTGTTCGGGATACAGTAGCTGTTCGAGGGCAGGTAGACAGATCATGTCCTAACCGTTTGCATTCTATCCTGGGTTATTTATTAGCAATGTGATCCGCAGCTCCACAATTGAAACATTTCCCCCGTCGAGTGTTTATGTTTTCACGTGGACGCCAAATCATATTTAACTCTTCGTGCGGCTGCTGACGTTCGGCTGTCCGTCCTAAACGTTGATGGACGGTTCGTTGTACACCTTCGCCTGTCACAAGTTCTTCCGCCGCTAAGGTGGATAAGTACTCCGTGTATAAAGCTTCAGGGGTGGAATAACGCCCTGCCTTAGCACCTAGTTGGGTAGCAAAATTACCAATCCCATCAATTACGCAGGATACAGCATCTCTCCCTGATATCTTGCAGGCCCTAATCAGTTCCATCTTTTCGAAATAATAATAATAATAATAATAATAATAAAGTAGGTTTATTCTGTACTGGTTGTATACATAAAAGGAAAAAAATAATAACAATGATAGAGAAAAATAACAATAATAAGTAACAATCAGAACAGAATCCCAAGGCAATAGTTCAGTAAGCAACTGATCTTCCACTACTGCCTTGAAACGTTATTATATATATTTGGTTAAATGCTTTCGAGCACGTTGACGTTAATACTGCTGTTAATACCACAACTAAAAGAAGAATAATTATATATTAATTATATCAAAAACAATGTCAGAACTGCTATAGTGTTGCACATATGAATAAAATTAAAATTACTGAGACTGTAGCAAAATCTGTCGCAAACATTTTTTGAATCGTGGAACAGAGTATTGCTTGTTAACTTGATGGATGTTATTGTAAATCTTAGCTATATTATAACTAAATGAACGTTGAAAAAACGAGGTACTGTGTTTTGGGATGGATATTAGACCTCTGTGGCGAAGGTTTATGTGATGCACATCCGTACGGAAGCTTATCTTTTTATGGTGGTTGCTTTTTAGTGATTATTTTATGAAATAATACAGCAGACTGAAGATATCTCCTATTGCTCATATTAAGCCACTGGGCATCTTTCAACTTGTGAGAGATATGGAAATACTTAGGAATACCATAAATGAAGCGTAGACAAGTATTTTGTACACGTTGTATGCGTTGCGACGTTTCATAATTTAAGCAAGGTCCGTACACAACTGAAGCGTATGTAAACTGAGACAGGACCAAGGTGTCACATAATAAAATTTTTGTTTTTGAGTTTAAACAGCTTCTATGCGGATAGAGAAGTTTTAAACTATAAAACGCTCTTTGAATGCTTTTACAAACTTGTTGCTTAAACCTAAAAGATCTGTCTATACTTAAACCCAAATTTTTTGCATAATTAACAAACGGAATTTCAGTATTACCTATTTGAACAGAGTTAACCGGAACATCAAAATTACCAACATTTTTGCCAAATAGCATTGCCTGAGACTTACTGGGATTTAAAATAAGTGCATGCTGTTGAGCTAAGCTTAACAAACAGTTAAGATCACGATTTACTTTGCATGAAGCATTATTAACATCTTCCCTTCGAAACGAATAATACATTTGTGTATCATCTGCATACATGTGGATGTTACAAAACGATATGTACTTATGAAAATTGCTGGTATAAATAGAAAACAGTAACGGCCCCAGTATAGATCCTTGGGGAACTCCTCGCATACAAGCAATAGGCTGTGACACATTATCTTTAATTTTGACCCGCTGATTTCTATTTTGAAGGTAACTTTTCATTAAGTCAATAGCATTAGATCCTAGTCCTATATGACAAAGTATAGCTAAAAGCATTCTGTGGTTAATAGTGTCAAATGCTTTACTGAAATCTAATAGTACTAAAATCGTATAGAGATTATTATCCTGTGAAGTAATAATATCATCAGTTATATGTAATAGAGCTGTTGCACAACTGTGTAAAGGTCTAAATCCTGACTGGCACTCCGGAAGTAAGCCATGATCTTGCAAATATTCACGTAACTGAATATTTATTACTTTTTAAAAAATCTTAGACATTGCCGGCAAAATACTAATTGGTCGATAATCTTTATACTCAACAGGGTTGTCAATCTTAGGTAAGGGAGTTACTAAAGCCAATTTCCAAACATCGGGAAAGATGTTTTCAGTAATGCAAGTGTTAATAATGTGGACTATAAATGGTACTATATAAGGGCAGCAATATTTTAGCATTTGTGCATTTATTTCATCACAGCCAACAGAATTGCTTTTTAAGGAGTCAATTATCTTTAATATATCACATGCGATAACGAGTTTAAAGTTTAATACCTCTTTAGACCTTGTAATATTTAAACGCGAATACGAATTTAAGACGTCTTCGTCTATCGGCACATTAGGCACACTATTAATAAAATAATCATTAATTTCATTCGCATTAATTACTTCTGAAACACTGTTATCGGACCGTCCACGTATATTTAGTTGGTTTAATTCACTCCACATTTTCTTGCTGCTAATGTTAGAAAATTTAAACTGAAAATAAGCTTTCTTCTCGTTTTTAATAGCCAAATTTGTATAATTACGAAGCAATTTATAGTAGTCCCAAGTAGCCACATTTTGAGTTTTTTTAAATCTATTTTTAGCTTTATCTCTAAGTCTCATAAGCAATTTAACATTGTCTGTGAGCCAAGGAGCAGGTGTTTTTCTGAAAATTTTAGATCGCCATGGAGCATGTTTATTAAAAAGATTGGTTATTTGATTATTTAAAAATAATACCTTGTCATTCACATCGCTTATGGTATATAACTGATATAAAGGAAGCATCTCCAAGTCTGCATGAAAATTGTCAAGATTAAAGTATTTAAAATCCCTGAATGTGCGAGAAACTGGCGAAATGTTAGGTATATATTTACTGATATTAGAAAATATGAGTTCGTGGTCAGAAATATCGATACTTATTACACCTGAATCTTTAATCATTGATTTAGAAGAAGTAATAATAACATCAATTAATGAAATTTTATTTAAATCTACTCTAGTTGGCTTATCTATGATTTGATTAAAATTAAAAGATTCTAACATAAGATTAAAATAAGCTGTTGCAGGATGATCAGGCGAGAAAAAATCTATATTACAATCACCTAAGCAAATAATATCTTGCGAAATGGGTGTGCATAACATAAAGGATTCTTCCAGTTCGTTAACAAAGAATTTATAATTAAGATGTGGGGGTCTATAAACAACACCAAAAACAATTTTTTCTGAATTATAAGAAACAGATATCCAAAGTTGTTCAATATTATCATTTGTATTAATTACTGAAACATTCAAATGACTTTTAATGTAAAAGCCAACACCTCCACCTCTTGTGCCACGATCCCTACGCAATAATCTATAATCATCTATTGATAGGACATCCGCTTGTATATCCTTACACAACCACGTCTCAGAAATTGCTAGAATATCATATTGATATTTGAAAAGAATTTCTTTTAAATCATTTAATTTAGGTATTAAAGAACGTATATTAATATGTGCAACGCTTAAGCAGTCTGTAGCCATACAAAAACCAAAGAATTTCCAATACAATAATTACCGTTATTAGCTATTAGTATTAGAGCAGTAATTACAAATTTAATGTGAATTATAAAAAAAAAATTAATTAGTATCTAATCTAATTAATAAAATGTATATGAAATATAAATAAAAATACAATAAACAGTTTGTAGATGTGTTCCCAGCGTAACGAGAAAAAAAAAATTAAATTAATACCGGTCCCAAGTTTCATTAGAAACTTTCACTCGCGCCAGTAGTTTGCGTAAAGCAGCAACATAATCGAAATGATCGGGGAAGGTTTGCTGCATTAATTCTTTCCATTCGACCCATGTGTAATCGTACGTTAATAAATTGTTGTACCACGTCCTAGCCAGCCCTCTTAGTCTGATGCAAAGCAAGGCTCAAATTCAGAGATACAGTCCGCTTTCACTGTCGTTTTTCCATAATGTCGTTGCCTCTCGGGGCGATCATGTATTAATTTTTCTATTAAATGCTCTAATCTTTGTAAACGTTCAGTTGAACTTGAACTTGCACCTTCAACACTTCCTTCCACGTATGGAGGTGTATGTGGAGTGTCAGATCGTACCCGTGTCCTACGAAGTGTAACTGGCATCGGATCCTCTTCCGGAGTTACCCCGCTAACGTGCCTTCGTTGGTGTTTTAATCGACACCGCGATGCTTGACGTCGATCATTCGAATCCTCGGGACGTCTCCGTCTGGACCCATCTCGAGATCGTCGTCGTTCCCGCGATCTTCGATCTTCGTTCCTGATTCATATCGTACAGCACTTTCTACACTTCACAGTATTTGTCCGTTTCAACCAGTACGAAATGCACAAAGTCTATTTACCACACACACACTCAATTTACACTTATTTATTCACCAATCCCTTATCAGAAAAGCGCGTTTATCCCACCGCTGCTAACTGTAAGGGTTAAATTTTAAAGAAAAGGCAGACGCAGTAATTACAAGAACAATTTATTTCGAATACGTATTATCGGTTCAAGAAGTCAAGGGAGACTGCCTTCCCTTTCATTCCCTTTCCGTAACATTCTATTATTTACAAAAATATCTGGACCAATACTTCATTTCACGCATCTTACTCTAAATTCACTAAATTGATTACACGCATGATATTTGGAGTAAACTAACCCAAACCACAAAAAAAACAGTCTGGTTTCAAGAATGTCTAATAAATTAGTCTAAATTATGGTGTAGGTCTTTTGGTGTTTCTTATATTATTATTATTATTTTATTTTTGGATACAATTTTTGAGAATAGGTGGATCGGTAGAAGGGGTAGTATCGAATGGCCAGCCCGATCGCCCGATTTGAATCCGTTGGATCTTGTGGGGCCATCTTAAAAGTAAAGTTTACATAAACAGGCCCAGAAATTTAGAAGAGTTAGAAATTTGTATTCGGGAAGAAATACGGACAATACCAGCCGAAGTAATTCGGAATGTATTACAGGGATTTTCACATCGAATTGGACATTGTCAGATAGTTAATGGCGAACAATTTGAACATATTCTGTAATAAAGTAATGTTAAACATTGTTTGTATTTGTTTTTAATAGTCATGTGTTTAATTTTTGTGATAAAAGTACGTACATTAAATACTGGTACGAATAACATTCAACTTCATTTTTCTAGAAATTTCGCTTATTCAACCATATGATATTTTTAGATGGTCACAAAGAGAAGAAAAAAAGGCTATAAAATTTCGACCAAAAATATATAGGTTGCTATTTAAAAAAAGTATCGATGACGTCATAGCGCAAAGGTATGACCTTGAAAAAAATATTTAAAACCATCAGTTTGTGGAAAATAATTTGTTATAAATCATTTGTCTAAAACTTTTTTTTCTAAAACTAATAATAAAGGCTCCAGCATCGAGGTTCCTTACTTTTTATTCACCCTGTATATTTACTACAATTTGTAATTGCCCGTCACTATCAGTAATTAACACTACATCATCGGCATATAGTAGACTTTGTAGATATACTGGCTGTAATTGTCTTGTTCCAATCCTTGTTTTATTCATCCTGTTATTACTCTCTTCACTTCGTTCATTGTTATTATAAATAGCAACGGGCTCAGACTATCGCCTTGTTTTATTCTGGTCGATATCTTAAAACTTCTAGAAACTTCATTGTTTATTCTTATGTATCCTTCAACCGTAACATATAGACTCATTACTGCTCTGATTAGTCGATGATTTACTTTATACGTTATCAATATTTGCCAAATATTGCTTCTGCTTATGTTATCAAAAGCTACCTTGATATCTAGGAAGGTTAGTGTCAATCTTTCTCTAAGTTTTTTCTCAACTATCATTCTTAAAGTGTGTATATGATCTTGAGTCTGTCGTCCCTTTCTAAATAATGTTTGTTCTTCTGTAAGTGTTGTTCCATTTCATCCCTCGGTCCATTTTCTAAAATCTTGCTGTGTAGCTTATACAGGGTGGCTAATTTTTCATTAACCAGCTTAGACATATCTCGTTTATTATTAGAAATACAAGAGAAAGTCAGAGGAAATGGTATTTTAGTAATAAGTCCTCTATAAAATGGCATAATTAATTATTTTTTATGGCCTACTGTTTTTCAGGAAAAATGTATAACTTTGGTTTTTTAAATGGAACACCCTATACCGGGTGTCAACGAAACCTGGGGCACCCCCATAATTTTTTATTTTTTAATATATCTAAATGAAATTTGGTATATGTAATACATATACTCTTTAAATGGCATTTGTTGACATAGGAAACAAGTTACAGCCACTTCCGATTTCGCAGGAATTGACATCAACTTTGTTATTTTAAATGGAACATCCTGTATATTGAAGTGATATAAACCTTTTGGAAAACTTATATTTATTAATTAAAATACAAATTTGGAGTATACTTTTAGGATGCAAGTTTTAAAAGATTAATTATGTAAATAAATTAAGATTAATTTAAGTATTTATTGTTATTTGTTGTAAATATTGTTATTTATTGTTATTTATTGTAAATAGTAGTCATAGTTATATTTTATGTGCATGTATGTGAAAGAATGAATGTGATAAAACAAATTCAATGAATGGGAGATTTTGGAGAATAACTAAGGAAGAAAATAAAAATTGACGAAAGAAAAACAACAGTTTTTAAAACTGAAATAAACGTGAAAGACGAGTTTTTAAGTTTTCCTCTGAAAACTTATAATAATAAAATAATATCAACGGAAACTTGAATACTAATTAATAAAGAATAATTACAAGCTGGGATAAACTGATAATATTGAATTGGATTTATTGGATAAAAGTTTAAATGGAAATTGGTTAAAGAAATAATAATTACAAAGGATAATTGGAACAAATAATAATAAATTGGACAAGGAACTATATTTTGGTGGGATTTTTCAAATTCGGGGATTGATTGTTTTGTGAGTGAGTGTTTTTAGTTTTAGTTTTTGTATTAATTTTAAGTTAGAAATAAGTTTTGTTGTAATAAAGCTTGCATTTTAAAAGTTAATAGAAATTTATTACATTACTCATTTTTCAAAATTCAAAATCGAATCCTTCAACGACCCTGAGATTTCAAAATTTTATTATTAATTCAAAATTTCAAAAATATTAATTAGAGAATCTGAAAAATTGTATGGAGCTTCTTTTATTGATAAAAAGAAATTATTTAAAAGACTGCTACCATAACAATATTAATACATTTTTGGAATCTCCATTCAATTTTACATATGGTAGTATCAAGTTCGAAACATTTTGATGACAAAGTAAATTTTTGCAGAAATTAATCTAGAGTGCCATGACTTATGCAAAATGAAAGTCAAGATGCCCCAACACTCGAGACAAATTGTTTTAGAACTTTAACTATTTTAGTTGCTGTATTAGAATGACCTAAAGTTGGCAAAAATGCTTTTTCGAGAATAAGTCTATTTTTTCAAAATAAAATTCAAATAATAAAATCATTCTAGTTACCAATGCGCAGTTTTTGTTTTTAGCAGTCTTTTGTACTTTATTAAAATAAGTAATTTTTTTTCCAACCACACGAATAAGCCGCCATATTGTAGAATAATTTTGTATAAAAAGTAAGTCATTTCGGGATGTTCACCAATTACCATGGCAACTGTATACTTTTCAATTCATTTTTGTTCTAGTACAAAAATGGACGCAAGATAGGGTTTTACACGGTAAATTTTAAATAAAAAACAAACGCTTAGTCAACATTCGGCAATCGTCGTTGTTGTTGTTTATTTTCTCCGTATAGTGATTGTTTATTTCCGCAATGACAGTTCTCAAAAATATTTGATTCTAAATAATGAGTCATATTACCGAATTTATGAGTATTTGGAGAAAAAATGGTATGTTTCATTCGCACAAAAAATGCGTTTTCGGGTCGCATAAGACTCTGTCTTACTTGTCCCGAAATCATGCATTTTTTGTACTAATGAAACAATATACTAATTTGTTTTATTTTGTTGCTTATTAATTTTTTACAGTATTGTTACTTGGTACTATCAATTGTATGTAAAATAAATAGCAGGCATAGACAACTAGTACGATTCTATTATTTGAGTTTTTTCCTCCAAATGAAACCTAAAATATCACATGTGATACATTTTTGAAAAGAGAATTTAACCCTCGATACATTACCAAATAAATATACAAGGTGTTCCATGTAAAAAACCAAAGTTATACATTTATCCTGAAAAACAGTAGGCCATGAAAAATAATTGATTATGCCATTTTATAGAAGAATTACTACTAAAAAACTATTTCGTCTGACTTTTTCTTGTATTTCTAATAATAAACGAGATATAAGCTGGTCAATGAAAATCAGCCACCCTGTATATTACTGAAGACCGGCATAGTACACGATAGTTTTCATAATTGGTACTGTAACGGTTTTAAAACGTTTATTTAAAACTTCGGTTTGTGGTGTGAATTATTTATTAATAAATATTAAAATTATTAAACAACGAAGAAACATGAAATAACAACTTAATACTAGACACAACACTAATATTAATTCTAATACAAAACACTAATATTAACCCGTAACACTAATTAATTTATTTGTACAGTTTGTTTATTTATAACTATTCACGTATATTTATATTAACTTTACCGACACACATATTCGCGACCGTTAATGTAGGCTGAATTAGACTGCCTTCTCGTAAGCGTAAGCGAGGGCGCCTTTTATATAGCCAAGCTTTCAGTCCAGAAAATGCTACACCGCTGTGGAACGATTAGTCATAGATCCTTCCAGAACAGGTGACGCATGGGCGCGAAGTGATTCACCGAACACCTGACACCTGCCGCTCGTTACAGTACTATTACCTTTATTATATAATGGCATAATAATATTTTTTTCCCAATCTGCTGGTATTTTACTCCGAGTCCATGCTTTCTGGAATATATCTGTTAACCACGTAACCATCTTTTGTCCTCCCATTTTACTCATTTCTGGTACTATATCAACTTTACTAGTTGCTTTCGTGCTTTTTATTGTCTTTATTGCATTTTTTACCTCTTCCATCGTAATATTAACTCGTCCACTTCGTGTTGTATTTATATTTCATTTATATTTATTTCTCCACTACAGCGCCACCAATCAAACAAGTCTGTCTGGTTGGCGTGGTGTGGTGTCGCTGTATTTTAGAGGTACACTCAGTGTCAATAGTACTTTGGCGGCAAATTTAAACGTGTAACATTGTGTATTTTCAAGTTTATTAATTTTTATTATGTACCTACGTTCTTATATAAATTTGTTAAAACTGTTAAAAGAAAATTTAGTAGACAAATACCAGAATTAGATTTGAGAAGAAAATAAATAAGGAAATTTTATTTTTATTTTAGTTAAATTTTGTCTACTATATTTCTGGCTTCGGAATGAACAGTTTTTTCCATTTACTTGCCATAGCGATAAAAGCGGTTAGAAGAAATGGATTCTATAAATAAATACATAAATAGCAAATACCTAATAGGTAAAAAATATATTTTGAGGTTAAGCGTAAGTTTCATTTTAAAAATACTTCTAAATTATCTATAAAATATATGCCTACCTTATTAGGAATAAGTCGAACAAAAATAGTCTTAAAAAGACTGATTTTTTTATAAAGAGGAACGAAAGCAGAGAAAATTAAGAAACACAAACACGCGATAACCTGTCAATTTGCTAGCTACTTTCACTTTTGACACGGAAGGTACAACGCCGGCAGGAGTTGTAGGTATTGGCTTAAACTTTTACCGCCACGAATTTTTAAAATTAGTTGGCATATTTTCCGATGGACTTGTTTGCTTGGTGGCGCTGTAGGTACCATTCCAAACTTCTCTTCATAGTAATCACTCCATACTTCTACAATCTTTTTGTTATCTGTGCTGAGGTTATTTTCCTTATCTTTAATGTTTCTGATGCAAGTCGATTTGTTACCTTTCAGTTTCTTGATCGTTTGCTTAAAATATCTTCGATTTTCATTATGTTGCCTCTGTATTTCGTTACCAAAATGTTCCCATGACTTCATTTTTGCTTCTCTTATAGCGACTTTCACTTCATTCCTGCGATCTACGTATTCTTGTCTATTCTTCATATTCTTATTTGCCAAATAGTTCCTCCATGCTATCTTCGTTTTCATGGCCTTCTCTTTAACTTCATTATCCCACCAACTTGTCCTTTTGAACCTAGTTTGTACCACATACTTGTCTCACAGTGTCTAATATTATATATTTTAATAAGCTCCATTTTTCTTTTAGGTCTCTGTTTTCATGCTGTCTACTTGATTCTTCTCTTTGTAATATATCCTGTAGCAATTGCCTATATTCTGTAATCTTCTTTGTTCACTGCCCATTTTATTTTGGATATTACTAACCTGTGTTGGATATTCAGTTCAGCACCCCTTACATCTTTTACCAAATGTTTTGTAGTTCAGTCAAACTTGATATAATCAATTATGCTTTTAACGTTCCTATCAGGTGCATCGAAGGTTTTTCGGTGTATATCCTTGTGTTGATAGTAAGTATTTCCAATTGTTAGCTGGTTCTACACATAGAAATTGATCATTTTTATGCCATTTCTATTTATTATTATTTGTGCACCCGCAAAATTTCCTATTGTATCTAATCCTCTTTCGTTGTTGTTACCAATTCTAGCATTCAGTCTCCAATAATAAAGTGTTTATTCCTTTCTCTTTCTCTATCAGTTACCAATTTCATTGACGTTGGGCTCGTATACATATATAAATCATATGACGAGATTTTTTTAAAATTTTTCTCTGGGGTTCAGCACCACTTCTAATCATGCAATGCGCCACTTTTGGCGCATGCGCCACAGGTTGGCCATCCCTGCTCTAGCTCTTTACCTTTCTTTTTCGTTTCACCAAGTCCCATTATTTTCAGATTATATTATTCCATTTCATTCTCTAACTCAGATTCTGTGCCATTCATTGTTGTAATGTTCCATGTACCATGTACCAATTCTAAAATCTTTTATCTGTCTTCCTTTATTCATTCGCCTATTCATTGCCAGTTCTGTCTTCAATAGTACCCCGTCCACTGTTCCTTCTACGAGCTTTTTGGACGGACGATCACTGCCTCATGCTTTTTGGCATCCCAGCCGTACCTTTCCCATTTACAAAATTTTTTTAGTAGCCCACTACAGCTTTATTGCTTCTCTCTTCCTTGGATTTATTTTGTAACTGCGTATAGTATAATATCAATATTGCATTAACTTAAAAAATATGTTGCCTAATGCGCCTGCAATTCATGGCCGCCTATATTTCAGTACTGTTTAATTTAGCACATTCTATATTTAAAATATTACTCTTCAATGAATTTTATTTACTATTTTACTTTTTCCTCATACAAACTATTCCTCATTTATCATTATAACATTATAACTTTGTATTGTGGATCTAAGAGAATATCAATAACCAAGTTATTAGATTTTCTCTTTTCCATCCGATAATGGAATCCTTTTGTACATAACTTTTTAGCTTGTAACCCCCTCGGATAGCTCAGATGGCCAGGGTTATTAATTTCCTGCACACCAGTAATAACGACAACACAGTTAAACATAAAAATGTATTATAACCAAATAATAACCTCCCTGTACAAAAATAAATAAATAAAATATAACTCAAATGAATATATCGCATATAAATTAACAAAGAAACAGAATTCGAAAAATAAAAATAAGAATATTTCTGGGCCTCAGTGTGGACCTGACTTTAGGCCGCTAAGCCTTGACAGCGCACTCGGTTTCTGGCTGTGCGCAGGGGTCCCGTTCGATGCAAATGCAGTCTGGCTGCGGTCCTGTTGGCGGATGGCTGTTTTATGTTCTCTAAAACAAAGTAAACTACAATGGCGGTTTAAGCGTGCAATCGGTGTTTGGTGAACAACGGATTACACTTTATTAAAGCTCCCCGGTTACGGGTAAGTGTTTTGATTTTCTTACGTGTCGGTTCGGTGTTACCTATTTTATTCGACGGGCCTTACGGGCAATCCTTGTGAATATTAACGGTGCCGGTGCCTTCCGGCGATGCGGTTCGGTGCGAGCTTTGTTTGGTTAGCTCGGCGAGAGCTGGAGATTCTGCGGCCCCTTGGGTGCCGAATTGCATCGGGGATTATTTAAATAGGGATACTTTCGTCGACCTCTTGGTGCCGATTCTAGTAAGTCTTTGGGAACGATTTCGTCAACAACTTGGTGCCGACTACTTTCACCAGGTCTTCGGAAAGGATTTCGTCAACAACTTGGTGCCGACTACTTTCCGGGTGGCGGATTCAATAAATTATTCGGTGGGTTCGACAGCGAGGTGCCGAACGTTCACCAGGTCGGGTTTAAGGGAGGATTCTTACTCGGTTCTACGGGCGTTTGATGTTGAGCTCGTCCTGGACTGGATGTCTCGACTCATCTCCCACGGTGCGGTCGGCTCGTCTCCTGGCTGGTGCCTCGACTCATCTCTCCTAGCACTCGATGCTCGCTGCTTTTATACCCGTTTCTAATCTGGTCTTCTCGCTCTCGCCTCGCTGATTGAAGAAGGCACGACAACCACGTCGCGCTCCGGCTGGACATGTTATCGGCGCGATTAATACTTTCTCTAAACGTGGCCCTAAAATTCTTTATTACTAGGAAAATTCCATTTACCTAAAATGTAATAATTATTGTCTTTAGGCGGCGCGTTACAAGCTCTGTGGTGCTACTTAATTTAGCTGTGAGGTGAGATTTTTATTGAAATTAGTTCTGGTATCATAACATTTTTTTTTTTTAGAAGACTTCTAGTGTAACATCATTGAAAGATGTTAAAACATTTACTAAGTCACCTAATTTTCCATCTATTAGATCAGAAAGCTAATTAACAGTATCAGTGTGGAATTTTAGTGGGTACATATCGATTTCCTTTTTTATTTGCGAATTCGTCCTTGTTTACCCACGATTGAAAAATGAAGTAGCTTTTGACTGCTTTTAAAAATACGTACTACAGTATGACATGTTATTGCTAATTAATTAGTTTCACCCTAATTTAGTATCCATTTTCTCCATTCCTTTCTACTCCTCCCTAGAGATGGGGAAACGTTACAAATTTTGGAAACGGGAACGATACGTTCCGGTTCCTAGAAAATACTAGCTCTAAATCACCGTGATTTTGGAACTACTAGTTCCACCCAGCACCACCGATACAATACGGGCTGCGTAACGTAATCTTAAGTTGGTGTAAATACTAACTGTAAGTGACATAAGGAACCAGTAGAGTTAACAATAGGCGGTAAGCGTCCTAAAGAATAAAGTACTCTTAAGGTTGGCATTTTACTGTTTTGAGCTGCTTCTCGCAACGTCTTTGTTAGATGTTTCACATACCGGCAAAGAATTTCCCAATCTTTGTTATAATAAACGTTTAAATTAGACTGATAATAGCTATTTTAAATAATCCCTGAAGACTCGAAAACATTTACATACGGTTTTAGTGTTGACGCAGCACAAAGAAAATTTTATTTTAAAAGTATGTATTAGGAAGCTGTTTAAACTTTGAAGATATTCTTGGTAAAGTGTTTATGAAAGGGTAAAGCTACCTAAATGTTATAAACAATTACTTGTAATTGACATCAGTACCGACACCGACCGAGGGTTTTCTCATATACCAAATATCAAATATCGTTCCGTTACAAATTCACATTGTTCCATATTCTGCGTGACGAATGTCCACTTCAAATCGTTCCGTTCCGATATTTAGAGCATAACAGCTCTGCCAGAAAATATGAATCAGTGATTTCAGTAACTAGTATCATAGATAAATTAATTTATCTATGCTAGTATTTTTTAACCATAGGAACGACTTGTTCCCGTTCCATTCACGTCACGGTTCCAAAATCACCGTTACGTGAAATACTAGTCATCTCTACTCCTCCCCTTATTTTCTCTATTTCTTTGATTGAATTTCCATGTTCTGCTCCTATTTCTATCATACTTTTTATAGTTTTTCGTGGTCTTCCGATCTTTTTCTTCTCACTGCTGCTTATTTTTAGTTATTGTTTTGTTTTGCTTTCGTTATTTATTCGTATGAAACCAGCTTAGTTGATTCTTTTCTGTTTTGATTGTCAGCGGTTCCTGCTTTACATTTAATTATTTCTGTTATGGTCAAATTTTGTTACATTTAGTATGTATTTTCCATAGTTCTACTGCGGTGATTTTTGCCTAATGTTTTTGCCAATTGATTAGTTGCACCCTTATTTAGAGAATTCTTTACAATGAGCTTAACGTATGTTCAAAATTAATCAAAAAAGAACATAGTAGGTAATAATTGAGTTCTGAGGACTGAAAAAATATACCTTTTTCATTGGTGAATATTAATATAAATTTAAAATTTTCATAAATGTTAGTTCCAATGTGGTTGATGCTGAATTCTAAAAGATTTAAGTTGAATTGATTGTAGTTTAACATTTTTTTCATAAAAATGACCTTGCGATGTGTAGCAGTCCATAAGTCACAAATAATATGACAACGGCCTATATTTTGTAATTTTTCTTTAACTTTAACTGTGTTGGATACCAGTTCATAAGTACTACTCTGAAGATATTTATAAGTTAATTAATTAATCCTCTTCTCTCAACTTTGTTAAGAGCTTCAAAATCAATGCAACTCATTTTTATCGATGCATCTGTTATGTTCAAATTCCACTTTGATTTTTATTTATTTATTTATTTTATTTATGGAAATTTATTTTCT
This sequence comes from Melanotus villosus, assembly GCA_963082815.1. Classification (NCBI taxonomy): domain Eukaryota; kingdom Metazoa; phylum Arthropoda; class Insecta; order Coleoptera; family Elateridae; genus Melanotus; species Melanotus villosus. The sequence goes on along the minus strand of OY720421.1, from coordinate 49,893,813 downwards.
GATTTATTAGCATTCTTTATTTTCTCACTTCTCCTTTACTATCAGAAACATACATTACAGTTTACAGTAGTTTAACGAACTTATTCTTACAAGGCTAGTTTACTATTTTGGGGGTTTCCAAGGAAGTAGAAAAGAGAGAAAAAAGCTCTTGCATACAAAGCTATGTTTGAATATGCAATGGAACTACGTTACAAATGTATCACCAAATTTGAATCCCATAAAACAACGAAGCAAACACAAAATCTTCATTCGTCAAAAGCCATCAACCTTGTATTTAGGAATTTTTTGTGGAGGATTTGTTTCATAAATGCAGATCAAAAAATGCTTATTTACTGTAATGATATGCCATAATAATGAAATCTTTTGTTAGAATGTTAACTTAGAAAGATATTGGTTCAGTTATTTTTCTTTGGCTAAACCAATTTCACGTTGATTTATTATTTATTACCCCAAGTATTTAAAAAAAAAGCAACTTAGGACTATGAGTTAATTTATTGTTGTCTGACAATAATAAATTATGTGTGTAATATGTACGTGGATCAGTATTAAACATTTAATTGCCCCTACTCAGTACATAAACACAACACGATTATTGCCGTTGCAAGGTAAAATTTTATTTAGTTCATGCCCATTCTGCAAACTGGCTTTACATTACGGTTCAAGAAAGAATTATAATTACAATATTACCTTAGTTTTTAAAATTTGAATGTTATTTCTAAAATTTTTTTTTTTTTCTAGAATGAAGAGGTTATTCGGTACATCACTATACCCAATGTTTTCTTAAATACTGAAGAAGATCAAGTCTATAACAAATGTAAATTTTATTCTGGAGATTGGGACTCATTTCTAACACTTACTGAAAATGAAGTATTTACAGAAAATAATAAATATGATTATATTTTTACATGTGAAACAATTTATAATACCAGTAATTATGAAAAATTACATAACGTCTTTGAGAAGAAATTAAAACAAAGTGGGATTATGTATCCTTTCATTTTTGGTAAATATACACATAAATATACAGATTACTTCAAAAGTAATCGGTCATATATTACAATACATTACTATTACAACAAAAACCATCTCACCTTAAAAAAAGTGCTCTGTGGTTAACATTCACCATTCTACGGAAATGTATATTACCTTTGATCTGCATTATTTTTTACTACAAAGGTAGAGTAACAGGTACCCAAAGTATCATGTGGTCTTTGCATAAAGATTTAACTGTTAGACAAATTGCCATGACTGCATGAACATCTGCGTCATAACAATTTTTAATGCGAAATGGCCAAACGATAGTGTTACTGTTAAGCTGAAATTTTTTTTAAGGTAGTAACATGTTTGCTGTAAAAGGTGCACATGTCCATCTTGAACTCGCTGCGCTCGTTTCTGTAACGTCCTGCATTCGTTTCGGAATCGCTAACTTCCCGCACTTGTTATGAAAATAACTATTTCAAATTACTTTTTTAATGTAATATTTTTCTTAATATTATGAAGATATTTAGCAGCAAAAGCACATTATTTTGGAGTTGGAGGAGGTTTAAGACAATTTGAAGATTTTCTGACAGAAAAAGCTAAATTTAATTTTTCTATTTGTTGGAAGTGTTCTGAAGGGCTTCATCGAGAAATATTGAAAATTACATTTAAAACATTAAATACTTAAAAATAGTGATATAAATAAGAAAATCATCATGAAACTGTAAATAATAAAACTATTATTAAACTGTAAATAAGAAAATGATTATTAAACTGTAGGTAATAGTAAGCAAAGTTGTTTATTTTAAATAATTTTTAATAGGTGTAGTATATTATGCAACAGGTATGTATGAAATAAGTAAGTAAATTTCAGTACAAGCCATAGGAATATCGAATATCTTATAATTAAATTTTACGTATGTGTGGCGTTATTATGCTATCTTTTGTAGGACCATAAAAAAAAATATGAGAATAAAAATTATCAACAGTAATTACATAAGTGGTGATAATTTTTTGATAATTTTAACTAGATTCACGAATCTTTATTGCTATGGAAATTTCACAAGGAATTTCCTAATAGCAATAAAGATGAGTGCTAATCTAGTTAAAATTATTACCACGAATGTAATTCGGCGTGATTATCAGTGGCGAAGTTAGGGGGGGGCTTGGGGGGGCTTAGCCCCCCCAAATTTGAAATTAGCCCCCCTAAAATTTTTGAAGCTATTTATCATTTGTACACACGTCATCAAACATTTTTCAACCTAACAAAAGTTTAAAATAAATAATTTTCTGTAAAAAACTGTAAATAAGTCAAACTTAACATTAATCTAGTTAAAAGTTACGAACAGATTTTTACAATTGATGGATTTAAAAATTGGAAAAAGTTGGGCGAAAAATTAAAGAAGCACTCAGAAAGTCAATACCATATGAAGAACAACAGCAAGTATTCCCTATTTCTACAATCTAAAAAGGACGGAACTGTAGTTGATAAAATGTCTTCATCATATGATGAAGTAATTCAGAAAAATAGAGATTATTTCAAAATAATATCTGATATTATCCTAACATTATCACGACAAGGAATACCATTCAGGGGCCACGACGAATCCGATGGCTCTACAAACAAAGGGAATTACAAGGAAATCTGTGAATTAATTTCAAGACATAATAAAACATTTTTTCAGTCTTACAACAAATACTTTAATCTTAGTAGTTCAGATATACAAAACGAAATTGTCAATGGTGCTGGAAACATTATACAATCCAAAATAGTTAGTGAAATTAAAGAATGTGGAGCCTATGCAATAATGGTTGACGAAGCGAGGTGCTTCAAAGAGCAGCAGTTATCATTTTGTGTGCGTTACACAAAAAAACTTGAAAATGAAGAACGGTTTTTGGGATTCATAGAATGCTCCCAGCAACGTGACGCATCAAGCTTGTGCAATTTGATAATAGATTACCTTGATAAAGTGGGTCTAAGAAATATACCAATAATTGCACAAGCCTATGATGGTGCAAGCGTCATGTCGGGCAAGAAAGGCGGCTTACAAGCAAAGATTAGGGAGAAACATCCTGAAGCAATTTATATTCATTGTATGGCACATAGACTCAACTTGGCTGTAGTTGACACATGTAGTGACATACAGGGAGTCAAACAGTTCTTTAATATCTTAGAATATTTATTTGTGCACTTTTCCCAGCCTTCAAACCATAAAGCCTTCAAGGATGTACAAAAAGAATTGGGAATCAAGGCACTTGAACTGAGTAGAATTTCAGACACACGCTGGAGCTGTAGGAGCAATAACTGTCAAGCGGTTAAAAATAATTATTCTTCAATTATTGTGGCTCTAAAAAATGAAATCGAAGAAAATTCCAATAGAAACGTTGTCGAGGCGATTGGTCTTTTATCAAGCAAATTTCTAGTGAATTTAGTTCTGCTGACTGAAATCTTGACAACTGTGAATATTTTAAGCAAGCAGTTACAGGGGAAGGAAAATACACTAGGAGCATCCACATACATAATAAATGGAACAATAAAAACCCTGGAAAAGAAAAGAAACGAGGCATCATCATTCAATGAACTATGGCAAGATTTAAAAAAAATAGCACAAGAAAATGAGGTTAACCTAGATACTGGAAGATCTTCCAAAAGAAAGAAGACGATGTCGAGCAATTTGAGTGAATACGCTGTAATGTCGACTCTAGGTCGGGATGAAAATGATGATGCTCCTACTAATTCAGGAACAACCTTGAACGAAATAGAAATAAGGAATTTCTGGCTGATCAATGCACATTACCGCATGCTTGACAGTATCATAAATCATATGAAAATCCGATTTTCCGAAACCAGTCAACGGCTGGCTATTTCAACAGATAAATTTTTAGAAATGGATCCAGTAGGAAGCCAGTTTTTCATAGAACATTACAGGGAGTTATTTAATATTGAAAAAGATTCACTCAAAGCGGAGATGCATGTTATCAAAAATTGCCTCGAGGACAAAGTCGGTGATACTGATAAGTTGTCAAACCTAAAATCCATTGTGACAAAAGGTACTTTCCCAAACACATTCAGACTGCTTCAAGTAGCACTGACACTTCCCATTGGATCGACTACTTGTGAGAGATCTTTTTCAACCATGCGACGCATCAAAACATGGTTACGAAGTCGAATGGCACAAGATAGGTTTAGTAGCCTTTCACTGCTTAACATTAATAATGATATTATAAAAAATATTGAATATCAAGAAATAATAGACGAGTTTTTGAAGTCAGGAAACCGAAAATTAAAGCTTTAGTGATATGTAGTGACATGTGATGCGTCTAGTAAGAAGTTATTCATTTTTTAGAAATAAATATTCGTTTGCTTAGAACTTTAGAAGTATTTCCATTAAAATGTTGAAGATTAAATACTGTTTTTTATCCTAAAACTGCAATCCCACCTAATATTATATTCCCAAGGTCCTGGGGCTTGAGCCCCCCCAAAATTGGAAGGCTAACTTCGCCACTGGTGATTATTTTTTAAACTACTACACAATGATGACAGTACTGAATTTTTAATGTTTGTATTGACACAAATGGCTGCACTACCTTAACAACCAAGTCAAGGCTAACTTTTTTATGCATTTATTTAAACAAAGATCCAATGAAACAACGTGAAAAAATTGTCGAATATAATTACACAAGAGGTTTTATTTAGTCGGATATAGTAGATTGTTTTACAAGTTAAGAAAAGTGCGAGTTTTCCAGCGAGTGTAAATTTTTAATTCACGAGCAAGCGTAGCTTGCGAGTGGATTAAACATTTACACGAGCATGGAAGAATCACTTTTCTTACGAGTTGAACATGCTATTTTTTCGTGTAAGCACGAAAATCACGTTAATTTTAAAAATAAATTTATCAAGGTACCTATGTCATTATAGCATTATTTTTCACTGTGGTCGTCAGGGATTTGTCCATTTTTACAGCTACTATTTGAATTAATTTTCGACTTGTCAAAAAAATTATGTAAAACGTCAGATTATTGTTAAACGTTTTTAAGATTTTGCGGGGGCTCTGTAGATAAAACATTGTACAATACACGTGTGATGCATTATTAAGACACGCGTTTAAAATTTGCACCTCGTTTAATAATTTGAACAATAAATTGTACATTTACGAATATTTATACAAATAAATTGAATGAATGAAAAAAAGTGTTGCTATGAAGAAAAATGTTGCTAACAAGAAAAGTACCACTTTTCTTTACGATTTTTGATTGAACAATATGCTTGATTTCTATCTAGTACACGAAAAAATATTTTTTGCAACGAAAACGTATTGCTTAGCAATTAGACGAGAAAAATTGACAGCAGATAAAATCACGACGGCCGAAGGCCGGAGTTGATTTTATCTGCTGTCAATTTTTCTCGTCTAATTGCTGTAAAGCAATATGTATTAGTTTGAGTTTTACAAATAAATATTTATCCTGACTAAATAAAACCTCGAGTGCAATTCGGCGAGACAATTTAATGAATGAACAATACAAAATTAATTTTTTTATTTGGTATTGAAGCTACAATGATTAAACGTACAAGGCAAAGTTGCATAGCAACTAAAGTTAAGGTAGTGTTTTAGCCGGATAAAAGTTAGGGCAAACTTTTACCCACTGTCAAAGTGACAAAATCACAGCGGCTTATGCGATTTTTTATACATGAATTAAATTGTCGCGGCAATAAATTATTTTCACTTATTGGTACAACATTTTCAAGCGTTGTGATTGGCTGATTTTCTTAAGAATTGTATTCTCAGTATTATTAAAATACGAGGTGGTATCCAAAATATTTGAGACTGGTGCTGCCATCTGTACAGCAGTTGCAGTAGTGTTCTGTAACGATAGATCGTAGCACTAGCATAAATATGTAATGAGTCAGTGTGCATAATTTCATGCAGCTGGGTGGATGTGTTGAGATTTTACGATTTTCTTTGTGATGTCCTGTCTATGGTGTGAGGCGATTTCACGATGAATCCGAGGAAGGAACAGCGAGTGTGCTGCAAATTTTGTGCAAATCTCGGTAAAAGTGCTATGGAGACCCTAGCAACCCCAAAATCGGGTCAAAAATGACCCAGGCTTCGAATTTTTTTGTTTCATTTTTTATCAGATGGTATTACATCTTTGTGCTTCTAGGTTTACTATTCCCATGCTGTCTGTCACTGTAAGCCGTAAACAGCAATTTAAAAAAAAAATCTGAAAGTTTATATTAATTTTACGTGGACGTTGTCACATGTGCATCCAAAGTGATAGTAAATATAATAAGTGTCAAGTGTGCCCAAAATTTGTTTGTCCTTCGCATTCAATTGTAAAAAAAAGTATTTCATGCAATATATGCCAGGATATTGAGTTAGAATAGATTTTAGTATCAAATGTAGATATTTAAATGTAGAATTAAAAAAATACGTAACTTTCGTTTAATAAATAACTTTTACAAAAATTATTAGTTATTCTTCTGTATGTAAGAAAAATATTAACTATTTTGTGTATGTAGGGAAAGCAAAAAAATGTTTTATCAGTTATAAATAGCAAAAATATCCACTGGGTCAAAAATTACCCATTTTGGTATCCGGCGGTCTCTCAATTATGTGGGGTTGCTAGGGTTGAAGTGTTCAGAGCTGGCCGAACATCTACTGAAAACGACGAACACTCGGGAATGCCCGTCAGCTGCACAATGCCCGATTTTGTTGCCAAAGTTCAACAACTCATTTGAAGTTCAACAACTCATTTGTGAGGATCGACGTCGTACCATTCATGACCTTGCAGATGAGGTGAGAAATGGTTATGGGACATGCCAAAGAATTTTGACTGATGAATTGGGCATGCATCGTGTCGCCGCAAAATTTGTGTCGAATCACCCTGTCACACTTTCATGCTCACCAGGGACTTTTTGGCCAAAAACAAGATGACTGTTGTCCACCCTACTCACCTGATTTGGCACCCTGCTCTATTCCCCCGATCAAGTTGAAAGGCCGACAGTGAACACTCACAGAACACGACTTTCAGGATGCATTTGAAAAATGGCAGACTCGCTGGGACCGGTGTGTACGTATGGAAGGAAACTACTTCGAGCGTGATGGCGGTCATTAGGCCCAAAGTAAATTTTTGACCAGATGGCAGCCAGCACCAATCTTGAATATTTTGAATACCGCCTCGTATAAATTTCAGCTACAAAATCAAGTTATTCATTCCTGTATTGTTTGAGCTGTTTACCATAGGAATGGATTCAAACGTGTGTAATAGTTATTTATGTATCAAGGGCGTAAAGAAGGCAATTTTGGCCTGCGGCGTGAATATTATAACCCGAGGCTTTAGCTGAGGGTTATAACACGCCAAAGTCGCTTATTACACCTGTGGTACATACAATATTTTTTGCACGAACGGAGATTTTATTTAAATTTTGTGATTTTTAATAAAATTTTTCTAATGACATTTTTAAAAATGTCAAAAGTAGTCACTTTACGCCCGAGAGTGCAAAAACTAACTTTATGCACGATCACAAAAAACAGTTGTTTATGTGACAAGTGAATCAAGTGCTACTTTTACTCATGTGGACACCCAATTATTTGGATACTCTGTGAGTATGTTTGACAGTTTGACTCTCTAATTCAGATACTCATTAAAGTTTTATCAAATTAGATGAATTTCCATAGGCAAAATAGCATGTCATGGGAAATACAATTTTTATAGGTGAAAGATTACCCTTTAATGTACCTACATTGAAGCATTTTGCAGTTAATTTAAACTATTGAAAATGAATTGCATAATATTACAGTTATTTTGTTACTATTTTATTAGTTTCCTATTAAGACAAAGGTGTTTGTTTGAGTTTCTAAACTGGTGGAAAAAATTAGGGGATATTAAAAAAAAATAACTATTATCTAATGAATCGGCGTTTCATTTATTTTCAGTACAAATTGTACCTTCTTTGAATATAATTACAAATAAATAACATTGAATATAGAACCATAACAACATAAAGACGTTAAAACCAACACTATAACTTTTCGGTATTAACGCTTAGAAACAAATGATCGAAAAATTAGTAAAAAGTATGCCTTCCTCTTACATCGAATACAGCTTAACGTCTCCTAGGCATACTTAAAATCAAGTTGTCAATAGCTTCTTCAGGCAAATTGTCCCATAACATTGCAAAACTCTTCTTAGTTCTTGAACAGTCTGTGGAGAAGGATTATGCTGCTCTAGAGCGTTTCTAAGCATATCCCATATATGCTCATAGCCCAGTAAAATAAGGATTCAACCTCGGAATGAAAGTAAAGAAGCTGGATATTTGCATGAACCTTTATTTTGACGTTCTGAAGACTGGCTGAAAAGTCTCATATAATCTCGTGTCTGCGTCACAAGATATTAAAGGTCAAAGGTCACGAAAATCGGTTTTTCGCAATTATCTCGTCATTTAACGTTATTATAAAACTTGTAGATCATCAAATTATCTACAATTTTTATTTCATGCATTTTGTCGTATGATCAACCATTCTCGAGATATAGCGCGGAGAGTGGCACGCGCGCATCCCTATAATATATGTATAGGATAACGCTATGTAAACTGCGGAGCCAGGTATACAGCGTGCCATAATCTATCTCATTACATGGGTAACTTTCTTAATATAAAAGATAGAGGATCCGTTAAATGGGGAAAGTTGGGCAGAATTACAAGCAAGATCTCATGCCATTTTCAAATTTGACATATGCCATCAACTTTTTTTATTATTTCGAAAAAACTATATACGGATGCGCGCGTGCTACTCTCCGCGCTATATCTCGAGAACGGTTGATCATACCACAAAATGCATCAAATAAAAATTGTAGATAATTTGATGATCTACAAGTCTTATAATAACGTTAAATGCCATATGACGCATAGCAAACGAGATAATTGGGAAAAACCGATTTTCGTGACCTTTGACCTTTAATATCTTGTGACGCAGACACGAGATTATATGAGATTTTTCAGCCAGTCTTCAGAACGTCAAAATAAAGGTTCATGCAAATATACAGCTTCTTTACTTTCATTCCGAGGTTTACCCCTTATTTCACCTTATTTGACTGGCCTATCAATGACATTTAAATCAGGAGATAGAGGTGGTAAAGGCAAATGACGTATTTGCTGGGTTTGAGTAGCTTCCATGGCAATAGCTGCTGTATGGGGTCTGGCATTATCATCTACCAATATGAAGTCTGGGCCAATATCAGCAGCACAATTAGCAACAATGTCTAAAATAATGTCATTTCGATATTTCTGACCATTCATATTGCCATCACACACGTATAATTGACTACGGTGTCCTAAACATATACCGGCCCACACCATGACAGAATCACCGCCATATGGATGAACCGTCTGAATAATGGAGGGGTGATTTCGTGGTGTAGTTTACCTTCTCCATACTCTAAGTCGTCTGGAATCACTATGCAGGCCAACCCGAGATTTATCTGAGAAAAGTACTGTGTGCCATTCAACATCCCAGAGTCTTTGTTCTCGCACCTACTCGAATCTTTGTCGTCGATGTCTGTTGGTGAGTAGTACTCTACGCAATTGACGCCTGGAATGCGAACCTACCTCATGTAGAAGATTTTTGACAGTTCTGGCAGAGATTTGTACATCTGCCGCATTTTGAAGTTGTCGTTGGAGTTGAACGGCAGTAACTTTCGGATGCCTTCGGGCCAATATGGCCAGTATACGATCTTGCCTGACAGTTGCCGCTCGTTTTCTTCCTTGCCCAGGTCTTCGATGAACATATCTCATAGTTCTAAATCTAGCACTTAATCGACTTTGACGCTTTGCGACACCTTGAAACCTCCACTTGACGGAAGCCCCTGCGGAGTAAATTAAGTGCTCTAGTGGCACTATAAATACTTAAAAACGTTCTGCCATTGTAATTTCTTATTTAGACACACAAACAGTATAAGATATTTTAAAACCTTCATCAAAAATTTGAGCAAACAATTTGCAAAACAACGCGTAATTAGTAAACAAACACAATTTCAGTAAAATAACGAAAACAAGTGTTTATAAATCAAAAGTGACCTGATAATAACCAATAACCCATCCAGTATTTATTCTTTAATAGCAAACTTTAGGTAACTTAATATGCTTTATGTTGTTTTTTTTAATATCCCCTAATTTTTTCCACTAGTTTACTTGCCTTATTTTTAGTTAATAGCCTGACATCCAAATTACTTTCCAGATATATTTATATATCTGTGAATTATTGTTTTCTGTAAATTGTATGTATCTTTTACTGTATGAATTATACTCTATACATATTATTTAATATTTTTCAATAAATAATTAACTAATAAACCTATTAATTTCAATACTGCCGCAAATTTGAACAACTTCAATCTTGCGGCCAGGGTAAGCATTTGATGTGGGCGGATTATAGAAGTTGCACTGTATTTGTGGATATCAAATGCCATTCACTCTCTAAATAAGACTTTAAAACATGTTTAACTCCAACAACGTTTAAAGAGTGCATTTTCTTAGGTAACATGTTTATGATAAGAATTCAATGCTTAAAAGTAAAAGAAAACAGTTTATTTCATTGTATATGCTCACACTATACAAAAAAATTGCACAAAAATAACTACAATTATAAATTAATAACAAAAAGAGCTACTTATTATTACTCCTACAGCTACACTATAAATTATACATAAGATGATGACTTGTAAAAAACAGCACAAAAATTTCAATGGTAAATCTTTAATATTCATTTATTTAATCTCCTAATTATATGAAAGAATTACTACATTTCATGAAAAAGTAAATGACATTACTCGTTCTTGCTATTACTTGTAGTTTTGAGTTTTCAAAATGAAAAAATAACAAGATATTGTAATTTAGGGTGACCATCTAAAGTTATTCAATGTGGGAGGTCAATATTTGAAATTAATAAAGGTAGCATGAGGTTCCCTTAACGCATTTATTATATTTATATTAAGGCACTTCGGCTCATTCAAAAATTCGTAACAAAATTTTATGCAGCCGATTTTTCATCTGTATTTCACGTTTCTTTTATCCTGTATCTGTAACTTCTTTTACCTTTTGATCTAGAGCAGGGGTGCTCAGACTTATACTATCGGCGATCTACCGTAAAAGTATTAGGCTCAAGCGATTGACTAGGTAGGGAAAAAATACAAAGTTTATAAATGGTAGGTATTCATGTCTCTAGAAATGCGCTTTTGAATTATTGCTGTGCAGTCCCTGTAAGCCGAGATATTTGGGTCAAAAGTTGCTGCGTGTTCTAGGCATTTCCAAACGTACGTGTCCGCATTAAAAATTATTTACGCGATCGACATTTATTATTTTTGTACCTAGGTATGTGTATTCTTCGCATCCTTTAATTATTTGTCCATCATTCAATACCAGGTCTTCAGGTGGTGCACCAACACATAAATAATTAATTAGTTTTGTTAAAGTTGATTTTTAGTCCCCATTTGTCGTATTCTTCCAATAACTTCCTGCTCATATACTATTCTAAATCATCCTCGTCTTGCGCTACTACTACTTGGTCGTAATTACGACACGTGTGGTATAGATTCTTTATGGCACTTATGAGGTTAACACTAATTTTCCTTTTTTTTTAATGTTCCATAATTCTTCCCTGGGTACTGTGTCAAATGCTTGATGTAGGTCTATGAAGCACAACAAGTAAATGTTTTTGTTTTTATCTAGCATCTTCTCGATTATTTGTCTTATAGTAAAAATATGGTCTTGGGTGCCTCTGCCGGGTCTGAAGCCGGCTTGTAGTTCTAATAAATCATCAATTTCATTGTTAAGTCGATTTTGTAATATGGCTTCATAAATTAGACGTTCTTTTGATCTAGACATATTCTAATAGACCTTCATTTAGAAATTTTTCGAAAAAAGTGCGATTTAATGTTGCCGCCCCCCGATTGCGCCGCCCCCTGAAAGAATCGGCGGCTAAAAATATTTTTAGTGGATTTCTAAGGCTCAAGTTTATTCGTAAATTTTTTCCCCCGTTAACGTACGTCAAGTACTTTCCGAAATAGAGTCGGCGGCCGCGCTTAAGGACTCACCCTGTATATTGGTAATATTACCGCGATTTCCCAGTCTTTTGGGATTTGATTACATTTCCAAACTGTATTGAGTAGCCTAAGTAGAAGTAGCATCCCGTCTAGTCCTATAAATTTGATCATTTCCGGTGTAACATTATCGTGGCCGCACGCTTTACCGATTTTTAATCTTCGGATTGCAATTTCCAATTCTTGTAATGTGATGTCATTGTCTGTGTTATCTCGTATTTCAGGTGTAACCTCAGTTTCGACGATTTCTATTGCGGCAGGTGTTTGACCTAATGAATCCGAGAAGTATTCCTTCCATCTAATCATGATGTCATCTTCATTTGTTAATAGATTTCCCTCCTTATCTTCTATAAAGTAAAAGGTAACGGTTTTTCCTTTCTTAAATTTTTCAGTAGCTGTAGAATAGTTTCTGGTCTTTTTTAAAATTCATCTCCATTTTTTCTCCGAATTCTTCCCAGCAGCGAGTCTTCGCATTTTTAACCATGTTTTTAACCTTTCCTCTTTGATGTTTGTAGTTGTTGTACCTTTCTGTTGTTTTCTGAGCGATATAGGTTTGCCAAAATTGTTTCTTTTTCTTCACTTCTGTTTCTATTGTTTGCGACCACCAAGCGGTTTGTTTCGACCTTGTATTTAAGTTAGTTTTGCTTGTTCCGCATACTGATTTGGCTGCTGAGAAAATTATTTCTTTAAAGTTTTTCCACATGTGTTCACTGTTCATATCATATTGAGCCCAGTCCACGTCTCCGCTCTCAGAAGTAATTAGATTTTGATATTTTGTTTGAAATTCTATTTGTTTCAGTTTGTGTGAACGTACTTTTGCTATAACTTTACTTTTTTCATTGTTGTAATTTACTTCTACATTATTATCCGTCATAAATAGTTCCATCACTAGTAAAAAATGATCAGTGCCTAGTTCTGCTCCTCTTTTAATAGTAACATTTTTAATTTCCCTTAGCGTGTTGGCGCTTGTTAATATGTAATCTATTATTGACCATTCGTTGCGAGATGGTTGAGCTCTCGTAAATTTGTGAATGTCTTTCTTTTTGAACCACGTGTTCGTTATAATTAATTCGTTGTTAATACAAAATTCTAGGAGTTTACGTCCATTACAGTTAATTGTCTCTTTGCTGAAGGGCCCTAAAACTTTCTTGAATCTATTGTTTGTTTTACGCACCCGTCCATTAAAATCGCCTAATATTATTAATTTACCTTTAGCGTCATCAGCCGTTACTTGTAAAAGTTCATAAAACTCGAATTTTGTTTCATCACTTTCCGTTTCTAATGGACCGTAAACAACAATTATACTTAGTGCTTGTTTGTTTACAATCATTTCTATTTTTAGGATACGGTCCGATACAAAGGATCATTCGCTTACATTGCGTTTTAGGGAGTTTTTTATTAAACAAGCTACTCCTGCTTTTGCCCTTTTTTCAATTCCACTGGATTTTCCTTTCTACATATGTCATGTCACTATTAATATATATTCGTCTGCTTTTTAGTAGGTTTGCCTTTTTTAATATTTCAGGCTTCTCATTCCATGAGTTTAACAATACACAGCATAACTTGTCATTAACTTTGCGTATATTGTTTGCCTTAGCTTTTACCTTTAATTTTTTTGTGAATAATTTATGAATAGTTCTTTCAAGCGAGGTCTCATCTCCTTCGGTCATTAGTCCAGATATTATTACGTTATTTTTCTTAGTTTCTTTCTCTTTCTTTTCTATTTTAAGCTCCAGATTAATAATTCTTTCCTCCAATTGTTTCTTCTGCACCACCCAATTGTCTTCTCTTTTCCGAAATTCGTCTTTTAAGTTTTTTATTTGCTGAATATTCTCTTCTATTATTCTTTGTAAACCTGTAATTCATCTGATATTTTTTGTTGAAGCACTTCGTTGTTTTTATTCAGTTCTATCTTAACTTCTCCCATAAAGTTTTCGATCATTTGTTGTATTTTATTAGTTATCTCTTCCATTTCTTCAGTATTCGTGTTCACTTGCACCCCCCTGGCTTGGAAGAAAATACTCAATTTAATTAATTAAATAAGAAGTTGTTAAGTTACATGTTTAGTATTATTTGTTTGTTATACCTAACCTAAGTAAATAAATGGTTATGTATTTTATATACTTTAGTGTAAACTTTGGGAAAAATCATTGTGTGAATAAAAACTTGAGGCGTCTAGGTTGTTGTCCAAAACACCTTGTCAATGAATTCCCTTTTCCGATGAACACTGAGCATGCACAGTGCACAAGCCGCTTAGCCTCGCATCTCCCATCCCATGTCTTGACACGCCGTAATGTACTAAATGAACGTTCAATGCTACATTATGTTGTCGCTGGAACAGTCAGGTCAATCTTGATTGCCTCACATAGGTACAGCTGGGAAAAATGGTGTGGCTTGAGCTATCAAATCTGCGTACTCAAAGAATTCGTTTAAGGTAGCATCACTTGTCTTCCACATCTCGTACCACGTGGTAGCCTCGACAAAAAAATTCTGTAAAATACCTCCGTAAAGGTTCTGTATATCTTCTGCAATGGCTAAAAATGAAGATTTATCTAATTTTCTTATATTTTATGGGTGGAGCTGCATAAACGAAAATGCTTTTTTATGTGCAGAAGTAAATCGATCTCTCAGAGAAGAAATAATAGAGTCTAAGTATGGGATGAAGATAGATATTCCGATATTCTGCCTTGCCACCGCACGAGGGCGTTTAAATTCAACATCCAGTTCTTCGCGAATATTTCGAGCTTTCTCGAAGATGGCTGTGAATTCCGTCGAGGCACGTTCGTCAATTTAGTTACGTGATCGTATATTGCCTTTATGTTCGTATTTACTTACTTGCTGTAGTTGGTGGTTGCACACGGGTTCAAGTTTGGCGGAATAAGCAGCAATCATTAAGAACGTCACAATGTATGTCAGAGTTGTTGCAGTCGTGTGGAGCTGATATGCTTTGGTTTTCGTTTTCGAGTTAGGTGCATTATCCGAAAGTTCTTTCAAAACTCATACAATAGTGATGCAGTTCTCAGAAAATTTTCTGATACTCTTGTACTTTGCTGTCCAGCGTGTTTCGCAAAAGAGAGGTATATTTGGAATTTTATTTCGTCGCAACGTACTCTCTCTAAAAAAATATATAAGTTCCTTTGTCGTCCCAGCAGAATTTCTCACTTCACTGACATCGTTCAGGTCATTGATGACAAGATTCAATATATGACTGGCACAGTGGAAGAATAGGGCTGTAGGATATTCGTCATTAATTGTATAGATGCACCCCCCTGCAAATAATCCTGCCGGCGCCCATGCGTGTTCTGTAGTCTTTTCACTGGTGATCTGCTTATTTTTCTGCTCCTTTTAAAGATATCAGCTGAGGGTGCTTATTCTGTATATTTTCAACTACCACCACTACTGCTTATATTTAAATTATCACTCCCTTTTGTTTAATGCACTTCGTAAAATTTAAGTATCGTACCGGTTAGGATGGGGCCGCAATTTCGCGGTTATCACGTCGCCCACCACGCGTACCAGCCACAAAATAAACCTAATTTATTTATTCAGTTTTTTAAAGATAAATTTGCGTACTTCACAGATCTACAAAAAGCACAATATATTGCCCAAATTGCAAACCCGATGATAATAACACGTAAATAACATAATTTTTAAGAAATTCCATTAATTAATTTGTTTACAATTATTAATATTGACAAAAATACAGCATAATTTTGTATTATATGCTTTGCAAGTGCCATAAAATGCCGGGGTAGCTGAAATACTCCACACGGGTACGAAGCGGTGCTTTTATGTACGGGTACGGGAGGGTTAACCTGACCCTGGACTGGGTTTTGCAACAAGCTTTCAAGGGTCAAGAGGGAATAAATGGAACATGCAAAAAGGACCCAACGATTTGGATTATGCCGGCAAAACTTCAAAATATCAACAAATTGTGTAAAAAATTCGGTTTAAAAATCAATACAGCAAAAACTAAAGCTATGAAACTACAGACAAATAATACAATACAGTTTCAAGTCGAAGGAGAGCCAATACAGAACGTTAACAACTCCACCTACTTAGGCACTGTCATTGTCACAAAATTGGAACAAAGCTGGACATCAAAGCAAGAATTGGCAAAACCTCAAGAATCGGCACTCTCAAACAAATTTGGAACTCAACCCGGATAACTCAAAACTTAAAAATACGGATATTTCATACAAACGTGAAAGCGGTGCTCCTGAACGGTTCAGAAACATGGGTGTTAACAAGTGCTAACATAAATACAAGTGTTCATAACAGTGGCGGCTTTTCAGGTGAAGTAGGTGAAGTGCCTCTTCACCTAATATTTCACTCGAATTAATTTAAAAATGAATTGACTCTCTTGTATTCCGATGAAAAATATAGAAACATATCGACGCAAGAACTTCTTCAAATGCTTCATGAAGATAAAGACATTTTTACAGAAGCTTATAAATTGTTTTCCCTCATTTTAACAATTCCATCTACAAGTGTGTCAGTAGAAAGAAGCTTTTCTTACCTTAAGAGAATAAAAACTTACTCAAGAAACACCATTTCTCAAGAAAGACTTTCTCATTTGGCAAATATTTCTATTCAGAAAGATTTAATATACAAAAAATAGGTAAGTGATAATTAAATGATTTTCGAATATAATTACACAAGAGGTTTTATTTAGTCGGATAAATATTTTTTGCAACGAAAACGTATTGCTTAGCAATTAGACGAGAAAAATTGACAGCAGATAAAATCACGACGGCCGAAGGCCGGAGTTGATTTTATTTGCTGTCAATTTTTCGAGTCTAATTGCTGTAAAGCAATATTAGTTTGAGTTTTGCAAATAAATATTTATCCTGACTAAATAAAGCCTCGAGTGTAATTCGGCGAGACAATTTAATGAATGAACAATACAAAATTATTTTTTTTATTTGGTATTGAAGCTACAATTATTAAACGTCAAGGCAATGTTGCATAGCAACTAAAGTTAAGGTAGTGTTTTAGCCGGATAAAAGTTAGGGCAAACTTTTATCCGCTGTCAAACTGACAAAATCACCGCGGCTTATGGGATTTTTATACATGAATTAAATTGTCAGAGTAAATGTTTCTTATGGCTAATTTTGTAACTCTTCACCTATTTTTTAAACCACGAGCCGCCACTGGTTCATAAATAAATGTCTAAGAACCATAACTAAAATCAAGTGGTCCAACAATGTACTAAACAAGAAGAAATAAGAACACAAATTAAAAAAAGAATGGAGGTGGATAGGACATATACTAAGACGAAGAGGCGAGAGTATTGTCAAAACTGCATTATCATGGAACCCACAAGGAAATTGCAGGAGAGGAAAACCAAGCACAACATGTAAAAGAACAATACCTAATGAAAGAAGTAGACAAAACAGGAAAAATGTGGAACGAGATAAGAGCTACCGCACAATCCAGACAAAAATGGAAAAAGTTCATCGAGACACTATGCTCCAACAGCGAGTGAAAGGAGAAATTGATTTCTGCCTCAAAATAATTAGCACAAACTTTTCTAAAATTGAAGGTGTACATGTGTTAACGGAGAATATTATAGAGACATCTTAAGAAATTTTCTTTGGCAATAACTGCAGGATGATAATGTTAATGATATTTGGTTATAAAAAGATGGCACAAATGCCATACAATCCGAGACAATTCTACGTTTTTAAGGAAGATGTTTCCCGGAAGGCTAATTTTCAAGTATGAGGGACCTACTGTGGCCATCCAGAATAGTTGATTTGTCAGTGCCTGATTATTTTCTCTTGGGATATTTAAAGAGCCGTGTTTTGTAAATCAACTTAGTAACATAAATTCCCTAAAAATACACATCAAATAAGATATACAGGATATTTCTGTCGATACCTTAAGAAAGGCAATGACGAATTTTGTTGATCACGTAAATCAGTGCTTAACTCAAGAGATCATCTGTTGGACTCTATATTTAAGTCACAAATTTCCCATCTCTCATGATGTGTAGACTCTTCCACATAAAACACAAAGGATGTGGTTTACCAACCCTTGATATGGGTACTAAAAATTTTTAACAAACTGGGATTCTGTCTGATTTGTTCAATAAACTAACCCGGTCATTTGCAAGCAATCCATTTCTACTGTTAAATAGCGATACAGCTACTACTTGCAATAAAATAATGTCTGATATTTTTGAGTCTTCGTAATGGAAGAAATAATATTATTAATAATCAATGAAAAATGCAGTTATTATGTAGTTTTCGAATTTATGAAACAATCTTTTCAGTTGCAACACAGTCCCAAGTTATAATTAAATAAGTTTTGTTATCAAAGTTGCTAAAAATTTGACTCAGTAAGTTGTAAATTATGATAAAATCTACTTCCTTCATGACTCACCAAATTTTTTCTTAATAACTGCATTAGAAGGAATTATTTATTTGTAATCAAAATGTACCCCTTTTACATTTCTGCTGAATATTAAACATCTACCATTAAAATTCCTAAGGTACCTTTCTGAAGTCAACACCCTGTGTAAGTATTTGTACACATCTCAACAAAATAACTAGAAAAATTACTTTATCTTCAGTAAAAGGAAATGGTGCACAATATTACACTAAATATTGCAAAATATGAGATCACTCGATATTTAAGTAAGATTTGGTTTCTTCAACTTTAACTAATCTTCTTGAGTCAACTTTTTCGGAACACATTGGACAAGAGTCATCTGATTCCAACATCCTAATACAGAAATTAAATTATTTTTAAAGATAATAATAAAATCTACAATAAACTTACTCTACAAACTCTGATCGCAATGCAGGAAAATCGCATTCTGGGCAAGCAGTAAGATCTGATTTTACAATATGTCTTCCCTATAACATATCCAGTAGAGTATTAAGCGTGTTTCACATTATACTTTTTCCAGCTAGAAACTTTGACAAGTTTATAAACTAGATCTACTTGAAGAAACTTGGATAATGTGAATCAGAAAAATTACATCCAAGTTTCCATACTAGAAGCGTCTAGAAATAAGTTCCAAGCTAGATCCGAACCTATTTTTTCGTCCAAGTTTCATACTAGACCTGCGCACTAACGCGGTTTCCGGCAGTGCCAATTACTGAAACTGAACTGAACTTGTTCACTTCGCTAAATAAATCACCTGCCCGAACTTTTATGTTTATGATATTGGCAATACTAAATATCATTTATTGCCGCGTCTGCGCACAAGTAATAAGTAGAAGAGGGGATTGTAAACTATTTTTAAGTGAGATCTAGTAGGCAATCTAGTTTAGAAACCGGCTAGAAACTTGTCAAAGTTTCTAGCTGGAAAAAGTATAATGTAGAACAGGCTTTAGAAAACTTTATTCTAAAATATAAAAAAAAACTTACCGTAATTATGCAAAAAGGAATGTTGTTCTTGCATTTATTACAGTTAATTTCTGTTTCTACCAAAAGAGTTTCACAATATGGACAAGGTGTAACAGCTTCAATGGGATCAGTTCCAGCTTCATTTCGACCATTTTTTGGGGGTTTTCTTACAACACCTTCTATTTTTTTAATATACTTAGGATCCACCTGTTTTCTATATTCAGGATTTTGAATCAAAGTTGCTGCATAATTATAAGCAGCATTTCTTAATCCTGCACGATGGCATTCAATTACAGTGGATGTCAGGATGGGCACAACATCTAAAAATACATTAAATTTTATGTTTTAAGTTGTCTCTAAATAAAATTGAGTTTAAACTAAACATAAAACGATGTAGTCATGGTAATTAAACATGATTTTAAATATACTCATATTTTTGAATTTGGCAAGTAATTTAATGCTGCAATCTGCCATTAAAAAAAAAAAAGACAACCTCTAAGGGCACTTCTTTAAGAGAACTTCATGATATTTGTCGTCTTAAATTAAAACTCAACTAGAAGTCAGTAAGGGTCCCTGCTGTTCTTCTGTTATTTCAATTTTTTCTTGTAGGTAGCCACAAATTACTGATGTAAATAGTTTCGTACTAGTATTGAGGCCCCCTGGTAAGGATGAAGAACAACAGAAAACAGAAAAAATATGGAAGATGGGTACGTGCAACAAACGAAGTACTTGGAATAAGGAAATGGAGAAGATGCTCGAAAGAAGAACTGTATTACCAATAATATGTCCGCCAGATAGACTAGTATAGAAGATTTTAGAAGCAAGAACAGAAGGTAGAAAGAAGAGAAAAAGACCCAGGAAAATATGGCACAAAAAAATGGAAGAAATAGGTAAGGTAAGGTGTGGTAAGTGCGTTTCTGGGGCAAGCACAGCAAAAGCTATTAAAAATTTTATTGGTAAGCTTCAAATCTACCTCCCTGTTGGTATCTGTAGTTGGTTATGGAGTGTCCAATTGGCGTTTGTTATTAACCACTTTGTGTACGCAATTAGTAAAAGGTGGCCGCAATTACTTCAGCGATTAATACCTCAGTGATCCTCGAACAAACTGTGGATTATTTGTTGTAAGTATGATAATATACTTTGAATTAAACTAATGCTAATATACTTTTCCTCTATTCTGTGTTACTTTATACTGCGAAGAGGATATGATCAGTGTTCTGAAGAAAAAATCTACTCTAAAGGAAGAAATCTACATAAAGAATGACCAAACCCCTCTACAGCGTGAGTTTTTAAAGAATTTAATACATGCACTGGAAGAACGAAAAAGAGAAGGTGAGTCTAATCTTATATGGGACCAATGGATGGCACCAGCAGGAAAAGAGTTTCCCAACACGATGTATGCTGCAACGGCACGGTTTTTAAAAACTATTTTGAAAACCCGTTCTTACATCATATTGGCAGTAAGCGTCCAGTACTTGTCATATATGATTGTCACGCGACTCATTTGAGTGTAGATCTAGTAAATTTGGCTGTGGAGAAGAACATAACAATCCTTAAGTTCCCACCTCATACAAGCCATCTCCTCCAGCCACTGGATCTATCAGTTTTTCGCTCCCTAAAATCTCGTTGGGATGCGAAAATCGTTGAATGGCAAAGAAAAAACTCGGGAGTGAAAATTCCAAAGAGTGTCTTTTCTAAGCTGATCGGGGACATTTGGACAGACACAAACCCTGACATACTAATCAGTGGCTTCTCTAAGGCTGGCATTTTTCCATTGAATAGAAACACCAAATCAGAAGATGCATTTGATCCAGTGGCGATAAAACGCTGGAAACTTTATAAGACAAATAATGAATCATCAAGAGACAATCCAGTGGCTCCTACATCATCCGATTATGTAGATAGTCCTCAAGCAACATAAACGTTACTCAAACCAGCGTTACATTTGAAGAATTGTTAGGTACTCCAAACAGCAAAATGAGATAATAATCACCAGGTGCCAAGAGATATTAGAAAATTCCACCCCAAAACACCCGCAGAAGACAACAAATAAAGGTGAACAGAAAAATTTGCAAGTAAGCAAGTTAAAGAAAAGGTCGAAGGACAGTAGTTCATAAAGCAGCAAAGAATCATGGAAAAGCGATCCAAGTGAGGACAGACTTTCAGACTTCGAAGATTTGTCAGATATTGAAATGACTATTGATGGATGAACAGGAAGACGGGAGTGAGCATGAGAACGAAATTGCTGAGTCAGAATTAGAAAAGCTATTTCGAAAGGTCCAAGAAGGGGATTTTGTATTGCCAGGGAAGAAAAACATTTATAAATATGCCTGTGTCATTACAAAGGTGATCAAACATGAAGTTGAGCTAACAGGTTTAAAGAAATTAAAGAACAATACAGAATTTAAAATTGATGAAAGTGACAAGTGTGTAATAAACATCTCAGGCATTGAACAAACATTGAACCAACCAACGGTTTACACCTCTGAAAAGTGGACATGCTTTGTGCTCTTCAAGAAAAAAAATTTAAATCTTTAAAGTTATTTGTTATTATTTTATGACTTATGCAAGTTCAACTATTGAATTTCTGGGCTGCACTTACCCCACCTTATCTTAACAGAAAAGGCAAAAATTTGGCAGAAATGAAAACACTAGTAAGGGAAAAAAAGTATGGAAAGAATGAGTGAAGAGAGATTGGACCTATTCCTAATCCGACGCTGAAAGACATAAGAATGAAAAATAAGAAAAAAAGAAAGAGAGCTTTCCCGAGTTCCATTTACAAATTGTAAAAATAACATGAGAATTGCATTGCACTGGTGTATGCTGATTGCGTGACTGCACCCTACAAGTATAAAATGTCAGCTGTCATTATTATCAAACGGCTACACTGTCCATAAGATCCACTGCAGAAAGCATGCACTGAGTGTACACCGTTTTGGCCTATCTTTACCAATCAAATACTTTGCACTACGCCAGTGGTAATGCAGCATTGCTGTCAATGGAATTCACTATAAGTCCCTTTCCTTTCTTTTTTGTATGTGTCTTTTATGCGCGTATAGCCAATCTGCTCGGACTCGCCTTTAGGCATTACTTCAAGTCAGACGGCTATGTCATGTGCGTGTTACTACGTGTATAGTAGTCTTGTTACTCTATCTCATAGACCAGTCTTCCGAGTAGAGCACAGTTAATTAAGCCCAACTGTGAATGGTCTCACCAGGACTAGTACCGATCCCAGAGGCCTGAAAAAAATTTCCACCAACGTAGGAATTCGAACCCGGGACTTTAGTCCATCCGTTCGCTGCAAAAAAGGCCCTGTCTCGATTTTTTGCTGGCGCTTTGTCAGTAGTTGCAGGGGAGCGGGGTGAACATAGGGTACTATGTCCGGGTGGTGGAGGTGGTCATGTGACCTGTTAAATTCAAATTGAAATGTTACATCGATGTTTTGTTGAGATTTTTCGCTTGCAATGCGAAATATGTTTCCAGACATCGAGAACAATCCAAAAATACCTCTGCCAGCGTTTTCTGTGGTCAGGTTCGGCGCCTAGGCCCTGCTTCGGGAAAGTCCGGAAAAACGGCTCTCGGCACCATGATGTAATGGTGAGACTTTTCAACGAAATTCGGGATATAGCTTAACCGTAGGTTTTCTGAAGCTAAGCTACTATTGCCAGCATTTTTTTGTGTCGCCGAAAGGGGTAATATGCAAAAAAATGTTTTGCAACTTGGTTCAACGTAAACTCTTTTTTACCAAGGGTGTAAAACCGGAACCAATAGTCGAAAAAAGGTTTTTTATCTTTTAAAATGTTTGTATGGCTCTTAACTAAAAGTATAACCCTTGCAAGCGTTCCTTATCCAGTAGTTTTACCCAGTTGTAGCCTGCGCCCAAAACGCAAACATTTTCGCAAATGTGTTTCAAGGAAACCCGGAGTGCCTATGGGGATGCATGTAGGGGTGAATAGCGCCGAGGGCCGTCTTTCCGGACTTTCCGAAAGCAGGGCCTAGGCGCCGAACCTGACCACAGAAAATGCTGGCAGAGGTATTTTTGGATTGTTCTCGATGTCTGGAAACATATTTCACAATGCAAGCGAAAAATCTTAACAAAACATCGATGTAACATTTCAATTTGAATTTAACAGGTCACATGACCACTTCCACCACCCGGACATAGTACCCTATGTTCACCCCGCTCTCCTGCAACTACTGACAAAGCGCCAACAAACAATCGAGACAGGGCCTCTTTTGCAGCGAATGGATGGACTACTTGCAACATGCAAGCCTAGCCCTCTTACAACTGAGCTACCTGGCTTTTCACTATAAGTCAAATACAATAAATAATTTACGATAACAAAATTAAATAGTATATTGTATAACTAGAGCTGAAAGTTGAATATTTCACACGAGTGTGAAAGTTGAGCCACGAGCCTCTGGCGAGTGGCTTAATCACACGAGTGTGAAATATCCTTTCAGCACGTGTTTTACACTATACTTTTCCGACGACCATTTTTCCAATTTTTCATTTAAAAAAAATTTGAACCAGCACCACACTTGCAACACTTTGACGTTTTAAATATTTATTTTTTAACAAATGACGACTTTTGACGTCGCCCGCCGGCTGCTTTGTGTGGTTTAGCGTGTGCAAAGTTTTGCACACGGGCATTTCACACAGTTTCGTTGCTGTGCGAAATTTGTTATTTTCACTACTAGTAAACCGTGTGAAATGAGTCATTTTTCATAGTGGTCGTCGGAAAAATAAAATTAAAGATGATATGACATGACAAGCCAAAGCTTACTACAAATGAGTTTTCATTTGAACACTCTTTACATATGTTCATTCACCATTTTAATGAAATACTTACGTGATGGAAACTTTGATATATTGTTAGCTACTCGAATTAACATCCTTGCACCCTTCATATGATCTCCTTTGCGAACATGTAATCTGACTAGTATGTAACTGTGCAAAAGCATAAGATTCCAGTACATTTCATGAGGAATTTTGATATTATTATTTTTTAGTTCTTGGTACATGCTAAATAAAATATCGTGAGCGTTCCTATAATTTCCATTAATCTGTTCTTCATTAGCAATTATAATAGCTGACTTTGAAGCTTCCTTATATTGTTTACGGGCCATATACAATCGAAACAAATATTTAGCATCTTTTGGCACGCCATCTGCTTCACCAAGTAGGAATTCTATTAGTTGATTAGCCAATGTATCATCATTAGAAGATGCAATCACATCAATGGCTATAGTAATTGCTTCGTTTTCGTCAGAATTTGATTTTGCTGCTTTTAATAAATGCCTCATTGCCTATAAAGTGTAAACACAAATTATAAAAATACATTTGCAAATGTTTGTATGATCTTAAATTAAATTATCTACATAGTGGGAATTTTTTCACGGAGAACATATGAAATTAGCAGAATGCAAGAAAGTTGAGTTTTTTCAAATCAAACATGTAGGTAACCATAGTAATAATTTGGTACTACAATAATTTATCATTATTATTAACATATCTGATTTTTACTTTCGTATAAAAATCTACACTAATGAAAAAGTAGATACATATAAAAGTGCTATTGTTGTGCATCCAGTTTAAGAGAAGAAAGAGGTCTGTTTAGTTTGAATACCCAGATAGGCCAATTCCCAGCATATTTACAATATCAAAACTTTTGTAAAATGAGGTGCCTCAAAAAAAAAAAAAGCGCAGAATTTACTAGTGACGGGCGAATTCCAATGAAAAAAATCGGATCATTCGATTGTCGTCGGTATTCGAAATGTTTCGATTGTTGTCGTCAAATCATTCGAATGATTTTTCATTCGGAAACTCTGAAACGAATGACGAATGAAAAATCATTCGAATGATTTTTCATTCGAATTAAAAATCATTCGAATGATTATTCATTCGGAATCTCGGAAACGAATAGCGAATGAAATATCATTCGAATGATTTTGCATTCGGAATCTCGGAAACGAATAGCGAATGACGAATGCGAATGCGAATGAATTCACATTAATATCGAGTTATTTTTGTACGGCATTGACGACGCGTGGGCGGTTTGTCGCTGTTGCAAGTTGCAAGGCATGCATCAGACAAAGACAAAGATAAAGTTTTATACCTAGAACTGCACATCGCATTACTTTTCCTAGAATTACTTAATTACTTTCATTTTGAAAGGTTTCGTTTGTTAAGTTCAGTATGAGATTGCGCATGGGCTATTGGGCTATTGGGCTAAACTACATTGAGCTATTAAACAAAATAAAATAAGTCAACATTTTAATTTGTAATTGTCAGCGTATTAAGTACACATAATAATATAAATGTAAATAATTGTGACTAAATATTTAATAAAATATATATACTATAAAGCTAAATTACAAACATGAACTACATTTGAGAAACAATAAAAAGAAAAAGATATAAAATGTAAAATATTAACATTGAATTTTTTAGAGTGATGGGCGAATTTGAAACGAATGACGAATGAAAAATCATTCGAATGATTTTTAATTCGAGTGAAATATCATTCGAATGATTTTTCATTCGGAAACTCTGAAACGAATGACGAATGAAAAATCATTCGAATGATCATTCGATTGTTGAAATTATCCGATTGCCGATTATTCGATTCTCAAAATCATTCGATTGTGCCCATCACTAGAATTTACAGAAGGGCCCCATACAAAATTAATAAAGAGAATAAAATTAATATTTTTGCAAGTGTTGCCAAAAACAGAAGACCTTCTTCCAGATGATTAACAACCGAACATGAGGTATCCCAATCATCTATTATAAAATCACTACATACAGAGAAATTTAAAGCATTCAAATTTCAAAAGTCACCACGGACTTAAAATCCAAATGTGAATCTTTTACTAAAAATCAGTTTTACGGATGAGGCCACATTTAGTGTCAATGGGGAAGTCAATTACTAAAACTGTCAGTACTGGGTTCAAAAAAATGTATTTTTTTATATACAGTGTTTGTCAAAAAGTCCGGATCATATGGGACTTTTTTTTATTAAAGTATTTATTAAAAACATCAATACGGCGTTGGTTTGTGCTTGTCTAAGGACTAAAAAAATTGCGCACAGATTTGGTCAAATGACATTCTGTACCTGTCAAATTTGACACTTTTTGAAAACAATCTTCAGAAGTGGCCCTATTTATGATTTTTTCGGAAGATTTCATTTGGAAAAGTTGTTCAGAATGGTATTCTAAGTCGGTTTGCAAATTTTCAGCTAAAATGCGGACCTATTATTTTTTACTCATTTGTTTGAATTTTCCAAGCGAATCGGTAAGAATAAGAACAGTACTAGTCCAAATGCTTGGATTTTGGGAAAATAAAAAGCACTGTTTATTTTGTTTGTTATGCTTCTTACAGGTTCAGTATCTACAGATAAGTTCTAGTGCATCATTTTAGACGTCTTTTAAACTAAAAATAAAATTTGTCAGTTCATGCATTTTTTATATATTCACAAAAAACCAATTTGGACTTGTACTGTTCTTAATCTCAATGTCGGTATTATTAGAATTTTGGCCGAGAATTGCAAAAAATAAAACAATACGATATGGTAAAGCATATTTTACTGAGCAAAAATTTAAAATAATCAGATTTGGTTACCAGCATCATCACCATCGTCCTCATTAGTGGTTCAACAACGGCATCTATTGAGAATAAGAACAGTACAAGTCCAGGACTCTCAATGCTGCACCTTGAGCTCTGTAAAGCGTCTTAACAAGGTGGTTTTAGTATTGTTCTTCTACTCATTTGATGCAGCTTCGCCTTTAAAACAAAATGGCTATCACAGATGAAAATGTTAAATTTTAGGCTTGTACTGTTCTTAATCTCATCGATTCAAGTAGTACTAGAGCACACGCAATATGAGAAATACATACCTACGTCACGCGGTAAATGACGTCTCACAACATCGCGCATAGGCGTTTTAACGGGGTTTGGTATTATGCGCATGATGTCATGTCGACGTAGGTATGTATTTCTCATATTGGGCCTGCTCTACAAAATTCTCATTTTTTTCATTGAAATCTGATGAAACGTGTGTTATTTCGATAAATAATTGCTCGCCTGGACTCCCTCGAAAAAATACTATTTGCAAAAAACTATTTCCATTTTAAAAATTCACGGCATTGTTGATCCAAAGTTGTTTTTATTCGAAATTGAATCATCATTTTCGATATTTTTACTAAAAACATTAAAAGTATAATAACAACCGAGTTTCATCAGATTTCAATAAAAAAAATTCCGCGAGAATATTGTAGTATACTTATACCGGGTGATCAACGGAATTTATAATTAGAGCAGGCTGTGATATTTACCATAAAGTTGGCAACATAAGCTTGCAGCTTGAAATTAAAAATTTTAATTGTCAGAATTGAGACATTTATT
Source organism: Melanotus villosus (assembly GCA_963082815.1). Taxonomy (NCBI): domain Eukaryota; kingdom Metazoa; phylum Arthropoda; class Insecta; order Coleoptera; family Elateridae; genus Melanotus; species Melanotus villosus. Next base: position 49,865,972 of record OY720421.1, on the reverse strand, counting down.
TTTAAAAATGTTCGATATTCAACATAAAATTTTTCTCACTGAAAGTTTTTTCTTCAAACTTATTTTATTGCTGCTTTTCAGCAAAATAATGTTTACTATATCATCAAAGATCGTACAAAGCACGAGCATAACCTCAAATATAACAATTGTCAATTTATTATTCATTTCTCAGTGTGTCCAACCACACAGCATAAAATAGCACCAATCACAGCCTCCTCTAATTATGAATTCCGTTGATCACCTGGTACTTGGAAAATTAAATAAAATGGATAAAAAATAAGTCCGAATTTTTAGCTGAAAATTTGCAAACCGACGGTAAATGCCATTCTGAACAACTTTTCCAAATGAAATCTTTCGAAAAAATCATACATAAGGCCACTTCTGAAGATTTTTTTCAAAAAGTGTCAAATTTGACAGGTACAGAATGTCATTTGACCAAAGGCAGATTTTAGCGACGAACCTGGTTCCTGGATTTTTTGAACCCGGTTCGTTAATGACGTCATCAAATTTACTGTTCGCCAAAACGTAATTCGGTTCAAACGGCGGTTTGACATTAAAATTCTAACCTCTAACATAATTGAACGTTTTAGTATCTACAATGGATTTAGGTATTTAGGACAACTTGGCGTGTTAGCTGCTTATGAAATGCTGTTTTCGAATGATTCTTAGATTTACCGTTATTAGTTAAATCGCGTTCAGGTAACTAGCATTAACTTAAATTCTCGGCGGTTTCAGAATCTACAAGTAATTTGTAAGACACTCCGTTATACGTGACATCAACGTTCTCCATCTTTTTTTATGAAATAATACTAGATTTTTAATTGCAAGTTATAAAAATTACACAGAGTAATTTCAAATTCGTAAAAACCGCCAGCCACTGTTAACATACAAAAGTAGTCACGTGATGGCATTCGCGCTCCGATAATTGACGAACCCAAACGACTTGTCAGGAACACACGTTGCGAGGTTGGTTCGTCGGTTGCTGGAACCCGGTTCAATTTTTTGAACCGTGACGTCATTGGTTCGTCGATAAAACGAAGCGGTTCGAAAATTTGGAACCAGGTTCGTCGCTAAAATCTGCCTCAAATCTGTGGGCATTTTTTTTAGTCCTTAGACAAGTAGACAAGCACAAACCAACGCCGTATTGATTTTTTTAATAAATACTTTAATAAAAAAAAGTCCCATATGATCCGTACTTTTTGGCAAACCGTGTATTTCATCATTAAAGGGTTCTGTAACCCCGTTGTGTACTGTTTGTTTGTAGTTTTATTTACTTTGTGCGTTTGTTAGGGCCATTTTGCCGTAATTTTTATTGATTTTTATTTTTGTTTCTAGCCAATTGGATTAATTGCATAATTAATTTTACCTGCAATCAAATAATGAGTCACAACATGCTCCCCGTAGGTTCTAACATCGTGCACTACATTTATTCTTTTTTTATTTATTAGGATATACGCTATTTGTGCTTGGTGACTGTTTCCCTTATCTTATGTGCTCTCTTGTATCTGTGTTTTGTACTACTAATAAATAAGTACATTTATTTAACACATCTCAAATAGAGACCCCTCCTTTCTTTATTCGTGGAAATCTTCCAGCAAAGTTTACTTAGAGTTACTTCAAGAAAGAATAATAGCTACTCATAACCTAATAGTTGAAGCCCCACCAGAATAGTAATTGAATTTTTAAATACAAACTTTCGTTGTTGGATAGGAAGCAAAGGGTCTAATTCGGTGTGTCCAGCATAGTCTCAAGATTTATCCCCACTGGATAATTTTTACTGGGGATATATGAAACCTAAGGTGTATTCTGATGCCCCAATTGCAGATCTGAAGAACCTTCAACATCGAACAACCACCGTTAAAGGCATTGTCAACTTATGAAAAGTCGATTTTTTTTTATTTTGTAATTTGATTGAGTAAACTGAGAATTGCACCTTTGCAAAATTTTTTGGCCGAATTTTAATTCGTTACCGTGTTATGGGAGCTAAAAGTTGAAGCTACGACGTCAACTACGTCGGTCGCCGGTCAAAGCTCTAGCATTGCTACAAGTACAACGCTAAATTTAGGCTATGTTGTCGACACTCGTGACGTCATGTACGTAGGATCTGAATTTTATTTTGGTTTTATTGTGGTTATTATCAAAGATATTGAAATTCTACCAATGCCGGTACTTTTACAAGTATTTTAACTAACGTATTTTGATATTTACTAAATATGTTGCATAAGTTGACAATGCCTTTAATATAACGATATTTACAAGGCCAGCTGTAACAAGAGGACAAAGGGACCGATTGGGGCAAAGAAGCGTGTGTTTACAATATTTTGAAATATATGGATATAGGTAGTGGCCGCCAAAAAAAATGGTTAGAGCCGCTTGAGGTTTACATCTGTATATCTGTAATCCCCTGGTTACAATTTTCCTTCTTTTAAATAGAATTTTTAAGTGCGGTTCATGCTTTCGGTACATTTTACAAGGGATTGTAGATTTGGGGCATGGGTGGTTTTGGCCATTTTCGTTGATGGCGACTAAAAGGTAATACATAAATAGGGAATAGAAATCAAATAAGAATAGCACCTAGCATTACAAAGATTTTGTAATTCCCAATAGGCAATAGGCGCATAAATAGACTAAAGGTAGGGTTCATAGTTCGTAAGTACGCATAAACACAAGAAATCACCGTAAACTATACTAAGGACAGGAAGATAGCAACAAATCATAAGCAACAAAATGGAACGAGAAATCATGTACACCGTCACCACTGCCCATTTTTAGCAATAACGGATCAAATAATAGAACATAGAAAGAACAATGAAGACCTCAAGAAAGATGCCCTGGACTTATGAAGGAAAAGCACAAACTATGCGAGGGAAAACTAAGAAGAAATGCAACTGCAGCTGGAAGAAAATATCAAAGACTTAGCTCCCAAATACGACCATCTGGATCACAGCTTCGGCCCCGCCATGCACATCGACGCCTATATGTATAGAAATTTTGGGAAGAACCGAAGGATTCTGGGATGGATATGAATCCATTCTCGCAGCGACAGAAGTTTGTAAGACGGAAGTCTTCAAACAAAAATAAAAAATTATCACGAGACAGGTTATAAATCGGAACACATACTGAAGAGTACGGGAGGGCACGCAACAACGATTTAAGTAGAATGAAAATATAGCTATTAATATAACAAGAATATTATGCGATTTATAATAGACGAGGACGTCGATTTAAATCGCATAATATTCGAGTTATATTTCAAGCTTTATCGTATCATTGGCAACAGTTTGTTTATATTATGTAACTAACGAATTATGAAGCCAGAGTTGCTATGCTATTATGTTATATATAATTATTAATAAAAGTGTAATATAAAGTTGTCTTTATAATCAATGATACGATAAAGAATATTAATAATGATAATAGTAATGACTAGACTAAGCTAGCATAAAGTAACATGTAACAGGGCAGGCATGTCTGTGCTAAGGCGTTTCATATCATAGACCTAGGAAATTAGTGGTAATACTAGTATAAGATGATAAAACATGTTTAACCATCTCGGTCATGTATCCAACTCCCATTGAATATGTGATCTACTAACTACCTTGAACTGTAGAAGCGGTGTTCTGCGGCAGGCGTCACAGGCATGTTAACGTTACACAATACACAGTGCTCCCAATCCCCACCTATCATAATAAATTCCTTCACACCTTATTGGCATGGGGTTGGCCAGGCGTAATCCAGGATTGATCCACGGGGATCTGCTCCATGTCAATTGATGATGATGATGATGAAGTGAAACCCAAAAATGGGTCTATAAATAATGTAAGTATCGGTCCCCGGCTACTGTCAATGCACGGAACAGGAAACTAGGCATCGGTCGCCGAGGACCTATAACCCACAGGAGGCAAATTTACAATTCTGCTAGCCGCAGTCAACGTGTTAATGTAATTTTCGTTCTTGTTATTTCTTATACAATATAATTCTTTAAACACAAAAACAATATGCTCTAAAATAATCCGTTTACCACATTTATCCATTTCCGTAGTAACAAATTACTAACATGTATGTGCAATGTAAAATACAATCCATAAATATTTAGAGTGCTGAAAACGTAAATTGTCGTAATCAGCGGTAAGGCATTCGCAAATGTAAAGAATACACTGCATTCCATGTTCAATTTTTTTTTTTCGATTTAGTTGTAGTAATCAATTATAGACAAATAACAAATCATATAAGCGTAATAAGAAAATTAATAGAAGACAAAGCAAAATCAAAATCAAGACTGTTTCTAACGTTTATAGATCTTAAGGTCGCATTTGATACCATCAACAAAAGAAATATATGTTGTGATACGCTGTGAAATATCATATTGTTATCGTTTATTAATATTGTTTATCAAATACCTACTCACTGATGTGTTATATCTAATTGTGATAATACTATGCGAAACATTTGTATACATTGATTCGGGCTTATATTAGTTTACTGTTGCCTGTACATACTAAATAAATAAATAAATAAAATAAATAAATATGGAATTGCCTAAAACAACTAAAAACAACGACCAATTTAACTATGGCTATAAAGAGCATATATGAGAATGTACCGGATAGCTGAAACAAAATCAAAGCCATTTAAAGGTGCGTATAGATCAGCGTGCCGAACCTGTAATGCAACGTTGCATGTAATGCACGGAGGAACTTTTGGTTCATTACGAACACGTGCTGAGCATCCATATTGCGCCAAACAATTCCTTTGTGTTCGCGTCAAAAACAGACAGAAAATGGTTTGTTGCACGCCGTTGCAATATCGTTCGCAGTCCCGTCCACGCGAACAAATAGTATATTCGTTTCATATTGCATTACAGGTTCAGCGCGCTCGTCTATACACACCTTTAGATAGAAATTGAATTAAAATATTGAGCCCCCTTCTGTTCATAATATACCGGGTGTAACAAGATCATGGTACACCCCCCTTTTTTCCTTTAGTTTTCAAGATAAATGGTTGAAATTTGGAACATCCTATGTACTTAATAAACGTCACTTTTTGACATATTAAATGATTTTTTTCCACTTCCGGAAGTGACACTAACTTTTAATTTTCAAATAGAACATCCTATATATTAATGCATTTTTGAATTCTGCATAATTTTCTGAATCCAATGATACCACATAAGTGACATTTCAGTCTTCAATGTTTATTTTAATTTAATTTTTAGTTTTCTATTCAGTGGCGACGCGATAACCGACGAGACGGCTCCGTCACACGTGAAATAATTTGTAGTGAAACAGTGAGATAAAAGCAGTGAGAAATCTAAATAGAGTGGTTTAAGAGGTATAGGAAGACTTATTAGGGTAGTGACAGACACAGCGGTTTTCGCAGAGACGGCGTAAAAACCGCCGCGGCATAACAATAGAACCAAATGCCGAGTCGACTTCGATTAACGTGTCGACATAGACCGCGGTGTGTGTCTTAACAGTACTAAAAGCATGGACGAATGGTGCCGATTCTCGGCGTAAACCGCTGTGTCTGTCAGTACCCTTAGAGTGTTAAAATAGGTAAAAAAAGTGCGACCAGTGAGATCCCAATTAGTTATAAAGTGCCTTGTCCAAAGAAAACGCCCAGGAATCGCGAGCGTAAACAAAGTGAAGTGCGCGCGGTACGTACGAAGGTCAAGTCGTGAAAAGAGCGCGAATTTTAAAATTCCAGAACAGCGGGCGGTACCAAGGCCAACTGTATCAATAGAGACTTCGTCCCTATAAGGCCGCTCCACTTCGCGTTTTACAAATTTTTTGACAAGACCAGAAACTAATGCCCCCTTTAGGAAGTTGTTGATACTACTATAACTGTCAACAGTGTATTACAAATGTCAACTAGTTGTCAACCAATTTATTAAAAAACATTGTGAAAGTAGATCTTTGTTCAAAAAGTTTTAATGTGTTGAAGCACACAATTAATACTTTTATAGAGTGCAACAATTCAAAAGATTATTAAATTTATTAGTTGAATTTTTATTTATTTATTTATTTAATATTTGATAATAATGTAGTTAATCCCGCTCGCAGGCAAATGCCTCTTCATGGCGTTTCCACTGCATGTTGTGCTATATTTTCCCAGTTGCAGCCCACGAATCTTATGAAATCTTCCTTCCATCTTGTTCTTGGGCGGTCCCTTATTCTCCCGTATACAGATGGATACCATATCATTTTGTAGTTCTACTTGCCCATAATGCCCGTTATTCCTTATTATGTGCTCTCGCCATTTTCATTTCAGTTTGCTAATAGCGGTACCTAGGTAGTTATTAAATGTACCTACTACTAATTTTTATGGAAGATCTTCATTTCTTGCTCTGTCCTCTCTTCTGATCTTGAGAATTTTTTTTAGCATAATTATGATGTGTCACAAGTTTTTTGCTGTTGCTTTTTATTAGACACCACGTTTGTGCTGCATATTTATGTCATTGCCGGTAATATATTACTTTTTCTTAAGTTTTAAGTTAGTTGTTTCATTTCAGATCTTTTGGAGCTGCCAAAACTTATTCCATCCACTAGCTATGTATTCTTTCTTGTACTATATTGTTTCGGTTTTCTGAGAATAAAATAATTTGGCCTAAGCATTTAGCTTTACCTTTGTATTGAATTTCTTCTCCATGAGCATAGATGTTGCGTTCACAACTGTTAATAAGTAAACAGGATTTTTTATTGTTCATTTTTAGTCCTATTTTTGTGCTATTTTTAACTAGTTCGTTAATCAGTGACTCTTGGGATAGCTGAAGAATGTAATAATAGCGGTTAACAGTATTATAATAATTGTTGTGCTTTGTTAATCTTTCTTACCGTAATAATATTTGAAAGAACGCGACAATTTAGTTTTACATGGACTTCGAAAAATGGTGGATTTTTATTTTTATAGGTACAAACTACAAACCCCAGATTCGAACAATTGCTTTAATTAATTACTTTGTTCTTTGGAAGAAATAAATATCGACCAAATAATTTAAATCGATTTGACAAATGTTTGACATTCGACAATTTACAGGTATCTTCCGAATTGGTTATAGTTTATGTAATAGATGACACCACTTTCTGATCTTTATGGCCTACTGTCTCAAAACCTATTTTTAGGCAGAGTGAACTGGCCGTATATACGGAGTATATAGATGCAGTTGGTCGTGGCGGTACTGACCACAAAGTGGAACGGAAAGATTAAGCAAGGAGATGGAAGCTGATGAGATTCAAAAAGCAATACAAGCGATACAAGACGAGTTCGAAAAAGTGAAAAAAGAACTAGAAAGCCAGGAATTAAGAATCAAAACTAAAAAATACACAGAAGAATTAATAGAATTGGTGAGAGAATTAAGAAGTAAAGAAGAGGAAAGAGATAGGGAAAGAAAAGAACTAACACGGACGATAGTAGGGTTAAAAGAAAAGCTATACAGACAAAAAGGGTACACGAATAAAAAGACAATACAGTACACGCAAGGTAAACTAAGGCAGCTAGCAAAGGGAGATAGAGTAGCAGGCAGAGAAAGCTGGTTAAGAAGATGTGAGGAACTAGGTATTAGAAGGAAAACAAACCCCAGAACAGGTGAAGAGAAGACGAAAAAAGATGAGATAAAAGTAGCAACCTGGAACGTAAGAGGACTAAATAATGAAGGAGCTCTGAAACAATTAACTAAGGAAGCAGATAAATATAAAATAGATATATTATGTCTTCAAGAAACCAATATAAAGGGAGAGCAGATGAATGAAATAAATAACTATCTCTTTATAAATCAAGGCGGTGACATAAACAGATTCGGAACAGGATTCCTGATAAAGAGTAATTTAAAGAACGCACTAATAGAAAGTAAAAAGATAAGTGAAAGAATGAGCTATATTAGACTAAGAGGAAAATTCAGAAAAATAAGTTTGATCAACGTACACGCTCCAACGGAGAATGATGAAGAGGAAGACAAAGACAAATGCTACAAAGAATTGGAATCACTATATGATTCCATTCCAAAGTTCGATATCAAGCTAGTGATAGGAGACCTAAATGCGAAGATAGGAAGAGAACCAGAATTTAAAAAGACAATAGGGGTAAACAGTAAACATAAAACAACTAACAAGAATGGAAAAAAACTAATATCATTCGCAATGACAAGAAAACTGATAATTAAATCAACATTCCTTGCACGAAAAGATATATACAAAGGTACGTGGGTAAGTCCCGACAAAAAAACAATCAACCAGATCGACCATGTACTCATTGAAGGAGTCCACGGGTATTCAATAAACGAGGTACGATCCTTTAGAGGAGCAGAGATAGATAGTGATCACTTCATGGTGCGGGCAAATCTAAAACAATACATACCAAGAATAACTACAACATGCAAAAAGCAGGGTGGTAAACTAGAGTGCCAGAGCTTAAGAGATAGATTAATGCGAGTTTCGTATGCAAAGGATATAGAAGAGAACCTAACAGAAATAAAGGCAGAAGATAACATAGAATTGGAATGGAATGCAATTAAGAGTAGCATAAAACAAAGTACTCAAAAAAATTTAAAAGCAAACAAGAAGAAGAAAGTTAAAGAATGGTTTGACAAGGACTGTGAAGGAGCCATAGAGGAAAAACGAAAATCAAAACTAAGACTATTACAAAAGCAAACAGAAAAAAGTGAAACAGATTTCAAAGAAGCAAGAAATACAGCTAATAGTTTGCTACGAAGAAAGAAACGAGAACACATAACAGGAATGCTGGACGAAATTGAAGAAAACTATAATAAACAAAATATGAGACAATTTTATAAAAAAACGCAGGAGCTGACTAAATCATCCAAAGCAAAAATAAAATTAATTCGCAATAAGAAGGGGGAAATAGTAGGAGAAGAAGGTGAGATCTTAAAAAGATGGGCGGAATATTATGCAGAATGCTTAACAACTGAAGAAGATGAGATAATAGAAGTACACCCGGGGCAGATAGCAGAAGATAATGACGAGGTGGAACCACCAACAAAAGAAGAAATAGAAGAAATTATAAAATCGCTAAAAGACAACAAGAGCCCAGGGAGTGATGAAATACCGGCAGAGTTAATTAAGTGTGGAGGAGACACCCTGACGGAAAGAATCTACAATTTAATCAGGAAAATATGGAATGAACATATAATGCCAGAGGAATGGGCAAACAGCGAAATAATCCCAATATACAAGAAAGGAAATAATCTGAAGTGCGAAATTATCGCCCAATATCGTTGCTAAACGTGACTTACAAAATACTGGCAAAAGCATTAGAAAAAAGATTAAGAAGGTTCGCGGAGAGGGAATTAGGTGAATACCAGGCCGGATTCCGCCAAGGAAGGTCAACAGTAGACCACATACACACCCTAAAAGTTATTCAAGAAAAGTGTGAACGGAAGAATATACAAATACATATAGCATTTATTGATTTCAAACAGGCATATGACCGTCTAAAAAGAAATGAGGTGATAAAAGCGTTAAACTATTTAAAGTGCCCAACGAAATTATTGCAGTTAATAAACATGACAATCGAACATACAGTTTCACGAGTTACGATTAATGGGTGCAAATCAGAGAAATTTCGTACGAACCTTGGCCTAAAACAGGGGGACCCATTATCACCTACAATTTTTAACCTAGTCTTGGAAGCAATCGTTAGAAGATGCCAATTGAAAAGAACGGGATCGGTATTGAATTATGCCCATCAATGTATAGCCTTTGCAGACGACCTAGCATTATTAACGAGGACTAAAGAAGAATTAAAGGTACAACTGCGTAGAGTAATAGGGGAAGCTAATAAGATTGGAGCCAAAATAAATGCTGAGAAATCTAAGTATATGGTGGTGGGACGAAATAAGAAAACGGCACAAGAAGATTTAATGTTGACAGTGGGAGAAGAAAAAATCAAGCTAGAAGAAGTAGATAAGTTCATATATCTAGGATCCGAAATTTGCAACTACGGGAACCCAAGCAGTGAGATCGAAAGAAGACTGATGTTAGGAACAAAAAGAGCAGGATCAGTAATGAAGATCATAAAAGCAAAAAATATATCAAAGACCACAAAAATCCGTATTTATACAACAATAATTAGACCGGTAGCCACTTATGCGAGCCAGACGTGGACACTAAAAGCGAGGGATGTTGGCAGAATAGAGGCTTGGGAGCGAAAAATGCTAAGACTCATGAAAATTATGCAGAATTCAAAAATGCATTAATATAGGGGGTTCCATTTGAAAATCAAAAGTTAGTGTCACTTCCAGTAAAACCGGAAGTGGAAAAAAATCATTTAATATGTCAAAAAGTGACGTTTATTAATTAAGTATACCTACAGAATGTTCCAAATTTCATTTATCTTGAAAACTAAAGGAAAACAAGAGAGTGCACCATGATCTTGTTACACCCGGTATATTATGGACAGAGTGTTGAAGAATTGTATGGAAAAAACACCTAAAACAATCATAGGATACAAAAACCTAAAGCCTATAAAAATACGAGGATTGTTCAATAGAAACACGTTTAGAGGCCGTAATAGTAGATTACCTACCAAGTGCCGAAAAGTGGATTTTTACTAAACGAGTATGACAGGTTTGAGTACGAGCGATAGCGAGTACTTAAATGCCGTACGAGTCTAGTTAAATCACTTTTCGGACGCGGCGCGTATACTATTTTTTCGCATTTTATATTCTCACATAAAAAGTTATCTAAATTTATTGAGATACATTCTGAATAAAATTAATAAAAACACTGAAAAAAGTAGCCGGATTCTCGATCTGACAGGAACTGTTTTTGACATAACAGAATTCAATTCAAACAAATAATAGTATATTGTGTTATTAGGAGTAAAAGTGTCATTTTGTGTGCCGAGCATGACGTTTGAACGACGAGCGCCAGCGAGTCGGACTATTCATGCGAGGCACACAAAATCACTTTTACTCCGAATAACACATGTTATTTTTTCTTCAAACGCACAAATTAAAAGCAATTCAGCAAGAAAATTTAAAAAAAGTCAAAAATGAACGTCATACCAGCTGTCGTTGCTTAGTTATAAAAAATAAAAATTACGAGTTGCCATTGGCTCATTAAGTGTCACTTTTACTCCTAGGAGTAAAAGTGAATGTTTATGTCACTTTTACTCCTAGGAGTAAAAGTGAATGTTTAACTGTGTGTATCCAAGGACACAAAGTCGTGTTTTTCTGACGTTTGAAGAAAAATACATTTATTTTTGGAAATCTAATTCCGAAATGGACTTTAGTGACGAAAATAACTTGTAAAACCATTCAGAAGATATTTTAAATGCTGCCCGAGAAGCTATCAAATTGCGTTTTAATGACACCTGACGTTGCTATGCTGTAATGGTTGCTATGCTGTAAAGTGGCCCATTACATCACGATTTTGAGTCTCGTAAAGTAATACATTACAGTACGAAATGCGAAAAAGCAATTTTTATTCAATAAATTTAAAAAATCTAACATTAAGACAGGAGCCCGCCTGGAGCACTAATCTATAGATTCCTTGCTGGTAAAATTCCTGCGGTTGTTTGCAACATTATTTTGCAACAGCAAACTCTACCTCAGCGCTCGAATTGAACCGCTGCCCTTTTATCAATTGTTTTAATGGGCCAAATGCATGGAAATCGCACAAGGACAAGGAGGCGAGCATTATCGCGCAGAAGGATGACACCATTTGTGAGGACCCCAGGACATTTATTCTTGATGCTGGCATGTAAACAGTTTAAGGTGTCTGCATATCCTTCAGCAAAAATACAATACGGTTATCATTACGTTTCCTGCTAAAGGTTGAGATCGGCATTTTTCGCCTTCGGAGATTCTAAAAATCATAAAAAACCTCGCCGTGAAAGAGATGCTGACCAGGAAAACATGGAGATACAGGTAGTGCTGTAGTAGAAGAAAATAAATTTCAATCTTTGCAACATGTAAGTAGCATGGTCAACATGGGCAAAGATCGTGTGAGGGCCATTTTGAGAAAGAACAAATACAAATGCTTCAAAATTCGAAAGAACCAGGAAATATATCCAGAAGATTATATAAAATGAATGGAGTTCTGCGAGACTATGATGACCATTGCAAATGAAAATGAAAATTTTATTAAAACATTTTGTTCACTGACGAAAGTACTGTTCATGGACATCATAATGCTTCCATTGTATGCTACTGGTGCCGTATCAATCATCATGGGCATTATAACTACCGGACGCAATATCTAGACTGGTGTTTTAGGTAACAGGTTCATTGGTCCTTTTGTTATTAATGGTACATTGAATAGTAATAAATACCTAGAGCTACTACAGAATAAAATATTACCTACAATTAGGACTGCAAACGTAAGGTTAGAAGATATTTGGTACCAGCAGGATGGCTGTCCAGCTCACAAAAGCTCTGCTATACGAGCTTTTCTTAGTACTACGTTTCCTGTACGTGTAATAAGTAGATGGGGAAATATACAATGGTCACCTAGGTCCCCAGACTTATCAGTTAATGATTTCTTTCTTTGGGGTCACCTAAAAAATTGTATTTACCGTCAACAGGAAACACGTGCTACAAATGTAAATGCTAAATCACGTTCGCCAAAATTTTTACAACCGCCTGGGATATTGTTTAGCTCAAGAAGGTGGCCTGTTTGAATACTTGTAATGTTTTGCTTTAATTTTTTATTATCACTATTTATATCACAAGAGCATAGAAAATAATCGAAAATACTTTGATGAGTTACGAGACGTATTGTCAAGAAACACCACGAGTTGCGGCAGCGACAAGTGGTGTTTCTTGACAATACGTTGAGCAAGGAGGCAAAGTATTTGATTATTTGTGACTGCTTGAGTGGTATATAATTAGATTATATAATGAATAAATAACAAAACTGAATTTTATGTGCAAGTGACGTTTGTTGATAAACAATGTAAATATGGTTGCTACGAAAAAATTGAATAAATACTCATACTAGATTCGAGTTTTCTATTGTTTGGGACCAGCCGAAACACCAAAGTGATTATACCACGTCGTCAAGGGTATATTCACTTATCAATACGTAGTAACCAAGCAAAATGCTTGATGCTGATTGGTTAATTATATTATGAATTGTATAATCTTAAATATTTAGTAGTTATTTCTCACCTTTATGACAATATTTTACTATTTGTACAAAAGTTAGAGTCTACAAAACATTAATAAGACCAGTTGTAATTTATGGAATGCAAGCATGGGCTCTTACGAAAACAGACGAAGAAGACCTGAGACGTTTTGAAAGAAGGATCATACGAAGAATAACAGGACCTGTAAGAATGGAAGATGGTGTATATAGAAGAAGAATGAACTTCGAATTACTGAAAGCAATGAACGGAGAAGATATAATAAAAGTTGTGAAAGCACAAAGAATAAAGTGGTTTGGTCACGTCATGAGAAGTGAAGAAGAAAGAATAATTAAAAAGATAACTGAGTGGAAACCAGATGGAAAAAAACATAAAGGAAGACCGACAAACAGTTGGAGGGAAAATGTATTGGAGGATCTAAAGGCAATGGGAATAGTGAACTGGAGAATAATATGTAGGGACAGAAAACAATGGAAAAAAGTGGCAGAGGCAGCGAAGACATACCCAAGTCTATAACAGTAGACGAGAGTGAAAAAAGCAGAACCTCTTATGTATCCCCCCTAACTCTAGTCAGGATAAGGGATACCATCCGCAAGGATACGGCCATAACTCTTTGAGTTTCGCGCCACATATATATATTTGTACAATAGAAGTTAAGCAAAGTTATGCATTCCTTTTTCGTTATGATAAGTTCGTTAAGAAATAATATATTGTTTGTTTGTTTGTTGTATATTTTGTAAGTAGAAATTTTCTAGTTGTCTTAGATATATGGAACAGGATCAATACCTATGTGGCTAGTAGTTTCAGACAGACTGTATAATAGATTACCCGATGATATTAAACAAATTCATGGAGGTAAATTTTTAAATCCATCTGCAACAATATTTTTACACGAAAATTGCTGCTACTTATTCTTTAAATTAATATTTGCAATGACTCCCTTTAAGAATATTATATTTGTTATCTGTTCTTTTGTATTGTGTTGTTATTATATGTATATTATTTCTGCTTTAATGTTCTATCTGCATATAGTGTAGTTACAGAGCGAAATAAATGTTGTTGGTAACAAATTCTTAACTTAAAAAATTTGAGATTTTCAAAGGGATTCCAGGCTCTTTTTAACTATTACAGCTACGCAAAAAGTAATAAGGGAGTCTTGGACCAAATTTTCAAGAGAAATTTAATAGTACAAATCGAAATTTAAAATTGACCTTTGTTTTCAAGATACAAGAATTTAGTTTGGTTATAACATAAACTTGTTTTTTTTGGCAACCGTAGCTGGTTTTGACATCTTTAAACAGGTGGATTTGGCTACACAAAAAGGCCAACTGAAAAAAGTAACCACTCATAATCCAGTTTCTGTCAGGACATTAATCTCGTTCACTTATAAAAAACAATCGTCGGTACTTTTGAGTATTTATGTTAATACTTCACATACAGGTGCCCAAACTAACTGGCTCACCATTGGGATCTCAAAAAGAATTGCTTAAATTAGACGAAATGTGTCTTACAATAACAGATGATTACATCTGTTTCAAAAATTCAAAGATTTTAGTTAGATTTGAAGTAATAAATATAAAACAAAATTTTTGAGTTTTCACATTTGTTTCATAACTCCAATATGGTGATGATTTTTTTTTTTACATTATTAGGACACTTTCTTACTTAGAACTCAAATGTTTAGTTCACTACCGGCTGCCACCCTGAAGTTGTGAGATTTTAATATGAACTCTTATATTAAAAACTTAAATTGTGGGCTGCTATAGCACAGTTGAAAGGGTTCTATTTCAGTGAGATACAGGCTGGCAGTTGACTACTTGCATACTGTAGCTACTTCGAAAATATATACCTATAATTATCATAAGCAAAACTAACCTTTTGATATTCTCGTGCGTGGTAATAATACTTTCCAGCTAATAAACTATTACGTTCATTTTCGAAATGAATAGCTAAACCACTAAAATCTTGTGGTCTTAAATCATCAGCAGATAAAGTATTGAGTAATATTTCTCCATATAACTGTAGTTTTCCATGTTTTCTTGCCAAATCGAATGCTTCAGTATTACACTGTGATAAGACTAGGAAACGAATAGCTGATGAATAGTCATTCAAACGTTGGAAAAATCTGCAAACATTTAAAAAATTGCATTAATGAATGATCTAGAAGGAAATGATGCCCCTCCTGAAAATATTCTGCCGAATTTTACAGTGAGAGAGCAAATATTCAAAATGAAACTAGCATTTAGTCAGAATAGTCAATATATTTTAAAATTTTTACAACTAAAAGCATTGGGCCATGAAGAAAATAAGAAATATCTTTTTAGAGTAGCATGCCCTTACAGGGTGTTGCCATAAGGAATATAATGGGGAACTAAAGTACCTTTTAATCACTTACTCCATAATGCTCTTTTCTGTCAGTTTAATTAATAATTAAGAATTTTTATCTTTACAAATTGGGCAATCATCATTGGTTTAAGATAACAGGCTATGCATGGGGATCTCGTAAACTGTAAGAGATGTAGAGCTAGTTAAATTAGAGCAAATATCTAACATCTTAAATGCAACTATAATCCACATTCAAACCCTGATGTTTTTACTTAATTTTCGGTGCAAGTCTGAAAAACTAAAATTTTCGATTTCCATTTTTTGTTTATAACTTTCTTATCACCAGAAACAGAAAACTGTTTTGACATTATTAAGGCACTTTTTTTGCAGATTTCAAATCTTAAAAATGAAATTTCTTCTAAGTCGCTAAATTTTGAAGATATTGATATTAACTTCGCTTTTTTCAATATACGACAAAGGAGGTTTATTTTCATAAATAATCGAGTTATAAAAGAAACATTGTTTATCATGGAGGACTACGGTTAACGATAGGCAAAACAACGGAAATAATTGAATATCAGTAAACAGTTGTCATTTCATTATTGTGAGTTTGTGTGTTGTATTTTGTTACAATTGTGCTGAATTTTATCGTGATGTCTCAGAAGCAGAAAGGATATACATGAACCAATACCTATCCTGAAAAATAACAGCTGCATCGATGTACCTTTAAAATATTAGCAACAAATTTAAAAACATTTAGATCACATACTGCACTGGAAAAGAAATGAAGAAAATGAAAATGCTGTCTTCCAAACAGTTATTTCAAATCTTTCAGTATCTACCAGATCAATCACTCACTTTGCAACAATACCTCCTATTATTACAAAATGAAATTGAAAAAATTCTAGACGAAATACCATTAGCGGAAATTCAAGATATTTGTTTTCATCAAGATGGAGCACTGCCGCACAATGCGCAGCTTGTGTCTAATTATTTAAACGCTCCCTAACATCCTAGCAGACTGATTAAGACTAGAAAACCTGTAAATTGGTCAGCCAGATCCCCAGATTTAACCCGAATGGATTTTTTCTTTTGGGTTATATCAAAGATAAAGAATACCAGCAGACATTTAACAACATGGGTGATCTTTGGGAAACTGTTCTTCAAACCTTTAGAAGGTTTTCACCAGTAACAGTAGATCGAGTTGTAGAATCCACTTTGAGTTGTTATTTATGCCTTGAAAATGGATGTCGTTTATTTGAGAACATTTTGTAATTGCTTAATGGGTGCCCTAATAATGTCAAAATAGTACTTTGCTTCTATTGATAAGCTTCTTCTTAGTGCCATATCCTTTTCAGGACGTTGGCAAGGGTGATCAAAGCAACATTTTTAAACGACTTGGCATAATGAACTTTGCTGTATCCCCTTTATACTAGGAAATGTGTTCTCTGCAGTGGTTTCCCGTTGCCTTCTGCAGAGTTTGTGACCTTGTATTAAATTCATAATGTACAATGTGTCTACGGATAGGTGATACAAGAGGAAAAAGTTTTTTATTATTGATTTCTCAGAAAATTTTATTCTTGATAATAATTTTTGCTGTGTTTAATAGTCTTATTTCTCATGCTACTTTTCCTGCAGGTAATCATTTAAAACTTAAATTCGCAATTTTCCTCAGTTTTGGACTTTGAAAAAATTTCTGAAATTCTGTGTAGAAGTGGGAGGTTATACTTTTGAATAATTTTGATATTTCTGTTTCCTTTATTCTTGAAACTTTTAATTTAAAATAAAGTTTTCGAAATAAAATATCCGAATTTTGTGCTTTTGATGCGTCTACGAGCACAACAAAAGCCTTAAACTAACAAAAAACAATTATGTCTGAACAACTTCAAATTTTGCATACAAGCATAATTTTGTGTTCTGAACAACTTTACTCTAATACAATTCTGCGATATTTGTTAAAATACTAAGACTTTACATAAACCTCACCTTCGTTTTAACAGTGCTAACACAGATGCCTTGATTTAAAAAAATCGAGTCTGCTTAAAATGAATCTAAGAACAAGCAGGGATAGACTGCCAAACAGCGTATCGATACCTAAAAATTTTTGATCATTTATACCTCTTGTATCACCTATCCGTAGACACATTGTATGTGTCTTGTCATTATCTGCAGTCGACCACACCGCAGACAAAATCGTTAATTGTAACCAAACGATTAGAATACTTCACTCAATTAAATACAATTCTTTGTAAAAATCCTTACCACTGCGGCAATAAGCTTCTTCCGTTGAAAATAAGAAAATTATAAACAGAAAATTTCAGTATTTCAGATTTTTACCGAAAATTAAGTAAAAACTCTAGGCTTTGAATGCGAATTATAGTTGCAATTAAGAAACTGGATATTTTCTCTAATTTAAACAAATCTGTATCTCTTACTGTTTATAAGATCCCCATGCAAAGACCACTTATCTTGACCACGCTGTATATAAAAAATATTGTTTGTTTGTTTATTTACTGGAAAAAAATCTAGATTTACGGGTGCTAAGTACCTCAATATACATTGACTGCTTTGATCATTGGCACTACCCACCTACAATTTTGCCAAAACCAAAGGAGTTGCACCCTTGGATCTTTATCCTGCTAACATCATATTGAGAGAGGGCAATGTTTTAAATTTTTTTCGTATTAAAATTCTCACTGACCCAGACCGAAAATCAAATGTAAAACCTTTGGTTTACAAGGAATATATGCCAACTTTGTTGCTGTTGAAACTGGTTCTAATCAATTTTTGTGTTTTTAAAACTATTTCATTTCTTAAAGTACTAAAGATGTCTTTTCAACTGTAACTCTACTTAGTACAAGACCATAAACACAAACTCTCTACAATGCAAATGTAAGTTACTTGAAACTATTGAAACTAGAATATAATTAGTATTTTCTTTATCTTATATGTAGACCAGATTTTAGGTGAAATGGTTAGGTGATGAGTCATCCAAATAGGTAAATCCATAAACGTACTAAATGTTTCTAAATAAGGTCTGTAATTCCAACAAAATTCTTTTAAAATGTGTTAAGAATTTTGATAGAATTACTATATAATATACTAACAATGAGATAATAACTAATAAGTAATAACTATTGTATAACTTAAGTAAGTTCTTTTCAACTTTATTTTTATTATTCATTAAATTTTGCCGTTACCCGCACCTGTGCGGTTATGTTTCTTCAATAACAAACGAAAACTTAAGGTAGAAACACATTATTATCACGTCACGTGAGCTCATGTGACCCCACGTGACTTCACGTGAAACGACAAATTCATGAGACTGGTATTTCCCATGTAGTTATATTTGCAGGAGACACACTGTTATCATTCGCTGCTTTCACGTGAACACACATGATATTGTATGCCAGCACGCGCTCAAAATTTCTGTTTCAACACAATTTTCATGAGGCGTGATAGCGTGAGCTAAAGAAAATGGAGGAAATGCTGATTGAAAAAGTGCGTATATGATAGTTTGGTACAAGGTCAGGTCAGAAAATTACGGAGACCAACATATTCGAAAGTCAAATTCTTCTTTATTCAAACGTAGATACATCTGAAAACGATTTTCATCATTTTCCAACTCCTGAAATAAATTCTGGAATTCGCCTTTTTCCGCTCTTTTCAAGTTAACGTCGTGTATCCATTGCTTAGTCTTTTTTATTTTGTTTCCTATAACTAATCCACAGACGACTTCTAACAACTCTTTTTCTAAACCTGAAGAAGATGAACTATTAGCACTAATATTATGCTCATTCATTTTGTAAACTTTTTCACGTAGAGAACACAGCGTGCGACCGTTATTACGTGACATAAATGTGTCTCCTACGAGCAATCTCACTGATTTTAGTGGATAGTGAATTCACGTGAGGTTACATGAGCTCACGTGACGTGATAACAATGTGTTTCTACCTTTAGCCACGCCTATTGTAAATATATTGCACCATAATGTGAATTATGCCATCCTTTTATATAAGTTATGAAACGCTACTATAATTTCTAGCTTTAAAAGTTGTTTTAACTTACTACTTAAGTATCCCGCTCTACTGAAATAATTTTACAAAATTTTTACTAGATCCGGTCTCTACTTATATGCATATGCTCTCATAGTTCCATAACCCTACATCTATCTGTCCTTGTCTCATATTCAAGCAACAACTTGGTCACATACTCAGTTTGGCAGTTTAAATGAAAATGCATGCTCCTATTTAATATTTGTCTAAGTATCTTACGTTTTATAAAATACATCAACAAAATGTGATTTTGCTTTTTACTTTCAGCATATTGCATTTCTATAAGCTTAGTTAACATGCTTATTGTGTTGTTTACATGTTTGGGAGTAATTGCAACAAAGGTTGAACTACTTAAATATGAAAAGAACAATCAAAAGACGCAAATAAAAATTTAATTAAACGGTATATAAAAATACTCATTTGACTAGCCTAAATTTAAAATTCTGTGTAAAGTAATTATATCGCTTACCTTGCAACCATTTTTGCACCTTCTGCACTTTTTGTTTCTTGGACTAGTTCCACAGCAGTTTCTGGATTATTTAAATAATCAAGATGTAGCCGAATAACTGCATCAAAGTCTTTAGCAACATAATATGCATTAGCAGCTTCTTCGTATTTTCCCTCGTTCTCTTTAGCTTTAGCATATTGTAAATGAATCTTATTAGAAGAAACATTGGATAAAAGTTCTCCAACTTTTAACCAATTTTTAAGTTTAATATAATTTGAGGCCGCTTTATCATACATCTGGGCCTTTTCATACATAATAGCAGCATCTAAAAGTTGCTTTTTTGATTCAAGTGCTTCTGCACATTCCTTGAATAGTCCTTTATTATTTAAATCCAATGCCATATTTATACCATGTTTAAAATTATTACAACGTATTGAAGTCCGAGCTATTCCACATTTACACATGACAATGTGTTCTGCATTAATATTTTCTTGAAGACCTTTTTCATAGTGTAAATATGCTTCAGAATAGTTTCCTCTGCAAATTTAAACATAAAATAAATAAACTACTTATTGACAAATGATAATTAAAATTAGAAGATATTGAAAACATTTAATATTAGAACATCTTATGTAACAAAACTGAATTTCATATTTTTGAGGCTACAGAGCTAATTGTTTGGTGGATATAGTGTAAGATAATCCACAATGACTATCTTAAACTATATTATGTGACACAAATCATTTAACACAAATTGTTTCACTTAGATGTAAATATAAATATTTTTAGTAGAGTAGATATGCTGCTATAATATTAATTAATTAATATTAGAAAAATGTTCGTAGACGCTGAGTTAATCGCGAGAATAACAATTTAAGAAATTTAAATTTGACAACCTTGCATTTACAAACACAGCAATCAGTCAACTCATCAATTATTAGTTAAAGCAAAAACAAAAATAAAACAATAACATCAAGATAATTTCATTTTAATTTTAATTTACAATATTGCCAAACGTATTTTTGATACAAGCAAACACATTTTCAAGAATTCTGTAAATTGAAAATATGAAAACTGGTATTTTTTTTGGTACTTTTAAATGATAAACGATACTAAATTATTGCCGTGATTACTTAATCTATGCATAAGGTAACAGAATTTTGCAAAAACGGTTTCCTTTTCGTGTTGCCAATTTTGAACATTGAAGGCTTCTCACGAATTGAGAAAGCATCTGGTGGCTTCTTCGCTATAAGAATTTCGCCTTATTATTGTCCAAGGAATAAAGTTACGGAGACCTTGTACACACCCTGTATAAAATTATTCCTAATATTAAACAGTGCCAACCTATTGTTTTAAGCATTATTGGTCGATTTTGAAGATTAGGTAGGGGAGAGGTAGTAACACTGAGACGGCCGGAACAGGGAGACAACAAAGGTATCTCAGGAACTAACCGAAATTCAATATTAACACCATCACAGATGGTAGTACTCTGCTTAATGTTAGATAGCGCACCGTAATTTGGTTAAAATTTGTTGATAAATCGGGAATCCTTAGCACATGTTGGTTTCTGGATGAGTCGTGTAAACTTGTTAGTGCGATTTAGTAGCACGTTAAACTGTTAATTAGTTTCTTTTACGAAAATATCTCCTTACCGGTTGATTTTTTGACAAAAATAGTGATGTACAAAATTATTCTATAGAAAATTTCCAATAATTCATGTCGGATTAATTTTTTTGTCAGACGAATAGTTTCGGCGTACGAGCGCCGCGAATTCAACCGCAACACGTGTATTGGTAGCAAACATTCCACTACACGTTATACGGACGTTCCATGGCTCGAGGTCCATAGCTTAAGGGCATGTTACTGAAGTCATTTAGAGTTAAAATTGCTTAATAAAGATATGTCCGAAAGTGCTTCCTTTTGGAGATACAGGGTGTCCAAAATATAAGTTTTTTTTTTAAATATCTTGGAAACGATTTAAGATATTAAATTGAGCTTTGGTATGCACTATACTGGCATGAAGATACTCTTTTTCGATCCAACTAGTTTTGACAATTCCAGCAGTGGCGTGAGTGACAGCAAAAAAATAAATAATTCCGACAAAAAATAGGTATTTGTTTCTTAATTGGCAAACAATTCTAAAAAGAAAAGGCTTCTTGAGATTTTCTGGTAGGACAAACCCTTTTCGAGTAATAATCATAATAATCATCGGCAGAGGCTTTAACACTGTTAAATTTAAACGAAGTAATAGAGTAAATCCACTTAGCGTCATGAATGCAAGCATTCGGATAGAAGAAGACATAGTCACGATTGATCCTTTAGCAATTTTTCAGAGAATGTGCATCACAAAGAAATCTGATGAGGAACTTCGAAACTTCTTCACATGCGAACAAGAGAAATTTCTGGCCAATGACAGAAACAAATATTGCCTGATTGAAATGTTAAAATTAAAATTTGAAGCTGCGAACTTCACGATCAAGCAAGTCACAGAAGATGCAGATGTGTTAATAGTAACAACGGCAAACAGAGTTTCATCTGCGTTTGATTCTGCAATAGTTGTTGGCGAAGACACAGATCTTCTTATTCTTTTGAAATTTGTTAAGAATGTTCTCCGTCTCGTCCTCATCGTCGCTGTCCTGTACTCTAATCTCTACATTCGAACACACCCCATTACAATTTATGCACATTGTTGAGCACTTTAACCCAGCCTTTCTGCATCCACATGCTCCTTGATATCCTTTTTAGCATTTGCAAGAAATGAATTTCAATAAAGTTTCCGGAGCAGGAGGCTGGAATGTGGTGACAGGAATCAGTTCGTTGATGCTTTTTTTCCATTCCCATTCCTCGGCGTTCTTTCCCACCCCACACCACTGCTGGACTTGGTGATACGTGCGGAACAAATGTTACCTTGCTGCCGCTTCTGTTGGAGGTAGTGACGCGATATTAAATTTATTTTTATACGCTGATTGCATAAAACACTGATACCTATAGTCATTCAGCGATATAGTTTTCTTACCCCTGTAACCGTATACAGCTGTTACGAGAAATTGTTCTCTACTTCAGCGATGGTCTCCGGGTCGGTATCTAGATTTTTAAATACTTCGACAAGCTTGGCCAATTGCGGATTCTTTTTCAATGCAGTCATATATTTAATTTTCCCTTGAATAAAGAAAGCCGATGTGGTATCACAGCCACTAAAGACGTGCAAAAACAGTATGTTATCAGCGATTAATTTGTCTGTGATGCTTTTCGTTAAGTAGATTTGTTGTGAGGTTTTTCTGGGTTTTAGAAGATATGTGTTTGGGCGTGTGGATAGTGCAATTAAAAGAATAAGAAGATCTGCATCTTCGCCAACAACTATTGCAGAATCAAACGCAGATGATACGCTGTTTGCCGTTGTTACTATTAGCACATCTGCATCTTCTGTGGCTTGCTTGATCGTGAAGTTCGCAGCTTCAAATTTTAATTTTAACATTTCAATCGGGCAATGTTTGTTTCTGTCATTGGCCAGAAATTTCTCTTGTACAGCGTAGATATAACGCACTTGCGCATAATGCCATGTTCGCTGAAAAGCGATAACGGAAAGGGGGCAAGTTCGAATGTGAGGGAGTTTTGAAGTTCCTCATCAGATTTCTTTGTGATGCACATTCTCTGAAAAATTGCTAAAGGATCAATCGTGACTACATCTTCTTCTATGCGAATGCTTGCATTCATGACGCTAAGTGGATTTACTCTATTACTTCGTTTAAATTTAACGGTGTAAAGTCTCCGTCGATGATTATTATGATTATTACTCGAAAACGGTTTGTCCTACCAGAAAAACTCAAGATACCTTTACTTTTTAGAATTGGTTGGCGATTAAGAAACAAATACCTATTTTGAAGAAAAGCAGTGGCGTACTATTTTTTTTGTCGGAATTATTTATTTTTTTGCTGTCACGCACGCCAATGCTGGAATTGTCAAAACTATTTGGATCGAAAAAGAGTCTCTTCATACCAGTATAGTGCATACCAAAGCTCAATTTAATATCTTAAATCGTTTTCGAGATATTTAAAAAAAAACTTATTTTTTGGACACCCTGTATCTCGAAAAGGAAGCACTTTCAGACATATGTTTATTAAGCAATTTTAACTCTAAATGACTTCAATAACACGCCCTTAAGCTATGGACCTCGAGTCATGGAACACCCGTATAACGCGAAGTGGAATGTTTTCTACCTATGCACGTGTTGCGGTTGAATTCGCGGCGCTCGTACGCCGAAAGTATTCGTCTGACAAAAAAATTAATCAGGCATGAATTATTGGAAATTTTCTGTAGAACAATTTTATACATCACTATTTTTGTCGAAAAATCAACCGGTAAGGAGATACTTTCGAAAAACCGGTTTTTGGTGCCATTTTACCCAAAATGGTGCCATTTCCCATATCGGTACAAGGTCGCAAAGTGAAAATTTGGTTAGAGCACCTCAAAATCTATAAGACTACCAATTTTCAAAACTTCCGCTAAACTTTCCAGCTAAAACTACCAACTGACTGAACTATAAATGTTAAATAAAGAAAATATGCAGTGTCTCACTGTACCTTTGCAGTTGGTACAGTGGGACAAAACAATTTTTTTCTTTAAATTGTTGTTTTACATTCAATGTTTATTTTTTTGTTCAATTAAGTTTGTTATTGTATTCCATAAATAGAAATA
Organism: Melanotus villosus; assembly: GCA_963082815.1. Classification (NCBI taxonomy): domain Eukaryota; kingdom Metazoa; phylum Arthropoda; class Insecta; order Coleoptera; family Elateridae; genus Melanotus; species Melanotus villosus. Next base: position 49,841,348 of record OY720421.1, on the reverse strand, counting down.
AAAGGTATGTTACGTTCCAATTCAAGGACAAATCACTGATAAGATATTCATTTATATAATACCATAAAACCTCCCAAATGAGGACACCGTAGCGACCGTAAAGCAGTGTCTGCATTTCGGAGGTGTCTGCATTTGAGGTTTTTAACGATTAAGGTATTTTTAAAAATAAGAAACAACTTAGAGACCCTTTGAACCTTTAAAGGAAAACTTTGACAAACAATTTTTAGATATCCATATTACTTGCTTCTTAGGAAGGATTTAAATGATCCCTTCGAAAAGTATCTAGTTTCTAGTCGGCAAATTTAAGAAAGCAGGTTTAGCAAACAATTTCTGGGAACTCTGTAAATAGATATCCATTTATATTTTTAAAAGCATATTGAATAATAAGTATGTGGTAGAAAAGGTTTAAATAATTTTACATATTTTCTAAGATGTTTGTGTCCACAAACAGGAGTTCTTGACATACATTGTCAGTGTCTGTATTTAAGAGTGTCCGTATTTTAGAGTAGAGGAATATAATATCTTCAGTGATTTGCCTCTGTAGTTCAATTGGTGAAGCTTTGGTGCATAAAATCGAAAGTCAGTGGTTCAAATCCCAGCAGTGGTAATATTTTTCTATATAGGCTGTATAATTTTTATAATTCAGTAAAATATGTTGAAGGTTGCACTAAAATGTTCAGCATGTTAAAGAAACATCAATCATAGTTAACTACAACTGTATTGTATTATTACGCAAATTCTGTAAAAAAATATATTGCTGTGTTGTGTTGTCTAAATCAATAAGCATTAGTTTTTCTATACCGTCCGATCTATAAAAAAGGCCCCAGCTTATAGTGCTTTTATTATTAATATTACACCCAATAAACTATATATATTCTTAAATGGCATTATAAAAGCTATATTTTCCCATTATAACTTTCTCAATATCAGTCAACTGTTTTGAAAGGCGATATTCAACTTTCTTATTTTAAATGCAACACCCTGTATATTTTATTTTTTTTTGATAGATTTTTAAATTATCGTTCTAGGGGTACCATATAAGTATACTTTTAATACATAGATGAAAGGTTTTTTAAATTTAATACCTAAGATCTAGTAGCGATGATTAAATACAAAACTAACATGATATTCACTCATTTAACAGTACTATTATTAACCAAATTACTGAATAAAATGCATAAAACGAATTAACAATACCAATACCAATACCAAAATTGTTAATTCGTTTTATGCATTTTATTCAGTAATTTGGTTAATAATAGTGCTGTTAAATGAGTGAATATCATGTTAGTTTTGTATTTAATCATCGCTACTAGATCTTAGGTATTAAATTTAAAAAACCTTTCATCTATGTATTAAAAGTATACTTATATGGTACCCCTAGAACGATAATTTAAAAATCTATCAAAAAAAAATAAAATATACAGGGTGTTGCATTTAAAATAAGAAAGTTGAATATCGCCCTTCAAAACAGTTGACTGATATTGAGAAAGTTATAATCGGAAAATATAGCTTTTATAATGCCATTTAAGAATATATATAGTTTATTGGGTGTAATATTAATAATAAAAGCACTATAAGCTGGGGCCTTTTTTATAAAGCGGACGGTATATCGATATAGTACAATTTTGTAAAAGACATTTACGAATTATTTGAAATATTGTATAGACCACATTAAAATAAATTAATTAAATAAGTAAAAACTATCCTCAAAAAATCTTATAGTTATACAATTTTTTTTACATTCCATCCAAATATAATTAACTGTATTTGTGAACTTTGCAAAGTATATTAGGAGACACTATGACTTACATTAAAATTACAAGTAATTTAATAGGTTACTAGTGTTAATACTGAATAAAACAATAAAATACATAGTTTTCTTACATAAATTCCAACTGTTGGGCATATTCTCTTGATATATAAGGCACTTGATCAGGCGCCATTTTCTTTGACAATTGCAATGCCTGATCCCATTGCAGTAAATCTCTTCGCATTTCAAGAGCAGCTGAAGGGGAACTTGAAACCAAAAACCACTTCTGCGCACGATCATAATTATTTAAAAACATTGCAACATATCCTGCTATCAATTTGTAATCTTCTATACAAAAAATTTCTTCTAAAGCATTTACTAATGCAAGGTCTTCACATTGTCTGTATGCTCTTAAAGCTGATTAAAATACAAAGTATATTAGAAAAAATACAGAAATATACTTCATTAAATCTACATAAGATGAACATACCGGAAATTGTTATCATGACATGACAATCAAGTTCCTAATTTAATATAATTCACACAACGTTTTAAATATTTGTTTCTTGTTTTCGGTGTAAATAAATCATGGCAATACCTTTCTTGAGTACCTGAAGGGTACATAATACAAAAATGCAAACTTTAGAAGTTGTATCCAAAGGTAAAGGTAATTGCACTTATAGTCCACAAGGGAATGTCGCCGGCAACATGGAGAGTTAAGGCTTCCTAAGTCGCTTTCATACCTAATTGTCTAGCAAGCTATGCGTACGTAATAATGTGGTAAACACCATATCTTCAACAACTACCTACCTTCCCTACCCCAACACTATATTACAGCTCTCAATTATTTTCAGTGACTAGATAGGCCACCTGCCGAAATCCGACTCAGGTTTGACCATCCGCATTGTAGTCGAGTGCCTTAACCTCTCGACCACTCAGACAATAGATGTGTCTAATAAATTTTACATAAATTTGAAAGTAGATCACCTTAATTTTGGTTTTATTCGGCTTATCTATCTAATAAACTATTATTATTATTATTAATAATCAAAAACCATTAAAATTGTTAAAAAGACATGCAAAAGTATTTTAGCTGCTAAAACTAATACTATTGCAATGAAAATTCTAAAAATGCTTGTTTTTTTATTTGTTTTTTGAGCAATACCTAGGTTTAAGCATGCCGTGCATCACTGGCGTGCGGTCCATGGAAGCGATGGAAGCACCGCTTCCCTTGCCTTCATTCATAAGGCAAAACAATTTAATTTATTAATTTTAACGTACTGCTGAAACAAAAATAAAATTAATAAATTATATTGTTTGCCTTATGAATGAAGGCAAGCATCGCTTCTATGGACCGCATGCCAGTGCAGTGCATCGACTGCTATTTAGCACTAGAATTTTACCAAACCTGTGGGATTCCATCCCAAACATCGCACTGATGCAGGACCTATTAATTTACATCGCATTCGAAATAAAAAACCATAACACTAACGAGGTCTACTTTCAAATTTATTTAATATTCATTAGAAATAACTTCTAGTGCTTAAATTTTTATAAAACATGCCCACCAAGTATAGCTATATGAAAAATATTGAGGAAACAAGTTTTTCAACTTTTTGTGCTTGTTCACACAAAGCACATTGAAATCAGGAAAAGTTCTATTCGACTATGGAAAGATCCAATATAGTGTCCATAAGAAATAAATAGCCTGATGATGGTAGAAGTCAAACAAAACATTCTTTTAAAGTTGTGATTGCCTTAAGAAAATGTTTTTAGTTCTTTGTTTTATTTGTTCTTTAGTTTATTTGTAATGATGATAGAGATTAGGTTAACTAGACAAAGTAGTGGTTTTTAATGGGGAATTCAATGGCCTAAAGAAATTTGATATTTAAGTGCAGTTAAAAAGTTATTGATGAAAACAAACAAAAATCGCTTTTTCTATTATTTCACGTAATTAATTTATTGTTAGAATTAGAAAAATGTGCTCCAAATACTTTTTGAATAATGTTATGTAGATTAACCCTTTCACTCATGAATTTTCAATTTTTGAAATAAAATTCTAATTTTTGGTATACAGGGTGTTTCTTAATAACATGCTAATATTTAAGGAGGTTATTCTTGGGTCCATTTTGAGAAAAAAACTTCATATGAACATATGTCCTAAAGGTCTTAACTTTTGAACTACAGGGTGCTAAAGTTTTAAGAAAAAAATCTTTTTTTTATGATAACTTTGGTATGACCCTAGATATTTTTGTGAAACGTAGTAGGCATCTTCTATGCATCAAAAGGCATTTTTTGCTGTACAACATAATTTTTTATTCTTGTCAGTGGCGTTCGTGCGGGATTTGCACTGAATCATTTTAAAGAGAAAAGTGATACGCCACTGCTTTTTCTTAAAGTAAAAATTATTTTTGAAATCCTCATTCCTTTCTGAGCAAATCTGGTCTCTTGATTTTTTTCGTTTGACGTACGGTTTTTGTATAAAAAAATAAAATTCATTCATTTGCGTCTCGCTAGACCACTTACGAGATAAAACAATTTATGTAACTTTAAACAAAAATTTATTTAAGAGAATACTTTTTAAACGGTAACATTATAAAATTATGTTGTACAGCAGAAAATGCCTTTTGATGCATAGAAGATGCTTACTACGTTTCACAAAAATATCTAGGGTCATACCAAAGTTATCATTAAAAAAAGATTTTTTTCTTAAAACTTTAGCACCCTGTAGTTCAAAAGTTAAGACCTTTAGGACATATGTTCATATGAAGTTTTTTTCTCAAAATGGACCCAAGAATAACCTCCTTAAATATTAGCATGTTATTGAGAAACACCCTGTATAGGTAGTAGAAATTATTTAAAAATTTTTGATGTTTTCAAAATTTGATTAGCACTTCCGGTTTTTGAGAAATTTTTTGTGCACTATGGTGTACATTGTGAGTCAATGGAATGCCGAAGGAATATTTAATTATTTTTAAATTAAAGACACGTCATTTTCTATTATGTGTAAGAGCTTTGACTTAGTAAGAGGTCTTTTAGCTTTCAGTTTTAGAGTGTAAACTAAAAGAAATTCACATTTATTTTAAATAAATTTTAAAAAGTTAGGTTATGTTACTTTTTCAAATTATTCCACTGTCTCACCATGTACACTGCTGTGTACACAAGTTTTAATACATATAAAAAAACAAACACCTAATGTAAAACACAATTTAATAATGTCGTTTTATTGAAAGCACTTTTATCAACACAGATAAAAATACAATTACGTTTTCAACATAAATACTGTCATAAAAAACTTCTAAAAGTGGAGCCTTACAACATACAATTCTACCGTCTAGCAGATTTGGTAACTATTTTATCTCAAACATTTTTCTCAACAACAATAGATGGCAGTGTAAATTTTATATGCTAAATTCACATGTGCATTTGAGTGTACAGCATGAACAAATGGTTGTAATTCACTTCGTTTTTTATTAGAACACCTATAAAGTTCTGTACACTATAGTGTACACCGTGAGCGAAAGGGTTAAGGTAGATTACATGATTTATTGATAACTGTTACTAAGATAGCCAGTAAACAAAGCACACACCATGTCACAGATGTGTCAGGAATTTACATAGAAAAACACACGATATTAACAGAAAATGTAAAACGAAATATACATTATTAAAAAGTGTAATGCACAACAATACCAATTCCATAATAAATGTTGACAACGCGGCCACTTATGTGTTTTTCTTTTATGTTAATATGTAAATTTTTATACTGCATGGTTTGTGTTTTCTTTCACGGCTGTCTTGGTTTAGCAATAAAAAATCTATAAATCAATATTTCTTAAGTTTTTTTCAAGTTTATTTGACAATTTATATTTAATTATACTGTGACGCCCTTTTTAAATTCATAGCAACCCCATTATGAGACTTTTTGGACACTCTTTACACATCTGATATTTCCTGGACTGCATAAGTAATTCGAATTCTAAAGCATCGGTATCAACATGGTTCGCAGCTCTAATAATAACTATAGTTTTTGATAATACTTCAAAAATACTTACCAAGTTCAATTTCTAAACTTTTAAGAGCTTCTTCTGCCAATCTGCTCCAAAAATTCTTCAATTTGAGTTGTTGACAAGTTGTCCAAGCAGCGCTGTATCTGAAACATTTACAGGGAATGTAGTGTATAAACAGCAAGAAATAGGTATATCTTTGTACCTATGCAAGGCAAGTTGCTTGTTAAATAAAGTTTCTAAAAGTTTTTGGTCAGGTTCAAGATTTCCTAATTGAGAGGATTCATGAGTCGATAATGTTAACTGAGTTAATTGTCCACCTGTCGTTGCAAGTATTACTTCTCCACTATACATAAACAACGGCAACTGTTTAGAAACTAATGCTGTTGTACCTACAAACTCAACTGATGGACCTGTAATTACATATAACATATAAAATGAACTTCTATTTTCTTCAGTTAATCAACGTTCAGTAATGGTATACTTATATTCACAGCAGCACAGCACAGTGAACCACAAAGTGTACCAATTATTTCATATAAGCACATACAACTGCTCAATCATTTAACTGATAAAATCATTCTGAATGGCTCTTCAAAATCAAGTGAACAAAATGTATGTGTTTGTGAAAATTTAAATTTTTCATCACTGTTAACTAAGTATAAGAATATAAAATATAACATTTTAGTTTTTGCCTACTTTTTACAGAAATATAAGTATGTCACCAACTTTGCAATTCTAAATGAATATTGAATGATTAATATTTTGTATGGAATTTTACATAATAAATGTTTGTTTTCGATTACCCTTTGTTTAAAAAATAATACTGTTTAGTAAATACTTACCGTAAACCGAAAATTTATTATAAATATATGTAAAAATTTCAAGTTCGTTGTAAACAATGAAAATATTTCTATCTGCTAGATTACTGTCCCATACAATACCAGTAACTAAATTTGGTAACTGAGGAATAGGAACTACCTCAGAGTCAAGCTAAAAAAAATAAATAACGTTTAGTTTAACAATTAAACATTTTCAATTACCGCATGTTGTAAAAGGTTGGGAATACAATTTAACCACATTGTGATTTTTTAAGGAGTTACCGAATGCGTAATGAAATTTCTCAATTTTTATTTATTTATGTTTTTGTAACGTTAAAACTAATAATTGTAATGAGGTGAAAATTGACACATTTACATACCGGGTGGTGACTTGGCCGACGCAGCATAGCAATTACAATGGTAAATCCGGATTGCCAATTATTTGCTTCCCTAATTATTTTAGAGGAAAAGTGTATTTAGGTTTTTTGTAGAGAAAAAAATTCTACATCCATACATACCATAGCTTTTTAGTTTTTAGATTTCTGAAACCGGAAAATCCGGAAAATGTAAAGTGCCAGTTTTAGAAAAATCATTGATGCCATGGAATTATGAAATCAAACAAACGTGCTTGCATTTGTCATTCCTGTTTGACGTCTGTAATTTACGATAAGCAATATCGGTTTTGAATATTGCTGTTTCATGTTTAGAATTCTGAGATCGAAAAAACTGGAAAATTAAAAATGGCACTTCTAGAAAAATCAGTGATACCTTTGGTATTATAAAATCAAACAAGCGCGCTGATTTTCTGCCACCTCCGTCATTAAATTCGACTTATAATAAAACCATGAAAAATATAACAGAAAGGGTAATTTTATTTTTTCTGAAATCGTCAAGAAAGCTTGTCATGACAGAACTCAAGTTGGTCATGAAAGTGTCACTTTACAAGACTAGTCACTTTCATGATTTTTACAAGACTCATCTGTCACTTTACAAGACTCATCTGTCATTTTTAGACTGCAATTGAATTAGAAATCGTCACTTATCTTATGAAACGTTTATTTAATATAATTAAAAACACTAACAATGAAATACAACAAATTATTAATTGGTATTAGAACTATTAAAATGAAAATTAATGTTAATGCTGCCGACACTAGTATTATGCACATTAGAAAAGTTTATTCCAGGTATATAATTCAAAGCATTATTATTTCTGTTTTCTGTTGCGTTAGCTATGTTTGACAACACTACTTTTTCGTTGACATCCATGTTAGGAATATTAACATTGTCAGCTACAGCAGTCTGATCAAATGCACTTGTTGAAGGAATTTCACTCGCGCTATTTTCCGTGAATGCACCTTGACCTTGCTGTATCTTTTTGGCAATTTTTCTTTTATTTTCTAATGATTCGGCTACATAGCCCTCCGCTACTCCTGTAGAAGACCATCCGCCGTGTCTTTTAAGGTCTTCTATGCCACTTCCACCATCAATCAACAAAGTTGCTGATGTTCTCCTCAAGGCATGGCCCGTATATTCCGCTGCATTTTGTAAATGAAGAAAACCAGCTATTTTAGCAGGTATCTTTCCGAAGGTATGAATTCCTACAGCCTGAATACTGCATTTACCTTGTCTATATGAAACAAATAAACGCCGGTGTGGTGTATGAGCAGGGCGAAGTGCTAGGTATTTTCTATATAAGGCAATATTTCCGGGTTCGCCAACATCGTCCAAAATTAAAAATCGTCTTCGTTTGTGAGTTTTCGAATCTGGAATGTTCACAATGAGAGTATCATTCTTGTCTTCAATGTCATCTAGAGTCATCTTCGTCAACTCATCGCAACGGCATGCTCCGGCTAGTCCAAAAATTAATACAACCTGAAAATATAAGCCGCCAATTTAGATTATTTTATAATTTATTTATTAAAACTACTTACTTTTAACAATAGGAAGTCGTGATCGGGAGCTTTTCGAAGAAACTCGTTTATCTCATTTCTTGAAAATACTCGGGACTTTTTTGCTTCATATCCTACCGATTTTCTTTTCAGATATGATTTTAACTTTAAATAATTTGCGATATTGATGTTTTCTTTAATTAACAGCACGGCTCTAAGCATTGAATAAATACTCCAGAGGCTTGAAGACTTGTAAATTTTACTTTCTCCAGCAAAAAAAGCCAGCATCACTTCTTCCGTAACTTGATTAACTTTTTTGTTATTACACCAGCTTTTGAACTTTGCATATTGTTTCTCATATCTTTCTTTGGACTTATCCGGAAGCAATTCTTCCACTGCAGCAGCAGCTTCTTCAATTATTCCAGTGGGAAGAGTGTTTTCCATATTATAAAGCACTTTACAACTGTTTACAACACAAATTGTGATGCTTAAAAAATTTGTTGACAATTCATTGTCATGGATATCAACTTCTCATACGACTCTGATGTTGATATATTTTTTCAGTTTAAATCTATTTTTAGTTTTTAGAAAAACGATTTCAGAAAAAATATAATACATCACTGGTCATGAAAGTGTCTCTGCTTGACTCGGAGGCTTTAAAGAGATACTCGGACGCTACGCGTCCTCGTACTCTTCAATAAGCCTCCTCTTCTGCAAAGTTTCACTTTCATGACTTGTAATGTAATATACTATATTTTAACAATAGGAACACATAGGTAATATTTCAACAAAACAAAAAACACAGATTACAACAAATGTTCGAACAAATCACCATTAACTGCTAGACAATGGCATAGCCTGTCATAAAAATGTCGTCTAACATTTGCCAGTTGATACCTACTTATTTTGTCACATTCGGCTTGAATTCGATTTTTTAATTGTTCTAAATTCTGAAATGTTTGTCCACAATAAATTTTTGTTTTTAAATGTCCCCAAAGAAAAAAGTCGTTAGGTGAAAGATCGGCGGACCTGGCAGGCCAGTTAATTGCATAATTTGGACCGATAATGTTATGGGAAAAACTGTCATTTAAATATTCACGCACATTACGGCTGTTGTGTGCAGGACAGCCATCCATGTGAAACCAAATCTCTTGGTCTTCCGTATTAACTTCAGTCACTGCCGGAGCTATTTCGTCTTGCAAGAGCTGTAAGAACCGTTCTCCTGTTAAGTTTTCATGCAAAAAAAACGGTCCTATAATGTGATGACCTAATAACCCCACCCAAACGTTAATCTTTTGGGGATATTGGGTTCTGGTTTGTAGAACGGTGCGTGGATTCTCGCGTGCCCATATTCTGCAATTTTGCACATTTGGCTCATTATTCAGGGTGAACGTCGCTTCATCCGTAAAAAGAATGTTTTTTATAAACTCCCTGTCTTCGTTGCATTTTTCCATCATTTGGAAGTAGAATGCACTCCTCCTCTCCGCATCACCTTCACGCAACTCTTGGTGAAACTGGTGTCTATAAGAGTGAAACTTATGTTGTTTTAAAATTTTCAGGACTCGGGAGTGATGCAAGCCGACGTTGTTTGCGATTTGCCGTAAACTTACGTTGGGATTTTCAGCCACTGCCGCCAAAATATACAAAGTGTTTTCATTTTCTTCATTTTCATGTAAGTTTGGAACGTTATTAGTACACTTACAATTATTTAACACTGTGCCTGTAGCTTCAAGTTTGTGTACTATTCTCTCAATCGTCGTACTGCTTGGGATTGGCCAATAGGGATATTTTGCGCTAAACAACGCACTTACTTGACGCGAACTATTGTCCATATAATACCATTTTACCATTTCAACCTTTTCTACTGTTGAATACATGTTACAAAGAACAAAATTTAATATTGACTATCGTAAATTACAGACGTCAAACAGGAATGACAAATGCAAGCGCGTTTGTTTGATTTCATAATTCCATGGCATCAATGATTTTTCTAAAACTGGCATTTTACATTTTCCGGATTTTCCGGTTTCAGAAATCTAAAAACTAAAAAGCTATGGTATGTATGGATGTAGAATTTTTTTCTCTACAAAAAACCTAGATACACTTTTCCTCTAAAATAATTAGGGAAGCAAATAATTGGACAATCCGGATTTACCATTATAATTGCTATGCTGCGTCGGCCAAGTCACCACCCGGTATATTAGAAAGAACATGATCTTATTGCAATAATTTTTGATACAATCTTTTTCGGTGCTGCCGGTAATTTTGTGGAATAAAATGTTATATTAGTTTGAAATCGCAAAAGTTAACCATATTTCAAGAAAAACATCTCTAAAATTTGAAATAAATACTATATGCACAGGGTGGTGAATTGCTTCACGCACCATACGAAAGAAAATCTTTTTATTCAAAATATTCAACAGGAAGGAAAATTATTTTATGAAACAATCTCAATGGGGAAATAATAGTACAAGCCCAGAATCATATCATTTGGCCCAGTTTATATTCAACAGATAATATTTTAAACAACTTTATTTTATAGACAAAGTGGAATATATTTTCAGACAAATCGTTTTAACAATAATCGTAATAACTTTGAACAACATGTTATTGCTGTTAACAGTAATAAATTACAAACAATAGTTAGGTAACAATTACCAAAAAATTACTATAACGATTCATTTCATTTGGCCCATCTATTTAAATGTGATTTAAAGTTCATTTTCTTTCTCAAATCAGCCTATGGTTAAAACAAAATAATTGCTTATTGCTGCCTCTTGTTTAGTAACAATTTGACAGTCTGGTTTCATTATTTAGTTTGGAACAAAGGTTCGTGGTAAAAGTTTATCGACTGATTTACGGAAAGTTATTGTTAATTTGTCTACTTCAGGTTTATCTTGTGGCAAAATTGCCGAACAACTGAAATTGTCACGCTATACCATTAGAAATATTGTAAAATGACATAAAACTACGGGATCAATAACCGAAAACCGAATTTAGGTAGAATTTCAATTGTAACACCAGCAAATTTAAGATCTTTATGGCGTATTTTGAAACAAAACTGTGGAAAATTAAGTGTAGAATGGAACAAACCAACCGGTAATAATTTTTCAAGATCAACTTGTCTTAGAGTCATCAAAAAACTGGGTTTTAATTTTTATAAAGTAAGTACATCAGGTAAGGAAATAACTTTTCTATAAAGGTACTCAATTTTAGGCAAAGGAAAAAACCTTTGCTAACAACGAAACAAAAAAAGAATAGACTGATTTGGGCAAAAATCTTTGTAAATTGGACACAAACTCGGTGGAATAGTGAGTGTAATATGGAACGACGAGTCAAGATTCCAAGTGTGTGTTGGAGATAGCCGAAGTAGGGTTTTGAGAACTAAAACTTAAACTTAACATCCTGACTGTTACGCCGAAAAGTTAAATTTTCTGGGTCTTTTATGATTTGGGGCTGCATGTCGGCTCGGGACACTGGAAAATTACACTTCATAAAAGGCACTGTTAAAGCTGCTGAGTATATAAACATTCTTAGAGATAGTTTAATTCCTTCTATTGATAGCTTACAAACAGAGGAAAACGGGTATACCTTCCAGCAGGATGGAGCTGCATGCCATACGGCGAAAATAGTCGAAGAATGGTTGTCAAAACATGATATTAGTTTACTAAATTGGACATCCAGCAGCCCTGACCTTTCGCCCATTGAGACTCTTTGGCATATAATGAAGAAAAAAATAAGAGCTAAGACAGCTAGGACTATTTCTGAATTAAAAGAACGGATTATTGAAATTTGGAACGCGTTCACTCGTGAAGATTGTAAAAATTTGGTAAAAACTCTGCCTAAGCGAATTCAGGCCGTTTTACGAAGCAAATGTGACGGAACACAGTGGTAACTGTAATCATTATATTTGGGCCAAATGAAATGAATCGTTATCGTAATTTTTTGATAGTTGTTGCATAACTATTGTTTGTTATTTAGTACTGTTAACAACAATAACCTGTTGTTCAAAGTTATTACAATTATTGTTAAAACAATTTGTCTGAAAATATATTCCATTTTCTCTGTAAAATAAAGTTGTTTAAAATATTATCTGTTGAATATAAACTGGGTCAAATGATATGATTCTGGGGTCGTATATTTTACAACAAGACACAAAAATGACGTTAATTTCGTGAGATGAGAATTTGTCCACGAGCTGTGTTAGCAGCGAGTAGGGCAATCTCACGAACGAAAAAAACGTACTTCATGTCGAGTAGTAAACGCTATTTTTTCGACAAAATTTTATGTTTGAAATAAGTTTTAATTCGACTTAATTCAAACCGAATTGTGTCAATGCAAATTATTAATAATAATTGTTTGTTTAATCGTTTCCATAGTAAGACACGCATTTTTTATTTTGTTGCCATAGATTTGGAATTCTTGTTTTCATCTCTAGAAGTGAAAATGTTTTCATCTCTAGATCGAAAAAGTCGCACTTTCACATAGAGTGTATCGTGAAGAAAATACTTATTTTCATATCATGTGTAGAAAAAATTATTTTTTCTACTCCTATGTATAAAGTAGTAGTTTCACATACTGATCGCAGTACGTGAAGTCATATTTTTTATATCGATGCGTGAAGTGGAATGCATTTCTTATGGAGTTTATTTTACGCATTTCTGCCATAAGAAGAGCCTATACACTTTTCGGCACGGGTGAACATTTGAATAGATTGCTGCGCTTGTTTTTTGTTTGAACGACGAATTTGGGAGAACTGTCAAGTCAAGTGAACGCTTACTAATTTAACTCATTTTTTAAGTTTGTATTGAGGTCATAGAAAAAGTATGGTGTGCAACACATAGGTGAAGCTAGGTCAGCTTCACGTACTTGTTACACAATATACCACTATGTAACAATTTTTATTTGACTGTTTAACTAATTGACAGACTCGACTGTTTCTTCACAGTTTTTCTGTTATGCAAAATAGCAATTCACCACCCTGCATGCCAACGTTTAAATACTGGCAATTAATACTTTTAAATTTTTGGGATATTTTTTGTTGGAGTCATCTTTCTGTGTGGTTTGTAGATGACACATACCAATTGTGTAATTGGTTTGATTTTTTTATTTAAATATGTAGCACCGAGCTCCAGAAAAGTCAGGTTAGCTTGAAATTTTCATTATATGATAATTTAAATAATTTTTTTTCTGTAATACTGATTAGTATATTTAATACTACATAAATAGCTCTTCATCTAAAAGATGGATAAGATCATTGAGAAATTTTGACATTTAAGTATTTTCATGACATCATAAATGTAACTAAACTTTGTTCACCCAAACCGTGTAGTCGATGTAAACAAACAAGTTTGACAGCGGCTGATTCGCAGAGCAAATGCTTTACGTAAAATTTTTGGCTGCGTTAGTGTACGCACTTGTAACATGTACACAAGTAAGCACCGTAAATACGTACTTATGTAAAAATGCGTCACCGGCTTATCGTATAAGGAAACTTTCCATTTAGTCTGTTACACCCCGAAACTTCTTAAAGAAGCAGATAATAAGGTATGTTCAGTATAATCAATTTATTCTGACCCAGGGAAGCCGTGGTTAACTGCCTTGGTACTTTTACTGACTGTATTAAGACAACCAATAGAATGGCATTTATAAAATTTGTTTTTCCATAGTAAAATCCAGCCAAGGCAGTAAATCTGCTGCTTAATTGTCTTATGAAACAAATAACTATTTTTGTATACTCAATGGTAAACGGCCATTTTACTATGTAGAAAATAGTAAAGAAAAGTGGCATTTTTCACGTTAGAAACCTTTTCCTCATTACAACGCTTGAGTCATTAGCAACCAACACTTTATTCCTAGCAACACAGTCTGTTTGTTTACTTGTTACTATGTACGTGTTGTAGTTGCTATGTTTCCGTACAAACATAACCTTGATAAATTTAACAAATTTGTCTAGAAAATTCAAACTTTTAGTACTTACACAAAAAAATAGCGTATTCAACGCGTAAGAAAAGTGGTTTTCTAGCTCGTGAAATTGTAATTCACTCGCTAACGCTCGTGAATCAAACATTTTCCACTCGCTAGAAAACTGCCACTTTTCTTTACTTGTAGAATAATCTACTATTTTTCAGAACTGTCAAGAAAAGTTGACTTTTATGTATGCAATTCAATATGTAAAATTCTACTTTTTAGTACAGAATTACTTTACCGGACATTACCATTGACGACATCAGTTAAAGTATTCTATGGCCGTTGCTATAGACAATTTTGAAAAAATAGTATATGTGTCTCAGTATTTTGTTGGCCACCGCTGCACACTTCAGCCAAAAATTGTAGCCCTCAGTCACTAACATATTTTTTGAGCCGCATAAATAACTACTAAACTTAATTTAAGCCACACCAGATAAAAGAAAGCAACTTACAGCATTATATAGGTAGCCTTGCGCTTTCACATCTAGAAATACAAGACGTGTTCCAGCAGGATCAACAAAGATATTATTAATACCAACTGAATGTTTATAATCATTTGCTATGGTCCAATCTTCAATACAAAAATAAAGCAGCTGACCCATCTACAATACAATACATTTCAAGACATTATTTACACATTAAATAATATTACAATTTTTTACAACTGTTTAAGAATAACTAAATACAGTACAGAGCCAATAATTTATTTAGACTTTTGCTAATCCAAACATATTAGTAAACATGATGATGGGGATAAAATCAATTAAAGTTCCCATAATTCACAGTTGTGGTAAATCCACATTATTACTTTCAATGAAAAATAAATTGAATGGGCGATTTTCTACGTACTTATCTAGTAGTACGTTTTTCTGTTTCTAAGGTGACAGATATAAAAACAATGTGTAAATGTTTTCGTGACTAATCAGGGAAATGCAATTTTCGCGCCGCATTTCTGGAGCAAAAGTAGTACTTTCGCTCCGGTTTCAGAAAAAAATAGTTATTTATAATACAAGACGATAAAATTGTATTTTATCTTCGAGGGCGTATTTTAGCGTCGAGACGCTAATTCTGCTCGAGAAGATAATTAAATTTTATCGTCGTGTATAATACTCTATTTTTTTCTATGGCATTTATTTTAAAGGAAAAAAAATTATAAAATAAATTTTATTTGACATTTATCTGACATTGACTTTTAAAAAATTACAAATCGAGTAACGTTTTAAAATGTCATTAGTATGGGCGTACAGTCGTTAAAGTACTACTTTATCTACCCTTGCTGTTAAAGTAGTACTTTATCTACCCTTGCTGTTAAAGTGCTACTTTAGCTACTCAAATTAATAGATAAAATAGCACTTTAACGGTTGCTATAGAAAAAATAGTACTACTTTAACAACTGTACGCCCATACTAATGACATTTTAAAACGTGACTAATCTGTAATTTTTTAAACGTCAATGTCAAATAAATATCAAATAAAATTTATTTTATAATTTTTTTGCTTTAAAATAAATGCTATAGAAAAAAATAGAGTATTATACACGAGAATAAAATTTAATTACCTTCTCGAGCGTAATTAGCGTATCGACTTGCGTCTCGACGCTAAACTACGCGCTCGAAGATAAAATTTTATCGTCTTGTATAATAAATAACTATTACCTACAGCTAGCTACACCAAGGAGACTTGTTTAATTTTGTTTATCATGAATCATAATTCATAAGTCAAAGCGTGTGCACAACATATTGAAAAATGGCTACAATTTTTTCATCTCAACACTTTGTATATCTTAGTAACCGTTGGAAATAGGATCTATGTTTATATAGATATCGATCTTTCCAGTGAAGTTCAAGTGATAGCATGACTATCGCAGCCAATGCTTTCAAATGAGTAAAAACAACCCAATAGTATAAAAAAGAAAAATACATACCAAGAAGAATATTAAGAAGCAAATAAATGAATGGAAAAGTCTATATAACTAAAAAGAAAATTACAACAGGTAAGTCATATAATCTGAACTAATGACACACTCCCGGACTTATGAAGAATTCAACCTCAAACCAAAGCAGAAAAGCATATCTAAAAAACAGATTTTCAAATGAAATTAAAATAGAAAATTTTTTTGAGTCCAATAAATTTAATATTTAATTAAAATTTTATTATACTTTTGATATTTGAATTATCAGTAGCTTTAGGACTGAGCAATCCAAGCAACTGCCCAGAGCATTACAAAATAGGATTCATTTTCAGGTTAAATTAAAAACTATCAGACAATCGGACTACACAAAGTTAAAAATTTATAACACACAATAATGGTAACAGATCATCAAAGTACAAGGGATGCACTTTCTGCTTCAAAAACAGAACTAGCGAATCAAAAAACTTAACCCTTTGGTTTAGTTGGAACAACTTATTAAAGACAGTAACGAAACAGGACTGGAAATTAATTTTGGAAAAATAAAGATTTAATTGATTATGGATAACAGTAAAAATCGAATTCAAAATTTAATAGCTGCAATTCACATAACAGATGTATTGTACACTCTTTGATTATACTTACGCCAATTAATATCTTTTAAAGACAGAACTCAAAAAGAAGTAAGATGTAGAATTGCAATTAGTTGGAAAAAGTTTAGGTTCACTGTATTTAGTAGGCATACTATTAATGTTTTTAGGTGAAGTAACCATGTGAATCAATACCATTACTACTCAGCAGTTGAAAAATACCTTTTCCCACGACCATATAAGAAAGTCGCTCCTAACGCATAACAAACTAGGCGCGAAAGTTGACAATATCACCCGTGCGATTGACTTTCGCAAAACAAATGAACAACCCGTGCGATATGAAAACGTATAGGGATATATCGCACAGTTTGCGCAATAATAGGAAGCTGCGGCCGCTTCAAAACAAAAAATGACGGTCGTTTTACCTGAACTGTCAATGTTACTTTTTGACATGTACATTTTTGGTCGTGGGAAAAATAGTGTTCGTAACTCGTTCGAAAGGCAAATATCTCCGCTCGTGTTTATAAATATTTCTACTCGTGCTCCGCTACGCTCCGCACTCGTATATCTATTTATAAACACTCGCTTGATATTTGCTACTTTCGACACTTGATACGAAAATAACTAATTCTTATATATTTTTTTATATTTTTATATATGAAAACAATTTTTCAATGATACTTACATCTGTAGCATAAATCAGAAAATCTGTAGTAAGTGCATGACAAGTAATAACAACATTTGGTGAATGAAAATCAGGGAATATGATGCTTTCTCTGTCTTCGTGATTTATTTCTGGTTGTTCTATCTAAAATAAAAATAGTTTAGTTGAAATATGGATTATTTCTATTGTTGGTTTTTAATAAGTGAATTCATACCATATGCAACTGAATCTTTCCTTCATATAAAACAGATGCATATTCTACATTAAGTCTGATACTCGTAACCACTCCAAGATATTGTCGATCTCTCAGGAGAAGTGGAGTATCCTCTACTCCAGCTTGTGATTTTGTTAAATCATAAAACCAAGCCCTATTATTCATACCAGCTGCAAGGTGATATGGCCCTACAGCTATAAAATTAGGTTCCGTTTCCAAAGAAATGGGTATTGGTGTAAATTTTGACTAAAAAAAAAAGAAAACACTAATAATAAAAAGGCGATTGATACATAAATATCAAAATAGTACCTTGTCAGCTGAAAAATTATATAAGCTAACTTCAGCAAGACTCGATAGTACGGCAATTCTAGCACCTGACACAGCAGAAAGGGTAGGCATGTATGATACATAAACATTAAGAGATCCATTTCTTGTACATACTGCCAGTAGTTGCCCATCAGTACTCCAATCAATTCTTTCAATACCTGTCTCTTGGGCTAAAGCAAGCACACTTGATGTTTCTTGTAAATTTGTCATATCATGAATTTTCACACTGAAATAAAAGATCTTTATACATATTTGTTTTCAGTGATTAAAAACAGCTTTTATTCACAAGTGACTAACATGTTTCATTATATACTGCTACCTACTAACTTCAACCAATAACAACCCTAAACAATTAATAATTCCTATAAATGTAACAACAAGAATACTAACATATTATCTCCTACTGATGCAACCTTTCCAATGGCCTGACAAATAGCAATATCTGTTAAACTATTTTTATGGTTTTTAACTTGAAATAATTCTTGTCCAACTTCTTTTATATGAGTAGAAATGGCGATAAAATATCCGGCACTAAACCCTAACAGGATATAACCATCTCCGAACCATTTATAGGTAACTATTGAGCCATAATGTTGTTGAAAAGCCAACTCAATTGGGTTCTCAGGATCCAACATATTGTATAAATATAGAGTTCGTTTGCCCACAATCAAGCTAACCTGGAAAAATAGTAATAATAAAATATAAAGATTAAAAATTTTGCAGCAACTTTTTAAAAAACGTGTTTATACAATTTGAGAGTTTAACAAAGTAGTATTATCAGGTATAGATAGGCATATTGTAATTTTAATATGAATTTTATGGTAGTTGTTTTGCATAAGTATGAGGGTGAGACCAAAAATAAGGTACACCAGTTAGTTCCGTGGTAAATACAGTATTATCTGTTCACTGACCTCGCGGACACTAGATTTATGTTGGCATGCACTGAACAATTGGTACAGATAATTTGCTCTGTAATGTTGTTATTTCTGGTTACTATATGATTGGAGGGAAATTTGAAATCTGACATTTAAACAAATTAATTAATTATAAAATAAAAATTTTCATGCAATGTAACCTAAATGTTGAACCATGAATTTTACCGAAAGAGGACACAAGGCAATTTATCTATGTTACGAAGAATTAAAAACTGCATATGGAACTATTTATGAAAATTTTGATTTTGATATCTGTCAACATGACAGCATAACCCAACATTTCAGGGAACTAAATATCACACTAAATTTTAAAAACATGCAGTGCTGTCAATTCAATAACAAAAAAATGCACCAGATATTTCAATTTAGTGCTTTTCCTAGTTGTGAATAGATAATACATAGAAACAGAAGGTTTCAGTATGTTATACGAGGGCTGTTCTGTTAATTTTTAGTAGCAGGCCATGGACGCATTCAAAAACCAAAAAGTTTGCATCAGTTGAAAACTCATTCTTTGGCAGTTTCTAGTAGCAATTTTGCGAGTTTGAAGTAAAAGCGTTCAGAGATATAAATTTTTGATTTTTGTAAGTCGTTAGCTTTTCACTAAGCATTATGGAAATGTCGCGGAATGCTTTTTGGGCTATGATTTTTTATGATTACAAAAGAGGTTTAATATACACTGACCGGCAAAATTAACGCATAATTTTATATAACATAATATTTTATTGAAAAATTCTAATTAACAGATATGCAAATATGTCAAACAACAGAGGGTGACTTAAAACTACTAAACTGTATAACTAGTCCCGTATACACCTTCCTCTTCCGCAGCGTTCCTCTTTTAATGAAAAATGTAATAACTACGATTGAACACATCAAGAAAAATCAACGGAGTTAAAGGAACCAGACGCAATGTTTACTTGATTTAATATCTTGTATGCCCTCCTCGGGCTTGTATTACTGCTCGGAGACGCCGTGGTATGCTCATGATGAGATTGCGAACGAAATTTTGCTCTATGCTTTCCCATTCCTCTTGCAGCAACTCACGCAGCTCGTGCAATGAAGTAGACCTTGGTCTTCGAGCATGTAGTCGTCTCTTGATATCATCCCATACATGCTCGATTGGATTCAAGTCGGGACTACAAACAACAGTTCAAGCGATTAATTCCAACTTCATTTAAGTAGGTAGTAGCGACAACGGCTACGTGAGGACGAGCATTATCCTGCATTAACAAAAAGTTGCCTTCGATACCAGCTGAAAATGGCAACACATGATCTTGGAGAACATCTTCGATGTAGGAATATGCGGTCACACTGGGTCTATGAAAGACGACAAGATATGTACACGCATTTAAAGAAATGTCTCCCCAAATCATGATAGAGCCACCTCCAAAGCGGTCCCTCTCGACAATTGCACAGTAGGCGTAGCGTTCACCTGTTCTCCTCCAAACCCTCTGACGTCCATCAGCACCCTTCAGTGAAAATGGGCACTCGTCTGTAAAAAGAACTCTTTCCCAATCCGTTATTCCCCGGTTCACATACTGTCGGGCGAAAACTAATCGAGCGGTCCGATGTCGTCTGAAAAGAACAGGGCACACCGCGGGACGTCTGGCGTGGAGATTTGCTTCTCCTAACATTCTCCTCACTGTCCTTTCGCTTATTCGTACACCTCGCGTGGTTTCAAGGTTATCCTGAAGCTCTGGAGCCGTCAGAGTGCGGTCGCGCAGAGAATTAAGTTGCAAGAAACGGTCATCTACCGTCGAAGTCGCCCGCTTGCGGCCCTGTCTTCGTCTTCTGCCGACGCTACCAGTCTCTCTTAGACGTCTATGAAGTCGCGAGATTGTTGACTTCTTCCTTCTTCCAGTAACGTGGTTGCTTTAACTGTATTATCACGGCTTAAAACTGGCATAATTATGAAGCGAACAGTAAAATCCGAAATTAATAATGACAAAAATGGCAAAGATTACTAAACGGTCGAAGATCGAAGCTTTTTAGCGTAAAAAATCAAAATGCCAATATACTGACACACGTAAACTGTAAGCAGTATAAAAACACGATGCAATAATTAACTATGTATAACAAGCCCGCGATTGTTTTTCGGTTTCTGACAGATGGCTACTTCGATATTTTTGAAACCTCTAATTGAAATTTTTAGCTAGCTACAAGTTGTACTATATTTTATTGAAAAATATCCTGTTTTTTTAGATTATGCGTTAATTTTGCCGGTGTATGACCACAGTCACCACAATTTAGTGGCAGCTTTTGGCAACCATAGTCCTTCATTATCCACAGTTAGTTACTGGTTCCGTGAATTTAAACGTGGAAGATACATGTTAGAAGATGAACGAAGACCTGGAAGACTGTTTGTGATGAAAATGTTATACTGAGAAGCTGATTAAGGAAAATCGAAATTTAACTCACACAAACATTCAAGAAGAATTAGGCATTGGATCATCAGCAGTAGATTGCATTTTACACAAACAACTGGGAGTAAGAAAGCTGGCAAGTCAGTGGGTTCTGCATTTGTTAACCGAAGAACAAAAACAGGAGCGGGTAGACTGGTGTAGATTTATGTTACAAAAGTTTGATGGAGGATCATCAAAGCAGGTATTTAATATCGTTACAGGTGATGAATCCTGGATATACAATTATGACCCCGAGACAAAACAACAGTCAACTGTGTGGGTGCTCAAAAATGAGGAAATGCTAACAAAAGTTGTTTGCGGTAAAAGTGCAAACAAAACAATGATTGCTTGTTTCTTCGGATACAGTGGTCCAGTTGCAGTAATTTCTCTTCAAAATCGTAAGACTGTAAATGCCTATTGTTGTACAGAAGTTTGCCTACCTTGTTTGAAACATTGTATAGTGCAAGATCTGACTTGCATGGCATTTTGTTACACTACGACAATGCAACTCCGCATATGACTGCAAAAACTGTAAATTTTTACACAAATGCGTAGTCCAACAAAATCATGCATAGTAAGAGTTTTCCTAATGCCAATGCGGCGGTTCCTGAATTTCAGGGAATTTTTGACAACCTTCCAAAAAAAGAGTTTTCTGCCTTTTACTAGAAGTGGTTCCAATGAATGAATAAATGTATTATGGCTAAGGGGGATTACTTTGAAAAACAATAAAATTATTTCTTTAAATATTCCGTAGTTTTTTGTAACTAAAAATTAACAGAACGACCCTCGTATAAGTAAGGTAGGTAGCTATATATACACACAGGTAATTTTGGTTTAATTTGTTAGTTGTCATGGTGGTAATGTATTTTTATAAATTTTGCACTTTTTGCAGAAGATATTGAAAACACATAAATATAATTAGGGCATCCAATCCTGGGATCTCGAATCCCGGGAGATCCTGGGATCTCGAATCCCGGGAGATCCCGGGATCACGCATGCTTTTTGAATTCCGAAATCCCGGGACTCGGAGGCTAAAAATCCCGGGATTTGCGGGATTTAATTTACATTGCGCATTGAACTGCGTGAGATGCAGGATCGCGTCATAAAATACAGCTACGCATTCCGATGAAATTTAATAATTTAATTTGCTGTAAAATTCGGGGATTCACTCACAGAATTTTCAGCGAGGCGCAGTTGGTTGGTAAATTACGCGGGGAACCACAAAACCATTCATATCCAGCACCCAGTTGCCTGTACTAAATTGTCATTGTATTATTAATTTGTTTGCTGCTGCTGTTAGTGCTGTTACGTGTTGTGTTCATCTGTTGACCTAGTGCAAGAGGGACTACAGTTAGCTACTGCAAATATTTAGCAGTAAGTTTTGCTTTGAAATTATTTTTAAAAACAAACCAGTTTACAATACCTTGTATTGTATGAAGGTATTACCCTACTTATTCTAAACTCTGAATATGGATGCTCCATCCTCATCAAATGCGAAATCGGAATATACTGAACATTCCACAAAAAGTAAAGAGCTCAATTCTGTATGGCATTACTTCTTGGTGGAAGTTGCTGCAGGAGAAACAGCGGCTCGACGAAAGGGTTACGAACCCACTTAAATTGTATTAATGAAATTGATCTCAGCTTAATTTCTAAGAGTTCAAAATCCAAATTAGATGACAATGTTTCACCACCTCGACCTCTTCCTATGAAGCAGAGAAAAATTGAAGACTTTTTTGGATCTTCAGAATGAAAACACACTTAACGCAGTTCTTGCCCGCATGACTTCGTTGAATGAATTTTCGTTTAAAGTATGTGTTACTTCTAAAGATTTAAGAAAATGTTTAAAGGCAATGGGACATGATATACCGACTTCTCCAACAACAATTAAAAACAGAGTTTTATAATACAGAGATAAAATTAAAGATTACTGTACTAGTACAATAACAGGACAAAAAGAGGAAGGGAAAACGCTTCAGTCTCACATTTGATGAATGGACATCCTTGGCTAATAAACGATATTTAAATATCTCTCTAAAATATAAAGTGCGGATATATAACACCGTAATAAAACCCTCCATGCTTTATGGGAGTGAAACATGGATCCTAAAGAAAAGTGATCAATATAAAATAGAAGTGTGGGAAAGACGAATACTAAGGCGAATACTAGGTGGTAAAAAGACAGAAGAGGGATGGGAAAGAAGAACAAACGCTGAACTATACGAAATATATAAAGAAACACCAATTACAGAAAACGTAAAAATACGCAGACTCCAATGGCTGGGGCATTTGAAAAGGATGGAAAATACGAGGGTGGTAAAAAACATTGCTTGGAAGAAGGCTGAGGGAGTGCGGAAACGAGGTAGACCGAGGAAGACATGGGGAGAGGCAATAATGGAGGACCTAAAGGAAAAGGAAATAAAAGACTGGAAACAGAAAGTAATGAACCGAAAAGAATGGAAAAAGATTCTAAATAAACGCTAAGGGCCTAAAGGCCTATGTTTGTAAGCGTAGATAATAATAATAATAATAATAATAATAATAATAATAATAATAATAATAATCAAGACCTTGTAAGAGCAATGAATGAAGTACTGCAAAATCCAGAACTGATGCCAGATTGGCTGACTAGTGGAAGTACATTACTACTGTATAAAGGAAAGGATCCAAAAGAACCCAAGAACTATCGCCCAATTACATGTTTGCCGACAATGTATAAGCTTCTAACAGCGGCAGTATCTGAGAGACTATATAATCACTTGGTAACCAACTCGATCCTGCCAGATGAACAGAAAGGATGCAGAAAAGCGTCAAGGGGATGCAAGGATCAACTGCTAATCAGCAAGATGATCATTGAAAATGCAAGGAAGAGAAAGAAAAATCTAAACATGGCATGGATTGACTATAAAAAAGCGTTTGATAGCGTCCCTCACTCGTGGATTGTTGAAGCGCTAAAGATATACCGTGTAAATCCCACCATAACTAAATTCATTGAAGGGTCAATGACAGGCTGGAACACCGAGATGCACTTGTTTCACCAGAATGGCAGCGTAAAGACAGGAAAGATCTCCATTAAGAGAGGCATATTCCAAGGCGACTCCTTGTCCCCTCTCCTTTTCTGTATGTCTCTTATAGCATTGACAAACACGATCAATACAGAAGGACTGGGATATGCAGTTGATGATAACAACACCGTCAGTCATTTATTTTATATGGATGACCTCAAAATATTCACTAAAAACGAAGAACAGCTTAGAAGAGTAATACATATCGTTAAAACATTTAGTGATGACATTAAAATGGAATTCGGCTTGGACAAATGTGCAACTATTGCAGTTAAGAAGGGCAAAAGAGTGGAAAGCCGAAACACTCAACTCGAGAACGGATCAGTCATTAAACAGTTAGACCAGAATGACGTATACAAATATCTAGGAGTGGATGAAAGGGATGAAATCCAACACAAACAAATGAAAGCCAAAATCACACAAGAATATAAAAGACGACTGCGGCTGGTACTTAGAAGTAAACTCAGTTCTAAAAACAAGATCAATGCCATCAACAGCTTAGCCATACCTGTTCCCACCTACAGTTTTGGAATAGTTGATTGGAGATTGGACGAAATAAGAAAAATGGATAGAAAGACTCGAAAACTACTGACAATGCACGGTCTTCATCACCCTAAGGCAGACGTCGAAAGACTATACATCAAAAGACGCAATGGAGGACGTGGACTTATCGAACTGGAGTCTGCGTATAACATTGCTATAGTGGGACTGAGTGAATACATTGAACATGGTAAAGATAAATTCATGAAGATGGTTAAGGCACACGAAGCAAGTAAAGCGAGATGCAACTCCTTAACAAGCATAGCAGACAACATCCGCAAACAGTTCGATCGACCTGAAAACTTAGCTCCAACACCAGAAAACACCGACAATATGAACACCCGACAGAGACGTACAGACTCCGGAAATATCCTGAAAACAAGAATGGAAATGACTAAATTAGAGTACACTCAAAATAAACCCCTGCATGGTCAGTTCTTTAGAGAATTAAACAAGCCATACGTTGATAAAGAACTTAGCTTAGCTTGGCTCCGTAGTTCTGATTTGAAAGGAGAAACAGAGAGCTTACTAATTGCTGCACAAGACCAAGCGCTGAACACCCGGTACCATCAGCAGAGAATTCTAAAGTTGCAAGTCGACAGCAAATGCAGAATGTGCCATCAAGCAGAGGAAACAGTCGGCCATATATTGTCGGGATGTACCACTTTAGCGGCAAACGAGTACACCCACAGACATAACAGGGTGGCCAGTTATGTGCACTGGAAAATATGCAAAGAAGTTGGTGTAGAAGTGTCCGATAAATGGTACTCACATGTCCCAGACGCTGTTATCAACACGCAGGACTGTACCATCATGTGGGATTACGGTATTCAAACTGACCGTACCATTAGGGCCAATCGTCCAGATATAGTGATCCACGATAGGAAGAACAAGAACTGCCTACTTATAGACGTTGCTGTACCAGACGATCGCAACATCATGATCAAGGAAACCGAAAAGATCTCAAAATACAAAGACCTAGAAATTGAGATTAAACGGATGTGGAACACCAAGGCTAGAACCGTTGCAGTGGTTATAGGTACTCTAGGCATTGTCAGAAAGGGAATTCGGAACCAGCTTGATTTGATCCCAGGAAAACCGACAGTCTTTGAGGCACAAAAGATCGCTTTACTAGGCTCAGCACACATCTTGCGTAAAGTCCTTTAGCAGAGGAAATCCTTAGGACTCTGGTTGAGTCCCGGAAGTTAAACCGACAAATGTATAGTCGAGAAATAAGATAAATATAATAATAATAATAATAATAATAATAATAAAATAATAATAATAATAATAATAATAATAATATATATATATATATATATAAGGCTAATCAACCCTAATGGGTTATGGCCTCATCCTTTACAGGATGCTTCATCCCTTAAATTGGAGTGGGATTAGGTCTCCTATACTGTTTTTATAGCATCTTATGTGTTTTGGTGGCCTCTATCACTTTTCTCCACTTCTTTCTATCACTACATTCCAACTTCCAATTTGTTACTTTCAGCACTTTCAGATCTTCCATTATGCAGTTACGCCAGTTGCTTTTTGGTCTGCCTCTATACCTTTTACCATCCGGCTTCCATTCTGTTATTGTTTTGATTGCTCTTGTGTTTTGTGTTCTCATGACGTGCCCGAACCATTTCAGTCTTTGTACCTTGATATACCTCACAATATCTTCTCCTCCCAACCATTCCTCCAACTCAAAATTCATTCGTTTCCGACACTGCCCATCTTCCATCTTTATTGGTCCTAGGATAGCTCTCATAATTTTCCTTTCATATCGCCTCAGTTCTTCTTCCTCATTTTTTGTTAATGCCCATGTTTGCATAGCGTATGAAATTCTCGGCCGTATTATTGTTTTATATACCCTTATTTTTGTTTTTGCCCGTAACTGTTTACTTTTGAAGATGTCCTTATATGTAAAGAAGCTTTTATTTCCTTTTTGGATTCTTTCCTTAATTCTTTTATTTTGGTACGCTGGTGTAGCTACTATGGTTCCTAGGTAATTAAAGTTAGTAACTTCTTCGAAGTTGTATTCTCCCATCTGAAGATCTTGCATTTGTTCTAGTGTTTTATTATACTTCATATATTTGGTTTTTGCCTCATTAATATATAGTCCATAATGTTTTGCCTCTTTTTCCAGGGCTTGTACCTTTTCTACCAGGGCCTTCTTACTTCTGCTGATTATTGCTATGTCATCTGCATAGGCTATTACTTGGGATGATCTGTAATTAATTGTTCCTTGTAAGTCCGTTTTTTTTATCACTTGTTCTAAGACCACATTAAAAAGGATCGCAGATAATGTGTCCCCCTGCTTTACACCCTTGTTTATATTCACTCTATCTGTTGTAATTCCATTTACTTGAACCACAGCTTCTGTGTTTTGCAGTGTCATGCTAATTAGTCTTCTCAATTTTCTTATGATTCCTACACTCTGTAATGCTTGCATCATTTTATCCCTGTTTATCGAATCAAATGCATTTTTGAAATCGATGAAGATTACATGTAGCTCTATGTTGTGCGCATATGCCCTTTCCAGTATTTGTTCTACTATGTGAATAGCATCCGTTGTACTTCTTCCAGGCCTAAAACCTTGCTGGTAGTCCCCAATTATCTTTTCCGTAGCACATTGCAATCTTTCCTTCAACAGAAGTGCTAAGACTTTGTATGTTGTATTTAGTAAAGATATTCCTCTATAGTTTATACTTTTTTCCTTATCTCCTTTTTTATGTATAGGTATTATAATACCCCTTTTCCATTCTTGAGGCATTCTCTCTTCCTTCCATATGTCACTTATTAGCTTGTGTATTTCCATATGTAGTGCAGGTCCTCCGTGTTTTAAAAGTTCCGCTGGTATGTTATCACATCCTGGAGTCTTGTTATTTTTGAGCTTTTTTATTGCTTCTATAACATCTTCTAGAGAAGGAATAGATAGTTCCTCTTCATGTTCTTCTCGATCTCTCATTTCTTCTTCGTTATCAATCTCAGTTATTTGACTTTCATTGAGTAAATGTTGAAAATGATCTTCCCAAATTTTCTTGATTTCTTCTTCTTGATATAATAACTCTCCTTGTTTGTTTTTAAAGCCTCTTACTTTTATTGTGTTCTTTCCTTGTAGATTCCTCATGTTTCGATAAAAACGTCTTGAATTATTATCTCTATTGTCTTTCTCAATTTCTTCCAATTCTTTATTCACTCTTGCATTCTTCTTCTGTTTAAATACATTCTTTGCGATGTTTCTATAATACCTATACTGTTCTTTATCTTCTTCCCTTCCTGTCTGCAGCCATTTTAATCTCGCTTTGTTTTTTTCTTCTGTTCTTATCCTGCATTCTGCGTCATACCATTCTTTATTTTTTTTTTCTGGTTTTGTTTGCCCAATTATTCGTTCCGTTACTGTCCATATTTTCTTTTTTATTTGTTCCCATTTTGCATCGATATTCATGTTCTCTTGTGTTTGATTTCCATCCTGTGCCATACTCTCCCTATATTGTTTTCCGATCTCTTCTATTTGTAACTTCTCAACGGCCCATTTTTTATTTTTTTTAACTCTGCTCTGTTTCTTTATTCTTTCTTCTATCATAGTCATTATTACTAGATAGTGGTCCGTATCTCCGTTTGCTCCTCTATAGGTTCTTGCATCTTTTACTTCTTTCATATGTTTCTTCCTAATCAGGATGTGGTCAATTTGGTTTTCGTTCTTGCCATTTGGATGTTTCCAGGTTACTTTATGGTGCCTTGGGTGTTGAAAATATGTTGTAGCCACAACAAAATTCATTAATGATGTGAAAGCACATAATCTATGTCCATTGTCATTGGTTACATTATGAGCTGTAAATTTACCGCACACCTCTTGTAAGTAGCATTCTATCCCAATCTGTGCATTAAAGTCTCCTATAACTATCACCATATCTCTACTTGATATATTTTCTGTTGTTCTTTGTAGCTCTTCATAAAACTGATCTTTGTCCTCCTCTTCACTTGTCTCGGTTGGTGCATAGGTTGCAATTAATGTTATATTTTTGTGCTTTCCTTTGATGGTTATTATTGCTATTCTTCCATTTATTGGTTTAAACGATAATACTCTTTCTCTAGTACCTCTTGCTACAAAGAAACCCACTCCACCTTGCCCCTGCTTCTCTTCTCCACTGTAGAACAGACTATATTCCTCCTTTTTTATTTCTCCCTTTCCTGCCCATCTTATTTCTTGTACTGCTGCAATATTAATATTGTATTTTTGTAGCTCTTCTGCAATTTCATTCATTTTCCCTATTTGCAATAATGTATTTATATTCCACGATGCTATTTTTTGTCTTGTTTTTTTTTGTTTGTGTTTTTGTTTGCTCATTGCCTTTTTCGTTGCGTTCGTCATCTTGGTTTCAGTCCCTCCTTCCTCCTGTATCAGTTTTTTTGCTGTTCCTCGTTGTTTGTCTCTATAAATTTCAATGTATTCTCCTTCTCGTCCCATTCATACACGTCCTCATCTATTGTTAGCTTCTTATACCCAATTCTGGTTTTTCTTCCTTTTTCTTTTTCGTGTTTGGCTACTTCCCTAATACTTTTTTGTATCTTTAATTCCTTCTGAGTCATGTCGTTTTCTATGAACACTCTCTTTCCTTTAAGATTCTTCTTGTTTTTCATCACTTCATTCTTTTGTTCCCACGAAAACAACTTTGCCAATACTACTTTGTTTCTTTCCATTTTTCCAATTTTTACTGCTTCTTTTATATTAACTACAACACCCACTTCTTTATTCAGGTATTCTTCTACTGTTTTTGGTGTTACATCCGCATTGGGTATCCATCCCTTAATAATAATATTGTTTTTCTTTTTCTGCTTCTCTTGACTTTCTATCCATTTTTCTAGTTCTTCCACTCTTTTCGTCAGCTGTTTTTTCTCTTCATTCCATTTTCCTTCTTTTTTTTCCATGTCTTTTTGCAGTTCTTTTATGGTTTCATTGTTCTTCTGAATTTCGTCTTTGCAGTTCTTGAAATTATCATTCATTTCTCTTCTCATCATTTCTATCGCGTTTAGTACTGCTTCCATTTCTTCTTTTTTTGTTAAGGCGTATTCTTCTTGTTTATTATTTGTTCTTCCAGGTGTTGAAATTGTTTTGATGAAAGACTCTATATTGCTCTCTTTCCCTGGTGTTTTAAATTCCTTTTTCTCTACTTTCTTGTTAGGAGTTCTAATCGTTTTCTTCCTTCTTTGGAAAGTGCCTGCTTCCTTCTCTATTACCTCAAGTTCTTCGTAACTGGTATTTTTCCTCTTTTTTGTTCCCTCGTCACTTGCTAGATTCCCACTGATAACCCACTCTTTATTATCTTTAGTCAAGTTTTTACTCATTTGTAAAATTTCTGAAAAAGTATGAGCAATGCCCCTTGGTATGAAAAATGTCCGTATTTGGGGATGCGTTTGTTTTAACTATTAGACACCAGTATGTTAAAAATCCTTTTATCACAGTTTTAAGTTTTAAAACCTAACCTCTTTTGTAGTTACTTTTACTATATATCTATTATTTTCCTTTTGTTCTTCTATTTTTGAATTACTCCCTCTATTCACTTCTTAATTGTCTAACATTTCGTACACTATTCACTTATTTTTACGCAGTCTTTTAATTGTTTAAACAGTTTATTCGTTGGAGATTTTCACAACAACTTTCACCTTGATAACACTCGACCACTAATAATAATAATAAGGGGTAATGATCCGCTCATGTTGTTTGTTAGGTCACATGAGCAAGCGGGGAACGGGGCCTTTCTTTTTCAAGCGTCCCGCAGGGCTGCATAAAAGCTCGGACTACAAGAGCTCTCACCAGATCGGCATATAGCCGACGGTGCTCCTAATCTTGAGGAGCATGTGACAACCGTCAGCTCAAGAACGAAGAAGGCAGAATACGATCGTCTGATGAGAGAACATATGGGAAAGGCGATACACTCCCAGTTCTTTCGTCATGTGGAGCGAGAGGGTCTATCTCGAGAACTTACCTTCGCCTTCTTAAAGTCGGCCGGTCTGAAGTCCAAGACTGAGGGGTTTGTACTGGCATGCCAGGATGGTGTGCTTAACACGCTGGTGTATCGTAACATCGTCTTTCAGGAACATCTTCCTACTGCCTGTAGAGCGTGTAAGGCCCACCCCGAGACACTTATGCATATATTGTCAGCGTGCCCCTCATACGCTGTGTCGTTATACATCAGAAGACACAATGCAGCCCTGAGAGAGTGCTCTATTATCATCTAAGGCACTCTTACGGTATTGACAATGTACCTGTAATACCGTATGTCCCCGTTGAGATCGAGTCCGTGGTGGAAAATACCAGATGTCGTATATACTGGAATTATTCGTTTCCCACCACGAGACAACTCCAAGCAACCAAGCCGGATATAGTTCTGCTGGACTTAGATGTTAAATGTTTGTATGTCATCGAACTTTCTTGTCCAGCAGAACCTAACATCACATCTAAGGAGATCGAGAAGAGAGAGAAGTATAGAGATCTCTTGTCCGAACTTGGAAAATTGTATCCAGGACATAGGGTCAAGTTGGCCGTTTTGATTATTGGGGTCCTAGGCGGGATAAAAGCAAGCTTCGTCCGGGAGCTTGAGATCATCCCGGAATGCAGGTCAGTTTCGGCCTCCCTGACCTGCAGAATACAAAAAGCAGTACTTCTTGGCTCCCTCCACATCGCGAGGGCGCACGAGGTGGTGTAATCCGTGCTCGCACATCACCAGGGTTTGGGATGCGAGCACGTGGAAGGGCCCTACAGGTGATGCTAGGTATGATGAGTCACCCGACCTGAAGTTGGTAGAGCCTGTAGGAGATCTGGGAACCCTCCAACGTGAGTGATTGGGTGCTAGGTTCTGTCCTATCCCCGGGGTGAACGGAGGAGGGCTTCCCAGAGAGACCATCTGTCCCTAATGGATATAAAAATAATAATAATAATAATAAATATCAATGTGCATAGTTTAAATTCGCAATTTTGGAATACCGGAATGGTAAGAATTTCAGGTTCAATGCCAGCTGAGAACTGTATTGATTTATTAGAAAAGCGGTTAGAAAAATTTGAACTTTCATTAAGCCACGACATAGTGATGGTGCCAGTGTTATGACTCACGTTGGAAGATTAATAGAGCCCTATCATCAGCTGTGTTTTGCCCATAGCATTCAACTGGCTGTTGTTGATGTTCTTTACAAGCGAAATAAAACAACAGTTACATCTACCGGGTGTGGCCTGACATGTGAGACATAGGAGAAATGCATGGGAAATTGAACATAATATTGAAACCACGAAAGATGAACCCTGCCTCATCAATGCTATCCGTATGAAGTAAGATTTTACTTGCTAGTAAAATTAGCATCAGTTGTATTCTCAAGGAATTATGATTGGCGCTTTAACCGGAAAACAAACAGCTGTCAAGTACTTTCAATACGAATTTTAACCTTAAACTATTAATAATCTAACCAATAAATGTACAACTGTATTTCTTCTGCAACGCAATAAACCAAATAAAATGTTCATTTATCTAAACCTCACAACACAAATAGGTACTACAAAAACGAATTCCAATTAAAATAGGAATTTAGATACCTAATAAAATAAAATAATGTAAATGTATTAATAATTTGACAGTTTGACTTTTTAGTGACAACACGCGCATTTGACTTAAACTGCTCTAGTCAAATAAGCACTTTAATCATAACACAGGCTTATTGTAATGCTATCCTTGTCGTGTGCATGGGGTTTGTGAACAAATGTACACGTGTGTTTGTCGTTACTAAATTCAGCGTGTGATGAGGCAGGGGTCATCTTCCGTGGTTCGAACTTTATGTGAATATTATCTTCTTGGCTAACTGTTGCTAACGTTGTAGCTATTCATCGAAAAGTACTTTTTTTTTCAGTCAATTATAGTACAAAATTTATCTGAAATGAAGCAGAAATCGTATTTTTTCCTGATTATTAGACCGATATTAATTCTACAAAAATTTAATCAACTAGACTTGTTCTGATGAGCTGCAGCATCACTATGGAAATTTCAGAATTTAGTACGAACAAATGATGCGCAGCAGGCTTTAAGCAAGATGTCATAAGCTCATAAGGTGCACGTGTGACTTTATTTAAAATATTTATCTGCTTTATTTTACGTTGAGGAGCTAAATTTTCCTAATTAGTTAAGAATCAATTGCTTAATAGCATACTCATCCAAACAAGAACGTACAAAAACTAAACGGTTCAGCTGGAGAGATAAAATTAAGCAATTATCAAAATCGCATGTATTTCTACTATGTCTCACATGTCAGGCCACACTCGGTATCTCTACCGATAGAGACGATATGGAAGACGATGATGCTGGCACTGAGAACGAGGATGACAATTCAGATGATATAATTAATGTTGTGGATACTGTAAATGACAGCGATGCATTTGATTTAACAGATAATTATAATATTAAAGAACTGATTGCAAAAGTGAGATCAACTGTTAAGTTGATTAGACGTTCACCTGTAAATAATTGCGCCCTTCAGGAATATGTCAAAAATAAGCATGGAAAAGAACTCTCTCTTATCTTGGATACCAATACAAGATGGAACAGTCTTCTCAATATGTTGGAAAGATTTATACTCTTAAAGGACTGTGAACAAAAAGCCTTAATCGATTTAAAGAGTTTCATAATGTTTATGAAAAACGAATTGGAAGCTGTTGCGGGAATAATAAATGTCCTAAAACCTCTAAAACTGGCTGCAAAAACTTTATGTCAACGGGACGCAAACCTTATTACAGCAGATGCTACTTTAAAATTTGTACTGCAAAAACTAGGTCGCTCAAATTCAAATTTGAGTAATGACATGAAAGATGCATTAAAAAATCGAATATCGGAGCGCCGCAAAAAAATCTGTCGGGCGTTCTAAGATATCTGCATAATTACCAAGAGAAAGAGAATGACCCTTCATTTAACATGCCGAAAGAAGCATCTGTAACACAAACTATAAAAGCTTTAATAACAAAACTAGTGAAACACAATCCGATTTACGAAAAAGGAACTGACACTGAATTAATGCTAATGTTGTTGCTCATGATAGTGAGAAAAATGATGATGATGATAATGATGATGAAGAGGATGACCTAACATTAGCTCAAATTATTACAAGAAACATAGCTGAAGAAGCAGATGATGAACCAATGTCACTGGAAGATACATTGAAGGAAACTATAAAACAAAGTATGGAACCAGCTCGATCAAGTTTCAGTCACTCCACAGGAGACCCAGATGGTCACTTGCAGATAAAACCTTAGATAGACTTGCATTTATGCGTGCTTTTTTCAGTGAACATAGAAAAAATGCTATTTAAGATTTAAAGTATTGATAAGTTATTCCTTTTACATTTTTTATGTTAAATTTTAATATCTTTGTATCTGTTTATATCCGCATTAAAATAATAAAAATTATTACTCAAATTTTCCGTACAAATTTTGGGATATATTCATAATTTGAAAATCCCGGGATTCTACTTTTCACAGTCCCAAATCCCGGGATTTCAATTTTGTTTCGGGATTGG
Organism: Melanotus villosus; assembly: GCA_963082815.1. NCBI lineage: Eukaryota > Metazoa > Arthropoda > Insecta > Coleoptera > Elateridae > Melanotus > Melanotus villosus. The sequence goes on along the minus strand of OY720421.1, from coordinate 49,806,707 downwards.
ATGCCCTAAATATAATACTATAAACACTGCAGCTTTAAGCACAAATTGATTTTTACTTTGAATTAAATATTTCTTCGCAAAAGGTTTGCTGCAATGCTGTAAACATAAGCATTTTCATAAATTGTTCTCCCAAATGTTTTTCTGGGCATTTTTGAAAATCGGGTAAAAAGCACGGACGAAACACAGTGGCGGCTGGTGACAATAGAAACAGGTGGGGCCAGGGGACAAAAACAACTTAATTTTTTTATTCTTCTCGACTTAATAATGAGAACCGTTATTCCGATAAACTATCGATTTTGTTCAAAGTTAAAATGTATCGTTTATGGACGTAATAAAAATTTAAACTTTAAAATAAATTATAACAAAAAACAACAACAATAATTAAACACACTAAAAACAATAAAACAGATCAACGAGGAAAAAATAATAAGGCAATGAAAGAATCGAGCGCGCGTAAATACATACAAACGCAGCGATGGGCCAGCTAAAACGGGCCCCAAGATAAGCTTTGCGCGCGGTGAGCAAACGCGACTGGTAGTGCGAGCGCGTCAAGCACGTCATACAGTCATGCTCCGTGCTCTACACTTATAAAACACATGGCTGGCCTCAAAGATTGTACTAATTTGTCGCATTTTACAATATTGCCACAAAATACTGCAGTAATTTTTTATTAAACAATAAAACGTGTTGGAAATAGATCAAAAATTAATAATTACAAGAAACATATTTTTTAAAACTACAATTATTGGGTTAGTTATACAAATATAGGTGGGGCCCGGCCCCTAAGGCCCCTATACACGAGCCGCCACTGGGTGTTCCATTTAAAATATCAAAGTTGATGTCAATTCCGCCGAAACCGGAAGTGACAGAAACTTGTTTCCTATGTCAGCCAACGCTATTTAAAGAGTATATTACATATACCAAATTTCATTTAGATACCTTAAAAAATAAAAAAATTATGGAGGTGCCCCAGGTTTCGTTGACACCCGGTATATATGCTTTTTTTGCTAGTTCGTCCATGCCGACAGTGAACAGTAACAAGCTTAAACTTGTCTTACTTGTGAATTCGATTTAGTTTTTCTATTTATTTTAATTTAATAAAGATCAACTAATTCAGAAACTGCCTGTAGGGTAACAAATGTTTGACATATGTTTTTTAATATGCTGTAATTATGACCAAATATCATGAAATATTAAAATTTATCTAGCAATAACATCGAATATAAAAACAGAATATATCGGTAAAATACTTTGTTTTCCCTACAAGCGGTCAGTCAGCTCTATAGTATAGGATTATGTAGATTGCAATACCATCGCTTACCCAATGAGAACCTAATTGTTCATGTTTAACAAACGAACACAGATTATCAAGGCAAGTTGAATTTTCAAACCCTCAAAACAATACTTAGATAGAATCTGAGAGAACCTAGTTATACGGGTTGAATTGTAAATGCTTCTAGCTTATATTAGTAATCTTTTTAATTAGAGGTTTTCTTGGTAATATTCAAAACTGAACCCACACATTGCTGGTAATGCCAATGGATTATGATCATCCATGTGTACAAATATACAGAGTAGTTCACAACTGTATTTGATGTTGTGCAAATTAGAGGAAAAATTTAAATTTAATAAAATTTTCCATTATACATGACGTTCAATTTTTAAAAGACAATATGGAACTTTGTCATTTTAAATACATCATACTGGGTATTTAAAAATCAATCATTTTCAAGTTATCGGAAATTCAGTAAAAATGTCCATTGGTGCTGGTGTTTGTGAATCCTAATTAATCATTAACCAGAAAAGGTGGAAACTTAAAATTAAAAACATTATAAAGAGTTCGTACTAATAAACTTTTCTGAAATAAGTCTGTAATGTGTATTCTGTCTTCTGTCTGCAGTATTCTTGAAATAGTCTCAACCTTGTGTTAAATGGAACACCTTGTACCTTTTGACGCTAGCTTATGTAGAATTAGATTCTTTTTTAGAGAGTATAAGCACTGCCTAGTTTCTTTTGAAAAAACAACTTTCCTCTAATTTGCATAACAAGATGCTATCAACCAAACACAAACACTTAAATTCAATAAAGTTTTGATATTTTTAAATGTTTTGTATCTACCGTATTTTCTCCACCAAGTCTTTCATCTAACTTCATTTCTGAAAACTGCACTTCACTTGGTTCGGATCTTAGTGTTACAATACGAATCGTATCACCTTCTATGTTGCTTATGGTTAATGTTTTATCTTCTGAACCAAGAGCTAAGAGATTTTCTGCATTCCAAGCACCACAACTGATCTTCTTAGTATGCTTGCCAATTATCGGTGTACGCCTGAAATATAACATATCTAATAAAACATCCTGCTACTACTAACTACATAATTTTCTAGCAAGATAAGTATATTTGGACCTAATATTTTTGATGAAAACATAATAACCAACGCTAATTTTACACCCATCATGGGCAAATGAACACATGCAAACACACAATAATATAATAAAATCACTCGGGAAAGTTTCAAGTAGAATATTTTATACATACTTCGATGTGGCATGATTATATATCGATACATTTCCTTTTGCTGTACCCACTGCTAATAAAGGACTATTTTTCGCCCATAGTATACATGTCATAACATCTCGCAAACCAATATCCACTACTTGCTTTTTCAGCGTATTAGCATCCCACAGTATAAGTTGCGATGACTGACATATAATTCCTAATATATCTCCATCAGAATCCCAGCCAAAGCCACTACATAACCTTCAATTAAATATAAATGATAGGCAATATCACATAAAAAATATTAATTAATTAGCACATTAGCAGAATTGAACCGACAATTATAACAGATTGAACTACAAAATGCTATAAATGCTCTGTCTGATAATGGTACTGCTTAATATATTTGTATGTACAAGGTGGTCCAAATTGGACACTTTTGATAGGAAACACCAATTTCTAGAGGAGATAGAAAAAAACTAACCTACATGTTACGAGCTCGATTTTTGTGAGAAAGTGAATGCCGAAAACCGCACATCGATATCTTGAACTGTTTAGAAGATATAGGGTGGTTTTCAATTTTGTGCATTTTTGACCCACCCCCGTAACTTATTTATTTATGAATATTTTTTGTTTCTGTAAAAACATTCTTAAGGCACTTTTTTTAAAGGAATCCAATGGTGTCCCAAGTTTTTTTGTAAAAAGAATGGTTTTGAAGATATGACATAAACTTGTATTTTTTCTTATGGACTACCCTATATATTTTTGCATATTCTTTTTCTAAATATATAAAATACTTGCTACTTTGCTTTTTAAACATGTATTTTATAACAGCTGTAAGTTTATTTCGTTTTATTGTTCAACATGGCACTCCAGATTAACAAAATTCATCTATAGTATTTTAGAAACAGCAATAAGAAAAAATACAAGTTTATGTCATAGCTTCAAAACCATTCTTTTTACAAAAAAACTTGGGACACCATTGGATTCCTTTAAAAAAAGTGCCTTAAGAATGTTTTTACAGAAACAAAAAATATTCATAAATAAATAAGTTACGGGGGTGGGTCAATAATGCACAAAATTGAAAACCACCCTATATCTTCTAAACAGTTCAAGATATCGATGTGCGGTTTTCGGCATTCACTTTCTCACAAAAATCGAGCTCGTAACATGTAGGTTAGTTTTTTTCTATCTCCTCTAGAAATTGGTGTTTCCTATCAAAAGTGTCCAATTTGGACCACCTTGTACATTGGCATTTTTGCCCATAGAATCTAAACCCAAGCTTTAGATTGCAAAAACGTTTGTTTATCAAAAAATGCAAAATTACGTTTATGCAATTTTTAGAGTTTCGTACTCTTTTTATAATGTTGTAGTTGTATACTTTTTTCCATGGATACTTGTTGGGAGCAATGTATTATAGTATATTATACACGACGCTATAATGTAAGTATGCTATTATTACCGAGGATAATGTTTGCAACACGAGCGAGCGTGCGAGCAAGTTTTGCAATTATCCAAGGTAATAGTAGCCATTATGGCGAGTAGTATACTATACTTTATCCTCGACTACAAAATACTAAGAATTTTTAATTAAAATTTAAATTTAAATTTAAATAACAACATAACCTATTTTAATGACAACATAACCTATTTTTTCCTTCATTATACACCATAGACAATGATGTTACCATGACACCGTGCATAATGAAATGATGTTACCATAACACCGTGCATAATGATTTCAGTGTATAATGAAGAGCATTATGAGTGACCAAACACATGAATAATTGACAGATTATTGACTAGTCATGGATAAAAGCATGTATTCTTAAATAGAACAGAAAAATAATACAATATTTGTGTTGTTCACAGAACGTCTTCCGGGTTGAAACCGTGTCATTGTTGAGACAGAAGAACTCAACGTTTCGCCCACAGAAGGGTTTCGCCTCTGGCTTGGTTGACAAGTTGAGTTACCGTTCCCTTCTTCCTCTTGCTAAAAGAGTTTCGCCTCTGGCTTGGTTGACATGTTGAGTTAGCGTGCTCTTTTAGTGCTTTTCTCCTGAAGAAGTGGGCGAAACGTTGTGTTCTTCTGTCTCAACAATTACACGGTTTCAACCCGAAAGACGTTCTTTTAACACTGACACTGACCGTGGAAGTCTTCGAATTCAATATTTATGTTAAAACAAAATGAATGAACACTATGCAGGAAATCAGAAGTTATTCTATGGCATACTGAAACAGATTAGACAAAAAAAATCACCGAGACTGGCTAACTTAAAAGACAAAAAAGGAAATATATTAACAGATGAGAAGGACATTATAGATAGATGGAAACAATACTTCGAGGAACTAACCGAAACAGACAATGAAGAACAAGAACAAGAAACAACACAAGTAGAAGTTACTGAAAGAAGTGTTATACAACCAATAACAGAACAAGAGATTACTCAAGCTATAGACAAACTAAAAACAGGGAAAGCAGCGGGACAAGATGATATTACAGCGGAAATGTTAAAATACACGGCGGTAGAAACAAGAACAATATTCACAGACCTACTAAACAGTATCATTAGAACAAAAGTAATACCACAAGAATGGAACATCGGCATAATACTACCACTGTACAAAAAAGGAGATGTAAGAGAATGTACAAACTATAGAGGGATAACCATATCAAGTATACCAAGTAAAGTATTTACGAGAATAATTGAAAACAGAATAAGAGAAAAAATAGAAGTCACGATAGGAGAAGCACAACACGGGTTTAGAAGGGGAAGAAGCACCCAAGATTTAGTATTTATATTAAGACAAGTAGGGGAAAAGCTAGTAAGGAAAGGGAAGGACATACATATGGTCTTCATAGACCTGAAAAAGGCCTTCGACAAAATAAGAAGAAGTGACGTATGGGAATGCCTAAGAGAAAGGGGAATAGAGGAAGAAATGATAGAAATAGTTAAGGCACTATACAGAAACAATATAAATAAAGTAAGAACACATAATGACGAATCGAAAGTTTTTACGTCAAAGATAGGATTGAAGCAAGGATGCGTGCTAAGCCCGATACTATTCTCAATTGTAATAGATAAAGCTATTAGGAAATGCAAAGAAAAATGTGTAAATATGAAAATAGGAACATGGAAAATGAAAACAATCCAACTTCAAGAAATGTTATTCGCGGATGACATGGTGATAGTGGCAGAATCGGAAGAAAAACTTCAACACAATCTAAATGAATATCAAAAAGAACTAAAACGAATAAACATGGAAATAAATATAAATAAGACAAAGACGATGATAATGGCCAACAAAGAAAAGAAACACAAGATAGAAATAAACGGACAAACACTAGAACAAGTCACAAGTTATAATTATTTGGGAACAATAATAGAAAACAACGGGAAAATAGAAAAAGAAATATCCGAGAGAATAGGAAAAGTAGGGAGGCTATAAAACTACCTTAGAAATTCATTCTTTGGAAAAAAAGAGATTCCAAAGGAAATCAAAGCCCAAGTATACCAAAAGGTTGTAAGACCCTCTTTAACCTATGGAAGTGAATCCTGGGTCTTAACGAAAAAAAATAAAAGCCGTATCAAGGCATCTGAGATGAGATTCTTAAGGAAAATCCAAGGGATCACTAGAGAAAACAGGATAAGGAATTCGGTAATAGTGAACGAGTTGAAGATAAAACCCATAGAGAAGATAATAGAGGAAAGACAACTGAGCTGGCTGGGACACCTTCATAGAATGAAAGAAGAAAGAATAACCAAACAAGTGTACGAAGCGAGAACCCAAGGAAGAAACAAAGTAGGACGCCCAAGAATTCGTTGGGAAGAACAAGTTAGACAAGTGGCCGAAAACCGAGGAATAAGATGGGGAGAAGTAAGAATAATGTCAAAAGACAGAAAATTATGGAAAAGAAAAATTAAGGAGGCATAAGGGTGAAATGTAATGTGTAACTATTATCAAATAAATATACTTATTGTAAATGTAAATAATAAGATGTAAATGTTTAACTATACAGTCCAACACCTAACGGTACAAATGGACTTTAGATTAAATAAATAAAATGTTAAAACAAGAAATTTACAGGATTATAGGTAGGTACACAAATTCTACAGTTTTTACATACTAATTAATTACGTAATAAGCTCGGGACAGTTTCCCACAGAATTAAAAGTTGACAAAGTGGTCCCACTTTTCAAAAACGGTAAACAAGATGAACTTGGAAATTATAGACCGATATCACTATTGAGTATTTTTTCAAAAATTCTGGAAAAAATTATAAAAACTAGATTAGTAAGTTTTATTGTCAAAACTTTCGACTTTGATAAATATCAGTATGGATTTCAAGCTAAGAGTAGCACACTTGGAGTGATAACAGATTTCATTGAACATATCTCACAAGAAACTAATAAAAACAAATACGTTGTAGTAGTTTATGTTGATTTAAAAAAAGCCTTTGACACTGTATGCATTGATTTACTGCTAGATAAGTTATATAGTATGGGAATAAGAGGAGTAGCCTACAAATTACTAAAATCATACCTACAAGGACGTCAACATTATACTACAGTAAATGGAGTGGATAGTGGGATGATCAACGTGAAAATAGGTGTTCCACAAGGGTCAGTTTTGGGCCCTATACTCTACTTATTGTATGTGCATAACTTAAAATATAGTGGTCTAGTGGCAAAATATTTTACATTTGCAGATGACACAGTGCTTGTTTATTCGAACAGTGATTTAAAATCATTAGAAAATGTGGTTAATAATGACTTAATAACATATTCAAAATGGGTGGGTTACAATAAATTAAGTATAAACATTAAAAAAACTGTCTACATGTTAATATGCCATAAAAATAAAAGTCGCGAAGAAATGTCATTGAAATTTAATAACATAGTGATTAAGGCAGTGGATGTACATAAATATTTAGGCTTGCATGTCGATAACAGGTTACAGTGGTCACTACAAGTGAATGCAGTACTACAAAAAATTGTATGTATAGTGAGTGCTTTTAAACCCTGTGAAAGTTACATAAATAATAAAACCAAAAAAATGCTTTATCATAGTTATATAGACAGTGTTCTCAGGTATCTAATACCCTGCTGGGGAAATACTGCGGAATTTAACATAAATCGTCTTCAACGAGTGCAAAACAAGGCAGTAAAAGCATCGTTTAATTTAAATCATTTTACACCATCTGTTGAACTATATAAAGATACTGAACTTTTAAATATAAGAACTATTAAATATGTCGAACAGGTTAAACTAGCGTATAATGTTGTGCATGGCAAAATAAAATGTAACTGTAGCATAATAAGAGTAGAAGAAATTCATCAACATAATGTACGATCAAGAACAAATATTAGAAATGAATATCGTAGAACTAAAATGACGCAAGATACTCCGTTATACAGAAGTATACAATTATATAATAGGTTACCTGAACATACTAAACAAGCAAAAAATGTATATATATTTCATAAGAAAATCAAAACTTTGCCATCTACCTACCTACCTACGTAAAATCTTAAAATCATAACATAACTTATTCAATATTAATATTATGTATTAAATGAATTGCTTTGTTTTTTGGGAATTTGTAAAAAATAATTTAGTTACTATGTTATGAAACTATGTTATGAAACTGTGTAAGGCACAGGTACCAGTTACTAAACTGTTTTTGTGCTGTAAATAAATATACTAAATACTAAAATTTATAATACATATTTTGAATTTTAATTTCTAAATCTTCTACCCAACACTGTGAAGGCATAAGGGATTCGAGAAAGAAGAAGAAAAAGAATTTCTAATTCTTCTAAATTTAAAATGGTGCCACTGAATACTTTAGATTTTTAAATAACAGCAATTAAGTGGTGTCAAGTCACTTCTTCGCTGTGTCCTAGCAAACGATGTGGAAATGTACGATTTAAAAAAAGTGCTAATGTTTCGAGCGCTAGCCTGATGCGCTTACCACTGCTTCACCCTGGCTGTTAAAAAGAATACATACCAATTACAAATTCTAACAAAGTTAATTGTATGATGTAACAATGATTTTAAATATGCTAGTCAGTATTGATGTGAACTACCTGGTTAGCAAAACATTTCATTTTTGGTTTGTGGAATAAAAAGCAGATCTTAAACACGTCATAAAAGTAAAATTTAACATGAAAAGGTCATGTGAAAAATTTATTTATGAAATAAGAATTAAAAGACTTTTTGAGTAAAGTAGCATCAGGTAAAGAGTAAAATTATAACAGTAGCACATACCAGTCATTGATAAATATTTTAAAAAATATGTATTATACCATTTTAGTTTAAATAAAATTTACATAGGGGGATCGACTAATTTACCTAACAATCCACCTTGGCATCTATAAAAATTTGGACTAAAAGTGCACTTAAACCTTTTTATATAGTTCGCTGCCTTCGGGATTTTATTAAACAAATAACTGTTTCTAAAACATTCATAAAAACTGAAATACAATAAGTAACAATCACTACTTATGTATAAATACTGCTTCTTCCATTGCACATACAGTATTTATCTGTCAAGATAGCTTTGCGATGGTTTTTATCTATGCATTTAATTTTGAATTTAATCACTGATCCAAAGATGTGCATTTTGCAAATACTGATTTAAGATACTATGGAAAAAAATATATGTGTATACATCAAAATCATTTTCAGAAAAAGCCTTTCCAGCACCTGTTCAACCTAGAAATATTTGGTATCCGTAGAATATTTTTAAAAACATACCCTTGCAATCTAATTCGCTCATGGATTTGGCCATACCGATCAAAAATATTGACTAACGAATCAACTCCTGTAGTAGCTAGATAATTTCCGGAACCTCTCTGCCATGCTACATACAGATCACCCAAACCATGGGGTTGTTCGAGACGAAAGAGTAACTAAAACAGCATTCAAAGTGTTAGCTTAAAATTTATTTTTTAAGTAATGCAACTGCTTTATATGCTTTTAAGTTCGATGAGTACCTTCTCACTGCCCATTTTATTCAAACAACTTTAAAAATTGTGAACATAGCATGAAACATTTTTGTTTGTATTTCAATTTTGTAAATGGCATTCGATATTTGACATTTAACATCTGTCAAAAGACGCTAAACAGAACGTTGCCATTCGTTCATATTTTTGACGTTTCCAGAATTAATAGCCAATAAAAATACTAACAAGTGCTCTTTCCTAGCGTTTAGCCAATCAAAAACTGGCAATTGCGATTGATTCATTCATGTTTGATTTTTGTGTGGTAAAAGTTGTCCTTTATTCTATTTTTTAGATTGGTAGCCAGACACGGTGTTGTCAATCCTACGGATTTATCCGTAGATCTACGGATTTTAATCAAAAATACGAATCTCCGATTTTGGTAATAAATCTTCTTTTAGATCTACAGGTGAAATTTTGACTACTGTATTGTCAGTTAGTTGTCAGGTGTCGATCCTATTAAAGTTATCAGTCATGATGACATCAGTATTATTTATAATTTTAACATTTCTCTCTTTAACGTTTGTTTTAACTTGGCGATACCTTTTTAATTTGGTTTGTTCTCTCTAAATATACGAGGATTTCTGTAAAAACCGTGTCCTTACATTCGGAACAGGTAAAAATTGGATTGTTCATTAAGATAGTATGAATGTGTTCTCTCGTTTGAAGGTATGAAACCTTCATTCTCAAAATGCTCCTTACATAGCACCGAATGTTTAAAATTACCTATCTGTAAAAATAATTAGAGTTTGTGTTTTCATCGGTGTAATGTCTAGAATTTGAAACTATTACCTACATACAGGGTGACATTGAAAAAACTACAATGCATAGTATCACGCGATAGAGGACCATAAAACAATTTAAAAAAGTTCTTATAGGCTAATGTCCGATCGTCTTTTTTTAAAGATACAGGATGTTAAAAGTTTGTTAGAAAATTTAAATTTTTTTAAATTTCTTCCGATTGTGAAGACATAATTGAACCAAAATTGGTGCACACTATGCCCTTGCAGGTGGCTATTTTATGTATTTTAGTTTCGAGTATTATTAGAATATTATAATATTTTTAACGCGTTGAAACGCTTTCCTGTAGTTGGCTAGCATCTTGAAAAAAAAAGGCGATCGGACATTAGCGTATAAGAACTTTTTTTATTATTTTATGGTCCTCTATCGCGTGGTACTATGCATTGTAGTTTTTTCAATGTCACCCTGTATATTATAATTTTGTTTTAATAAAAGATTCCACTAGCATTAATAAAAGTTCTGTTGCTTATTTCATTTACAGCTTTTATAGATTTAACAGGTAACAAAATATTGTTTTTAGCCTTGTTTGTTGAATATGAATTTAGAAATTAAATCTATGTAGATTTGTTGTAAAATCACATTAAACTTTTGGCATACGGAATACCACAAAAACGTTCAAAGCATATTTTTCTAATCTTGGAAGCACCTGCAACTGCAACATGAAAAATGGATTATTACTACAGAAAATCCACTTCTTATTTAAAAATTTCCAAATGTGTCAAAATAGTTGCAAATATTGCGTACAGAGGTCGCTCTATAGAGCGCTAACTGTAAAGTTGATAAAGTGTAAAAATCGCGAAACGGTACGGCCTTATCAAGGCCCGCTGAATTAATAGTGGGTAAGGCCTTATATGCAATATTAATTCAGCGGGCCTTGGCCTTATAAGGGACGAAGTCGCTATTGATACAGTAGGCCTTGGACCAATGGCCTACTTTCTTAAAACCTGTTTTTAGCTGAATTGGGACGGCCTTAGACCATAACATAGGTTGTTATGGTCTCTAAGGGGACGGCCATATTATACAGGGTGGTCCAGGTTTTTGTGCATTAATTTTGAGAGGTGATAGAGAATCGCAAAATAAGTGTACTTTTCTTAATAAACATGCCTCCAAAAATGCACCATAAGTTTTGTACAGGGTGTTAAAGTTGGATTAAAAAAAAGTTTATAATTAAATATCTCAGGAAAGACAAAAGCGATCCTTTTCAAATTTGGCACACTACCTTTCTATGTAAACACGCATCTACAGTACAAGTCAAAAATAGTTACAGGAATCCATAGGCGCCGATACAGGGGTTACATGTCCCTTTTTTAGAAATAAGTAGGACGCCACTGGATATTTTTAGAAAATCAGTAATCGGATAAACTACCTGTTGAATTCTGAAGAAGAATGCATTCTTGTCAAATTTTAATAAAACAAGCCGTTTCCGATTTATTTGCAGTTAAATTCTTTCGTGCACGTGCATAATAAAGGAAATACACAGGCCTCCAAACATGGATTCAAAAATACGTTTTATTGATATTTAATACAAAATTAACGAATGCACGAAAGAATTTAACTGCAAATAAATCGGAAACGGCTTGTTTTATTAAAATTTGACAAGAATGCATTCTTCTTCAGAATTCAACAGGTAGTTTATCCGATTACTGATTTTCTAAAAATATCCAGTGGCGTCCTACTTATTTCTAAAAAAGGGACATGTAACCCCTGTATCGGCGCCTATGGATTCCTGTAACTATTTTTGACTTGTACTGTAGATGCGTGTTTACATAGAAAGGTAGTGTGCCAAATTTGAAAAGGATCGCTTTTGTCTTTCCTGAGATATTTAATTATAAACTTTTTTTTAATCCAACTTTAACACCCTGTACAAAACTTATGGTGCATTTTTGGAGGCATGTTTATTAAGAAAAGTACACTTATTTTGCGATTCTCTATCACCTCTCAAAATTAATGCACAAAAACCTGGACCACCCTGTATATAATCCATTCAGAAAACTCCTGTGACATAAAAGTTACCATGTGTTGGTTAATATGAAAATCCCTATTAGGCTATTAAAAACTTTTAGATTTGAGATTGGCGCACCTTTAAATTTAAATTTAATGCTTTTGTTTTTTTTTGTTTTCACTTTGACACTTAAATTATTTATTATTCAAGTTACGTTTTATAATTCATAATCTTTAGAGAAATGGATGAACAGAAGCACCAACGAAGTTTATTATCATACTTGTATTATTAATAAACCCATTTTTACCTTGTTCTACTTAATTTTACGAAAATGACAAATGATTTATCATAACCTTACATTTCAGTTTGACGTTAAGTACATTCACTAAAAAAGTTGATAGGTTCTGTACATAAAGTACACTCCCAAATTTTCATTTGACAGCGTAAACGTCACGGGAGTTTTCTGAATGGATTATACAAACATGGTAGTGGATATGAATGAAGTTGGCCGTGGTACGGTAATGAGTTTGAACCACAGAATACATTAGATTAGCTACGGTTTGGACCGTATATCGTACAAGAACGATAATTACCGTACGTTTGGCAACCCTGACTTATACAGACGTCTCTTTCCAATCACAGATGTCTGTGCCACTCTGTGCTTTCAACATCCTCCTGTATATGCGTGGTATTTTATGAAAGTAATTAAATGACATTTGACATATCCATATTATCCATGGTATGTCTTCTGCGTTAATGATCATGATATATATTCTAACCTTTTAACTATAACCTAAAATTGTGAAAAAGATATCCACAAAAACAAAAATATGGCACATAAAAGTAAAGAAGTCTCTCAAAAAGATGTTGTACAAGCAGTAGTCGTTGCTGATAATTTTAGAAATGATTTCATGCCAATAACTAACGATACACCTATGGTAATACTAACTAGGATGATGCAATATATTGTGTTAATTATTTATGTTGCAGGTTCTATTACCATTACTTAATGTACCCCTTATTGATTATACATTAGAATTTCTATCTTTAGGTGGAATTGAAGAGACCTTTTTATTTTGCTGTTCAAATATTGATGCGGTAAAAGATCATATTCAGTGAGAACTATTGACTAGTGAAATCTAACAAGAATTTAATGATTGGTGTTTTAGGAAAAGTATCCAGAAATCAGCAGGATGGTCCTTAACCATGAAAGTCAATATTATTATATCGGAAAGTTGTAGATCGTTTGGTGATTGTTTAAGAGATTTGGATGCGAAGCGGCTAATCAGAAATGATTTTGTTCTTGTAGAGCCTGGAACTGTAGGAAATATAAAGCTTCTACCAATTATAAAACGACATAAGTAGGTATATGGAAAAAAGGTTTTAAAATTTGTTTTTTGATGATAAATATAAAGCGGAATTCTGTGAAACTATAATGTGGAATACTGGCCATTGGTAGATGTTAATGATTTAGTACATATTGTTTAACTGTTTAATTTATAACCATGCCATTACAAATGAACAATAGTAGTGTACAACTTTGTGATATTTTTTATTCAGAAGAAACAAAGCCAGTTGAAATACCAAAGGGCTACTAGCTACTACGTCTGGTAGAGTGGTTACATTTTCTCGTGAACCGCGAAATGCGCAGAGCGGGGAAAGAGATGACTATAGAAAAAAGAAGACCAATATACTTAAAAGTGAAACCTGAAAACATCGAACTCTCTTGCGCGGCAAGTTTAAAAGTTTTTAGAAGCCCCAAGGTCAAGACAGATAATTAAACACAACGACAACTCAAAACAAACGCACGTGCCAACCCAAGATGGACGCAATGACAATAATAAACGAATGATGATGTTTTTAAGATGGCCTGTAACCGCCGTAAACACAATTTCGTCTTCCGCGCAGTAGTTCACGAGAAAATGTAACCACTCTAACAGATACACTATATGTCATGGTAATTAAACATGATGTTGATTTAAATATGAGGTGAGAATACCGACAAATTGAATTCAAAATGAAAAACAATACTAGAAGAATGACCAAGATAATAAAATGTAGCTACGCGTTTTCATAAAAATAATCTTTAGGTGGGTATAGACATGCAACAGAATAGAGTAACGTAACTCCGTCACGTATCAATTATGTGTTGCGCACCGTAGATACCGTAGTAACACAACATTTCCGCGTATCACATACGCGACCATTTTGACGTTTCATATTATAATTCGAGTACATGTCTCAGATAGTTGTTCAAGATGAATGTTGCCGCAGCAGTGTTTTTTTGAATTTTGTTATAATACCTCGGGTGTTTTGGATTCTACAATATATCATGTAACCTATAAATTTCAATAAATCGCAGGGTGTTTTCTTGTGTCTACTCCATTGTTGCACAAATTATACTAAAAACGCTGCGACATTGCACTAGAGCGTCTAGACATTCAAGGAGACGCGTAATATAACGGCGAAATGTTTCTTTGATGCGGCGCTAGAAAACCGACAACAGATGGAACGCTGTATTGTTACGGTGTTGCGCTGTTATGTAGTTGCAGTGCGCCGTCCACACTGAACGCGACAAAGTTCTGCAACAGAGTTACGTTACTCTGTTTTGTTGCATGTCTATAAGCACGTTTTTAATTTTTACATAAGCACTGACCTGAGCATTCATAAGTCAAAATTACAGTAATGACAAAACATATTTATTTGTTTAAAGCCATTGTAATGGGAATATTTAGATTATCCATATAAAAGAAGTTTCCAAAAGCATAGGCCTTGCTGATATGTTTAGTTCTATTAATGACAATATTTTACTATTCCATACTTCGTCAATTCCACAGCTTATAGCAACACATAATTAATGAAAATTTCCCCCTACTGTCCAGATTTAATAAATTTTATCCTTTGCGTAGATTTCTAGATCTTACAAAATTGCGATCGGGATATACCGGGTGATCATCGGAATTAATAATTAGAGGAGGCTGTGATTGGTGCTATTTTATGTTGTGTGGTTGGACACACTGAGAAATGAATAATAAATTGACAATTGTTATATTTGAGGTTAAGCTCGTGCTTTGTACGATCTTTGATGATATAGTAAACATTATTTTGCTGAAACGCAGAAATAAAATAAAAATTTGTATTGAAATTACAATAGGTACTTAAATGTTCAAAGTGTTGTTCGTCAGCTTCAATGCACCGGGTATCCTCAATTCTGACACTTAAAATTTTTAATTTCAAGTTGCAAGCCTGTGTTGCCAACTTTATGGTAAATATCACAGCCTGCTCTAATTATGAATTCCGTTGATCACCCGGTACCTATATTATGTTTTTATAAGTTAAAGTGCCTCGGCAGTTTATTTTGAACTTTTACAATATCGTAAAGGTACACTTGTGGCTTAAGACCCATATCAGAAACATATCCCAATTTAGGTCACATCAATGTACAATAAAACATTACAATAGTATCAATATTTTGAAAATAGGTAGATATGCTCCAAACCAATCTATTTGCGATCTGTAATTCAGTCTCGAATCATATGTAATACTTAGATCTTTTGTTACCCTTTTTATGTATGAATGGCCGACATCATTCTATAGTTATAAACAAACAAATTTGTGCTTCTTTTGAAGGACATAATAAAACATTTAGATTTCTTAAAGGCATTGTCAACTTATGCAACATATTTAGTAAATATCAAAATACGTTAGTTAAAATGCTCGTAAAAGTACCGGCATTGGTAGAATTTCAATATCTTTGATAATAACCACAATAAAACCAAAATAAAATTCAGATCCTACGTACGTGACGTCACGAGTGTCGACAACATAACCTAAATTTAGCGTTGTACTTGTAGCTATGCTAGGTTTTAATTGTATTAAATGTCTGTGTTTGCCTGTTTAAGTGTTTAGACAATGTTTGCTTGTTTAATTGCATTTGCTTCTTTAAAGAGGCATCTCACGTTAGAGCTCTTACCGGCGACCGACGTAGTTGACGTCATAGCTTAAACTTTTAGCTCCCATAACAAGGTAACGAATTAAAATTCGGCCAAAAAATTTTGCAAAGGTGCAATACTCAGTTTACTCAATCAAATTACAAAATAAAAAAAAATCGACTTTTCATAAGTTGACAATGCCTTTAAGGTGCATTTTATTGTTTATGCTCCGATCATAAGTGCTGTTTATCTTCTTTTGAAAATTATAAAAATGGGAATCACATGTAGTATCCATACTAAACTTACTGTCGTCTACAAAAAGTAGAAAACAAGCATACTGCAACACATCTGGCAAATTATTTATAAAAATGTTAAATAACTGTGGAACCAAATTGGATACTTGCGGGATCCCTGAAGTAGCTCTGAACTTGCTAAACCTGTTGCCGTCATGTCTAACTGAAAAGTGCCTATCCCTTAAGTAAAAATGAAACAATTTGACATTAAAGTTAAAAGCCCAAACCATTGAAGTTTTCGAAGTAAAATATTATGATCTACTTGATCAAATGCTTTATGGAATTTCGTATATAAAACATCCATGTTCCCTTTGCTCTCCATTGCCTTTATTACATCATTTTGGGAAAGAAGCAAGTTGGCCACGGCAGACCTTTAATTACAAATCCATGCTGATTGTCAGAAACATTTTTGAAAGAATATCTACAATTTTTTATAAAAGATATATGTACAGGGTGGCCCATTTTCGATGTTTTTAAATGGGAAGTACCCTTAATAACCGAGATACGCAAAAACTGATGTCGGAGTCCAGGGCCCCTTTTTGATGCAGGTTCAAGTCCCGAAAACAAAATTCCGCTATCTTTTGTTATTTTTTAGTTATAGCCCAAAATTCAAAATTTGGCCATATCGAAAACTTCAAATAACTCTCTTGGTTTTGAAGATATCCAAAAACGGTAAAAACATTCTACAGGCACTTTTTCAAGTAGAATACGATAGTTAATTCAGATATCTTTTAATTTTCATGTTTTAAGAATTATGACATAAACTTGGTATTTTTTAAATATAAGTCGTAGTTGGCCATGATACCATTAAATTGCATATTTTTTCTGCTTTCCGAAAATATATAGTTTATGGGGGTTAAATTCAGTAACAATACCTCTTTTGGACAAAATTAGATTATATGATGCTGTTAGCAATTAGTAGCAGGCCATGGTTCATGATAGCAATAAACAAAAGCTAATAGAGCGGGTGCATGTGACGTCACCAGGCACACAATAACGCGCCCGACTGAAAATGAACGACAGTTTTGAAACAAAACTAAATAATTAATTTAATATTTTGTAGAAAATCTCGCGTTATCTTTAACAGCTTTTAATTATCTTGATGTATGGAGATTTTATAAGTTTCTACGTATAACCTGGCAAAATTTTTAGTTTCTTGTTTTCCAGAGCTTTTCTCTAACTGCTTTCTCTGGGAAATATCACGTTCCCTAATACTCCTTTTAATTCACGATAAAATTTTCAATTACGTTCGTATCAACTGACCGCGGGAAAAATTTTAAGTAGGTAACTGAAAATTTCGTAATTATGTAGGCTAAACCATCCTTCATCTGGTTAAACACATCTTTATTCAGTTTGATATTGTAATATGTAATATTTTCTTTTTGGTAACATTAGTATACCGGTGCATACAAATCTACCCTTTGTTTACCCTTCAAGTGTTCAGCTGATGGCCTAGTGACGTCACATGCAACCGCTCTATTATTTTTTGTTTTGCTATCATGAACCATGGCCTACTAATTGCTAACAACATAATATAATATGATTTTGTTCAAAAAAGGTATTGTTACTGCATTTAACCCCCATAAACTATATATTTTCGGAAAGTAGAAAAAATATGCAATTTAATGGTATCATGGCCAACTACGACTTATATTTAAAAAATACCAAGTTTATGTCATAATTCTTGAAACATGAAAATTAAAAGATATCTGAATTAACTATCGTATTCTACTTGAAAAAGTGCCTGTAGAATGTTTTTACCGTTTTTGGATATCTTCAAAACCAAGAGAGTTGTTTGAAGTTTTCGATATGGCCAAATTTTGAATTTTGGGCTATAACTAAAAAATAACAAAAGATAGCGGAATTTTGTTTTCGGGACTTGAACCTGCATCAAAAAAGAGCCCTGGAGTCCGACATCAGTTTTTGTCTATCTCCGATATTAAGGGTACTTCCCATTTAAAAACATCGAAAATGGGCCACCCTGTACTCTAAAATTTTAGCTGAGCACATTCTTCACTTGAAATAATTATTGTCTCTCCAGAAGTAACCTTTGGTTATTTAATAATTGTTTAGTGTAATTAGAATAATCTGCTGCAGTTTGGTCCTCAAACCCCTGCTAAATTAAAAATCTTAAAAATTAGTTTAGTAAACAAAAGTACCTACTTAATCAATTAAGTGTGCTAATAATTCAAAGAATTCTATTGTGGATAATTATAATAACAAAATATTATATTTCTAAATAAACTTCGTAACTTAAACAAATTGTAAAACTTATTTCTTGTGCCATCAAAGAAAAACTAACAAAAGTAATTTTGCTTTTGTAACTAAAAATATATCCTCAAAGGAGTAAATCCTTAATAATTTGATCTCTAAAATAATTTTCGTTTATTTATTTATTTTTAGTGACATTTGCAAAATTGATAAAGGTGCTGCCATGACTCTTATTTTGCAAGAAACAGGCGTGGGTCAAACTAGTAGATGTGCACATGAAGAATTATTATTGGTTTCTACTCCGGAAGACCGTATATTATTCCATCAGAAACTTGGAGGATCTAATGCCAAAAGAATTGATTTACCTTTGGTAAATATGAAATAATTTTTGCATAATTTCATTATTCAAATTAATTTTTTACCAAAAATTGGTTAATGTAATCGATTATCTTAAAGAACTTTCTTTTACACAAACATATTTGAAAAATAATTTTCTGAAATTAAGAGTAATTTGAATGTATGTAGTTAATTTTAGAAACCTGTATACAGAAAAATGCATGTCTCATCACCAGCATGTGTAACGAGAAAATGACGATTAAAATTTTTGTAATAGTTTCCCATTTGTTGAGTACTCTTTGGTAAACGCTCAAAATTAACTACCATTAACTGACATTTAATAATGTAGTTTTATTCAAAGTAGGTAACTAACAGTCGAAAATAATAGTGCAGCTATCCAGAAGAGTATATTAAATAACAACTTTCTTCTAACCCTGCAATACTAAGAAAATAACAAGGAATAATTTTTTTTTAATTTTTAATATAATTCCAGGATATATTAGTAGACAATCCAGCCATTAATATTCTTCATAATTTGAAAGATACACATATTGCAATATGTTCAGCATCAGTGCTTCCACTTTTTGCTGATAATTTTGATTTTCAAACTAGAGATGATTTCGTACGTGGGTTATTAATAAACGAAGAAATATTGGGTAGTACTATTTACTGGCATCGCATTGGAGGAAGTCAGTATGGAACAGCAGTTACCAATTGGAGAATGTATCAAACAATCAGGTAAATTATCATTAATAGAATTGCAAATTTCTGTAAATAATCTATTAAAATAGAGTTGCTTGGTAATTATATTCAAAAATACAAGTTACTAAGGACTAAGGTAATTTTAGGTAAATCGTAATGTTCTGGCTTCACGAATCTACTGTTGGTCTGTGTTCTATTACTTATTGACCACCCTATACAGGGTGTCAACGAAACCTGGGGCATCCCTATAATTTTTTTTTAAGATATCAAAATGAAATTTGGTATGTGTAATATACTCTTTAAATGGCATTTTTTTACATAGAATATACGTTTCTCTCACTTCCGGTTTCGCCGGAATTAACATTAACTGTGTTATGTTAAATGGAACACCCTGTATATTTATACATTGTTGGAATCTCCATTCAATTTGGTAGTATCAAGTTCGAAACATTTTGATGACAAAATAAATTTTTGCAGAAATTAATCTAGAGTGCCATGACTTACGCAAAATTAAAGTCAACGTGTCCAACACTTGAGACAAATTGTTTTAGAACTTTAACTATTTTCGTTGCTCTATTAGTATGACCAAAAGTTGGCAAAAATGACTTTTCGAGAATAACTCTATTTTTCAAATGGCACTAGGGTGGGACACTAGGATATTAAAATCAGAAAAACCATATTTTGGACATTTAAATCTAGGCACTGGGTTTTAAAACAATTGAAACAAATGAAATGTACAAAACAAGTGACAGACTTGCTACAACTGAAGTGCTAAAACACTCCTACCCTGACTACCCTGACCGGTGATGTTATTAATAACATCACCCCCTGACCCTACACCCTACCCTGACTTTTATTTTAAGCAGGTCATATCATCCTAAATTAATAAATATATAAACTCATCTGCAGTATTTACTTGGCCATCAAAATGTTCCAAACTTGATACTAACATACTTAGAATAAAATGGAGATCCCAAAAATGTATAAAATAATAAAATAACAAAATTTAAGGCAATTCCGGAGAAACCGGAAGTGGCAGAAACGTGTGCTCTATGTCAAAAATTGTAATTTAAAGAGTATATTACATATACCAAATTTCATTTTGATATATTAAAATATAATTTAAAAATTAGGGGTGCCCCAGGTTTCTTTGACACCGGTATAACACAATTTTTAAACTAATTGTTGTGTTGTTTGTCGTTAAAAAAACACTAGGATTTTCTCTAGAGTGGGCTACGGGCCTGACAGAATGCCTCTTTCTTATACAATTCTCAGTTCAGGTAAACCCTTTGTAAACCATCTGGAAATACTTCAATTGGCGGCTTATCCCCAGGTAAAAGGAAAGTCGTAATCCATAAATTGAACTTTACATTCTAATTTTAGACACAAACATTTTTAAAGTTTTGTTTGGTTTACTATCTAAACAATGTAATAAAAACCTCCAAAATAGGGATACGATACGGACATCAAAATTAAGAAGAACGGACAAAATTTTTTTAGAAAACAAGTAAAATTATTTAAATCTTTTCTACGACATATTCAGTTCAATATTCTTTCTTTCTTTAAACAAAACCCTTTTTACCCTATTAGGGTGTCGGGTATTTCTTGTTGATAAACTTCTTCCATTCTTTTTTGTTTTGGGCTAATTTATCTAGTTCTGTTTTTTCTAATCCTGTTTCTTTTATTATTTCTTCTATTCTTTTTTCTCGTGTTTTTCTTGGACGTCCCCTTTTCTTTTTCCTATTTGTTCTTGCTTCTGCCATCTGTTTTGCCCTTCTCTCGATACTCATTCGTCTTATGTGTGCGTACCAATTTAGTTGTTTTTTCTTTAATTTGTTTAGGATTTTTTCTTGTTTAAGTTCTTCGTAGATGGTGTCATTTCTTATTCTTTCCATTTTAGTAATTCCCATAATTCTCCTTAAGAATTTCATTTCCACTGCCCTTATTTTTTTCTCTTGTGTTGGCGTTATCGGCATTACTTCCATGTTATATACAGTGAGCACGTAAAGGTTGGAATAAATTCGATAAAATCTTTATTGGGCAAGTAAGAAAATAATGCTCGGACACGTCGATTTTATTTTTTTGGTGCGCATTTTTTTGGTATGCGTATATTTTTTATTACGCCACCCCTCTTCGAGTTATGACGTCATCATCTGTTTTTTTAAATGGCAACACCCTCTTTTGATAGTACCATTTAAAAGAGCACATTTTTTTGCTTATGGACGCCAAAGTTTACGGTATGTTACATAACAATATTTTTGAGAAATTAGTACCACAATTGTTGCACAATTTGTTATTGGCGGCGCATTAAATGCTGAAAAATATTTGAATTTGCTACAAAAACAGATAATTCCTGCACTGTGCTATAAGTGCAATAACAAATTGTGCAACAATTGTGGTACTAATTTCTCAAAAATATTGTTATGTAACATACCGTAAACTTTGGCGTCCATAAGCAAAAAAATGTGCTCTTTTAAATGGTACTATCAAAAGAGGGTGTTGCCATTTAAAAAAACAGATGATGACGTCATAACTCGAAGAGGGGTGGAGTAATAAAAAATATACGCATACCAAAAAAATGCGCATCAAAAAAATAAAATCGACGTGTCCGAGCATTATTTTCTTACTTGCCCAATAAAGATTTTATCGAATTTATTCCAACCTTTACGTGCTCACTGTATAAGCATTGATGGTATGATCGTGGTATACAGGGTTACTGGTAATTCGATACATTCCTTTGGAGATGTGATAGGGCAGGAGCTAAGAAACAAATTTAACCCTAACATACATTATACAAAACTCAATAGTTTTTGAGATATTTCAATTTTTGTGTTTTTCTCAAAAAAGTAGATCTTAATGTCTTTAAAGTTAATTTTTAAAAAATCTGCCTGACATTTTTTGAACTTTTTTACTGGATTACTTGTCCCACTCTATGGTCATCCATTTGGAATGGAAAATATCCGAAAACATTTCGATCATGTGAAAATTTTAAATAAAAACTTATAAAAAATAATTTTTAAAAATCAGCTATTAAAATTACCAATTCGTTTTTCTCAAAAATTATCAACATAACATGCGTACAAATTATTTTAAAAACTTCCTTATTTCAACAACTATCTATCAAGGTACAAATGTTCAACATGCCCTTGATAGTTCTAATAAAAAAATAGTAAAAGTGATGCAAGTAGTATGGTTCTTATTTTTGAATAAACAGTAAAAACCGTATTGTAAAGGTAATCGTTTAATTCTTAATTAATTTCAAAGTTGCACTACATTTCTTGCTCAAAATGGGAGCCCCTACTCCGTATACAAGCACGGCAGGGTCCTCTTATTTCCGTCTTTGTTACTCTGGTTGTGAGGATAATATGCCGTATGTGTTGGGCAACGTCGACTATCCTTTGTCAAGGTATTCTCCGTATCGACTGGTGTTTCATAGACCATCTCTTTCATATGGCTCCACACGTAGAAATCTAGAGGTGTTAAATCTGACCTTCGCGCTGGCCAAGGCCTGCCCTTCTAATCCAACGGTTAGGAAAACGTTGACCGAGTAACTGTCGTACTGTCAGCCGATAATGTGCTGGACAACCGTCATGCTGAAATATTATTCGCTGTCTCACGGTGAGAGGACCATCTTCATCCGTCCATAAAATGTTCAGCAAGAAATTTGCATCGTCTGCATATGAATTTAACATAAAGCGGCAGAATTCCACTCTCCTTCCAGGATCACCTTCATGAAAGCCTTGGACAGGAGTATAGTGGTAAGGTCTTGCGGCTTTATTAGTTGAAGTTCTTGGGTCTTCATCAGAATGTCGCAATATTTCTTCCTCATCATCTGGTTGATAAACGCGAGGAGCACCGGCATTACCTTGTCTACGTTTCAAGGAGCCAATTTCAGCGACATTTCGATATGTCGTACCGAATACACGAACATTTGGTATACGACGGTTAGGGAAACGACGTTCATATTCTCGGCGAGCTTCGGCAGCTTTGCCGTCAAAATATCCGTAGACAAACAAGATGTCAGCGTATTCTGCATTGGTGTAGGTGGCCATGGCACTTAAAACACAATAACAACAACAACGACCTAAACCAAAATCTTCAGCAACTAACTCAACAAGAGCAACAAACTTAAGTTACACGGAGATAATAATGTCAGTTAATAATACACAAGCGTAAGCATCAAAGTCGAGGACTGACTGACTGACATGAACGATTTGTCATTTTTTTTCTAGGCACACTTTTACTTTTTACTGTTTATCCAAATATAAGAACCATCTACTTGCATCACTTTTACTATTTTTTTATTAGAACTATCAAGGGCATGTTGAACATTTGTACCTTGATAGATAGCTTTTGAAATAAGGAAGTTTTTTAAATAATTTGTACGCATGTTATGTTGATAATTTTTGAGAAAAACGAATTGGTAATTTTCATAGCTGATTTTTAAAAATTATTTTTTATAAGTTTTTATTTAAAATTTTCACATGATCGAAATGTTTCCGGATATTTTGCATTCCAAACGGATGACCATAGAGTGGGACAAGTAATCCAGTAAAAAAGTTTAAAAAATGTCAAGCAGATTTTTTTAAAATTAACTTTAAAGACATTAAGATCTACTTTTTTGAGAAAAACACAAAAATTGAAATATCTCAAAAACTATTGAGTTTTGCATAAGGTTAGGGTTAAATTTGTTTCTTAGCTCCTGCCCTATCACATCTCCAAAGGAATGTATCGAATTACCAGTAACCCTGTATATTTAAGTTTAATTTTCCTTTGATATTTCTTTTTTTCTTAATATTGTATGATTGATCGAATAATACGTGTTGTTTGCTTTTTTAATTTTATTTGCGATGTCCATATCCAATTTTCCGTCCTTTGTTATCGTTGTTCCTAGGTATTCTATTATGTCTGTTTCTTTAATTTGTTGTCCATTGCATGTTATTCTCCTGTTCTCGTTGTCTTCTTTCTTGTCATTTATTATCATGATCTTGGTTTTTTCTGTATTTATTTCCATTCTCATTTGCTTTATTTCCTTTTAGTCGAGTCAATAAAGCGGAAAAATCGTCAAAACTTCTAAACCCACAAAAACAGAACCGATTTTGATGATTTTTTTTTTTAAATGTTATACTAAATTATTCAAAATCAGAAACATTCCAGCTGGCGCTATCAATTATTTATATTGTTTAAATAATTTAAAAAAAAAAATTTGACAATTTTTTTTTCAATGAAATTTTAACAAAGTAAAGGGTCTTTCAAATTGAGCGGTTTTTTTAATTCTTGGATAAAATACATATGACGTTGCGAATTTGTCTGGGTTTTGTGACATTTGAGAAGTGTAATGTATGACATTTGTAAAAATGGAGTCGTATACAATTATACAACAACGCGTTCAAATTGTTGAATTATTTTATGAAAATGGGCGTTCAGTGAAAAATGTTTTTAGAAAATTACGTAATATTATGGTTTGCATAATCGTCCATCTGAAAGCACTATCCATCAAATCGTTCAAAAATTTCAAGGAACTGATTCGGTGGAAGATAAAAGAAGAGAAAGATATAGTTATAGCGGTCGTTCACAAGAGCATATCGATTTGGTTCGTGAAAGTGTTGCTAAAGACCCAGAAATATCCATTAGTCGACGTTCACAACAAGTTGGACTCAGGGAATTCACAACATGATGTATTTTACGAAAAGATTTCTCTCTGAAGGCATATAAGATTCAAATAACACAGGAACAAAAGCCATTGGATCATTTAAAACGTCGTGCATTTGTCAATTGGCCACCAAGATCATGTGATCTGACACCGCTGGACTATTTTCTCTGGGGTTACGTGTAAAGCCATGTCTATAAGAATGACCCGCAATCGTTTCCTGAGCTGAAGGACGAAATTATTGGCGTTGTTGGTGAGTTAGAACCGCAATTATGCCAAAATGTCATCGAAATTTTTGACAAAAGAGTGGACATCTATGGAGCTGCAAGAGGTGGACATTTGGCGGATATTGTTTTTCATGTTTAAATGTCACATTAGATACTTCAATTACCAATAAAAAGTTTTTTGAAATCTACGCAAATTGTGCGCTCAATTTGAAAGACCCTTTATAAGTGACTAATTTTGAAGATTTAGTTTAAAAAATATTTTTTGAATTAAAAAGTTTCAAAATTTCCAGTGAAAAATGTTAATTATTCAATCATTCGGATGCAAGAATTGAATTCCAAATTTGAAATTTTTGAAAAAACTTTGTATAATTAGTGTATCTGCACTCTCTTGTTCTTTGCAAATGCAACTACAATTAACTGTAGAGTCTACAGTATCTTGTTTCTATGCTTTTTTTTAAATAATAACCGTACTTGACTTTGAGACCTTTAAATAGGGCGCTTTTCGACGTTTTCAATAATATATAGTTTAATGTATTTATTTTAATAACGAATTAAATACCAACCAATTTTCTAATGTACAGGGTGTCCTTAAAGTTGGATAAGCTTTAACCATAGCTTCCTTGGACGAAAATAAACTGATCACGCCTAACATACCTTGGTGCTACCTTAAGGAGATACATGTTATATGATATTTTAAACGTAACATTTCCATTTTCCAAAATATGCAACATGTATTTAGTGTTTTTGAGGTATTGGGAACTTTGTTAAAGATTCCTTAGATGCAGATATTCATAAAACCTGAAATTATTCATTAAATTTGGCATCCTAAAAAAGTTCATATTTATTTCTGATTCGGAAATAAATATGTACTTGAACTAAATCTAAGTGTAACTGTTTTTAATAATTTATTATCCTCTATAAAAATACAGCTACAAAACTAGAATAACCTCCTAAAAAAAATTAAATAAAATTATAAGTTTCGGGAAACTAATTTTTAAATTCCTTAAAGGAACAGTGAAGTAAAAATGCCATTTTTATTTATTGACTTAATAGATGCAGAATCTTAAGTTACGTATATTATCGTATATTTCCCGGAAATTTGTGAGAAATAAACAGCTCAAAACCAGTAATTGAATTACCGCGTGACGTCACTCTTGACACACCAGCTATGCTCTGCATAGCGAACAGTCAGTTGATGTCAGTCAGTGATTCAAATCTATGCAGTTTTGTGCTAAAATCGTACTCGTAATTTATATTAAGTAATAAAGAAAAATTCTGCACCTAACCAAGGTACTATTTGTTGTAATTATAATTATTAATACAATAATAAGGCAGGAACAATTAAGATGGTTTATTGCTGCGGGGTCGGTTGTAAGAGTAATTCAAGTAGGAGAAAAAAATCGACTGAGAATTCCGGGAAAACTTCAGGTTCGGTGGGTTTCCATCAATTTCCTTCACGAGAAAAATCTCCGGAACGGTATAAAACCTGGCTGGTGAAACTAAAGAGAAAAAATTTTGCCCCTACAAAATCTAGTCGAGTCTGCTCGACTTATTTCACAGAGGATGATTTTGAAACTTCTTCAATTTTAAAAAAACGTCTAATGGTAGAGGGGAAATTTCAAAATAAATCAAAAAAATCTGCTGTTCCCTCATTGTTCCTAACTGGCAAAAATGAAGGTGAAACCTCATTATCATCAACATCATATGCATCGAAAAAGAGAAAACAAAGTAGCTATTTATGCAAAAAACAAGTTTCAGAAATCATGCAGTCTCAAGAGGGTCCTAGTACATCCCGAGGTACATCATCGAAAAAAATGTACTATCTGGACGAATACAGTTCATCTTCTTCGGAGTCATATAGTAATTCTGCTGCCAATCCACCTATGGAAATGGATTTATTAACATTTGAAAATGATAACGAAGGAACTACAGAGGGCATGGTTATTAAATTTTTTTCTGTTTTCTTTGTCGGCTCGTAGAAGCATTTGATGTCGGGAAGCTTTCAGGCAGTCAATATTCAATATAACACTTTCAAATGATTCATGCAATATTATACAATCTAGGCCTCCCATCACTTCACTAATTTGTTCAGATTCTTTGCAACATATACATTCATAATCCTTTGTCATTTCAATGCAATTGCCGCATTTACACCACGAAATGTTGCCCTTTCTGTTTTTAAATTTGCCTCTTTTATCGTCATCACCATCGGGTTTTTGCTTTAATCGAGAATAACGCGGCTCATACAAATATGGTGTTACACCGGACATGGTTTCGATCCAAATCGAGCAGATTACTAAGCTTCCTAGGGCCAGCATATGAGCGACCGTACGACTTGTGTCAATTGTGACGTCAGCGCTTGACTAAACGCAGCGATAACTCCGATATTCAACTCGTTAAGGAAATATTATTTATAGAATAGTATCCTAAACACTTGAATTTCACTTTTAGAGATGTTTTTCAAAAATGGCATTTTTTAACTTCACTGTTCCTTTAATAATATTCCTTATATCATATTTATTATTTTAGTCGGGATGTACTGCTGAGATGGCTTTATCCACTTGTACCTGATATAGGAATATCAACCCAGCAGAGAAATTATATTCATCTCAAAAACAATATATACCGAAATAAAACTGTGCAACTTGCCAAGTAAGTAATGTATCATATTTTATTGCTCATGCCTAGATGTTTAGTTTAAGAATTGAATGAATAAGCAAGAAGTACAATGTGATTTTTTAAAAACTCAATTGCAGCAGGCCTTATTCTGACTTAATACAAACAGTTCTAAGGTTATTAAGACAAAATACGGCCTGCTGCAATTGAGTTTTTAAAAAATCACATTGTATGTATTGTTTGTATTTGTTGGGTGTTTCACTACCAGTATCTAAAATTATTTACGTTGTCAGTTTATAATCTTCAAATTTAAATGCACATATCTCATTCTGTTTTTAATGTGATAAGTATAATACCAATACCCTGTAATTTTCATGGCAATTATTGGTAAAAAATAAATTAATTTGATGAATTTTATCTTATCAATAATTAAAAGAAAATATCCACCAAAACAAATCAGGATTACAGACACAAATCACATATAAAGACACTAGAAACTGCCATATTTAAAAGCCCTGAATAAATTTCAAAAGGCGCCACTGCCAATTAAAGGTAGTTTGGGCTGGTAAGCATCATACAGATTTGATGCATTGGAAATATCGGAGAAATATTTTTCTCATTAAATTAAGCTTGCTAAGTCGTATTGGACAGTCCAACTCTTGGCAAATCCGTCCAGTATTATTGGAGGGTTAGGGTGGCGTGTTGATAGCAAATGTTGGATTGAACTACCTCATTTATATAATAATCATATGGTTTAATCGAAAATAGTGCTAAATAATTGTAACAAACACGTGTAAATACTAAACAAAGGTCCAAAAAGGCAGTACCTATAAAATATAAATTTCTGGAAATAAAACAATAAACAAAAAATAAAATACCAAACAAATCATGGAGGAATTGACTAGATGGAAAAAGCAAAAGACAAAGAAAAATGGAAAAGCCTGGAGGAGGCCTATTGCCTGGCAGACAGGATGCAAATGGGCTAACAAAAATTCTTTCAAGAGCAGCTTTTCTGATCTGTGCTTTGCCTGTGTGTGACATCACAGCAAATTCCCATGGCTCATATTCAGTGGACTATCGAAACAATTTTTATTCTATTGTATCTCCAACGGTAGGACACTTATTGATCATAATGCTTATTACATTGTTTTGCTTGTTCGACACAAGAACGAAATTGAAAAGCATTTGAAAATTATTTCTTAGTTGTTAAATTGTCTGATCGTGCAAAAATTATAGAAAATCCTTACCTTTTTTTTTAAACATGCCTAAAAACAACCTTAATAAAGAAAATGTCATTTGTAGGTGCATAATATCTTAGAATTTACTTGTAGTATTATTGTGAATATTTATTTAAAACAAATCGTATGTATTTCAGAAGTAGCAACCTCACACAAGATGTTATAATTGGTTCGGGTAGTTCAGTATTAGAAGGGAGCCAGGTAACAAGATCCGTAATTGGTGAAAATGTTAAAATTGGAAAAAATGTATGCATAGAAGATTCATTTATATTTTGCAATGCAGTTATTGAAGATAATTGCGTAATAACACATAGCGTAATTGGATCAGAATGTATCATAAAGTTGGCAAGTAAGGTGACTTGTGCAAGTATTTTAGGTAAAGGTGTTCATCTTCCACAAAACTCATTTATAGAAGATAATTTGATACAGGCCCAGAAACCTGATAAATGTAAGTATTAAAAATAACCTAATTATTTGAAAATATCACAGTTATTTAAAATTTAGCTAATTCGAATGATAAACTGGGTGAAAAAGCATTCAGGTTGAAACATATCGAAGATGATGATAATTCTGATTCCGAAGAAGAAGGCCTTATAAAACAATTGTCACGATTACGTATAAATGATGAACCTGACAAATCTGAAATTGAAAGTATTGAATCCTCCGAAAGCGATAGAGAATTATCTTATACTGCTTCACCTGTACCTGATGATACCAATTGTATGTATATTTTACGAAACAAATATTGTATCTCAGTAAAACTAATTATTCTTTTCACATTAACTTAAGTTACACTTTTTTTTTAAACTTTTGTCAAGGCTTTCCATTTAAATTTAAACACATGTCTTATACCAGTGATGTCAAACTCATGTGGATATGGGCCACCAAATACAGTTTTAGAGAGTCTACAAGCCAAAAATATTTATATATAATATACATTTTAATAAAATCAACTTCAAGCTTCGGGCAAGATTCTGAGGTCTTCCGGTTCACGTGCGGCCACTATCTTACCCAAGTATCTGTCAGTATACAGGCTACCCAAAAAAATAAGCATTTGCTAGAGAGATGTGGAACTATCATTTAAATGTAACATCTCGATATAGTATACAATGACATTAACAAAAGTTTAATCAAATGTCATTTTTCAGTTTTACATTGCGCCCTTAACTGTCATTCGAAGTACAAGAATTTTCAATGTTATAGCTACTCTAGAAAAGAATAATATAATAACAAAAATTTTGAACTCAGTTTGTGTTTTTCTTAGAAACATTGGCAGTTTTGACATTTTTTCGTAAAATTAAATTTTTAAGTCAGTGATTCTCTATAGAGGTAATATGTTTCAATATTATTATATTATTATAAGCCACCATCCCGCTGTCGGGCAAAGGCCTCCCCCAATTTGAGCCATTTCCTCCTGTCTCCTGCTAATTCTCTCCAATTTTCTCCAGCAATCTGTTTTATTTCGTCTTCCCATCTACTTTCTGGTCTTCCTTTTTGTCTTCCGCCTGCTAATCTCCATTTTGTTGTTAAGTTGGCCCACCTATTTTCGGTCGATCTTGCAATATGTCCTGCATATTTCCATTTTAACATTTTACATCTTTTTATTACGTCTTCGGTTTTTGTTTTCTGTTTTATTTCACGCAAGGGTGATCTTTGATTTTTATGTTTAACATGCTCCGTTCCATTCTATTTTGTGTAACTCGCAACATTTCTTCGGTGTTTTTTGTTAATACCTATGTTTGTGCTCCGTATGTTAGTGTAGGTAATACGCACATGTTAAATACTTTTCGTTTTAAAAACATTGAATTTTTGCTTTTCAAAATGTGTTTTAATGAATGAAATTTGTTCCACGCTGCCTTTATTCTCATCTGGATTTCTTTTTGTATTTTGTTTTTAAACGAAATAGTTTGGCCCAAATAAGTTGTTTCATCCGTCGCTTTTATCAGTCCATCTGTTGTTTGTATACTTTTCACTGTTCCATTTGTTAAGATACTTGTTTTCGAATAGTTTATATGAAGTCCAACTTTTTCGCTTTCTCAAGCTAATTGCGTGATCATCTCTTTCATATCTGGATTTGTTGCAAAGATTGTTACCTACATCATCTGCAAAGCGCAGGTTTGTTAAGCTTTTTCCTCCAATATTTATTCCAAAACTATTCCATCTTAACTTCCTAAAAATGTCTTCTAATGCGCTGTTGAACATATTTGGCGATAGTGGATCTCCCTGTCGTACTCCTTTTTCTATGTTAAAAAATGGTCCATCTTTTTCGGTTTTTATTTTTTGCTTTGCTGTTTTTATAAATTTGTTTTATAATTCTTATGTATTTTTCTTGTATTCCTTGTTGTTTTAGTGCTTCTAATAATGCTTTGTGTTCCACTGAGTCTGAGCCTTTGTGTAATCTATTAAAATTATGTAAATTGTTCTTTTGTATTCTTTGCATTTTTCGATTAATTGATTTATAGTGTGTAAGTTGTCGATTGTAGAGAAACCTTTGCGAAAACCTGCTTGTTCTGGAGGTTGCTCAATATCCAGTTGTTTATACAGGGTGTGTAAAAATTGGCGTGCAAGCGCTCCGTAACTTTATTCCTTGGACAATAATAAGGCGAAATTCTTATAGCGAAAAAGTCGCCAGAAGCTTCCTCAACGCGTGCGTAGCCCAAAGTTCAAAATTGGCAACGCGAAAAGGAAGCCGTTTTTGCAAAATTCTGTTACTTTATGAATAGATTAAGTAATAACGGCAACAATTTAGTATCGTTTATCATTTAAAAGTACCAAAAAAAATACTAGTCTTCATAATTATAATAAATAAAATGTATTTGCTTGTATCAAGAATGTCATGACATCCTTGATACAAGCATACACATTTTGAAGAATTCTGTGAATTGAAATTATGAAGACTAGTATTTTTTTTGGCACTTTTAAATGATAAACGATGCTAAATTGTTGCTGTTGTTACTTAATCTAATGCATAAAGTAACAGAATTTTGCAAAAACGGCTTCCTTTTCGCGATGCCAATTTTGAACTTTGAAGGCTTCGCACGAGTTGAGGAAGCATCTGGTGACTTTTTCGCTATAAGAACTTCGCCTTATTATTGTCCAAGGAATAAAGTTACGGAGAGCTTGCACGCGAATTTTTACACACCCTGTATATTCTTTTAATAATACATTTGCGTAAACTTTATACAGGAATTTCATAATTGCACGGCAATATTTTAGGGATGTGTTCTCTAGTACAAAATATTACGATTTACCTAAAATTACCTTAGTCCAAAAGTTAATATTTAGGGAGATACAGGGTGTCAAAGTCGAAATTATAATTTTAATTTTTTGCTGTAAATTCAAAAGATTGCGAAATATTGATGGACAAATTGGGGAAACTACCTTTCTAGGGACGAGAAACAATAATCCGTCTTCAATTTTAACAATGCTCTTTAAAGAACCTTATTTTTACTACACCCAATACTTTAAACATACTTCAACTTTTTTATACTTAAAGTTCAAACAGATCTAATTCAAAACAACATTTGCCTCATCTTTTTTACACAAAAAAGGTATACTGGTTAAATGTCTCTAAAGTTAACCGTTTCCAAGATATTTGCTATTGATGTAAGTAATGCAACATCTTTTTTATTTTTTAAGCATTCTGTAACGCCGCAGTAGGGTTGTATTTAAAACAAAAAATTCACATATTCTTGTCAAAAACAAGTTATAGGACACAAAGTAATAGCGGATCAGTGGAATATTTGTCATTAAAATTTTTTAAGATTTTAGTGTAACACAAGGTTAAGGTTAAGGTTTAAGGATTGAAAAATGTGGCATCACTTCCACTTCAACAGCAAATATCTTGCAAATGGTTAATTTTAGAGACATTCAACTGGTATACCTTTCTTGTATAGAAAAGACAAGGCAATTGTTTTTTTCAATTACATCTGTCATAACTTTAAGTACAAAAAAGTTGAAGTAATTTTAAGGTATTGGGTGTAGCAAAAATAGGGTTTTTTTAAGACCTACGTTAAAATTGAGAACTGATTATTGTTTTCCGTCCCAAAATATGTAGTTCCCCCAATTTTCATGTCAATATTTTGAAAACTTTTGAAATGACAGCAAAGAATTGAAATTAAAATTTCGGCTTTGACACCCTGTCTCTCCCTAAATATTAACTTTTGGACTAAGGTAATTTTAGGTAAATCATAATATTTTGTACTAGAGAACACCAGTGGCGGATCAAGCGTGAATCGGTGAAGCGACCGATTCAGCGCCAGATCCAGAAGGGCGCAAATTTCAGGAAAAATAATAAGTCTGTGGGCCAGATAGATGATTTTTTGTTTGCGTAAATATTTTAAGTGGGTAATAATATTCCAAACAGCTGAGATGGATAAGGTCTGTTGACAAACGTCTTATTTATGACGCTTACCGCTACCGACAAATTTCCAAGTACTCGTAAAGCTTAAGCCGGAACGCCGGAAGGGTACGGTAGGTAGATAATAGAATTCCAAACTTTCATTTGCTATAATCTCAAGATTTAGGTTTTAGCGTTTACTTGAAAATACCGTTCAAAATTTTAGAATTAATTTTTTGTGCAAATTTCATAGGTTTTTATATCATAGTTAATTTTTTATCAAAATTAATATCAGCAGACGGGGGGGGGGGGCACAAAACCAGCTGTTCGATTCTCTAGAAAAAAAACCTTGATCCGCCACTGGAGAACACATCCCTAAAATGCTGCCGTGCAATTATGAAACACCCTGTATAGGTTTGGTATAAGACTGATGGGGCAGTAGTTTTTTATGTTTGATTTGTCTCCTTTCTTATGCTACTAATATTGTTGTATTTGTGGCCTCGCTCCATTGTTTTGGTAATTGTTCCCTTGTTGTAATTTTGTTTAATAGTAACGTGAACATCTTCAGTAATTTTTCCGATTCACATTTTAAAATTTCATTTCTAATTCCATCGTTTCCTGGAGATTTTTCTAGTTTTAATTTTTTCAAAACTATTTTTATTTCTTCCTCTGTTATTTCTGGAATTGTTAAGTTTTCTTGTTGATTGCCTTGTTCGTGGTTGTGATTTGTTTATTTTGTTTTCACTGCTATAGAGATTGGAATAGTAATCATTGCTATCTGAAGTATTTCTTCTATTTTGTGTGTTTTCTTTTTTTGTGAGTTTGATAGTTCGTGTATCCATGACTTGTTGTGATAAAGTTGTTTGTTAATTTTCTTTGTTGACCCAGTTTGATTTAAAATTCTTTCAATTATTTCGTCTTCGTTTTTTCTTCTTTCGTTTCGAATTTCTCTTTTAGTTAGTTTGTTTAGTTCGGCATGCTCGATTTTTGTTTGAATATTTTTGTCTCTGTGCTTTTTCAGTTCTTCTCTCTTCTGAATAAGTTGTTTTGTTTCTGTTCATAGGGTTATTGTAGTTTTATTTGTCTAGTTTTTGTCCCGTGAATTTTTCATAGCTGACTGTAGTTTTTCCTCAATTAAGTTGTAGAGGTTCTGAACGTCCAAGTCTTTGTATCTGTGTAGAGGAAAATTGTTGTTCTAAGTAGTTAGCTGCTTCGTCTAGTTTTATTCTTCCACTTCCTATTTGTTCGTTGTTCCATCTT
Source organism: Melanotus villosus (assembly GCA_963082815.1). NCBI lineage: Eukaryota > Metazoa > Arthropoda > Insecta > Coleoptera > Elateridae > Melanotus > Melanotus villosus. Next base: position 49,771,653 of record OY720421.1, on the reverse strand, counting down.
TTTAGTTTTACGCATCTTTCTATGTTTTTATTTAGTTTTACTGTTGCTCGAACAAGTCTGTGGTCAGAATCGAATTCAAACTGGTTCAGTACTGTAATATTCTGTACTATGTATTTGTTATTTATTAGCACGTAATCAATCTCGTTTTTATATAGCTCGTTCGGTGATCTCCATGTCCATCTTTTTCCTTCACGTTTTTTAAAGAGTGTGTTTGCGATAACTAATTGTTGGCTAATTGCGAAATTTATAATTTTCCAACCTCGTTCGTTTCGTGTACCATATCCATACTTTCCTCTTACCCTTTCTTCGCCCATGACAATTATGTGGTTTAATTGCTTTCTTTCTTCTTTTATTACTTCTTCTAAAGTGTTGTAAAATTCCTGTATTTCCTGCTCCTGAGCAGCTTCTGTGGGGGAATGGATCTGAATTATGGACATTTTCACTGGTTTACTTATTTTTAGTTGAAGAATTGCAATTCTTTCTGATATTCCTTTAAATTCTACTATATTGTTTTTAAGATGTTTATTTACGTAGAAACCCACACCTACATGGCCTTTTACTGTGTTGTAATGGTAGAGGATGTGTCCTAATTTCCTTTCAATTATTTTTTCGCCTGGTCTTCTTATTTCGCATAGTCCTACTATGTCCCATCTTATTTTTTCCAATGCGTTTTCTAATTCTTTTAGCCTATCTTCTGACATAAGCGTTCTTGTGTTTAAAGTACATATTTCGAGGTTATTTCTTGCTTTTCTGATTGGTGTTTTTATCTGCGTTTGTTTCTTTTCCTTTGTTGTGTTTACTGAGACTTGCAATAAATTGATTAAGAAAGTGGTTGTAGTTTTTCGATATTATTTCAAACAAGGGTGTGAGAAACAGAAAACAAAATTTGAATTTTTCCGTTTTTCTTTTTTGCAATAACTCATAAACAGCTCTGTCATAAAGACTGTGTTAACGTTTCCGCAATGGTTAAGAAGTGTAGACTAAATATCTGTTGATGTATGTTTTCTTGTGTTAGGCTAATATGTTATATTAATTTTGTTTTTCATAACAGGAAAATAATAATAATAGTTCCCGTTATTCCCGATTGGGACATAGGGTATTGGTAAAGTCTCGCCACTTCTGCTTATCATCTGCTATTAATTTCAATTGCGGGAAGGACATTTCCGTTTCTTCTGTTATGTTTCTTCGCCACGTGAATCGGGGTCTTCCTCTAGCTCTTTTGCCCTGCGGGTTCCATTCTAAGACGTTACGACTTGGGTATTCTTTTGTCTTCCTTAGCGTGTGCCCCAGCCAGCCGTATTTTTTTCTTCTGATTTCAACATATATTTCTTGTTGGTTGGTTTTTTTCCACAGTTCAATATTTGTAATTGTTTCTGGCCACCATATTTTTAGAATGTGTCTGAGGCATCTGTTCACGAAAGTTTGCAGTTTCTTTATTGTCACCTTATTTAAACACCACGTTTCACAACCGTAAAGTAGCACTGCTTTTATAGTACAATTAAATACGTTTATTTTTGTGCTAACACTGATGTTTTTATCGCGCCACACTGAATTCATTTTGGAGAAAATCCCTCTTGCTTTGTTGATGCGTTGCAGGATATCTTTTGTTGCGCTGCCTTCGTTTGTTAGCACACTACCCAAATATAGGAATTCTTCGACTTCTTCTACTTTCTCATCATTTATATATAGGTTGTTTGCATTTGTTTTATTGATCCTCATCAGCTTTGTTTTGGCTTTATTTATTTTAAGTCCTATTTTCTTGGATTCAACCTGTAATTTGTCCAGTTTTGCCTGCATATTTGGTAGTGTTTGGGAAATCAGGCACACATCATCTGCGTATTCTAAATCTTCTAATGTTTTTGTTAAGCCCCATCTAATCCCCTTAACATTCTCTTTTATCGTTTCTTGGATTACATTGTCTAGTATAATTAAGAATAATAACGGTGAGAGGATGCAGCCTTGTTTGGCTCCAGTTTCTGTTGCGAAGGCTTGGGACATTTTACCATTTAAGAGTACTTGGCATTTGGAGTTTGTATACCCTTCTTTAATTAGGCAGATGAGCTTTTCTGGTATTCCTTTGTTTCTCAGTGCTATCCATAAACATTCTCTGCTGATAGAATCGAATGCACGCTCATAGTCTATGAAGAGTAATTGTACTGGTGTCTGATATTCTAACGACTGTTCAATTATCATTCTCAATGTATTTATATTGTCTATACAGGAGCAGCCAGGCCTGAAACCTGTTTGTTCTTTTCGCAGGTCTTTATATAGTATTTCACTAATTCTGTTTATGATTATTCTATTAAATATTTTATTTATAACACACAGCAGAGTGATCCCTCTCCAGTTTTTGCAGTTTTGTAAGTCACCTTTTTTTGGTATTGTGATAACCATTCCTGTTTTCCATTCTTCAGGGAAAGTCTCTTCCTCCCAAATTTTCTTAATTAATGGGTAAATCACTTCTATTGTAATATCCACGTCAATTTTCATAATGTCTGCTGTTATTCTATCAATTCCGGGTGCTTTTCCACTTTTCATTTGAAGTATTGCCTTTCGCAGTTCTATTTCTGATGGTATGTCTGTACTGATATTTAATTCTGGAGTTTGGGTTATTTCTGGTAGTTGTATATCTCTGTGCTTCATATTCATTACCTCTTCAAAATGTTCTTTCCAGCGTTGTAGTTGCTGTTCAACTGTAGTGAGTGTTTGTCCCATTTTATCTTTTATTTGCGTGGTTCTTATCTTCCTGTCTTTCCCTGTTAATTCTTTTATTGCTTTGAATAGCTCTTTAGTGTTACCATTTTTGGATGCTTTATCTGCTCTTAGTGCTATATTTTCTAAGTACTTTTTCCTATCATTTTTGAAGCTTTTTTTAACTTGCTTACTGGCGATTTGATATTGTTGCTGTCTTTCTTTTTTCATATTTTCATTTTGGGTCTGTAGTATCCGGTGTTTCCATTCTTTTCTTATTTTCACTTTTTCCCATGTTTCCTTGCTTATCCATTCTGCCCGTTGACTTTTTTTAACTTTAAGTATTTTTAGACAGGGATCATGGAAAGCTTCTTTACATTTTTTCCATACATCTTCTACCGTCTGTTTATAATTTATTTCTGTTGCTTTTTGTTGTATTCCATTAATTAATTCTAGTTTTATTTGTGGGTTTTTTAACTTCTCCATGTCATAACGCGTATTTATGTGTCGTGCACTTGATTTTTTAGCTATCCTAGGTTTACAACGAATTTTAGCTGTTATAAGATAGTGATCACTGTCAATGTCTGCCCCTCTCTTGTTTCGAACATCCAATAAGTTTTGCATCCATTTTCTATTAATTCCGATATATAATGATGTTGGAACAAAGAACAGAATGGCAAGAGAAAAAGACCAAAAAATATAATATAGTAATTAAAGGGAAAGCGTTCAACAAAAACGAACCAGCTTCAGAAGTGAAACAATTCTTAAAGGACAGAATAGGAGTAGATGTAGAAATAAAAGGAGCGCAGGCAATTCAAAATAGCAACAGGAACGGATTACCAATAACTGTCGCAGAAATGACTAACTGGAACGATAAACAAGCAGTTATGAGTAATAAAAACAAATTAAAAGGATCTGATATATACATTGAGAATGACTTAACCTGGAAAGAACGGAAAATTCAATATGAATTGAAGAAAATCGCAAAGGAAAAGAAAAATGCAGGAATAGAAGTAAAGATAGGTTACAAAAAGATTTCCATGCAAGATAAGGTATACATATGGGATGAAAACATAAACGGAATAAGAGAACATTCAAAAAACTAAAAGATAAACAGAGAAGAGATAATACGAAGACGAACACTGCATGGAAAACGGTAAATGAGAATGGAAAATTAAACATAAATCGAAAGAAAGAAAAAAGTACAATCAATATTGGACAGTGGAATGTTAGGACATTATATCAGACGGGAAAACTGAGGCAAGCAGTGCAAGAAATGGAAAGATATGATATAAGTTTGTTAGGTATTAGTGAAGCAAGATGGAATGGAACCGGAGAGATTAAAACAGCAACTAAACACAGTTTCCTATACTCAGGCATAAAAGACGAAGATGCAATTCATGAATATGGGGTGGGAATAATTCTAAGTCCTGATATGAGAAAGCAATTACAACAATGGAAACCAGTATCAGAGAGGATTATAACTGTAAGAATAAATATTGGCAAACAGAAAATTACAGTAGTACAATGCTATGCACCGACAGAAGTTGCAGAGAGTGAAGATAAAGAACTTTTCTATTCCATGCTCAACAGAACCCTTGATCAAGTTAACAAAGAAGATGTATTAATCCTAATGGGGGACTTTAACGCAAAAGTTGGTGAAAATAATGAAGGATTAGAACACATTATAGGGAAACAGGGAATGGGAACTAGAAATGAGAATGGTGAACTTCTTATAGAATTATGCGGAAACCATAAAATTATAATAGGTGGTACGATATTTGCCCACAAACAATGTCATAAGATAACATGGACTTCCCCTGATCATAACAGGAAAGGCAGTTGATTATTTTGTTCTGTTTCTAATGTAAATTTTCCTGTTAACACGTTCAGTGCCACCGGCCACTTACGGGGACGCGCGGCTATATGAGCCTGACCCAGGGGCCACGTACGTGGCCAGTTGTAGGGATACACTAAACACTCAGTTGTTTGCTGGCATTGATAGCGAGTGAATGTTTTTCGTGTCGGTGTGGCAGAAGAATGTTTTAGAGTGAATTTTATCGGGTTGGTTTTAAGTTGCGCGCTATATTTATTTGGAAAGAGCTGGTCAAAGCGAGAAAATAGTGTATGTTGTATAGCAACCCTTATGTAAATTTGTGATTGTAAATAGATAATTTTGGACATAGTTTCATTTCTAAGTTGTGATTATTTTTCTGAATGAGATAATAAGTGACAAAGCAGTTTGTTGAATATACAGTAAAGATAAAAATTTGACTGTAGGAGCCTAGGAGCCGCCGACTCCGATCGGTGCCATGCTTGGTTCTAGCGGCCAGTATCCCCAGTCGAAGTGGGCAGTGAAACTTGAAAATAGATTGGTGTATGAACGTTAGATTATGCTATTTTAGTAGTTTTACTTGTTTACTTTTCACCAACTAGTGGCAAAATACCCACATAAAACTAGTCACGTGCACATTCTCGTCTTTCTCCGTGGTTCACATACTTATATTCACTTATCTTATTGGCATTAAGATATCTTGGATTATCAATTAAAATACATGTTTGAATTCTCATGGAAAGTGTTGATAAAAAAATTTAAAAATCACCTGCTGTTATTTGTAGCAGTTAGCCGATGGAGTGGCTGCTAAATGTCGAAACGGTATGCTTAGTAGTAGTTGTTACTCTAAGCTGCATACATTTTTTAGCATAAATCAAATAGGCTAACTTAATCCGGTACTTGTTGTACATTTGCGGACACGCACGTAATATACAGGGTGTCCCTAAAAGGTCTTTACAAAACCATACCACACATTCCTTGGATCAAAATAAGTCGAAATAACTAAACTTACCTTTGCACAAAATTGCTTCGTTTGGGCGCTATACTGCCCTGAAGTTATAATTTAAAAAACGTTTTTTTGTTATCACTTTAAAAGGACTTGCGCGATTTTTCTAAAATTTTGTACGGTAATGTAGCTCTCAAAGACTTAAAAGTTCATACTAAAATTAATAAATTACATCGATCCATAGGTGTAGAACCAGGGTTTTTTAATAATTGGACACCATAAATTTCAACGCCAATGGAAAAAAGGGGGTAAAAGTATAAAATTTAGATTAACTAATTTATTTACTACAAAAAAGGTACTCTTGATAAGACTCGATAACTTTCACCGTTTTCGAAATATTTGTGTTTGAGAGCTACATTACTGTACAAAATTTTAGGAAAATCGCACAAGTCGTTTGAAAGTGCTAACAAAAAAACGTTTTTTTAAATTATAACTTCAGGGCAGTATACCGCCCAAACGAAGCAATTTTGTACTAGGGTAAGTTTAGTGATTTCGACTTATTTTGATCCAAGGAATGATGTGTGGTATGATTTTGTAAAGACCTTTTAGGGACACCCTGTATATCTATTATTTATCTGTCATAGTAGATCTGAATTTGACGGGAAAAATAGTATTTTATGTATCTAGGACGAAAAGTAAGTCTTTAAGGTATGAGCAAGTTGTTTACGGCCGAGGCGGGTAGCCGAGGCCGTAATTACTTGCGAGTACCTTAAAGACACTTTTCGTCTGAGGTACATACATAATTTTATGTCATACTGTTTCTAAAGTTGTTAAATCATTAAAAGAAATCTCCAGCAATTTGTAGCAGCATTAGTTTTAAGTAACTAATCTAAGGCGCAACAATTCATATCTCCTAGCAACGAGCATTTATAGAACAAAAAGTGACACTTTTCGTTCTAGGACTTTAAAATGATACTCGCACTTTAAAGTGTCACTTTTCGTCCTATAAATCGTCCGAAAAACGTTGCTTTAGAAACGAGTATGACATAAATAAGTTTTTAATGGTTTTTTAAAACTGAGAATATATATTTTTTGAAAGTTTGTAGTGGCAAGTTTGACATTTTATATTTCTTTTTTTTAAGTATTTTGCCAGCAGTTATTATTTCTTTCTTTCTTTTCCTTTTACCCTCTTATACCTTTACAATAAAAATTAAATTAATAAACTGTTTAAACACTGAGCGTAACATGTCAGGGACAAATCTATCTCCGTTTTTAAGCAAATTAAAATGGTTAAAAAACTTTGACAGTTTTTTTAAAACTTTAATTTGTTTAAAAATGGAGATAGACTTGTCTTTCCCAGTTTTATAAATCTTTTTAATTTGTTTGAAAATCGAGATAAACCTATATTCGAAACATTATACGTTCACTGTTTCCATAGCTTACTATTTTAATTTTTATTTTAACAACTGCTGGAAAAATACCTAGAAAAAAGTATCAAACCGAGAATACATATTGGTAAAAACATAAATATATGTACTAAACGATCATTCTATTTCTTAACTAATGTTGATATCATGTTGTTGGACAAAGGCCTCTCCCATCTTAATTCAGTTTTGTTTGACCCAACGAACTATAATAGTATACTATTATAGTTTGTTGGTTTGACCACTATACAACTGGTCTGCTCCAACATCTTTTAAGGCTTGTAAAGAATGACTCATTTTGTTTAAATATTTGCTTTTGATAGATTTATTTGAAGAGATGTTTCTTTGCTTATTATGCTTATAGTTGGTTGATCATTTTTTCCAACATCTACTTATTTTCTGCAAAAAAAATCAGGTTAGTCAATTTTTCCCCATTATATTGAATTTGTATTTTTCCCAGGTACTTTTTAAAAATCTTTTCTAACGTTGCATTAAATAAATTAAGAGATATGGGGTTGGCCTGATGTATTTTAATGGAACTTTTTATTTTATTAATGCTTTATCATTTGTGAATATTCTAGACCAGGGGCCAGCAAACTTTTGAGACGGAAGAGCCAATCGTGTCAATCACAACAATTTAAAAATTATTCGAAAACCATACATTTTGCATTTCGTCATTACCAACGTTACCTTGCCTGGTAGAGGGCGCTCACTTATTAGTCACTTTGTTTGGCTGTCCTGCTTACCATGTGCTCAAGCATCCCCTCCACTCTCATCCTCCCTTTCCGCTTATGAAACAATGTTATACTCACATCCTTCCAAACGGCTCCCGTTAAACAGGATCTGCTAAAATGCAATGCGTGGAGCTGGCTTTTCAATTTTACTTTAGGGCCACATGTACCGAAAGAGCCGCATGTAAGCCGCAGTTTGCCAACCCCTGTTCTAGACTATCAAAGGCTTTTGTATAGTCTGTAAGTGTTAAACACGTGTTGTCTAAAAGGAAACCAAACTTTTGCTCTAGAAAAAAAAACTACAAGAATTATTTTTATAAATACGTGTACTTATTCAAAATAAGCTCCTTCTGCATTAAAACAACGTTCAGAACGAGTGCTGAGCATTTCAAAAGATCTTTCCAGCTTCTGTTTTGCTATTTCATTCACTACTGCAGTCACGGCAGCCACAATTTTGGGAATATCCTTGTAACACGTCTCTTGGCATTGAATCATACTGATAGCACCACATCTCATCACTTGTGACAATTTGGGTTGCAGCGAGCTGTTCTGATGTCCTGAGGGTGTTGAATGCACGCATATTTTTGGTCCTCGATGAGCAAGCGTGGAATAAAGCGGGAGCAAACCTTACGTTTGTTTAAATAACCACATAAAATCGTGTGGACGGAGTCCTTGGACAATCCCAATTCCTCTACCAACATTCTACAGGTCACATTCGGATCCTTGCCCAATATTTAACGCACTTTTCAATGTTAATCAATAATGAGATAATGACCATAATCGACCACTTTTCGGGTCGTCTTCAATTGACTCCAGGCCATCTTTCAATTGAGTAAACTTGTGTATGGGATAGTCATTCATCCTCATATACTTGTTTTAGTAACATACAAAGTAAGATACAAACCATTGCAACAGCGAGCATCCTAGCGAAAACATGTTTTTTAGATTTAGGCCTGTCAATTATGGAAAAAACGAGAAAGTTCTGCCACTGTTATCCAAATACATAGATTCCACTTCAATCAAGTTATTTAAAAGGAAAAAATTGGGTATTTGTAAACTAATTAAGAAATATTTGCAAAAATTGCCATTTTCAATTTATTTAAATAAATGTTTGAAATTTTGCATGTGGATCTAAAATTAAATTCTAAGCAACTTTTTCTAATAATTTTCTTGGATATTTTGTCATCTAACCCCACTTTTTCCGACTTCACGGTGATTTTTTTTAGTTTGCCGCCATACCAGTGGTCACGTGACATACCTCAAATTCGATTTTTAGGTTATCGGACATGCAGAACTGATCCCGCATAAAGTTTTTTCAATACTCTAATAATAAAAATTTTTCCCATATGTTGCGAACTTTTTGCCGGTCACTGTACAAGCCAAATAATAGACTTATTGATCTATCATTTTAGATTTTGTTTGTGTTCTTTTTTATGAATCAAAATCATTTCACAAACTGCCCATTATTATGGTAGAACTTTTGTTTTTAAAATTGCATTCAATAGTAGTTGCAGAGATTCAATTAGGTATTGTAGCCCTAAAATAATCACATCATTTGTTACCCCATCGTGTCCAGGAGATCTCTGCAACCTTTTACTGGCTTGTCGTATTTTAGTAATAATTGTTCTTGACAGTTCAATTTTAAAAACACTTTCATTATTTATAACAAGGAATGAGTTATTCGAATATATTTTCGTAAAATATTAGATTGCAATTTTTACCATTTCTTCACTGTCGTGCGTGTAGTCTTAACAACACGCACTTTTTTCCGCTGTTCAACCCTCTCTTCATTGTCCTTCCATAACTAAATAATTCATTAATTGCTAACACACAAACACAATTAATTCCGTCATTAGGCAGCATGCTGTGTTGGCTGATTGCTACAGTTTTACCAAGTGACTATAAAGAGTTGTGATTTGTTTTAATAAATATTGATCATTTTACTGAACATTCAGTATTTGACAATTAAGATAGTCGAACCTCTTTAAATTTAAAAAATAAATAAACAAATGTGAAGCCAGAATAACACAAGGCTAGTGTTCTAGCTTTACATTAATAGTGTCCGACCGAAGGTCAGTTTGTCAGCCGAAGCCGATGTTCGGCTATCGCCATCACCTTCGGCCGAAGCCGAAGGTGCAACCAGACTTGAACACTTACTGTAAATTAGTGTAAATAAATTAAATAGGTACTCTAAAGCATAAAACAAATTTTATTTTTTCCAATGATAAACTTCATTTTATTTTTCTTTATGTATTGAAATACATAAACATAATAAAATGAATAATATTGTACATTGTACGTAATATTTCATTTGTTTACGAAGGTAGCCTAAGCCGAAGCTTCGGTCGGACACTATACATTAGTCCTTGGTTTGAATCTCCTAATAGGCAGGATTTACCTGCCATCGGGAGATCGGTGTCAATTCCTGGTGACTATTTTTCATTGGGCATTAAATTAACGAACCTCTCCTCCGAATACAGGCGTAAGAGGTAGAGTAACACGGTCCTACAAATACATACAGGGTGAATAAAAAATAACAAAAAGTAAGGAACCTCGATACTGGAGCCTTTATTATTAGTTTTAGAAAAAAAAGTTTTAGACAAAACGTTTATAACAAATTATTTTCCACAAACTGATGGTTTTAAATATTTTTGTCAAGGTCATACATTTGCGCTATAACGTCATCGATACTTTTTTTAAATAGCAACCTATATTTTTTAGGTCGAAATTTTGTAGCATTTTTTTGTCTCTTTCTGACCATCTAGAAATATCATACGGTTGAATACGCGAAATTTCTAGAAAAATCAAGTTGAATGTTATTCGTACCAGTAATTAATGTACGTACTTTTATCACAAAAATTAAACACGTGACTATTAAAAACAAATACAAACAATGTTTAACATTACTTTATTACAGAAGATGTTCAAATTGTTTGCCATTCACTATCTGACAATGTCCAATTCGATGTGAAAATCCCTGTAATAGGTACATTCCGAATTACTTCGGCTGGTATTGCCCGTATTTCTTCCCGAATACGAATTTTTAACTCTTCTAAATTTCTGGGCCTGTTTATGTAAACTTTATTTTTAAGATGGCCCCACAAGATCCAACGGATTCAAATCGGGCGATCGGGCTGGCCATTCGATACTACCCCTTCTACCGATCCACCTATTCTCAAAAATTGTATCCAAATAATAAAATAATAATAATAATAATGTTAAACATTGTTTATATTTGTTTTTAATAGTCATGTGTTTAATTTTTGTGATGAAAGTACGTACATTAAGAAGAAAGACGCAGTATCGGCTCACTCCCTCCCTCATTTTAAAAACATACTCAATCGGTTGTTTGACCGACATTAGTTTATAATGTTCACCAATATTGTGATACACTGTGAAATACCATATTGTTATCGTTTATTAATATTGTTTATCAAATACCTATTCACTGATGTGTTATATCTAATTGTGATAATACTATGCGAAACATTTGTATACATTGATTCGGGCTTATATTAGTTTACTGTTGCCTGTACATACTAAATAAATAAAATAAATTAAATACTGGTACGAATAACATTCAACTTGATTTTTCTAGAAATTTCGCTTATTCAACCGTATGATATTTTTAGATGGTCATAAAGAGAAAAAAAAATGCTATAAAATTTCGACCTAAAAAATATAGGTTGCCATTTAAAAAAAGTATCGATGACGTCATAGCGCAAAGGTATGACCTTGAAAAAAATATTTAAAACCATCAGTTTGTGGAAAATAATTTGTTATAAACCTTTTGTCTAAAACTTTTTTTTCTAAAACTAATAATAAAGGCTCCAGCATCGAGGTTCCTTACTTTTTATTCACCCTGTATACTTACATTCCAGTGGCGTAACTAGCATACGTAAGGCCTGGGTTCCAAACTTAAAATTTCCCCCCCCCCCTCCATCTAAAAAAAAACAAGAAAGTAATTTGGGTGTTCCACTGAACACGAGCCTTTGCAAAATCTGTGTTATAATCCTTCTTTTAGGAATTTAAATGTTGTTTATATAAATTTTGTGAATAATAAAAAAAATGTGTGAAGTTCTCAAGTTCTTAATTATGCAGACATAAAACGATCTTTGAAACGGCCCACCGACGCATGGATTTATCATATGATAAATCAAACAGTTTTGTTTGTATCGATAATTTTACCAAGAGTAGTGTAGTCGTACAACTTATCCGGACAAAATGCTGTTGTTGGATGCTGGTTCAATCATCTGTCTAATTTAAAAGAACTAGAAATTGGTACTGATAAAGATATATTATTAAAGAATTAATACAAAAATAATACACTCATAAATCAACAAATAATTAAAAGAGATGTGTTGTTGAGAGACTTGTCAAAGTTATTCGATTTCTAAGTAAATGCAATTTGACTCCCGATGTTCTATGCAATTCAACTGATGTAGATATATTTCAGATGGGGCAAGATTTGCATTCTAAATTTCCAGATTTTTCAGACCTTATTTCGAGTTAATTTCGCATTTTGTGTGAAGTCTCTGAATTGCTTTCACGGTTTATTGATTTATTAATTTTTTAGATTAAAAAATCTTCAATAATATTCTCCGTGTTTGAGGATGGAGGATGGTACGTATTGTATTAATTGTTATGAAATATTAAATAAAAAACGTTATACACTCCACCTCCCATGAAAGAAATGAGAAAATGTAAAATTCTTAAACAAAATTATTGAAGCAATTGAAAAAAAAAACTAAAAGGATTACAAGGAACAAAACGTATTGTAACACTTTTAATGGTAATTTTAAATAGCCAAATATTTCAAAAAATTTGAATACGTAACCAAGCACTTAAAAAAATATATTTGAAAACTTACGGCTATTAGAGTCTCCACTTTCCCTGCATTCATTTATTTCATTTGGATTAACTTCACTGTTTTTATACGAACTTGATTTAAACCATGTGTCTATTTTCACAAGTTTATTTATATTTTCCTGCTTTTCCAATAATCTTTTACGTTTAGCCGCACCCGACTTATGTACATACTTTTTTGTTGGATTCATTGCGCCTTGCGCCACTCGTTTTGAAAATATTTGAATATTAATTAATGCACAAGTATAACTTCAAACAAATAGGCGAATTAAATACTGAACAAGCCACTGCCACTAAACAGTAAACAGTGTGCACTTAAACGTGTCAGCCTTAAAACTTAAAATTGAAAACTAAATGATTTTAAATGGATATTTTGTATTTTTCGAATAAACGGTGACACATGCAAACTATACAACTACACTTTGCATCCCTCTTAGTAACATGTGAAACAATAAATTATTCTTTTCCTCTCGACGTGCACGTGCATCTCGTGATCTCGTAAAGTAGATTAGTTTATTGCTTTGCTTTACACATGTTTCCTTTGAATAGTGCCGAATTGCCGAGAAGTGTGTACCTACTTATCGGTTTAGGCAGTAGGCGGGCCGGATTCAATAAACATGCCAAAGTAATATGAGTGACAACGTACAAACACGTTAACACGTGTTGGGAAGACGCCGTTAGGGGTTAGGCGATGGCCATAGTAATTCCGAAAAAGCAATTAATTAAATGAGAGGCCCGCCGGGCTCCCTAGGGGCCCGGGCCCGGGTTCCGCGGAACCCCGGTAGTTACGCCACTGTTACATTCTATACATGGTGCAGTATGCAGGTCTAAAACACGTAACTTGCAGAGACGGGCCGGGTTGTGCAACACATAGAGCCTCATACATTAAAGCACGAGCTTTGACACATAAAGTTTAAGGAGGTTGCCGATAGAGTGCCTGAGAGGCATATTGCATACCAATGCCTTGATTTAAATATCACTTTTTCCAAAGTACTATTTGAAAAATGTTGCCAACCCACGAAATTTATCAACCTTTTATAGTCACTTAGCAGGATTATTTATGCTGATGTGTTATCTAATTATCTTGTTTTAGTATTCTTAACTGAAGTAATCGATAGCTTGGCAAGAGGTTTTGAAGATAAATTACAGTGTGATAACTTAATTCTTGAGATCAATTCTTCACGATATGCATACAATGTCACTGTCAAAGAGGTGATAAAATTTTTAAATTTTAATTTATTTTCAAAATCTTTTATTCTTCACCTTTTTCACCAACAGAATGTACTTTTAGGTAAATTTCAACGTTATAAAAGCTATATTAATGTTGCCTTTTCAATTATCTATTGGGGAACCATATTTGCATTTTCTACGACCCTTATTAGTTTACTTCTCTCCGATCCTGAAGAATTATATACGTAACACCGCTGCTATGGCCGATTGCCTGCAGGCAGTAGAGGTAATGCTTATAATATTAGTATATTATTTTCAAATTTAACATTAGGAGAACAATTTTTTTTATTCTAGGACGTTGCAGCTGCTAACAATGAACTAAACGAATGTATTGCTGCTGTTTTGAACTGGTTTTATGACAAAGATCACTTATCTGAAGAAGCAATTTTAAGTTGGTTTTCAGGTATAGATAAAAGCACAAGACTTCATGCTCGTATAGAACCTTTTACCAGCTGGTTACAACAAGCAGAAGAAGCATCTTCATCAGAAGATGATGACTAATTGTAACATGAATTTTTAATTGATTTATATATAGAGGGGTGAAAAGCTTTTACAGGGTTGTAAAATATACTATAACAACTATTTCTTGTTCTTTTAATAAGTAAAAAACATCACATTTAAATTGATGATAATACATTTACATGTTTGCTAAAAAACAAGATTACCAACTGCTTACTTTTGGTGTGCCACAAATTATTTAAAAAACATTTAAAGTTAATCTTATTTTTTTTTAATGAAAAGAAAACCATATAGCACTTACAGATTCACTCACTTATTTTAATAAATAGAGGAAAGGTTTAAATTCAGTAATTTTATCTTTTTTAGCCATAACAAAAACTCTATTTAACAAATCTTCTATAATTTAATTACTTCAGATTTGTGTACATAATCGTAAACCCAACAGTTGTAAAATTTAATGTCTAAAAGCTATACATTTTAAATGTATTTTATTCTTGGTTTTGCACTCTTTCAGAAGGTAGATGAAATTTGCAAACGTAACACGCAATAACAACCTTTTGGTGAATATAGCGAATTTCATCTTCTGTGATCCTCCTCAAATCTTTTAACATTTTTGGTTTATACCGATATACCTAACGTTTTAAAAATCCAGCAAATATTAAGAAAACAGGGTGACTACGCTAGGATATCATTTGGTAAAATTACTGTTTGGAAAACTTTCTCGCAAAATTTCCTGCCTTGCTCTTGCACTTTGTTAGCTAAACTAATATACCATAATATTCCCAAGTCTCTTGGTAATCTTGCAGTTTGGGGTCCTATTAATGTGCATGCACCAAATAGATAGGTACTAAAGTTTTTGTATTAAACACAGTTATTATTTTTGAATGTAATGGAGGGTTAAATAAAAATAATTTTAAAGTTACCTATTAATTTATCTCTTCTTCTTTCTGTTACGGCCGATTGCCTACTAGTAACTCGTAATAATGAGTTCCGTGAGCCCTCTTAACCTTCCCGTACCCGTGGTCCAAATCTTCCTTTAGAACCCATGCGGGGTATTTCAGATACCCCAGTGTTTTTTCGTTCCTATGACTTATTTTGGCTTTGTTATTGCCTTTTATCATAAAATTAGTATAATTTAGTTCTTGTAACACAAAAGTTTATTGAAAAATACAAATTAAAATTAATGAGGTAATTGTGCGCTTTTACACGACTCAACTTGTGCGCAGCTGCACGAACTAGTTTCATCCGGATTTTGTCATAAACGGGTAAAATATTTCAAAAAATAATTATTATACAGACAAAAATTAATTGTTTTAACACCCTAACAATTAATTTTTTTAAATCAAATTTTAGAATTATAATAGTATATTATAGACCAAGGTAGAGAAGACATTTTTCTCAGCCGAGCAGTATTATTTCCCGACATGCGAAGCATGGAGGGAAATAAGTTGTGAGGCTGAGAAAAGTCTTCTCTACCGTGGTTTATATACAATTTTTTTCACTACTAGCACCTTTATTCCTTTTAATTAATCATTTTTACATAAATAAAAAATAAAATGACAGATGCGTATATTTATTTCTAAATATCCACAAAAATCAAATAGCCTTGCTTGAAAACAAGGGGAGAGGTTAATTTCAATTGACACTTGGGCAAAACATATTTAAAATAGGCACCTGAGCGCAGAGCAATTGTTTCTATTATTAACCAGTAGTCAATAATAAAAAATTATTGACCACTAGGAGAGAAAATCATCTTCTGGGCTCGAAAATAAGGTCAATAATGACATCTTCTAATACTAGTAGTGAAAAAAGATATTTTATATCGCGGGGAATACCTAGAATTTGAAGATTATTTTTTTATTCTTTGCTAACATAATATTTTATTTTGACTGATATTTTACCATTCAGATGAACATTTATCTACCGAGGAATACATAAAGGCTCAATTCGATTAACAAAGTTATTAAAAAGTTATAGTAAAAAAACTGCACTGGGGTATGTAAAATACCCCGCACGGGTACGGAAAGGTTAACAGCTATGCTAGGCAGGATGCTAAGCTTGCCCATTGAATAAGGAGAAAAAGATCAGCCCACAGTGATGCGAGGTTAACGACTGTCAAATGTATGACAATCACCGGCTTAACGGGTCCTCCGAAGCATGAAGGAACCTACGACATATATTCCAGCTTGGCTAGTGTCAGGAATCGAACCTGAGACGCCTGCGTCAAAAACCGAGGCCTTTTACATGTGGCTTTCCGCTCCTTATAATTTATTTGTATTGGGAAAAATTTATTTATGATGAAATTGGAAATTTTAATTTTTCGGTACACGCATCTTTATATATTTGGTGCATGTGCATTAGTAGATCCCGAAACTGTAAGATTGTCCTTTTCTTTTATTTAAAAATGGTGCCCCGTTTGTAATTTGATTGGTTTTACTTTTTCAATGCTCAGTGCTTTTTGCTAGATCCTGTATTTATGTTTGGTAAAATTGTAAAATACCTTTGTTTTACAATACTATAGTTCAATTGTGTCCATCAGAGGTGCTGTAAGCAATGGTTACAATTTGAGCAAAAAGATGTGCTATAAATAAAATGATGCAAATATGCATCGTCTATTATAACACTCTACTTGACAGATTTAAGCATCAATACAGAATATTTATTATTTATTAGGTATACGAAAATCCTCTATGCCGGAGCTTTCTTGATTTATTAATAAAAATTGGTGTATCTCGGTAGGCATTGAACTATGGACTAAGGCAACGAAATAAAAAAAGAAGGAAGGAAACTAAGGTATTATGGTGCATAACTACAAGTGCAACGGAAATACGTCACACACGCCATATTGAAACACCAACCGGCACGAGTTTTTATTGGTAGCCTAACTGTTTGTTTACGTTTTTGTCTTTGACAGTTGACGTATTTAGTGTTCTCAGCCAATGAGCTTCTAAAATCCGCCATATTGATACACCATCTAAATTGCATACTGTTGGTGTTATGGTCCTTCCTTCTTTTTTTATTTCGTTGGACTAAGGTACGTTTGGATCAAATGTCATGTTTTCACCTCTAAGTTCACTTATATAATTTAGGCTACTTCATTTAGTAGATAACTGTATACTATACTGTATATGTAAATTATCCTGAAAATAAATATAAAAGTTACAATAACTATTGTCAATTTATGTCACTAGAAATATTTACATATCTTGGACATTTTAATACACAGCCGCCATTAACTTCGTGGCATTTGGTATACCATTTTCAAATGTAAGAGCAAATGGTAGTTATTTGGTGGGAGAAAGCTAGATAGCAGTTCTAGAGGTGGGACCGAGGGGTCGGAGTTCGAGCTTAGCTCGGCTCGACTCGAGCGTCGAGCGAGACCGGGCCTAAGATTTGTTGGACTGGTACCGAGTCGAGCTTTTTTGAATCAACATTATAAAGCTCTGAGCTCGTAGCTCGGTAGATGCTCCAGGCTCTGTTGGAGCTCGGTAAAAGCTCGTAGCTCGGTAGAAGCTCGAGGCTCTGTCGGAGCTCGGCAAAAGCTCGTAGCTCGGTTGAAGCTCGTAGCTCGGTAGAAGCTCGAGGCTCGGTTGAAGCTCGAAGCTCGGTAATTTTGCTCTGAACTAGTAAAATCAGTACTCCATGAAGGCTCGTTGCTAGGTATGGTAACGCCTTGTCTCCGTGTCCGTAATACCAATCAGTCATGAAAGTTATGTATTTAATGTATTGCTGGACGAAGGATCATATCGAGGGTACAAGGCCGTAAGACCGGCTACTTTTAAAGCTCCCGAGAGTCCCGAGGTCCCGAGTTCTGAGACCAGTAGTATAAATAACTTTCATGACGTGTTATGTATAAAATTTTACCCGAAACCGTATAAATTATTTAAAGATACTCATAATTTCATACTTTTAAGAAATGTATTCTTGACAATCATTAAAAAAATAAGAAAATCAACTCTCATAATCAACTATGGTAAAGAGTAAAGATGTGTAGCGTATGCATGGTGGAATTGATAATTACATGTACAAGTTCTATAATAGGAGTCTGATAAAAGTTTAACTGTCCTAGTCATGTAAAGATCAACTTTCAAATAACGTCAAAACAACCATGAAAGTTTGATTGTAATAAGCGTAAACCTATTTTAAAATTTATACCTAAGTATTGCAGTGTTATCAACATCAAGCTTTTTAAACGATGTTACATATTTGTATAATTTATGAAATTTTCTGAAGAAATGCTAATTTAAATATTTTTACTTTTTAACAAGAAATTCAAGTGTACAATTGTACATCTCACGGTCACGATCTCACCGTTGTAAATTTCCAAAGGCTCAAAATCCGAAGGCTTTGCATTGTTTGCAATACAAATGCAAGCACTTTAGGATTACTATCCTTCTATCTTCTATGAATTGTGAGGCTTTGTCGTTACAACAAACACGTACTTACTAATATTTATCAGAAATACTTTGTCTTTTAAGCTGCTTGAAAATAATTCCTTAAGGTGGTTCATTAGATATTTTAGCTTTTTTTTAATGTCAATTTTTTTATATTTTATATAAAACATGTGTTAAAATAGTTGTCCTTCCTTCATGAAAAAATAATTAAAAAAATATTCACTGATTACATTTGATAAAAAAATTTTGAAAATTGAAAACAGTGTGCGCTAGCAATAAGTACTGTGAATAGTGTGAATCTGTGAATCGTTTAATATAATTTTTATTCAAATTTAACATATTCTTTTTGAATTGAGACTGATTATGGAAGTTATTCCGATACTCTATCAAGTATCAAGTTCTACAACTTCAATGCAAAAATGGGTTTGATATCCACATCAATAGAGGAAGAACGAGATCTCGGAGCTCGAGCCGAGACCGAGCCTAAGATTTGTTGGACCGGTACCGAGCCGAGCTTTTTTGAATCAACATTATAAAGCTCTGAGCTCGTAGCTCGGTAGAAGCTCGTAGTTCGGTAGAAGCTCGTAGTTCGGTAGAAGCTCGTAGTTCGGTAGAAGCTCGTAGCTCGGTAGAAGCTCGAGGCTCTGTTGAAGCTCGGAGCTCGGTAAAAGCTCGTAGCTCGGTTGAAGCTCGAAGCTAGAAGCTCGTAGCTCGGTAGAAGCTCGTAGCTCGGTAGAAACTCGGAGCTCGGAGCTCGGTAGAAGCTCGAGGCTCGGTATACATCGAGCCGAGCCGAGGTCACCGAATACAGCGCTAAACCGAGCCGAGCCGAGTTTATTTGACATTTTTTTCGAGCCGAGCCGAGCCGAGCTTAGAAAAAAAGCAAAATGCCCACCTCTGAGCAGTTCATTACCCTGGAAGAAGAGTGGAACAACTTCAAAAACTTATTTTCGAGAAAAATCACTTCAAAGATTGTGTGAAACTAAAATGTAGATTTCTGGCCATCGGTAAACAAGAGCGCCAAGCAACTGTATGAGTAAAAAGTATGAACTATAAACTATGTTTGTGGAGTTGTTTGACACCAAAAGCTAAAATATTAAATTTTTTGTATTGTGTCACCCTTCTTCCAAGGTAATGAGTTGTTGAACAAACTTTGGTAGGAAGTTTTTAATCATTAGCCATATAGCCCCGAACTGCAACAGTAAACGTTTATCAGTCTAACGTTGACATTACCAATCCAATACTTAGAACAACTTTACATATCCTGAAATGTGATACAAATTTGTTAACAAAATTGTGATGGTATTTGTGTTGAGATTTTATGTTGTGGGCGTCTGCACATTAAACATTTTTTTAAGTTTCTTGACTACTTTGGTAAACTATTTGTTTGCTTGATATTTACCTCTTTTTACCTTTTGGTGCAGAGGCTGATAAGTTAAACAATAAAATGCAAGTGCTCATGCTCTGTCGCAAATTTGGTAATATCTGTCAAAGGAGAACTGTATAAAGTGGCTTTTACAAATCAATTTTTATAATGATTTATCTAACTTATATGGTTTCAGTACATTTACGTCGGTTCTAAATTGCTATATAGGGTGTATGGTAAAGACACCACCAAAATTCAGATACTGTTACCGCCTCTTTATGTATATTACCGCTTTTGTGTATTTGTTTTTGTGCAAACTGTATTTTCCCCCCTATTCTTAATTGTTAGAGCGTAACGCTGCGAAGAAGCGGCATTACGGCCAAAGACGTTCGATTTAAAAGACATAATCTTTGCTGTAGGTACCCGATTTACAGTCCACTATTTTCATTAAACCTTACAAACAAAGTACAACCGTTTTTAATTTAAACTTCCGTACAACATTTGGTCCTACGATGCGGATCTCTGAGCTTCAATTCGCATAAAATCAGTGTTTTATGAAGATTGTTCAAGATTCAACATTAAGATTTAACTGCAAAAGCATTATTTACAAGTGGATTTTGCAAGCAACAATTTCACTCCAACGAGCGCAACAAGGACAGCGTCCCAGTCAAGCACGCGTTGAAGACAGCAAATTCACGCTACCGCCAGTGCACTTGCACTTGCCAGTGCATCCACCTGTTCCAGCTGCGCCAGCTGCTGTCGCAAACAAGTTTCGACACGAGTTAAGAGTGAGTACATTCCATCCTTTTCCTATTTACACAAAAGGAATAGCGCTATCGCTTTCAGTACATCTGCAAAGTTTACGTGATTATTGCATGCACAGATTCGAATTATTATTATATTTATTAAAAGTTTGCACCATCAAGTTCGTGTCCGTTTGTTTGAATCAATTCATTTAAGCATCTAAATCTTCCCAGGTGACGCACGCATTTATCCCTGCGTCGTTCACATATTTACAGCGTTGTTTGTATTATTTCCGTTTAGTTTTCTCCTTTACAAAAACAAAAATGGAGTTAACAACCTCGCGTGGTTTTATCAAACGCAAATTAACTTTATTTACAAAGAAACTAAATGAGCTCATGGTCAAAGATGCAGACCCCGAGCAAACCATCTCCCAAATTGAAATTTGCGCCCTAGAAAAAAGAGTAGTTACCATTACTGGTGTTCTGACAGAATTTGAAGAAGTTCAGTACAAAATTGAATTAGCCAAAATAGGCTCGGCGGGAGAACCTGAAGTGGGTATTGATACATATTATCAAGAATTTGAAGATGAATATTTCAAGTCCATTTCGCAAGCTGAAACGCTAATCAATAAGTATCAAATTCGCCCAGTTTCTCCTACTACGAGCCCACCACGTTCATCATGCTGTTCGGGCTCCCATTCAGCCAGCAAAAACCCAGTCATTAAATTACCCACAATAAATTTACCAAAATTTAGTGGTGATATTTCTCAGTGGCTTGAATTCAAAGAGCTTTTCAAAAATTTAATCCATGAAAACTCATCCCTCAATGACATCCAGCGTCTTCATTATTTGAAGGCAAGTCTAAGCGGACCAAGTGCAGATATTGTCAAATCCTTGGAATTCACTGCACCCAATTACGCCGTAGCCTGGCGTAGCATTTGTGAAAGGTACGACAACCCCCGAATGTTGGTCCACAATCATCTCAAAGCCATTTTTGACATCGAAGCTGTAAGCAAAGAGTCTGCCCAAGCACTACGAAAGATAAATGACGCACTTTTCAAGCACCTCACTTCGCTAAAGTCCTTAGCTACCGAGGAATCCCTTTTAGAAACATTTATCATCTTCGTAATTTCAAAAAAGCTAGACTCTAAAACAGCTCGACACTGGGAGGCTCTCAAAAAGACTTCCAGCACTGAACTGCCTACACTTCAGGAGTTCAGAGACTTTCTCAAGGACGCTGCGGACCTTCTAGAAGCCCTAGAGCAGTGGCGGCTCGTGGCTTGAAATTATGGGGGTGCTGCAGCTTTCGAAATATACTTACATACCAGTAACGATCCTTGATATTTTTAAGGTGCCTTTTATTTTATTTAAGGTGCCTTAAATAAAACAAAACAAATCGAAATTTTACTCAATTTATAAAAAAAATAAGCTTACTGGAAAATGAAATAAAAAGAATTTTTATTTAAATATAAAATCCATTCTGCGATTTTTAGCTTCACAAAATTTTTCGATCACCTGTTAACCCTGGAGCAGCCTTGACCGGCTTCGCAGTGATGTTGCAATCAAGTTGGAAATACGAACTATTTATTCCTGTTTATATTACACATACCGTCGCCCAAGACGTCCTTGCACAATGATGACATCACCTAGTTTTTTCGTGGTATTCGCATATTATTGTTTTTGTTGGATCGGATGTCCAAGAGCTAAACGGCATGATGCAATAATGCTGAGAGGCTGCCCAGATAGCAGCGTTCGGACTACTTTTACCATGTATTATTAAAACAAACAAATCGCGGCGGAACGTGCACCGAATGTACTACGTTTTGTACACTGCTAAATTTGTCAGCGCTCTGAATGGAATCTACAGCTTCGGTTAAAATAATTCCTTTTAAAAGCGGTTTAATTAATTAAATTTATGTAATAATTATACAAAATATTGAATGATTGTTATATTATTGATATTTTGAAGTACAAATTTAATAGGCAATTAATTTCCGTACTTTGTTCTGGGGGTGCTGCAGTGTCGCAGCGCTTATGGACCAGCCGCCACTGCCCTAGAGTCCAAGCAGGACAAACCTGTCCCTGCTACATCCAAACAACATTCAAAATCTTTTGTAACGAACACACCTTCGTGTTCAATGTGCAAAAAGTCCCACTTTCTAGCAAAATGCGATGACTTTCAAAAGATTCCCGTGCGCGAACGCACAGCCAAGGCAAAGGAGCTAAAGGTATGCCTCAATTGCCTATCCAGGGGCCATTTCGTATCCCAATGCTCTTCACAATACACTTGCAGAAAATGCAAGGTGAAACACCACACCCTCCTTCACGAGGATTCCCATGCATCTGCTGCCAATCAGCCAGGGCCTGCTGTAAGAGCAAATACCCCTGTTGAACCCAGCAGCACCACTTCTGCCTTTTGTACAAACACTGTACAAACCTTATTGCCCACTGCTTCCGCGCAGACCATGGACTCTGCCGGAACGGCTCATACCGTACGAATTTTGTTGGATTCAGGATCTCAGTCTAACTTCATCACTACCAGTCTCTGTCGTAGACTGAACCTTCCAACAACGGATGCAAACATCCTTGTCTCAGGGTTAGGCAAATCTAAATCTCAAGTGCACTCGAGATGCAACATCGAGCT
Organism: Melanotus villosus; assembly: GCA_963082815.1. Taxonomy (NCBI): domain Eukaryota; kingdom Metazoa; phylum Arthropoda; class Insecta; order Coleoptera; family Elateridae; genus Melanotus; species Melanotus villosus. The sequence continues at coordinate 49,748,325 of OY720421.1, read as the reverse complement.
ATTCGCACACCATTCACAGTTTTCTATAGCAGCATCGTGCCTAGTTATAGACCAGATAAGTGGCATCATGCCAGGTTTCCGAGTTGATCACAAGCAACTCAAGATCCCGGACAACATCAAATTGTCTGACCCCAATTTCCATCTACCTCGAGAGGTAGACATCCTGTTAGGTGTAGCAGTTTTCTGGCAGCTACTATGCATAGGGCAAATCGCCTTAGGCCCAAGCCTACCTGTACTTCAGAAAACCCGTTTTGGATGGATCGTTTCCGGTCCAACCACCACTTGCTTGGAAGGCCAAATGCAGTGTAATCAGAGTTGCCTGGAAGGCACTGCTGACCCACTTCTCAGATTCTGGGAACTCGAACACTACCCCATGGAGAAGGTTCCCTCTAAGGAGGAGAACGCTTGTGAAGCACATTTCGTGCAAAACACCCGAAGGGACCCCGACGGTAGATTCATCGTTGCAATCCCTTTAAAAACCCCTGAGACTGTATTGGGCGATTCCTATCATGCACAGCTCATAAAAGGTTCATATCACTTGAAAGGAAGCTGCAGGCAAATCCCGATTTGTCTGAAAGATACAAGAGTTTCATGCAAGAGTACGAAGATCTTGGCCACATGTCAAAGGTCAGCCCTACTCCCACCGAGATTTCTTTCTATTTACCCCATCACGGAGTATTGAAAGAGGAAAGCCTCACCACTAAGCTCAGAGTTGTCTTCAATGGCTCTGCAGCCACTTCTACAGGGCATTCCCTAAATAGCATACAGATGGTCGGCCCAACCATCCAGCAGGATCTTTTCTCGATCCTAATTCGATTCAGGAGGCATCCTTATGCCGTTTCTGCAGACGTCGAGAAAATGTACCGGCAGGTTCAGGTTGAGCATAGCCAACGCCCTCTTCAGCGTATACTTTGGAGGCCCTCTCCAAAGGAACCCATTAAAACGTACGACCTAAATACGGTCACGTACGGAACTGCATCGGCTAGCTTCCTAGCCATTCGTTGCTTGACCCAGTTGGGCATTGAATGTGCATACGCAGCCCCAGAAACTTCTCGAATCATCAGAGAAGACTTCTATGTTGACGACCTACTCACAGGCGCCGACACCCTAGAACAGGCGCGACTCCTTTGTGCCGATCTCCACAAGGTTTTAAGTTCAGGTTGCTTCAAGCTGCGAAAATGGATCTCCAATGATCCCGCAGTCCTTCAAGATATCTGCCCACTTGATATCCACCCTGGTATTCTGTACCTCGGATCTCATGAGCACACCAGTACCTTAGGTTTAACCTGGCACTTCCACAACGACCACCTGATATATTCTATATCAGCCTACACAGGCGGAAGGGTGACCAAACGTGCCATCCTCTCCGAGATTTCCCAGATATTTGACCCACTAGGTCTCTTGGCACCGTGCATCATCACTGCCAAGGTCATTTTGCAACAATTATGGTTGGAAAAGCTGTCCTGGGATGATCAAGTCCCTAACAGCATCCAAAATAAGTGGAATTCCTACCGTAGGGAGCTTATTCTTCTCAATGAGCTCAAGATTCCGCGCCATGTCCTCGCAAAGGGGCATACCGAAGTTCAGCTTCATGGTTTCTGCGACGCTTCCGTTACCGCATACGGAGCTGCAATTTACTTGCGCTCCAATAGTCAGGAAGGAGAAACACATTCCTACCTTCTATGTGCAAAATCGAAAGTCGCACCGTTAAAGCCCCTCACTATACCCAAGCTTGAATTGTGCGGAGCAGTTCTTCTTGCCAAGCTCTCACATCAAGCTCTGAAAGCAAAACTTCTTGTCACAAGAGACCATCTACGCCTGCTCCACGCGGGCCCCCAATTGTTACTCTCCATAATCCGAGAAAGATTCTGGATCATCTCTGCCAGAAATCTTGTCAGACAGGTAGTCCACCAGTGCGTAAGGTGCTATCGATTTTCGCCGCAAATTACTAAACCGATCATGGGCGACCTCCCCACTGAACGCATTGACCCATCACCACCTTTCCGAATAACCGGTGTTGACTATGCAGGTCCCATCATGATCAAAGACCGTAAGGGTCGTGGTTGCAAAAGCACCAAAGCATACATATGCCTCTTCATATGTTTTGTAACTAAGGCAGTGCACCTCGAGTTGGCCACTAGCCTTTCCGCAGACTGTTTCATTTTTGCCCTCAGGCGCTTCATAGGTCGACGAGGCAAACCCGCCCATATCTATTCAGATAACGGCACGAACTTCGTGGGTGCTAATTCCGAGCTGCGCGAATTAGGACTATTGTTCAAGGAACAAAATGCTGCCATTGCTCAGTCCACTGTGAGTGAGGGAATCAGCTGGCATTTCATTCCCGCGTACAGTCCGCACTTTGGCGGCCTGTGGGAAGCAGGAATAAAGTCCTGCAAGTACCATTTAAAACGAGTTCTGGGTAACGCGCTTCTTACTTATGAAGAACTTTGCACTTTACTGATACAGGTAGAAGCTATTCTTAACTCCCGGCCGTTAGTGTTAGAATTTATTTTATTTAATAACAAATAGCCAAATACAAAACGTAAATAACCATTTTAATTAACACACAACTTATTTATTAAACTAAACTTGACACATTAATTTTAATTATTTTGTTATATAGGCCTACCTTATAAAATATGAATAATATTCTATTTAACAAACTGTTACTTTTATAAGAGAATTTTATGGTCTCCAACAGTTAGCTCCTCTCTCATCCGACCCTAACGACCTTGAGCCCCTTACTCCTGCCCATTTTTTGGTTGGACGAACACTGACGACAATCCCAGATCCAGACTTACAAGAGATACCTGCATCTCGTTTGAATATTTATCAGCGAGTTCAACAACTTAAACAACAACTGTGGTCCCGTTGGAGCAAAGAATACATAGCAGAACTGCAGCTACGCTCCAAGTGGCATTTGCACCATTCAGACCTGCGTGTAGGAGCTATGGTCCTCATAAAGGAGGACCACTTGCCTCCCCTGCATTGGAAGTTGGGCAGAGTTGTACAACTCCACCCCGGCCAAGATGGGATAGCCAGAGTAGCCTCCATCGACACTACCAATGGGGTCACCCGACGCTCATTTAGCAAGATATGCCCACTTCCCGTGGACACTTAAGTTAGTGCGCGAGTGAAAAGGGCCTTTCCGTATTTTATTTTACCGTTCGTTGTATTTGTGCATTTTTAAATGATTTAGACTGACCATGCTTTCATGTTTATTTAATTGATAATTACTGTTTATCTATTTTGTTGAAAGTGTTTCAACCCTTTCAAGGCGGGGGGCATGTTACCGCCTCTTTATGTATATTACCGCTTTTGTGTATTTGTTTTTGTGCAAACTGTATTTTCCCCCCTATTCTTAATTGTTAGAGCGTAACGCTGCGAAGAAGCGGCATTACGGCCAAAGACGTTCGATTTAAAAGACATAATCTTTGCTGTACCCGATTTACAGTCCACTATTTTCATTAAACCTTACAAACAAAGTACAACCGTTTTTAATTTAAACTTCCGTACAACAGATACTAATAAAAGATGATGAACTGATACGAAAAATCTCTCTTTCAGTTTTGCCTAGCATGTATAGTTTTCAAGAAATTCTATAAGAAAGGGTCATTATGCACTGTTTGAGAACATATTACAACAGCGATCGATTGCTTGGTTAGTGTTTTTAATTTCCTTGTATTAAAGTGGGTTACCAAGCTTACTTTATAATAATATAATATAACTAGCGCTATAGGCTGTCAAGGCCCTTGGCTTCATTCACTATTTTCCTCCACTTCTTCCTGTCTTGGGCTGCTTCTCTCCAGTTGTTAATTTCCATTTTGGTTAGGTCTTCTTCCAGGCATTCCATCCATTTCCTTTTCGGTCTTCCGTACGTAATTGTTGGTTTTATAATTATCTCGTACACCCGTATTTTCAGCCCACGTGAGATATTTTTGTTTCTCAGAATTGTTTGATACATTCCTGATACCCGCGCACTCAGTGTTATTCTCCTTTCGATTTCATCTTCATTATTACCGTCTTTTGCTATTTGCACTCCTAAATATATAAATTTATCTGTGTTTTTGAAACGGTACTTCTTGTTTTCTATCCTGATTTTTAGGTTGTCCTCTCTGTCTCTTGGCTGCTGACCTATTTCCATGTACTTGGATTTTTCCTGGTTTATTTCCAATCCTCGCTCCCCTGCCTCCTTTATAAGTTCTTTTGTTATTGTCTTCAATTCTTCTCTCGTTCTTGCGAGATATCATCCGCGAAAGCTAGGATCTGGTGTGAGTTATTGATTATTGTTGATTCTGTGTTTATGCCTGTATTACGTATCGCTTCTTCTAGTGTTATGTTGAAAAGTGTAGATGACAAGGGGTCTCCTTGCTTTAGTCCTTTATTTGATTCAAATGTTTCTCCTAGTTTGCTCTTTAATCTTACTTTATTTTTTGTTGTTGTTAATGTCATGATTGTTACGTTTATTAGTTTTTGGTTAAATCCTAGTTTTTCCATTGCTTCTATTACTGATTTTCTTTTAATTTTGTCATATGCCTGCCTAAAATCTATGAACAGGATGTACAATTTTATTGATTTTTCCAAGCATTTCTCTGTCGCAATTTTTAGTTGGAATATATGGTCCAGCGTTGATCTTCCTGATCTGAAGCCGCTTTGATAGTCGCCTAGTAACTTTTCCGCTTTCTGCATTAGCCTCTTGTTGATCAGTTGGGCAAGGATTTTATATGTTACATTTAGCAACGATATTGGTCTGTAGTTGTGCATATTTTGCTTGTCCCCTTTCTTATATAATGGGCAGATTATTGCCTCGTTCCATTGTTCCGGTATTTGCTCTTCCTACCATACTTTAATCATTAACCTGTGCTCTTTTTCATGTAGGTTATTTCCTCGATACTTTATCGCTTCTGATGCGATGTCATCGCTCCCCGGACTTTTGTTGTTTTTCTTTTTTTTGATTATTTCTTTTAATTCTTCTAACGTTGGTAGTGGTTCTTCTTCTTCTTCTGTTTCGTTACTGCCCTTCTTTACTTGACAAACTTGTTCTTCGAACATTGTCTCTTTAAATATTTCTGACCATTCTTCCATTATCGCATCTTCACAGCCTATTATTTTTCCTTTTTTATTTTTCATGAGTGTGGGCTTATGTCTGTATTCTTCTTTGCTGTTTCTTATTCCTGCATAGAATTTCCTAATTTCGTTTTGATTGAATCGTTCCTGTAAGTCTTGTATTTTCTTCTCTAGTTGCTCTCTTTTTTTTGTCTGCATAATTTTTTTACTTGCTTATTTCGCTCCGCAAGCTCCGCCCTCCATTTTTCACCATCGCTTTTTAATGCCCTACTCCTTATTTCCCTTCGTTCTTGTACTTTTACCTCGCATTCTGTGTCGTACCAATCATTCTTTTTGGCTCTCTCTTGTTTTCCTATTTTTTTATCCAGTGCTTCCCTAACTGTTATTTTTATCTCTTCCCAGCTTGTCTCTATATAGTTGTCTTTGTTGTTTAGGTTACTTTGTCTCTCTAGATATTTGCTGTACTCTTCTGCTCTTTGCTCAGTTTGAAGTTCTTGTATGTTCCATCTTATCTTTTTTGATTTTCTTTTAGTCCTGTTTTCTTCTGGTCTTTCCTGCAGTTTTCCTTTCACTAAAAAGTGATCTGATGCTATGTCAGCTCCTCGTAACTTCTGACGTTTGTTAATACTTTTGACTGGCTATTTTCTACCAGCATATGGTCAATTTGGTTCCTGGTTTTTCCGTCTGGTGACACCCATGTCTCTTTGTGTATGTTTTTGTGTTCTTGGAAAGTTGTTCTTCTTTCTATTGCAAAATTTAACAGCATTTTTTCGTTTTCGTTGCTTTCATTGTGCAGGCTGTGTCTTTCTACAGCTGCCCGGTATGTGCCTTCTTTCCCTAATTTGGCATTGAAGTCCCCTACAAGTATTTTAATGTCGTGTCTCGGTATGCCTGCGAAAACTTCGTTTAATTTTTCATAGAACTCTTCTTTGTTCTCTTCGTCTGCCACTTCTGTGGATGCATGTGCATTTATTATACTCATGTTTCTCTACTGACCTCTCATTCTCAGGTAACTAATTCTTTCGATTATTCCTTTAAAATTGATTATTTTGGATTTATACTTTTCTGCTATCAGGAAGCCTGTACCCAACTTTTCCTACTATAATGTACTTGTAAATAGTGTTACTTTGTTCTCCTTTCAAGTTCATTTCTTGGATTGCCAGAATGTCAATATCGTTTCGTTCTGTTTCCTTGCTTAGTTGCTTTAGCTTTCCTACCCTGAATAATCCCCTAACATTCCACGTTCCAATAACCAGAGGCTGTACTTTATTTGCTGTTTTCTTCTGTTTCCTTGTTTTATTCATCTGCTTTTGTTTTGATGCATTTTCTCGCCTGGGTCCGTCATCGTCTTTCTATCCTTTATTTGTTTCCTTAGTTTTTTGATATTTCAGTTTTTTTTTCAATGCCTCCTTCTTTATCCGACTACTCGTAACCTACCCCATCTACTTGCAATTTTCGGTATCCTACTCGTGTTTTTTTCCCTCTACTTTTCTCTTCGCAAACGACTTTTCTAATTGCGAGTTGTACTTTCCGTTCTTCCATCGTCAGGTCGCTATCTATGTAAATATTCTTTGGTAATTTATGCTTGCTCTTTAAAATTTCTATCTTGTGATCAAAATTTTTGCACTTCACCGCTATAACTTTTGCTTCGGTTCCTCCCATTCTGTAGACTTCTTCAATTTTTACTTCTATCCCCAACTCGCTTTTGATAAAGTCGGTGACTTTTCGCTTTAAATTTTCCTCGTTTGGTCGTTTTCCCTCAAGGTTTGCTCCTTTGATTATTATATTGTTCCTTCTCTTTTCCTTCTCTTGTTTCTCTATTTTGCTCTCAAGGTTGTTGATCCTCTTTTCCATTTCACCTCTTTCTGTTTGCCAGGCTTTTGCTTTTACTTCCCATTCAGCTTTTACCTTCCGTAGTTCGTTTTTCACCTCCGAGAATTCTGCCTTCATATCTGTTAATTCGTTTTTCACCTCCGAGAATTCTGCTTTCATATCTGTTAATTCGTTTTTTAACTCTTCCTTTACTTCGTCCAATTTTTTCATGACTGCTTCTATGACTGCTTCCATTTCTTCTGGTTCTACTTCAGCTTTAGTTTTACTTGTTGTTTCTGCTGTGGGATTTTGTTTTTTTTGGGCTTCTACTAACTTTAGCACTTTTCCTGAAGGCGTATATCTGCTCCTGTTCCCACTTTTCGAGGTCAGCTGGGTCTTCCTTATCTCTTTTCCTTTTTACCAGTTCTTTTGCGCTAGTCACGCTACCAGCCCTTGTTCTTCCTGTCCCGGTATAATCTTTCCTGTTCATATGACCCTTTTTTTATTCACTTCCGCGCACTTTTTGCTACGCCCCTGCTTCGTTGTAAATTCCCGTTGTTTATTTTCGTAGCCCCGTGCTGTTCCTTGACCAAGTACTTTACTTACTTAAGTGTCACCGTAAATATTCTGCCAAATAATAATAATAATTTAATAGTCTCCTTTTGCTACAAAATTTGTAGATTGGATATGTCAAATACATTTAAGAATAGAACATAATATACATAACATAACATAACAATAGAACATATTATTGATCTTCTAGGTGATCTACGAATTCATTAACCGTGTAAAACACGTTCTTTCGTAAAAAGTCTTTAAGCTTTTCTTGAAATTTTTTATTAGAATTGCAGCTTTTTATATCATTAGGTAATATGTTAAATAATTTTGTGCCCATGTATATGGGAGACTTCTTATATTGCTCGCGATGGTGTTCTTCTGTACAAAATAGTGTTTTACCTCTAGTATCATATGAATGAAAATGTTCGTTACAATGAAATTTATTCCTATTTTTGTTGATATATGTAAGTAATCTTAGCAGATATATACTTCTTATGGTTAATATTGTTAGAAATGGATAATCACCCATATTCAATACGCGAACTTGCAGATATGCACTTAGTCTACGGTCTAGTTGGATTTGATTTAATTTGGCATGTGAGTTTTCGCAGTATAGTAGCTCTCTTTCTAGCTTGTTAGTGCGTATAGGCTATTAGAGCGAGCGCAAGTCTTGCTGATGGCCACTCTGAAATTTATGAAATGACTTGCGAATCGAAAAGAGATAGCATTTTTACATTTTTTACTGTGTTCAGTACATGCCAAATTAGATCGAATCCGACTATAAAGCTTCAGGAAATACCCGTGCTGCAGTTCGGTTGTACCGCAGGCGTTTTCCAAATAGGAGAATACCTTATAGAAGCAGTTTTGTAGCAGTAAATCGATGATTAAGAGAAGCAGGTTCGTTACTTCCGCAGAAGTACAACTATGGGCTCCATCATACTGAGCATATGATAAACATAGAAGAAGACGTTTTGGATAGAGTGTTTTTGAATCCCGAAATAAGTATACGACAAGTTTCCCAGGAATTTGGAGTTTCATTGTGGTCAATTTCTAGAATTCTTCATGAACAGCTTTTGCATCCGTACCACGTACAAATCGTTTAAATGACTTTACATATCACAATTTTCTTTAATTTTCTTTCAAATGTGCATTTAGAAAATGTCCCATTACAAATCCGAAGGAACATGTGGCTACAACATGATGGAGCACCCGCTCATTTCAGTGGTATCGTGACTAATTAGTAATTACTTAAATGCTGAATTTCCTTAGAGGTAGATTGGGCGAAATGGACGTACCTATATATTGGCCGGCAAGACCCCCGATTTAACCCCAATATGGATTTTTTCTTTTGGCGATATCTAAAGTCTACCAAACTCCAGTTGAAACGGAGCAAGAACTTCGGGGACACATTTTTGCTGCTGCCGACATTATTAGGTAAAATGGTAATGTTTTACGGAGGGTGAAGGAAAATTGGTTAAGAGGAGCCAATGCTTGTATTAATGTGAATGGTGGTCATTTTGAACAGTTATTGAATTGATCAACAGGTCCATGAATAAATCAGCCATTGTCATTAAGGTGGCAAATCTTCTATTTATTTTGTAGGACTCTCCATACATGTCACCTTGGTCGTTTATGCTCCATTGAAAAGAGGCGGCGAAAATGTAAGAATTCATCGAGTTTTTGCCGCTCAAAGAGAACCGAATTCAGTATGACCTTCACTGGTAACAACCGGTTTTGTTCGCACGTGGCAACTGAAAAGAGTTTTGATACTATCATTTTCGTCAAGTGAATTTCTTTTAAACTTCGGTACAGTTTCGCCATCCGTAATACATTTGTCGAACTGTTTTTAACATTGGGTATATGGACATTATCAAATAGCGTCTAATTTCAGTTAATGGATATCAGCCCAAGGCCCAAGTACTTTTTACAGTACATTTACTCTACCCCACTTTTGGAATAACATATTGTAATTACAGGCTGACTTCTTCATTATCTTTATAGAAATAAATAAAAAACGGCGTCGCTGTGCAGCACTGTTTTGTTAATTTTTTTCTTGATTAACAATAAGTATTTTGGACATGAAATCATAATATGTTACAGCTAAATGTTCAAAAATTAATATTATCAAGGTTTCATGACTGAACAATAACTACTCTTTCATCAAAAACCAGTGGCGGCTCGTGATAATTTATTTTGGGAGGCTCTAGTTGCTGAGAGAATATAAACAAATAATAATATATAATAAACACTCACCTTCGGTAGCTGAGCAATTTCATACAAATGAAAAATCTATTAACTCCAGCAAAATTCTAATGCTAGTTCCAATTTTCCACAAAATTTAATACAGTTTATAATTTTCTTTAAAATGTACCTATTTTTGGTCGCCTGTTCATTGTGTTTTATAATATTTTGTCTATAAACTGAGTCCTACTGAGCTGCTACATTTACCGAGCCTATAACAACCAAATCCGTACATCACTTTATGTTTATATGATGTGCACTAATCCATGTTTTTTTATTTTCTGATTTAAATGCTTTAGATCTTTAAAGCCTGTTACCGACCATGGTTTGTCCATCGAAATAAAATAAGACACACCGAAAATAACGTCATCACATCCCGAAATCGGTACTTTTAGTGATTATAGTTACTAATCGTTTCTAGTTAGGTATTTTTACTCGCCTTTTCACGAGTTCTAAGAATCGCTATCAAAATAAATAGTATTTATCAGGAAGTTCATTCGCAGTCATAGTAAATACTCCTACACCGTAATTTGAACCCAATAAACAGAGTTCGAATAACTACGAACGTGCCAGCTACGAATACAACGTTTTCGCGTGCTCTAATACTGGCTTCAAAATCGGGAGCCTTCGGGTAACTAAATACTAAAGAAAGCATTAGAGCATTCGCAATCGGCAATTTCCGACATTTCCGTTCACTGTTAGTTCTTTCATATATTTCTTATGCGGACGCTGGCTGAGCCAGAGCTGAGCCTAACGATTTAAAATATAGGTAGCCGTCGCATCGCAGGCGGATAATAATATGTGTTATACAGTGGCGGCTGGTGACAATAGAAACAGGTGGGGCCAGGGGACAAAAACAACTTAATTTTTTTATTCTTCTCGACTTAATAACGAGAACCGTTATTCCGATAAACTATCGATTTTGTTCATAGTTAAAATGTATCGTTTATGGGCGTAATAAAAATTTAAACTTTAAAATAAATTATAACAAAAAACAACAACAATAATTAAACACACTAAAAACAACAAAACAGATCAACAACGAGGAAAAAATAATAAGGCAATGAAAGAATCGAGCGCGCGTAAATACATACAAACGCAGCGATGGGCCAGCTAAAACGGGCCCCAAGATAAGCTTTGCGCGCGGTAAGCAAACGCGACTGGTAGTGCGAGCGCGTCAAGCGCGTCATACAGTCATGCTCCGTGCTCTACACTTATAAAACACACGGCTGGCCTCAAAGATTGTACTAATTTGTCGCATTATACAATATTGCCACAAAATACTGCAGTAATTTTTTATTAAACAATAAAACGTGTTGGAAATAGATCAAAAATTAATAATTACAAGAAACATATTTTTTAAAACTACAATTATTGGGTTAGTTATACAAATATAGGTGGGGCCCGGCCCCTATACACGAGCCGCCACTGGTGTTATACATTAGTAATGCTTTATATAGATATGCAAAATTTGTATTGTAATAATTAACAATAAATTGTATGTTATAATTAAATAAGTAAATTACTTTTACTCTTTCCTAAGAATGGTTTTGGGAGGCTCGAGCCCTTGAGCCCCTATGGAGCAGCCGCCACTGTCAAAAACGTTGACTGTTCTTATGGCCAAATAACATGTAGATTTGCCACCTTAATTTTAATAATTTTATGTTCGACTCCATTACAATCACTTGATTTATGGATGCATTTAGTGTCCATAATGTGACACTTTATTGGACTAGTACTTTTACTTTTTTTTTTCTATTTGAGTTCTTTAGTGACTACTTTATGAAACTCGTTTGGGTGTTATAAAAGCTGCGTTCGGTTATTCCACACTTTTTACACCAAGCACACCAACATATGCACCTTCGCGTTCGGTTATGTTGTCGGTGTAAAAAGTGCGAAAATTGCAATCGTTCGGGATCTGATATTCCAGACTCGGCTTCGCCTCGTCCGGAAACAGCAACGATTCGTCCCAAAAAACTTGATTTTAGGTAGGTACTTGTTACAAAAATAACTATTTTAGTACACGCTCCCAAAAGTAGCTATTTTACGGACTCATTTAAGTCCGTAAAATGGGCCTTTTCCGGACTCAATCCCAAAAAGTCTGGTTACTATAGTGACACTCATTTAAGTCCGTAAAATGCTATATTTTCGGCCTAGTCCCTAAAAGTTGTCATAGCAACCTTTTGCGTACTATAGTGACATGTGCTCTGATCACATTAATCATACATAATAAAAGGTTTGAATCTGTTTTTGGGAGCTTTAACAAAAAAATGTTGTTTGTAACACGTACTTACCTAAATCGTTTTTTGGGACTCATCTGCTATTCCAGACTCGGCTTCGCCTCGTCCGGAAACAGCAACGATTCGTCCCAAAAAACATGATTTTAGGTACTTGTTACAAAAGTAACTATTCTAACACTGGGTGTAGTCGACTATATTTTTAAAACAAAAAAAAATCTAAACTAATACCCCTGATCACATAACAATCAGATTCGCCAAGTAAGTGTAAAATCTGGCAGCATTTTTATGCTTAGTTTGCCTTCAGTGTTCAGGTGGCGCCACCATTGCACGGGTAGACACGCGACTCGAACGACTCTGAAGTGCTTGGAATCAGCTGATTTGTATACAAATCAAGCACTTCAGGGCAAGGTATCTTAACTGCTTCAGGGTCGCTCGACTCGCGTGTCTGCCCGTGCAATGGTGGCACCACCTGGCCACTGAAGGCAAACTAAGCATAAAAATGCCGTCTCCTGCGTTGATTAAAAACGGAGTTTATAAAGCCTGTCGAATAACAAAAATCAAGGTCCGCTGAATTAATATTGCATATAAGGCCTGCCCACTTCATTTAGCCAAGATTTAAAAAAATTTGAAAATGTCGATAATAGCGGTTACGGAATTCACTGGTTTACTTCTAAATATGTATGCAAAAATTAGTTCGTTTAATGAGCGCTGGCGTATGCGTGAATCCTCTATTAGAAAGGACGATAGCGCCATTTGAGGTGAACTATACATTTCTCGATTTCTCCCTTAAAAACAAGGCCCGCTGAATTAAATATTACATATTAAGGCCTTGCCACTTCATTTAGCCAAGACGCAATTTAGAAATAGCGGTGGCGCCAATTGAGGTGAACTATACATTTCTCCATTAAAAACAAGGCCCGCTGAATTAATATTGCATATAAGGCCTGTCCACTGCATTTAGCCAAGACGCAATTAGAAAGGACGATAGCGCCATTTGAGGTGAACTATACATTTCTCCTTTAAAACCGTCGCCTGCGTTGATTAAAAACGGAGTTTATAAAGCCTGCCGAATAGCAAAAATGGCCATTATGCAAATTTTTGCCACTGCTTGCTTGTGGCGCTAGTTATCCATCGTTGACAGCTGTCAACTGGCTTTGATTTTTTACGATTTACAACAAATACGGGTTATTGGATGTTTAATATTTAGTCCAGAAAGTGTATTACAATATAAATTTCAATTTAGACAGGTTTTCAAAACCTTATGAGATTGTGTAAAAAATTAACTAATTAAGAGTGTAAGAAGGGTGCAGATACTTACTACTTTTCCTCGGCACAAACCAGGAAGACTTTCGAGGGATTGGACTGGTTATTTAGCCTAAATATAAAACTAAATCTGTAGAATTATGGCAAGGAGGGATGCAAAAAGCAGTGGCGGCTCGCCAGGTGAAGTAGGTGAAGAGCCTCTTCACCTAAAATTTGTGCATCCAAATTATTTTATATTCAAATTATTTTTTATTTTCGACACTTCAATATTGCGTATTGAGAGGATTTTTTTATTATAAATGCATATTATTTACCATAATATTCGTCACTGGCCACTAGCCTATTTTGTCCGTGTCTAAACCGCATTCCAACGAAACGAACGCGCCTGAAGCGAAGAGTTGGAATTGACCGGCTTTAACGTTGGCTCGTTGCCATGGTAACGCATACCGGCGGGCGGCTGGTTGACACATCTTGAATCGCTAGAGTGAAGTATTTAGTTTTTTTATCGGCGAATGATTCACTACATTCACATCGTTTCGCTTGTCGGGTGTTGGTTTATTTTATAATTCATTGTTGGATAAAAATGAATCGATACGTGAACCTTTTCGTTTACTTGTTTATACAAACATCACGTCTCAGCAATAAGGAGAGAGACGCTAACCTACTTATAGTACTTATTTTTCTTTATTAGCATTATTAGTCAGTTGAGTGCTAGTTATAGTCTTGAAGCATATGTGTCGTACAAGGACGTATTAAAATAATAGTAAATCAAATATCTGTGAATATCTCATAATTATCCAATAGTCGGTTATCACTGATCTCAAATAATTGAAACTCATGTCTTGTTTTGGTGTTTGTACTGTTTGTTGTTTATGTGTTTGTTTTGCTTGCTACCCTAAAAGACAGAGGGATTGACTTGGTGTACAAAAATCAGGTAAGTCCAAATAATAAGTATTTTTTAATTAAATTTGATAGATAAAAGAGACGTACAGAAAAATAATATCAAATTTTATTGCACAAATATTTATACTAAAACATACATATATTACGAAAAACTAGACTAACTTATATTTATTAAAAATTAATACTGTTTCTACTGTTCCTGAGATAATAATAATCTACTATCTACTACACTATCTATTTATAACTATATAAACTAGTAATTAGTTTGTTAAATTAAAAAATAGCAGAAGAAAAAGAAATTAATCGTACCTACTTATTCATTCAATAAGATTTATATTTTTCAGAATGATACAATATTCATTTATAATAAAGTGGGCTCAAAAAAGTAGTAATAGTAAAATAAGATCTAATATCGCCCTTTTGATAGCGAAATTTTTCGAACTCGCTTTATTAATTTAAATTTGTTGGTAGTAAAAGTTCATTTCGTCTATTACCAATTTGCGCAAAACAATATTTAATTGTTTCCGCAGAAATTTCATCTAACTGAAAATTAATATTAATTATACCTAAATTTGATAACCTATCCTGGCCCGTTGTTGCTCTAATATACGTTTTTAGTCGTCTTAGTACACTAAAAGATCTTTCACAACTACAGGAATTGATAATGCAATTTTCTGTATTCGTTATTAGATTAGGAAACATTGTTTCATCTAAATGTGAAAATAGTGAGGATATATCACTTGGTTTAGGCGTCAATTTTTGAATATATTTTTGACAAACAAGGAATTCAGACTATAAGTCTTGCTGCTTTATGTTATAAACATTTAAGAATGACTGAAATCTGATTTAAAAATCTCCATGTTTTTGTCGGAAAAACGTTTTACCAGCTCTACAATCATTCGGTCAAGGATAGAAAAAAATATATACTGCATTCCCCTTTACTGTTACAAGACTTGAAAGAAAAAGTAAAAATTCCAAAAAGTCTAAAAACTTTTTAATGTATTATACCTTATATTATTAGGTATTTGATTACATACATACATTATTAGGTATTTATTCTTGCATTACGATGGGGGGGGGGGGGGGCAAAAAAGGGCTAACGACGCCCCTGACCACAATAGCACTTCACCTATTATTTGACCCACGAGCCGCCACTGGCAAAAAGACATTTTTAGAACGTACTTTTTGTTGTATAACTAAACGAATAACCAAAAATTAAACAAATTTAAATTAGAAATACAGCTGTCAGTGAAAGGATAACTAGCGCCACGGAGAAAATTTGAACTAGTCGATTAACTGTCAAACGGCCCTATTCGGCAGGCTTTATACACGGTCACTGTCTGGTAACTCTGAAGGAGTGGTGTGTAAATACGTAGGCAATGACGTCACAAGAATCTCGCGGTCAGTAATAACAGAGCTTTCTTACGGAAATGTTTGGAAATTATGCGCATAACAATCCAAACGTGGTGGCGTATAAATATTTTAAAACATTTTTATAGGATATTACTGATATTAGTTATTTATATAGTACAGTATATGCAAATGTTTTGATAATTAACATGTATTACTTTATGGGAGATGTAATTACAAAAATACATCCCAAAATATACACGACACTTTAGGAACAGGGCTCAAGTTTTTAATATTTTTCTACTTATTTGTAAATTAATGTTAAATATGGCAAGAATATCCTTTACAAAATTTTTAAAGCGGGGTTTACTTTCTGAGAAAAATATTTATTTTATTTAAACAGGGAATTGTCTATGACAGGGATATATATGGAAGAATTTTTTAAACCCCCTTATTTCTGAATTAAGTAATTACTATTTAACAAATTAAGTTTTTGTGTTTTGTGCAGTATTGAACATTGTTATTTTTAATATTGGACTTTCTCAATCTTTTCCTTTTGAGGTATACGAATAAGGTATTATAAATTACAATGTGTATTCTGATTCAACAAAATATGCATGTTATAATAGGGAAAACTATTTTAATATGAGTGAAAGCAAACTGTTATACTTTACTTGTAAGAAAACTTTAAAAATGCAGTTGGCAGTAATATTACCGATGTTCTGAACTACTTATTAAAGTATGAATATGTGTAATATATTACAAACAATTAATTCAATTTTTGAATTGGTGAATTAACTGTACATTAAATATTAAATTTTGGACTTCATTGCCTAGCCTTTAAAAATGCTAACAAACACTTTGTTCTAACAAATAGCAATTAAATTATAGTTGGGGAAGTTCATCTATTAAACAAGAGATATAGACCATATCAGAAATATTTCTTATATGAATTACATCAGCTTAAATCGCTCCATTATATTATTGTGTAATACCTACCTATTTAAAAACTACAAAAAATCTACAAAGTAGGAGCATATCTTTATATTTATTTAAGTAGACGGTTCAGTATTACCAAATGTTGCTCCGTTAATAAATGCATTCAGTAGGTGCAAAAGAGCACACATTTGTATTGAATCTTATAAAGAGAGATTTAACTAGTGGATAATTAAATAGACAAGAAAGAGATTTTGATTTATCTCTTAAAAATGTGACAAATTTTGTATATATGTAGCTACTCCGGGAATCTCAATATAAAAAAAATCTTCCGTGTCACTGCTACTACAAGAAATACCATTCTGACCCTATACAGCTTCTTCAGCTGCACTGGCACCTTTCAATTGCATAAAGAAAATGACTGGTTTTAAAGACATAAATTTTAAGAAAAATTCTAATGAACGACTTTGACTTTCGACAGAAACTATTGCTTATAGTGAAATTTACAATTTAAAAGTTTACTATTGAAAACTAAATTGAATTGTTTACTATTACAGTTAAACTAATTATTTTATACATTTGTAGGATTTATCAGATCAAAAGTTAAGTAAATACAATAGGTTTTTGTTATTCGAAGACAAAACTATTAAAAATAAAAAATATTCAGTCATATTCAGAGTATTTACGCATTTCCTAATAAATAAATTTAATTGAAAAAAAAATACCTACAGTTAAATGCTGGCCTTTTTCAATTTCACACTGTTAATACAATAACTTCCTCGATAAAGTCAGAAATATTCCACCCTTATCTAGATTTTCGTAAAATCACATGTGTATAGCTATACAGACTTGCTATTAAGTTCGTATTTAATGTTTTTGCACATTTCAAAACTTGTTTGTTATTGCAGTCGATGCCATCGAATTGATAAAACAGAATTTTAGGTATAGTACTACAGAGAACTGTAGTAATTAAGCAAAGTTGTCATTAAAACTAAAAATATTTTCCAACATTTATGTGTTTGGATTAAACTGTGTAAACCGCACTCTCTCTTTCTCCTGATATAGCCTAGCTGTGCATCTTTGTTAGTTCCATTGCACGGGGACTATAATATACTTCAGCATTCTTGTGACGTCAACATACTCCAAGCTCTTATTGGTCAAGCGTTACCAGACAACCGTTTACTTTAGTGACCGTGGGCTTTATAAACCCCGTTTTTGAATCAACGCAGGCGACGTTTAAAACATGTATAGTTCACCGCAAATGGCGCTATCGTCCTTTCTAATTGCGTCTTGGCTAAATGAAGTGGGCAGGCCTTATCAAGGCCCGCTAAATTAATATTGCATATAAGGCCACAGTATAGAAAACAATCAGTAAGGACAGCTGCTGTCGGCGCCTTTGAAGTTCATAGCGCAAGTTTTACAACCAATATGGCGGTCTTGGCGGGCCTTCACTGAATTGTGTATAGATGTCACCAAACAAAAACGGCGCGAATTTGAAAATAATATAAGATAAAAGTAAACAATTTTTATGTACAAATGATGTTGATTAGGTATTTATGTCTGGAAACAAATATTGAATAGGTACTGAATCATATTTTTAATTTAGTAAATTATATAAATGATTTAATAGATAAATTAACTAACTAAATTATGCTATTACAAACTATGTTACAGCTTCTTAATAATAGTAATAATTACAAAAATTAAAAGTAGTTACAGTTACATTTATGAAAATATGACAATTTATTTATATTTTACTTGTTATTTTTTTTTATTTTTTTATATAATATTATATGCCGGTGGTAAGGTAGAGCCAGGGACCCCTTTTGTAGGTGGTCATCTGATTGCCATCGATTTCTGGTTTCAAATTACTGTTAGCATTTAGCTATTATTGTTGTTATTTTTTTTTTTTTATTATTATTATTATTAGTTTTTTTGTGTTTTTGCACGCTGTGCTGTTTATGTTTTGTAGGTAATGAAGCTGGAATAAACATTATTATTATTATTATTATTATTATTATTATTATTATTATTATTATTATTATTATTATTATATGCAGCGCAATATCTACTTTACGGTGGTTCCAGATAATGTTTTTCCTAAAAATTCTTTTGCCACTTGGATTTGTGACTCTAAAATTTGCATTTACAAATTTAAGCGAATAAAATAAGGTCATCCTCCCACTTTCCGCTTCTAAAAGTTTGACATTTACACACGTGTTTAACACACACAACTGTAGCGCCACTAATGGATTATTCTGGAAGTTCCGCCAACAAAATGACATGCGCATACAAAACTGGTCATGTCAAAAGCACTAAGCTGTCCTTACAGGTATATGGTCTGTGGTCCTTACTGATTGTTTTCTATACTGTGATAAGGCCTTACCACTTCATTTAGCCAAGACGAAATTAGAAACAACGGTGGCGCCATTTGCGGTGAACTATACATTTTTTAATGGATGACGTCGCCTGCGTTGATTAAAAACGAAACCCCGTTTTGAATCAACGCAGGCGACGATGAATAAATGTATAGTTTACCTCAATTGGCGCCACCGTTGTTTCTAAATTGCGTCTTGGCTAAATGAAGTGGTAAGCCCTTATATGCAATATTAATTCTGCGGGCCTTGGCAAAAATGGCCATTATGCAAATTTTTGACACTGCTTTCTCGTGGTGCTAGTTATCCATCTTTAACAGCTGGCTTTAATTTTTTGCGATTTATGATAAGCACGGGTTATTGGATGTTTAATATTTAATCCAGAAAGTGTATTACAATATAAATTTCAATTTTAGACAAGTTTTCAGAATCTTATGAGACTGTGTAAAAAATTAAATAAATAAAAGTGTAAGAAGGGTGCAGATAGGTATTACTTTTCCTCGACATGAAGCAGAAAGACTTTCGAGGAATTGGGCTGGTTATTTAACCTACATATAAAATTAAATCTGCAGAAGAGAGTAAATTTGTTTATTTTTTTGTACCTTTTTTATGTTTTATAATTTTTGGAACAGCGCGCAGCGTTTAGTTTTTAATCTGCATCTTTGGAATCGAAATGCAAAATACATATTTGGGAACTTCTTGAATGAGATTTTCTTAAGGCTGGTTTGTTGGTAGCAAAAGTGGGGTTAAATTACATTCAAATTTCAAAGGTGAATTTTTACAAAAATAAGCAACAATTTACCAATTTTCTTTTACAGAATTGTTTTATACCTAATATAGTATGATGAGATAGTGTTTTGATGAAATTTAACATTTTAGTTGTTTTTTAAAAAATTGTTATTAAGCGCGGGAACCAGATTTTATTAAATGCAGTTAATTAAATGTCAGTAAATTACCACAGTGTCACAGTAGGGGCAGTAAATATTCAGTAAATTTAAATTGGTTCTCAGTAGAACCCAAATATTTATAAAAAACACTTTATAAAATTATTTTTGGTCGTCCATTTCTAATAACAATATGGCTGTATGCAAACAGTTGAAGCATTTTTGTATAGATGGCACCCATAAAAATTCCTCTATAGAAATCTATAATTTTTAAAATTCGCGGCTATATAAGCAAACAATTTTGAAAATAGCAATATACGATAACGATACAAAATTTTAGCATATATTACAGATATAGTTGCAGACCTTGAAAACTAGGACACCTAGTTTTGACATAATCTACGAAAATTAAATTTTCATCGATAATGTTAATATCAGTTTCAATTTTTGATAAATCAGTCGAGTACAACTTATTCCTAGGGCAAATTTACAGAAAAAATTAGAAGTTTACAGAAAAACTTGTAAATTTTATAGTTTCTCCCCTAAATTCACAAAGTTCTCTTTAAATTTGTAAGTTTTTCTGTAAACTACAGGAAAAAATGTATTTTAGAAAACTGTTGCATCTCACGCTTTCAGAATTATCGGACCCATATCCAATTATTTATAAGTGCTATCTAAATTATAACTAGTTTCCATTCTAAATCTGATCTCAGCATTACTGCTGCAATTTAAAATTTGAATTTGGCGCCGTTTTCCGCACAATATGGCGGTCCCTATAGGGTGAAATTTTTGTTATGTGTATGTTTAGCAGTCCATTTTATTTTATGAAGTCCGTGACTGTAGCACACTGTTGTTAAGGTGCATTCAGACTCAGAAATTTTGTCCGGAAAGTTGACGGAGAAATTTAAACGAACGAATTAGGAGGTGTGTAGAATTTGAATCGTAAGAAGCGGTAAAAGTTAATCTCTGAATTCTCCGATCTAGCCGACAAGTACCCCAATAAGGAAAGCAAACGATCCGTGGTGTGCGCATGAGTAGATTGAATAAACACGTGATGTTTGTTTCTTTTAACCACACTTTAACATACATTATTTTCAGAAAGGCTATTGTTTTGTGATTTTCAGTTTTCGTTTGTCTGCTTTGCATAATTATCGTAGGTTATTTTGTGAATTTGTCTAATGTTACAACCAAAGATGATAAACGAAGGTTAGAACTAACAGCTGTTCGCCTCGCACCTGCGCAATTAAAGCAATTCGTTAGCTACAGCAAACTTGCGAAACCTCCGGCGAGTCTGAATTGCCAAATTTTGTCCGGCACAAAACATCCGTTTTGTCCGTCAACTTTCCGGACAAAATTTCTGAGTCTGAATGCACCTTTAGTTGTTAGTAGTAGGATTACGATACACAGCGTTGCCAGATTTTGTTCGTTGGGAGTTGCCAAAACTAAAAGTTTTAGACGCCAAATTCACGGAACAATACTCCAGAACCAGAAGACAGAAGACACTTTTACTTACAGAGGCGCCTTTGAAGTTCTTACAACCGCATCACATGACCACACGTAACGGCGGCCATTACTTTGGAGGTAGATGGCGCGCAATTTCAAATTAATTTAAATTATTACAATGCGCTATACCTACCCTAACTGTAATAATAGAAAGATTAATTTGGAAGGAAATTTATTATAGAAGCAAATAAATATTAATAAAATTATAATGATGAACAGAAATTGGAAGAAAGTAAATTTTAATAGAAATATACAGAAACAGAACTAAAAATACAAAATACCCAAAGCATAATATTATGTAACTATACAAATGTAGTATTTCAGTATAAATTCTACAAATGGCGTAAAATTATAATTTTTCTATTTTTTGAACCAGCAGTTTTAAAATTTTTGTTTTTGCTCGCATTATTTCGTAATATAAGTTTACCAATATACTTCAGACTATTTGCTACTTGCCAGAATGAGTGGCTTGACTTATTAACGTAACGCATGCGCAAATAAATCAAGATCAGCCAAAGGGCCATTGTGTCTTTTCTGTTTGTTGCTGTAGTATTGTTCCGTGCCAAAATAGTACACGTGCTGCTTTCTAGCGGTCAATGTAGTTATTAGGGGGGGTAACAAACCAGCCTTAAATAAAACTTTGTATAACTTGGGTAATATGTTTATTAAATTAGAAAATATTAATAACAAATAGAAAAACCTTTCGAATCTTCTCCTACTATGATACTTCTTATCCACAAAGAGAATTTGACTTTGACTTTGTTACTTGGAAACTCACGATAGGTTACGCTCGGACTTGAATTATGGCAAGGAGGGATGCTATAAGACATTTTTAGAAAGTAATTTTTGTTGAATAGCCAAAAGGAATAACCAACAATTAACAAATTTAAATTAAAAATACAGCTGTCAGTGAAAGGATAACTAGCGCCACGGACAAAATTGGAACTAGTCGATTAACTGTCAAATAGCCCTATTCGTCAGGCTTTATAAAAACTTCGTTTTGAATCAACGCATTGCTGTGTGATCAGGGCTAATACATAGGTGTGTGGTGTGTGTAGTGTTCCTACTAGTGACTAGTGATGGGCACAATCGACTGATTTTGAGAATCGAATAATTGGCAATCGGATAATTTCAACAATCGAATGATCATTCGAATGAAAAATCATTCGAATGATTTTTCACTCGAATTAAGAATCATTCGAACGATTTTTCATTCGTCATTCGTTTCAGAATTTCCGAATGAAAAATCATTCGAATGATATTTCACTCGAATGAAAAATTTTTAACACGAAAATTGGTATGTATGCAACGTATTCAATATTTTTTTGTAAATTATATATATAAACTGCTGGACAAAATTATCGCATCACAAAAAAAATGTTCTGAAAACAAAATTTTTCATAGATATTATACCTAAGTGTTAGGGCTTCGCAATTATAATAAGGACTATTATAAAGGATTAGTGGAAATTTATTGCGTATTTGAAGAAAAACAGGAAATCTTTACAACTATCGTAAAATCTGAACAATAATAAACGACAAACTTGAAACAAAAAACACAAAGAAAACTGTACAAACATGATTTTAATAGCGTGTCACGCCTCCTCTTGCTCTCACTAATTCATTGAGCCTTCTAGGCATTGACCGAATCACACGGGCGATATATTCTTGAGGAATGCTTTCCCATTCTTCTTGGAGAGCCATTTCCAGCTCTCTTAAAGTTGTGGGACGATGCACACGAGCTTGGAGACGCCTTTTTAGCATGTCCCATACATGTTCGATAGCATTAATATCAGGGCTTCTAGCTGGCATAGCCAAAACATTAATGGCAACTTCTGCAAGGTACTCTTCGCCAATGCCAGCAACGTGAGGCCTGGCATTATCTTGTAAAAGGAGAAACTCTTCCCCAACAAAGGGCGCGAAGGGTACCACGTATTGTTCTAAAATGTCCTCCACACACCTTTCAGCATTCAATGTTCCCCTGGCAATGATGTGCAGCTCGGTACCTGCCATTAATGATATGCCTCCCCACACCATTATGGAGCCTCCTCCAAAGGCGACCCGTGGAATCATGTTGCATTCAAAATAACGCACTCCTCTGCGTCTCCATACTCTTTGGCGCCCATCTGGCAAATATAGAGCGACACGGGACTCATCTGTAAAAAGAACATGCCCCCATTCTTCCATTGTCCAGTGGGCATGTTCTCTGGCAAATCTTAATCTGGCAGCTTTGTGAGCCCTGGTGAGAAGAGGTCCTGTGGCAGGTCGTCTGGCAGCCATGTTACCTTCCTTTAGCCTTCTTCTGATAGTTCGTGACGATAATGCTGCATTCCGTGCCCTTTGTAGCTCATCCCTAAGCTGATTCCTGGTTCGAAAACGATCTCTAGACACAGCCAAGCGGATGAAACGGTCGCCCCTTTCTTGGGTACATCTTGGACGTCCTTGCCCTCTTTTTCTTTTGGTATTTCCAGTCTCTCTCAATCGTTTCAATACTCGGGAGACAGTAGATTGGTTCACACCGAGGCGATCTGCAATATTTCGCTGGCTTAACCCTAACTCAGCATACATGATGACTCTGCTTGCATTAACTTCCGAAACATAACGTTGTTCGTTCATGTTGATTATGTTTTCTCCAATTTTGCAAAAAAAAAAACGGAATACCAGCGTTAAATTTCGTTTCTGCACGATATAAAGTCAGACTGATACATGGGGGCAATTTGACATTATCTAGATTTTTCCCTGCACTCGGTGCAATTGTTTCGGTTGGGTGTTGTTTAGTTGCTAGGAGGGGCCAACTACACTTTGCAATAACAAATCGAAATAAATGCATCTGTTCTGAAAAGATTAGAGACCTTTAAGAACTTTTTTTTTGTGATGCGATAATTTTGTCCAGCAGTTTATATTTACGCGTAAATTTGCCAGTAAATTTCTTACACAAAATTGTGTCTGTTAACGTGAAAAAATGCTTAAAAAAATTTATGCGAAAATTTATTCGTAAATTTTCGCAAAAATTTAGTATCTTGTCATACAAGCTTAAGTATTTGGTTAAAGCAATGTTTTAAATCTTTTGGAATTATTTTTATTTGTACATTTTTCCTATGAGAAAAGCCTGAAACAAAATTAAAGTTAATAGAAAAATTGTATTTTTCACTATGGTACCTATGTATAAATAATCTCGACGCTTTAAGTTAAAAGTGTTTAAGTTTGCCCTTATATTTTTGAAACGCCCTGTATTTGACACCTTTCTTAATACCCTATATAAAAAATAGATAAACAAATCCACAGAGTCATTTCCACATGGAATAAAGTTCAAAGTCGACTTACAGACTAATTACCTACACCTAACTTTGGAACTTTTTAATACATGCTTTTTGATTTTAAAATTAATTAATTAATTGTTGTATACAGCAATACAAATTTGTTGTAAGGATAAAATAATTCATTGAAATGTTCTATTTTATGTATTAATTAGGTAATCATATTTTTAAATTAGTTATTCAAGCAGATTTATACAGGGCGGCGCACATGGCTTATCCTTTGCGGTACTTGATCCATACCACAAAATTACATATTAATATGCGATGACATTTAGAAATACTTAAAATTTATGTTTAACGTGAGTTATTAATTGACTCAAAAACTGTTGAACAAGGATTTGCCTTAAAACTGAAGTGCATCAAAGATTAAAAAATGCACCAGCTAATTTATGTGCGTCACCCAGTACACAGCTAACACGTAGTTGTACTAGCTCCACCACACGATCAAAAGAGCAACTTTGGAGTTGTCAAGTCAATCAAAATGGCAGAAGATGTACCAAAGCACGAGTCGGGCGGTTTCCTTACAAATATAGTTTTAGAAATAATTCAGAGTCCTTTAAATATTGCGTTAGTAGTTGCAATAGCATTTTTGGCATATAAAATTCTAAAACGAACCCAAACTGTGCCTACATATCATCCTCCAGAACCTCAACTTCCGAAGTTGAGAAAAGACTTTGCAGTAGAAGAACTTCAAAAATTCGATGGAACGCAAGAAGATGGTCGTGTCTTAGTCGCAGTTAATGGTAACGTATATGATGTTACAAAAGGCAAAAGATTTTATGGACCAGGTAAGTCGTGTTAAGTTTAAATAAAAAGACATGGAAATATTAAAAAAATACGCATTTTGTGTTGTAGGAGGTCCTTATGCCGCATTTGCCGGTCGTGATGCTTCCAGAGGGTTAGCTACATTTTCTGTTGCTTGTAAGACTGATGGTTATGATGACTTGAGTGATTTAAATTCAATGGAAATGGAGTCTGTACGAGAATGGGAAGCCCAGTTCAAAGGTTTGTGTAGTTGCAAGTAATTAAATTCATTATAACTATTAGGTCAATTTAATGGTTGTTCTTATTACATGATTTAAATTCAATGGAAATGGAGTTACAAAATAAGTTTCAGGAAAATTTACATCTTACCAACAAGTTGCATACTAAAAAAAGTATACATACTAATAATAGCTATATTTGCATACAGTATAAAGGTATGGAATAATTGCGTTAAAGTAAAAAATATTGGCCTGAATAGTCTTGTCTCTAATTACAATATTGTTTACAGTAATCATTAAGTTGTATATAGCCTCGTTCATCTCTATTTGGACGAAGTTGTATTTGAATTACTAATGTAATTCACTAAGTATAAAAGTAATATAAAGTTCAAAGCATTTTTGGTTGTAAATTTCTTTGATAGAGTAAAACAACGAGCATGTTTAGCCGTGCCCAACTAATATTGAATAAAGCTTCGCTTTATATGGCCATTTCAATTGATATAAAATACTGATTCTGAAAAGCATGCCACAAATGCGTGCTGACTATCGTCATATTTTACGAATAATTAAATAAGTGTTTACATGGCATTTCCAATTTGCATAAAATCCAGTTCTGAGAAAGTAGACTGCAAGTCCTCCTTGTGATACCGTGTATTAGACACTTTAACAAGTTACTGAAAGTTGATATTTTCGAATTTTGATTGACAAAGAATGAACGAATAAAATGAGAGTTTAAAATCATCAATAAAATAGTGGAAACACTTCCAAATTAGAAGTGCCACAGTTCCACTAAGAGTTTCTGGCAGAACTAAACTGGTTTTGATCTATTCTATTTTGAAAGTAAAATTATTAAAACTTTGCAAACGAGAACCCATACTTTGTGTATCATCATTAACTGTGGAGACATTCATAATATTGTTACTTTAGACACATTATTTGATTGTAGCACTTTATTCAAGGAGCATGCCGATTTAGTCATTTAAATTTGTGCTCTTTATTTTCAGGAAACTTTATTATAAAGTGTGGCCTTATATCCTGGTAGTAGCCCCTCTCTATACATATACCTACAGGGTCCGGCAATAGGTATTGATGTATTCGTGAGGGCTGTGGGGGGGTTCACGACATACCGTGGGGGAAAATGAAGTGCGCAAGAACATCGATATGTTATACAGTTTTAGTAGCAATGAATATTTGGCTCGTGCAGCAATGCATTTTTGCACAACGGCCTTCATTCAAACGGATTCCATAATCGCGGTTCAAGGACAATTTCGCCAAGAATATGATATTCCTAGGCGCGGTAGAATTCCTACACGAAACACAATTTTGCAATGGCATTGACGATTTACTGAAACTGGAAATTTGAACAACATTCACAGCGGAACCCAGAGATCCGTGTGTACGCCAGAAAACATTGAAAGGGTACGCCAAGCGGTACAGCGAAGTCCACCGCGTTCAGCAGCTCATCAAGCAACAGCATTAAATCTTTCTGACAGAACCATCCGCCGAATTTTACACGACGACTTAAGATTTCGTCCATATAAAATTCAGATCGTTCAAGAACTTCGACCGCAAAATTTTGCAGCACGCAACCAATTTTGTACAGATGTCCTTGCTTCCTTGCTTGAATGATAATCCAGATGTTGTGAATAATCTAATCATGTCTGATGAAGTGATGAGGCACATTTTCATTTAGCGGGTTGTGTCAATAAACAATTTGCGGTACTGGTCGGTAGAAGAGCCTCACGAAATGCATGAAAGGCCTCAGCATTCCGAAAAAGTAACAGTGTGGTGCGGTTTATCTGCCTTCGAGATAATCGGTCCTTACCTTTTTGAAGAAGAGGGTCGGCCATCTTTTCCAATTGTCCCATAGCCTCAGAAAAAAATTCCTTCCCAAACTCTGCAAAATATTGTTCAACAGCTTCTTTGAGTGAATCATCAGATGCAAAACGCTTTCTCCTGAGATGCTTTTTTAAGTTTTTGAATAGAAAGAAGTCTGACGGACCTAAGTCAGGGCTCTAAGGTGGATGCCTTAACTCTATGAACCACAGTCATTGATTATTTGCTGGACTCTGTTTGCCTTATAAACCCGACAATTGTCGTGCAGCAACAATTTTTTTTGCGAATAAAAATACGGGAGTTTTTTCTCCAGATAGTTTTTAAATTTTGAATTGTGTTTCCATATGCCTCTACATTTATGGTAGACCTCCTCTGCATATATTCAAAAAGCAAGACTCCTTCAGCATCCCAGAAAACTGTTGCCATCAGTTTTTTCCAGGCAATTGTATTTTGGATTTTTTGACAGTGGAGAGCACTTATGAACCCACTGCATGGATTCCTGTTTAGTGGGAGGGTCCCAATGATGTTCCCAAGTCTCATCCCACGGTGATAATTCGAGAAAAAGATTTCTGTCGCTCTCTCAACGTGGCCAAATTTTCTTTTCTCAACAGTTTTTGCTCAGGTGTAAGTAATATGAGAATCCACTGTGCTCTTTAAATTGCTTTTTTTGACGTAGAACACAAGCTTCTGTCGTTTCCGGTTTCCCTGTTTGCTATTTTAAATGGAACACCGTGTATATTTAGACATTTTTGGAATCTCCATTTAATACTAAGATGTATGTTAGTATCAAATTTGATACATTTTGATGACAAAGTAAATTCTGGCAGAAAAATTTATGGCAGAGTAAAAACAGGCCAAAGTTACGGTACTGCCCGTCGCCTGCGTTGATTCAAAACGGGGTTTATAAAGCCTTCCCGAATAGGGCCGTTTGACAGTTAATCGACTAGTTCAAATTTGCTCCGTGGCGCTGGTTATCCTTTCACTGACAGCTGTATTTCTAATTTAAATTTGTTAATTTTTGGTTATTCGTTTAGCTATACAACAAAAAGTACATTCTAAAAATGTCTTTGTGCATCCCTCCTTGCCATAATTCTACAGATTTAGTTTTATATTTAGGCTAAATAACCAGTCCAAACCCTCGAAAGTCTTCCTGGTTTGTGCCAAGGAAAAGTAGTAAGTATCTGCACCCTTCTTACACTCTTATTTAGTTAATTTTTTACACAGTCTCATAAGGTGCTGAAAACCTACATACAATTGAAATTTATATTGTAATACACTTTCTGACTTAAATATTAAACATCCAATAACCCGTATTTGTTGTAAATCGTAAAAAATCAAAGCCAGTTGACAGCTGTCAACGATGGATAACTAGCGCCACAAGTAAGCAGTGGCAAAAATTTGCATAATGGCCATTTTTGCTATTCGGCAGGCTTTATAAACTCCGTTTTTAATCAACGCAGGCGACGGTGCTGCCCAGGGAAACTAAAGCAACTGTCAAGTAGTAATAAAAGAGAGAAAGAGTAAAAAATGGCTAACAAGAATAGAAGTGTTTGGGATAGAAACAAACAGAAGGGTTAGGGGGATTGAAAATAGAAATAAAGCTCGAAATAAGGAAGATAGAACCGCAAAAGCGAACAACCGAGGAAATTCCTTAGGGGAAATCAGAATAGTAAGCATGAAAAAACAAATAACAATGGTGACAAAATGATCACCTTTGCTGCAAGTAAAAAGTTAATAGTCAAAACTACCTTCTTTGACCATAGAGAGATAATATAGAGGTACCTGGATTTCACCGGATGGAAGATACATAAATCAGATAGACCATCTGCTCATTGAAGAAATACATAAAGATAAAATAACCAATGCAAGAACCTACAAAGGAGCGGACATTAAGTCCGATTACATACCAATAAGGGCAAATCTTAGGCAAGAGGTACAAATGTGCACGAGGCTAGTTAATAGAAGAACAAGGAACTCTTAAAAAACGAAGGAAAGCCATTGATAGACAGAATATATACCCCAATAAAGATGAGTTGGGAAAAGAAAGAAATGCCAAATGAATGAGCACAAACATATTCATATATAAAAAAGGAAACCCTTCCCACCCCTACAATTACAGGCCTATCACGCTGTTGAACGTCATAAAGTCCTTTCAAAATTGATCATCGAAAGGGTTAAAAGATTATCAGGAGCAATTCTACGAGATTACCAATGCGGCTTCAGAACCAAAAGGTCTACTACAGACCAAATTTTTGCAGTAACACACATGCACAAGGAAAATGCTGGAGAAACAATAGAGGTAGCTATATTGTTTAATATACCTCTACACATGGCACTTATTGATTTCAGGCAGGCGTATGACAGCATCAA
The DNA here is from genome assembly GCA_963082815.1 of Melanotus villosus. Lineage (NCBI taxonomy): Eukaryota > Metazoa > Arthropoda > Insecta > Coleoptera > Elateridae > Melanotus > Melanotus villosus. The sequence goes on along the minus strand of OY720421.1, from coordinate 49,718,688 downwards.
AAGGAAAATTTGTTTAGAATATCTGCAAGAATGCAACTATCCATGGGATTTAATCCAACTGATGGAAATGACGCTTAAAGGAGCAGTAAATCAGGTCAAAATAGGAACAGAACTATCGAAATCTTTTACCAGAAACAAGGGATAAAACAGGGAGATCCCTTATCAACAGTCCTATTTAATCAGTACTAGAAAGCATAAGAAAAAGTAAGATTAAAAGAGCAGGAACAATAATGAAAAACTCCCACCTGTATCTTGCGTATGCGGATGATGTCGCAATAATCTCAAGAACAAAAGAAGAATTTGAGACCGCAATACAGACTAGCCACGGAACCCTAGAAGTTTGGACTGTATATTAATGAAACAAAAACGAAATATCTACTATCAGGCAGCAGGTTACAAGATAATGAACAATTGAAAATTAAAATGAACGAAAAATGCTACATGATAGAAAAAGTTGAAAGTGCGGTATTCAACTCCTGAGTTGAAATTACAAACGAACGAACTACTTACCCAAAAAAAGAAAGAAGAATTATGACAGGGACAAAAAGTGCAGCAGGCTTGAATAATATAATACTAAGGGCAAAAAACATATGTATCTAATCTCAATCAAAAAACGAGTGTATCAGACCATAAGACAGTAGCGGCTTCTCCTAAGGGTCAATTGGTCAATGACCCTCTAAAAATATCTAAAAAATAATATAGTAATTGTAAATAATTATATACCTACCACATGTAATAAATTAGTTGATACGAACTCTATCAGTTGTAACTGCCTGTTCATGAATAAATAAATTAAAATAAATTAAAAATTAAATAATATTCTAAAATGCATAACAATAATTCTTTTATAAATTTTACGTCTACATTGATTTTAAATCTTCTGCACTTTGTATTTGTCCGAGCGCACGAGATAGTTACAGCAAGCCGACCGTATTTCAAATTGACCATATACAGCGCTTATGGCATATGGAGAAATGCATGTTAAGAGAAACAATGACAGATATAGTGATTTTATTGAGTAAGAGCGAGAGTCTCCTCTCGCTTCTATGTCGGCAATAGTGTCGACGGCCGAACCGCATTAATCACAGTTTCTCCAGTTACTTATTTATGTTTTCTTAATCAGCCATCGCTGATTAGATTGATACGGAGAAAAATGCACTACAAGCAGGGATCAAAAATGGTTTAGTTTTCCAATTCTTTAGCAGGAACAGGAAGTGTTTTGTGTGTGTTTGTAGTTGAAAAAATTGAAAAAATATATTTTCTTCAAAATGAGCACTGTTCAAGAGATATTGGCCTTAAAGACAGAAGGAAGATTGAATTATGAAAGCCGTCTAGAAAAAAGAAAAGTGGGCGATCGAAACCAAAAATGAATTTGCAGCAAACAACTAAGGACAGGGGTAAAGACATCAACAGATACTTCAAAGAATCAATGTACAGTTTGTGCGATTGGATATGCGGGTGTGACGATAAAAATGCTTTTTTTTGTTATCCGTGTCTATTGTTTTCAAAAGTTGGAGTAACCGATATTAAACATTTAAAAGAAAAAATTAAAAGGCATGCTTGTTCCGCCACTCATATAAATAGTTCCATGAGTTTTGCTAGTTTCGGACGTGTTGATATAAGACAACAGCTTGATAGTGCGTAGGGATGGGCAGTTTCCCGGGAAAGTGTTTTTTGTTAAAGTTCGTTATTTATCGTTGAGGGGAACTTGTAGAATACGTCTAGCAAAAGAGGGGAAATAATTTTTTAAGTTTTTTTTTTATACCGGGTGGTGACTTGGCCGACGCAGCATAGCAATTATAATGGTAAATCCGGATTGTTCAATTATTTGCTTCCCTAATTATTTTAGAGGAAAAGTGTATTTAGGTTTTTTGTAGAGAAAAAAATTCTACATCCATACATACCATAGCTTTTTAGTTTTTAGATTTCTGAAACCGGAAAATCCAGAAAATGTAAAATGCCAGTTTTAGAAAAATCACTGATGCCATGGAATTATGAAATCAAACAAACGCGCTTGCATTTGTCATTCCTGTTTGACGTCTGTAATTTACGATAGTCAATATTAAATTTTGTTCTTTGTAACACGTATTCAACAGTAGAAAAGGTTGAAATGGTAAAATGGTATTATATGGGCAATAGTTCGCGTCAAGTAAGTGCGTTGTTTAGCGTAAAATATCCCAATCGGCCAATCCCAAGCAGTACGACGATTGAGAGAATAGTACACAAACTTGAAGCTACAGGCACAGTGTTAAATAATTGTAAGTGTACTGATAACGTTCCAAACTTACATGAAAATGAAGAAAATGAAAACACTTTGTATGTTTTGGCGGCAGTGGCTGAAAATCCCAACGTAAGTTTACGGCAAATAGCAAACAACGTCGGCTTGCATCACTCCCGAGTCCTGAAAATTTTAAAACAACATAAGTTTCACTCTTATAAACACCAGTTTCACCAAGAGTTGCGTGAAGGTGATGCGGAGAGGAGGAGTGCATTCTGCTTCCAAATGATGGAAAAATGCAACGAAGACAGGGAGTTTATAAAAAACATTCTTTTTACGGATGAAGCGACGTTCACCCTGAATAATGAGCCAAATGTGCAAAATTGCAGAATATGGGCACGCGAGAATCCACACACCGTTCTACAAACCAGAACCCAATATCCCCAAAAGATTAATGTTTGGGTTGGGTTATTAGTTCATCACATTATAGGACCGTTTTTCTTGCATGAAAACTTAACAGGAGAACGCTTCTTACAGCTCTTGCAAGACGAAATAGCTCCGGCAGTGACTGAAGTTAATACGGAAGACCAAGAGATTTGGTTTCAGATGGATGGCTGTCCTGCACACAACAGCCGTAATGTGCGTGAATATTTAAATGACAGTTTTTTCCATAACATTATCGGTCCAAATTATGCAATTAACTGGCCTGCCAGGTCCGCCGATCTTTCACCTAACGACTTTTTTCTTTGGGGACATTTAAAAACAAAAATTTATTGTGGACAAACATTTCAGAATTTGGAACAATTAAAAAATCGAATTCAAGTCGAATGTGACAAAATAAGTAGTTATCAACTGGCAAATGTTAGACGACATTTTTATGACAGGCTATGCCATTGTCTAGCAGTTAATGGTGATTTGTTCGAACATTTGTTGTAATCTGTGTTTTTTGTTTTGTTGAAATATTACCTATGTGTTCCTATTGTTAAAATAAATAAAATTACCCTTTCTGTTATATTTTTCATGGTTTTATTATAAGTCGAATTTAATGACGGAGGTGGCAGAAAATCATAGCACGCTTGTTTGATTTTATAATACCAAAGGTATCACTGATTTTTCTAGAAGTGCCATTTTTAATTTTCCAGTTTTTCCGATCTCAGAATGCTAAACATGAAACAGCAATATTCAAAAGCGATATTGCTTATCGTAAATTACAGACGTCAAACAGGAATGACAAATGCAAGCACGTTTGTTTGATTTCATAATTCCATGGCATCAATGATTTGTCTAAAACTGGCATTTTACATTTTCCGGATTTTCCGGTTTCAGAAATCTAAAAACTAAAAAGCTATGGTATGTATGGATGTAGAATTTTTTTCTCTACAAAAAACCTAAATACACTTTTCCTCTAAAATAATTAGGGAAGCAAATAATTGGGCATTCCGGATTTACCATTGTAATTGCTATGCTGCGTCGGCCAAGTCACCACCCGGTATACAGTGTCACCGTTAAAGTCCGCATCATATGGGAAATTTTTTTATTGTTTATTTTACGCAAATGTAGATTTCATGAACAGTTTTTGTTTTGAAAATAATGCAAAATGACGTTGACGATTTTTTTTTATCGATCGGCTATACCCGCCAAATTCGACATATTTTCAAAAAAATTAAAAAAAGTTAGGTTATTTTTCAAAATTTCGAAAAATGTTAAATGCAAAAGTTGTTTCTTTTTCGGTTTTCTACAAACCTACCAAATTTGGACAACCTTGATATTTTTCACGCTTTCTTAACCTAACAACTTTTTGGCTCATTCGAATTTATTAAAATCCGAAAAGACCCGTAAAGATGTAATACACTTATTTGCCAAAGGTTTTTTTTTCTGTTTAAAAATGTTTCTAATTGGATTTTTACAAAAAAATTCCAAATATGCTAATATAATTATGTCATACTTGATGCAAAGTTGCTCTAGTTTCAACATTGCACAGCAAAATTCGCTTTATTCATTTTTATCACAGTACAAAAGGGCATGTCAGTTTAAAAATACCATAAGCCAAAATTCTCAAATCCATTTGCCAATTAATAGACCTCCAGTTCCTGCTAAATTAATTTAATTAAATGTTTTTCCGGACTAATACTTAAAAATTAATCATAAATCAAGTTGCCCATGAGCTAAGAAGTATGCTATGGAAAGAAAAGAATTAAATGTCATGGAAATTAAGAAAACAAAATGTTTGGCAGTTTCTCTAAAATTATGAAACAAGTGATTTTTATAAAAAATTTTAAAAATATCAAGGTTGTTCAAATTTGTTCAAATGTGGTAGGTGGGTAGAAAACTGAAAAATAAACAACTTTTGTATTTAACATTTTTCGAAATTTTGAAAAATAACCTAACTTTTTGTAATTTTTTTGAAAATATGTCGAATTTGACACGTATAGCCGATCGATAAAAAAAAATCGTCAACGTCATTTTGTATTATTTTCAAAGCGAAAACTGTTCTTGAAATCTAAATTTGCGTAAACTAAACAATAAAAAAAATTCCCATATGATGCCGACTTTAACGGTGACACTGTATACTTTGTACATCATACAAAAACAAAGTCACTTCCATCCATTGCGGTGTAGACGAACATAACGTAATTGCTTCCAGCAGTGTTGCCTAATATTTCGGAAGTCGGTATGATTGCTTTGTCTTGTAACACGAAGTTTCGTATACCGGGCGATCTTTTTCAATCCGGAACATAGGAGGTTACCATGACTAACCTTGACAATGACATTTTTAATTAAAATCATCAAAACATAAATTCAAGTGTCAATTTAAATTAAAATATTTAATTAATTAATTTAATTTTGAAAGTTTTTACAACTTAGGAACAACAGACAAATCGTTTTCAATCAGCAACATACAAATTGACAAAAACTGGGCAAATTATTGAATTTAATTGCATTTTAAGTACAAACTAAAGATTAAAAACAAATTGAACGTTTTCTTCATTAATCATGCCTACAACATTTTCTTCTACTGCACCATTTCCAGTTCGCGTACTGCCTATTATTTTTGCAAGTTACTAAAATAAGATGTAAATAATATTAAATAGAATTAGGTGCCTCCTCTACTTTCGGTGGCTACACTTCCTGTATGTTATAAAACTATGTATCGTTGGCATGGATGGGTTGCGGCTGTTCGTATACCTAACAGAAAATAAATCAAGCACATTTCTTATGCTGCCTCCAATGTAAAACGTTTTTACTATGAAAACTCTTTCTTCAATGGTACAATTGAAATTCATTTTGCAAATTAAGTTTGACAACTTAGAAACAATAGAGAATTTAAAGTCAAGGATATATGTAGTTCCTAAATTCTAAGCTTACTACGGAACCGCTCAGTGGCGTATCCAGAAATTGCTCATGGGGGTGGGGGCAAGTCCATACATCAAACCCAACTCCAGCCCCCCCCCCCACTCGCCACCCGCACATGACCTAGTTTCCTACCCCTAATTCCAGTCTAAACCTAGACCTGACATAAGCACGGTTTTTGTTGGTGCAGTCGGGTTCCCAAAGCGTGAAAGTCGGTACAGTTATTATTGTTATTAATAAAAAACAATAATACACTTAATTTTTTTATTTTTCATTGAAAAAAATATGTGTATAATATTTATTTTCATTGCTTTGCGTTTGCTATTGAACTGGTCTGGGGGGGCGGGCAATTGCCCCCTTTGCCCCCCCCCCCTCGATACGCCACTGGAACCACTCGTTTTCAACGAAACCCTGCGATCAGGCAAAACCAATAACTAGTTCCACCGGAATGTCTTCTATTCTGTTCTTTCGCATTATACTAATGGTTGTTTATCACTTTCTTCTGGCTTAGTTAAGGAAGGCAAAGAAATGTGCGTTTGAGAGTGCGTTCCGTAGTAACCTTAGAATTTAAGAACTATAGTCATATTTATGGCCTCTATGTTCCGGATTGAAAATGATCACGGGGTATAAATAATGTTGTTTAAGCGCAAGATAATTTTTTTAATTAAAAATAAAAATCTATAATTCTGTAATATACTATAAGTTAGCTAGTTATTCTTTATAAATCTTATTAAAATAATAGGTATGTTTTTTAATTTAAGTAGAATCTAGCTACCCAGTCAGTTAAAGTTAATGTATTTCGGTCATATTTTGTTTTATAAAAAATAATTAATAACCATAGAGGATAATCAACAAACATTCGAGAATTAATTTCGGGAAGCAGAAAAAGCGAAACATTAAATATTATTAATGAGGTAGAGGAAATAATTAAAAATATTAAAATTAAAGAAGCTTCAATTACAACTAAAACCGATTTGGAATACCTTTAGGTTGAAAATTTGGACAGTTAGTTTTAAAATTAGGGCAGATACCGTTGTTAGGAAAATTTTGTTAAATGAAAAAAGAAAACTGATTTCTTAGTTAGTTTTTTTTTGTAAATTTTAATTAAAAAATATTTCTGGTTAAACTAAAATAATACTTCAGAGAATTAGCAATATTGCAAAAGTACAAAAATAGTTTTTATGGTTTAATAAACCTAAGTGAAATTGACGGGGTCTTCCGTCAGCCCCTTAACATGAACTGTAAACTAAACAAAATTGTTGTTTGTTGTATGTTACAAGAAGATATATGTACATTACTGCATTAAAATACAGTAACCTGAGGCAAACTGACGGGTAAATTACTTTGGAGATTAACCGAGATGTTCTTATAATATTTATATATTGTTTCTTACGTTGTTTATGCGTCCATTTCACTAATAAATAGCCTCGAGAAGACACCTTAACCTTTGCACTACAACAACACTACTAAAAGTAATCGCGTTGAATTATAGTTAAATCCATTAATCCTTAATACTTATTACCACTTTTTAAACTTTTTATGCAATTTTATTATTTAAAAACATTTAGAAATACTAAAGGTAACAGGAATTAAAGAGACTAGTGAGATGATTACTGGCAAATAAATTACAGAAAATAAGTAGTATTTAAAAATTATACACTAGCGCTTAAAAATTTTAGAATAATATTCACAATAATGAATCTCTTTTCAATTTTTTCCTAATATATTAACCACTAACTGCGATGTTGATAAAATTCGTTTATGGGGAATTAATAGGCATTCGAATGAGCAACTTTGATCTGATTTATCCATATTCATCTCTAATAAACCACGTGCTTAAACTGCGCCTCGAAAAATTGGAAGCTATATTATGTTGGAAACCTGGATACCTGCAGCCAAGAATTCTGTACAGCAAAGGCTTTTGAGATTTGCATTTGAGGAGAACATTTAAATATTTTGTCCACTCTTCCCATGAAAATCCGAGATAGTGTCATGGATTTTTCACCTATTTCGTCATTTTGACAAGAAAATAGAGAGTGGAATTTCTCTATCCAAACTGTATGTTAATAGTACACTTAAGAAAAATTGTTGTTTGAAATTAAAGAATGACAAAAAATTGCAATTACCTTCCAGCTATTTAGGGACGTGTCTGTACACAGGACCTTCTATGGTCAATTTGTATTAACAATTACTCCCACATTCAGTTGAGTCAAGGGCTACTTACCCGTTAAATTGTAGCTTTCTACGAGCTCTATTTGCAGTTTTCAGCTTTAAGTCCCCACCCCACCCCTATATTGATAAGCGGTTAGCAAAGTACTGCCACACTCATCTGAGCCAAGAGCTACCCATCTGTAAAATTTCATGTTTCTACAAGCACAGATTGCAGGTTTGGTTCTGCCCCCCCCCCCCCCCCTTATGACTATTTTAACAATAATTATTCCCAAGCCTATTTGATTCAAGCGCTACCTGCCAGTAAAATTTCAGGTTTTTACGAGCATTAGGTATTTGCTATCTGCACCACTTTCCCCCCAATTATGGCAATATTTGGTCAAAATTTATTTTTCACGGTGAAAAAAAGACAAACTTCGCGTATCGATAGTAATGCATAAATGTTGCGTTTTTTTGACAGTTGTACAAAATGGTAATTTGTTTTATAAAAAATACATCTTAGAAGCCTACTACTTCCAAAATTCTTAAAAAGCTTGATTCTTAAAAGATTCTGAATAATTTTGAAGAAACTTACAAGATGTGTTAATACATGACAATCATAATAAATAATATATAAAATATATAGAGGGTATTTTAAAAATTGCGGATAAACTCTCTGGCAGGCTATTTCGAGATACCCGAGTACGAATAAAATAATAAAAAAATTATTTAGGCAATATTAGCGTATTAGAATCAAAACTTTGGAATTCTATATTTTCAAAAATTAAGAGAAACAATTTTTTTGATATTTTTCTCGTACTCAGCGTGCTAGCAAATTTATCCGCCATTTTAGAAACACCCTTTACGCACGGCCGTAGAAAAATACTCTTTGCCATCCATACCTTTGTCATTTCTTTTATGTTAAGCGCTTTTTATATTGTGTTTAAAGGTATCAGACGAATTCCAAGTTCTGAACCTAAATTAGAATGTCATTATTATGATACGTACGAAGGAAACGGTTTTAAAAAAGGGGCTTACAAACTTATCAAGGAAGATCAACCTGTTTCAATTTAATATTGGGGTTATTTAGACAACGTTCAACACTTGTGTCGTGGTAATCGGAAACGTAAACGCGATATAAAACATGCGACTACTGCCAAATCGCAAATGGTAAAACAAAAGTCTATGATAAAAACACCGGTCAACGAAGTATATAAAACATGGTCTTTAGAAGACGAACATCCATCTCTTATGCCCATACTTTTACCACAAGATCATAAACAAGTTTGCAATACTTTACGAAATGAAAAAGAACGTCGATTATTATCCAGTGATGATATAGGACTATATTTAATAACCAAAGAATTGGGTGGTTACGTGGAAAAACACGGGTTCGATTCCAGCGGTGGCCATAGTATTATGGAGCCAACTTGGATTGAATTCGTTAGTTAAGGATTACGTTTAAGGCATAGGAATGTGTTGTGGATGAAAGCTGGTTGGAATGTGATGCAAGGCCAAAAATGGACCCATCACCTCCACTGCACACCAGCAAGTGTAAAATGTACCTCGACACTGCATTGTGGTAAAAAGAGGAAATAGATTAAGAAAGAAAGGGTTCTAAGTGTGAGTATCTTTTCCCCTTTACTGGCTGAATGGTGAACCCTAAAGAGGTTTTCTTTAGCAGTCATAAAACTATAAAATGGGTGCAGGTTTTGAATAGACTATAAGAAGTTTTCAAATATACCTCTGCCCCCTGTTTTTAATATTCAGCTTTGATGTTGCGAAATAATATATAATCATCATCATTGAGCCGTGCAATTCTTAGAATTATGGCTAACGCCAAGGCGTTTCCAATCCTATTTTTGAGGGGGATTAATCCTCTTGTTCTTGAATTCTTTCAAAGTTTGTTGTTGGTCCTGGCGGTCTCTGTTATTTTCTTCCATTCTTTTCTATCCCTGCATTTCGACCTCCAATCTTCTATTCCCATTGCTTTTATGTCTTTTCTAGGGCATCTTTCCATCTTTTCCTTGGTCTTCCTTGTTTCCTGGGTCCGAAGGGTGTCCACTGCGTAATCTTCCTTATCATCTCCTTTTGTTCTCTTCTCATAATGTGTCCAGCCCATCGTAGTCTTTGGGTTTTTATGAATCTGACAATATTTTCTCCTCCAAGTTCTTCTTCTATTTCTTTGTTCTTTCTCAATATTATTTCTCCCTCTCTTGTTATGTTAGGTCCCAGTATTATTCTCATTATTTTTCGTTCTATGATTTTTAGGTTTTCTTCTTCTTTTTTGTTTATTGCTATTGTTTCCATCGCATATGTTATGATAGGACGTATCAGGGTTTTGTATATTTTTATTTTTGTTGTTTTGCTTAGTGCTTTGCTTTTTAGTAAAGTTTTATTTCTGCCGTATGCCTGACTTCCTTTCAGCAATCTCTCTTTCACTTTGTTCTCCGCAGTTTGTCCCATCGTGACTCCCAAATAATTAAAACTGTTGACTCTCTCGAAGATGTATTCCTGTGTTTTTAGATAATTTTGTGCGTGCTCATGTTCTTTTTTTTATCTTCAAGTATTTTGTTTTTACTTCATTTATTTCCATACCGAATTTTTTTGCTTCTTTGTCTAGTTGGTCTACGGCTCTTGCAATATCTTCTTTTTTATTCCCTATGATTGCTATGTCGTCTGCGTACGCTATTGTTTGTATATGGTTGGTCATGATATTTTTCTTATCTAATTTAGTTCTTCGCATTATGCCTTCTAGTATTAGGTTGAATATGGTTGGGGATAGGGAGTCCCCTTGTTTTACCCCTTTGTTTATTGCAAAGGGTTCCGTTGTTGTTCCTTGAAATCTCACTTGCGTACTTGTATTAATTAGAGTCATTTCGAGCAGTGCTATTAATTTTCTAGGTATTCCTAAGTGTTCCAGTTCTCTTATTAGTTCTTTTCTGTTTATTGAATCAAAGGCCATTTTGAAATCTATAAATATAACATGTGTTTCTTTATTATGTTCTCTCAGTTTTTGGATTATTTGTTCCAGAGTGTGTATGGCATTTATGGTCGATCGGCCCGGTCTGAAGCCATTCTGGTAGTCCCCAAGTATATTTTCAGCGTATGTCTTTAGCCTTTTGTTCATTAAGTTTGCCAAGATTTTATAAGTAGTGTTTAGTAGAGCTATTGGTCTATAGTTTTTACAGTTTTCTCTTCCTCCTTTTTTATATATTGGGATTATTATACTAGTGTTCCAGTCCTTTGGCATCTTGTTTTGTCTCCATATTTGTTTAATTAAATGGCATATTCGTGCTTGTATCTGCTGTCCTCCATATTTTAGCAGTTCTGCCTCGATTTCGTCTTCCCCCGGTGCTTTACCGTTTTTAGTTTTCTTATTTCTTCCTGTATCTCTTCATCTTCGGGGCAGTCCCCTTCTTCTTGTTCCGACTGCCTTTCTTCTTTTCGTATTTCTCCTTCTTCTGTATATAACACTTCCTGGTAGTATTGTTTCCATATGACGCCCATTTTTTGTGGGTCGTTCTCTATTTTGCCGGTCTTATCTTTTATTCCTCTGGTTTTAGCTGTTTTATTGTTGTGCTGGAGTCTAATGTTTTTATAGAATTGTTTTAGGTTGAAGTTTCTGCCTTCTTGTTCTATCTCTTCTAATTTCTTATATATCCAGTCATTCTTTTTCTTCTTGTATATTGCATTTGCTGCGTTTCTTTTTATTTCGTATTCAGTTCTGTTTTGTTCGTCCTTTCTTTCGATCCATTTGGTTCTTGCTAGGTTTTTTTGTTTTCTGGCCTCTTCACATTCCTGATCGAACCATTCCTTATTTGGTCGGGAAGTTATTGGTTTTCTCAGTGTTTTCTCTGCGGTTTTTATTATATTGTCTCTCAATTCTTTCCATATTTCTTCTATATTGGTTGTATCTGTTTGTGGCTTTTTTGTGTTAGTTTCTTCTAGTTTTCTCCTCACTTTGTCTTTTTGTAGTTGCTCCACGTCCCATTTTTTATGGTTTTTATTGGTATTGTAATGTCTCTGCAGATCTATCTTTCCTATCTTTGCCATTACTAGATAGTGATCTGTTTCAGTTTGTGCTCCTCTGTATGTTCTTGTGTCTACCATCTTTCTGCTGATGTCTTTTGTGGCCATTATGTGGTCGATTTGATTTTCAATGTCTCCTGCTGGATGTCTCCATGTAACTTTGTGTTTTCTGGGGTGTTCAAATTTTGTTGTTTGGAGGGTCATGTTCAATGATGCTGCTAGTTGGATTAGTCTGTGCCCATTATCGTTTGTTTCATTATGTATTATTCCTTTTCTATTTCCTGTCACTTCGCATAGGTATGGCTCTTTTCCTATTTGCGCATTCGCATCTCCCAGTATTATCACTTCGTCATTCTTGGGTAAGTCCTCGCAAATTTTGCTTAGTTTTTCATAGAAGTTATCTTTCACAATGTGTTCCGCGACTTCTGTGGGCGCATATACAGTATGTCCCCGGATTGAGTTTACAATAGGTATGATTGACCAAAAATTTTCGAATTGGAATTTCATATTTTGGGATTCCGCCCTGCTTGGTCTGAAACTTATTTTTAGTTTACTTTCGATTTTTTAAAATCAAGTAGGCCTTTACAGTTGGGCAATAACTCTTTTCGTTTCAGGTAAAGTACCTTTTCCGTTCACAGTACGCCAAAGTATTACTAAGAAAAGTTGTCCAGAATGAAAAGTTATGGCCGTGTACAAATTTTCAGAACGATCGGCCTACTTTGATAAAATTCATTATTTGTCAATTTCGTTTCAGGTAAAGTACTGTTTCCATTCACAGTACGCCAATATTTTACTAAGAAAAGTTGTTCAGAATAAAAAGTTATGGAGTTATGCAAATTTTCAGAATGATCGGCCTACTTTGATAAAACTGACCAATACTGGATTTTATCAAAGTAGGCCGATCATTCTGAAAATTTGCATAACTCCATAACTTTTTATTCTGAACAACTTTTCTTAGTAAAATATTGGCGTACTGTGAATGGAAACAGTACTTTACCTGAAACGAAATTGACAAATAATGAATTTTATCAAAGTAGGCCGATCGTTCTGAAAATTTGTACACGGCCATAACTTTTCATTCTGGACAACTTTTCTTAGTAATACTTTGGCGTACTGTGAACGGAAAAGGTACTTTACCTGAAACGAAAAGAGTTATTGCCCAACTGTAAAGGCCTACTTGATTTTAAAAAATCGAAAGTAAACTAAAAATAAGTTTCAGACCAAGCAGGGCGGAATCCCAAAATATGAAATTCCAATTCGAAAATTTTTGGTCAATCATACCTATTGTAAACTCAATCCGGGGACATACTGTATGTTGAATATCGAGACGTAATTGGTATTAAACTTCAATCGAAGTACTGCTATTCTTCCATCCACTGGCTTAAACTCTATTATATTATTTACTAGCTTCTTTCCTATATAAAAACCGATGCCGTTACTCCCTCTTTTTTCTTCTCCACTATACATGAATGTATATCTATCTTTTATTATAATATATAATACCCAAGCAATATAATGGCCCCCTTCCCCTACTTGCCAAAATTTCTACCAATGACGATTCAAAAACTGTTGTTACCAGAATGGCAAAGTTATTGAAGCACTTGACTAAAGCTCAGATGGTCTTGAGTTCACACTCGATTTAGATGCGTGGCAGGTGGCGTACCCAGTTACTGAAAATAATTGAGAACTGAAGCACAGTAATGGAGCAGGGAAGGTAGGCAGTTCTCGTAATTACAAGCGTGATGTTTGCCGCATCACCTAGTACCCCGTTGCCACCGATGCTTCCCCGTTAAATATAATGCTAATACCTTTACCTTTAACCGGCTTACATGCAATTTTTAAATGGAAGATTGGTTTAAAACTTGTTTGAAACAAAAATAAAACTTGTCACATGTTATATCTGAATATAGGTATTTTAGATCAGACTAATACCGGAATACATAGAATAAATTGGATTATTTATTTTGCAGAAAAATACGAATTCGTAGGTCGGTTGTTGCGGCCAGGAGAAGAACCAGGAAATTACTCGGATGAAGAAGAAGAAGAAGAATCGAGTGCTGGAACTGGAAACACCGCTGCTGTTAGTAGTGGTGGAGGTGATAAGCAGAAAAACGAATAATTCGGTGTTCATAATGTACATTTAAATCAGAAGCTTAAGTTTCTAAACTGTGCTATTTTATTTGCTACTTGGTATTGTTTTGAAAATTTTATAATCGAAATTAATTGGGTTTGTTCTTGTACATTTTAAATTTTCTACGAGCTACTTAAATATATGAATATAATATTTAGTTTTTTAATAATATTTATATCTTTTAGTACACTATGAAAAATTTGCATATGGAATAGAATTAATGTAATGACTAAAGACTTCTTAAGTAACAGTGTTTCTCATAATGTGGGGCTTCCGAAAAAACATTAAAAAGGTATGAATATATTTGAAAGTCATGTTTTTTGTCCAAATTAAACATTTATCTAAATGACTGAATTTGTGGGCTCTTAAACTAATATTTTTTGCCATATTAGTATCTCCCTGTATTTGGATTCTTATTAGCAAACTAATAATTTTATGGTAATATTTTATACTCGTTAGCGATAGGCTTTTGTTTGTTTAATACATTACATTTGCAATCATTGTATGAATTTAAATTATACTTATTACTTGGTTTAAAATGTCATTTGTAAGAAATAAAAATTGTTATTTTCCATATACGAAATTTATTAAATCCGTGCATTTTTAATAAGTAAGCAATAACCACTTCTTTACAAAATTACTATTCATGTTGATGTTAATCCGCCGTTGTTATTGTAATTTCACTAACAACCATGAGAATTTAGTATTATTTTAATCCTAATGTGAGGCCCACAATTTAGAAACTTTTTTCATAAACTATGTTTTGTAAAAATTGTTATACGTAAAGATAATGTAGATACCTATTCTAGTTTTGTGTTTACATTTAGAGTCATACTTAATTTTCATGGCATTATCGAAAATTAAATCGAGATATGAGATAAAATAATTAAAATTAGAATGCCTTTGAAATTTTCTGCTACATATATCATCTAAAATATAATTTGTTTGCCCATTTCATACATTATCCAAATATGGGAGAATTTATACAAAATTTGTGATGGTTTGATTACAACGAGAAACTTCGTCAAAGTATTCTTACAGCAAAATACTAAGGTTCTTCATAAAAATGTTTGTAAAAAATCATATTAGCCCCAAAATTTGATAACAACACTGACTAGCATGTTTGTAATAAGAGCAATGAAAGTTTTACTTGACAGCTGAAATTATAATAACATAAGGAAATACATAGTTTGCTTAAATAATTTTGGATGAACTACATGTTAACGGATATTTTGTGATGAAAACCATTATTTTTATATAAAAAAAATATGTTTAATATAAAGCTTACACTATTGTAATATTTGCAAAATGCGGTTGATTCAGATCATAGTAGTAATTTGAAAGTTGTAAGCATAACCCACGAATATTAAAGCTCCTTGAAGTAAATATAAAAACTTGCAATTCTTCGAAAATGAAATGTTGAAAATTAAAGGAGCAGTGTATTCTCAGGTGAAAAACTAACTGTAATATTTATAATACATTTCCATGATTTTAAAAATTAAATTTCAAATAGTTACAGAATTTTGTATTTAAGATTTTATTGGCATTGTAAAACGAGTGTAAGTAATTATAGTTTTATTATACTGTGGAAATTTAATGTTTTTAATATATAATTGTTTTTAATATATAATTCCATTATGTTTAGATATAAAAAATAAACATTTATTTTTAAAGTTAGAGGTAGCAGATTATGTAAGTAAGTTGGACCAAATTTAAACATCCCTTTATTTAGATCGAAATACAAACTTCAACCTTCATTTGCTTTTAAGTGGATTACTCTACTTTTTTCTAATATATGTCGTACAATAACAAACAAGTATATAAAAACTATATTTTTTTAATGAAAATATACAGACTGTATTATATCAATTTTAAGTCGATGAAAAATCATTACGAATAAATGTTATTTTATACTTACAAAAAGCAAATGAAGGGTGAATTTTGTCTTTCAATTTTTTAAATCGATATTAGTATAGATTTTTATATGGATTGGGGTATCATCAAAATTGGTTTTCAAATACCATTGGAATTAACTCAAAAATTATTCCTTAAGAAGTGTAAATAAAAGTGATTAAAAAAAAGCTTTATCTTTTTTTGTAAAAGGAAAAATATAAAATGGTATTATGTATGTTAAGAATTAGTAGGCTATGTTATACTTTGCTTTGTTGTAATAAATAAGGCACATTTTTTAGTAATGCCATCCATATCTTCAGTATGTTCAAAATTACCCGGCAATTGCAGAAGTGTATCTTCTCAATTAGTATTACACTTACGTTACCCATTCAAACAGAAATTTTGTCAGCAAATTAAACGAATGTGTATGGCAACAAAGTAAAGACAAAAATTAAACTCTTTAAGTTAGACATTGACCCTCTGGATTCTTATTCAGATATACTGTGAAGATAACCACAGTTATAACAACAATAGAGATTCATAGTACAATTTAATAAAAATCTGGTTAGATAAAAGAAGCAGATCCTTGTTATCATTATATTTTTAACTTGCAAATTTAACAGTAGAAAGGCGATCAGTTTTTTATACTTTAAATAAATACATAAAAGGAAATAATACTTGCAATCGTAGTTACAACATACTACATAAAAACAGAAAACCTTTAATGTATTCCATATATCAAAATAATAAAGTTTCTATGTACTTTTTTTTTTAATAAGTGTTAAAGTGAAAGAAAAGTAAAATTGCACCAACATAATAAATGCACTTGCAGTTAATATCAAATCACATAAATGTTAATAATCGTAGTCCATGTTAGGATAATCCAAAAATGTACAGAATTTCAGAATGGTTATTCCTTTTTTAGATTCAGGTAATTCTTTCTTGTACTAAGTTTTGCTAATGTTGTTTAATACTTCTACATAATATACATCTCCGTTTTATATGTTTAATAAGCAAAAACTAATTAATGTACATACGTGTGATAAATTATAAGTACTACCACCTGAATGTACTTATTACAGCTGATTGTTGGGTGTAATTTGTCAACCCTCTTAGTACTTTCTAATTTGCATATAATAAGGAACACAGTATTATGTAATTGACTAAAATTTTAAAATAAATTAATTTTTTGTTTATTAAAGCAATTGCTTTCAAGATATCACTGTGTGACAAATTAAATTTGCATTTTTTAGAAATACAGTATGAATAGGGATGTCAATAATGTTCGATAATTGTTTTTAAATATGTAGGTAAGTACATCAATTTGAGATTAAAATACCGTAAATAAAAAATTTATTTTTTCACTTTTAGCATTTGCACTTTTAGATTATAATATACTTCTTAAGGAAATCTGAATGTTAATACTTACAAAAACATTAAGGGTTGCTTCATAAGTTTTTATTGTATATGTATTGTACTAATGGTTTTGTTAACAATTTGTTAGATATATAAATATTTTTCATGAATTACAAATTATTCTTGGCTTCAGATTGTAACAGTGGTGTAGGTGTCTTGGAAAGTTTGTTAATAAAATTTAAATAATTATTGTGTTAATGCTTAACCCTTCATTACTGTAAACAGCTTCAAGAAATTTCTGTGATGATAAAGCGATGAGACCACAAATTAATTTAATATAATATGAATTATCCACATTTTAATTATTCAAAACTATAAAAAAAAATTAGTAAATCGTTCTTTTGCCATGCAAAATAGTTTTATCACATTAAACAATTGGCAAGTAGTTCACTCCTTTATTTAAATTTTGGTATTTGCTGTGAACGTCTAATTTTACATAAAATCAACTTTTTGAAGTTTTAATTAATTTTGACGATGGGGGATTTGGTTTAAATTTTTCTTTTTCATAACACTCGGTATTTTCCTAAAGCTATAAATATTGTCTACTGAAAATATTAGTTGAAATTTTTTTCCAACTTTTTTTCTAAAATTATCGGCCCATTTTAGTGGAAACTTGCCTTCAACTGCAAGTATCTCAAAAATTTCAAATACAAAGGAACAATAATTTTATTACTACGTTATGAAGAAATTAAAGACGAAGACAATGCAAAAAATCGGAGGTCTCTACCATCAATAGAAGCGGAAATATTGAGCAAAATGCAACCACGAAGAATTTTTCCGAGTTATTACCTAAAGATAAATCAACCCATTTATGAGAATGGGCCGATGTGATTTTGTTTATAAATCTGAAACGTCAAATTTCTAGCTTCAGTGATATGACTTTGTTGCTTTTTAATTGATGTCGCAAAATATTAATAATTTCGTTGTTCCTGTTATTGTGATTGTTCCTGTTCTTGTTCATGTTAATTTTAATTGTGTTTTACTTACTTGTTCATCGAGTTGTTCTTGTTAACTGTGATTCGTCTTGATTTTGTTATTTGCTATTTGCTGAAAATTGTTTACACAAACGCTGAAGCTTTTGATATGCTACGGATTTATTTTCAATGTCACGAAAATGAGTTGATTACTTCAAGAACATACAACATTACGTATCCCAATCGGCAGCCCCAATCGAGAAAAGTCTTCCGTCGATTAGCGTTACGTTTACAAACCACGGAAAGAGTGCAACCAACTCCAGAAAGAGAAAGACGCCGTCCAGTTCGTAGCGAACACAACAATGTGATTAATGTTCTGGCGTGCATTGAGATAAATACCTACAAGAGAAATTTCAAGAATGTTGGAGATATCTCAACGAACAGTTGTTAAAATTGTAAATGAACAAGGCGTACATCCATACCATGTTGTGTTACATCAGTCGCTCACCGAAGATGATTTTGTGAGCAGACTGAACTTATGTTACTGGATTCGAAATATGCTAGAAGAAACTCCTAATTTCTTGAATCAGATTCTGTGGACCGACGAAGCTACATTTAAAAGCAACAGCCGGGTAAACTTCCACAATATGCACTTTTACTCTAAAAAGAACGAGAACTCGCATTGAATGCGCACTGTGAACAACCAACATCAGTGGTTAATGGTTAATGTCTGGTGTGGTATTCTTGACGGACGGATAATTGGTCCTCACATTTTTAATGGAACTGTTAATGGTCAAGTGTTCCTGGACTTTTTAGTTGACGATTTGTCAGGTCTTTTAGATGACGTTCCATTGGCCACAATTTTAAACATGTGGATACAAATGGATGGATGTCTTGCTCACTTTTCAGGGGCAGTTAAAGATCACCTTAAAGCGGGGATCGGTGTATTGGCAGATGGAGTGTCTTTCCATGGAGCCCAAGATCCCCTTAACTCACGTGCTTGGATTTCTTCCTCTGGGGTCGTCTATAAGAACCCCACAACTAGGGTAAAGTCATACAAGAGCGCGCAGTCTACAAGAGTACGCATTGTGAATATTTTCCATAAATTTAGCTTATCGCCATATAGCTTTCAATCATCGAATTAGTATAAACGTATAGAATCCCCTGCTGTTGCAATTTTCGTTACTGGTGTGTCAAGATTGAAGATATTTGCATTAGTTGTTAAACCGCTGTCAGAGCTGTAACATTTACGCCGTCTAAATTAGCTTCCTAAGTGAAAGTTACGGTGCTAAACAATAGTTTGAGTGTTTCCAAGTGAAATATAGTAATATTTGGTAAGTTTTTTGTAAAAATTGAACTCCAGTATCTGTGTGTTTGTTAATTAAAGACTAAAATTTACCATGCGACGTAAATATACAAGAGTACGCACTTCACATTCTACAAGAGTGCGCAGTGCGTACTCTTGTGTACTCGTATTTTCAAAATGTTAATAATATTGTAAATGGGCAATCAAACTAGGTAACGTAATTTTTTCATCTTTAGGTTTTAAAATGAGCACTTATAAAAGAACAAGTTCAAGAAAACTGGTGTTTACAGAAGAATTAATGGAAGAAATACGTAGAAAATTGGAGGAAGGCTGTAAAAAAAGAAGCATTGCCAGGGAGTTGAATATACCAGAATCTACTTTAAGAAAAAGATTAAAATGTAACACTGTGCCTAAATCCTTGGGACGTTTTAATACAGTTTTTTCGCCAGAAAAAGAAACTTAACTGCCGGAATATGTCAAAGAAATCGATCGACGTTTTTATGGTATAACCATGCAAGATCTAAAGACTTTCGCCTTTCAGTTTGCTAATGCCAATAAAATAAAGCACTGCTTTAATGCAAGCTTGAAGAGGGCGAGTACCTAAGACGTGGGTGCGAGGTTTTTGTCAACGAAATAGAAATATTAGGGAGTTTTTGCATAGCGTTTTTTTACAAGACGTATACGCTAACGTCGGAGTTGCTTAGCAACGTCGTATTTTACAGCTATAAAGACGTAAACGTTAGCGTTAACGGATACTTATCGTACGATATGCAAAAACTCTCTAGTATCACACTGCGTAGACCTGAGCAATGTTCCTTAGGTAGGATGATAGGCTTCAATAAACCTCAAATTGAATTATTTTTTAAAAACCTGAAAATAATGCATGAAAAGTACAATTTCTCTGCCAATCAAATTTTTAACATGGATGAAACAGGCATATCAACTGTTCCAAACAAGACTCCAAAAGTTCTAAGTGTGAAGGGCAAAAAACATGTCGGTAAAGTCTCTAGTGGAGAATGAGGAGAAGTGGTTACCGCAGTTTGCTGCATGAATGTCGCTGGTTATTATGTTCCACCAGCGTTGATTCTTAAAAGAAAGAGAATGAATCAAGATTTATTCCAAGGGCCACCAACAGGAACTCTTTGCATGATTTCAGACTCAGGATTTATTAATTCCGAACTTTTTCTGAAGTGGATAAGACATTTCCAAAATAATGTTAAACCATCTCCTGAAAAACCGGTGCTACTGCTTGTAGACTCCTCACACAGAAGTCTAGATGCTATTCGGTATTGTAAGAAGAATTTTATACATTTGTTATCTCTCCCACCTCACGTGAGTCACAAAATCCAACCCCTCGACAGGGGATATTTTGGGCCAGTTAAAACTGCTTACAGCAAAGTTGTTGAAAACTGGTTAGTGTTACCTCAAAACATGTAGCAGGTTTATTTAAAACCGCATACAATACTGTTTCAAATATTGGAAAGGCAGAGAAGGCTTTTGAAGCTACAGGCATTTGGCCCTATAATCCGTAAGAATTTGATGATGAAGATTTTAGTCCCTCGCTGGTTACAGACAGAGCTATGGAAAGATTGGGTCTCCAGAAATTAATAACCCTGTGTTGGATACTGACGAGCAAAATATAGCCAATGTTGGATCTGGCGAAGAATTAAATGGTGATGGATAAAACGAAGATGTTTTTAATGGTACTATTATGGAAAACCAAAACGAAGATGGAACAGTGATTGTGGAAATGGGTTTTGACCAAAATGGATTACCACTAGATCAAACAATTCTTCCTGAGAATTTTGACGTGTCACAAGTAGAAATTATCTTTGAAGAAGAAGACACTTTTCTGTCAGGAAATGAAAGTTCAAATAGTAAAACTGGATCAGCCATAAATGGTAAAAGTATCGACATTTTTAACTTGTCAGGGGTGGAAGATATTGTAGAAGAATCCCATAATAAATCTCCCCAGGTTACTAAAGATAGCAATGAAAATCAGCTTAAAAATACCCATTCTATCAACTCCAGAGAAAAACACCAATTTTACTATTTTACATGAAGATGCAGGCCCAAGTTGTTCCACGAAACCTGAAGAACTTAGACCTTTTCCTACATTAACAGAAAAACAGCAAAGAAGAAAACACAGGCAGAAATCAGAAATCCTGACGAGTACTCCATATAAAGATAAGCTAGAAGA
Organism: Melanotus villosus; assembly: GCA_963082815.1. NCBI lineage: Eukaryota > Metazoa > Arthropoda > Insecta > Coleoptera > Elateridae > Melanotus > Melanotus villosus. Next base: position 49,697,079 of record OY720421.1, on the reverse strand, counting down.
ACAAACAAAAGCAAAGACGAAAAATTGCCGAAAACCTTTCAGGAAAAAAGGACAATATTAAGAAAAAATCAGGAGGAAAGAAGCAGAAATGTGAAAAGAAAAAAACAAATGCAGGCAAAGGTAACAAATGCAACCAGAAAAGTGAAGATGTTCTCTGTCCTGGTTGTGCAGAACAATTTGTCGATCCTCCTAAAGAAGATTGGATTCAATGCCATCTATGTCAGAAGCACGGAGTACAATAGTAGTAAGTTAGGAGAGGTAACTCGACTACTGTCGGTGTTCACATAACGCACGCTTGCGCGAGTGAGATATCGAAAAGAGAGAAACTGGCTAGAGCCCGTCGCTCAGTCATTTTACTGTGCATTTTTCGAAGAAGTAGAGAGACTGAAGCAAATTCTAAATATTAAAATATAAGTTACCGATTGAAATGGGCAAAAAATGCTTTGTTCCGAATTGCCGCTCTGGTTACACTTCTTGTCCGGATATAGTTTCTATATTTTCGCCTCCTTTGGATTCCGAGAGATTAAAAATGTGGATAAAAAACATACCCCGTGACGACAGAATTTTAACTCGCAAGGATAGGGTCTGTGCAAAACATTTCGACCCGAAGTTTATTATTAGAGAATGGAACAATGGTTTGATTACGGTAAATACACTTCATTTATGTATTATAAAAAATATTTAAGTAGTAGCTACGCTAAGAATTTTGTGAATGTAATCTAGATTCCGTTGGATAAGCCGCGTTTATCAAAAGAGGCAATTCCAACAATTTTCCCCGGATGCCCTTCCTATCTGAGCATTAACAATAATAAAAGAAGACCTTTAATAAGAGATAATCTTATGGCTTCTAATAAACCGTGTAAGCGCCAAAAAATAAATGAATCATGCGTTGTCGAATATAAAGAAAAAAATGAGCCCAGCACCAGTCAGAATAAAGGTTACTATTTTTTTAATTTTTTATGTTCAAAATTATATACGGTTTTCTTTTAATGGCAATTTATATTTTCATTCTTTTATAAATTTTTATAGTGTTAATATTTGAAGAATTGTGGCAAAATAATTGTTGTTCAATTACGTTACCTAATGAAGTTTGGGGTTTCCACAAAGTATGCACAAATGATGGAAGTAGGTGTATCTCCTTTAGTAAAATGTATATTACAAAAAATAGCGGTTTGCCGAATATCGAAAGGCAAGTCGTAATTGACGTCAACTTTGAACCACATGTAGCTATAAAAGGATTAGAAGTAGAATTTCCGAAAATATCCGCTAATACTTTTGAATATCAAATGTGTGTCGAGTCCTTATGTAATATTATTTTGCAAGTTAACAACATGAATATATGTCCAGGTGGCCCAACTTTTAATAAATATGATCCATCTTCCACATACAGTGAATCCGCCGTACCCGACCACACAGTACAAATTTGGCGACATAATAAATGTCCTATTCTGCAGACTTCTTTGCAAAGTTGCAATTTTTGCCATACTTTAAAAAATACAATGCGAATAGGCAAAAACAGAAAGCGCAAAGCCACTTTAAAAGTGCGTACAAAAACATTGTTGCTTGATAAATCGCAACTAGCAGACTTACGTAAAATGAAAAATAAAGAAAAAAGAATTAGTACCACAGCGAAAAAGAGAATAGATATACTACAAAAGAAGCTATTAGATATTAAAAATAAAATGAAGAATATGAAAATTGACGAACTAGAAAACTACCTCCACGAGCATAATTTGCCTGAACAACAAAAAATACTAATTAAAGAATGCATCAATATAAGTAAAGTTTCTTGCAAAAACGGCAGACGTTATTCAAATGATTGGTTATTATATTGTTTGTTATTGCATATCCGAAGCCCAACCACTTACCAATTTTTGATGTACAACGATATTTTGCCACTACCCTCTCCAACTACAGTACGTCGATATTTGGCAAGAGTCGACATGAAATGTGGATTAGATCAAAGTTTTTTTAACGCATTACGGTTGAAGTTATCGCGAAAAAATAAGTTTCAACGTCATGGTATACTGCTTTTTGATGAAATGCAAGTTAGGAAAAGTATAAAAGTAAACACGAAAACAATGGAATTGACTGGCATTGTAGATTTTGGCGATGATATTTACGATAACAATGTGTCGTACGAATTGGCAGATCACGCATTAGTTTTTATGTTCTGTCCTATAGTGGACAATTATGCTCAGCCAGTTGCAGTTTATGCAGCAAAGGGTGCCACAAAAGGTACTATATTAGCGAGTCTTATCATTAAAGTGATTCAGGAACTAGAAAAAAATGGAGCCATCGTTGATGGTATAATATGTGATGGAGCATCCACGAATCGTCGTATGTGGAAAGAATTTGGGGTATCCGGAATTATTGAAAATCCAAGTAATAAATGCGTTCATCCCATCGACGAAAAAAGGAACTTATTTTTTTTTTCTGATACGCCGCATCTTTTTAAGTGTATAAGAAACAGAATTTATGAAAGGGGATACGTTAAAGTAAGTTCTGCCTAAAAATATCCAAAATATCCAAATTATTATTTAAAAAAATGTTATAGTTGCCAAACGGAAAAGTACAGTGGAAACACTATGAAGCTGTATATAAAGAAGATTTAAAGCTTCCCGGAAACCTAAAAGTTTGCCCAAAAATATCTTATAATCACATTTATCCTAGCCCCTTGCTCAAAATGCGAGTAAAACTTGCAACACAGGTTTGTTTTTTGAATAAAGGTTGCTTTTAAATTTTCTTACCATTTAATAGATTTTCAGTAACGCAATGACGGATGGACTTATATTTTATAAGCAAAAAAGTTTAGAACAACTAAAAGATGCAGAAACTACGGTTTTAATTACAAAAAAGCTGAATGACTTATTTGATTGCTTAAATAGAAAAGTTACGAAGGAAGGAATAAAGTTGGGTTCTGCCGATATGAAGGTTATTTGTAAATGCGAGATCTTTTTAAGACACTAATCTTTATTTTGTTTTATAGATAATGGGAGAGGGTTTGGAATGGTTAAATAATTGGGAGAAATATTTACAAAACGGATCAATTAATGACAAGGAATTTTTTACAAAATCGACCGCAGAAGGCCTCAGAGTAACTTTATTGTCTACTCTGGAAATTATCAAATACTTAATATCCGAACAAGGCTTTTCTTACGTTTTAACAAATAAATTTAACCAGGACCCTTTGGAGGTATAAACCAAAATTTAATTTAATATATCAAAATAACAAAAATATTTTTTAGCAATTTTTTGGAACAATACGACAAGCAGGGGGATCTAATGACCATCCTTCGTTTTCCTCATTTATACAATTATACCGGATGTTAAGTGTGTATAAATTAATAAAACCCCCTCGTTTCGGTAACTGTTCACTTGCCAAAGTTGCTACCGAACAACTCGACTTTAAGAACTTTAAACTTATTTTTGAACAAAAAACAGTAAATCATGTTCATAATATTGAAACAAAATTAACCGAAGTGTCAACATCACTAGATGAAGAAGATCATGAAGAAGTACTGGAACAGATAGTTTCGCTAGTTTGCAGTAGCAACATTAGTGATACTGTACTATATTATATAGGAGGATTTTTAATTAGAAAAATTAAAAAAACTACAACTTGTTCAGATTGTCTAAAAGGATTATCAAGTAATAACACTTTTGAAAATTATCCAATTGCCGATCTAATTAATCTAAAAACGAGAGGATTTTTAACCCATCCTACAGTTGAAATGTACTGTTTATTTAAAAATGCCGAGAGTTTTTTCTTAAAACACTTAAACTCTAAGTACATGTACGAGGAAACAATCATGGAATGCATTCATTCCACTAATTTCAAATTTTCATGTGAATTGCATAAAATTAATATAATTTCCTATGCTTTGCATCATTTTGTTTTAATGAGGATGCGGCAATATTTTCAAGGAGAAGATACAAAAATAAAATCGGGTTTTAAAGAAAAAAATAAAATGTCTAAGTTACAGGCTAATTAACTTTAGTTGTATTTGTTTATTGTTTATTTTTTCAAATAATAAATGTTGGTTTGTTTATAGCTTTTTATTTTTTATTTGATGTTTTATTTCGGTCTTAAACAATGTTATTCGTTTGGGTTAATCTATGGTTTGGGTGTGTGGCCATTCGTAAGGCTGCTAGAAGGTTTCTCTCTCGCGGTAGTCTCACTCACCCAAACGTGCTTTATGTCGACGCATTGAAGCCTACCGCGGTACGAGGAGTGGTTACTCCTAACTTACTACTATTGTACTCCGTGGTCAGAAGTGGTGGCATGAAAGTTGCACTGCCTATGTGGCTGGAAATTTTGAATGTGACTTATGTTTGTAATTGCGTACTCTTATATTCCACAATGCGCACTCTTGTGAAGGGGAAAGGGAAACAAAGTCAGAGATTTGACGTTTCAGATTTATAAACAAATGAAGTCAACCCATTCATGACTTAGCTAACTCGGAAAAATTCTTCGTAGTTGCATTTTGCTCAATATTTCCGCTTCTATTGATGGTAGACAGCACAAAATATTTAGGCCTAATTGTAGATAACAATCTAAAATGGAAGGGACATGTGAACCATATGCATAGGAAAATTAGTTCAATGATAGGGGCCTTATATCGACACAGAAATATTTTAAATGTAAAATTAAAATATCAAATATATAATGCTTATTTTCTAAGCATTTTTAGATATTTAATAATAATATGGGGTACATGTGGAACTGTTTTATTTAATAAAGCACAAATACTTCAAAATAAAGTAATAAAAATTTTATTCAATTTAAATTGTAGAACTAGAACGGAGGATATTTATAACACTACAAAATTACTTAATTTGCAACAAGTGAAAAAAAATGAACAACAAAAATATATTTATAAAGTGTCCAACTCATTACAAAAAACAAACTTTCAGATATCATATAGAAAAGAAATCCATATGCATAGTACAAGACAAGGTTACCATATTAATGTTGATAATGCCAGAACAAACGTAGCACTTAATAATCCTGCATCAGCAGCTATTCAAGAATATAATAAGTTACCCGTAGATGCTAAGAATTGTAATAGTTTAAATAAGTTTAAGAAAATGTTACATAAGCAGCATATAGTATAGGCAAATATTTATACCAAATGTTTAAATTACAAGTACCATGTTCCTATTCCTGAGACCAGCAGCTTATTGCTGATTAAGGAAATAACAGAAATGTAAGATGTACATAAATGCAATTTCAATAAATTCTGTACTTTTCAAAAAAAATTCAAGAAAGATTGGTTAAAAGCATCTAGAATTGTCACCACAACGGTTGTCCAAAACCTGATGCGAAGCATTCGAAGAAACGTAGAAAGATAGCCAAATGATCGGAGCAGGAGGTAACTCATACAATTGTATATTTAAATAAATATAATATACACGTTGTCCCCTGAAATTTTGAATATGAGTAATATAATGTGTTTGTTAATTATTTCCCGTTGCTTAGTGAATTAAAATATTTGACTCAGCTATCTAAAAAACGAGCGTGGTAATGAAGCGCCAAGTAATGCATTCAAATGCCCGTATTCAAAATTTCAGGGGACAACGTGTATGTAGAAAGAGCAATACTCTTAATATTATAATGTCAAAATAAAACTTTAAAGATTTTATAACCCGTTTTATCTGTTACCATATTTCTCGATAGTCTTTAATGTTCAACAAATTCAGAAACTGTAAGGCACCAAATGCAAAATCTGCACAAAATTTACACTTTCCTTGGTTATTCTGAAAATCACAGAATTCGAGACAAAATTTACGTAATCTCCTCCTTAAACGGTTTGACATTCGTATGCTTTAATATACTATAGTTATAATTAAACATCATAAAATATTATAATTTATATAGTAAGCACACCCACGAGGACCGGTCACTATGGGAGAGTAGACCAAAAACCCCTCACTAACAAGTGAGTAGATTTGAGAAGGTGCAAAGAATAAGAGAAAAGGGGAGGCCTCTGCCCTATATCTATAGAGATTTGTACAGGCTAATAAGAATATAGTAAGAACATCGAAAATTAATACAGAAAATATCGGTAAAATTCTTTGTTTACCCTATAAGCAATTTGAGAGCTGCAATTTTGTCACTTAATACACACTCTATCGACAGAAAAATGTGATGTTATATTGGTTTACTGGATTTCAATAAGAAGTACAAGTGAATAGTTACACTGCAAAACAGATTTAAAAACGGTTAGTTTTATTTTGAATTAGTTATAATTTTAATTAAATATAACTACATCACATATATCCACCATAATCAAACAATTTGTTGTATACTGCTTACTACATTTACTAGAATGCAGATGTAAAAAGTGTACATTGATTTAATTTACACTAATCAATTGAACAAAAAAGGTGAAGAATACCATTCACTTAAAAAACACAGCAGCTTAGGTGTAGACTGTGCAGGCAAAAGTATATGCCTACAATCTTGATATTAAATGTACAAAAAAAGGTAACAGATAAACACTGTAAGCACGCCGTAATCTTATAATAAAAAAAATTATAATAATTTTCTAATCTACCCCGAGACTGGCAGCAGATTGACCAGAATGTAGTCGAATTACAAAAAATACTTCTTTATGTTTTTCCATTGTTGCAAAAATTTTGGCAGACAGATCATTTCCAGTCTGAGGAGTATTGGATTTTTTACTATTTTTTCGTTGATTTGCTTTAGATTTGTTACTTTTCTTTGCTTTCTTCTGACCTTTCTTTTTTCCATCCACACCAGTTTCGCTTTCTTCAGACATGGAAAATATCTGCAAAAACCATAATTATAAATTGTTGCTCTTTTAATTAAACACATACACGAAACTTACAGCATTTGCGGCTGCTTCAGCGGCTTCGGCTTGTTTACGTTTTTCTTCCTCTTCTTGATCTAATTCTTTAATACTTTCTTCTAATACATTAGGCCAAAAATCGCCTTCAAAGTATGGAAGATCCGCTGCAGAACGTAAATTATCTTCCATTGCTTGCTTTAGTATGTCCTATTAAGGGTGGGTTTTAGTTAAAATATTTTTCGTTTTTAAGTATTTTGGGTTGCCTGACATAAAACCAGCCAAGAAAGGATTGGATCTTCTAGTATTGCTTCTACCCTTAGAACAAAACTTAAAAATTCAGTATAAGTTATAAGTATTTGCGAATACCGATTTTTAATCTCTTAAACCTCTTTGTAAACATTGACAGTGACATTGACAGAGTCGGTGAATGTTGGGTTGCCTATCTATAATCAGTTTTTAAAAATGTATACGCAATTTTTTCTAGAGTTAAATAAAGATCACGCCTAAATTATACAAATTTGCAAAAGGGTCGATACATGCATAGGAAGGTAATATTGAAACCCACCCCGCTACAGGCGAAAATCAATACATTCTTGATGGATGTCTTGTGCAAGTCCCTTTTCGTAAGTTTTTTATAATAGGCCATAGTTTAATTACTATATTAAAATTGGTCGTTCTGGCCTTGTAGCGTATGAAGGAAAGGTCTAAAAATTTTAATTCATACCCGCCCTTCTTTTCAACTGTCATTATTTAACCGTACCGTTATTTTAAAATTACTCAATTTTCCGCGCGTAAACATGCTACTAAAACCCCCCCTTAATTAAATAAAACAATTAGAAATAAATTATATATAATACAACGAGTACTCACTTTATAATCAATAACAATTCTCTCAATAATGCCTTTGTCAAGCATTTTCTTATACCAGTCTTGTAATCTCTTTGGTTTGGGAATTTTTTGTTCCAACGGGTGACAATGAAAAATGTAATCATCTCCTTCTGATGGAGGGCAAGCCCAAATATGTGCCATTGTATACCCCAACTGTTTTACATAGTCCATATAACCTAATAATATTTCGTGATACACTGCAGTTCTAAACTGTCGAGGTTTAAAAAAGTGAACAGAGTCCAAATATGCGATATAAACGCGTCGCATATTAGGTGCAGGACAATCCGATCCATATTCTTGAACATGCATCCCAAAGAAACAAACATCGACACCGTCAATTTCCTCAAATGCAAACAATGCCTTCGCACGATATGGAAACTCAGGAGAGAGATCACCATTTTCAACAAATTTATTACGCATACCCGGCTTCACTTCTACCACTTTCTCTGAACTAGATACCACACGTATATGTACTTCACCTGCACCCGCTTCTTTCTTTTTAAGAAAATTATTAACACGAGTCTCTATATACACTCCTAATTTTGTAGTGGGTAACCTCTTGGCATTAAATTTGTTTTCTTTTCTTTTGCTACCCTTCTTCTTATGGCACTCATCACACGCAAAACCTATTGGCCATATACAGTCTAAGTGGAGAACACAAATTTGATGTAATTTTCGCCCACACTCATTGCAGTGAACAAATTGTTCCATTTCCAGATGATCATTTTTCATTTCCTTAAACTGTTCTTTTTTAATAGCCCTGAATAAAACAAAACTTGTTACTACAGGAAAATGAAGTTATTATTATTGTATAAGGTTATTCAAAAGTAAGTACCTATTTTGAAATTACTGCAACATTACTAAATGTTGGTTGATTTTGTAAAAATAAAAACACCATTTTCTTCGTAAAACAATGCGATTTTATTATAATAAATAAAATAATAAAAATTTGTGTGTTCTTGCCACAGTGTTGTTCAATAAGAAGTGGTCTTTCTTTTATAACGACAGATCAATAAAAATACCAATTAGGGTAGGCTGTGAAATTGAATTATTTTGAATTGGTACTTTAGCCACATCCACAGAATGACATTTTATAACGTTTGTAATTCAATCGTTGCTTCTGTTCGTCTAAGCGGCGGTCCACTTCCACTTTTACGAGCGACACAACCACTTTCTCTAAATAACTGCACAGATTTAGTTACAACGCCGCGAAAATAATTGTAATTGAACACTAAATCGGGGTATTCTTCACGAAAATCAGTCATGCAGTCATGAAGTGAATATTGCCACTCTCCATTTATTCTTACGCCGGTTCGAAAGAAACATTCAATAGCTTTCGCTTTTTGTTGTGTAGTGAATACCATTTTTTCAAACTTTAAATTTTTTCACCAAATAAAAAACTTAAAAAATTTGACAAGAGCGTTCAGTTTTAAATTTTCATGTCAGAAATGTCATTCTGTGGATGTGGCTAAAGTACCAATTCAAAATAATTCAATTTCACAGCCTACCCTAATTGGTTTTTTTATTGATCTGTCGTTACTATGAGACATTAGCAAATATATTCCTAGGGATGCTACGGCCGGACCTGGATGGCCAAATGTTTAAAAATTTCTACTAATTAAATGAGCATCAAAACGTGCCATTTCCATATGGGTAGGTACTTATTTATGAATAACCTTATTATTGCATACATCAATGCTATACAGATTATAACAAGTCTAACTAAGCAAATGTACATTTTTTTACAGTATTTTGGGTCCTTATACCCAAAAAATTAAAACGTGAAAATTTTAGTCAGATAAAGCAAAATTAATTGTAACTTAAAGTAGATTCTTTAAAAAATGATACACATTTCAACAATTTTTTAATGAAGGGATAAAGTATTTAATTTTTTTTATGATGCAAAGCTAATAACTATAAATACCTTCCTCACAAAAAATGTTACCCCTATTTTGATATATTACATAGGGTACCCCAAAACACTTTAGAAATAAACTTTAACCAGTTTTCTGGGATCAAAATAAACCAATGAAAACGTAACTTCCATTAAAATTTAATGTGCTACGTTTCAATATGAACATTCGCTTTTATGCTACAAGATAAATGAAAAAATTTGCCTCCTAAGGCATGTTTGGTTTAAATGGTTGATTTTGATTATACTAAGCCAAGGTTCCGCATTGGGCTAGCGATCCAATTGATATTAATCGCTATAGAAACTTCAATATGAAGCCCTATACTCCGCAAGGAGCGAAGAAGGATGAAGAAGAAGCTAAGGTTAGTTTTAATTATATTATTCTCATTAAAGTTACTAGAAAATAGAGTAGGTATATATCGTCCTTTTCTTGAAAATTTTACTTAAAATTTTATTAATAAAAAAAATAAAAAAAACTTACGTTTGCGCTTGAGTAGGATCATCGCCCAACGTAACGGTGTCACCTTGGATGTCGTTGAAGCATTTCTGGCAAAACGTGTATCTGTTGGACCCAATTTCACAGGCATTTAGACTGTGATCAATATGATATCACATAAATCAGGCAAAGCACACCAAGTCAGCCATGTGTTAAGTGGCATAGGTTGGGGAAAACGGGAAAAGAGATACAGAGTGTGTTAAAAGCTCAAAACGGATGCAAGCACTATTGGTTTCATATTTCCCAATATAATTGAGGAGGGAAACACAACATTTACAGAATGTATTTAGGGAATAAAATGGTCCAATAAACATAGGTTCAATTCCTAATTGAATAGTGGCCAAAACACCCCATGATGGGGCTAAGCCGCTTTTAAAAGCTCTCTAGATCCGGATTTTGGGTGGATCACACCCTGTGTCTTAGTTAGTTAATGCTTTTTATAATTCCTAATACAACAAAGATACTAATTATTATTATTACTAGTAAACACACTGTAGATATTATTGCATTTTTTTATATTTGATTTTGCATTACTGTTATTTAGAATCTTTTTAAATCACAGACATTCCAAATTAGTCCCATTTGGATATATGACAGAATATTACCTACTTCCAACAAAATGGAGTGTTCATTTTTAATTGTACCATGAAACATTATCTAGATAAATTCTTTCCCCAAAACTGAAGTTAAAGAAACCAACACAATTCGCCATCAAGGTCATTAGATCTTAAATCCTCCCGGTATTGTTTAGGGTAAAGTGACTATAATAGGAGCCACGCTCTATCTAAACGTAAGAAGATACTAACAAACCCCATGAACTGTGTTTGCGCAGAAGCATAGCACTGTGATATTTACTTAGTTAGTTAGTTAATCTAATCAATTAGTTTTGAAAAATGGAACTCCGAATATGTTGGAACTGTCAAACGTGAGATGTTAATAAAAAATAATACGTAGCAGTGGTACTACCAACATATATTTTTATGAAAAACCTTCTAGATGATGACTTTTTTTAAATTACATATAGATTGTTATATTTGAATGTTCAATTTTTTAGTGTTTTAACATTTGGTTACTTTACTTTAAAGGTAGTTAAAATCTTTATAATTTATGCAATAAAAGTGAAAATGAAAGAGACTACTTGACGCAATTATTTATTCCGGATTTCATAAACCACATACCGGTCCGTATCGTACAAATCGCTGGTATTAAATGGTGAAAAAAAAAGTTCATCTTATTAAATGCAACTACATTCACTGGTGCGAATTGGATGGAGCAATTCTTGGCAAATCTGTACAGGATTCCCAAGAGAGAAACTTTTCCGATCCGTGTATTGTGTGAGAGTAATGTCACAGAAAATTCCTTTAGATAAACATAGGTACATAGATCATACACGACGGTAACTTATAAGTATAACCTAGTATTATCAATTAAATCAATAAACATGTGAAAACCTTAGCAATGAGCACACTACTGTTAAAAAATCTGATCTGTCCGATTCATACAATGCGGGACTAGGAGACGCTTGCCTTAACAAGTGCATTGAGATCTCAACAGTGTAACAACTGTTAATTAATTGTTCTTTCAATTTGTCTTTATGGTTAATAATAAGAGTTTTGCTAATGGTTTATTAACAGTTTCAAGCGAAAGCTTGGGAATGTTGTTTTTATTTTCTAACTCGAGTTTGTTGACATTCGAACTGATCCTGGTTTTTGCTTTGATATTTGATTGAAACAATTTAATCCAAGGATGTATAAGTCATGGGAAAATATTTTCAAAATTTGATACAAAAGGTGCTTTAGCAAAGTGATGCTTTTTTTTTTTTTTTTTTTTTGGTGGAGATGGCAACGAAAAATAAAAAAGAGGTTGTTGATTGGGGGTTGAGAAAGCGAACGGACGTAATTTTTCTTTTGCGGCGTCCTAAGAGTATTTTGGTGTAAGAATGTTATTGGTCTAAAGCCGTAGTACTTGGCTTAATTTGTAAAACAGATTAAAAAGAATGGTGCAGTAGCCCTTAGGCTAAATTTTGATTCCTGTCCAAGTGGTAATTACTTTTGGATATTTGATTCCTGTGGAATTTGATTCCGCTTGGGGATGCTGTTTTGGTAATTTGGTTCTTCTTGCTGAGATCGAGCGTAGGAGGAGACGCCTGCTGAGGAATGGTTTCTTAATCCAGTTCTTTGGTTAACTAGATCACGTAATAACCGTTTCATCAATGGCTGAAGGTCAGATAATTATGTGTTGTTTAAAGTAACTTTGCATCCTGTCCATTGTGGTATTAATAATGATACTTGTAATCAAGAAGTATTATTTATTTATTTAAAAAACTATTTTTATAATCAGCAAGTAATGTTTAGAAAAGATATACGTAACTTGATTACGTTAAGTTATTTGTTGATTTGGATCTTGGACATCTGCATAATTTTGTTGTAAGGAAGACACAATAGAATAACTTTAATAAGAAATAATCCTTAGGGTTTGTCAATTAAATTCCGTCGTAGGGTAAGATCTTACCGAACACGAGAATTCCTAATAAAGTTACCCACTATTTTTGGTTTTAAAGGGAACTTGCATGTTCTATAATATTAACAAAGGGTCCTTTTTGTAAAATTACTATCCGCATCAGGATTCTGTAAATTTTATAACTGACTGTGCAGATAAAATTTCAGAAAATAGTTATTCAATAGAGTGTGGAAAGTGCAATAAGTGGTATCATAAAAAGTGTAGTGGTTTAGATAGTGATGAATTTAATAAATTGGCAACACAAATTAAAAAGGAAGGTATACGGTGGACATGTGCTAAATGTGAGGTTAAGAGTAGATCAGAATCAATAGTAATTTACGATACTAGTAACGTTATGAAGCATTTTACATTACGAGAGAAAAGTTTGAAAGAACGAGCGACGAAGGAGCGAGTTCTTTTAAATCTCGAGTAATGTAACAGCAAATAACGTTACGCGTGTCGTAACACGGTTTACATCATCCTATAATAATTTTTTTCAAAAAATAAAAAATTATTTTCAGTGACAGTTCAATGACAGTTCAATGACAATTCATAAATAGTAACGTAAAACAGCCATAACAGCACGTTATAAGCTTTACAGCACTAGTGCTGTTAAATGTATCATAACATAACTCGTTGCTAAGGAGTTATTACCATGATAACGTTATAGGATGATGTAAAAGAGATAGAACAAAACCAGGCTGAAACAATAGAGCAAAGACTAGATAAACTTATGCAAGAACAACTAGAAAGGTTTAGACTAGAAATAAAAAAAATAATCGAAGAGGAATTTAAAATAAAGATGGATGAAGTAATCCATAAACATGGAAACGAATTACTAAAGATTACGGCAGAAGTAAATAGGCAATTGGAACAGATCAAACCTCAAAATCAAATGAGCTATTCTGATAAAGTAAAACAAGTAAAACCGGAACAGTTAATAATCGTACCAAAAGATGGGAAAATAACCGATGCAAATAAAACTAAAGAAGCTGTCAAAACGAAGATAAATCCAGTACAATTAGAAATTGGAATTACTAGTGTTAAAAACATTGGAAATGGAGGAGTTGTTATATCTTGTGATACTAAAAATGAACGAGATAAGCTAAAAAGTGAAGTCGAAAGCCAATTGGGTGCAGAATTTAAAGTACAGGAAAGAAAAAAAGTGAAGCCTAGGATAAAAATAATTGGTATAGATGAAAATTTGGACAGCGATGAAATTAAAGAACGCATAATTAATCAAAACACATTTGTAGATACATTGAAGGCTGAGGTAGAGGTAAAAGTAGTAAAGAAAATGAGGACTAAATACATGGCAATTGTAGAGATGGATCAGGAGACATTCAGGAAGACTGTAGAAACTGGTAAAGTAAAAATTGGTTGGAAGGTTTGCAATGTATTTGAGCATGTTGATGTACTTCGTTGTTTTAAATGTTTCGGTTTTAACCATAGAGCAGATAACTGTACGAATGAATCATGTTGTATTAAGTGTAGTTCGGAGGAACACAGGGAAAAGGAATGCACTAATACAGTGCTTAAATGTATAAACTGCGAGTCAACAAATAGAAAGCTGGGTTTAAATTTAAACAGTACTCATGCTGCTTTTGATCGAAACTGTCCAGTATATAAAAGATATATTGAAAAGAAAAAAGAAAAGATATTGTATCATTGGTAGCAACCACAGGAAAGGAATGGGACTATAATTATGCTAAATGTACAGAGTAGTGTTGCACATATAGATGAAGTGAAGGATTTTGTAAGAAAAAATAAACCGATTGTTTTATGCTTAACAGAAACTCACTTAACTAAAAATATTGATGATTATGAGGTGAATATTAGTAGTCCAATCAAATTAGACAATTTCGTGGCAAAACTTCGGAAAAATTCAAAGTGAGCTGAATTTTTGTGTACACCTTTATTTAGTGTTTCTAAACAACATATCAAAAGTACCCTTGATTTGACCTTGAGCTTCTTGAGTTATTGGGCTTAAGAGGTGCGAAAAATTGGTTGTTCGCTTATATCTTCTTTTCTATTGACTTTAGGTATAGAATAGCCTACAGAGAAATTGAAGGACATAAAATTCTGTACAAAGAAGTACTCTTGTGATTTTTTCGTGGGACCAACCATTTTCGCGTAATGTGATGTTAAACGTCTAAGTCAAGGTTAACGAAGTACCCCATTCCACACCACCTTTGAGGTTGAGTACGAGGCGCGTTTTTTTTACGTGGTATTAATTAAAAAAAAAGTCAAAATAGAGTTACATTAAGCTTCTTCATCCTCATCTTCCTCTCCTTCCACGTCGCATTGTTCCAGGTAATCCTTAGAAAGAGTCTCTAATTGACTCTCATCCTTTTCTCTATCAAATTCTGTTTCCACGATATCTTCGATGGTATTAGCTTTTAAACACGATTGTCCATGGCAATGACCGCAAACTGACGAGCATTGAATTCCTAATTTTCGGCAGCCACATAATGGTCCACAACCTTTCGAGCAATTACAGAAAATCATATTTAAAAGACAATTCGGAGCGGGAGATTTCGATGTTCTTTTTGGTTCCCATACATCATTTCTTAGTATCCATCCCCACTCATCAGGGTTCAATTCATAACCTAACCACTTCTGTATTTGAAAATAAACTCTGTTCAAGTGCTCTGTCGCTGCACTACTTGTTGGCGGTAATAAATTCAATTTAACCGGTTTATTTTTAGTTATAGATTTCGTAAAACACGAGTAACGATATTCATCAATAGATAATTCTTTAATTTGCGCCCCATATAGTCCCAACAAAAATTTAATTCCATTAGAAGCAATTAATTCATGAGAAGAATCGTTTTGCGTGAAAACTTGAACTGCATTTTGCAAATCTTGTCTTTTTTCTAACAGCTTCAAAGCTGTCGTCTTACCTTTACCAAAAAGAGCTGACGTTGTGTCACACCCAGAAACAGCATGTAAAAATAAAAGGTGATGTTTACAATTATATTGGTCAAAACTTCGGGAAGAGTAAATTCTTTGTTCAACTTTTCCTCTGCCTGGTTTTATAAAATAAATTTCTCTATCAACTGGCGTGCGAACTATCAGGAGTACCATAAGATCAACATCTTCTCCGACAACAATGGTTCTATTTTGACACGATTTTTCAAGCGCTGTTTCAATAATTAACACATCGGCATCATCTTCAGATTGCTTTCCAGGGATATTATTAACCTCAAACTGCCTAGCCAACATCGAAATTAATCTGGATTTGTTTTTGTTATTGGCAAGAAATTTATCTTGGCTCACCGTTGCATTCATTGTCTCGTGAAACATAATCTCGGCTGATGACAATTTCGAGGATCTACGGAGTTGTTCCATAGCTTTGACACTTTTGCTGGCATTTGAATACCCGTCAAAGACTATGATGGTGTTCGGACCATAATGTTTCTGAACATAATTAATGTAAGTTGTACAGATGGAATGAAATGTTTCATTCTGATGCCATACAACTCTGTGCAAGAGAAAGCTGTAAAGGAGACGTGAATGACCTAGGACGGATCGCAGACTAACAGCAGTACAGATCTTTCTGAGTGGCTCCAATTTACCTTTTCTATTCTTCAAAATAATTTCTTCTATAAAAAATAATAAAGTTTTAGGGATGGAATCATTGATGTTATTGAACAT
Source organism: Melanotus villosus (assembly GCA_963082815.1). Classification (NCBI taxonomy): domain Eukaryota; kingdom Metazoa; phylum Arthropoda; class Insecta; order Coleoptera; family Elateridae; genus Melanotus; species Melanotus villosus. The sequence continues at coordinate 49,680,812 of OY720421.1, read as the reverse complement.
ATTGGTGCTTGAAGGATAGTAACTAGTTTGGCAAACTACTGTTCGTATATCCTCGCGAAGAATTGCTGCTGCTGCTTCAAGAACCCTGTATCTTTTGTCTTCTTCCGTTTCATTTTTCGACCCATGCCACGCTTTATTCAGAACGTCATAATTTGTATCACGAAAACTTATTATAGATTGTCCGGTTTGCTTCGTCAAGATTACAATCCTGTCTCTATATCTTTCTTCCAATTTTTTCATTATTGTTTTGTCATCTGGGATAAAATCTGTCAACGCTCCTTTTAATTCAATTAAAGTAAATTGACAATCGTCGTTATTATCAATATAGGAAAATATCTGTTCCATAGCCGTTATAACATTAGCATCTAAAGGGCGGCCTATTCTATGGTCTGTTATGGGTGCACTGAATTTCACGAAGCAATTATCATGATATTTTGCTTCGGCGGCAACTAGATCTAATTCAAAAATTATGCGTTTCTTGACTTGCTTTGCCATCTCATCTTTTCTCTGCTCTATTAAATTCAAAATAGTATCCCGAAAACCGAGCGTTGAGACGTGTCTGATAATTTCACGCCGTTCTTTAGGTTTCTTTTTTTCTGATTTTTCATCAGGTTCACTCCCGCAAATAAAACAATACTTTTTAAAATCAAAAGAGGGCTGATTTGAACGCATTTTTGCTTTGGGAGGACTACCTTTAGACGTGCTAGCCGTATTCTTGGCTTCTCTTTTACGCTTAAAAGCATTAATACTGCTTTTACGAATGTAATTTCGTCGACATTCGACGTGAACTGTTATTGAACTCACAATACGAAATGCATCCACCTTTCCATCTTCTCTATCGACACTCGCTTCTTTTAATTTTTGCAAACCGCACTTAACAGTTACTGTCGCACCATTTGTTACACTGAAAATGAATCTGTGCTTGTAGCCTACTTACTTCCACCTGACTTTACACAGGCAATAGATACGTAAGTCACCACGCACACAGCTTGGTATAACTGTAATATTATACTTCGGAGCAACGTTCATGGTCAGTTTTCGCGAAAACGGTTGGTCCCACGAAAAAACTACAAGAGTGCTTCTTTGTACAGAATTTTATTTCCTTCAATTTCTCTGTAGGCTATTCTATACCTAAAGTCAATAGAAAAGAAGATATAAGCGAAAAACCACTTTTTCGCACCTTTGAAGCCCTATAACTCAAGAAGCTCAAGGTCAAATCAAGGGTACTTTTGATATGTTGTTTAAAAACACTAAATGAAGGTGTACACAAAAATTCAGCTCACTTTGAATTTTTCCGAAGAAAAATACTTCTTTGATTGGACAATCGTGTTTAAATGCTAATACCATCGAAGATATCGTGGAAATAGGATTTGATAGAGAAAAAGATGAGATTCAATTAGAAAATCTTTCTAAGGATTACCTGGAACAATGAGATATGGAAGGAGAAGAAGATGAGGATGAAGAAGCTTAATGTAACTCTATATACCTTTTTTTATTAAGTATTATGAATATTTGGACCGGCTGAGGCAGTGGATACCACGTAAAAAAAACGCGCCTCGTACTCAACCTCAAAGGTGGTGTGGAATGGGGTACTTCGTTAACCTTGACTTAGACGTTTAACATCACATTACGCGAAAATGGTTGGTCCCACGAAAAAATCACAAGAGTACTTCTTTGTACAGAATTTTATGTCCTTCAATTTCTCTGTAGGCTATTCTATACCTAAAGTCAATAGAAAAGAAGATATAAGCGAACAACCAATTTTTCGCACCTCTTAAGCCCAATAACTCAAGAAGCTCAAGGTCAAATCAAGGGTACTTTTGATATGTTGTTTAGAAACACTAAATAAAGGTGTACACAAAAATTCAGCTCACTTTGAATTTTTCCGAAGCGAAATGCTTATTTGACTGGACTATAGGGGATATAACCTAATAAGACTTGATTCGGAAAGTAGGCATACAGGGGGTGTATGTATTTATTTAAAGAAAGGAATTATATTTCAGGTAGTACAAACCTTCATTGTGCATAAAAATTATTGGATCTTAATTATAAAAGTAAAAATTGGAAATCAACCAGTTGTAATTGCATGTATTTACCGATCTCCAGGAGGGTCACAAGCTGGTTTTCTGGATTTCTTCGAAAAATGGTGTGAAGATTACGTTTCACAATGTGATACAAAAATATTGATAGTAGGAGACTTTAATATTGACTATAAAAGTGATAATATTTATCCAAAAAGATTAAAAAGATGTGTGAATGATAGTGGGCTAAAGCAAATAGTGCAACATGTCACACATGTTACAAATAATAGTAGAACGATAATTGATCTCGTCATAACCAATGAAAAGACAGTAACAGCAGTAGTGATCGATATTACTGGAATATCAAGTCACAAAGCTGTAATTATACAAGCACACTTATTGAAAGTAAAATCGTTTAAGCGTAATGTGAGGGGTAAGATACGTAGCAAGCAAGAGTGTGCTAATAAACTAAAAGCAATGACATGGGACTACCGAGAAAGAAACTTAAACTTAAAAACTGAGTTATTTGTACTAGATATTACTCGAATAATAGAGGAGGAGATGCCGACGAAACAAGTTACAGTGTACGAGAAAAAGAATCCATGGTTTAATGAAAGAGTGTTATCTGCTACAAAGAAGCGTGATAGAGCATATAGAAAATTCCATTTTACGAATAGGCAAGAAGATTGGGAAAAATACCAAACTGAGAGAAATGATGCTGTGAAAATAATTGAGAATGAAAAAAGGGCTTATTACAACTCAAAAATATTGGAAAAGATGTGGAGTACACTTAAAGGATTTATAAAAAATAGAGAGAGTGAAACATATGAAAACATAATTTTTAAAGATGAGACACTAACCGATGAATTGTTGATAGCAAATGCTTTTAATAAATACTTTGTTGAAAGCATTACTGAAATTGCCGATAGTATCCCAAACATAATTGATGATTTTGATACATTAAATAGTAGACAAAAGATTGAAAACTTTCGATTAATGGATGAAAATGAATTAAGAAAAATTATTTTTAGTTTAACTAACAAAAGTAGCCCAGATGATATCAGTATTGGTTTTATTAAGGAATTCTACGATGAGCTATCAATGTTCATAATACACCTAGTTAATGAATCGTTACTAAATGGAGTGGTCCCTGATATATTAAAAATTTCAACTGTTGTGCCTATTCGTAAGGTGCAAAAAACATTGAACTGTAAAGAATTCCGGCCTATAAATATGCTTCCTGCATTGGAAAAGATATTGGAAAAAGTAGTCTATCTACAAATAATACAATTTGTAGAAGAAAATAAATTACTAACAGAATATCAGTCAGGATTTCGAAAAAAGTTTAGTTGTGAAACAGCATTCCAAAGTGTATTGCATGACTGGAAAGAAGCTATAGAGAAGGACCAGAGTGTTTTAATTGTGTTTCTAGATTTAAAAAGGGCCTTTGAGACGATTGATCGGACTAAATTAATAAATAAATTAAAGCCATTAGGCTTTGGTGGAATAGTCTTGGACTGGTTAACTGGCTACTTACAAAAGAGACTACAAAGGACAAAATGTGGAAACAGTGTGTCTTCTGAAATACCAAGCAACATTGGAGTACCGCAAGGAAGTATTTTGGGACCCATACTGTTTGTGTTGTACATAAATGACATTAGTAATGTAATACAATATTGTCGTTTTCATCTATTCGCAGATGACACGGTTATTTATTTAGCAAGACAGAATTTAAATGAATTAGTGGGAACAGTTAATACAGACCTAGTGCTGATCAGTGATTGGTTTGCAACAAACAAGTTAAAAGTTAATGTTAATAAAATTAAGGGAATGCTGATAGCTAAGAAGAAAGAAATGCAGATGTTTGTAAATAATAGAATGAAAGTGTTGGTTGATAATAAAGAGATAGAAATAGTAGATAAAATAAAATACCTAGGAATAATTGTAGATCGACAACTTAAGTTTAAAGAACAAGCAGATTATGTCTGCAGAAAGATTTCCAGGAAGTTAGGAGTACTTAGTAGAGTAGGTAAATACCTTTCATTAAATACTAGGAAGGTTATAATATATAATGCAATTGTTTTGCCATATTATAATTTTTGTGGAACAGTGTTATACTTATTTAATGAGAGGGCTTTAGATAGACTCCAAGTACTACAGAATAAGAGTATGAGAATAATTCTGAAATGCAACAGATACAGCAGAATATCAGATATGTTAAAAATATTAGGGTGGTTAAGAGTAGGACAGTATTGTGAGTATTGTATAGTCTAGGGGCCTGGGGTATGCGTGTTGGAAAGTGTGCGTCTACGGATTTTCTCTTCGGATTATGTTAACAAGGTTGTTAAAGATGCTTTTTATCTTGGTCACATGATCTGTAGCTCGTCAGTTTTTTTCAAAATGGCCGCCAAACATTCAGGGTGGGGAAAAAGTCACGCAATATCACTGTAACTCTTGTATTGTCGACTTTTAGAAAACATATTTTTAACAAAAGTTGTTAGATGGTAAGTACTCCATATACCTGTGGCCTTGAATTTCTCTTACGTCATCACGTGTAAGTACAGGGGCATGCAACTTTACTTTTTTAAATGGGACGCCCAGTATATTTTTAAATTTTCGGATGCGGATTTTCGAGTTCCTCGGGATCGAAAACGTATATGCCCTCCGATTTTCGGCCATTTTCGCCTTCTAAAATCGAGAAAAAAATTAAGAAAAATAGAAAAGAGGGGAAATTACATAAAAGGGCTTAAAAGTCGGCGAAGGAGAGTCGTAGCGAGAACCCGATAACACTTTTTCCCACTAAATCGACCACGCTCGTTCCGAATCCGAGATCGACTCTAGCTGGCATAGAAACAAAAAAATTCGGCGTAGACGAAAATCGAGGGGTGGGGGAAAATTTTCTCACCCGGATTTTTGTTCGCACGGCGACGTAGACCGGGTATGGAAGGTTGTTTACCGAAGATCGCGTCGCGTACGAGGCCGAGAGAAAGGAAAATAAGCATAATAAGCAGAAAATATAATTAACCTATTACATAACTAACACGCTAAAGTACTAAGTACTCCATATACCTGTGGCCTTGAATTTGTCTTACGTCATCACGTGTAAGTACAGGGGCATGCAACTTTACTTTTTTTACCAGTATATTTTTACATTTTTAATATAAAAAATTATGTTAATATTTCTGAAGGTAGTTTTTTATTCTGCATTCGAAAATTTAAAAATATACTGGGCGTCTCATTTAAGAAAGTAAAGTTGCATGCCCCTGCACTTACACGTGATGACGTAAGACAAATTCAAGGCCACAGGTATATGGAGTACTTACCATCTAACAACTTTTGTTAAAAATATTTTTTCTAAAAGTCGACAATAAAAGAGTTATAGTGATATTGCGTGACTTTTTCCCCACCCTGAATGTTTGGCGGCCATTTTGAAAAAAACTGACGAGCTACAGATCATGTGACCAAGATAAAAAGCATCTCTAACAACCTTGTTAACAGAATCCGAAGAGAAAATCCGTAGACGCACACTTTCCAACACGCATACCCCAGGCCCCTGCACTAGTAGTCTTATTTTTATTCATAAAATTAAATTGGGAGGTATGCCACAATATTTTAATAATATTTTAAGAAAGAATAGGGATGTACATGATTATTATACAAGAAATAGAGAGAAGTTTTATGTAGAAACAAAAACTAGGAACTGCGTTTTAATTCAGTATTTGTAAAGGGAATTATAAAATATAACACCCTAAATAACGAGCTAAAGAATACAGAAAATATAAATAATTTTAAAAACAAGTTAAAAAAATTATATTTGTGCAATGAATTGTAAACTAATGGTGACATACCATAATGTAATAGCGATGGCTAAATAAAAGACATATTATTATTATTATTATTATTACTTGCGTGTCAATTTACTAAATGTTTCATGTTAACAAACTTGATTTTGATAAACTTAACACGTTGGCTGCCGTGACGTTCGAACCAATTTATTACGTTTACACCAAGGGGGTTGGCCTATTTATGTAAAAAAATCACTCTTCAGGTCAAGATGCGCAAGGATAGTTAAATATGTATTGTAACACCTCAAGTGAGAATTTTTCCAGAATTTTGCTTTTTAGCGGAAAATTTTATGAAAAACTGTCTCGGACATATAGATCGAGTTGGCGTAGCACGAATCTCAGCATTGTCATGAATTGGGAATAACTGATGTTTTTGTTTATTGTTTAAATTTTTTTATGTTTGAAAATAACATAATTTATGTTTGATTTTATTTAGAATGTTTTTTCTGTTGTTTTTTATTAAATTTATTGATATGTTCTCGTTTCGTATAAATAAAATTTACATGATTTTCAGTTTTTTCGCGTTTTCTCAGTGATGAAAGCTGCACGCCAAAAACTGGGATGTTACAGCTGTTCGTGTACGCCAGCTCGGCCAATCCCGATTAATAATAAATACAGGCCAGATCGAGTAACTGGCATGTAGGACAAATAAAACACTCTCGGTCACATGGACCGAGACGGCGCTGCGGTCAAATACAACTTCGCGGTCACATAGACCGAGCCGGCCGGTGGGGAAAGTTGATACCGAGACAGAAGTTAACGTGTTAAGTATCTATCATATGTATGAAAGTTCGATGTTTGCAATTTTGGTAATATTATGGATTGAAAATATAATTATTAACCATTTTTGTGACTTTTATTTATTTGTACCTAGGGCTCTTGCCCGACATGCATGCTCCCGGCATTAGTAACCTATATTATCGTACGAGTATATTTTAGTGTAGATTTTGAGGTTACAACAGTAGTAATTCAACAATCTTAAATTAAAAAAATTTCCAAACTATGTCACACATTAGCAAATACAGTATTTTCCACTTTTACTCTGAAACTCCCTAATGGATGAGAATTGTACCTATGGTTGTAGGACCTTTTTGTTGTCTATTTTGATCCCCCGAACATATTCCGTAAATATTGCAGTTTCCTCCCAATTTCCTCTCCCTACTATCGAAACCCTGTAGTGGCCAAAAGCTTATACTGAAGTTCAAGTAAAACATTTTGAACAACTTCCGGTTTTTTCAATTTGTGCATTAAATGGCTAGCTACCTTATGATTGCTTCTCTTTATTGGTACTTTATAAAGTTATAATACATAATTCTTCCAAATTAATTAATAATGAAATTTGAATTATTATACCTAAAAATTAAATGTCGATAAGAGTAAAACATAACTTCTTTACTGTACAGATTTTTTTGTGGTGTATACATTAACTCGTTTACAAGACATAAAAGTGCTGTACAGAATTTAATTGAATTTGAACAATTCATTTGTATATATTCACTATATTATAGCGACTGTATTTTGATTTTAAGTATTTTAAAATATCTTGTTTTTGAAAAGCCAATATAAATAATTACTCCCCGTGATAAAATGTATCATTATAGTGACATGTCCCACGCCCTAATTGTAACTTAGTAGTTTAGCATGCACATCATTACAAATAAAGCAAAGTGTTGAAAATGCTGACAACAATAATCAATGCATTTTTAATTTACACAACCAACTATCCTACAATTATCCATGTTATAATGAGCAACGTGATCAGTTTAATTTTTCATGCAAAAAAAAATTACAAAAATGTACCTGTTTTGGTAGCTGTAATATTTAGCGTCCCTTGGTATGGTGCAAAGTTGTTTACCATAACAGCACAGTACCTGAGGATTGAAAGTATACTTGCGACCACAACAGTAGCCCATGGATTGCATTACTGGATCGATTTCTTGTTCAAAAACTTCAGATAACTAAAATAAAAGACTTGCTTAAAACGCTTTCATAGATAGCATTAACATTAGTCGTTATTTAAAAAATTATGTATTCTATTTTTATTCCACTGAAATCAAATATTTATTTACCTTGGTGCAGTAACGATAGACCCTACTGGTTTTACGATTATAAAGCCATGCATTGTCAAACATCAACCAAACATCATCTACATATTCCCATGGATCCTGATATTGACCAATATCAAGTTTTCTTTTAATTGTGAGAACTCTAACACCCCCCCATATTAGCTGAAAGATTCGACATTGTAGGTGCTCCAGGGAGCGGTAATCGCAAACCAGGTCGTGGTTGGGCATTAGGCAAAAGTCCTGGTGGTGTTGGACCTGTAGCTCCTGTCGTAGGACACTGGATACCAAGAGCATCATAAGCTCTTCTCATATCTGATGCAGAAGGATTTGGTGACTGTGTAGTTTGAGGTGGATTCGCAGGAGCTGTTTAACAATAACAATAATAATAATAATTTAGATTATTAAAATGATATAATTAAAAATATGCAAGTTATAAATTAATTTCTAATTCATTCATATGGAAAAATGGTATGTTGTCGTTATGTGTATCGAAGAGAATATTCATGCACTTGCTGCAAATATACATAATAAACATGTTGCTATTACTTACCATTTGGATTATTTCTATTTTTATCAGCTTGTTTAAGGGGTAAACATACTGGACAATCATTGCGAACACAGTGTTTCCAGTGGCTAATAATTTGGCGTGAGGAACTACAATGTGGAACAGAACAGCTTTTACCCGCCTGACATGTCGTCATATGATTCAAAACATTTTTCATGGTTTTACAATGTGGTAATGTACATTGCCAAACTTCCCCATTAGCTTGTGATTCTCGCCGTTGGCATTTATGAGCATGTAGAAGTAGTATCAACTGTTGTTGAATTAATTTTCGTTTTTCAGGATCTGTATTTGTGTTGTGAGTTGTGAGGTTTAGATAAATGAACATTTATAAATTGGTTTCTTGCGTTGCAGAAGAAATACAGTTGTACATTTATTGGTTAGATTATTAATAATTTAATGTCAAATTCGTATTGAAAGTACTTGACAGCTGTTTGTTTTCCGGTTAAAGCGCCAATCCTAATTGCTTGAGAATACAACTGATGCTAATTTGACTATTATCTATTCACAACCAGGAAAAGCACTAAATTGAAATATCTGGTGCATTTTTTTGTTATTGAATTGACAGCACTGCATGTTTTTAAAATTTAGTGAGTTATTTAGTTCCCTGAAATGTTAGGTTATGCTGTCATGTTGACAGATTTCGGAATCAAAATTTTCATAAATAGTTCCATATGCAGTTTTTAATTCTTCATAACATAGATAAATTGCCTTGTGTCCTCTTTCGGTAAAATTCATGGTTCAATATTTAGGTTGCATTGCGTGAAAATTTTTATTTTATAATTAATTAACTTGTTTAAATGTCAGATTTCAAATTTCCCTCCAATCATATAGTAACCAGAAATAACAACATTACAGAGCAAATTATCTGTACCAATTGTTCAGTGCATGCCAACATAAATCTAGTGTCCGCGAGGTCAGTGAACAGATAATAGCAAGTAAAATCTTATGGTAGCCATACACGTACCGGCCGGCCTGTCAGTTACGCCTGAACAGTCCGCCGGAAGACCGGCGGCCTGTTGAACTGAAAACCCCATACACCTTCAGTTGAAACCAGGCCGGCGAGCACTTGACGTCCTGTGATCATGTTCCCCAGTGATGAAGATGCGCGAGCGATTCTCGCTTTAATAGTTGTATTAGAGGCTAATAATAAAAAACGGAGGAAAAAAGTATTGTGTAAAGAGCGGTTGCTGAGGAGACATGCGTCAATTTGCTTAATGAATTGAAACTGGCTCCAAAAGACTGGCACAATTACCTAAGAATGGACGAAAATACGTATTTACAACTTTTGTCATTGGTTGCCCAATTAATTGCGAGAAAAAATACGGTGATGAGAAATGCGATCTCCCCACATGAACGACTGATGGCAACACTGAGGTTCCTAGCTAAGTAACTACTGGGAGAAGTTTGGAGGACCTGAAGTTTTCTACGATCATATCACCCCGTGCACTTGGCAGAATTATATCTGAAACCTGTGAAGCAATTTACAAGGTTCTACATAGGGATCGTGGTAATCAGGTGGTTTAACTTTTCAAAGACACGTTTCACTCCGGTATAAACTGATGAATTCCTCCAAACACTAGTTTTCTTTTTCACGTGACATTTTTTAACTATGAACAGATGAGGTTAAACAGGACTCGCAATATATTCTGAGTATATAGGTACTATCTGACAGTCTGACTGACTGACGGCCTGTCGCCTCACCCCACTCACGAACCGGTGCGCCTGCGCTCCCGTCAGTTCAGCCGGATGGACGAACGTGTTTTCGTTCGTTCTCCGGCCTCCGGTTCAGTCGGATCTGACAGGCCAGCCGGAACCCACTCACATTCCGGCCGCCGGTCTCCCGGCGGACTGTTCAGGCGTAACTGACAGGACGGCCGGTACGTGTATGGCTACCATTATATCATACGGATAGCATTGATGAGGCAGGGTTCATCTTTCGTGGTTTCAACAATAAAATCAAATTCTCTAATATAAATGTACCTAACTAAACTAATAAAAGTGGCGCAGCACCCACAACAAGAACAACAACTCTCTCCACGACCACACGCAGACGGGCCCGTCTGCGTGGCCCGGTCCTCAGTCGTTGCAATGGTTTGTGCCGATGATGTTCTAAAATAATATAGGTATATTGTTTAATTTTAAGAAAACGAAACATATGTTCACACAATTTTTACGAAAAAATAAAATGAAATTTAAAAGTGACTTACCTTGTTCTGGCTCGAAACCTTCCACGGTCGTCTCGGATTGGATCTTCCCGTTCCCCCTCATCGGAGTCAGACTCTGTTTCTGACGTCTCCCAGTCCCGCCTTCTTTTGGAAGGCTCGCTCCCCTCGCTGCTACTGCCCCTTTTCATGTTTTAAAATAAGTAGCTATTGTTATTGGAAATATTGGTACAAGAATTTTGATTATACGTTAAACGGGTAAGTACTAAAATTTAGAAAATGTCAAAGTCAAATAAATGTGTTTCCACAGTGATGTTGTTGTGACGGCTAGATTATTATTATTGGTGTTTTGTGTCATTTGAATCATTAAAGTTTGTTAAAGGCATTTTTGTCAACTTATGAAAAGTCGATTTTTTTTAATTTTGTAATTTGATTGAGTAAACTGAGTATTGCATCTTTGCAAAATTTTTTGGCCGAATTTTAATTCGTTACCGTGTTATGGAAGCTAAAAGTTTAAGCTATGACGTCAACTACGTCGGTCGCCGGTAAGAGCTCTAACGTGAGATGCCTCTTTAAAGAAGCAAATGCAATTAAACAAGCAAACATTGTCTAAACAGGCAAACACAGACATTTAATACAATTAAAACCTAGCATAGCTACAAGTACAACGCTAAATTTAGGTTATGTTGTCGACACTCGTGACGTCACGTACGTAGGATCTGAATTTTATTTTGGTTTTATTGTGGTTATTATCAAAGATATTGAAATTCTACCAATTCCGGTACTTTTACGAGTATTTTAACTAACGTATTTTGATATTTACTAAATATGTTGCATAAGTTGACAATGCCTTTTTAAAAATATCAATTGTAATTGAAGTGGTAAGTGGATGAAGGTGTTTTTATGTCGCATTTTTAAAAAAACGCGGGTTTTGTATTGAATGAAGGTGTTATGTTATTTATTAATAATTTAATGTCAAATTCGTATTGAAAGTACTTGACAGCTGTTTGTTTTCCGGTTAAAGCGCCAATCCTAATTGCTTGAGAATACAACTGATGCTAATTTGACTATTATCTATTCACAACCAGGAAAAGCACTAAATTGAAATATCTGGTGCATTTTTTTGTTATTGAATTGACAGCACTGCATGTTTTTAAAATTTAGTGAGTTATTTAGTTCCCTGAAATGTTAGGTTATGCTGTCATGTTGACAGATTTCGGAATCAAAATTTTCATAAATAGTTCCATATGCAGTTTTTAATTCTTCATAACATAGATAAATTGCCTTGTGTCCTCTTTCGGTAAAATTCATGGTTCAATATTTAGGTTGCATTGCGTGAAAATTTTTATTTTATAATTAATTAACTTGTTTAAATGTCAGATTTCAAATTTCCCTCCAATCATATAGTAACCAGAAATAACAACATTACAGAGCAAATAGCAAGTAAAATCTTATATCATACGGATAGCATTGATGAGGCAGGGTTCATCTTTCGTGGTTTCAACAATAAAATCAAATTCTCTAATATAAATGTACCTACCTAAACCAATAGCAACCGGCGTAGCAGCCACAACAAAACCAATAGCTCCCTCCACGACGCGTAGGGAGCCGGGTCTGTCTGTATTCCGCGGTCCTCTGTTGCTATGTTCGTTTGCGCCGATGATGTTCTAAAATAATATAGGTATATTGTTTAATTTTAAGAAAACGAAACATATGTTCACACAATTTTTACGAAAAAATAAAATGAAATTTAAAAGTGGCTTACCTTGTCCTTGCTCGAAACCGCCCCCGGTTGTCTCTGATTGGGTTTTCGCTCTCATCGGAATCATACGTTTCTGTGGTTTCGGTCGTGTCCCCGTCCCTACTTCTTTTACTAGAAGGCCCCGAATCCTCGCTATAGGATCTTTTCATCTTTTGATGTTGTGAAATATTAAACAAAGAATTTTGATTAGTATATAAGTTCAAAGGGTATGAAGGTAAAAACTAAAATTTATAGAAAATGTCAAAGTCAAATAAATTTGTTTCCAGAGTGATGTTGTTGTGACCGCTAGATTATTATTATTGGTGTTTTGTGTCATTTGAATCATTAAAGTTTGTTAAAGGCATTATTTGTCAACTTATGAAAAGTCGATTTTTTTTTATTTTGTAATTTGATTGAGTAAACTGAGTATTGCATGATTGCATCTTTGCAAAATTTTTTGGCCGAATTTTAATTCGTTACCGTGTTATGGAAGCTAAAAGTTTAAGCTATGACGTCAACTACGTCGGTCGCCGGTAAGAGCTCTAACGTGAGATGCCTCTTTAAAGAAGCAAATGCAATTAAACAAGCAAACATTGTCTAAACAGGCAAACACAGACATTTAATACAATTAAAACCTAGCATAGCTACAAGTACAACGCTAAATTTAGGTTATGTTGTCGACACTCGTGACGTCACGTACGTAGGATCTGAATTTTATTTTGGTTTTATTGTGGTTATTATCAAAGATATTGAAATTCTACCAATTCCGGTACTTTTACGAGTATTTTAACTAACGTATTTTGATATTTACTAAATATGTTGCATAAGTTGACAATGCCTTTTTAAAAATATCAATTGTAATTGAAGTGGTAAGTGGATGAAGGTGTTTTTATGTCGCATTTTTAAAAAAACGCGGGTTTTGTATTGAATGAAGGTGTTATGTTATTTATTAATAATTTAATGTCAAATTCGTATTGAAAGTACTTGACAGCTGTTTGTTTTCCGGTTAAAGCGCCAATCCTAATTGCTTGAGAATACAACTGATGCTAATTTGACTATTATCTATTCACAACCAGGAAAAGCACTAAATTGAAATATCTGGTGCATTTTTTTGTTATTGAATTGACAGCACTGCATGTTTTTAAAATTTAGTGAGTTATTTAGTTCCCTGAAATGTTAGGTTATGCTGTCATGTTGACAGATTTCGGAATCAAAATTTTCATAAATAGTTCCATATGCAGTTTTTAATTCTTCATAACATAGATAAATTGCCTTGTGTCCTCTTTCGGTAAAATTCATGGTTCAATATTTAGGTTGCATTGCGTGAAAATTTTTATTTTATAATTAATTAACTTGTTTAAATGTCAGATTTCAAATTTCCCTCCAATCATATAGTAACCAGAAATAACAACATTACAGAGCAAATAGCAAGTAAAATCTTATATCATACGGATAGCATTGATGAGGCAGGGTTCATCTTTCGTGGTTTCAACAATAAAATCAAATTCTCTAATATAAATGTACCTACCTAAACCAATAGAAGTCGGCGCAGCAGCCACAACAACAGCAAAATCTCCCTCCAGGACGATAAGGGACCCGGGTCCGTTTGTACTCCACGGTCCTCAGTTGGTAAATTGGTTTGGGCCGATGATGTTCTAAAATAATATAGGTATATTGTTTAATTTTAAGAAAACGAAACATATGTTCACACAATTTTTACGAAAAAATAAAATGAAATTTAAAAGTGGCTTACCTTGTCCTTGCTCGAAACCGCCCCCGGTTGTCTCTGATTGGGTTTTCGCTCTCATCGGAATCATACGTTTCTGTGGTTTCGGTCGTGTCCCCGTCCCTACTTCTTTTACTAGAAGGCCCCGAATCCTCGCTATAGGATCTTTTCATCTTTTGATGTTGTGAAATATTAAACAAAGAATTTTGATTAGTATATAAGTTCAAAGGGTATGAAGGTAAAAACTAAAATTTATAGAAAATGTCAAAGTCAAATAAATTTGTTTCCAGAGTGATGTTGTTGTGACCGCTAGATTATTATTATTGGTGTTTTGTGTCATTTGAATCATTAAAGTTTGTTAAAGGCATTATTTGTCAACTTATGAAAAGTCGATTTTTTTTTATTTTGTAATTTGATTGAGTAAACTGAGTATTGCATCACAGTATACTGTGATTGCATCTTTGCAAAATTTTTTGGCCGAATTTTAATTCGTTACCGTGTTATGGAAGCTAAAAGTTTAAGCTATGACGTCAACTACGTCGGTCGCCGGTAAGAGCTCTAACGTGAGATGCCTCTTTAAAGAAGCAAATGCAATTAAACAAGCAAACATTGTCTAAACAGGCAAACACAGACATTTAATACAATTAAAACCTAGCATAGCTACAAGTACAACGCAAAATTTAGGTTCTGTTGTCGACACTCGTGACGTCACGTACGTAGGATCTGAATTTTATTTTGGTTTTATTGTGGTTATTATCAAAGATATTGAAATTCTACCAATTCCGGTACTTTTACGAGTATTTTAACTAACGTATTTTGATATTTACTAAATATGTTGCATAAGTTGACAATGCCTTTTTAAAAATATCAATTGTAATTGAAGTGGTAAGTGGATGAAGGTGTTTTTATGTCGCATTTTTAAAAAAACGCGGGTTTTGTATTGAATGAAGGTGTTATGTTATTTATTAATAATTTAATGTCAAATTCGTATTGAAAGTACTTGACAGCTGTTTGTTTTCCGGTTAAAGCGCCAATCCTAATTGCTTGAGAATACAACTGATGCTAATTTGACTATTATCTATTCACAACCAGGAAAAGCACTAAATTGAAATATCTGGTGCATGTTTTTGTTATTGAATTGACAGCACTGCATGTTTTTAAAATTTAGTGAGTTATTTAGTTCCCTGAAATGTTAGGTTATGCTGTCATGTTGACAGATTTCGGAATCAAAATTTTCATAAATAGTTCCATATGCAGTTTTTAATTCTTCATAACATAGATAAATTGCCTTGTGTCCTCTTTCGGTAAAATTCATGGTTCAATATTTAGGTTGCATTGCGTGAAAATTTTTATTTTATAATTAATTAACTTGTTTAAATGTCAGATTTCAAATTTCCCTCCAATCATATAGTAACCAGAAATAACAACATTACAGAGCAAATAGCAAGTAAAATCTTATATCATACGGATAGCATTGATGAGGCAGGGTTCATCTTTCGTGGTTTCAACAATAAAATCAAATTCTCTAATATAAATGTACCTACCTAAACCAATAGAAGTCGGCGCAGCAGCCACAACAACAGCAAAATCTCCCTCCAGGACGATAAGGGACCCGGGTCCGTTTGTACTCCACGGTCCTCAGTTGGTAAATTGGTTTGGGCCGATGATGTTCTAAAATAATATAGGTATATTGTTTAATTTTAAGAAAACGAAACATATGTTCACACAATTTTTACGAAAAAATAAAATGAAATTTAAAAGTTAACACGATCTCGATATAACATATGCCCTCGATCTGCCGAAAAAGAAAAAGACCGTTAGAACGGTCATGCAAATCGAATTAACATGTTCTACGATAATTCTGCCCCGACTGGCGGCTTAAATACCACAAACAAACTCAACGGTTTTTGCTTTATAAAACAACCCTTAGATAGAAATTCTCACGTATCAATTCTTAGCTATTACTTTCCAAATGCTTCCCAAGTCCGTTACATAAACGGGCCGCTTGACCATAAATATTTCAGGCTAATCCCCGTATCGCCTCGTTCAACCACACATGGAGGCGTATCAAATTTCATCCCTTCGTTCAGCCAAACTAATTTAGTTCCCAAATAATGAATAACGACAATTACTTCTAAAAAGCTTTCTAATTGCAATAAGCAATTACCGTTATCTAAAACTAGCAAAAACATGTTACGTTTTAATAGTAAACCCCGCTTCAAGTCGATTGTTTCCGCTATGAAACGCCTCTATCGGAAACCTCGCGTCTTTTAATCCGCGGACCGCGGGATAAACCCGTTCTCGTTCAATCAAAGTATCTGCTGTTGGGTATCATTCGATGCACCGTCGCACCAGCAGAACGATAATAACCACTACACACATCAGAAATTACATTTGGAACAATTATTTCTGAAAAATAAAAACACGGGGATTTTGGCAAATTTCACCACTTCTACCATCCCCCGTCAGCCAATAGGAAAGCAGAATACGATTTTCGGGCTATAAAAACGCTGGCAAAATCCATCTCATCATCAACGTCTTTGTACGCTTGGTCAGATTAACGTCTCCGTACGCTTAATCAGGATCGGCGTCTTTGTATGCTTGAGCAAATCAACGTCTTGCACGCTTGATCGAAATCAACGTCTTGGATCGACATCCTTGCACCAGCTACCACGTCACCCTGCTGGAACCGCCGCCGTCGCCCACGTAGCCGGTCGTTCCCAGCCGCCACAGCTTTCCTCTGGTACCGCCGCCGTCGCCGATCGCCGCTCGTTCCCAGCTGCCTCAGCTTTCCTCTGGAACCGCCGCCGTCGCCCACATTGCCGGTTGCAGCTAGTTCCCAGCCTCCTCAGCTTCCCTGCTGGAACCGCCGCCGTCGCCCACGTCCCCGGTCGCTGCCCGTTCCCAGCCTGACGCCGCCACCTTCGACAAACCTCTTGGCCCAGGTTCTCCACCGTGGCCACCCTCTGACGCCGTGCACCCTCATTGCACCGTCTCCCAACGTCGACGCCCTGCCGCCTTCGCCGTTGCCGCTACCACCGCCTTCGCCGCCGCCGCCGTCCACGTCGTTGCTGCCGCTGGCACGCTGGTATATATCCACCACCGTAGCAACCCTCTGACGCCGTGCACCCTCATTGCACCGTCTCCCAACGTCGACGCCCTGCCGCCTTATAGCCGTTGCCGCTACCACCGCCTTCGTCGTCGCCGCCGCCCACACCGTTGTCGCCGCTGGCACGCTGGTACATATCCACCACCGTCGCCACCCTCTGACGCCGTGCACCCTCATCGCACCGTCTCCCAACGTCGACGCCCCGCCACCTTCGCCGTCGCCGCTGCCGCCGCCGTCGCCGTTGCCGCCCACGACGCCGCGAAGCCTTATTTTCACATTTATCTATTTATCCTTTTTCATTTATGTACATACACTGCTTTTATTCTTTTTTCTACAACCACCATGGAAAGTGGGATTTTCAGACTTCGTCTCCATAGATACGAGTATTGAAAATGAGTGTTTGCCGAACAAGTGAAAATTAGAGCCCATGACCCTCATGTGACTGCAGCACTCACTAGCGTTCGTGCTGCAAACTTCACATTCGTGTGGCAAACGCAAGCTTTCAACACTTGTATTACAAATTACTATTGTAATAAACAATTATTTTCAGTCTCGTCTTTGATTACTGAGCTAGCCAAATTGAGCACAGCGCCCGTACACAAACAGGGCCTAGGTTATTGTTAACGATATTTTCTTGTTTCCAATATTTGCATTCAAAGTAGCCCCAGCTAAGTAAGTTTGTTTGCGCATGGGCTACTTTTTGCACCCTTAGAGGGTAAAGGGAAGACCACCCGCGTCAGTTCCCTGTTTGTAGCACGCTACGAAAGATCTTGCTTTTCTTGCTGATAATTTATAATTGCTAAAGTGTAAAGTGTAAATATATATTCTTAAATTCCAAAACGTCTTGCTTACTTCACTTATACACTAACAACTTCTTGCTACTGAACCAGCATTAAAAATAACATCAAATTAAATTAAACTCAACATTTTGGTCCTTCGGCATCCGGATTTTCTTGAAAAGAAATCTAACATCCTCATCAAAACTCGAGTGTGTGCAACAGGAGCTCATCATTATCTTTCATCTTTCTTGCAAACTGCGTGTTCATTTAACCAAAGAAGCCACGCCAGAAAATTCCAACGGCATCTGCATACCACCGTTAGGCAACAAACTTGGATGACCCACCCCAACTCCGAAAACTTTCCATCGGCCCTTTGTGTTACCAGCCGATGCGGGGTCCAGGTAAGCCAAAAGAACTGATTCATCCTTTCAGAAAACCTAATCCTTTTCTTTCATGCGATTTATTTAGTGTTGCATTATAGGTGAATTTTATTATTTGTTTTCGAATTACCCTGATTAACAATATTCATTGGAGAACGCCGCAATTTAGTAGCAAACATAACTTAATTTAATAAAACTACAAATTGCTTTCAGCCTGCTGAAATTGACGGGATACGTTCCACAAATAACAAATAAAACTTGCTTTATTATAACTCACCACCTATCTTTAATTGTCAATCTAAAATGTCAAAAAAGGAAGTGAAAATGTTGCAAGCTTCTGCTGAAGCTCTAATCGACGAACTCAATGAATTTGAAGGTTTTTTAAATTCTATTGATAATTTACAACTAAGTGAAGACCTGTTTTGCGAAGTTGAACTCAGGTTAGCTTACGCTAAAGATCTTAATGCACGGTATAAAGATATCTATATACAATTATCAACAATTATTACTGAACCGTTGAACTAATGACTCCGACGGTATTCTTCAAAAAATATATAGCCGCGAATGTAAGGTGTAGTTCTGTTTTAAAGAAAAAACCTATCAACAGTGATTTAATACAACAGCTTCCACGCATTACCAATGAAACTAACAATAAAAATGTCAACGCTAGGCTTCCTAAATTATCAGTACCAATTTTTGCGGGAGATTTTACTACATTTAAAAGCTATCACGAAACCTTTACTGCGTTAATTCATCAAAATTTATCATTAACTAATATAGAGCGATTCATGTACCTGCGGGATAGCTTAAAAGGTTCCGCAGCTGAACTAATAGCCAACATTCCACCAACCGGTGACAATTATAAAATTGCGTTTGACTTGCTTTGTGAAAGATTCGACAACCCAAAATTAATAGTCAGTAATCACATCAAGGCTATATTTGAGTTAAAGGCCATCCCAAAGGAGAGTGCAGCGGAAATCAGGACATTGCATGATGAATTAAATAAGCATCTCCGAGCGCTCGATAACATCAACATACCATTTGACTATAAGGCTGTATTTATTGCTCATATATTAGTGTCAAAATTCGACTACAATTCGCGACGGGAATTTTCCAAATTTAAAATCCGTGAAATCCCTACTGTAGACGAAATTAATGAGTTTTTAAAGGAGCGTTGTGAATGTCTTGAAGAAATAGAAGCGAACCGAAGTATAGGTACTACACAAGTTAGCCAAACACCTATAAAAAATGATAATAACAAAAATTTCAAACCTGCGTACAACATAAAAACAAAACAAACATCGAGGTCCTTTGTTTTAACTAACAATAAAGTATGCCCTAACTGTAAAGCAAACCATTCGTTAAATAACTGTCCAAATTTCTTAGCATTAACGGGCAAACAAAGAAATGATAAAGTAAACGAATTAAGGGTATGTAAAAATTGTCTTTACCATTCAAATCAAGGTACCTGCCGTTCCAGGTACGCGTGTCAAATATGTTCACGTAAACACCACACGTTGCTACATTTAGAACAAGTACGCAGTTTTGAACAGGCTGTCGAGCAACAGCAAGCTTCTATCGGCCAGCAGGCTACTTCAAATAACATTGAAAATACAAACACCAACGCTCAAATTACACTTTCATGTTTCGAACACAACTTAAATCAAGTAGTATTATCAACTGCAATAATACATGTAAAAGGTCACGATAAAAAGTGGTATAAAGCCCGGGCCTTGTTAGACTCTGGCTCGCATATTAATTTAATAACGCAAAGGCTAGTTGACAAATTGCAACTTACTAGAAAGCTAATGAATACAAAAATTTTAGGAATCAATTCTAACAGCTCTTTCTCATCTTCAATTGTAAACGTGGAAATAGCCTCTTCATATACTAAATTCCAAACAGAATTATCTTGCGTAACTATACAAAAAATTGCTGAAAATTTACCTTTAAATTCCTTTGGCAAGGAAGGACTAAAAATACCTGCTAATATTCAACTGGCAGATTTCAGTTTCAATAAATCTTCAAATGTAGACTTGCTTATTGGAGCGTCACTGTTCTATAATCTTTTGTGCGTAGGACAGATCTCACTGGGTAATCATAAGCCCACACTACAAAAAACCGTACTTGGTTGGGTAGTTTCTGGCAATCACTGTTTCGAGAAAAATTCGAAAACACAAACCCTTGCCCGTTGCAATTTCATCATAAATAGTAGTAACGAAAACGAACAACAGCCACTCGACATCATAGTTAATAAATTTTGGGAAATAGAAAATATCCAGCCTAAGTACGAAATATCTAAATTATCACAATCTGAGAGATTTTGCGAAGAACATTTTCAAAAAACCATAACAAGCGACTCTACCGGAAGATTAATAGTATCCATCCCATTTAATTCAAAATTGGCGGAATTAGGTGAATCCAAACAACAAGCTTTAGAGCGCTTTCTTCGTTTAGAAAATCGACTAACGAAAAATCCCGAATTATACGCTGAATATCGCAAATTTATGCATGAGTATGTGGAATTAGGCCACATGAAAGAAATCAAAACTTTCGATCAAAATATTCAGGAATCAACCGATTATGCAATAAACACTATAAATTCTTGTGTTTCTTTAGCAAATACTCGCGACTACTTTTTACCTCATCATTGTGTAGTCAAATCGGGATCATTAACTACACGTGTTCGAGTTGTTTTTGATGGAAGTGCTAAATCCACTACAGGCGTCTCTGTAAATGATGCGCAAATTGCGGGTCCTGTGATCCAACGGGATATTTTCTCAATTTTATTGAACTTTCGGCAACATACAATCGCACTTACTGGCGACATTGAAAAAATGTATCGCCAAATTTTAATTCAACAACCGCTGCAAAAATTCCAAAATATTTTATGGCGGGAGAATCCCAACTTGCCAATTGCAACATTTCACCTGCAAACTATTACTTATGGCACTACAAGTGCAAGCTTCTTAGCTACGCGATGTCTAAAATATTTAGCAGACGCTAACTCCAAATCCTTTCCGGTCACTTCTAAAATCATAGAAAACGATTTTTATATGGATGACCTAATTTCAGGGTCAGACTCCATAGAAACCACATTAAAAATAAAGGCCGAGTTAACGGCAATCTTGGCAGCCGCAAGATTGCCAATTAGAAAATTTCTGTCTAATGCACCCGAAGTATTAGCGGAATCTCACAAAGGTGACACTATCAACTCATCATATTTCACCGTGCCTTTAGGCGAACGCGAAAATGCAAAAACACTGGGTATTTCTTGGAATGCGCTTACTGATATTATACAGTACAACATCAAAATCAGATCCGATAGTCCATTAGCTACCAAGCGTGTCATTCTTGCCACCGTGGCTCAATTATTCGACCCTCTGGGTCTAATCTCACCTGTAATAGTTACGGGAAAATTGATAATCCAAAAACTTTGGCAGCTTGGCATTTCGTGGGACGAATCAATCCCTCAAAATTTAAATTCCGAATGGGTTTCTTTCAGAGATCAATTGGATGCTCTAAACTCAATTCAGGTACCCAGGTGCATAAAAATTTCACATTTTACTAACATTCAGTTACATGGATTTAGCGACAGTTCCTCCATAGCGTATGGGGCTTGTGTCTACGTAAGATCCGAAGACAACGATGGAAACATCGCTGTCCACCTATTATGTTCTAAATCCAGAATTAGTCCACTTCGCGCTACCACAATACCAAGATTAGAATTATGCGCTGCTCAACTTTTAACTCAATTAATGGAAAAAACAGTCGAGTCATTATCAATTAAATTTAATAATTTATTCTATTGGACAGATTCCACAATTGTTTTGCATTGGATTAATTCCAGTGCAAACAAATACAAATTGTTTGTAGCCAATCGCATAGCTTCCATTCAGGAGCTGACAAATAAAAGACAGTGGATGCATGTTAGGTCGCAAAATAATCCCGCTGATCTAGTTTCCCGCGGAACTTCAGTTACGGAACTTAACGAAAACCCGATTTGGTTCTCTGGTCCAAAATTTCTATCCTTACCGCCAGAGGAATGGCCTCAACAAAATATTATTTCTTGCAATTTACCCGAATCGGAATTTAAACGTAACGCAGAAACTGTAGCAAGTTTTGTAAATACTGAAGGCTCTGACATATGGCAAAAATTTTCTAGCTTTACCAGATTAAAGCGAGTGTTAGCTTGGATATTGCGTTTTCGACGCAATGCCAATAAAAATTCCACAAGTACCTCAGGTCCTCTTAAAACCTTTGAATTGCAAGAAGTCTTGCATATGCTAATAAAGTTATGTCAAGCGGAGGCATTTTCTAAAGAATTAAAGGCATTAAATTCAAATCAGAGTCTAAAAACCAATTCAAATATCTTGCTGTTAAATCCCTTTATAGATCCCATTGGCATATTAAGGGTAGGTGGTAGAATAAAGAATTCTGATTATTCCTTTGACAAGCGATTTCCTATTTTGTTGCCAAAAAATTACGCCTTAACTAAATTGATCCTTTCAAGTTATCATGAAAGATTGCTACATTGTGGTGCACAACAATTACTTGCAGTTGTGCGGGAGCATTACTGGCCAATTTCTGGCAGGAATTTAGCCAAGGCTATTACTCGTAGCTGCGTTAAATGTTTCAAAGTTAGTCCACGCACATATAACCCGCTAATGGGCGATTTACCATCGAAACGTTTGCAGGCTAATTTGCCCGCGTTCTCCAATACCGGCGTTGATTATGCAGGTCCTATACTTATAAAAGACAGAAAAACTCGCGGTTCCAAATTAATAAAATGCTATATATGTTTATTTACTTGTCTAGTAACCAGGGCTGTGCATTTGGAACTGGTTACAGAATTAACTACCGCTGCATTCATAGCTGTATTAAAACGTTTCATAGGTCGGAAAACCTATCACCATATCCTCTGATAATGGTAAGAATTTTATAGGAGCTGCAAATCAATTACGTGAATTGTACAAGTTTTTTAATTCCCAAACCATCAAAAACGAAGTTATGGAATTTGCTTCAAATCAAAGTATCAAGTGGGAATTTAATGTACCCCGAGCTGCCCATCAAGGGGGCAGCTGGGAAATTGCTATAAAATATACAAAATTGCATTTAAAAAGAGTACTGGGTAACTCTTCCTTAACGTATGAAGAATTTCAAACTATATTAGTGCAAATAGAAGCAACACTAAATTCGCGGCCCCTAAGTCCCCTTTCAGATGATCCTTCCGATTTAAATCCTTTGACTCCGGGTCATTTCTTAATTGGCAAACCTTTATGTGCCATACCGGAGCCTAGTTATCTGGAACTTAAAGAAAATCGTCAAAACCTGTACCAACGAATGCAACGTTTGGTGCAACTATTCTGGAAGCGATGGAGCAGGGAAGTTGTGCCCGAACTTCAAAAAAGGACGAAATGGTACCAACGGTTGCCAACTCTTTTAAAGGTTGGTGCTGTTGTACTAATTCAGGATGACAATTTAAATCCCCTACAATGGTCCATGGGAAAGATTACCGAAATTCATCTGTCCAGCGATAACATTCCTAGGACTGCTACTCTGGTGACTTCAAATGGTAATACAATAAAACGTACCATCCACAAATTGTGCGTCTTTCCCGGATCGGAAGATTAAGTGCATGTGATGTGATGTGAGTTCATGATTGACACTTGTTGACGATTTATCTTTCTTAAGAACAATATCTGGACTAATATATTAGCTTAGTGTTTAATTTTTATTCCTATAATATCTTACTTGTAATTATTTTATTTAATTTTTATTCCTATAATATCTTACTTGTAATTATTTTATTTTACTAATTTGTATTGTGAATTGCATTGAACTGGTCCGTTCAAGGCGGGAGAAATGTTAACGATATTTTCTTGTTTCCAATATTTGCATTCAAAGTAGCCCCAGCTAAGTAAGTTTGTTTGCGCATGGGCTACTTTTTGCACCCTTAGAGGGTAAAGGGAAGACCACCCGCGTCAGTTCCCTGTTTGTAGCACGCTATGAAAGATCTTGCTTTTCTTGCTGATAATTTATAATTGCTAAAGTGTAAAGTGTAAATATATATTCTTAAATTCCAAAACGTCTTGCTTACTTCACTTATACACTAACAACTTCTTGCTACTGAACCAGCATTAAAAATAACATCAAATTAAATTAAACTCAACAGTTATCTCAAAGTGACTTACCGCGTTCTGGCGCGAAACCTCCCCCGGTCGTCTCTCACGGGTTCTTCCCGGCAGGCCGACTCATCCGAATCGGACTCGGTTTCCGTCGTCGGCGTCTCCCAGCCCCGGCTTCTTTTATGACGTTCGTCGCTCCCGTTGGTAGAACTATTGCTCCTTTTCATGTTTTCAAACAAGAATTTTGAGGGTACGAACTAAAATTTAGAAATGTAAAAGTCAAATAAATGTGTTTCCACAGTGATGCAATTAAATGCAATTAAACAAGCAAACATTGGGCGCATTCAGGGACGCTCAGCGGCTGATGCGCTTAGTTAGCAAAGTCCCTGAACAGATACGCTGTGAAAAAGCTCGCAGTAAGCCGCTGAGAAATTCGCTCAGCGTATAATTTGTTAGCTGACTTTGTCAGCGGTGTCAAAAAAAGGAACGGGAAACACAGAAACTTAATAATTTGAATAAAAACATATTAATTAGGTTGAGCTGGTACATATAGTCCATAATTTGAAGATAATTAGCCATAATTTCTTGAATTTTTGATTTATTACATAATAGTGAAAGTAACACCTAACCTTACAAAACTGTCAAAACGGCTTACTATCAGACGTTTCATTCAGGGAAATACCGTTTGCTGACATTTAGCATAAGCTGACTAAATAACCGCTTAGCTAAGCAGCTGAGCGTCCCTGAATGCGCCCATTGTCTAAACACACGGTCACTAAAATTTTAGTGACCGTGGTCTAAACAGGCAAACACAGACATTTAATACAATTAAAACCTAGCATAGCTACAAGTACAACGCTAAATTTAGGTTATGTTGTCGACACTCCTGACGTCACGTACGTAGGATCTGAATTTTATTTTGGTTTTATTGTGGTTATTATCAAAGATATTGAAATTCTACCAATTCCGGTACTTTTACGAGTACTTTAACTAACGTATTTTGATATTTACTAAATATGTTGCATAAGTTGACAATGCCTTTTTAAAAATATCAATTGTAATTGAAGTGGTAAGTGGATGAAGGTGTTTTTATGTCGCATTTTTAAAAAAACGCGGGTTTTGTATTGAATGAAGGTGTTATGTTATTTTACAACTTTTGGCACCTATTTGGAGTTGATATCTGCTGTATTAACCGAGATAAATAGTGGATAAAGGTGCTATGTTACAAGGTTGACATACGCTAGAACGGAAGAAGGTGTTAAGGGCACATAACACCTTTATCTATTGTATAATAACCAACTTGTGATTTTCGTAACTTGTTTAAAAAATTAGCACCTTCATAGCACCCACAACATAACCTAAATATTACTGTCAACAGTCGAGCATCTGTCAAGTCACGCTGCTATTAATTTTGTGTTTTGACGTTTAATACGGTAATTTAATCAATAAACATGTTGTCACGGGGTAAGCTTATGGTCTTGAAAGCCATTGAAGGCAACTCTTTAAAGAATTTCCCTCGAACTGAGTACAAAAACAGTGAAAATACCAATACAGGTTCTTTCGATGTTGCTGGTCCAAGTAGAGCCTCATGTTTACGGGGCAAGTATTTTGTTGATTAATTAAATGCCCTAATTTTCCTGTTTGTGATACTAATACAAGTATTATTCTTATTTAGATACAGGCACCGATGTGGAAAAAGTGTATACAGAACTCACTGCAGTTATTGAACCGCCACTGCATGAGCAGGAAAACGAAACTTCGGTTCTAGATCAAGCAACTGATTTTGAATTAAGCGATAGTGAATATATTCCTTCAAGTGAGTGCAATAACAGTAATGATAGTGAAATGAATGATCAATATGAGGACAGTGATGATAATGAAACGAATGATCAATATGAGGTTAGTGTAGAAGGGGAATGCCTAATTTGCTGACCAACTATTAGCCTTGCAGGCCAAGGCCTTTCCGTAGTGCCACCACTTTGATATTACAAATATATTATCAGAACATCATAAAAGTGTTGCCACCAAAGTTTCAAGTCGATCCACCCCCTAAAAACACCCCTTTACTCTTGGGGATTTCGGAAAAAGTTTGCAGGCCAAGGTCTTTCCGTAGTGCCACCACGTTGATATTACAAATATATTATCAGAACATCATAAAAGTGTTGCCACCAAAGTTTCAAGTCGATCCACCCCCAAAAACCACCCCTTTACTCTTGAGAAATTTCGGAAGATTTTGCAGGCCAAGGCCTTTCCGTGGTGCCACCACGTTGATATTACAAATATATTATCCGAACATCATAAAACTGTTGCCACCAAAGTTTCAAGTCGATCCACCCCTAAAAACACCCTTTTACTCTAGATCAATTTCAGAAGATTTTGCAGGCCAAGGCCTTTCCGTGGTGCCACCACGTTGATATTACAAATATATTATCAGAACATCATAAAAGTGTTGCGACCAAAGTCTCAAGTCGATCCACCCCCAAAAACACCCCTTTACGGTTGAGCAATTTCGGAAGATTTTGCAGGCCAAGGCCTTTCCGTGGTGCCACCACGTTGATATTACAAATATATTATCCGAACATCATAAAAGTGTTGCCACCAAAGTTTCAAGTCGATCCACCCCTAAAAACACCCTTTTACTCTTGATCAATTTCGGAAGATTTTGCAGGCCCAGGCCTTTCCGTACTGCCACCACGTTGATATTACAAATATATTATCCGAACATCATAAAAGTGTTGCCACCAAAGTTTCAAGTCGATCGACCCCCAAAAACACCCCTTACTCTTGAGCGGTCTCGGAAAAGTATGCAGGTCAAGGCCTTTCCGTAGTGCCACCAAGCTGATAAAAAATAATCAAAATATTATAATAGTTATTTATGTACGAAGTCAGTAAAGTGATTCTTTATCGAACGAGTCTGAGATTATGAGCCGAGCGAGCGAGGCGAGTAACAGGCGAGTTCGATAAAGATACTTTACTGACGTGGTGCATACAAAATTTTATCGCCAACCGTAAAAATGTATAATTGATAAAAATAACTTCCATTATTTTCTATAAATAACTCGCGACAAAATTTTTACTGTTGGAGCTGTGACAGGAACAAACGATTTTTGTTCAATGTCATACAGTCATGGTTATGTTGATTAACATTAGCGGCAGGTAAAATGCTTGATTTGTACAGTAAGATAAAGTGTTTGTTTACTGCCGCAAATCGCTATGGTAATGCGTGGCTTTACTGACGGTTGGCGATAAAAGATTTTTAATTAAAATTAATGAGAATTTTGAGCTTGCTTTGCAAAATCAGTTTTTTAGTATCAGGTTCTAAATATGTTACTTAGTTTTAAGCATAAATTAGGTTCAAATTATTTAAATTTAGCGTACTCCTGTAAGTCCAGTGCGTACCACCATTGGTACGCGTACCATTGTTTGAAAATCGCTGACCTAGGAGTTTCCCCAAATTTATAGTCTCCGCTAGAAAGCCACAGAGTGGACACCACTCAAATTAATTTAAAGTTTCAAAAACGAGTTCTTCTGCCGATATCTTCTTATTCAATGCTGTAACACAATATGCGCTTGCCTCTAACAAATTTTTAAATTGTTACGTACAGTCAGCATATTTTTTCAGTACAATAAATACATCCAATTTATTTGGAATTGCTACTGTAGTCTAAACAAAAGATTTAAAGGTTGCTGAGGTGTTAGAAAACAGTTTAAGTGTAGAAAAATATTTGAATATATTAATAAATGCTGATAATAGTAACTTTATAAGTACTCCACCAATAAAACCATTACCTGGTGAAATGTATCTTTACTGGAATACTAAAAAACCAGAAGACTGGAACGCGGACCAACATCGATGGCGAGATAATGGTACTGTAGCGAGATTCGCCACTTGTCGACCTGTCTCGGTTAACACGTGCGCGGTCGTGCGTGAGCTACCAATAGCAGTTTCTCAGTGCGATCGATATTTCTAGGCGCGCGTAGAATAAACTAGGCTTATCTGGAATTGGATAGTTCTCAAATAACGAAGCGGATATAATAGGCGCGATCCAACGAACATAGTTTAGTTTTACCGGGAACATAATAAGCGAACAATACTACGTGAATATAAATGTGCGTCGAAATAAATACTTGTTAAATAAACTACCTAGTTAGTTTTTTGTATTAGAATTAATATTAGTGTTGTGTTTTAGTGTTAAGTTGTTATTTCGTGTTTCTTCGTTGTTTAATAATTTTAATATTTGTTAATAAATAATTCACACCACGAACCGAAGTTTTAAATAAACGTTTTAAAACCGTTACAATTGGCGTCGGGTGTGGAGTGTTTGATGTGAATTAAAAAGAGACAGTTGAACTGACTAAAAATTTAGTGCTTTAAAACAAGTGAAATGGCAACAATATCCCTGTACGAGTTAAAAGTGGCCGACTTGAGAAGAGAACTGGAAGAAAGGGAACTGGATATGGCGGGAACAAAAATGGAATTGTAAGCACAACTCAAAAAAGCGTTGTTAGAAGAGGGCCTAGATCCAGAAAGCTTTAGTTTCGAAATGCCAGGCAGCGGGATTGATTTTAAAGTACTACTAAACAAAATCGACGAAAGTTCTGGAACATTAAAGCAAGAATTGCTCGAAAGCTCCAGAGCCTTGGACGAAAAAGTACTTGAAAACTCTAAATCCCCAGAAGAAAAAGCACTAGAAAACTCTGGTATGTTGAAACAAGAATTACTGGAAAAAGTTGTGGAAAATTCTAGACACCTTGGTCCACCTATCACAAACAATTTGAAGCGGCTGCTAGGGCCAATGGTTGGACTGACCAAGAAAAGGCTGAGTCATTAATCGTTGCTTTGCGCGGAGAAGCCTTGTACATCCTCCAGGCGATTCCAACAAGCCAACAGAATGACTATCGCTTGTTAGTTTCCCGATTGGAAATGAGATATGGGGACGCACATCTTCAAGAGGTGTATCACGCACAAGTGAAGAATCGTATTCAGAAGAGTGGAGAGAATCTTCAAGAGTACGAAGCCGACATCGCACGATTGGTTCGACTAGCCTACCCTACGGCTCCCGACTCCTTCTTGGAACAGTTAGCAGTACAAACGTTCATAGATGGTTTAAGAGATGGAGAAACGCAGCAGTCATTGAGGTTAGCGCGGCCAAGAACAATCGACGATGCACTCGCCGACGCTTTAGAATTTGAGGCGGCGAAACAAGCATCACGAGGACACGGGCGTCTCCGTATGATGGTCGACGAACCTGAAGGCTCCCAAAATCGATTAGAAGCGTTGTTGAGGGTTATCCAGAGTGTTGAAAATCGGCAACAAACAACAAAACTTCCTCTACATCCGATGGACGATCCTGTAGTACGAGTCCTGTTAACTGAAGACGTGACCTTGCCTGGGCGAACTAAACGAATTGTCAAGGCAGATCTGGATGGAGATCTTCGGTCGGGATGTGTACAAATGATGGAACCTATTTGTGATAAGGAAGTCCACAGTGGTATACTGGTAGGAAAAGCGCTAGTCAAGGTTGGAGAAACAGTACCGGTGAGGATTATAAACGTCAATATGGAGCCGGTAACGTTGAAGAGGAACATCCTTGTGGGACAGTGTGTGCCAGTATCCCAAATAGCTCAGTGTATGAATAAATATCAAAGACCAGCTTCCAAAGAACATGCTGATGAACGTGTTGACATGGTAACCAATTCATGTGAAGATCTCAATGAAACAGAATGTTTGCCGCTTATTGGGCATCCGTAAGACTCGAACTACTCCGCTACACCCGCAGTCCGATGGAATGGTGGAGCGAAGGAACCAGACCATGGGCAAATATTTGGCCAAAGTTGTATCTGACCATCAACGAGACTGGGATCAATACTTGCATCTGTTCTTAATGGCCAATCGCGCAGCAGTTCGCGAAACCACTGGCCAAACACCGGTCTGTATGTGGTGTTTGGGCGCGAACTGCGACTACCCCGCGACCTCGAATTTGGATGTCCGCCTATGAAACAAGAAGCAGCAGGTGATGATTACATGAATAAATTAAAAATGAAGTTGAATGACATCCACGATCGGGCCCGCGGACTTCCCCAGATTGCTAGCGACCGGATGAAGAATTCCTACGACGTAAGAACCCGAGAAGGCGGATTTCACAGCAGGAGATTTGGTTTGGCTATACAAGCCGCAGAGGCGTCGTGGTTTATCACCGAAGCTACAACGGAATTGGGAAGGTCCGTATCAAGTGAAGAAACGAATAAACGACGTGATCTATCGCATTCAGAATCTACCCAAAGGAAAACCAAAGGTGGTACATTCCAATCGTTTGGCACCGTACGAAGGAAGTAATAACAGAGCCCTGGATGCTGAAGACGATGTCAGAAGAATGGAGCCTGAAGGAAGCGGGTCGACTTTTGTAGAATTCATGTCTGCGTTTTCCGGAACCGGCAACACTTTTATGATGCTCTGATAATATATTTGTAATATCAACGTGGTGGCACTACGGAAAGGCCTTGGCCTGCAAAATCTTCCGAAATTGATCTAGAGTAAAGGGGTGTTTTTAGGGATGGATCGACTTGAAACTTTGGTGGCAACACTTTTATGATGTTCGGATAATATATTTGTAATATCAACGTGGTGGCACCACGGAAAGGCCTTGGCCTGCAAAATCTTCCGAAATTGCTCAACCGTAAAGGGGTGTTTTTGGGGGTGGATCGACTTGAGACTTTGGTCGCAACACTTTTATGATGTTCTGATAATATATTTGTAATATCAACGTGGTGGCACCACGGAAAGGCCTTGGCCTGCAAAATCTTCCGAAATTGCTCAACCGTAAAGGGGTGTTTTTGGGGGTGGATCGACTTGAAACTTTGGTCGCAACACTTTTATGATGTTCGGATAATATATTTGTAATATCAACGTGGTGGCACCACGGAAAGGCCTTGGCCTGCAAAATCTTCCGAAATTGATCAAGAGTAAAGGGGTGGTTTTTGGGGGTGGATCCACTTGAAACTTTGGTCGCAACACTTTTATGATGTTCTGATAATATATTTGTAATATCAACGTGGTGGCAGTACGGAAAGGCCTTGGCCTGCAAAATCTTCCGAAATTGATCAAGAGTAAGAGGGTGTTTTTAGGGGTGGATCGACTTGAAACTTGGGTGGCAACACTTTTATGT
Source organism: Melanotus villosus (assembly GCA_963082815.1). Lineage (NCBI taxonomy): Eukaryota > Metazoa > Arthropoda > Insecta > Coleoptera > Elateridae > Melanotus > Melanotus villosus. The sequence goes on along the minus strand of OY720421.1, from coordinate 49,649,124 downwards.
TGTTCGGATAATATATTTGTAATATCAACGTGCTGGCACTACGGAAAGACCTTGGCCTGCAAACTTTTTCCGAAATTCCCAAGAGTAAAGGGGTGTTTTTAGGGGGTGGATCGACTTGAAACTTTGGTGGCAACACTTTTATGATGTTCTGATAATATATTTACAATATCAACGTGGTGGCACTACCGAAACGCCTTGGCCTGCAAAATCTTCCGAAATTTCTCAAGAGTAAAGGGGTGGTTTTTGGGGGTGGATCGACTTGAAACTTTGGTGGCAACACTTTTATGATGTTCTGATAATATATTTGTTATATCAACGTGGTGGCACTACGGAAAGACCTTGGCCTGCAAACTTTTTCCGAAATCCCCAAGAGTAAAGGGGTGTTTTTAGGGGGTGGATCGACTTGAAACTTTGGTGGCAACACTTTTATGATGTTCTGATAATATATTTACAATATCAACGTGGTGGCACTACCGAAACGCCTTGACCTGCAAAATCTTCCGAAATTTGTCAAGAGTAAAGGGGTGGTTTTTGGGGGTGGATCGACTTGAAACTTTGGTGGCAACACTTTTATGATGTTCTGATAATATATTTGTAATATCAACGTGGTGGCAGTACGGAAAGGCCTTGGCCTGCAAAATCTTCCGAAATTGATCAAGAGTAAGAGGGTGTTTTTAGGGGTGGATCGACTTGAAACTTGGGTGGCAACACTTTTATGTTGTTCGGATAATATATTTGTAATATCAACGTGCTGGCACTACGGAAAGACCTTGGCCTGCAAACTTTTTCCGAAATTCCCAAGAGTAAAGGGGTGTTTTTAGGGGGTGGATCGACTTGAAACTTTGGTGGCAACACTTTTATGATGTTCTGATAATATATTTACAATATCAACGTGGTGGCACTACCGAAACGCCTTGGCCTGCAAAATCTTCCGAAATTTCTCAAGAGTAAAGGGGTGGTTTTTGGGGGTTGATCGACTTGAAACTTTGGTGGCAACACTTTTATGATGTTCTGATAATATATTTGTTATATCAACGTGGTGGCACTACGGAAAGACCTTGGCCTGCAAACTTTTTCCGAAATCCCCAAGAGTAAAGGGGTGTTTTTAGGGGGTGGATCGACTTGAAACTTTGGTGGCAACAGTTTTATGATGTTCGGATAATATATTTGTAATATCAACGTGGTGGCACCACGGAAAGGCCTTGGCCTGCAAAATCTTCCGAAATTTCTCAAGAGTAAAGGGGTGGTTTTTGGGGGTGGATCGACTTGAAACTTTGGTGGCAACACTTTTATGATGTTCTGATAATATATTTGTTATATCAACGTGGTGGCACTACGGAAAGACCTTGGCCTGCAAACTTTTTCCGAAATCCCCAAGAGTAAAGGGGTGTTTTTAGGGGGTGGATCGACTTGAAACTTTGGTGGCAACACTTTTATGATGTTCTGATAATATATTTACAATATCAACGTGGTGGCACTACCGAAACGCCTTGGCCTGCAAAATCTTCCGAAATTTCTCAAGAGTAAAGGGGTGGTTTTTGGGGGTGGATCGACTTGAAACTTTGGTGGCAACACTTTTATGATGTTCTGATAATATATTTGTAATATCAAAGTGGTGGCACTACGGAAAGGCCTTGGCCTGCAAGGCTAATAGTTGGTCAGCAAATTAGGCATTCCCGTGTAGAAGTAGAAGCAAATCCAGAAGTAACTGTTAACGAACAAGTAACGAATAATATTGCCAGTGCGAGTCTAAGTACAGGTGTAACAAGAAAGAAAAAGATTTTTCCTTTACAAGAAAAAATTTCTAAAGTGAGACTCCGAAATCCTCGGCAATTGAAAAAAAATAGTGCAGCAATTGCTAGACAGAAAGGGCATAGCTACAAATCGCAAAGTGGTAAAGTGATTCCAGCAAAAACTGTAAATTTGGGCGAACTTTGTAGTAACAAATGTAGATTAAAATGTAGCAGTAAATTCTCTGTAGACCATAGAAATCGCATTCTGCGTGAATTTTATGATCTTGATGTAAATGCAAAAAATGCACTTCTTTTTAAAAGTATCTTACCAAGAACAGTGGCACGCCAGAGAAAGAATGCCGTGAAACATAAGTCAAATTCTTCTTCCTTGCTTCCTTGCTTGAATGATAATCCAGATGTTGTGAATAATCTAATCATGTCTGATGAAGTGATGAGGCACATTTTCATTTAGCGGGTTGTGTCAATAAACAATTTGCGGTACTGGTCAGTAGAAGAGCCTCACGAAATGCATGAAAGGCCTCAGCATTCCGAAAAAGTAACAGTGTGGTGCGGTTTATCTGCCTTCGAGATAATCGGTCCTTACCTTTTTGAAGAAGAGGGTCGGCCATCTTTTCCAATTGTCCCATAGCCTCAGAAAAAAATTCCTTCTTAAACTCTGCAAAATATTGTTCAACAGCTTCTTTGAGTGAATCTTCAGATGCAAAACGCTTTCTCCTGAGATGCTTTTTTAAGTTTTTGAATAGAAAGAAGTCTGACGGACTTAGGTCAGGGCTCTAAGGTGGATGCCTTAACTCTATGAACCACAGTCATTGATTATTTGCTGGACTTTGTTTGCCTTATAAACCCGACAATTGTCGTGCAGCAACAATTTTTTTTGCGAATAAAAATACGGGAGTTTTTCTCCAGATAGTTTTTAAATTTTGAATTGTGTTTCCATAGGCCTCTACATTTATGGTACACCTCCTCTGCATATATTCAAAAAGCAAGACTCCTTCAGCATCCCAGAAAACTGTTGCCATCAGTTTTTTCCAGGCAATTGTATTTTGGATTTTGTGACAATGGAGAGCACTTATGAACCTACTGCAAGGATTCCTGTTTAGTGGGAGGGTCCCAATGATGTTCCCAAGTCTTATCCCACGGTGATAATTCGAGAAAAAGATTTCTGTCGCTCTCTCAACGTGGCCAAATTTTCTTGAAAATTTTCTTTTCTCAACAGTTTTTGCTCAGGTGTAAGTAATATGAGAATCCACTGTGCTCTTTAAATTCCTTTTTTTGACGTAGAACACAAGCTTCTGTCGTTTCCGGTTTCCCTGTTTGCCAAATTAAATGGAACACCGTGTATATTTATACATTTTTGGAATCTCCATTTAATACTAAGATGTATGTTAGTATCCAATTTGATACATTTTGATGACAAAGTAAATTCTTGCAGAAAAATGTATGGCAGAGTAAAAATAGGCCAAAGTTACGGTGCTGCCCAGGGAAACTAAAGCAACTGTCAAGTAGTAATAAAAGAGAGAAAGAGTAAAAAATGGCTAACAAGAATAGAAGTGTTTGGGATAGAAACAAACAGAAGGGTTAGGGGGATTGAAAATAGAAATAAAGCTCGAAATAAGGAAGATAGAACCGCAAAAGCGAACAACCGAGGAAATTCCTTAGGGGAAATCAGAATAGTAAGCATGAAAAAACAAATAACAATGGTGACAAAATGATCACCTTTGCTGCAAGTAAAAAGTTAATAGTCAAAACTACCTTCTTTGACCATAGAGAGATAATACAGAGGTACCTGGATTTCACCGGATGGAAGATACATAAATCAGATAGACCATCTGCTCATTGAAGAAATACATAAAGATAAAATAACCAATGCAAGAACCTACAAAGGAGCAGACATTAAGTCCGACTACATACCAGTAAGGGCAGATCTTAGGCAAGAGGTACAAATGTGCACGAGGCTAGCTAATAGAAGAACAAGGAACAAGGAACTCTTAAAAAACGAAGGAAAGCCATTGATAGACAGAATATACAGGGTGTATGAAAAAAGCCGACAAATAGGCACACCATGGGAAGCAGCATTAAGAAGTAAACAAAAAACTCTAGTCCCATTTTGCTGGTAACCCTCTAGTTATCGAGTAATTGATAGTCTTAAGTAGGATACTAATTTTTTTAATAGGGCAAATTATTATTAAATGACAATGGCTGGTCATAGTTTAGGCAACAGGAAATACAACCAGTTAATATTTTAGCATTTTTTGCTTGGAGTTTGGCTGTAATGTGTTTTCAATTAAAGCAAATTCTTTGCTTCTGAAAGCTTTAAAAGGTTTTGCAACGCTGCACTGTTTCTAAGTAACTACTGGAAAATTTGAAATTGTTTTTATGTAGATCAACATTGCTGTCCTGTCATTTTGACTTGTCAGCAATAAGCAATTGTCTGTTTTAATAATTTCGAAAATTGTCCGTTTGTTTCATTATTTTGTTGTGTTTTGGACGGATGAATCCACTTTTACTCGCAACGGCACCAATAGAGTGACGAGAACCCCCATGCTATTTATCAAACCCATCATCAGGTGCGATTTAGTGTAAACGTTTGAGCCGGAATTCTTCATACTACATTAATAGGACCACATATTTAATATTTTACCCCAACGTTTAACTGCAAACAATTTTGTGGAGTTTCTGACTAACAACTTGCCGGATTTATTAGAAGACATCCCTTTAGCAACCAGAGGAAGTATGTGGTTCCAAATGGATGGAGCACCAGCTCAGCGGGGAATTCAAACAAGAAGCTGGTTAAATGAGGAGTTCTCTGAGAGATGGATTGAACGAAGTGGGTCGGCAGAGTGGTGTGCAAGAAGTACGGATTTAAGCTGTCTTCTTCTTATGGGAAACTTTAAAAGAGCTTGTCTACCAAGAAGAAATAAACAGACAAGAGCAGCTGATAGAAAGAATGCAGCAAGCAGTCGCCACAATAAGAGAAAATAATATGTTACAGACCATGATACCATGAATGACGGCATCATTCGCCGAGTGAGAATGTGTCGAGATGTTGGAGGGGGTCATTTTGAACAGTTATTATAAATTGTTATCTAGTTTTGAATAAAAATTTGGTTTTTTAGTTTAGTTCATTATTTTTTAATTGTAAATAGTAACATTGGTAAAAAGTAAAGTTGTAGCAACGTTGCCAAATTTAAGAAACTTTAATCGAAGATATTGTGGAAACTATGAGTTTGATGCCAAAATGCCGGAAGCTTCTTGTTCGGTTTTTGATGTAGTTTCTCATGATGTTACTATTTGTCGGCTTTTTTCATACACCCTGTATACCCCAATAAAGATGAGTTGGGAAAAGAAAGAAATGCCAAATGAATGAGCACAAACACTAATTCAACCCATATATAAAAAAGGAAACCCTTCCCACCCCTACAATTACAGGCCTATCACGCTGTTAAACGTCATAAAGTCCTTTCAAAATTGATCATCGAAAGGGTTAAAAGATTATCAGGACCAAATTTTTGCCTTAACACACATGCACAAGGAAAATGCTGGAGAAACAATAGAGGTACCTATATTGTTTAATATACCTCTACACATGGCACTTATTGATTTCAGGCAGGCGTATGACAGCATCAAAAGCAAAATTTGTTTAGAATATCTGCAAGAATGCAACTATCCATGGGATTTAATCCAAGTGATGGAAATGACGCTTAAAGGAACAGTAAATCAGGTCAAAATAGGAACAGAACTATCGAAATCTTTTACCAGAAACAAGGGATTAAAACAGGGAGATCCCTTATCAACAGTCCTATTTAATCAGTACTAGAAAGCATAAGAAAAAGTAAGATTAAAAGAGCAGGAACAATAATGAAAAACTCCCACCAGTATCTTGCGTATGCGGATGATGTCGCAATAATCTCAAGAACAAAAGAAGAATTTGAGACCGCAATACAGACTAGCCACGGAACCCTAGAAGTTAGGACTGTATATTAACGAAACAAAAATGAAATATCTACTATCAGGCAGCAGGTTACAAGATAATGAACAATTGAAAATTAAAATGAACGAAAAACGCTACATGATAGAAAAAGTTGAAAGTGCGGTATTCAACTCCTAAGAGTTGAAATTACAAACAAACGAACTACTTACCCAAAAATAGAAAGAAGAATTATGACAGGGACAAAAAGTGCAGCAGGCTTGCATAATATACTAAGGGCAAAAAACAAATGTATCTAATCTTAATCAAAAAACGAGTATATCAGACCATAAGACAGTAGCGGCTTCTCCTAAGGGTCAATTGGTCAATGACCCTCTAAAAATATCTAAAAAATAATATAGTAATTGTAAATAATATTCTAAAATGCATAACAATAATTCTTTTATAAATTTTACGTCTACATTGATTTTAAATTGTCTGCACTTTGTATTCGCCCGAGCGCACGAGATATTTACAGCAAGCTGGCCGTATTTCAAATTGACCATATACAGCGCTTATGGCATATGGGGAAATGCATGTTAAGAGAAACAATGACAGATATAGTGATTTTATTGAGTAAGAGCGAGAGTCTCCTCTCGCTTCTATGTCGGCAATAGTGTCGACGGCCGAACCGCATTAATCACAGTTTCTCCAGTTACTTATTTATGTTTTCTTAATCAGCGAGTGCTGATTAGATCGATACGGAGAAAAATGCATTACAAGCAGGGATCAAAAATGGTTTAGTTTTCCAATTCTTTAGCAGGAACAGGAAGTGTTTTGTGTGTGTTTGTAGTTGAAAAAATTGAAAAAATATATTTTCTTCAAAATGAGCACTGTTCAAGAGAGGCCTTAAAGACAGAAGGAAGATTGAATTATGAAAGCCGTCTAGAAAAAAAGAAAAGTGGGCGACCGAAACCAAAAATGAATTTGCCGCAAACAACTAAGGACAGGGGTAAAGACATCAACAGATACTTCAAAGAATCAATGTACAAGGTGGTCCAAATTGGACACTTTTGATAGGAAACACCAATTTCTAGAGGAGATAGAAAAAAACTAACCTACATGTTACGAGCTCGATTTTTGTGAGAAAGTGAATGCCGAAAACCGCACATCGATATCTTGAACTGTTTAGAAGATATAGGGTGGTTTTCAATGTTGTGCATTTTTGACCCACCCCCGTAACTTATTTATTTATGAATATTTTTTGTTTCTGTAAAAACATTCTTAAGGCACTTTTTTTAAAGGAATCCAATGGTGTCCCAAGTTTTTTTGTAAAAAGAATGGTTTTGAAGATATGACATAAACTTGTATTTTTCTTATGGACTACCCTATATATTTTTGCATATTCTTTTTCTAAATACCGTGAATTTATCTTATTCTGAAACATGCAAAGCGCACACATACGTTTGTTGCTGGGGCGACGTAATAATTAAATGACAGCAATGTATTGGAGCGTGTATTTTATTTTGAAACATAGGTTGTCAAAACAATTATTATTAATTTCAGCTTGTTATCTAAATGTTGATTTATTAAAAGTTAATAATGTGCTAATTGTAATTATCCATAAAGAATGTATAGTGTAGAAGAAAAACTGTTATTAGTGACCTGGTATAACTCAAATATGAGGTTGAGAAGAGTAGCAGATTTGTTTCAAATTACATATCCAGATCGTTCAAGACCTAGTCCAGCTACAATAAGCAGGTTTGTACGTAAGTATAAAAATACTGGGTGCATCGTTCCTAACCATAAGAAAAAGAGTAGACCAAGATATGTTATTACTGACGCCAAAAGAGATGAAATTCTACAAGCAATCGAGAACAATAACGTGCTCTCTACAAGAGCTTTGGCACTAACTGCAAATGTAAGCAAATATGCCGTTCATAAACTACTAAAATGAGAACATTTTAAGTCGTATCATTTTCAAAACCATCAGAAGCTAATTGCGAATGATGAAGAAAAAAAAACCAACTTTTGCGAAATCATGATGGATAAGATTAATAATGATGACACTTTACTACGCAGAATTTGCTTTACAGATGAAGTAACATTTTATTTACATGGTGAAGTTAATTCACAAGAACTCAGCGGCCCCAAAAAGTTAATGTTTGGGCTGGGATGATTGGAAACCATATCGTAGGACCACCGTTTTCTATTGAGGGCACTCTTATAGGAGAAAGATATTTAGAATTGCTTGAGCACAGAGTTGTGCCGGCCCTCATCGCCTTAAATATTGATGGTGAGGTTTGGTACCAGCATGATGGCACGCCTGCGCACAATTCCCATATAGTCAGAAGTAGATTGGTCCGCAAGGTCACCCGACCTGTCTCCAAACGATTTCTTTCTTTGGGCTTGTATCAAAAATAAAGTTTTTAATGGAGAACCTCTAAACAATATTGACCAACTAAAAAACAGAATACGAATGGCTGCAAGAGAAATATCCCCTGTGCAAATACAAAATACGATAAACGATTTTTACAATCGCTTAGTATACTGTTTGGCCGTCAATGGCGGCATTTTTGAACATTTGTTAAATTAGTTTTTAATTTTGTTCTATTACCTTAAATTTAGTTTTGTTATGTATGTACTTAATTTGTTTCATTACATTAAATTTATTTTTTTCTATGTACGTAATTAATTTTTTTAAATTTTGTTCCATTACTTTCTTTCTCCTATGTTTCAAAATAAAATACACGCTCTGGTGCATTGCTGTCATTTAATTGTTGCGTTGCTCTGACAACGGGCCTATGCGTGTGTTTTGCATGTTTCGGAATAAGATAAATTCACGGTATATAAAATACTTGCTACTTTCCTTTTTAAACATTTATTTTATAACAGCTGTAAGTTTATGTCGTTTTATTGTTCAACATGGCACTCCAGATTAACAAAATTCATCTATAGTATTTTAGAAATAGCAATAAGAAAAAATACAAGTTTATGTCATAGCTTCAAAACCATTCTTTTTACAAAAAAACTTGGGACACCATTGGATTCCTTTAAAAAAAGAGCCTTAAGAATGTTTTTACAGAAACAAAAAATATTCATAAATAAATAAGTTGCGGGGGTGGGTCAAAAATGCACAAAATTGAAAACCACCCTATATCTTCTAAACAGTTCAAGATATCGATGTGCGGTTTTCGGCATTCACTTTCTCACAAAAATCGAGCTCGTAACATGTAGGTTAGTTTTTTTCTATCTCCTCTAGAAATTGGTGTTTCCTATCAAAAGTGTCCAATTTGGACCACCTTGTACAGTTTGTGCGATTGGATATGCGGGTGAACGATAAAAATGCTTTTTTTTGTTATCCGTGTCTATTGTTTTCAAATGATGTTAATTGGGCAAAAGTTGGAGTAACCGATATTAAACATTTAAAAGAAAAAATTAAAAAGCATGCTTGTTCCGCCACTCATATAAATAGTTCCATGAGTTTTGCTAGTGTAGGACGTGTTGATATAAGACAACAACTTGATAGTGCGTAGTCTACTTCTAGCAAAAGAGGGGAAATAATTTTTTAAGTTTTTTTTTATATATACCTTGTACATCATACAAAATACAAAGTCACTTCCATCCATTGCGGTGTAGACGAACATAACATAATTGCTTCCAGCAGTGTTGCCTAATATTTCGGAAGTCGGTACGACTGCTTTGTCTTGTAACACGAAGTTTCGTATACCGGGCGATCTTTTTCAATCCGGAACATAGGAGGTTACCATGACTAACCTTGACAATGACATTTTTAATTAAAATCATCAAAACATAAATTCAATTGTCAATTTAAATTAAAATATTTAATTAATTAATTAATTTAATTTTGAAAGTTTTTACAACTTAGGAACAACAGACAAATCGTTTTCAATCTGCAACATACAAATTGACAAAAAACGGGGCAAATTATTGAATTTAATTGCATTTTAAGTACAAACTAAAGATTAAAAACAAATTGAACGTTTTCTTCATTATTCATGCCTACAACATTTTCTTCTACTGCACCATTTCCAGTTCGCGTACTGCCTATTATTTTTGCAAGTTACTAAAATAAGATGTAAATAATATTAAATAGAATTAGGTGCCTCCTCTACTTTAGGTTGCTACACTTCCTGTATGTTACAAAACTATGTATCGTTGGCATGGATGGGTTGCGGCTGTTCTTATACCTAACAGAAAATAAATCAAGCACATTTCTTATACTGCCTCCAATGTAAAACGTTTTTACTATGAAAACTTTTTCTTCAATGGTACAATTGAAATTCATTTTGCAAATTAAGTTTGACAACTTAGAAACAATAGAGAATTTAAAGTCAAGGATATAGTTCTTATATTCTAAGCTTACTACGGAACCGCTCAGTGGCGTATCCAGAAATTGCTCATGGGGGGGGGGGGCAGGTCCATACTTCAAACCCAACTCCAGCCCCCCCCCCCCACTCGCCACCCGCACATGACCTAGTTTCCTACCCCTAATTCCAGTCTAAACCTAGACCTGACATAAGCATGGTTTCTGTTGGTGCAGTCGGGTTCCCAAAACGTGAAAGTCGGTACAGTTATTATTGTTATTAATAAAAAACAATAATACACCTAATTTTTTTATTTTTCATTGAAAAAAATATGTGTATAATATTTATTTTCATTGCTTCGTGTTTGCTATTGAACTGGTCTGGGGGGGGCGGGCAATTGCCCCCTTTGCCCACCCCCCCTCGATACGTCACTGGAACCACTCGTTTTCAACGAAACCCTGCGATCAGGCAAAACCAATAACTAGTTCCACCGGAATGTCTTCTATTCTGTTCTTTCGCATTATACTAATGGTTGTTTATCACTTTCTTCTGGCTTAGTTACGGAAGGCAAAGAAATGTGCGTTTGAAAGTGCGTTCCGTAGTAACCTTAGAATTTAAGAACTATAGTCATATTTATGGCCTCTATGTTCCGGATTGAAAATGATCACGGGGTATAAATAATGAGGTTTAAGCGCGAGATAATTTTTTTAATTAAAAATAAAAATCTATAATTCTGTAATATACTATAAGTTAGCTAGTTATTCTTTATAAATCTTATTAAAATAATAGGTATGTTTTTTAATTTAAGTAGAATCTAGCTACCTAGTCAGTTAAAGTTAATGTATTTCGGTCATATTTTGTTTTATAAAAAATAATTAATAACCATGGAGGATAATCAACAAACATTCGAGAATTAATTTCGGGAAGCAGAAAAAGCAAAACATTAAATATTATTAATGAGGTAGAGGAAATAATTAAAAATATTAAAATTAAAGAAGATTCAATTACAACTAAAACCGATTTGAAATACCTTTAGGTTGAAAATTTGGACAGTTAGTTTTAAAATTAGGGCAGATAGGGTTGTTAGGAAAATTTTATTAAATAAAAAAAGAAAACTGATTTCTTATTTAGTTTTTTTTTGTAAATTTTAATTTAAAATTATTTCTGGTTAAACTAAAATAATACTTCAGAGAATTAGCAATATTGCAAAAGTACAAAAATAGTTTTTATGGTTTAATAAACCTAAGTGATATTGGCGGGGTCTTCCGTCAGCCCCTTAACATGAACTGTAAACTAAACAAAATTGTTGTTTGTTGTATGTTACAAGAAGATATATGTACATTACTGCATTAAAATACAGTAACCTGAGGCAAACTGACGGGTAAATTACTTTGGAGATTAACCGAGATGTTCTTATAATATTTATATATTGTTTCTTACGTTGTTTATGCGTCCATTTCACTAATAAATAGCCTCGAGAAGACACCTTAACCTTTGCACTACAACAACACTTCTACAAGTAATCGCGTTGAATTATAGTTAAATCCGTTAATCCTTAATACTTATTACCACTTTTTAAACTTTTTATGCAATTTTATTATTTAAAAACAATTAGAAATACTAAAGGTAACAGGAATTAAAGAGACTAGTGAGATGATTACTGGCAAATAAATTACAGATTACAGATAAATTACAGAAAATAAGCAGTATTTAAAAATTATACACTAGCACTTAAAAATTTTAGAATAATATTCACAAAAATGAATCTCTTTTCAATTTTTTCCTAATATATTAACCACTAACTGCGATGTTGATAAAATTCGTTTATGGGGAATTAATAGGCATTCGAATGAGCAACTTTGCTCTGATTTATCCATATTCATCTCTTAAAATAAACCATGTACTTAAACTGTGCCTCGAAAAATTGGAAGCTATACTATGTTGGAAACCTGGATACCTGCAGCCAAGAATTCTGTACAGCAAAGGCTTTTGAAATTTGCATTTGAGGAGAACATTTAAATTTTTTGTCCACTCTTCCCATGAAAATCCGAGATAGTGTCATGGATTTTTCACCTATTTCGTCATTTTGACAAGAAAATAGAGAGTAGAATTTTTCTATCCAAACTGTATGTTAATAGTACACTTAAGAAAAATTGTTGTTTGAAATTAAAGAATGACAAAAAATTGCAATTACCTTCCAGCTATTTAGGTACGTGTCTGTACACAGACTTTCTGTGGTCAATTTGTATTAACAATTACTCCCACATTCAGTTGGGTCAAGGGCTACTTACCCGTTAAATTGTAGCTTTCTACGAGCTCTATTTGCAGTTTTCAGCTTTAACTCCTCACCCCACCCCTATATTGATAATTGGTTAGCAAAGTACTGCCACACTCATCTGAGACAAGAGCTACCCATCTGTAAAATTTCATGGTTCTGGCCCCCCTTTATGACGATTTTAACAATAATTATTCCCAAACCTATTTGATTCAAGCGCTACCTGCCTGTAAAATTTCAGGTTTTTACGAGCATTAGGTATTTGTTATCTGCACCACTTTCCCCCCAATTATGGCAATATTTGGTCAAAATTTATTTTTCACGGTGAAAAAAAGACAAACTTCGCGTATCGATAGTAATGCATAGATGTTGAGTTTTTTGGACAGTTGTACAATATGGTAATTTGTTTTATAAAAAATACATCTTAGAAGCTTACTAACTTCCAAAATTCTTAAAAAGCTTGATTCTTAAAAGATTCTGAATAATTTTGAAGAAACTTACAAGATGTGTTAATACATGACAATCATAATAAATAATATATAAAATCTATAGAGGGTATTTTAAAAATTGCGGATAAACTCTCTGGCAGGCTATTTCGGGATACCCGAGTACGAATAAAATAATAAAAAAATTATTTAGGCAATATTAGCGTATTAAAATCAAAACTTTGGAATTCCATATTTTCAAAAATTAAGAGAAAGAATCTTTTTGATATTTTTCTCGTACTCAGCGTGCTAGCAAATTTATCCGCCATTTTAGAAACACCCTGTATATATAAATAAAATTTTACGATAATAGTATAATATGCAATTCATTATGAAGCGAGAAAGCTGACGAATTTCAAAATTGAAGCTTTACACACGTGGGTGTGTACTGTGTACTGTATTTTCTAATATCAGAAAAAAGATTGTCTATATTATTTAAATATAATTTTACTTACGCACTGAGTTTTCATTATCGTACTAGGGCGAACTTTATAACACTGTTTAGACTGCGTAAAAGCCTACTTTACGCACGGCCGTAGAAAAATACTCTTTACCATCCATACCTTTGTCATTTCTTTTATGTTAAGCGCTTTTTATATTGTGTTTAAAGGTATCAAACGAATTCCAAGTTCTGAACCTAAATTAGAATGTCATTATTATGATACGTACGAAGGAAACGGTTTTAAAAAAGGGGCTTACAAACTTATCAAGGAAGATCAACCTGTTTCAATTTAATATTGGGGTTTTTTAGACAACGTTCAACACTTGTGTCGTGGTAATCGGAAACGTAAACGCGATATAAAACATGCGAGTACTGCCAAATCGTAAATGGTAAAACAAAAGTCTATGATAAAAACACCGGCCAACGAAGTATATAAAACATGTTCTTTAGAAGACGAACATCCATCTCTTATGCCCATACTTTTACCACAAGATCATAAACAAGTTTGCAATACTTTACGAAATGAAAAAGAACGTCGATTATTATCCAGTGATGATATTATAGGACTATATTTAATAACCAAAGAATTGGGTGGTTACGTGGAAAAACTAGAACTACTTCCAGAATTCTTTGCAGTTGTTAGTAAGGATTATTTAGATTTGAGGAATTGACCAGTTTATTCCTTTTTACGATACCACGTTTAATTTTTATTTGTCTGTTTTAACGTCTAAACATCCTTTATTGGAAGGAGGTCCTGTAATACCTCTTGCGAATCTTCTCCACCATACTAAGAGAAAAGGAGAAAAACTGATCACTAAAGTGAAATTTTAAAACGTAACAGTAGTCTTATCCAAGATTTGTATTATTTCTATCGCAAAGGTACACGGATTGCAAATTAAATGGATGGTTCCTGGTTATTCAGGTGATTGTAGTTTTGGTGGCAATACTTTTATGATGTGTTAATAATATATTAATTTACAATATCAACTTGGTCGCACCAGGAAAAGCCCATTTTTTCCGAAATCGCTCAAGAGTAAAGGGGTGTGTTTTGGGAGTGGATCGGGTTGAAACTTTGGTGGCAACACTTTTATGATGTGCTAATGATACATTTGCAATATCAACTTGGTCGCACCAGGAAAAGCCCTTTTTTCCGAAATCGCTCAAGGGTAAAGGGGTGTTTTTTGGGGGTAGATCGGGTGTAAACTTTGGTGTCAACACTTTTATGATGTGTTAATCATACATTTACAATATCACAATTGTTAATTCGTTTTATGCATTTTATTCAGTAATTTGGTTAATAATAGTGCTGTTAAATGAGTGAATATCATGTTAGTTTTGTATTTAATCATCGCTACTAGATCTTAGGTAGGTATTAAATTTAAAAAATCGTTCATCTATGTATTAAAAGTATACTTATATGGTACCCCTAGAACGATAATTTAAAAATCTATCAAAAAAAAAAATAAAATATACAGGGTGTTGCATTTAAAATAAGAAAGTTGAATATCGCCCTTCAAAATAGTTAACTGATATTGAGAAAGTTATAATGGGAAAATATAGCTTTTATAATGCCATTTAAGAATATATATTATAGTTTATTGGGTGTAATATTAATAATAAAAGCACTATAAGCTGGGGCCTTTTTTATAAATCGGACGGTATATATTGGTATGATCTTCCACTTTAAACAAAAATTATATACAATTTTAAATTTTCCAGCTAGCTCAAAATATCAAAATTTAATTAACCTTTAGAGAATCTCTTAACCCAGGTCGCCAAAGGGATCGCTTTTGTGAATTTCAATTTTTATAAAAAAATTCACAAAGATATTTTTAAATAAACACCTTCCAAATTATCCAAAACAATAATTAACAACAAGTTCTAATAAATAACTAAACATAAAATTAAAATTAATAAGTTTATCAACTACCTTTCACTGACAACTTTAACAACACACCTTCCCCTGTTTCGTCGCCAAAATTCACTAGCTTCTCAATTACTTCCTCGTTTTATCACCCGTAACAAACCAATTCCAATTACATTAAACAGCTTATCCAACTTCTTTTTAATAAATCCATAATTATAATTATTATTCCAAGTAAGTATTTTATTTTACGATTATTCCATATTTTACAATTCCAAAATTACATTTTTTTATATGATATTTATAATCTTCCAATTAACTTTTAATTAAATAATGGTTTTATTCGCTTTTAAGCTATATTTATATGAAATTAATAGTTATTTACGTAATCAGTTATGAAAAGAGCGATATTGTTTGACGAGTCGTAAGTTTGCCAAAACGAGCGACAGCGAGTTTTGCAAATTACGTGAGTTCATTAAACCACTGGCAGTACTGAACTCTTTTCACATAATCTGGACCTAACAGCTCCTGGTACATTTGTAATTTGTATGGATGCGAGTGAATATCCTTTTTTAAAACATTGTACAAAGTTGTTGTACGAATGTCTAGTTCTTGGGAAAGCCTTCGAACTGAAGATGTAGGTCGCTCTTCGATCGCGTTTCTAACCATATTGACAACATGTTCCGTGCGAAGTCTAGGTCTTCCACCTCCCCGTTGTTTATCAGTTGAAGCAGTTTCCCGAAAATTTGCAAGTGATCTGCTCAACTGCTTCCTAAACTGATTATGGTTAAACACTACATTTGGAAACCTCAATCTGAATTCATTTTTAGAAGCTTCGATCGAGTATTGCCATTCTCCATTTTCCAGTACTCCATTGCGAAAATAACTTTCGAGCATAAATGCTTTCTGTTGCGGCGTAAACATGATTTCAAAACTGAACAAACCTAAACGCGCTATGACAGTACTCAATGACGTTTCATAAAACTAGTTGACGTTTTCCAAGCTTCATTGTGTTGCACGAATTAATCAAAGATATAAAATTTTGTTTTTAAAGGCAACTGGGATGACGACTGTTTGTGAACACACGTTATTTAAAATTAACGATTACAAACATTTTTTTACATTAAATTTACATTTTATTTAAGGTGTTTATTTATTAATATTATCCTAATCAAATTATAACTTCCTGTATTAAGAAACTCTCCAAATATATCATATCAATATATTTGCAAATGTTTAAACATTTTCGTTGCATTTTTATGAGAATATTTAAAATCACAAAAACTGCAATACCAGTAACTTTTTCCACAATCACTTTTTAATATAAAATATCTCCACACTACTGACTTTTTAGTCATATTGTATTTTTAAGTAACCGCCAAATTAGAGCACTGGCACATACACAGGTTATTGCTGCATAACACAAACGATAACTGACTAGTGACTACACGCAGTAGATTGAACTTTCCTGTAAACCTAAAGGAATTCCCTAGCCTCCACTAACTAATGACTTACATAAAGATAGCGCATACACCTAGGCGAAATCCCTAACTTATATAGAGTACTATACTATAATCTGCATATCATAAAAGAAAATGCAAATCCTGGGCGATTTCGATCTTTTTCAAACACTGCATACTAACTTACGCTTACATACAGGTATATTAAATTAATAAATTTAGCGGGAATTCAGTAATAATCTGGCAAAACGTATTTTAAATGCCTCATTAGAATGAAATGTGACTTCCTGCAAGTGTTTTTTGCACATGTGGTTATGATAATATAGCACTTTCCCGGTTTTTAGTAACTTTCCCCATCTTTGGGGTATTTCCGGGAACGTTCCCGACTGCCTGTATCGTAAATCCATGAACGAGTTTAATGAATCGGTTTCTAAAAACATACATTTTGAATAAAATTATTGATTGTGTGAAATTTTGCGGGATCTTTGAAATTGCATTGCGCGGGCATGCTGAAAGTGATATGTCCGATAATCCGGGAATATTTCGGGGCCTTATAGATTTCGTCACGGAATCAGATGCAATATTTAAAGAACACATTGAGAAAAGCACAATATTTAAAGGACTATCAAAGACAATTCAGAATGAAATATTAGATGCCATGCTGGCTGTAGTACGTGAACATATAAAAAACGAGATTAACCAAGCAAATTACATCGCAATTCAAGTTGATGAGACCACTGATAGCTCTAATAAAACGCAAATAATATTTATTGTACGATACGTATTGAAGGGCATTGTGCATGAAAGATTTTGGAAATTTGTCAATCCTCCAGGTACTACAGCGCAGCATTTAACGGACGCTATAATGGCAGAACTCCAAATATAAGAAATTAGTGAATCACTCGATAAATTAATAGCCGAAAGTTACGTTGGTGCAGTGGTAATGAGTGGCAGGCTGCGAGGTGTTCAGGCAAAAATTAAAGAATATTATCTGTTTGCAAATTTTATTCACTGTTATGTCCATCAACTAAATCTTATACTCCAAAAAGCGGCTAATCAACATAAACCGATTAAAATATTTTTTGCAAATTTGCATGCTTTCTCTTCTTTTTTCGGCCGAGCGCCAAATCGCACGGAGGTTCTGGATAGGGTAGTTAAGGTGAGATTACCTAAAGCTGCGCCTACGCGATGGGCTTTTAATACGAAGTGCGTTGAAACTGTTTATATTCATAAAGATGATAAATGCTGTTTAGAGCAAATCATTGACGAAGAAGAAGATACCAATAACATAAATCAAGCTGGTGGTCTCAAAGGCTATTTAGAAGATGAAAACTTTTTGTATTGGTTAAATTTTTTTCATAAAATAATGCCCCACGTGGATGTATTATTCAAACAATAAATTATTGATGTTATATCGGTCAAAAACTACATAATGTTCTTCAATGACAGTATTCAAAGAGTTAGAAATGCTATTTTAGAATCAAGAGACCCAAATACATCAACGAAAAGGAGAACTGCTGCGGAAGATCCTAGACGCAGAATTGCACTTGAAATTTGCGACATTGTGTTATCTGAAATTCGACACAGATTTGGATTCAATGATCATCGTATGATTTCACAATTATTCCATACAGAAAAATTTGAGACCTATACTAAGTACTAGCTTTCCTCAAGATAATTTGAATCTAGTGAAGTCTAATTATCCTAAAATTAATATTTCAAAATTAAAATCAGAACTAGAAGTGATATACTCTCGTGAGGATTTCCGTAATAGTGCCGGTGCAGTTGCCATACTACAATTGTTCATAAATATGAATTTGTCAGAAACATTTTCTGAAGCAGTACAATTATTAAATATCTTGTGTACACTACCTATGACAACCGTGGAAAGTGAGAGATGTTTCTCAACTTTAAAGAGAATAAAAACTTTTTTGCGTAATACAATGGGACAATCTAGACTTAGGGCCCGATTCTCAACTTATCACTTCATATCATATCACGATGGTGATAAATTTATATCAT
The DNA here is from genome assembly GCA_963082815.1 of Melanotus villosus. Lineage (NCBI taxonomy): Eukaryota > Metazoa > Arthropoda > Insecta > Coleoptera > Elateridae > Melanotus > Melanotus villosus. The sequence continues at coordinate 49,630,587 of OY720421.1, read as the reverse complement.
ATCACTTGTTAATATTAAATACTATTCTCAATTACAAGGTGATATGATATAAATGAATGAGAAAATGTGATATTATATATTCAGTACGTTGGCAACATTAGCTGTCAATATTACAAAATTTGAAGTTTGGCGTAAAAAGATTTCAAACATTCGTATATTTTTGACGAAGCGACTTCGAAATGTCATCGAAACGGAAGATTTTTACGTTACAAATGAACAAAATTGCAAACTGCTTGAAATTATGCAGGAAAATACCAATTTAAATAGTGGTACGTTTACCGATTTAAAATCGAACGGAATTCTATGGGAAGAACTTTCAAACATTTTAAATGCTTCTGGGGGTGCCAATAAAACGGGTAAAGAGTGGAGGAAAGTATGTACCTATATAATTTCTATTACAAAGATATCAGTTGAAAATAAGACAATAATTTATGTAATTTACATTATTCCCTATTTACACATTTTATTAAAGTGCTGGAAGGATATGAAAAGAAATGTAAAAGAGAAAGTATCAAAACATGCTAGTACAGTAAGGATGACCGGAGACCCCATGTACATAGAACCCCATTGACTGAAGAACACATCACTCGATTTGTAGGTAACTCTGCAATTTATGGGCATTCCGATATTTTGGAGTCAGGAGTCACTATTAGATATGGTACCAGTTACCAGCAAATAATTTGCTAGTTGAAACGGAAGAGCGTGAAAGTGTGTTTGTAAACTATGGACTAATATTTTAATTAGTTTCAAATGATAATTATTTTACAGCATCTGAAAATATAGAGAACACAACAACTTTTGAGCCGTGTGAAACTTCAACACTGGCCAAAAAGAGAACGCTACCGAATGCAACAAACTCCCAAAAGAAATAAGAAACGAACCACTGAACGAATTATAGAGCATAGTAAAAACAAATTAAGTATTGAAAAGGAATATTAGGAAAAAAAATTAGCTCTTTTGGAACGCGATGTAATCGCAAAAGAACAAATAGCTGATGCTCTAACTAAAATCAGCAAATCTTTTTCTTAGATAGTTATTCTTTTTTTAAATTAGGATCAGTTATAAGGCTTATAACAATTTACTTAAGTGTATAAACGTATTTATTTCGTTTAGTGTTTTTTATAAAAAAATTTAATTAAAATATGTTCCAATAATACGTCTTTGAATTATTCCACCACGATTAAATATTCGATTTGGTGCATCAGCATCTATTATCGCATTTTGATTATTGTACATTCCATAATCCAAAATTTCATCCAAATTATCATTTGCTTCATCTATTTCTTCAATATTGTAAGCCAAACACATATTATGGAGGACAACATAAGTATTAATAATTTTGGATGCTACATTTGGAGCATAATGTAATACGCGGTGTTTGAGTAAACATATGAACCTATTTTTTAAGACTCCATTACATCTCTCTATAGTTCTTTTTGTTCTGATGTGAGCATCATTAAATCTTGATTCCGGTGATTCATTTATAGGATTTGCTAATAGTCATTAACCGTGGCTATAAGGGATACCCAGCATCCCCTAAAAGCCAAAAATGTCTGTCGTCATCCTCATGTCTTCTTTGCAAGAAAATATTTACGTTTGAATTCCTCCAAATGAAAGAATCATGCGTACTCCCAGGATATCTAGTATTAATATTTAATATTTTCATGGTATGGTCACATATTAACTGGACATTTATTGAATGGTAGCCCTTCCTGTTAATACGAATACATGAGGTAATATATCAGGGTTCCTACTGTTAGGTGAAACTATTGCAACGTGCGTACAGTCAATACATCCTATAACTCCTGGGAAATGATATTTTGTATAAAATTCATTCCTGGCTCTCATTAATTGTACTTCAGAAGTAGGAAATTTTACCCACTCCGGAAATAAAATCCTATTAACAAAGTCTGCCACTTCTGTGACACACCTGCTAACAGAACTTTGACTAACTGCCAAATTTATGTAGTTTCCGACGTCCGTTTGGTATCCACCAGTTGCAAAAAATCTGAGCAATCAGCATTTAACTATAAAGAAATATTTCGACAAACTAAAAACAGGCATTGCGAGTAGGAGTACCTTTGTTTTAAGGTCTAACGCCCATTTTTTACCAGGAGGACGTATACGTTCCCTCATTCTTTCAATTAATAATGTTGCCAATTCGTTATTTACTCTAAATAATTTTATAAAACGTTTTTCATTCAAGTTAAGCGCATTGAACCTTGGCCGAATATGTCTATGCACTTCATTTTCAACATGTTCAACAAGTAATAAATCAAGGTATTCGTCCATTTTTTAAATTTGAAAGCAATGAAAGTTTACTGTAAAAATATGATCTCACTAAATATCACCGATTTCACCATCAAAATACCAGGGGAAATAAAGTGCATTGTCTATGTTGAGTATTGAGAAAACATTAGTGAAGAGTTCCAAATTTCAACGAAAGGGTCCTGAACTATTTTTCAGAAATGAAGGATAGGAGGATTGAGTTGAAGTATAAGCAGGTATAAAAGGTAAGGTCTCACATTAAATATCAATATTAATTTTTAGTGCTTAGAAAATATCTTTTCCAAAAGGCTCGATGCCAAGGTATTGCATGCGGAATCCCATAAAATAAACCCAAAATACCTGAATGGTTTTGGAAAAGATGATTTATTGGTTTGATAATTTTGATGAATACGAGTCTCTCAAAGAGACCGAGGCGAAACCGAAGCATTATTAATTTTGGTCAATGTAGGATAAATATTGATTTTTAATACCATTACCAAAGTTCCAAAATGACCCCCCGCGTTATTGACCCACGAGCCACCACTGCCATAAGACCTATGCTGCTGAAGCATGGGTACGTAGACAAAAAGTCCTTGAAAGAGACCTGGGAGGGAAGGATTCTTAGAACCATTTATGGAGGAATTAAAGAAGGAAAACAGTGGAGAAGAAGATCAAATGAAGAGCTGCAAAGAGTATACAAGGAACCAGCAATTACAAAGATTGTGAATCGCAGTCGATTAAGATGGTTAGGACATCTACAAAGGATGAACGTAGAAAGAAATACCAGTAAAGCATGGTTAGAAGAGCTAGAGGGCATGAACAGAAAAGAAAGGCCAAAAAAACGATTGATGGAGTGTGTAGAAAAAGATTTAGAGAGTGCAGAATTCAGAGATTGGAAAAATCTGGTACAAGATAGGATCAAATGGAGACTAACCGTTAATCAAGCCCTGGGCCTTAAGACCTTGTAGTGGGATTCTGTTTGTTAGCGACGCAGACGGACCGCCTTGGACGATACAATACTGCGCGGCGACAGTCAACTTGCTTTGCCTGAATTTGATTCTGAAGCACTTTCGTCCGTAGCTCCGTAGCAACCGCCGTAGCCCGATGTTGGAGATACGAACATGCCATGCGCGTACGCGCCAAGTAATTTAACCCTTTTAAAAGTCAAGCTTCTGACAAAGTTTTTGTTTGAATATCTAGTGCAAAGACTAGTTATTAAGTTACACTAATTGACTAATTAGTTATCATAGTGTGCTAATAAGTAGGTACTAAATACAGGTTACATTTACTCCATACAATCAAATAATAATAATAAAATAAAGTTTTTTGCATTTTGACAAAAAAAGTGGACTTTTTTTATCAAAAAATCAAAAAGAAAGCAACACTTTTTTTAACAATTTAATTTTACATTTTGCATTAAGTAAGCATGCTTTAAATAAAATATTGTAAATTGTCAGTTTGACAACTGTCAATTCTCAAATCCTTTTTATTCTGTTTTGAGGGATTTAAAATGTAAAAATGCAAAAAAATATTGTGTACAACTCGTATGAAAGCATCTTTTTTTCACTCGTTTGATTGATGCACTCCGGCTTCGCCGTCGTGCATCAAACTTCAAACTCATGAAAAAAAGTATTGCTTTCATTACTAGTTGTACAAATAACTAAAGTAACATCAATTAGTCCTTTTACCCCTCTTGAAGTATTAACCTGTTAAATATTATTTGAATTCAGCACTGTAGAGTTGTTCTTACAGAATGCTTCCAATTATACACGAATTATATTTTTTCTAAAATATTTCTGTTCTGCTTTACGAATTTTAAAATATTTGAATTATAAATTAAAAAGCAAGTATATTCGTTTGATATAGTGGCCAAAATGATTACTTACATGTTTCATCAATTTTTTTTAAACGGGATAACAATTTTTTGTTCAGCTTCAAACACCAACGCTTTACAAATAAATGAATAAGTAAAACGGGTGATGTTATTAAGATGGTGTCTCCACTCCTTCAATTGTTTGTGAACTGTATTATTTGACAAGTTGCGTACTAGTTTCAACAACTGCTGTAAGATGGCGCTAATGACAGTTGAATATTGGCACTAAGAACTGTCAAATTATTTAATTTTGAATGTTTATCACAACTCTTGGCGGCACAGAGTATTTATATTTTGCCGATTTTACCCCAGATTTTTTATCTGATTTTCAAAAATGCCCAGATATTGTTGCTTATGCGTATTATCAAAAACGAATAATGAAGATTTAACTTTATTTGCAGCTCCTAAGGTGAAATTCTGATTTTTTTAAATACATTTTTATTATAACCATTGTATTTGTATTATTTTTCATCGCATTCCCTATTATACTCAATTAGAGGCTTTCCATTAATATTTTTTCTTTTTATTAAAATACCAAAAAATACAAAAACATTAATTGTATTGAGTGCAAATCTTTCTTGCTAGGAAGTGGTACTGAAAACTGTAAACTATAATCAGTTAATTACAGCAAAAATCAGAGAATTTCTTACTTCTCCTTCAGAGAAACAATACAGTTTTTTATTAGAAACTGAGGTTGTAGTAAGTGGAATTTTCAAAAACATACTCCGCAAAAATGTTTTGGTAGAAATCAATGAAGCACTAGATAATCACAGGTACACAAGTTCAAATACTTGCTGGGATGTCCTACTCATTCTGAAGAGCTTACGCAGGACATTTTGCATACTTTCATTGTTATGAGATTAACGTTAACCTGCCAGAAAGAAAGTAAATCTAGGTCGAGCGAATGAAAATCTAAAAAACATGCAAAACTAACAAAATTGTATTGATACGTATTTATGACATATACTTACCACATAGATTAAAAGGTTTTCGGTAACAACAACTGCTTAAGTGTAATTATTTCAATTTATGTGTTCTTAATATGGCTTAGATTCTGCAAAATTTATAAAAATACGGTACGTTATAATAGGTTATTATTATGAAAATATCATACAGGTCACTGTAAAATATCAAAATTTATGCCGTCATCTAGCGGCAAATATCTAAACTAGTACGTATACTGTCAAACGATGCAGTACAAAAATTTTATATGGAAAACAGTGGGAGTAGGAACACCATATCTTAATAACATCACCGTAAAACGGTATTACTTACCTAGCTACCTGGTACCTGGTATCCCTAAATTTCACATTTGCAGTGCACATGTTTTATTACTTTTATCGTATCATTGATTATTAAGGCCCGGTTTTTCAATCGATGGTTAACTCTAACTAAAGGTTAAAAGTCACGGTTACCATTATTGCAACAATTATTTCTATAGTTATAAACTTTTAGTTAGAGTTAACCATCGATTGAAAAACCGGGCCTAAGTCAACTTTATATTACACTTTTATTAGTAATTATACATAACATAATAGCATAGCAACTCCAACTTCATAATTCGTTAGTTACATACTATTTGTGTACTGTTGCCAATGATACGATAAAGCTTGAAATATAACTCGAATATTATGCGATTTAAACCGACTCGGACGTTGCGTGGTTGACTCGGCTAGCGCCTCGTCACCTAGCAACGTCCTCGTCTATTATAAATCGCATAATATTCTTGTTATATTAATAGCTATAAGTGTATCTTACCTGCTGTCTTGGTATTCGAGCGTGTTTAAACTTTCCGCGCGCTCACACTTTGGAGAAAGAAAAAGACACTACTAGTTTTTAAAGTGAAATAGCTATACATTTCGCCTTACACAGGACCACCTTAGGTGCCGTCTAAAACTGACAGATCTAGACAAAAGCACGTGACCTGCGAAAGCAGGCGATAGCAATCAGGAATCGCTCCATCTCGGAAAAATGGCGTAAACGCAGCGGCTAAGTCAAGACGCTAGCAATCAGAATCCGCAATATACAGGGTGTCGCTTTTATGTATGGAAACGTTGGATTTTCCTAAAGCAAGGTGGCTAGAAAAGAAATATTAAGACAAAAGTTTTAGGGTTTTTACCAATCTATTTCCCAAAAGAACTCTACGTTGTTATGGTGATCAATCATTTTAGGCCCTCCTTTGATGTAATAATTTAGAGAGTTACAGCCAAAGAAATATTTTGAAAACTCGATATCTCGAAAACGGTTAAGTTTAAGCATGTAGTGTGTGATACAACTTTTGTTTAGAATTTCCAATAGAATTCAATTATTGCATAAAATACAGGGTGTTCCATTAGAACTTTGCTTTGCCGTGTCTGTTTGACTGACCCGGTATACTTAATTTTTCTTTTGGGAAATAGATTGGAAAAAACCCTAAAACTTTTGTCTTAACCTTTCTTTTCTAGTCATCATACTTTAGGAAATAATCCAACGTTTCCATACATAAAAGCGACCCTGTATATATAATATGATTGCACTGCCTCCATGCGCTTGTCGTTAGGATGTTTAGTATCATATGTATTGTGTAGCGTAATTTGATATTTTAAAATGTCTTTGTAGTGACATGCGTTTCCGAAATTAACATTATGTCAATGTTGGGTTTATGAATATGAAACCAAAATAGTGAGGTTGAGATAAGAATAAGTGTGTCTTAAAAACATATCTAAATTTGGCCCTTAGAAATTAATGATGTAAGTGACACCCTGCATCTGTGTTTGTGTTTTTTACTGGATTTGTAATCTTTGAATTGCAACAAAAAACTACCTGTACAACTTGTATCATGCATCTTTTTCACTATTCCAAGACCTTTACTACAATTAATAACTATTCAAAATCATGGAAATCAGAGAAGGGTAACTATTTTGAATAATTCTATTTAAAATAGCTATTTAAAATGGAAAATGGCATTTTGTATTTTACATTTTAAATACATTTTAAAAATGTATTTTCCATTTTTCATTTAAAATGGATTTTTAAGAACATTTCCTATTTAAAATACATTGCAGATACTGGTTTAGGTGTCTTTTCCTCAAATTTATTTTAAGAAGGAAGTTCAGTTTTCTGATTCATAGAACAAGATTTAGTTTTTAGAAAGGCTTAAAGAAGATTTCTTTCTACTGAATATATAATCCTCTGCAACAACAAACAAAGTTCCTAAATAAATAAGTTTTACTTTTAAGTAAGAACAGCAAGGGGTAACGGTGGGAACTTTCTAAAAGCTGTATTACATTGTACTTTTTTTGTCTAGAAAACTTTGACAAGTTCTTGTACTAGATTCACTTGTCAAAACTTTGATAGTGTAATTCAGAAACTTGTTCAAGTTTGATACAAGTTTTGAAACTAGGTACGGACCAATTTTCTGTCCAAGTTTTCGTACTAGACTTGCGCATTGGAGCCAATTTCAGAGCTGCCAACTACATCCAACTTGTTTTCAATTTTGTTAGTTTTTATAACCTAAATTTTTGTAGTTTTTTTATTGCGGTTCCTTTTTTCCTTCTTTAATAATATACTAACCAGCGTAAGCTAAAATGTATTCTGTGAAAATAACCAAAACAAACACTTAACCGCAAACAATTTTTTTTCTTTAAATTGGCAATTGGCAATTGGACTTTAGCGGAGTCTGCGTAAAAAGAACGGTGACTTGACAGCCATTAAAAGTGGGAGGTGGCATATTTGAATTTCTAGTTTAGTGTTTCATCTAGTTTACAAACTTGTCAAAGTTTTCTAGACAAAAAAAGTACAATGTAATACACGCTTAATACTTACATAAACGGTACAAGTTGATGGGAATTTCCTATATTTTTGTAATAAACACCACTTCTACATGCTAAGTTTAGCTTTGTTCCTGTCTGTTTTGTATGGTCGGGTGTTTAGTTCTTTAGTCACTATTGGCTTGATAGCAGGTGCCTTTTGTGATAGACTGTGTAAAGAACAATCAGTTTCTTGTGGTGAAATTTGCTCAGTTTGGTAAGTAGCAATCGGTTATGCATCCATATTTTAAGCTAAAATGGGCAGTAAAGGAAAAGCGAAATTATATTAAACAGTTATTAATAAAAGAAATAGAAATTTCAATTTTTGTAAACAAAGATGTTGCTGTAGAAAATAAGAATATTGATGAATATTTTTATTTGATGACGAGGACGATGGTAATGGTGAAATTTCGACGACAAATACTGTAGAGCTTCAAGTATTACAGTATTTGCAAGACCGTAATACCGAATTAAATATGTTAAATAATTATAAATATGTTAAAGAAGTATTCATTAAATATAATACTCCTTTACCGTCATCAGGACCAGTGGAAAGATTATTTTCGTATGGTGGTATGGTCATGAGACTTAAGAGAGGGAAATTAAGCGATCACAATTTCGAAAAATTGTTGTTAAAAGCAAATTGTAAATTATTTAAATAAAAATTGTATTTTCTATTTTGTTGTTTCATTTGAAATACCTATTTTCCATTTTGCATTTTACATACAATCGAAAAAACTATTTTGTATTTTAAATACATATATAGAAACCATTTTGTATTTTCTATTTTAAATAGATTTTAGAATGCATTTTACCCATCTCTGATGGAAATATAACATAGTGTAACGAATTGCATCAGCAGCCACGGAAAGCAGGTGCAAGATCACATGAGTCATCCGCCACCAGAAGTATCTCGGCGCGATCGATAATTCTAGGCGCCCGTAGAATATACTAGCATTGGATAGTTCTAGATTAAAAGGCTGCCTATATATAAGGCGCGCTCAATTACGAGAAGTTAGTCTAATCCAGCCAACAGTCGCGGTCGCGAAGTTAATATAAATATCCGTGAATAGTCTTGAACTGATAATCGCGGCGTGTTTGTGAATACGTAGAAATAAATTGTTATAAATAAATTACTTTAATGTTCGGTTTTAATATTAGTGTTCCGTTTTAGTTTTACGTTAGTGTTTAATTGTTGTTCTTTATAATTATCTCGTACTTTAAGTTTGTTTAATAAATTAATTTACACCACGAACCGAGTTTATTTGAATAAACGTCGTAAAAAAACGTTACAATAGGTATCTAAATTAATTGTTTATTGGACTTACGAGAAGTTGTATTTAATATAATGCTTCAAATTGTTTTCGGGTCTGCCCAATGCTTGCAATCTATACGACTCAAACCAGCAATAAAATATACCAATGATGTCTTATATTTTTCTATGAACCCCTAAGCCCGAATCGACCCCACACAATGTTATATCGACCCCTAGGGGTCGATATTGACCACTGCTCTAAACTCACCAAGCCATGCACTGTTGGAAAGCGGCTTTAGGACAATATGTATCGAAATATTAGAAATTATTTCGATGGTATTTATAAAGACGAACTGGATTAGAAGAGATGCCATACAATCTTGGCCTCCACATAATCCCTATTTTATTCTCATTAGATTTTTTTTGTTCTTTAAAGCTAAGTTCAGGAAAAAGTTTTACCAAACACCATTTTAAAGCAAAGATGAATTAGGAAATTGTATAACAGAAAGGTGTGGTTTGAATATACCAGATATAAAAACTCGTGTTGTATATTCAGTTGATAAATGAGTAAGAATATGTACAAGCTAATGGATAAATGGTATCGGCATTCACCTCCGCGAGGGAGTATTGCCGGCAAAATGGAGGGTTAAGGCCGCTTTCATACCCAGTTGTCTCGCACGCTCTGCGTACGGGCTAATGAGGTAACCACCATGCCTTCAACAACCGCCTACCTTCCTTACTCCACTACTGTGTGTTTCGGTTCCCAATTATTTTCAGTGACCGGGTAGGCCACCCGCCGAGCACCCGAATCAGGTTTGACCCAAGACCGTCCGCGCTGTAGTCGAATGCCTTGGTCGCTCTGGCGACACAAGCTAATGGATATAATCTTTAAATTGTGCTATAGCTTTTATAATTTGTTTTAGTGTTTATGATTATTTCTTTTATGCTTTAAGATATAAATTTGTCATTACTAGATTAATGTATCAGCTTATACGCTATTACTAGGTAAGGTATAGGATTTCTATGCATTTGCATGTTTTTTCTACTTACAGTAAACATATGCAGAGTTATATTTCTACATGTTTAAGCCACATATGAATCACATATGTCAATTTGAAAGTGCATATAAATGCATATTTAGGTTTTTTTAATAAATTCATGCATATTTTAGAATTTTTACATGCTTTAATTATGAAATTTCTAATATTTTTTAAATAATTTTAATATTTTAGACAACCAACCAGGGGCGGTTTAGCTGAGTCTAGGAGAAACCCATAATCTAAGTCTATTGTTAAATACTAGGCTTTAAATTATTTTACTGCTTTAACCATCTGTGTACTTGTTAATATTTTCTAAGAAAGAAAAAGTTTCAACTAAAATTTAAATACTTACATCCTGCGGTATTATGATAAATAGATATTAGGAAATTCCAGACCCTTTGACAACTTACTGTTCATAGAAAAATTTACCTGTACTTTTGTTTACTAATCTTTCAAATAAGAAAGTTCAGAAAGGTTCAGATAAGGTGTTGTATTGTACAGTGTGCGACGATAAAGTAAATGCAACAAAACGCTTCCAAGTTACACAACATCTCAACACGGTTCGACATCAAAAGTACATATTTATATTTATTAAAAATTTCTAATAAACGCATATTTCAGCATTTTTAAGTGCATATAAATCCTATACCTAGCGATTACTGTAGTATGAGAGTCGTGGTTGTGGCTCAGTTGGAAATTAAGACTAACTCAGGTTCGATTCCCAGTGTACTTTTTAGCATAACCATCGTACAAATTCAAATATTTGTCATAACGCAGCACAAGTTTGCTATACCACTATCATAGAAATATGATCCAACTTGGACTGATCTTGTTCCCCCATTTAGACCTCGTTATTGGTGTTAAATCATTCACTTGTCAAAAATCCTTTATGTGATGAAAAATCATGTTTGGATAACTTCTAATTTAAATTCCGTAAGGGTTCTAAGAGGCAGCCTGGGTAGCTCAGTCAGGTAAGGGCCGGCTGACACGGGTTTGATTCCAGCGGTGGTCATAGTATTATGGAGCCAACTTGGATTGAATTTGTTAGTTAAGGATTACGTTTAAGGCATAGGAATGTGTTGTGGATGAAAGCTGGTTGGAATGTGATGCAAGGCCAAAAATGGACTCATCACCTCCACTGCACACCAGCAAGTGTAAAATGTACCTCGACACTGCATTGTGGTAAAAAGAGGAAATAGATTAAGAAAGAAAGGGTTCTAAGTGTGAGTATCTTTTCCCCTTTACTGGCTGAATGGTGAACCCTAAAGAGGTTTTCTTTAGCAGTCATAAAGCTATAAAATGGGCGCAGGTTTTGGATAGACTATAAGAAGTTTTCAAATATACCTCTGCCCCCTGTTTTTAATATTCAGCTTTGATGTTGCGAAATAATATATAATACCCAAGCAATATAATGGCCCCCTTCCCCTACTTGCCAAAATTTCTACCAATGACGATTCAAAAACTATTGTTACCAGAATGGCAAAGTTATTGAAGTACTTGACTAAAGCTCAGATGGTCTTGAGTTCACACTCGATTTAGATGCGTGGCAGGTGGCGTACCCAGTTACTGAAAATAATTGAGAACTGAAGCACAGTAATGGAGCAGGGAAGGTAGGCAGTTCTCGTAATTACAAGCGTGATGTTTGCCGCATCACCTAGTACCCCGTTGCCACCAATACTTCCTCGTTAAATATAATGCTAATACCTTTACCTTTAACCGGCTTACATGCAATTTTTAAATGGAAGATTGGTTTAAAACTTGTTTGAAACAAAAATAAAACTTGTCACATGTTATATCTGAATATAGGTATTTTAGATCAGACTAATACCGGAATACATAGAATAAATTGGATTATTTATTTTGCAGAAAAATACGAATTCGTAGGTCGGTTGTTGCGGCCAGGAGAAGAACCAGGAAATTACTCGGATGAAGAAGAAGAAGAAGAATCGAGTGCTGGAACTGGAAACACCGCTGCTGTTAGTAGTGGTGGAGGTGATAAGCAGAAAAACGAATAATTCGGTGTTCATAATGTACATTTAAATCAGAAGCTTAAGTTTCTAAACTGTGCTATTTTATTTGCTACTTGGTATTGTTTTGAAAATTTTATAATCGAAATTAATTGGGTTTGTTCTTGTACATTTTAAATTTTCTACGAGCTACTTAAATATATGAATATAATATTTAGTTTTTTAATAATATTTATATCTTTTAGTACACTATGAAAAATTTGCATATGGAATAGAATTAATGTAATGACTAAAGACTTCTTAAGTAACAGTGTTTCTCATAATGTGGGGCTTCCGAAAAAACATTAAAAAGGTATATGAATATATTTGAAAGTCATGTTTTTTGTCAAAATTAAACATTTATCTAAATGACTGAATTTGTGGGCTCTTAAACTAATATTTTTTGCCATATTAGTATCTCCCTGTATTTGGATTCTTATTAGCAAACTAATAATTTTATGGTAATATTTTATACTCGTTAGCGATAGGCTTTTGTTTGTTTAATACATTACATTTGCAATCATTGTATGAATTTAAATTATACTTATTACTTGGTTTAAAATGTCATTTGTAAGAAATAAAAATTGTTATTTTCCATATACGAAATTTATTAAATCCGTGCATTTTTAATAAGTAAGCAATAACCACTTCTTTACAAAATTACTATTCATGTTGATGTTAATCCGCCGTTGTTATTGTAATTTCACTAACAACCATGAGAATTTAGTATTATTTTAATCCTAATGTGAGGCCCACAATTTAGAAACTTTTTTCATAAACTATGTTTTGTAAAAATTGTTATACGTAAAGATAATGTAGATACCTATTCTAGTTTTGTGTTTACATTTAGAGTCATACTTAATTTTCATGGCATTATCGAAAATTAAATCAAGATATGAGATAAAATAATTAAAATTAGAATGCCTTTGAAATTTTCTGATATATCATCTAAAATATAATTTGTTTACCCATTTCATACATTATCCAAATATGGGAGAATTTATACAAAATTTGTGATGGTTTGATTACAACGAGAAACTTCGTCAAAGTATTCTTACAGCAAAATACTAAGGTTCTTCATAAAAATGTTTGTAAAAAATCATATTAGCCCCAAAATTTGATAACAACACTGACTAGCATGTTTGTAATAAGAGCAATGAAAGTTTTACTTGACAGCTGAAATTATAATAACATAAGGAAATACATAGTTTGCTTAAATAATTTTGGATGAACTACATGTTAACGGATATTTTGTGATGAAAACCATTATTTTTATATAAAAATAATATGTTTAATATAAAGCTTACACTATTGTAATATTTGCAAAATGCGGTTGATTCAGATCATAGTAATTTGAAAGTTGTAAGCATAACCCACGAATATTAAAGCTCCTTGAAGTAAATATAAAAACTTGCAATTCTTCGAAAATGAAATGTTGAAAATTAAAGGAGCAGTGTATTCTCAGGTGAAAAACTAACTGTAATATTTATAATACATTTCCATGATTTTAAAATTAAATTTCAAATAGTTACAGAATTTTGTATTTAAGATTTTATTGGCATTGTAAAACGAGTGTAATTATAGTTTTATTATACTGTGGAAATTTAATGTTTTTAATATATAATTGTTTTTAATATATAATTCCATTATGTTTAGATATAAAAAATAAACATTTATTTTTAAAGTTAGAGGTAGCAGATTATGTAAGTAAGTTGGACCAAATTTAAACATCCCTTTATTTAGATCGAAATACAAACTTCAACCTTCATTTGCTTTTAAGTGGATTACTCTACTTTTTTCTAATATATGTCGTACAATAACAAACAAGTATATAAAAACTATATTTTTTTAATGAAAATATACAGACTGTATTATATCAATTTTAAGTCGATGAAAAATCATTACGAATAAATGTTATTTTATACTTACAAAAAGCAAATGAAGGGTGAATTTTGTCTTTCAATTTTTTAAATCGATATTAGTATAGATTTTTATATGGATTGGGGTATCATCAAAATTGGTTTTCAAATACCATTGGAATTAACTCAAAAATTATTCCTTAAGAAGTGTAAATAAAAGTGATTAAAAAAAAGCTTTATCTTTTTTTGTAAAAGGAAAAATATAAAATGGTATTATGTATGTTAAGAATTAGTAGGCTATGTTATACTTTGCTTTGTTGTAATAAATAAGGCACATTTTTTAGTAATGCCATCCATATCTTCAGTATGTTCAAAATTACCCGGCAATTGCAGAAGTGTATCTTCTCAATTAGTATTACACTTACGTTACCCATTCAAACAGAAATTTTGTCAGCAAATTAAACGAATGTGTATGGCAACAAAGTAAAGACAAAAATTAAACTCTTTAAGTTAGACATTGACCCTCTGGATTCTTATTCAGATATACTGTGAAGATAACCACAGTTATAACAACAATAGAGATTCATAGTACAATTTAATAAAAATCTGGTTAGATAAAAGAAGCAGATCCTTGTTATCATTATATTTTTAACTTGCAAATTTAACAGTAGAAAGGCGATCAGTTTTTTATACTTTAAATAAATACATAAAAGGAAATAATACTTGCAATCGTAGTTACAACATACTACATAAAAACAGAAAACCTTTAATGTATTCCATATATCAAAATAATAAAGTTTCTATGTACTTTTTTTTTTAATAAGTGTTAAAGTGAAAGAAAAGTAAAATTGCACCAACATAATAAATGCACTTGCAGTTAATATCAAATCACATAAATGTTAATAATCGTAGTCCATGTTAGGATAATCCAAAAATGTACAGAATTTCAGAATGGTTATTCCTTTTTTAGATTCAGGTAATTCTTTCTTGTACTAAGTTTTGCTAATGTTGTTTAATACTTCTACATAATATACATCTCCGTTTTATATGTTTAATAAGCAAAAACTAATTAATGTACATACGTGTGATAAATTATAAGTACTACCACCTGAATGTACTTATTACAGCTGATTGTTGGGTGTAATTTGTCAACCCTCTTAGTACTTTCTAATTTGCATATAATAAGGAACACAGTATTATGTAATTGACTAAAATTTTAAAATAAATTAATTTTTTGTTTATTAAAGCAATTGCTTTCAAGATATCACTGTGTGACAAATTAAATTTGCATTTTTTAGAAATACAGTATGAATAGGGATGTCAATAATGTTCGATAATTGTTTTTAAATATGTAGGTAAGTACATCAATTTGAGATTAAAATACCGTAAATAAAAAATTTATTTTTTCACTTTTAGCATTTGCACTTTTAGATTATAATATACTTCTTAAGGAAATCTGAATGTTAATACTTACAAAAACATTAAGGGTTGCTTCATAAGTTTTTATTGTATATGTATTGTACTAATGGTTTTGTTAACAATTTGTTAGATATATAAATATTTTTCATGAATTACAAATTATTCTTGGCTTCAGATTGTAACAGTGGTGTAGGTGTCTTGGGAAGTTTGTTAATAAAATTTAAATAATTATTGTGTTAATGCTTAACCCTTCATTACTGTAAACAGCTTCAAGAAATTTCTGTGATGATAAAGCGATGAGACCACAAATTAATTTAATATAATATGAATTATCCACATTTTAATTATTCAAAACTATAAAAAAAAATTAGTAAATCGTTCTTTTGCCATGCAAAATAGTTTTATCACATTAAACAATTGGCAAGTAGTTCACTCCTTTATTTAAATTTTGGTATTTGCTGTGAACGTCTAATTTTACATAAAATCAACTTTTTGAAGTTTTAATTAATTTTGACGATGGGGGATTTGGTTTAAATTTTTCTTTTTCATAACACTCGGTATTTTCCTAAAGCTATAAATATTGTCTACTGAAAATATTAGTTGAAATTTTTTTCCAACTTTTTTTCTAAAATTATCGGCCCATTTTAGTGGAAACTTGCCTTCAACTGCAAGTATCTCAAAAATTTCAAATACAAAGGAACAATAATTTTATTACTACGTTATGAAGAAATTAAAGACGAAGACAATGCAAAAAATCGGAGGTCTCTACCATCAATAGAAGCGGAAATATTGAGCAAAATGCAACCACGAAGAATTTTTCCGAGTTATTACCTAAAGATAAATCAACCCATTTATGAGAATGGGCCGATGTGATTTTGTTTATAAATCTGAAACGTCAAATTTCTAGCTTCAGTGATATGACTTTGTTGCTTTTTAATTGATGTCGCAAAATATTAATAATTTCGTTGTTCCTGTTATTGTGATTGTTCCTGTTCTTGTTCATGTTAATTTTAATTGTGTTTTACTTACTTGTTCATCGAGTTGTTCTTGTTAACTGTGATTCGTCTTGATTTTGTTATTTGCTATTTGCTGAAAATTGTTTACACAAACGCTGAAGCTTTTGATATGCTACGGATTTATTTTCAATGTCACGAAAATGAGTTGATTACTTCAAGAACATACAACATTACGTATCCCAATCGGCAGCCCCAATCGAGAAAAGTCTTCCGTCGATTAGCGTTACGTTTACAAACCACGGAAAGAGTGCAACCAACTCCAGAAAGAGAAAGACGCCGTCCAGTTCGTAGCGAACACAACAATGTGATTAATGTTCTGGCGTGCATTGAGATAAATACCTACAAGAGAAATTTCAAGAATGTTGGAGATATCTCAACGAACAGTTGTTAAAATTGTAAATGAACAAGGCGTACATCCATACCATGTTGTGTTACATCAGTCGCTCACCGAAGATGATTTTGTGAGCAGACTGAACTTATGTTACTGGATTCGAAATATGCTAGAAGAAACTCCTAATTTCTTGAATCAGATTCTGTGGACCGACGAAGCTACATTTAAAAGCAACAGCCGGGTAAACTTCCACAATATGCACTTTTACTCTAAAAAGAACGAGAACTCGCATTGAATGCGCACTGTGAACAACCAACATCAGTGGTTAATGGTTAATGTCTGGTGTGGTATTCTTGACGGACGGATAATTGGTCCTCACATTTTTAATGGAACTGTTAATGGTCAAGTGTTCCTGGACTTTTTAGTTGACGATTTGTCAGGTCTTTTAGATGACGTTCCATTGGCCACAATTTTAAACATGTGGATACAAATGGATGGATGTCTTGCTCACTTTTCAGGGGCAGTTAAAGATCACCTTAAAGCGGGGATCGGTGTATTGGCAGATGGAGTGTCTTTCCATGGAGCCCAAGATCCCCTTAACTCACGTGCTTGGATTTCTTCCTCTGGGGTCGTCTATAAGAACCCCACAACTAGGGTAAAGTCATACAAGAGCGCGCAGTCTACAAGAGTACGCATTGTGAATATTTTCCATAAATTTAGCTTATCGCCATATAGCTTTCAATCATCGAATTAGTATAAACGTATAGAATCCCCTGCTGTTGCAATTTTCGTTACTGGTGTGTCAAGATTGAAGATATTTGCATTAGTTGTTAAACCGCTGTCAGAGCTGTAACATTTACGCCGTCTAAATTAGCTTCCTAAGTGAAAGTTACGGTGCTAAACAATAGTTTGAGTGTTTCCAAGTGAAATATAGTAATATTTGGTAAGTTTTTTGTAAAAATTGAACTCCAGTATCTGTGTGTTTGTTAATTAAAGACTAAAATTTACCATGCGACGTAAATATACAAGAGTACGCACTTCACATTCTACAAGAGTGCGCAGTGCGTACTCTTGTGTACTCGTATTTTCAAAATGTTAATAATATTGTAAATGGGCAATCAAACTAGGTAACGTAATTTTTTCATCTTTAGGTTTTAAAATGAGCACTTATAAAAGAACAAGTTCAAGAAAACTGGTGTTTACAGAAGAATTAATGGAAGAAATACGTAGAAAATTGGAGGAAGGCTGTAAAAAAAGAAGCATTGCCAGGGAGTTGAATATACCAGAATCTACTTTAAGAAAAAGATTAAAATGTAACACTGTGCCTAAATCCTTGGGACGTTTTAATACAGTTTTTTCGCCAGAAAAAGAAACTTAACTGCCGGAATATGTCAAAGAAATCGATCGACGTTTTTATGGTATAACCATGCAAGATCTAAAGACTTTCGCCTTTCAGTTTGCTAATGCCAATAAAATAAAGCACTGCTTTAATGCAAGCTTGAAGAGGGCGAGTACCTAAGACGTGGGTGCGAGGTTTTTGTCAACGAAATAGAAATATTAGGGAGTTTTTGCATAGCGTTTTTTTACAAGACGTATACGCTAACGTCGGAGTTGCTTAGCAACGTCGTATTTTACAGCTATAAAGACGTAAACGTTAGCGTTAACGGATACTTATCGTACGATATGCAAAAACTCTCTAGTATCACACTGCGTAGACCTGAGCAATGTTCCTTAGGTAGGATGATAGGCTTCAATAAACCTCAAATTGAATTATTTTTTAAAAACCTGAAAATAATGCATGAAAAGTACAATTTCTCTGCCAATCAAATTTTTAACATGGATGAAACAGGCATATCAACTGTTCCAAACAAGACTCCAAAAGTTCTAAGTGTGAAGGGCAAAAAACATGTCGGTAAAGTCTCTAGTGGAGAATGAGGAGAAGTGGTTACCGCAGTTTGCTGCATGAATGTCGCTGGTTATTATGTTCCACCAGCGTTGATTCTTAAAAGAAAGAGAATGAATCAAGATTTATTCCAAGGGCCACCAACAGGAACTCTTTGCATGATTTCAGACTCAGGATTTATTAATTCCGAACTTTTTCTGAAGTGGATAAGACATTTCCAAAATAATGTTAAACCATCTCCTGAAAAACCGGTGCTACTGCTTGTAGACTCCTCACACAGAAGTCTAGATGCTATTCGGTATTGTAAGAAGAATTTTATACATTTGTTATCTCTCCCACCTCACGTGAGTCACAAAATCCAACCCCTCGACAGGGGATATTTTGGGCCAGTTAAAACTGCTTACAGCAAAGTTGTTGAAAACTGGTTAGTGTTACCTCAAAACATGTAGCAGGTTTATTTAAAACCGCATACAATACTGTTTCAAATATTGGAAAGGCAGAGAAGGCTTTTGAAGCTACAGGCATTTGGCCCTATAATCCGTAAGAATTTGATGATGAAGATTTTAGTCCCTCGCTGGTTACAGACAGAGCTATGGAAAGATTGGGTCTCCAGAAATTAATAACCCTGTGTTGGATACTGACGAGCAAAATATAGCCAATGTTGGATCTGGCGAAGAATTAAATGGTGATGGATAAAACGAAGATGTTTTTAATGGTACTATTATGGAAAACCAAAACGAAGATGGAACAGTGATTGTGGAAATGGGTTTTGACCAAAATGGATTACCACTAGATCAAACAATTCTTCCTGAGAATTTTGACGTGTCACAAGTAGAAATTATCTTTGAAGAAGAAGACACTTTTCTGTCAGGAAATGAAAGTTCAAATAGTAAAACTGGATCAGCCATAAATGGTAAAAGTATCGACATTTTTAACTTGTCAGGGGTGGAAGATATTGTAGAAGAATCCCATAATAAATCTCCCCAGGTTACTAAAGATAGCAATGAAAATCAGCTTAAAAATACCCATTCTATCAACTCCAGAGAAAAACACCAATTTTACTATTTTACATGAAGATGCAGGCCCAAGTTGTTCCACGAAACCTGAAGAACTTAGACCTTTTCCTACATTAACAGAAAAACAGCAAAGAAGAAAACACAGGCAGAAATCAGAAATCCTGACGAGTACTCCATATAAAGATAAGCTAGAAGAACAAACAAAAGCAAAGACGAAAAATTGCCGAAAACCTTTCAGGAAAAAAGGACAATATTAAGAAAAAATCAGGAGGAAAGAAGCAGAAATGTGAAAAGAAAAAAACAAATGCAGGCAAAGGTAACAAATGCAACCAGAAAAGTGAAGATGTTCTCTGTCCTGGTTGTGCAGAACAATTTGTCGATCCTCCTAAAGAAGATTGGATTCAATGCCATCTATGTCAGAAGCACGGAGTACAATAGTAGTAAGTTAGGAGAGGTAACTCGACTACTGTCGGTGTTCACATAACGCACGCTTGCGCGAGTGAGATATCGAAAAGAGAGAAACTGGCTAGAGCCCGTCGCTCAGTCATTTTACTGTGCATTTTTCGAAGAAGTAGAGAGACTGAAGCAAATTCTAAATATTAAAATATAAGTTACCGATTGAAATGGGCAAAAAATGCTTTGTTCCGAATTGCCGCTCTGGTTACACTTCTTGTCCGGATATAGTTTCTATATTTTCGCCTCCTTTGGATTCCGAGAGATTAAAAATGTGGATAAAAAACATACCCCGTGACGACAGAATTTTAACTCGCAAGGATAGGGTCTGTGCAAAACATTTCGACCCGAAGTTTATTATTAGAGAATGGAACAATGGTTTGATTACGGTAAATACACTTCATTTATGTATTATAAAAAATATTTAAGTAGTAGCTACGCTAAGAATTTTGTGAATGTAATCTAGATTCCGTTGGATAAGCCGCGTTTATCAAAAGAGGCAATTCCAACAATTTTCCCCGGATGCCCTTCCTATCTGAGCATTAACAATAATAAAAGAAGACCTTTAATAAGAGATAATCTTATGGCTTCTAATAAACCGTGTAAGCGCCAAAAAATAAATGAATCATGCGTTGTCGAATATAAAGAAAAAAATGAGCCCAGCACCAGTCAGAATAAAGGTTACTATTTTTTTAATTTTTTATGTTCAAAATTATATACGGTTTTCTTTTAATGGCAATTTATATTTTCATTCTTTTATAAATTTTTATAGTGTTAATATTTGAAGAATTGTGGCAAAATAATTGTTGTTCAATTACGTTACCTAATGAAGTTTGGGGTTTCCACAAAGTATGCACAAATGATGGAAGTAGGTGTATCTCCTTTAGTAAAATGTATATTACAAAAAATAGCGGTTTGCCGAATATCGAAAGGCAAGTCGTAATTGACGTCAACTTTGAACCACATGTAGCTATAAAAGGATTAGAAGTAGAATTTCCGAAAATATCCGCTAATACTTTTGAATATCAAATGTGTGTCGAGTCCTTATGTAATATTATTTTGCAAGTTAACAACATGAATATATGTCCAGGTGGCCCAACTTTTAATAAATATGATCCATCTTCCACATACAGTGAATCCGCCGTACCCGACCACACAGTACAAATTTGGCGACATAATAAATGTCCTATTCTGCAGACTTCTTTGCAAAGTTGCAATTTTTGCCATACTTTAAAAAATACAATGCGAATAGGCAAAAACAGAAAGCGCAAAGCCACTTTAAAAGTGCGTACAAAAACATTGTTGCTTGATAAATCGCAACTAGCAGACTTACGTAAAATGAAAAATAAAGAAAAAAGAATTAGTACCACAGCGAAAAAGAGAATAGATATACTACAAAAGAAGCTATTAGATATTAAAAATAAAATGAAGAATATGAAAATTGACGAACTAGAAAACTACCTCCACGAGCATAATTTGCCTGAACAACAAAAAATACTAATTAAAGAATGCATCAATATAAGTAAAGTTTCTTGCAAAAACGGCAGACGTTATTCAAATGATTGGTTATTATATTGTTTGTTATTGCATATCCGAAGCCCAACCACTTACCAATTTTTGATGTACAACGATATTTTGCCACTACCCTCTCCAACTACAGTACGTCGATATTTGGCAAGAGTCGACATGAAATGTGGATTAGATCAAAGTTTTTTTAACGCATTACGGTTGAAGTTATCGCGAAAAAATAAGTTTCAACGTCATGGTATACTGCTTTTTGATGAAATGCAAGTTAGGAAAAGTATAAAAGTAAACACGAAAACAATGGAATTGACTGGCATTGTAGATTTTGGCGATGATATTTACGATAACAATGTGTCGTACGAATTGGCAGATCACGCATTAGTTTTTATGTTCTGTCCTATAGTGGACAATTATGCTCAGCCAGTTGCAGTTTATGCAGCAAAGGGTGCCACAAAAGGTACTATATTAGCGAGTCTTATCATTAAAGTGATTCAGGAACTAGAAAAAAATGGAGCCATCGTTGATGGTATAATATGTGATGGAGCATCCACGAATCGTCGTATGTGGAAAGAATTTGGGGTATCCGGAATTATTGAAAATCCAAGTAATAAATGCGTTCATCCCATCGACGAAAAAAGGAACTTATTTTTTTTTTCTGATACGCCGCATCTTTTTAAGTGTATAAGAAACAGAATTTATGAAAGGGGATACGTTAAAGTAAGTTCTGCCTAAAAATATCCAAAATATCCAAATTATTATTTAAAAAAATGTTATAGTTGCCAAACGGAAAAGTACAGTGGAAACACTATGAAGCTGTATATAAAGAAGATTTAAAGCTTCCCGGAAACCTAAAAGTTTGCCCAAAAATATCTTATAATCACATTTATCCTAGCCCCTTGCTCAAAATGCGAGTAAAACTTGCAACACAGGTTTGTTTTTTGAATAAAGGTTGCTTTTAAATTTTCTTACCATTTAATAGATTTTCAGTAACGCAATGACGGATGGACTTATATTTTATAAGCAAAAAAGTTTAGAACAACTAAAAGATGCAGAAACTACGGTTTTAATTACAAAAAAGCTGAATGACTTATTTGATTGCTTAAATAGAAAAGTTACGAAGGAAGGAATAAAGTTGGGTTCTGCCGATATGAAGGTTATTTGTAAATGCGAGATCTTTTTAAGACACTAATCTTTATTTTGTTTTATAGATAATGGGAGAGGGTTTGGAATGGTTAAATAATTGGGAGAAATATTTACAAAACGGATCAATTAATGACAAGGAATTTTTTACAAAATCGACCGCAGAAGGCCTCAGAGTAACTTTATTGTCTACTCTGGAAATTATCAAATACTTAATATCCGAACAAGGCTTTTCTTACGTTTTAACAAATAAATTTAACCAGGACCCTTTGGAGGTATAAACCAAAATTTAATTTAATATATCAAAATAACAAAAATATTTTTTAGCAATTTTTTGGAACAATACGACAAGCAGGGGGATCTAATGACCATCCTTCGTTTTCCTCATTTATACAATTATACCGGATGTTAAGTGTGTATAAATTAATAAAACCCCCTCGTTTCGGTAACTGTTCACTTGCCAAAGTTGCTACCGAACAACTCGACTTTAAGAACTTTAAACTTATTTTTGAACAAAAAACAGTAAATCATGTTCATAATATTGAAACAAAATTAACCGAAGTGTCAACATCACTAGATGAAGAAGATCATGAAGAAGTACTGGAACAGATAGTTTCGCTAGTTTGCAGTAGCAACATTAGTGATACTGTACTATATTATATAGGAGGATTTTTAATTAGAAAAATTAAAAAAACTACAACTTGTTCAGATTGTCTAAAAGGATTATCAAGTAATAACACTTTTGAAAATTATCCAATTGCCGATCTAATTAATCTAAAAACGAGAGGATTTTTAACCCATCCTACAGTTGAAATGTACTGTTTATTTAAAAATGCCGAGAGTTTTTTCTTAAAACACTTAAACTCTAAGTACATGTACGAGGAAACAATCATGGAATGCATTCATTCCACTAATTTCAAATTTTCATGTGAATTGCATAAAATTAATATAATTTCCTATGCTTTGCATCATTTTGTTTTAATGAGGATGCGGCAATATTTTCAAGGAGAAGATACAAAAATAAAATCGGGTTTTAAAGAAAAAAATAAAATGTCTAAGTTACAGGCTAATTAACTTTAGTTGTATTTGTTTATTGTTTATTTTTTCAAATAATAAATGTTGGTTTGTTTATAGCTTTTTATTTTTTATTTGATGTTTTATTTCGGTCTTAAACAATGTTATTCGTTTGGGTTAATCTATGGTTTGGGTGTGTGGCCATTCGTAAGGCTGCTAGAAGGTTTCTCTCTCGCGGTAGTCTCACTCACCCAAACGTGCTTTATGTCGACGCATTGAAGCCTACCGCGGTACGAGGAGTGGTTACTCCTAACTTACTACTATTGTACTCCGTGGTCAGAAGTGGTGGCATGAAAGTTGCACTGCCTATGTGGCTGGAAATTTTGAATGTGACTTATGTTTGTAATTGCGTACTCTTATATTCCACAATGCGCACTCTTGTGAAGGGGAAAGGGAAACAAAGTCAGAGATTTGACGTTTCAGATTTATAAACAAATGAAGTCAACCCATTCATGACTTAGCTAACTCGGAAAAATTCTTCGTAGTTGCATTTTGCTCAATATTTCCGCTTCTATTGATGGTAGACAGCACAAAATATTTAGGCCTAATTGTAGATAACAATCTAAAATGGAAGGGACATGTGAACCATATGCATAGGAAAATTAGTTCAATGATAGGGGCCTTATATCGACACAGAAATATTTTAAATGTAAAATTAAAATATCAAATATATAATGCTTATTTTCTAAGCATTTTTAGATATTTAATAATAATATGGGGTACATGTGGAACTGTTTTATTTAATAAAGCACAAATACTTCAAAATAAAGTAATAAAAATTTTATTCAATTTAAATTGTAGAACTAGAACGGAGGATATTTATAACACTACAAAATTACTTAATTTGCAACAAGTGAAAAAAAATGAACAACAAAAATATATTTATAAAGTGTCCAACTCATTACAAAAAACAAACTTTCAGATATCATATAGAAAAGAAATCCATATGCATAGTACAAGACAAGGTTACCATATTAATGTTGATAATGCCAGAACAAACGTAGCACTTAATAATCCTGCATCAGCAGCTATTCAAGAATATAATAAGTTACCCGTAGATGCTAAGAATTGTAATAGTTTAAATAAGTTTAAGAAAATGTTACATAAGCAGCATATAGTATAGGCAAATATTTATACCAAATGTTTAAATTACAAGTACCATGTTCCTATTCCTGAGACCAGCAGCTTATTGCTGATTAAGGAAATAACAGAAATGTAAGATGTACATAAATGCAATTTCAATAAATTCTGTACTTTTCAAAAAAAATTCAAGAAAGATTGGTTAAAAGCATCTAGAATTGTCACCACAACGGTTGTCCAAAACCTGATGCGAAGCATTCGAAGAAACGTAGAAAGATAGCCAAATGATCGGAGCAGGAGGTAACTCATACAATTGTATATTTAAATAAATATAATATACACGTTGTCCCCTGAAATTTTGAATATGAGTAATATAATGTGTTTGTTAATTATTTCCCGTTGCTTAGTGAATTAAAATATTTGACTCAGCTATCTAAAAAACGAGCGTGGTAATGAAGCGCCAAGTAATGCATTCAAATGCCCGTATTCAAAATTTCAGGGGACAACGTGTATGTAGAAAGAGCAATACTCTTAATATTATAATGTCAAAATAAAACTTTAAAGATTTTATAACCCGTTTTATCTGTTACCATATTTCTCGATAGTCTTTAATGTTCAACAAATTCAGAAACTGTAAGGCACCAAATGCAAAATCTGCACAAAATTTACACTTTCCTTGGTTATTCTGAAAATCACAGAATTCGAGACAAAATTTACGTAATCTCCTCCTTAAACGGTTTGACATTCGTATGCTTTAATATACTATAGTTATAATTAAACATCATAAAATATTATAATTTATATAGTAAGCACACCCACGAGGACCGGTCACTATGGGAGAGTAGACCAAAAACCCCTCACTAACAAGTGAGTAGATTTGAGAAGGTGCAAAGAATAAGAGAAAAGGGGAGGCCTCTGCCCTATATCTATAGAGATTTGTACAGGCTAATAAGAATATAGTAAGAACATCGAAAATTAATACAGAAAATATCGGTAAAATTCTTTGTTTACCCTATAAGCAATTTGAGAGCTGCAATTTTGTCACTTAATACACACTCTATCGACAGAAAAATGTGATGTTATATTGGTTTACTGGATTTCAATAAGAAGTACAAGTGAATAGTTACACTGCAAAACAGATTTAAAAACGGTTAGTTTTATTTTGAATTAGTTATAATTTTAATTAAATATAACTACATCACATATATCCACCATAATCAAACAATTTGTTGTATACTGCTTACTACATTTACTAGAATGCAGATGTAAAAAGTGTACATTGATTTAATTTACACTAATCAATTGAACAAAAAAGGTGAAGAATACCATTCACTTAAAAAACACAGCAGCTTAGGTGTAGACTGTGCAGGCAAAAGTATATGCCTACAATCTTGATATTAAATGTACAAAAAAAGGTAACAGATAAACACTGTAAGCACGCCGTAATCTTATAATAAAAAAAATTATAATAATTTTCTAATCTACCCCGAGACTGGCAGCAGATTGACCAGAATGTAGTCGAATTACAAAAAATACTTCTTTATGTTTTTCCATTGTTGCAAAAATTTTGGCAGACAGATCATTTCCAGTCTGAGGAGTATTGGATTTTTTACTATTTTTTCGTTGATTTGCTTTAGATTTGTTACTTTTCTTTGCTTTCTTCTGACCTTTCTTTTTTCCATCCACACCAGTTTCGCTTTCTTCAGACATGGAAAATATCTGCAAAAACCATAATTATAAATTGTTGCTCTTTTAATTAAACACATACACGAAACTTACAGCATTTGCGGCTGCTTCAGCGGCTTCGGCTTGTTTACGTTTTTCTTCCTCTTCTTGATCTAATTCTTTAATACTTTCTTCTAATACATTAGGCCAAAAATCGCCTTCAAAGTATGGAAGATCCGCTGCAGAACGTAAATTATCTTCCATTGCTTGCTTTAGTATGTCCTATTAAGGGTGGGTTTTAGTTAAAATATTTTTCGTTTTTAAGTATTTTGGGTTGCCTGACATAAAACCAGCCAAGAAAGGATTGGATCTTCTAGTATTGCTTCTACCCTTAGAACAAAACTTAAAAATTCAGTATAAGTTATAAGTATTTGCGAATACCGATTTTTAATCTCTTAAACCTCTTTGTAAACATTGACAGTGACATTGACAGAGTCGGTGAATGTTGGGTTGCCTATCTATAATCAGTTTTTAAAAATGTATACGCAATTTTTTCTAGAGTTAAATAAAGATCACGCCTAAATTATACAAATTTGCAAAAGGGTCGATACATGCATAGGAAGGTAATATTGAAACCCACCCCGCTACAGGCGAAAATCAATACATTCTTGATGGATGTCTTGTGCAAGTCCCTTTTCGTAAGTTTTTTATAATAGGCCATAGTTTAATTACTATATTAAAATTGGTCGTTCTGGCCTTGTAGCGTATGAAGGAAAGGTCTAAAAATTTTAATTCATACCCGCCCTTCTTTTCAACTGTCATTATTTAACCGTACCGTTATTTTAAAATTACTCAATTTTCCGCGCGTAAACATGCTACTAAAACCCCCCCTTAATTAAATAAAACAATTAGAAATAAATTATATATAATACAACGAGTACTCACTTTATAATCAATAACAATTCTCTCAATAATGCCTTTGTCAAGCATTTTCTTATACCAGTCTTGTAATCTCTTTGGTTTGGGAATTTTTTGTTCCAACGGGTGACAATGAAAAATGTAATCATCTCCTTCTGATGGAGGGCAAGCCCAAATATGTGCCATTGTATACCCCAACTGTTTTACATAGTCCATATAACCTAATAATATTTCGTGATACACTGCAGTTCTAAACTGTCGAGGTTTAAAAAAGTGAACAGAGTCCAAATATGCGATATAAACGCGTCGCATATTAGGTGCAGGACAATCCGATCCATATTCTTGAACATGCATCCCAAAGAAACAAACATCGACACCGTCAATTTCCTCAAATGCAAACAATGCCTTCGCACGATATGGAAACTCAGGAGAGAGATCACCATTTTCAACAAATTTATTACGCATACCCGGCTTCACTTCTACCACTTTCTCTGAACTAGATACCACACGTATATGTACTTCACCTGCACCCGCTTCTTTCTTTTTAAGAAAATTATTAACACGAGTCTCTATATACACTCCTAATTTTGTAGTGGGTAACCTCTTGGCATTAAATTTGTTTTCTTTTCTTTTGCTACCCTTCTTCTTATGGCACTCATCACACGCAAAACCTATTGGCCATATACAGTCTAAGTGGAGAACACAAATTTGATGTAATTTTCGCCCACACTCATTGCAGTGAACAAATTGTTCCATTTCCAGATGATCATTTTTCATTTCCTTAAACTGTTCTTTTTTAATAGCCCTGAATAAAACAAAACTTGTTACTACAGGAAAATGAAGTTATTATTATTGTATAAGGTTATTCAAAAGTAAGTACCTATTTTGAAATTACTGCAACATTACTAAATGTTGGTTGATTTTGTAAAAATAAAAACACCATTTTCTTCGTAAAACAATGCGATTTTATTATAATAAATAAAATAATAAAAATTTGTGTGTTCTTGCCACAGTGTTGTTCAATAAGAAGTGGTCTTTCTTTTATAACGACAGATCAATAAAAATACCAATTAGGGTAGGCTGTGAAATTGAATTATTTTGAATTGGTACTTTAGCCACATCCACAGAATGACATTTTATAACGTTTGTAATTCAATCGTTGCTTCTGTTCGTCTAAGCGGCGGTCCACTTCCACTTTTACGAGCGACACAACCACTTTCTCTAAATAACTGCACAGATTTAGTTACAACGCCGCGAAAATAATTGTAATTGAACACTAAATCGGGGTATTCTTCACGAAAATCAGTCATGCAGTCATGAAGTGAATATTGCCACTCTCCATTTATTCTTACGCCGGTTCGAAAGAAACATTCAATAGCTTTCGCTTTTTGTTGTGTAGTGAATACCATTTTTTCAAACTTTAAATTTTTTCACCAAATAAAAAACTTAAAAAATTTGACAAGAGCGTTCAGTTTTAAATTTTCATGTCAGAAATGTCATTCTGTGGATGTGGCTAAAGTACCAATTCAAAATAATTCAATTTCACAGCCTACCCTAATTGGTTTTTTTATTGATCTGTCGTTACTATGAGACATTAGCAAATATATTCCTAGGGATGCTACGGCCGGACCTGGATGGCCAAATGTTTAAAAATTTCTACTAATTAAATGAGCATCAAAACGTGCCATTTCCATATGGGTAGGTACTTATTTATGAATAACCTTATTATTGCATACATCAATGCTATACAGATTATAACAAGTCTAACTAAGCAAATGTACATTTTTTTACAGTATTTTGGGTCCTTATACCCAAAAAATTAAAACGTGAAAATTTTAGTCAGATAAAGCAAAATTAATTGTAACTTAAAGTAGATTCTTTAAAAAATGATACACATTTCAACAATTTTTTAATGAAGGGATAAAGTATTTAATTTTTTTTATGATGCAAAGCTAATAACTATAAATACCTTCCTCACAAAAAATGTTACCCCTATTTTGATATATTACATAGGGTACCCCAAAACACTTTAGAAATAAACTTTAACCAGTTTTCTGGGATCAAAATAAACCAATGAAAACGTAACTTCCATTAAAATTTAATGTGCTACGTTTCAATATGAACATTCGCTTTTATGCTACAAGATAAATGAAAAAATTTGCCTCCTAAGGCATGTTTGGTTTAAATGGTTGATTTTGATTATACTAAGCCAAGGTTCCGCATTGGGCTAGCGATCCAATTGATATTAATCGCTATAGAAACTTCAATATGAAGCCCTATACTCCGCAAGGAGCGAAGAAGGATGAAGAAGAAGCTAAGGTTAGTTTTAATTATATTATTCTCATTAAAGTTACTAGAAAATAGAGTAGGTATATATCGTCCTTTTCTTGAAAATTTTACTTAAAATTTTATTAATAAAAAAAATAAAAAAAACTTACGTTTGCGCTTGAGTAGGATCATCGCCCAACGTAACGGTGTCACCTTGGATGTCGTTGAAGCATTTCTGGCAAAACGTGTATCTGTTGGACCCAATTTCACAGGCATTTAGACTGTGATCAATATGATATCACATAAATCAGGCAAAGCACACCAAGTCAGCCATGTGTTAAGTGGCATAGGTTGGGGAAAACGGGAAAAGAGATACAGAGTGTGTTAAAAGCTCAAAACGGATGCAAGCACTATTGGTTTCATATTTCCCAATATAATTGAGGAGGGAAACACAACATTTACAGAATGTATTTAGGGAATAAAATGGTCCAATAAACATAGGTTCAATTCCTAATTGAATAGTGGCCAAAACACCCCATGATGGGGCTAAGCCGCTTTTAAAAGCTCTCTAGATCCGGATTTTGGGTGGATCACACCCTGTGTCTTAGTTAGTTAATGCTTTTTATAATTCCTAATACAACAAAGATACTAATTATTATTATTACTAGTAAACACACTGTAGATATTATTGCATTTTTTTATATTTGATTTTGCATTACTGTTATTTAGAATCTTTTTAAATCACAGACATTCCAAATTAGTCCCATTTGGATATATGACAGAATATTACCTACTTCCAACAAAATGGAGTGTTCATTTTTAATTGTACCATGAAACATTATCTAGATAAATTCTTTCCCCAAAACTGAAGTTAAAGAAACCAACACAATTCGCCATCAAGGTCATTAGATCTTAAATCCTCCCGGTATTGTTTAGGGTAAAGTGACTATAATAGGAGCCACGCTCTATCTAAACGTAAGAAGATACTAACAAACCCCATGAACTGTGTTTGCGCAGAAGCATAGCACTGTGATATTTACTTAGTTAGTTAGTTAATCTAATCAATTAGTTTTGAAAAATGGAACTCCGAATATGTTGGAACTGTCAAACGTGAGATGTTAATAAAAAATAATACGTAGCAGTGGTACTACCAACATATATTTTTATGAAAAACCTTCTAGATGATGACTTTTTTTAAATTACATATAGATTGTTATATTTGAATGTTCAATTTTTTAGTGTTTTAACATTTGGTTACTTTACTTTAAAGGTAGTTAAAATCTTTATAATTTATGCAATAAAAGTGAAAATGAAAGAGACTACTTGACGCAATTATTTATTCCGGATTTCATAAACCACATACCGGTCCGTATCGTACAAATCGCTGGTATTAAATGGTGAAAAAAAAAGTTCATCTTATTAAATGCAACTACATTCACTGGTGCGAATTGGATGGAGCAATTCTTGGCAAATCTGTACAGGATTCCCAAGAGAGAAACTTTTCCGATCCGTGTATTGTGTGAGAGTAATGTCACAGAAAATTCCTTTAGATAAACATAGGTACATAGATCATACACGACGGTAACTTATAAGTATAACCTAGTATTATCAATTAAATCAATAAACATGTGAAAACCTTAGCAATGAGCACACTACTGTTAAAAAATCTGATCTGTCCGATTCATACAATGCGGGACTAGGAGACGCTTGCCTTAACAAGTGCATTGAGATCTCAACAGTGTAACAACTGTTAATTAATTGTTCTTTCAATTTGTCTTTATGGTTAATAATAAGAGTTTTGCTAATGGTTTATTAACAGTTTCAAGCGAAAGCTTGGGAATGTTGTTTTTATTTTCTAACTCGAGTTTGTTGACATTCGAACTGATCCTGGTTTTTGCTTTGATATTTGATTGAAACAATTTAATCCAAGGATGTATAAGTCATGGGAAAATATTTTCAAAATTTGATACAAAAGGTGCTTTAGCAAAGTGATGCTTTGTTTTTTTTTTTTTTTTTTGGTGGAGATGGCAACGAAAAATAAAAAAGAGGTTGTTGATTGGGGGTTGAGAAAGCGAACGGACGTAATTTTTCTTTTGCGGCGTCCTAAGAGTATTTTGGTGTAAGAATGTTATTGGTCTAAAGCCGTAGTACTTGGCTTAATTTGTAAAACAGATTAAAAAGAATGGTGCAGTAGCCCTTAGGCTAAATTTTGATTCCTGTCCAAGTGGTAATTACTTTTGGATATTTGATTCCTGTGGAATTTGATTCCGCTTGGGGATGCTGTTTTGGTAATTTGGTTCTTCTTGCTGAGATCGAGCGTAGGAGGAGACGCCTGCTGAGGAATGGTTTCTTAATCCAGTTCTTTGGTTAACTAGATCACGTAATAACCGTTTCATCAATGGCTGAAGGTCAGATAATTATGTGTTGTTTAAAGTAACTTTGCATCCTGTCCATTGTGGTATTAATAATGATACTTGTAATCAAGAAGTATTATTTATTTATTTAAAAAACTATTTTTATAATCAGCAAGTAATGTTTAGAAAAGATATACGTAACTTGATTACGTTAAGTTATTTGTTGATTTGGATCTTGGACATCTGCATAATTTTGTTGTAAGGAAGACACAATAGAATAACTTTAATAAGAAATAATCCTTAGGGTTTGTCAATTAAATTCCGTCGTAGGGTAAGATCTTACCGAACACGAGAATTCCTAATAAAGTTACCCACTATTTTTGGTTTTAAAGGGAACTTGCATGTTCTATAATATTAACAAAGGGTCCTTTTTGTAAAATTACTATCCGCATCAGGATTCTGTAAATTTTATAACTGACTGTGCAGATAAAATTTCAGAAAATAGTTATTCAATAGAGTGTGGAAAGTGCAATAAGTGGTATCATAAAAAGTGTAGTGGTTTAGATAGTGATGAATTTAATAAATTGGCAACACAAATTAAAAAGGAAGGTATACGGTGGACATGTGCTAAATGTGAGGTTAAGAGTAGATCAGAATCAATAGTAATTTACGATACTAGTAACGTTATGAAGCATTTTACATTACGAGAGAAAAGTTTGAAAGAACGAGCGACGAAGGAGCGAGTTCTTTTAAATCTCGAGTAATGTAACAGCAAATAACGTTACGCGTGTCGTAACACGGTTTACATCATCCTATAATAATTTTTTTCAAAAAATAAAAAATTATTTTCAGTGACAGTTCAATGACAGTTCAATGACAATTCATAAATAGTAACGTAAAACAGCCATAACAGCACGTTATAAGCTTTACAGCACTAGTGCTGTTAAATGTATCATAACATAACTCGTTGCTAAGGAGTTATTACCATGATAACGTTATAGGATGATGTAAAAGAGATAGAACAAAACCAGGCTGAAACAATAGAGCAAAGACTAGATAAACTTATGCAAGAACAACTAGAAAGGTTTAGACTAGAAATAAAAAAAATAATCGAAGAGGAATTTAAAATAAAGATGGATGAAGTAATCCATAAACATGGAAACGAATTACTAAAGATTACGGCAGAAGTAAATAGGCAATTGGAACAGATCAAACCTCAAAATCAAATGAGCTATTCTGATAAAGTAAAACAAGTAAAACCGGAACAGTTAATAATCGTACCAAAAGATGGGAAAATAACCGATGCAAATAAAACTAAAGAAGCTGTCAAAACGAAGATAAATCCAGTACAATTAGAAATTGGAATTACTAGTGTTAAAAACATTGGAAATGGAGGAGTTGTTATATCTTGTGATACTAAAAATGAACGAGATAAGCTAAAAAGTGAAGTCGAAAGCCAATTGGGTGCAGAATTTAAAGTACAGGAAATAAAAAAAGTGAAGCCTAGGATAAAAATAATTGGTATAGATGAAAATTTGGACAGCGATGAAATTAAAGAACGCATAATTAATCAAAACACATTTGTAGATACATTGAAGGCTGAGGTAGAGGTAAAAGTAGTAAAGAAAATGAGGACTAAATACATGGCAATTGTAGAGATGGATCAGGAGACATTCAGGAAGACTGTAGAAACTGGTAAAGTAAAAATTGGTTGGAAGGTTTGCAATGTATTTGAGCATGTTGATGTACTTCGTTGTTTTAAATGTTTTGGTTTTAACCATAGAGCAGATAACTGTACGAATGAATCATGTTGTATTAAGTGTAGTTCGGAGGAACACAGGGAAAAGGAATGCACTAATACAGTGCTTAAATGTATAAACTGCGAGTCAACAAATAGAAAGCTGGGTTTAAATTTAAACAGTACTCATGCTGCTTTTGATCGAAACTGTCCAGTATATAAAAGATATATTGAAAAGAAAAAAGAAAAGATATTGTATCATTGGTAGCAACCACAGGAAAGGAATGGGACTATAATTATGCTAAATGTACAGAGTAGTGTTGCACATATAGATGAAGTGAAGGATTTTGTAAGAAAAAATAAACCGATTGTTTTATGCTTAACAGAAACTCACTTAACTAAAAATATTGATGATTATGAGGTGAATATTAGTAGTCCAATCAAATTAGACAATTTCGTGGCAAAACTTCGGAAAAATTCAAAGT
Organism: Melanotus villosus; assembly: GCA_963082815.1. Taxonomy (NCBI): domain Eukaryota; kingdom Metazoa; phylum Arthropoda; class Insecta; order Coleoptera; family Elateridae; genus Melanotus; species Melanotus villosus. The sequence continues at coordinate 49,596,114 of OY720421.1, read as the reverse complement.
GAGCTGAATTTTTGTGTACACCTTTATTTAGTGTTTCTAAACAACATATCAAAAGTACCCTTGATTTGACCTTGAGCTTCTTGAGTTATTGGGCTTAAGAGGTGCGAAAAATTGGTTGTTCGCTTATATCTTCTTTTCTATTGACTTTAGGTATAGAATAGCCTACAGAGAAATTGAAGGACATAAAATTCTGTACAAAGAAGTACTCTTGTGATTTTTTCGTGGGACCAACCATTTTCGCGTAATGTGATGTTAAACGTCTAAGTCAAGGTTAACGAAGTACCCCATTCCACACCACCTTTGAGGTTGAGTACGAGGCGCGTTTTTTTTACGTGGTATTAATTAAAAAAAAAGTCAAAATAGAGTTACATTAAGCTTCTTCATCCTCATCTTCCTCTCCTTCCACGTCGCATTGTTCCAGGTAATCCTTAGAAAGAGTCTCTAATTGACTCTCATCCTTTTCTCTATCAAATTCTGTTTCCACGATATCTTCGATGGTATTAGCTTTTAAACACGATTGTCCATGGCAATGACCGCAAACTGACGAGCATTGAATTCCTAATTTTCGGCAGCCACATAATGGTCCACAACCTTTCGAGCAATTACAGAAAATCATATTTAAAAGACAATTCGGAGCGGGAGATTTCGATGTTCTTTTTGGTTCCCATACATCATTTCTTAGTATCCATCCCCACTCATCAGGGTTCAATTCATAACCTAACCACTTCTGTATTTGAAAATAAACTCTGTTCAAGTGCTCTGTCGCTGCACTACTTGTTGGCGGTAATAAATTCAATTTAACCGGTTTATTTTTAGTTATAGATTTCGTAAAACACGAGTAACGATATTCATCAATAGATAATTCTTTAATTTGCGCCCCATATAGTCCCAACAAAAATTTAATTCCATTAGAAGCAATTAATTCATGAGAAGAATCGTTTTGCGTGAAAACTTGAACTGCATTTTGCAAATCTTGTCTTTTTTCTAACAGCTTCAAAGCTGTCGTCTTACCTTTACCAAAAAGAGCTGACGTTGTGTCACACCCAGAAACAGCATGTAAAAATAAAAGGTGATGTTTACAATTATATTGGTCAAAACTTCGGGAAGAGTAAATTCTTTGTTCAACTTTTCCTCTGCCTGGTTTTATAAAATAAATTTCTCTATCAACTGGCGTGCGAACTATCAGGAGTACCATAAGATCAACATCTTCTCCGACAACAATGGTTCTATTTTGACACGATTTTTCAAGCGCTGTTTCAATAATTAACACATCGGCATCATCTTCAGATTGCTTTCCAGGGATATTATTAACCTCAAACTGCCTAGCCAACATCGAAATTAATCTGGATTTGTTTTTGTTATTGGCAAGAAATTTATCTTGGCTCACCGTTGCATTCATTGTCTCGTGAAACATAATCTCGGCTGATGACAATTTCGAGGATCTACGGAGTTGTTCCATAGCTTTGACACTTTTGCTGGCATTTGAATACCCGTCAAAGACTATGATGGTGTTCGGACCATAATGTTTCTGAACATAATTAATGTAAGTTGTACAGATGGAATGAAATGTTTCATTCTGATGCCATACAACTCTGTGCAAGAGAAAGCTGTAAAGGAGACGTGAATGACCTAGGACGGATCGCAGACTAACAGCAGTACAGATCTTTCTGAGTGGCTCCAATTTACCTTTTCTATTCTTCAAAATAATTTCTTCTATAAAAAATAATAAAGTTTTAGGGATGGAATCATTGATGTTATTGAACATATTGGTGCTTGAAGGATAGTAACTAGTTTGGCAAACTACTGTTCGTATATCCTCGCGAAGAATTGCTGCTGCTGCTTCAAGAACCCTGTATCTTTTGTCTTCTTCCGTTTCATTTTTCGACCCATGCCACGCTTTATTCAGAACGTCATAATTTGTATCACGAAAACTTATTATAGATTGTCCGGTTTGCTTCGTCAAGATTACAATCCTGTCTCTATATCTTTCTTCCAATTTTTTCATTATTGTTTTGTCATCTGGGATAAAATCTGTCAACGCTCCTTTTAATTCAATTAAAGTAAATTGACAATCGTCGTTATTATCAATATAGGAAAATATCTGTTCCATAGCCGTTATAACATTAGCATCTAAAGGGCGGCCTATTCTATGGTCTGTTATGGGTGCACTGAATTTCACGAAGCAATTATCATGATATTTTGCTTCGGCGGCAACTAGATCTAATTCAAAAATTATGCGTTTCTTGACTTGCTTTGCCATCTCATCTTTTCTCTGCTCTATTAAATTCAAAATAGTATCCCGAAAACCGAGCGTTGAGACGTGTCTGATAATTTCACGCCGTTCTTTAGGTTTCTTTTTTTCTGATTTTTCATCAGGTTCACTCCCGCAAATAAAACAATACTTTTTAAAATCAAAAGAGGGCTGATTTGAACGCATTTTTGCTTTGGGAGGACTACCTTTAGACGTGCTAGCCGTATTCTTGGCTTCTCTTTTACGCTTAAAAGCATTAATACTGCTTTTACGAATGTAATTTCGTCGACATTCGACGTGAACTGTTATTGAACTCACAATACGAAATGCATCCACCTTTCCATCTTCTCTATCGACACTCGCTTCTTTTAATTTTTGCAAACCGCACTTAACAGTTACTGTCGCACCATTTGTTACACTGAAAATGAATCTGTGCTTGTAGCCTACTTACTTCCACCTGACTTTACACAGGCAATAGATACGTAAGTCACCACGCACACAGCTTGGTATAACTGTAATATTATACTTCGGAGCAACGTTCATGGTCAGTTTTCGCGAAAACGGTTGGTCCCACGAAAAAACTACAAGAGTGCTTCTTTGTACAGAATTTTATTTCCTTCAATTTCTCTGTAGGCTATTCTATACCTAAAGTCAATAGAAAAGAAGATATAAGCGAAAAACCACTTTTTCGCACCTTTGAAGCCCTATAACTCAAGAAGCTCAAGGTCAAATCAAGGGTACTTTTGATATGTTGTTTAAAAACACTAAATGAAGGTGTACACAAAAATTCAGCTCACTTTGAATTTTTCCGAAGAAAAATACTTCTTTGATTGGACAATCGTGTTTAAATGCTAATACCATCGAAGATATCGTGGAAATAGGATTTGATAGAGAAAAAGATGAGATTCAATTAGAAAATCTTTCTAAGGATTACCTGGAACAATGAGATATGGAAGGAGAAGAAGATGAGGATGAAGAAGCTTAATGTAACTCTATATACCTTTTTTTATTAAGTATTATGAATATTTGGACCGGCTGAGGCAGTGGATACCACGTAAAAAAAACGCGCCTCGTACTCAACCTCAAAGGTGGTGTGGAATGGGGTACTTCGTTAACCTTGACTTAGACGTTTAACATCACATTACGCGAAAATGGTTGGTCCCACGAAAAAATCACAAGAGTACTTCTTTGTACAGAATTTTATGTCCTTCAATTTCTCTGTAGGCTATTCTATACCTAAAGTCAATAGAAAAGAAGATATAAGCGAACAACCAATTTTTCGCACCTCTTAAGCCCAATAACTCAAGAAGCTCAAGGTCAAATCAAGGGTACTTTTGATATGTTGTTTAGAAACACTAAATAAAGGTGTACACAAAAATTCAGCTCACTTTGAATTTTTCCGAAGCGAAATGCTTATTTGACTGGACTATAGGGGATATAACCTAATAAGACTTGATTCGGAAAGTAGGCATACAGGGGGTGTATGTATTTATTTAAAGAAAGGAATTATATTTCAGGTAGTACAAACCTTCATTGTGCATAAAAATTATTGGATCTTAATTATAAAAGTAAAAATTGGAAATCAACCAGTTGTAATTGCATGTATTTACCGATCTCCAGGAGGGTCACAAGCTGGTTTTCTGGATTTCTTCGAAAAATGGTGTGAAGATTACGTTTCACAATGTGATACAAAAATATTGATAGTAGGAGACTTTAATATTGACTATAAAAGTGATAATATTTATCCAAAAAGATTAAAAAGATGTGTGAATGATAGTGGGCTAAAGCAAATAGTGCAACATGTCACACATGTTACAAATAATAGTAGAACGATAATTGATCTCGTCATAACCAATGAAAAGACAGTAACAGCAGTAGTGATCGATATTACTGGAATATCAAGTCACAAAGCTGTAATTATACAAGCACACTTATTGAAAGTAAAATCGTTTAAGCGTAATGTGAGGGGTAAGATACGTAGCAAGCAAGAGTGTGCTAATAAACTAAAAGCAATGACATGGGACTACCGAGAAAGAAACTTAAACTTAAAAACTGAGTTATTTGTACTAGATATTACTCGAATAATAGAGGAGGAGATGCCGACGAAACAAGTTACAGTGTACGAGAAAAAGAATCCATGGTTTAATGAAAGAGTGTTATCTGCTACAAAGAAGCGTGATAGAGCATATAGAAAATTCCATTTTACGAATAGGCAAGAAGATTGGGAAAAATACCAAACTGAGAGAAATGATGCTGTGAAAATAATTGAGAATGAAAAAAGGGCTTATTACAACTCAAAAATATTGGAAAAGATGTGGAGTACACTTAAAGGATTTATAAAAAATAGAGAGAGTGAAACATATGAAAACATAATTTTTAAAGATGAGACACTAACCGATGAATTGTTGATAGCAAATGCTTTTAATAAATACTTTGTTGAAAGCATTACTGAAATTGCCGATAGTATCCCAAACATAATTGATGATTTTGATACATTAAATAGTAGACAAAAGATTGAAAACTTTCGATTAATGGATGAAAATGAATTAAGAAAAATTATTTTTAGTTTAACTAACAAAAGTAGCCCAGATGATATCAGTATTGGTTTTATTAAGGAATTCTACGATGAGCTATCAATGTTCATAATACACCTAGTTAATGAATCGTTACTAAATGGAGTGGTCCCTGATATATTAAAAATTTCAACTGTTGTGCCTATTCGTAAGGTGCAAAAAACATTGAACTGTAAAGAATTCCGGCCTATAAATATGCTTCCTGCATTGGAAAAGATATTGGAAAAAGTAGTCTATCTACAAATAATACAATTTGTAGAAGAAAATAAATTACTAACAGAATATCAGTCAGGATTTCGAAAAAAGTTTAGTTGTGAAACAGCATTCCAAAGTGTATTGCATGACTGGAAAGAAGCTATAGAGAAGGACCAGAGTGTTTTAATTGTGTTTCTAGATTTAAAAAGGGCCTTTGAGACGATTGATCGGACTAAATTAATAAATAAATTAAAGCCATTAGGCTTTGGTGGAATAGTCTTGGACTGGTTAACTGGCTACTTACAAAAGAGACTACAAAGGACAAAATGTGGAAACAGTGTGTCTTCTGAAATACCAAGCAACATTGGAGTACCGCAAGGAAGTATTTTGGGACCCATACTGTTTGTGTTGTACATAAATGACATTAGTAATGTAATACAATATTGTCGTTTTCATCTATTCGCAGATGACACGGTTATTTATTTAGCAAGACAGAATTTAAATGAATTAGTGGGAACAGTTAATACAGACCTAGTGCTGATCAGTGATTGGTTTGCAACAAACAAGTTAAAAGTTAATGTTAATAAAATTAAGGGAATGCTGATAGCTAAGAAGAAAGAAATGCAGATGTTTGTAAATAATAGAATGAAAGTGTTGGTTGATAATAAAGAGATAGAAATAGTAGATAAAATAAAATACCTAGGAATAATTGTAGATCGACAACTTAAGTTTAAAGAACAAGCAGATTATGTCTGCAGAAAGATTTCCAGGAAGTTAGGAGTACTTAGTAGAGTAGGTAAATACCTTTCATTAAATACTAGGAAGGTTATAATATATAATGCAATTGTTTTGCCATATTATAATTTTTGTGGAACAGTGTTATACTTATTTAATGAGAGGGCTTTAGGTAGACTCCAAGTACTACAGAATAAGAGTATGAGAATAATTCTGAAATGCAACAGATACAGCAGAATATCAGATATGTTAAAAATATTAGGGTGGTTAAGAGTAGGACAGTATTGTGAGTATTGTATAGTCTAGGGGCCTGGGGTATGCGTGTTGGAAAGTGTGCGTCTACGGATTTTCTCTTCGGATTATGTTAACAAGGTTGTTAAAGATGCTTTTTATCTTGGTCACATGATCTGTAGCTCGTCAGTTTTTTTCAAAATGGCCGCCAAACATTCAGGGTGGGGAAAAAGTCACGCAATATCACTGTAACTCTTGTATTGTCGACTTTTAGAAAACATATTTTTAACAAAAGTTGTTAGATGGTAAGTACTCCATATACCTGTGGCCTTGAATTTCTCTTACGTCATCACGTGTAAGTACAGGGGCATGCAACTTTACTTTTTTAAATGGGACGCCCAGTATATTTTTAAATTTTCGGATGCGGATTTTCGAGTTCCTCGGGATCGAAAACGTATATGCCCTCCGATTTTCGGCCATTTTCGCCTTCTAAAATCGAGAAAAAAATTAAGAAAAATAGAAAAGAGGGGAAATTACATAAAAGGGCTTAAAAGTCGGCGAAGGAGAGTCGTAGCGAGAACCCGATAACACTTTTTCCCACTAAATCGACCACGCTCGTTCCGAATCCGAGATCGACTCTAGCTGGCATAGAAACAAAAAAATTCGGCGTAGACGAAAATCGAGGGGTGGGGGAAAATTTTCTCACCCGGATTTTTGTTCGCACGGCGACGTAGACCGGGTATGGAAGGTTGTTTACCGAAGATCGCGTCGCGTACGAGGCCGAGAGAAAGGAAAATAAGCATAATAAGCAGAAAATATAATTAACCTATTACATAACTAACACGCTAAAGTACTAAGTACTCCATATACCTGTGGCCTTGAATTTGTCTTACGTCATCACGTGTAAGTACAGGGGCATGCAACTTTACTTTTTTTACCAGTATATTTTTACATTTTTAATATAAAAAATTATGTTAATATTTCTGAAGGTAGTTTTTTATTCTGCATTCGAAAATTTAAAAATATACTGGGCGTCTCATTTAAGAAAGTAAAGTTGCATGCCCCTGCACTTACACGTGATGACGTAAGACAAATTCAAGGCCACAGGTATATGGAGTACTTACCATCTAACAACTTTTGTTAAAAATATTTTTTCTAAAAGTCGACAATAAAAGAGTTATAGTGATATTGCGTGACTTTTTCCCCACCCTGAATGTTTGGCGGCCATTTTGAAAAAAACTGACGAGCTACAGATCATGTGACCAAGATAAAAAGCATCTCTAACAACCTTGTTAACAGAATCCGAAGAGAAAATCCGTAGACGCACACTTTCCAACACGCATACCCCAGGCCCCTGCACTAGTAGTCTTATTTTTATTCATAAAATTAAATTGGGAGGTATGCCACAATATTTTAATAATATTTTAAGAAAGAATAGGGATGTACATGATTATTATACAAGAAATAGAGAGAAGTTTTATGTAGAAACAAAAACTAGGAACTGCGTTTTAATTCAGTATTTGTAAAGGGAATTATAAAATATAACACCCTAAATAACGAGCTAAAGAATACAGAAAATATAAATAATTTTAAAAACAAGTTAAAAAAATTATATTTGTGCAATGAATTGTAAACTAATGGTGACATACCATAATGTAATAGCGATGGCTAAATAAAAGACATATTATTATTATTATTATTATTACTTGCGTGTCAATTTACTAAATGTTTCATGTTAACAAACTTGATTTTGATAAACTTAACACGTTGGCTGCCGTGACGTTCGAACCAATTTATTACGTTTACACCAAGGGGGTTGGCCTATTTATGTAAAAAAATCACTCTTCAGGTCAAGATGCGCAAGGATAGTTAAATATGTATTGTAACACCTCAAGTGAGAATTTTTCCAGAATTTTGCTTTTTAGCGGAAAATTTTATGAAAAACTGTCTCGGACATATAGATCGAGTTGGCGTAGCACGAATCTCAGCATTGTCATGAATTGGGAATAACTGATGTTTTTGTTTATTGTTTAAATTTTTTTATGTTTGAAAATAACATAATTTATGTTTGATTTTATTTAGAATGTTTTTTCTGTTGTTTTTTATTAAATTTATTGATATGTTCTCGTTTCGTATAAATAAAATTTACATGATTTTCAGTTTTTTCGCGTTTTCTCAGTGATGAAAGCTGCACGCCAAAAACTGGGATGTTACAGCTGTTCGTGTACGCCAGCTCGGCCAATCCCGATTAATAATAAATACAGGCCAGATCGAGTAACTGGCATGTAGGACAAATAAAACACTCTCGGTCACATGGACCGAGACGGCGCTGCGGTCAAATACAACTTCGCGGTCACATAGACCGAGCCGGCCGGTGGGGAAAGTTGATACCGAGACAGAAGTTAACGTGTTAAGTATCTATCATATGTATGAAAGTTCGATGTTTGCAATTTTGGTAATATTATGGATTGAAAATATAATTATTAACCATTTTTGTGACTTTTATTTATTTGTACCTAGGGCTCTTGCCCGACATGCATGCTCCCGGCATTAGTAACCTATATTATCGTACGAGTATATTTTAGTGTAGATTTTGAGGTTACAACAGTAGTAATTCAACAATCTTAAATTAAAAAAATTTCCAAACTATGTCACACATTAGCAAATACAGTATTTTCCACTTTTACTCTGAAACTCCCTAATGGATGAGAATTGTACCTATGGTTGTAGGACCTTTTTGTTGTCTATTTTGATCCCCCGAACATATTCCGTAAATATTGCAGTTTCCTCCCAATTTCCTCTCCCTACTATCGAAACCCTGTAGTGGCCAAAAGCTTATACTGAAGTTCAAGTAAAACATTTTGAACAACTTCCGGTTTTTTCAATTTGTGCATTAAATGGCTAGCTACCTTATGATTGCTTCTCTTTATTGGTACTTTATAAAGTTATAATACATAATTCTTCCAAATTAATTAATAATGAAATTTGAATTATTATACCTAAAAATTAAATGTCGATAAGAGTAAAACATAACTTCTTTACTGTACAGATTTTTTTGTGGTGTATACATTAACTCGTTTACAAGACATAAAAGTGCTGTACAGAATTTAATTGAATTTGAACAATTCATTTGTATATATTCACTATATTATAGCGACTGTATTTTGATTTTAAGTATTTTAAAATATCTTGTTTTTGAAAAGCCAATATAAATAATTACTCCCCGTGATAAAATGTATCATTATAGTGACATGTCCCACGCCCTAATTGTAACTTAGTAGTTTAGCATGCACATCATTACAAATAAAGCAAAGTGTTGAAAATGCTGACAACAATAATCAATGCATTTTTAATTTACACAACCAACTATCCTACAATTATCCATGTTATAATGAGCAACGTGATCAGTTTAATTTTTCATGCAAAAAAAAATTACAAAAATGTACCTGTTTTGGTAGCTGTAATATTTAGCGTCCCTTGGTATGGTGCAAAGTTGTTTACCATAACAGCACAGTACCTGAGGATTGAAAGTATACTTGCGACCACAACAGTAGCCCATGGATTGCATTACTGGATCGATTTCTTGTTCAAAAACTTCAGATAACTAAAATAAAAGACTTGCTTAAAACGCTTTCATAGATAGCATTAACATTAGTCGTTATTTAAAAAATTATGTATTCTATTTTTATTCCACTGAAATCAAATATTTATTTACCTTGGTGCAGTAACGATAGACCCTACTGGTTTTACGATTATAAAGCCATGCATTGTCAAACATCAACCAAACATCATCTACATATTCCCATGGATCCTGATATTGACCAATATCAAGTTTTCTTTTAATTGTGAGAACTCTAACACCCCCCCATATTAGCTGAAAGATTCGACATTGTAGGTGCTCCAGGGAGCGGTAATCGCAAACCAGGTCGTGGTTGGGCATTAGGCAAAAGTCCTGGTGGTGTTGGACCTGTAGCTCCTGTCGTAGGACACTGGATACCAAGAGCATCATAAGCTCTTCTCATATCTGATGCAGAAGGATTTGGTGACTGTGTAGTTTGAGGTGGATTCGCAGGAGCTGTTTAACAATAACAATAATAATAATAATTTAGATTATTAAAATGATATAATTAAAAATATGCAAGTTATAAATTAATTTCTAATTCATTCATATGGAAAAATGGTATGTTGTCGTTATGTGTATCGAAGAGAATATTCATGCACTTGCTGCAAATATACATAATAAACATGTTGCTATTACTTACCATTTGGATTATTTCTATTTTTATCAGCTTGTTTAAGGGGTAAACATACTGGACAATCATTGCGAACACAGTGTTTCCAGTGGCTAATAATTTGGCGTGAGGAACTACAATGTGGAACAGAACAGCTTTTACCCGCCTGACATGTCGTCATATGATTCAAAACATTTTTCATGGTTTTACAATGTGGTAATGTACATTGCCAAACTTCCCCATTAGCTTGTGATTCTCGCCGTTGGCATTTATGAGCATGTAGAAGTAGTATCAACTGTTGTTGAATTAATTTTCGTTTTTCAGGATCTGTATTTGTGTTGTGAGTTGTGAGGTTTAGATAAATGAACATTTATAAATTGGTTTCTTGCGTTGCAGAAGAAATACAGTTGTACATTTATTGGTTAGATTATTAATAATTTAATGTCAAATTCGTATTGAAAGTACTTGACAGCTGTTTGTTTTCCGGTTAAAGCGCCAATCCTAATTGCTTGAGAATACAACTGATGCTAATTTGACTATTATCTATTCACAACCAGGAAAAGCACTAAATTGAAATATCTGGTGCATTTTTTTGTTATTGAATTGACAGCACTGCATGTTTTTAAAATTTAGTGAGTTATTTAGTTCCCTGAAATGTTAGGTTATGCTGTCATGTTGACAGATTTCGGAATCAAAATTTTCATAAATAGTTCCATATGCAGTTTTTAATTCTTCATAACATAGATAAATTGCCTTGTGTCCTCTTTCGGTAAAATTCATGGTTCAATATTTAGGTTGCATTGCGTGAAAATTTTTATTTTATAATTAATTAACTTGTTTAAATGTCAGATTTCAAATTTCCCTCCAATCATATAGTAACCAGAAATAACAACATTACAGAGCAAATTATCTGTACCAATTGTTCAGTGCATGCCAACATAAATCTAGTGTCCGCGAGGTCAGTGAACAGATAATAGCAAGTAAAATCTTATGGTAGCCATACACGTACCGGCCGGCCTGTCAGTTACGCCTGAACAGTCCGCCGGAAGACCGGCGGCCTGTTGAACTGAAAACCCCATACACCTTCAGTTGAAACCAGGCCGGCGAGCACTTGACGTCCTGTGATCATGTTCCCCAGTGATGAAGATGCGCGAGCGATTCTCGCTTTAATAGTTGTATTAGAGGCTAATAATAAAAAACGGAGGAAAAAAGTATTGTGTAAAGAGCGGTTGCTGAGGAGACATGCGTCAATTTGCTTAATGAATTGAAACTGGCTCCAAAAGACTGGCACAATTACCTAAGAATGGACGAAAATACGTATTTACAACTTTTGTCATTGGTTGCCCAATTAATTGCGAGAAAAAATACGGTGATGAGAAATGCGATCTCCCCACATGAACGACTGATGGCAACACTGAGGTTCCTAGCTAAGTAACTACTGGGAGAAGTTTGGAGGACCTGAAGTTTTCTACGATCATATCACCCCGTGCACTTGGCAGAATTATATCTGAAACCTGTGAAGCAATTTACAAGGTTCTACATAGGGATCGTGGTAATCAGGTGGTTTAACTTTTCAAAGACACGTTTCACTCCGGTATAAACTGATGAATTCCTCCAAACACTAGTTTTCTTTTTCACGTGACATTTTTTAACTATGAACAGATGAGGTTAAACAGGACTCGCAATATATTCTGAGTATATAGGTACTATCTGACAGTCTGACTGACTGACGGCCTGTCGCCTCACCCCACTCACGAACCGGTGCGCCTGCGCTCCCGTCAGTTCAGCCGGATGGACGAACGTGTTTTCGTTCGTTCTCCGGCCTCCGGTTCAGTCGGATCTGACAGGCCAGCCGGAACCCACTCACATTCCGGCCGCCGGTCTCCCGGCGGACTGTTCAGGCGTAACTGACAGGACGGCCGGTACGTGTATGGCTACCATTATATCATACGGATAGCATTGATGAGGCAGGGTTCATCTTTCGTGGTTTCAACAATAAAATCAAATTCTCTAATATAAATGTACCTAACTAAACTAATAAAAGTGGCGCAGCACCCACAACAAGAACAACAACTCTCTCCACGACCACACGCAGACGGGCCCGTCTGCGTGGCCCGGTCCTCAGTCGTTGCAATGGTTTGTGCCGATGATGTTCTAAAATAATATAGGTATATTGTTTAATTTTAAGAAAACGAAACATATGTTCACACAATTTTTACGAAAAAATAAAATGAAATTTAAAAGTGACTTACCTTGTTCTGGCTCGAAACCTTCCACGGTCGTCTCGGATTGGATCTTCCCGTTCCCCCTCATCGGAGTCAGACTCTGTTTCTGACGTCTCCCAGTCCCGCCTTCTTTTGGAAGGCTCGCTCCCCTCGCTGCTACTGCCCCTTTTCATGTTTTAAAATAAGTAGCTATTGTTATTGGAAATATTGGTACAAGAATTTTGATTATACGTTAAACGGGTAAGTACTAAAATTTAGAAAATGTCAAAGTCAAATAAATGTGTTTCCACAGTGATGTTGTTGTGACGGCTAGATTATTATTATTGGTGTTTTGTGTCATTTGAATCATTAAAGTTTGTTAAAGGCATTTTTGTCAACTTATGAAAAGTCGATTTTTTTTAATTTTGTAATTTGATTGAGTAAACTGAGTATTGCATCTTTGCAAAATTTTTTGGCCGAATTTTAATTCGTTACCGTGTTATGGAAGCTAAAAGTTTAAGCTATGACGTCAACTACGTCGGTCGCCGGTAAGAGCTCTAACGTGAGATGCCTCTTTAAAGAAGCAAATGCAATTAAACAAGCAAACATTGTCTAAACAGGCAAACACAGACATTTAATACAATTAAAACCTAGCATAGCTACAAGTACAACGCTAAATTTAGGTTATGTTGTCGACACTCGTGACGTCACGTACGTAGGATCTGAATTTTATTTTGGTTTTATTGTGGTTATTATCAAAGATATTGAAATTCTACCAATTCCGGTACTTTTACGAGTATTTTAACTAACGTATTTTGATATTTACTAAATATGTTGCATAAGTTGACAATGCCTTTTTAAAAATATCAATTGTAATTGAAGTGGTAAGTGGATGAAGGTGTTTTTATGTCGCATTTTTAAAAAAACGCGGGTTTTGTATTGAATGAAGGTGTTATGTTATTTATTAATAATTTAATGTCAAATTCGTATTGAAAGTACTTGACAGCTGTTTGTTTTCCGGTTAAAGCGCCAATCCTAATTGCTTGAGAATACAACTGATGCTAATTTGACTATTATCTATTCACAACCAGGAAAAGCACTAAATTGAAATATCTGGTGCATTTTTTTGTTATTGAATTGACAGCACTGCATGTTTTTAAAATTTAGTGAGTTATTTAGTTCCCTGAAATGTTAGGTTATGCTGTCATGTTGACAGATTTCGGAATCAAAATTTTCATAAATAGTTCCATATGCAGTTTTTAATTCTTCATAACATAGATAAATTGCCTTGTGTCCTCTTTCGGTAAAATTCATGGTTCAATATTTAGGTTGCATTGCGTGAAAATTTTTATTTTATAATTAATTAACTTGTTTAAATGTCAGATTTCAAATTTCCCTCCAATCATATAGTAACCAGAAATAACAACATTACAGAGCAAATAGCAAGTAAAATCTTATATCATACGGATAGCATTGATGAGGCAGGGTTCATCTTTCGTGGTTTCAACAATAAAATCAAATTCTCTAATATAAATGTACCTACCTAAACCAATAGCAACCGGCGTAGCAGCCACAACAAAACCAATAGCTCCCTCCACGACGCGTAGGGAGCCGGGTCTGTCTGTATTCCGCGGTCCTCTGTTGCTATGTTCGTTTGCGCCGATGATGTTCTAAAATAATATAGGTATATTGTTTAATTTTAAGAAAACGAAACATATGTTCACACAATTTTTACGAAAAAATAAAATGAAATTTAAAAGTGGCTTACCTTGTCCTTGCTCGAAACCGCCCCCGGTTGTCTCTGATTGGGTTTTCGCTCTCATCGGAATCATACGTTTCTGTGGTTTCGGTCGTGTCCCCGTCCCTACTTCTTTTACTAGAAGGCCCCGAATCCTCGCTATAGGATCTTTTCATCTTTTGATGTTGTGAAATATTAAACAAAGAATTTTGATTAGTATATAAGTTCAAAGGGTATGAAGGTAAAAACTAAAATTTATAGAAAATGTCAAAGTCAAATAAATTTGTTTCCAGAGTGATGTTGTTGTGACCGCTAGATTATTATTATTGGTGTTTTGTGTCATTTGAATCATTAAAGTTTGTTAAAGGCATTATTTGTCAACTTATGAAAAGTCGATTTTTTTTTATTTTGTAATTTGATTGAGTAAACTGAGTATTGCATGATTGCATCTTTGCAAAATTTTTTGGCCGAATTTTAATTCGTTACCGTGTTATGGAAGCTAAAAGTTTAAGCTATGACGTCAACTACGTCGGTCGCCGGTAAGAGCTCTAACGTGAGATGCCTCTTTAAAGAAGCAAATGCAATTAAACAAGCAAACATTGTCTAAACAGGCAAACACAGACATTTAATACAATTAAAACCTAGCATAGCTACAAGTACAACGCTAAATTTAGGTTATGTTGTCGACACTCGTGACGTCACGTACGTAGGATCTGAATTTTATTTTGGTTTTATTGTGGTTATTATCAAAGATATTGAAATTCTACCAATTCCGGTACTTTTACGAGTATTTTAACTAACGTATTTTGATATTTACTAAATATGTTGCATAAGTTGACAATGCCTTTTTAAAAATATCAATTGTAATTGAAGTGGTAAGTGGATGAAGGTGTTTTTATGTCGCATTTTTAAAAAAACGCGGGTTTTGTATTGAATGAAGGTGTTATGTTATTTATTAATAATTTAATGTCAAATTCGTATTGAAAGTACTTGACAGCTGTTTGTTTTCCGGTTAAAGCGCCAATCCTAATTGCTTGAGAATACAACTGATGCTAATTTGACTATTATCTATTCACAACCAGGAAAAGCACTAAATTGAAATATCTGGTGCATTTTTTTGTTATTGAATTGACAGCACTGCATGTTTTTAAAATTTAGTGAGTTATTTAGTTCCCTGAAATGTTAGGTTATGCTGTCATGTTGACAGATTTCGGAATCAAAATTTTCATAAATAGTTCCATATGCAGTTTTTAATTCTTCATAACATAGATAAATTGCCTTGTGTCCTCTTTCGGTAAAATTCATGGTTCAATATTTAGGTTGCATTGCGTGAAAATTTTTATTTTATAATTAATTAACTTGTTTAAATGTCAGATTTCAAATTTCCCTCCAATCATATAGTAACCAGAAATAACAACATTACAGAGCAAATAGCAAGTAAAATCTTATATCATACGGATAGCATTGATGAGGCAGGGTTCATCTTTCGTGGTTTCAACAATAAAATCAAATTCTCTAATATAAATGTACCTACCTAAACCAATAGAAGTCGGCGCAGCAGCCACAACAACAGCAAAATCTCCCTCCAGGACGATAAGGGACCCGGGTCCGTTTGTACTCCACGGTCCTCAGTTGGTAAATTGGTTTGGGCCGATGATGTTCTAAAATAATATAGGTATATTGTTTAATTTTAAGAAAACGAAACATATGTTCACACAATTTTTACGAAAAAATAAAATGAAATTTAAAAGTGGCTTACCTTGTCCTTGCTCGAAACCGCCCCCGGTTGTCTCTGATTGGGTTTTCGCTCTCATCGGAATCATACGTTTCTGTGGTTTCGGTCGTGTCCCCGTCCCTACTTCTTTTACTAGAAGGCCCCGAATCCTCGCTATAGGATCTTTTCATCTTTTGATGTTGTGAAATATTAAACAAAGAATTTTGATTAGTATATAAGTTCAAAGGGTATGAAGGTAAAAACTAAAATTTATAGAAAATGTCAAAGTCAAATAAATTTGTTTCCAGAGTGATGTTGTTGTGACCGCTAGATTATTATTATTGGTGTTTTGTGTCATTTGAATCATTAAAGTTTGTTAAAGGCATTATTTGTCAACTTATGAAAAGTCGATTTTTTTTTATTTTGTAATTTGATTGAGTAAACTGAGTATTGCATCACAGTATACTGTGATTGCATCTTTGCAAAATTTTTTGGCCGAATTTTAATTCGTTACCGTGTTATGGAAGCTAAAAGTTTAAGCTATGACGTCAACTACGTCGGTCGCCGGTAAGAGCTCTAACGTGAGATGCCTCTTTAAAGAAGCAAATGCAATTAAACAAGCAAACATTGTCTAAACAGGCAAACACAGACATTTAATACAATTAAAACCTAGCATAGCTACAAGTACAACGCTAAATTTAGGTTATGTTGTCGACACTCGTGACGTCACGTACGTAGGATCTGAATTTTATTTTGGTTTTATTGTGGTTATTATCAAAGATATTGAAATTCTACCAATTCCGGTACTTTTACGAGTATTTTAACTAACGTATTTTGATATTTACTAAATATGTTGCATAAGTTGACAATGCCTTTTTAAAAATATCAATTGTAATTGAAGTGGTAAGTGGATGAAGGTGTTTTTATGTCGCATTTTTAAAAAAACGCGGGTTTTGTATTGAATGAAGGTGTTATGTTATTTATTAATAATTTAATGTCAAATTCGTATTGAAAGTACTTGACAGCTGTTTGTTTTCCGGTTAAAGCGCCAATCCTAATTGCTTGAGAATACAACTGATGCTAATTTGACTATTATCTATTCACAACCAGGAAAAGCACTAAATTGAAATATCTGGTGCATTTTTTTGTTATTGAATTGACAGCACTGCATGTTTTTAAAATTTAGTGAGTTATTTAGTTCCCTGAAATGTTAGGTTATGCTGTCATGTTGACAGATTTCGGAATCAAAATTTTCATAAATAGTTCCATATGCAGTTTTTAATTCTTCATAACATAGATAAATTGCCTTGTGTCCTCTTTCGGTAAAATTCATGGTTCAATATTTAGGTTGCATTGCGTGAAAATTTTTATTTTATAATTAATTAACTTGTTTAAATGTCAGATTTCAAATTTCCCTCCAATCATATAGTAACCAGAAATAACAACATTACAGAGCAAATAGCAAGTAAAATCTTATATCATACGGATAGCATTGATGAGGCAGGGTTCATCTTTCGTGGTTTCAACAATAAAATCAAATTCTCTAATATAAATGTACCTACCTAAACCAATAGAAGTCGGCGCAGCAGCCACAACAACAGCAAAATCTCCCTCCAGGACGATAAGGGACCCGGGTCCGTTTGTACTCCACGGTCCTCAGTTGGTAAATTGGTTTGGGCCGATGATGTTCTAAAATAATATAGGTATATTGTTTAATTTTAAGAAAACGAAACATATGTTCACACAATTTTTACGAAAAAATAAAATGAAATTTAAAAGTGGCTTACCTTGTCCTTGCTCGAAACCGCCCCCGGTTGTCTCTGATTGGGTTTTCGCTCTCATCGGAATCATACGTTTCTGTGGTTTCGGTCGTGTCCCCGTCCCTACTTCTTTTACTAGAAGGCCCCGAATCCTCGCTATAGGATCTTTTCATCTTTTGATGTTGTGAAATATTAAACAAAGAATTTTGATTAGTATATAAGTTCAAAGGGTATGAAGGTAAAAACTAAAATTTATAGAAAATGTCAAAGTCAAATAAATTTGTTTCCAGAGTGATGTTGTTGTGACCGCTAGATTATTATTATTGGTGTTTTGTGTCATTTGAATCATTAAAGTTTGTTAAAGGCATTATTTGTCAACTTATGAAAAGTCGATTTTTTTTTATTTTGTAATTTGATTGAGTAAACTGAGTATTGCATCACAGTATACTGTGATTGCATCTTTGCAAAATTTTTTGGCCGAATTTTAATTCGTTACCGTGTTATGGAAGCTAAAAGTTTAAGCTATGACGTCAACTACGTCGGTCGCCGGTAAGAGCTCTAACGTGAGATGCCTCTTTAAAGAAGCAAATGCAATTAAACAAGCAAACATTGTCTAAACAGGCAAACACAGACATTTAATACAATTAAAACCTAGCATAGCTACAAGTACAACGCAAAATTTAGGTTCTGTTGTCGACACTCGTGACGTCACGTACGTAGGATCTGAATTTTATTTTGGTTTTATTGTGGTTATTATCAAAGATATTGAAATTCTACCAATTCCGGTACTTTTACGAGTATTTTAACTAACGTATTTTGATATTTACTAAATATGTTGCATAAGTTGACAATGCCTTTTTAAAAATATCAATTGTAATTGAAGTGGTAAGTGGATGAAGGTGTTTTTATGTCGCATTTTTAAAAAAACGCGGGTTTTGTATTGAATGAAGGTGTTATGTTATTTATTAATAATTTAATGTCAAATTCGTATTGAAAGTACTTGACAGCTGTTTGTTTTCCGGTTAAAGCGCCAATCCTAATTGCTTGAGAATACAACTGATGCTAATTTGACTATTATCTATTCACAACCAGGAAAAGCACTAAATTGAAATATCTGGTGCATTTTTTTGTTATTGAATTGACAGCACTGCATGTTTTTAAAATTTAGTGAGTTATTTAGTTCCCTGAAATGTTAGGTTATGCTGTCATGTTGACAGATTTCGGAATCAAAATTTTCATAAATAGTTCCATATGCAGTTTTTAATTCTTCATAACATAGATAAATTGCCTTGTGTCCTCTTTCGGTAAAATTCATGGTTCAATATTTAGGTTGCATTGCGTGAAAATTTTTATTTTATAATTAATTAACTTGTTTAAATGTCAGATTTCAAATTTCCCTCCAATCATATAGTAACCAGAAATAACAACATTACAGAGCAAATAGCAAGTAAAATCTTATATCATACGGATAGCATTGATGAGGCAGGGTTCATCTTTCGTGGTTTCAACAATAAAATCAAATTCTCTAATATAAATGTACCTACCTAAACCAATAGCAACCGGCGTAGCAGCCACAACAAAACCAATAGCTCCCTCCACGACGCGTAGGGAGCCGGGTCTGTCTGTATTCCGCGGTCCTCTGTTGCTATGTTCGTTTGCGCCGATGATGTTCTAAAATAATATAGGTATATTGTTTAATTTTAAGAAAACGAAACATATGTTCACACAATTTTTACGAAAAAATAAAATGAAATTTAAAAGTTAACACGATCTCGATATAACATATGCCCTCGATCTGCCGAAAAAGAAAAAGACCGTTAGAACGGTCATGCAAATCGAATTAACATGTTCTACGATAATTCTGCCCCGACTGGCGGCTTAAATACCACAAACAAACTCAACGGTTTTTGCTTTATAAAACAACCCTTAGATAGAAATTCTCACGTATCAATTCTTAGCTATTACTTTCCAAATGCTTCCCAAGTCCGTTACATAAACGGGCCGCTTGACCATAAATATTTCAGGCTAATCCCCGTATCGCCTCGTTCAACCACACATGGAGGCGTATCAAATTTCATCCCTTCGTTCAGCCAAACTAATTTAGTTCCCAAATAATGAATAACGACAATTACTTCTAAAAAGCTTTCTAATTGCAATAAGCAATTACCGTTATCTAAAACTAGCAAAAACATGTTACGTTTTAATAGTAAACCCCGCTTCAAGTCGATTGTTTCCGCTATGAAACGCCTCTATCGGAAACCTCGCGTCTTTTAATCCGCGGACCGCGGGATAAACCCGTTCTCGTTCAATCAAAGTATCTGCTGTTGGGTATCATTCGATGCACCGTCGCACCAGCAGAACGATAATAACCACTACACACATCAGAAATTACATTTGGAACAATTATTTCTGAAAAATAAAAACACGGGGATTTTGGCAAATTTCACCACTTCTACCATCCCCCGTCAGCCAATAGGAAAGCAGAATACGATTTTCGGGCTATAAAAACGCTGGCAAAATCCATCTCATCATCAACGTCTTTGTACGCTTGGTCAGATTAACGTCTCCGTACGCTTAATCAGGATCGGCGTCTTTGTATGCTTGAGCAAATCAACGTCTTGCACGCTTGATCGAAATCAACGTCTTGGATCGACATCCTTGCACCAGCTACCACGTCACCCTGCTGGAACCGCCGCCGTCGCCCACGTAGCCGGTCGTTCCCAGCCGCCACAGCTTTCCTCTGGTACCGCCGCCGTCGCCGATCGCCGCTCGTTCCCAGCTGCCTCAGCTTTCCTCTGGAACCGCCGCCGTCGCCCACATTGCCGGTTGCAGCTAGTTCCCAGCCTCCTCAGCTTCCCTGCTGGAACCGCCGCCGTCGCCCACGTCCCCGGTCGCTGCCCGTTCCCAGCCTGACGCCGCCACCTTCGACAAACCTCTTGGCCCAGGTTCTCCACCGTGGCCACCCTCTGACGCCGTGCACCCTCATTGCACCGTCTCCCAACGTCGACGCCCTGCCGCCTTCGCCGTTGCCGCTACCACCGCCTTCGCCGCCGCCGCCGTCCACGTCGTTGCTGCCGCTGGCACGCTGGTATATATCCACCACCGTAGCAACCCTCTGACGCCGTGCACCCTCATTGCACCGTCTCCCAACGTCGACGCCCTGCCGCCTTAGCCGTTGCCGCTACCACCGCCTTCGTCGTCGCCGCCGCCCACACCGCTGTCGCCGCTGGCACGCTGGTACATATCCACCACCGTCGCCACCCTCTGACGCCGTGCACCCTCATCGCACCGTCTCCCAACGTCGACGCCCCGCCACCTTCGCCGTCGCCGCTGCCGCCGCCGTCGCCGTTGCCGCCCACGACGCCGCGAAGCCTTATTTTCACATTTATCTATTTATCCTTTTTCATTTATGTACATACACTGCTTTTATTCTTTTTTCTACAACCACCATGGAAAGTGGGATTTTCAGACTTCGTCTCCATAGATACGAGTATTGAAAATGAGTGTTTGCCGAACAAGTGAAAATTAGAGCCCATGACCCTCATGTGACTGCAGCACTCACTAGCGTTCGTGCTGCAAACTTCACATTCGTGTGGCAAACGCAAGCTTTCAACACTTGTATTACAAATTACTATTGTAATAAACAATTATTTTCAGTCTCGTCTTTGATTACTGAGCTAGCCAAATTGAGCACAGCGCCCGTACACAAACAGGGCCTAGGTTATTGTTAACGATATTTTCTTGTTTCCAATATTTGCATTCAAAGTAGCCCCAGCTAAGTAAGTTTGTTTGCGCATGGGCTACTTTTTGCACCCTTAGAGGGTAAAGGGAAGACCACCCGCGTCAGTTCCCTGTTTGTAGCACGCTACGAAAGATCTTGCTTTTCTTGCTGATAATTTATAATTGCTAAAGTGTAAAGTGTAAATATATATTCTTAAATTCCAAAACGTCTTGCTTACTTCACTTATACACTAACAACTTCTTGCTACTGAACCAGCATTAAAAATAACATCAAATTAAATTAAACTCAACATTTTGGTCCTTCGGCATCCGGATTTTCTTGAAAAGAAATCTAACATCCTCATCAAAACTCGAGTGTGTGCAACAGGAGCTCATCATTATCTTTCATCTTTCTTGCAAACTGCGTGTTCATTTAACCAAAGAAGCCACGCCAGAAAATTCCAACGGCATCTGCATACCACCGTTAGGCAACAAACTTGGATGACCCACCCCAACTCCGAAAACTTTCCATCGGCCCTTTGTGTTACCAGCCGATGCGGGGTCCAGGTAAGCCAAAAGAACTGATTCATCCTTTCAGAAAACCTAATCCTTTTCTTTCATGCGATTTATTTAGTGTTGCATTATAGGTGAATTTTATTATTTGTTTTCGAATTACCCTGATTAACAATATTCATTGGAGAACGCCGCAATTTAGTAGCAAACATAACTTAATTTAATAAAACTACAAATTGCTTTCAGCCTGCTGAAATTGACGGGATACGTTCCACAAATAACAAATAAAACTTGCTTTATTATAACTCACCACCTATCTTTAATTGTCAATCTAAAATGTCAAAAAAGGAAGTGAAAATGTTGCAAGCTTCTGCTGAAGCTCTAATCGACGAACTCAATGAATTTGAAGGTTTTTTAAATTCTATTGATAATTTACAACTAAGTGAAGACCTGTTTTGCGAAGTTGAACTCAGGTTAGCTTACGCTAAAGATCTTAATGCACGGTATAAAGATATCTATATACAATTATCAACAATTATTACTGAACCGTTGAACTAATGACTCCGACGGTATTCTTCAAAAAATATATAGCCGCGAATGTAAGGTGTAGTTCTGTTTTAAAGAAAAAACCTATCAACAGTGATTTAATACAACAGCTTCCACGCATTACCAATGAAACTAACAATAAAAATGTCAACGCTAGGCTTCCTAAATTATCAGTACCAATTTTTGCGGGAGATTTTACTACATTTAAAAGCTATCACGAAACCTTTACTGCGTTAATTCATCAAAATTTATCATTAACTAATATAGAGCGATTCATGTACCTGCGGGATAGCTTAAAAGGTTCCGCAGCTGAACTAATAGCCAACATTCCACCAACCGGTGACAATTATAAAATTGCGTTTGACTTGCTTTGTGAAAGATTCGACAACCCAAAATTAATAGTCAGTAATCACATCAAGGCTATATTTGAGTTAAAGGCCATCCCAAAGGAGAGTGCAGCGGAAATCAGGACATTGCATGATGAATTAAATAAGCATCTCCGAGCGCTCGATAACATCAACATACCATTTGACTATAAGGCTGTATTTATTGCTCATATATTAGTGTCAAAATTCGACTACAATTCGCGACGGGAATTTTCCAAATTTAAAATCCGTGAAATCCCTACTGTAGACGAAATTAATGAGTTTTTAAAGGAGCGTTGTGAATGTCTTGAAGAAATAGAAGCGAACCGAAGTATAGGTACTACACAAGTTAGCCAAACACCTATAAAAAATGATAATAACAAAAATTTCAAACCTGCGTACAACATAAAAACAAAACAAACATCGAGGTCCTTTGTTTTAACTAACAATAAAGTATGCCCTAACTGTAAAGCAAACCATTCGTTAAATAACTGTCCAAATTTCTTAGCATTAACGGGCAAACAAAGAAATGATAAAGTAAACGAATTAAGGGTATGTAAAAATTGTCTTTACCATTCAAATCAAGGTACCTGCCGTTCCAGGTACGCGTGTCAAATATGTTCACGTAAACACCACACGTTGCTACATTTAGAACAAGTACGCAGTTTTGAACAGGCTGTCGAGCAACAGCAAGCTTCTATCGGCCAGCAGGCTACTTCAAATAACATTGAAAATACAAACACCAACGCTCAAATTACACTTTCATGTTTCGAACACAACTTAAATCAAGTAGTATTATCAACTGCAATAATACATGTAAAAGGTCACGATAAAAAGTGGTATAAAGCCCGGGCCTTGTTAGACTCTGGCTCGCATATTAATTTAATAACGCAAAGGCTAGTTGACAAATTGCAACTTACTAGAAAGCTAATGAATACAAAAATTTTAGGAATCAATTCTAACAGCTCTTTCTCATCTTCAATTGTAAACGTGGAAATAGCCTCTTCATATACTAAATTCCAAACAGAATTATCTTGCGTAACTATACAAAAAATTGCTGAAAATTTACCTTTAAATTCCTTTGGCAAGGAAGGACTAAAAATACCTGCTAATATTCAACTGGCAGATTTCAGTTTCAATAAATCTTCAAATGTAGACTTGCTTATTGGAGCGTCACTGTTCTATAATCTTTTGTGCGTAGGACAGATCTCACTGGGTAATCATAAGCCCACACTACAAAAAACCGTACTTGGTTGGGTAGTTTCTGGCAATCACTGTTTCGAGAAAAATTCGAAAACACAAACCCTTGCCCGTTGCAATTTCATCATAAATAGTAGTAACGAAAACGAACAACAGCCACTCGACATCATAGTTAATAAATTTTGGGAAATAGAAAATATCCAGCCTAAGTACGAAATATCTAAATTATCACAATCTGAGAGATTTTGCGAAGAACATTTTCAAAAAACCATAACAAGCGACTCTACCGGAAGATTAATAGTATCCATCCCATTTAATTCAAAATTGGCGGAATTAGGTGAATCCAAACAACAAGCTTTAGAGCGCTTTCTTCGTTTAGAAAATCGACTAACGAAAAATCCCGAATTATACGCTGAATATCGCAAATTTATGCATGAGTATGTGGAATTAGGCCACATGAAAGAAATCAAAACTTTCGATCAAAATATTCAGGAATCAACCGATTATGCAATAAACACTATAAATTCTTGTGTTTCTTTAGCAAATACTCGCGACTACTTTTTACCTCATCATTGTGTAGTCAAATCGGGATCATTAACTACACGTGTTCGAGTTGTTTTTGATGGAAGTGCTAAATCCACTACAGGCGTCTCTGTAAATGATGCGCAAATTGCGGGTCCTGTGATCCAACGGGATATTTTCTCAATTTTATTGAACTTTCGGCAACATACAATCGCACTTACTGGCGACATTGAAAAAATGTATCGCCAAATTTTAATTCAACAACCGCTGCAAAAATTCCAAAATATTTTATGGCGGGAGAATCCCAACTTGCCAATTGCAACATTTCACCTGCAAACTATTACTTATGGCACTACAAGTGCAAGCTTCTTAGCTACGCGATGTCTAAAATATTTAGCAGACGCTAACTCCAAATCCTTTCCGGTCACTTCTAAAATCATAGAAAACGATTTTTATATGGATGACCTAATTTCAGGGTCAGACTCCATAGAAACCACATTAAAAATAAAGGCCGAGTTAACGGCAATCTTGGCAGCCGCAAGATTGCCAATTAGAAAATTTCTGTCTAATGCACCCGAAGTATTAGCGGAATCTCACAAAGGTGACACTATCAACTCATCATATTTCACCGTGCCTTTAGGCGAACGCGAAAATGCAAAAACACTGGGTATTTCTTGGAATGCGCTTACTGATATTATACAGTACAACATCAAAATCAGATCCGATAGTCCATTAGCTACCAAGCGTGTCATTCTTGCCACCGTGGCTCAATTATTCGACCCTCTGGGTCTAATCTCACCTGTAATAGTTACGGGAAAATTGATAATCCAAAAACTTTGGCAGCTTGGCATTTCGTGGGACGAATCAATCCCTCAAAATTTAAATTCCGAATGGGTTTCTTTCAGAGATCAATTGGATGCTCTAAACTCAATTCAGGTACCCAGGTGCATAAAAATTTCACATTTTACTAACATTCAGTTACATGGATTTAGCGACAGTTCCTCCATAGCGTATGGGGCTTGTGTCTACGTAAGATCCGAAGACAACGATGGAAACATCGCTGTCCACCTATTATGTTCTAAATCCAGAATTAGTCCACTTCGCGCTACCACAATACCAAGATTAGAATTATGCGCTGCTCAACTTTTAACTCAATTAATGGAAAAAACAGTCGAGTCATTATCAATTAAATTTAATAATTTATTCTATTGGACAGATTCCACAATTGTTTTGCATTGGATTAATTCCAGTGCAAACAAATACAAATTGTTTGTAGCCAATCGCATAGCTTCCATTCAGGAGCTGACAAATAAAAGACAGTGGATGCATGTTAGGTCGCAAAATAATCCCGCTGATCTAGTTTCCCGCGGAACTTCAGTTACGGAACTTAACGAAAACCCGATTTGGTTCTCTGGTCCAAAATTTCTATCCTTACCGCCAGAGGAATGGCCTCAACAAAATATTATTTCTTGCAATTTACCCGAATCGGAATTTAAACGTAACGCAGAAACTGTAGCAAGTTTTGTAAATACTGAA
This sequence comes from Melanotus villosus, assembly GCA_963082815.1. NCBI lineage: Eukaryota > Metazoa > Arthropoda > Insecta > Coleoptera > Elateridae > Melanotus > Melanotus villosus. The sequence goes on along the minus strand of OY720421.1, from coordinate 49,570,079 downwards.
GGCTCTGACATATGGCAAAAATTTTCTAGCTTTACCAGATTAAAGCGAGTGTTAGCTTGGATATTGCGTTTTCGACGCAATGCCAATAAAAATTCCACAAGTACCTCAGGTCCTCTTAAAACCTTTGAATTGCAAGAAGTCTTGCATATGCTAATAAAGTTATGTCAAGCGGAGGCATTTTCTAAAGAATTAAAGGCATTAAATTCAAATCAGAGTCTAAAAACCAATTCAAATATCTTGCTGTTAAATCCCTTTATAGATCCCATTGGCATATTAAGGGTAGGTGGTAGAATAAAGAATTCTGATTATTCCTTTGACAAGCGATTTCCTATTTTGTTGCCAAAAAATTACGCCTTAACTAAATTGATCCTTTCAAGTTATCATGAAAGATTGCTACATTGTGGTGCACAACAATTACTTGCAGTTGTGCGGGAGCATTACTGGCCAATTTCTGGCAGGAATTTAGCCAAGGCTATTACTCGTAGCTGCGTTAAATGTTTCAAAGTTAGTCCACGCACATATAACCCGCTAATGGGCGATTTACCATCGAAACGTTTGCAGGCTAATTTGCCCGCGTTCTCCAATACCGGCGTTGATTATGCAGGTCCTATACTTATAAAAGACAGAAAAACTCGCGGTTCCAAATTAATAAAATGCTATATATGTTTATTTACTTGTCTAGTAACCAGGGCTGTGCATTTGGAACTGGTTACAGAATTAACTACCGCTGCATTCATAGCTGTATTAAAACGTTTCATAGGTCGGAAAACCTATCACCATATCCTCTGATAATGGTAAGAATTTTATAGGAGCTGCAAATCAATTACGTGAATTGTACAAGTTTTTTAATTCCCAAACCATCAAAAACGAAGTTATGGAATTTGCTTCAAATCAAAGTATCAAGTGGGAATTTAATGTACCCCGAGCTGCCCATCAAGGGGGCAGCTGGGAAATTGCTATAAAATATACAAAATTGCATTTAAAAAGAGTACTGGGTAACTCTTCCTTAACGTATGAAGAATTTCAAACTATATTAGTGCAAATAGAAGCAACACTAAATTCGCGGCCCCTAAGTCCCCTTTCAGATGATCCTTCCGATTTAAATCCTTTGACTCCGGGTCATTTCTTAATTGGCAAACCTTTATGTGCCATACCGGAGCCTAGTTATCTGGAACTTAAAGAAAATCGTCAAAACCTGTACCAACGAATGCAACGTTTGGTGCAACTATTCTGGAAGCGATGGAGCAGGGAAGTTGTGCCCGAACTTCAAAAAAGGACGAAATGGTACCAACGGTTGCCAACTCTTTTAAAGGTTGGTGCTGTTGTACTAATTCAGGATGACAATTTAAATCCCCTACAATGGTCCATGGGAAAGATTACCGAAATTCATCTGTCCAGCGATAACATTCCTAGGACTGCTACTCTGGTGACTTCAAATGGTAATACAATAAAACGTACCATCCACAAATTGTGCGTCTTTCCCGGATCGGAAGATTAAGTGCATGTGATGTGATGTGAGTTCATGATTGACACTTGTTGACGATTTATCTTTCTTAAGAACAATATCTGGACTAATATATTAGCTTAGTGTTTAATTTTTATTCCTATAATATCTTACTTGTAATTATTTTATTTAATTTTTATTCCTATAATATCTTACTTGTAATTATTTTATTTTACTAATTTGTATTGTGAATTGCATTGAACTGGTCCGTTCAAGGCGGGAGAAATGTTAACGATATTTTCTTGTTTCCAATATTTGCATTCAAAGTAGCCCCAGCTAAGTAAGTTTGTTTGCGCATGGGCTACTTTTTGCACCCTTAGAGGGTAAAGGGAAGACCACCCGCGTCAGTTCCCTGTTTGTAGCACGCTATGAAAGATCTTGCTTTTCTTGCTGATAATTTATAATTGCTAAAGTGTAAAGTGTAAATATATATTCTTAAATTCCAAAACGTCTTGCTTACTTCACTTATACACTAACAACTTCTTGCTACTGAACCAGCATTAAAAATAACATCAAATTAAATTAAACTCAACAGTTATCTCAAAGTGACTTACCGCGTTCTGGCGCGAAACCTCCCCCGGTCGTCTCTCACGGGTTCTTCCCGGCAGGCCGACTCATCCGAATCGGACTCGGTTTCCGTCGTCGGCGTCTCCCAGCCCCGGCTTCTTTTATGACGTTCGTCGCTCCCGTTGGTAGAACTATTGCTCCTTTTCATGTTTTCAAACAAGAATTTTGAGGGTACGAACTAAAATTTAGAAATGTAAAAGTCAAATAAATGTGTTTCCACAGTGATGCAATTAAATGCAATTAAACAAGCAAACATTGGGCGCATTCAGGGACGCTCAGCGGCTGATGCGCTTAGTTAGCAAAGTCCCTGAACAGATACGCTGTGAAAAAGCTCGCAGTAAGCCGCTGAGAAATTCGCTCAGCGTATAATTTGTTAGCTGACTTTGTCAGCGGTGTCAAAAAAAGGAACGGGAAACACAGAAACTTAATAATTTGAATAAAAACATATTAATTAGGTTGAGCTGGTACATATAGTCCATAATTTGAAGATAATTAGCCATAATTTCTTGAATTTTTGATTTATTACATAATAGTGAAAGTAACACCTAACCTTACAAAACTGTCAAAACGGCTTACTATCAGACGTTTCATTCAGGGAAATACCGTTTGCTGACATTTAGCATAAGCTGACTAAATAACCGCTTAGCTAAGCAGCTGAGCGTCCCTGAATGCGCCCATTGTCTAAACACACGGTCACTAAAATTTTAGTGACCGTGGTCTAAACAGGCAAACACAGACATTTAATACAATTAAAACCTAGCATAGCTACAAGTACAACGCTAAATTTAGGTTATGTTGTCGACACTCCTGACGTCACGTACGTAGGATCTGAATTTTATTTTGGTTTTATTGTGGTTATTATCAAAGATATTGAAATTCTACCAATTCCGGTACTTTTACGAGTACTTTAACTAACGTATTTTGATATTTACTAAATATGTTGCATAAGTTGACAATGCCTTTTTAAAAATATCAATTGTAATTGAAGTGGTAAGTGGATGAAGGTGTTTTTATGTCGCATTTTTAAAAAAACGCGGGTTTTGTATTGAATGAAGGTGTTATGTTATTTTACAACTTTTGGCACCTATTTGGAGTTGATATCTGCTGTATTAACCGAGATAAATAGTGGATAAAGGTGCTATGTTACAAGGTTGACATACGCTAGAACGGAAGAAGGTGTTAAGGGCACATAACACCTTTATCTATTGTATAATAACCAACTTGTGATTTTCGTAACTTGTTTAAAAAATTAGCACCTTCATAGCACCCACAACATAACCTAAATATTACTGTCAACAGTCGAGCATCTGTCAAGTCACGCTGCTATTAATTTTGTGTTTTGACGTTTAATACGGTAATTTAATCAATAAACATGTTGTCACGGGGTAAGCTTATGGTCTTGAAAGCCATTGAAGGCAACTCTTTAAAGAATTTCCCTCGAACTGAGTACAAAAACAGTGAAAATACCAATACAGGTTCTTTCGATGTTGCTGGTCCAAGTAGAGCCTCATGTTTACGGGGCAAGTATTTTGTTGATTAATTAAATGCCCTAATTTTCCTGTTTGTGATACTAATACAAGTATTATTCTTATTTAGATAGAGGCACCGATGTGGAAAAAGTGTATACAGAACTCACTGCAGTTATTGAACCGCCACTGCATGAGCAGGAAAACGAAACTTCGGTTCTAGATCAAGCAACTGATTTTGAATTAAGCGATAGTGAATATATTCCTTCAAGTGAGTGCAATAACAGTAATGATAGTGAAATGAATGATCAATATGAGGACAGTGATGATAATGAAACGAATGATCAATATGAGGTTAGTGTAGAAGGGGAATGCCTAATTTGCTGACCAACTATTAGCCTTGCAGGCCAAGGCCTTTCCGTAGTGCCACCACTTTGATATTACAAATATATTATCAGAACATCATAAAAGTGTTGCCACCAAAGTTTCAAGTCGATCCACCCCCTAAAAACACCCCTTTACTCTTGGGGATTTCGGAAAAAGTTTGCAGGCCAAGGTCTTTCCGTAGTGCCACCACGTTGATATTACAAATATATTATCAGAACATCATAAAAGTGTTGCCACCAAAGTTTCAAGTCGATCCACCCCCAAAAACCACCCCTTTACTCTTGAGAAATTTCGGAAGATTTTGCAGGCCAAGGCCTTTCCGTGGTGCCACCACGTTGATATTACAAATATATTATCCGAACATCATAAAACTGTTGCCACCAAAGTTTCAAGTCGATCCACCCCTAAAAACACCCTTTTACTCTAGATCAATTTCAGAAGATTTTGCAGGCCAAGGCCTTTCCGTGGTGCCACCACGTTGATATTACAAATATATTATCAGAACATCATAAAAGTGTTGCGACCAAAGTCTCAAGTCGATCCACCCCCAAAAACACCCCTTTACGGTTGAGCAATTTCGGAAGATTTTGCAGGCCAAGGCCTTTCCGTGGTGCCACCACGTTGATATTACAAATATATTATCCGAACATCATAAAAGTGTTGCCACCAAAGTTTCAAGTCGATCCACCCCTAAAAACACCCTTTTACTCTTGATCAATTTCGGAAGATTTTGCAGGCCCAGGCCTTTCCGTACTGCCACCACGTTGATATTACAAATATATTATCCGAACATCATAAAAGTGTTGCCACCAAAGTTTCAAGTCGATCGACCCCCAAAAACACCCCTTACTCTTGAGCGGTCTCGGAAAAGTATGCAGGTCAAGGCCTTTCCGTAGTGCCACCAAGCTGATAAAAAATAATCAAAATATTATAATAGTTATTTATGTACGAAGTCAGTAAAGTGATTCTTTATCGAACGAGTCTGAGATTATGAGCCGAGCGAGCGAGGCGAGTAACAGGCGAGTTCGATAAAGATACTTTACTGACGTGGTGCATACAAAATTTTATCGCCAACCGTAAAAATGTATAATTGATAAAAATAACTTCCATTATTTTCTATAAATAACTCGCGACAAAATTTTTACTGTTGGAGCTGTGACAGGAACAAACGATTTTTGTTCAATGTCATACAGTCATGGTTATGTTGATTAACATTAGCGGCAGGTAAAATGCTTGATTTGTACAGTAAGATAAAGTGTTTGTTTACTGCCGCAAATCGCTATGGTAATGCGTGGCTTTACTGACGGTTGGCGATAAAAGATTTTTAATTAAAATTAATGAGAATTTTGAGCTTGCTTTGCAAAATCAGTTTTTTAGTATCAGGTTCTAAATATGTTACTTAGTTTTAAGCATAAATTAGGTTCAAATTATTTAAATTTAGCGTACTCCTGTAAGTCCAGTGCGTACCACCATTGGTACGCGTACCATTGTTTGAAAATCGCTGACCTAGGAGTTTCCCCAAATTTATAGTCTCCGCTAGAAAGCCACAGAGTGGACACCACTCAAATTAATTTAAAGTTTCAAAAACGAGTTCTTCTGCCGATATCTTCTTATTCAATGCTGTAACACAATATGCGCTTGCCTCTAACAAATTTTTAAATTGTTACGTACAGTCAGCATATTTTTTCAGTACAATAAATACATCCAATTTATTTGGAATTGCTACTGTAGTCTAAACAAAAGATTTAAAGGTTGCTGAGGTGTTAGAAAACAGTTTAAGTGTAGAAAAATATTTGAATATATTAATAAATGCTGATAATAGTAACTTTATAAGTACTCCACCAATAAAACCATTACCTGGTGAAATGTATCTTTACTGGAATACTAAAAAACCAGAAGACTGGAACGCGGACCAACATCGATGGCGAGATAATGGTACTGTAGCGAGATTCGCCACTTGTCGACCTGTCTCGGTTAACACGTGCGCGGTCGTGCGTGAGCTACCAATAGCAGTTTCTCAGTGCGATCGATATTTCTAGGCGCGCGTAGAATAAACTAGGCTTATCTGGAATTGGATAGTTCTCAAATAACGAAGCGGATATAATAGGCGCGATCCAACGAACATAGTTTAGTTTTACCGGGAACATAATAAGCGAACAATACTACGTGAATATAAATGTGCGTCGAAATAAATACTTGTTAAATAAACTACCTAGTTAGTTTTTTGTATTAGAATTAATATTAGTGTTGTGTTTTAGTGTTAAGTTGTTATTTCGTGTTTCTTCGTTGTTTAATAATTTTAATATTTGTTAATAAATAATTCACACCACGAACCGAAGTTTTAAATAAACGTTTTAAAACCGTTACAATTGGCGTCGGGTGTGGAGTGTTTGATGTGAATTAAAAAGAGACAGTTGAACTGACTAAAAATTTAGTGCTTTAAAACAAGTGAAATGGCAACAATATCCCTGTACGAGTTAAAAGTGGCCGACTTGAGAAGAGAACTGGAAGAAAGGGAACTGGATATGGCGGGAACAAAAATGGAATTGTAAGCACAACTCAAAAAAGCGTTGTTAGAAGAGGGCCTAGATCCAGAAAGCTTTAGTTTCGAAATGCCAGGCAGCGGGATTGATTTTAAAGTACTACTAAACAAAATCGACGAAAGTTCTGGAACATTAAAGCAAGAATTGCTCGAAAGCTCCAGAGCCTTGGACGAAAAAGTACTTGAAAACTCTAAATCCCCAGAAGAAAAAGCACTAGAAAACTCTGGTATGTTGAAACAAGAATTACTGGAAAAAGTTGTGGAAAATTCTAGACACCTTGGTCCACCTATCACAAACAATTTGAAGCGGCTGCTAGGGCCAATGGTTGGACTGACCAAGAAAAGGCTGAGTCATTAATCGTTGCTTTGCGCGGAGAAGCCTTGTACATCCTCCAGGCGATTCCAACAAGCCAACAGAATGACTATCGCTTGTTAGTTTCCCGATTGGAAATGAGATATGGGGACGCACATCTTCAAGAGGTGTATCACGCACAAGTGAAGAATCGTATTCAGAAGAGTGGAGAGAATCTTCAAGAGTACGAAGCCGACATCGCACGATTGGTTCGACTAGCCTACCCTACGGCTCCCGACTCCTTCTTGGAACAGTTAGCAGTACAAACGTTCATAGATGGTTTAAGAGATGGAGAAACGCAGCAGTCATTGAGGTTAGCGCGGCCAAGAACAATCGACGATGCACTCGCCGACGCTTTAGAATTTGAGGCGGCGAAACAAGCATCACGAGGACACGGGCGTCTCCGTATGATGGTCGACGAACCTGAAGGCTCCCAAAATCGATTAGAAGCGTTGTTGAGGGTTATCCAGAGTGTTGAAAATCGGCAACAAACAACAAAACTTCCTCTACATCCGATGGACGATCCTGTAGTACGAGTCCTGTTAACTGAAGACGTGACCTTGCCTGGGCGAACTAAACGAATTGTCAAGGCAGATCTGGATGGAGATCTTCGGTCGGGATGTGTACAAATGATGGAACCTATTTGTGATAAGGAAGTCCACAGTGGTATACTGGTAGGAAAAGCGCTAGTCAAGGTTGGAGAAACAGTACCGGTGAGGATTATAAACGTCAATATGGAGCCGGTAACGTTGAAGAGGAACATCCTTGTGGGACAGTGTGTGCCAGTATCCCAAATAGCTCAGTGTATGAATAAATATCAAAGACCAGCTTCCAAAGAACATGCTGATGAACGTGTTGACATGGTAACCAATTCATGTGAAGATCTCAATGAAACAGAATGTTTGCCGCTTATTGGGCATCCGTAAGACTCGAACTACTCCGCTACACCCGCAGTCCGATGGAATGGTGGAGCGAAGGAACCAGACCATGGGCAAATATTTGGCCAAAGTTGTATCTGACCATCAACGAGACTGGGATCAATACTTGCATCTGTTCTTAATGGCCAATCGCGCAGCAGTTCGCGAAACCACTGGCCAAACACCGGTCTGTATGTGGTGTTTGGGCGCGAACTGCGACTACCCCGCGACCTCGAATTTGGATGTCCGCCTATGAAACAAGAAGCAGCAGGTGATGATTACATGAATAAATTAAAAATGAAGTTGAATGACATCCACGATCGGGCCCGCGGACTTCCCCAGATTGCTAGCGACCGGATGAAGAATTCCTACGACGTAAGAACCCGAGAAGGCGGATTTCACAGCAGGAGATTTGGTTTGGCTATACAAGCCGCAGAGGCGTCGTGGTTTATCACCGAAGCTACAACGGAATTGGGAAGGTCCGTATCAAGTGAAGAAACGAATAAACGACGTGATCTATCGCATTCAGAATCTACCCAAAGGAAAACCAAAGGTGGTACATTCCAATCGTTTGGCACCGTACGAAGGAAGTAATAACAGAGCCCTGGATGCTGAAGACGATGTCAGAAGAATGGAGCCTGAAGGAAGCGGGTCGACTTTTGTAGAATTCATGTCTGCGTTTTCCGGAACCGGCAACACTTTTATGATGCTCTGATAATATATTTGTAATATCAACGTGGTGGCACTACGGAAAGGCCTTGGCCTGCAAAATCTTCCGAAATTGATCTAGAGTAAAGGGGTGTTTTTAGGGATGGATCGACTTGAAACTTTGGTGGCAACACTTTTATGATGTTCGGATAATATATTTGTAATATCAACGTGGTGGCACCACGGAAAGGCCTTGGCCTGCAAAATCTTCCGAAATTGCTCAACCGTAAAGGGGTGTTTTTGGGGGTGGATCGACTTGAGACTTTGGTCGCAACACTTTTATGATGTTCTGATAATATATTTGTAATATCAACGTGGTGGCACCACGGAAAGGCCTTGGCCTGCAAAATCTTCCGAAATTGCTCAACCGTAAAGGGGTGTTTTTGGGGGTGGATCGACTTGAAACTTTGGTCGCAACACTTTTATGATGTTCGGATAATATATTTGTAATATCAACGTGGTGGCACCACGGAAAGGCCTTGGCCTGCAAAATCTTCCGAAATTGATCAAGAGTAAAGGGGTGGTTTTTGGGGGTGGATCCACTTGAAACTTTGGTCGCAACACTTTTATGATGTTCTGATAATATATTTGTAATATCAACGTGGTGGCAGTACGGAAAGGCCTTGGCCTGCAAAATCTTCCGAAATTGATCAAGAGTAAGAGGGTGTTTTTAGGGGTGGATCGACTTGAAACTTGGGTGGCAACACTTTTATGTTGTTCGGATAATATATTTGTAATATCAACGTGCTGGCACTACGGAAAGACCTTGGCCTGCAAACTTTTTCCGAAATTCCCAAGAGTAAAGGGGTGTTTTTAGGGGGTGGATCGACTTGAAACTTTGGTGGCAACACTTTTATGATGTTCTGATAATATATTTACAATATCAACGTGGTGGCACTACCGAAACGCCTTGGCCTGCAAAATCTTCCGAAATTTCTCAAGAGTAAAGGGGTGGTTTTTGGGGGTGGATCGACTTGAAACTTTGGTGGCAACACTTTTATGATGTTCTGATAATATATTTGTTATATCAACGTGGTGGCACTACGGAAAGACCTTGGCCTGCAAACTTTTTCCGAAATCCCCAAGAGTAAAGGGGTGTTTTTAGGGGGTGGATCGACTTGAAACTTTGGTGGCAACACTTTTATGATGTTCTGATAATATATTTACAATATCAACGTGGTGGCACTACCGAAACGCCTTGACCTGCAAAATCTTCCGAAATTTGTCAAGAGTAAAGGGGTGGTTTTTGGGGGTGGATCGACTTGAAACTTTGGTGGCAACACTTTTATGATGTTCTGATAATATATTTGTAATATCAACGTGGTGGCAGTACGGAAAGGCCTTGGCCTGCAAAATCTTCCGAAATTGATCAAGAGTAAGAGGGTGTTTTTAGGGGTGGATCGACTTGAAACTTGGGTGGCAACACTTTTATGTTGTTCGGATAATATATTTGTAATATCAACGTGCTGGCACTACGGAAAGACCTTGGCCTGCAAACTTTTTCCGAAATTCCCAAGAGTAAAGGGGTGTTTTTAGGGGGTGGATCGACTTGAAACTTTGGTGGCAACACTTTTATGATGTTCTGATAATATATTTACAATATCAACGTGGTGGCACTACCGAAACGCCTTGGCCTGCAAAATCTTCCGAAATTTCTCAAGAGTAAAGGGGTGGTTTTTGGGGGTTGATCGACTTGAAACTTTGGTGGCAACACTTTTATGATGTTCTGATAATATATTTGTTATATCAACGTGGTGGCACTACGGAAAGACCTTGGCCTGCAAACTTTTCCGAAATCCCCAAGAGTAAAGGGGTGTTTTTAGGGGGTGGATCGACTTGAAACTTTGGTGGCAACAGTTTTATGATGTTCGGATAATATATTTGTAATATCAACGTGGTGGCACCACGGAAAGGCCTTGGCCTGCAAAATCTTCCGAAATTTCTCAAGAGTAAAGGGGTGGTTTTTGGGGGTGGATCGACTTGAAACTTTGGTGGCAACACTTTTATGATGTTCTGATAATATATTTGTTATATCAACGTGGTGGCACTACGGAAAGACCTTGGCCTGCAAACTTTTTCCGAAATCCCCAAGAGTAAAGGGGTGTTTTTAGGGGGTGGATCGACTTGAAACTTTGGTGGCAACACTTTTATGATGTTCTGATAATATATTTACAATATCAACGTGGTGGCACTACCGAAACGCCTTGGCCTGCAAAATCTTCCGAAATTTCTCAAGAGTAAAGGGGTGGTTTTTGGGGGTGGATCGACTTGAAACTTTGGTGGCAACACTTTTATGATGTTCTGATAATATATTTGTAATATCAAAGTGGTGGCACTACGGAAAGGCCTTGGCCTGCAAGGCTAATAGTTGGTCAGCAAATTAGGCATTCCCGTGTAGAAGTAGAAGCAAATCCAGAAGTAACTGTTAACGAACAAGTAACGAATAATATTGCCAGTGCGAGTCTAAGTACAGGTGTAACAAGAAAGAAAAAGATTTTTCCTTTACAAGAAAAAATTTCTAAAGTGAGACTCCGAAATCCTCGGCAATTGAAAAAAAATAGTGCAGCAATTGCTAGACAGAAAGGGCATAGCTACAAATCGCAAAGTGGTAAAGTGATTCCAGCAAAAACTGTAAATTTGGGCGAACTTTGTAGTAACAAATGTAGATTAAAATGTAGCAGTAAATTCTCTGTAGACCATAGAAATCGCATTCTGCGTGAATTTTATGATCTTGATGTAAATGCAAAAAATGCACTTCTTTTTAAAAGTATCTTACCAAGAACAGTGGCACGCCAGAGAAAGAATGCCGTGAAACATAAGTCAAATTCTTCTTCCTTGCTTCCTTGCTTGAATGATAATCCAGATGTTGTGAATAATCTAATCATGTCTGATGAAGTGATGAGGCACATTTTCATTTAGCGGGTTGTGTCAATAAACAATTTGCGGTACTGGTCAGTAGAAGAGCCTCACGAAATGCATGAAAGGCCTCAGCATTCCGAAAAAGTAACAGTGTGGTGCGGTTTATCTGCCTTCGAGATAATCGGTCCTTACCTTTTTGAAGAAGAGGGTCGGCCATCTTTTCCAATTGTCCCATAGCCTCAGAAAAAAATTCCTTCTTAAACTCTGCAAAATATTGTTCAACAGCTTCTTTGAGTGAATCTTCAGATGCAAAACGCTTTCTCCTGAGATGCTTTTTTAAGTTTTTGAATAGAAAGAAGTCTGACGGACTTAGGTCAGGGCTCTAAGGTGGATGCCTTAACTCTATGAACCACAGTCATTGATTATTTGCTGGACTTTGTTTGCCTTATAAACCCGACAATTGTCGTGCAGCAACAATTTTTTTTGCGAATAAAAATACGGGAGTTTTTCTCCAGATAGTTTTTAAATTTTGAATTGTGTTTCCATAGGCCTCTACATTTATGGTACACCTCCTCTGCATATATTCAAAAAGCAAGACTCCTTCAGCATCCCAGAAAACTGTTGCCATCAGTTTTTTCCAGGCAATTGTATTTTGGATTTTGTGACAATGGAGAGCACTTATGAACCTACTGCAAGGATTCCTGTTTAGTGGGAGGGTCCCAATGATGTTCCCAAGTCTTATCCCACGGTGATAATTCGAGAAAAAGATTTCTGTCGCTCTCTCAACGTGGCCAAATTTTCTTGAAAATTTTCTTTTCTCAACAGTTTTTGCTCAGGTGTAAGTAATATGAGAATCCACTGTGCTCTTTAAATTCCTTTTTTTGACGTAGAACACAAGCTTCTGTCGTTTCCGGTTTCCCTGTTTGCCAAATTAAATGGAACACCGTGTATATTTATACATTTTTGGAATCTCCATTTAATACTAAGATGTATGTTAGTATCCAATTTGATACATTTTGATGACAAAGTAAATTCTTGCAGAAAAATGTATGGCAGAGTAAAAATAGGCCAAAGTTACGGTGCTGCCCAGGGAAACTAAAGCAACTGTCAAGTAGTAATAAAAGAGAGAAAGAGTAAAAAATGGCTAACAAGAATAGAAGTGTTTGGGATAGAAACAAACAGAAGGGTTAGGGGGATTGAAAATAGAAATAAAGCTCGAAATAAGGAAGATAGAACCGCAAAAGCGAACAACCGAGGAAATTCCTTAGGGGAAATCAGAATAGTAAGCATGAAAAAACAAATAACAATGGTGACAAAATGATCACCTTTGCTGCAAGTAAAAAGTTAATAGTCAAAACTACCTTCTTTGACCATAGAGAGATAATACAGAGGTACCTGGATTTCACCGGATGGAAGATACATAAATCAGATAGACCATCTGCTCATTGAAGAAATACATAAAGATAAAATAACCAATGCAAGAACCTACAAAGGAGCAGACATTAAGTCCGACTACATACCAGTAAGGGCAGATCTTAGGCAAGAGGTACAAATGTGCACGAGGCTAGCTAATAGAAGAACAAGGAACAAGGAACTCTTAAAAAACGAAGGAAAGCCATTGATAGACAGAATATATACCCCAATAAAGATGAGTTGGGAAAAGAAAGAAATGCCAAATGAATGAGCACAAACACTAATTCAACCCATATATAAAAAAGGAAACCCTTCCCACCCCTACAATTACAGGCCTATCACGCTGTTAAACGTCATAAAGTCCTTTCAAAATTGATCATCGAAAGGGTTAAAAGATTATCAGGACCAAATTTTTGCCTTAACACACATGCACAAGGAAAATGCTGGAGAAACAATAGAGGTACCTATATTGTTTAATATACCTCTACACATGGCACTTATTGATTTCAGGCAGGCGTATGACAGCATCAAAAGCAAAATTTGTTTAGAATATCTGCAAGAATGCAACTATCCATGGGATTTAATCCAAGTGATGGAAATGACGCTTAAAGGAACAGTAAATCAGGTCAAAATAGGAACAGAACTATCGAAATCTTTTACCAGAAACAAGGGATTAAAACAGGGAGATCCCTTATCAACAGTCCTATTTAATCAGTACTAGAAAGCATAAGAAAAAGTAAGATTAAAAGAGCAGGAACAATAATGAAAAACTCCCACCAGTATCTTGCGTATGCGGATGATGTCGCAATAATCTCAAGAACAAAAGAAGAATTTGAGACCGCAATACAGACTAGCCACGGAACCCTAGAAGTTAGGACTGTATATTAACGAAACAAAAATGAAATATCTACTATCAGGCAGCAGGTTACAAGATAATGAACAATTGAAAATTAAAATGAACGAAAAACGCTACATGATAGAAAAAGTTGAAAGTGCGGTATTCAACTCCTAAGAGTTGAAATTACAAACAAACGAACTACTTACCCAAAAATAGAAAGAAGAATTATGACAGGGACAAAAAGTGCAGCAGGCTTGCATAATATACTAAGGGCAAAAAACAAATGTATCTAATCTTAATCAAAAAACGAGTATATCAGACCATAAGACAGTAGCGGCTTCTCCTAAGGGTCAATTGGTCAATGACCCTCTAAAAATATCTAAAAAATAATATAGTAATTGTAAATAATATTCTAAAATGCATAACAATAATTCTTTTATAAATTTTACGTCTACATTGATTTTAAATTGTCTGCACTTTGTATTCGCCCGAGCGCACGAGATATTTACAGCAAGCTGGCCGTATTTCAAATTGACCATATACAGCGCTTATGGCATATGGGGAAATGCATGTTAAGAGAAACAATGACAGATATAGTGATTTTATTGAGTAAGAGCGAGAGTCTCCTCTCGCTTCTATGTCGGCAATAGTGTCGACGGCCGAACCGCATTAATCACAGTTTCTCCAGTTACTTATTTATGTTTTCTTAATCAGCGAGTGCTGATTAGATCGATACGGAGAAAAATGCATTACAAGCAGGGATCAAAAATGGTTTAGTTTTCCAATTCTTTAGCAGGAACAGGAAGTGTTTTGTGTGTGTTTGTAGTTGAAAAAATTGAAAAAATATATTTTCTTCAAAATGAGCACTGTTCAAGAGAGGCCTTAAAGACAGAAGGAAGATTGAATTATGAAAGCCGTCTAGAAAAAAAGAAAAGTGGGCGACCGAAACCAAAAATGAATTTGCCGCAAACAACTAAGGACAGGGGTAAAGACATCAACAGATACTTCAAAGAATCAATGTACAAGGTGGTCCAAATTGGACACTTTTGATAGGAAACACCAATTTCTAGAGGAGATAGAAAAAAACTAACCTACATGTTACGAGCTCGATTTTTGTGAGAAAGTGAATGCCGAAAACCGCACATCGATATCTTGAACTGTTTAGAAGATATAGGGTGGTTTTCAATGTTGTGCATTTTTGACCCACCCCCGTAACTTATTTATTTATGAATATTTTTTGTTTCTGTAAAAACATTCTTAAGGCACTTTTTTTAAAGGAATCCAATGGTGTCCCAAGTTTTTTTGTAAAAAGAATGGTTTTGAAGATATGACATAAACTTGTATTTTTCTTATGGACTACCCTATATATTTTTGCATATTCTTTTTCTAAATACCGTGAATTTATCTTATTCTGAAACATGCAAAGCGCACACATACGTTTGTTGCTGGGGCGACATAATAATTAAATGACAGCAATGTATTGGAGCGTGTATTTTATTTTGAAACATAGGTTGTCAAAACAATTATTATTAATTTCAGCTTGTTATCTAAATGTTGATTTATTAAAAGTTAATAATGTGCTAATTGTAATTATCCATAAAGAATGTATAGTGTAGAAGAAAAACTGTTATTAGTGACCTGGTATAACTCAAATATGAGGTTGAGAAGAGTAGCAGATTTGTTTCAAATTACATATCCAGATCGTTCAAGACCTAGTCCAGCTACAATAAGCAGGTTTGTACGTAAGTATAAAAATACTGGGTGCATCGTTCCTAACCATAAGAAAAAGAGTAGACCAAGATATGTTATTACTGACGCCAAAAGAGATGAAATTCTACAAGCAATCGAGAACAATAACGTGCTCTCTACAAGAGCTTTGGCACTAACTGCAAATGTAAGCAAATATGCCGTTCATAAACTACTAAAATGAGAACATTTTAAGTCGTATCATTTTCAAAACCATCAGAAGCTAATTGCGAATGATGAAGAAAAAAAAACCAACTTTTGCGAAATCATGATGGATAAGATTAATAATGATGACACTTTACTACGCAGAATTTGCTTTACAGATGAAGTAACATTTTATTTACATGGTGAAGTTAATTCACAAGAACTCAGCGGCCCCAAAAAGTTAATGTTTGGGCTGGGATGATTGGAAACCATATCGTAGGACCACCGTTTTCTATTGAGGGCACTCTTATAGGAGAAAGATATTTAGAATTGCTTGAGCACAGAGTTGTGCCGGCCCTCATCGCCTTAAATATTGATGGTGAGGTTTGGTACCAGCATGATGGCACGCCTGCGCACAATTCCCATATAGTCAGAAGTAGATTGGTCCGCAAGGTCACCCGACCTGTCTCCAAACGATTTCTTTCTTTGGGCTTGTATCAAAAATAAAGTTTTTAATGGAGAACCTCTAAACAATATTGACCAACTAAAAAACAGAATACGAATGGCTGCAAGAGAAATATCCCCTGTGCAAATACAAAATACGATAAACGATTTTTACAATCGCTTAGTATACTGTTTGGCCGTCAATGGCGGCATTTTTGAACATTTGTTAAATTAGTTTTTAATTTTGTTCTATTACCTTAAATTTAGTTTTGTTATGTATGTACTTAATTTGTTTCATTACATTAAATTTATTTTTTTCTATGTACGTAATTAATTTTTTTAAATTTTGTTCCATTACTTTCTTTCTCCTATGTTTCAAAATAAAATACACGCTCTGGTGCATTGCTGTCATTTAATTGTTGCGTTGCTCTGACAACGGGCCTATGCGTGTGTTTTGCATGTTTCGGAATAAGATAAATTCACGGTATATAAAATACTTGCTACTTTCCTTTTTAAACATTTATTTTATAACAGCTGTAAGTTTATGTCGTTTTATTGTTCAACATGGCACTCCAGATTAACAAAATTCATCTATAGTATTTTAGAAATAGCAATAAGAAAAAATACAAGTTTATGTCATAGCTTCAAAACCATTCTTTTTACAAAAAAACTTGGGACACCATTGGATTCCTTTAAAAAAAGAGCCTTAAGAATGTTTTTACAGAAACAAAAAATATTCATAAATAAATAAGTTGCGGGGGTGGGTCAAAAATGCACAAAATTGAAAACCACCCTATATCTTCTAAACAGTTCAAGATATCGATGTGCGGTTTTCGGCATTCACTTTCTCACAAAAATCGAGCTCGTAACATGTAGGTTAGTTTTTTTCTATCTCCTCTAGAAATTGGTGTTTCCTATCAAAAGTGTCCAATTTGGACCACCTTGTACAGTTTGTGCGATTGGATATGCGGGTGAACGATAAAAATGCTTTTTTTTGTTATCCGTGTCTATTGTTTTCAAATGATGTTAATTGGGCAAAAGTTGGAGTAACCGATATTAAACATTTAAAAGAAAAAATTAAAAAGCATGCTTGTTCCGCCACTCATATAAATAGTTCCATGAGTTTTGCTAGTGTAGGACGTGTTGATATAAGACAACAACTTGATAGTGCGTAGTCTACTTCTAGCAAAAGAGGGGAAATAATTTTTTAAGTTTTTTTTTATATATACCTTGTACATCATACAAAATACAAAGTCACTTCCATCCATTGCGGTGTAGACGAACATAACATAATTGCTTCCAGCAGTGTTGCCTAATATTTCGGAAGTCGGTACGACTGCTTTGTCTTGTAACACGAAGTTTCGTATACCGGGCGATCTTTTTCAATCCGGAACATAGGAGGTTACCATGACTAACCTTGACAATGACATTTTTAATTAAAATCATCAAAACATAAATTCAATTGTCAATTTAAATTAAAATATTTAATTAATTAATTAATTTAATTTTGAAAGTTTTTACAACTTAGGAACAACAGACAAATCGTTTTCAATCTGCAACATACAAATTGACAAAAAACGGGGCAAATTATTGAATTTAATTGCATTTTAAGTACAAACTAAAGATTAAAAACAAATTGAACGTTTTCTTCATTATTCATGCCTACAACATTTTCTTCTACTGCACCATTTCCAGTTCGCGTACTGCCTATTATTTTTGCAAGTTACTAAAATAAGATGTAAATAATATTAAATAGAATTAGGTGCCTCCTCTACTTTAGGTTGCTACACTTCCTGTATGTTACAAAACTATGTATCGTTGGCATGGATGGGTTGCGGCTGTTCTTATACCTAACAGAAAATAAATCAAGCACATTTCTTATACTGCCTCCAATGTAAAACGTTTTTACTATGAAAACTTTTTCTTCAATGGTACAATTGAAATTCATTTTGCAAATTAAGTTTGACAACTTAGAAACAATAGAGAATTTAAAGTCAAGGATATAGTTCTTATATTCTAAGCTTACTACGGAACCGCTCAGTGGCGTATCCAGAAATTGCTCATGGGGGGGGGGGGCAGGTCCATACTTCAAACCCAACTCCAGCCCCCCCCCCCCACTCGCCACCCGCACATGACCTAGTTTCCTACCCCTAATTCCAGTCTAAACCTAGACCTGACATAAGCATGGTTTCTGTTGGTGCAGTCGGGTTCCCAAAACGTGAAAGTCGGTACAGTTATTATTGTTATTAATAAAAAACAATAATACACCTAATTTTTTTATTTTTCATTGAAAAAAATATGTGTATAATATTTATTTTCATTGCTTCGTGTTTGCTATTGAACTGGTCTGGGGGGGGCGGGCAATTGCCCCCTTTGCCCACCCCCCCTCGATACGTCACTGGAACCACTCGTTTTCAACGAAACCCTGCGATCAGGCAAAACCAATAACTAGTTCCACCGGAATGTCTTCTATTCTGTTCTTTCGCATTATACTAATGGTTGTTTATCACTTTCTTCTGGCTTAGTTACGGAAGGCAAAGAAATGTGCGTTTGAAAGTGCGTTCCGTAGTAACCTTAGAATTTAAGAACTATAGTCATATTTATGGCCTCTATGTTCCGGATTGAAAATGATCACGGGGTATAAATAATGAGGTTTAAGCGCGAGATAATTTTTTTAATTAAAAATAAAAATCTATAATTCTGTAATATACTATAAGTTAGCTAGTTATTCTTTATAAATCTTATTAAAATAATAGGTATGTTTTTTAATTTAAGTAGAATCTAGCTACCTAGTCAGTTAAAGTTAATGTATTTCGGTCATATTTTGTTTTATAAAAAATAATTAATAACCATGGAGGATAATCAACAAACATTCGAGAATTAATTTCGGGAAGCAGAAAAAGCAAAACATTAAATATTATTAATGAGGTAGAGGAAATAATTAAAAATATTAAAATTAAAGAAGATTCAATTACAACTAAAACCGATTTGAAATACCTTTAGGTTGAAAATTTGGACAGTTAGTTTTAAAATTAGGGCAGATAGGGTTGTTAGGAAAATTTTATTAAATAAAAAAAGAAAACTGATTTCTTATTTAGTTTTTTTTTGTAAATTTTAATTTAAAATTATTTCTGGTTAAACTAAAATAATACTTCAGAGAATTAGCAATATTGCAAAAGTACAAAAATAGTTTTTATGGTTTAATAAACCTAAGTGATATTGGCGGGGTCTTCCGTCAGCCCCTTAACATGAACTGTAAACTAAACAAAATTGTTGTTTGTTGTATGTTACAAGAAGATATATGTACATTACTGCATTAAAATACAGTAACCTGAGGCAAACTGACGGGTAAATTACTTTGGAGATTAACCGAGATGTTCTTATAATATTTATATATTGTTTCTTACGTTGTTTATGCGTCCATTTCACTAATAAATAGCCTCGAGAAGACACCTTAACCTTTGCACTACAACAACACTTCTACAAGTAATCGCGTTGAATTATAGTTAAATCCGTTAATCCTTAATACTTATTACCACTTTTTAAACTTTTTATGCAATTTTATTATTTAAAAACAATTAGAAATACTAAAGGTAACAGGAATTAAAGAGACTAGTGAGATGATTACTGGCAAATAAATTACAGATTACAGATAAATTACAGAAAATAAGCAGTATTTAAAAATTATACACTAGCACTTAAAAATTTTAGAATAATATTCACAAAAATGAATCTCTTTTCAATTTTTTCCTAATATATTAACCACTAACTGCGATGTTGATAAAATTCGTTTATGGGGAATTAATAGGCATTCGAATGAGCAACTTTGCTCTGATTTATCCATATTCATCTCTTAAAATAAACCATGTACTTAAACTGTGCCTCGAAAAATTGGAAGCTATACTATGTTGGAAACCTGGATACCTGCAGCCAAGAATTCTGTACAGCAAAGGCTTTTGAAATTTGCATTTGAGGAGAACATTTAAATTTTTTGTCCACTCTTCCCATGAAAATCCGAGATAGTGTCATGGATTTTTCACCTATTTCGTCATTTTGACAAGAAAATAGAGAGTAGAATTTTTCTATCCAAACTGTATGTTAATAGTACACTTAAGAAAAATTGTTGTTTGAAATTAAAGAATGACAAAAAATTGCAATTACCTTCCAGCTATTTAGGTACGTGTCTGTACACAGACTTTCTGTGGTCAATTTGTATTAACAATTACTCCCACATTCAGTTGGGTCAAGGGCTACTTACCCGTTAAATTGTAGCTTTCTACGAGCTCTATTTGCAGTTTTCAGCTTTAACTCCTCACCCCACCCCTATATTGATAATTGGTTAGCAAAGTACTGCCACACTCATCTGAGACAAGAGCTACCCATCTGTAAAATTTCATGGTTCTGGCCCCCCTTTATGACGATTTTAACAATAATTATTCCCAAACCTATTTGATTCAAGCGCTACCTGCCTGTAAAATTTCAGGTTTTTACGAGCATTAGGTATTTGTTATCTGCACCACTTTCCCCCCAATTATGGCAATATTTGGTCAAAATTTATTTTTCACGGTGAAAAAAAGACAAACTTCGCGTATCGATAGTAATGCATAGATGTTGAGTTTTTTGGACAGTTGTACAATATGGTAATTTGTTTTATAAAAAATACATCTTAGAAGCTTACTAACTTCCAAAATTCTTAAAAAGCTTGATTCTTAAAAGATTCTGAATAATTTTGAAGAAACTTACAAGATGTGTTAATACATGACAATCATAATAAATAATATATAAAATCTATAGAGGGTATTTTAAAAATTGCGGATAAACTCTCTGGCAGGCTATTTCGGGATACCCGAGTACGAATAAAATAATAAAAAAATTATTTAGGCAATATTAGCGTATTAAAATCAAAACTTTGGAATTCCATATTTTCAAAAATTAAGAGAAAGAATCTTTTTGATATTTTTCTCGTACTCAGCGTGCTAGCAAATTTATCCGCCATTTTAGAAACACCCTGTATATATAAATAAAATTTTACGATAATAGTATAATATGCAATTCATTATGAAGCGAGAAAGCTGACGAATTTCAAAATTGAAGCTTTACACACGTGGGTGTGTACTGTGTACTGTATTTTCTAATATCAGAAAAAAGATTGTCTATATTATTTAAATATAATTTTACTTACGCACTGAGTTTTCATTATCGTACTAGGGCGAACTTTATAACACTGTTTAGACTGCGTAAAAGCCTACTTTACGCACGGCCGTAGAAAAATACTCTTTACCATCCATACCTTTGTCATTTCTTTTATGTTAAGCGCTTTTTATATTGTGTTTAAAGGTATCAAACGAATTCCAAGTTCTGAACCTAAATTAGAATGTCATTATTATGATACGTACGAAGGAAACGGTTTTAAAAAAGGGGCTTACAAACTTATCAAGGAAGATCAACCTGTTTCAATTTAATATTGGGGTTTTTTAGACAACGTTCAACACTTGTGTCGTGGTAATCGGAAACGTAAACGCGATATAAAACATGCGAGTACTGCCAAATCGTAAATGGTAAAACAAAAGTCTATGATAAAAACACCGGCCAACGAAGTATATAAAACATGTTCTTTAGAAGACGAACATCCATCTCTTATGCCCATACTTTTACCACAAGATCATAAACAAGTTTGCAATACTTTACGAAATGAAAAAGAACGTCGATTATTATCCAGTGATGATATTATAGGACTATATTTAATAACCAAAGAATTGGGTGGTTACGTGGAAAAACTAGAACTACTTCCAGAATTCTTTGCAGTTGTTAGTAAGGATTATTTAGATTTGAGGAATTGACCAGTTTATTCCTTTTTACGATACCACGTTTAATTTTTATTTGTCTGTTTTAACGTCTAAACATCCTTTATTGGAAGGAGGTCCTGTAATACCTCTTGCGAATCTTCTCCACCATACTAAGAGAAAAGGAGAAAAACTGATCACTAAAGTGAAATTTTAAAACGTAACAGTAGTCTTATCCAAGATTTGTATTATTTCTATCGCAAAGGTACACGGATTGCAAATTAAATGGATGGTTCCTGGTTATTCAGGTGATTGTAGTTTTGGTGGCAATACTTTTATGATGTGTTAATAATATATTAATTTACAATATCAACTTGGTCGCACCAGGAAAAGCCCATTTTTTCCGAAATCGCTCAAGAGTAAAGGGGTGTGTTTTGGGAGTGGATCGGGTTGAAACTTTGGTGGCAACACTTTTATGATGTGCTAATGATACATTTGCAATATCAACTTGGTCGCACCAGGAAAAGCCCTTTTTTCCGAAATCGCTCAAGGGTAAAGGGGTGTTTTTTGGGGGTAGATCGGGTGTAAACTTTGGTGTCAACACTTTTATGATGTGTTAATCATACATTTACAATATCACAATTGTTAATTCGTTTTATGCATTTTATTCAGTAATTTGGTTAATAATAGTGCTGTTAAATGAGTGAATATCATGTTAGTTTTGTATTTAATCATCGCTACTAGATCTTAGGTAGGTATTAAATTTAAAAAATCGTTCATCTATGTATTAAAAGTATACTTATATGGTACCCCTAGAACGATAATTTAAAAATCTATCAAAAAAAAAAATAAAATATACAGGGTGTTGCATTTAAAATAAGAAAGTTGAATATCGCCCTTCAAAATAGTTAACTGATATTGAGAAAGTTATAATGGGAAAATATAGCTTTTATAATGCCATTTAAGAATATATATTATAGTTTATTGGGTGTAATATTAATAATAAAAGCACTATAAGCTGGGGCCTTTTTTATAAATCGGACGGTATATATTGGTATGATCTTCCACTTTAAACAAAAATTATATACAATTTTAAATTTTCCAGCTAGCTCAAAATATCAAAATTTAATTAACCTTTAGAGAATCTCTTAACCCAGGTCGCCAAAGGGATCGCTTTTGTGAATTTCAATTTTTATAAAAAAATTCACAAAGATATTTTTAAATAAACACCTTCCAAATTATCCAAAACAATAATTAACAACAAGTTCTAATAAATAACTAAACATAAAATTAAAATTAATAAGTTTATCAACTACCTTTCACTGACAACTTTAACAACACACCTTCCCCTGTTTCGTCGCCAAAATTCACTAGCTTCTCAATTACTTCCTCGTTTTATCACCCGTAACAAACCAATTCCAATTACATTAAACAGCTTATCCAACTTCTTTTTAATAAATCCATAATTATAATTATTATTCCAAGTAAGTATTTTATTTTACGATTATTCCATATTTTACAATTCCAAAATTACATTTTTTTATATGATATTTATAATCTTCCAATTAACTTTT
Source organism: Melanotus villosus (assembly GCA_963082815.1). Taxonomy (NCBI): domain Eukaryota; kingdom Metazoa; phylum Arthropoda; class Insecta; order Coleoptera; family Elateridae; genus Melanotus; species Melanotus villosus. The sequence goes on along the minus strand of OY720421.1, from coordinate 49,546,835 downwards.
AATTAAATAATGGTTTTATTCGCTTTTAAGCTATATTTATATGAAATTAATAGTTATTTACGTAATCAGTTATGAAAAGAGCGATATTGTTTGACGAGTCGTAAGTTTGCCAAAACGAGCGACAGCGAGTTTTGCAAATTACGTGAGTTCATTAAACCACTGGCAGTACTGAACTCTTTTCACATAATCTGGACCTAACAGCTCCTGGTACATTTGTAATTTGTATGGATGCGAGTGAATATCCTTTTTTAAAACATTGTACAAAGTTGTTGTACGAATGTCTAGTTCTTGGGAAAGCCTTCGAACTGAAGATGTAGGTCGCTCTTCGATCGCGTTTCTAACCATATTGACAACATGTTCCGTGCGAAGTCTAGGTCTTCCACCTCCCCGTTGTTTATCAGTTGAAGCAGTTTCCCGAAAATTTGCAAGTGATCTGCTCAACTGCTTCCTAAACTGATTATGGTTAAACACTACATTTGGAAACCTCAATCTGAATTCATTTTTAGAAGCTTCGATCGAGTATTGCCATTCTCCATTTTCCAGTACTCCATTGCGAAAATAACTTTCGAGCATAAATGCTTTCTGTTGCGGCGTAAACATGATTTCAAAACTGAACAAACCTAAACGCGCTATGACAGTACTCAATGACGTTTCATAAAACTAGTTGACGTTTTCCAAGCTTCATTGTGTTGCACGAATTAATCAAAGATATAAAATTTTGTTTTTAAAGGCAACTGGGATGACGACTGTTTGTGAACACACGTTATTTAAAATTAACGATTACAAACATTTTTTTACATTAAATTTACATTTTATTTAAGGTGTTTATTTATTAATATTATCCTAATCAAATTATAACTTCCTGTATTAAGAAACTCTCCAAATATATCATATCAATATATTTGCAAATGTTTAAACATTTTCGTTGCATTTTTATGAGAATATTTAAAATCACAAAAACTGCAATACCAGTAACTTTTTCCACAATCACTTTTTAATATAAAATATCTCCACACTACTGACTTTTTAGTCATATTGTATTTTTAAGTAACCGCCAAATTAGAGCACTGGCACATACACAGGTTATTGCTGCATAACACAAACGATAACTGACTAGTGACTACACGCAGTAGATTGAACTTTCCTGTAAACCTAAAGGAATTCCCTAGCCTCCACTAACTAATGACTTACATAAAGATAGCGCATACACCTAGGCGAAATCCCTAACTTATATAGAGTACTATACTATAATCTGCATATCATAAAAGAAAATGCAAATCCTGGGCGATTTCGATCTTTTTCAAACACTGCATACTAACTTACGCTTACATACAGGTATATTAAATTAATAAATTTAGCGGGAATTCAGTAATAATCTGGCAAAACGTATTTTAAATGCCTCATTAGAATGAAATGTGACTTCCTGCAAGTGTTTTTTGCACATGTGGTTATGATAATATAGCACTTTCCCGGTTTTTAGTAACTTTCCCCATCTTTGGGGTATTTCCGGGAACGTTCCCGACTGCCTGTATCGTAAATCCATGAACGAGTTTAATGAATCGGTTTCTAAAAACATACATTTTGAATAAAATTATTGATTGTGTGAAATTTTGCGGGATCTTTGAAATTGCATTGCGCGGGCATGCTGAAAGTGATATGTCCGATAATCCGGGAATATTTCGGGGCCTTATAGATTTCGTCACGGAATCAGATGCAATATTTAAAGAACACATTGAGAAAAGCACAATATTTAAAGGACTATCAAAGACAATTCAGAATGAAATATTAGATGCCATGCTGGCTGTAGTACGTGAACATATAAAAAACGAGATTAACCAAGCAAATTACATCGCAATTCAAGTTGATGAGACCACTGATAGCTCTAATAAAACGCAAATGATATTTATTGTACGATACGTATTGAAGGGCATTGTGCATGAAAGATTTTGGAAATTTGTCAATCCTCCAGGTACTACAGCGCAGCGTTTAACGGACGCTATAATGGCAGAACTCCAAATATAAGAAATTAGTGAATCACTCGATAAATTAATAGCCGAAAGTTACGTTGGTGCAGTGGTAATGAGTGGCAGGCTGCGAGGTGTTCAGGCAAAAATTAAAGAATATTATCTGTTTGCAAATTTTATTCACTGTTATGTCCATCAACTAAATCTTATACTCCAAAAAGCGGCTAATCAACATAAACCGATTAAAACATTTTTTGCAAATTTGCATGCTTTCTCTTCTTTTTTCGGCCGAGCGCCAAATCGCACGGAGGTTCTGGATAGGGTAGTTAAGGTGAGATTACCTAAAGCTGCGCCTACGCGATGGGCTTTTAATACGAAGTGCGTTGAAACTGTTTATATTCATAAAGATGATATTAAATGCTGTTTAGAGCAAATCATTGACGAAGAAGAAGATACCAATAACATAAATCAAGCTGGTGGTCTCAAAGGCTATTTAGAAAATGAAAACTTTTTGTATTGGTTAAATTTTTTTCATAAAATAATGCCCCAGGTGGATGTATTATTCAAACAATAAATTATTGATGTTATATCGGTCAAAAACTACATAATGTTCTTCAATGACAGTATTCAAAGAGTTAGAAATGCTATTTTAGAATCAAGAGACCCAAATACATCAACGAAAAGGAGAACTGCTGCGGAAGATCCTAGACGCAGAATTGCACTTGAAATTTGCGACATTGTGTTATCTGAAATTCGACACAGATTTGGATTCAATGATCATCTTATGATTTCACAATTATTCCATACAGAAAAATTTGAGACCTATACTACTAGCTTTCCTCAAGATATTTTGAATCTAGTGAAGTCTAATTATCCTAAAATTAATATTTCAAAATTAAAATCAGAACTAGAAGTGATATACTCTCGTGAGGATTTCCGTAATAGTGCCGGTGCAGTTGCCATACTACAATTGTTCATAAATATGAATTTGTCAGAAACATTTTCTGAAGCAGTACAATTATTAAATATCTTGTGTACACTACCTATGACAACCGTGGAAAGTGAGAGATGTTTCTCAACTTTAAAGAGAATAAAAACTTTTTTGCGTAATACAATGGGACAATCTAGACTTAGTGCATTGTCTATGTTGAGTATTGAGAAAACATTAGTGAAGAGTTCCAAATTTCAACGAAAGGGTCCTGAACTATTTTTCAGAAATGAAGGATAGGAGGATTGAGTTGAAGTATAAGCAGGTATAAAAGGTAAGGTCTCACATTAAATATGAATATTAATTTTTAGTGCTTAGAAAATATCTTTTCCAAAAGGCTCGATGCCAAGGTATTGCATGCGGAATACCATAAAATAAACCCAAAATACCTGAATGCTTTTGGAAAAGATGATTTATTGGTTTGATAATTTTGATGAATACGAGTCTCTCAACGAGACCGAGGCGAAACCGAAGCATTATTAATTTTGGTCAATGTAGGATAGTTATTGATTTTTAATACCATTACCAAAGTTCCAAAATGACCCCCCGCGTTATTGACCCACGAGCCACCACTGCCATAAGACCTATGCTGCTGAAGCATGGGTACTTAGACAAAAAGCCCTTGAAAGAGACCTAGGAGGGAAGGATTCTTAGAACCATTTATGGAGGAATTAAAGAAGGAAAACAGTGGAGAAGAAGATCAAATGAAGAGTTGCAAAGAGTATACAAGGAACCAGCAATTACAAAGATTGTGAATCGCAGTCGATTAAGATGGTTAGGTCATCTACAAAGGATGAACGTAGAAAGAAATACCAGTAAAGCATGGTTAGAAGAGCTAGAGGGCAGGAACAGAAAAGAAAGGCCAAAAAAACGATTGATGGAGTGTGCAGAAAAAGATTTAGAGAGTGCAGAATTCAGAGATTGGAAAAATCTGGTACAAGATAGGATCAAATGGAGACTAACCGTTAATCAAGCCCTGTGCCTTAAGACCTGAAGTGCTAATATACAGGGTCGCTTTTATGTATGGAAACGTTGGATTTTCCTAAAGCAAGGTGGCTAGAAAAGAAATATTAGGACAAAAGTTTTAGGGTTTTTACCAATCTATTTCCCAAAAGAACTCTACGTTGTTGTGGTAATCAATCATTTCAGGCCCTTCTTTGATGTAATAATTTAGAGAGTTACAGCAAAAGAAATATTTTGAAAACTCGATATCTCGAAAACGGTTAAGTTTAAGCATGTAGTGTGTGATACAACTTTTGTTTAGAATTTCAAATAGAATTCAATTATTGCATAAAATACAGGGTGTTCCATTAGAACTTTGCTTTGCCGTGTCTTTTTGACTGACCCGGTATACTTAATTTTTCTTTTGGGAAATAGATTGGAAAAAACCCTAAAACTTTTTTCTTAACCTTTCTTTTCTAGTCATCTTAGTTTAGGAAATAATCCAACGTTTCCATACCCTGTATATATAATATGATTGCACTGCCTCCATGTGCCATGTCGTTAGGATGTTTAGTATCATGTGTAGCGTAATTTGATATTTTAAAATGTCTTTGTAGTGACATGCGTTTCCGAAATTAACATTATGTCAATGTTCTGTTTATGAATATGAAACCAAAATAGTGAGGTTGAGATAAGAATAAGTGTGTCTTAAAAACATATCTGAATTTGGCCCTTATTAGAAATTAATGATGTGACACCCTGCATCTGTGTTTGTTTTTTTTACTGGATTTGTAATCTTTGAATTGCAACAAAAAACTACATACCTGTACAACTTGTATCATGCATCTTTTTTACACTATTCCAAGACCTTTACTACAATTAATAACTATTCAAAACCATGGAAATATAACATAGGTATCTAAATGAATTGTTTATTGGACTTACGAGAAGTTGTATTTAATAACAACAGATCAATAAAAAAAAACAATTAGGGTAGGCTGTGAAATTGAATTATTTTGAATTGGTACTTTAGCCACAGCCACAGAATGACATTTCTAACATGAATTTAAGGTTATAAACTTTGTTTACAATAAAAATGTCAAATTGCAAACGTTATAAAATGTCAATCTGTGGATGTGGCTAAAGTACCAATTCAAAATAATTCAATTTCACAGCCTGCCCTAATTGGTATTTTTATTGATCTGTTGTTATAATGCTTCAAATTGTTTTCGGGTCTGCCCAATGCTTACAATCTATACGACTCAAACCAGCAATAAAATATACCAATGAAGTCTTATATTTTTCTATCAACCCCTAAGCCCGAATCGACTCCACACAATGTTATATCGACCCCTGGGGGTCGATATTGACCACTGCTCTAAACTCACCAAGCCATGCACTGTTGGAAAGCGGCTTTAGGACAATATGTATTGAAATATTAGAAATTATTTCGATAGTATTTATAAAGACGAACTGGATTAGAAGAGATGCCATACAATCTTGGCCTCCACATAATCCCTATTTTATTCTCATTAGATTTTTTTTGTTCTTTAAAGCTAAGTTCAGGAAAAAGTTTTACCAAACACCATTTTAAAGCAAAGATGAATTAGGAAATTGTATAACAGAAGGGTGTGTTTTGAATATGCCAGATATAAAAACTCGTGTTGTAGGTATATTCAGTTGATAAATGAGTAAGAATATGTACAAGCTAATGGATAAATGGTATCGGCATTCACCTCCGCGACGGAGTATTGCCGGCAACATGGAGGGTTAAGGCCGCTTTCATACCCAGTTGTCTCGCACGCTCTGCGTACGGGATAATGAGGTAACCACCATGCCTTCAACAACCGCCTACCTTCCTTACTCCACTACTGTGTGTTTCGGTTCCCAATTATTTTCAGTGACCGGGTAGGCCACCCGCCGAGCACCCGAATCAGGTTTGACCCAAGACCGTCCGCGCTGTAGTCGAATGCCTTGGTCGCTCTGGCGACACAAGCTAATGGATATAATCTTTAAATTGTGCTATAGCTTTTATAATTTGTTTTAGTGTTTATGATTATTTCTTTTATGCTTTAAGATATAAATTTGTCATTACTAGATTAATGTATCAGCTTATACGCTATTACTAGGTATAGGATTTCTATGCATTTGCATGTTTTTTCTACTTACAGTAAACATATGCAGAGTTATATTTCTACATGTTTAAGCCACATATGTCAATTTGAAAGTGCATATAAATGCATATTTAGGTTTTTTTTAATAAATTCGTGCATATTTTAGAATTTTTACATGCTTTAATTATGAAATTTCTAATATTTTTTAAATAATTTTAATATTTTAGACAACCAACCAGGGGCGGTTTAGCTGAGTCTAGGAGAAACCCATAATCTAAGTCTATTGTTAAATACTAGGCTTTAAAATATTTTACTGCTTTAACCATCTGTGTACTTGTTAATATTTTCTAAGAAAGAAAAAGTTTCAACTAAAATTTAAATACTTACATCCTGCGGTATTATGATAAATAGATATTAGGAAATTCCAGACCCTTTGACAACTTACTGTTCATAGAAAAATTTACCTGTACTTTTGTTTACTAATCTTTCAAATAAGAAAGTTCAGAAAGGTTCAGATAAGGTGTTGTATTGTACAGTGTGCGACGATAAAGTAAATGCAACAAAACGCTTCCAAGTTACACAACATCTCAACACGGTTCGACATCAAAAGTACATATTTATATTTATTAAAAATTTCTAATAAACGCATATTTCAGCATTTTTAAGTGCATATAAATCCTATACCTAGCGATTACTGTAGTATGAGAGTCGTGGTTGTGGCTCAGTTGGAAATTAAGACTAACTCAGGTTCGATTCCCAGTGTACTTTTTAGCATAACCATCGTACAAATTCAAATATTTGTCATAACGCAGCACAAGTTTGCTATACCACTATCATAGAAATATGATCCAACTTGGACTGATCTTGTTCCCCCATTTAGACCTCGTTATTGGTGTTAAATCATTCACTTGTCAAAAATCCTTTATGTGATGAAAAATCATGTTTGGATAACTTCTAATTTAAATTCCGTAAGGGTTCTAAGAGGCAGCCTGGGTAGCTCAGTCAGGTAAGGGCCGGCTGACACGGGTTCGATTCCAGCGGTGGTCATAGTATTATGGAGCCAACTTGGATTGAATTCGTTAGTTAAGGATTACGTTTAAGGCATAGGAATGTGTTGTGGATGAAAGCTGGTTGGAATGTGACGCAAGGCCAAAAATGAACTCATCACCTCCACTGCACACCAGCAAGTGTAAAATGTACCTCGACACTGCATTGTGGTAAAAAGAGGAAATAGATTAAGAAAGAAAGGGTTCTAAGTGTGAGTATCTTTTCCCCTTTACTGGCTGAATGGTGAACCCTAAAGAGGTTTTCTTTAGCAGTCATAAAGCTATAAAATGGGCGCAGGTTTTGGATAGACTATAAGAAGTTTTCAAATATACCTCTGCCCCCTGTTTTTAATATTCAGCTTTGATGTTGCGAAATAATATATAATACCCAAGCAATATAATGGCCCCCTTCCCCTACTTGCCAAAATTTCTACCAATGACGATTCAAAAACTATTGTTACCAGAATGGCAAAGTTATTGAAGCACTTGACTAAAGCTCAGATGGTCTTGAGTTCACACTCGATTTAGATGACTGGCCGGTGGCGTACCCAGTTACTGAAAATAATTGAGAACTGAAGCACAGTAATGGAGCAGGGAAGGTAGGCAGTTCTCGTAATTACAAGCGTGATGTTTGCCGCATCACCTAGTACCCCGTTGCCACCGATACTTCCTCGTTAAATATAATGCTAATACCTTTACCTTTAACCGGCTTACATGCAATTTTTAAATGGAAGATTGGTTTAAAACTTGTTTGAAACAAAAATAAAACAGAAATGTCGAATGCTTTGAGAAAAAATTGAAATCAGGAATATCGCCAGTTTACTTGAAATGCTAATCGCCCAAACAGACTTATCGACTGGAGCTTAATATTGACATAAGCTTCAGCGGTTGAAGGTGATAACAAAGGGAAACAAAGTCAGAGATTTGACGTTTCAGATTTATAAACAAATGAAGTCAACCCATTCATGACTTAGCTAACTCGGAAAAATTCTTCGTAGTTGCATTTTGCTCAATATTTCCGCTTCTATTGATGGTAGAAACCTCCGCTTTTTTGCATTCTCTTGGTCTTTAATTTCCTCATAACGTAATAATAAAATTATTGTGCCTTTGTATTTGAAATTTTTAAGATAGCTGCAGTTGAAAGCAAGTTTACGCTAAAATGCTCCGAGAATTTTATAAAAAAAGTTGGCAAAAAATTTCAACTAAAATTTTCAGTAGAAAATATTTATAGCTTTAGGAAAATATCGAGTGTTTTGAAAAACAAAAATCCAAACCAAAGATATAACTATTTTTAACGTTGGAGGTTATGTCTTCGCCCCGCAGCCCATCGTCAAAGTTAATTAAAACTTCAAGAATCCATTTTATGTAAAATTAGACGTCCTTTTGATCTAGACATATTCGAATAGACCTTCATTTAGAAATTTTTCAAAAAAAAGTGCGATTTAATGATGCCGCCCCCCGATTGCGCCGCCCGCTGAAAGAATCGGCGGCTAAAAATATTTTTAATGGATTTCTTAGGCTCAAGTTTATTCAATTAGGTACCTGAAAATTCGTTTTTCCCCAGAAAGCCCGAAGATGGCAAAAGCTGTTGATAATTTTATCAAATTTGATTCATAAGGGAGATCCTTCCACTTTTATTGATCATTATGCGGCCACTTTTGGAATAAACAAAAATATTCTGAAAGCTGAAATGTTGATTCTAAAGGATATGAATATGATGGACAACAAGAACACCGGTGAAATTAACGACAGTGGTATTAAAAAAATACTAAATCAGGATGTTTTTGGCAATTATTATAAACTTTTCAAAGTTGCTAATATCTACCCAGTTAACTCGGTATCTTGTGAAAGGTCATTTTCTGCCATGAGAAGAATAAAAAATTGGCTTAGAAGCACAATGAGCCAAAATCGCTTCAGGACAATTCCACTCATAATCTGCCATCCAATGAAATCACAGTATTTTGGTTAATTGAACCAATCACAATCGAAATTTCCCAGGAAATTTTAGGACTAGCAGCGTTCCTTAGAGACAAAGTCTGTCAAAATTTTTTGAGTGACAAGTATTTCAGTAATTTCATTATAATTCGAGGAATTGTCATTCCGAATACCATTCGTGACTAGAATTTTACAGGCAATTTTGCCGTCACGATCACTCTTGCTTGTTGCTTTAGAAAATCGTCACAACAGGCAGTCGTGTTCATGACGGCAAAAAAATTGCTGGTAAAATTCTAGTCACTTGTGGTAGGGGAGACTGGGGATACTTGATCCCTCAGGAGACTAGTTCCCCCGTTCGAAACGTGATAACAGTAACTTTTAAAAACTTGATATTGGCAGCGTTGCCGAGCGGTCATAATAGATTTACATCGCAAAATGTCAGATGGCGCAATTCACACTTGCTTTCTGATATTTGACAACTATAGTTTTATTTGGTTCTTGCACAGACGTCTTAAAGTAAAAGACGTCTGTGGGTTCTTGATAACTTTTTATTGCTCCTGTTTGAAAGTTTATTGGCTCTGTGTAAATACGGTAAGAGATGTTTTTAATACTTCTACAATATGATAGATGATATAAAAATATGTTACCATTAAGAAAAGCACTGATTTGCAGATAGGTTTTGTATAACCTCACAATGTGTTTGATACCTACGCATGGGGATACTTGTTCCTTTTAAATAAAGGAGACTTGATCCGGGGATCAAGTGTCCTTTAATCATTTTATTTTTGTTTATTCTATAAATTTGTTTTTAGAAAATGCCAAGACGTTATAAGCGAAAGCCGGGAGCCAAAGAGAGAACCCCCATAAATAGCGAAAGTCTGAAAAATGCTGTCACTTGTGTGTTAACTGAAAATGCTTCCTTGAAAGGGACAGCTAGGCGATATGGAATAAATGTTATGACTCTAAAAAGATACGTAAAAGCCAGAAAAATAGCTGAAGACATTTCCTATACATCCAATTACACCAAATGTAAAATATTCACAGAAATTGAAGAAATTTCTCTACAGGAATATCTTATCAAAGCTAGCAAGTTGCACCATGGACTGACAAGTAGACAAACAAGACTGTTAGCTTTTGAGTTTGCTAGTAAAAACAACAAAAATATACCACAATCGTGGATCAAAAATAATGAAGCAAGATACGAATGGTTACACGGATTTATGAACAGACATCCGCAATTGTCACTTCGCTCTCCAGAGCCAACGAGTCTCACTCGTGCTACAAGTTTCAATAGGACAAATGTCATGAATTTTTTTAAAAACTTAACAAACATCCTGAGTAAGCATCCTGAAATAGGACCTGAATCAATATGGAACGTAGATGAGACCGGCTTAACGAATGTCCATAAACCGAAAAAAATAATTGCCCCTAAAGGTGAAAAGCAAGTAGGAAAAGTTACCTCTGGGGAACGAGGTCAAACTGTAACGGTATGCTGTGCTATCAACGCGATTGGTAATCATGTTCCGCCCTTTATGATTTTCCCTCGGAAAAATTGGCAGGATAGAATGACTAACAATGGCCCATCAGGTACTGTCGGTGTTACTCATGAAAGTGGATGGATGACTGCACCAAATTTTTTAAAATATTTACATCATTTTCAAAAACATATAAAATCCTCAAAAGAAAACAAATGTATTCTCATTATGGACAATCACGACAGCCATATCAGCATAGATGGAATAAATTTTGCCAAAGATAACGGAATTATATTATTGACCTTACCACCACACACGTCAAATAAATTACAGCCTTTGGACCGTACAGTATATGGGCCATTAAAAAGCTATTACAATTCTGCTTGCGATAATTGGATGTTAAATCATCCAGGGCGAACCTTGACTATTTACGAAATCGCAGAGTGTCTTGGATGTGCGTTTCCATTGGCATTTTCAAAACGGAATGTCGAAAGTGGATTTCGTGTAACAGGAATTTGGCCTGTGAATAGTGACATATTTACAGAAGACGATTATTTGTCATCCTACGTCACAGACAGAGATAATCCTGAGAATGCAGGCCCTTCTTCAAGCCAGGCAGGACAGGATGGGAATCATCAAGAACCCGAACATTCCATTAACACAGAGTTTACTCTCCCATCTCATAATATAACAGATGAGGATGAGAGACTTTTGTTGAGCCAAGAGGCGCCTGAACAGTCTGAAAATGTGGCTATTGCTACCGAAGAGACATCTAAAGAAATCGATGAAAACTTAAATAACTCTGTTCTATCACAACCATCTACAAGCAATGTTATCACGTTTCGCAATACTTTAGAAAGTCTTAGACCTTACCCAAAGGCCGCCTCTCGTCAAAATTCCACAAGAGGGAGAAAACGGGCCAAGTCGAAAATACTTACCGATACACCAGAGAAGCTTGCACTGGAACAACAGTACAATCAAAGGGAAGAATTGAAGAAAGAGAAGGAAAGGAAAGCCGAAATAAGAAAAGCTGTAAAGCTGATGAAAACCACCAAAAATATAAAACAATTGAGAAGTTCTAGTTCGTCTGAAAGTGATGTCGCCATGCCACCATCTCCTGAATCTCTATATCAACTATCCGACGAATTAACTGATTTTGACACTACGGACTATGAATCTGAATCAGAAACTGATGTCGAAATTAAAGTTAAAGATTGGGTCATAGTTAATTTCGTGTCAGAGAAAAATAAGTCACATCTTTATGTGGGTCAAATTGAAAAAGAATCAAACATTAAGAAGAACTTGGGTAGCTATGTCGTAAAATTTGCTAGGAAAAGAGACGGAAAGACATTCAAATGGCCCGAGAAAGCTGACTTGGCGGAAGTATCTCGTCATCAAATTGTAAAGAAATTACCCGAACCAAGATTTAAATCTACAAGTAAACGTGTAGGATGTTTTACTTTTCCCAAATCCTTAAAAAAATTTAGTGTTGAGTGACTTTGTTTTCTTTAACTGGGTGGGCCATAAGTCACGTTACCATTTAAAAGTCGAATAACTTATTTATTTTTCATTGTTTTGTTTTGTGATTGTCAGAAATAAGTAAGTGACAGATGGAAAATTTATAATGGAGAAATTTACAACGGAACAACGAGCTCTACAGCCAAAGATATTGAGATCTGTAATGAAAATACTCTGAAAAGAGCCCGGCTTTGCGAAGCCGAAAATGGTCATCATTTGGGTGGCATTGTCTTCCATAAATAGATTAAAAATTTCTCCAATCTTGTGTTTTTATTTAGATGTTCTTTAACGTATTTATTCTTAAAAATAAAAAAGTTATTCAATTTTTCAATGGTAACGTGACTTATGGCCCACCCGATATAATATATTATTGTTTTTAATTTTAATAGTTTGATAGATCTTGACTTGTTCGGTTCAATGTGCTAATTTTTAGTTATTAGTCATAGTTATAAGTATTATATCAGTAAATAAAAAGACTTGCCTAAATGAAGACTCATTTTAATTTTCCTTAAGGATACTTGTTTCCCAGGATCTAGTCTCCTAGAGACTGGAATCAAGTCTCCTGTAATAAGGGACACTTGATCCCTTTTCTTGTTTTAAGTTTTTCTTCAAATTATTTTATCTTTATGGAGTACTTTAAAAAAATGCATGAAATATGGATAGAATAAACATTACTTTAAATATGCAGCATCAGATAGTTTAATTCTATAAACTGCATCAAAAGATATAAGCTTTTCAAAAAAAGGGGCTCAAGTCTCCCCAGTCTCCCCTATTACTTCTGAAAATGAACTGACAAGAAGGGTCGACCAAGAGAATATTCTTTTAGAATTCATCCGCCACCGCCAAAAAGCATCAAGCATGAAAATGCCATTGCAATATTAATATTTCTTTTCTTTTGTATTCTTAAATAAATATTAAAATTTGAATTCATGATGTCTTAAATAAATGTTTTTTCGATACCAGAGTTATATCTTTTTATATTTTATTTTTAAGTTATCTATGTAAATTTATAATTAATGACTTTATAGAGAGAATAATGTAAATTTATCATACCTGTACCTATATTGAATGCATACCTATTAAAAAAAAAAAGCTGTCCGTTATTTCAATTTTGAAAATATGGCAACCCTACTTAAATATTTAAGTCAAATATTCATGTAAATACCTATGGGTTGTTCTTTTACTGTTGATAAATTTGTTTAAACTTTAAACAAATACCAATTTCTTGTTTAGCAATTGTTTTCTAAATTAATTAATGATAATAAATGACAAAAAATACAAACTAAATATGCAGACATACCTACTCATAGCACTAAGCTGATCTTAACTAATTTTTATAGTATTATTTTTCATATATTGTTTGAAAGAGAATAAGTATTTATTTTCAGTGATTTCTCATACTAAAAATCTTAACAAACCCGAATCAGAAATTACTTAAACCTAAGATCTTTGGTTTACAAGGCAAGTATGCTAGCAATGACGCTAACAAAGAGCATCACTATGAAAGCCGACCCTGGACATCCCTAAATAGGTATCTACCTATACTGGAGATTGGAGCTTATGGTCCAAATTTTAACTTTGAATTTGATTAATGGTAAAGGTATCGGTATTTACATGTCGCGAGGAAGTATGGCTGGCAACATGGAGGGTTAAGGCTTCCTAACTCTCATTTTTATACCTGGTTGTCTCTCATGCTATGCGTACGCGGTGATTTGGTAAGCATCACACCTTCAACAACCGCCTACCTTTCCTACTCCACTACTGTGTTTCAGTTCGCAACTATTTTCAGTGACTGGGTAGGTCACCCACCGAGTATCCGATTTGGGTTTGACCCCGAGACCATCCACCCTGCAGTCGAATACCTTATCCACACGGCCACTGCAGCGCTTTGAATATGAATAGATGCAGACATAATCTTAGACAAATTTAGATCACATCAGGTAAGGATACATATTTGTCAAATATACAAGTTAGTATATTTATCCATGAACAGATCTGAGACCCAAATTTGATCCAAAATTTAATATCTGAGATCCAAAGTTGATTTAAGATTTAACTTTATTTCTTTTTTACACTGTATCAGTTTACCATTTACTACTGATAAAAACAATTTACATTAACATTTGTCATATGTGTACAAATTGCACAAAACATTAGTATGACAATCTGAAACAGTAATTTAAAATATCTTTTAAGACACTTTGCCTGCAACTTGCAGGCTGCAAGATATGATATACACGTTATCCCCTGAAATTTTGAATATGAGTTATAGTCCGGTCAAAATAGACACAAAAATGCCCAAAGTTCGGAATAATTCGCATGGAGCTGAATTTTTGTGTGGACCTTCACGTTATAGTTGTAAATGAAATGTCAAAAGTCCCCATCGATCCGAGTGCTGCTAAAAATTTTACGCGGGGTCAAACGTCATAAAAAACGGTATTTTGCGAATATCTCGTTAATGGTTAGTTTTATTGTAAAAATACTTATTAGCGAATTTGTATCTCATACAATTTTCCACAAAAAATGTTCAATTACTTTTTTTCATGAGAGTGACCATTATCGATATATTGCGATATCAAGAATTGAAACTGTCATCTTTTTGAAGAAATGCATTTCTTTCCACACCACCTTCGAGGTTGAGTACTCGGCGCGTTTTTTTTATAATGTGGTATCCCCAGTAGGCCTAATCCACAATTTCTTAAGAAAACATAAAATTAGTCATGTTCATACTCCATTTCTAAAGTTACATATATATTCTTATTCTTCTTATTCCTCTAGCTGCTGTATTTCCACAGGCTGCGCCAATAAACGCGATGGATCGATTACATCTTCATTGATGTCGCATACATCGTCGTCCTTTAGTTGCCACATACTGCTGAACAATGTAAACTTACTTTTCTGCAACCACAATTATAATTATTACAGCCCTAGCTGCAATTGCAAAAAATAGTGTTCAGCAGTATGTCTGGAGCAGGTGGGAGCAGAGTTTGAATTGACTCCAAAACGTTGTTTTTCCATGCCCATCCCCAATCTTCAACAAGAATCGATTTATTTCAATGTTGTGCGAAAAATTCATAGCTGATAATATCTGTGTAACACGAGCAGAAAATGACGCGGTTGTTATAATAATCGATACAGCCATAGAGCAGTCTCATGCAAGAACAAGAAAGTATTGTTGAAGATGTAGGTACTTGATCCATCCTGGATTTTGGCGCATCCTGTGGAAATACAGCATCTAGAGGAAGAGGAAGAAGAAGAATATGTAACTTTAGAAATGGAGTATGAACGTGACTAATTTTTTGTTTTCTTAAGAAATTGTGGATTAGGCCTACTGGGGATACCACATTATAAAAAAAAACCGCCGAGTACTCTACCTCGAAGGTGGTGTGGTTCTTCAAAAAGATGACAGTTTCAATTCTTGATATCGCAATATCTCGACAATGGTCACTCCTACGAAAAGAAGTAATTAAACCTTTCTTGTGGAAAATTGTATAAGCTATAAATTCAGTAATAACTATTTTTACAATAAAACTAACCGTTAACGAGATATTCGCAAAATACCGCTTTTTATGACGTTTGACCCCGCGTAAAATTTTTAGCAGCACTCGGATCGATGGGGACTTTTGACATTTCATTTAGAACTATAGCATGAAGGCTCACACAAAAATTCAGCTCCATGCGAATTATTCCGAACTATTATGTCTATTTTGACTGGACTATAATGTGATTTTGTTCTTCTCGATTATTATAATAGGTTGCCATGGTTGTTACTGCAAAATGCATGTCAATTTAACTTAGGTGAAGTTAATTTTTCTTTTCAAAATGTTAACAACGGAACAGAAAACTCAAATTATTACATGGTTTTATGGAGGTCAGTCCATGAATGAAATCGCAAATAATTTGTTTGTTTTGGCATACGATGTGACAGTAAACACCAGTTTGCTCTTTCATGTTATACATTTGTTTGAGGAACTGGTTCTGTAAATCCACCGTGTAAGTGCTCAAAGGAACGGAGGCCTCAAAGTGAAGAACCTGAAATGCAGGAAATTATGGTTCGCAATTTATTTTTATATGATAACAGAAAATGACACTTTATCAACAAGAGCCCTTGCAGAAAATCTAGAAGTTAAAAAAAAGTTAAAACGACACAAGAGGTTTTCACGGCTGACCATGGTCGTGGAATGGAATTTTGTGAAGATGTGATGGATAGAGTAAACAACAATTACGAATTTCTTCGAAATATTCTGTTTAGTGACGAATCGACTTTCCTGTTACATGGTCGTCATAATCCTTCGGTAGTGAGATACTGGTCCCAAGAAAACAAGCACCGAAGAATAACTTTAAGAACTCAGTACCCCCAAAAACTTAACGTTTGGACCGGTATTCTGGGGGACACTATTATAGGACCATTTTTTATTGACAGAAATCTCAATGTTCAAAAGTATTTGCAACTGCTTGAGAACCAAGTGATACCAGCAGTACAAGGCTTACAGAATATTGATATGCCCCACATCTTTTATCAGCACGACAGATGTCCTGCTCATAATGTGGCTAGGGAATATTTAAATCAAATATTTCCTCGTTATATTATTAGCACCAAAGGAGACATAAAATGGCCACCAAGATCTCCTGATTTGTCCCCAAATGATTTTTTTCTTTGGGGCCATATAAAGCAAACAATTTATACCCATCAGCATCAAAGAGCTAACAACGTGGATGACCTCAGATTAAAAATTCTTGAAGCCACTCAAAATATCACTTCTGCGATGTCAAGAGAAATGCGACAAGAATTTTATGATCGTCTGGGATATTGTTTGGCTCAACAAGGAGATGTTTTCGAACATTTAATAAGATGAACATTGTAGCTATTTGTTATTCGTTAGGTTAACATTGTGTTTGTTAGAATTTAAGTATAATTAAATTTGTAATATTAAAATATCGTGTAAATATTTTTCACTTTGATTCCATATTTGATTACAAATTAGAAATTACTAATTATTTCCCGTTGCTTCTTCTTCTTCTTCCTGAAGCTCCGAAGGAGCGAAGGGCGCCCAAAGGGCGTTTCTAAAGCAGCGTGTTTGGCAGGGTTGCTAGGCCTGCGCATCGTTGGTTGGGTCCGTTGTTGTTGATATTTTCTGTACCAGTTTCCTCCATTTGTTTTTGTCCTGTGCTATGAATTTAGCTTGTCCCCATGACATGTTCTGTAGTTGTAGGTCTTTTAAAACAGTTCTTTTCCATGTGTCTCTCGGCCTCCCCCTCTTTCGCTTTCCTTGCGTATTAAACTCCAGGGCTTGTTTTGTAATGCTACTGTTCGGTTTTCTCAGTGTATGGCCTATCCATTCCCATCTTCTTTTTTTAATTGTTTTTTCAATCCTTTCCTCTTCCGAGATTGTCCATAGTTGCTGGTTTGATATCCTTTCCGGCCAGAATATGTGATGTATGTGCCTAAGGCATTTGTTTATAAACACTTGTAGTTTATTCACCATTTGCTTATTAATCGACCACGTTTCAGCACCGTATAACATCACACTTTTAACATTTGTATTAAAAAGACGTAGCTTAGTCGTTGTTCTGATGTTTTTCGTACTCCAAATTCTCTTTAACATGTTGAATGCAGATTGTGCCAATGCTATTCTTCTATTAATGTCTTTCTGTGTACCCCCGTTAACGTCCAGCATGCTGCCTAAGTAGCAGAATTCGTTGACTTTTTCTATACTAAGTTCACCGAGTGTGATATTTGTTTCCTCCGGGTTCCTTGTTGTAAGAATTTTTGTTTTTTTCCCATTTATTTTTAGTCCGACCTTTTCGGCTTCAGATTTAAGTTTGTCGAGTTTCCTTTGCATTGCTTTTTCATTTGTTGTGAGTAAGCAGATGTCGTCTGCGAATTCTAGATCTTCCATTGTAGTGAACGTGCCCCAGTGAATTCCGTTTTTTTTATCTTCCGTGTGTCCCATAACCCAGTCCACTATAATAAGGAAAAGTGTTGGGGATAGTATGCATCCTTGCCGGACTCCTGTCTTTATGCTGATTTTCTCTGACAGTCTGCCATGATGTTCGACTCTTGCGGCGAAATTAGTGTACAGTAATTTGATTATTCTTATGAATTTATCCGGTAGCCCGTAGTATCTCAATATCTTCCACATTATCTCCCTTGAGACTGAATCGAACGCTTTTTCAAAGTCGATGAAATTTACCCATATGTTCTGGTCGTTCTCTGTTGTTTGTTCTAAAATAATCCTCAGTGTGCAGATGTGGTCGATACATGAGCGTCTCTCCCTGAACCCCGCTTGGTTTTCTCTAAGTTTAGTATCTATAGCCGATTTCATACGTTTCGATATCATCTTAGTCATTATTTTGCTTGCTGTTGATAGTAACATTATGGGTCGGAAGTTTTCGCAGCGAGTGAGGTCTCCCTTTTTCGGTATCTTTATTAGCACTCCCTGTGCCCAGTCTTCTGGTATGTTTTCGCCGTCCCACACTTTGTTTATTAGAATATGCATTATCTCAATTGTATGCTCTTTGTCTGCCTTTAATAATTCCGCCGGAATCTCATCTATGCCTGGCGCTTTTCCGCATTTCATTTCGTTCAGTGCTTGTTGGATTTCATTTTTATTGAAATTTTCTTCGCTTATATCTAGTTGCTGGATTCTCATATTGCTGATCACTTCCTGTGTGATTTCTTTTGCCTTGTAGATCTCAGTGAAATGTCTCGTCCATCTTTCTATCATTTCTTTGTCTGTTCTGTATATTTCTCCGTTCTCTCCTTTGAGTTTCGTTAATGGTTTGTTTTTTCTTCCATTGATCTGCTTTGTTATATTGTATAGGGCTTTCATATCTTTATTGTGAGCTGCTGTTTCTGCTTTTTCTGCTAGATTTTCTATATATGTTCGTTTGTCTTGTCTTGCTTTTCTTTTTACTTCTTTGTTCTTGTCTCTGTATTTTCTTTCAAGTTCCTTCCTTGTTTCTTCGTTTCTCATGTTTAGTAGCTTCATTCTTATTTCTCGTCTTTCTTCGATTGCGTTTATTGTGTCTGGATTTATCCAGGGTTTATTTATTCTTATTGTATATCCGAGAGTCTCTGAGGCGGTCTTTTGGATTGCTTTTTTATATATTAGCCATAGATTTTCAGCTGACAGGTCCTTTAGATCGTCAATCCTTCCTGTATTTTCTCTCAGTTTCTCTTGGAATTTTTTGTTCTCTTCTACAACTTTTAGTTTCTCAAGGTTATATTTGGGTCTTGATGCAATGTGCTTATTGTTTTTTAAGCTTATTTTTATCTTTGCTCTGACAAGGTAGTGGTCGGACGCTATGTCAGCACCTCTCATCGTTCTTACGTCCCGTAGTGCGTTTTTCCATTTTTGTTCGATCATAAAATGATCAATTTGGTTTTCCCGTTGCTTAGTGAATTAAAATATTTGACTCAGCTATGCAAAAAACGAGCGTAGTAACTAAGCGCCAAGTAATGCATTCAAATGCCCGTATTCAAAATATCAGGGGACAACGTGTATAATATACAGTCTGTCCCAAATCCAATCCCCACCATTAGGATCTCGGAAACTATAAAAGCTACAAAGTTGGTTAAATAGGGAAAGTTTTAGGAATTTTAATGTTCATTTCATATCCGTTGAGAAATCACAGCCAACTTTGATCGTTTTCGAGATATCTTGAAAAAACCGAAATTTGGAGTTTTCTGTTTACCGAAGTATCTCGGAAAATATTAAGTTATTAGTTTCAAGACTTGTACATTGTGAAGGCACTTTTTTACGGAGAATCGGGTGGTACCATATGCTTATATTTATGACGCTTTGTTTCTATTCTATGAACAACTACTTTTGATTTTCATATGGACGCCATATGGAATTTTGTCGTAACTAAACTCAGCTCCTTTTTCTCTTTTCAATGATGTGTCACACGTACAGTTTTTTTGATGAAGAGCGGGAATAAAATACATTTTTTCTTTATTCGCGTAGTAGGCTATGATAAAAAAAATGTATTTTATTCCCGCTCTTCTTCAAAAACCCCGTACGTGTGACACATCGTTGAAAAAAGAAAAAGGAGCTGAGTTTAGTTACGATAAAATTCAAGTTGGCGTCCATATAAAAATCAAAAGTGGTTATTCATAGAATAGAGACAAAGCGTCATAAATATAAAAATATGGTACCACCCGATTCTCCGTAAAAAGTGTCTTCACAATGTACAAGTCTGGAAACTAATAACTTAATACTTTCCGAGATATTTGGAAAACAGAAAACTCCAAATTTCGGTTTTTTCAAGATATCTCGAAAACGGTCAAAGTTGACTGTGATTTCTCAACGGATATGAAATAAGCATTAAAATTCCTAAAACTTTCCCTATTTAACCAACTTTGTAGCTTTTATAGTTTCCGAGATCCTAATGGTGGGGATTGAATTTGGGACACACTGTATACCTAATGGGTGTTTATTAGAGGTGGGAACGAGATCTCGAAGCTCGAGCGAGTCGTGCTTAGGGTTTATCTAGCCAGTACCGAGCCGAGCTTTTTTTCAAATCGGTTATAGGGCTCGAACTCGAAGCTCGGTAAGAGGCTCGAAGCTCACTACAAAGCTCGAAGCTCGGTAACATGCTTGAAGCTCGCTACAAAGCTCGAAGCTCGGTACAAAGCTCGAAGCTCAGTACAAAGCTCGAAGCTCGATAACATGCTCGAAGCTCACTTCAGTTGAATTGCTACGCACTACGCAGTAGTAAATCTAACTCTAGAAAGAAAAAACTATGTTTTACACATAATCTCCCTAATGCTCTAAATATGTTAAGCGATGAAACAAATTCAATTATAGTTTCTCCGAAGTGAGCCAGAAATGTGTTGAACTAAATACCATATGAACAAAAATTATTTAGATAAAGGGTGATTTTCGAATTCTGAACGTACCTATCATATAGAACCAACAACAAGCTGAACCAATCAAAGGCAGTAATTTTGTTCGCCATGGCCATCCCTTATTTAAATAATTTTTGTTCATATGGTATATATTGAGCCAGAAATGTGTTGAACTAAATATACAGGGTGTTTATTAAACATATGTCAAAAATCCAGGGGCGTATTGTGAGGCCAAAAATAAGGTTTTTTTGTTATATAAACATGGGGTCTTAGGGCAGCCGTTGTCGAGCTACAGAGTGTTAAAAATTTAAAAAAATAACGGTTTTTTTTTTAATTTTTATACCGCTTGAGGAAATTTTACCAAATCCGGTGTACATGTTTAGTATATCGATGGGTATAAATAAAAAAATTGCCAGCTTTAGAAACTCACCAGTGGCGGAGGTGTGGGTATCATTGGTCATTGGTTATCAAGAAAAAGCATACCACCCTCTATAATTTTGCAAATAAAATAGATAATATAATGCGCTATTTTATTAGATTCAGTTTTTGTCTCTTTACTTTTTTTCGTATTCCTGACCGCTTAGCGACAAAATTGATTTATTTGAGGTGTTTATCACTCGTTACAGTCATTACATTACTTAAAAATAACAGCATTATTAATTAATAATACAATTATTATGAAAAAATGAAAATGAATTAAACTTTTTATAAAAATTGCTGAAAATGACCACCTTCAGCCAAGATACACGCTTCAGATCTTCTTGAAAACGAATCCTGAACACGTGTAAAGATGCCAGGAGTAGCTCTTGTCGCATCACAACCAGATATAATTCGCTATTTTGTCGCTAAGCGGTTAGGAATACGAAAAAAAGTAAAGAGACAAAAACTGAAGCTAATAAAATAGCGCATTAGATGACCTATTTTATTTGCAAAATTATACAGGGTGGTATGCTATTTAACCAATGACCAATGATACCCACACCTCCGCCACTGGTGAGTTTCTAAAGCTGGTAATATTTTGATTTATACCCATCGACATACTAAACATGTACACTGGATTTGGTAAAATTCCCTCAAGCGGTATAAAAATTAAAAATAAAAAACCGTTATTTTTTTAAATTTTTGACACTCTGTAGCTCGACAACGGCTGCCCTAAGACCCCATGTTTATATAACAAAAAAAAACCTTATTTTTGGCCTCACAATACGCCCCTGGATTTTTGACATATGTCGAGCCGAGTCGAGCTAAGTATATATCGAGCCGAATTAAATCAAAAATTTTACGAGCCGAGCTCATTACAATTTTTTTAAGCCGAGCCGAGCCGAGCTTTACAAAAAATGAAAATTCCCACCTCTAGTGTTCATAAACTGTCAGCATCTCAGTTACTGTGGAAAGCAGCATAGATATTTTATTTACATATTTATTTTTAAACTTTACAATAACGCTTACCTACCTACTCTACAGCAGCAAGCAGTGAAAGTTACTTTCGAAATGGCAAATTGGTGAATAGCAATGTTTGTAACTAGAATTTTGCAGCATTCTAAGGGCTCCACCTCTAGTAGATATCTTTATTATGTCAAACATTGTACTGAAGTGGGATTGTTACTCTATCTCAGTGGCGGCTGCTCCATAGGGGCTCAAGGGCTCGAGTCTCCCAAAACCATTCTTAGGAAAGAGTAAAAGTAATTTACTTATTTAATTATAACATACAATTTATTGTTAATTATTAAAATACAAATTTTGCATATCTATACAGTCTGTTTGATTTTAGCTGTCACAGCAGATATCTCGGCTATTGTTAGAGATATAACAAAATGTTATAGAAGAAAAGTTGTTCTACATTTTATTTTCTATTATCTGCCGTAGCCAAAAAAACAATTCAGCATCAAATGTGTTAGATGTAGCAAATACATTCAAAATTTTAAATGAAACGTACTCAATTTTATTACGTATTCCAAAACTGAAAAAATTCTCTTTACAACGATATATCACATGTAATAGTTATCTAATCAATTAGAAACATAAATCGATAAATAAGTAACAAATGCACGCTTACGTAGATTAGAGCTTTATTCGAAAAAATACGAGTTTTGGGATCGTCTAGATCTTGTGGACAAGTAACATAAACTTTTTGTTTGAGAAAACCCCACACAAAAAAATCTAAAATGGAGAGATCTGGCGATCTCATTGACCAGTTGATGGGACCACCATTTCCTATCCATTTTGCACCAAACTTTTCATTTAAAATATTTCTGATGATTCGTGCATTGTGGGGAGGTGCTCCATCCTGTTGGAACCACATATTGCAACGTATTTCTAGGGGTATATCAACCAGATAATCTTCGAATTTTGTCAGAAGAAAATCAGCATATCGTTCCGCATTAAGCGATCCTTAATAAAAATAGGGACCTACTATAGTATCGCCTAATACATTAAGCCACACATTAATGGAAAATCTGTGTTGGAATCTGCATTCCCGAAATTGACGTGGATTCTTCGTATCCCAGAAATGATCGTTTTTTCTATTAGAAATTCCGTTATTATTGAAATTAGATTCATCGCTCCACAGAATTAAATTTAATAAATTTTGATTATTGTTAAGCCAATTACAAAATATCGCCCTCCTGTGAAAATCACCAGCTCTTAAACGTTGTACTAATTTAATTTTATACGGAGTCATTTTATGTTTTTTTAGTATAGAAAATGTTTTATACTGACTTATTCTTAAATCAGCCACTGCTTGACGTATTGAATTTCGTGGATTAGCTCTAAAATACGCCAATACTAAAATATCTTGTACTCACCATCTGAAGATGCCAACGTTTGGCGAAACAATTGTCATGGGACAGCAATAAAATTTTGTGAAAATCAACTTTGTATTTCTTTAATTATCGTAAAATATCTTCAGCATTTGCGGCACGTCCATTTCTTGCCCTTCGTACCTGATAATTAAAACAGCCATTTCTCCGTAAATTACTTTCGAGCCTTGTAAAAGTACGAAGATGTGGATGTCTCCTTTCCGGATACATACGTACCTTGATACATCACACAAGCTTCTCTGTTATTGTCATTACATCTGCTGTACACACTTAGCATATCCATTTCATTAGAATAATTTATTATCACCCATTTCATGCTACTTAAGATGAAAATAACAATACGTAGGAATTTGCTCAGTTAGTTTGACACTAAAGCTATAGCAATTGTTTTCACCGCCTACCTTCTCAAAGCGATGTGTTCAATTCGCCTAAGCGTGCATTTTTTACTTAATTATTAATTTATGTTTTTAATTGATTAGATAACTATAACATGTGATATATCGTTGTAAAGAGAATTTTTTACAGTTTTAGAATAGGTAATAAAATTGGGTATGTTCCATTTAAAATTTTTGAATGTATTTGCTACATCTAACACATTTGATGCTCAATTGTTTTTTTGGCTATGGCAGATAATAGAAAATGAAATGTAGAACAACTTTTCTCCTATAATATTTTGTCATATCTCTAACAATAGCCGAGATATGTGCTGTGACAGCTAAAATCAAACAGACTGTATAAAGCATTACTAATGCATAACACATATTATTATCCGCCTGCGATTCGATGGCTACCTTTATTTTAAATCGTTAGGGCTCAGCCTTCGTCCGCATAAGAAATATATGTAAGAACTAACTGTGAACGGAAAAGCCACCCGAAGGAGCCGGATTTTAGAGCCGAGTATGAGAGCGCCGGAAAGATTCGTATTCGCAGATATTCGAACCCTGTTTATTGAGAAACGTGTTACAGAATTATTTCATAATAAACACAATTAGTAGATATATTTTTTACCGCAAGAAATAAAAAATAACCAGTGAGACTTTTAGAACTTTAAATTTGTAACAGAAAGCTGATTTTGTGCATTTAAATGAAATTGTTTGTTTCAATTTGTATATCATTACAATATTCGGTGTTCACGAACAGTTTAAATAAAAACATAAAATTATAAAAATATAGGTATTTGGTATTTAAAAAAAAACACAAACAAACATTACTATAATAAAATATTGCTTGAACTAAAAATCCTAGAAAGGATTAGTAACTAATCACTAAAAGTACCGATTTCGGGATGTGATGACGTAAATGCTCTGTTTTGTTTTCCGCGTGTCTTATTTTATTTCGATGGAATGGACAAATCATGGTCGGTAATAGGCTTTAAAGATCTAAAGCATTTAAATCAGAAAATAAAAAAACATGAATTAGTGTATATCATACATATAAAGTGTTGTACGGATTTGGCTGTTTTAGGCTCGGTAAATGTAGCAGCTCAGTTAGACTCAGTTTATAGATAAAATATTACAAAACACAATGAACAGGCGGCCAAAAATAGGTACATTTTAAAGAAAATTATAACCTGTATTAAATTTTGTGGAAAATCGTTTAATTTCAAATTTTATTTACAAAAAATTATAAAAAAAACAATTTATTCAAATAAACCACCTCCTAAATCAGCGATGATGTGAATTTGAAAATAAAATTCGCCTACTCAAGTTTTTCATGATCTTTAATAAAACATTTTCTCAGTCCAAAATTTCGAGATAAATGTGAATAAAAAAAGAATTGTAACAGTTAGCCCAAAAATGAAAACTGCTTTAGGGACCCGAAAACAAGCAGACAACTTTATCAAGAATGACTTTTTCTGAAATAAAATATTGAAAATAAAAAATTTTTTCCTCTTTGTAACTCAATCGGTGGATATACTGCATACAAGATACGTTCTCATTTGTTACCTATGTATATTACAATATTTGTTTAGTTTAGTTTCTACGCAGAATGCATTTTTATGTTCTTATGTTTTGAATAAAATTACTTTCTATTACTTCCTTTATTTCAAACTATTTGATTAGTTGCTGCAGTACCTCGCATTTGCAATATTAGCATCAGCAGTACCTCATATGTAACAATATTTTTTGTAATTAAAAAAAATTTGTGTTCTTTAGTTGTATTGTATAAAGTACTTCTTGTTTAGTAAAACTATACAGTGGTTCTAAAGCTTTTATGTTTTGTTTTGTTTTGGTATAAAACAGTTTTTTGCCTCTGGTGTCAAATTTTGCATTTCTTTCTTACGAGATACTGCGTTTCGACCCTCGATATAGTATTGACTAATTTTAACATTAACTAGCAGATACCAGGGTAGAAAAATGGAAAAACAAAATTTATGGTAGAACTGTAGAAATTTATAAATAGTTATTTGCGGTCGAAGTTATGGTAAGTGAACTTTTTTATCTGAGGTGGTAATTTGTGGACCGAAGCGCAGCCACCGAGGATAAAAAAGAAACTTACCTACGCGTTACGCATTACGTTTTTCTCACTACCACAAAACAAAATTCATTAATAATACTAATATTTAATAAAAATTGTGACGTTTATATTTATGACAGTTTAACGGTGCTGTTGCTATGGTACAAACAAATAAACACAATTTCTGTTTTCAGTAACGAAAAGAATGAAATCTAACATTTTGTAAATACACCTTCATTTAACATTCAACATTGTTCCAATTGTAAAATAAACATTAATATTAATAAATAAACACGTATTCTCCATTATAACTATTTATTTATTTTTATATCCGTTATGGTGTAGAGACAAGGGTACCATATGCGGAAAGTGACCTGGCGCGGTAAATCGTCTTTTTTGTCCTTAGATACAGTCTGTTTTTGTTCAACTAAATGTCTTATTTTCCATTACTGTCGATTTTTTGACAATGTAATGTCAATTTACCAAGGTGGTAGTGAGAAAAATAAATTGAAAAATTATGAATTTGTTTAAATGTAATCGAATATGAATTATGATTAATTAAAAACTTTAAAACAGCAAAACAAGCAAGGGTCCGCTTGGACAGAACTTGGATGGTAACCGCTCTGTGGCTCGGTGTGCACGGCCCCCTCGACACTGTAAAGGTATAAGAGGCTAAAAGAGAAAGAAAGAAAACAGCAAAGCAAGCTTAGCATTTTCGCACAATCCCCAAGTCAATAGATGCCAACAAAGTTTAAGAACCCCAAAAATAGCTAAGAGTTTGCATTCTATACCTACTGCATTATTTGTCTTTTTCTACTTAAAAAATCCTTTTGACTTCAGCCTGAATTCAACGCCTGTTGAAATATGACAGTGAGTATAGACACAAAAGTACTATTGATGATCAAGTGTCCATTAGCGGTTTTAGAGTAATTCACTTTAAAGGTATTGGGCCGTATTCTGATCTTATGTTTAAAGTTGTCTCTAACTAAAGTCGTGTTTAGCGTAAACATAAAACGATATAGCTTTATATAATTTTATATGTGTATAACAGAGATACGCGATGTTGCCATGGTAATTAAACATGACCTTAAATTTAAATATGAGATCAGAATACCGACCATTGAAAATAAGAGACTTACAACACCGCCTGAATAATAAAGAATGTAGATAGTGATATTGAGCCCAGATGTCTGTACTTTCATATATTGACTCCCTGTGTCGGGACTGAATTTTAGAAATGTTTACAACTTTGATTCACGAAGTAAATAAACGATGGTCTTTTCTTGAACACTTAAAGCAGCATATATTATGCAATTTTAAATTTTCTTTTCGTACAAGTTTTTTAATATAACTGTATGCATATAATAGTGTAATAATAATAACCAACAATTCTTCTCACAATTTTCCGATGCTAATTATTATTTATTTAAAATTTGTAACATTAATTTCTTACGTAGAATTTTTTGTTGTCATCATTTTCAATTTTTCTGAATTAATTGGTTCGATTTTTCAAAACATTTTTGGATATAATTTGCTTTTCTGTTAGTTTTCGCTTCTTACTATACGATGTTTATGTTCTTCTGATGTACCATTTCTTCCATAGTTCTTTGTTTATGTTCTATTTTTAAGATAATTCCGATGAGTAGGTACCGATAAAAATGTAATAAGCTTTTCGGCATGTATTATTCAATTTACACGCTAAAAAAATAACCAAATAATGAAAACGCACTCGTTCAGTGTAGTTTCGTATTATTTATTTTCTCAATAATACAGTAACTCAATCGTTATCTTTGTGTTGTAAGGCTACCAACAAGCAGGCATCCCAAAGCGTCAAGGTTTTGCAATTCGGAAATGCTCGTCTTTCGTGTATGTGACGTCACGCATGACGATCGGCTACGTCACTTGGTTTCTTCCGGAGCACTGAGTCCAATAAGCGTCAGTATTTTCATCACGTGCTCCAAGATAACCAATCATGTAGATGGTACAGTTTAATAGCCAGAATATTTCTGACAAGCGTAGAAAAAGTTTCATCAACAGCCGCCATTTTGCCTGTTTCAGATCGTGTCGAATTTTGGATTAATTCTTCAAATTATTGTTTCTCATGTAAATCGAAGGGGCCTTCTCTCGCCTAATTTGGGGTTAGAAAATCATCTAATAGTTGAAGCGGGTCAATGTGTGTTAAAAAAGTGTCAAAAAGTCGAAAAGTGTGACTGATTTAGTTTGAGATCATTGTGCGATTCCGTCGGAAGATGGTGAGAGGTAGTCGCGAAGTATAGTCGACCAGTCGGACTAGTCGAGTTCATAATGGCCGATGGTTGACTCTTGTTTGATAAATATGTGCCTTGAGAGATGCATCGACTCTCGAACACTCGGTACATCGACTGTTTGGCATCGTTTCTATCGTATTTTTGCTTATAAATCATGTGCATCGTCTTCGAATCTAAATAAATAGTGAATATAGTGTAGTGTCTTGGTCGGCCGCAACATTGGGCCAGTGCCTCGGCTTCGGCTTGGTAAACAGGGGATTGCACTGATTTTGTGCTATGGCGGATCATCTTGTAGATGGGCCGCCAAATGCTAAGCGGCAAAAATTGGACCCTTTTCAGGGGCCATCGGATTCGTCTGGTAAGCGATTCATACGCAGATCATTTTAGATCTGTTTATTTTGTATCGAGCATGTTGTCCTGTACTGGCGCGCGAGAAGGCGTTCCTGTAGTTTGACATGTTCCTAAACAGTCCATGCAAAACACAACTTTTAAAACAGCTGTTTATCATGTAATGTAGTGCATTTGGTGTATTTGCTTTTCAATAAACTCATTTTTATCCCGATTTTAATTTAAAAATTATAAGTTTAAATATTCGCAATATAATATTAAATTGATGTAAATAATGTAAACAGCACTGCACTTGAACTCATTTTGCATGTTTAATGTGGTATTTTACCTCCGCATGTATATTGTGTTATATATAGTAAATTATGCTTTTTAAAATCTGTTACATTTATTCTAAACTTATTCTTAACCTAACAAGTCCCACATTAAGTACTATTATTAAGTAGGTGATGGTACTTAAGAGAAAAGAAATAATACTATATTTACCTAACTATTAGTGTCGATGCAACATGCTTTCAACAACTACGGCTTGGGGCCGGGACAAGGCCTGGGACAAACACTGGGTGGTGGGCAGCCCGATCTTCTTCAACAGTGGAATATGCGTCAGCAGCAAAGTAAATACTGCCTCCACTACCTCATACCATATTCTAACTAATACATGAATTTTGAATATCTATGTAACATTTATAACCATCTGCCTACTAATCCAGATACCATTTGTTGTCTGTACATACTTGACAAAAGCGCAACTGTAAAAATTGCATATTTTATACAGTTTACGTCTTTTCACAAAAGTACTTGTTTATTATTTAGTTGTATATAATTTTTCAGTAATGTTTTGCACTTGCATAAGTATGGGCAAGTAGTTACTTTAGTGCTTGAAAATACTTGATGTTTTTGCATTATCTATTTCTAAATTTTAGTTATCATCATTCATTAGTGGGTAAAATTTCATTTGTATGTATGTGTTATTGCAGAATTGTTTAATTTTTTTCTATACCGAAAGTTAAGAGTAAGCAGGCAATAAGATATAAAACACACTTAATGATAATTTTACGCTTAATACAAATATACAACATTAACAATATTGTCCAGTATATGTCACATTTCAAAATTATAAACATTCATATAACCAAGTACTATGAAAGTTTAAAGTAGTTTGAAAGAATTTTTACAGATATATAAATATGCAGTGCCTTAAAAATCTTACGCTCTCCATTGTAGACAGTAAAACTGTAAAACATTGGTTGGTTAAATGCAATATCTGTAAGTGAGAAACTCAAACGAAAAAATTCGTATTGATAGATTTCTTATTGTTTAGCTAGGCAGCTTACTAAATTATTACAATTATTTTCAACCATTGATTATATTGAACAAAAAAAATCACATGAAACTTGAAAGTTTTTATGGTATTTGATTAATGTGTAAACAAGATGTTATTTGATTTTCTTCAGAATGGTTGAAAATAAATGGAAGTTGATGGTCTGATTATATTAGAAACAACGAAAAGTATGACAAAAAAAATAACTATATCTTTTATTAGAATCATGTTTTAATATTACTATTTCGGTAATCATTTTTTGTGTAACTTTTGAATTTTGTTTCAATTTTTTAACATTTTTCTATGCCTTTTTAAAT
This sequence comes from Melanotus villosus, assembly GCA_963082815.1. Taxonomy (NCBI): domain Eukaryota; kingdom Metazoa; phylum Arthropoda; class Insecta; order Coleoptera; family Elateridae; genus Melanotus; species Melanotus villosus. The sequence continues at coordinate 49,516,473 of OY720421.1, read as the reverse complement.
TTGATATGTTCAGGATGTTATATTTTTAACTTTTGTTTTTGTGAGACATGTTCCTTATTACTTTTTTTGTTTTAAATTTGTATGAAAATATATTTTAGGTTTAGATTAGTGTTCTACATAAATTTACTGTATAATTATTGTGTTTTTATCTTAATGAATGAAGTATAGGTTTGCAGCTATTACTTACCTATTATTATTTTCCATAAATTTATTTGCATTTATTTTTTTAAATTATTTCTTCAAATACTTCAATATAACTAGAGATCTAAATCGAATATTAAATAAGTAATATTTGGACACACACAATAATTTTATAAAAAAACTTTAAAAAACAGCTGTGTCCATATTGTGTGGTATCAAATCATTAAAACCATATATGTAGTCGCAATTATTGACAATTGTTCAAGGTGTAATCTCATTTCACTGTATTAACCAAAATGTTAACTGTAAGTTGTTTACCATCACTTTGTAAAATACCTGACGAATTTCAAAAGGGATTAACTGCTTCTAACCCTTATAATCAGACTTAAGGCTTAGAGTCATAGGGGGCTTGTCAAAAGTACATCTTAAAATTAAATAGATTAATTAACCCAGAGTTGTTTTCAAATTAAACATAAAGTAAATCTTCTAGAGACATTCTTATAAGAAAATTACAAATTAACCAAATACATGAACTAGAAACTAGTATATAGTTAGTATGCTCTCAAGGAAGTTTATTATAACAGAGTATTTCAAAATCTTCACGTCAGTTAGTTGTGTATAATCTATGTCTGCACTTGTAATCTTGTAAAACCTTTGAGGGTTTGGGGCTGAGTTCCAAATATACTACATATTACCAAATGTTAAACTCAATTTGATTGCAGTAGCTCAATTACACAATGAGATTGCACTTCTGCTTTGTATTTTGTTTGGAATTCTAAAAAGTTAACCGATCTTAAGAACTTCCCTCTTAAGATATCTGCTGAAATCTAGTACGAGTATAATAAATTATATAGCTTATGTAGCAAACTAAGAAAAGAAAAAATCATACATGCATATTTTTATAGAGGATAGTTTTTAAAAAAGATTTATTTTTAATTCAAATATTTGGTCTGTGATAAATTGATTATTATTTGATATTAAAAGAAATTATATGTTTAAAAAATTTTGCTAGTAAACTGTTCTTAGTTTTTATATATCTATATACGTCATTTTCGTTTTAGAATTAAATAGACAAATCTGTTATAACACTTAGCATTATTGTTTTGTATAAACTTAAGATTTTTATAATATACTATTAAGTAGTCTTTAAAATAAAATTATATTCTTTGTTGTTTATGTAGATGTGCTCTCTAACATGGACATGTTTGATTTGGAAAACGATTTACCTGATGAACTCATGTCTTCTGGAGCTTCGTGGGGCATGGTGTCTGATCCTATGGGCAATAATAAACCACCTGCACAAGGACCTGGTCCAGGTGGTTTGCAAAATGGAGTTGAAAATGCCGATGGTACTAATACTCTTCGTCAAATGCAATTAAATCACCATTTATTGCAACAGGTATCGAAATATGTAATATCATTTTTCATATTCAAATATACAGGGTGAATCCTAAATGGCGGATAATATCCACACCACGTGATTCTGCATCAAAAACAAAGCAATAAAGTCTTATACCAATTTAATGTTAACAACTTCTTAGATGAGGAGTTATTGGCAGCCTTAAGTGTCGTGTGATCTTTTTATGAAATAATGATTTTTAGCTGTAGTTTAATCAACAAAAGAAATAAGTAATCTGTAATTGTACTCAACATACCCTTGGTCGACTTAGAATTTCCATCCGAAGTTTGAAATTTTTGCAGTGCTTGTGCTTTTCATAAATGTTGCAACGATGTACAATACAATTATATTACATCAAGCGGGTTGCTATTGGTGACATCGCAGGTGACGTAATATGACTGACCACACAGTGTTGCTAAGTTTACAAAACTTTAATTGACAATTCTTCAAAAACTACACGTGTTGGCCTAAACAGTTGTACAATTTTTTGTTCAATTTTTAACGCAGAATCGCATGGTGCAAATATTGTCCGCCATTTAGGATTCACCCTGTATAGTATCTCGTTTCAGATAGCACTACTCTAATAATATTCTAATAAATTAGTTGTTTCCGGTCAAATTTATTTTTTTTTGCAAAAGTTCTACTTTATGAACATTATTATTATTGCTATTATCAATGGCATATTCCTGGTTAAAATTTTCATGAATTCACTTGAAACTCTGTTATAAATTCATTTGAGCTCTCCATGTTTCTCTTCTATATTATTTTCTTTCAAACTGATTGATTTAGCCTTCTGCACAATTTCCCTACATGCTGTTACCATATTTAAAAATCTACCAATTAACTAGAAAACAGACCTTTAGAATTTTTTTAGCAAGAATATAGTTTTGCGGAAATTAAGTTTTTAAGGATATACCAGGAAGGCTATTTTTCTGTATATAGAATTATATATTAAAGCCCATTGTTCATTTATAAATACCAAATAAGTATGTTTTTGGTACACACAGTGTAATTTTAAATTATAAATTAATAAAAGCCAATTTCTTTTATCCATAAATTTGTGGATGATGCAAGTTGATTTTTATTAATATTATTATGCACTTTGGGTATGAATCAATTTTGTAGTTTTAAATTATAAACTTTGTATTTAGCCATCTTCATCTGTTTATACTAACACATTAGTAGCTTTTTTAAACTTGTGTTACCTATTACAAATGTTAGGTAAAAAAAGCGTTTGATTGACTTGATACTCATATATGCTAAATACAAGCGAAGTATATTTTTTAAAGAAACAGAAGTACTCATTCAAATCAAGACACCTGCTGGTTTAAATTATAGTCAACTACGTTATCAATGTGAATTATTTCTACTGTAAAGGTAGAGTAACGAATACTTGATGTTCTACAGGGATATATGCATGAAGATTTATATATTACGCAGATTTCTATGACTATACGAACATAATTTTGATCTACACTAAAACGAGAAGTATATACATAGAAACAAAAACTGTAATTCAATTAAAAATTACTAATTTATTAGAGTAGCATTATATACAGTGTTATCAGTAATGCTATATTAATATTATAATTGCTAATTAATGTAATTTTTATGTTAGCAGGGAAATAAAAGTCTAGTAGGAAATGCGCTGGCAATGGCGGGAGCACAACTTGGAAGCAAGAGTCCAAATCTCCAATCTCCTCCAAATGTATCAGTCGCAAAAGGAGTTTTAGATCCCATGTCTTTAGGTAGTCTCCCGTCCAGCATCCCTAATAGTGTAGGGTTGCAATCCATTGCCAACAATGGCAGTTCTCCTCAAGTCATGAGTTCTATTCAGGGTGAGTATTTATATGTATGTGCTTGTACACTAATACTTTAAATGTTTGTAGAAAATCTTCAATATGTTTAAATGGTATATTGTTACACGTTAAAAAAGTTTTAAAAAATGCTTCTATGAGTTTTCCTCGTTTACGTTTTCTTTTTAATGTCAATGCTTCAAAAATCTCATACTCCTATTAGTTAAGCCTAATTAATTGCCGCAGCTGCAGATATGGGGCTGCGTGCATTGAATGTGCGGTTGAGAACTTGTGTTGTCAATTTGATTTGGGAATTATCATTGAACACATCCTTGATTAAACATAATTCATTCAAAATTCTGACGTGTTTTATTTAATGTCGTAGTATTATTTAATATAGTTTATGAACAACATTATTGTGTTTTTTTGCTATTTAGGTATGAACAGCAGTGTAGCAGTTAGTGCGGGTGGTATGATTATGACTAATAGCAGCATGGGCACTATGGGGAACATGGCTGGAGGTGGCTTGGTAGTATCTAGCAGTGTGAACAAACAAACTCTTACAAATACTACCAGTATGATGACTGCAGGTCAACCTCATCTTCCTAGTAACCATGCTGTACCACAGGTAAACAAGAATTTTCATTTATAACGGTTGTGTGTATTAATTTTTTCGGTTAGAAATCATATAATTTTCAGTACTCCATATAGAGTTTTTCTTATTCAGAAATAAATGTCATTTTATGCCAAATTAATTTTGAAATCGCTCATTAATTTGTGGGTACTTCTACTGATGATGTGCAGTATGCGGTTAATACTTGAATTAAGTAGCAGTTAATAGAAAATTCACGGTCCTTAAATGGACTAAATTTGGTATACTACAAATAGTGAATTGTTGATAACAGCAGTCACATAAATGGTTGGTGTGTTTAGTGGTAAAGCATTCAAATTTTTGTATGTTATTAGATAGATCTTGTAGACATTTTGAATTAGCATATATTATATCTACTATGCAAAAACTTTTAATATTCCATGACTACAGTAAAACGCCGATTAACCGGGCGGCAGATTATCCGGGGGTTTTGTGATGTTACGTGAATTTGTGCAATGAATTTAAAAACTGTTTTTGTTTATTTTTTTAAATGCTTAAATCGTGTTAAAAGAACAAATAAATAATTTAAATTATAATTATGTTTAAAATATATCTTGTACATGTTTGTTGTATTAAAAAAATCGCGGTAAATTTTATCCTAGCTGATTATATCCGTGATTTTCGTTCCCCCCGGTTGCCTCGGATAATCGGCGTTCTACTGTACTTATATTCAGTGTTTGTGATGGTTTTTTATTATGTAGGGAATGCAGAATGGACCTATGATTAATGCTGCTCGTGCAGTTGCAATGCAACACATGAGCAACAGAGCTCCGGGGCCTCACGGTGTACATACTATGGGCCCACGTATGCAACCACCAGGAATGCTGCAAATGAGTGGTGTGGGTCAAGCAATGCCTGGTAATACTTCTTATGCATATCCTAATCCTAACGCTGCTGGTCCTCAAGGAATACAAGTTGGTGAGTGCGTTTTTTAAATTTTTTGCTTTAATGGATGAACAAGTTGTTAAAGAAACCATGTTAGTGTAATGCAACCATGTTAGTGCGATCATAGAACAGCACATTGTGATAACATTTTTTATGAATGATGGAGATTAAACCGATTAACATTTACAGACAAATTTAAGAGTATGATGAAATTCTTAGCCACAGTAAACGTTAATTTGAATACTGCAAATGTTTAACCCCATTTGAATGTTCCGTGTTTACACATTTGATGTTTTATTTAGCAAGTGGTTCTCTACTTACACTTATGAAACTTAAAATCCAGTTTTACTTGAATGCCCTTCGCATACTATGTAACAAGTACATAAATTAGTATATACAGGGTGTTAGGTAATGCTTCTGCCAAATTTTAGGGGTGGGTTTGTAACGATAAAAGAAATAAAAAATTCTCAACCATTTTTTTTTCTCAGTTACATTTTTTCCCCCCTTCTATTATTTTGTGGTTGTTAATAAAGTTTTATTGTTACTTGATGTATTAGACTCTTATTCATCCGTATAAATTTTGTTCCTGCATCTTTAACCCTTTCTTTTTGTTTTTCCTGAGAATAAAAAGTAAAATTAAAGCATGCTTTTTCTAAGAAACTATGCATATTAAAAAAAAATTGTATAATACTTTTTTGCTCCATTTGTCATTATAAAGCTATTCCCAAAGTTTGGCAGAAGGTTTACCTAGCACCCTGTATATTTATACAGGGTGTTCCGTATCATGTTCAAAATTTGGGAGCATAAAATAGACAAAAAACCCAAAAGTGGTAGATCGATCTTTATTCGTTCTGAAGTTACAGGCCTTTGAAATTATAAATCATAAATAATCTAGGTAGCCATGCAACAGGACCAACACCACCAACCACCAATCCATCGTGGATAATTGTTGTTCATGAAATTCCGGACGGCAATTCCGAAATGTGCTGGTGCACCATCCATTTGCAACCACATGTCTCTTCTTATGTTCAGTCATAGTCACCTTGATTTTCAAAACTTATTTATTTCAATTACGAGAAAACAAGAGTAAAATATGAATTGTCACCTCATCTATCGGCATACGAGCACAAGCTTGTATTCAGCAAGGAGAAGCATTTTGAAAATATCATTAATTAAAAATTTGTGAAATAAGATAACTTTTTAGTTGGTTTACGAACTTAAATCTGATTATTTATGGTTTATAATTTCAAAGGCTTGTAACTTCTGAACGAATAAAGATCGACCTACCACTTTTGTGTTTTTTAGTCTTAGAATTAAGTCTATTTTATGCTCCCAAAATTTGAACATAACGATACGGAACACCCTGTATAATGGATAAACAGCTAAACACCCCTTGGAAGCTTCCCAAATCCATATTACATGGGGTGGATCAGTCCCCTTCTTCCTTCTGCTTAGATTTTCCTGCTTATATTTCTTTATAATTTTCGATCATTCGTTTTCTCTTTCCATTTTTTGATTCCTGCCCTGCTAAAATCTTCCTCTACTTGTTGTAACCACTTTGATCTTGGTCTTCCATGCCTTTTTCTTCCTCCTGGGTCCCATGGTAGCATTGAGAATAATATTGAATCTGGTCCTGCGGAGAGCAGGAGACATTCATGTCCTAGCCACTTTACTCTTTGTTGTTTTATCTTTTTGACTATATCCTCACCTTCCAGTTCATGCATTATTTCTTGATTCGTCATAGTGCGATGATAGTACATTATTAATAAATTTATACTTTATCTATATGTTGCATATATTGTTTTTTCTATGATTGTAAGGAAAGAAATACTAGGAGAAATTGTCTATAGTATCAATATTATTTAAATATGAATTTCACTCACGAAATTAAGCATTTTGTTCCTGTTTTTTGAGTCGACAGTGTGTAATAGTATATTGTGTAACTAGTACATGAAGCTGACCTTTTTATACGAGTGTGCGACACGAGTCGAAAGGCGAGTGTCACAAGCACACGAGTGTGAAAAAGGCTTCAAGTATGTCTTGCACACTATACTTTTTCTACGATCTTAACACAAACTTAAAAAATGAGTTAAATCAAAAAACAAGCACAGCAATCTATTCAAGTGTTTACCCGTGCCAAAAAGTGTATAGGCTCTTATGGCAGAAATGCGTAAAATAAACTCCATAAGAAATGCTTTGCACTTCACGCACGATGTAAAACATACGATTTCACATACTGCGATCAGTACAGGGAAATTTTCTTTTTAGTATACATATACCCTATGTATACTTTTATAATAAACGCAAATAGGCAACCCACTACACACTATAAACGTTAAAAAATTAGCATGCTGTGGCAAAAATCATCAAATTAAGTTAATGTCAAAAAATTAGTCTTTAACTGTTGCTGTTTTTATTTTCCTTTCTGTTTTGTATTGTTGATATTTTATGCTTTAGAATAATCGTTGAATTAAAATTATGTTGATATTCCACTAATTTTGATTTATTTTTTATTTACAAACATGAAACATAACCTTTACGCACCACGTGACGTGACGTTTATAGTGTATAGTGGGTTGCCTTCTTCTTCTTCTTAGAGTGGCTACCCTTTACAGGGCGTTGCCGATCCTCTCTCCATATGCCTGTGGTGTGCGTGTTAAAACTAGCCTACAGGCATAGGGGACCTACAGCTTAACGTGGGCTCCGAACCACGGAAGTGCTTGCACTTCTACTCCAGAGAGGACTTTACTAGGCAGAATACACCTCGGTGGTTTGCCATTGCCTTCCGAGAGTGGGTTGCCTATTTGCGTTTATTATAAAAGTATACATAGGGGATATGTATACTAAAAAGAAAAATTCCCTGTATGTGAAACTACTACTTTATGCATGGGAGTAGAAAAAATAACTTACATCATTTACTTTACGCACTGAGTCTAGTATCGCTATCGCATTGGTGCAGTACAGCAAAACTTTAAACATTATTTTGGTTGCATAAAAACCTACCTTGCATAGAGTCATAGAAAAAATTTAGTGTAAATTTTTAAAGGAGAGTTGTACTTAAAGATAAATGTTTAAAGGAGAGTTGTACGTAAAGATAGTCAAAAATAAAATTCATAAACAATTGAGACTTTACCTAACTGGATGTTTTGGAATTTCTATGTTCAGCATTCATTTTTATTGTACAACAAATTCACATGAGTAGTAATAATGACAAATCAATAAACAAACCAATTAGGGTAGGCTGTGAAATTGAATTATTTTGAATTGGTACTTTAGCCACATCCATAGAATGACATTTCTGACATGAAAATTTAAAACTGAACGCTCTTGTCAAATTTTTCAACTTTTTTATTTGGTGAAAAAATTTAAAGTTTGAAAAAATGGTATTCACTACACAACAAGCGAAAGCTATTGAATGTTTCTTTCGAACCGGCGTAAGAATAAATGGAGAGTGGCAATATTCACTTCAATTATTTTCGCGACGTTGTAACTAAATCTGTGCAGTTATTTAGAGAAAGTGGTAGTGTCGCCCGTAAAAGTGGAAGTGGACCGCCACTTAGATGAACAGAAGCAACGATTGCATTACAAACGTTATAAAATGTCATTCTGTGGATGTGGCTAAAGTACCAATTCAAAATAATTCAATTTCACAGCCTACCCTAATTGGCATTTTTATTGATCTGTCGTTATAAACGTTTCTGAATTTAAATAAAAATCAATTTTGTATTTCAACTTATACAAACTAGATCACAAATAACAGTTAACTCTAAATTGGTAATAGATGTCTTATAGTTTTAGAAATATCTTTGTTGTAAGTTATAAGCAATATAATGTTATTTAATAACCAAATATTGTTTTGGGGAGTTTGCTGTAAGACATGAATTCAAAAATAATTTACAATCTGCATTAATTAAAAATCACTAATAATTAATAATGGTTAATTCCAATAACTGCTAATATTTTCAATCGTTATTTAAACGAAATCACATCATATTTATAATATTTATGGCAGTCTTTATATTTGTAAATGGAATTAAAATTGAAATAATCTACAACCAATACCACAATTCAGTATTTTTATTCAAATACTTATTTGTAAAGTCTTACGTTAGGTAATATTCGATTTTTAGAATATTATCATAGAGACTTTTGTTTATTTTAAGATCACTTTTGCTATAAAGTATCTATTAATAATAATTTTTTAAGGTGTAGTGACTCCACAACAGCGTCCTGCAAACATAGGTATTCAACAAACACGATTTGGTGGCCCAGCAGGTCCAGTAGGTCCTGCATCTGGAAATGAAGGTGGTATGGCCCAAACACAACCTCCTGCACCTTCTCCAGCCCAACCTCAATCAGGAGCACCTGCTGGATCTCAACCAGGGCCTCAGACTGCTACACAGAATCAACCAGGAACGGGTGGTGCTCCTGCAGCTTCAACAGGTAAACAATACAGGGAATATTTTTGGGATATGGTATATCTAATGTACTAAGCTCTTTAGGTTATAATTATTATGATTATGATCATTATCTTTTTTTTTCAACATGCAATATAATGCCTAGTTTACACCTGATGAGTGCTCTGCCGAGATACTTGTTATACTACTGGGTCGAGTAGCAATCCTGGCTTAGCATTAGTGATGGGTACAATCGAATGATTTTGAGAATTGAATAAATCGGTAATCGGATAATTTCAACAATCGAATGATTATTCAAAATGCGAATGATCACTCGAACCCGATCAATGCATTGCTACTGATAGTAGATCACTCGCATTCTACTATCTGTCGAGTCTGACAGAATGCGAGTGATTATTCGGAATGCGAATGATCACTCGAATCCGACTACTGCATGTGCAATCTCATACTACACTTACAAACAAAACCTTTCAAAATTAGTAATACGGTGTGCAGTTATATATAACTTTATCTTTGTCTAACTCTTGCCTTGCAACAGCGACACCCGCAAGTGCCTGCCGTGGTTCTAATGCAGTACAAAAATAACTCGATGTGAATAAAAATTCATTCGCATTGGCATTTGTTTCAGAGTTTCTGAATTAAAAATTTAAATGATTTTGACAACAACAATCGAAGCATTCCGAATACGGACGACAATCGAATGATTCGATTTTTTTCATCCGAATTTGCCCATTACTAGTTCACATTGACCGAGTACATAAAATTATAATGCAATGCTGTTCAGCCTAGTGAATAGAAAGTGATTTATTTGCTTGTTGATTTCCACATCGGATAATTATGCCGCCACATTGGTTTAGTGCTTTAGTGCTCAGTCCAATACACTGTCTCGACTAAGTACTCATCAGCTGTAAACTAGGCATAAGAAAACAAAAAATTATATGCTTTTCTATAGTTACATCTAAAATAGGAGTGTGGGAAGTGATAAAGCGGGTTAGTGCTTCATGTCACATTAATTCTTGTTTTATTGAATTTGAAGAGACCTATAAACATAAGTCCGATTCTCAGCCCTTACAGAAATAATATTAGTCATAATTAATAAACGTTCACTCTGCAAACTTGATAACAATTTCTATCAAGGCATTTATTTTGACATTTATTTCTTATAAAGTCGCTTAGTTAGGCTGATCCACAAAATTGGTCACTAAGGTCACCCACCTTGTCCCTTATTGTCTTTGGGGTTGTCTAAAATCTTTACTTGATTGAATTACCAATTCTGCACCTCCTACAAGCAGTAATCTCACCGTGCACTCCAATGAGCTACACATGCAATCCGCACACAAGCTTAGATGTCGACAATGATTTTTTTATGTTTTTCATTAGCAGAAAAAGTATTACTACTACGACTATGATTTTTACTTATTACAACTGACATCTATGGAACAGTTGAGAACTGGACATAATAACATGTTTATCGGACTTTTTGGTCTATTTTGGTCCCTTGAACACATTCTCCAAGTGTTGCGGATTCTTCTCCAATCATCCTGTATAATTCTAGAGAAACAATCTTTGTTATTGGCCCTTTGAAACAAAATAATCCTATATGTATACCTAAATAAATTGGTTAGGTTTGAAAAAATTATTCACATTGAAATCATTAAAAGTCAGTTGGATTATGATCATCATTAATAAGCTTCATTGTTTGTAGATCCTGAAAAACGAAAATTAATTCAACAACAGTTGGTACTACTTCTACATGCTCATAAATGCCAACGGCGAGAATCACAAGCTAATGGGGAAGTTTGGCAATGTACATTACCACATTGTAAAACCATGAAAAATGTTTTGAATCATATGACGACATGTCAGGCGGGTAAAAGCTGTTCTGTTCCACATTGTAGTTCCTCACGCCAAATTATTAGCCACTGGAAACACTGTGTTCGCAATGATTGTCCAGTATGTTTACCCCTTAAACAAGCTGATAAAAATAGAAATAATCCAAATGGTAAGTAATAGCAACATGTTTATTATGTATATTTGCAGCATGTGCATGAATATTCTCTTCGATACACATAACATACCATTTTTCCATATGAATGAATTAGGAATTAATTTATAACTTGCATATTTTTAATTATATCATTTTAATAATCTAAATTATTATTATTGTTATTGTTAAACAGCTCCTGCGAATCCACCTCAAACTACACAGTCACCAAATCCTTCTGCATCAGATATGAGAAGAGCTTATGATGCTCTTGGTATCCAGTGTCCTACGACAGGAGCTACAGGTCCAACACCACCAGGACTTTTGCCTAATGCCCAACCACGACCTGGTTTGCGATTACCGCTCCCTGGAGCACCTACAATGTCGAATCTTTCAGCTAATATGGGGGGTGTTAGAGTTCTGGCACCACCCCAAGGTCAAGCGGCGCCAAATGTGAGTCTACCTCTTGGTAGTGACCCTAGCTCAACTTCTACACCTAGTTCGGCTGCTCAAGTAGCTGCCAACATTCAACAGAGCGTTTCTAATGTACAACAGTTGTTTGGTGTTGGACCTGGTGATTTACAAGGACAGCAAGGTGTGGTAAGTTTCGACAGTTTTTTTCTTTCATTGACGTTTGGAAATGACGCTTATTCGAAAATTCTTGCCTATTGAATATGTAGAAAACAGTAGCTTATAACCTGCAAACAGAATTTTTGATATCTTACCAAATTAAATGCATCCTATAAATATGCTTTTACATACAAAACCTAGAAGAACTAAATAAGCATGGTTGTGTGAATCCTTTGAATATTCTAATGAAACCGAACTCCCAAACTCAGTAATAAAAAAAATATTGTTCTTAAATTTAGCACTAAATTTCTGAGTTTAAAAGCATTAGCCAATTAAGCAACAGCTTTCTTCCGACGCTCTGTAAAGGGCAGAAGGATTATGTTGAAGAAGAAGAAGAAAAGCATTAGCACTCTTTAGAAAAAAGTGTTATTAGGTAATTCAATTTAAATACAAAGATGACACTTTTCCACTATGTAATTTTGAATTCAGAATAATGTTTAGCTAAAATTTTGGGTTATTTAGATTCCTATAAAACTTGCAATTATTATTTAAACAATGGACTTTCACTTTTTTCTTAATTATAGGCAGGGCAAGTAACTGCTACCCCTGTCCAAGGTACCAAGGAATGGCACCAATCTGTTACCCCAGATCTGCGAAATCATTTGGTTCATAAACTAGTTCAAGCAATTTTTCCTACTCCAGATCCTCAAGCAATGTTAGATAAACGTATGCATAACCTTGTGGCATATGCACGAAAAGTGGAGGGCGACATGTATGAAATGGCCAATTCACGTTCCGAGTACTACCACTTGCTAGCAGAAAAGATTTATAAGATTCAAAAAGAATTAGAAGAGAAAAGACAAAAACGAAAAGAGCAGCAACTACAACAGCAGCAACAACAAGTACAGCAACAACCAGAATTAAGACCTGGTTTACCTGGTATAGTTCCTGTTCCTAGACTTCCTGCTAGACAGCAACCTGTCTTACGAAGTAATTCACCAGCATCTCTTATGGGACTTACAGGTGTTATAAATCCAAGTGGTAATCGAATGATGTTTCCTGGTCAAAATGCATCTCAGAATGCTCAGCAAAATGTGGTAGGGTTACCAGGACCTAGTCCTACAGCAGCTAATAATCCCAGTTTATCTCCGTTTGGGCAACCCATGTCACAACAAAGTGTTACACCTGCAGGTACTTCTACAGCTCAGTTTACTACAACAAATGGTCCAAATTTACCATCAACATCTCCTGCAAGTACCCAGCCTCAGTTTAATAATGAGGTTGCAAAACGTCTCGCGCCTTCACCTTCAGCGTTTGGTCTTCAACAATCTAGTGCTCCTGCTCCGTCACAAATTAGTAATACTAATACCACAAGGTTACCTAATTCATCACCATCTCTTGTTTCAACTTCTGTGTCGCATACTGCAATGGGACCTACTTCAGTAAATTCATCAAGAGGACCTTCACCAGCACCTGCTACACCGGTCGTTTCTTCACCTTCAACAGTTGCTAGTTTAGGTAATTGTTCTTTTTTTTTATACAACCAATTCGTAACTCATGTTAAGTAAATAATGGAAAAATAATGATATTAACGGTATATTTTTGACATACAGGTAAAGGTATGAGTAGTTCTGAAAGAGCGGCACTCAATAATAGTAGTATACACCGGTCTTCTATGTCATCACAAATGGCGGCAATTACAGCAGCACATGAAAAAGATGAAGAACTATCACCGCCTCAGTCTGGTGGAATAAAAGGGAAATTAGATACCATCAAATCAGAGGATACTGCTATGGAAATCAAACAAGAAGAACTAGAATCAGGTACAACAGAAGGTGGAAAAGGAATAAAGACTGAAATTAAACATGAGATTAAAACCGAACCTATGGATGATTCTGATATTAAAGAAGAAGTTCGTATCAAAGAAGAACCTCCTAGTACACCTGATAGTTCTGCAGATATTAAACCAACCCCTGCATCGTTAGAATTGGTTCAACTGCCTAATATAGATAAAAAACGAATATGCAGTAAGTACCTGTTCATTATAAGTTTTTGAAAATAAATTATCTAAATTTAAAGGAAATATGTATTTGCAGTATTTAAATCTGATGAATTGAGGCAAAAGTTAATGCCAACCTTAGAAAAATTATATAGACAGGATCCAGAAAGCATTCCCTTCAGACAACCGGTTGATCCTCAAACACTAGGTATCCCAGATTATTTTGACATTATTAAAAAACCAATGGACTTATCAACAATTAAAAGAAAACTTGATATTGGTCAATATCAGGATCCATGGGAATATGTAGATGATGTTTGGTTGATGTTTGACAATGCATGGCTTTATAATCGTAAAACCAGTAGGGTCTATCGTTACTGCACCAAGGTAAATAAATATTTGATTTCAGTTGAATGAAAATAGAATACATAATTTTTTAAATAATGACTAATGTTAATGCTATCTATGAAAGCGTTTTAAGCAAGTGTTTTATTTTAGTTATCTGAAGTTTTTGAACAAGAAATCGATCCAGTAATGCAATCCATGGGCTACTGTTGTGGTCGCAAGTATACTTTCAATCCTCAGGTACTGTGCTGTTATGGTAAACAACTTTGCACCATACCAAGGGACGCTAAATATTACAGCTACCAAAACAGGTACATTTTTGTAATTTTTTTTTGCAAGAAAAATTAAACTGATCACATTGCTCATTATAACATGGATAATTGTAGGATTGTTGGTTGTGTAAATTAAAAATGCATTGATCATTCTTGTCAGCATTTTCAACACTTTGCTTTATTTGTAATGATGTGCATGCTAAACTACTAAGTTACAATTAGGGCGTGGGACATGTCACTATAATAATACATTTTATCACGGGGTGTAATTATTTATATTGGCTTTTCAAAAACAAGATATTTTAAAATACTTAAAATCAAAATACAGTCGCTATAATATAGTGAATATATACAAATGAGTTGTTCAAATTCAATTAAATTCTGTACAGCACCTTTATGTGTTGTAAACGAGTTAATGTATACACCACAAAAAAATCTGTACAGTAAAGAGGTTATGTTTTACACTTATCGACATTTAATTTTTAGGTATAATAATTCAAATTTCATTATTAATTAATTTGGAAGAATTATGTATTATAACTTTATAAAGTACCAATAAAGAGAAGCAATCATAAGGTAGCCATTTAATGCACAAATTGAAAAAACCGGAAGTTGTTCAAAATGTTTTACTTGAACTTCAGTATAAGCTTTTGGCCGCTACAGGGTTTCGATAGTAGGGAGAGGAAATTGGGAGGAAACTGCAATATTTACGAAATATGTTCGGGGGATCAAAATAGACAAAAAAAAGGTCCTACAACCATAGGTACAATTCTCATCCATTAGGGAGTTTCAGAGTAAAAGTGGAAAATACTGTATTTGCTAATATGTGACATAGTTTGGAAATTTTTTTTATTTAAGATTGTTGAGTTACTACTGTTGTAACCTCAAAATCTACACTAAAATATACTCATACGATAATATAGGTTACTAATGCCGGGAGCATGCATGTCGGCAAGAGTCCTAGGTACAAATAAATAAAAGTCACAAAAATGGTTAATAATTATATTTTCAATCCATAATATGTATTACCAAAATTGCAAACATCGAACTTTCAATACATATGATAGTTACTTAACATGTTAACTGCCGTCTCGGTATCAACTTTCCCCACCGGCCGGCTCGGTCTATGTGACCGCGAAGTTGTATTAGACCGCAGCGCCGTCTCAGTCCATGTGACCGAGAGTGTTTTATTTGTCCTACATGCCAGTTACTCGATCTGGCCTGTATTTTTTAACCGGGACTGGCCGAGCTGGCGCACACGAACAGCTGCGACATCCCAGTTTTTGGCTTGCAGCTTTCATCACTGAGAAAACGCGAAAAAACTGAAAATCATGTAAATTTTATTTATACGAAACGAGAACATATCAATAAATTTAATAAAAAACCACAGAAAAAACATTCTAAATAAAATCAAAAAAATTATGTTATTTTCAAACATAAAAAAAATTTAAACAAACGAAAACATCAGTTATTCATGACAATGCTGAGATTCGCGCTACGCCAACTCGGTCTATATGTCCGAGACAGTTTTTCATAAAATTTTCCGCTATAAAGCAAAATTCTGGAAAAATTCTCACTTGAGGTGTTACTATACATATTGAACTATCCTTGCGCATCTTGACCTGAAGAATGATTTTTTTACATAAATAGGCCAACCCCCTTGGTGCAAACGTAATAAATTGGTTCGAACGTCACGGCAGCCAATGTGTTAAATTTATCAAAATCAAGTTTGTTAACATGAAACATTTAGTAAATTGACACGCAAGTCAGTTATAAAATTTACAGAATCCTGATGCAGACAGTAATTTTACAAAAAGGACCCTTTGTTAATATTATAGAACATGCAAGTTCCCTTTAAAACCAAAAATAGTGGGTAACTTTATTAGGAATTGTCGTGTTCGGTAAGATCTTACCCTACGACGGAATTTAATTGACAAACCCTAAGGATTATTTCTTATTAAAGTTATTCTATTGCGTCTTCCTTACAACAAAATTATGCAGATGTCCAAGATCCAAATCAACAAATAACTTAACGTAATCAAGTTACTTGCTGATTATAAAAATATTTTTTTAAATAAATAAATAATACTTCTTGATTACAAGTATCATTATTAATACCACAGTGGACAGGATGCAATGTTACTTTAAACAACACATAATTATCTGACCTTCAGCCATTGATGAAACGGTTATTAAGTGATCTAGTTAACCAAAGAACTGGATTAAGAAACTATTCCTCCTACGCTCGATCCCAGCAAGAAGAACCAAATTACCAAAACAGCATCCCCAAGCGGAATCAAATTCCACAGGAATCAAATATCCAAAAGTAATTACCACTTGGACAGGAATCAAAATTTAGCTTAAGGGCTACTGCACCATTCTTCTTAATTCGTTTTACAAATTAAGCCAAGTATGGCTTTAGACCAATAACATTCTTACACCAAAATACTCTTAGGACGCCGCAAAAGAAAAATTACGTCCGTTCACTTTCTCAACCCCCAATCAACAACCTCTTTTTTATTTTTCGTTGCCATCTCCACCAAAAAAAAAAAAAAAAAAACAAAGCATCACTTTGCTAAAGCACCTTTTGTATCAAATTTTGAAAATATTTTCCCATGACTTATACATCCTTGGATTAAATTGTTTCAATCAAATATCAAAGCAAAAACCAGGATCAGTTCGAATGTCAACAAACTCGAGTTAGAAAATAAAAACAACATTCCCAAGCTTTCACTTTAAACTGTTAAATAAACCATTAGCAAAACTCTTAATTATTAACCATAGAGACAAATTGAAAGAACAATTAATTAACAGTTATTACACTGTTGAGATCTCAAAGCACTTGTTAAGGTAAGCGCTTCCTAGTCCCACATTGTATGAATCGGACAGATCAGATTTTTTAACAGTAGTGTGCTCATTGCTAAGGTTTTCACATGTTTATTGATTTAATTGATAATACTAGGTTATACTTATAAATTACCGTATGATCTATGTACCTATGTTTATCTAAAGGAATTTTCTGTGACATTACTCTCATACAATACACGGATCGGAAAAGGTTCTCTCTCGGGAATCCTGTACAGATTTGCCAAGAATTGCTCCATCCAATTCGCACCAGTGAATGTAGTTGCATTTAATAAGATGAACTTTTTTTTTGACCATTTAATGCGAGCGATTTGTACGATACGGACCAGTATGTGGTTTATGAAATCCGGAATAAATAATTGAGTCAAGTAGTCTCTTTCATTTTCACTTTTATTGCATAAATTATAAAAATTTTAACTACCTTTAAAGTAAAGTAACCAAATGTTAAAACACTAAAAAATTGAACATTCAAATATAACAATCTATATGTAATTTAAAAAAAGTCATCATCTAGAAGGTTTTTCATAAAAATATATGTTGGTAGTACCACTGCTACGTATTATTTTTTATTAACATCTCACGTTTGACAGTTCCAACATATTCGAAGTTCCATTTTTCAAAACTAATTGATTAAATTAACTAACTAAGTAAACATCAAAGTGCTATGCTTCTGCACAAACACAGTTCATGGGGTTTGTTAGTATCTTGTTACGTTTAGATAGACCGTGGCTCCTATTATAGTCACTTTACCCTAAACAATACCGGGAGGATTTAAGATCTAATGACCTTGATGGCGAATTGTGTTGGTTTCTTTAACTTCAGTTTTGGGGAAAGAATTTATCTAGATAATGTTTCATGGTACAATTAAAAATGAACACTCCATTTTGTTGGAAGTAATATTCTGTCATATATCCAAATGGGACTAATTTGGAATGTCTGTGGTTTAAAAAGATTCTAAATAATAGTAATGCAAAATCAAATATAAAAAAATGCAATAATATCGACAGTGTGTTTATTAGTAATAATAATTAGTATCTTTGTTGTATTAGGAATTGAACCTATGTTTATTGGACCATTTTATTCCCTAAATACATTCTGTAAATGTTGTGTTTCCCTCCTCAATTATATTGGGAAATAAGAAACCAATAGTGCTTGCACCCGTTTTGAGCTTTTAACACACTCTGTATCTCTTTTCCCGTTTTCCCCAACCTATGCCACTTAACACATGGCTGACTTGGTGTGCTTTGCCTGATTTATGTGATACCATATTGATCACAGTCTAAATGCCTGTGAAATTGGGTCCAACAGATACACGTTTTGCCAGAAATGCTTCAACGACATCCAAGGTGACACCGTTACGTTGGGCGATGATCCTACTCAAGCGCAAACGTAAGTTTTTTTTATTTTTTTTATTAATAAAATTTTAAGTAAAATTTTTAAGAAAAGGACGATATATACCTACTCTATTTTCTAGTAACTTTAATGAGAATAATATAATTAAAACTAACCTTAGCTTCTTCTTCTTCATCCTTCTTCGCTCCTTGCGGAGTATAGGGCTTCATATTGAAGTTTCTATAGCGATTAATATCAATTGGATCGCTAGCCCAATGCGGAACCTTGGCTTAGTAGAATCAAAATCAACCATTTAAACCAAACATGCCTTAGGAGGCAAATTTTTCCATTTATCTTGTAGCATAAAAGCTAATGTTCATATTGAAACGTAGCACATTAAATTCTAATGCAAGTTATGTTTTCATTGGTTTATTTTGATCCCAGGAAACTGGTTAAAGTATATTTCTAAAGTGTTTTGGGGTACCCTATGTAATATATCAAAATAGGGGTAACATTTATTGTGAGGAAGGTACAATGTGATTTTTTAAAAACTCAATTGCAGCAGGCCGTATTTTGTCTTAATAACCTTAGAACTGTCTGTATTAAGTCAGAATACGGCCTGCTGCAATTGAGTTATTAAAAAATCACATTGTATTTATAGTTATTAGCTTTGAATCATAAAAAAATTAAATACTTTAACCCTTCATTAAAAAATTGTTGAAATGCGTATCATTTTTTAAAGAATCTACTTTAAGTTACAATTAATTTTGATTGATCTTTACTAAAATTTTCACATTTTAATTTTTTGGGTATAAGGACCCAAAATACTGGAAAAAAATGTACATTTGATTAGTTAGACTTGTTATAATCTGTATAGTATTGATGTATGCAATAATAAGGTTATTCGTAAATAAGTACCTACCCATATGGAAATGGCACGTTTTGATGCTCATTTAATAAGTAGAAATTTTTAAACATTTGGCCATCTAGGTCCGCCCCTAGCATCCCTAGGAATATATTTGCTAATGTCTCATAGTAACTATAAAAGAAAGACCACTTCTTATTGAACAACACTGTGGCAAGAACATATAAATTTTTATTATTTTATTTATTATAATAAAATCCCATTGTTTTACGAAGAAAATGGTGTTTTTATTTTTACAAAATCAACCAACATTTAGTAACGTTGCAGTAATTTCAAAATAGGTACTTACTTTTGAATAACCTTATACAATAATAATAACTTCATTTTCCTGTAGTAACAAGTTTTGTTTTATTCAGGGCTATTAAAAAAGACCAGTTTAAGGAAATGAAAAATGATCATCTTGAAATGGAACAATTTGTTCACTGCAATGAGTGTGGGCGAAAATTACATCAAATTTGTGTTCTCCACTTAGACTGTATATGGCCAATAGGTTTTGCGTGTGATGAGTGCCATAAGAAGAAGGGTAGCAAAAGAAAAGAAAACAAATTTAATGCCAAGAGGTTACCCACTACAAAATTAGGAGTGTATATAGAGACTCGTGTTAATAATTTTCTTAAAAAGAAAGAAGCGGGTGCAGGTGAAGTACATATACGTGTGGTATCTAGTTCAGAGAAAGTGGTAGAAGTGAAGCCGGGTATGCGTAATAAATTTGTTGAAAATGGTGATCTCTCGCCTGAGTTTCCATATCGTGCGAAGGCATTGTTCGCATTTGAAGAAATTGACGGTGTCGATGTTTGTTTCTTTGGGATGCATGTTCAAGAATATGGATCGGATTGTCCTGCACCTAATATGCGACGCGTTTATATCGCATATTTGGACTCTGTTCACTTTTTTAAACCTCGACAGTTTAGAACTGCAGTGTATCACGAAATATTATTAGGTTATATGGACTATGTAAAACAGTTGGGGTATACAATGGCACATATTTGGGCTTGCCCTCCATCAGAAGGAGATGATTACATTTTTCATTGTCACCCGTTGGAACAAAAAATTCCCAAACCAAAGAGATTACAAGACTGGTATAAGAAAATGCTTGACAAAGGCATTATTGAGAGAATTGTTATTGATTATAAAGTGAGTACTCGTTGTATTATATATAATTTATTTCTAATTGTTTTATTTAATTAATAGGACATACTAAAGCAAGCAATGGAAGATAATTTACGTTCTGCAGCGGATCTTCCATACTTTGAAGGCGATTTTTGGCCTAATGTATTAGAAGAAAGTATTAAAGAATTAGATCAAGAAGAGGAAGAAAAACGTAAACAAGCCGAAGCCGCTGAAGCAGCCGCAAATGCTGTAAGTTTCGTGTATGTGTTTAATTAAAAGAGCAACAATTTATAATTATGGTTTTTGCAGATATTTTCCATGTCTGAAGAAAGCGAAACTGGTGTGGATGGAAAAAAGAAAGGTCAGAAGAAAGCAAAGAAAAGTAACAAATCTAAAGCAAATCAACGAAAAAATAGTAAAAAATCCAATACTCCTCAGACTGGAAATGATCTGTCTGCCAAAATTTTTGCAACAATGGAAAAACATAAAGAAGTATTTTTTGTAATTCGACTACATTCTGGTCAATCTGCTGCCAGTCTCGGGGTAAGATTAGAAAATTATTATAATTTTTTTATTATAAGTTGACGGACTGCTTACAGTGTTTATCTGTTACCTTTTTTTGAACATTTAATATCAAGATTGTAGGCATATACTTTTGCCTGCATAGTCTACACCTTCTAAGCTGCTGTGTTTTTTAAGTGAATGTTTTTGTTCAATTGATTAGTGTAAATTAAATCAATGTACACATTTTACATCAGCATTCTAGTAAATGTAGTAAGCAGTATACAACAAATTGTTTGATTATGGTGGATATATGTGATGTAGTTATATTTAATTAAAATTATAACTAATTCAGAATAAAACTAACCGTTTTTAAATCTGTTTTGCAGTGTAACTATTCACTTGTACTTCTTATTTAAATCCAATAAACCAATATAACATCACATTTTTCTGTCGATAGAGTGCGTATTAAGTGACAAAATTGCAGTTCTCAAATTGCTTATAGGGTAAACAAAGAATTTTACCGATATTTTCTGTATTAATTTTCGATGTTCTTACTATATTCTTATCATCCTGTACAAATCTCTATAGGTATAGGCCAGAGGTCTCCCCTTTTCTCTTATTCTTTGCACCTTCTCAAATCTACTCGCTTGTTATTGAGGGGTTTTTGGTCTACTCTCCCATAGTGACCGGTCCTCGTGGGTGTGCTTACTATATAAATTATAATATTTTATGATGTTTAATTATAACTATAGTATATTAAAGCATACGAATGTCAAACCGTTTAAGGAGGAGATTATGTAAATTTTGTCTCGAATTCTGTGATTTTCAAAATAACCAAGGAAAGTGTAAATTTTGTGCAGATTTTGCATTTGGTGCCTTACAGTTTCTGAAGTTGTTGAACATTAAAGACTATCGAAAAATATGGAAACAGATAAAACGGTTTATAAAATCTTTAAAGATTTATTTTGACATTATAATATTAAGAGTATTGCTTTCTACATACAGGTTGTCCCCTGAAATTTTGAATACGGGCATTTTATGCATTACTTGGCGCTTAGTTACTACGCTCGTTTTTTATATAGCTGAGTCAAATATTTTAATTCACTAAGCAACGGGAAATAATTAACAAACACATTATATTACTCATATTCAAAATTTCAGTGGACAACGTGTATATTATATTTATTTAAAAATACAATTGTATGAGTTACCTCCTGCTCCGATCATACGATATGACATGTTCCACTGGGTTGCCTTATATTTCTCTTTTCTATTTGCATCTAATTGGGTCTTTTGCATGTTTTATATATTTCGTTTTGGTTTTAAATACTTCCATATTGTGTTCCTTTGCAGCCAACATTATTTGATATAATAGCCTTTGAAGGTTGTCTTCAGTGTCTGCTACTAAAGTCACGTTATTGGTATAATATATTATGTATATCTTAGATATGTCCGTTCTATGTTCTTCTCCTGGTTTTATTCTGTCAATTATTTTATCCATAACTACATTGAATAACATGGGACGGAGAGAGTCTCCCCGTCTTATTCCCTTTGTTATTTAAATTCGATCTGTGTGTTCTCTTCCCACTCGTAGTACAGTTTGTGTGTTGTTGTATATTAGTTCAGTAAACGAAGTATTTTACCCTACAAAAGGTCGGGTAGTTCTAAATTTTTGATATGTTGTATAGGATGGTTGGTTAGCGAAAAATCCAAATTTCCACAATTCCCCCTCGTCCGCTCCCTCCTCCATCGTGAGGAAACCATCGAAAATCGGCACTTCTTTCAGTTTCTTGCCTATAACCTCTTTATGGTGAATTTTAGCGCAAAAAAAGTTATTTACCCAATTGTAGAGGACAAAATTTCCTGCAAATTTGTCATGTGAAGTTTTTTTGTACGATTAATATCAAGCTTCCAAAAAAGACTAAAATTGCGTACTTAGCAAAATTTTGAGTTTGTTTGCACTTTACATCGCAATAACACAGTAACACTTAATTTTAGCGTAAAAGCCCCTATAATCAATCTTGCAGAGAATTTAATTACCTACAAAATCCATGTTTTTAATTTTTTTAATAAATATTAGAAAATTTATTTATTTATTTAGTATGTACAGGCAACAGTAAACTAATATAAGCCCGAATCAATGTATACAAATGTTTCGCATAGTATTATCACAATTAGATATAACACATCAGTGAATAGGTATTTGATAAACAATATTAATAAACGATAACAATATGGTATTTCACAGTGTATCACAATATTGGTGAACATTATAAACTAATGTCGGTCAAGCAACCGATTGAGTATGTTTTTAAAATGAGGGAGGGAGTGAGCCGATACTGCGTCTTGCGAAAGAGAGTTCCAGAGATCAACAGTCCTATTGGGAAGAAGGTTTTTACTTTGTAGAATTTTGAATTTGGCTTTCTTCAGTTTCATCGTATGACCTCTGAGATGTTGATTATTCGCATATGTGAAGAAATTTGGGAGCTCATCGTTGTTATATAGTCCATGAAGGATCTTGTAAGTTTCAATAGCGTCGGCTCGCCGCCTTCTTGATAAAAGACTTGGCAAATTGAGGGCCGTCAATCTCTCTTCATACGTCAAGTGTCGCAGGTGTGGTAAAATTCTCGTTGCTCTGCGTTGGACATTTTCTGATAAGTTTATATCCTTGGACAGGTAGGGATTCCAAATGGTTGAACCAAATTCCAAAATAGGTAGAACGTAGGACTTGTATAGAGAGACAAACGAATGATTGTCCAGTGATTTGAAAGCCTTACGTAAGAGGTATAAGGCTTTGTTCGCCCTTCGGACGGTGTAGTTAATATGGGATTCCCATTTCAAGTCGCTGGTCATCAGTATACCCAGATCTTTGATATTAGAGGTGGTAGGAACATCGCGGTCGTTAATGAAGTATCTGAATTGAGGGTTATTCTTCCCGATGTGTAAAACCATGCATTTGGATTCATTTAACGGAATCAACCATTTGTTTGACCATAAGATGGTGTCCTCCAGGTCTCTCTGAAGATTATTGTAGTCTACAAGTGGATTACCAAAGATTTTGGTGTCATCAGCATACAAGGAAAAGGTTGTCCGTGATCCACTGGTGATATCACTTGTATACAGAATGAATAGAATTGGGCCAAGCACCGAACCCTGAGGTACGCCACTGATGACACTTCTGGGAGAGGAGAGGGTGTCTCCTATCTTGACTTGAAATTTCCTGTTCGAGAGGAATGCTTTCAGCCAGTTTAGCAATTTACCTCTCACCCCAAAGTGTTGAAGCTTAGCAATCAACCGTCGATGAGGGACCCTATCGAACGCTTTCGAGAAGTCCAAATAGATCACGTCAGTGGGTATTTTCTGGTCCAAGTTTTTTATCCATTTTTGGATACATGTAAGGAGGTTGGATGTTATAGATCTTCTAGGGACAAACCCGTGCTGTTCAGGTGGGATGATGTGGGTTCTCACTGCAAACTGGAGCAGTACCTTGGCTACAATTCGTTCCATGACCTTGCAAATTATGGATGTTAAGCTTATTGGTCTATAATTTCCTACATTCAGCTTGTCTCCCTTCTTGAAGATAGGGGTGATTGTTGCAATTTTCCAGTCTGCAGGTAAAGTGCCAGAGTCAAGGGATTTTCGAAATAAATAGTAAAGTAGTGGTGCCAGCTCAAATGCGCAGTTCTTCAATAATATTGATGGAATACCATCAGGTCCTGGTGCTGAGTTATGGTCAAGTGAGTGAAGGATCTCAGCAATATCTGATTCTCGAAAATCGATATCATCAAGGAGTTCAGTCGAGGCCTCGGTGGTTAACATTGGTAGTGGACCGTCTGGTTCAACTGAATTGAAACTCTGGAACTCAGTTGCAAAAGTCTCCGCGATGAGAAGAGGATCTGTAGTTATTGCATGTTCATTCCTGCGAACAGCTTGTGGATTCTCGACGCTGGAGGAAATTTGATGTCTTATGTAAGCGTGGAGTTGTTTCCCTTTGGCTAATGCAATGTTACGTTCGTATTTCTTTCTGCTCTCCTGGATGTCGTTATTTATTTCATTACGCAGATAATTAAATCTGCGTCGGTGACATGCGAGTTTTGTTCTGGTATAAGATCTCCATATTTTGCGTTTTCTCTTGATTTTTTGTATGATTGTTCTTGTGATCCAGGGTTTTTGTTTATTTCTTGGTTTCCTTTGATTGGGTGAATGCAGTTGAAGTGAATCGTGAACTGTTTTGCTGAATAATTGCCAGGCGTCTTCCAGATTTTGCCCAGTGGGGTTCGCTGATAACGCAAATTCTGTTAAAGAGTCTCTAATGCCATTATAGTTTGCACGCCAATAGTTTTTCTTGATCTCACGGGCTAGGTTAGCATTGGGTAATAATATTTGTAAATCAATTGTGATCACAACGTGATCGCTGTTTCCGACTGGACTATGATAAGTTGGCGTTGAGAGAGCAGGTTTGTCGTTTGTGATAATCAAATCCAGGATGGATGGTACGTGCCCAATTCTGAATCTAGTTGGCTCTTCAACAAGCTGAGAGAAAGAAGTGTTGTTAATGGCCTCCAGGAATTCTCGTGCAAAGGGGGTGGCATTATTTGAGGTGGGGTTGGGCCACTGGAGAGAGGGTTGTTGATATTTCATTCGTTATTTAAAATAAGTATATTAAACCATATATTTTTGAAAACGTTGAAAAGCGACCTATTTAATGATGTCAAAGCCAACTACGGTTGCCATTTAAAAACCACAAGTTTATGTTATTGCTCAAAACTTAATATGCAAATTACAAATCCAATATCACCATTAAATTCTACACGAAAAGGAGCATTAAGAATGTTTTTATTTTTGTTCCTCTCTCTACAAACAAGCGAGTGATAACTCCGAAAAGAATTTACTAAAAATTCAACTTTCGCTTGTACCTCGAAAACAAAAGACGATATTAAATTTGGGTTTGCACCATTAGATTTGTCTCAAAAATTTGGCCTTTATTACTTTTTGCGTAGATGTAATAGTTAAGGAGATAGCCTGGAATCCCTTCGAAAATAGGCCACCCTGTACTTCACTTTTTCCGAAATTCGGGAAATATAATATAATGGTTTTTGGGTAGGTAGGCTTATTGATATCAACCCTGCGCTAGGACAAAATTATAGTCAGGATGAGCATGAGAGGAATGGAGCTACGGCGAAAAGTGAGATGTAACATCGCTCTTTAGAGTGGGGACTCGAGCTCGTGCAACATCCACATTCTTGTATTTTTACAACACCATGCATTTAATTACAATAAACACATTAATTGAGTTGTAAAAATTATACTTTTTATACTATTGTCATAAGGATAAAGGCGAAAACTTTTTCGCTTAGTAACTATTTTCGATTCGAGGCTTCGTTTCTGAGATATCGCAGTGGAAACGTAAAAACCTCGGGAAATTAATCAGAAAATGACAAGTATCATTTCGAGATATTGGCCTTTTTAATCCGCTTCCGTCCATAAGAACCCATGCATTTCGTAACTTTAGAAAATTGCAAAAAAAATTAATGGCCACAAAAAATACGTTGCAAAATATATAAAAAAATAGATCACACTTTCTTCTTTATGCGCGTGCATATATCTCGATTTTTTCTTCTTACGACCTTTTGCACAGTCCAATTTTTGCCAAGTTTTGGATTTTGAATAAACAGGGCATTACTATCGTACATGCAAAATTTCAGATTGTAACCTCAACGCCCCCACGGGATGTAACATCCAGCGCGTTTCTGAACTCTACTATTCATTTTTGTATGTGTATCTGCTATAAGTATTATATCGTCGGCGTACATTAAATTATCTACTTTTATTGGTGCAAGTTGATAATGTCCTATTATTGTCTGCAGAGGTTGTGTTCTAGTTCTTGTATTTAAGAGTATCCTGTCCATAATTGTTATGAATAGAAGGGGCCTAAGGCTGTCCCCTTGTTTTATTCCTTTTGCCATGTTGAAGGTGTTAGATGCTTCTCCATTCATGTGTACTTTCCCTTTGACATTTCGATATACGCTTTTGATACTTCTGATTAATTTTCTAGGTGCTTGTAATTCTTTCAGATTCTTCCATATGTGTACTCTGTTTATATTGTCGAATGCTGCTTTTAAGTCTATTAGTGTGACAAACAATTATTCTTCTCCTCTTTCTATTGCTTTTTCCGATAGGTTCCTTATTATGTGAGTGTTGTCCGCTGTTTGTTTTGTTAAGATTTTATTATTGTTAGTGCACTTGCTATAAATAATTGGTATTCAATTGCACTCGGTGTAATACAGACTAACAAATTTACCTTATTAATTTTATCCTTAACCCCTTGAACCCGGGAGTGTAAAGCGCTAGGTAGCTTGTATATCCGGCCCACAGATAAGGAGCGCGCTCAGCTGTGGCTTACCACCTTCCGCGAGTGGAGAAAATTAAAATACTTCTTTTTTCTATATCTGGGACTCTACTATTGAGGTATGCACTAATATTCGGGGGTCTAGTACTGCTGTAGTATAGGTATACAAGCCAGAACTAAAATGATGCACATAGTACATCATCGGATATTAAGCGTGACCTAGACTTTCCAAATATGATGCAAGAGATGCATCACCGGGTTCTAGGGGTTAAAGAGGGAGGCACTTCGAGTTAAAAATGACTGAACTTTAACTTAACATTTAAAGTTAAAATATCTGCAGTTTTTTATATTGCATTATTTATATCCTACCCAACAGAAGTTACTGTCTATGTGGATGTAAAAGCTGGAATTTTAAATTCGCAGACAGGTGAACAGAATCATATGTTCAACTACAAGTAACAAGCTTTAAACTGTATTCACCAAGTGCCACGACATCATTTTTTGGAAAACTTATTTGTAGCATAAAGGAATTAGAAACACTTTTAATTGACTTAATGTAATTATTTTAGAGGTTTCTATACATTAAATTTTCAAAATCAATAAAAATTGTATGTATACAGGGTGGTCACTTTTACAATGTACACCATTGGGATCTCGGAAACGGTAAGAGATACTGGGTTGGTTAAGTAGGGAAAAAGTTACGCCATTTTAGGCTCTTTAAAGAATTGAAGAGCAATCGGAGATAGCTTTTGTAGTTTCTGAATTATCCTGAAAAAACTGAACTGTTGCGTTTTTTATTTCTTTAATAACTTTTTTGCTGTTACGACAAGTAAAATGAAATTTTGGATGTTTACATAATTAAGCACTCCTTAAAAATTTTCTAGGCAAACTAGATAGTTGGGTTTTCATGGGTAACTTTTGATTTTCTTATGGCCGCCATATTGGATTTTTATACCAAAAGGTGCAGAGAAAAATTACAAATTCATCCATGTATCACACATGGTCAAAAAAATTTAATTTAAGTCCTGTGCGTTGGCCAGTAAGATCCCCTTGCTTAAACCCTTTAGACTTTTTTTTATGGGGTGCTGTGAAGGATAGGGTGTTCGACACACCTATTCAAAAAGTCTTAAGGGTTTAAGCAAGGGGATCTTGCTCGCCAACGCACCGGACTTACATTAAATTTTTTTGACCATGTGTGATACATGGATGAATTTGTAATTTTTCTCTGCACCTTTCGGTATAAAAATTCAATATGGCGGCCATAAGAAATTCAAAAGTTACCCAGGGGTCGAAGTGGGGGGGGATGCGGGGGGATGGCATCCCCCTAGTTTGTTAAAAAAATTAAGCCGTTCCCCTACATTGAAAAGAAAATTAAACCATCCCTCTACTTTGAAAAAAAAAAATTAAAACATCCCAGTGCTAAACTACGGGATTTCATCCTTCAAATATGATTTTTAAAATTAACTATTTAGTAGGTAGCCGGTATGTAAGTAACTTGTGTCCAATTCTTCAAAAAATATGATTCATTGTTTGGGTTTGGGCACCGCGCGGCTCCCGTGGAGTTTATTTATTTATTTTAAAATACGCACAGACAAAACAGCTATCCATTACTGATAAAGACACTCTTATCAATCTGCGTGTATTAAAAACTAAAAAAATTGGAGTATGTGGAATCAAGTATTAGATTCTTAAGTGAGATTTTAATTAACCAAATTAAAAAAACTCAGGTTTATTTTTTGTCTTTGTAGTATCGCCATTTTATTTTGCTAAAGTGATAAACTATCTCACACACGTAAATATTGGGGGGGGGGGGGGGGGCACTAAATATTGGAAATCTAGCATCCCCCTTGTAATGTTTTCCCACTTCGACCACTGAAGTTACCCATGAAAACCCAACTATCTAGTTTGCTTAGAAGGAGTGTAATAGATAGCCCTTGCTTAATTCTGTAAACACCAAAAATTTCATTTTACTCGTCCTAATAGCAAAAAAGTTATTAAAGAAATAAAAAAACACAACTTTTCAGTTTTTTTCAGGATAATTCAGAAACTACAAAAGCTATCTCCGATTGCTCTTCAATTCTTTAAAGAGCCTAAAATGGCGCAACTTTTTCCCTATTTAACCAACCCTGTATCTCTTACCGTTTCCGAGATTCCAATGGTGTACATTGTAAAAGTGACCACCTTGTATACCTACTCCATTTTAGTAGATCGCTGAAAAGGGGCCCAAAGCCTACCTAAAAACAAAAAAAAAATTAAACTGACCATAATAGATTTTAAATTTCTAATAATCTAGTTAATTAGGACTTTTTTGCCCTCTGCTTGGCCTCATAAAACATAATCATAAATATTACTTTTTTTTAACTATCTATTAACTGTTTTATTACAAGTTAGTTTTAAAGGTATTTATAATTAACAATTCAAATTAAATTTTGTTGGTTTGTAGTACGTGAAGGATGTGTTGAATATGGATATACAGGGTTTGTCAAAAAGTACGGATCATATGGGACTTTTTTTATTAAAGTATTTATTAAAATAATCAATACGGCGTTGGTTTGTACTTGTCTAAGGACTTAAAAAGGTGCACACAGATTTGATCAAATTTAACACTTTTTGAAAAGAATCTTCAGAAGTGGCCCTATTTATGATTTTTTCGACAGATTTCATTTGGAAAAGTTATTCAGAATGGCATTTTACGTCGGTTTACAAATTTTGAGCTAAAAATTCGACTTATTATTTTTTACTCATTTATTTTATTTTTCCAAGTATAAGTACTACAAAATTCTCGCGGAATTTTTTTCATTGAAATCTGACGAAACTCGCTTGTTATACTTTTAATGTTTTTAATAAAAATATCGAAAATGATGACTCAATTTCGAATAAAAACAACTTGGATCAACGACGCCGCGAATTTTCAATAGGAAAATAGTTTTTTGCAAACAGTATTTTTTCAAGAGAGTTCAGGTGGGCAATTATTGATCGAAATAAGTTGATTCCACATGTTTCATCAGATTTCAATGAAAAAAATGAGAATTTTGTAGTACTACTTGGAAAATTAAAAAAAATGGGTAAAAAATTATAAGTCTGAATTTTTAGCTGAAAATTTGCAAACTGGCGTAACATGCCATTCTGAACAACTTTTCCAACTGAAATTTTTCGAAAAAAATCATAAATAGGGCCAGTTCTGAAGATTCTTTTCAAAAAGTGTCAAATTTGACAGGTACAGAATGTCATTTGACCAAATCTGTGTGCACTGTTTTTAGTCCTTTGACAAGCGCAAACCAACGCCGTATTGATTTTTTAAATAAATACTTTAATAAAAAAAAGTCCCATATGATCCGGACTTTTTGACAAACCCTGTGTAATACCTATCATTTGCCGAGTAGAGTTGATATAAGTGTAACATGATAAATTTTTGTTGTAGCCAATTCAAGATCCTGACCCGTTCATTAATTGTGATCTCATGGATGGGCGTGATGCCTTCTTAACTATGGCACGTGAAAAACATTACGAGTTTTCCTCGCTTAGAAGAGCAAAATATAGTACTATGGCCATGTTATATGAACTACATAATCAAGGACAGGATAAATTTGTATATACGTGCAATAACTGTAAAGGACATGTTGAAACAAGATATCATTGCACTGTGTGTGATGATTTTGATTTGTGTATTCAGTGTTACGAAAAAGATGGTCATTCTCATAAAATGGAGAGACTTGGCTTAGATCTGGATGATGGATCATCACCCAGTGATCAGAAACAGGCAAATCCACAGGAAGCTAGAAAATTATCCATTCAGCGTTGCATACAGTCTCTTGTGCATGCGTGTCAGTGCAGAGATGCTAATTGTAGGCTACCTAGTTGTCAAAAGATGAAACGAGTTGTGACACATACCAAAGTGTGTAAACGTAAAACGAACGGAGGTTGCCCTATATGCAAACAACTTATTGCCCTGTGCTGTTATCATGCTAAACACTGCCAAGAAACTAAGTGTCCTGTGCCGTTCTGCTCTAATATTAAACATAAACTGAAACAGCAGCAGTTACAACAAAGGCTACAGCAAGCGCAACTATTGAGACGGCGTATGGCTGTCATGAATACAACTCGTACTATGCAACCTGCTAATAGTGTACCCGGTGGTAATGTACCTGCTTTAACATCTGGACCTCAGAGTGTTGTTCCCGGAGCTGTAAGTCCAGCTAGTTCAATGAACAGTACAATGTCGAGTACGAGTCTAGGAATGCCTTCTCCTCATCAACCTGGAATTGGAATAAAACCAGGAACCCAAACACCTCCTGCAAACGTACTACAAGTAGTGAAACAAGTACAAGAAGAAGCAGCCAGACAGCAGCAACCGCATGTTGGATACGGTAAACTCAATCCAGGAGCAAACGTTCCTGGTCAAACGATGCCGCCACCTCAAGTGCAACGTGCTATGGGCCATTTGGGAACTGGACAAGGTATGTTTTTTTTTTACTTTTGTTTAGTCTGAACTTACAAAAGAAATGTTTTCAAACAAATCTTATTTTGCGAGGTTTCAGGGTTGGAAAATCTTTTAACATTGATTTTCTGATTAATCTTGATCTCGCTATATTAAAAGTACAGTCAGCAGTGTGATATTTTATTATACATATATATATCATATTACTAATTTGTACACATTTATAATGTTGCGAGCATAAATGATTGAACAAGGCCGTTACATATAGATTTTTTTCTGTTTGTTAGTTGATACACCTAACTATCGGTGTTCAGAAAGTCGAAAATTTTGTTATACCTACTATATTAAAAATTTACCATTGGAATTCCTATGGTGTGTCAGTGGTTCAAATCTCTACAGAGGTTCAAGGCCCGCTGAATTAATATTGCATATAAGGCGTTACCGCTTCATTTAGCCAAGACGCAATTAGCAAGGACGCAGGCGCCATTTGACGTGAACTATACATTTGTGACAAATTTAAACACTATATCGCGCGATTCTACGTCAAAATCCAAGCAAACAACTTCAGTACCAATTTGCTGTTAACTCTGTAGTTAGGGAGTTATTAGCAGCCTTAAGTCGTATTTTCTGGGTTGCTTGTCGTGTCATATTTTTATGAAATAATGATTTTTAGCTGTAGTTTAATCAACAAATGAAATAACTAATCTGTAATCGTACTCAACATACCCTACGTTTAATTAGAATTTCCATCTGAAGTTTGAAATTTTTGCAGTGCTTTTCATAAATGTTGCAAAGTTTACAAGACTTTAATTAACAATTCTTCAAAAACTACACGTTTTGGCCTAAAACAGTTATACCATTTTTTTGTCTAGTTTTTAACGCAGAATCGCGAAGTGCGAATATTATGCGCCATTTACGGTACCCCTGTATAAAAAGGGCGAATTTAAAGCCTGAGTTACATTATACTTTTTCGTCAGTGCGCAGGTCTAGTATTAAAACTTGGATGGAAAATTGGTCGGAACCAGTTTGAAATAAATTTCTAGAAGTTTCTCGTATGAACACTTGAACGGACCTTTTTCTGATTTACATTATCCAAGTTCTTACAAGTGCGTCTAGTATGAAAATTTCTAGACGAAGAAAGTATAATGTAACACAGGCTTAACTAAGAATTTTTGATCCCCGTCGACATTTTCTATCTTTTGACGGGTTTAGACCTAATCTGAAATATAGAACAATAGGATTTTTTTAAAATTTAATGACATTTCAAAATTACAGTGCAATATCTATATAACTGCAGTTAATACGACTACACTATTTGGAAATTGCAAGAACTACAGAATTTAAATGCACTAAATATGTCTGTTCCGTGTAAAATAATAATGTCACTAATTATTAGATATAACAAATGTTAATATAAAGACAAGTACTTACGCAATTAATTTTCCACAGGTATTAAGAAAGCCAAAACATTAATAAACAAAGCAAGGTTTGCAAAAGCTCAACCACTGTAGTCGAAAAACGAAATTTTACTTGTTTTGTGTCAATTCATTAAATTATTACAGTTTTTAAATTTTTGATTTTGCCTTTGCACGTTATCGCAGATGCTGAGTATTCCCCTACTTTTGTTATTCGGCAGGAGGTAGTTAAAGTGAATAACAGCTAATAATGGAATTTATTTAAAAATAATAGGAGTAATATTTATTTAGTAAAATTTGCCGCAGTTTTGAGTTCTTTTAAAATAATTATTCTATGCGAAAAGGTTTTTATAACAACAAATATGTCATCCGAAAATAGCTATCCTTTTCTAAATTAAACTTATTAATTCGATAATTCGTTGTTTAAAAAGCTAGGAAATGAAATCGTCTCTAAAAGACGTGATAGTGGGTAAACTAATTAACTAATAAACTTTTTACATATTTTTATTCAATATATCTAATCTGATACTGTGATCTAACGATTTATTACAAAAAATTAGAGAAATTTTTATCTACCAAACAGCCTTAACACGTTGATTGCCATGTGCATACATGTTATGCGCAGTGAGTAGTCCGGAAGCGCCGTGTGTATAGATATTATGCATATTCCTGGTTTGCTTGTAAGCCATCTGTATGTGATTTTGATTTTGCCTTTGCACGTTATCGCAGATGCTGAGTATTCCCCTACTTTTGTTATTCGGCAGGAGGTAGTTAAAGTGAATAACAGCTAATAATGGAATTTATTTAAAAATAATAGGAGTAATATTTATTTAGTAAAATTTGCCGCAGTTTTGAGTTCTTTTAAAATAATTATTCTATGCGAAAAGGTTTTTATAACAACAAATATGTCATCCGAAAATAGCTATCCTTTTCTAAATTAAACTTATTAATTCGATAATTCGTTGTTTAAAAAGCTAGGAAATGAAATCGTCTCTAAAAGACGTGATAGTGGGTAAACTAATTAACTAATAAACTTTTTACATATTTTTATTCAATATATCTAATCTGATACTGTGATCTAACGATTTATTACAAAAAATTAGAGAAATTTTTATCTACCAAACAGCCTTAACACGTTGATTGCCATGTGCATACATGTTATGCGCAGTGAGTAGTCCGGAAGCGCCGTGTGTATAGATATTATGCATATTCCTGGTTTGCTTGTAAGCCATCTGTATGTGATTTCTGCACACTTACCATATGTTTGTATGGCATGTTGGATTGCTTCGGCGTAGGATTACATATAAAAATGGCTTGCACTTTTTTTTCATATTGCAGAATCTAGAACGTTCTTTGTTTTTGTAGCGTTTATTGCAGTAAATTTTAAATACAAAATTGTATGCAGTTTCACGTTAAACCAAAATATAAGCATAGTAATTGCAAAAACATAAAATATTAGTAATTTTCTACAAAATTATCAAAAGGGTGAATACAGTGCAAGTTCTAAATATAATATGAACTGAACTTACTAAGCTGTACCTATTACCTATACACATATCAAATAAAAAATTCCACTCATTCCTTTTTACTTTGGCTTTGATTTGTGAATATTGAAAAAACATTCTAATACATGCATAATCTTATATTGTTTTACCAAGTTAACGAAATATGCACACGGCATGGAATCAAATACAGCGTGATCCAAATTGATTGAAGACAAGTTGAATTTCCCGCCGTAGGTTTTAGTGTTTTTAACGTTGTTAACCTGGCAGTTTTGGAATATGTTGTGTCAAAGTACAGTGTCGACTCTTTACTTTCTTGTTTACATCACTGTGCTTTACCTCGTTCTTCCAGGTTTTCTTGAGTTTTTGCTTAATTTTGCTTGTTTTCTTATTTTACAAAACAGTTCTTTTCAGAACTACAGATTGTTGGAAGATTTTGTTAGGTAATTTTTTAATACACCTATGCCACTCCCTTATGAGACGCCACTGAAAAATAAATGATGATAAATTCGATTTGCCAACGTGACAATAATTTAATGTGGCGGGAAATTCAACCTGTCTTCAATCAATTTGGATCACCCTGTATTGCAGTTAAGTGCCGCGTGCATATATTAAGAAATTAATATCAATTACTAGGAAACCTTAATGTATAAATGCACATTAACAACAACAATTTCTGAAAAATTTATCTCGTGCCAGGGGCCCTACATCAAAATTTGGTGCGGCAGTCAACGTGTTAAATGTAGCATACTAATTCCTGAAAACAAAATGTCACCAAGAATCGTTTAACATTTCATTTTAACATTAAAGCGTGTTAGAATAATGTCATTCAAACAGAAAATTCATCAAAAGTATTTCCACAAAGGAGAAATATTGTTTTGATTTTGTTCTTTCGATCGAAATAAAGTTTCAAAGGTTCTTTGTTTAAGTGTGAATAGTATTGTTTAACATATAGTGATTTTTTTTGTGAATCTGTTGCTAAAAGGAGCCAGCTGGATGTGTTATTTCATTTAACAGAACCTCAATCAGTAGGTTATATGAGAATAATGCGGAAGTAGATGGGTAAACCAATGGTTTTATTGTTAAAAATACAGAAGATGAAAATCTAAGAATAATGCTGTTCACTGTTATTTTGTATACTTAAACACTGAAACAGTGTTACTACATAAAATGAAAATAAAACTTAGCTCTCTTTTTCACGATCTTAGGCAAGCTTTGCTTTGTAGAACTTAGCTATAACCAAAAACTAATTCATTAAAGGAATATTTTTAAAACTACTGCTGTTTTGGAATATCCCGTTGAAGTAATTCTCAAGTCACCATTCTGTTAAAAACTTTTATAAAGTTCCTACTACACAATTCAAATGAAACTTATTATTGCATTATTGTAATGGCTTCTGATCAGTGGCGTGCAGTGAGTTTTTTACTTGGGGAAGCGCTTCTGTTTTACTGATAAGTACAAAAAGTGACAGCTTTTGATAATGCAAAACGTCAGTGTCAAAGAAATTGGCATAATTCAGTTTTAGGCTATTAAAAGCTTTCTTTGGAAAACGAGATTTGTTGCAGCTAGTGAAATAATATAATTCAACAAATTTTAATTCATTAAAATTCTGAAACCTGACTCAGTTGTTACGTAATATTATTCAAAAATTCTAATGTAGCTCTCAAAAGAACCTCATTTTT
Organism: Melanotus villosus; assembly: GCA_963082815.1. Classification (NCBI taxonomy): domain Eukaryota; kingdom Metazoa; phylum Arthropoda; class Insecta; order Coleoptera; family Elateridae; genus Melanotus; species Melanotus villosus. The sequence goes on along the minus strand of OY720421.1, from coordinate 49,479,890 downwards.
GCTATAAAGGTATTATGTGTAGCGAAAATAAGATTCTATAAAGAGCTATGTTAAAATTGAGGTCGGATTATTGTTCCTCGTGCCAAAAAAGGTAGTTTCCCCAATTTTCATATCAATATTTCGAAAACTTTTGAAATTACAGCAAAAAATTAAGATTAAAATTTCGACTTTGACACCCTGTATCTCCCTAAATATTAACTTTTGGACTAAGGTAATTTTAGGTAAATCGTAATATTTTGGTTTCGCAAATCTACTGTTGGTCTTTGTCCCATTACTTTTGGACAACCCTGTATAAAATTAATAAATTTTTGAATGAACAATCAGAGTCATTTTAACCCATAAAGGTTATAATATTTTATATTTACGACGTTTACAAAAAAAATCATTCAAATCGGAGAAGTTTGAACCGGTTTCGAGATATAAACGTAAAGTTACTCCACTAAAAGGCAAGTACAAATATGTGCCTTGCGCCAGCGACCAGCGCTTCTCGTACAGCTAGAATCACGTATGTGAAATTACAACAGCGCAGATGCAACAAACGATTGTTATACGGGACCTTGTGCGAATTATTTCGGCGCGGCCCAAGATAACTTTCGACGTTCGAGCCGATGTTTCCCGGTAAAGTTCAACGCTACACGGCCAACGTTGAACGCCGCGTTACAAAATGCGTTAATTTGCAATGAGTATTCGCATGATATTAAAAGCGAAAATTAAATAAATAATTTTAACATACTGCTGAAACAAAAATAAAATTAATAAATTATATTGCTTTGCCTTATGAAGGCAAGGGAAGCGGTGCTTCCACCGCTTCCATGGACCGCACGCCACTGCTTCTGATAACACAAAAGCTCTTGCATAGTCGCCAGTCAAGCTAAATGGTTAAAACTACTTGAGGCTTAAATCTATAATCCCTTATAAAACCTAGTAACAAGAGGCTCTAAAAAGTGTAGCAATTATAAGCATAGAACATCTGTTTACAATTTTGCTTCTTTTAAATAGAATTTTTAAATAGGGTTCTGCTATTTTGCCTGCAGTTCACACTTTCTTTAGGTTTTACAAGGGATTACAGATTTAAGCCTCGGTGGTCTTAACCATTTAGCTTGACTGGCGACTATAGTATATTCAACCACTTCATTCGTTACATAAAACGTAAATATAACTTCTTTAACTTTATTTATTAATTTATCAGTTTTCATGAATATAATCAATCACACGAAAATAAGTAAAAATAATGTTAAACGAGAATAATTCGAAAAAGACTAAACATTATTTATAAATGAACTGATGTAACCATTTAGGTGGGTCTGTACACTGCCCAGAAATTTAGCGATTATCTACAAAACAAGTGAAACAGAATAAGTATTTTTGGCAAAAACACGATAAAATTGTGGTCACATACATGAATGTTCAATCATTTATGCTCTCATTCTAGAATCGTTATAAGAGATATACTAATTAATATTTTCAATATATTTCCCAAATCTTAGGTGCATTCCTTGTTACATACATTAAAGGAATAATTGCTATTCAGTTCTATTTTGACTAGCATAATAATTGTTTGCATATAACGTAAGGAAAAGGTTTTTTCTCGTTCAAATTCTTCTCAATACACACAAATTGATAATTGTTATTTATGGTGTTACTGTTAAAAAGAGTTGAAACCACCACTGTGTGTTGAATGTGGGATTAGCTAAACCATATCAACTATAGTACATTTTAAAAAATCAGAATGAGGAAAACCTTTCCACATGTTGTATATAAATTTTTTTATAATACTATTGTAAATTGCTTGCTGCTAATGATGCAAATCCGCATCGAAGTGACTCATCATTAAAGAACAGCTGCAACTGGAACAGAGTTATGTATTAGCCCCTAAAAAAATTGAACAGTATTCAAAAGTTGACATTTTGCGACAGTTTTACTAGAAATTATTTTTGTATATACCCTAGGTAGTACCATCAAGTATTATTATTTAAATATGTGATGAAAAAGAAAATAGTGATTAAAAAGTAATGTTTATATAGGTGGAAACTTATTGCCTATGGAACAGTGGCAACAAAGGTATCCGGGTGGAGCTGGTCAAGGATTACGACAGGCGGGTCCACAGTTAATGCAACAGCAACAAACTCAACTAGGTGCTGGACCGATGCAAGGTGGTACTCCAACTGTTAGGCCAGGTGCTACCGGGCTAAATAATCCTGGAAATGCTATGATGCATAAACAAGCTCTCCAACAACTCATGCAAACGTTACGATCACCTCATTCACCCGATCAGCAACAACAAATTTTACAAATACTAAAATCAAATCCTCAGCTTATGGCGGCATTTATTAAGCAACGACAGGTGAGTTAACAGATCTTAAAATTCAATTAAGATTCATATGTGACTGGGTTATTTTTTTATCAAATATCTAGTAAACAAGTAAACCGGAAGTAATTTTGTAAATAATATTTGATTTATATTGTGAGGTACAGTATATAATAGTTTGGGGTAGGATGGTTAATTTGTAATGTACAATTTTATGAGCAGGGCTACATACATAGTATCGGGTGACGAAAAAATTTCACTATTCTTTAAAGGCATTGTCAACTTATGCAACATATTTAGTGAATATCAAAATACGTTAGTTAAAATACTCGTAAAAGTACCCGCAGTGGTAGAATTTCAATATCTTTGATAATAACCACAATAAACGGGTAGAGAGAATTCAGATCCTACATACGTGACGTCACTGGTGTCGACCTGTGGAGGCCGCTACACAACGTCCTCGTTACCGGGGTATTAGTAAGTACAGTACATCGTCGATTTTCCGAACGTCAATCATCTGAACTGTCAATTATCCGAACCGTTTCGAAAAACGCATTAACGTTTTTTAATTTTGCAAATTGTATGAATGAAACCGGTTTGAATGTAAGATTGTAACACACGCGTTAAATTTCCGTTAACGCTAAATCACTTGATGTTATACGCTATTTTATTTTTACGGTAAATGACAATTTTAGAGTTATCGCTAAAGTTTCCGAACCTTCACGGAGATAACCTAAACACATACAATTACTTGTATAAACACGGCAACATAACCTAAATTTAGTGTTGTACTTGTAGCTATGCTAGAGCTCTTACCGGCGACCGACATAGTTGACGTCATAGCTTAAACTTTTGGCTCCCATAACACGGTAACAAATTAAAATTCGGCCGTAAAATTTTGCAAAGGTGCAATACTCAGTTTACTCAATCAAATTACAAAATAAAAAAAAATCGATTTTTCATAAGTTGACAATGTGCCTTTAACTTGGGAAGAAAATTTATTTTGGAATATAAACTACACATTATTTTGGGGTAAATGAAACGATTAAAATTAATGTTTAATGATATACTAGAAACTAGGCATAAATTTAATCATAACATTTGTTTTTGCACTCCCGGGCGTAAAGTGACTACTTTTCGCCCGCAGAGAAGGGCGTAATAGTATATTACATACCGAGGTGGAAAGTAGTTCATTACTGTCGAGAGATAATTATAGTTAACCGAGACGCAGTCGAGGTTTACTGTGTCTCGAGACAGTAATGAAACTTTTCACCAAGGTTTGTATACTATTTTTATTTAAGTAAAATGTTACAGGCTAAAGAGATACAGGGTGTTGAAAGTGAAAGTTACTATTAATTAAAACTTTCACCTTCAACACCCTGTATCTCTTTAACCTGTAACATTTTACTTAGGCAAATTTGGCTCAAAATACCTATTTTTATGTCTATTATCTCCAATTGCTCTATGGCCCATAAGTTATGGTTTTCAAAATTTTCATTTTGATTTTTTGTTCTGCCTTTTTATCTTCAAATGCGAAAATCTGGGGAACGGTTTGAGATATCAAGATCGACCAAGAGTCCCTTTTTTACGTAAAAATGTTGGCTCTTTTATAGTTTAAAGTACAAATACTACTAAGTGTACGGGTAAAAAAAAATGGATAAATTAATTCAACAGGAAGCACTTAGCAAGCGCCCTCTGGGAAGTATCTTCAAACGAATACCAAATTCGAATTTCCCATTCTCGAAAACCTAGTTGTACCAATTTTGAATTCAATATCTTCAATCGTTTTAAAATTATCATCATTTTTCGAAAATTAACTTTCACTTTCAACACCCTGTATCTCTTTAACCTGTAACATTTGACTTAGGCAAATTTGGTTCAAAATACCTATTTTTATGTCTATTATCTCCAGTTGCTCTATGGCCCATAAGTTATGGGATACCCTGTATATAACGGACAATATTTCACTTCACATAACGTAACACAGTAACTATTTCATTTTCTAAGGGTTCATATGTGAATCGAGATGATTTTTGAACAGCTCAATGGTGGTAGAATTCACAACGTTTTCTGGTAATGCATTCCAGGGATATACAACTCTATTTGCTATGAAATGTTTTCTCGGATTTTTATTGAACTGATCTTTTTTTAGTTTATACTAATGTCCTCTCAAGTGAACGTTTTCATTTCTAGTAAAAATTCCAATCAATTCTGGGCACTCATACTGGTTTGTAAGAATTTTGTATGTATCAATAATATCCATACGCTTTCTTCTCTCTTCCAATGTAATGGTAAAGTACGACGACTATATGGTGGATCCATACTCTAGAATTGGTCGTACGTAGCTTTTATATAGTTTCAGGAACAGATCTTTGGTTAAAAACTTAAAAGATTTCTTGATCACATATCCAACCAAGAAGATTTCCTCTAATGCCAATGTGGTCCAACTTTGAGAGTAGTCTTTTGTGCGAAACACGATCGAAGGCTTTCTCGTAGTCTAAATAGATCACATCGATTGGGTGGTTTACATCCAAATTTTTTGTCCATTCATCTATACATATCAACAAGTTAGTAGTGGTTGATCGACCTGGCAGGAAACCATGTTGTGAATTTGGTATTAAGTTATTTCTCAATAGGAAGTCCCGAATATTCCGCACAATGACTTTCTCCATGCTTTTGCATACTATTGATGTCAATGATATCGGTCTATAGTTACTTGCTAATGTCTTATCTCCTTTTTTATATATAGGAGTTACATATGCCATTTTCCATTCATCTGGCAGTGATTTAGTTTCTAGTGATAATTTCATGATGTATGCAAAAACACGACTTAGAATACACGGACAACTTTTCAATAGTAATGTGGGTATTTCATCTGGTCCTGGGGCACTGTTTGCATCTAGTTCAGGAAATATTTTTGGAATAGTTTTGGCATCGAAGGCTATATCAATTACCTCGTTTACCAATCTGGAGATCGTTTCAATCGTAGGTATATCAGAATCCCCTTCTCTCACAAATGATTTTGAAAATTCGTAGGCAAAAATATTTGTTATTTTCTTCATACAATTTGTCATCTCATTTTTGTTTCCATCCCAAATTGTTGTGGGAACACCTATTTTTGTTGAAGCTTGACTCTTCGTATATTTATAAAAAAATTTCACATTTTCATTTGTCCCTAGTGCCACTTCATATGATTTCCTTTCAGACAAGGATATATCCGTACATTGGTTTCTTAAAGCTTTGTACTCATTATATGCCTCATCGGTGTTCAGTATTCGGTACCTGTCCCATGCTTTCCTCTTTTTTTTTATCAATTTTTTTGTTTGTTGGGATATCCAGCGTTTACAAATATTTATTCCACTGTTCCTGGAAAACGGGATTTTAGTAAGTATATTTTGGCTATAGATTTTCCGAAATTTCTCCCATGAGTCCTCAATATTTTCGGCGTGTATCAATTTTTCAGATAGATTATCACTTAATATATTATTTATTTCTGCATAATTTGCTTTCCAGAAATTTCTTCTAGTATCAGTTTTATTGTGTATGTGAATTTACATTTTTATCATTAAACTGAATTTTTGCTAACAGTGTGACATGATCACTTTTTCCTACTGGTGCATAGTAGTTTAAGGTTGAAATGATTTCCTCTTCGTTAGTAAGTACCCAGGTTCAGCGTTGCTGCATTTTGATTTTGATGAAATCGTGTAGGCTCCTTAACATGTTGTGTGAGGTTTGATGATACATAGTATTCTAGAAATTTCAAATCTGATGATAGTGGTATATCTGTATTCAGTACATTCCAATTTATCAATGGGTAGTTAAAATCACCAAAAACTATCAGATTTTTATTTGAAGATACAGTTTCTAAGCAGTTTAGCATTTTATCATCATGTTCCTCACTGGATGATGGCGATCTATAAAAACAACCAACTAAAAATTTCTCTGAAGCAACAAACTCACTTCACAAAAGAAAACTGTAAATTCTAGAGCGCATTTTATGTCGATTTGACGTAAATCACCTTATCCAAAAATGCTTGCTAAGGGAGCTAGAGCTATTTAAAGATAGCGCCCTTACATCGGTTTAATTCAAATATCTTCAAAACGGTTTCCTTTTAAGTGCTAACATTCTGTGCATTTATTTCGTGGAATATGCTCAATCGTATGGCATAAATACGATTTTTTAATTGTAGTCATAAGCGGCTCGTTTGGGAGGGGTATTGGACATTTTTATTCATAACTTTTTTATCTTTGAAAATTTCGCCATTTTGACATAACATTTAACAAATTTCGATTTTTTATAAAAAAAATAATGCTCTTATCTGAAGTCGCTATGACGCACCGTTTTCGAAAAAAATCGATTTCAACTTTTCATGTGTCAATGCATATGTTTCCATTGACTAACAAATTCATTTCTAAATTATGAAAGATGGCTATGAAAAATAAACATAATAACAATTGTATGAATGTCAAATGACTGGTGTTTCAAACAGGTTTTGTTAGTTGTCAAATAAGTTTTAATTAAAGAGCTCTAGCTCCCTTAGCAAGCATTTTTGGATAAGGTGATTTACGTCAAATCGACATAAAATGAGCTCTAGAATTTGCTGTTTTCTTTTGTGAAGTGAGTTTGTGGACACCCTGTATATCCAGCCAGATTTCTTCTAGTAATTGATCATCGAAATTTAGATTATGTTTAACTTGAATTTTACCAACTTCAGTTGTGTCCATAGTATAGATCATAACACCGCCCCCTCTTCAATTTTTTCTATCATTCCTAAAGACATTGTATCCTGGTATATCAGTTAAGGAATTTGGAATATTTTCATTTAGCCATGTCTCTGTTAGCATTATAATATTTGGTTTTAAACTATCAATTTTTTCCATGAATAAGTCCAGTTTACTCAATAGTGAACTAACATTTGTGTATAGTATTGATACCTCTATCAGTTGAGTTTTCAGTTTTTTTCGATTCTCAGTTCCGGAACAATCTACTCAGCATATTCTCTATAAATTTATTATCCTCTTCCTTTCGCTCTCCTGCAACAGTTTTATTTGATTCAGGAATATCATAAACTATTATCTTTTTTGCTCGATTGTTCGATTTGCAGTTGCATTTTTATCTGCATTGCAGTATTATAACCAACATAGTAAGTGAAGTATACAGGGTGTTAGGTAATGCTTCTACCAAACTTTAGGGGTGGGTTTGTAACGATAAAAAGAATAACAAATTCTTATGCCATTTTTTTCTCAGTTGCATTTTTTTTCCTTTCATTATGTTGTGGTTGTTAATAAAGTTTTATTGTTACTTGATGTATTAAACTCTTATTTATCTGTAAAAATTTTGTTCCTGTATCTTTAACCCTTTGTTTTTGTTATTACAGCAGTTTTCAAAATGGGGTACAGCAAATTAAAGCATGCTTTTTCTGAGAAACTATGAATATTAAAAAAAAATTGCATAATACCTTTTTGCCCCATTTTGTCATTATAAAGCTATTCCCAAAGTTTGGCAGAAGCATTACCTAACACCCTGCATGTAAGAGGCAGTATTGATAAGTACCATATAAAACGCCACAATATTTCAAAACAAAATTTTATTTATTCAACATAATCTCCTTTAAGACTTACACATGTAGCAGAACGTTCATAAAGTACTTCTAAGCCTTTAAAGAAAAATTCTTTGTTTTGGTCTGCAAACCACTCCACACTATGACTTCGTCATTTGTCGAAAATCTTTTACCTTTCAAATGTTTTTTGAGTTTTGGGAACAAATAATAGTCTGACGGACCGGAGAATAGAGAGGTGGCCAACCAATTCAGAACCAATTTCATTAGTTTTTTGCTGCGCAATCAACGACTTGTGAGCAGGAGCGTTGTCTTGCAACAAGAGCACACCTTTGGCAAGTTTTCCGCGGCGTTTTTCCACAACTGTTTTATATAATTGAGTTAGCAACTTAGTATAGTATGTTCCCGTGATACTTCTACCCTGTTCCTAATAATCTATCAGAATTATCCCATCTTCGTCCCAGAAAACTGAAGCAAGGGCCTTGCCAACCGATTTTTGAACACTGAATTTTTTGAGTCGTGGAGAACGAGAATGCTTTCACTCTTTTCTCAGACATGCCGTTTTCAAAAATTTACAGTTTTTTATCACCATTCCACTTATGAATGTCAAACTTTGATAACTTTATTATAAAACATCGTAGTTGTTGACAACTTTATTATAAAACATCGTAGTTGTAACCGTAGCAACCATATTCAATTTTGTCTATTAGAGACTTTCCAGGCTAACTAGATATCAATACCCCCTCGTATGTAAACATCGTATTAAAATACGAATTCTGCTGCAAAGTATTTAAAAGAGAAAAAGAGCTTTAGATTTTACTGAATTAAAACAATTTTACAATTTTTGGTAGATATAGCCGTAAGATATATCCATATTATTGAAAACAAATTAACAAAAGCCGTTTCTTGCAGAGACAAAAATAAAGCTCGAGAGAACATGGTGATAGAATTTAATGCTGTTATAAGTCTCAGTAAACAAGTGCAAAAGTATTGCTTTTAAAATGTAATCAAATAAAACACTTAAAAGCACAAACAGTCAAAAACAAATTAAAACTTTTCAAATTTCTTTATTATTTCTAGTGCTTGCATTACCTGGTCGTGATTGTGGTGTATGGGTTCCATTCAGGATTTACAATATTTACCCCTTTGACTAAATCATTTTATAAAAATTACTCAAAAATCTTCTAAGAGATCCATTATAAATTTTTATTATGAAATAAGTAGTACTTTTCACTTTGGACCACTAGATACTGTTGGACCGCTATAAATTGGCAAGACCTCAAGATGCGCTGTAACTGTCGAACTGTGACGCCAGCTCTCGTCACCATTGGCGTAACTATTCGCAGGGCGATGGGGTACAAATACCAATATGTAAACATTCGGTATGAGTGTTCTGTGTTCGGTATGCGCCGGGGTTCGCCAACTTATAGCGGCCCAACAGTAAATACTATTTGAAGGTGGAAAGACCACACACCAGTCTTAAGTTACCTTTCTGATAAGGGTTTTTAAAAGATGAAAAGATATTTTCGTATGTGACTAATAAGTAATCTAATTCTATTATTTGACAAGTCTGATCTATGATATTTTTCAAATTAAGTTATATTTGGCCATTATTAGTAAATCACATATTCCTTAAGCTTCCAGAAAAGGAAACTATAACATACACTTACACTATTACAATCACCTACAAGGGCTTTTTTCAAAATCTTCCACCATCTTACACATCATTACAATTTGTCAACGAATTTAAAGCTTAGTATATTTTAAAGATTAAGCTTAAATTATGGATATTATTAAATTCCAACTATTTTCATAGCAAATGGCAACTAGCCTTTCAAAATTCCATAGTTGGTCTTATCCAGAGAAAATATGATGAACGTGGAGTTTAGGTATATGTATAATCTGACACTTCTCTTAGAATAACAAAATTATTAAAATAGTATGTTTCAGGAATAGTTTTAGTTGTTAAGAACATTTTTTTTTGTATTATGCCATTCATTTTCGTGGGTTTTACAAGTTTACGAGTGGTCGAGTGGTTAAGGCATTTGACTACAGCGTAGACGATCTTGGGGTCAAATCTAAGCCGGATGCTCGGTGGGTAACCTACTCAGACACTGAAAATAATTGGAAATATAAATACAGTGGTGCATTAGGGAAGGTAGGCGGTCTTTGAAGGCGTGGTGCTTACCACACCACCTCGTACCTATAGCGTGCGAAACAACCAAGGTATAAAAAGCGACTTAGGAGGCCTTAACCCTCCATGTTGCTGGCCATGCTCCCTCGCGAGGCCTATATTTTAGACTATCCCATTTTAGTTACGGTATACCGGGTGTGGCCTGACATTTGAGACAGGAGAAATACATACGATTTTGATAATTGCTTAATTTTATCTCTCCAGCTGAACCGTTTAGTTTTTGTACGTTCTTGTTTGGATGAGTAGTGCGCTATTAAGCAATTGATTCTTAACTAATTAGGAAAATTTAGCTCCTAAACGTAAAATAAAGTAAATATTTTAAATAAAAAGTCACACATGCACCTTATGACATCTTGCTTAAAGCCTGCTGCGCATCATTTGTTCGTACTAAATTCTGAAATTTCCATAGTGATGCTGCAGCTCATCAGAACATGTCTAGTTGATCAAATTTTTGTAGAATTAATATCAGTCTAATAATCAGTAAAAAATACCATTTCTCCTTCATTTCAGATAAATTTCGTACTATAATCGACTGAAAAAAAAAAGTACTTTTCGATGAATAGCTACAACTTAAGCAACAGTTAGCCAAGAAGATAATATTCACATATGTTCAATTTCCCATGCATTTCACCTATGTCTCACATGTCAGGTCACACCCGGTATTGTTTTGTCTTTTTTTTTATTACGAGGGTTGTTCAATAAGTTTTGCAAGATGTTACACTCTAAAGAAAGTCTGAAATGTTCTCTTTCCAAAGAGTACGTTATTTTTCTTCCGCCATCGGTGTACTAGTTTCTGCATACCGTCGGAGAAGAATGAGGTCGCCTATTGACGACATCAACAACACACTCCAATTGGTGATCTCTTCTTCAGGCATGAAGCGCTTGCCCTTTAAGTGCTCTTTCAGTTTTGGCACAACATCCTGGAACTGCAGCTTCTTCAACGCAGCAGTGACTTGTGTGAGGCCGAGCGTTGTCATGTTGAATGATCGCATTTATTTGCCGACGAACTCAATGCAGATGTGCACTAATTTCTTGAATGTCTGCACGTAGTGTGCTAAGTTGATAATTGCACCATGTTCCAGTAATTCAACCAGTACCACACCATCATAGTCCCAAAAGATGGTGAGCATGATTTTGCCAGCTGATGGCTGTGTCTTGAACTTCTTGGAACGAGGGGAGGTCGTATGCCTATACTCCATGAACTGGTGTTTAGTCTTTGGGTCGTAGTGATGAGCCCATGACTCATCCCCAGTGACAATGCAACGGAGAGAGGCATCTCCTTCCACCTCATAAAACGCCAAATTTTGTTAATACACGTGCAGTCGGGCATGTTTCATGCGGACTGTCAGCTGACGAGGCACCCACCTGAAACACACTTTCTTGAACCAAAATTCGTTGTTTATGATATATGATTAACTTTTCTGAGCAATATGCCAAGAATGCCCGCAATCATCTTCTGCTTAATGCGATGATCGCCACAAAGCAGTTCTTCAACACGTACCACTTGCTCAGGAGTGGATGCAGATTTAAGGCATCCACTGCAGTCGTTGTCTTTCAGACTCGTATGTGCCTGAATTGTCAGTGCGTTCAGTTCGCATCCACCTCCTGATGGTACTAACATCAATGCACACTTTCCCATAAACGGTGGATATTGATAGGTGGAACACTTTCTGCTGTCAGAAATTCGATTACGGCATGCTGTTTTAACTGTACTTCCATGTAGGCTGACATTTTGCAAGCGATTACTTCGACATCGGTGGTGCCACCTGAAAAATGTATACATCATCTGAAAGCGGGAACTTAAAACTTTCTTTTAATGTAACATCTTCCACTTTCATGAATTGGTAGGTGAGTTGCAGCCCTGGAAGCCGAACTTATGGAACAACCTTTGTATATTTACTTTTAACAGTTCTGTGTAGCAAAGTAAATTAAAATGTTCGAAATCAGCAAGATTAGAAAAATAAGCCTGCTGTTTCAACAAAATTAACATAATATAACATGTCATCTCACTTGCAACACCTGAAAATGTTTTCCATGCACAAGTTATTTAGCTAGTTGTGGAATCATAAGGCAAAAATTTGTATGTATGCTTGCAAATATGTATAACATAAATTTTTAGAATTTGCAAGTATCTGAAATTCTAAAGTATCTGTATTAACCCAGCTCTAGTCCATAGCGAAGAAATAGTTACAATAAAATGTATGTACAGATTTCATGTTTTGAAGTATAAATTTAAAACATAGAGAAACTTTAAAAAGCGAATATACTGGGTGATTCACATAAGACGTGTGCCCCTTAACAATTGGAATAGGCAACCCAACTTAGAAATTCGTAAATTAATAACGTTGATCTAATATGTTAATCCTCAATTAAACATATGCAATCAGAGGTAGCCTACTTCAGAATGATAATAATTAAATGTCGTGTCTAGGTTATGCTTCTAGCTGAAGAATAATTAGAAAATCAAGAAAAGCAGAAAACAAAAATTAGCAATTTTATATACAAATTACCATTATGAAAAATTATTTTATTTTCAACCATATATGTAATGACGTTATTACTAACTGTTTTGTAAGTTGGAAAATTGGCCTTTACCGACTGTTTCTTTCTACCCGGGTAGAAAGTGATCAGCTGATCACTTTCCGCCCTCCCGGGTGGAAAGTAACAACTTTCCACCTGGGTGTAATGAGATTAGCCACGCCCACTGTCATTAAATGACAGCTTGTCAAAATATTAATTATTATTATAAATGATTCATATTTATTTATATGCATGGTTGAAAATAAAATAGTATACAAACCTACAAACCTTGGTGAAAAGTTTAATTACTGTCTCGAGATATAGTAAACCTCGACTACGTCTCGGTTAACTATAATTATCTCTCAACTGTAACGAACTACTTTTCACCTCGGTATGTAATATACTATTTACGACTAGAAATTTCTAACTGTCACTTTTAACTAATAAGTAAACAATAAGTATTTGTGAACATATCTACCCTACTAGATAAAACAGTGTTTTTTTTTATTTACAGGCATTTTTAGTAGCTTTTGGAAATTGTATGTTGGGTTGCATTTGGAGATTTTAAGCGGCGCGTCTTACGTGAATCACTCAGTATTATAAATATTATTTGTGTTTTACTGCAATAACTGTCACGAGATATAAAATTGGAAAAAGTACAACTTAACCTCTGAACATTTTTTTATCCAAAGCTAGATATATTTTTTTTGTACAAAACATGACCTGGTAATAGCCTTTTTTTTTTAGTTATCTAGAGAAAGCATTTAAGAATAGTATTTCTATTCTGCTTGATAAATAATCGCATACCTTGAGAACCAAAATAATTGTATAATTTCTAGAATTACGTCCCGGATATCACCTAACTTCAAACAAAACATCAATCAAGGTGAAATAATAAATGTTTTATGATGTAGTAGGAAACAATATTTTATTAAAAAAAATTACAGGAATGTTGAAACTAAAACGTTTGCCCTGCATTGTGTGCACATAAATACATATTATTCAATTTCCTATTTTTAAAAACCCATCAGTGTATTTTCATCTGTAATCAACATTTCTAGTAATGTTTCATAATTTATCAATGATATGCAGCAGGGTTTTTAAAATTGAATTTTTTAGATGCCAAAACACAAAATAATCCAAAGGAGTCAAATCACACAATTTTGGAGGAAGTCAGTCTTTGCTAATTAGTGTATCATATGAAAAATTCTCGAAGATATTATAGAGTAGCTTGTACGATAATATGTCGTTAAGCACAATCTTATTGGAAATAACCGTTTTGGAGCTGATCAGAGAGTAGGTTTATAAATGGTTCAAGAACATTGTTGTTTCTTCACTTAAATTGTCTTCAAAAATTATTATTAGTTTTTTTGAGACGTGTATCTAGCCAGCCATACCCCAATTTTTATTAGATATAAATTGATTTCATTGAAATAACGTGTATTTTCAGTGCAATATGTTTAGAAATTTTATGCCCACTTGAGTGATATCATCGCTCCCTGTCAAGAAAATTCATATTTACAACTTTTAACATTATTAAGATGTTTTTGAAACTCTTGGCAGTATGCAACAATTTCTCATACATTATGCAGTATGTAACAATTTCTGATACATTCAAGTTTATACGGGTGCATTTTTGGGTCTTCTGAGAGTAGCTTAACTCCAATTGTAGAGCGAGTCGACCTTCTTACTGAATTGTTGGTTCTTCGTGGGCTGTATTTCATACATCTTCAATATTTTCAGTTGTATGGCGAGGCCTTTGTGTTTTTCGTCTGTGATCTATAGAAACTTTCTTCTTTTCTTTTCAAAGTATACTCGAACATGTGTTATTTTTAAAAATTACATACGACAATCTTTGGTGTTCTTATTTACGTATACTGATGGAATAATTTCATTTTCCAATTTCTAATTGTTAACTATTGGAAAAAATAAAAATTAATTTTTTTTCTTCGTACATAAACATTTTATAAGGAAAAAAAAACTGTAAAAATATATAAAATGTAAATAATTCAAAATAAAAATCTTATTATCTCAATTGATTTTGATTTATTAGAAAAATTATGTACATATAAATAAAATTAGGGCATAGAGAGAAGTATCTGAATTTGTTCCACCCTACAAACTTATAGATGGTAACAGGTATCTAGGCAGGCAGTTTTTGTAAATGAACAATAGGCTAGAAACTAAAAATGAAGGCACTATAAAGTGACAAAGGAAGTCCCTGAAAACCCCTTAAAATAGGCAACTTATCATTCTTACTGGAGGGTGGCTAAGAAATTATTTGAATGATGGAATCTATCAGCTGATAATTGCAATTGTGGGTAGGCATTTTGCTGCCTACTTTAAAACGTTTTCAAACAACAATTAAAATAATATTTGCCTCTGTAGCTCTGTTGGTAGAGCACTAGCGTTCAAAGGTCAAGGGCGGTGATTCATATCTGCAGAGGTGATATTTTTCTACATACAGAATTTTCATAATTTGTTAACATTTTTATAGATTGTTTATTGCTAAAATAACAAGAAACTGTTACTACAGTATAGTAGAGCCCTCCAGATAAATTTCTTTTCTATTATACATAAATACAACTGTTCAATTTTGTAGCAAGCAAATTTCAAAATTATATTAGGGAGTGGTTTCTGAATTACTTGAACTGTTTTCAATTTAAGATGACGCTATCCCTTTCTCATGGAAATGTTTACAGTCGTAAATCGTCCTGAACACATCAGAGATTTTTAAAAATTCAAGTGCGAGAATTTAAATAATATTCTTGTGTTCCAAGTTTCATTTTTGTAAAATGTGATGTAGAGCTTTTAAGAATCTTTCCAATTTTGGTGGTGAGTTATTACTTCCCTCTACTAGACTGACTATTTATTTTTGTTTGCTGTTGGCCGTTTAATTGTATAATTGAAAAATTCTAGAACCTTTTGTTCAAGTATAACTCCTCCCTTCTATATTCTTAACTTTAATTGAGTTTCGTATAAATTTTGTTCCCAAAGTTGTCGTTAGGTGAGTGTGTGTTGTACTATTATTGAATTAGAATATGCTGTTGTTTTATTGATTTTGATGAATGATTAATGGAGATATTAAGTCTGCTTGAGCGGCACAAATATAGGAACACCAGTTAGCCAATTGTTTAATTTAAAACAGCGTTGCTTATTGCATAGGTTAATCATATGTGATTGATGGAAAAAATTAACTATTTTGAGGGTGGCGCAGTGGTAAGAGTGTCAGGCTAGCGTTGCGCTAGTCTCCGGTACGAATCTCGCTGGGTGCTAGATTTCCCGGAGTTCGGTATCGAGCCCTGGTGACCATTCGTCGTTGGGCACCTAATTAACAAAGCTCTCCTCCGAATACTGACCTACGAGGTAGAGTAACAAGGTTCTATACGTACACACACATACACTATACACATGGTGCTGTATGTAGGGGCAAAAAATGGCGCACTAATCACGTGACTCGCATGCTAGTATTTTTTAGAATCTCTACAATAAAATGTCAAAATCGTCAGTTGCAGTATACGAGGTGTTACATTTCTTTGGGTCACCGACCATTTAACCTTCCGGAACTTTTTTGGGAGCACCCTGTAAAAATTTTTATATCATAGTTGAATTCCCTGTTCTTTTCTCCAGCTTTTTGGTTTTCTCCATTATTCCCGTATCTATCACAGTTTCCGAGTTATTTGAAGGAATAGCGATCAATACAAACCAAGTGTAGTTGAAATAAAGTTTTTTTTATGTTTTTTTTTTTGTTACACCCTGTATACTGCAACTGATGATTTTGACATTTTATTGTAGAGTTTCTAAAAGATAGTAGCTGTACTAAATTTTAAATAATTATCTCAAAACATTCGGGAGAAAAACGCAAAATTGAAACGTCGCCACCCTGCATATCGAAAATGGCGCATTTTTGATCATGTGTATATTAACATTTTTTTCTTATTTTTCACCCCCTGAAATATCTGCATGACATTAATTAACACCCTGTATAGTGCGTAAATAAACTAATATCGTAGATAATAAGCGATGTAAATAGTACGATAGTATCATAGATTAGGTTAGTTTAGTTAGTGTCACCGGCAACCGGAAACGTCAACCATATGCAACACCCATCGAAGTCCACAATTTTAAGCGCTAGGCAGCCTGGGTAGCTCAGTCAGGTAAGTGCCTGCTAGCTAGCCGGCTGATACGGGTTCGATTCCAACGGTCGCCATAGTATTATGGAGCCGATTTAAGTGCTAGCGGTGTTAATCAGATTGCCCTATAATTTTTGCAGTTGGTGTGTAGTCCATTTTCATGTATAGGGATGACTATATTTATTTCCCAATCGTCTGGTATCTTATATTGTTTCCAACCCATGTTGCATATATCTGTCAGCTACGATGTGACTTTTTGCCCTCCCCATTTGATAAATTTTGTTGTATCTCCCATTATACTAATTTCTTCTATGTCGTCTTCTGGGACAATTTCTTCTATTCTGCTGTGTCTTCTAACGCCTTCTTTGCAAAATTGTGTCCAAGCTTCTATTATCTTCCCTATTTCTGTACATTTTTGTTGTTTATACTTCTTATATGCTTGTTTCTTTGGATTCTTAGCGTTTTTACTGTTCTTGAGTTTTGTTCTTTTAAACACTGTACTTCTGTTCCAAAGTTCTCCTAGCTTTGTTTTTTGGCTTTTTGTAAAACTGTTTTAGCTTTGTTCCTTCTTTTAGTATATTCTTCTTTATCTTCCGGATTCCTTGTTTGGATATATTTTTTGCAAGCAATTTTCTTTTCTTTTATTTTAAGCCTGACCTCTTTGTTCCACTACCTTATTCTTTCTTTGCTGTTTGCTATTATTTTTTCACCGCAAATGTTTTTTGCTTCATCTAAGTGTCTGCTTAAGCTTTATCCATTTTACGTTTAATGAAGGATTGGTGTTTTCTAGTACCAATTTTGTTCATTCCTCATCAATTTGGTGTTGAAACTGTTTTTGTATTTCATTTTCTTTCAATATATCTACTCTGATTTTGGTATAGATTTTTCCTGATTTTTCTTCTTTTGGGATTGTCATGCTTGTTTTTGCCATTACTAACTTATGGTCCATGTTTAACTCACTAAATTACCATTAATTTCTTTCTTTTTCCCTCTTATACCTTTACAGTGTCGAGGGGGCCGGACACACCAAGCCGCAGAGCGGTCACCCATCCAAGTTGTGACCAAGCAGGCCTTTGCTTAACTTTATATTTCAGTATTACGTGCACTCCCACTCTGCTGTACTGCCGGTTACCATTAATTTATAAATATTTAAATTCTTATAAATATTAAGATTATAACAATCTTTCGTAAAAAATTGTACTTCCTTCCCAAAAAATCATATGATTGCCTTTAATTTAGTTTTCTGTGACAGTAGATTTTTTTATAAATTTTTATAAATGATAATCAGAGCTTTATTTGGCAATCATGATTACTTCAAAGTTCTCTTCACTTTAATTTATTGATAATATAAAATGAGTATTAATTTTTTTCCACGCATGCATCAGTCATCTTGAACTCGCGTTTATGTTCATAACTAGCAGGGTATTTGTGAACTCGAAAAAATGATTTATCTTAAGCTGCTGTGCTACTTACTATCAAAATTCAGTCAAATATTTTGTTTAAAAATTGGTCAAAACCATCTTGACAGTGAGTGTGACATGCCCATTTTGATGATTTGTATCTGTTTTGATAAGATTGCATCAAAAGTTTGATCATATTTGAGTTTTGTATATTGGTATTTTAGTAAACAAAGTGGAAATTTGCTACTGAACAATTCCTTTTCAAATCAGGATATTTTTATATCGTGTGTCTATAAACTGTCAACATCTCAGTTGCTTTCAAAAACAAATTACAAGTCTTAGATTCTAGTTATTTATGTATACTCTATTTCACTTTTAAAAAACCACCAACGTCGCATTATATCTTAGAAATACAACCGGCAACAATGTTTAGTGAGAAATATTTCAGCTTGACTTTTAGAGGTTATGATCAGTTATGATGTTATTAGTTCTGTCATCTTTCGCTATGACCTTTCGTTACCAAAGCATTTGACTAAAGCATTTTTTATCTTTCGATCTAATAAATTGCGTTTCTTACGTCCCATTTTTCCAAAAATGTTAGACAAACTGAATTTGAAAATTTATTCAAATCTGACAAATGATAATGCCAACCCTTTATTTCAAAAATCGCAATAATAGGGTAATTTTAATTTTGCCAACATAATTCAACAGGTGGTGGTTTTTTAAAAGTGAAATGGCCTATACCAAGTCAGTAAAGTTATTCTTTATCGAACGAGTCTGAAATTATGAGCCGAGCGAGCGAGGCGAGTAACAGGCGAGTTCGATAAAGACACTTTACTGACGTGGTGCATACAAAATTTTATCGCCAACCGTAAAAATGTATAATTGAAAAAAATAACTTCCATTATTTTCTATAATTAACTCGCGACAAAACTTTTACTGTTGGAGCTGTGACAGCAACAAACGATTTTTGTTTAATGTCAATGTCATGGTTATGTTGATTAACATTAGCGGCAGGTAAAATGCTTGATTTGTACAGTAAGATAAAGTGTTTGTTTACTTCCGAAAATCGCTATGGTAATGCATGGCTTTACTGACGGTTGGCGATAAAATCCATTAAATCATAGATAATGACATTTTGCAAATCTTGACATTTGGTTTTGTGTTCTGAATCTAATTACGAAATATGTTTCTGAAATCATAACCTACTGGGATGTTGACAGTGTATAAACACCCGTTATTTAAAACTGTGGAAAATATGATTTGAATTTTACAATGTTTATTTAATTGATGATGATGAAAGTTCTACTTAACAAGATATATCTTATTATTTAACTAAAAACCTACCTGGAAGTTAAGCATTCACTTACTTTTATGCGAACTGACAATGTTGTTACAAGTTACAAGTGAGATGATAGAGTGTTTGAGTAAAATATTGGACATTGGGACAGTGCTTTAAATATTTCGACAACCTTGTAGTTCTGATATCACGTCAAAACATTTTGTTCAAATTTTTGAATAAAATATGTAAGGGAAGGTTTGATAATGGGACAGTAGCTGTACAAAGGTACAAAAGATTGAGTATACAGATACAAATTTCTTAAATAAATGGTATACAGTGCTTTCGTAAAGTAGTGAATAAATTCAATAAAACATTTCAGAAGGGAAAATCCTCGGACACGTCAACCTTATTTTTTAAAAGTGCATCTTTCGTGATAATTATAATTTTACGATCTTCCTTTGTTTTCGCACTATGACGTCATCGACAATTTTTTTTAAATAGCACCCCATATTTTTGTTAACGAATTTGGATACAGCACATTTTTCTGAGTACGACAATGTCATATACGTATGACCTTGAAGAGGAAAGTTATTAGAGTAGACCATTAATAATTATCAAGGAAGCGCTGGAAACAAAAGACGGGTTTTTTTTGTCTTGGCTACTGTCAGGAAGTCAATGGTGCACAATTTGAATATTTAATTTAGCTGCTCCATGTCAATTGATGATGATGATGATTGTTTTTTGAATTTAATCATTACCTTAAATTTAGTATTTCGATAATTTTTCTCTTCAAGGTCTTTGACATTGTCGTACTCAGAAAAATGTGCTGTATCCAAATTCGCAAACAAAAATATGGGGTGCCATTTAAAAAATAAGGTTGACGTGTCCGAGGATTTTCTGTGAAAACCCTTCTAAAATGTTTTATCGAATTTATTCACTACTTTACGAAAGCACTGTATAAATGATTAAATTGATTAAATATAAAAAATATGTTACTCATTGCAAAACTAAAGGCTTTTGTGATTTTTATTTGAAGTTATTTAGGTTGTTGGTATAAGTAAATGAACCAAATAACATATCGTCGCTTGGCGGGCATAACCTTTTGTGCCAAAAACAATTTTCAAGGAGGAGCAAAAAACGCATTGTACCTACCTAATGCTCATAACATCATAACAGTCATAACTTTAATGTAGTATTATTTTGAAAATTATTTTTAAAAATTTTTATACACCATTTAGCACGTAGAAAGTTTTACCAAACACTCCAGAAAGGCCAAAATAATCGAAATAGACAAAAACCCTATTTCCGAACAAAATGGCGATATGGCCTCTTAATCCCAGCAAATCTAAAGTTAAAAAGGATACACTTCATATTTATTGTATGTAGTAATTTTAGATAGTTCAAAATAGTGGAAATGAACATTTTAACTCTTTTCTTATATTATTATACAGGGTGGTCCATAAGTAATGGTTCACAGACCAACAGTAGATTCGTGAGGTCAAAATATAACGATTTACATAAAATTACCTTAGTCCAAAAGTTAATATTTAGGGAGATACAGGGTGTCAAGGTCGAAATTTTAATTTTAATTTTTTGCTGCAATTTCTAAAGTTTTTGAAATATTTCTATGAAAATTGGGAAAACTACCTGTTCTGGAACGCGAAACAATAATCCGTCGTCAATTTTAATGTAGCTCTTAAAATAACTTTATTTTTCCTACAGCTAATACCTTAAAAATACTTCAACTTTTTTGTACTTAAAGTTAGGGCAGATCTAATCGAAAAAAACAATTTCTTCATCTTTTTATATAAAAAAGGTATACTATTTCAATGTCTCTAAAGTTAACGGTTTTCAAGATATTTGCGATTGAAGTAAGTGATGCTACATTTTATTCGTTAAAAAGAGCATTACTTGCGGTACACATTACATATTAAATTTAAAATTTTTTAATGTCAAATATAGCACTGATTCACTATTGATCTGTGTCCTATTACTTGTTTTTGACAAGAATATGTCACAATTTTTTGTTTTAAATGTAAGCCTACTGCGTTACAGAGTACTTAAGAAGTGAATAAGGCGCTGCATCGCTTACTTCAATAGCAAATATCTTGGAAATGGTTAACTTTAGAGATATTTAAATACATAGTATACCTTTTTTGTATAAAAAAGATGAGGCAATTGTTTTTGTCAATTAGATCTGCCCTAACTTTAAGTATAAAAAGTTGAAGTATCTTTAAGGTATTAGGTACAGCTAAAGTAAGGTTCTTTTAGGTGCTAGATTAAAATTGGGGATGGATTATTATTCCCCGTCGGAAAAAAGGCAATTTCACCAATTTTTATATGAATATTCCGAAAACTTTAGAAATTACAGCAAAAAATTAAAATTAAAATTTCGACTTTGACACCCTGTATCGCCCTGAATATTAACTTTTGGATTAAGGTAATTTTAGGTAAATCGTTATATTTTGACCTCACAAATCTACTGTTGGTCTGTGAACCATTACTTATGGACCACCCTGTATAGGTAGTGAAGGAAGATGATATTGTTGGAAGAGCATGAACAGTTTGCAAACATATTCCTTAATTTATAAGTTGAGAGGCTGAGAAAAGTCTTCTCTACCGTGGTTTATATACTATTTTTTTCACTACTAGCACCTTTATTCCTTTTAATTAATCATTTTTATATAAATAAAAAATAAAATGACAGATGCGTATATTTATTTCTAAATATCCACATAAAATCAAATAGCCTTGCTCGAAAACAAGGGGAGAGGTTAATTTCAATTGACATTTGGGTAAATAGTTATTTGTATGCTAAGGCCTCGGAATTCCATTTTAGCGTACCGAGAGAAAAATTGTCGCCGAGGCCGCCAAGACAATCTTGAGGGCGCTAAAGAATTTCGCGGCCGAAGTATACACAACATTTTTTGTGCAGCCGTAAAAAATACATAATAAAACTGACATTTTCATATGTCAACTCTCATGTGTCAAATAAGTGGCGTTTAGTTTAACGGCCGTTACTAAGGGTAACGGCCGTTAAAATATTTCGCAGCCGTTACTAAGGGAAATCGGATTTCGCGTCCTGTATTGCGTACGCGAAATGACCACTTCGCGTCCGGCTGCACAAAAACATATTTAAAATAGGCACCTGAATGCATAGCAATTGTTTTTATTATTAACCAGTAGTCAATAATAAAAAATTATTGACTACTAGGAGAGAAATTCATCTTCTGGGCTCGAAAATAAGGTCAATAATGACATCTTCTAATACTAGTAGTGAAAAAAATATTTTATAAAAATTATCGTAATGAAGGCTGTTTTAATAATCTTTCTTTCTTTCTTTCTCTTTTACCCTCTTATATACCTTTTTATGGTATCGAGGGGGTCGGACACACCGAGCCGCAGAGCGGTCACCCATCCAAGTTGTGGCCACGCAGGCCCTTGCTTAACTCTTAATATTTCCGTTTACGTGCACTCCCGCTCTGCCGGTTTTTAATAATCTAAAATATGTAAATTCAGTTTGTTCAACTTTTGGATTTATTAGCCCAATACTACCTTTCGTTTTTGTTAATATGACAAACTATAGCCGTAGTAACATTACAAATAAAAAGTGGTGTAACTTTTTGTTTCAGTTTTACATTTTTTTTGTTGCTAAGGTTGGCTTCATAGAAAATTGCAATAAAGAAAATATTTAGAAGAAAGTAAACTTACCACAACAAACTTTCAAAAAATATTTAATACAGCAAACATTTTATTAAATGAAAAATACAGTATAATTAAAAGAAGGTAGATAATGTAAATTTTAGTACCTATTTAATTATGGCTGCAGCTCTTCTGCTGATTCCTGTTGCCTCTTTAATATTAGGCGCGTTCAATGTACGTAGCGATTTATGTGGATCGCTAGCAGCTACTTTTAGGAGCGATTTATGTCTACTGAATGGTCACACGCGAAATCATAGAAACAAACAAGAACAACATAACCTTAAAATAATTTATTACAAAAATGGCTGGCCTTTGACTGGTAGCACCGCAGTTCATATTGCACTAATTTTAGTTAATTCAATAAAGATCAAAATAGCTAATAAATATATATGAAATAACCACACCTTTTTGTGTCACAATTGAGGTTATGTTTTCAAATTTCAGTATCGCTCTAAAAAGTAGCGTAAAATTTTTACGCTCCAAACTTTCCCTAGATCGATACCAACCGCTACTACGCATTGAACGCAAATGATACATAGCGCTTGCAATCGCTAAGTACATTGAACGCACCTATAGTATAAAGAGTGTCAGCAAAATTGGAGTGCTCTTATCAAAGCAAAGTTTATAAAGCCCCGAGTAGGCCGTATAGGATATTTAAGTATTTTAGTTGGAATTATAAATAGTACGTACTAGTGTCACAATGTAAACAAGCTTGTAAACTGTGAGTGTACTTTATAAAATTAGGCATCTGATTGGTCGAAAGTGTTGCATTTGTTATTGAAATTAGTTTGCATATTTTCCAGGGTTTTTGTAAGCCTGATAGCATCGTACTATTACTATATTACTTTTGGTTTTAGCAAGTAATCTAAATAAATTTAAACAAATAATTGACCGTTAGAATTTGATACAATTTTTTTCAATACATTTTTACTAGAGATGTAAATCATTTACTGTTTAGGCTAAAATTTTATTTTATAAAGAAAAAATATAGGAAATTTTATCCTTTAACACTTTGCCTGCGGAAGACGCCTATAGGCGTCCGCTTATGCCCCATTGTGTATGTGCTGGTCGCCTTACGGCATCCTACAAGCGTTTGCTTTAAATTGTCAGCAGCTTATAAACAAAATGCCCAATATTGCCAAAGTATACCATAACAACACTTTGGCAACACTCTAGGCCATGAAAAACATGATATTAATTCTAAAAATAGCGTCGCGTGTGGGTTGAGCCAAGTAAACGGGTTACGCAGCGAAAGTGTTTTCTACTCACATGCAAGAACTCAGAAGTATTGGTGGTGAAACACTTTTACATACCTTTGTCGTTGGATGCCAGTAGAACCCACTATGTGTTTGGTATATGACTTTGCCAAATCTTTGTACAAATGAATTACCTATGTATACCTATTGAATTTCCAAAACTAAATATATTGCAAAAAACATGAATGTAGTTCTTTTTTGTATTTGAATATTTGGTATGTTAATGTAAATGACCCAGATCACTTGAGTAGTAAATAAAGTGTGGGCAGATTCACTAATTTTAAAATGTGGAAAAATTGTGTCCGCTGTTCCCAACATTTCTTTGATCTGTTACCCTTTTCAGATCGATCCTTAAGTCCCTTCTCACATGAGTAAAATGATCATTTCCTCTCCTTAATTTGAATCCATCCTTTTAAGTGAGTAAGAATTAATAAGTTATCGACAAAAATATTAATGGTAATATCGATTTACAGGCACAAGCTCAAGCTCAACAGGGTGCAGGAGCAGGGGTTGCTGGAGCATCTCCCCAGCAACTACAACACATGTTGAGTCAACAGCAAACCCCAGCACAACACCAAAATCGAATGCAAATGCAAACAATGTTAGGACAACAAGGGCCTGGACAAGGACCTACCCCAGGACCCCCTGGTCAACCTATGACGCAACAACAACAACAGTGGTACAAACACCAGCAGCTACTAGTGATGCAACAGCGTCAACAACAACAGCAATTTCAGCAACCCCCTGCACCTCCATCATATCAGCAACGCCTACCTGCCATTCGACAACCTCACATGGCCTCATACAATAATACATTCTCGGAACAACAATATCCTCCGATGCAAGGACTGAAGCCTACTCCTCCACCAGTGCCATCCCCCCAAAGCGTAATGGGACCTCCACCTGGAGGTATATCTGTGCAACAGCAGCAGCAGCTTATGCAAAGTGTACGTAGTCCGCCACCCATTAGAAGTCCACAGCCGAATCCTTCACCTAGACCAGCACCGAGCCCTAGAAATCAACCGGTACCGAGTCCTAGGGGACCTCAGCCATCTCCTCACGATTTAGCGACTTCCGAGATGCTGCTTAGTCAAAATCATTCGTCTAGTTTACATCCCCATACCTCTCCTGCGAGCCAAAATCAAGATGGTGTAGAGGTACCTCCGATGACACCACAGGACCAACTGACAAAATTTGTGGAGCAGCTTTAGTGGTGAGTGCTGGCACAAATGCTGTTTCCTCGATCGGATTAATATAAGGTGGTGCTGTGTACCGTACAAATACAGACAATGGTTGTACTGTGTATACTTAATTTATTATGTAGTTGGCAGTGTGGCCGATTGTAAAATATGTATAATAAAAATAGATTTTAATACTGACTGGACACTATACCGAGTCCTGTTACGTGATTTTAAATATTGTACATATGTTTAATAAGCTGTATTATAATGTTAGTGAAATGTTTACCTATCATATGAATGATACCTAAAAGTATTTGGCTTTGCGAGGCTGTGTTATTTATCTAAATGGATTGTTACCTACGAAGGTACTGTGCATAGCTACGCACCGTTGCTATTTGTTTTTATATGCTACGAACGTGACAAGTTATGATAGTGATGCTGTAATATAGTAGGCAATTTTTACCGAGACTGTATGTATTGTATCGGTAGCTATTGTGATGGAGGCGTAGGCCCCTGATTGTTTTTATATCTATAATATATTTATAATTTATATATTGTCTTGTTTATCATATGTTACATTCCACGGCCGTGGGGTGGTGCTGGCATCTGACAATCGTGACTTCGCCAGTGCAATACTTACACCACTCTCCCTCCTTAATTTATTACTGAACATTTGAATCAACTAGAGTAATTAGTGTTAAGTATTATTCAAAGAAAATAAAAAAATATATAATACCTTTGTCTTTTATTTTTTACTTTTTTCACTTGTAATCCTACAGAGTATCATGTAATGTAATTTTTTTTGTACCAAATATAGATTGTGATTACTTAATCTCGTTTGTGTGATACATACCAAACATCATTACTGAATGTAACAACAATGAGAGCCGACTATGCATAGTCCAGTAATATTTGCGAAAGTAAATAAAGAGGTCGCATAGCAGTATATAATTTGCTCTTTTTAAAATCAAAGAATAGTTACATTAATTGTCAATGAAAGAGGGGGCAGAAAATATTGCATACTGTATGTCGATCGTACAAAAGAAAACGTCTCAATGTTCAAAGTTTTTAAATATTAAAGCTCAAAGTAAACAATACCAATGTGCAAAATCACAACATTCGAATTACTGAATCTTCAGAAAAAACCAAAAGAAAAATATACCAATAACAAAAATATATTTATTGAAAAAAGCACATTAACATATTAAAAGTAAATTTAGTAATTTTAGTTTGCCCCACCTTTTTTTGGTGTTTCTCAAAAACAGTTTATAACAAAGCGAACAGATTATAATGTACCAGTTAATCAACCGTTTTTTAGCAATGTTAAAATATGCAGAAGTTTAATTCGAGCAGATAAAACGTACCAAATTGGCTGTATGCATCAAATTAATAAACGTAGGCAGAAACTACTATTTTATTTTCAATATTTACATGTGTTCAATCTTCAACTAAAGATCTGGATTACCAAAACCATAAAAAATCCAGGTTATAACATGCATAATGTAAAAATGTTTAGTCGGGACTATGGTGGAATGCAAATCACCAATGACTTGAATTATGGAGATAAGTACCCTATAGATATTGAAACACAGAAATGATTATGTTTTGATTTGAAACAAGATTCTGCATCATCTGTTTATTGAAACAACATCGTTAACTTTGATGTAAAACAAAAGAAAAACAATAAACACAGGTAATACAAGACACCTGATAAGGTACCTCAAGATTGGAAACCGGTGATTGTTACTCCTATTTACAAAAAGGGGAACAAACTGGACCCGAAGAATTATAGGCCGATCAGCCTTACCAGCGTGGTTTGCAAGGTTATAGAGCGTCTCATTACCAATAGATTACTGGATTTCGCACTTGACACTGGCCTTATCTTGTCACAACAACATGGGTTTGTCCCTCCTAGATCTACGACAACTAATCTCCTCTCCACTACTCAGCAATGGATCAAAGACTTGGACAACAAAAGACCGACGGACCTGGTATATTTGGACTTTGCAAAAGCCTTTGATAAGGTGCCCCACCGGCGCCTGTTATACGAGCTTCATCACCTTGGAATACGAGGAAAATTACTATCATGGCTGAAGTCCTTTCCCACAGACCGAACTTTTCGAGTTAAGGATGGAAACTGCACCTCTTCCCTACATAGAGTGACTAGTGGAGTTCCTCAGGGGTCAGTTCTCGGACCAATACTCTTCATTCTCTATACAAGCTACATCGCCAGTAACGCGAAAACTAACTTCTCTATGTTCGCTGACGATACTAAAATATTCGCTAATCCACTGGACAGCCATGGTGATCTTCAGTTGAACCTTATTCGTGTTGCAGACTGGTCGAGGGATTGGTTGATTCCACTTGTGACGATCATCTGTGCGTTTATAATTTTATTTTTCTAATTCATATTATACCATATGAACAAAAATTATTTAGATAAAGGGTGGCTTTGGAATTCTGAACGTACCTTGCATGTTTGATTCATCGTCAGTAGTTGAAATTATATAGGTTATGTAAGCTAATCAGCTTGTCAAATAAAACTTAGTTATTAAACTACGGGTTTATTTTCAATTTATTACATTAGATGTTGAAAATGGCCACCATTCTCATGCAAACAAATTTACACGCCTTTTCATGTTTTCAAATGCGTTTCGTAGCATTTCGGGTGTGATATTAGCACATTCTTCTCTGAACAACCGCACACAATTCCGGACCACATTGAAAAAGTCAGCTTCCAAGAACACAAGATCAGGAAACTGTTGTCCAAATTCAACCAGGCAAGCTCGAGTACTGTACTGTATATCCATTCCATATTTTCAAGATTTCCATTACGAAAATAAGATTCAATGGGGAATGCCTAATTTGCTGACCAACTATTAGCCTTGCAGGCCAAGGCCTTTCCGTAGTGCCACCACGTTGATATTACAAATATATTATGAGAACATCATAAAAGTGTTGCCACCAAAGTTTCAAGTCGATCCACCCCCAAAAACCACCCCTTTACTCTTGAGAAATTTCGGAAGATTTTGCAGGCCAAGGCCTTTCCGTAGTGCCACCACGTTGATATTACAAATACATTATCCGAACATCATAAAAGTATATATATTATATATACACTTATAAACATGTACCTACCTACAGAAGGGAAACAATAATAATAATAATAATAATAATAATAACAGCAGTTGACAAAAAAGGTGACGGTTGCACGACGAGAGACATCCAAGATACAATGTGTGATGGATGTTCTTAAGGGCATTATCCGCCCTACATCAAAAATTAAGTGCATTATTAGCAGGTTTCGCGCTAACTATCACACGCTCTACCTATCTACAATAATCCTTATGAAGCGAAAGGCAGTAGATAGAGCTTGAGCTTTGTCTCTCGCCAAGAGGAAATTGGTTAACAAAGTAAGGTGGATTAAGGAGAATAACATCTTCAGCTTTAATCCTTCCTCATTTTTCGTTCAAAAAACGAAGCTCGTTGCAACCCACCATCGGTTGACGTTATAGAGACCTTCTGGAAGGGGATCTACGAGAATGCCATCCCTGTGAGAGACGGTTCCGTGCTAGCACAGTTCCGGCAGTATTGCGATGAACATCTTCCGCAAGCCGAAGAATGCCCTCCCATAACGGACATTGAGATAAAGCGCGCCCTCAGAGGAAAACGCAATTTCTCTGCCCCAAGAATTGACGCCATTAATAATTTCTGGTAGAAATCCTTCCCGTACGTGCACCCTCATCTTGCGAGGGTGTTTACTGAATTTATCTCGGGTCATGCAACTATCCCAGAGTGGCTGGGGGAGGGCAGAACTGTGCTGATCCCGAAATCGGGGGATTTGTCCAGACCCCAAAACTACAGGCCAATTACCTGCCTCAACACGCTGTATAAAATCTTCACCAGCATGTTATACGAACGTATCCTGAGCTCCATTGCTCCCGTATGGGAAAACATATATGAACAGCGAGGATTGAAGCGAGGCCATTCAGGTTGCAAAGACAACTTATTAGTAGACCGCTGTATATGCAGCGATGCAGTTCACTACAGACGCAACCTATCAATGGCTTGGGTGGATTATGCAAAGACGTTTGATACCACATCCCACGAGTTGATCATTCGCTTGTTGGGAGACCTCTACATCCACCCTGATATAGCGAGATGTGTAGAAAGTATGATGCTGCTCTGGAAGACAAAATTTGCCATAAGATCCGGCAAGGAAGTGGTATCTACACAGTGGATCACAATCCAGCGCGGTGTTTTCCAAGGGGACTCCTTGAGTCCGCTTCTCTTTTGCATTTCGCTAGGAACATCGTGAGACATCTAGATGTCGGAGAGTCATACAAGTTTTTGGGCATCCAGCAAAGTGGCATACAGGATGGGTCCGCTATAAAAAAGGCTCTCTGCAGCAAGTATAAATCGCGCCTCCGACAGATTTGGCGATCGCAACTGTCGGGTTAAGCCTGGAGTGTCTGCACGATCATGTCGTCCTGGATACATGTCACCGTGTGTTAAGGGGTAATGATCCGCTCATGTTGTTTGTTAGGTCACATGAGCAGGTGGGGAACGGGGCCTTTCTTTTTCAAGCGTCCCGCAGGGCTTCAGAAAAGCTCGGACTACAAGAGCTCTCACCAGATCGGCATATAGCCGACGGCGCTGCTAATCTTTTGGAGCATGTGACAACCGTCAGCTCAAGAACGAAGAAGGCAGAATACGATCGTCTGATGAGAGAACATATGGGAAAGGCGATACACTCCCAGTTCTTTCGTCATGTTGAGCGAGAGGGTCTTTCTCGAGAACTTACCTTCGCCTTCTTAAAGTCGGCCGGTCTGAAGTCCGAACTGAGGGGTTTGTACTGGCATGCCAGGATGGTGTGCTCAACACGCTGGTGTATCGTAATATCGTCTTTCAGGAACATCTTCCTACTGCCTGTAGAGCGTGTAAGGCCCATCCCGAGACACTTATGCATATATTATCAGCATGCCCCTCATGCGCTGTGTCGTTATACATCGGAAGACACAATGCAGCCCTGAGAGTGCTCTATTATCATCTAAGGCACTCTTACGGTATTGACAATGCACCTGTAATACCGTATGTCCCCGTTGAGATCGAGTCCGTGGTGGAAAATACCAGATGTCGTATATACTGGAATTATTCGTTTCCCACCAGGAGACAGCTCCAAGCAACCAAGCCGGATATAGTTCTGCTGGACTTAGATGTCAAATGTTTGTATGTCATCGAACTTTCTTGTCCAGCAGAACCTAACATCACATCTAAGGAGATCGAGAAGAGGGAAAAGTATAGAGATCTCCTGTCCGAACTTGGAAAATTGTATCCAGGACATAGAGTCAAGTTGGTCGTTTTGATTATTGGGATCCTAGGCGGAATAAAGGCAAGCTTCGTCCGGGAACTTGAGATCATCCCGGAATGCAGGTCAGTTTCGGCCTCCCTGACCTGCAGAATACAAAAAGCCGTTCTTCTTGACTCCCTTGACATCGCAAGGGCGCACGAGGTGGTGTAATCCGTACTCGCACATCACCGGGGTTTGGGATCCGAGCACATGGAAGGGCCCTAGAGGTGATGCCAGGTATGATGAGTCACCCGGCCTGAAGTTGGTGGAGCCTGTAGGTGATCTGGGAACCCTCCAACGTGAGTGATCGGGTGCTAGGTTCTGTCCTATGCCCGGGGTGAACGAAGGAGGGCTTCCCAGAGAGACCATCTGTCCCTAATGGATAAAATAATAATAATAAAAAAAAGGCACTCTTTATGCCGAAACAGAGGGATTTATGGTAGCCATTCAAGACAGAACTATAAAAACCAAAAACTATAGCAAATACATCTTAAAACAAGAATTACCAGATGACAAATGTAGAAAATGCCACAAAACATCAGAAACAATAGAACACATTACCAGTGCTTGTACTGAACTAGCTAAGGTGGAATACACAAACAGACACGATAACATATGCAAAATCATACATCAAGCACTAGTAAACAAATATAAGCTACAAGAAAACATAGAACCATGGTATAAATACCAACCGGATGCAGTGCTTGAAAACACTGTAGTGAAATTATACTGGAATAGAAATATCATCACAGACCGAACAGTCATACACAATAGACCAGATATCACATTAATAAACAAAACAACTAAAACCACATACTGCATAGACATCTCCATACCTAATACACATAACCTGCAACAAAAACATAATGAGAAAATTCACAAATATATACACTCCTCTCATAGAAGAAATCAAAGGAATGTGGAAACAAGATAAATTTAGTAATAATACCTATCATTCTATCAGCTACAGGAGTTATACCGAAACAAATCCATAACGCAATAAAACTGCTAGATGTTACTCCAGACACTTATGCAATACTACAAAAGACAGTTATCATTAATACTTGCACAATAGTCAGACGTTTTCTCAACATACAATAAAATTAGAGTTGCTTGACATAGTCCGCATTCTAATCATAAACTAGGTCTTTCGACCTATGAAAGTGAAATAATAATAATAATGCAACTACGTTTATTACGAATAATATTTAAGAACAATTCGATATTATAATTTCAATATCAAAGAAAGGTCACGAGTGAATTTCATAGGCGTCACATACATACTTTATGTAGATTAGAACTTTGCAAAATATATATTTAAAAAACTGCTTTAACCGTCAGTATTATTATATTTTATTTCTTGCAGCTTCTAATTTTTGTTCATTCATACTTTTACTACATTTTTTGTCAGTTTACGTCTTTGAATATTTTATATTCAAAGGTTTACGTATCCCGTATTCATTCTAAAAGGTACGCCACTGACCAGAAACATTCACCCGCCATTTGCATCAGCTATCTTGGCCTCACGTATGTTTTGTGGCCTCATTCCTGTAGTTTTATATTCTAAGACTGGAGTACTGAAAACCAAGACAACAAAACACTAGGTTTTAATAACATTATTGTAATTTTTATATTAAATAATTCCAGTTAATATTTTAACAAATTTACTTACTTTACTAACTAAATTTTAACTAATGTCATGCGAACCCCGCAAATTTTCAAACCGAACTATTTTTTAATTTGATATTAAATTTCCAAGCTCAAAATGACCTTTTTGTAGAAAGGAATTACCTCAGATCCTTTCACCTCAACCTAATACTGGACTAGTAAATGCTTAAACATGTAGCATAAACAAAGCAAAAACTCATTCATGTTCCTAACTGAAGGTTGCATGTTGTACTTGCTGTTATTAAATGTACTAATGTGTTGGCTGATTATTAAATCCAATATTTTGTCCTACTTTTCTAACCCTATTTAAAGAAAAAATTGTTTATTATAATTAATTTTTATTCAACGTTCATTTTTCAAACTTAAAATTGATTTTATATGAATATAAGTAGTTTAAGAAAAATAAAATATGGCACACATATCTTAATTTTAGTTATTGTAAAATGCAAATAAAAATTTTTAACATTAGGTACATAATAATTATAATCATATCGATTAACAGTTCAAGTTCTGTTCGAAAATTAACATCAAAATATTTGAAGTTCAGTTTGAATGATCCTAGGTTCGCACAATTCTAATTTTTACAAATGGTAACTCTGTATCTTTATTATAGTTAATACAAGTGTCAGTTTCAAACAAAAATTCGGTATTTTACACAACTAAAAATTAACACAATGGGCATATAACGCCAACAAAATGAAATGGGCTTCTAAGTTTTGCAGAAATGTGAATAAATTTTAAAATTTATTAGAAGCACATAACATTTTATTACAACATAAAAACCAGTTAAAATTCTTCTTTGCCTTTTATAAAATAGTCAGTCATCTTATTAACATCAACAAAAACACTTAAACATGTAACGAACTTCGTAAATAATACTGACCTGGCAATATCTTCTATCTGCCATTTTTTAGTGAAAATAAGTTGTTGGTAGATTTGGATTCTGTATATCTTTTTACAGTGTAATGGAAGTCTTAACTGAGAAAACATTTTAAAGTGTTAACTTACAGTTTCTTCCCTATGAATGACAGTAAAAATATAGTCAGCTTGTACACTCTAACCTTCCCCTTTATTTTTAATTGAAACATTTCTTAAGTTTTTCGGCTTTTGTTATATTCCTACTACATAGATGCATATAGCACTTAGTGCTAAATGCATTTAAAAAATCTTCACTTTCAGATACAAATTTCGCTTTTAATACACAGGAATTTTAAGTCAGATAGGCGAAATTAATCACTTTAATACAGTTTCTAGCCAGGACATTACAAATACTTTCAGTGATTTGCTTAAACAAAAATAATAACTTGGTTGATATGGACACAGAAACCAAAAATAAAAATGAAAGTGGATATTGAAAATAGAAACCAGATTAGTACGAGATTTCCAGATATTTTCAATTTGGGAAATGTCCTAATTTTGCTGAAATTAATGTCGGAAAATAATAATATTCATGATACAACGTTGAATTTAGTTTCACTTGAATCTTAGATTGAAGAGTGCAACTTAGACGAAAGTTTTATTATTAATAATAATAATATTATACCAAAATGGTTGCCGAGATGAAAATATTGTTCCTTTGGGTATTATTGGCTGTGATGATTATTCTTCTCTAAATGGAATAGAGGACCAAAAGAATGATATTAGAAATCTGAGACTGAACAAAAAAAAAATCCTCGTGCCACAGTAATCTTCACAGAAAAGTTTTGATAACAGTAGCACAAATGGTTTATCAGAACAGAAATAAAAGCTCAGGGTAGACAACGAAAATAAAAGGATTAAATAGAATATACCAAGATAAAGGACATTTGTAGATCAAAAGAGTGAGATATTGTACAGAGTTTACAGAAGACTGCAAGGAAGATTCTTTAATAAATTTTCTAATATGAATCGAGATTAGCGAAAAATTTTTAAAGCATTGTATTTGTTTAAAAATTCAACTTTAAAATAAAACCAGAGACCATTCAAGAAGAAGAAACACTTACACCTATTATTTCAGTAATGGAAACGAAAACCAGCAGGTATGCCATACCAAGTTAATTAGATAACTAATCAGTATTGGGTAAACAATAGTACTTATGGTATGGCTAAAGATGCTTTTACATGAATTTTTATCAAGGGTTTTGATAAGAAATGATCTGCTGAAAGAGTTTTTTGAAGGCTTACTCAAACTTCCTTTGTACTACTGTGGTCCCTATACATATACTTACTAAAATGATATGTAGAGTACCCGTTTCAAAGTATGAATCAATTGTATGGAGTTTATACAGAAAGCTTCTGCAAAGAAAAAGGTTTAGCTGTGTTAGAGTGCAAAATGTTTTTTAACACCCTAACTATATTTCGAAGAAAGATCAACGCAATGTATGCTTTCCTTTCAAATATGGAAATGTCCTGAAGGAGCAACAGAGAACTTATACCCAAAGAAAAAAATATAAAACAGTCGAAAATTGGTGATAAACTACAAACAAAAAGAGAACTTACAGTAAATACTGACGATTGATTTACAGGCTGTGAAACTATGCCCCTATCTTTCAGCTAAGAAAATATATTTCAAAAGAAAACTTTACTCGTACAATTTAAAATTTTGAGTTGTGTTTTGGTTCTCCGAAAATCAGAATAACCAACTAAAAGTATGAACATTCACTACCGGCATTATAAATGATCTGGAAGAAAACTATATTATTCAGTCAAAAAATCATAAAACCACAATAACATACTGATTAACATGTTGTAAAAATTTTGTGATACACCGTGATAATATCGTTTTCCAAAAAAAGTGTAACTCGGTTCAGTGTTGTTGAAAGATGCCTTAGACATCGAGAAATTCACTTGCCTAGTGACCATAGAAGTTAGAAGAACACCTAAGCATGAATATAGTGGATTACAAATTTTTCAAAAAAAGATTTTTCTTTATCTCAGTGATTAAGGTGCATTAAATAAACCCAAGGGAACAATCGAAATCAAACTTGATTTTAAGGAGAATTAGATCGGACTTCCTATTAGATATAATGCCTTCAATTTTAAATTATCCACCATTAACCTAAAATTAAAAAAAAAAAAAAAAAAAAGGTGGAAACAGCATTTGCAGAAGCTAAAATTTGTTCTTCTAAAAGACATTCATTGCATCTATGATAGCATTTTACATGTAAAGAATGATATTTTTCAATATAAGAATTATATCTCTTATTTTTTCCTTGTGTTTCATTTTCTTATTCAACTATATATAGCATAAAGATATGAAGTTTTTTAATTTGATATTCTTATTCTTTTCGTAAGTTTGAACACAGTGCAATTCAAAATCTCCTATATGTTAGAACATTGAACTCCAAAAACTGCAAAATTCAGAAACAAACATTTTTTCCTAAAATTTTTTTATATTGGATCTAATCAAAGTATTTGGCAGAAGAAAATAATGAGAATTATTCTTATTGAGAAAACGTAAGTATTCTGTAAACTTAAAATAAAAACACTTAGGAAATATTGCGAGGTCAGCTGCAATATACTATTAGTTATAATTTTATTAGTAACATTAAAATTTAACCCAGATACTAATTTCTGCAAAAAATAGAACTACAATTTGATATTAATTCTAAAACACCAGAAAAAGTTTAAGAAAGGCAATTCTTATCATCAAACCTCTGGATTGTCATATATACATAGGCCTATTTATTACATTTATAATAAAAAAGAACCATTTTTAATTAAACATTAAATATTTGTTTAATACACAGGGTGGTTCAAAAGTGCACGGCACCATTTTAGGGATGTGTTCTCTTTTCTCTAGCACACAATATTACGATTTACCTAAAATTACCTTAGTCCAAAAGTTAATATTTAGGGAGATACAGGGTGTCAACGCCCTGTAAAGGGCATGCCACTCTTTAAGAAGAAGAAGGGTGTCAAAACCGAAATTTTAATTCTAATTTTTTGCTGTTATTTTGAAAGTTTTCAAAATATTGACATGAAAATTGAGGAAACTACCTTTTTTGGGACGAGAAATAATAATCAGTCCTCAATTTTAACATTGCTCTTTAAATAACCTTATTTTTGCTACACCTAATACCTTAAACATACTTCAACTTTTTTATACTTAAAGTTAAGACAGATTTAATTGAAAAAAACAATTGCCTCATCTTTTTTATGCAAAAAAGGTATACCTACTAGTTAAATGTCTCTAAAGTTAACCATTTTCAAGATATTTGCTATTGATGTAAGTAATCCAACATCTTTTTCATTTTTAAAGCATTCTGTAACGCAGTAGGTTTCTATTTAAAACAAAAAATTGACATATTCTTGCCAAAAACAAGTTATAGGACACAAAGTAATAGTGGACCAGTGGAATATTTGTCATTAATTTTTTTTGAGATTTTAGTGTAACACAAGTAATGCTGTTGAAGGACTGAAAATGTAGCATCACTTACTTCAACAGCAAATATCTTGGAAACGGTTTACTTTAGAGACATTTAACCAGTATACCTCTTTTGTATAAAAGGGACGAGGAAATTGTTTTTTTCAATAATTACATCTGTCATAACTTTAAGTACAAAAAAGTTGAAGTATTTTTAAGGTATTGGGTGTAGCAAAATTAGGGTTTTTTTAAGAGCTACATTAACATTGAGGACTGATTATTATTTCCTGTCCCCAATTTTCGTGTCAATATTTGGTAAACTTTTGAAATTAAAGCAAAAAAATAAAATTAAAATTTCGGCTTTGACACCCTGTATCTCCCTAAATATTAACTTTTGGACTAAGATAATTTTATGTAAATCGTAATATTTTGTGCTAGAGAACACATCCCTAAAATGGTGCCGTGCAATTTTGAAACACCCTGTATAGTGAAAACCAATTTCATATTTTACTTAACTTAGGTATGTTAAAACTGAATTTTCATCTATGTAAGTAATACGATTAATTATTTAAACACATATGTGAAAATCCAGAGATTACTAGATACTCAACGGTAGTCTTAAATACAAAACATAAGTAACATTAAAAATTTATGACTCCAACTTAAATTTAACTACAAGAGAAAAATGATCGGATCCAAAGGCAAAATTAGGAATTGTCACTCCTTTCAGCTGTCTTTGTGTAGGAATTAAGTAACGTGAAATTAATTTTAATTTATCTTCCGTAATTAAATCGTGTTCATCCTTTGTGCCACTAATAAGAAAATAAAAAATTTATATTTTATAAAAATAACATAAGAATCAAATACCTGTAGAATATATAATCAACAGTTATCCACCTATCTTGAAAGGTAGTTGCTTCAATATCATCACCATGCCGATGTTCATACGAAGATTTAAGAGCTAAATCGTGTGATAAAGTTCCAGTAGAAAACAATCCTCTATTAACAGTCTTTGAACTTTTAGTGTTCACATATCTTTCAGTGTGTTGTAGATATACATGTTGTAATTCTTCGTCACGATTTAAAGTAACATTTTCTTTACGTTTTTCAACTAAATCTACATGCTGACACTGATCTAATAAAACAAATAATAATTAAAAACACATACATATAATAAATAGCAAATATCTGTCAGATAATGGAAAATAGAAATTTTATAAATGGAATTTAAGCAAAAGATTGACATGTAAAAGTAACAACTTATCTTCAATTTAAATTTAAATTTGTATAGAAAATAAAGACCTATCTGTCTTTAGTTTATTAAAATTTATTTTGTTATGTGTAGTACATGTATTTGTTTTTATTTGGAAATTTGTAATGTTTACGAGGTAAATATGAAGTATGATGCTAAACGTCTTCCTAGGATTTTTCCTTTTGTCGCTCTTTAATGCGGCGAGAAAAAGGCAATCGAGTGGAGGCAATAGGGACACATACAGAGAAGGAGCATTATTAAGCTATCAAAGGAATTACAGAAATATAACACAGACATAGCGGCATTACAGGAAACGAAGCAAAAAAGAAACAAAATATCAAAAGTAGAGGAATATGTGGTTTTGAACGGCGGAATTAAGCATAGAATGTTTGGAGTAGGTTACGTGGTTAATAGTACCTTGACTCAATAAATAATAAACTTTAATCCAGTATCAGATAGACTATTCAGTTTAAAAATAAAAGGTAAATACAAGAATGTAAGTATGATCAATGTTCATGCCCCCTCCATCAATAAAGATGAAGAGGAGAAGAGTGCTTAATATGAAAATCTAGAAAACCTCTATCAAGAACTGCCAAACAAGTAGTACCGGGTGATCATCGGAATTTATAATTAGAGGAGGCTGTGATTGGTGCTATTTTATGCTGTGTGGTTGGACACACTGAGAAATTAATAATAAATTGACAATTGTTATATTTGAGGTTATGCTCGAGCTTTGTACGACCTTTGACGATATAGTAAACATTATTTTGCTGAAACGCAGAAATAAAATAAGTTTGACGAAAAAATTGCAATTACTTTCAGTGAGAAACATTTTATGTTGAATATCAAACATTTTTAAAAATAAATGTCACAATTCTGACACTTAAAATTTTTAATTTCAAACTGCAAGCCTGTGTTGCCAACTTTATGGTAAATATCACAGCCTGCTCTAATTATAAATTCCGTTGATCACCCGGTATATAACAGTATTAGGCCGATATGGGTAATACAGGGTCCGGCAGTGAAATGGGATGATTTCAAAATTTAATTATTTTTGAAAGAATGAATTTTTTATTAATTTATGAGGTATAAATAGAAAGTACAAGAATATTTTCTAAACACTACGTTCGCCAAATGGCCTCCATTGAAATTTATGCATTCTTGGAGTCGGATCTGGAAGTTTTGCATGACCTCACGCAGCATATTGATGGGTATTGCTTCAAT
Organism: Melanotus villosus; assembly: GCA_963082815.1. Classification (NCBI taxonomy): domain Eukaryota; kingdom Metazoa; phylum Arthropoda; class Insecta; order Coleoptera; family Elateridae; genus Melanotus; species Melanotus villosus. The sequence continues at coordinate 49,440,517 of OY720421.1, read as the reverse complement.
CTCATCCCGGATGCGTTGTTGTTAATAATAATAATAATAATAATCTTTATTAGAAACAGCAACTATTTCTAAAGGGCGGAGAATCAGCACAGTGCTGCTTTTCATCACTGCCCGGCTTTTATTTTTAGGTACTCCCATAAAAAAAGTCACAAGCCGTTAAATCGGGAGAGCGAGGGGGCCAATTGATATCCCCGTTTAGAGAAATGACGAGGCCCGGGAACAAAGCGTTCACAGCATTAATTGAAATTTTTGCAGTGTGGCTTGTTGCCCCATCTTGCTGAAAAAGTGTGTTTTCATTCACATAAATTAAACGGTAGGCCGTGTTGATGGAGAGGGGCCAACGACCTTCGTCCCCACCACCACCTTATGAGCTCTCAACCCCACCTCAAATCATCTCGTTTCACTGCCGGTCCCTGTATAACAGACGAGGATAAGTTTTATGGGTAAGGCGCTAGCCGAGCCTATAAATTATCCGAGTCTGTTATACCCATATCGGCCGTATGTTGTTTTATAGTTTTTGTGATACCTACTAAAGAATTAAATGAATATCCTATTTTGGCGAAATTATTCATAACCACAATGACAAACTTGGCGCAAGTAGCTTTCAGAGTGCTTTTGTTGTGTAACGTTTGTTTACAAAAATAAAAATAAATAAAAAACATGGAATGTGAAAGTCGTGAGTGTTTCTTCTGAAATTTATCAAGAAATTTTCGATGAAGCGGCTGCAGCAAGTCAAGATTTACTGCCTTCGAAAATAAAAAATAGATACAAAAAGGAATATGAAGATTTCATCAAATGGAGAAAAAGCAAGAGAATTGAAGGTGTTAACGAAGACATTTTACTGTGCTATTTGTTAGGACTGCCAAAAACTTTTGCCCCAAATACCATGAGATCGAAAAAAAAATGATTCTGAGCAGGCCTTGACTAGTACAACACGATTGGCTACACTGGTTCTAGAATGCCTATGAATTATAATGTGACAGTGACATTTCAAATAAGTCAGTTTTGCAATCTTGTTTCCAGAATTATTTAAGTTTATCGTTGTAATACTAGTGAAGGATCACATTTTAAACACCTACTCTAACATGTATTCATCTTAGTTTTTAGTTTGTTCCCTAAATAAATACTGTTTTGTGTTTTAATTTATTTGACATTTATTAACCTCTAACCTAATGCCACATTTTGAAATCAGTCTTGCCAATCGTGTTGTACTAGTCAAGGCCTGCTCAGAATCATCTTTTTTTCGATCTCATGGTAGTTTGTGGACAAAAATTTTAATGCTGAAAACCTCCATGAAAATATTGACATTTCTAGGTAAAAGTCACATTAAACTTGTCATGAAATTTATTATAGGAATAATGTTTTTATAGGTATGGAAAAGTGTTTAGCTTTTTGAAAAGAAAATCCGAGTCCTACAAACTTAAGAAAGCAAAGGTGTTAACAGCCGAACAAATTAAAACTTTTTTTATAGAAGCACCGAATTAATATTATTTTCTGTTGGACAAAGTGATTTTATTGTTTGGAATATATGAAGCTTGTAGACATGAAGAACTTGTCATATTGTCTATTGATAACATTGAGGACACTGGTAAATTCATAATAGTCACCTTGCAAGACACGAAAAACAAATCTTCAGGGAGATTTACAATTACAGAAGAAGATACGCCCTTCAAGGGCTGTGATTTATACAGAAAATATGCAACGCTTATTAGACCTTCCAGTTTGCAGAGCCGTCGTTTTTTTTGTCGATTATAGAAAAGGCAAATGCACTAGACAATTCGTAGGAGTGCACAAAATAGGAGGGATTCCGAAGATCGCAGAATTTTCAAAATTGGAAAACCCTGAAAATTTTTCAGGACATTGTTTTCAGAGGTCTAGTGCTACCATGTTGGTAGATAATGGTGACCTTCTTACATAAAAACAACTCGGAGGCTGGAGATCTTCAGCGGTAGCCGAACAATATGTCGAAGAATCGATTAGTAAGAAACTCAAAATTTCTAAACACTTTTTTAGTTCACAATCACAAAACCCAAAAATTTGTGCAAATAATGAAGAAAGAAAAAACTATCCTGAGAAATTCGTCATTTCAGGAAATTCAAATTGTACTTTTAATTTTAGTAGCTGTTCACACTCACACGACAAAAATAGTTCTGTTTGAATGTTTTATTAATTATTATGGTACTATTAACGAATAAAAATTGATAAAAAACGTTGTTGCTGATGGTATTGTTGTTAACAAATAATGGCCATTGCTGTTAAATTTTAACGGCCGTGGCTGTTATCGATGGCATAAGGCCGGTTGTCCTTTGGATGCGTTTTCGTCAGAATTGCATTCATCAGAAATCGGACGAATAATTTCGTCAGATTTCGCATATGTGGCATCGTCCACTGGACAAGTTTCTGCATGGTACGAATCAGTTAGTGATTTATCAAACCAACATATAAATTGTTTAATAATGGATGATTATCTTTTGGGAAATAGTTATCTTGTTAGACGGCGATTAAAGTTAAAAAGAAAAAGTGTTGGGTTAAAGATATATTATTTATTATTATTATTCAGCTTTTAACAGGCCATTATGGCACATAGCTTGTCGATGAGGACACACCGAGCCGTAGTGAGCTGAGCCTGGATCGAGTCACCCGTCCAAGTTCTGACCATGGGCACCGATGCTTAACTATGTAGATGTAGAGCGATGCGCCATGCCATACTCTCTACCGTACTGCCTCCCCTAAAGGTATATTAGCAAAACAATAAGAATTGGAAGAATTTCATCTTTTATATGTATAATGATTTAAAGAACGACGAGAATAGGGCTTTCTTTAATTAATCAAACAATTTTTCAACATCCATTATATCCAAGCATTTATTTCTACTTGGCATGTCAGATGTCATACAAATCGTAACTATCGTCAGAACAACTGCAAACAAATCCCATTTTCTTCGGATAGATCGCACATCGCCTATTTTCGGCCGAATTCGGGCGAATGATTTCGGACACAGTACACAGTGTACGACCTTCAATACCTTTCACTGAAATGAGATCATTCGTCCTTTTTCGTCCGATTTCTGATTAAGGCAATTCGGACGAAAACGCATCCAAAGGACGACCGGCCTAACAGTCATGAAAATACTACAGATATAACGAAATAACAATCAAGTATCACGAAAAGATAATAGCAGGCGATTTTAACCCTCAATTGGCCCTAGAGAGAAACTTAAGGATCTCAGCGACGTATTTTAAACATAAGGAAATCCATAAGGGTGCCTGTAGGTCACCGGGCAGCCATACACTGCAGTGCAAAATGTACCTACCTCATGTTAATTTTGTTTAAAGTAGCTTTATTTGATTTTGCGTAGATATTATTTATGTAGTGTTATTGAAATTGAAATTTTCTGTGTACATAACTGACTCTGAATGAAATTCAGAGGAAAGTAAGGTAAAATTTCATAAACAATAAATTGTTACTGGTGCCAAATTATACCTACCTATGAAACAAATGACTGTTTCAGGCATATCTCTGTGACAATCTTAGTTAGTTTAAGTAAACATTTAATTTTGTTCTTTGTTAGATTAGTTAATGTAAGTGGAAAAATGCCTCGCGGTATTCAATTGTCAGAAAGAGAAAAAGCTCAAATCAATGCACTTCGAATGGCCGCAAAAAGTTATGCATTTATCGCTGCACAACTAAATCGTTCCAAAGGAGCAATTCAAGATTATGTAAGTAGGCGCAAAGGAAGCCCAAAAAATTTACCAACATGGACGCTCGTCAATTTTTAAAAGTGGCTTCAAACTCCACAATTACTGCAAATCAAATTAAATCTCTTAAATGCAATTTGACTGTTAGTAAATGGTCGATCAATCTTGTTATTAATTCAAACCCAAATTTTGCCGCGCAAAAATGCAATGTGCACCCAAGTTAACAGATCATCATAAACGCAAAAGAGTAGAATTTGCATACGAAAATATGGATGCAAATTGGAATTTGGTTATTTTCAGCGATGAAAAGAAGTTCAATTTGGATGGCCCTGACGGATACAATAGCTACTGGCATGATCTAAGAAAAGATCCTCTTTACTTTTCCAAACGAAATTTTGGTGGAGAATCTGTAATGGTATGGGCTGCAATATCGAGAGATGGTAAAGCCAATGTTGCATTCACCTCTTCCAAAATGAACAGCCAGGAGTACATTCAAGTATTGAATGACCATCTCTTGCCTTTTATGCAGAGAATTGACAAGGAAAATTTAATTTTTATGCACGATAACGCTCCCATTCATATAAGTCGTGCTATGAAACAATGGTTAACCAAATATAATATTGTTGTTATGAATTGGTCAGCATGCAGTCCAGATGTTAACCCCATAGAAAACCTATGGGGCATCTTGATGAGAAGAATTTATTCAAATAATTGGCAGTATTCTTCAAAAGAAGAATTGAAAATGGCCTTTCTGGAGACGTGGGAAGGAATTGAAATTAATTTAATTCAGAAATTAATAAGAAGTGTAAAAAACCGAATATTTCAGTTAATTAGGTGAGATGGTAATCCTACTGATTATCAATGTTAGCTTGTTGATATTTTTTTATTACTGTTCTTAGAAGTAGGTATAATTTTGCACCATGTGATATTACTCAATAAATGTTTCATATTAACTAAACGAAAATTTTAATCTACATGTTTATCGATATTTTTTTAGTTTAAAATAAATGTTTTCTTAATTACGGTAAAACTTGTTACTTTACTAAAAACCAGTTTTTAAGCAAAAAATACGAGGTAAGTATATTTATGCACCCCAGCATATATTAGTGGAAAGAAATGAAGCATGAAGCATGGTAAAAGATGTAAGGAGTTATAGAAGAGTGGATGCCGACGCGGATCACTTCCTTGTAAGAGTCAAAATAAGGATGTCAAGATCAAGGAAGATAAAGACAAGAAGGTACAAAGGAGTTACTGAGCACAGGCAGCAAAATAGAACAAGAATGGAGTGTATTAGAAAACATTGGAGATGCTATTGGAGGATAGAAATGACAATCGAAAGGCAGCATGGTTTGAGAACGAGTGCAAAGAAGCTATCTTAAAGAGAAACCAAACTAGAATAGTTACGTTAACAAACAAAAAAAAGATTTACAGAAAAAAAAGGCATTATACAGTTTTTCTAGAATACTGGTTTGCCTTAACTATTTTATAACAATAAGCATCAATATAATTATATTAATATTAATAATAATAATAATAAGGGACAATAACAATAATAACTAGGATAACTTTCTAAAAGTCTATTACAAAAGAACCAGTAAATATTAGGTCACGCGTCTTTGATCTAAATGTAGGAACACTTAGTCCAAGTAGGTCTCTAGGTATTTGATTATAAATCTTAGATGCTTGGTAACTAAAAGATTTTTTGAACGATTCAGACCTATAAATTGGGATACTTAGAGTTTGGTTTCACCACAGCAATGTGTGAAAAAACTTAGTTCGTAATTTGGGGATGAAGCACCATCCAAAACTATGGTTTACAAACGGTTCGCAGAATTCAAGCGTGGAAGACCAACGTTTGATGACGATGTTCGCGAAGGTCGTCCATGCACCTCCGTTGTCACGAAAATATCGATGCTGTGCGTGAAATGATTTTAGCAGATCGGCATGTGTCATATAGTGAGATAGAGGCATCCTTAGGCATTGCGGCGAAACAAATACATAAGATTTTGCACGATCAGTTGCATGTCAGAAAGCTTTGCAGTCATTGGATCCCTCACAATTTGAAAGACGCGCAAAAACAGGCATGTGTCAAGTGGTGCAAGGAAATGCTAAAAAAATTCGACGGTGGTCGTTCAATTTCTGTATATAACATCGTAACAGATGATGAATCATGGATATATTCATATGAGCCTGAAACTAAACAGCAATCGACTGTATGGGTGTTCCAAAGTGAACCTAAACCAACAAAAGTGGTGCGTTCACAAAGCTTTTCGAAAAAAATGATTGCTTGTTTCTTAAGAGCCTATTGGACATAAAACCATTTTGACAATTTTCTCAAAAAAAATCTTATGTGAGGGTATAAAACTTTTGCACGGTTAGAAAGAGAAAAAAAAGGACTATCTACTGCAATTGTCAAATATGCAAGTTCCTATTTAAAAAAAAGAGCGATAACGTCACCGTAGAAAAATTACTGTCGCAAAAAAAAATCGATTCCTCTTAAAATATGCACCGTAATTTAAATCGCTATACCTGTCCGAGCGTTTTGCCAAAAAACAATTATTTCAGGAGATATTGAATTTGTTCCATACTTTTGTACCACACTGTATATGATGCAGAACATTTGAAGTTTATAATACAAATTGTATCGATATTAGGACGTCCGTCAACGATTAAACTACAGTCTATTTCACCTAGGATTTGGGTTGTGACATCACCGCGCTGTTGATAAATTCACAATCCAACTCTACTTCATCTCTTTCTAAACTAGGTTTTCATTACCTACTGCGCATGAACGCGTGTCCAGCTATACTTTTTCTGAGCGGGGCAAGTTGACGTCACAACCCAAATGCTAAATGAAAAATACTGTATAAGTTTATTATTTAATTATAATTTTTACACAAAAATAATAACCGCTAGCGTACACAAAATCTTCACTAGGCTAGTGCTATTCTGGCTAACGACGGCCAATGTTGTCAACATAACCTAAAAATTATAAGCTGATATTGTGATTGTAAATTCTAAAGCTTGTAGTAGACATTGTTCTTGTTTTCCATTGCCGAGCCTTTTGTAATTTTTTTTTAAACGGACAGTATATTGAAGCTAATCACCGTTATAAATTTCTATAATTTGCTATCTCACAGACATAATACATTACATTATCAAAGGGTAGAAATAGTTTTTAAAGAGACGACACTTAGTCAGAGAAAGACAGTTAATACTCTTGTTTAATTGGTTTTTATTTACATTTCAATTTTAGTGGTTACTAGTGGTTGAAATGCGTGTATGTATGTACCTGACTAGTACAACACATTTTGTACCAAGCACTTGTGTTATTGTGTAGTTGTGAACTCTAATTATATAAACTTGCAATACTTTTGTTGCTATTTGCTTTGGCACCCATATTAACGTTTATAAATTACATATAGGGCAATAAAATACCAAAAACCTGTGTTTCAAGGTCACAGAAATCTCATTGAAAACATCAAAAGTACTGACACAAATATTGCCTCTTTAAAAACTATTCTTAGGGCCGGTTGCACAAAGCTTTTGTTAAATTATCGAATGATCAAAGTTGACAAAACAGCATCATTTTTTGTTTACTAATGTGTTATTTGCCATATGCAATCGAATTTTGATTCGATTTTGTTCACTTTAACGAATGATTAATTTGACCAAGCTGTTAAATCATGTTTGTGCAACCCGCCCTTAGTCTCTGACATTATTACAAACCTGTTATTCCTAAAGTTGGTGGCAGAAGATATTTTCCAGTCGCATTATCAACAGTGGTATTTGTTCTTGATAACGATCTGTTTGAAAGATGTTCATATTTCAAAATACCACGTGTTATTAACTTATAAACGGAAGAATCTGGTGTTAAATTAAAATCTCCAGTTATAATTATTGGAAGATGTACATGGGATCCACTGAAACAGTAATAAATTTTACAAATGTAATTAACTAATATAAATTTCAGAATAATTAAATACACATTTTTAATTACTGATTATTATGGACCGGATTTTAGGTGATGAGTCATCCAAATAGGTAAAAAATTACTTCAAAAACTCGCATGAAAGTCTTCATCACTAGACAGGGTATCAATGAAACTTGGGGCACCCTTATATTTTTATTATTTCTTAAGACATCAAAATGAAATTTGGTATATGTATTAGGGTGGCCCATAAAAAATGAACAACAAACATCAACTCTTATTCACTAAAGTATAGATCACTATGAAGCAATGTCTTTCGCCATCTTTCTGCAAGAAACTCAATGCCACGACGGTACCATGCTGGATCTTTCGAGGTAAAGAATTCTCGGCATGCAGCTTCAACTTCTTCAACTCTTGTGAAATTTCTTCCATGCAGGAAGTGTGCCATCGATCGGAATAAGTGGTAATCTGAAGGTGCAAGGTCTGGCCTATAAGCTGGATGAGGTAGAAGCTCTAAATTCAACTACCTAATTTTCTGCCGAGTTTCAATAGCAGTATGGGGTTGGGCGTTATCTTGCTGCAGAATTGTATACCCCCTATTTACCAATCCAGGGTAACGCCGACATAGAGCATCATGCATCCTGTCCAACTGCTGACTATAAAAGTTGGCATCAATGGTTCTTCCATCAGGAACCAACTTAAAGTGAATAACGCCTTAAAAATTCCACCATATATACAACATGACCTTGCCTGAAACCTTTCTTGTTTTGGGACAGGTAACGCAGGTTGTCCGATGGTAATCCATTTAACTGTGGCGGTTGCAGAAACGTTTTGTTTCCAATAATGACGGAAAATTATCAAAATTTCGTACTTTTCGTCGGCCATTATGACGTTTGTTGTAGCTTAGAAACAAAAGTAAATCAGGCAGAGATATTCGCCTACTTGACTAGTTTCTAATGGTGTATAACAAGAGCACATTTAATGTTTTTCAAACGTGAGTAAAAGAGCAAAACAGAACTCTAAAAATGACATTTTTTATGGGGCACCCTAATAATATACTCTTAAAACTCTTCAAGAACATCTTCATCGCATCACATGAGTTAGCACAAAACTCGCCTTGTGAACTAATCTTGGATTAGGCCAAGCTCTACATTATTTGACGCAAAATGCAAGTTTCTGTCACTTCCAGTTTTGCCGGAATATACCTCAACTTTGTTATTTTAAATGGAATTTTAATTTTGATTGGTAATGAAAGCGACTATTATTGTCATAGCTAGAGTTACTGGTGTCCATGAAAAATGGCTTTCCCCCATCCCCAATAAAAAAAAAAAATTAAAATATGTAGCAAGGAAGTCTTTTTGTTAAAAAATGCATACTTAGACATAATTACCACGATGAAACTCTTTGACACAAATGATTATGAAAAATTACTGTTACTGTTTTCCAGATAGAATTTTCATAAGTACTTCGGCAAACAGTTAAACAGTGCTCCTAGAACATGGGCAAGTACTACAAACAACAGAAAATAGCTTTAAGAAGTGAACTAGGTTACAGAGACTAGTATGCTTGAGCATCTGTGGAGTCATGGGAAGTACTCCCACAGCATCTATGGAAGCAGTTCTAAATCTAATTCCTCTAGATATATATCTAAAGGAGGAAGTCTGAATTGGTGCACATAGAGTAAAATCCACTGATAATTGGCACATGTACAAGGATGTTCAACTTATAACCGGAATTTTTATTTTATTAAGAAAAACAAAACAATAACGTTACAAATTTAACAATTATTTCTCAACATAATCCCCATCTTTCCTGATTCCCTTTTCATAGAAGGTATTTGGTTGTTGTCGCAGCTACAAATGCACCGCTTCGATTAACAAAAATTCTTATTATTAGAGTATCGAAAAAACTTTTCTGGGGAATCGGTTCTGCATGTCTGATAACCTAATAATCAAGGCTGACCTATGTCACTATCACTATAAAATCATAGAAAGTGGGGTTAGATGACAAAGTATCGAAGAAAAATATTTGAAAAACGTGCTCAGAATATACAAAATTTTAAGCATTTATGTATTTGAAAAAATTGAAAATTGCTATTTTTCTTTCCTTCTTTTCTCTTTTACCATCTTATACCTTTACAGTGTCGAGGGGGCCGGACACACAGAGTGGTCACCCATCCAAGTTCTGGCCAAGCAGGCTCTTGTTTAACTTTGTATATTTCAGTTTTACGTGCACTTACACTCTGCCGTACTGCTGGTTGCTATTTTTCATGAATATTTTTTAATTAATTTATACCATGTGTTTCACCGAAGACGCAACATAGGGAAACACCAATGTATTTTTTTTAGAACAGATCCAAGTTACCTACGGAATATGTACGAATTTAGCACTGAACCTACGTAATTGAGTTTATTTGATGCTAGAATGAGACAGAAATAGCGTTGGCATCTGTTATCCCGGCACGCAATTATTTCACTGTTTGGTTTTTAAATTGTCAATTTTAACAGCGACAAAACGTCAAATTGTTAAACTTGTCAGTTACTAAAGAATCTACATCTACAATGCAATGAAGCACAATTTATTATAGATTCACTATTATTATTATTATACTAAAACAATATAATTTAAAAAATTTATTTATAATGTCATTATACCTACTTTACATATTTACTAAAATCACTATTTACGTAAAGGTGTAATTGTTACGTTTGTCTTGCACAACAATCCTGTACTTCACCAAATTATACATTTTTCTCTATGTAACCAATTTCACCTATTAATCACTTTGTCCATAACATATACGTATCATGAACTTTCTATAGTCTTTCTATAGAAGAATCATATTCTGTGTATAGTCTATACTATAGATTATCTATAGTGGAGTATACACCTTACTCCAAAAGTTTAGATCTCGTTTTCTCGAAAACCATTGGTCGTGTGTAAAATTTATATAGAACCTTTTTTGTAGATAATTTTCTAATAAGCAATTTTTCTAATAACTGTAATTAGCGTACAACCAATAGAAAGGGAGATATTCGCAAAAAAATAATTCGCTAAGCGAACACAATGAAATGGACTTTCTACACGTTATTTGTAATGTCAAAATAAAGGTGCATGCAAAAAATCACTTCACCGGTATTTATTTAAAGGTTTTGCCTTTTTTTCGCCTAAAATTACTGGACTAACAGTGTATCTTTTTAAATTAAATTTAGTTATCTCAGTTGAAAGTGATTTATCTCATTAATTACGTCACACAAAAATTTCATTAAACTTTGTATATTTATAAGAATAAATGCTTGTATAAATAAAACCTGACATGATTTTATTTAAACAAATCAATGATTGAAAAGTATGTTAAATCATTACCTTGTACAATTCTTATTCTTAAATGCAATTCTGTCCACTTCACTTATCAACACTTGTGTTTGTGCTAATCGAACATCCTCTCTTTTTGGATTATAAAGCAAATGTGTGGTGGCTACCACAAATTCATTTTCAAGATTGGTTTTCGGTGAAAACTTTGCAATAATAGCAATATTATCACGATTTAAAACAGGAACATCAGTCTGATTAAATTCAATAGTAATATGTTCAACAAGATTAAACATGGAGGTTTTATAATAAATTGCACATCCATCAGATCTAATACCAGTGCGTTGTTTAAAAATGCCATCATATCCTAAAAGCAATTAATATAACATTTCTTTATGCTGTGTCCCTAATGTGAATTAAAAAGATTGACTAAAAAATCACAAATTTCAATGCAATTCTTTTTTTAAGCTTTTTTGTAAATGTTTAGTTCTTTTAGTCGATAATACTTCTCGTTCACTCAGTATGAGAACTTCCTGAATACGATATTGTTGCTACTTACCTAACTTTTTCAATTCGTTAAAATAATTCTCAATATGTGACGCTTGAACTTCTTGAAAACATAAAATCTGTAAAACAATATATTTAATCGAATGTATTTAATTATAAACAATTACTTACATCAGCACTATGTTGTTTTATTTCTAGTATTAAGTTACTCCATCGCTGATCCCATAATAGTGCTCTAGGATGATGCTTTCGGTAAAGGAATGAGTGTTCCGTTAATAATTCTTGAGCAAGAACATTGTAGGACATTACAGTAAAAATGGAACTTAATGAATCAATTTTCCTTTTTTCTAGTTTTTTTCCAAGCGAAGTACGTTGCCAAGTTCTTAAAGACCAAGCCAGTTCTTTATCCCTTTCGACGGCTAAAAAATAATGTTTAAAATATAACTAGATACATTTTAATTTAATCAGTAATGTATTAAAAAAATATCATTTAATTTGGCATTAAATTAAAACTCCTGTGGAGAGGTGTTTTACACAAATTTTTCATGCAGTATGTGCTAAAAAATCTGTGAAATGTCTAATGAAAGATAAAATGAAGTAGTTATGTTTGTTTAAAGACTAATTTGGCTATTTTGTTTCTGTTTACATACCGAGGATCTACAAAGCAAACAATCAATCTTAGTTTCTAAGTAGCTTTTGTATTGATTAATATGACTGTTTGTCAAAACTTAGAAAATTGTTAATACATTTATTTCATAATATAAATAACATGCTTGGTTGCACTTTTAGAAAATATTTCTGGATTATAATTGAGAACTATACTTCATTCAAGTTAAAGATAAAGTGAATGTAAACAATGATCGGCGCGTGATCAATGCGTGATCAGCACGTGTGCTCCATTTTGGCTAATGCGATTGGCTGAACCCTCACCACTGCACCCTGGAATTACAAGTCGTTGATATCAGTCCATGTCCGGCTTAAAATTATTTTATTTTCATTTTATTTTTTATTTATTGTACCCAACTTTATCATCGAATAAAAATGTTCTCTATAAAATGTTATTCATTACCAAATGTTTAATTATTAACATCATTTCAAATTTGTTTTTAGTTGATTTTTTAAATATTTTTTTGCTATACTGGTTTGTATACAAATCTTTACGAATTTCCTTAATACTACCCTGTTTCTTTCAAGCACGTGAACAGCGCATGTATTTGTTTACATCCACTCTATCTTTAACTTGAATACAGTTTAGGCTTCTTAGAGAATTAATTGAATACTTTACTTTTTATATTAAAGGCTTAAAATAGGAAAATGTTTTTCTCCAATTGCATATGGGTTCAATAATAAATTTTAAACAACTTTCTTTAACAAAATATATTTGAATTTTACTGAACAAACCCATTTTCTGTAATACTTTATTTGGTATGTTAAATTTCTGGTATCCCACATGAAATGTGGCAAAATCCAAATAAGCCCCTTTATAGTCTTTAGACAGGCACAAACAACCACTCCAAATATTTTTCTAAAATCAAACAATACAAAAATTTCCCATATGGTAGGAATTTTTTAGGACATACTCTATCATATACACGTTGTCCCCTGAAATTTTGAATACGGGCATTTGAATGCATTACTTGGCGCTTAGTTACCACGCTCGTTTTTTGCATAGCTGAGTCAAATATTTTAATTCACTAAGCAACGGGAAATAATAATTACTAATTTCTAATTTGTAATAAAATAGGGAATCAAAGTGAAAAATATTTACACGATATTTTAATATTACAAATTATACTTAAATTCTAACAAACACAATGCTAACCTAACGAATAACAAATAGCTACAATGTTCGAAAACATCTCCTTAAGAAAAATTGACTTCGCTTAAGTGTATCAAATTTGAAGCTATCTAAAACGGCCCACTAACGTACCAACTAGTTGTACAATTTTAGAAGTTGGTGCAATTATTGGTGCGTTAGTGGCACGATTGTGTTAGCAATTTCAAGTTGGTACGAAAGTTGGCAGGTTGGAGTGCACTGTACATCAATTTGAGATTGGTGCCAATTAGTTGCTGCGTGTGTGTGCAGGTTGCCCAACTCACAGTACGATTTCATTGTAAAAGAATTGCTCTTCGTGAAAAGACTGTTATATGAGGTGCAACAATCTTCAGTAACTTTTGAAATGTCTTTTCATCCATGCGCAAAAAGTTTTTAAAGTCATTAGGCTCATTGTTCCGTAAATGGCTTAATAAATTCATATTCATATAAATTCATTAATTGTTTTCCTTTTTCAAGCCAACTTTTTATCCGACTTCTTCTTTTTTGCGTCTCTCTGTAAAGCTTAGCACTGCACTGACCAATATTACAGACAGTTTTGTTCTTTTTGAAATTTGCGACATCTTTACTTCTAGCGACATAGAAGTACTGAACGAAAAATAGTCCAGTTAAATGGTAATTTCACTTTGCATTTTGGGTAGGCAGCGATTTTTTTTTTATCGGTGTGTAGAGGGGTCGATGGTGAGTTTAAGTCGCCATCTTGAAAAGAAAGGTTAATTAATTTTTCGGCTATAGCTCTGTAGCTGTGAGTCTTACAAAAAGTTTGTACAAGACTTTTTTGTAGAGAATCGCATTATCTACATAATCTATAACTTTTATTAATTTAGCCCCACCCCTCCATGCGGCCGCTATCTTGAAAAGAAGGGTTAATTAGCTTTTCGGCTATATCTGTGTAGTCGTGAGTCTTACAAAAAGTTTGTTTGAAGCTTTTTTGCAGAGAATCATATTCTATACAATTTCTACGAATAACTTTTTTTACGTAGCATTAATAATAAAAAAGTTATAAGTCCTTAAGTTTCTGTCTTTTCCGGCTTATAACTTTTTTATAATTAATGCTATGTAAAAAAGTAATTAACAAAAATTGTACATAATACGATTCTCTGCAAAAAAGATTTGTGCCAATTTTTTCTGAGATTCCCGACTACAGAGATATAGCCCAAAAACCAATTAACTCTTCTTTTCAAGATGGCGGCCGGATGGAGGGGGCTACCATCCCGGAAACCCTAGTTTAGACTCACCACTGACCCCTCTACACAACGATAAAATAAAATAGCTGCCTACTCAAAATGCAAAGTTTGCCTTTTTTTTCGACCATTTGACTGGACTAAAATAAATTGCATACAAAATTGCGATGTTAGTGGATCAGTTGGTCAGTTGTCTAGAAAATTGTACCAACTTCAAGTTGTACAATTAGTTGGTACGTTAGTGGGCCGTTTAAGTCAAATTGACAAGCATTTTGCAGTAACAACCATGGCAACCTATTATAATAATCGAGAAGAACAAAATCACAGTGCCTACAAACACATTACATTACTCATATTCAAAATTTCAGGGGACAACATGTATGACTAATGTACTATCTATTCACAACTAGGAACAGCACTAAATTGAAATATCTGGTGCATTTTTTTGTTATTGAATTGATAGCACTACATGTTTTTAAAATTTAGTGGGAAATTTAGTTCCCTGAAATGTTGGGTTATGCTGTCATGTTGACAGATATCAAAAACAAAATTTTTATAAACAGTTCCATATGCAGTTTTTAATTCTTCGTAAGATAGATAAATTGCCTAGTGTCCTCTTTCGGTAAAATTCATGGTTCAACATTTAGGTTACAATTCATGAAAATTTTTATTTTATAATTAGTTTAAATGTCAGATTTCAAATTTTCCTCCAATTATATAGTAACCAGAAATAACAACATTACAAAGCAAATTTTCTGTGCCAATAGGTACCAATTGTTCAGTGCATGCCAACATAAGCCTAGTGTCTGTGAGATCAGTGAACAGAATATAATAGTTATTTATGTACCAAGGGCGTAAGAAGCTTTTATAGCCTGAGACGTGATTTTGAACCCGAGGCGTCAGCCGAGGGCTAAATACACGTCGAAGGCCATAAAAGCAAGTTACGCCAGTAATTTTATGCACGATCGAAGATTTTAACACTGAAAAAAAGGAATAAATTAATTTTCTACCCACATCCAGTAGTTAGTTGCTCAATTATTATTTTTTTCTACTAACTACTGTCAAATTGTTGAAGCAGTTGCGCCTAGGAATATTCACATAAATAATTATTGTGTTAATTCTGTATGTACCTGCAGTCTTTTACACTTATTTTGCAACACCCTGTATAATGATTTAAAAAACAGCGAAAAAAAGTTTTTTGATTACTATCGCATGAATCCTGAATACGTTTAAATATATTTGAGATGCCATAAGAGAAATCATAGAAAAAATGTCTAATTTCCGTGAAACCATTTCACCAGCAGAACAATTGACTGTGACTCTTAGGTAAGTTATAAATATAGTAGTTGTAACATCATTAAAGTTTATTAGTAAGAATACAAAAAAAAGAGATAAATTGTTTTATACTCCGAATTCAGAAATATAGTTTTGAATAGACGTGGCTGTTGAGAGGAGACGTCTTCTCTTCTTCCATTTGAATAGCGTGAAACTTTGGAGGACTCTATATTTATCAAAGTAATTGGAGAAGGAAGTAGTGGTGCTGATATTAATTCGTTAAAATACAGTGACTCTCTGGAGGAATCGATGTTCGTGTAAAAGACATCGGCGATGGCAACGGTGTCGATATAATTCCTTCGTTGGAACAGCATGATACCCCGGGCGCAGGCAGATGTCACACTATCGTCAGAACAACTGCGAACAAATCCCATTTTTTTCGGATGATCGCACATTGCATGTTTTCGTCCGAATTCGCACGAATAATTTCGGACACACTGTACGACCTTCAATCCGTTTTACTGAAACGGGATGATTCGCCCTTTTTCGTCCGATTTCTGACGAAGGCAATTCGGACGAAAACGCATCCAAAGGACAACTGGCCTAATACGTTTGTGGAAGATCTAACATTGATTTATTGTACCGAAATTATAGGTATTCTGTTAAACAATCAGCTGTCAGGAGATGCACCAGAAGAAAAAATCGTAATAACGACAGTATTTAAACATGGCAACTAACAAATATTAGTGTTACAAATAAGGTTATCATTATATTCATAAATCAATAAAAATTCAAAATATTTAAATTTTTATTAAATACTCTGCATATAGTAGGAATCTGTGTTGGAAATATACAGTCTGTTTGATTTTAGCTGTCACAGCAGATATCTCGGCTATTGTTAGAGATATGACAAAATGTTATAGAAGAAAAGTTGTTCTACATTTAATTTTCTATTATCTGCCATAGCCAAAAAAACAATTGAGCATCAAATATGTTAGATATAGCAAATACATTCAAAATTTTAAATAGAACGTATCCAATTTTATAACGTATTCTAAGACTATAAAAAATTCTCTTTACAACGATATATCACATGTCATAGTTATCTAATCAATTAAAAACATAAATCGATAATTAAGTAACAAATGCACGCTTAGACGAATTGAACACATCGCTTTGAGAAGGTAGGCGGTGAAAACAATTGCTATAGCTTTAGTGTCAAACTAACTGAGCAAATTCCTACGTATTGTTATTTTCATCTTAAGTAGCACGAATTGGGTGATAATTATTCCATTTATGAAACAATTAATGGATATGCTAAGTATGGACAGGGTGGGCATAATTGGATGTTTTAATAGGGCATCTCGGTAACCATAAGAGATAGAGGAAAACGAGTGGCCAAGTCTCGAACTCTTTTTTAGAGATATGTTTAATGGTGAAAACAGAAATTGGCTATCTTCTTTTGTTTTTGAGTTAGAGCCCAAAATTGACTTTTTCGACTTTTTTTGATATCCTCATAACTCCCTTGTTTTTAACAATAGCAAATTACCGTTTTGACATTATTAAGGCACTTTTTTAAGGAGAATCTACTGGTTTAATCAGATTTTAAATTTATTCATTTGTTTCTCATTTATAGCATAAAGTTGTATTTCTTTATATGGAAGTCATAGTAGGCAATAAAGTGGTCAAAAAGAGTATTTTTTTTTCTTTTCAAAAATATATAGTTTGTTTTTGATATTTCCATTATTTACATAAGAAATGTCAAAAAGCGTATTTTATAATTATTTTTTTAACGTTTAAGCCCTATCTAGTTGTCCTTGACAAACAAAAAGCTGCATAAAAGAATTTGTATGCTCTGTCATCTAGTAGGCTAGAAGCTGACAAATAATTTCATTTGTTTCACCGCCTACTTTTTCGAATAAAGCTCTAATTTACATAAGCGTGTATTTGTTACTTAATTATCGATTTATGTTTTTAATTGATTAGATAGCTATGACATGTGATATATCGTCGTAAAGAGAATTTTTTACAGTTTTAGAATACGTAATAAAATTGGGTACGTTCCATTTAAAATTTTGAATGTATTCGCTACATCTAACACATTTGATGCTCAATTATTTTTTTGGCTATGGCAGATAATAGAAAATTAAATGTAGAACAATTTTTCTTCTATAACATTTTGTCATATCTCTAACAGTAGCCGAGATATCGCCTGTGACAGCTAAAATCAAACAGACTGTATACTCCTACAACTCATAGACTTTCCTTTTTTATTTAAAAGATAACATATCTATTTTTAACTATTTTAAATTGGCATTCCAAATTGCTGTTGATAATGTGTATAATAAATATATTTCTAATATGTCTCAAAAAGAGAATCAGAGAATTCAAGACAATCCATATTTTAATTGTGTAACGCTTGCAGAACGGCTTCCAACAACAGTATTTTCATCATGTTTCTTCTTTCATTGAACATTCATCAGACAAAATATTCTTTGGACATTGCCATTGTGTGACAGAATCGCAAACAAATATTGACCAAGTTTAAGGAATTCTGCATATTGTTCGGAGTATTAGCACTTTTGGAAAATAAATACCCACGTTTCATAACATACACTACCAATTCTACTTAAGTGGGAAGTTCTTATTGTAATTAAAACTGGGACCTATAAATGTCCCAAAGAACATTTTCGGGACACCGGGATTGTTTATTAAAAACCGGGACGTCTGGTCACCCTACTATACATATATGTGTAATACGAATTATTAAATGAAACACACCTGATTTTAAACAGTTACAACAACAATTCATATTACTGATAATCCCTCATCAGGGTGTTTTAGAAATTCTTGATGCACCAAATCATATCTCCATATTCACTGTAATATTAATAAAAAAGAAAAGTAACTATAATATAATCTTTTTTTCACTACTAGCATTAGAAGATATCATTACTGACCTTGCTTTCGAGCCAAGAAGATGAATTTTTCTCCTAGTGGTTAATAATGTTATTTGTCACTCATTTGTAAACGTCATTTTACAAAGCTGTCTATTGATTTTGAAAGTTAATCTTTACTAGCTACGGTGATGTTATCACCCTAGCTACTAACTTGCTAGCTAAAATTGACAGCTGACCTGTAAAAATTAGTTACGTTTTAAGGCAACTGTTCAGTTGCTCAACTAAAAAGTTTGTGTCCTGACACAAACTATTTGATTGCGCAATTCCGTGCAATTGTTTTGTATCGTACAGATTCAAATACGTTAAAGCTGACTTGCAACCAAACAGTTGCATTGATTGTTCTTCTTCTGGCCTTTCAATGCTTATGAATTATAGCATCTTCTTATATGAAGACTTCAAACCATTTTTAAGGTGGATTAATCCTTTGTGCTCTCTATTTTCTACAATTGTTTATGTAATTTGGTTTTTTGTATTACATTTTTCCATATCTTCCTATTTTGGACTGCCACCCTCCATTCCTTCATCCCTATAACTTCTAGGTCCTGTGTTACTTCATCTCGCCACCTTTTTCTTGCTCTACCCCTTTCTCTCTTTTTGTATGGCATCAATTCAGTAATCTTCAACATTTCTTGTGGTTTCCTCCTCATTACATGTCCAAACCATCTTATTCGTTGCGATTTGATGAATCGTACTATATCTTCCTCGTTAATTTCTTTCTCTATTTCAAAGTTAATTCTGCTTCTAATTTCTTCTTCAGTTCTTATTGGACCCAGTATTACTCTTGGAATTTTCCTTTCAAATCTCCTTAATTCCTCTTGTTCTTTCTTTGTTAATGTTCCTGTCTTTAGTGCATATGTCACAGTAAGCCTCATCAACGTTTTATGTATTTCAATTTTTGTTCGTTTTTTAATTTTTTAACATTGTAATCGTTGTTCCAAGATAATTAAATTTCTCTATTGCTTGAAAAGTATAGTCTCCCACTAATAAAACATCTTCCTTATTAACTGAATCTCTTTCCCACTTCATGTAGGTACATAGTTTTCTTTTCATTTATTTTTAATCCATATTTCCTAGCTTCAATGTCTGTTTGCAACTTTTTTTGCAGTTTTTTTTTTTGATTTAGCTATTACTGCCAAATCATCGGCATATGCTACTACTTGGGCTTCTTGCTGTATTATTGTAGTGTTTGGTTTAGCCCCTAATTATTCCCTCCAATACCAGGTTAAAGATAGTTGCAGATAGTGCGTCTACCTGTTTTACACCTTTATTAATTTTAAACTTCATGATGAAACTAAACAGTTTAGTTGCATGTGTGCTTACATTAGTGTGATCGACGATTTAGTTGCGTATGTGAGCGCGATTGGTCAGTTCGCGGATCAAACTGTTGCGCAACTATTGCAAAACTAAAAATTGCATGTCAGCG
Organism: Melanotus villosus; assembly: GCA_963082815.1. Classification (NCBI taxonomy): domain Eukaryota; kingdom Metazoa; phylum Arthropoda; class Insecta; order Coleoptera; family Elateridae; genus Melanotus; species Melanotus villosus. Next base: position 49,420,393 of record OY720421.1, on the reverse strand, counting down.
ACCAGCCTTTAACAAACGATATGTGTTGTCACGGTAGTGCTTCCAACGCTTGAGTTTATAAGAAATCATTTAGAATTTTTTTGACGCAAAAATGACAGTAGTAATTTTTATTTATTAATTTCGTTTACAAATGAGTAACAAATAATAGATATTTATACACCAAGTGAGCTAAGATAGTGTTTATTCATGAGAAGAAAGTGTAGCTCACGAGCCCATAAGGGCGAGTGAGTTAATTTCTTCGAGTGAATAAACATTCTTAGCTCACGTGAATTATACAATATTTTATTCAATTTTGATTAAATAACCATTATGAATTTAATTTTGACAAAAAAAAATATAATATAATTTTGACGTTTGAAACTGTCATTATTAACTCCATGGCAACAGCTAGGAGAAGTAACTGTTTATTTGTTGCTTAGTGAGTTAAAATTTTGTGAGTGATTTAATAGTTATTTATTATATCAGTGGGATAAAGGCATCATTAACATACGAATGCGTTGAGTTGACCGACGAGGGCGTTAGCCCGAGTCGGAGTAAGAGCATGAGTATGTTAATGGCCTTTATCACACGTATATAATACAACATTTTATCTATGACTGCTCAAAATTGAAAAAAATTAGATAATTTTCAATTTGAAAAAATTGCATAATTTTGACAGACAATCTTTTTTATTTAAAATCAGAGTAGCATGGTATTTTATTTAAAATCAGAGTAGCATCGTGTCTGCATAATTTATTTTCGTCATAGCAACTAAATAATTTGTACGTCAATAATTTTGTATTTTTAATTTTTCCTTGATTTGTGGAGAAAAACCGGTAAATATTTGTGAAAGTATTCCGTTGGACATAGAAGAAGCTGCAACGAAGGTATTTTCTTCATAAAAAATAAAACTTTTGGTCATAAATATTGTCTTATCCCACTGAGTTTGATAATGAATTCATTATCTCACTCAGTGCGATAATAAACTTCATTATCGAACTCAAATGAATGATATAATATACAGTGCGGTCGTTTAGTCTGGAAACCTGGGAATAAAAAGTTGTCCGTTCATTTATGGAAAAAATCCTTGGACAGGTCAATTTTTATTTTTTATTGCACACATTTTGACATATCGTTAAAATTTTTTCCGCCATATTTGAAAAAGTTATGACGTCATCGTCAATTTTTTTAAATGGCGACCCACATTTTTTTTGGCAGATTTGGATTCCTCGTGAAATTCTAAAACCAAAAATGTCAAAAAAGTATGACCTTGAACTTGAAAATTTTCGAAATAAAAAATGGCGATGACGTCTAAACTTTTTCAAATATGGAATAAAAAGTTGTTGTCCGTTCATTTATTGAAAAAATCCTCGGATAGGTTAATTTTTATTTTTTATTGCGCACGTTTTGACATATCGTTAAAAAATTTTCCGCCATATTTGAAAAAGTTATGACGTCATCGCCATTTTTTATTTCGAAAATTTTCAAGTTCAAGTTCATACTTTTTGACATTTTTGGTTTTAGAATTTCACGAGGAATCCAAATCTGCCAAAAAAATGGGGGTCGCCATTTAAAAAAATTGGCGATGACGTCATAACTTTTTCAAATATGGCGGAAAAAATTTTAACGATATGTCAAAATGTGTGCAATAAAAAATAAAAATTGAAGTGTCCGAGGATTTTTTCCATAAATGAACGGACAACTTTTTATTCCCAGGTTTCCAGACTAAACGACCGCACTGTATAATAGGTTCTTATCCTAGTAGGAGTAGATAAAATTTTTTTATCCAATTCAGTTACGAAATGTCAACATTTTGACATTGATTTTAGTTGTGAAAAGTGGTTCATTTTGTAACTATGTAGTTACAAAATATGCTCCCATTTTGTAACTACAGTGCAACCTCTATAATCCGAACACACGATAATCCGAACCTCCAGTAATCCGAACTCATAACTAACTCCAGTAATCCGAACAACTTCGACAATCGAAAATTCGATAATCCAAACTAAACCTGAAAATCCTAGTTACGTGCGTCAGAACGCCACTGTTGCATTTCTGATTATGCAGACACAAAATTCGATGTGACTAATAATGTTTATGCTAACCGTGACGTTTCCAGCAGCCAGCAAGCCCGGCTGCTTACAGCTGACAGGCCGAATTGTTCTTATCTTTCGCCGGTAGTGTGCATTCAATGCCAGTTATTATGAACGTGATTTCACAATAATGTCCCAAAAAAGGAAACATACGACTTTAAGTGTCTTTGAAAAAGGTGAAATTTTCAATAAGCTTGTTAGTGAACAATGTACGACATAATTAGCTAAAAACTACGGTGTCGGGAAATCTACGATTAGTGATATTGAGAAAAACAAAGACAAAATTATTAATTTTGTTAGCACCGCTGATAAAGATCCGAAGAAGCGAAAAACTCTGAGGGCCGCTGAACATCCACGAGTTGAATCTACACTTTAACGTGGTTTCTTCAAGAAAGATCTCTTAACACGCCACTGTCGGGAGAAATTTTGCGAGAAAAGGCAAAATTTTTCTATGAAAAGATTATCCACCGATGCCTCCACCATTGAGTCATTTCAACGGCAATTCCGACAAAAAGTTCAAGATTTTGTTTTTATTATGTGAAACACCTTTTTAAGTAAAATTCGTTAATCCGAACAAATGTCAAATCCGAACCGCCCTAATTTCTATTAGTTCGGATTATCGAGGTTGCACTGTAGTTACAAAAAGATGATTTGAGTTGCGAAAAGTGGTTCATTTTGTAACTAGCTACAAAATATGCTCCCATTTTATCACTCCCATTTTATCACGATGACCCAACTCCTTTTTTAAGAAGATGTGGCATTTACATTTTGTTATCTGAATTGGATAAAATCTTGTATGAAACACGTTGCAAAACATGCCTTTTTATCACATGGCGTGTTGTTCATCTCGGCTTCGCCTCGACGAACAATTTCACGCCTGGTGATAAAAAGTCCATCATTTTGCAACTCGTTGCATAAATAGCTATGAACTCACTAGAAAATAAACAGTTACTTATTGCTGTTGCTATGGAGTTAATAATGACAGTTTAAAACGTCAAAATTGAATAAAATATTATATAATACACGCAAGGTAACAGTATCTACTGGCTCAAAGAGGTAACCGGCTCGCCAGTTATATCCTCTTATCACCAGTAAAAACCATTTTACCTTGTAACGTGCCGCCAAAAGACATTAATTATTACAGAGTAGGTAAATGAAATTTCCCTGGTAATAAAGAATTTTTGGGACACGTTTAGCGAAAGTATTAATCGCGCTGATAAAATGCCCAGCCGGAGCGCAACGTGGTTGTCGTACCTTCTTCAATCAGCGAGGCGAGAGCGAGAAGACCAGATTAGAAACGGGTATAAAAGCAGCGAGCATCGAGTGCTGGAAGAGACGAGTCGGGGCACCGTCCCGAGGACGAGCCGACCGCACCGTGGAAGACGAGCCGATCGTACCGTAGGAGAAGAGCTCCACACCGACCGTACCGTAGGAGAAGGGCTCCGCACCGACCGCACCGTAGAACCGAGTAAGAATCCTCCCTTAAACCCGACCTGGTGAACGTTCGGCACCTCGCTGTCGAACCCACCGAATAATTAATTGAATCCGCAACCCGGAAAGTAGTCGGCACCAAGTTGACGACGAAATCCTTTCCGAAGACCTGGTGAAAGTAGTCGGCACCAAGTTGTTGACGAAATCGTTCCCAAAGACTTACTAGAATCGGCATCAAGAGGTCGACGAAAGTATCCCTATTTAAATAATCCCCGACGCAATTCGGCACCAAGGGGCCGTAGAATTTCCAGCTCTCGCCGAGCTAACCGAACAAAACTCGCACCGAACCGGCATCCCCGGGAAGACACCGGCACCGTTAGAAACCACGAAGGATTGCCCGTAAAGCCCGTCGACTTAAATAGGTAACACCGAACCGACACTTAAGAAATTAAAACACTTACCCGTGACAGGGGAGCTTTAATAAAGTGTAATCCGTTGTTCACAAACACCGGTTGCACGCTTAACCGCCCTTGTTGTTTACTTTGTTTACAGAACATAAAACAGCCATCCGCCAACAGGACCGCAGCCAGACTGAATTTGCATCGAACGGGACCCCTGCGCAAAGCCAGAAACCGAGTGCGCTGTCAAGGCTTAGCGTCCTAAAGCCAGGTCCAGACTGAGGCCGTGCCGATGTACTCGTATTTTTATTTACTTGTCGAATTCCGTTTCTTGATTAATTTACCGTTTATATTAATGCTAGTTGTAATATATATTATTTATTTTGTACAGAGAGGTTATTATTTGGTTATAATACATTTTTATGTTTAACTGTGTTGTCGTTATTACTGGTGTGCAGGAAATTAATAACCCTGGCCATCTGAGCTACCGAGGGGGTTACAACCTTGCTTGTAATGTAAAACACTATTTCATTATTGACTACTGGTTAATAATGGAAACAATTGCTATGCACTCAGATGCCTATTATAAATATATTTTGTCTACGACTACTCAATAATCTGTCAATTATTCATGTGTTTAGTCAAGGATAATGCTATGCATAATTCACTTACAGCAGTGAATAATCATTATTCACGGTGTCATGGTAACCATCATTGTTTATGGTGTATAATGCCCACTCACAAATGTTTATAATCATACCACTTCATTTAACATATAGTCCTACCACATGGTTTTAGTAGCGTTGTTATTTAAATTGTAATTAAAAATTCTTAGTATTTGTAATCGTGGATAAGTATAGTATACGACTCGCTATAATGGCTATTATTACCTCGGATAATTGCAAAACTCGCTCGCTCGTGTTGCAAACATTATCCTCGGTAATAACACCATTCATTATAGCATCGTGTATAACATAGTATTACACAAATGTCAATTGAAATTAACTCCTCCCTTGTTTTCAAGCAAGGCTATTTGATTGTTGTGGATATTTAGAAATAAATATATGCATCTGTAATTTAATTTTTTATCGATGTAAAAACGATTAATTAAAGGGAATAAAGGTGCTAGTAGTGAAAAAAATAGTATATAAAATACGGTAGAGAAGACTTTCCTCAGCCTTACAACTAATACTGCTCGGCTGAGAAATATCTTCTATACCTTGGTATATTATCTTTCTTTTTTGTGTGTGTCTTTTGTGCGTGTATAGCCAATCTGCTCGAAATCGCCTTTAGCCAAATACTTCAAGTCAGACGGCTGTGTCATGTGTGTGTTACTATGTGTGTAGTGGTCTTGTTACTCTATCTCATATACCAGACTTCCGAGTAGAGCACAGTTAATTAAGCCCAACTGTGAATGGTCTCACCAGGCCTAGTACCAATCCCAGAGGCCTTAGGAAAATCTACCTTGGTATATAATATACTATTATTTATAATTTTAATTATATTTGTTTTTCCCCTGAAATGAAGTTATATAGGTATTTTGGTAACAATAAAGGAGAAATGGTTTGCATATTATAAAATCAATGATTTCTGAAAATAAAAACCTGTACCCTACAAATTTTTTAAAAATTTGAAAATAACTTAATATAAACACAGTATATTCATAATTCCATGCTTGCCAATGGAACCTTTAAATGTATAAGGTAAAGGTGTTGGCACATACACTCTGCAAGGGAGTGTAGTTAGCAATATAGAGGGTTAAGGTCTCCTAATTCGCTTTCATACCCTATTTTTACATACATTATATGTACGGCATGATGCGGCAAGCACCACGCCTTTGACAACCGTCTAACTTATATACTCCACTGCTTTGTTTCAGTTCCCAATTATTTTCAGTGACTGAGCAGGCCATTCCCCAAGCATCTAACTTGGGTTTGACTCCGAGACCGTCCAAGCTGTAGTCGAGTGTCTTAACCACTCAGCCACTCTGGTGATTTTAAAACTGTAGGAGATACAATATTAAATGAGACAAAATTTGTACCATCTGGGCAGCAAATATGATGTATTTTGTTTCCAAAAAATTAACTGCATTATTTGACATAGAACACAACTTCCTGCCACTTCCAGTTTCACCGAAATTAACCTCGACTTTGTTATTTTAAATGGAACACCCTGTACATTTAAAATTTTTTAGAATCTCCAATTAGTTTTACGATATGTTGGTGTCAAATTTGAAATATTTTGACAACAAAGTAAATTTTTGCAGAAAAATATATATACTTATTAATTTAGAATGCTATGATCCATTCGTCCTTGGGCACCTAATTAACGACGCTCTCCTCCGAATACCGACCTACGAGGTAGAGTAACAAGGTTCTATACATACACACACATACACTATACACATGGTGCTGTATGTAGGCAAAAAACGGCGCACTAATCACGTGACTCGCATGCGGGCCGGATTGTGCATTTCACGCGTAAGACCACATACGCTAACGCACCAGCCTCAACACCGAAAGGTATAAAAGGTTAACGATTACATTTATCAATTTGTTTTTCTCCGTATCCAAGATTTTTTATATAAAATGTTTCACTATAACAACCATATTCACAAAGTTTCTATGATAACCAATTTTAAATTTCTATGACAACTAATTTAGCTAATTATATTCTAACAATAATTATAACAATAAATTATTTACATTAACAACTTAAATTTAATCTAGCTACTTAAAATTTATGTTACAATTTTTATAATAAAATCTGCATTAATAATTTTTAGAAAATAACCTTCATTAACAAATTACAGTAACAGAATCTCAAATCAAAACAACTAAAGGCAAGTATCATATCAATACATATGTAAAATTAAATGGGGATTCCAAAAATGTATAAATACTCATACAGGGTATTCCATTTAAAATAACAAAGTTGATGTTAATTTTAGCAAAACCGGAAGTTTTTTACTCCAAGTCCAATCAAGCAAATATAGATGAAGTCCTTGAGTATCTTGTTTTGTTTTAATCTGCAATATTGTTTACCTTTCAGGGTAGAAGCTTCTGCATTAATGTATGAGACTCTATAGGGTGCAATGGTGCAACCTGGCCCATCTTTGTGGGTTATGTAGTTGGTGCGCTGTCACATCTACATACTGTAGCATGTGTAGAGTGTAATGTATGTTTGTATAGGATCCTGTTACTCCCTCACAGGCCTGTATTCAGAGGAGAGCATCATTAATTTGGTGCCCAATAATGAATGGTCACTAGAGCTCGATACTGACCTCTAGACTACAGGAAAATCCTGCCCTTTGGGAGATTCGAATCAAGGATTAGCGTAATCGTAATGCTAGATTGATGCTCTACCACTGCGACACCCAGTATTTAAGTGCCCGAGAGAATTTTATGTGTGTGATTAAATAGCTGGCAGTTACTGTACAATAATGCACTTAATCAAAGCTCCATCTTTACAGTGAATTTTTGGCCCCCAAATCCCGATTTATTCAGTTATTCACCATGTTTAGTTTTATGCTACTTCTACATATTCAAAAAATTAGATGATACTGAATGAAGTAAGGTTACTTTAAAAATGTTCCAATAGATCAAATTAAATATCATTATTTGACTTCTAATTCTGGTTAGTATAATTTAGATTAGAACATAATACATTTAATTGTTAGTATTTTCCTAAATATGTTACTTTACTTTCGGATTTTGTATAATGGTAACCAGTTATTCTGATAATTTTGTAACTAATCCAAGTAATTTTAAAACTTTTCAATAGTAGCCCTACAAATTAATTTTCTCGAATGTATTTTTATATTTTTATATGTGATAGAAATCTATAAACACCACTCTACAAAAGAAACCTAAATACATTATTCAAAAATGCAATATAATTAGTGCATTATTAATTTTATGTGCGTTTTTAATATGCTATCTCTATGTCTATGTACTTCGGAGGCTTATAATATTTTTCACTGTCACTACATTTAGACATAAAGTAATTTTGGTTGTTCACTCAAATAAGTAGTTCACTGGAAGTGGAGTTCACTAAATCATAACTCTACCAACTGTATTTTCAATGCTGCAATGTTTTGGAAGGCAAATAAAATTACAATAAATTGGTATATTATTTGTGAAATATGAAATTTATTTAAGAAGTCTAATTGTAAAAAGGGTGTAGTGTAACAGAAGCAAAAAAGCTTATTTCTCATGCATAAGAAATGAAAGATATGTAGCAAACCATACGAAAACATTTTTTAACAGCCTACTTATACGACATTTGAGAATCGCTCGGGAGACCTAACTCGTAGAGAGCACTCCCATTCTGCTGACTAATTCAAAACTTAAGATGTAAAATAGATAATACGGAAGTTTTAAACATGGGACTAGAAATAACAGAGGAGAAATCACATATAATTTCCTAGAATAACAATCGTTTTTTGTAATGAATACCTTCTATGAGAAGAAGTCACAAAGGAGGTGGGCCTGACGTCATCTAATGAATTCGTTAAAGGTGAAATGTTTTAAATAGATTCTCAGTTGACAGCAATTACAGGTCAATCGGATGAAATTGATAAAAACCAAAAAATCCCTAGTGAACACAAAAACAATAAAAGATAAATGTATACCAAAACAAAATAGTGGAAAAACTGCGAGCACAAGGAAACTGTACAACTAAAATAATTGAAGAAATAAGAAATCGACATTCTCATCACAGCAATAACAGAAAGTAGTGCAAAATTATCGATCAGTAAAAAAGGAAACAAGACTAAACAGATGCTAAAAAAGAGACGAGATTTGTATCAGCAAGGAAAACAAATATCCACGTTAATTCGAAAATCCATTAAACACAATATAAAGACAAATGACAGAAGTTATAGAAAACAACGAAAACATGAAATTACTAAGATCTACATTGGGCAGAGCAAAAAAAAGCAATAAATGATGAACACAATGAAGAAGTCAAAAAAAAATCAAAGATTAATAGACGAATAGAAGAATATTATAAAAGCTTGTATAAATTACAGATGATAGTTCCAGAAACAACGAACAGAAAACTACAGAAAAAGGTGATAAATGTGAATTCAGAAGAAATACCAGAAATAACTAAAGAGGAAATAGTAAACAACTTAAGAGAAATAAAGAATAATAGAACTTCCAGACACAATATCATTACAAAAGAAATGCTATTAGAAGGGGGAGAAGAAGTAATAACAGATTCTGGAAAAATCTTGGGAAAAAACATAGAAACCCACCATCTATTCATGAACAATGTGACATGTCAAGTTAAAATCACAAGAACTTATCACAACCATTCACATCTGACAAAGGACTACGACAAGGAGATGCCCTATCCTGCCTATTGTTTAATATAGTCTTAGAAATGGCAATTAGAAGATCGAGATTAAATACCACTGGAACCATCCTCAACAACTCCACCCAAATAGTGGCATATGCCGACGACATAGACCTAATTGGAAGATCAAAGAATGACATTAGACATAAGATGCTTTTATTGCCCTCGAAAGCACAGCAAAAACATGGGACTAGAAATAAACCAAGATAAAACTAAATATATGTGCATAAGTAGGCAAAACGCAGAAGATCAGCATACTCTTAACGTGAACTTAATAATAAATAACTACAAATTTAATCAAGTATGTGAGTTCGTTATCTAGCAGTGCTAATAAATAGTGAGAACAACAACAGTGTTGAAGTGAACAGACTTGTAACCCTCTCCAACAAAGCATTGTACGGGCTGAAAAATGAACTACAAACAAATTAACAGTCGTGGAAAACAAAATATAGAACATATAAAACATTAATTAGCCCAGCGTTACTTTATGGTTCGGAAATGTGGACAATGAAAAAGAAAGATGAATACAATCTTGGCTGTTTTGAAAAGAAAGTCTTGTGACGCATATTTAGGGGTGTAAAAGAAAATAATGAGTGGCACCAGCAATATAACTTCGAACATTATCAACTATTTAAGGAACCAGACATGGTTACAACAATGAAGGGACGGGTCACTTGATTAGGATGAGTAACGAGACCCTACAAAAGAAGGTTGGACGCCCCAGAAGCAGCTTCCTAGATGGAATAATTGTAGATCTAAATACATTAGGCATAACTCACTGGCAAGCCAAAGCCAGAAATAAGAAAGAATGGAGGGGCGTTGTGGAGCAGGCCAAGGCCCACAAAGGGCTATAGTGCCAGGGATGGATGGATGGAAGAAGTAAACTAATCAAAGAGAAGCATACTGCACGTAGACATTGGCAAAAGACTAGAGATCCAGCGGTTAAAGCCACTCTAAACAGGTTGATTCGGTTGGTAAGAAATGAACTGGATAAATTCAGAATAGAATCGTACAAAAAATATATAGGCTCATTCAACCCAGAGGATCCCAACATGTGGAAGGCTACAAAAAAAAATACTAAATCAATCTACCATAATTTCACCACTTCGAACTAATGATGGTATACATGAGGAAGGCACCTCCAAATGTGAAGTGTTTGCTCAGCAGCTCGGAAGTACATTTACCACTACAGTTAACGAAAAATCAAACCGTATCATTCACATAAAGAATGTAATAAGTAAGATTGATACGAATGACATAGAACTTACAGACCCAGTATCACCTTCAGAAGTTAAAAAATATATTGAACTGCACAAAACAAAAAAAGCACCTGGCGCAGACTTAATTCCCAATATCCTCATTAAAAACCTTTCAAACAAAAGTATAGCATTTCTAACGGCCATTTTTAATTCTGGCTTGCGCATTGGATATTTCCCAACCACATAATTCAATTTTTTTAAATGGAACACTCTGTATTTTTTCAATGATTCAGATAGAGAATTAAATTCTCTTTCGATTTTATATTGGGTTTCCTATACCTAAAGTTGATACTTTTTAAATGATTGCAGTTTTAAAAATAACAGGACCGTGTTATGCGAATTGCAATTTTTTAATTGAATTTTTTAGAAGGCTGTGAAAACAACAGAAAAAGACAAATCAATTATCTGTCATATTAATTCGCAGTAAAGTAGCATTTATGTGTTGTACCGCATTAATTCACTGTTTTATGCATAACAATGAATTTTTCTAGGGAACAGTGTGTTAATATGATCTATGTATTAGGTGAATGTGATCGAAATTGTCTTCTTGCATCCCGATGTTATGCTCAGAAGTATCCTGGCGAAAGACACCCACCGGCAACTAGTTTCGAAAGACTCAAAAAACGACAGCGTTAATTATACAAAACTTATGCGTGAACAACGAGTAACCAATGAGGAAAACGCATTAATGGTTGTTGCTGCAGTGGTTGAAAATCCTCACCAGTCGACTCGAGAGATTTCTCAACAAATTGTTGATATGAGTCATACATCTGTACACCGTATTTTGAAGAGCAATAAATTCCACCCCTAGCATATCCAAAAACACCAGAAACTTTTCCCGTGAGATTTAGAAAACCGGATGCAATTTTGTGAGTGGGTCAACAATAAAGAACCAGATTTTCTGAATTGCGTCGTTTTTACCGATGAGGCGACTTTTAGTAACAGAGGGCTTCCTAATCGGAGAAATTTCCATCATTACGCTACCGAAAAGCCGGAATTTCTTAGAGTAGTTGATCATCAACATCAGTGGTCAATAAACGTGTGGGGTGGAATTGTTGGAACACAAGTTGTTGGTCCACATTTTTTTGATCATCATCTTAATGGTCAAATCTATCTGCAGTTTCTTGAACATGAATTGAACAATTTACTGCAACATATTCCTGAAAATGTTGTTCCTAGATTGTGGTACCCACATGATGGTGCACCTGCGCATTCAACGCTGAATGTCCGAAATTGTCTAGATATTAGATTTCCCAATCGCTGGATTGCAAGAGGTGGTCCACAGAACTGGCCTGCTAGGTCTCCAGACCTATCTTTATTAGATTTTTCTTGTGGGGATTTGTTAAGAATAGTGTGTACCAAACTCCTCCGACTACCAGTGCGGACATGAAAGAAAGAATTCGTGATGCTTTTCGCCAAGTAACCCACGACATGCTGATTAATGTTGAACACTCATTTACAGAACAAATTCAACTGTGCCTTCAACAAAATGGCGATGTGTTTGAACAGTTATTATAAATTGCTGGGCTATTCTTCTACTCGTATTTATGTTTTCTGGTTTTCATTATGTAGTTATTAAAATTTTGTAATAAAAATAATACAGGGAAATTTTCTTTTTAGTATACATATACCCTATGTATACTTTTATAATAAACGCAAATATGCAACCCACTATACACTATAAACGTTAAAAAATTAGCATGCTGTGGCAAAAATCATCAAATTAAGTTAATGTCAAAAAATTAGTCTTTAACTGTTGCTGTTTTTATTTTCCTTTCTGTTTTGTATTGTTGATATTTTATGTTTTAGAATAATCGTTGAATTAAAATTATGTTGATATTCCACTAATTTTGATTTATTTTTTATTTACAAACATGAAACATAACCTTTAGGCACCACGTGACGTGACGTTTATAGTGTACAGTGGGTTGCCTATTTGCGTTTATTATAAAAGTATACATAGGGGATATGTATACTAAAAAGAAAAATTTCCTGTATGTTGTTCTGTATCGATTAACGTGTTTTTTATCATAATCTTACGATATGCAAACAAATGATGTTCTCCGAATAATAAATTAGTTTTAAAACAGCCTTCTAAAAAATTGCAATTCACACAACACGGCCCTGTTATTCTTAAAACTGCAATCATTTAAAAAGTATCAACTTTAGGTATAGGAAACCCAATATAAAATCGAAAGGGAATTTAATTCTCTATCTGAACCATTGAAAAAATACAGTGTTCCATTTAAAAAAATTGAATTATGGCCAATCCAAATTTTAAGTAATTGTACCACCGTAGCAAACACCCTGTACAACGCAATTTAACTTTTAATTTTTTGGATGACAGTAGATGGTCTCGACAAACGTTTGACAAAAAGTTTGTAATTAATCTGTCAAAATGTGGACGGTGCAGATTTTATTCGTTGAATCTGCATACATCATATTTTTCCTAAAAAGTTGAATAGCTCTGCAACCACTGATCCTAATTGCAAAAGCGAAACACTACGGCAGTGGTCGTCACACTTTTCTGGTCAAGGGCCACATAGGGCAATGTGAGGTATCATTGATGGCCGTACACTTATGAATTGGATATTTGTAGGTACAGTGTTCGCATTTAGATATGTCGCTTTTATAACGTATTTTAGGTTCAAAAGGCGACATATCTAAACGTAGGAACATTAGTAATGCTAATGCAACCTACCTCTAAGACAAAATAACTAGCCTAGTTCGCACATTCCCTTATAAACACGCGTTCGCGCACTCTGGTGGGTTCTATAAACATCCCGTCTCTTCACTACTTAGTTTTAGTAGTTCCGCTAATCTCCAAAAGATGGCGCTAGCAGCATTGTAACAATATAATTTTTAATTATCAAGAAAGAATGCAAAATTTTGGTAGTCATTGTCTAATAGAATTATTGTTGTGCAGGCCGCACAAATAAGGGCCGCGGGCCGCATGCGGTCCGAGGGCCGCAGTTTGACAACCGCTGCATTACAGGATAGGTAATTGACAGTAGAATAAGAATATTTAATATATATAGGGTGTTCTATTTAAAATATTTAAGTTGCATACTGGCAGCCGAAAAGGAAACACCCTGTAGAATTGTAGATATTTTATGGTTACAAAGAAGAATCTAATAAGTAACTTCTATATGTAAAATTTTTCTCTATCTAAAATATTTACGGAGCTACCTAAGAATATCGCACTAATTTTACACCCTGTATAGACTTTCTATCATTAATTTAGTCAAATTTATTAGTCTTACCACTAATCAACTTTGTCTCACCATTTTTCATTTCTATATGTAGTTCATTCATATTTTCAACATTATTTGTTAGATATTCTCTCTTACTTAATTTTATACAAATAATAGCTATAGGTATCAAAGTTGACACTTTAAATAATTAAAACTAACTAAAAACAAAAGAAAAACTTGTTAATTATACTCACTTTTTATCCTCTTCAAAGCATCTGCAGCATTAGATGACCTACGCACAAGATTTCTGTTACACTGACTACTTGTTGGCCCATTTTTGTTATAATAAACTGCATTTATATCTTGGTTTTGTATATTAGAATCCGAAAATGACCGACAAAATAAAGGATATGCAACAGCTGCACTTTGTGGTATTTGAGCATTAGGTAAACTAGCCCACAGTGCATTTTGACATCTTGTATTTACATTATTATTTACAAAATTATTAGTGACCGAGCTAAAATTCTGACCATTTGGTTGTGGAAAGTTATTTACTTTAGCAGCACAGGCTGTAGCAGATTGTTTGGGAGCTTTACATTTGTACTGACAATTTAATTCTTTATTAAATGTAATACTTTCCTTGGAAGTGCTTCTTGCCTTTCTTTGTTTGTTGTACTTATTTGATCGAACATTAGAACTACTAGAACCACCACACTGCCCAGGATGGACTTCTTTAGCGGATTCTGTTTTTGAAATTTTCATATTACCTTTTTTACTATTTAATGCAGCCATTGCTTGAAACTTTGTCCACTTTATAGACTCTTTTATATTGCTAGATTTTAAGCACACAATATTGTAAGACCCACAAAACAATAGTTTCCCATATACAAAAGTTTGTTTTAGGTTATGTACTGTAGTTTGTACTAATTGTTTGTTAAAATAAAGTATTCTAAACGAAAACCATTGGGTCTGCTTCAAAAAGAGCATTCCAGACAAAGAAACGAATGTAACTTACTGCAAACATCCCCTATTTTACAGTTACGGTATTAATTTTAAACACTATATGGTATAATATGCGAATGACATCTACACCTACACTGACCTACACGAGTTTTGGTTTGAAAGCTCCGAAGGTCGTCAAAATAAATAAATAAAAAAATTCATTTAAGGCGCCCATTTCAAACAGGTACCTACATATCCAATGATTTTAATGTACTTACCTTTATAAGACTACAAATTTAAGTCATATTACTGCAAATTTACGTTTTTTCAGATTTATGGATATTTTAATGTTTTTTTTTAATACAAAATGTCAAGAATTTAATCACATTTAACTAATGGTGTAATAACCATTCTGTTAATACCTTTAGTTAAGGTTTATGTATTTAATTGTAAAACATTAATATACAGTGTGACTGATTTCAAAACCAAACAGAAAGAAAAGCAAGACGTAAAAGTATCATATAATATATTTGAAGGTTGCTGTTTAACTTGCAAAAGGGATATAGTTGAAATAAAAACAGAAAATAATTTTTTGCACTCCCGGGCGTAAAGTGACTACTTTTCGCCCGCAAAGAAGGGCGTAAAGTTAATTATTGCAGACTTCGGGTGCACTTTACGCTCGCGGCAAATTAATTTGAAATATCACAAAGATGCCTTAGTTACAATACAATTTTTATAAAATCACTCTTGCCGTGAATGCGTCAATTTGACATTTTTAAAAATGTCATTAGAAAAATTTTATTATAAATCAAAAAATTTAAATAAAATCTCGGTTCGTGCAAAAAATATTGTATGTACCACAGGCGTAATAAGCGACTTTGGCCTTTGGCGTGTTATAACGTTATAACCCTCGGCCAAAGCCTCGGGTTATAATATTCACGCCGCAGGCCAAAATCGCCTTCTTTACGCCCTTGATACATAAATAACTATAATACATTCTCCTGCTTATTGCTAGTTGATTGTATGACTAAGAGTTGAAAAAAACTTGTAGACCGTTTTAAAAACCAGAATAGTTAACAGAAGGCTATGATTAGCAATCTGACAGTTTACAGAGGTAGGGGAAAGGGGGGTACAGTGGGACGGAAAAATTTTGATGATGAGAAATACATTCGTATTGAATTTTTAGCTGTAAAAATAAATTTGGACTAAAAATAGTGTTAGTAAAATGTTATTAACAATTACATTACAATATTACAATAAACTAGAGGGGAAAAGAAATGCAACACAAAATTCAAATAGTTGCGTTTGTCTCAATGGTCCCCTCCATAGAAAAGAGATAAGTATATACATTTATTTTTCTATGGTCCTCTCTATATGGGTACATTGAGGCGTCACTTTTTTAACATCTCAAGCACACTTAGTAATTTGAAATCCAAAAGCAAGTAACAAGGAAACAGTTTTATTCCCAAATAGTATTAAAAAATACGTAGGTAGCTTACAAAGTTTTACACATTTTCTATGACATAATATAATATTGGTTTTCATATTTGGGAAAAAGTGGCGACCCCTGCTTACTTTTGCAATGTCCAAAACCTTAACAATCTAGTTATTTAACACCTTACAATTTACAAATGTCTTTCGCACATCGCAGTGACGGACTGGCTCATTTGAGCGGCCCGGGAAATTTACCGACAAACCGGACTTCTATTACAAAAAATAAAAAACACGAAGTATAGGTAAGATTTGCTGATTTGCACTTTTAGTAAACAGCAAACAATATTGTCTGCCAACAATATATACAAACAAAAATTGCAAATAGAAATATTGAAGCATTGAGATTGGACTTAAAATATGAAAAAACGTATAAATGAAAAAATCTAATACAATTTCTAGGTATAATTAATAAAAAAGTTAAATGTTTTATATTGAAAAATATATACATATTATACAATATTTATCCATTATCCATATTTAATTATCAAATATACTAACATATTTTGTAACAATTTATTTTTTCCCACTATTGAATCTATTATTTGAGAATTTTTAATATTAAAAAGGATGCCTTTTTCAACGGCCATTAGCAAAAATTTGTCCAAATTATCTTGAGAAAGTATTTCTCAAACGATTTAATACAATTCTCAATTTTGAATTAGTAGATACATTCACAAGAAACTTGAACAAGATAGAGTTAACATATATTTATATGCTAAAAATCAGTTTTTATATGCCATACCTACTGCGCATAGGGGATACGACATACATATGAACACATTATCGGAAGAATATCTCGGCATTTTTTTTAAATAATTTCCAAGAAAATTTACAATCTGTTTTTACAAAAAACAACATTCGGTAAATAGAATGGACAAATAGATTACAACACGCAAGAGGGCTTCCCAGCGAAAGCTCTCTTTTCTAAGATATCTTATTTTTAATAAGTAATAATAAATATTATAGATAATGAAAAATTTGGAATTATGAATAAAAACTTCCGAAAATCTGTTTAGGAGATCTAGCGGATCGATTATTTTTAACCTCTCTAACAGGTTCGTAGTCACGTTGTTGGTGTGGGCATAAAGTCTGTCATGATATTTCTTGCTGAAGTTTTGTATTTCTTCTCTAATGGTCAGAACAATGATGTCCTGCTGTATTAATCAGTTTGGGACGTATCTCGGAGCATTTATGATAGTTCTTATAACCTTGTTTTGAAATCTTTGCAAAATCTCCAAATACTAGCTGACCCCCATAGCTGTATTCCATACGTCCAGACTGGTTTTATTATTATTTTGGATATGAGTAGATTATTATCTTTTATTAACTGAGAGTTTCTCCCTATTAACCAATACAGCTGTCGAAAGTTTAGCCATAGTTGTAGGTACTCTCTTTTTCAAATGTGGGTTTTCTATGAAAGTCGCTTATCATTGGGGAATTCCACAGATATTTAACGTTATCTTGTTGGGGAATCTGGTTTCCCTTTAGATTTACTGGAGGGCATGTCCCTTTTCTTAGTGTAAATGTAACATGCACTGATATGTTTTCGTTTACTTTTGTTCGCCAGATTTTTAATCAGTTTATCTTCTTTAAGTTTCTCTGGAGTATTTGTGATGCTGTGTTTGGGTTGTTATGGGATGCAAGCACGGCAGTGTCATCTGCGTAGGCGGCTACCATTGTTTGTCTTGTTGTTGGAAGATCTGCAGTATAAAGCAGATATAAGACTGGTCTCAAAATACTGCCCTGTGGAACACCAGAGTGTATTGGGTAGAGCAGAGTCAGTTCTTCCTGGTATTTGACTTGGAAGTATCCCTTGGCTAGGTAAGATTTTAACATCTTGTAGAAAACTTGTAGTTGGTTCTTTATCTTGTATATAAGTCCTGTGTGCCAAACCTTATTGAATGCTTGGCTCACATCTAAAAATGCTGCAGAACAGTATCTCTTCAACTGCCCGTCATGGTTGATGTTTGTAGCTATTCCGTGAACCTGTTCTAGATAGCATGCCCCTCTCTACATCAAATCTGATGATCTGGGATAAGATTTTTTTCCAAAAGAGTTGGTTTCATTTGTAGCAATAAAAGCTTCTCCAAAAGTTTACCTATGACTGGGAGCAGGCTAATTGGTCTATATGATACAACTTCTTCTGCGTTCTTTCCTGGTTTTGGGATTAAGATTATTTGTGCTATTTTCCAGTGCTCCGGGAAAATTCCTAGCCTTAGAATACCATTCAATATACACGTAATCATTTAATTCAATTCTCAGGTAATTTCTACTGCTACTGGAAGTGGACAAGGCTCTGTAAAATGTTCCTGTAAAACAAAATGTGGTTCCAAGAAATGTGCGTGTGTGAGAAACAACTTTTTATGCAATTCAAAGTGTCATTTTAGTAATCCATGCTATAATAAATTTTAAAAAATGATACTGTTTTTGAGTCTACTGTGCCTCCTTTAAATTTAACAATTGTATCAATAATTGTGACCATGGTAAATATTAGAGGTTAAATTTAAACGAGATAAACAGACATCTGCTGTTCGTTTATTCATCTTTTTGTTTTGCTCTAGTGTGGTTTTCTTAGTTATGTTACCATATTTCCGTTTTAGGTTTATTTAAATAGTAATTCATTTGTCTGTCTATCTCTTTCAATCTAAATGCTGTTTTAGTAATATTGTCATCATTATATGATCCATGTTATCTTAATAAAATTAAATTTTGTTTTCATTACTTACTTTTTTGTTTAAATCTCTTGATTCTGTAGTATTTCACACTTTAGCTGATTTTACACTGTTATTCCATAGAATTCCATTTCGGTCCTGGAGTGTGTGTGATATAAAGTTGTGAATTACGGCTCTAGCATTAAACCAGGACCACCTAGAAGTACGGGCCGGCTCATGCTGAAGCGCTGTGGAGGGGATGACGCCCACAAAATGCATAGAGGATATACATGTTTTATATGTTTTAATCAATTTACGATATTGAAGTGTAATAAAACGTCACATATTTTTGCATATTTATTTAATTCGGGATTACGTTAATCAGTAAATAAAACAAAATGCTAAATTTTATATTTATTTTAATACGAAAACGTACGTCAAAGATACATATATTTAGTATAATATTAATGAATCATTATTAAATGAAAATTTTAAGTGAAAATTAGTACTATAGAAAAAATACATGTACCTAAACAATAAACAATATTTAACTCACATGCAGAACATAGTATCTACCTTTAATTAATTTTAATAGGCTATAACAACTAATTAATTACGCTAAATTGTACGTATTAATTTTCTTTTTTTCGACTCATGTTGAACATCATTTTTATTTTTTGCAAAATTATTCAATAATATATTAGAAAATATCATTGTTACTTTATCAACAACAGATTTTCTGCTGTTACATAAACAGTTGTCAAGATCTTCAAAATTAATTGTATCAAAATTCTCTACACTTAATTTGCATAAAAGACTTCTTTGGTTTGCAGCAGCAATATTTTGTTCTTCGTATATTTCACTAATAAGTACTTTAAAAGTTTTAAACATTATAATAATTATTTGCACTAAAAATTCTTTTGGTACTTTTAAACCGCCCCTGTCTAAATCTTTTATATAGGAATATGCTTCTGGTCTGCAGTCATATTCCAAATTTTTGTCACTAGTTAAAGAACTAATACAATTTCTACATGTAAGTTTTGATTTTAAACTATTAGCTATATATCCTGCTATATAAATTAAAACCATATGGTCATTTTTAGTAATTTCAACGACGTCAATGTGCCTGTCGAATTCTTCATAAATTGCTTGCATATGAACATTTTCATCATCAGTAAAATGCACATCATTTATTTCAGAAATCAGCGTTTTAATTTCAAATTGACCTTTACTAGCAGACTTAATTTTAAGTAAACTTAATAGCTTAATTTTTTTTTCGGACTCTAATATTTGAGTTACAGAAACATTGTAATTAACCTAATCCCTCTTTGTAAATAAGGGTTAATTCATATCATTTTGTGTAAAATTATTCTGCTTTACTAAATTCTTGTGTTAACTGTCACTAAAACAATGATCAATTACAAATACCTAAGTAACCTAAGATCAAAATTAATCATTCTTCATAAAATAGGTTTTCGATAGATCTGTGGGAGTTCAAGAAGGGCCAATTGTCCATTTTTTACCGTTTGGAACGATTGATTTAAAATAAGGCCCATGTCTAGATTGGCCTGTTTCCAGAATATAAAAACTAGTTTGATTTTTGTTGTAAAAAAGGGTAATTTCTAATATATTGCCTAAAACAGGCCACAGAAAAATTGTTTTATTCTACAAATCCTCTAAAGCCAGTAAGTAAAAATCCCAAAAGCTTGATTTTGTTTTCATTTGCTGACCTGTTGCATAAACACAATTAAGTGCGGGTTGCACAAAGCTTTTGTTAAGCTAACGAATGATCAATTCACGTTACACACCTGAAAACGGGAATATTTCGTAAAACTTGAGAATACAACAAACCTGATTTCTCAAAGAAATCTATTTATATTATAATTAATTGAAACTGTTAGATATTTTTAGAAGAATTTAATTATGATATTATCTATATCGATATTGCCGATTTAACCGAAATTATCGAAGTGTTCAATATTATTAAAATAATCGATTATCAATATTATTGAAAATTATCGATAATATCGATATTTATCGATATTATCGATACATCGATATTCATGTTTTAGATATCGTCTTCCGATATTTTATTAAATATCGATATTATCGATATATCGATAATTTCTGCCAGGGCTAGTCACAGCATCTCGCGTAGTAGGGCGCCTTCCCCTCCACTTTTCAAACGTTTTACGACTATGAGCTGGCCCGTACTTCTAGGTGGTCCTGATTAAACGCAAAATTTTAGTGGAAAAAGTACCTGAAAAACCGTAAAACTGTTACAGGATCATAATTAAAGTGACTAGTGTCCAATTATATGTAAAATAAGTAGCAGAAGAACTGTAAGTTTACCAATTTCAACCTAAATACGTACTAGAATATTAGTAAAGGTCAAGCATGCATAGGATAAGATAAGTGCATGCAAATAAATTTGTTGATTTAAACCGACCGCAACAGGTCAGGATTTAAAATATTAAATACATTTTATAATAGTTAGAGAAATCCTAGGAATATTATTTTGCAGTAGGTAAGGGGGATAGTCTCCCCGAGGGGCTGAACCGGAGCTGCCCCTTGGCGCCAGCTGTTAGATAAGTACGGGTAAAGTTGGAAAATCAGAGAAGGAGGAAAGAGAGACATGGAAGAAATAAAACAAATGTTCGCGCAAATAAATGCGAAATTAACGTCGGTGGAGGACAAACTAGACAGAAACTCGGAGATAATAAAGGAACTGATAAAGGAAAATCTAAAATTAAAGGGGACTACACTAGAACAGGGAGAAAGAATTGAGACGTTAGAAAGGGAAATAAGAAGAAATAATATTATAATTCAAGGGGTAGAGGACAAAAACGAAGAAGGGCAAGAAGAAACAGAAAACAAAATACAAAGCATAATGAATAAAATTGGAGTAGAAATTAACATGGAAAAGGATATAGTGGAAGTTAATAGATTGGGGATCTATAAGCCAAATAAGAACAGACCAATTAATATCAAAATACAAAAATGATCAAAAAAAAATGGAAATAGGTATACAGAAATGCAAAAAATCTCAAAGGAACTAATATCTGGATAGGAGATGACTTCACGAAAAAAGTACAAGAAGAGAGAAGGGCCCTAATACCACACCTGAAAGAAGCAAGGCAAAAAGGACATAAAGCCCTCCTCATACACAACAAACTGGTGGTAAATGGAGATGCATATAAATTGGAAGAACTTGAAGAAGCAGCTGTGCAAAAAGATAATAAGCGTACAGTAAGCGAAAGATCACCTGGAAATGAAGAACAGAATCAGCAACTACGGAAAATCACAAAAACGAGCAGAACAAACCAATAAGAGAAGGCAAGCGGGACGGAACGAAAGACAATGATAAGGCAATGAAATGGAAAATGATATACGGAAAAATAAAAAACAAAAATAAAGATAGATATGTAGTAAGAATAGGAACGTGGAATATAAGAACCATGCTAGTACCCGGAAAAATGGAAGAAATTGCCAAAGAAATGAAGAATTATAATATAGAAATACTAGCAATCCAGGAAGTAAGGTGGAAAGGGGAGGGCAGAATTGACAAGCAACATTACACTCTGTACTACGGAGGGGAAAATAAACAAGGCAGTAAAGGAATAGGTTTCATGGTGGATAATAATATGCAAACAAGCATATTAGAATTTAGGAGAGTAAATGGAAGGATCGCTTACCTAAGAATAAGAAATCAAGTAGCCAACATCACTATCATAAACGTGTATGCCCCAACAGAGACAGCAGAAGAAACAGAGAAGGACGAATTCTATGAAGAGCTAGAGAAAACCTGTGAAAAAGTACCAAAACATGATACCCTTGTAATACTTGGAGATTTCAATGCCAAAGTAGGGAAGGAAGAGTACATGAGACTAATAGCTGGGAAGGAAACAGTGCATGAAAAAACGAACGATAATGGAACAAGGATGGGCAACTTAGCAACTGAAATGGATATGATAATAGCCAGCACCAAATTCAAACATAAAATGGAGCATAAAATCACATGGATGGTCCCAGGAAGAAATACAGGAAATCAGATCGATCATGTACTGATATCCAAGAAGAGGCAAAAAATAATCCATGATGTCAGATCATATAGGGGGGCGGAAGGGGACACAGACCACTTCCTAGTAATAACCAAGGTGAAGCTAAGAATGATTGATAAAAGGAAAACATCAGCAAAGAGGAAAAAATGGAAAATTGAGGAGATCAAAGAGAGGAATAAGCAATATGAAGAAGAGATGAAAAAACAGCTATCCACATATAGAGATGGTAAAACTATTGAAGAAGAATGGAGCAACATAAAAAGAAGCATCGAAAACACGGCAGATAAAGTGTGATAGGTAGAAAAGTAGGGGAGAGAAAGAATCAGTGGTTTGACAATGAATGCGAGACAATGATTAAGAATAAGAAGGACGCGAGGCTTGCGTGGCTAAGAACAGGAAAGGACGAGGAAAACAAATGGTATCAAGAGACTAGGAAAAAATGCACAAAACTAATAAAAAGAAAAAAGGAGAAATGGATTAAGGATACAATGGAGGAACTGGAAAAAGATAATAAGAGCAGCGTCAAAATTTATAGATATATTAAAAAGCAAACTAGGAAAAGAAACATGACAAATATACAGGGAGAAGAATGGCTAAAACACTTCGAAAACCTGCTACAAACGAAATGTCTTGACATAGAAGAGGCAAAAGAGGAGGTGGATAATCAAAAAGAAATGACAAATCAAATGCGACCATCAGAAGAAGAGTTTGAGGAAGTGATTGCAGCTCTAAAATTAAACAAGATAGGAGGAACGGATAATATCGTAAATGAATTGATCAAACATGGGGGAAATCATCTAAGACAAAGACTATACAAATTAATAATTCAAATATGGGAAAAGGAATGCATGCCCAGCGAATGGAAAAGGGGATTAATAGTGCCATTACTAAAAAAAGGAGATCCAAGTGTATGCACAAACTACAGAGGAATTAGCCTCTTAAACGTAGCATATAAAATCCTCACTACGCTAATAAATAAAAAACTGATGCAACTCACAGAGCAAAAAATAGGAGATTACCAACAAGGATTTAGGAGGGGCAGATCTACCTTAGACGCGATACATACTGTAAATCAAATAATTGAGAGAGCATACGAATACGAAATTGGACTACAAATCCTCTACGTTGATTTCAAACAAGCCTTCGATAGCTTAAAGCGAGAAGTCATAATAGAAGACATGAAGAAAATGGAAATACCGCAAAAAATAATACGATTGATCGAAATGACTATGAAAGGGTCAAAAGCAGCTGTACTCACGGAAGGGGAAGTGTCAGAAGATTTCAAAATTAGTTTAGGAGTAAGGCAAGGAGATGGCCTGTCAACAACGCTGTTTAATTTAACGCTAGACGCAGTAATCAGAGACTGTAAACTCAAGGGAACGATCACTACAAAGTCACAACAAATAGTGGCATACGCGGACGATCTAGCGGTTATAGCAAGGAGTAGGAAAAGCTTAGAGGATGTTGTGCAAAAAATTGAGAGGGAAGCAAGCAAAAGAGGATTGATAATTAATCAGGAAAAAACGAAATACATGGAGATAAGCAGAGACAGCACACAAAATACACACAAGAAAGTAAATATAGGAAGTTTCCAGTTCGAAGTGGTTGAAAATTTCAAGTAAGTACCTGGGAGTCATAATTAACAACAAAAACCAAAGACAGCAAGAGATAGACCAAAGAATACAAACGGGGTACAGAGCCTACTACAAATATAAAACCATAATGAGAGACAAAATCATAAGCAGGGACACAAAAACGAGGGTATACAAAGCAGCAATTAGGCCAGTGGTTGTGTATGGAATGGAAGCGATGACTGCAACAAATGCGGAACAGGAGAAATTAAGAATTTTCGAAAGAAAAATAATAAGAAGAATTTTTGGAGGGAAGAAAATAGCAGAAGGAATATTTCGAAGATTAATGAATTCGGAGATAAGAACAATACTGAGAGGAGAAGACATTGTTAAAATAATAAAGGTACAAAGAATGCGCTGGTATGGACACCTGAAAAGAATGGGAAACGACAAAGATGTGAAAAATGTCACTATGTGGAGACCTAACACTGCGAGGCCAAAGGGAAGACCAAAGAGTAGGTGGGAGGATCAGGTGATTAAAAACATAATAAGTCTGAGAATTCATAAATGGAGGGAGAAGATACAGGACCGGAACACCTGGAGGAAGATAACAGAAGAAGCTAAGACAAGCAATAAGTTAGACTAGACGATGAAGTAAAGAACGTGGAGTAACTCACCACATTAAAGGAGTTTTTCGAGCTCAAATGAGCGGCTGCAATCCCAAATGGGATGTATAGCCACTTATATATACTTATATATATATATTCCATAGAATAAATAGCTAATCTATAGATTAACTAGGTAAAGTGTAGAATATTATTTTAATTTCAAACTTTAACTGAATGGTTCAGCTAATTCATAGAATACCTAGTTATTCTATAGAATAAAGGCATTTTATACTTTAACTGTAACATATATATAAAATACGATGTTACTTCCATAGACAATATTGAAGAAAGACACGTTGTCACTTCCCAACGACATGGTATGTTTTGGGGCCCTGTAACTGGCAACGGTGCGATGACGCACGTTTTTATGTTCATTCGCTTCTGGGTACCTATTTATGAATATGAAATAAATAAGGACTGTTCATTTTACTAAACGGACACCTTTAATCTTATGCTAAACCTTCAACTTGCAACTATTTTTTTAGTAATAAGCATTGATGACTTCAGTGAAGTAAGAGCTTTAAGTTGTTGCTTTTGTTTACAATAGTTGTCCAATATTTGCAGCTATGAAGCAAATTAATATCGAAACCAGAAAACTAATTGTGCAAAAGTAGTGTTCAGAAAAGTTATCCTTGCAAAAAGTTGCAAATATTACAAAGTGTCAAAAGTCGGCGGTTTTTAAAATTATCAAAAAAATTGGGGAGCATCACACGCTTGAAGATTTGTCTAAATCGCAGCTCACAAAAGGCCCAGAAAATGTTCAAGGTGAGAAGAACATTGTGAAGCTGTTAAAGTCAGAAAAAGCTATGGCTGTACGTGAAATAGCTAAAAAGGAAGGTGTTAGCATTGGTACTGTACAAAATGTAAAAAGGAGGAATAACATACGGACTTACAAAAAGCAAAAAATGCCAAAGAGAAGTGAGAACAAACAACAACAATCGAAGAAACGATGTGGGAAGTTGTACCGTGTTTTGCTTCAAAACAAAACTCGCTGCATTCTTATGGATGACGAAACCTACGTCAAAATGGAAAGCAGTACGTTCCCAGGGCAACAATTTTACAATGAAGTTGCGGGAAATGATGTACTTGATAATGTAAAAGCAATTAAAATAGATAAATTCGAGAAGAAATTTCTTGTATGGCAGGCCATATGCTCTTGTTGTCTTAAAAGTTCAGTATTTTTTACAACTGGCACGATTGGAGGAGAAGTCTATAGGAAAGAATGCATATAAAATCGTTTACTACTCCTATATTGTAAACACAAACATTCCCCATTATTTTGGCCAGATTTAGCATCTGCATACTATTCTGCTAAGACGCTGGAACTATTGAATTCTAAAAATGTTGATTTTATACAGAAACAGGACAATCTACCAAACTGTCCTGAGCTTCGCCCCATTGAGCGCTACCGAGCTATTACAAAAAGATACTTGAGAAAAGATGGTCAAGAAGTTAAAATAGTTGAAGAATTTAAACAAATGTGGGGTGCAGCTAGCCGAAAAATTTCAGTTGCTGATGTGCAAAGGCTTATGGCTGGTATTCAAGCAAAAGTTCAAAATTTCTATCGTTCTTGATTATATTTCATTTTTATCTAAGTAAAAACTTCGATATAAGTTGTTTTATATAATTTCCAAATAAAATAAAGTGAAATTTGATAAAAAGTTTAATATTTGTAGCAATAATTTAGTGCCCGCTTAGTAAAATGAACAGTCCTTATTACTCATTTGCCTGATAGTATGCAGTACAGTTGTGGGTAAAATTAATTCATAAATTCACCGCTTTTATTAACTGAAAAGAAAAGACTTGCAAACATTCTGAATTCTTGTCATTTTTATACTTTTTTATCATGTAATTTATAACACATTTGAATAAAATATTTTATTTGTATTTATTTATACAAGTAGTATATTTTGTATTGTTTATTTTAATTTGCAAGAATGTGTATTTATATTATATAATAAATTCCCAAAATGCCAAATCAACCATTGTACAATACAACTTGAAAAATATCTGAAACGAAGACGGAAACATCCTTAAAATTAAATAAAAACCTAAGCGTGTTTAGTAAATAAAGGTTCTTAAACTCAGAAACCAATTAATTAATTTAAATTAAAAAAGAACCAATCAAACAATTAAAACCAATGGAAATTCAAATAAAACACTACAAGCCTAAACTAAAACTAAAGATTCCCAGGGAGGACAAGAAGGAGGGACGTACGAAAAAGACTAGGCGTGAAAATGGTAAATTGAAATTGGCAACATGGAATACAAGAAGTTTAAATGGCAAAGAAAAGGAACTAATATATCAATTTAACAAAGCAAAATTAGATATTTTAATCGTCTCCGATACAAAAAAGAGGGACAGGGGGAAATAGAGTTTTAAGAGGGAGGGCATATTTTGGTATATAGTGGAGTAGCAGAAAAGGAAAGAGCACCAGCGGGGATAGGATCTATTATTAATAAAAAGATGAATGAAATATATAACAAACTGGAAAGCATGGTCTGAAAGATTATTAAGAGTAGAACTAACATTAGATAGAGAAACAAGAATGACTATAATAGGAGTTTATGGACCAGATGAAGACCCAAGGAAGGAATTTAAAGATAAATTCTGGGAGGATTTAGAATTGGCAATAGAAACAAGTAAAGGTATAATTTTTGTAGCTGGAGATTTTAATGCTAAAATAGGAATCAAGGATAATGAAACAACAAATGTTTTAGGAACATATGGAAGAGATAAAAGAGATATGAACGGAAAGAGGTTAATCGATTATTGTATGATACAAAACCTTATAGTGGCAAATTCATTTTTTAAACACAAAGTGATTCATACATACACTATACAGGCACCAAATAACGCAGGAAGATCTATAATAGACTACATATTGATAGAGATGGATAGCAGAAAACTGATTGAAGATGTAAGAGTGTATAGAGGGGCAGATATTTACAGCAAATTTTCAAATTAGTATATAAAAAAAATAACAAAGCAGCTAGTAACAATAAGAACATATAAATTACAAGATAAGGAGATAGCAAGTAAATACGAAGAAAAAATTGAGAAAATAATACAGATAGAGAAAGAAGACATACACAAAATGGATGTAGAACAAACATGGAACAGATGGAAAGAAATACTCATAGAATCAGCAAGGAGCACATGTGGAATATGTAAAACAAGCAACCAAAGAAAAAATACGTCATGGTGGAACGAAGAAATAGAAAAGCAAGTTAAACTAAAGAAAAAGAAATGGAAGGAATACCTAGGACAAAAAACGGAAGAAGCTTACAAGAAATATAAATATCAGCGAGAAAGAGTCAAAAATATGATTAAAGAAACAAAAGAGTCGCGAAGGGAATTTGGCGAAAAAATCGAAATAAATAGTAAAGAAAATCAAAAACTATTCTACAAAATACTGAAAAGCCTAAGGAGAGGAGTAACAATAAAAACCAATACAATAAAAAATAAAGAAGGAATAATAATCACGGAAACAAAGGGGGTGATGGAAAGATGGAAAAAATATTTTCAAGAGCTACTGGGTACTCAAGAAAGACAGGCAGAGGAAGAAGAATGCAATAAACAGGAAGAAGAGGTAAGCCTAGGTGAAACAGAAGATCAGATAACCCAGGAGGAATTAAAAGATGCATTGAAGAAAACAAAAACGGGAAATCGCCGGGGCATGACAAGATTACGTCGGAAATGGTAAAAAAATTAGGCAAAGAAGGTATGGCAATGATGTTAAAACTTTATAATAAAGTGTGGACAGAAGGTAAAATCCCTAAAGATTGGGAAAAAGGGAAGATAGTGCCAGTGTACAAAAAGTGAGATAGGGGGGATTGTGCGAATTATAGGGGCATTACGTTATTAAGCACACCGCTGAAAATATATGAACACATACTGAAAGAGAGACTACGTAAAGTAATTGAACCAACACTACTGGAAGTACAAATGGATTCCGGAGAGGACGTAGTGTGCAGGATCATATATTCACAGTAAAGGAAATAATACAAAAAGTGCACCAGTACAATAAAAAAGCGTATTTTGCCTTTGTAGACCTGGAAAAGGCTTTCGATAGAGTACAGCGAAAAAGGTTGTGGCGGATTTTAAGAGGTAGGGGAGTTAAGGCAAAGTTAATTAAAGCAATTAAAAGTATTTATATACTACAAACTATATAATTAGAAATAACAGCACATCAGAAATGTTTAGAACTAAAGCTGGATTGCGACAGGGAGGGGCGATGAGCCCAGTATTGTTTATATTATTTATGGATGATATAATAAGGGAGTGCCAAACTAAAGTGAAAAAGTTAAACATAGGCGTAAGAAATCTGCAAAATGTACCTACAGATATCTGAATGTGCATTTGCAGACAATATAATAATAATGGCAAATAATGAACGAGATTTACAACATAATATAAAGATATGGAATGAGGTGGTAAATAAGAATGGTATTAAAATGAATATTAACAAAACGAAAGTGATGGCAATAAAAAAAGAACCACAACACATAAATATAGAGATAGAAGGAAAACTTATAGAACAAGTGAGACAGTTTAATTACTTAGGAGTTATAGTTGAAGATACTAGAAATCAAGAGGTAGATTTAAACTAAAGAATAAAAAAACCCAACAAATTATACTATACAATGAGTAGGTAACACCTTTATAAACAAAAAAGAAGTAAGCCAGAAAACAAAATTAAATGTTTACAGAAGTATCTTCAGACCCATATTAACCTATGGATGTGAGACGTGGATAGTATCGCAACGAATGTAGAAAAAATTAGAGGCGGTTGAAATAAAGCATGTCCGGGAAGTCGGGAGACATACCTCTTTGTAGGAAATGTGAATAACTAACTGGAGTTACTTATAATTTAGTAGGTGGTTTTGATAGGCATTTTTATCTAGTAACCATGGGTAAAAACAAATTTAATATATCATGTCAAACTGAAAAATGCCGCGTAAAGAAAACGAGTGTTTTGCAAAGTGCGTTATTCAATATTTTGAAAATCATTGCAATGGTGATGTTAAAACTGCATCGACGATTAACCCTATATAGCCTTAAACCCTTCTGAGCAATGTAGACGTACGTTTCTACATGCAGCAAACCATAAACAACTGGCATACGTACATAAATTTAAAAAAGTATCCAAATTTCCGTATAATACTTGATTTGGCAGGCTGTTGATGGAAATGGTCAATTTCAAACCCTGCACTTCTACTAGAACTCTCACAGGAAAAATGTATATTGAAGAATGTATAAAGAAGAGATTGATTCCTTTTATCCTTAAACATCACAATCACGGCGAAATTTCATTCTGACCGGATTTGGGTAACCTTCCATTATTCAAAAATGGTAACCGACTGCCTGACCAGTGAAGGCATTGAATTTGGACCTAAAACAGAAAACTCACGCAATTTTCCTCAGGCAAGAGGAATTAAAAATTTTTTGGCATTGTGTAAACAAAGGTATTCAAAGCGATCCAAGACACCCAAAAATCTTAGATCTTTTAAACTTGTTTGGAAGAAAATAGCCTAGGAGATTTCTAGGGAATCGGGAAAAGCTGTCATGGACCATGCATATAAAGTTATTCGTGAAATTGGATACAAAGGAGTTCAGGGGGCCATGTGTGACATAACTGACAAGAGGAAATGTTAGACTATTTAAAATGTTAGTTTAAGAGTTTTATGTTCTAACACAATAAAATACAGTTTGAATTCATTTTGTCTCTCTATTTCCCGGACATGCTTTAAGATACTTAAGAAGAGTCAAGGGCATCACAAGAAGGGATAGAATACGTAATACTCAAATCAGAGAAGAACCATAGATGAAACATGTAACGGAATTTATTGAGACGAGACAGCTGAGTTGGTGGGGGCATTTGCAAAGAATGAAGAAAAACAGACCAGTCAGACAAATATGGGGAACAAGAATACTGGTAAAAAGAAGCAGAGAAAGACCTAAAGACACATGGAATGGCGTAGTAGCAAAAATATTAACAAAAAAGGAAATGAAGTGGAATGAAGCAAAGGTAATGGCGCAGGATAAAAAACAGTAGAACGGATTTGTGCATGGAAACAATTAGAATTTAATTAAGTTGATATAATGTAATAAAGTATTTAACATATAGGAATGAAATTAGGTTTTAGATTTAAGTTGATATGTAAAACAAAAGATTATGTAAATTTAACCCTACACCTAACGGTAAATGGGCAATTGATTATATATAATATACTTTTTGAAAATATTTGGAAAGTTAAAAAAAATCATATAATAGTAGGTACTCATTTAAAATGTTTGATTACATTTTACTTTAATTAAAACTTCGGTCATTCAATTTTAGAGTATTTTTTCTTGAATTATAGAAGTAATAATTATTGGATTTGAGAAAGTATATTCTAAACAATAAATAACTGTTAATATGATTAAAACGCAAAATAGAAGTATTAATCGTTATGCCAAAACAGTTCTTATACCTCCCAAAACTTCAATTCATTCACAGTATTGTGGAAACTCATATTTTCCTAAATCAGGTTAAAAATTTTCAAATTTACCGCGCAACTTCGATAATTCCTACAGTCAGAATCCTTTAAAGATATACAAGTTTAATCTAATTGCTTTCGCGACGTTTCGAATAAATGGAAGCTGCAACTAACATGCATAATTAAACTGCGTGGCAAATAGAGGAAGTCATAACGTACTGGGCATGTTACTGCACAGAAGCTACCGCAGTGCCACGGTATACACTTCAACTAAAAGATTGAATTGCGGATAATGATGGTCATTGTGACTTCCAGTAAAAGCACAGTATAGAAAACCTATACTGTGCTTGCGCTATGAACTTCAAAGGCGCCGACAGCAGCTGTCCTTACTAATTGTTTTCTATACTGTGGTAAAAGTTTCGGATTTGGGTATAGCGCCACCTCTGTTGATAACATTTCGAATTACAAGGGAAAACGTTGTGACTTCCGAAAATGGAAGTCATAACGTTATATATGAAGCCACAACGTTTTGTATATATATATATACTTTGGAAGTCACGACGTATGGTTCGTACATATATTATTATTTATAGGCGATTCGTACCATTCCCTCATGTATTTGTTTCGTATTCCGTTATGTACAATTGTCCGGATAATTCCAGAATGCTGTAAGGCTCTCTTTGAGACACTGAAAAATATATACCTCAAGGTAACTTTTGCTATACATAATACAGTTTTGACAAATTTCTGAAGCATTCAACGAACACATTTTACCAAAAATACTATAAATTTTAGAACGACTAGGCGTTTCATTATCAGGATAAAAGTGAAAATAAATGCCTAGTCGATACAAATGCATTTAACAGTCTTTGTTGAGTTTTAAAAATTTATCTATAATACATTTTCTATGGACCAGTGAAATTAATTGGCAATGGACCATTTCATCTCAACAGATCTGACTACATTAAAATCAAGAGTATATACAACATGAAGAAAAACGAATTTTTCAAAGCAACGTAGTTTATTTTTTAATATACTTTATATCATACACTTCATTGTAAGTGATTAACCAATTTGTTTATAAATAATAATCTTGTGTTTAAAATTTTCGATACACTTGTCACGTTTACATTAAAAAAAGTAAAAATCTGGGAAAAAAACTGGGGTAAAAGTATACACCCTCTATGATGTTTCTTATTACCCCTGCTAAATTTTAACTGATAGTAAGGCAGAATTGGAGAGCTTGTTTCTTATTACCCCCAATGGGGTATTAGGATACTCTTGTCTGGGGTAATAAGAAACAAAAAACTTTCTCCTCATCATTTGATTGAAGGCAAATAATATTTTGTCCATAAAAACATTTACGTATAGGGTTCACAATGTAAAAAAAATTATAGTGTTCAAACTAAAAATAACTGCTATAAGTACAAATATTGTGTGTATCTTATTACCCCATCAGTTTCTTATTTCCCCATTCGCCCCTAATAAAAAGTATATATTTTTACCTTCTTCTGTTGAATTAATGTTAACATTTGAATTATATGAGCTGGTTGAGACTGGTCTAGAATTGCTCCCTGACGCATCAGATTGTGCAGAATATTTAGTACCTAATAATGATGTAGTACCTACCTACTAAATGAAGTTGTAACATCATTTTCATCAGATACTTGTAAGATTGCCCACTGAATCATACGCTTTAGCAAATTTTGTTCTTCTCGTGATTGTAAATTTTTTATTTCACAAGCAACGAAGTCTCCAAAGACTTGAAACTCATCTACCGGTTTGTCAATTACTTTCAACGCTTTTTCCAATATATAAACGTATTTCTTTTGTTTCTCATTTCTTTTTCTCTTCTTCCGTACATTCTTAGACTCTTCATCAGAGTCGATTGATTTATTTGCGTCTGCGTCACTGTTGTTGTTGCTTCCTGAAATTAATGTGAATACTAGTAGTTAATATTATAACATTAGTTTATTGTTGCTGTTTTTTATAGGTTCCGGACACACCTGAGGAATGGAAGAAACATTCAAAGTTATTTGAAGAATATTGGAATTTTCCGCATTGCGTAGGAGCACTAGATGGAAAATACATTGCAATACAAGCACCTCCAAATAGTGGCAGCTACTACTACAACTACAAAGGATTTAACAGTATAGTACTGATGGCACTTGTTGACGCAACATATAAGTTTCTATATGTGGATATCGGATGTAACGGAAGAGTTTCAGATAGGGGTGTATTTAATAATTGTGCTTTATCGAATGATTCACTAAATTTACCTGCTTCTCAACCTTTACATGGACGTACAAAACCTGTACCCTATGTCATTGTTGTTGATGAGGCGTTTGCCTTGAAAACTTATTTGTTAAAACCGTACCCTTTTCGTGGACAACCAGGACCTAATCGTGTATTTAATTATCGTTTGTCGAGAGCTAGGAGAATTGTAAAAAACGCATTTGGTCTTATTGCTAATCGATTTCGCATACTAAGAAAACCTCTACACCTTTCTGCAGAAAAAACCACTGTTGTAGTCTCAGCAATATGTGTACTGCACAATTTTCTTATGACTCGAGAAAAAAATTATATGCACCACCAGGTACTTTCGATACAGATGAGCAGCCTGGAGAATTCTTGGAATGCCAGCATCGA
Organism: Melanotus villosus; assembly: GCA_963082815.1. Taxonomy (NCBI): domain Eukaryota; kingdom Metazoa; phylum Arthropoda; class Insecta; order Coleoptera; family Elateridae; genus Melanotus; species Melanotus villosus. The sequence goes on along the minus strand of OY720421.1, from coordinate 49,386,159 downwards.
ATTTATTAAAATTACAACAAGGACAAGCTACAGAAATTGCTAAAGATGTACGAGACGAATTTAAAGATTATTTTGTATCCCCACATGGAGAGGTACATTGGCAGTACAAACATATTTAAAAGCATTAAATAAACTTAATAAATGTTGTATAAATTTTTCGTATGTTTATGTATGCTGTACTTACCAAATTGTCGACAGTTCTTGCATCTGAATGTTTTAGATGGATAAACCACAGGGCACGGAAAAACTCCCAATTACTTTTATAAACATCTTCGATACCTCTCGCAAAATATTTCCAACACGTTTGGAAACAAAAAATTACTGTCGGAAACTCACGCAATACCTGTTTACATTACAGATCGTATCACTCTCTGAGAGCAACTGTTGTAAGTGAATTCTACTTGCCAGCTGCTATCTCGGACGTGTTTACACAGGTCGCGAGAGTCGCTCTCGCAAGTTACTTGCTAGTGGACACGCACCTTTAAACAAGCAACAAATTCAAGTAAAGTAGTATCAAATTAAGCGTATTTTTGTTGTCTTTTGATTGATGCCACTATCAATCCCATCAACTCAAACGGGGAGCAGGAATCTGCATATATACGATTTCCCTATGTTCGCCCCTTAAGTCAAACACCCGGTATCTAATCATAGCGCAGTCCATAACCATTTAAAAGGTAAATAGTCTTCATTATTTGTTACCATCTTATAATTAAATCACTTAAAATTTGTTAATGTAATATATTAAAGATAAACAGGTACACTACAATGTCTATACTAATTATTTGGTTTGTGATTTTTCATTTTCTGTATCTAATAAAGCACTTCTAATTCCTACTTTCTGTAGTTCTTCAATAAGATCTCCCGATTGATGCATTTGTAACATAATATCACAGCCTCCTACAAATTCTCCATTGATAAATATCTGAGGAATAGTTGGCCATTTAGAGAAGTCTTTAATGCCTGTAATATTTGCAGCAGTTGTAGCAAGTGTAAACTTATACAATTATACAATCTTTTACCTTGTCTTAGAGATTCATCTTGCAAAACATCATGGGCATCGTATGTAACACCATGCATTCGCAGTATTTGTACTACAGCATTGCTAAAGCCACATCGAGGTTGTTCTGGAATACCTTTCATAAATACAACTACTTTGTTTTTGTCCAATAATTCCTTAATTTCTTCAATTGATTTTGTACTATAACATTTTGTGAAATAGGTTATCGTTTTAAAACGATTATAGTTTCTTGCTAAGACATTCATTTTTCTTGTAGATAACCTAACCTTATTCTTTCTTATTTAATTTCTTGTTTGGCGTTTGACATATTTTATAATTATTGCACTGCGTATTGATGAACCGTATTTGACATATCAGACGATAAAAATATAGTGTGATCAAATACCTGACCTCTGGGCGATCCAGAAAAAAAAGGAATTAGGGCAGGCCCTGATTAAGCTGTTAAGGTTGGTAACATTGCTTCTCATTTTTTTATAAATTTCATATCAATGGTAGCTAATCTGATTTGATACTAAAACGGCCCACTAACGTACCAACTAATTGTACAACTTGAAGTTGTTACAATTTTATAGACAACTGACCAACTGATCCACTAACATCCCAATTTTGTATGCAATTTATTTTTCGTTCAGTACCTTTCTGTGTTTTTAGAAGTAAAGATGTCGCAAATTAAAAAAAAAACAAAAGGTCGGTGCAGTGCTAAGCTTTACAGAAAGGTGCAAAAAAAGAAGTCGGGTAAAAAGTTGGATTGAAAAACGAAAACAATATACGCATACGCATACGAATTTATTAAGCCATTTGCGGGACAATGAGCCTAATGACTTTAAAAACTTTTTGTCCATGGATGAAAAGACATTTCAAAAGTTACTGAAGCTTGTTGCACCTCATATAGCATATAGCCTATAGCAGAACACAGTCTCGTTACGAAGAGCAATTCTTTTACAATGAAATCGGACTGTTAGTTGGGCAACCTGCACACACACGCAGCAACTAATTGGCGCCAATCTCAAATTGATGTGCAGTGCACTCCAACCTGTCAACTTTCGTACCAACTTGAAATTGCTAACACAATCGCGGCACTAACGCACCAATAATTGCACCAACTTCTAAAATTGTACAACTAGTTGGTACGTTAGTGGGCCGTTTAAGATATATTATTATGTTAATATTTTTTTTTTTTTTAGTATAAATCTTGTTAAATTTGGAAATTTTTATAATTATATGTAGCCTGGCCACTGGGTCGTGAAAAGGGGGGTTACCTTGCAAAAGGTCATATAGTTTTGGATTTTGGATATGTTGTATGTACGTACCTATAATCCATTCACTTAACTCCCGTGACGTTTACGCTGTCAAATGAAAATTTGGGAGTGTACTTTATGTACAGAACCTATCAACTTTTTTAGTGAATGTACTAAACGTCAAACTGAAAGTAAGGTTATGATAAATCATTTGTCATTTTCGTAAAATTAAGTAGAACAAGGTAAAAATGGGTTTATTAATAATACAAGTATGATAATAAACTTCGTTGGTGCTTCTGTTCATCCATTTCTCTAAAGATTATGAATTATAAAACGTAACTTGAATAATAAATAATGTAAGTGTCAAAGTGAAAACAAAAGCATTAAATTTAAATTTAAAGGTGCGCCAATCTCAAATCTAAAAATTGTTAATAGCCTAATAGGGATTTTCGTATTAACCAACACATAGTGACTTTTATGTCACGGGAGTTAAGTGAATGGATTATAGGCCCTTATTAAAAATCCAAGTTTTCTAATTTGGCACGCCTGTGCGCGCGTCTGTACAACCACTTTTGTGTCACTTTTTTCGGTGTTTGCTCGATAACTCTTTACTAGTGCGTCCTACAGAAAAAATTACTCTTGCCTTTTTTGTAGAGAACAAAATTTTCTACAATCTACTACAATAAAATGTTTTTCTAAACTTCATAGTTACCGAAATACAAAACTTTAAATCAAAAAATTTTTTCAATAGTTAGGAGAAACTACCACAAAAAACACTGTGTCCATCATCTTAACGGTTTATTGGTTCAATTTAAAGACAAAATGAGTAACACTTTCGAGTCATATGGTAGATGTGCATAAAAAATTACAAATAAGACCACAATAGGTTCATGGAATATAAATATACAGGGTGTGTAAAAACTCGCGTACAAGCTCTCCGTAACTTTATTCCTTGGACAATAATAAGGCGAAATTCTTCTAGCGAAAAAGCCACCAGATGCTTCCTCAACTAGTGCGAAGCCTTCAAAGTTCAAAATTTGCAACCCGAAAAGGAGCCGTTTTTGCAAAATTCTGTTACTTTATGCACAGATTAAGTAATAACGGCAACAATTTAGTATCGTTTATCATTTAAAAGTACAAAAAAAAAATACTAGTTTTCATAATTTCAATTCACAGTAAAAAATTAAAATAATTGAGCAACTAACTACTCGATGTGGGTAGAAATAGTTATTTGTATCACAAGGCTAGAAACTGTCACTTTGCAAGTGCGAGTACGTTTGTAGGCCGAGGTGCAACCGAGGCCCTACAAGTACGAGTACTTGCAAAGCAGTTTCTAGGCGTGTGATACACAATATTTTTTCGGCCGATAAAAATACGTTAATTATAAAAAATCATTTTTAATTCAAATATTTGACGTTAGAGAATTTATTTTTCCAGGGAATTTATTTTTCTGGGCGTGACAATGGGCGTAGCAATGAGAGGGCGGAGTCAGTTCGGTTCAGCGCCACCAATCAAAAATCCTAATTTTACTTTCTGGACTAGTCCGGCAAATAGCATTTTCCAGCCGATTTATACGCATGAAAATTGAGTGTTTCTAGCCGGAGGGCGAAAAATTAATTTATTTTTTATTTCAGTTTTAAAATCTTCGATCGTGCATAAAATTATGTATGTACCACTGGCGTAACTTGCTTTTATGGCCTTCGACGTGTCTTTAGCCCTGGACTAGCGTCTCGGGCTCAAAATCACGTCTCAGGCCATAAAAGCATCTTTACGCCCTTGGTACATAAATAAGTATTACTTGAATACGAAGCGTAACGATTAAAAACGTTAAGGGGTTAAGGCAACAAATAAATCTTTAAAATATACGGTGAACGATCCTGACTGTTGACTGCAGCTGGGATAATAAAGTAGTATACTACTCAAATATTAAATTATAGCTATTAGTTGTGACGGTATGATCAGAAGGGGCCTATATATTTCCCACAGAATATGTCGCAAACATTTCGAAGACGAGTATTTTACATTAAATAATATACAATAATCCAAAGATGCTGTGCCTACGTTAATTTTACCAGGTAATAAATAGAAATCATTATTTATGGTAGGTAGTTTTATTATATTTTTGTTAAATCTTGCAGAATCTATACACGTCGAGGATATTATTATGCCGGTTGAAGCTGTAAAGCTGTTCCGAAAAGCACTGATTTACCTCTTAGTACCTACATCAAATGTTGCATCAACTGTTGTACTTTCACTGGAAATACCAACCACTTATCCAGCAGTGCAATATTCTTCAAGAATGCGTGTTACCCCAAGCAAAAGTAAAACAAAAATTAGTAAGAATAATCTTACGATTTTTGCAAGAAAAGAGCTGCGAAACCATTTTCGATATGCCTTCTACATCAAAATTTTATAAAAAGTTGAAACTAATAATTATTCAACAATTGTTTTATTTTACAGAAATCACATTTTTACCTACGGAACAGTGCGATACTGGTACAACAGTCCTTATAACAAGAAGTAAGTTTAAATTTATTTGTTTTGCGTACGTATGCTTTGAATTCATCTGTGTAATGGTTGTTTATAGTGTTATAAATTAAAATATTATTTTTAAATTCTGTAGTGATTTTCCCTTTTATTTATTTACCATTTGTTTTAGATAGTTTTTGTAGAATTACACTAAATACTCGAATATATTAGTTTGTAGAACGCCAGTTTTTATCATTGTTAGGATGTGTTATTCGTTTACAGAAATATATATTGTTTTTAAAGTTTGTTTTTTAAATTGTAGTTGAATTGGTATACAAGAAATACAAGTATAGTCGATTCTTTCACTTGTGTCAATTTGCTGGAGGCATTTTACAACTTAATGGTGGATTATGAGATTTAAATTAATACAACCATCATAAATCATTTTTACTAGTAGTAAAAATGATTTATTATGGTTATATTTAACTCGCATAATCCAGCACTAAGTTGTAAAATGCCTCCAGTAAATTGACGAAAGTGAATGAATGCTCTAATAAAAAATAGCATTTAAATTTCCCGCTAGTTTCAATTAAATTTCGCGCGCGTTCCGTATTTAGTTCTAACCGAAAATAAGAGATGGAAACTCGATTGCAGGCGCAGGATTACAGTATTGCCATTGGTTTTCTTTTAGTGTAAAGACCGTGTAAAGTTCTGTGGTTGAATTCGCTAGCCTAAAGTGTAAGGTTGCCAAGCTACGACATTTTAATTTTTTACTAATTAGCTTGCAATTAGTTCCAGGATGGTGATAACAAGAAATTCTCTAACTTTTTCATAATTTTATGTTTAAGCTACGTGAAACGTGAATTGCGGTATACAAATTTTAGTAACTTTTGTCGTAAGGTTGGCAACGTATTGGAATATCAATTCAATACTTTTGACCTGAATGGTTGTAATGGTTGACGTCCGCTATTGGAAAAAAGAGTTTACTTTGTGTCTGTATTTACGTTTCAATATGAAATAATTATTACAGAAGACGAGTTAAAAAGGTTGGTATTTAAGAAAATATGTTTTTAAATGAACTAATTTGACTTTTACTTATAAAACTGACATACACTTCCATTTTAGCTTCTAGTTTTACTTCTCCATTTGACCAACGTTGACCCTGGTTTTTGAAATTTTTTAAATTTACTGGTAAGTGCGTTTATACCTATTGTTTATACTATTAAAATGAAGTTTGCTCAAAAGATGTTTAAACTAAGACGACTTCCAAACATTTTATTCAGATTATGTATTAACTAGAGTACTTACCCTTTGATGATGTTTTTTGTTTATAAAGAGGCAAATATATAATACAGTGATGTTTACATATTATGGCACTTTCAAGTAATTTTAAGTAATGTAACTTTGGCTTTGAATATTAAAAAGCATTTTTTTTTTTAATTATTGGGTAGGTACTGTTAAAACTCAAGTTGCTGATCAAGCTTAATATATTTAACATTAAGGTACTGATTTGCTGTTATTATTTACTACTTTATTTTTATACATGCTAGTAGCGGTGCTACCTCTTTGAAATCGCTGTTTTGTGTATAAAGATAAGCAAATAATGTGTACTAAATAAGTCTTTATTAAAAAATCTTTATATAACTTTCATACAAAAACAAAAAAATACTGACTCAAATGTAAGATAAAACGTTGCAGAAAGTTTAAAGTTTTGCACTTGTTTGTTGGAAGTGCGAATAAAATTAATATGTTTAAGTTTAGTTTTTTCATTTATATTTCTGATCCAAACAATAAATCGCTAGCTACATGTAAAATTTAAACCACCAATACTGATAAGAGGACAGGTAATGAGCAATATATTTCTGAATAATACATATTTTTAAAAATCAGGACAATACCATTCGGCTCAGCTCTTAGCGGGACGCGTGGTGTTCTCTTAAAAATCGGAACCGGTAGTAACGCTTCTTTAATATGTTTAATATCTCACGAATATAAAGATGTTATAATCATTACTTTATGCATGCAACATGACAACGTCCGTTCTTACTAATGTACACCCGCGAAAGTCACTCTTAACCTAAGCGTGGCCCCTCACCACACACAGTGCCCTCTATACATAACAATGCCAATTGGCAATTATAAGTTAACCGTGGTTATTTTGTGACTGTTATCTTAGTCATTTTATACAGGGTGTTAATAAATGAAGTAGCGTAATTTATACAAGTGAATCTAGAGGTGAATACATGAAGGTTGAGCCAAACATACTTTAGTCCAAAGTTCATCGCTCACTGGGATAAATTAATTTTTATTATTAAATGAAGAAGGTTTAGACATAGAACATTTTTATTTGGTTGAAACCTTTTGTATACTTTAACTTATTTTTTAAATCTGCCAAGTGGAAATCGCTGTTTTGTGTATAAAGATAAGCAAATAATGTGTACTAAATAAGTCTTTATTAAAAAATCTTTATATAACTTTCATACAAAAACAAAAAAATACTGACTCAAATGTAAGATAAAACGTTGCAGAAAGTTTAAAGTTTTGCACTTGTTTGTTGGAAGTGCGAATAAAATTAATATGTTTAAGTTTAGTTTTTTCATTTATATTTCTGATCCAAACAATAAATCGCTAGCTACATGTAAAATTTAAACCACCAATACTGATAAGAGGACAGGTAATGAGCAATATATTTCTGAATAATACATATTTTTAAAAATCAGGACAATACCATTCGGCTCAGCTCTTAGCGGGACGCGTGGTGTTCTCTTAAAAATCGGAACCGGTAGTAACGCTTCTTTAATATGTTTAATATCTCACGAATATAAAGATGTTATAATCATTACTTTATGCATGCAACATGACAACGTCCGTTCTTACTAATGTACACCCGCGAAAGTCACTCTTAACCTAAGCGTGGCCCCTCACCACACACAGTGCCCTCTATACATAACAATGCCAATTGGCAATTATAAGTTAACCGTGGTTATTTTGTGACTGTTATCTTAGTCATTTTATACAGGGTGTTAATAAATGAAGTAGCGTAATTTATACAAGTGAATCTAGAGGTGAATACATGAAGGTTGAGCCAAACATACTTTAGTCCAAAGTTCATCGCTCACTGGGATAAATTAATTTTTATTATTAAATGAAGAAGGTTTAGACATAGAACATTTTTATTTGGTTGAAACCTTTTGTATACTTTAACTTATTTTTTAAATCTGCCAAGTGGAAGCCTTGTAATCAACAATGCACGTTAATGCGATTTGTTTCCATACAAGTCTTTTGCTTGAATGTTTATGGGCTTTCTACGAAAACGGTTGCGCAAATAAAAACAAACTAGAGGTATAAAAAAAAATGTTTATTTCAAAACACTATCTAATTATTTTAAAATAAATTTGGTGAGGATAAGGACCTAATTTTTTTTTACATTTTAGTATCAGTGCCATGGTTACCTACAGCGCATCTAAGCGGATTTAAATTAATATAAACGTTCTATCAAAAACATTCTTGATTTATTAATAAAAATGATTATTTGCTTTGTGAATTTTAGAGGGTTATATCTCAGTAGGCGTTGAACTTTTCATTAAGGTATGTTTGGCTTAAGGGGATATTCGCAAAACTGCTCACCTAAGTGTTGGTGAGACCCATTAAAACAACAAAGAGAGTAAATTATATTGAGTCAAATGCGACTGATGGGTTAATGTCATGCAACTGTAACTATCGCTAGTGGGATAGAGAATCACTTCCTCGTTGGCTGAGATAATAGGCTGTTCGACACTGTCTTTGATTACAGTCAGAATTTGTCGTGATGCGAATGAGGTGCCCCATTGTACGATAGCATTATGTATATTCGAGACAGTACGTACGGTACGTACAGTTACAGTGTTAGTAAATGAAGTAGCATAATTTATACTGGTAAATCTAAATGTAAAAAATGACAGTTAAGAGGATACTCAAGACTTTAAAATCAGAGGTTTAGGAAATACCTTCCTATTGTTCAGCCGTTTAATATATTTTATCGCAATTTGTTTTAATTTAAAGATAAAAGTACATGAAAGGGCGCGACGAAGCCTAATTTAAAATTTTTACATTATAGCAATTTTTATAATTGTTATAAGCAACCCTACGTTGAGTTCAAAGAATACCACATTGTATATAATATTTGAGCTCGTAGCACCCTAGAACAAAGCATTAGGAAAAAGTATGCGTTTACAGTAACAACTATTTGCAATTAATAAAGCTGTAGTTTGTTAGGGCGTTACTGCAGATTAGAGCAAAATAATTTAAGTTCAATCGTATACAATGCGATATTCTTACAACTCAATATAGGATTGTTTATAATAAATATAAAGGTTACTATAACGTAAATTTACTTTTACCTTTGAATTAAAACTAATTCCAATAAAATATATTAAACGTTGAAAAATAGGAACGAATTTCCTTAACCTCTGATTTTAAAGTCTTGAGTATCCTCTTAACTGTCATTTTTTACATTTAGATTTACCAGTATAAATTATGCTACTTCATTTACTAACACTGTAACTGTACGTACCCCAGGTGTGTTACCCCTTACAGTTTTTCATCATGACCGTCTAGTGTTTCACTAAGATTTTCCTTACCCTGAACCTTTATTGGTCAAGTGAAAATCTTATCCTTTATTTAAATGAATGACTAGTTAGTCATAGAGCCCTTAATGTTGTTGTGATTTCATTGATATAGAGTAGCTCACCTTATAATACAAGAAATAAATACTTCACCAAGTTTAATGCACATATTATAAAGTCATATTTACAGATAATACAAATTTAAATACAGTAAATACACATAGTGGATGAACACTAAACTAGGCAGTGGCTTTGAATAATTATTATCTTTTTGTTTTATGATTTTTGAGGTAATCGGGGTGGCCTGGTGATCACAAGAAATTATATTGTAAGTCAGTGCGTCAGTCAGATGATCGATATAAAATCGATCTGAGTAGAATTGATATTAAAATCAATCTCAAGTGGCCGGAGCTAAAGGTGGTACCAAAACCAACCTTTAAAGTGTGACGAGGGTGCAATTTCCCTCTACATGCGCACTATGCACGACTCTAAAATTAAAGTGTTTGAGCGCTATGCCCCTTAAATAAGGAGTATGTATGTTATGTACAACTCAGAATGTATGAGAACACTGGGTACCTCGTATTTGTAAGGGATGTTTATCTCTTGTTAATTGACAATATGTTCAAGGCATATCTCAGTAGTCAGAATTGTCATATGGTTGTACATAATTAATTGTGATTTACACCTACAACAGGGCAACCCTAATGTAATTTTGACAAGGTCTAATTTTGAATGTAATAAGTAAAATAGAATTGCTTTTGCAATGCTCGTTAAATTTGCATTTTGTTGGGAAAAGCAATGCTTTCCAGCGGTGTGCATAAGGTGAAGAATTCTACAAGTTAGTGCAAAGCAACAAAGTGCAATACAGCTAACTGTATATTTTACAGTAATTAGATACATAGATCAGTGTACTAATAGATATTCCGGGCAACTATACAGGGTAGACTGAATAGTCAAGGCTGGATACTGTGGTAAAATTTGGTCATGTATTTATAGTGAAAAACCGTGGTACTGAAGGGGTTGTTATCAAACGGGAGTGCAGCTGGCACTTGTCCAAAACTAATAAATTTCATAGTTAATAGTCTAATTCAAAATTTCGATATTATAGTTTGATTTAAATTTCCTTTGAAATTTGAAACTGTGTGGTTCGTCTCAATGCTGGGCGGCGTGACTAATTTAGAAAGGAATGCTGGGTTTCAGAGCTTATGCCCGAAAATTTATGATAACCCTGTTTTAAGATTTCAAATGAAATTAATGCTTTCTTGCCACCTACTTGCCCAAAAACAACTCTAACATTATGCTTGAAATAAAAGGAAATACATTAACATATAATCCCTGAAAAATAAAATTAATAACGCGTAGTTGGTCATCACAACACCCTCTATCTATAAGAAGCAGTTTCGTGTTAGATTGCAGAAAATATCAAAAAAATTATGCAATTATTTGTTACACGTGTTAACCAGACTTTTTGGCCGAATTCGACTCTTTGAGCAACAGACAATATTAAAACACAATTTTTTAATAAAGAGCCTAGAAGCTACCAACTGTAGGAGGTTCTTGGTTGGGATTCCCTTTCAGTTGCCTTTTTTGCACTCAATTCTGATTTGGAGTGGCGAATTCGACCTCCGCTAAGAAATTCAGAATACTTTTTCTAGTACACATATAACTTATTTTGTAATTGTAACTATTTATTACAGATACTTCTTTTTGATTATTTGTTATTAAAAGTTGTTACATTTTTTCATATTGTTGGGTTTTGTTATTATTACAATGATATCTCTCGTTATTACTACCTCAGAGTTACTTGCTACCTGCTCCATAATTATATTGTACACTGTTAAAACTGAGTTCTAAGTCTGTCTAGAATTACAACTCATGAAAGGATAATAATTCTTTGTTATTTCTGCAATCAATTAATCATCTTATTCTTGTCAAGGTAACACAAATGAGTTTGCTTATTTTTTTGTAATTACTCATCGTTGATTGTAACAATGAGCAATTATTTTCAACGGTTGGTTATTTGAACAAATTCACATCAAATCTGACCCATTTATGGCAGTTGATGTATTTGTAGCTAAAATTGAATGACTTTTGTCCAAAATAACTAACAATTGATGTACGAGGTAGTTGGCATAATTGACCATTTATATTTAATAGTATGTATAACAATAATTAATAAACACGAAGTCAGTTCCCACAATATTATTTATCACCATTCCCATTTCGAGTAGTATGGACATCAATCATTTTATCATTTATATTTGCCAATGAATTTGTGTAATTGCTTTAATTGTGTTGACATTAATTTAAACTGGAAAGTACATTGATCAGGTTTGGTTCCTAAACTCAATTCAACATGTTGAAGTTAGGGAATCTGATTCTTTTATATGAATCGATTTGTTTTTGTTGTCTAACTTAATAATAAAGTATAGGGTATACCCGCATATGTCACATCGTAATGAAAGCCGAAATTTGTTACTTTGAATTGAGAATGTCAAAGCTTATTACTAACTTAAATTATTTTATGTAGAATAACTAAAGAGATTATTAGGTAAAACTAATTAAAACGTTTGAATTTTTATTTTATCAATTTAAAGGATGAATTTCATTAATATTTATATTTATGAGTTCGCTTTAGAATGGAAACATTTATTTTTTACATTAGAGCCTGTTAAATCAATAACTTTGAAGTACTATGTAGTGATGGACTTGAAGTTACTGATATATAACATTTTTTCTTGATGGCATATTATGAATGCTTGTTTCTGATTTGTGCTACAAATATATTAGATTAAAATAGATGAAACCTCTAGTACGATTCTATGTGATGAATCGTTCAAAAGAAATTAATGTTTCATTCGTGAATGAACCATCATTATATGTATATTAAATTTCGTATTTAGATTTATAAAAACTATTATTATAATAGGTCCCGAGTTGCGGTAGCTAGGTACCCCATTCCCGCTCGATTACGAAAATTAAACATCGTAGTCTCGGGTCAGTGCTGGGATGGGTGGCCCGATTGATTCGTTAACACGGCATCTCTCCCACGAGGACCGGTCACTATGGGAGAGTAGACCAAAGACCCCTCACAAAAAAGTAAGAAAAATTTGAAAAAGATTACAAAGAATGAGAGAAAGAGGAAGGCCTTTGCCCTGCATTCGGGATGTGTGGGCTAATAATAAGTATTACAACAAAACAGCTTCTGACGGGTACACACCTGAGACACATGCAGCAAGAGACTACATGTATGCGTATATTCTCAATCCATGTACCCTCAGAATATACAGTGTGAGTGGTCAGTGAATTAGGAATTTTGTTCAAGGCATTGTGTGCAAAGAACAATATCTGAATGTGATAAATGATAAACAAATACCTTGAATGAAATGGGTGGTTTCTTAATAATGATGGTATTTTCTTACAAGATTTGGCCGCTAGCCACACTGCTAAGGTTGTGATTAAACATCTTGCTGAACAAAATATTCAGCTTCTCGATTGACCGGGCAATAGACCAAATATGAATCCAATCAAGAAAAAGCTGAAGAATTTGATCAGTTGTGAGGGTATTATTACCAGGAAGCCCTTATGGTACAAGTAAATCAAGCGTGGAAGTTTAGCAGCGAAATTAAGGAATTAATCGACAACTGCATATAAAGCACGCCTAGGCGTATCACCGCAGTTATTGCCTTTAAAGTAGAGTTGTGCTTATCGATATTTTTGACATTCGATACGATACCGATACGATATCGATATTTAGTTATTGTATCGATATTGTATTCCTTGGTAATTATCGATATCGATACGATATTTTCTATAAATAAAGCACTAATTAATATTAAGGCATATATTGAAACTGCATATTTCGTAAAAGAAACAATTTACAAGAGTAAACTTGTACGACGTCGATCGGGTAAAGTCGGCTTATAAATATTAAAACAACTGTATGTAAAAAACTTAGAAATTATTTTGTAAAAATGCGAAACGCAAAAAATAATAATTATAACGATACATATCGATCCTGTATCGATATTTAAATTGTGTATCGATATTGTCTGCTTATTTTCTGAATCGATATGATATCGATATATCGTATCGCTAAGCACAACTCTACTTTAAAGACAGTTGGACTAAATGCTAAAATGTTCTGATTATTACCTAAATGTTAAAATAACTATTTAATCGCAATATACCAGTTCTGCGTTATTTAGTTTCATGTTAAAATACATTTACTGTTTAAATTAAAAAATTCCTAATTCAATGACCACCCACTGTATATGCTGTTATTTTTTCCGTGTATGTGTAAGTGCTCATTGCATTCTATTTATTTGCACCTAAAAATAATGGTTATTGCAAGTGCATCTTATTTGGTGATTTATAGTTTACCAAAAAAACTGAAAAAGAAAAAAGATAAACAATGGTGGATGACAATAAATTAGTAGTAGAGTACGCTTTAAGGGTTCTGTTATATAAAAAGACATACATGCTTTTGCTTTTTTGAATAATAAAACAAATATTTTGCATCCCACAATATTGGGAATCTTTCATATTAATCTATGAATTATTATCAATTGAATAAACAATAAAAACTCCAAACTAAGAGGCAACGCATACTTATGTTTCTTTGACCGACAACACTCTGGTTCGCTTTATATGTGCTCACACCTTTTATGAGCGATAATGCATGCGGTGAAAAGCCCGAATGAACCTTCCACACTTGAATATACATGGGTGTGTGTGGGTTCTCACTATATGCACGTGCAGAAGTGCATTTAATCTAGTCTACTGGGTTTTCGTTTTTCAAACATCCGACACATTCATTTTCATCGAAGATTTCTTCATCACAACTTTTTCTTGGTCCATAGAATGTCGGCATTTTTATCCAAGGAAATACGTTATCATTTAATTACCTGCGTCATCCCTCCCAAACCAGAACGCGTCATCTATCCCAAAACCAAGGGACAGACGACGCAGCTGTTTGCAACGCATGCATTCGTGTAAACAACACTAAAACGAACGCGAACATACACTAATCTAACATATGTTTCAAAACAACTCGCATATTTTCTCCCGGTTGCTGCTTTTTTCCCACACAAACTTTTAACTAAACTGATTGGAAAACTTTATAGTACTTACCAGCTATATTTAACGCTATTATCACTTTATTTGTCTATATTTTACTAAATTTTTCACAGAAACACAAACTCCTACGCCAAAGCATTTGTATCACCACAGAGCTAGTTACATCGGTGCATTAGCACGCTAAATTTGAACGGTGCGTCGTCTCACCCGCTGCGTCATCTATCCCTGTTTTACCTTATAGAAAACAAACTACAAACATTCATAAATCAATGTCTCAGGAAAATAATGAAAATAAGCTGGTCAGATTATACAGATTGTCCAAAAACCAGTCTAAACATACAAAAATTAATGAGCGCAACAAGGAAGACTTAAACAATATGGGTAGCACAACAAAGATAGAATTCAATCATGGCTAGGTAAACTTTTAAACTAAACATCTCTTTCCAATAACAAGCAAGCAAGCAAAAACGTCTGTCATAAATATTTTATCTGTCATTAAAAGCATAAAATGAGGTTAAATTGCTGATCGTTTTAATTCGTGTATTCAAAGTGTGCAGTTTAAAACCACGATATGCAATTTATTCAATTGTGAAGAAGAGATGTGATACCATAAGAACCACTAATCGATACGGAGAAAGAATTGGAATTTATGCTTTTAATGACAGATAAAATATTTATGACAAATGTTTTTGCTTGCTTGCTTGTTATTGGAGAGAGATCTTTAGTTTAAAAATTTACTTAGCCATGATTGCATTCTATCTTTGTTGTGCTACCCATATGATATTGTTTATGTCTTCCTTGTTGCACTCATTAATTTTTGTATTATAGGCTGGTTTTCGGACAATCTGTATAACAAATACAGAATTATGGAACTGAACCATCCAAAAAGAACTTAAAAATGATATCAAAAGAAAAAAGTGGAACTGGATTGGACGTACACTCAGAAGACATAACCAGAAAAGTCGAAGAAAAGGAAAACATGGAACAATAATAGAAGAACTCAAGACTCAAAAGAAAACTTGGAAGGAAGCCAAACGGATAGCACAAGATAAAGATCAGTGGAAAACACTAGTTGAGGCCCTATGTTCCAACCGGGAGTGAGCAGAACCAATGAATGAAGTCATATTATCGAAACTGGCAACATTCAGAAAACGAGTGGATGCATGCACGTTTGTGTTTAAACGAGTTCAGAAAGCGTTCTCTTGAAGTAGCAGTGATTGAAAATTATTTCCTACATCAACTACAGCGCACTGTTACCATTTTACCCATTTGCTCTAATGCGTCATACGAAATATATATTTTATACCAAACGAACAGAAGTCCGGAAACTGCTGGGACTATTTGCAGTTACCAATACTCGTCGGGATATTGTCCGAGTTTGTAAAAACTCCGATTTCGGACTAAATTGTATTGAAACTGTAACAAGAAGTCCTGAGACTGTTCGATTTTTGTTTGTGGACTGTTAGCCTACAGACATAGGGGACCTACAGCTTTACATGGGTTGTGAACCATAGAAGTGCTTGCACTTCTACTCCAGAGAAAACTTACTAGGTAGAATACCTCGTTGGTCGGGTGTTTTTGGTGTACCTGTGGCCCTGGGAATCAAACATGGGCCATCTTAGTGGTCAGACACACGCTGAATCAACTAGCCACGACAACAACTACACTTATATCGTGTATAAAATCTAAAGCTTTTAGAGAAATCTTTCCTAAAAATTCGGTAAAATTTAATTATTCAGTGTGTTATGTTCAGAAATAGTATATTGTATAACTAGTGCTGAAAGTTGAATATTTCACACGAGTGTGAAAGTTGAGCCACGAGCCTCTGGCGAGTGGCTTAATCACACGAGTGTGAAATATCCTTTCAGCACGTGTTTTACACTATACTTTTCCGACGACCATTTTTCCAATTTTTCATTTAAAAAAATTTGAACCAGCACCACACTTGCAACACTTTGACGTTTTAAATATTTATTTTTTAACAAATGACGACTTTTGACGTCGCCCGCCGACTGCTTTGTGTGGTTTAGCGTGTGCAAAGTTTTGCACACGGGCATTTTACACAGTTTCGTTACTGTGCGAAATTTGTTATTTTCACTACTAGTAAACTGTGTGAAATGAGTCATTTTTCATAGTGGTCGTCGGAAAAAAATCTGACCACATCTGCTTTTTTTCTTGTAAAACTCTTAATAGAGAAAAAAGCGAAATTTAGATTTTACATGTAATTTCCCTATACTGCTTTTTGAAAGAGGTTATATGGTAAACAGGGTGTTAACCAAAACAGGCTTAGGTTTATTATTATGTTTTTAAGCTGAAAAATGAAACTTACAAAACTGAATATAGAGGAAAAATGTGGTTTATGCAACCACAAAACAACTTGGTAACGCTTCTAGATTTCTTAAGGGGACACCCTGCATATCTCTTCACTTTTGGAATTTGGAAGAAATTCTGAATCTGCATATTAAACTTACCCAATCTTTTGTAAAACTCGGAAAACATTTTTTAAAATTTTCATTTTCCATCAAGGATGCCATAACCCAAAAGAAATATTTCGTATTGACCCCTGTAATTATTGAATAAAAATTAAGTCGTTGTAGCTTGTGCATGATATGAAATACTGACGTTTGAAGTTTTTCAAATAATTGTTTTGAGTGTAACGAAAGAATACCCAATTTATGCTCTTTGGTGTAACTAAATTCAAACAATAGTGGTTCAATAGGATATTTGATTTGAATTGAATTGAATTGAATTGACTTGAATTGATTTGATTTGATTTGATTTGATTTGATTTGATTTGATTTGATTTGATTTGATTTGATTTGATTTGATCTGATTTGATTTGATTTGAATTGTCTTGAATTGAATGGACTATGTCTTTACAAATTTAACGGTACTAAGATTTTGAAAATCCGGTCAGTACCATCTGTATATTAGGTAAGCTTGTAAAGTGATAGGCAAAACTCAAGCAATTTTTCTTAACCTGAAAGGCTTTGCTAGAATTTTTCAAAAACTTACGCCAGTTAGATATGCAAATTCAGAATCTTCTCCAAATCTCTTTTTCTTTTCCTTTTGCCCTTTTATACCTTTACAGTGTAACACACCGAGCCGCAGAGTAGTCACCCATTGAAGTTCTGACCAAACAGATCTTTGCTTAACTTTCTGCCGTACTGTTGGTCTCTCCAAATTTCAAAAATGTAAAATTATACAATGTGTTCCATCTAAAAAAACCAAAGTTGAGGTTATTTCCGCCTAAACCATTAATGTTACTAAATTGATTTACAGTTTAAAAAACCACATTTTTCCTTTATATTCCGCTGTGTAAGTTTCATTTTTCAGCTCCAAAAAATTTAAGTAGAAAGGGGGTGAGTCTGTTGCCGTTTACACTCTGTATATCCTTATGTTTTAGGAATGTTGGTTTTACATCCAGTTTTCTTGACGTTGCAAACACTACCAATTTTTTACAATTTTTGTTACGGGTTTCATGCTTGTCTTTGAAGTTTATTACGTTCATATATTTTCCATTTTGCATTAAAGTCATCAAACATTAATTTAATGTTAAGTTTTGGAATGAAATCATATAAAGCTGTTCCGAAGAACTAATTCATAAAATTTCCTTTTTTGTTTTTCATCGTCCTCTGTTAGGTTTGATATAAATATAAATCAGGTGGCAATCAAAAATGTAAAATTCAACAAGAACTGAATATCAGGATAAGGTGAAGCAGCACTTCATTTGCATCATCTGAGGAGCTGCAGTTAATTCCAAGTTTTTTGGACACATGTTACGTTTGATTAAGCGTGCTAATGTATTCATAATGCACATAGATAATTTATGTATTTATTTTAAAATTCATTAAAAATGTTTCCCTAAAGGAGTGAAAGAATTGATTCGGAAATAAATAATGTTTATTTTTCTAGAGATTAAATATGGTGTGCGCATAAACGATTGGATATGTATGTGATCATGATTTGGTCATATTTTCATCAAACTTTCCTTTTCTTGCATTTGCAATCGCACTTTGTTAGTTATTCTGGTTTTCTGTGTTACTATTTTGTTAATATAAAAGCAAGCTTTTTAAGACTATCTCGTTCTATTGGTTAATTGAAGGTAAGAAAATTATTTTTTAAATTTTTTTATAAACTTCAGATTTTATAGGCGTTCACACTTAAACATAGCCAGTTTTTTATTTGGAGGCTTATTTTCAGTTTGATGTTTAATAATATTCCTACCAATCTCGCTGTAATCGGCTTCAACAGCAATTTCCCAGTGAAAAAGCAGTTTAATAAATAACCTTTAGGCAGAATGTTCATCATTCTTATTCAACTGTTTTTGGAAATGGTTCTTATTACCGTCAAATAAACTGATTATTATTATTAATACCATTAAACAAGCAGCGGCTATAAAAAGGTCTGGTAGGAGAACTGTCACTCAAGATCTTGTTGAAGATATTCAGGAGTGAATGGGTACCGGTGCCAAAAAAATGTGTTACGTTTGACTTGCTTAATGAGAACTTTAATACTACTAACTATTAACAACTAATTTTATAACCATATATCCATCATTCAGTTGATGATGAGATACAGAATCAGTGGCGGTTTCTGTTAAAGGGCACAAGGGCACATGCCCACAGCTCTAAATTTAGTTTTCTAAATCTTTAATTTCTTTTGAACTTCACTGATTATTAAAACACCTCTTTTATAAATTTAATATTGAGAAAAGTAATACAATAGCTACTGACACCCATTCGTATTCAGTTGTGTCCATGATTTAACTAATGATGGACACCGGCCGTTTGTGACCATTCCACCGCATGCATTCATGCAGGGGCATGCAAGCGGTTGCCTATACTTTCACCTAAAAATACCAATTGAGTTAAGGACGAATGGGTCACAAATTCACTGTGACATCGTGGCTTTCGTAGATATTTGGACGAATTCGAACATGCCGTATCTTAACTTGAAAGTCGCTGAAAGCGCTAGGCTTAACCTTCAGGCCAAGTAAATTGGCGGTTCACCGAATTGTCGGAATGTTTTCAGTTTTGTTTTGTTAAGAAATTGTTTTGAATATTTTGATTTTTTACTAAATAAGTAGGTCTCTTAAAACTTACTGAAAAACATCAAAATGCAGCAACAACCTCTTAATACGGTTGCCTTTTTAATTAAAAATCGAAGTGTTAACACATGAACTGCGTATGGAAATTAAGTTATACAAATGTATTTTCATAAGTTTGAAACGTGCCCACTCAAACCTAATAACCACGAGCCGCCACTGTACAGAATGGATACTTTAATTAAACTTTGAAATATTTAAGGGAATTCTTTGATGAAAGGTTAATAAATAAAGGGCGTTGGGCACAACGAATACCTGACATAACGCCCCTATACTGTGTTTCAAACATCAGATTCAGTACAGGCTCTTATGGAAGGCGATGTAGCCATATTCAGCACAAAACTGTTTGTAAATAAATATGCACCTGTCAATCATAAATAAATCCTGCTTTTGTATTTCAAGGCACCTAACAACTGCTAATCCCTTTCTAATAGCTTAAACCGCTGGCCTCTGCCGAGAAGTGGCAACATTGACCACAAAACTCCCATAAGAATAACATTGCCCTATCTTTACCGTACTGAATCTGATGTTTGAAACGCAGTGTAGAATACATAATGTTCAGTTCCCTTAAAAATTTAGTGTACGAGATCCATTAAAGCTTTGCAGCATGCCAAAATAAATGCTGTAAATAACATTACGCCCAGATAGTTGTCTATTTCTTTTATGTTTTTATTCGGGCAATTTATTGCAGTGTTTGCTTTTTACATATACAGTGTGTCCCCGGATGGAGTTGACAATAGGTATGATGGACCAAAAATTTTCGATTTGGATTTTCATATTTTGGGATTAATCCCTGCTCGATCTGAAACTTATTTTTAGTTTACTTTCGATTTTTTAAAATCAAGTAGGCCTTTACAGTTGAGCAAAAACTCTTTTCGTTTCAGGTAAAGTACCTTTTCCGTTCACAGTACGCCAAAGTGTTACTAAGAAAAGCTGTTCAGAATGAAAAGTTATGGCGTTATGCAAATTCTCAGAACGATCGGCCTACTTTGATAAAATTCATTATTTGTCAATTTCGTTTCAGGTAAAGTACTGTTTCCGTTCACAGTATGCCAATGTGTTACTAAGAAAAGTTGTTCAGAATGAAAAGTTATGGCGTTACGCAAATTTTCAGAACGATCGGCCTACTTTGATAAGAGAAATTGACAATAGGAGAAAAATCTTTATTATTTAGGTAGCTACATAGAATAACTGTAAAAATTTGAATTTTAATTTGAAAATTTGTATTCACCCTGTTTTCTGATCTAAGATGTAATCGTAATTAATAATAAAGATTTTTCTCCTATCGTCAATTTCCATTATCAAAGTAGGCCGATCGTTCTGAAAATTTGCATAACGCCATAACTTTTCATTTTGAACAACTTTTCTTAGTAACACATTGGCGTACTGTGAACGGAAACAGTACTTTACCTGAAACGAAATTGACAAATAATGAATTTTATTAAAGTAGGCCGATCGTTCTGAGAATTTGCATAACGCCATAACTTTTCATTCTGAACAACTTTTCTTAGTAACACATTGGCGTACTGTGAACGGAAAAGGTACTTTACCTGAAACGAAAAGAGTTTTTGCTTAACTGTAAAGGCCTACTTGATTAAAAAAAATCGAAAGTAAACTCAAAATAAGTTTCAGACCGAGCAGGGATTAATCCCAAAATATGAAAATCCAATTCGAAAATTTTTGGTCCATCATACCTATTGTCAACTCCATCCGGGACACACTGTATAAATTTTAATTTCATCTGAAAATATAGCTAATCCATATCATTTATTAAAATATAACCAACAAGAAGTAAGAGAGATTCAAGTACTGTTACAGCAAGACCCCCAAGAAGTATTGAAGAAATACACACAAGAATAATGGCCCGAAATAGATGTATTAATGGGCTTATTTGGCTTCTTAAAAGTAAAGTGATATCAAAAAAGTTTAAAGTGCGGGTGTATAAGTAGTAATACGATTAATTGCTTGTTAGTTGGTGTTACTAAAAATAAAAATAGTGGAAGATTTTTGGCGGTAAAAAAATCAATAATATCTGGGAAAGAACAACAAACCAGGAAATCAAAGAATTGTTTAGGAACTAAACATTACAGAAATAATAAAAGCCCAAAAAGTAAGATGATCAAGACATGTAGTGAGAATGACAATGACAGAAGTAAGGTTGTCAAAGAAGGTATTGATGTGTAGTATTGGGGATAAGAAACGGCGAGGCAGACCAAGAAAGAGATAGAAATAAGGAAGTTAATACAACTGAATGGAGAAGGAAAGCGAAGAAGAAATGGGAAGAAAGAGTTAATCAAGTCTTGGTCCTTCTAGGCTTGTAGAGCTTATTATATGCATATGGTTGGAATATCCTAATGCATTTGCTTATGCGCTCCGTGAGCATTGTAGGTCGACTGAAAATATGTAATGTGTTACAGCGGTTACTTGTCTTGGAAGGATCAAAAAGAAAATTTTGAGAATATTTTTCATTCGACGTATTATTTTTGTTTTTATGCTACCTAACAGTGAGAGTTATAGTATATGTTCTTCTATTACAAATTGCTTTAGTTTTCTATCGTTGAGTGCATATCTAAATGTGTCACTATGGTAATGCTTTTGTATCACTGTTTAATATCCGTGTATGACTGGGGTTACCAATTCTTATTTTTATTTTTTTTTTTTTGTGATAACCGGTTATAGTAATTTACATCCAGTTTCTGATAAAGCTGGGTTAGGCTGATTATTGATTTACATTAGTTTTTTGTTTTATCTGATTTTATATTTTGGCTGATCAACGGCTTTAACCAGCACTCGGTTGTATTATTTTACCCGCAAATCTATTTTTATAAAAAGTCGAATTAATCGGTTATCGTTCACCAAGGTTGGTTAAGTTAACGGACCTTGATCCTTCACAACCCTAAACATTACATTTCAACAACAAAAAAAACTACACAGTAAAACTCATCGCCGACTACTTTAAGTTGTTGATGTAGTCTATTCTGCCACGTGCGCAATTTCTGCTTGACTTTAAGTTATTACAACGGGCAATAAAAGTATTATGACAAGTTAGAAGTGGCAAGTCCTGCCATAAATACCCTACCAGGGACGGCTTAAAGCTGGCACCCAAAATATTTCAACATCTTATAAATGAATTCTTCTATTTTGAGGCAGCCGTAAAATGTTTCGAGTCCGGTCTAGTAGTGATCATTTACGATAGTTGAATTTAACCCTCATAATCCACCACTAAGTTGTAAAATGCTTCCAGCTATTTTGCGAGTCTGAATAAATATCCTATACCCTTTTAATTCTTTGAGTTATCTTAGGGCCAAAGGGTAAGGGTATCGCCTCTGTGGTTTTAGTGCTGCTTCAAGACACCAATGAAACTTGACTGTTTTGTTTTATTAATGCACTGTTGGGTGTATTTTATTATTAGTGCAAATATAAAACTCATTTCATAAATAGCACTTACTAGAATGGTTCACATTGGTTATATAGCAATATTTTTTTTTTTTTCATGAGCCTCTATGTATAAAATTATTTAGAGAAATTATATTACGCATGGAATACTGTTTAAGCAAGCAACAACACACTATGTGGCAATCTTTTCCTTTTTAATAGGCGTTTTTGTGCAAAATTATTGAAAAAAATTTGCCTGTAGTTATACTATACATATAACCTCGCACAAAACGCCTGTTTGGCACTATATGCCCTTAAAAACTGGCTTCATTTTATTATAATATTATTTTTTTAAATGGCTTGTTTATGCCAAAACAAGAAAGTTACGTATTTTCCATATACAGGTAGAAAGGTAAAACGTCACTAATGGCATTTTCTCAACCATCTGTTTGTTCAAAGTAAGTATTTGTTATCAACGCTTGTTTTTACTTTCTTATTAGAATATTGACACTTTTTGTAAAAAAAATAAAGAATAGCAGATAGCCACATATAAAAGACCTCGGTCTCTCACGTAGGCGTCTCGGGATCGGTTCCCGAGACTGACGATATTCCCGCTGAAATTTTAGAGGTCATACGCTTTGTGCTTCGGAGGGCACGTTAAGGCGTTGGTCCTGGTTATCATACTACACATGCGCGCCGAAGGTTAGCCTCCTACTCGGCATACGTGCGAAGAGGGCTCATAGAACTCATAGTTATGAGTTAATAATAGGCCATTGGCCTAGGATTCGGTCATACGAGGAAGAGGAAGAAATAAGCTTGACTATTTATTGCTGCCATTACCCGACGATTTAACAAATTTAGTTGTAGAAGTAAAGAATCTTATATTTCCCTGTACTTTTGCATTGACACATTTCGGCAATGTCAAGGGACACTAGAATTAACAACACTGAAAATTAAGTTTTTTGGATAAAGGGTTAGGCCAAACCAAGTGTTTCCTAGTCATAAAATGTAGAATTGTCAAAGATATCATCAACGTATTAATTATGTAAAAACACAAAATTGGTGAAAATATGACCGATATTCGGAAATTAAATCGGCCTTGTCCAAATAGTTGCTGGGCTGATGCATCAAAAAGAAAATCAACTTCATTTTAAAGAATTTTTTCTAATGCACCTTGAAGGAACTTTGGAGGCTTTAAATCTCATGTTGGCAGCCGACACGTGTATGTTTACGTAATTAATTGGTACACGGTAGCGAATTTGAAAACAACGGTGGTTGGGTGAAGATCGATGACAATAATCTAAAATCTCAGAGACCCTTAAAACTTAAAAAAAAGTACCATACCCAATATGTCTTGATCTTACCTTCTTTCCCCACATCCATCAGACGCGTATTGTGATGAAAACCGCATTGTATGACCTCGGGGTCCAAAGTTGAACCGCTTTTGTCTTCTAGCAGCGAAACGGTAAACGTTCATGGTGTTTTTCTTATGTGATTGTAAGGCAGAAAAAGGCACGCATTTTATAAATGTGATTCGAATGATTACATTCTAATTTCGTGTTTATCTCCATTGCCTTCCGCCCCCTCTTGTATACCCTTGTAATTTCTACATATATACGGTCGAACGATTAACGTCGCTAAAAGTTAAAAGATCTTTTAACTTTTTGGCATCGTCTAAGGAATAGCTCCCTTTAAACAAAAATGAAAAATGTCTCTTTAGGGAGAGGCAAAATTTTCAGTCGAAAGTTACTCTTTAGGCAAACGGCTAATAAACGCTTAGTCGATTTACTCATGAACTTGAAATAATAAAATAAAAAAAGACATTTTTATTAATATTATATATTATATGTAGTCGATCCTTGTCTTGCTTCGCACTAATTTAAGTTTTAGTATTCATAATTAATTAAACCACCAAAAATGAGATTATAATGGAAACCATAAATTATTTATTAATAAAATAAAACAATTCATAGCCTATCCGAGCGTCTTGCTGAAATGTTACTTTATCCATGGAAATAATATTGTTACAATAGTATAAAATGATAATGTATATGTCACGGGCAATGTGGGAAATCCGGGCAGTGTTCACAATGCCCGGGCAATGTGAATAATGTACTTTTATTTTTTTAAAAAACTGTTCTTTCTCTACCTCTAACCTCCAATAAACACCTCTACTGTTTTGGCAGAGGCATTTACTGGAGGTTAGAGGTAGAGTAAGGTAAGTTTTAAAAAAAAATAAAAGTGTTATACTAAGTACATTATCCACATTGCCCGGGCATTGTGAACACTGCCCGAATTTCCCACATTGCCCGTAACATATATACAGTATACAGTGCGGTCGTTTAGTCTGGAAACCTGGGAATAAAAAGTTGTCCGTTCATTTATGGAAAAAATCGAACAGGTCAATTTTTATTTTTTATTGCACACATTTTGACATATCGTTAAATTTTTTTCTGCCATATTTGAAAAAGTTATGACGTCATCGCCATTTTTTTTAAATGGCGACCCCCAATTTTTTGGCAGATTTGGATACTTCGTGAAATTCTAAAACCAAAAATGTCACAAAGTATGACCTTGAACTTGAAAATTTTCGAAATAAATGGCGATGACGTCATAACTTTTTCAAATATGGCGGAAAAAATTTTAACGATATGTCAAAAGGTGTGCAATAAAAAATAAAAATTGACCTCTGAGGATTTTTTTCAATAAATGAACAACTTTTTATTCCAAAGATCTCTGCCAAATATGAATGCTCTATCCTTCTTAATTTATTAATAAA
Source organism: Melanotus villosus (assembly GCA_963082815.1). Classification (NCBI taxonomy): domain Eukaryota; kingdom Metazoa; phylum Arthropoda; class Insecta; order Coleoptera; family Elateridae; genus Melanotus; species Melanotus villosus. Next base: position 49,360,490 of record OY720421.1, on the reverse strand, counting down.
TATAAATATTTGTATGTATATCAGTGGGTATGCAATTTTGGACTATAGGTACCGAACAAATGACGTGACGGATTATTTATATTTATCTACATTGCCTGTATGCAAGGCAACCACAGAAAGTCTCATTTACAGAATAAAATGTTTATGATCGGTAAAAAATTTATAGCATAAATTAGCACACGATCACTACAGTTAATCGGTAATTCATATATAAAATAACAAAACTAATTGAACATCATTGTAATAATTGTTATATTTATTAATTTTAAATTGCAATACCATGTTTGTGCATGAATTCTTTGGTGCTATACACAAGCTTCTGCTATTATGGCAATTATTTGCAGATTTTGATTTATTTAATATGTATTTTTGTGTGTAACAATTTAACAATTAAAAATCACGGGATAATATTATTGTATGTTTTATAGCAATCAATGCATATTGAGATTCTTGGTATATGCAAGCCTAGATCTTTTCCAGATAAATGTACGAATTAATAAAATAAGAAAAAAACAATAAAAACTAATTTAAAGCTGGCGTCAGTGGAGTCGAGGCACAGCAAGGTTACTTTGTAAACGGAAAATCAGTGAAAATCTTACTGTAAAAAATCTGAAACTTTGAACTTTTTGACTATAGGTGTCACTCTTCCTTTGGATTCGGCCAAGTATTCTATATTTTTAATAGTTTGAAATTAATTTTCCTTGTGTCATTTATTTATTTTAGGGTTTTTATGTGTAATTATATGTATGTAAGTAGTGATTACTGTACTCAGCTATTATTATAGTCACATTCTACACCATGTAGTAGGCATTGAAAATACAAATGGCAATGTTTGTATTCTTCTACAGATTACAAAAAGAAACACCCCGATGTTGGGTCATAATTCTGGTATTATGAACTTGTTTATAGCTCATCTAGCTTATCATTCCAAGTTTCATATTCATAGCCTTAAAGTCATTTGAAATATTAGTTTGGGACAGCTAACTTGAATTACCAGATACTTAAGGTTTCTGCACCTTAAAATACCTGTCTTAAAATTTATTTTTAAATTTAAAGACTCCATATCGTTGTGGAACAGGGCCGGCATAAACTTTTGCGGGACCAGGTTCAAAAATTGTGCGGTACCAAAAACAAAATACTTCTAAATAATTATTTTTTAAAAAACTTTATTACATATTATATAAGATCATAGAGTATTATTAAATAATTTTTCTGGCCTTTTTCGCCTTTGATTATGCCATCAAAATTATAAAGCACGGGGCAGGGTTCCAGGAAACGCGCTGAACTCGCCTCGCGTCGGAGCTGACTGTAAAACAAAAGATAAAAATCACCTTGAATATACATATAAATCGGAGGTAGGCAGAAGCAGCCTACAAAAGTTTTTTTATCCGGCTTGTACAATACAGAATTTACTGTCCTCGTATTGGGTCATGTTGGTATTATATCGGCAAAACCACTATTATCACGGCAAATCTTTTACAAACTGACTATGCACTTTTTATTTCAGTACATAGTGTACCTAAAAAGTTAAAATATAGTTATGTTATAGATTTTTGATATTTGTATTTCTTTTCTTAAAATATAAACTGAATTTTTTGTGGATAAAAAACTTATTAATATCTTTCTGTGAATTATTTTATCTTAGAATTTTCCGAAATACTATATTTGGTTGTATTTGATTTATGGTTGAAAATAAAAGATATTACTCACTGAGCTCTAATACAAATGATCGCATATTGTTAATGCTTGAATTTAAGGATAAATAGAAATTTTAACATCAGTAGTGTAGTTATTAGTAAAATTTCAAATATTATGTTTAAGATTTGTATTTATGCTTGCTATAAAATTGACTGCAGGATAAAAGAAGTATAAGAAGACATTCTAACCGCTGATTTATAAATAAAACAGGTAAGACATATTGATGCAAAGAAAATCCACTCTACGTAATTGTTCTTTGTAGTACAATGTCATGGCCGCAATGGCCAGGAGGTGGTGCACATCAACCTGGAGTTGGAGTGCCACAACCTGGAGTAGTTCAGTCACCTTTGATTAATCCTGCTCCTAATGTTGTAAATCCTGCTGCTCCCTTAGTGCCCAATAGTCAGTACACTCCAGAGCAATGGGCACAAATGCAACAGCAAAACTGGCAACAATGGGCTCAATGGCAACAACAATTTCAACAGTGGCAACAACAATACGGAGCAGAGGTTAATTGTTTTTGTTGTAATGAATATTGTTGTTTTATTAAAATGAATTGTTGTAGTATCAGAAATCTATGAGCGCATTAGCGCAGTCAAGGACATCACCGGTTCAACCACCTCCGGCCTCATTTTTTAATAATGCTCCACCACCTCTTCCCACAGAAACAAAACCTCCCCCTCCTCCAGATGAACCTTCCCAACCTAATTCAGTACCATTTTCAACATTTTCAAGTGCACCCCCACCCATTCAGTGTAATTTTAATACTGCTCCGCCACCTCCGCAATCCACTTCATCAAAAGAACAGTTTCAAAATAAGTATAATTCGATGAAGTCTGTTGCCCCACCTCATCAGGGTAATTTTTCAACTAATACTAGAAATGAAGGGTTTAGTTCTGATAATCAACGATTTGGAGGAAATCAGAATATTAATAGAGGTCCTAATAGAAGCACAAGTTGGCAAAATCAGAGTAAACGAAACTTATCCGGTTTCAATGATAATCATTTTGGTCAACCAATAAATGACATGCAAAATAGAAACGAATTTGGGATTAAACGTCCTTATAATCAAGGTAATGATGCTACAGATGTAAAAAGAAATAAAACCGAAGAAAAGTCCGAAAATCATAAATGGAAAATTAACCAACAAAAACAAACATGGAGCGAAATGCCTTTAAATCAGGTAGAAAACCAACAGTGGGATAGTAAAAATCCAGAAGCTACCGCTAAATCAAATCCTGAGGAGTTAACAGAAGCCGAAAAGAAATTTGATAAGCAATTTTCCGAATGGGAATCTCAGTTTCAGAAATGGAAAGAACAAAATGCAAATCATCCCGATAAAGAGCAATACAGGGAATATGAGAAAAAATGGGAAGCTTGGAGAAGTCAGTTATTAGATAGGAGAGAACAAATGAGAAGAAAACGTTTGGGACTTGTAAGTGAATCACCTCAGCCTTTGACTGATAAATGTAATAAATTGCAAAGATCAGATTCTACCGAACAAAACATATCAGATCATGTACAAGGCGGTGATCAGTCAAATGATAATTTTCCATCTTTACGTACTAATGAAAAATTAACACAAGGAAAGGCAGGGTCATCACAGATCGGTTCACAAACGCTTCCTGGTAACATCTCTAAATCAGGTAGTGTAAGCCAAAATTCACAAACAGTGAACGTTACAATTCAGTCACCTAAAGATGGAAAACCGAGCCTTTTAGGGTCTCCTCCATCTAGTAGTGTAAAACTAGTACATACGAATCAGCAGCAGATTAATAGACAAGTAGCGGTATCTTCTGATGCAAATATTGGTTCTTCTGGTTTCTGTAGACCACCTCCAAATTTAAATAATCAACCTTTAGAATTTAAGAAATCTAATGCCGAATTCGGTGGACATTTTAATTCTTCAGATTTAGAAGATTCTGCATCATCTTTTCTTAAATCTACCGAAGGTATCCCTGGCTTAGACTTAGTAAAGGATACAAGTGATGAAGATAAGAGTGAAGATGCAGAAGACAAACAATCAGATAATCCACATTCTGACTTAGAAGCAATTGCGAGGGGTATTAATAGTATACTTGGAGATCAAAAGCTAATGAATATGCTATCTCTTGTTTCTCAAAATCAAAGTAGACCGATTGCTTCTAGCGTAACTAATACAGTTTCATCTATCAGAGTAGAATCACCTAAATTTAGTCCAGAACAAGAGGATTATGATGACTTTTCAAATCAAGAAAATTTTGATATTTTTGAAAATAAAAATCAGAGTACATTTTTAAATAGTGAACAAACACGAAGTAGTTTTAAAACTGGAAATGAAATGGAAGATATAGATGAATTTAACACTGAGAATGAACATTTTGGACAAAGGTTTATTGCCAGAAGTAATACTGATTTCCATCAAGCATCTGATAGATTTAATCAATCTTCTAATCTAGATAGTATTTCTGGTAGCAGGAATAGGGACACCGATAATTTTAATCGAGGTTTGGATAGTTTTAACAGAGGTCCTGAGAGCTTCTCTAGAGACATGGCTAATCGTGGCAGAAATAATGATAACTTCAACAGAGATGTTGATATTCGTAAAAGAGGTCCCGACAATTACAATATTGAAGACTATAATAATGGCCCCGAAAACTTTAATAGAAATTCAAATGATTATATGAGGAGCCATGACTATTTTAACAGGAATTCTGATAATTTCAACAGAAATATGGATGACGGTTGTAATTCAGACAGCTTTAATAGAGGATGTGATAATTTTAGTGGTAGAGTTCCACATAATAATTTCGGCGGTATTGATAATACAAGAAGAGGAAATGAAAATTTTAATAGATTTGGGGACAATTTTAATAATGATCCAGATAACTTTGATAGAGAGCAGGATGACTTTAATAGAGGTGTTGACAGTTTTAATAATTTCAGTAGAAATTCTGATAACTTTAATACGAACTCAAATAATTTTTCTGGAAATATGGATAGATTTGCCAGAGATTCCGAGAATTTTAGCCGAAATTCTGATAATTTTAATAGGGGTCCTAATAATAACACAGGCAAAGATGGTTTTAATAGGGGACCTAATTGGGGATCAGATGCGGATAACTTCCAGAGGAATTCAAAACCCGATAATAGAGTTCCTAATATGAATAGGGAATCTGTTGACAACCTGCAAGGATATAATAGAAGAAATAGCAACAATAACTTTGGTAGTGAATTTAATCGATCTAACAGAGGTACTGATGACTTTGTTTGTGGATCTAGAATGTCTAATACCTTTAATGAAAATGAGAAACAAGAAAATGAATTCATGAGAGGGTCTGACGGAGAAGCTCCTATTCGATTTGAGCCACCACCACCAATAGATTGGAATAAAAATTGTTCATTCCCCAATGATCCTGTTCCTCCATGTTCTTCAGATATTCCAGAAGTTAAGAATGATGAACTTAGAGCAGACGAAGCTATATGGAAACCAAGCAATGTTATTGATTATGAACATAAAACTCTTAAACCTTGTAAGGAAACATTTTAAGTTTTGCTTTTTTCTATATTTCATAAATATAATATTTTCAGCTGAGCCAGATGTCATTGTGGAATCATTTCACGCTTTTGATTACCGACACAAACCATTAAATCGAATTCCTTACCCACAACGGCCTAAATGGCTAACAGATATGGTAAAAAATTATCCCGAGTTTGATTCAGTGATTCCTAGGCCATTTGAACCTCAACAGTTACGAAGATACCCTATTAACGAAAGATTTGATAATTACCAAAAATTCGATGATCGTGACAGAAAACTTTACGATGATCGGGAAAGAAAATCTTATGACGAAAGAGATAAGAAGTCCTACGATGAGCATGAAAAAAGAAGAAATTATGATGTGCGAGATAGAAAATTATTTGATGATCGAGATCGAAAAGTTCATGATGAGTCATACAGAAAATCTTTTGATAATAAATTACCTGATGACAGAAAGCGTGATTTTAACGATGATCGAAGATTTGGGGATGATCAAAAAGTGTTTACCAATAAAAAACCATACAATAGGGATTCTGAAAATCGCAGATATGATGATGAGTACGAGAATAAAGAAAGTGGTACTATTTCTCGGGAAAAAAGACCGAACAGAGACCACCAAAGTAAAGATGAAGATAATAATCAGTTTGTCACTGATAAAAACTTAAATCCAAAAACTGTATCTGGCGGTAACTTGTCTACTAAATCGAGTAATATTACTTTAATTGAAGACCTGTTAAGTCCACCTGGAAGATATAACAGACCGCCTCGATTAGTTATAATTCTAAGAGGTCCTCCAGGTAGTGGTAAATCATTCTTAGCAAAACTGATTAAAGATAAAGAGGTAAACTAGTAAGTAATAGTAAAGCGTTGTATAATATTTAGTAATTGTAGGTTGAAAGCGGAGGTTCAGCTCCACGAATTCTTTGCTTAGACGATTACTTCATGGTAGAACAGGAAAAAGAAATTGAAGAAGACGGAAGAAAAGTAAAAGTCAAAGAAATGGTGTACGAGTACGAGGAATGTATGGAATCATCATACCGGCAATCCTTAATGAAAGCATTTAAAAAAACAATAACTGATGGTTATTTTAGTTTTATTATAGTGGATAATATCAATGATAAAGTAAAATACTTTGGCGAAATGTGGAGCTTTGCCAAACAGAATGGTTTTCAGGTAAGATGTATTCTGTTAAAAATAGTTAATATGTATAAAGGGCGTAAAGAAGGCGATTTTGGCCTGCGGCGTGAATATTATAAGCCGAGGGTTATAACACGCCAAAGGCCAAAGCTGCTTATTATGCCTGTGGTACATACAATATTTTTTGCACGAACGGAGATTTTATTTAAATTTTTTGATTTATACTAAAATTTTTCTAATGACATTTTTAAAAATGTCAAATTGACGCATTCACGGCAAGAGTGATTTTATAAAAATTGTATTGTAACTAAGGTATTTTTGTGATATTTCAAATTAATTTGTCGCTAGCGTAAAGTGCACCCGAGGTCTGCAATAATGAACTTTACGCCCTTCTTTGCGGGCGAAAAGTCACTTTACCCCCGGAAGTGCAAAAAATATGTTTAATGATGTGATTGATAACATCAGATGACATTCGCTTGTTATTAAAAGTTTTGGGAAAAAAATTCAAGAACCAAAGTTTCTCAACTTATAGATCCCTATTACATTTAATTTGAGATCTACGTGAGGCATTGTAGATCCTGTTCAGTTTGTATATAAAATTTTTAATAAAAAACACGACAGTTGTAATTCTAGAACTAAATGATGGTTTTAACATTGTTAATTATTTATATTATTTTTTGCTATCCTAGTCGTAGTTCGTATCTAAATTTTAGCCAATGAATGAACTGTATTTATAGTGCACTTTTTATAGCAATAGCAACTGCGCTGTTTAATAATTAGGGATGTAACGGGTACACTTTTTTGTAAAGGCCGGGTACCGGGTACCCGGCCTATAAAAAACGCCAGGTACCGAGTACCCGGCCACCGGGTACCCGGCCGCCGGGTACTGTAATTTTGCCGGATCTAAATGGGATGAAGGGGATTCCCCACAAAGTATTTGGTAGAGAGTAAAAAATAATTATAGATGAAGTGCTTCTTCATATTCGAAACAAAGAAAACTCCCAAACAAGCTCTCGGCAAGGGATGGAAATCGAACCGGAATCTGACGTTATTATAGATTCAGATGATGAACCATTGGCATCACTAGTACCTTGTAAGAAACCAAAACATTCATTCTGGAACAGTTTCTTAGAGATAACTTCTACACAACCTGTTGCAAGTACTAGTACTTCCACCACTACGAATGAGAAAGTTCAGCTTGAAATGGATTCGTATTTGTCATCTAGGATTGTAGATTGGAAACAGTCGCCGCTTGAATGGTGGAAAATAAATACTGCTGTTTTTCCTTTGCTATGGTCTGTTGCAAAAAAGTATCTGTGTGCACCAGCAACGTCAGTTTTTAGTGAAAGACTATTTTCTGCAGCAATGTGTTCGACAAGAAGAGAAACAGGTTGCTAGCAGATAATGGCGAGAAACTGATTTTCTTTAACATGAAAACATGCCCCTTGTTAATTTTAAGTATTGATCTACTTTACTTTATTATTTTCATTTTTTGTTATCAGTAACTTTTACATACTTTTGTAGTATTTTTAGAACATTATATAATTGAAAAAATCGTTTTCATATTAGGTATATGTTTTATAATTTATAGTAGATAAATTAAAATTGTATACCCGGCCGGCTAATAAGCATTACCCGGCTATACCGGGTATGGGGCAAAATCGGCCGGGTAAGCAGGGTACCGGGTACTGGCCGGGTACCCGTTACATCCCTAGTAATAATAAGTATTTTCGAGTTTTTTATTTTATAAAAAAAATTGAGTTATTAATTTAAAATGAATTGTTTGAAATTTTCAATTGTTATTAAATACAATTAGGTCTACATTTGCCAAATGGAACTTGATGTACAAACATGCACCAAACGTAATATACATGGACGATCTGAAATTGAAATCGAAAAATGCGTTTCCGGTTGGGAACAGACACCTTCTCATCATCCAATGCTAGATGCTACTAGTTTAATACAATCTGGTTCTATCCCTGAAGTTGAAATGGAAGAAATTAATTCTCCCGCAAGTGAGAACACGAACGAAGAGGTAAGAGAGCGAATGGCTGATTATGGGAATGGTAAAGTTTAGTTCTACATTAATGAACACAAATATTTCTTTTACTAGATGCTACTGAAAAATTTTATAAAAAATGTTAACAGTTACCTACATAAAATAATTGTTGATTTAATTGTTTCTGTAACATACATATTTTTACAACTTTTTTGAAGTTTGTATTAAGATGGCGTAAAGCAGTATTTTATTTTGGTGTATGATATCCAATTGTTTGCTATTTTATTTGCATGTTATTTTCGCCCTAATGTAATTCTAAACAGAGAGAATTCCTTCAGGAACATTTGATAACAAGCAAGTGGGACAACTTCGACTATTCTGTTCATAATCTTGGTAAGTTGCTTAGGTAAATAATTTTTATATGTTCGAATTTATAATTTTCATTTATAATTAAAATTGAGGCACAATTTTTAGGGCCGATATTTTATATATAATACTTGAAAGGAAAATGTATACATATATTTATGTGTAGAATGATTCTAATGACATAATAAAATATATTTTGAATTATTTTTATCTTTAAATAAAAATTATTGTTTAATAAAAAAGGAAAACTTTGACAATACTTTTCGCCAGTCTTGCAGAAATATTTATATTTCCAGGAATCAATATTTTGTAAACTATGTTTATTTTCTTTTATATTTATATTTGTTATCTTAAAAAATATATTAGGGGTTAGTTAACTAGCAACTGTATTTATGTTATGTCCAGAAAGTCTTAAAAATATAAACAAATGGCCATACCAAACAAATTTTGTTTGGGTCTCATTCCATGAACGGACAAAAATATCAAAATATATACAAAAAAAACGCATTCCTTTTGTAGATCCTACAAAAAACAAATACACATCGCGAAAGATTATTCACATAAAATATATCTACAGTACACGTTTGTGTGCTTTGTGCTTTCCCCAGCAAGCCTGTTAATGAAGCGATTCTATATTATATATTTTTATTGAGATATATGATATATATTTTCATATGTTACTCTTTTTGCTGAATTTATGCCAATTTCATTTTATTAATCTTTGATATACATTTGTAATATGTCGAAAAAAGTATCATTTACAGCATAGAACTCTATAGTGTGTAATATCTCTATTCATAAATGTGATATTGAAATTATCCATATTTGATTTAAAAAAAAAACAGTGAAGGTGAAACTGAGTAGTCATCATTTATTCTTAATTTTAAGTAATCTGTTTAGTTTCACAATCAGCTATTAATAATTAAAATCCTCCTATTAACAATATTTGTAGCTTGATTTAAAGAAGGTTAGATTTTGACAGTGGAGTTGAACATCTTCTCAAATACTTCATCAAAGCTGTAACAAAACATTTTTATAAAACACAAGTGACTTCAGTACATAATAGATATTTTATAATAGATTCCTATATGCTGTTACTGTTTTTTACACCAATCTATTTGTTATATTCTTAACATATAAAAAATATATACTAACTTTTTATACGTGCGGGAAGAACCTTTTTATAATCCGGAGCGATTTAATACACTATATTTATTGGTTTCTTTTTTACTCTTTATTGAGTTTTTTTTTTTATTATTATTTCGAGCATGGGAACCTCAGAAGCTACATCAGATAAAGAAATAGTTAAAAGTAGTGGCAAAGGCAATTTTATGAACTCAATTTAATATTAATTTTTTCCAGAAAAAGTCTAGGTCTATAAAATATTTGTAAGAAACTTAGATTTTTCATTTATTTCATTGTTGTGTAACTCATTTGTTAAACAGTTTCGAAAGAAAGTGTAAATCAGAACATTTTAGGTAATTTCTTGTATGTTTGTCATGGCCGTCTATATTTTTTAAGACAATCAAATGAAAAATTTATTTACTTTATCAAGTTACGTATTATCCCATGATCATATAACAATCAGATTCGCCAAGTTAATGTAAAATTTGGCAGGCAGTTTTATGCTTAGTTTGCCTTCGGTTACCGGGTGTCGCCAGCATAGCACGAGTAGACGCAACTCTAAAGTGCTTAGAATCAGCTGATTTGTATGATTCCAAGCACTTCAGGGTCGATTCTGCTCTTGCACTACTGGCGCCATCTGGTAACCGAAGGCAAACTAATCATAAAACTGCCTGCGTAATTTTACAGTAACTTGGCGAATCTGATTGTTATGTGATCAGGGGTATTATTTAAAATAGCACAAATTGTTCGATTGTAATGCTACCACGTGTAGCCAACTATGATTCCCATTTAAAATGGAAATTAAAGTTGATTGCAAAGTTCAAACATTGTTTTGTGGAGTTTTAAATTATTTAACCCTTTTAAAAATTTATGAGTAAATAAGTTAGACTAAGATAAAGAAAATACAAGTATAAAGGTTTTTACCATGAATTTGTCTGAAAAATAATACTAGCGTTAAATTGAGTTAATAAAATTACATTTCTTTGCTCATTGAACTATTTTCGTATCTGTAATAGTTAACAGATTTCCATAGTTAAAAAGAAAACAGACTTATCCTGTATAGTGTATACTGTAAATGTGAATTTAAGAAGTAACCATTTAATTTTTATGCTGCTACTCTCTTAGGTATGATTATTCTTGTGTTGCAGCCAAACTCGATGGAACCAACAAGCCATTGCGACCATCCCGAACCATGGAAGACTACCTCCAGTTGGACGACGAGTGGATCGAACCAGTTTCAACCAAACCAGGACAGAAGAGGGTTAGTGGTTTATAATTTCTTAAGAGGATCTTTTTCATATACAACTTGTTAAAAAGTTATAAAAGTAGACAGAAATAACATGTGAGCAAATGAGAATGAAATCAAGCTTGTCTTTGAAAAATAAAACATGTCTGTTATTAGCGGCCTTTACATGAGAGGGATTACTACCCGCGTTATTACAGTGTTTTTCTTTTGGTTTTCCTCTTTTGTCAATTGTATTTCACTATTTCTCAAAACTATTTCCTATCTCTATTAAACAGAGTGCTGTGTTTGTCAAAAAATTTTCTTTTTTGGTAGAAGCGTTTCCTTATTTGTCAAATCAATGTCACATTAATACTAAATCATAATGAATGCTTAAAGAAGACAAAAAAAAAGATTATCGGAGCATAGAACGATGGTAGTTCGGCAGTCCAAATAGGACGGCAATTTAATGTTTTGCCAAACACTGTAAAGAAAAATTTACCGGACGTACAAAATAACCAACGAGGTGAATAAGAGATGTGTTTTATTAATTTACTCAAGAGGAGCAAGAAGAAATCTGCAATGATTGATGAGGATTGCACCATGACACTTAAACAAATAAAAACCAAATTGTTGTAGCAAAATCCACAACTAGAGGTAAGCTTATCGACCATTGACAGAGCGATAAAGGAATTTCACTATTCTGTGAAACGCATTTCCTTTGCGCCAGAAAGGCGTAACACCCCAGATACGATCCAAAGTAGGTTCGACTATGCTGTTAATATAACAGAATAATGATTGACAGAGAAAAAATATTTTTCATTGATGAATTTGAAATTCAAGTGAATTCTAGATCATATGGAAGATCACAGAAAAATAATAGAGCCAAAAAAGTCAAGGCCCAATTAATAGGTCGTAATTATTCGGTTGCTGCTGCAACGTGTATTCATTCATTATATTTATTCACCGTTCAAGATAGGCCATACAATGTAGAACACTTGGTAGAATTCTGGACAACTTTAATTGGACACTTAGGCGAAGATCATATACGAGGCGCATATTTTGTAATGGACAACGTCGGATTTCATAAAACGGACGAAATTCAACAACTGATAAGAGCTCATGGACATGTTCCAGTATTTTTGCCCCCGTACAGTTCTTTTTTAAATCCCATTGAAGAGCTGTTTAACTAATGGAAAAATAACATAAAGAGAAGTCAGCCCACGGATGAAGAACAACTGTATGCTCAAATTCATAATGCTTCTGAAGCTATAACGCAAGAACATTGCCAAAATTATGTTGGACATATGGAGACATATTTGGGAGATTGCCTCAACAGAACTGAAATTTTGAACTAATTATAAAACATTTTTTTATAAGTATTGTGTTACATAGTATTAGTATACAGTACAACCTCTTTAATCCGGACAATTAAATGCACGGGGTATGTCCGAATTAGCGATTTGTCTGGATTACTGGATATACTTGTAAAAATGTTTATTTAAAGGATATAAGGTATTCAAGTAACACAAATAAGTCAACAAAAATATTTATTCTGCTCAAAACTATCTTTTTTTTTCAAGTTGGTAAATTTTCAAAAAATATAAATAAACAAAAACATAGGAATGTAGATAAATATGTAGGTACAAAACTCTGAATACCTACATAGTAATGAAACTTATTCTAAATCATAATGCAGGAAAAAAATTGGTGATTGTTTGTTGTTTCTTGGCACCTATTTCTGCTCTGAGTGCTTTGTTGCGAAGATCCTGCAGCAAAAGCACTTGATGTGATGGTATGTCATTTTCTGACGCCCACATAAGACAGGTATGGAAGGCACTAACAGCTTCTCTGTGCATTGTGGTATGTGAAACTTCATCATCACTTGAAGAACTAGATGCTCTGTTTTGGCTAGAAGCATCCATTTCCCTGATGATATCGTCATCTGTCAAAAAAACTTCGGTTTCATTATCTCCCGTAACCCATTCATCAATGTCTTTGACTGTAAGTGGAGTATCTTCCATGATTTTATCACTCAAATCTCTCAGCTCATTCATCTCAGCTTGGAACACTTGAACTTCTTTTTCTTTCACAAGTTTGTTGACCAGAAGTGACAACGGAATGTTGTCGTCTTCATCATCAGAAGATTGTTGCTGAAGGTTTGATAACAATGGCTTCCATGACTTTTTTATCAACTCATCACTTACACGTTGCCATGCTTCATCCAGAGAATACACCACATCTTTCAAGTTGATTTTTTTCAGTGTTGTAGGAATATCTGTCTCAGAATCCACGATTGTTGTAAGCAACTTTTTTCGATAAAACAGCTTAACAGCTTGAATGACATGTTGGTCCATTGGTTGTATCAACGGTGTACAATTGGGGGGCATGTACATAACGGCAATTTGACCATCATCGCTGACCAAATCTTCGGGATGGCCTGGAGCGTTGTCCAATAGTAAAAGTGCTTTCTGAGGCAAATTCAATTCCCTTAGCTTTCGCCTAACCGATGGCACAAACTCTGTGTGAAACCACTCACGGAAGATAACTTTGGTAATCCAGCCTTTTTTTTGACCTTTATAGCAAACTGGGATAAAAGAATTTGCAAAGGCCCTTGGTTTGGCTGCTTTTCCGAGTACAAGGAGTTTGAGTTTGTGACTTCCAGTAACATTAGCACATGGCATGAAAGTTATCCTTTCTTTACTGATTTTTCTTCCAGGAGCAGACCTCTCACCACGATGCACCAACGTTTTCTTTGGCAAGACTCTCCAGAACAAACCACTTTCATCAGCATTGTAAACCTGATCCAATTGAAGGTCCATTTCCCTTATTTTCATCGATAGTTTTTCTCTAAAGGGCTCTACCGCGTCAGTATTACTGGAAAGTTTTTCTCCAGAAATACTCAACTGTCTGATTCCAAATCGGTTTTTAAATTTTTGAAGCCATCCAGAGCTTGCTTTAAAATCACCAGATTTAGTTAGTTGGTTGTAAAAAAATTTGGCCTTCTCGCATAGTATTTCACCAGACAACGGAGTCCCTGTGAAAAAATAATAGATTATTCTAAAAGTAAAGAAAAGTGGTAGAAAACCACGTTAAATACGCTATTTTTTTGTGTACTTAATGGAAAAGTTCGAATGAAACTAATTATCTAGGCAAATTTGTTAAATTTCTCAAGGTTATGTCTGTACGGCAACAGAGCAACGCTTTAAAACAACTGCAACACGTGCATAATAATAAGTAAACAAACAAAACAATTGCCAAGAAAAAGTGGGCGTGTCTGTACTGCTTTTAAGAAGTAAAGTGTTGCTAACGAGTAAAATGCCACTTTACTTTACTATTTTATTGCTAACGAGTAAAATGCCACTTTACTTTACTATTTTCTACATCGTAAAATGACCGTTTTCCACTGAGTACACACAAAAAAAATACATATTACCTTGTTATAAAAATTTTCATTATTGTACCTACCTTTAGCTCTCTCTTGAAGAAACCAAGTGTATAAAGACTTCTCCATTTCTGGATATGCACTTAGTTTGAGAGTCTTTCTGCTGCCTGTGCCGGAATCCGAAGAGGCAACATGGTCCAATAATTTAGTTTTATTTTTCTTGATATCAGCGACCGTTGATTTTCCAACACCATATTCGTCGGCAATGGAGCGAACACTTTGTCCCGATTGAATGAGGTTTAGAATTTCAGCCTTTTGTTTTAAATTTAGAGTTGTGTGCTTCCTTTTTGACATTTTTATTTCGATTGTCTTGATGGGCTGCACGCTAGATGAAGTCGACAATGCTAATAGCGCACCGAACGCTGAGTGCTCTTTGTTATGGCGGCGGCGCGGCGTTGACAAGTCCGTGCACGCAAAGTGTCCGGATTAGCGAGGTGCGTCCGGATTATGACTCTGCGATTTTAGTGTCCGGATTACTGGATGTCCGGATTAACGTATGTCCGGATTAAAGAGGTTGTACTGTACTGTGTTTTCACTTGATATCCTTTTTTTTCCTTTCTTACATGTTGATAAAAATTTATACATCCTTTTTTCTGTATTTTTCTTCTATATTTTCCAGTTTTGGCTCCATAAATTCTCTTTTCTTCATCCTGCAAATGTGCTTTAATTTTCTTTGTACTTATTGTTTCTATTATTTTCTGTGGGGGTTTCTAAGATCTCTAGCCTGGCAATTTTTCTTTCTTCTATTATTTGGGCACACTCCGCGTTGAACCATCCTTTTTCTTTACTGTTCCTTTCGTCTTTCTTTAGCACTTCTACTGCCTCCCATATTGTTTCTTCTATTCTTTGCCTTTTTCGGTTAACATCAACCTCCTCTCTAATCCTCCCTGCGTTTCTTGTTATGATTTCCTGATAGTCTTTTATCTGTTGTTCGTCTTGTAGTTTTCTTGAATCCCATTTTGTTCCCTTTTCCAAGAGCTTCTTGTTTCCTTCTAGTACACTCAACTTTAGATTAACTTTAACCATATAATGATCAGAGTTTGCATGTGCCCCCCGACAGGTTTTGACGTTGTGAATGGTCTTTGCATGTTTAGCTTCTTTTAGTACATGGTCGATTTGATTTATTGTATATCCATTTGGGGATTCCCATGTTCTCTTATGAATGTCCTTATGTGCAAAATACGTACTCATTGTTCTCATATTATTTTCAGTAGTAATATAACAAGAGAGTGAGAATAAATTGAAAATAATTCGACAGATTTTTCGAAAAACTTGTTGTCTGCCACGAAAGCCCGTAGGGCTTGAGTGGCTATTGCCAAATGGCAACAAGTTTCAGAAAGAAACTGGAGAATTATTTTCTAATTTATTGAACTCTGGAATTATATTTAATTAGATTATTTTTTGATCTACATTGATAACTACCTACCTGACAACTGACATTTGTCAACAAAAACAAAAGTTACAAAGATTATTCTCACTATAATAATGACAGGATTGGTTAAAACGCAGTCACATGACAAAAAATGAAACATTTCATTGGTTTTAAGAAATGTCAAAAAGTAATCAGTTGCAAATTCTATTAGTTTTTCTCCATTTCGATTGGATTCCCTATGCTTACTGTGTTTCCCAGTTACTTGTCGATACATTTGTTCCTGACCAATTTTTGCATTACAGTCTCCTATAATTATTTTTATATCTTAGTTTGGAATCTTCTTATATATTTCTTCTAGCTTTTCATAATATTCATCCTTTTCTTCTGCGCTTTTTTCTTCGGTGGAGGCGTGGATATTTATGATGCTAAGTTTCCTATATTTTGTTTTGATTCTTATGTAGCACATTCTATCTGATATTGCTTCGAATCTTATCACTGCGTTTTTCCATTTTCCTTTTATTAAGAACCCTACCCCAAATCTCCTTTCTGAATTCCCACTATTGAAAAATAACTTTCTCTTTTTGCTTAGTTTCTTGTATTGCAAAGACATCCAATGCATATTTTCCCACTTCTTGTATTAGGGTTTTTGCTAATTTGATTGTATTTCTTTTCTTACTTTCTAGTTTTTCTCGTTCCCTTATGATACTGTGTATGTCTTCAATACAATATTGAATAAAATATACTTCAAAATAACTATTTTAATTATGAATGATAATTAATACAAATACCTATTTGTTTTTGCGACAAAAATTATAATTAAGTCAATTATTTATTTTTCGTGACAATTGCCCACTCTGATGATGTGCAAACATATTACAACCACAATACTCCCCCTCAAATGTTGGCAAGTATTTTACAGGAAAATGGACACGGCGTCCGGATCGGGTTGTAACTATCTTAGCATTGTTTGTTATGGGTTTATTAATTTCATTGCTATTATTGTCGTAAAAATCCTTCGGCAAAAAAGCCGGCTTAAGTCTGTCTAAAGAAATTGGTTTAATTTTTTGTCCCAGCTGTAAGGTAAAAAACTTGTCGGAACGTGAAATAACCTTGTATGGTCCGAGATACGGCGGTTTGAGGCTCAAATGCTTTGCATCGTCTCGAACAAAGACATATGGGGAATCGAATAGTGCCTTATTGATGAATGCAGTTTGACTAGAATGATATTTCACAGGAATGGGTCTAAGAGCGGACATATGTGAGCGTAATTTATTTACGTAATCAGTTGAATAAGTATATTTTATTATGAATGATAATTAGTACAAATCTTTGTTTTTGCGACAAAAATTATAATTAAATCGATTATTTATTTTTATGACAATTGCCCACTCTGATGATGTGCAAACATATTACAACCACATTACTCCCCCGCAACGGATCTGTTATTAAGACATATGGCAAACGTTTGCTAGATCTCAATCTAGGCTTGAGAAGATTATTTCGTTGGAATTTTATCATCGCTGATGTATCACGGCCGAAAATAGGTGCTGATTTTTTAGGTCATTTTGGTTTACTAGTTGATATAAAAAAGACAATGTCTCATAGATTCAACAACGTCTCTTTGTTTATCTTGCAAAATCTCTACTAGGCCAGTTGTCAGTATTAAAACGTTGTCAAAAAATTTGACTTTCGCCAAACTCCTTGAAGAGTTCAAGGATATCACTAATCCCTCAACAAATTTGACATATTCATGTAAGCATTCTGTTAAACATTATATCCAAACACAAGGTCCGCCAGTTTTTTCAAAACCTAGGAGACTACCACCTGAGAAACTATTAATTGCTAAAAGGGAATTTGAGTATACAGGGTTATTCAAATTCGAGGCTCACCATTGGGATCTCGGAAACCGTAAGAGTTACAAAGACGATTAAATTGGGGCAAAGTTGCGCTATACAATGCTGGTTAATATTTAAAAAAGAAATTTGACCCACCTATCTTAGTTTTTTTATTAAGAGCAAAAAACAGAAAAATGTCAATTTGGTTTTTTGAACATAATTTGGTTGTTATTAAAAATTTTGCAAATCTGTTAAAACTTTCTTTAAGCAACTTTTTAGCCGTAACACTGTAGTGGTATCAAAAATTTTGTATGACGTTCCTGTTTTCCGGAATCATCATCAGGTTTGGTTTTTCTTATGGGCACCATGTTGGATTTTTATAGTATCTCATAGAATTTTTAATGGTGATTTCAACAATGTATAACATGATGGCGTTTCACTGCCGAAAACGGCTGTTATTTACAAAAATAGTAAATTTCAATAGATTGCCATGAAAAAACAAACGGAAACAACACAAAAGGAAAATTCGACGTTCACCATGCCTGAATAGATTTTGCATTTTTGTTTCGACGATTTTACTTAGAAGAAAAACAAAGTTACCTTTAAAATCTACGGACTTTAAGGATTGTAATGACATATTTTTTTAATGAAACAGAGTATACTGAAAATGAAATATTAATTACTGAAAAAGACGTATTTTTCAGTCACCTTTACCTTATCATAATAATGCAAAAGGTAATATAATACATAATAATATTATATTCACGACAATCCTTGGCATATTGACAAAAGTTTAAAACATGGTGGTGGAAATTTATACAGTTGATTTAATGAAACTGCGGAATTTCTAAAAACGCCAGAAATTCTATCTGTCATGTGTATTAATCGCAGATACAAACCAATATCTAACAGCTCCTACCCTAATATTTAAATTTTTAATACAGTGATCGGCTCGTAGATGGTAGTCAAATCAAGAGAAAAAGATAGCCTGTGTGAGACAGTGAATGTTTAGATATTCTGCTCTTCCTTCCCGTTTAGAGCAGGTACTTGTCTTTGGGACCTTTGGGTGCATCATACAGCTGAGCGATCATTTGTAAAGCAAACGAAGAATTTTACTGTTAGTGTTATCCTCCTGCATTATAGCATTATTGACGTTCGATATTTTAGCTAGATAAATTTCAATATTCTATGATGTTTGGCCATAATCACAGCATATTAAAACGTAAAAATATCAAACAGTTTTTAAGGAACATTTCTAAACTATGTTCGGGCAAATCTAACTGTAAATTTCAACATCTTGAAAGCAGACAATGGTTAATTTTGAGAAGGGACAGTACGTAAGCCCTTCACCAGGCTGTCCTACACTTTAAATGGCGTTTTTATTGGTCTCATAGCCTAAACAAACTATGTAGTAAGTTTGTACAAGTTTCGCATTTGTTACCCTATACCAGAGGTCGGCAACCTTAATTAAGGGAAGAGCCAAATAGATGATAAATATAATTTTTATTTAAACCATTATGAGCCATATAATCAACAACAATTATTTTACAAAATTATAGAACACTAAATACGAAATTACAGGAAAACATATCTTTTATTCAACATTTATTCTACTCTAATAACTTGCAGGAAAATTTGTAAAATTCAGGTCGTGAAAATCAATATTAATTCGATCACTTAAAAATAATACGGTGGTTCTGTATTTTCTGAAATCATGAAAACGAGCAGCAAATGAATTTTGACTATTTTTCAAACATTTTTCAAAATATTCAAAGTCGATGTTATTATTATTTTGTTGATAATATTTCAACTGAGTAAAATGTGTTAATGATTTGTTGTCCAAATCATCTGTGAACAAAATTAATTTCCTCTCAAAACTCAATACTTATTCCAACAGTTATACAGCGCATTAATAAAATCAACCAGCTCAGAATTTATTTTTCCCATCAACACTGTAACTGTATAAGCGGGTAAAAGAGAAACAAAGAAAAAATAAATTTTAGTCTGCCCGCAAGCAACAATAAAGTTGGTGACAATAATATTAAAAATTTTCATTAAAATTTGATCCAAAATACTAGTTTAAAAATATTTCAAAAAATGATTGTTATTAATGTCTTGAGTTATTTTCTAGGATTATTACTTACTAACCGTTGGATTTGTATCACTAGTATTTTAATATTTAGAAAACATCTTAAAAAATAATCGTTTTTTTTTATCTTTTCATTAATTCACTACTCAATAGTAGTTGCAGTTTTATATTATTATATTATTTTGGACGTATTTTTGGACGTTTTGCTGTAAGACTTTTTATTTTTTTCTGGCTTTCACCGTAATGCTAAACGATAATAAATGCTTTTTCAATTTAGCTGTAAAACAAAACACTCAATTTTTTTCAAATCTTTAGAAGAAAAACAAGAAGGCTATTTAAAATCCAGGAATGGTGACTCTGACTGACCTGACGTATACCTGCTCAACTTGAACCCTGGGGTTTAGGGTATGTAAACCGTAAACCCACTACTGAATGTCTTCACGTCGTGACGTCGTAAAATCTCTTGTATAGTAAAAGCAATGTGAAAGATGTAAATAACCACGTATGCAAACCAAAACTAGTAAACTGGCTATTATTTAGAAAAATATACAGATACCACCACTCGTTTACTAGTTTTTGTTTATCCTTTTCTAAGGGTACTTCTTTGTTGCTAATATCGCACCCTTAATAATAAAAAAGAAAATTTACCTTTCTAATTTAGTTTTTTTTTTCACTAGGTATCGTCAAAATTACAGAAAAATGCTATTTAGTTATTTATAAATCAGCATTGCCATAATCAATGGATAGGCAACCGTGGCGTCGTGGAATGGCCTGCCCGATCACCCGATTTGTTTCCGTTAGATTTCTTTTTGTGGGGAAAACTCAAAAATAAAATCTATAAGCAGAATATCAATAATAGAGACGAATTCAGAAGAGACATTGTAAGCATTTGCTACAGTTCGAGCAAGAGATATTCAAAGAGCTATAAACAATACTAGAAAAAGAGCAAATCTTTGTATACGTGAGAACGGCCTTCAGTTTGAACATCTCCTGTAATAAATAAACTAAATAACTAAATCGCATTTTTCTGTATTTTTGACGATAGTGAAAAAAAACTAAATTAGAAAGGTCAATTTTCTTTTTTATTAAATCAGCATTTTATAGCGCAACTTTGCCCCAATTTAGCCGTCTTGGTAACTCTTACTGTTTTCGAAATCCCAATAGTGAACGTCGAATTTTGTTTTTGTGTTGTTTCTGTTTGTTTTTCCATGGCAATCTATTGAAATTTACAATTTTTGTAAATAACAGCAGTTTTCGGAAGTGAATGCTATACATCGTTGAAATCACCATCAAAAATTCTATGAGATACTATAAAAATCCAACATAGCGCCCATAAGAAAAAACGAACCTGATGACGATTTCGGAAACCCGAAACGTCGTAGAAAATTTTTGATACCACTACAGTGTTACGGCTAAAAACTTGCTTCAAGAAAGTTTTAACAGATTTGAAAATTTTTTAATAACAACCAAATTATGCTCAAAAAACCAAATTGACATTTTTCTGTTTTTTGCTCTTAATAAAAAAACTAAGATAGGTAGGTCAAACTTCTTTTTTAAATATTAATCAGCATTGTATAGCGCAACTTTGCACCAATTTAACGGTCTTTGTAACTCTTACGGTTTCCGAGATCCCAATGGTGAGCCTCGAATTTGAATAACCCTGTATGTCTCAACAAGGCATATGCCGTCCTTCTAACAGTCCTTGGGCAAGCCCCTTACACTTAGTTCCAAAAAAGAACGGCCAGTGGCGTCCATGTGGCGACTACAGAAGATTGAATTCAGTCACCACACCAGATCGTTACCCCCTTCCACACATCCATGATTTTACCCATTCACTGTGTGGTAAAAACATCTTTTCTACAATAGATCTAGTAAGGGCTTACAATCAAATTCCCGTCGCTGAGGAGGATGCAAACATATTACAACCACAATACCACTCTTGCTCGAAATCTCATCCTCCATTTTCAAAGCCATTTCCGTTGCCAAATTCGTCTCCGTTAATCCGACCTCCTGTTGCACCACTAGTTTTTTTTTGCCTGGTGAATAACTATTACTTGTTTATTGGCATCCTAGTCGTACCTTTGATCATTTATAATTATCTTCTGGTAGCCCATTTTTACTTCTTTCCCCTTCCGTCTTTCCTCTTTCATAATTCTCCGCAGTTCTGTTTGAATTTTCCTTTCCTCTACTGCTAAATCGTCCTCAATGAAGATGTTTGTGTTTTTTAATAAACTTTTCCTTTCCATGATTTCTTTTTATCCTTCCACGAGCTCAACTCTGCTATTATTATTTACTTATCGTCCTTTCCTTGGATACTATATTTATGTTTCCTTGACTTTTGCCGATGATTTAAGTTTATCCATGAATAACAGTTGCTCTACTTTTTCTTCCATCTGGTTTCCTTCTATTACCATTCCTCTTATCACCACCTTATTTATACGCTTTTCTCTTTCTTGCTTTTCAAGTGTATCTTCAAGCCTACTAATTCATGCTTCCATTTTCTCCTTATCCTGTCTCCATTCTTCTACTTTCTTCTCCCATTCTACCTTTGCCGCATTTAATTCCTCTTTTACTTTCCCTAGTTCTGCCATGGCAGCCATGTGTTTTTTGGCCGATTCCCTTTTTTGCTCTTCTTTAACCTCGTATAGCTTTCTCAGCACTGCCTCCATTTCTTCTAATTCTTCTTCTCTTTTTAAAGTATCTTTTGTTACTTCGTCTTTTTTTTTGTTTTTTTGGGCTCCTTTGGATCTTTGCACTTTTATCTGTTCTTCCTCTCACTTATGAAACTCTTCTGGATCTCCTAAATCAATTAATTCCCTTTTTTTTTTAATATGATCTTTAATACTCACTGTACTATGCGCTCTTTGCTTTCCTAATTTTAACTCTTTTTTGTCCATCTAACTCACAAACCTTGTTTTTCTAGGTTTGTGATCTAACTAGATTACACTTTCCCGCTTCCCGCTCGCGTTATTCCACACCACTTGCAGTTTAAATTTACGCGCGTTAATTCGCGTTGGCCGATTTTACGTGCTCGCGTGTCCGTCACGTTTAGAGGTCACTGCCTTTCCGTTATCACTTTCAGCGTTTTTCGTACCAAAACTCACTATTTTCGTATAGTATATTCGCTACCACATTGGGACTGGAGTTTATGCATAGGGTACCGGAAACTCGCTAAAATAAATAAATATTAGGCGTTACAGTATTAATATTAACAATGCCGTATGTTCAGAACCGTTGGAACAAGCTCTGTAATCTCTAAACTCTTGAGTCATACAGTGTGGCTTCAGGCGGACTTGTCCTTGAATCCCAATGTGGTAGCGAATATACTATATTTGCTGGCTCAGCTACGTCAGCTGTGTCCCTGTATGGCTTCAGCCACACAGGGACACAGTATTCGGCTGTGCTATATACAAATCCCAATGCGGAGCATCGTAGAGTTGTGGCTGAGGATCCCCACATTGTTCCACATAGTTTCTGAATGATATTGTGTCTAGTGTTCACTTTGGCAGCGGTATTTTGCAGATGTTGCCTGTTTGTTAGCGTCCTGTCAAGAGTGATGCCCAGATATTTTGGGGTAGGATTATGTTTAACATGGTAGTAAATGTTGGGATGATAATTGGCGAGTTTGTTATTAAGATGGTAACATATCATCATCATCATCATCATCATTGTTGGCTTATTCTCGAGAGAATTTTATGCCGCCTTAATTGGCTTCCATAATCCATTCGTTTGGGGTGGATTACTCCCCATATTCGCTTGTTCTTGCTTATAACTTCTCATGTGTGGTGGCCGCCTGGACTATTTTTCTCCATTCGTTTCTGTTTTCTATTTTCTTAGTCCATTGCTTGACTTCCATTGAGCTTAAATCCTCTAAGACTTCATCCCACCATCTTTTTTTGGGTCTACCTCTTCGCCTAGTTTCTGCTGGGTTCCACATCGTGATCTGTTTTGTGGCTCTGCTTTGGTTTCCTCTTAATACATGTCCGAACCATTCTATTCTCCGAGATTTAATAATTTTAATGATGTCTTCTCCTTTTGTTTCTTCTAATAGCTCGTGGTTCATTCTCATTCTATGTTCTGATTCATTTATTTTGATTGGGCCAAGTATTCCTCTTAGTATTTTTCTTTCTAGTATTCTTATTTTCTCTTCCTCTTTTTCATTCAGGCATATTGTTTCGGCTGCATATATAATAGCTGGTCTGATTACAGTTTTGTAGTATCTTAATTTTGTGTTTTTACTTAGATTTTTGTTATTCAGGATTTGTTTGTTCGCGTAATAAATTCTGTGTCCGGTTTGTATTCGTTGTTTGATGTCGTCTTCTCTATTATTGTATTTATTTATTTGTATACCTAGATATTGGAATACTTCAACTTCCTCAAACTGGTATATGCCTATTTTTAATTTTTTTGGGGGTGATGCTGTTTTGGTGTTGCATTTCATGTATTTTGTCTTGTCTTCGTTGATGGTCAGTCCTCTTTCTCTTGCTCCTTCTTCAATTTGTGTGAATGTCTCTATTAATTTATTTAGTGTTCTTGCTACGATCACCAGATCATCTGCGTATGCAATTATCTGTTTATGGTTTCTGGTTATTATTTCAGTGGTATTCGTTCTTCTGGCTATGCATTCCATTGAAATGTTAAAGAGTGTCGCTGACATCGCGTCCCCCTGTCGCACCCCTGTGTTAAACTGAAAGCTATCTGTAGCTCCTTCCATTGTTTTTATTTTTGCTGTTGTTTCCATCAGGGTCATTCCAGTTAGCTGTATTAATTTGGTTGGGAAGTGCAGTTGTTTCATATCTTGCAATAGCTTATTTCTTTTAACTTTGTCGAATGCATTTCGGAAGTCGATAAATAATATATGTAGTTGTATGTCATGTTCGTAGCTTTTTTCGATTGTTTGTTTTACTAGGTGGATCGCATCTAGGGTGGATCTTCCGGGACGGAACCCATATTGGTAATCACCTATTACTGTTTCTAAGTGTTTACTTAATCGGTTTTGTATTATTGTTGTCAGTGTTTTATAGCTAGTGCTAAGTAATGTAATTGCTCTGTAATTCGCCGGGTTTTCTGCTTCACCTTTCTTCAGTATTGGCACGATTACACCACACTTCCACTCATCCGGTAATTTTTCCATAATCCATATGTTTTTTATTAGTTTGTATAGCCTTCCTTTTGTTTCGTTTCCAGCAAATTTTATTAGCTCTCCGTTTATTAAATCATCTCCTGGTGTTTTATTAATTTTTATTTTTTTAAGCGCCTGTTCAAATTCTTCACTGCTTGGTAATTCACTGGGAATTTCAGTTGGTGGTTCCGTTTGTCTGTCTAGTGTATCTTCTTGTTCTTCATTTAAGAGCTTACGAAAGTGCGTTTTCCATATCTCATTTTTTTCTTCTATTTCAAATTTAAGGTTTCCTTTGTCATCTTTTAGTCCTCTTGTTCGTATTTTATTTCTTCTTTTACAGTTTTGACTCTTTATTTTTGCATACATATCCTTGGGTTTATTGTTTCTACGGTCTTGTTCGATTTCATTTATTTGTTGGTTGGTCCATTCTTTTTTCTTTTTTTTGCACATTTTCGCTGCTTCCCTTCTTATTACCTTGTACTCTTCTTGATCTTCGTCTGATTTTGTCTCTATCCATTTTAGTCTTGTTTTTCTTTTTTTCTCAATTACTTCGGCACATTCCTTATCATACCATTCTTTTTGTTTCTTTTGTTTTTTATAACCTATAACTTTTGTTGCTGCTTGCTCTATTGTATGTTTAATGTACTCCCACTCTGTATTTATTTGTTCATTTTTGTTTGTCTTCTGGATCTCGTCATCAGTTTCTTTTCCATACCTCATTCTGTCTTCCATCTCGTTTAACTTTTCCACTGCCCATTTCTTTTGTGTTATTTCTGGGTGTTTATTCATTTTTAGCCTATGTTTAACTTTTGCCAGTACCAGATAGTGGTCAGTATCTATGCTGAGTCCTCTGTATGTTCTTACATCTCTGACTGATGTTGCTCTTTTCCTGCTTATTAATATGTGGTCTATCTGGTTACCACTATCACTGCCTGGGATTTTCCAGGTAATCTTATGAATTGGTTTATGATTATATCTGGTGCTGCTAATTATGAGGTTTGCTTCTTCAGCAAAATTGCATAATATTTGTCCATTTTTATTGGTTTCTTGGTGTAGTGTGTATTTTCCAGTTACTTCTTTATAATATTCCTCTCTTCCTAATTTCGCATTGAAATCCCCAATAACCATTATGGTGTCGTGTTTATAATTTCTTTTAGTTTCCTCCGTTAGTTCCATTAATTGTTCGTAGAACTCTTGTTTTTCATCCTCATCTGCATTTTCCGTCGGTGCATAGATGTTTATTATCGATATATTGGCTAGCTTTCCTTTTATTCTTAAATAACACATTCTTCCGTTTATTGGTCTAAATTGTAGTATCATGTTTTTCATCTTCTCTAATATTATAAATCCCGTTCCGTTTAGTCCTTGTTTTTCTTCACCTGAGTAGAACATTATATAGTCTTTTTTATTTACTTCTCCTTTCCCCTGCCACCTTACCTCTTGTAGTCCGGTAATATCTACTTTATATCTCTTTAGTTCCTCTACCACTTCTTTCGTTTTACCTGCTTTTAGCAATGTTTGTACGTTCAGTGTTCCTATTTTTATTATGTCTTTCTGCTTTATTCCTTTTTTTGTTTTTTTGTTATGCGTTAGAATTTTGTTTTTTACATGTTTTATTTCCTTTAGTTTTTCTGTTTCTCGTTTACCATAATTCATTTGCCTTTTTCTCGCCTGGGTCGTTGTCCTTTCAGCTTTTATTTTCTCCTCTAGTAGTTTTTTGGGTCTTCATTGTTTGTCTCTTCTTCTTCCAGTAGTTGTGGGAGTCGAGGTTGTTTTTTCTCGGTATTTAGTGCTTTTAGTAAGGTCTGGCTCCATATTTTTGTTCTTTGATATCCATCGTTGTTTGGGTTATATTTTTTCTTTGTTGCATTCTCATCTTGCTCTATTTGATCCGGTGATCTTTCTTGGACTGTTCTTTTAAATCTAGGCTTCTCTCCTTTTCCTTGTTTGTTTTGCATGTATCCTGCTGTCTCACCTCTTTCCTCTTCATAGTTATCTTCTGCCAGTTGTTCAACTGTATATTCTTCATCATTTATTATTAATTTATTTCTCCAGATTCGTGCCTTATATCCTTTTTCCCTTGCCACTTTCATATGTTGTATTAGCTTTTTCTTTTCTGACATCTCCTTTTCAGATAAATCATTGTTCAGCCAGTAACTCGTACCTTTTAGTTTCCCGGCATTCTTGAATAGTTCAATTTTTTTGTATAAATTTGCAAATACAACTAATACTGGCCTGTTTTTTCCGTCTTTGAACACTCCGATTCTTCTAATGCTTTCAATTTCAGTTGTTAATTGTACATTTACGTTCATGCGTTTCGTAATTTGCAGGAATTTTTCTTGTAATGTCTCTTGTTTTTCGTCTTGAGCATCTTCTACTCCGTAGCATATGAGGTTTCTCTTCTTGATTTCTTTTTCGAGTATGCTTATCTTTGCTTCTTGTTTTTCAACTTGTTTTCCTAGTGTATTAATTTTTTCCTCTTGTTTTTCGATGGTTTTTTCCCGTTTTTCTATTATTTTTCGCAGTTGTTTTATTTCATTACTGTTACTTTCATTAGTTTCTACACTCCTCTTTACATCCATTTTAATTTCTTGTAATTGGTTCTGTATTGACTTTAGAATTGTTTCAATCGCGTTTGGCTGCTCCATTTTACTCTTATTAGATCTTTTTTTTTTTTTTCGGCCTTCACTCAACTCCACAGTAGTTTGCGCGTCCCTTTTGTTACATGTGTGTTACGCCACTGCGATCGCGATCGTTTCCGTAAATGCACCAATCACGGCCAAGGTAACGCGCTACGTCACAGACTGTTTACTCAGCTGTTACTCTTTATCAGTTAATCCCCTTTTCACAAGAACGTTATTTAACCCCTTTCTGCGTGTTTTTCACTATTTCTTCACTTCCGTAAATTGCTTAGTCGTTAGTACTTGCTTTGCAATATCACTCGCGAATTTAAACTTCACCGAACTTTCTAGACACTTCACAAACGTTTTAGTAGGCGGTTCCGCGTTTGTTCACCGCCACCACTACAAGTACAATGATGATGGTAACATATGCATTCCGTTTTGTTTGGGTTTGGTGTTAGTCGCCATCTTTTATAATAGTTCCAGAGTTTTGACAGATTGTCTGTCAAGTCAGTTTCCCCTACCGATTTCCGATTGATCGCTGGTAGTTTTAGGAATGTCCGCTATGTAAAGGTTAAAAAGCATAGGTGCTAATACGGAGCCCTGCGGTAAGCCATTCTTTAGTTTCCTTTTATTGCTCTTCTTTTGTCCCACTGTTACCTGGAAGTCTATGACCTAATTCATATTCTATAACCTATGTATAGTCATAAATTCTGGGTAAAACGCTCGCTTTGTACTTGCTAACTGTACTTTAAAGATTTTTTTTATTTATCATTGACCTTATTTTTCTAAAACCACATTGGTATTCCCCTTCTTCTTTGTAATTTTTTTTCCAACTAACTATTTAATATCTAGTAATGCCTATACTTTTATCGCTTTCTTATGAATGGGACATATATTGAAAATCCCCATTCTCCTGGTACAGGTTATACAACTGTTTATTATAACAAATTAAATTAAGTTTGGTTTAAAGACAACTTATCCTTCAAAATAAGAACGTTTAAAATTATGATATTTGTATTTTTTCATTTTGTGTTACGCTGCATCAATTACAAGTTACAGCATCTACGAGGTGTTTGATGAGATTATAAAAGGAATGTTTTGATGGCTGGTGCACCCTTTACGAGAGTCACTGTTAAAATTCGCAGAAAATGTAA
Organism: Melanotus villosus; assembly: GCA_963082815.1. Classification (NCBI taxonomy): domain Eukaryota; kingdom Metazoa; phylum Arthropoda; class Insecta; order Coleoptera; family Elateridae; genus Melanotus; species Melanotus villosus. Next base: position 49,331,782 of record OY720421.1, on the reverse strand, counting down.
AACAAAACACATTACATTATGTAAATCGCTTTATTGCTTCTCAAAATATTCGCCTTTAACATCTATACACTTTTGCATTCGATGAAACCAATCTTCAAAACACTTTTTCCACTCTGAACGAGTTACCTCCGAAATAAGCGACTTAAATGCTTCAACAGCCTCCTCAGGCGATGAAAAACGGTTGCCACGCATTTTGTTTTTGATGTATCGAAATAAGAAATCATTGGGCGATAAATCTGGCGAATATGGGCAATGAGTCATTAATTCGATGTTGTTACTGGTCAAAAACTCGACAGTTCGCTGTGCTGTGTGCGCGCTTGCACTGTCATAATGAACAATGATTCACTGGTTTACGGTGTTTCTTCTGATTTCAGGGATAACTTTCGGCAAACAAATTGAAGTATACTAGTAAGCATTAACTGTCCTTCGATCTTCTAATGCAACAGTTGCAACATGACCCGTTTTTCCGAAGAAACAAGCAATACCTTTTTTCGAAACGCACCCGTTTTGTTGGTTTAGGTTCACTTTGAAACACCCATACAGTCGATTGCTTTTTAGTTTCAGGCTCATATGAATATATCCATGATTCGTCACCTGTTACGATGTTATATACAGAATTTGAACGACTACCGTCGAATTTTTTTTAGCATTTCCTTGCACTACTTGACAAGTGCCTGTTTTTGCGCGTCTTTCAAAATGTGAGGGATCCAACGGCTGCAAAGCTTCCTGACATGCAACTGATGGTGCAAAATCGTATGTATTTGTTTCGCCGCATTGCCTAAGGATGCCTCTCTCTCACTATATGTCACATGCCGATCTGCTAAAATCATTTCACGCACAGCTTCGATATTCTTCGCGTCAACAGAGGTGCATGGACGACCTCTGCAAACATGTCATCAAACGTTGGTGTTCCACGCTTGAATTCTGCGAACCCTTTGTAAACCATAGTTTTGGATGGTGCTTCATCCCCAAATAACGAACTAAGTTTTTCCACACATTGCTGTGGTGTTACACCGAATCGAAAATTATAAAAAATCATCACTCGAAAATCGCGATTCGAAATTTTCATTTTTTCACACAATTATTACTTTGTTAAATTTTGTTGAAACGAAACTGCTAGGTTTGAAATCGAACTGTCAACTGAATTATAGGTGAAAAATGTTAAATTTTACGAATATGACAATTGCAGAACGCTGGCAATACTAGGAGTACTCCATTCCGCGAATCTGTACATATTTGGTTTTTAGTTTTTTTAAAACATTTATTTAAATAAGTAATCTTTTTAGAGAAGATTTCTCGGCGAAGTTAGTACTAATCAGCTTTTTCTGTAGCTAAACAAAAGAATTGTTTGTTGTTGCTACAGTAGGTGTGTTCGTTTCCTTGTTCTAAGACCATCATCGTAATCAAAAATTTATAATTATATTACTTGAATGTTTTATTAAAGATGAAAAATAAACAAAATCACGGCCGTTTCTAGTAAGAGGCCGGAGTGTTTCCCCCACATTACGCTAGGTTGGTGATGTCATTAGGCCGTTTACTCAATGCAGTTATATGAGTAACTACGGTTTTCAGCACTTTTTGATATTTAGATCCATTAAAATTTACTTAATTCATACCCAGTTTCAAAATATCTAATCTAATATTAAGGTCTTTCATTTTTTATTCTCAATTACTAACAAAAATTAAAAGACAATTGAGATATCGCCTTATAAAGTTCAAATCATGTGAAAAAGCAATTGTAGTGCGACAAGTATTGCAATAGCCAGACGGCCGTGAATAGCCTCATGACGTCACAGGGTTCCAGCTTCTTACTAGAGACAGCCGTGACGAAATTTAAGCTTAGTTATGGTAACAAGGTAAAATATCAAAGAAAAATGGTATTCAAGATTATATTAACATTACTCATTAATTACTACTCGTAATTGGTCTTCTTTGGTAATTAAAATTAAATTACATAATTTTGAGTTTAGATCCTATTACTTGGTAATTTTGTAGTATAAATGTTGCAATTATAAAAACATTCTGGCAGAATATGATATAATAAATGCAATGACCGAAATAAATTAAGAGCTATTTAAATTTTCCTCCTCATTTTAGTTTAAGCCCCAACTATTTGTTCCGAACAAAAATATGGTAAACGAATGCAGAACAGAGACATTGTAGTTACTTTTGAAGTGTTAGCAAAGTTGTTATGAGAGTTTATTTAGTGCAAAGGTATATGGAGGAATTCCAAGCTGAATTTTCAAATTACATGTAATAAAAGAGACTTATTAAATTCTAATATTCTAAATTTGTTCTGTGAAACTGGCAATCTTTTTCAAAAGTCAGTTGTAAAAGTTTACTTGATGAAGTTTTCAATTGGATACTCGTTATATGTGTATTGAATTAGAATTTGATGCTTCCAGGTTCGATGGGCTGACTTGGAAGAACGTAAGAAACAGGAGAAAATGAGGGCTATTGGATTTGTTGTGGGGCAGACTAATTGGGATAGAATGATGGATCCCACCATGGGCAGCGGAGCTCTCACCCAGACAAAATATATTGAAAGTTATAACAAATATTAGACAGGTAGTTAGTTCTATTTTTTTAGTATTGTAAACATCTTGAAAATTATGTTCCAGAATTTAATATTGTTTTTAATTGTTTTGCATAAATAAGCATTTTATTGAACATACGTACTTGTAAACTGAGGTTACTTTGCACCAATATTTTGAATGTGATTGGAAATCTCTTCAAAATAAACAGATAAAGAGCAAATTTAAGTCTGTTGTCTTGAATATAGGCATATAAAGGTCCAGAGATTATCATCTAATGATTATTTAATTGAAAAATAAGCTCTATGTTTTTGTATTTTTATGTTTCTAGTGGGGTCATTGACCAACTTTTCTATGTCGAAATTAAATGGTAAAAATTCAAAGGTTTTTATTATGAAAAATAATGCACATTCTAGTTTTTAATGTCAAAACCTTACAAATCATTCAATAAAACAACAATTCTTGTAGTAATAAAAGGATCTGTTTCGTTTTTTCCCCCCTAAAAGCTCGTCTATATTTAATGGCACTATACCACATTTCCGGAACCCTGACTGTAAATTGTTGCTGATATTTGGTGCCAGAATATTTAACATTTTTTTTAATAACTGGAAATTCTTGTTTTTGGATGATGGTGGTACACATACCTCCCTTTCTGTTCTTCCACTCAGATAGGACCTGCCTCCAAACTATCTTTAGAGGCCTGAAAAAGGACATCAAATGGCTGAGTGAGGTGCGTGCTGTTCGGTTCCCGACATATTTTCATCCATAAATGACTTGCGTTATATACCCCATATGGAGGTAGGAGTTGTCCTGCGGTGCTCCCTGCAAACATGACCGATATGGAAGTTTTTGATGCATTTCTAATTGTCTCAGGGTATTTACATTTTTTTTGCCGGAATTGTCGGTCAGATTGGTTTCATCTAGATTCCATATATGAGTAGCAGGGACATCCCTTATCTCTGTCCCCAGATTTTCGATAAATTGCTTCAGTATACTTTCGTTTAAATTTTTACTTGCCTTCCACATCTGTTCAATTAATTTTTCATAATATGCCACAACTCTACCTCATTTATGGGAAAACCAAATTCCCCAAAGAAATTATGCAGTTTTCAAATTCGTGTTCTTCGTCGTTGCTAAATATAGGCTGTTTTCCTGGTTTCAGATTATGTTTCTGCTTTAATTTATTATAGATTGTTCTTCTAGGAATTTTATATTTTTCTGCCGCTTTTCTCTGAGAAATAAGACCATTTTTTATTTCATGTAAGCAAGCTTTCAAAGTTCAAAGTATAATCTGCATATAGTCTAGCACCAACTTTTCTTTGGTATGTCCTCGGCATTCTGCAACTAATTAATCATTTTTTTACAAATATTGCCTAAGATATTCACATCAGGGATACTTTGCTCCACTTAGAAACGTGGTGCAAAGTATCCCCAAAACCGTTAGAAAATCACAAGAACACGAATAATATCATTTTCTAAATAATCTGTTGACAAATTGTGAAAACTTTCTCTACAAGTTAATAACGAATAACTAGACATCAATTGTATAAATACTTACTTTATTTCATCTAACAACAACCTCAGATGGCACACATCACACATCAACTATAAACAAGTACGGTTACAACAAGTAAGGTTACGGCGGGAAGACATTCTTTACTACCCAAGTTATAGCGTGGTATACTATCTACAATACACCGCCATCAAATTAGCGGCTTATATCACAGCTTTCGAAATTAAACTGGATAAATCTTTTTTTTTCTCTGGCGCAAAGTAACCCTAGTTTACGGTACTTTAAATAAAATGCATCGTATTAATGTAAAGTCTGAAAGAACTTAGAAATGATTTGTTTGTTATAAAATTAATAAATTCAGATAATTATATGTAGAGTAAATGACAGTAATTTGTTTTTGTGCTTCTTATACAGAAACGTAAAATCGCGTTTCGAAAATTTTGGGTTAAAACTCAATAAAAACTCATATTTATATTATTCACTTAATAAATTGTAAGTATGTATCCGTTACTAAGTTATCATTATTAGTGAAAATTAGTATAATAAAGTAAGTTGAAATAAAACTTTAAAACTTTCCTTTGTAAATTAGAAGATTTAAATAATGCAATGTAAATGAAGGTATACCTAATATATTTATGATTTGATCGCATCGCACAGAATAGGATTCATATAAATTATCATAATTGGTTTTATTAAAGTGTGTTTTTCAAAACTCCATTTATATGTATGTGTAAGGTGGCCACAAATATCGTTCTTTTTACATGGTTTCACCCAAATCGGCAACAACAAAGTACTTTATTCTTTCTACTAAGAATAAACATATCCACACACGTGCGGGTTTTATATGTTTTAGCAAGCCATCAGCATGGAAACTTATATTTTAGCAATGGTGACAGCAGAATCCATAGAAGGGAAATATACTGAACAAATTGTTTGACATGGCCAGAGGATTAGCTTTTTCATATGCATTATTTTTCTTCTGCCTATTTAAATTTTATGAATTTGAAAATGGATATCGACATTACCAAAAAAAAAAAAAAAGGCCAATAACATATGTTACCTAATAAACCACACGATATTGAGGAAGAAAGAAATATCTAAAGAAAACAAAATCAAAATATACAACACACTTATACCACCTAATATGCTAACTTATAATATGGAAGTCATATCAATTACACCAACACCAGAAATGAAGTTCCTTAGAAGAATAATGGGAATAACCAAATTCGACAAAATTAAAAACGAAACTATACCGGGTGTCAACAAAACCTGGGGCACCAGGTTAAGATATCTAAATGAAATTAGGTATATGTAATACAATCTTTAAACGGTATTTGTTGACATAGGAAACAAGTTTTTGTCACTTCCGGTTTAGCCGGAATTGACATCAACTTTGTTATTTTAAATGGAACACCCTGTATATTTATACATTTTTGGAATCTCCATTCAATTCTACGTATGTTAGTATCAAGTTCGATACATTTTGATGACAAAGTAATTTTTTGCAAAAGTTAATCTAGATTGCCATGACTTACGCAAAATGAAAGTTAAGGTGCCCCAACACTCGAGACAAATTGTTTTAGAACTTTAACTATTTTAGTTGCTGTATTAGAATGGCCTAAAGTTGGCAAAAATGCTTTTTCGAGAATAACTCTATTTTTTCAAATGGCACTAGGGTGGGACACTAGGATATTAAAAAGGAGCGTTTTTCAAGGATTTTATTGATACCAATAACGTGGGATTAATATGAAAATTTAATCCGGAATAACACTCACCGTTCAAAAAAAACGTATTTTGGACATTTAAATCTAGACACTGGGTTTCAAAACAAGTGAAACAAATGAAATGCACACAAAAAGACAGACTTGCCACAGTTGAAGTGCTAAAATAATTTGTTTTGAGTGTCGTAGCACCCTGACTTCCATTTTACGCAGGTCATGGCATCCTAGATTAATAAATAAACTCTTCTGCAAGTATTTACTTTGTCATCAAAATGTTTCAAACTTGATACTACCATACGGAAAATTGAATGTAGATTCCAAAAATGTATACAGTGGAATCTCTCTTGAACGGACACCGAAGGGACCATCAAAATGTGTCCGTCCAAGGGGGGTGTCCTCTCAAGGGAAAATTTTCCAATATTAAATCGCTTCAACAAATTTCTCACACTTAATTTTTCTTTATTGTACACTTCAATTTTTTGTTTAAGTGTCAAAATAACCCTCTGTTTATCCATTTTTCAAACGCCATGCATGCACGTATACGAATGAATGAAAAATGCAATAAGAAAACGCTTTTAAAGCCGCATATTTCGGTAATTTGGGGAATCCCCTAACTCCGCCTAAGCCATAAACGAATAAACGAACGATTACCGAGCCTAAAGTTCATCGACATGCAGTATTGTGTCCGCACAAGAGAACATTTTTTTTCGTCAAATGTTCGGAAATGGGTGTCCGCGTCCGCTCAAGGGAGGGTCCGCTCAGTGTCCGCGTCCGCTCAAGGGAGCGTCCGTTCAAGGGAGAGTCATTGCAATGCTTTTCTTATGGAACGTTGCCGGGACCTAGCAAAGGTGTCCGTCCAAAGGGGGCGTCCGCCCAAGGGGGGTGTCCGTTAAGGGAGATTTCACTGTAAATATACGGGGTGTTCCATTTAAAATAACAAAGTTGATGTCAATTCCGGCGAAACCGGAAGTGACAGAAACTTGTTTCCTATGTCAACAAATGCCGTTTAAAGAGTATATTATATATACCAAATTTCATTTAGATATCTTAAAAAATAAAAAATTTATGGAGGTGCCCCAGGTTTCGTTGACACCCGGTATACCTATGAAGAACTAAAACAAAAAAAAATTCTGAACAAACTAAAGAAAAAACAATTAAATTACCGATACTGAGCCCAGAGAGGAAAATAAAACGGCTTCTGGAAGCCAAAAGCGATAAGAAAAAGAAGACAGGACGTCCAAGAAACACCTGGGAGAAGAGAATTGAAGAATTGATAAAAGAATTAGGTAGTGAAAAAAAAAGAAATAGATCAACTTGCCCTGGAGAAAAAACAAGTCCGCAGTCCGCATGCTTTGACACCGAGTCGAGTGAATCAGTGAATCGATTCACATCACAAAGTAAAGACTCCATTCGTTCGATTCAGTGTACTGATCCGCTCTTTCTGAACGAGTCGTTCACGACTGGCACAACTCTATTATGCACACACTTGTGTAACATCTAAGGATGGTTTTGAAGTTTTTTATTATCTGTTCACATATGGAAGTCGCTCATCGTTAATGACTCCACCCCCTCCACTCAAGACAAATTGTCATCTTCATCTGATATACTTGACGGGTTACAGTAAAATCTTTGCTTTTTCTATTCGCTTAAGCCTGTGTTACATTATACTTTTTTCGTCTAGAAATTTTCATACTAGGCGCACTTGTAAGAACTTGGATAATGTAAATCAGAAAAAGGTTAGTTCAAGTTTTCATACTAGAAACGTCTAGAAATTTATTTGAAACTAGGTTCCGACCAACTTTCCATCCAAGTTTCAATACTAGACCTGCGCATTGGCGATAATTGCGGTATTACCAACCTTGTGCAATTTAAATGCGAAGTGTAAATAACTAAATAACCTCAAAATTAAATCGTGTTAGGAGTGTGATTGTTAGTAAACAATAGTGTTGTTTGTTTTTCAGCATTTTAGTAATTTAAGTTAGCATGAATGGCCCCACGAAATATGAAAAAGTGGAATCACGAAGGTTATGGATGTTGGCAAAACTTAAGTCACATGCATTTCACCGCTTGCGTACAACTAAAAACTGTGAGTATGCGCTTTAAAACAGGTTTAGCTACTTTAAAGGCGATTCTAGTTTGGAATCTAGTATGCAAATTAGTCAAAGTTTCTAGCCGAAAAAAGTATAATGTAACTCAGGCTTTAACAAACATTCGAATCAGCCTGGAAAACTGATTATGACTTTAATATTTTTGATAATTTCCGGTTTAGAATAAATATGTGTATATAGGTGATACCAGGGTGGCGCAGTTGTAGAGCATACGGCTAGCGTTACATTAGTTCTTGGTTTGAATTTCCCGATGGGTAGAATTTTCCTGAAGACTGGAGGTCGATATCGAGTACTGGTGACCATTCGTCGTTGGGCACCAAATTAACGACGCTCTCCTCGGAGTCTTTCCCACTCTAAGACAGAATCTGGCAAAATGAAACCTAGCAAGGAGCTTACCGTAAGGGATTGTTTCGGCTAGATTATTCATGTCAGCAGCTAGCAATACAATCGATGGCATTGTTCAATGTTACCATTACCCAAATACCCAGACCGATTAAAGTTATTTTTAAATATACACTATAATAAAGGTTTATTTTGTCTTTATTGGCATTTTAAAGATTGATATAAATCATTTCATTCATACCTATGATAATGAAACAATATTATATTATTGTATTTTTAGTTTGGAACTTCTTTGGTTATTAGTCTAGATATAATAGGGGAGAGTTACATTTCTACCTATAGGATGTTGTAAGGTGCAAATATATCTTTTAGAAAATGCAGTAGTAAAATTTGGCACCATTTTGCGGAAGAACCCTAAGGTAAAGCAAAATGTGCGTATTGTAAAGATATGCTCAGCAAGCTCAGCATTGCTGGAGGATTTTCTAGTAACTTAACGCGACATTTGAAGAGATGCCATCCATGTGTTCCTTTAAAGCAAACTAGACTAACTGTTTTAGAATTTTAAGTCAAACTAAAGCATAGTTATGACAACTGCAAGGGAACTACTGTCGACATCATCCTTGGAGTCAATTATTGTTTTGGCAAAACGTAAATCTACATCGTAACAATCAATAACGGATTGCGTAAAAGAAATTAGGCCTCTTTCATTAATAAAATCTCAGCAATTAGATAAATAGTTAGTTAAAATGATCGTTAAAGAATATCAACCCTTTTCAATTATTGATGACACTGAATTCAGAAAATTTGTAGCCTTATTGTCTCCAGGATATAAGTTACCATCACGCAACACGATAACAAACAGTTTACTTCCAAAGTATTATACTGAAACTGTAAGTCATGTGCAAAAAAAGCTGCAAGTAGCGAAATTCATATGTCTTACAACAGACAGATGGACTTTCACAAATAATGATCGTTTTTTTATGAATTACAGCGCATTATATAGATGCAAAAATGAAGCTTTGTTCAATTATGTTAGGGTGAATACAATATAATAATAATCATACAACTAACAATTTGGCCACATTTTTAAAAGAAATCGTAAATAAATGGGATTTAAGCAGCAAAGTTGTAGTAGTAGTTACAGATAATGCCGCTAACATAACAGCAGCAGTATGGTTATGTAATTGGAAGAACCTGCCTTGTTTTGCGCACACAGTAAATCTCACTGATCAGAACGGATTATGGAAAATGAAAGCCATAATTGCAAAAATTAAAAATAGTAGAATTCTTAAAAGAAGTTCTGTTGCTCAAGCAAAACTAAAGTCAATACAGCAGCAAACAGAACTGCCTGTTCTTAAACTCAAACAGGATGTACCAACGCGATGTAATTCTACTCTTGATATGCTTACCCTAATACTAAAAGTTACAGAGGCAGTAATAGCAACTTTGGTTTTATTAAACAGAAATTTAAGTGTACTAGACAATCGAAGATCTAATAAAAATTCTTTACACTTTTGAGTTTTTGAGGATGTTACAAAAGAAATTTGTTTTTAAAAAACTGTCTATTTCGAAAGTGTCAATTTTTATTAGATCTATGCAGACTGCAGACGCATGTTTCCGAAGATGAGGTATTTAGCACAACTTTAACCCTTGTGTTCTGTTCAGATTTTACCTACACTTGATATGTTCTGGGTCATATTGACCCACAGTTTTTTCTCATTACTGGACGCTGTTGGTGGTGAAAAATTAGGATTTTACAGAAAATTATCGTTTATTGAGCTAAATAAAACTTAAAATACAATTCAAAGTTAAGGAATTATGCACAGTTATTGCAAATTAGGGTTGAATGAGCACTGCAAACAACTGATAGAAACACGTAAATGTTGCGAAAATGACAAAGCGACAGAGTACCAGCGCAGAATAATATGTATACAACTGCTATATAAACTAGTACACTGTGCCGAATGACACACACTGCGTCTTACGAAAGTTACTAATACACTACCAACTGTAAAACAACAAAAAACTCTGCTAACTACCCGTATTTTTTATATAAGGGTCTATTTGACCCAGAACAGAATGAGTGTAATTATATTTACTACAAGAAAATTATAAATGTAATATTTTTTCAAACATGTGGACTTTGTAAAATACAATAAAAAAATAAAAGTCGTAGCATGCTATAGTCTTACACAGCATAATTACAGAACTACATTAGCTTGAAACCCGCTTTGGGTCATATAGACCCAGAACAGTGCATAAGGGTTAAATACTTTGTGTCGGGCAGTTGTAGAAAAAATTCGCGGAAAACTAGAAACGATTTATAAATCGAGTTCCTTAGTGAATCAACATTCCTCGATCCTCGTTTTAAAAAATTCGGTTTTTCATTTGATATAAAATTTAATAAAACATATAGTAGAGTGGTAAACAAACTTACAGCCACAGAAGAATTACAAACACATACAGTTGATGCCCCCGTGCAAATTTCTCCTCCAGTATCAAGTATCTTGTGGAAAGATTTCGACAAAAAAACTCAACAAACACGATCAGAAAATCCAGAAGCAGCATCTGTGATAGAAATTGATAAATACCTAAAAGAGCCATTATTGCCGAGAACAGGTGACCCTTTGCAATGGTGGGAAGAAAGAAAAGCTTTTATACGACTATGTAAAAAGAAAATTATATGTGGTTGCCACTTCCGTTCCTTGTGAACTACTCTTTTCAAACTTATTTCAAACAGAAGAAGCAGAATTTCGTCTAGAAAAGTTTCGCAAGTATTATTTTTAACAGCAACTTAGAGTAAATGTACTTATACATTTGTGTTTTAAATATAATATTTGTTGCATAGTAAGTATAAGTCCTTTTTTTTTTAAATTTTAGTTAAAAAATTTGTTCAGAAGTTTTATATTTCAGTTCTTTATATCTATATCTGTATTTTCTTTGTCAAACTTTAAATAAAAAATAATAGATAATAGATAGTACATAATAGATAGTTATTATGCTACTATGCTACTACTAATAAGTTATTAGTGTAATTGCTGGATGCAAATAAAAACGATTAAGTATATAACGCAAAATGACGTGCTGAATATTCAGAAATTCGATATTTCAATGTTTCTTTTGTTGTAAAGAAAAATTTGCAAGTAACAAATCAAAAATAATTCAACACCTGCTTTCCATCACCGGGTATCGAATTACATTTGTTACTGGACTCATTTGGATTCAAAACTTTGTTGATATAATTGATTACTTACAAATGAAGAGTTCAAACGACGGTTCGGATTCACTTGGAGTGATTCAGAAGTAAAAGTTGGTCCGACAAAATCCAAGGCCCGAGTTATTCGGAAGGAATGACTCTGAGTGGATCTGTCCACCTCTAGTACACACACTTATTCTTTACACATGGTGCAGTATGTAGGTATTAAATGGCGCACTAATCACAGAGTCGGGCGGGATTGTGCATTGCACCCATAAAAACCACAAACACTTAGGCACCAGCCTCAACACCGAAAGGTAAAAGAGGTTACAGATACAGATAGATGTTTATATAGGGGCAAAAAAAATAATATGGGCCAAAATAGTACTGAGCCAGTTTGAAAAATAGACTATGTTGTATGGATCTCCCATTTCACTGTCGGCTTCTGCAAAGCTTACTTTATCTTCTTTACTATACGGGCACGAAACAACTCAAGTCTGTGTGACATACGTGTAAGTCAGTTCCACCCCAGCAGCCGACGCGTTAGCATGTAGCTCCCTGCTGAGCAAGATAATAAACGTATCAAACAAACCTTGCGTTTAAGTAGTACATGGTGGCAGCGGTAAAACCGAGTGAAAAATTGTTTTGTGTAGTGATTATATCAGTACAAAATGGAAAAAAATATAAATGTACCAAACACAATGGACTTCACAGGGAGTGTTGCAACAAACTGGGAAAAGTTCAAACAGAGATTTGAATTATACCTAGAGGAAAGTGAGAAAAGTTCAAAACCTGACAAATTAAAAGTAGCACTACTTCTAAATTTGATGGGGGACGAAGCCATAGACGTCTACAATACATTTATGTTCGCGGAAAAAGAAAGCCGGGACGAGTTGAAGGTTGTAGTTGACAAATTCGACCAATACTGCAAACCTCGTAAAAATGTTGTGTACGACCGGTTCAAGTTTTTCTCACGATCCCAAGAACCAGGTGAAACAGTAGACAGATATGTCACGGAACTCAAAAAACTAGCAGCCCCGTGCAATTTCGGAGATCAAACGGAATTTCTAATCCGAGATAGGCTAGTTTTAGGAATCGCGGACAAACACGTACAAGAGCGGTTGTTAAGAGAGCCAGATTTACAGCTAAAAAAGGCCCTTGATCACTGCCCATACAGTGAAGCCAGCAAAATACAGATTGTCGAAATCAAAGGTTCAGGTACGAGCGCCGAAGTAAACATCGTCAATCGGAAAACCAAGTTCGCGAAGAAAGATAATAAAAACACAGATAAACCTAAGTGCAAAAAGTGCGGATTCCAGCACTCGATTGACAATAAGTGTCCTGCAGAAGGAAAATCGTGTTTAAAATGTAAAAAGAAAAATCATTTCGCGAGTGTGTGTAAAAGCAAGAAAATCGTGAAAGCGGTACAACACAATGACACGAGTGATAGCGAAGAATCTGAAGAAGATCAGGCAATTCTGTCCATCAAACGTGTTAATGGGGTATCATCGTGGAAAGAAAACATAAACGTAAGTGGCAAAAATGTTTATTTCAAAGTTGATACCGGTAGTGAGGTAAACATAATCCCAAGAAATGTTTACGAGGCGCTGCCAAATAAGCAGAAATTAGTTCGCACAATGTCAAAGCTCACGTCATACAGCGAACACGTAATCAAAACCTTGGGGAAATGCAAACTGAATTGCTGTTTTAAAGGGAAAAATACGGTGTTAAATTTCTACGTAACTGAGAAAAACAACGACCCAATTTTAGGTCTGAACGGCGCGACATGTTTTGGGTTAGTACCCATTAATGCCAAAGTTAATGAGGTCAAGCACGACTCAGCTGTAGAAATAGTAAACAAGTACCAAGAAATATTTGATGACAAACCGTCTCGAATAAATTGCACTCCGTATCACATAACTTTAAAAGAGGAGGCAGTGGCGTCGATTTCGCCAGCAAGGAGGGTTCCAATCGCACTAAAACAAAAGCTAAAACAAGAATTAGACGAAATGGTTAAAAATCAAGTTTTAGAAATTGTTGACCAAGTGACTGGGTTCACGGAATTGTAATCATATCAAAACCAAATGGTTCAATTAGGGTGTGCATGGACCCGAGACCATTGAACAAGTACATTAAAAGAGAGCACTATGCCCTCCCAACGGTCGACAGTATTTTATCGGAACTAAATGAAGAAAAATACTTTACGGTATTAGATGCAAGAAAGGCGTTTTTGCAAGTTCCCATAGATAGCGCAAGTTCTAAATTGTGTACAATTGCTACACCCTTTGGTAGATTTAGATACAAAACCCTGCCCTACGGTATCAGTAGCGCACCTGAGGTGTATCAAAAACTAATTAACCATGTTTTCGAGGGTGTAGAAGGTGTAGTCCCTTACATGGATGATGTTCTCATTCATGGGAAAACCCTAGAGCAGCACAATTCTAGATTAAAGCGTGCACTGGAAAGAGCTAAAAGATTCAAAATTCAGCTCAACAAAGCAAAAATGCAGTTAGCCAAAACAAACGTGAAATTTCTGGGACATAGACTCTCCAGTGCAGGAATTTCGATAGATTGTACAAAGATAGCCATTCAAGCTCTAAGAACTCCAACAAATAGAAAAGAACTACAGCGAATACTGGGAATGGTAAATTATCTAGCGAAATTTATACCAAACATATCCCAACAAACAAGTACGTTACGAGCTTTGTTAAGTAATAAAGTGGAATTCGTTTGGGGAATGAACGAAGAAAATTCATTTCAATCCCTAAAAGACATCATAAGCAAAGCACCAACTTTAAGATATTACGATCTAACGAAACAATTATGCATTTCAGTGGACGCAAGCAGCCACGGCTTAGGATGCGTAGCACTTCAAGAAAAACAGCCAGTAGGTTACTGCTCGACGTCTCTGAATAAAACTCAACAGGCATACGCTCAAATCGAAAAGGAGTTACTTGCAATCCTACATGGGCTTACAAGATTTCACATATACACCTACGGAAGAGAAGTAGTGGTACACACAGATCATAAGCCGTTACTAAGTATAGTACGTAAGCCAATGAGTTTGCTATCACCAAGAATCCAGAGGTTAGTATTGAAACTAATGAGATACAACTACACACTCGAGTACATTCCAGGAAAGGAACTAAGCATTGCGGACGCCCTATCGCGTGACCCCAACAAAAATAGATCCTTCAAAACAAACTACTTAGAAGGGAAATCAGTAGCTGTAAGTTCCTTGGTTTGTGCTACAGACGAAAGAGTTGAAGAACTCAAGAATTCAACAACCAACGACCCAATAATACAAGAAATAATAACCTACATAAACAAAGGATGGCCGACACACAAAAAATTAATCAAAACAGACGTGAAAAAGTTTTGGGACATCAAAGACGAATTATATTTAGCAGATGGAATCTTATTTCGCGGCAACAAAATCGTAATTCCACAAAACGAAACAACAACAGTCATAAATAAACTTCACAATTCACACCAAGGAGTAACGACATGCCAGAATAAAGCAAAAGCAGCATTGTATTGGCCAGGAATGTTAAAGGATATCGAGGATCTGGTATTAAATTGCAGAATTTGCCAGATGTACACCAAAGCAAATCCCAAACAACCTTTAAAATCGCACGAAATTCCCGAACTACCCTGGAGCAAAATTGGAATTGATTTTGCATATATAAAGCAAACCGACTACTTAATAATGGTAGATTATTTTTCCAAATTCATCATTGTAAAAAGAGTAACGTCAAAAAATGCAAGCTCAGTTATAAAAATAATAGAAGATACATTTCCCACCTTCGGGATACCACAGGAAATAATAAGTGACAACGGCCCACCATTTAACTCCATAAACTTCAAATCATTTCTGAAATCTTGTGACATTAAACATACCACGTCAAGTCCCTTGTATCCAAAAAGCAATGGACTCGTTGAAAGAACGGTTCAGTCAAGGGTCTAATTTTAAAAACGTTGCGATCCGACGGGAGCATACCGTGTGCAATTCTTAACTACAATTCGGCTCCTAAAAGGAATCTGCCGTCTCCAGCAGAATTATTAATGGGCAGAAAATTAAGAACCGACCCCTTAATGACAAAGGCGGTATTAACCCCTAAATATGAATGCAGTAAACAATATCATAAAATTAAAGAAAACCAAGAAAACCAGAAACAGTACCACGATCGTAATTCGCACATACTACCTGATCTTGAGATAAACCAAGAGGTTTTGGTTCAGAACTCCACAAGAAACTGGACACCAGCCAAGGTCACAGCTAAATATATAGAACCAGAGTCCTACGAAATTACCACCGAAGATGGCACACCATTACGAAGACATAGAATACATCTAAAGCCGCTGAAAACACCAATTAAACGGAAAAACTCATGCGACTCAAGGAAAATTTCGGAACAAGCGGAATTAATAAGCCCCGGGAAAGATAAAAAATCGTTGAATCAAAGTTCTTGTGAACCGGGAGTGACAGTGAAACCAGAATCAGAGCAATTAAATAAACCAAGTGCGGATAGTGACAACTTAAAAGTAAGTGCTCGGAAAAGCTTCAATGAAAACATAAACACTCATGAATATGCAAGGCCTAAAAGAACCAGCAAAAAACCTACATATTTAAATAGCTATGTATTGTCATAAACCACAAGTATGTAATTAGTTGTAAGATGAAGTATTTCAAAATTAATTAAGTATCTTTAACTTGTTTTAAAAAAAAAAAGGGGCGTGTGACATACGTGTAAGTCAGTTCCACCCCAGCAGCCGACGCGTTAGCATGTAGCTCCCTGCTGAGCACGATAATAAACGTATCAAACAAACCTTGCGTTTAAGTATTACAGTTTGGATGATGTTATAAAATGGTGAGTGTTTTAAGATAGGTACTCAATTTTGTCATTTCGGCAACAGAATAAAAATAAATCTATAATACTGAAAAGGGTTACTAATAATAAATGTTGATAGTTTATAGCTCATCTACTGTATTCGTTACCAAAATAATCAAATGAAGAAGTTAAATAACAACTAACAACTCATCAACATTGAGAAAATCCTTTAAATTTTAAGAAATCCCGTTTTTTGTTACGCATATTTTGAGTTATTTAATTTTTAACGGTTAAATTTGCATGAAACCGCTTTTAAAATACAGATATGTGTTGATATAAATCTATTTTGCCATCGATTTCTTTAGAAATAGCGATATCTACATGATTTTTCTTGTCTTTGAGCGTTGCCGAAAGGGACATAAATGTTGCCGGGATGACCGATTGTCGCAGAAATAACTAAAACACAAATACAGAATGCTAAATACGGCAATTAACAAAAGTTTATAACGAAAAACAACAACTACATGTAATAGTATGTAATGTAAACAATGTAATTAACAAATATTTATAAAAACAAGGAAATGTAATACTATTCTAATAAAAAAAAACTAAATGTATTTCAATCCTACAAATATTATCAATGTCAAAAAGAAAATCAAATAAACTAGTTATTGAGAAACCATATTATCTAGATACTGAAAGTTGGCTATAAAATAAATATTTGGCCTTGTCGACGAAACTGATTGAGGTGCAGAATTCAACTTGCATAGAATGTCATCTTCTGCAACTGATTGCACGTCATCCACTTTAGGCCAGTGAAATTTATTACTTCCTGATCGTGCCATAAATTTAATAGTAAGTTGACCATTTAATGAAGACTGGACCACTCCTAAAAATATTGAATTTTGAAGCCATATTATATGGACAGTGATACGCATAGCTGATTTAATATTGTCAGCATTAACGAGAAATTAAATGTGAGGATAACAAATTATTTTTGATAAAAGATCATTTGATTAAAATTGATTTAATAAAAAAAATATGACTTACCAGGATACCATGTTTCATAAATTACAGCAACCCAGTCGCCAATATTTGTCAAACATCTAACTTCTGGAACTACCGGTTCTTCAGGTTTCATTGGTAAAGCTACTTTTCCTTCTCCAACAGAAAAATGGCTACAAACTTGTGAACATTTGAAGCAGGACAGTTTCCTTAAGTACAAACAATTTCCTCCCCTTTTCAACGCTACCTGATGCAGTTTTGTGATGTTGGGTATTTTTTTGACATCTTTTGGTATAACTAGTTCTTTGATATTTACTATATCTTGAGAGTCCACTAGTATGACTCTGATATTACCTCCTTTAAATAACTCAACAAAATCGGAAGCGGAAACTATATCACCTCCTCTAAGAACAAAGTTATCGGCCTGTCTTTTTAGTGATCCACCAACTCCATCCATAGGCCCCTTACCGTGTCCAGCCTCACTGTAGTTCCAAGTGGTGCAATTTAAATTAGTAAATATATCGGGCAATAAAGCAACCAGCAAGTGTAAATTGAACCTATTCTTGTATTGACTTGTAGGTCCATCTGAGAATATGTGAATGGTATCAACCTGTGTATTTTTGTCGGCAAATTCTTTCAATATGGGATGTAAGTGACCCCAAATAGCATGATACTGATGATCTAAGTTATCAGATACTGTTGCAAAACTTTCACAGGGTTCATACTGAGCTGGAAAACCTGGAATACCTGGAAATGTCAAGGAATTTGAAAATTTAGCAAAAAGTCAGGGAAACGTCAGAGATTTCTTCTTATTTTCTAAAAAGTCAGGGAATTTTTACTATAAACCTGGAAAAATACAGGCGATTGGTTTTGTTGAAAAATAAACCTGCCTCTATTTATTTATTTAATGGACAAAATCTAGACTTGCAGGTGCCAAAACTGCCTTTATTATTTCATACTTCTAATAGAAATGAATATTAAACTAAAGCACGTATCCTTAGTACCGAGTCTTGATTTTGTTCAATGATCACAGTATACCATATTATTAATAGTCCAGTAAACGAAGGATTTTACCCTACAAAAGGTCGGGTAGTTCTGAATTTTTGATATGTTGTATAGGATGGTTGGTTAGTGAAAAATCCAAATTTCCACAATTCCCCCTCCACCGCTCCCTCCGCTATCTTCTGGAAACCACCGAAAGTCGACACTTCTTTCAGTTTCTTGCCTACAACTTCTTTCTGATGAATTTTAGCACAAAAAAAGTTATTTGCCGATTTGAAGAGGACAAAATTTCCTGCAAATATGTCATTTGGAGTGTTTTGTACAATTAATATTAACGGAGTTATGAAGCTTCCAAAAAAGGCTAAAATTGCGTACTTAGCAAAATTTTGAGTATGTTTCCAATTTACATCGCAATAACTCCGTAACACTTAATTTTAGCAAAAAAGCCCTTATAATCAATCTTGTAGAGAAGTTAATTACCTACAAAATCCATGTATCAATTTTTTTACGACTAATGCAATAGAGTGGGGATAAATATACAAAAAAAAAACGAAAAAGGGGATTTTTTCAAGTTCAGTGCAGCAACTCTCTTTGGTTCATTACTTCTAATAATAAAAGTATGACCTTTCATTTCAAACAGAATATTCTGTATACCTAGATGCAAATTGAATGTAATTGTGTGTTGGCGAACGTCAGTGAAGTCTCGTGGGACTACCAGAAAAAAACTTTTTAAAAAACAGCACTTTCTTCTTTTATTTGCCTGCGACTTCTTTCTACTGCTCTTCAGCTCAGAATGAGTTATTTGCCGAGTATTATATATATTCTAAGGCCCAATTTTCTAAAAAGTTGGCTTATGTCTTTTGTGAAACCAATAGCCGAGAAGCTGTACCGCTCCCAACAAGGCAAAAGTAGCGATCAAAGAAAAAGTTATTTACCAACTTGTAGAGGACAAAATTTCCTGCAAATTTGTTATTTGAAGTTTTTCTGTACGATTAATATCAACGGTCTATAAAGCTTCCAAAAAAGGCTAAAATTGCGTACTTAGCAAAATATTGAGTTTGTTTCCACTTTACATCGTAATAACTCCGTAACACTTCATTTTAGAGTAAAAGCCCTTCTAATCAATCTGGTAGAGAATTAAATTACCTACAAAATTCATATATCAATTTTTTTACGACCAATGCAACAGAGTGGGGATAAATTTACAAAGAAAAACGAAACTATATAATGAAATTTGATGATATTCCTTACAAGATTGATTCTATACAAGTGCCGAGGAGTTATTTATTTATTTATCTATTTACTTATAGCTAGGAAAACTGGGAAAAAACTCAATATTTTTCTAAGATCGCTACTTTTGCCTTGTTGGGGGCGGTACAGCTTCACCGCTATTGGTTTCACAAAAGACATAATAAGCCAAATTTTTAGAAAATTGAGCCTTAGAATATATATAATACTCGACAAATAACTCATTCTGATCTGAAGAGCAGTAGAAATAAAAGAATAAAGTGCTGTTTTTTAAAAAGTTTTTTCTAGTAGTCCCACGAGACTTCACTGACGTTCGCCAACAGATAATTACATTCATTTTGCATCTATGTATACAGATTATTCTGTTTGAAATGAAAGGTAATACTTTTATTATTAGAAATAATGAACCAAAGAGAGTTGCTGCACTAAACTTGAAAAAATCCCCTTTTTTATTTTTTTTTTTGTATATTTATCCCCACTCTGTTGCATTAGTCGTAAAAAAATTGATACATGGATTTTGTAGGTAATTAAATTCTCTACAAGATTGATTATGAGGGCTTTTATGCTAAAATTAAGTGTTACGGAATTATTGCGATGTAAATTGGAAACAAACTCAAAATTTTGCTAAGTACGCAATTTTAGCCTTTTTTGGAAGCTTCATAGCTCCGTTAATATTAATTGTACAAAACACTCCAAATGACAAATTTGCAGGAAATTTTGTCCTCTTCAAATCGGTAAATAACTTTTTTTGTGCTAAAATTCATCAGAAGGAAGTTGTAGGCAAGAAACTGAAAGAAGTGTCGATTTTCGGTGGTTTCCAGAAGATAGCGGAGGAGGGGGAATTGTGGAAATTTGGATTTTTCACTAACCAACCATCCTATACAACATATCAAAAATTCAGAACTACCCGACCTTTTGCAGGGCAACCCCCCTTTTTCGGCTCCGTTTACTGGACTATAAGGTATATTTTCGGATACAGACATTATACCCCCTAAAGTTTGTTTTAAAGCCAAAATTGAAATAATACCGGGCAAAGTGTGGGAGGCGACTGGTGGGCAATGATTTCGTTCTGATTTAAGTTATAAACTACTGTTCAATGTTTTATCCTGGTTTAAGTTTGTTTGTATACAAACAAACGCTTCAATTTGTGATATAGCATGGTCCACTTAAATTATGCAGAATGCGCTGCGCGTCTTAAATTTCTGTTTTGTTAACAATTTTGTGGTGTAAAGAGGGCACTATTAAGTGAGAAAGCGTAAATTAAATACTTTTAAACGTAAGTGTAGGTAATTATTATACTATTGTTTTTATTAAAATTAATAAATAGTTCCCACATAGTATGGGCAAAGAAAAGAAAACAGTATTTAATCCAGATTGGATAAAGAATAAAGTAAATCCACAATGGTCACTTCCTAAAACCCGTGGACAAAGCTCCCTTTAAGGCATTTTGCATTTGGTGCAACAAAACTTTCGAGCTAAGCAACATGGGAAGACAAGCTATACGTAGTCACGCAAATGGGACAACACATAAAAAACATGCTGTTGCAAATACAAAAACGGTGGATATAAAGCACTAAAGCAGTTACTAGCAAAACCTTTTTCCTTTCAAGTTGATCACATATCAAATTCAGAAACTGTAAAAACCTTCGACAATTATTGAAAATATTGTAATTCCACAAAATGTGACGAAAGCAGAAATAATTTGGAGCATGCATATGATAATATCCTATATGAGTTACAATTTGGCAAAAACCTCTCTTGAAGTTTTTAAATTTCTCCCATAGTAATTATATCTGACGACTTAGTCGGTCAAGTCATTATTTTCAAAACACTGGGTCGTTGATTACGTTGAATATAATTTGTACAATATCCAGAAGTATGTTTCGAATCATGGTCTTATTGGAATATAAATCCTCGTCCAATGATTCTTAATCCCGAAGGAACTGCATGATTTTGAAGTATCCCATGGAATCGTTCTTTGTTCAGTATTCCATCGATTTTTATTAAATTTCCAACTTTACCTCTTCCAAAGCAACTCCATACCATAATACTTCCCCCGCCATGTTTTACAAGGAAGAACACACTGAAGATTGTTAAGCTTCATTTGCTAATCTTCGAACGAATACCTTACATTAGGATCCCAACTTCTCAAATTTAAATTTCTCAGCCCATAAGACGGATTTCCATTGTCCAATAGACCACTCTTTATGGACATGTGCCCATTAAAAGCCTTTTTTGTCGGGTTTATTTCACAAAGTAATGGTTTTTGCTTGACAACACAACCTCTAAGTTCAGCAAGATTCAGTCGATTTTTGATGGTGCTTACGCCGGTTGAATTTATGCGATTTTCGTTGATTTTTGTAGCAGTAGGCGCTATAAAGAACCTATTTCGCTTGCTTGTTGTTATACTAACATGTATGTCTTCTTGAATAGTGGTAGTTCGTAGCCTCCTACTTCGTTTTCTGCTACTGCAAACCCCTGTCTCTTTCTTTCGCTCAAAAGTTAACAGTACCACCACATGAAACTGTAACTTCTTCGCAATTTGGCGAAATGAATAGCCTTCCTTTCTAAGAATACATATTTCAGCATGTTTTTAATCAGTTAATTCTTTTTTGAATTTTGCCATTGTTACATTTCACAAAATATCTTTTGGGCAAACATTGGTTACACTTCAAAATCCTCAATGCACACAAAAATAATAAAAATTGCATGAACTAGTGTAATTTCGGTTACTTGCTGGAATTGTCAAATTTATATGCAATGCAAACAAATTAAAGATACTTTATCAAAACGTTTCCAGCTGTAGTAATTCAATAGGACTAAAAAAATTGCCAGCTTTCTTAAATAAACCAATCAAAATTTTGTGAAATTAACACTATAACAATTAAGAAAGTCTATAATGCTTCTCTTATAACGGGTGTTCATAAACTGTCAACATCCCAGTAGGTTATGATTTCAGAAACATATTTCGTAATTAGATTCAGAACACAAAACCAAATGTCAAGATCTGCAAAATGTTATTGTCTTGTATGATTTAATCTAAGACTTGTAATTTGTTTTTCAAAGCAACTGAGATGTTGACAGTTTATAGACACACGTTACAATAAACATAAACTTTATTCACCAAATTTTGATTTATGCTAAAAAGTCTGGGTGATCTCAGACTTTTTGGCGGCAGTATATATTTTACGTTAAAAAATATTTGTGTGTGTGTGTAAACCTGGAATTTTATGTTGGACAGTCAGGGAAAACCTGGAAAAGTCACGGAATTTTATATTAACAAATGGGTATGAACCCTGTTTCAGTTTTCAAAATATTATCATTTTTGTAGTACATTACCCCAGTGTGAATTGACAATTGTTTTTTGTTTGCATCAAAATGCCATGGATTGCACTTCTGCGTGTAATTTTGTGTAGTAGTTTTCTGAAAAGTCTATTTGTAGTACTAGTTCATTTTGACCAAGAGTATCTTTCTTATTTCTCAGTGCAGTATATTGATGGTTAATATTCTGCACATGTTGCCTAAAAGAAGGTAGCTGCTTAAAAAATGTTGCTGTAAAGTCTGTTTTGGTACATTTTATTGTGTTTTTACTTTCCATACTTGCAACGCATGTATAGGAAAGTATTGGAATCGTGCAAAAATTCAAAATCGTAAAAATTCGAAAAAAACACTTTAAGGTCCAGGCATCCTAAATATAGTCCAGAGAAATTAGACAAAATAAAAGCCCATCTCCGGAAAAATTCCCGGAAAGCTGAATTTTGGTATGGACCTTGATATTGTGGTTCTAAACAAAATGTCAAAAGTCCCCATCGATCCGAGTGCCGCTAAAAATTTCATGTGGGGTCAAAGGTCACAAAAAACGGTTTTTTGTAAATATCTCGTTAACGGTCACATTTACGGAAAAAATGTTTATTATCAAATTTGTAACTTCGGAAATTTCCCACAAAAACCATGTAATGACTTTTATTCATAGAAGTAACTCTTTTGGAGATAATGCGATCTACAGAGTTGTAATCTTTATTTTTCTTACGAAACGTGCACTCTACCTTCTACCTTCGAGGTAGAATACAAGCTGAGTTTTTTGTACGTGGTGTCTGCAGTAAGCCTAATACACGTTTCTTTTTGTTTGAAAAATGTTTATTTAAAAATAATTCTATAGTCCAGTGAAATTAGACAAACAAAAGTCCCATCTCCGGAAAAATTCCCGGAAAGCTGGATTTTGGCATAGACCTTGATATTGTGGTTCTAAACAAAATGTCAAAAGTCCCCATCGATCACAGTGCCGCTAAAAGTTTCACGCAGGATTAAAGGTCACACAACGCGGTTTTTCGCGAATATCTCGTTAACGGTTACTTTTATGGAAAAAGTATTTATTATCAAATTTGTAGCTTAGGAAATTTCAAACAAAAATGATGTAACGTCTTTTATTCATAGGAGTGACCGTTTTGGATATAATGCGATCTACAAAGTTGTAACGAACAGTGTGCACGTGGCGTATACATACATCTCATACATGCCGTTGAGGAGTGCACACCATTCGTTACAACTTTGTAGATCACATTATCTCCAAAACGGCCACTCCTATAAATAAAAGTCATTACATCTGTTTTGTAGGAAATTTCATAAGCTACAAATTTGATAATAAATATTATTTCCGTAAAAGTGACCGTTAACGAGATATTCACGAAAAACCGTGTTGTGTGACTTTTGACACTGCGTAAAAATTTTAGCGGCACTCGGATCGATGGGGACTTTTGACATTTTGTTTAGAACCACAATATCAAGGTCCATACCAAAATCCAGCTTTCCGGGAATTTTTCCGGAGAGCAATGTCTAATTTCACTGGACTAATATGTGTTTTTTGAAAAATGTGCGTGCGTGCGTGCGTTATCGTCATATCTCGAAAACTACTGGGCCGATTTTCATCAAATTTGGTATGCGGGCCTATAATTACAGTACATCTGTAAAATAAGCTTTTCAAAAAAATCCGGAACCGGAAACGGAAGTTAGCCATGTTTTTTTGGGCGCAGATTTTTCCAAGAAAAAAATTTCAAAATTTTACTTAGGAAATCAATACAGAATTGGAAAAGTAATCGAATAATTTTTTCCCGAAGTTTCTATGTCATAAATTGTGCCCTGGGCGATTTTTTGAAAAGCGCAACTTTAAGGCCGATTTTCCCAAAAACGCATCAACATATTTTTATGAATCTAACGTCAAATTGTACCTCTAGCTCGGCTGATTAGAACTAGCTGAAAAAAAAATTCAAAATTACAAAAATAAAAAGTCCGGACAGTTTGGGAAATTTTCAAATTTTCAAAAAACCTTTTCTCGGAAACGACACACGATTTTTTTTAAATGTTCTGGATCAATAGAGAATTTGAAAAGAAATCGAATAATTTTTTCCCGAAGTTTCTATGTCAAAAATTGCGCCCTCGGCAAATTTTTGAAATTTTTGGAAAGGATGGGTTAAAGAGACAGCTGTGGGAACTCTCTTTCACGCACCCGGAATAGCTTAGTTGGGAGAGCGTTAGACTGAAGATCTAAAGGTCCACGGTTCAATCCCGGGTTTCGGCAAGGTTTTTTTTTTATAAAATCTATTATTTCTATAATCAATGCATTATAGCTATTAAGACAACAAGTGTTTTATAGAAGGTTTAAAAATTAAGGTCGTAGTTCAAATCCGAGCGAACGAAGTGAGCCGAGGATTTGATAGACCGAGATTTTTAAACTATAAAACACGAGATGTCTTCAAGATTTTTTCTAACACTAATAATATCTTTCACTAATATATTATTAGAAATTTTAATAAATTATTATTTGAGATGCGTCACAATACACAAAATGTGAAGATTGCTAGACAACGACGTATTTTATAGAGAAAAGCGTATTTTAAAGGCCTATAAAATACGTTGTCAATGACGACGTATTTTATAGAGAAAACGTATTTTAAAGGCAACATAACAAGTGAGCTCTTATGCACCATACAAACAGTATAAGATATTAGTGTTAGAAAAAAGTTTTTAATTTTTGTTACTAAGCAAATTTTGAATAATTTTGGAGCGTATAGCACAATTTTCAGGTGTAAATAACTGGGCAGTGCACGTTTCTGTAATCAGTTTACGCGCCCAATTGACCAGCTCCTGTTTAATTTGCAAATTGTTTAAGTGATTGTTTTAACATTTCTTTATAATTTTTCAAATTCTAAAAGGAATTCCCGAATGCTCTTATTTAATGCTACGTTTTAATAGTTTTGATGTGGAACTCTGAAATCGTTCATGGGTGACAGAGACTTTGCTTATCCTCACGCTTATGATATATTTGTTATGCATTTTTCAATTGTGTAAGTATGGAAGGTCCAGCGAAGATTCTTCGCCAATTTTTTTTAGTTATTCTGATTAATTTCTTTTTTTCCTTTATCATTCTTTCTTCCGTTCGACTTTCCCACTGAAAAAATTCAACTTTTTCTAAAGGATCAGGTTTCATACAGACTTCGACTTTTTCTTTTTGTAAACGATTAGATAACTTTGTTTCTACTAACATTTTTAGTGTATTCATTCTTTTGGTTATTAGTTGAAAGTTTTCATGTTGTATACATAAACATGTCTCTCTGTCAGATTTGGTCGGGGAAACAACCCAAAATGGTTTAGCTTTACTAAATGTGACATAGGACAGTTTCTTGTCTGACTCACCGACAAATTTTTTGTAAGCATCCTTTATTGTCAATGTCAACAGCCTTTTTTGTTTACGAATAGACCCTTTTCGCTTGAATTCTTTTTTACCAGGACACATTCGGCTTATGTCGTCTCGTTGGAAAAAATCAGATATTTGTTTTGTCAGTTCTCTAGTTAATTTGTTTTTCGTAATTGTTCTCTCATATGAAAGGATTTTTTTACTAGATTGCCATTTTTTGTTTTGTTTGTAAGAAATAATATTTTTTACATGACCTTGGAGATGGTATTTTTTCAAAATACGACCACTTAAAACTTTTTTGAAACACTGCTGCTCTTTGTTGCTACCTTGCATATTACTTATGTTGTCTTCAATTTGAGTTTTGAAAGCTTCCCCGAATAATAGTTGTTTTCTAATATCTTTGGGTACCGTCCTTTTATTTAACAAAATGTTAACTTTGGTATTTGGAGAAGGATCTGCAGTGTTTTTAGTCTGTTTCAATCTTTGGTATCTTTTCTTATATTTTTCTTTTTGTGTTTGTAGTTTCTGTATTTCCTTTTTAGCTTTCACTAAATCTTTGTATATTTTTGTACGGTACGTTTTCATTTTCTTTCTTCCTGCGGAACCTCGGTTTGATGTTGTTGGAGTTTCATTATCGGAATTTGGAGGAGTATTTTCAGTAATGTCTTTTAACATCTTTAATTTTTGTCTATGTTTCTGCTGGGTTGTTCTCCATTCTTTTCGCTTAATCTTCTGTTCTCTATTACTCATTTCTTTTACTGATTTTATTAAGTTAGCTTCTTTTAGTTTTCTATATCTCTCTCTGTCCTTTTCGCGCTTCTTTTCTTCCTGTTCTTCAGTCATTTTTGCTCTACACTTCCTGGATCTCTCTGTAGACGTACCTTGTTTTAGACTTTTAACATCCAATTTTTTTGAAGAATCTGATACTTTCAGTTTAATTTTAAAAGTACCTCGATTATTTTGGCATCGATTTACAGCACTATCACATTTCTGAACTGAATTTTGCCTCTTTGGTGTGCTTTCCTGTAAAACTGTTTTTGTAGTCTTCCGATTTGCTCTCTTTTCTTCGAGTCTACGGTGTAATGCAGTATCCCGGGCTGCCTTTAATTTCTCAATTAGAGCCTGCTTTTTTTCTTCATCCATAATCCTTACACTATAAAACAAGAAAATGTTGTTTTTATATGAATAATATTAGTTTCAATATAAAGTTAAAGATTATTATAATAATGTTTTTGTAGATGTTGATCCAAAATTATTATTGTTGATGATATACGTCATTTCGGCAACAAATTTATTGTTGCCGAAGTGACTGTTGCCTGACTGACAAATTTATCATTTTAGGTACAAAATTCATGGAAATGCTTTACAAGCGGTATAATTATTGAGGTTAAGTTGAAGAAAGTGACATAAATAACGATATAATTACCAATTTACAATAAAAATACAATTAGTATTTACTTACCGTTAGCTGCCGAATTGACACTGAATAAAAACACCATTCAAAATTCAGTAAGTTGTTGTTTATTTTCACAAAAACGCTTCAATAATGCTACCCGTGGTTTATATCAGCAACAACAACACACTAAATTGGTCTGTTTTACCGAGCGAGAGTAGATATGGTGAATTTTAGAGATCCTGTATATATAAAGATAAGAGTTGGGAAAATGCCGTGATACAGTTTGATTGGTTTGGATCAATTTTTGCATGGACTACTTAATTAAAATGCATTTACTTGAAATCTGTTAAAATTGACACTTTTGATGTTTATTAATAAAGGGCCAAATACGACAAAATGACTGGCTGCAGCGCAAGAAATTGTAATAGTAGAGCTGAAATAAAGGAAAATAACGTTAATCTGTTCAAATAAATCTTGTGTTAAAATATTTGCGGTTTTTATATTTGACTGGTTAAGTGACACTGTGATGACAATTAAAATGACGTTTGTGTTGATCACGTGTTTGGATCAAAAATTGCTGTCAAAATAGTCTCATTTTCCCAACTCTTATCCTAATATATACAGGGTCTCTAGTGAATTTAGGCAACCCATAATTCAACGGTTTTCAGGATGTTGTCGGAATTATGTCAAACCTTGAGGACAGATTTTGAGTATGTAGAAAACCTCATATGTACTACATCTACATGCCAAGTAATTAATATTTCCTCCATTTCTAATACAAAATTTTAAAAGTGTTAACAAAATTTTCTTCATTATTCAATAAAGGCTGCTGTACAATAAGTTACTAAATACTAGCCTTAATCCATATATTTATAAATCAACTAATAATTTATTTGTAGGTAGACAAATATTCTGTTAAATTATTAGTTAACACAAAAGTAAGAGTTTAAGATGAAAAGACAAATTTTAGAAAGCTTACCACACACGTTAGTGTAAAATTTTGGAGTAGGGACACGTTGCCGAAATGACATGTAGACTATGTTTAATCGAATACAAGAAATATAACGTTGCATTTAAGTAGCATCTTATTTTTTTTATACATATTAGCACTACTATTAACTATTGTACACAATGAATTTAGGAACTGTATAATGTGGTTTCAATAAATAGAAGCAAAGGGACGCATTTTGGCCCATATTATTTTTTTCGCCCATAGGTACTTACACGATTTTGTTTAAAGAGTTGATGTTAAGAAGTCATGAATTTTATCTAGTAACATCATTTCATTTCTATTGCCTGGAAATCATTGTTTTGGTTTTTCAAAATCACCTAGGCAAAAAACATTCTGTTAAAAAATAATTAACGTAAACGTTCCGAATTGTACGTATTTTCAATTTTCTGTTATTTCGTGATTTCAATTCTATATACAGGGTGTTAATTAAGTACGTAGACAAACTTTAAGGGGTGATTCTTTGATCAATTCTAAGATAAAAAGTTCATACAAACATGGGACCTAAACGGCTTCGTTTTCAAGATAAAGGATGTTGAAGTTTAAATAAAAATTACATCAAAACTCGGGAAAATGCCTAGAGGTATTCTAATGAAACTTGGTGTAGGTTAGTATTTCATAAATTTGCATTGTTTGGTCAAAATAAATTTAATTTATTTCCACCAGTGGCGTGCAGCGGGGCCACCTTAGTTACCTTATTTTAGAAAAATCTGGTATGCCACTGTTTTTTAGCCAATACGACAAGTTTTTTTAGCTTCATCCATTGAAACTACACAAAAGATGTCTGTTTTCTTTTTTTGATAGAATAACCCTTTTTCGAGAAAAGCGGAAAAATCTGTAACAGCAATTTCGTTCATTATAAGATTTTTCTGTTTTTCTCGAAAAAGGTTTATTCTATCAAAAAAAGAAAAGATACATCTTTTGTGTAGTTTCAATGGATGAAGCTAAAAAACTTGTCATATTGACTAAACAACAGTGGCGCACCAGAGTTTTCTAAACTAAGGTAACTAAGGTGGCCCCGATGCACGCCACTGGTGGAAATAAATTAAATTTATTTTTACCAAACTGCCACTTTATGAAATACTAACCTACACCAAGTTTCATTAGAAAACCTCAAGGCGTTTTCCAGATTTTTGAAAAAAAATGTAGTTTTTGTTTAAACTTTAACATCCCTTAAGCCGTTTAGGTCCCATGTTTGTATGAACTTTTTATCTTAGAATTGATCAAAGAATCGCCCCTAAAGTTAGTCTACGTACTTAATTAACACCCTGTATAATTGTATAAAGTTGAATATACTTTGTACATATCAATTAGGTACCTTGCATTTATTAATGTGTTATCGACGCCGGTCCTGCAGAGAATAATTCCCAAGACCCAGTGATTCCAATTTCATTACCTTTACAAAACATTTTGGTCCTGTTGACATATTTTTGTTAATTTCGAAGTAATGTATGTCTATGATCTGTTCAGAAGTTAAAATTTCGTCCCACATTTGGTTTGGTTAGTATAATTGGTACGAATTCGTATAAGCATTATAGAACTTCCATCCATCCTCCTTGAAAGAAGCTGGTGTTTTACTGACATTAGCCAAGCTTACAATAGTATATTGTTCAACGATTGAGAAAGTTGGCCATTTCCATGAGGATGAAATATTGCGACACGAGCCGAAAGGCGAGTGGAGTAATTTTTAAAGCAAGGCCTGCTGAATTAAATATTACATATTATGGCCTTACCACTTTATTTAGCCAAGACGCAGTTTAGAGACAGCGGTGGCGCCAATTGAGGTGAACTATACATTTTCTCATTAAAAAATGTATAGTTCACTGCAAATGGCGCCACCGTTGTTTCTAATTTCGTCTTGGCTAAATGAAGTCGTAAGGTCTTATATGCAATATTAATTCAGCGGGCCTTGTTTAAAGGGACAAATGTATAGTTTACCTCAAATGGCGCCTTCGTCCTTTCTAAATTGCGTCTTGGCTAAATGAAGTGGGCAGGCCTTAATATGCAATATTTAATTCAGCGGGCCTTGGTTAAGTACCTATAGTTCACCTCAAATGGCGCCATCGTCCGTCGTAAATTGCGTCTTGGCTAAATGAAGTGGGCAGGCCTTAATATGCAATATTTAATTCAGCGGGCCTTGGTTAAGTATCTATAGTTCATCTCAAATGGCGCCATCGTCCGTTCTAAATTGCGTCTTGGCTAAGCGGAGTGGGGAGTATATAGATGCAGTTGGTCATGATCTGACAGCCTGTATATTTAGCAAAGTTCTAATCTAATGTGTGTCTGTAAACTGTCGACATCTCAGCTGCTTTGAAAAACAAATTAGAAGTCTTAGATTAAATCATAGACAATGACATTTTACAAATTTTGACATTTGGTTTTGTATTCTGAATCTAATTACGAAATATGTTTCTGAAATCATAACCTACTGGGATGTTGACAGTTTATAAACACCCGTTATACACGTTGTCCCCTGAAATTTTGAATATGAGTAATGTAATGTGTTTGTTAATTATTTCCCGTTGCTTAGTGAATTAAAATATTTGACTCAGCTACGCAAAAAACGAGCGTGGTAACTAAGCGCCAAGTAATGCATTCAAATGCCTGTATTCAAAATTTCAGGGGACAACGTATATAAAATATGTATGTGACGCCTTTGATATTCACTCTCTCTTATAACCTTGAATTGACTACAAATGAGTCATACATGGAGCTTCAAAATGGCAACTTCCGTCACACTGTTTGTTATAGCTACTAGAGCGCTACACTCCTTCCTGTAGTTTTATATTCAAATGTGCTTACCACTATACCACTTCATCTCATATGCATAGCATGCGAGACAACGGGGTATTAAAGCGACTTAGGAGGCCTTAACCCTCCATGTAGCCGGCCATACTTCCTCGCGGAGTGTTCGTGTTGTTACCTTTACCTTAAAAGGCTGATTTATAGTTCCGTAAGCATACAACTAACATAAACATATAAGTTAACATAACGTAGAATTTAAGCTTACCCTTTCATAGATCCATAACCTGTCAAATTTACCAAGATGTCAGACGAAGAAGTAGAAGCTTCTATAACAGCAGTAGTGTTGTATAGATATTATTAGAACAATGAAAAAGTTCATAAGCGAAAGAAAAGAGCATTTAAAACAAGATTTATAAATCGATTTACCCAACCCACTACAAGTATCCGGAAAACATGGATGATCTCAATTCTTTTGGTTTCGATTTAGAGAATCAATTGGTTTTTATTTTTCCGCTTTCATACATGTAAACAGAATTCTGCTTACTAGATCTGTATAATTTCATATGTTTATGTTAAAAATTAAAATTGAACCAATTCATATGTAAACGATTATGCAGTACTATATTTTATTTTGTCATGTTTATCTTAGGTCATGGCCGGCAACAACAGTGGTGCCCGCGTGCTCGGGCACCACACGCAAAATCAAATGGTGGTGCTCAGCACCACACGCTTCTCATTGTGAATACTGAATTGTGTTGTAATTTGTGATGCACGATCTGCAACAAATTGTGACTTTGCATCGACATGTACAGCGGAAAGATCTTTTTCTGTACTTCGTCGACTAAAGACATATTTACGTTCCTGTCTCAGTCAAGAACGGCTGAATCACATTGCGATTCTTCATGTGCATCAAGACTACACAGAAGCACTTGATTTAAAACCACTTATAAATGAGTGGATTTCCAGGGCTTCAGTTAGTGTCTCCACTTTTTCCATTTCCATGTAAAATTATTTATATTATGTATAATATGTTAAGCAAGTGCCACGGTGGCGCAGTGGTAGCGCGCCAAGCTAGCGTTGCCCTAGTCCCCGGTTCGAATCTCCAGATGGGCAGGATTTTCCTGCAGTTTGGAGGTCGGTATCGAGTCCTGGTGACCATTCGTCGTTGGTCACCTAATTAACGACGCTCTCCTCAGAATATAGGCTTAAGAGGTAGAGTAACAAGGTCGTACACACACTTGCACTTTACACATAGTGCAGTATGTAGGAGTAACAAGGTCGTACACACACTTGCACTTTACACATGGCGCAGCAGTGGCGGCTGGTGACAATAGATACAGGTGGGGCCAGGGGACAAAAACAACTAAATTTTGTAGCCGAGGCCGTAATTACTTGCGAGTACCTTAAAGACATTTTCGTCTGAGGTACATACATAATTTTATGTCATACTGGTTTCTAAAGTTGTTAAATTATTAAAAGAAATCTCCAGCAGTTTGTAGCAGTATTAGTTTTAAGTAAGTAGTCTAAGGCGCAACAATTCGTATCTCCTAACAACGAACATTTATAGAACAAAAAGTGACACTTTAAAGAACTAGGACTTTAAAATGACACCTTAAAGAACTAGGACTTCAAAATGACACTTTAAAGTCCTAGCACTTTAAAGTGTCACTTTTCGTCCTATAAATCGTTCGAAAAACGTTGCTTTAGAAACGAGTATGACATAATAGCTATTAAGACAACAAGTGTTTTATAGAAGGTTTAAAAATCGAGGTCGTAGTTTAAATCCGAGCGAACGAAGTGAGCCGAGGATTTAATAGACCGAGATTTTTAAACTATAAAACACGAGTTGTCTTCAAGATTTTTTCTAACACTAATATCAGACATTTTCTTTCACTAATATATTATTAGAAATTTTAATAAATTATTATTTGAAACGCGTCATAATATACAAAATGCGAAGATTGCTAAGCAACGACGTATTTAAAGGCCTATAAAATACGTTGTCATTGGCGACGTATTTTATAGAGAAAGCGTATTTTAAAGGAAACATAACAAGTGAGCTCTTATGCACCATAGAAACAGTATAAGATATTAGTGTTAGAAAATAGTATATTATATACCAAGGTTGAGAAAAGTCTTCTCTACCGTGGTTTATATACTACTTTTTTCACTACTAGCACCTTTATTCCTTTCAATTAATCATTTTTATATCAATAAAAAATAAAATGACAGATGCATATATTTATTTCTAAATATCTACAAAAATCAAATAGCCTTGCTTGAAAAAGGGGAGCAGTTAATTTCAATTGACATTTATGTAAAATGTATTTAAAATAGGCACTTCAGTGCATAGCAATTGTTTCCATTATTAACCAGTAGTCAATAATGAAAAATTATTGATCACTAGGAGAGAAATTCATCGTCTTGGCTTGAAAAAAAGGTCAATAATGATATCTTCTAATGCTAGTAGTAAAAAAAATAAATTGTAACATAATACGACAACAATAATTAAACACACTAAAAACAATAAAACAGATCAACAACGGGGAAAAAATAATAAGGCAATGTAAGAATCGCGGGCTATTTACATACAAACGCAATGACGGGCCAGACTAAATGGGCCCCATAATAAGCTTTGCGCCCGCTAAGCAAACACGATTGGTAGTGCACGCGTCTCATACATGCCCCGTGCCTCAAAGACCGTACAATATTGCCAGAAAATACTACAGTATTTTTTTTTTATTAAACAATAAAACGTGTTGGAAATAGATCAAAAATAATAATTACAAGAATCACATTTTTTAAAACTGCAATTATTGGGTTAGTTATACAACTATAGGTCGGGTCCGGCCCCTAAGGCCCCGATAGACGAGCCGCCACTGTGGTGCAGTATGTAGGTATTAAACGGTGCACCAATCACGCAACTCGCAGAGCCGAGGCGGATTGTGCACTGCACCCGTAGAACCTAATACATTAACGCTCTAGCCTCGACACCCACCATAAGGTACAAGAGGTTACAGGCAATACATTTTCATACCTACATAATATGCTAAGTACCTATGTACTATGTATATTTACGTATGTTTGTAAGTAAAGCTTTGCATTGTTGTTTTTTTTTAGCACCACACGCAAAAATCAAATGTTGCTGGCCCTGTCTTATGTTGTATGTTTACGGAACTATAAATCAGCCCATTTTTATACAGTGACCGGCAAAAAGTTCGCAACATATGGGAAAAATTTTTACTATTTATTAGGCGGCAGTTCCACTGAGACACCATCAGTATTACGTGTACTCCTAGTCTGTTGTACTGCCGGTTCGCTTTTTATTACATACATATTTTCTAAATGTTGTTTCGAGTTATATTCTACAGTTAACTAATAAATTTGATGCATTTAGGTAAGAGTACAGGGTGGCCCATTTTCGATGTTTTTAAATGGGAAGTACCCTTAATAACCGAGATAGGCAAAAACTGATGTCGGAGTCCAGGGCCCTTTTTTGAAGCAGGTTCATGTCCCGAAAACAAAATTCCGCTATCTTTTGTTATTTTTTAGTTATAGCCCAAAATTCAAAATTTGGCCATATCGAAAACTTCAAATAACTCTCTTGGTTTTGAAGATATCCAAAAACGGTAAAAACATTCTACAGGCACTTTTTCAAGTAGAATACGATAGTTAATTCAGATATCTTTTAATTTTCATGTTTTAAGAATTATGACATAAAGTTGGTATTTTTTAAATATAAGTCGTAGTTGGCCATGATACCATTAAATTGCATATTTTTTCTGCTTTCCGAAAATATATAGTTTATGGAGGTTAAATTCAGTAACAATACCTCTTTTGGACAAAATTAGATTATATGATGCTGTTAGCAATTAGTAGGCCATGGTTCATGATAGCAATAAACAAAAGCTAATAGAGCGGGTGCATGTGACGTCACCAGGCACACAATAACGCGCCCGACTGAAAATGAACGACAGTTTTGAAAGTTAACAAAACTAAACAATTAATTTAATATTTTGTAGAAAATCTCGCGTTATCTTTAACAGCTTTTAATTATTTTGATATATGGAGATTTCATAAGTTTCTACGTATAACCTGGCAAAATTTTTAGTTTCTTGTTTTCCAGAGCTTTTCTCTAACTGCTTTCTCTGGGAAATATCACGTTCCCTAATACTCCTTTTAATTCACGATAAAATTTTCAATTACGTTCGTATCAACTGACCGCGGTAAAAATTTTAAGTAGGTAACTGAAAATTTCGTAATTATGTAGGTTAAACCATCCTTCATCTGGTTAAACACATCTTTATTCAGTTTGATATTGTAATATGTAATATTTTCTTTTTGGTAAAATTAGTATACCGGTGCATACAAATCTACCCTTTGTTTACCCTTCAAGTGTTCAGCTAATGGCCTAGTGACGTCACATGCAACCGCTCTATTATTTTTTGTTTTGCTATCATGAACCATGGCCTACTAATTGCTAACAACATCATATAATATGATTTTGTTAAAAAAAGGTATTGTTACTGCATTTAACCCCCATAAACTATATATTTTCGGAAAGCAGAATAAATATGCAATTTAATGGTATCATGGCCAACTACGACTTATATTTAAAAAATACCAACTTTATGTCATAATTCTTAAAACATGAAAATTAAAAGATATCTGAATTAACTATCGTATTCTACTTGAAAAAGTGCCTGTAGAATGTTTTTACCGTTTTTGGATATCTTCAAAACCAAGAGAGTTATTTGAAGTTTTCGATATGGCCAAATTTTGAATTTTGGGCTATAACTAAAAAATAACAAAAGATAGCGGAATTTTGTTTTCGGGACTTGAACCTGCATCAAAAAAGAGCCCTGGACTCCGACATCAGTTTTTGTCTATCTCCGATATTAAGGGTACTTCCCATTTAAAAACATCGAAAATGGGCCACCCTGTACAATGTGATTTTCTAAAAAGAGTAAAAAGTCAATTTCAGCAAGCCTAGAAAAGAAGCTATTCCGTCTGCAGTCAGCTGTAATGAGCTTTGAATGACATTAACCTGTATGTCAAACTGTGTGACAGTTCAGGTACCTAGTTAAAAATTTTGGCTCAACAAAATGTGAAAATAAACAAGTATTTAGTTGCAACTGATTTGTAATTTATTAAGGTAAGTAAATTTCAGGTTTTTCGCCAATATTTCTTTCACAGCAAGTGTTCAAAATGTCCACCCCATTGCTCTATACACAATCTTGCTCGTTTTTTTAAATTTCTAGACACATTTTCGAGCATGTGCTGAGAGTTATTTATTTCGTTGCATTTATGAATTATTCTTGCTGCAAGCTCATCTAAATTTTGTATTGGTGTCTGATAAATTGAACTTTTCAGATAGGGCCAGACAAAAAATCCAACGTTGTTAAATCACAGGACTTGGGTGGATAAGCAACTGGAGTGTTCCGACTGATTACTCTATTACCGAAGAATTCTTGAATAAAATTCAAGTTCTCCAGAGTACAATGAACAGGCGAGCCATCCTGCTGAAAGTACCCCTCCCACAACTCTTGGTCATCTAACTGATTAACAAAAGGTTCTAAAATCTCTTCGCGATACCTTAATCCTTAATGCATTGAGTGTCCCTTGAAAGAAAGTTGGTCCTACAAGTCGTCGTCGTCGTTTTTTCCATAATTGACAGGACTAAATGTTTTCGCTAGGACGCTTGCTGTTGCAATGTTTAGTATCTAACAGCTGTATTAAATTTTTCCAAATATTTTTAAGCCGAGGTATTTAGAAAAGCTAAATTTTCTTAGTTGTGGTCAAAGTTTGTCACTTTATAAAATAAAGAGGGGTAAATACATAGTCAACAAATTACAAACCACCTTTTTATCTAATCTTTCGTTTACATAATATTTCAGGGAGATGTAATCACTATTTATATCACGAGAGCATATAAAATCGATTATACTTTGACAATACGTCGAGCAAGGAGGCAAAGTATTTGATTATTTGCGACTGCTCGAGTGGTATATAATTAGATTATATAATGAATAAATAACAAAACTGAATTTTATGTGCAAGTGACGCTTGTTGATAAACAATGTAAATATGGTTGCTACGAAAAAATTGAAAAAATACTCATACTAGATTCGAGTTTTCTATTGTTTGGGACCAGCCGAAACACCAAAGTGATTATACCACGTCGTCAAGGGTATATTCACTTATCAATACGTAGTAACCACGCAAAATGCTTGATGCTGATTGGTTAATTATATTATGAATTGTATAATCACGGTTATCGGTGAAACTTCATTATAACCGAGAAAACTAATCTTTTCGCTCTAACATAAAATAATTTCTAGAATTTTGATTCAGCTGTTAGGTACAACGTTGCAACGGCGAGCGTCCTAGCGAAAACCTGTTTTTTAAATTTAATCCTGTCAATTGTGGAAAAAACGGGAAAGTGATTCCACTGTTATCCAAATACATAGGTTTCACTTCAATCAAGCTACTTAAAAGGAAAGAATTGGGTATTTGTTAATTAATAAAAAATATTAAAAAAAATTGCGATTTTCGATTTTTTTAAATAGATTCTTGAAATTTTGCATATGGGCCTAATATTAAATTCTTGTCATCTAACTCCACTTTTTGCGGCTTCACAGTGATTTTTTTAATTTGCCGGCATACCAGTGGTAACGTGGCATACATATATTAAATTCGACTTTTAGGTTATCGGACATGCAGAACCGATCTCACAGAAAAGTTTTTTCGATTCTCTAATAATAAAAATTTTTCCCATATATTGCGAACTTTTTGCCGGTCACTATTGACTTTGCATTGCTTAGTATATCTTTCTTCTAATTATGGAAACATATGCTTGTCTGTAACCTACGAATAACTAGGAAGCTGTCATTAAAGCTTGTCTAATCTTTACAAATACTTCAATAACTTAATAAAACAACTCGCAGATGGATGTTATTTAATGTTTATTTTGAACCTGAGTCGTGTGTGTATGTTTAGATAATTTTATACACCTAATTAGAAAGTAAAAATACTGTTAAATAATAAGGAAATACATTGTGTAATTAGATTATTGTAATATGTACATACTATAGATCAAACTATTCCCTATATTTCTATCTCTTGTAGAGTTTAGGTGTTCAGTGGGTTCAGTGGAAGAACAGCACCCGGAGTACTTTGTAGCTGAACTGCGCCCTTTGTTGTCCTTTTTTGTTTGTTTTTTTTTCTTTCTCTAATATGTACGATTTACGGACACAATAAAGGCATTACTATTATTATTATTATTTGCAATTATTTTATTTATATTTAAGGCCGATGCGATTTTATATACATAAATATCTTAAATAATAATTTATACTTAAACACGTAAAAGTATCGTGTAAAATTTTAGTCATTCTCACAAAAAACCACCAACAAAACCTTAATTTTAATTATTATTATTGTAAGGTCGACGATTACCCCCATTTTTATTAGTTATTAGTTTTAACGAGGTATTAGCAAAGCTTTTTGAATTTGACATTTTATCTATGGTTCTATGAAGTTTTTCGTAATTTACTTCACCATTTTTCATTGTTTCTGCACTTACTGCATCTAATTTAGTATCAACAAGTCGTTTTTGTGCTTCCTTAAGTTTTTGTAGGCGTGAGGACATAATTATCACTTGGGGATTCAAGTCATCCATTTGATCATCAAGACAGTTTTGAAGAATATTTAAAAAGAAGAGAAAAGCGAGTAGTGTAAGTGCTGATAATGCTATGCTTCTTTTCTTGCCACCTCCATGATCAGAGCTAAAACAATAATAAATATATTATAGTTGGATCCTAACATTTATGAAACTCGATTACATAGTTTATTGCATTTTATGAAATTATATACAATATCTATAGGTACAAGTCAGTGGGTTCTATTCTAATCTATTAAGTATTACATTTTAAATCATGTTTAATTCTAGTTGAAATAATGTCCATAGGATCACTACTATCTGTCTTCATCTTATACTACTATCTGAGTGAGACACAAAAAACCCAAAAAATAGCATGCCAAAATTTATAAATTTTTCACTTAATTATATCGTATTAAAATCGCTTTAAGAATGGTTTTTTGTAGTTATAGTTTGTGTTGTTTTCTACTGTTATTGTTTTTTAAATTTATGAGTACAACTGTAAAGTGCGTTATAACTTATAACGTTATAACAAACATTCCCAAAAAATCTTTTTTAATGTGTTGGAAAATTTACAAAAGGAAAGAGAGAATCAGTAATTACAAACATTGGCAATGATAAATAATAAATAAGATTTCTTCTTTAGAGAGAATGAAAATAATCTGTTTTGAGTGTCGCAGCACCCTGACTTCCATTTTACGCAGGTCTAGGCATCCTAGATTAATAAATAAACTCGTCTGCAAGTACTGGGTGATCAACGGAATTCATAATTAGAGGAGGCTGTGATTGGTGCTATTTTATGCTGTGTGGTTGGACACACTGAGAAATGAATAATAAATTGACAATTGTTATATTTGAGGTTATGCTCGTGCTTTGTACGATCTTAGATGATATAGTAAACATTATTTTGCTGAAACGCACCAATAAAATAAGTTTGAAGAAAAAACTTTCAGTGAGAAAAATTTTATGTTGAATATCAAACATTTTTAAAAATAAGTGTCTCAATTCTGACACTTAAAATTTTAAATTTCAACCTGCAAGCCTATGTTGCCACCTTTATGGTAAATATCACAGCCTGCTCTAATTATAAATTTCGTTGATCACCCGGTATTTACTGTGTCATCAAAATGTTTCAAACTTGATACAACATACGTATAATGAAATGGAAATTCCAAAAATGTATAAGTATACATGATGTTCCATTTAAAATAACAAAATTGAGAGTAATTCGGCGAAATCAGAAACGTGTGTTTTATGTCAAAAAATGTCATTTAAAGAGTATATTACATATACCTAATTTCATTTTGATATCTTAAAATATAATTTCAAAAATAGGGGTATCCCAGGTTTCATTGACACCCGGTATAATATACCGGGTGGTGACTTGGCCGACGCAGCATAGCAATTATAATGGTAAATCCGGATTGCCCAATTATTTGCTTCCCTAATTATTTTAGAGGAAAAGTGTATTTAGGTTTTTTTTGTAGAGAAAAAAATTCTACATCCATACGTACCATAGCTTTTTAGTTTTTAGATTTCTGAAACCGGAAAATGTAAAATGCCAGTTTTAGAAAAATCATTGATGCCATGGAATTATGAAATCAAACAAACGTGCTTGCATTATAACAGACTAGGATACTGCTTGGCCCAAAATGGAGGGTTATTTGAATATCTGTTATAATTTCTTTGTTGTTGTTTTTCTTTCTTATTTTCATTACTTTTATTATTATTTATTATTATTAATTAAACCTCTGATTAACTTAACACCTGTTTATTGTTTTATTATAGAAAAAAATGAGCATAACTTCTAAAAGAGATATGTAATGTTAATTTGCCTATGTTCGACTTTGAGAGTGGACACCCGGTATAATATAAGGTTGTATCAAAAGTTTCCGCCACTTATTATATGTATACATATAATATAAACAAAAAGTGGCGGAAACTTTTGATACAACCTGTAGAATGTGAAAGGAACGGTAGTCACTTAGCGGTGTTTTTGTGCGTTTTCAAATTAGAACCTCGAAATTCAATTTCCAAAATCAAATGCAGTTCCTTGAAATCACAAAAAATGAATAATCCCGGATTACTCCGATTGTAAACATTAATTTTTGCATTTCTGATGATATCAACGTACGTTGTTAACTAATTGGGTTAAACAGGGCTAAGTACAAAAATAACTTAAAGTACCCACCTAAACTCTAGTACTGGTTTTAAGTTTAAGTTTTGGAATATTTAAAATTTAGTACCTACTATGGAAATTACTGCTGGTATTGTTATAGCAAAGTGTATACTTACTAGCTGTGGCCATATTGTTCCGAATCTGGCACATGATAAAGATGATGGTGCTGATGATAACCCCCTCCGGAAGGTGCACTATAATGTGTCCGATGCAACGAAGAATCTTTAAGCCCTAAACCGATATTCTGAGTAGCGGCTTTTTGTATTGTATTCATGATTGGTTTTGATACCATTTTTGATCTTATGTATTAAAGTTTCTCTGACTGAAGTTCATAAAGAACTGTCTTTATATAATATTTGTGCTGGTTGAAACTTATTCCTGATTCTGATACAGTTATGTCATTAAGTCCTAATGTTAGCTTATCAAGATTTTTATGCCATGCTGGTGCTTTTTAACCATGACACGTTAGCGTAGATAAATATTTCAAATGATGTCTCTTAGATATTATACTTTAAAAGTTTAAACAGTTACTTATGATAGTTTTCACACTTCAGAAACTTTTTGGTAATTTATGTAGCTGTACTAACATGTAACGTTTGTTTCATTAAATCGCGATTCTTTGTTTAAATGGAATTAAACCGAAACTTAAATTTAAAAAAGGACGAGCTAATACCGATTGTACAAAAAACGGCTAAATTAAAATACGACACTAATTAAGTGTTATTGGCAATTACAATTAAATTCTGGATACTTTTTAATTTTCCTGTATTTTTAAAATTCAGGGTTTTGATATTCTTGAGGATTTTTGTTTGTTTTTTTAATTTCTACGTTTTATGTTTTATATTTATTTTTTTATGGAATCTACAAATATTTTGTTGTAGAAGTGATTGTTGTACAAATTCAACAACAAGAAATGAATAGTTCGCAACTTGTATGCCGTGGAGTGTGTAACATAAAATCCACACCAAATGGGACATTTGTTTTTGTTGTCTGCGTTTGATAAAGGGTGGATATGCTTATATTCAGGGGTGCTCAGACTTATACTATCGGCGATCTACCATAAAAGTATTAGGCAGCAAGCGATCGACTAGGTAGGGAAAAATACAAATTTATAAATGGTAGATATTTATTAATTGCACAGACGAATCACATATAGTCGAATTCGATTTAATTTGGCATGTGGGTTTTCGCAGTATAGTTACTTGTATAGTTATCCTGCTCTCTTTCTAGCTTGTTAGTGCGTATAGGGTATTAGAGCGAGCGCAAGTCTTGCAGATGGCCGCTTTATGAAATGACTTGTGAAACTGTGTTCAGACTTCAGACAACGCCTGCTCCAGTCTGGAGCAGGCGTTGGTTCAGAACGGTTTAGTACAAACATGCCAAATTAGATCGAATCCGACTATATAAGTACCTACATAGATATTATCATCGCGATTGACCGTTTGAGCACCCCTGGCTTAGATAAATAGTTTAAATGCATTCTTTTCTTTCTGTCTGAATGATACAATATGGAGGAATAAATATATGAGACAAGACAGCAAGGTAAAAGTGTAGTACAGTATGTACAGACGTAAAAAATACACACACAACGACACAACACAATAATCCCTTAAAAAATATTATACTGTTTATACACAAAATGTAGTCTTCTGTCTTTCTGAGAAATAAAATGTTCGATACATTTTTTGGTGAAATTGCCTATGTTATTGATTAAGTTCTTATTTACTGACATCATTGCTAGGGCATTGAGAGGTTTTTCATTCATAGTGTTCCTTAAAAATGTTTTTATCCTTTTAAGAGTTGAAAAATATCTCTCTGATTCAGCAGTAGACATTGAAATTGTGACAATAATTTTTAGTAATTTCACTGTTTCGCTAATCGTTTCATTTAAACCATTTTCAGACAGCCAAGAAGCATGTTTATAATATTATTAAAATCAGTTCTAGAATACATTACCTCCAACTCAGTCCTTAATTTGTCGTATTGTAACATTCGATAATATTCAGCAACTGAATTGAAAATCAAGGTCGGAAATTTCTTTGAATAACTAAAAAAGTTATCTACATTTACTAAAGATGCGGCTTCTAAATGACCTCTATATGACAACCTTTCCTTCATCTGAAAAATTATTGCATCGCACACTTCTTTAACGATTACGAAATTTTTATTTTCAATATTAACTTTTTTCCGTTTTTTCTCAATATAAATTATTTCTTCTTCTAGCTAATCGGTTGAGTTTCTAATAGATAATATATTTTTTCTACTCCCACCATGGAAAGTGGGCTTTCAGACTTCGCCTCCATAGATACGAGTATTGAAAATAAGTGTTTGCCGAACAAGTGAAATTTGCGTGCGGAAAGTAACTTTTCCGCACGCAAATCTGATTTGCATGCGGAAAGTAATTTTTCCGCACGCAAATAAAAATGTCAGATTTTGCAATAGTTATTTGTAATACAAGTGTTGAAAGCTTGCGTTTGCCACACGAATGTGAAGTTTGCAGCACGAACGATAGTGAGTGCTGCAGTCACATGACCCGCCCGCCCGGGTGGAAAGTTGTTACTTTCAAACCGGGTGGAAAGTGATCAGCTGATTACTTTCCACCCGGCCACGCCCACTGTCATTAAATGACAGCTTGTTTGTTCAAAATATTAATTATTGTTATTATAAATGATTCATATTAATTTATATGTATGGTTGAAAATAAAATGGTATACAAACCTTGGTGAAAAGTTTCATTACTGTCTCGAGATATAGTAAACCTCGACTCTTCGCGTCTCAGTTAACTATAATTATCTCTCTACAGTAATTAACTATTTTCCACCTCGGTATGTAATATACTATTTTTCAAACTTCTCGATTTTTTTCCTAAGTACAATACTGTCAGTATTTCTAGCTTGAAATTGATTAAATAATATGTCTACATGTGGGAAGACTTGGTGAAATGATTTGAGAAAAAAAAAACAAAATCCGTATCTTCTAGAATTCTTCGCAAACCGTATAGGCCAGTCGGTAAGGGGTTTATTGTGGAAATAAATGGTGGCAAGCTGGAATAAATTTTATTCTCTTTATTGGGACCTCCAAAAAGATATACTAATTTTGCACGGTCTAGCGACTAGTGCGCTAGCGACCCCCGATTTTGAAAAAACCACGTGAAAAAAGACATTTTTATTGATTTTCGTGAATATCTCAGTTTGGATTAACTTTAGAGCAAAATATCAAGTTATTGAAAATAATGTAAATAAAATTGTCTACAAAAAAGATCCGAAACTTTTTTCTGTTAATTGATTGGTTAC
This sequence comes from Melanotus villosus, assembly GCA_963082815.1. Classification (NCBI taxonomy): domain Eukaryota; kingdom Metazoa; phylum Arthropoda; class Insecta; order Coleoptera; family Elateridae; genus Melanotus; species Melanotus villosus. The sequence goes on along the minus strand of OY720421.1, from coordinate 49,287,305 downwards.
AGAGTTACATTCAAAGCACGCAGCATATATTTATTGTTCTTATTTTTTTCTTCATTTCAACATCCCGCTCGTTCCAAAATATTTTTAATAATTTTAAATTAATACTAACGTAGAGTTCGTGCCTAGAAATATTTTTTTAGAATATCTTGTTTTCTGTTGCGCCTATTTCCACAGCACCTAGCGGCAAAACACTCGGCGCGTTTTTTTCAAAGTGGTATCCCCAGTATATGGAAAATACTTATTGTAATTATACGTGTTGTCTACTTCTTTTTGGTGTTGATGGTTTATCTATAATCTCATTGGTGGTCTTATCGGCACTTTGAACATCCTGCTCCTGTAATTCGGATTTAAAATTCACCTTCATAATATGTTCTTGGGAGAGGAGGACCTCTATTTGCGCGTCGATTTCTTCGTCATCGCCCAGTTGTTCTATGACATTTTCAGCATTCGAACAAGCCTTTCCCTGACATGATCCACATACTACTGCACAGACCTCCAATCGACGAGCACGTTCAGCAGTTTTAGTAGATTTTGCGTTGACGTTTTCCGGATATTCATGGAAAACTATTATTGCGTTCGTTGAGTAATGTTTTTGCTTTCCATACTTGCAACGCATGTATAGGAAAGTATTGGGATCGTGCAAAAATTTAAAATCGTAAAAATTCGAAAAAAAACACGTTTTAGGGTCCAGGCATCCTAAATATGTGTTTTTTGAAAAATGTCTGTGGGTGGGTGGGTGGGTGCGTGCGTTATCGTCATATCTCGAAAACTACTGAGCCGATTTTCATCAAATTTGGTATGCGGGCCTATAATTACAGTACATCTATAAAATAAGCTTTTCAAAAAAATCCGGAACCGGAAACGGAAGTTAGCCATGTTTTTTTGGGCGCAGATTTTTCCAAGAAAAAAATTTCAAAATTTTACTTAGGAAATCAATACAAAATTTGAAAAGAAATCGAATAATTTTTTCCCGAAGTTTCTATGTCATAAATTGTGCCCTGGGCGATTTTTTGAAAAGCGCAACTTTAAGGCCGATTTTCTCAAAAACGCATCAACATATTTTTATAAATCTAACGCCAAATTGTACCTCTAGCTCGGCTGATTAGAACTAGCTGAAAAAAAATTCAAAATTTCAAAAATAAAAAGTCCGGACAGTTTGGGAAATTTTCAAATTTTCAAAAAAACTTTTCTCGGAAACGACACACACGATTTTTTTTTAAATGTTCTGGATCAATAGAGAATTTGAAAAGAAATCGAATAATTTTTTCCCGAAGTTTCTATGTCATAAATTGTGCCCTGGGCGATTTTTTGAAAAGCGCAACTTTAATTCCGATTTTCTCAAAAACACATCAACATATTGGCATAAATCTAACGCCAAATTGTACCTCTAGCTCGGCTGATTAGAACTAACTGAAAAAAAAATTCAAAATTTCAAAAATAAAAAGTCCGGACAGTTTGGGAAATTTTCAAATTTTCTCTTGGCCAAGATCTCTATACCATCAACCCTCGCTAGCAGTTTAACCCGCCCTCGGTCGGAGGGCGCCACAATGTACCGCTCACGCATGAACTTATATATTGAGGTGATATTGTTTTAATTGAATTTGGATAAAGTGAATTATGAACACCTTTTGAAATTATGAAAATTTAGTGTAAATAAAATTGTAAATAGTTATAAGTTAGAAAATGAATATTGTAAATAAGTAGGATAGAATCTAGATAGTAATTTTATAAATATGTCATAAAAATAATTTTGTAGAGTGTTAAAATTTAAGAAACTAGGGTAACAAATAAAAAACAAACAGTTGGATATTTTTTTGGAAAAACGTAAGTTGAGTTTTTTTTTTTAAATCTTGTAAAACGTATTAAAATACCATAAGAATATTCTGAAAATTAATTGTAAACAAATAAAGATTGAAAAGTTATATTACTTATACCAAGATAATTTGGAATTTTCAGTTTAATAAAAGTTTATTTGGAATAAAAATTATTATTTTTGAAGAAGTTTATATAAAAATTTGGATATTACACAAAAATAAATAAAGTTGAAAGAAGGAAATTGTGTTATTGGTGAAGTTGCAGTAAGGTTGGTGGAGTTGCAGTCAGATTGGTGGAATTGGAGTCAAAGGGGAAAGTCTTTCATTGTGAAAAGGTTGGTTCAACAGTTGGATACATTGGAAGTCAAGCCAGTGTTGTTTTGTTCAAGTTGTTTTTCGAAAAAGGTAGTTTATATTTTTAATTTTTAGAAAATTGTTTAGTTTGTTATTAGAATTATTTATTGTTATTTCTTTGTAAAAGTTTATCATAATTTTGAAAGGTGTTATATTTTTTAAAATTTTATCTTGGTGAATTTTTATAAATTTTGAAATTCGTCAAAGGGAACCCTTTAAAGACCTTGATTTAGGAGATTTTGAAAGAAATTAATTAAATATTATTATTGAGCTAGCCGGAAGAATAGTTAAAAATTGTATGTAATTCTTTTAAGTGGAAGAGCATAACAATAATTGACGCTAACAACGTGGGGCTTTGATAGGGCTCCGAAGAGTTTATTTTGACAGTGACAGGACAATTTTGCATACATCATTCTAGCAATTATTGTCAATCATAACAATATATATAAAACGACTTGTCAGCAACACATGTGCAAAGGTTGGTCATTGGTTCGTCAATAAAACGAAGCGGTTTGAAAATTTGAAACCCGGTTCGTCGCCAAAATCTGCCTTATGCTTCTTCCTTGAGAACATAGGCGCTCAGTGATCATATCATAAGTAGTATTAAGTGCTGGAAATCATTAAGCTGTACAATATCATTAGTAGTGTTATTAATAAAGGACATTTCTGCTGCCCAAGAGTTAGTTTTATTACGAGACGATTAAGGTTCTTGTAACATACTTATATATTATTTAGTGCCGTTATAAAGGTTCTGTCGGCCTGGAACTTTTATTTATTTTTGATATTTAATTGACGTTAGGCATAAATGGTACCTAAAATAAAGTAAGCCCTCTAGCACAGACTGTTTTATTTTTTTTTGTCTTTAAAATACAAACATACTTTAATGCTACGTTTTAATAGTTTTGATGTGGAACTCTGAAATCGTTCATGGGTGACAGAGACCTTGCTTATCCTCACGCTTATGATATATTTGTTATGCATTTTTCAATTGTGTAAGTATGGAAAGTCCAGCGAAGATTCTTCGCCAATTTTTTACGTATTCAACGTATTTGTCTAAAATTGATGAATAAATTTCTTGTTGGTGCCACACAAATCTGTGAATAAGAAATCCTCCATCTACTATGTCTACAGGGTCTTCCGGTCTTCAAAGTTTATGATTTCGGAAATCGGTACAAATGCTTCGTAAAGAGCAGATTTTTTCGTTTTGCGCATTCCTACCTCATCGAATAGTGAGAGCGGATAGGGAGCTAACTCGTAGTGAAAGTACTCTTTAAATTGTTTGTTGGATTTCTTGGAAAATGAAATTCTTTGGACCAGCAAAGTGTAATCTTATCATCTAGTTTAACTCCTGAATTTACTCACCCAATTGGTGTAACTCTTTTTTTTCTCTGAAACTTGACAGTGCCAAAGTTGCTTCCAACAATACCCGTCATTGCAGATAGGCATAAACACACAGGGCAAGTTCAATATGAATATAATTCAGTTAGACACTAACTTGTATTAATAGCGTTTTAGGACAGACAGACTATTAAATAATGAAATAAATAGAGAATGGCACATATATGCCGCGCGCTTAGATATCTGTAACCCATCAATTAACAAAAAAAAGTATGAAATACTTTTTGTAGACAATTTTATCTACTTTATTTTCGATAACATGATATTTTGCTCTAAAGTTGATCCAAACCGAGATATTCACGAAAATCAATAAAAATGTCAATCTTCACGTGGTTTCTTCAATATCGCGGCAAAATCCGGGGTCGCTAGACCTTGCAAAATTAGAATGCCTTTTTGAAGGTCCAAATTAAGAGAATAAAATTTATTCCAGCTTGCCACCATTTATTTCCACAATAGCCTTTTTAAACGCCGTGCCGACTGGCCTAGTAGGCTTCTCTGCAAGTAATAGTTTTATTACATTTTTCCTCCAATTCCTCGAAGTACCCGATTAATTTTTCTCTATTCTCATAAACGACGTTAACCATCCGGATCAGGGTGTCTACCAAATAATTGAATAATATCTTACTATCATAACCATTTGGCACTGGTTTGAAATATCAGTTGTCTCATCACTCTGAATTGCTAAAAAATCACTATTATTAATTTGCTCTTTAATTTCTTGCCGACATACTGCAAGCATACTTTCCAGGATCAGGATATTCATTTTGCCCACTTTTAGATGTACCTTTGAAAACAGTTGCTTTATCCAAACGTTCTTTTAAAATTGCATTCAATAAGTCCAGCAAAATCCCACAGTTTTCAGATTCCTCCTTTTCATCGTGTCCCCTTAATGCTAGTTCCAATTTTCCACAAAATTTGATACAGTTTATAATTTTCTTTAAAATGTACCTATTTTTGGTCACCTGTTCGTTGTGTTTTATAATACACTTGCGTGCATAGAAATCGGCCCACTGTAAACTTTTGACTTTAGCTATTAGTCGAGTCAATAAAGCGGAAAAATCGTCAAAACTTCTAAACCCGCAAAAACAGAACCGATTTTGATGAATTTTTTTTTTAAATGTTTGTTATGCTAAATTATTCAAAATCAGAAACATTTCAGCTGGCGCTATCAATTATTTATATTGTTTAAATAATTAAAAAAAAATTTTTTTTTAACAATTTTTTATTCGATGAAATTTTAACTAGAAGTGACTAATTTTGAAAATTTAGTATATTAAATAATTTTTGAATTAAAAAGTTTTAAATTTTCCATTGAAAAATGTTAATTATTCAATCATTCGGATGCAAGAATTGAATTCTAAACTTGAAATTTTTGAAAACACTTCGTATAATTTGAGGTTTTTATATATTATGTCCGGTTTTCGATGAAAAAATTTGACTGGGGTATGGAATAAATGAATCTTCACTGAATTTGAGCATAATGGAACAACTGCTTTTAGTGTTGGCAGTCCTCTTGTCACTTGTGTAAGTTTTTCTACATTTTTACTCGAAGTACTTGGTGTATCTGAACTCTCTTGTTCTTTGCAAATGCAACAACAATTAACTGTAGAATCTACAGTATCTTGTTGCTGTTGCTGTATCATATAAAAAAATGTTGGGAAATGTTTTTAACACGTATGATTTTAAATATGAGGATCAAATTCAAAGGGAAATAGAGCTGTAAGACAGAAAATGTATTTCTAATAATTTAAAAAGATTTCATTACATTCAAAGAATAATTTAACACAAATTGTTTTAGCAAATAATCTTAGCGACGACAATGACGCGCGGAAAATCCATTGAAAAAAGTACCGTAGAATTAAAAATATTACACTTAAAGGGCTAAAATTTTTAGAATCGTTAAATCAATATGTTTCAAATAAGCTAACAAAATTTAGTTAAGATTGAGTACTTATTTATTAAACGGGAAACACTTTTTAACTTACATACAACACAAGCGAGTTTGTCGTAGTCACCAAAATTACAAAAAAAATATGATTTTACAGCATATAAATGTATAATAATAACTGTAATAATGTAATATAAATGTAACATGATAATAAGAATAATAATTCGATTCTTCAAAATACATAAACAAACTTAAAAGCAAATGTAATCCAATTATTTTCAATACAAACCAAGAATACATGACAGATAATTACTTTTTCCATCGTGTTTGTACTTGTATCTTTGCACTTTTTTCTGAATTTTAATCAATAATTCAGTTCTCTTCAACAATTTTCACTAATATTTTCAATATTTAATGTTAAAAACTTCTTTTATCATATTAATAACCTCAAAACACATGCGTTCACTCCGAAAATCATGGTGAAACATCTGGAGTTTGACCTGGAATTCCCCTACCTGTGATACAAAAGGTCAATTTCTTGTGCCTGTTTATATATTCTCATAAAAGTATTGATTTTTTAAGGTGAAAATATATATATGTCTATATTTTGTATATTATATTCTTGCATCCGAATGATTGAATAATTAACATTTTAAATGGAAATTTTGAAACTTTTTTATTCAAAAATTATTTATTATACTAAATTTTCAAAATTAGTCACTTCTAGTTAAAATTCCATCGAAGAAAAAATTTTTTTAATAATTTTTTTTTTATGTTTAAACAATATAAATAGTTGATAGCGCCAGTTGGAATGTTTCTGATTTTGAATAATTTAATATAAGAAACAATTTAAAAAAAAATCATCAAAATCGGTTCTGTTTTTGTGGGTTTAGAAGTAAAAACCTTCATTGACTCGACTATATGTTTTTTTTAGAAACTATTCATCAAATCAAAAAAAATATGCTGTTTGAAACACAATCTAATATGCTTGAATATAAGTTTAAATTTATCAAGAGTGCTTATCAAGAGTGCTTATCGTTTATATGCGTAGCAACCGCTAAACAAATAATAGTATATTATACACGAGGATAATGTTTGCAACACGAGCGAGCTTGCGAGCGAGTTTTGCAATTATCCGAGGTAATAGTAGCCATTATAACGAGTCGTATACTATACTTTATCCACGATCACAAATACGAAGAATTTTTAATTAAAATTTATCGACGACTTGTCAATAATCTGTCAATTAGGATTAGAAACATAACCTATAATCTGTCAATTAGGATTAGAAACATAACCTATTTCCTTCATTATACACCATAGACAACTTTGAATATAAAGCTAACAGGAATGAGGATATACAAAATATACGTGAGACCAAGATAGATGATGCAAATGGCGGCTGAATGTTTCCGGTATGTCAGTGGCGTACCTTTTAGAATGAATACGGGATATGCAAACCTTTGCATATAAAATATTCAAAGACGTAAACTGACAAAAAAATGTAGTAAAAGTATGAATGAACAAAAATTAGAAGCTGCAAGAAATAAAATATTATAATACTGACGGTTAAAACAGTTTTTTAAATATATATTTTGCAAAGTGCCAATTTATATAAAATACGTGATGATGATATTCACTCGTGACCTTTCTTTGACATTGAAATTATAACATCGAATTGTTCTTAAATATTATTCGTAATGAACGTAGTTACATTAAATGAAGGCAAATACTTACTTATGGAAAGTTATTCCTAAATTTTTATTTGTCCTTGTTGGAGAAAAACCACAAACAGCACAACTAACCTATTATTTGTCAGCTGTCAGCCGTCGCACTTTTTGTATGGCTACTAAAACCAACTAAAACGATACCCTCCTTCCTGTAGCTTTATATTCAAAGATAGATAATGATGTTACCATGACACCTTGAATAATCATTATACACTGGTGGCAGTGTATAATGGATAGCATTATGAGTGACCAAACACATGAATAATTGACAGCTTATTAAGTAGTCGTGGATAAAACGTATTTATGTGGTGGTTATAACGAGAATAACAAACTTTAGAAAGATTGAAATTATGGCCTTTGCAATTGAAATTTGCACATTATTCGTTTTTCATAATTCGATTAGTTTTCAAGTGTGTTAGTGTAATGCACACTACACCGGAAAAAGCCGCCCAAGTGCAACAACAGCTCCGTGAAATACGAGGAGTGGCTATTAGTCAGTGGACAGTAAGACGAAGACTGCAGGAAAGTAACCTGACCCCTAAAATGCCTGCGATTGGTCCAAAACTTACCCCAGCTCATCGTCAAGCACGCCTGCGTTTTGCACGGGATCATCTGAATTGGGCAGTGGAACAGTGGGGGCCTGTTCTGTTCTCAGATGAGACCAGGATATGCCTCTATGGTAGCGACCGAAGAAGAAAAGTGTACCGGAGAACAAGAGAGCGATTTGCAGAATGCTGCATTGAAGACCGGATTGCTTATGGAGATGGTTCCTGCATGATCTGGGGTGCAATTTCTATGGGAGCACGAACCGACCCTGCTTTCATCCGGGGCGTGGTAAAGGGAGAGGAGGTTTAACGGGTGCTAGGTACATCGAGGAGATTTTAGCAGTTCATGTGGTACCTTACGTCGACTACATTGGAGCCGAATTTCTTTTTATGCATGACAATGCGAGGCCGCACACCGCAAGAATCGTGCAAGATTACATGACAGAAGTCGGTTTTCGGGATTTCGGGTTAAGGAGTGGTCAGCATGCAGTCCCGACCGGAAAGGGACAGTTAGGCGCGCATCTTTAGGCGCGCATCTTTAGACGCGAGTTTTTAGACGCTGCACCATTAGGCGCGGACGTCATTGGCCGCAGGGACGTTTAGACGCGAACACTTTAGACGCCGAACCTTTAGGCGCTGGAAACTTTTATACTGATATTTACCATCTAGCGTTAAGTCAGTCTTATAAGGAAAAGACGATGGGCCATATTCATAAACAGTATTTAAAGTTAGTAGGGGTTTAGTAGCTACTAAACCAATATAATTAATATATGTTGCTATAGCAATTAGTAACATCTAACTTTAAACACTGTTTATGAATATGGCTCGATATGTTTAAAATGGTTAAAAAAAATAGTAATCAGGGATAGTTACCTTGCATCAAGAAGCATAATTAAATCATACTTAAAACCATCTTTACCTGTAAGTTCTATGTATATATTTTGTAAAACGTTTTATTAAAAGATAAAAACCAAGGTAGAAAAAATTCTGACTCATTTATTTTGTTTGTAGTTATTTATAATATACCTGCATGTTATAAATGCGCATGTTCTTTTGGAACAAAAGATATTGAAATTTTGCAGGTCTTTGCAGATATCAAAAACGTGGTAGGGTTTCTCAATATTATCGATAAATAATATAAACTGAGAAAAATTTTGATTCAATGTGGTAAACTGGAATTCTTTCGTTTTAATAATGACAATTAGCATCTTTACAAAATTAAACAAAGTCATCTAAAAGCACTTAAACAAAATTACTACCAGTAAATATGCTCTTGTTATTTTATTTATTATGACAATTTTTAAAATTCAATCAATTAGAGAAGCGTTTCTTGTTGCGCTGAATAATTTCTCATACTTTTTAATAAAAATGTGGAGCATGGACGTAAAAATAGATTTTGTAACCTTAACAACTGAGTACAATAAAATTGTTGAGTGCAGCGAGAAATGCATCTGTAAATAATAAAATCGATAGAAAAAGTACGAAACTTAAAAGAAAATAAATAAACTTTAACTTGAAAACTATCTGGAATTTAAGTAATTTAGAATTTAGTTTAAATTTAGGAGAATGGTTTAAAACATTGCAGTTATTTATAGTTAGTCAATAATAGCATTTCAAGAAAGACGAATGTCTGCCTCCAAGAAAATAAATTAAGATCATAGGAATACTTTAGGGCAACTGCATTTATTGGAGGCTCAGGGTCAAAGCTGTTTGTAGCTTTCATTCTCAAACGGATGTCCATTCTTATTGGGATAACTGTTAACTAATAATGACAGTGAAATAAAAAAGAGGGATGACCGGAATTCAATAAATCTGTCAAAATATATTTGTCCAGATTTTAACCCACTTGTGTATCTAAACAAAATCTTCCAACTTGACGTTTGGGTGCGAATTATTCAAAAACAGCAAATATTTCGAAATAAAACTACACATTTGCTTTTTAATTACTATTTTCTAACACGTTCTATAAGCATGCGTTTAAAGCACTTTTTATCATCACTGAAAAATAAAAACATATAATATAATTTCAGCAATTAGACAAGAGAAAGAAAAATAGAAAAACTTCAGAAAGTTACCTATTTTATAAAGTTTTTATACTAATAGTTGAAAGAATAACAACTAATATAACTATTAGAATTTATGTAAACACTTATATTTACTAATATTGTTAATAATTGTTGTTTTATAGTCTCACCATTTTGCAGTTTTACAATATTTCTCAAAACGTATGCAAAACGAAAAACATTTTTTATTTAATTTTCAAGCTGCTTGATTGATAAGAAGTTTGTGTATCCTTTGAAATTTAAAAAATTCGAAAAATTTAAATTAATAAGAGTAAACTATCTTTATCTTTCAAAACTGAAAAATATTCTAGTACTATTTAGAATGTAAACTCTAAAATCAAGTTATATTAATTTTTAATTTTAATAATAAATATCGTAATTCGAATAATAATTTACTTAATTTTTTTTATACTTAATTTTTTTGCCCAATGTAACATGTTTGGTTCTATGGAACATATTTGTAACTAGTTAAATTTAAATCAGTTTTTATACCTTTATAATTAAGAAGAGAATCTTTTATTATAAAGCAATTTAGTTTCAAATACGCTTCCAACGTTCAGAAGGTACAATTTAAAACAGATCGTATAGCTTTTAATGCCTGGCGTCTAACCGTCCCCACGCCAAAAAACGCCGGCGTCTAAACGTCCCCGCGCCTAAAGGTTCCTGCGCCTAAAATGCCGGCGGTTAATAGCTCGCGCCGTATGGTGCGCGCCTAAAGATGCGCGCCTAAACGTCCTAGACCGACATCAAACACTCCACACCCGACGCCAATTGTAACGGTTTTAAAACGTTTATTTAAAACTTCGGTTCGTGGTGTGAATTATTTATTAACAAATATTAAAATTATTAAACAACGAAGAAACACGAAATAACAACTTAACACTAAAACACAACACTAATATTAATTCTAATACAAAAAACTAACTAGGTAGTTTATTTAACAAGTATTTATTTCGACGCACATTTATATTCACGTATTATTGTTCGCTTATTATGTTCCCGGTAAAACTAAACTATGTTCGTTGGATCGCGCCTATTATATCCGCTTCGTTATTTGAGAACTATCCAATTCCAGATAAGCCTAGTTTATTCTACGCGCGCCTAGAAATATCGATCGCGCTGAGAAACTGCTATTGGCAGCTCACGCACGACCGCGCACGTGTTAACCGAGACAGGTCGACAAGTGGCGAGTCTCGCTACAGTACCATTATCTCGCTATCGATGTTGGTCCGCGTTCCAGTCTTCTGGTTTTTTAGTATTCCAGTAAAGATACATTTCACCAGGTAATGGTTTTATTGGTGGAGTACTTATAAAGTTACTATTATCAGCATTTATTAATATATTCAAATATTTTTCTACACTTAAACTGTTTTCTAACACCTCAGCAACCTTTAAATCTTTTGTTTAGACTACAGTAGCAATTCCAAATAAATTGGATGTATTTATATAATTTAAAAATTTGTTAGAGGCAAGCGCATATTGTGTTACAGCATTGAATAAGAAGATATCGGCAGAAGAACTCGTTTTTGAAACTTTAAATTAATTTGAGTGGTGTCCACTCTGTGGCTTTCTAGCGGAGACTATAAATTTGGGGAAACTCCTAGGTCAGCGATTTTCAAACAATTGTACGCGTACCAATGGTGGTACGCACTGGACTTACAGGAGTACGCTAAATTTAAATAATTTGAACCTAATTTATGCTTAAAACTAAGTAACATATTTAGAACCTGATACTAAAAAACTGATTTTGCAAAGCAAGCTCAAAATTCTCATTAATTTTAATTAAAAATCTTTTATAATATTTTGATTATTTTTTATTAGCTTGGTGGCACTACGGAAAGGCCTTGACCTGCATACTTTTCCGAGACCGCTCAAGAGTAAGGGGTGTTTTTGGGGGTCGATCGACTTGAAACTTTGGTGGCAACACTTTTATGATGTTCGGATAATATATTTGTAATATCAACGTGGTGGCAGTACGGAAAGGCCTGGGCCTGCAAAATCTTCCGAAATTGATCAAGAGTAAAAGGGTGTTTTTAGGGGTGGATCGACTTGAAACTTTGGTGGCAACACTTTTATGATGTTCGGATAATATATTTGTAATATCAACGTGGTGGCACTACGGAAAGGCCTTGGCCTGCAAAATCTTCCGAAATTGATCAAGAGTAAAGGGGTGTTTTTAGGGGTGGATCGACTTGAAACTTTGGTGGCAACACTTTTATGATGTTCGGATAATATATTTGTAATATCAACGTGGTGGCAGTACGGAAAGGCCTTGGCCTGCAAAATCTTCCGAAATTGATCAAGAGTAAAGGGGTGGTTTTTGGGGGTGGATCGACTTGAAACTTTGGTCGCAACACTTTTATGATGTTCTGATAATATATTTACAATATCAACGTGGTGGCACTACCGAAACGCCTTGGCCTGCAAAATCTTCCGAAATTTCTCAAGAGTAAAGGGGTGGTTTTTGGGGGTGGATCGACTTGAAACTTTGGTGGCAACACTTTTATGATGTTCTGATAATATATTTGTAATATCAAAGTGGTGGCACTACGGAAAGGCCTTGGCCTGCAAGGCTAATAGTTGGTCAGCAAATTAGGCATTCCCCTTCTACACTAACCTCATATTGATCATTCGTTTCATTATCATCACTGTCCTCATATTGATCATTCATTTCACTATCATTACTGTTATTGCACTCACTTGAAGGAATATATTCACTATCGCTTAATTCAAAATCAATTGCTTGATCTAGAACCGAAGTTTCGTTTTCCTGCTCATGCAGTGGCGGTTCAATAACTGCAGTGAGTTCTGTATACACTTTTTCCACATCGGTGCCTGTATCTAAATAAGAATAATACTTGTATTAGTATCACAAACAGGAAAATTAGGGCATTTAATTAATCAACAAAATACTTGCCCCGTAAACATGAGGCTCTACTTGGCACAGCAACATCGAAAGAACCTGTATTGGTATTTTCACTGTTTTTGTACTCAGTTCGAGGGAAATTCTTTAAAGAGTTGCCTTCAATGGCTTTCAAGACCATAAGCTTACCCCGTGACAACATGTTTATTGATTAAATTACCGTATTAAACGTCAAAACACAAAATTAATAGCAGCGTGACTTGACAGATGCTCGACTGTTGACAGTAATATTTAGGTTATGTTGTGGGTGCTATGAAGGTGCTAATTTTTTAAACAAGTTACGAAAATCACAAGTTGGTTATTATACAATAGATAAAGGTGTTATGTGCCCTTAACACCTTCTTCCGTTCTAGCGTATGTCAACCTTGTAACATAGCACCTTTATCCACTATTTATCTCGGTTAATACAGCAGATATCAACTCCAAATAGGTGCCAAAAGTTGTAAAATAACATAACACCTTCATTCAATACAAAACCCGCGTTTTTTTAAAAATGCGACATAAAAACACCTTCATCCACTCACCACTTCAATTACAATTGATATTTTTAAAAAGGCATTGTCAACTTATGCAACATATTTAGTAAATATCAAAATACGTTAGTTAAAATACTCGTAAAAGTACCGGAATTGGTAGAATTTCAATATCTTTGATAATAACCACAATAAAACCAAAATAAAATTCAGATCCTACGTACGTGACGTCACGAGTGTCGACAACATAACCTAAATTTAGCGTTGTACTTGTAGCTATGCTAGGTTTTAATTGTATTAAATGTCTGTGTTTGCCTGTTTAGACAATGTTTGCTTGTTTAATTGCATTTGCTTCTTTAAAGAGGCATCTCACGTTAGAGCTCTTACCGGCGACCGACGTAGTTGACGTCATAGCTTAAACTTTTAGCTTCCATAACACGGTAACGAATTAAAATTCGGCCAAAAAATTTTGCAAAGATGCAATACTCAGTTTACTCAATCAAATTACAAAATAAAAAAAAATCGACTTTTCATAAGTTGACAAATAATGCCTTTAATAAACTTTAATGATTCAAATGACACAAAACACCAATAATAATAATCTAGCCGTCACAACAACATCACTCTGGAAACAAATTTATTTGACTTTGACATTTTCTAAATTTTAGTTTTTACCTTCTTACGCTTTTAACGTATACTAATCAAAATTCTTTGTTTAATATTTCACAACATGAAAAGATCCAGTAGCGAGGGGAGCGAGGGGAGTGGGCCTCCTTGTAAAAGAAGTCGGGACGGGGAGACGTCCGAAACGTCTGATTCCGTCGATTCCGATGAGAGCGAACAGGAAAATCCAATCAGAGACGACCGCGGGAGGTTTCGGGCCAGAACAAGGTAAGTCACTTTTAAATTTCATTTTATTTTTTCGTAAAAATTGTGTGAACATATGTTTCGTTTTCTTAAAATTAAACAATATACCTATATTATTTTAGAACATCATCGGCCCAAACCGTTGCAACCACTGAGGATTAGTTTAGGTAGGTACATTTATATTAGAGAATTTGATTTTATTGTTGAAACCACGAAAGATGAACCCTGCCTCATCAATGCTATCCGTATGATATAAGATTTTACTTGCTATTATCTGTTCACTGACCTCGCGGACACTAGATTTATGTTGGCATGCACTGAACAATTGGTACAGATAATTTGCTCTGTCCTATTTAAACAATGGACTTTCACTTTTTTCTTAATTATAGGCAGGGCAAGTAACTGCTACCCCTGTCCAAGGTACCAAGGAATGGCACCAATCTGTTACCCCAGATCTGCGAAATCATTTGGTTCATAAACTAGTTCAAGCAATTTTTCCTACTCCAGATCCTCAAGCAATGTTAGATAAACGTATGCATAACCTTGTGGCATATGCACGAAAAGTGGAGGGCGACATGTATGAAATGGCCAATTTACGTTCCGAGTACTACCACTTGCTAGCAGAAAAGATTTATAAGATTCAAAAAGAATTAGAAGAGAAAAGACAAAAACGAAAAGAGCAGCAACTACAACAGCAGCAACAACAAGTACAGCAACAACCAGAATTAAGACCTGGTTTACCTGGTATAGTTCCTGTTCCTAGACTTCCTGCTAGACAGCAACCTGTCTTACGAAGTAATTCACCAGCATCTCTTATGGGACTTACGGGTGTTATAAATCCAAGTGGTAATCGAATGATGTTTCCTGGTCAAAATGCATCTCAGAATGCTCAGCAAAATGTGGTAGGGTTACCAGGACCTAGTCCTACAGCAGCTAATAATCCCAGTTTATCTCCGTTTGGGCAACCCATGTCACAACAAAGTGTTACACCTGCAGGTACTTCTACAGCTCAGTTTACTACAACAAATGGTCCAAATTTACCATCAACATCTCCTGCAAGTACCCAGCCTCAGATTAATAATGAGGTTGCAAAACGTCTCGCGCCTTCACCTTCAGCGTTTGGTCTTCAACAATCTAGTGCTCCTGCTCCGTCACAAATTAGTAATACTAATACCACAAGGTTACCTAATTCATCGGCTCGAGAACAGCTGACGCGGCGATGATGTCATTGCATAGTTTCTTACACAGCGATGATGTCATTGCGTAGTTTGTTACATTATTATTATTGTTATTGTTAAACAGCTCCTGCGAATCCACCTCAAACTACACAGTGACCAAATCCTTCTGCATCAGATATGAGAAGGGCTTATGATGCTCTTGGTATCCAGTGTCCTACGACAGGAGCTACAGGTCCTACACCACCAGGACTTTTGCCTAATGCCCAACCACGACCTGGTTTGCGATTACCGCTCCCTGGAGCACCTACAATGTCGAATCTTTCAGCTAATATGGGGGGTGTTAGAGTTCTGGCACCACCCCAAGGTCAAGCGGCGCCAAATGTGAGTCTACCTCTTGGTAGTGGCCCTAGCTCAACTTCTACACCTAGTTCGGCTGCTCAAGTAGCTGCCAACATTCAACAGAGCGTTTCTAATGTACAACAGTTGTTTGGTGTTGGACCTGGTGATTTACAAGGACAGCAAGGTGTGGTAAGTTTCGACAGTTTTTTTCTTTCATTGTCGTTTGGAAATGACGCTTATTCGAAAATTCTTGCCTATTGAATATGTAGAAAACAGTAGCTTATAACCTGCAAACAGAATTTTTGATATCTTACCAAATTAAATGCGTCCTATAAATATGCTTTTACATACAAAACCTAGAAGAACTAAATAAGCATGGTTGTGTGAATCCTTTGAATATTCTAATGAAACCGAACTCCCAAATTCAGTAATAAAAAAATATTGTTCTTAAATTTAGCACTAAATTTCTGAGTTTAAAAGCATTAGCACTCTTTAGAAAAAAGTGTTATTAGGTAATTCAATTTAAATACAAAGATGACACTTTTCCACTATGTAATTTTGAATTCAGAATAATGTTTAGCTAAAATTTTGGATTATTTAGATTCCTATAAAACTTGCAATTATTATTTAAACAATGGACTTTCACTTTTTTCTTAATTATAGGCAGGGCAAGTAACTGCTACCCCTGTCCAAGGTACCAAGGAATGGCACCAATCTGTTACCCCAGATCTGCGAAATCATTTGGTTCATAAACTAGTTCAAGCAATTTTTCCTACTCCAGATCCTCAAGCAATGTTAGATAAACGTATGCATAACCTTGTGGCATATGCACGAAAAGTGGAGGGCGACATGTATGAAATGGCCAATTCACGTTCCGAGTACTACCACTTGCTAGCAGAAAAGATTTATAAGATTCAAAAAGAATTAGAAGAGAAAAGACAAAAACGAAAAGAGCAGCAACTACAACAGCAGCAACAACAAGTACAGCAACAACCAGAATTAAGACCTGGTTTACCTGGTATAGTTCCTGTTCCTAGACTTCCTGCTAGACAGCAACCTGTCTTACGAAGTAATTCACCAGCATCTCTTATGGGACTTACGGGTGTTATAAATCCAAGTGGTAATCGAATGATGTTTCCTGGTCAAAATGCATCTCAGAATGCTCAGCAAAATGTGGTAGGGTTACCAGGACCTAGTCCTACAGCAGCTAATAATCCCAGTTTATCTCCGTTTGGGCAACCCATGTCACAACAAAGTGTTACACCTGCAGGTACTTCTACAGCTCAGTTTACTACAACAAATGGTCCAAATTTACCATCAACATCTCCTGCAAGTACCCAGCCTCAGATTAATAATGAGGTTGCAAAACGTCTCGCGCCTTCACCTTCAGCGTTTGGTCTTCAACAATCTAGTGCTCCTGCTCCGTCACAAATTAGTAATACTAATACCACAAGGTTACCTAATTCATCGGCTCGAGAACAGCTGACGCGGCGATGATGTCATTGCATAGTTTCTTACACAGCGATGATGTCATTGCGTAGTTTGTTACATTATTATTATTGTTATTGTTAAACAGCTCCTGCGAATCCACCTCAAACTACACAGTGACCAAATCCTTCTGCATCAGATATGAGAAGGGCTTATGATGCTCTTGGTATCCAGTGTCCTACGACAGGAGCTACAGGTCCTACACCACCAGGACTTTTGCCTAATGCCCAACCACGACCTGGTTTGCGATTACCGCTCCCTGGAGCACCTACAATGTCGAATCTTTCAGCTAATATGGGGGGTGTTAGAGTTCTGGCACCACCCCAAGGTCAAGCGGCGCCAAATGTGAGTCTACCTCTTGGTAGTGGCCCTAGCTCAACTTCTACACCTAGTTCGGCTGCTCAAGTAGCTGCCAACATTCAACAGAGCGTTTCTAATGTACAACAGTTGTTTGGTGTTGGACCTGGTGATTTACAAGGACAGCAAGGTGTGGTAAGTTTCGACAGTTTTTTTCTTTCATTGTCGTTTGGAAATGACGCTTATTCGAAAATTCTTGCCTATTGAATATGTAGAAAACAGTAGCTTATAACCTGCAAACAGAATTTTTGATATCTTACCAAATTAAATGCGTCCTATAAATATGCTTTTACATACAAAACCTAGAAGAACTAAATAAGCATGGTTGTGTGAATCCTTTGAATATTCTAATGAAACCGAACTCCCAAATTCAGTAATAAAAAAATATTGTTCTTAAATTTAGCACTAAATTTCTGAGTTTAAAAGCATTAGCACTCTTTAGAAAAAAGTGTTATTAGGTAATTCAATTTAAATACAAAGATGACACTTTTCCACTATGTAATTTTGAATTCAGAATAATGTTTAGCTAAAATTTTGGATTATTTAGATTCCTATAAAACTTGCAATTATTATTTAAACAATGGACTTTCACTTTTTTCTTAATTATAGGCAGGGCAAGTAACTGCTACCCCTGTCCAAGGTACCAAGGAATGGCACCAATCTGTTACCCCAGATCTGCGAAATCATTTGGTTCATAAACTAGTTCAAGCAATTTTTCCTACTCCAGATCCTCAAGCAATGTTAGATAAACGTATGCATAACCTTGTGGCATATGCACGAAAAGTGGAGGGCGACATGTATGAAATGGCCAATTCACGTTCCGAGTACTACCACTTGCTAGCAGAAAAGATTTATAAGATTCAAAAAGAATTAGAAGAGAAAAGACAAAAACGAAAAGAGCAGCAACTACAACAGCAGCAACAACAAGTACAGCAACAACCAGAATTAAGACCTGGTTTACCTGGTATAGTTCCTGTTCCTAGACTTCCTGCTAGACAGCAACCTGTCTTACGAAGTAATTCACCAGCATCTCTTATGGGACTTACGGGTGTTATAAATCCAAGTGGTAATCGAATGATGTTTCCTGGTCAAAATGCATCTCAGAATGCTCAGCAAAATGTGGTAGGGTTACCAGGACCTAGTCCTACAGCAGCTAATAATCCCAGTTTATCTCCGTTTGGGCAACCCATGTCACAACAAAGTGTTACACCTGCAGGTACTTCTACAGCTCAGTTTACTACAACAAATGGTCCAAATTTACCATCAACATCTCCTGCAAGTACCCAGCCTCAGATTAATAATGAGGTTGCAAAACGTCTCGCGCCTTCACCTTCAGCGTTTGGTCTTCAACAATCTAGTGCTCCTGCTCCGTCACAAATTAGTAATACTAATACCACAAGGTTACCTAATTCATCACCATCTCTTGTTTCAACTTCTGTGTCGCATACTGCAATGGGACCTACTTCAGTAAATTCATCAAGAGGACCTTCACCAGCACCTGCTACACCGGTCGTTTCTTCACCTTCAACAGTTGCTAGTTTAGGTAATTGTTCTTTTTTTTTATACAACCAATTCGTAACTCATGTTAAGTAAATAATGGAAAAATAATGATATTAACGGTATATTTTTGACATACAGGTAAAGGTATGAGTAGTTCTGAAAGAGCGGCACTCAATAATAGTAGTATACACCGGTCTTCTATGTCATCACAAATGGCGGCAATTACAGCAGCACATGAAAAAGATGAAGAACTATCACCGCCTCAGTCTGGTGGAATAAAAGGGAAATTAGATACCATCAAATCAGAGGATACTGCTATGGAAATCAAACAAGAAGAACTAGAATCAGGTACAACAGAAGGTGGAAAAGGAATAAAGACTGAAATTAAACATGAGATTAAAACCGAACCTATGGATGATTCTGATATTAAAGAAGAAGTTCGTATCAAAGAAGAACCTCCTAGTACACCTGATAGTTCTGCAGATATTAAACCAACCCCTGCATCGTTAGAATTGGTTCAACTGCCTAATATAGATAAAAAACGAATATGCAGTAAGTACCTGTTCATTATAAGTTTTTGAAAATAAATTATCTAAATTTAAAGGAAATATGTATTTGCAGTATAGTCCATCCGTCAGGTAGTTTAAGGTGGAATTAACTCGGGAAGTTTTGATATTTGGTATAATTCTAGACTTAAGTGTCTAGTACAAAGATTCACATTTTGCACAAAGAATGCGCTGCCGCTATCGCCGCCATATTGCCAAGATGGCCACCAAAAACAGTTTTTTTGAAATATCTCCATTTTCGTACGCTCTACAATCAAAATACTTATAACCAACATTAAAGAGGAGAAAATTTTCTATAGAACATGTCATGTGTATGTTTTCTCTAAAATGAACGGTTTAGGTACAGCAGTCGCGTGAAGTTGAAAATGTTGGTTTAGTTTTGACTAAGGGCGTACGCCATCACCGATTTTTCGAAATTTATGTGTTTTAGAATTGCCGAGAGCTATTCATGTAAAACCTTTGTGCAATTTCATCTTAAGGCAGTGGCGTAGCTTTCGTTTCTTATGAACATCCAATTATAACTGTCAAAAATTAACAATGACAATAATGTACTTGTTTCCACACCACCCATGAGGTAAAGTACTCGGCGCGTTTTTTTTATGTGGTTTCCCTTTTATATTAGGCCTACTCCACAACAGCAGATTTATTAAACCCTTTTTCGTTTAAATATGCCTGATGGACCTGGTTCGTTAATATTACGAGTATTTTCAACGGTATTTGTAGTTTCTGTTTCGGAATCAACGTCGCTTTTCTCTAATCCATCGGATTCACCGATTTTCTCATTTGATATAATGATGTCAAGAGGCAAGTCTAAGTCTTCATCTTCATCGGATTCTTCAAATATGTCTTGTATGACATTTTCACAAGATTTTCCATTACAGAAACAGCAAATGACAGAACATTTTAAACCTGCCTTTCTGCAACCGCACGCTTTTCCACATCCCGTTTTACACTTGCATGACAAGAAAGTAAGTAGTGTTTTAGGAGCAGGATCCTTTAAAGTGGTTACTGGGGTGATTCCAGTTTGAGTTTTCTTCCAACCCCATTCTTCGGCCTTTTTTGAGAAGCCATACCATCGTTGGACTTGGTGGTAAGTTCTCAATGAATGCTGTCTTGCAGCTGCGCTTGTGGGTGGTAAAGAAGCTAAATTAAATTTACTTTTTGTTAGCGACTTCAAAAAACACTGATAGAGATATTTATCCAGAGAATTATTCTCTTTGTTTTTAGAGCCATATAGCGCAAGAAGAAATCTTCCTCCTGCATCAGCAACCTCTTCGGCAAACGCAATTTCCTTTTTAAATATTTGAATAGGATCATGTAAATATGTATGTTTTTCTAGAACAGTTAAAAATTTCATCTTTCCTTGCTTAAATAAGGCTGAAGTTGTATCGCACCCACTAAATGCATGGAGGAATAAGATATTGTTTTTAACTGTTTCGTCGGCTTGTAAACTATGCGACGAGTAAATACGTTGCACTGTTTTTCCTTTTTCAGGCTTCAGTAGGTATATATTTTTATGGGAGTTGCACAATGCTGTCAAAAGAACGAGGAGATCGACATCTTCTCCAACAATAATTGCATACTCATATGAAGATGACATTTCGATGGCTGTATTTACTATTAATTGGTCTGCATCTTCTGTAGCCTGAATCACAGTCAACTGCGCGTCTTCGAATTTATTTTTCAAGATGGATATAAAGCGACCTTTGTTTGCGTCGTTTGATAAGAAATTCGTCTGTACAACTGTGGGGATCATAAATTCGTCAAACAAAACATCTGCTGTAATATTTTTTCGTGATCGTCGGAGTCGTTCTGCGCTTTTCGTGCTCTTTTCTGCTGCACTTATGGGAAAGCCGTCGAAAACAATTATTACATTTGATTGATAGTGTCTTTTTACATACTCTATATAACTGGTACAAATCGAACCAAATGTTTCATGTCGGTTCCAAACAACTCTATGCAGCAGGTATCCACCGTCAATTATGTAAACTTTATTGGTTCCAAAATCATATTCTGTAACTGGCAAAAAAACTTTGTACAATAGAGACTTAGCAGTTTTTCGCAGTCCGTCTTCAGAAAACAAGGACAAGGGGTACGGAGCCAATTCATACTGCAGATGCTGTTCAAGCTCCTCGTCCGTTTGTTTTGCAACACAAAGTCTTTGGAAAATAAGTAATGGGTCAACACATGTTTGTGTAATAAAATTTGCATCCTATTATTGGATCAACGATCTGTTGGATAGCAATAAACAAATAAATAAATAAATAAATAAATTGGTACTACAGTTTCATAAATCTTGATGCTTGAGTTCATTGCTCCCAGGGGAAGTACTTTGTCTTTGCGTCTCAATACTACATCGCCAAAGTTTTTCCCAATCATATTATTTATCCCAACTTTACCAATTTCTTGCGCCTTAAAACAGTTTATTGTTTGATCTCCAATAACTCCTGAGGAAATAGACATTATTTCATTTACGTCTGGGAAAGGGGGGTGTTGCGTAAGCCAAGCCAACAGCTTTTGCACATCATTATTGTCTCGAATAATACGTGAACTTCTCATGTCCACATGTTGTTCTGTAGATGCAAAAGAAACATTGCAAAATCTTTCAATCTCATCACATACGTTGTGCAAATACACCGTTCCCAATGTCCACATTGTCAAAACGCTATCCGTGATTCCTCGTCCATGAGTAAGCCCGCCAATAGATTTCATCGTCCTCATTAACGTTTGTTCAATGGTCATATCTGACCAAATACCAGACCAAAACTTTTTGGTGCGCCTGATTGTGAAGAAACCGTCTGTTGTAAATTTATTGTACTCATCTGAGGTCATTTTGTCTTTTAAGGATAACATATCTTGCAAATATAAATGACACGATTTTGTATAATTATGATGGCCGCTTGCGTGGAAATAAGGCAGCATTTTCTGGGCAGATTCTAGGTGAAGTTGCCAATTACCCATTCTCTCTGCTTCTATAAACTGCTTTACCAAAGTTACCATGCGAAAATATTGCACCCACAGTTTCGTGGTAGGTCCAAACAAGTACATTATTGTCATTGTTAATTTTTGACAGTTATAATTGGATGTTCATAAGAAACGAAAGCTACGCCACTGCCTTAAGATGAAATTGCACAAAGGTTTTACATGAATAGCTCTCGGCAATTCTAAAACACATAAAATTCGAAAAATCGGTGATGGCGTACGCCCTTAGTCAAAACTAAACCAACATTTTCAACTTCACGCGACTGCTGTACCTAAACCGTTCATTTTAGAGAAAACATACACATGACATGTTCTATAGAAAATTTTCTCCTCTTTAATGTTGGTTATAAGTATTTTGATTGTAGAGCGTACGAAAATGGAGATATTTCAAAAAAACTGTTTTTGGTGGCCATCTTGGCAATATGGCGGCGATAGCGGCAGCGCATTCTTTGTGCAAAATGTGAATCTTTGTACTAGACACTTAAGTCTAGAATTATACCAAATATCAAAACTTCCCGAGTTAATTCCTGGCCAAGCCTTTTTATACGACCTGACGGGTGGACTAGTATTTAAATCTGATGAATTGAGGCAAAAGTTAATGCCAACCTTAGAAAAATTATATAGACAGGATCCAGAAAGCATTCCCTTCAGACAACCGGTTGATCCTCAAACACTAGGTATCCCAGATTATTTTGACATTATTAAAAAACCAATGGACTTATCAACAATTAAAAGAAAACTTGATATTGGTCAATATTAGGATCCATGGGAATATGTAGATGATGTTTGGTTGATGTTTGACAATGCATGGCTTTATAATCGTAAAACCAGTAGGGTCTATCGTTACTGCACCAAGGTAAATAATTATTTGATTTCAGTGGAATAAAAATAGAATACATAATTTTTTAAATAACGACTAATGTTAATGCTATCTATGAAAGCGTTTTAAGCAAGTCTTTTATTTTAGTTATCTGAAGTTTTTGAACAAGAAATCGATCCAGTAATGCAATCCATGGGCTACTGTTGTGGTCGCAAGTATACTTTCAATCCTCAGGTACTGTGCTGTTATGGTAAACAACTTTGCACCATACCAAGGGACGCTAAATATTACAGCTACCAAAACAGGTACATTTTTGTAATTTTTTTTGCATGAAAAATTAAACTGATCACTTTGCTCATTATAACCTGGATAATTGTAGGATAGTTGGTTGTGTAAATTAAAAATGCATTGATTATTGTTGTCAGCATTTTCAACACTTTTTGCTTTATTTGTAATGATGTGCATGCTAAACTACTAAGTTACAATTAGGGCGTGGGACATGTCACTATAATGATACATTTTATCACGGGGAGTAATTATTTATATTGGCTTTTCAAAAACAAGATATTTTAAAATACTTAAAATCAAAATACAGTCGCTATAATATAGTGAATATATACAAATGAATTGTTCAAATTCAATTAAATTCTGTACAGCACTTTTATGTGTTGTAAACGAGTTAATGTATACACCACAAAAAAATCTGTACAGTAAAGAAGTTATGTTTTACTCTTATCGACATTTAATTTTTAGGTATAATAATTCAAATTTCATTATTAATTAATTTGGAAGAATTATGTATTATAAAACTTTATAAAGTACCAATAAAGAGAAGCAATCATAAGGTAGCCATTTAATGCACAATAGTCCAGTCAATAAAGGGATTGTAGAATGCATGGAGGGTGTCACAATTTTTGACTTCAGGGCTTTGTTTGGAGTCATTAGGAGGTAAACATACTAAAAGTCCCCAGACATAGGTGGTGAGCGAGGTGCAGGGGGGGACTGAGAAGGTCTCTTTTTTTGTTTTTTTTCTTATATCTGGAAGATGGTGCATCTTAGCAAAAAAGTCATTATATACAAAATCAAAGTTGATAAAATTTCCTACATTTTTGCGTTTTTAAGTTTTTTTCTATCTCCAACCGTTTATGAGAAATCCGCTATCAAAAATCGTTAATATTCGCAAGAAATATGTTGCCTCCCGTTTTTCGTTAAACTTTTCTCTCTAGCACCTCATCTCTTCGGTTTACAGAAAAATTCCCACAAAAGAAGTTGTACAGGATTAAATTTCCTTCAAAATGGTATATACTTTTTATATTTTTTTTTCGAAAATTAGCGATTTTTGATAGCGGATATCGCATAAACGGTTGGAGATATAAAAAAACTTTACCAACCAAAAATGTGGGAAATTTTGACACCTTTGATTTTGTATATAATAACTTTTTCGCTAAGACGCACCTTATTCAAGATATAATCAAAAAACCTAAAAAAGGGATCTTCTCGGTCCCCCCCTGCACCCCGCTCACCTCCTATGTCCGGGGACTTTTAGTATGTTTACCTCCTAACGACTCCAAACAAAGCCCTGAAGTCAAAAATTGTGACACCCTCCATGCATTCTACACCCCCCAATTGAGCGTTCGTTGACTGGACTACAAATTGAAAAAACCGGAAGTTGTTCAAAATGTTTTACTTGAACTTCAGTATAAGCTTTTGGCCACTACAGGGTTTCGATAGTAGGGAGAGGAAATTGGGAGGAAACTGCAATATTTACGGAATATGTTCGGGGGATCAAAATAGACAAAAAAAAGGTCCTACAACCATAGGTACAATTCTCATCTATTAAGGCGGGCGGCCACTGCGAGCGAAACGAAACTAAGCTAAGCTAAGCGAAGAGAATGCTAACTAAACTAAACTACGTTGGAGCGGCCACTGGGAACGTTTTTCGTTTAGTTGTCAGCTGTGTTTTCGTGAAGATGGACGTGTTTAAAATGAGTTCTGTAACAACCTAAATGTTGTTATTGGATCTAAGTTCGCAATTAGATGAATCAGATTTTTTTGAAGATATTGCCAATGTAGTTTTCATGTACAAGAAAGAGAAACAATGTTGGATAAGCCGTTACATGAAGAAACGAGAAAAATTTGGAGAATTTCATAAACTGATCAATGAGCTAGACGATTTTAAATTTAAAAATTATTTCAGAATAACTCGAGAACAATTTTATGAATTGCACGAATTGATAGCCGCTGATATTCAAAAGCAAAATACAAATTTTCGAACACATTCAATCAACAATTCACTTTGTGATATTTTACAGGACATATAATTAATTATTTAAGCATTTAACTTTTCCAAAATTTGTTATTACACAGTATGTAGGTAAATACTACGACTTTCATCGGTTTCATCACACTGCTAAGCACGTGGTCACCAACTAAACTGCTCAAAACCTCGCTCGAATCTGACATGAGCTAAAACGAACGAAACGAAGCTAAGACTTTAATCTTCGTTTGCATATTTTCGTTTAGTTTAGCTTAAGTGGCCGCCGATGCATTTGAAAGTATGGCAGCTGATTTATAAAAAACTTATCTTCGCTTAGCTTAGTTTCGTTTCGTTCGCAGTGGCCGCCCGCCTTTAGGGAGTTTCAGAGTAAAAGTGGAAAATACTGTATTTGCTAATGTGTGACATAGTTTGGAAATTTTTTTAATTTAAGATTGTTGAATTACTACTGTTGTAACCTCAAAATCTACACTAAAATATACTCGTACGATAATATAGGTTACTAATGCCGGGAGCATGCATGTCGGGCAAGAGTCCTAGGTACAAATAAATAAAAGTCACAAAAATGGTTAATAATTATATTTTCAATCCATAATATTACCAAAATTGCAAACATCGAACTTTCATACATATGATAGTTACTTAACACGTTAACTTCTGTCTCGGTATCAACTTTCCCCACCGGCCGGCTCGGTCTATGTGACCGCGAAGTTGTATTTGACCGCAGCGCCGTCTCGGTCCATGTGACCGAGAGTGTTTTATTTGTCCTACATGCCAGTTACTCGATCTGGCCTGTATTTATTATTAATCGGGATTGGCCGAGCTGGCGTACACGAACAGCTGTAACATCCCAGTTTTTGGCGTGCAGCTTTCATCACTGAGAAAACGCAAAAAACTAAAAATCATGTAAATTTTATTTATACGAAACGAGAACATATCAATAAATTTAATAAAAAACAACAGAAAAAACATTCTAAATAAAATCAAACATAAATTATGTTATTATGGAGTGTTCATTTTTAATTGTACCATGAAACATTATCTAGATAAATTCTTTCCCCAAAACTGAAGTTAAAGAAACCAACACAATTCGCCGTCAAGGTCATTAGATCTTAAATCCTCCCGGTATTGTTTAGGGTAAAGTGACTATAATAGGAGCCACGCTCTATCTAAACGTAACAAGATACTAACAAACCCCATGAACTGTGTTTGTGCAGAAGCATAGCACTTTGATGTTTACTTAGTTAGTTAATTTAATCAATTAGTTTTGAAAAATGGAACTCCGAATATGTTGGAACTGTCAAACGTGAGATGTTAATAATAGTTATTTACGATATGAGTGTCGTAACAACTCGTATTACGATGCGAGATGGAAAGTTTGTCAAACGAGACCGCAGGTCGAGTTTGACAAATCCATTGAGGATCGTAATACGAGGTTACGATATGAATATCGTACAAAGCTTTATCTACTTTCATAAAATTAGCAAAAAAATTAAATATTTATCAATAATTGCCTGATGCAAAAGTTGACTGTTCCAATTTTCATTGAAATCTAATACGTTAAGGCTTGATTTTTTGTTTATTTGGTGTTGGTTGCTGTCAGTTTGAATGAAAATTGGAACAGTCAACTTTTGCATAAGGTAATTAATTATTGGCAAATATTTCATATTTTTTGATAATTTCATGCAAGTAGATAAAGCTTTGTACTATATTCATATCGTAAAAATCGTAAAAAGTGCATAATAAATGTTTATAACAAGTAAAATAACTATGAATTCTCTTGTCAATCTGTCATTTTTATGTCAAAAGTTATTACGATACTAGTGCGGTAATATAGTTCATTACAACACGATTTTTCGTTTCGAAATATTGATATTACGAAATGAAAGTAGATAAAAAATAATACGTAGCAGTGGTACTACCAACATATATTTTTATGAAAAACCTTCTAGATGATGACTTTTTTTAAATTACATATAGATTGTTATATTTGAATGTTCAATTTTTTAGTGTTTTAACATTTGGTTACTTTACTTTAAAGGTAGTTAAAATCTTTATAATTTATGCAATAAAAGTGAAAATGAAAGAGACTACTTGACTCAATTATTTATTCAGGATTTCATAAACCACATACCGATGCGCAAGGATAGTTCAATATGTATAGTAACACCTCAAGTGAGAATTTTTCCAGAATTTTGCTTTATAGCGGAAAATTTTATGAAAAACTGTCTCGGACATATAGACCGAGTTGGCGTAGCGCGAATCTCAGCATTGTCATGAATAACTGATGTTTTCGTTTATTGTTTAAATTTTTTTTATGTTTGAAAATAACATAATTTTTTTGATTTTATTTAGAATGTTTTTTCTGTGGTTTTTTATTAAATTTATTGATATGTTCTCGTTTCGTAAAACACTCTCGGTCACATGGACCGAGACGGCGCTGCGGTCTAATACAACTTCGCGGTCACATAGACCGAGCCGGCCGGTGGGGAAAGTTGATACCGAGACGGCAGTTAACGTGTTAAGGAACTATCATATGTATTGAAAGTTCGATGTTTGCAATTTTGGTAATATTATGGATTGAAAATATAATTATTAACCATTTTTGTGACTTTTATTTATTTGTACCTAGGACTCTTGCCCGACATGCATGCTCTCGGCATTAGTGACCTATATTATCGTACGAGTATATTTTATCATTATTTTTCCATTATTTACTTAACATGAGTTACGAATTGGTTGTATAAAAAAAAAGAACAATTACCTAAACTAGCAACTGTTGAAGGTGAAGAAACGACCGGTGTAGCAGGTGCTGGTGAAGGTCCTCTTGATGAATTTACTGAAGTAGGTCCCATTGCAGTATGCGACACAGAAGTTGAAACAAGAGATGGTGATGAATTAGGTAACCTTGTGGTATTAGTATTACTAATTTGTGACGGAGCAGGAGCACTAGATTGTTGAAGACCAAACGCTGAAGGTGAAGGCGCGAGACGTTTTGCAACCTCATTATTAATCTGAGGCTGGGTACTTGCAGGAGATGTTGATGGTAAATTTGGACCATTTGTTGTAGTAAACTGAGCTGTAGAAGTACCTGCAGGTGTAACACTTTGTTGTGACATGGGTTGCCCAAACGGAGATAAACTGGGATTATTAGCTGCTGTAGGACTAGGTCCTGGTAACCCTACCACATTTTGCTGAGCATTCTGAGATGCATTTTGACCAGGAAACATCATTCGATTACCACTTGGATTTATAACACCCGTAAGTCCCATAAGAGATGCTGGTGAATTACTTCGTAAGACAGGTTGCTGTCTAGCAGGAAGTCTAGGAACAGGAACTATACCAGGTAAACCAGGTCTTAATTCTGGTTGTTGCTGTACTTGTTGTTGCTGCTGTTGTAGTTGCTGCTCTTTTCGTTTTTGTCTTTTCTCTTCTAATTCTTTTTGAATCTTATAAATCTTTTCTGCTAGCAAGTGGTAGTACTCGGAACGTGAATTGGCCATTTCATACATGTCGCCCTCCACTTTTCGTGCATATGCCACAAGGTTATGCATACGTTTATCTAACATTGCTTGAGGATCTGGAGTAGGAAAAATTGCTTGAACTAGTTTATGAACCAAATGATTTCGCAGATCTGGGGTAACAGATTGGTGCCATTCCTTGGTACCTTGGACAGGGGTAGCAGTTACTTGCCCTGCCTATAATTAAGAAAAAAGTGAAAGTCCATTGTTTAAATAATAATTGCAAGTTTTATAGGAATCTAAATAATCCAAAATTTTAGCTAAACATTATTCTGAATTCAAAATTACATAGTGGAAAAGTGTCATCTTTGTATTTAAATTGAATTACCTAATAACACTTTTTTCTAAAGAGTGCTAATGCTTTTAAACTCAGAAATTTAGTGCTAAATTTAAGAACAATATTTTTTTATTACTGAATTTGGGAGTTCGGTTTCATTAGAATATTCAAAGGATTCACACAACCATGCTTATTTAGTTCTTCTAGGTTTTGTATGTAAAAGCATATTTATAGGACGCATTTAATTTGGTAAGATATCAAAAATTCTGTTTGCAGGTTATAAGCTACTGTTTTCTACATATTCAATAGGCAAGAATTTTCGAATAAGCGTCATTTCCAAACGACAATGAAAGAAAAAAACTGTCGAAACTTACCACACCTTGCTGTCCTTGTAAATCACCAGGTCCAACACCAAACAACTGTTGTACATTAGAAACGCTCTGTTGAATGTTGGCAGCTACTTGAGCAGCCGAACTAGGTGTAGAAGTTGAGCTAGGGCCACTACCAAGAGGTAGACTCACATTTGGCGCCGCTTGACCTTGGGGTGGTGCCAGAACTCTAACACCCCCCATATTAGCTGAAAGATTCGACATTGTAGGTGCTCCAGGGAGCGGTAATCGCAAACCAGGTCGTGGTTGGGCATTAGGCAAAAGTCCTGGTGGTGTAGGACCTGTAGCTCCTGTCGTAGGACACTGGATACCAAGAGCATCATAAGCCCTTCTCATATCTGATGCAGAAGGATTTGGTCACTGTGTAGTTTGAGGTGGATTCGCAGGAGCTGTTTAACAATAACAATAATAATAATGTAACAAACTACGCAATGACATCATCGCTGTGTAAGAAACTATGCAATGACATCATCGCCGCGTCAGCTGTTCTCGAGCCGATGAGTAAATTCGATGAGTTTTCTGGAAAAATCTACACAACTCGGGAGTCAAAGGCCACCGCAGATATAAGAGCCGGACGAACACAAACCCGGCAGTCTTGAACAGATAATCGCGGCCTACGTATAAATAAATATCTACGTTTAAATAAATAATAACTGTTACATAAATTACTTTAGTGTTCGATTTTAATATTAAGTGTTCGGTTTAGTTTTACGTTAGTTTTAATTGTTGTTCTTTATAATTATTTCGTACTTTAAGTTTGTTTAATAAATTAATTTACACCACGAACCGAGTTTATGTTAAATAAACGTCGTAAAAACGTTACAATAATTTAGATTATTAAAATGATATAATTAAAAATATGCAAGTTATAAATTAATTCCTAATTCATTCATATGGAAAAATGGTATGTTATGTGTATCGAAGAGAATATTCACGCACTTGCTGCAAATATACATAATAAACATGTTGCTATTACTTACCATTTGGATTATTTCTATTTTTATCAGCTTGTTGAAGGGGTAAACATACTGGACAATCATTGCGAACACAGTGTTTCCATGGCTAATAATTTGGCGTGAGGAACTACAATGTGGAACAGAACAGCTTTTACCCGCCTGACATGTCGTTCAAAACATTTTTCATGGTTTTACAATGTGGTAATGTACATTGCCAAACTTCCCCATTAGCTTGTGATTCTCGCCGTTGGCATTTATGAGCATGTAGAAGTAGTACCAACTGTTGTTGAATTAATTTTCGTTTTTCAGGATCTACAAACAATGAAGCTTATTAATGATGATCATAATCCAACTGACTTTTAATGATTTCAATGTGAATAATTTTTTCAAACCTAACCAATTTATTTAGGTATACATATAGGATTATTTTGTTTCAAAGGGCCAATAACAAAGATTGTTTCTCTAGAATTATACAGAATGATTGGAGAAGAATCCGCTTGGAGAATGTGTTCAAGGGACCAAAATAGACCAAAAAGTCCGATAAACATGTTATTATGTCCAGTTCTCAACTGTTCCATAGATGCCAGTTGTAATAAGTAAAAATCATAGTCATAGTAGTAATACTTTTTCTGCTAATGTAAAACATAAAAAAATCACTGTCGACATCTAAGCTTGTGTGCGGATTGCATGTGTAGCTCATTGGAGTGCACGGTGAGATTACTGCTTGTAAGAGGTGCAGAATTGGTAATTCAATCAAGTAAAGATTTTAGACAACCCCAAAGACAATAAGGGACAAGGTGGGTGACCTTAGTGACCAATTTTGTGGATCAGCCTAACTAAGCGACTTTATAAGAAATAAATGTCAAATGCCTTGATAGAAATTGTTATCAAGTTTGCAGAGTGAACGTTTATTAATTATGACTAATATTATTTCTGTAACGGCTGAGAATCGGACTTATGTTTATAGGTCTCTTCAAATTCAATAAAACAAGAATTAATGTGACATGAAGCACTAACCCGCTTTATCACTTCCCACACTCCTATTTTAGATGTAACTATAGAAAAGCATATAATTTTTTGTTTTCTTATGCCTAGTTTACAGCTGATGAGTACTTGGTCGAGACAGTGTATTGGACTGAGCACTAAAGCACTAAACCAATGTGGCGGCATAATTATCCGATGTGGAAATCAACAAGCAAATAAATCACTTTCTATTCACTAGGCTGAACAGCATTGCATTATAATTTTATGTACTCGGTCAATGTGAACTAGTAATGGGCGAATTCGGATGAAAAAAATCGAATCATTCGATTGTCGTCCGTATTCGGAATGCTTCGATTGTTGTTGTCAAAATCATTTAAATTTTTAATTCAGAAACTCTGAAACAAATGCCAATGCGAATGAATTTTTATTCACATCGAGTTATTTTTGTACTGCATTAGAACCACGGCAGGCACTTGCGGGTGTCGCTGTTGCAAGGCAAGAGTTAGACAAAGATAAAGTTATATATAACTGCACACCGTATTACTAATTTTGAAAGGTTTTGTTTGTAAGTGCAGTATGAGATTGCGCATGCAGTAGTCGGATTCGAGTGATCATTCGCATTCCGAATAATCACTCGCATTTTGAATAATCATTCGAATGTTGAAATTATCCGATTACCGATTTATTCAATTCTCAAAATCATTCGATTGTACCCATCACTAATGCTCAGCCAGGATTGCTACTCGACCCAGTAGTATAACAAGTATCTCGGCAGAGCACTCACTCATCAGGTGTAAACTAGGCATTATATTGCATGTTGAAAAAAAAAGATAATGATCATAATCATAATAATTATAACCTAAAGAGCTTAGTACATTAGATATACCATATCCCAAAAATATTCCCTGTATTGTTTACCTGTTGAAGCTGCAGGAGCACCGCCCGTTCCTGGTTGATTGTGTGTAGCAGTCTGAGGCCCTGGTTGAGATCCAGCAGGTGCTCCTGATTGAGGTTGGGCTGGAGAAGGTGCAGGAGGTTGTGTTTGGGCCATACCACCTTCATTTCCAGATGCAGGACCTACTGGACCTGCTGGGCCACCAAATCGTGTTTGTTGAATACCTATGTTTGCAGGACGCTGTTGTGGAGTCACTACACCTTAAAAAATTATTATTAATAGATACTTTTTAGCAAAAGTGATCTTAAAATAAACAAAAGTTTCTATGATAATATTCTAAAAATCGAATATTACCTAACGTAAGACTTTAGAAATAAGTATTTGAATAAAAATACTGAATTGTGGTATTGGTTGTAGATTATTTCAATTTTAATTCAATTTACAAATATAAAGACTGCCATAAATATTATAAATATGATGTGATTTCGTTTAAATAACGATTGAAAATATTAGCAGTTATTGGAATTAACCATTATTAATTATTAGTGATTTTTAATTAATGCAGATTGTACAATGTACAATAAAAATGAATGCTGAACATAGAAATTCCAAAACATCCAGTTAGGTAAAGTCTCAATTGTTTATGAATTTTATTTTTGACTATCTTTACGTACAACTCTCCTTTAAACATTTATCTTTACGTAGAACTCTCCTTTAAAAATGTACACTAAATTTTTTCTATGACTCTATGCAAGGTAGGTTTTTATGCAACCAAAATAATGTTTAAAGTTTTGCTGTATTGCACCAATGCGATAGCGATACTAGATTCAGTGCGTAAAGTAAATGATGTAAGTTATTTTTTCTGCTCCCACGCATAAAGTAGTAGTTTCACATACTGATCGCAGTACGTGAAATCGTATTTTTTGTTTGAACGACGAATTTGTGAGAACTGTCAGGTGAAGTGAACGTTTGCTAATTTAACTCATTTTTTAAGTTTGAGTTGAGGTCGTAGAAAAATATAGTGTGCAACACATAGTCGGGGGGCATACTTAATGAAATATACATTCCGTGGGAAATTTCATGATGAAATTGTGGGACCAATTTTAATACATTCCTTATGCCCTCCGTAATCATACCCTACCAGGTGCTTTGCTTGAATTTGTGGCAGACGACCTATATGACGTCATATACCCAAGATGGCGGCCACACCAGACATCATCGGAAGTTCTCGATTATAACTCTTGATAGGGCCATCCTATCAATATTTTGTACTGAACATTTTTTATTTACAAGGAAATTCTCTATAAAAAAGGTCCTTAGTAATTTATCTATATCTTTTACCGTTTAGGTGTATTGTATAAAAACACTTTTAATTTTGTTATCAGTCGCATCATTTCAAATTTTTTTTGTTTCGGATAAAAAGATTAAAGAATTTGCCGCTTTACGCGCACTAAAATTAAATCAGAATGCACACAGTTCTTATGGGCGCGTATATAGTTTTTTGCACTCCCGTGCGTAAAGTACGCCCGCGAAGAAGGGCATAAAGTTAATTATTGCAGACCGCGGGCGCACTTTACGGCGAGATACTTTAAATGTTACATCGATGTTTTTTATACACACCATCAAGAAGTTAAATCTAAATGTGACAGTGAAATTGAAAAATTAGTCAACAGCTTGAAAGGAAATAATTATAATGAAACAAAAGAACTTCATTCGAACGCAGGCAAGATATTATCAGATTTGAAAATACTTGAGAAAATGAAAGACTTTGAGATAACCGAATCAAATGGAAAACCAACATTCAAAGTTGCCTTGGAATATATGCATATGGTTGACAGGTTGACACTATGGTTATGTTCATACGATCTGTTCGGTCAGCTAACTGGGAATTGCATATTGCTTCACTACAAGCTTTTGTCCCCTACTTCTTTGCTCTGGATTTAATGAACTATGCAAGTATGATATCATGGTACCTAGCTGACATGAAATGTCTTAAAGACAAACATCCAGATCTGTGGAGCGAATTCATGAAAGGTAATTGGGTTGTTAATAAGTCTTCAGTCCCTTTTTGTGCTTTGGGCTCAGATGAAGCATTAGAACACGAAAACAGGAGAATGAAAGTACTCGGAGGACTTGTAAACATAACACAAAAGAAAAATACTTTAACACGATTCTTTTTGACCTCTCCTGAGCTGGCAAGACTTTCTGCAGAAACCAAAGCAACGATTGGAATTGCAGAAGAAGTAAAAACAAAAAATTGATCAACACAACAACAAAGTCTGTATTTCATGAAACCATACAAACGGATACATTAGGCATTTTAGAAAAGGGTTGTGAAATGTACACCGCTTTAAAAAAAAACCGAATTGAAACTGACACTACGAATTTCTGGGACCCAATGAAGAAGATAAAACTTAATTTATGTAAAGCTGCACGCAAGACTGTTAAAATTAAGTTAGCTGACACTGTAGTACAATTAAAAGCTGATCGATCATTATTCACACGCTTGCTAGTCATATCGAGAAGCCGTACTGATATTGACCTAAAAACATCATTAAGTAATTATGAATTCTCGGCAGTTCCGTTCTCCATGTTTAATCTGGATGGATCAATGAAGTTGTCTACAAATAAATCTAAACTTATGAAGATTTTAGAAAAGCAACACCCTGCAAAAATTGATAATACTGTACAAACTTCTTTGACTACACCTTTGGTGGACTCAAATATAACAAAGCATCTGAATGCAAAATCGCACTGTGTCGCTGTTCTTGATGGAATGGCAGAGCTGCAATCGTGCAGGTTAAAACATGCAGTGATCTAGCTTTGGAGTTTAACAATAAAATAAAGGGAACTCTTTTAAAATATGATGAAACTCACTTGGTGTTTGACACATATGTTGAAAATTCTCTTAAATCTGCGATGCGACATAAAAGGACATCTACAGTAACATCCATTGAGTACAAAATAACCGACTCCACAAACATTGCAAATATACAGATGAAATCCCTCCTTTTTCATATAAAAACAAAGGATAAGCTAACAGCGTATCTTGCAGAAAAAGCTAAGTTGTACGCACGCAATATTGAGAGAAGTCTAATCGTAAGCTGGAGGACTGAGGCCAAATCGTCTTTCGGAAGTGACGTAAGTGAACTTGAAAGTAGTCATGAAGAAGCTGACGTTAAAATAATACTGCACTGCCTTTTTGCCTCCCGAAAAGGAGCTACTGCAATTCATATATATTCGCCTGATACAGACGTATTTCTACTAGCATTGTGGTGGTCAAAATCTTTTACATGCCCAAGCATGTTTGTCACTGGTGTAGGAAATAATCGAAGAATGCTTGACGTTGGCAGAATTTGCACCGCAATAGGACCAGAAAAGATAAAAGGATTACTAGGTCTGCATGCTCTGTCAGGATGTGATGTCACAGGTTCACTTGCAAAGAAGGGAAAACTATCGTTTTGGAAGGTTTATAAGACCGCAGATAATGACATTTTTGATGCTCTTGGGAAACTTGGATCCATTGAAGAATTCGGGGATGAAGCTGAAACTATTATTGAAAAATTTATTTGTAAGGTATATATACCAGGGACGAAGATTTCAGACATTGGGGAGCTTCGTTGGTGGATGTTCTCCAAGCACGAGACGCAAAGTGAAAATCTGCCTCCTACAAAAGCGTCACTATCTCCTTTTATTCGTAGAGCACATTACCAGGTTATGGAATGGCGTCTTGCTGACCAGCAGCACCCTAATCTACCAACACCTTCTGCTTATGGATGGGAAATGCAAAATAATTACTATGTTCCTGTTTTGTGTACGCTTCCTTGTGCACCTGAAACCATTTTAAAATTAGTTCGGTGTTCATGTGTAAAAGGGAAATGTGCTGTATCCTGTAAATGTAAATCCCAAAACATTTTATGCACTGAGCTTTGTATGTGTGGAGGCGATGAAAACTTATGCGAAAATCATGGCCAACATTTTGATATCGATGACCTTTCAGATGAAGAATATTAAGCTGAAAACATTTTACGTTCAATAGAACATTACAATTACTTCAATAAAAATATCGAAATAAATATTAATTTCTTACCTAGTTGTTATTTTTCAACCTAAAAATCTAAAAATCCTTTAAAATCAAAAATTAAAAATTAAAAATTGGCTAATACACTTTTTAACTGGCTATAACTGATAACCGGTAGGTTATATCACAAAAAGGTGTATAACCTTTTTTGTTTAAAATTTTATTTAGAACAAAAAAGATTCAGTACAAAATATTGATAGGATGGCCCTATCAAGAGTTATAATCTAGAACTTCCGATGATGTCTGGTGTGGCCGCCATCTTGGGTATATGACGTCATATAGGTCGTCTGCCACAAATTCAAGCAAAGCACCTGGTAAGGTATGATTACGGAGGGCATAAGGAATGTATTAAAATCGGTCCCACAATTTCATCATCAAATGTCCCACGGGATGTGTTATGCCCCACGACTAACATACGTGAAGCCTTTTTTACACTCGTGTGCTTGTGACACTCGCCTTTCCGCTCGTGTCGCAAACTGCACACTCGTATAAAAAGGTCAGCTTCATGTACTAGTTACACAATATACTATTACACACTGTCGACTCAAAAAACAGGAACAAAATGCTTAATTTCGTGAGTGAAATTCATATTTAAATAATATTGATACTATAGACAATTTCTCCTAGTATTTCTTTCCTTACAATCATAGAAAAAACAATATATGCAGCATATACATAAAGTATAAATTAATAATGTACTATCATCGCACTATGACGAATCAAGAAATAATGCATGAATAGGTACCTCTATTGTTTCTCCAGCATTTTCCTTGTGCATGTGTGTTAAGGCAAAAATTTGGTCCTGATAATCTTTTAACCCTTTCGATGATCAATTTTGAAAGGACTTTATGACGTTTAACAGCGTGATAGGCCTGTAATTGTAGGGGTGGGAAGGGTTTCCTTTTTTATATATGGGTTGAATTAGTGTTTGTGCTCATTCATTTGGCATTTCTTTCTTTTCCCAACTCATCTTTATTGGGGTACATATTCTGTCTATCAATGGCTTTCCTTCGTTTTTTAAGAGTTCCTTGTTCCTTGTTCTTCTATTAGCTAGCCTCGTGCACATTTGTACCTCTTGCCTAAGATCTGCCCTCACTGGTATGTAGTCGGACTTAATGTCTGCTCCTTTGTAGGTTCTTGCATTGGTTATTTTATCTTTATGTATTTCTTCAATGAGCAGATGGTCTATCTGATTTATGTATCTTCCATCCGGTGAAATCCAGGTACCTCTGTATTATCTCTCTATGGTCAAAGAAGGTAGTTTTGACTATTAACTTTTTACTTGCAGCAAAGGTGATCATTTTGTCACCATTGTTATTTGTTTTTTCATGCTTACTATTCTGATTTCCCCTAAGGAATTTCCTCGGTTGTTCGCTTTTGCGGTTCTATCTTCCTTATTTCGAGCTTTATTTCTATTTTCAATCCCCCTAACCCTTCTGTTTGTTTCTATCCCAAACACTTCTATTCTTGTTAGCCATTTTTTACTCTTTCTCTCTTTTATTACTACTTGACAGTTGCTTTAGTTTCCCTGGGCAGCACCGTAACTTTGGCCTATTTTTACTCTGCCATAAATTTTTCTGCAAGAATTTACTTTGTCATCAAAATGTATCAAATTTGATACTAACATACATCTTAGTATTAAATGGAGATTCCAAAAATGTATAAATATACACGGTGTTCCATTTAATTTGGCAAACAGGGAAACCGGAAACGACAGAAGCTTGTGTTCTATGTCAAAAAAAGCAATTTAAAGAGCACAGTGGATTCTCATATTACTTACACCTGAGCAAAAACTGTTGAGAAAAGAAAATTTTCAAGAAAATTTGGCCACGTTGAGAGAGCGACAGAAATCTTTTTCTCGAATTATCACCGTGGGATAAGACTTGGGAACATCATTGGGACCCTCCCACTAAACAGGAATCCTTGCAGTAGGTTCATAAGTGCTCTCCATTGTCACAAAATCCAAAATACAATTGCCTGGAAAAAACTGATGGCAACAGTTTTCTGGGATGCTGAAGGAGTCTTGCTTTTTGAATATATGCAGAGGAGGTGTACCATAAATGTAGAGGCCTATGGAAACACAATTCAAAATTTAAAAACTATCTGGAGAAAAACTCCCGTATTTTTATTCGCAAAAAAAATTGTTGCTGCACGACAATTGTCGGGTTTATAAGGCAAACAAAGTCCAGCAAATAATCAATGACTGTGGTTCATAGAGTTAAGGCATCCACCTTAGAGCCCTGACCTAAGTCCGTCAGACTTCTTTCTATTGAAAAACTTAAAAAAGCATCTCAGGAGAAAGCGTTTTGCATCTGAAGATTCACTCAAAGAAGCTGTTGAACAATATTTTGCAGAGTTTAAGAAGGAATTTTTTTCTGAGGCTATGGGACAATTGGAAAAGATGGCCGACCCTCTTCTTCAAAAAGGTAAGGACCGATTATCGCGAAGGCAGATAAACCGCACCACACTGTTACTTTTTCGGAATGCTGAGGCCTTTCATGCATTTCGTGAGGCTCTTCTACTGACCAGTACCGCAAATTGTTTATTGACACAACCCGCTAAATGAAAATGTGCCTCATCACTTCATCAGACATGATTAGATTATTCACAACATCTGGATTATCATTCAAGCAAGGAAGCAAGGAAGAAGAATTTGACTTATGTTTCACGGCATTCTTTCTCTGGCGTGCCACTGTTCTTGGTAAGATACTTTTAAAAAGAAGTGCATTTTTTGCATTTACATCAAGATCATAAAATTCACGCAGAATGCGATTTCTATGGTCTACAGAGAATTTACTGCTACATTTTAATCTACATTTGTTACTACAAAGTTCGCCCAAATTTACAGTTTTTGCTGGAATCACTTTACCACTTTGCGATTTGTAGCTATGCCCTTTCTGTCTAGCAATTGCTGCACTATTTTTTTTCAATTGCCGAGGATTTCGGAGTCTCACTTTAGAAATTTTTTCTTGTAAAGGAAAAATCTTTTTCTTTCTTGTTACACCTGTACTTAGACTCGCACTGGCAATATTATTCGTTACTTGTTCGTTAACAGTTACTTCTGGATTTGCTTCTACTTCTACACGGGAATGCCTAATTTGCTGACCAACTATTAGCCTTGCAGGCCAAGGCCTTTCCGTAGTGCCACCACTTTGATATTACAAATATATTATCAGAACATCATAAAAGTGTTGCCACCAAAGTTTCAAGTCGATCCACCCCCAAAAACCACCCCTTTACTCTTGAGAAATTTCGGAAGATTTTGCAGGCCAAGGCGTTTCGGTAGTGCCACCACGTTGATATTGTAAATATATTATCAGAACATCATAAAAGTGTTGTCACCAAAGTTTCAAGTCGATCCACCCCCTAAAAACACCCCTTTACTCTTGGGGATTTCGGAAAAAGTTTGCAGGCCAAGGTCTTTCCGTAGTGCCATCACGTTGATATTACAAATATATTATCAGAACATCATAAAAGTGTTGCCACCAAAGTTTCAAGTCGATCCACCCCCAAAAACCACCCCTTTACTCTTGACAAATTTCGGAAGATTTTGCAGGTCAAGGCGTTTCGGTAGTGCCACCACGTTGATATTGTAAATATATTATCAGAACATCATAAAAGTGTTGCCACCAAAGTTTCAAGTCGATCCACCCCCTAAAAACACCCGTTTACTCTTGGGGATTTCGGAAAAAGTTTGCAGGCCAAGGTCTTTCCGTAGTGCCACACGTTGATATAGCAAATATATTATCAGAACATCATAAAAGTGTTGCCACCAAAGTTTCAAGTCGATCCACCCCCAAAAACCACCCCTTTACTCTTGAGAAATTTCGGAAGATTTTGCAGGCCAAGGCGTTTCGGTAGTGCCACCACGTTGATATTGTAAATATATTATCAGAACATCATAAAAGTGTTGTCACCAAAGTTTCAAGTCGATCCACCCCCTAAAAACACCCCTTTACTCTTGGGGATTTCGGAAAAAGTTTGCAGGCCAAGGTCTTTCCGTAGTGCCACCACGTTGATATTACAAATATATTATCAGAACATCATAAAAGTGTTGCCACCAAAGTTTCAAGTCGATCCACCCCCTAAAAACACCCCTTTACTCTTGGGAATTTCGGAAAAAGTTTGCAGGCCAAGGTCTTTCCGTAGTGCCAGCACGTTGATATTACAAATATATTATCCGAACAACATAAAAGTGTTGCCACCCAAGTTTCAAGTCGATCCACCCCTAAAAACACCCTCTTACTCTTGATCAATTTCGGAAGATTTTGCAGGCCAAGGCCTTTCCGTAGTGCCACCACGTTGATATTACAAATATATTATCAGAGCATCATAAAAGTGTTGCCGGTTCCGGAAAACGCAGACATGAATTCTACAAAAGTCGACCCGCTTCCTTCAGGCTCCATTCTTCTGACATCGTCTTCAACATCCAGGGCTCTGTTATTACTTCCTTCGTACGGTGCCAAACGATTGGAATGTACCACCTTTGGTTTTCCTTTGGGTAGATTCTGAATGCGATAGATCACGTCGTTTATTCGTTTCTTCACTTGATACGGACCTTCCCAATTCCGTTGTAGCTTCGGTGATAAACCACGACGCCTCTGCGGCTTGTATAGCCAAACCAAATCTCCTGCTGTGAAATCCGCCTTCTCGGGTTCTTACGTCGTAGGAATTCTTCATCCGGTCGCTAGCAATCTGGGGAACTCCGCGGGCCCGATCGTGGATGTCATTCAACTTCATTTTTAATTTATTCATGTAATCATCACCTGCTGCTTCTTGTTTCATAGGCGGACATCCAAATTCGAGGTCGCGGGGTAGTCGCAGTTCGCGCCCAAACACCACATACAGACCGGTGTTTGGCCAGTGGTTCCGCGAACTGCTGCGCGATTGGCCATTAAGAACAGATGCAAGTATTGATCCCAGTCTCGTTGATGGTCAGATACAACTTTGGCCAAATATTTGCCCATGGTCTGGTTCCTTCGCTCCACCATTCCATCGGACTGCGGGTGTAGCGGAGTAGTTCGAGTCTTACGGATGCCCAATAAGCGGCAAACATTCTGTTTCATTGAGATCTTCACATGAATTGGTTACCATGTCAACACGTTCATCAGCATGTTCTTTGGAAGCTGGTCTTTGATATTTATTCATACACTGAGCTATTTGGGATACTGGCACACACTGTCCCACAAGGATGTTCCTCTTCAACGTTACCGGCTCCATATTGACGTTTATAATCCTCACCGGTACTGTTTCTCCAACCTTGACTAGCGCTTTTCCTACCAGTATACCACTGTGGACTTCCTTATCACAAATAGGTTCCATCATTTGTACACATCCCGACCGAAGATCTCCATCCAGATCTGCCTTGACAATTCGTTTAGTTCGCCCAGGCAAGGTCACGTCTTCAGTTAACAGGACTCGTACTACAGGATCGTCCATCGGATGTAGAGGAAGTTTTGTTGTTTGTT
This sequence comes from Melanotus villosus, assembly GCA_963082815.1. NCBI lineage: Eukaryota > Metazoa > Arthropoda > Insecta > Coleoptera > Elateridae > Melanotus > Melanotus villosus. Next base: position 49,245,174 of record OY720421.1, on the reverse strand, counting down.
GCCGATTTTCAACACTCTGGATAACCCTCAACAACGCTTCTAATCGATTTTGGGAGCCTTCAGGTTCGTCGACCATCATACGGACACGCCCGTGTCCTCGTGATGCTTGTTTCGCCGCCTCAAATTCTAAAGCGTCGGCGAGTGCATCGTCGATTGTTCTTGGCCGCGCTAACCCCAATGACTGCTGCGTTTCTCCATCTCTTAAACCATCTATGAACGTTTGTACTGCTAACTGTTCCAAGAAGGAGTCGGGAGCCGTAGGGTAGGCTAGTCGAACCAATCGTGCGATGTCGGCTTCGTACTCTTGAAGATTCTCTCCACTCTTCTGAATACGATTCTTCACTTGTGCGTGATACACCTCTTGAAGATGTGCGTCCCCATATCTCATTTCCAATCGGGAAACTAACAAGCGGTAGTCATTCTGTTGGCTTGTTGGAATCGCCTGGAGGATGTTCAAGGCTTCTCCGCGCAAAGCAACGATTAATGACTCAGCCTTTTCTTGGTCAGTCCAACCATTGGCCCTAGCAGCCGCTTCAAATTGTTTGTGATAGGTGGACCAAGGTGTCTAGAATTTTCCACAACTTTTTCCAGTAATTCTTGTTTCAACATACCAGAGTTTTCTAGTGCTTTTTCTTCTGGGGATTTAGAGTTTTCAAGTACTTTTTCGTCCAAGGCTCTGGAGCTTTCGAGCAATTCTTGCTTTAATGTTCCAGAACTTTCGTCGATTTTGTTTAGTAGTACTTTAAAATCAATCCCGCTGCCTGGCATTTTGAAACTAAAGCTTTCTGGATCTAGGCCCTCTTCTAACAACGCTTTTTTGAGTTGTGCTTACAATTCCATTTTTGTTCCCGCCATATCCAGTTCCCTTTCTTCCAGTTCTCTTCTCAAGTCGGCCACTTTTAACTCGTACAGGGATATTGTTGCCATTTCACTTGTTTTAAAGCACTAAATTTTAGTCAGTTCAACTGTCTCTTTTTAATTCACATCAAACCGGAAAGGGACAGTTAGGCGCGCATCTTTAGACGCGAGTTTTTAGACGCTGCACCATTAGGCGCGGACGTCATTGGCCGCAGGGACGTTTAGACGCGAACACTTTAGACGCCGAACCTTTAGGCGCTGGAAACTTTTATACTGATATTTACCATCTAGCGTTAAGTCAGTCTTATAAGGAAAAGACGATGGGCCATATTCATAAACAGTATTTAAAGTTAGTAGGGGTTTAGTAGCTACTAAACCAATATAATTAATATATGTTGCTATAGCAATTAGTAACATCTAACTTTAAACACTGTTTATGAATATGGCTCCTAATGTTTAAAATGGTTAAAAAAAATAGTAATCAGGGATCGTTACCTTGCATCAAGAAGCATAATTAAATCATACTTAAAACCATCTTTACCTGTAAGTTCTATGTATATATTTTGTAAAACGTTTTATTAAACGATAAAAACCAAGGTAAAAAAAATTCTGACTCATTTATTTTGTTTGTAGTTATTTATAATATACCTGCGTGTTATAAATGCGCATGATCTTTTGAAACAAAAGATATTGAAATTTTGCAGGTCTTTGCAGATATCAAAAACGTGGTAGGGTTTCTCAATATTATCGATAAATAATATAAACTGAGAAAAATTTTGATTCAATGTGGCAAACTGGAATTCTTTCGTTTTAATAATGACAATTAGCATCTTTACAAAATTAAACAAAGTCATCTAAAAGCACTTAAACAAAATTACTACCAGTAAATATGCTCTTGTTATTTTATTTATTATGACAATTTTTAAAATTCAATCAATTAGAGAAGCGTTTCTTGTTGCGCTGAATAATTTCTCATACTTTTTAATAAAAATGTGGAGCATGGACGTAAAAATAGATTTTGTAACCTTAACAACTGAGTACAATAAAATTGTTGAGTGCAGCGAGAAAAGCATCTGTAAATAATAAAATCGATAGAAAAAGTACGAAACTTAAAAGAAAATAAATAATCTTTAACTTGAAAACTATTTGGAATTTAAGTAATTTAGAATTTAGTTTAAATTTAGGAGAATGGTTTAAAACATTGCAGTTATTTATAGTTAGTCAATAATAGCATTTCAAGCAAGACGAATGTCTGCCTTCAAGAAAATAAATTAAGATTATAGGAGTACTTTAGGGCAACTGCATTTATTGGAGGCTCAGGGTCAAAGCTGTTTGTAGCTTTCATTCTCAAACGGATGTCCATTCTTACTGGGATAACTGTTAACTAATAATGACAGTGAAATAAAAAAGAGGGATGACCGAAATTCAATAAATCTGTCAAAATATATTTGTCCAGATTTTAACCCACTTGTGTATCTAAAAAAAATCTTCGAACTTGACGTTTGGGTGCGAATTATTCAAAAACAGCAAATATTTCGAAATAAAACTACACATTTGTTTTTCAATTACCGTTTTCTAACACGTTCTATAAGCTTGCGTTTAAAGCACTTTTTATCATCACTGAAAAATAAAAACATATAATATAATTTCAGCAATTAGACAAGAGAAAGAAAAATAGAAAAACTTCAGAAAGTTACCTATTTTATAAAGTTTTTATACTAATAGTTGAAAGAATAACAACTAATATAACTATTAGAATTTATGTAAACACTTATATTTACTAATATTGTTAATAATTGTTGTTTTATAGTCTCACCATTTTGCAGTTTTACAATATTTCTCAAAACGTATGCAAAACGAAAAACATTTTTTATTTAATTTTCAAGCAGCTTGATTGATAAGAAGTTTGTGTATCCTTTGAAATTTTAAAAATTCGATAAATTTAAATTAATAAGAGTAAACTATCTTTATCTTTCAAAACTGAAAAATATTCTAGTACTAGTTTAATCTATTTAGAATATAAACTCTATAAAATCAAGTTATATTAATTTTTAATTTTAATAATAAATATCGTAATTCGAATAATAATTTACTTAATTTTTTTATACTTAATTTTTTTGCCTATGGAACATATTTGTAACTAGTTAAATTTAAATCAGTTTTTATACCTTTATAATTAAGAAGAGAATCTCTTATTATAAAGCAATTTAGTTTCAAATACGCTTCCAACGTTCAGAAGGTACAATTTAAAACAGATCGTATAGCTTTTAATGCCTGGCGTCTAACCGTCCCCGCGCCAAAAAACGCCGGCGTCTAAACGTCCCCGCGCCTAAAGGTTCCTGCGCCTAAAATGCCATAGCTCGCGCCGTATGGTGCGCGCCTAAAGATGCCCGCCTAAACGTCCTACACCGGTCCCGACCTAAACCCGATCGAACATTTATGAGATGAGCTAAAACGAAGAATTCGAGCTAGACTTCGTGCCCCAACCTCGATCCCAGAGCTTATTGTTGCAGTAGAAGCAGAGTGGCTTAACATCCCACAAGAAACAATAGCGAACTTGATTCGATTTATGCCTAATCGTATGAGAGATGTTATTAGGGCAAGAGGGGGTCACACCCATTATTAAAAATTAAGTGTTAATTTAGATAATTGTCAATAACCATACTTCTTTTCGTAATAAAAAAAGTTAATTTGTTTCATGTATTAATTTCACTATGTTAAGCCTAAGAAGCAGACATACGTTTTAATAAATTTTAATTCATATTAAAGCATATTAAATTGTCTTTGAAACAGCATATTGTTTTTGATCTGATGAATAGTTTCTAAAAAAAATATAGTAAGTTACAGTCAAAAGTTTACGGTGGGCCGATTTCTATGCACGCAAGTGTATTTTGTCTATAAACTGAGTCCAATTGAGCTGCTATATTTACCGAGCCTAACATAGCCAAATCCGTACAACACTATATGATGTGCACTAATTTTATGTTCTTTTATTTTCTGATTGAAATGCTTTAGATCTTTAAAACCTGTTAGGCGTATCCCGATATCTCATGGCCCACGACATGCACGTCGAATCTCTGAAAGAGTGAGATGGAAGTCTAATAGTGAAACCTAAAAACATGCGGCACTCAGATAAAAGCGCGTGAAATTTGAAATTGTTATCCTTATGAAATTGAAAATAAATACATTTATTAGCTATATATTGCAAGTTTCTCAGCTTATTGTAACATAAAGATAGTTAACTAATAATATTTTTTCATATTTTAACTTTGACAGAACGAATTTTTTTAGGTTGAGTAGTAGATACGTTTTCTCTTTCTGTACTGAGGGCCATGAGATATCGGGATGTGTCTACCGACCATGTTTTGTCCATTCCATCAAAATAAAATAAGATACGCGGAAAACAAAACAGAGCATTTACCTCATCACATCTCGAAATCCACTCATCTACTATTCCAGACTCGGCTTCGCCTCGTCCGGAAACAGCAACCATTCGTCCCAAAAAACTTGATTTTAGGTAGCTACTTGTTACAAAAATAACTATTCTGGGGGATCGGTTCTGCCTGTCGGATAACCTAAAAATCGAATTTGATGTTTGTCACATGACCACTGGTATGACGGTAAATTTAAAAAAATCACCATGAAATAGGAAAAAGTGGGGTTAGATGACAAGATATCGAAGAACATTATTAGAAAAAGTTGCTTAGGATTTAATTTTAGGTCCAAATACAAAATTTCAAACATTTATTTAAAACAATAATTGAAAATCGCAATTCTTCGTAATTATTTTTTTCTTAATTTACAAAAACCCAATTTTTTGCTTTTAAATAGCTCAATTGAAGTGGAGGTCGAGTTGGAGCTGTGGCGGTGCACACACGTGTTTGGGAGACCGCTGTCAACGCGTACAGTTAGAAAACGAATTTTTACTGGAAAAATAAATCGTATAGCTACCGGGGCAATAACAAGGCTCGGGTAATTATAATAATAAGTGTAATAATAGTAATAAATAAAACGGGTGAATAAATAAATGAATAAACTAAAAGTGATAGTTCAAGTGTGGTAAACAGGAAGGGTTGACGAAAACCACACACGTGAGAGCACACGCGGATCACAGGTGGTACCAGGTGGAGCAGATATGTACCTGTGCCCAGTGGCGGCTGGTGACAATAGAAACAGGTGGGTCCAGGGGACAAAAACAACTTAATTTTTTTATTCTTCTCGACTTAATAACGAGAACCGTTATTCCGATAAACTATCGATTTTGTTCATAGTTAAAATGTATCGTTTATGGGCGTAATAAAAATTTAAACTTTAAGATAAATTATAACAAAAAACAACAATAATTAAACACACTAAAAACAATAAAACAGATCAACGAGGAAAAAATAATAAGGCAATGAAAGAATCGAGCGCGCGTAAATACATACAAACGCAGCGATGGGCCAGCTAAAACGGGCCCCAAGATAAGCTTTGCGTGCGGTAAGCAAACGCGACTGCTAGTGCGATCGCGTCAAGCGCGTCATACAGTCATGCTCCGTGCTCTACACTTATAAAACACACGGCTGGCCTCAAAGATTGTACTAATTTGTCGCATTATACAATATTGCCACAAAATACTGCAGTAATTTTTTATTAAACAATAAAACGTGTTGGATATAGATCAAAAATTAATAATTACAAGAAACATATTTTTTAAAACTACAATTATTGGGTTAGTTATACAAATATAGGTGGGGCCCGGCCCCTAAGGCCCCTATACACGAGCCGCCACTGCCTGTGCCAGCCAAGCTAAGTACAATAGCAATAATTGTAACGCTAAAATAAGATTATTAATAGTACCATTTTGCGCATTATGTAGAAGGTGGCTTAGCCCACTATTGACCTAACAATAGTAATTGTAGCAATAGAATATATTGGTAGTGCCTCCAAATTAGGGGTACACAATTACAAATCGGATTGCAATAAATGCAATTATACTGTACGCGGCATCCCACTGAGGTTCAATTTCGCTTGCGTCACTTAACAAGTTAACAGCAACGGACGCCAGTGTTGTCAACGGTGGGTTAGGTACCTGAGACCGAGACCGAACCGTTTAAGGTTTCAGGGATTTAGTGGGACCGAAACGGAAATTTCCAACAGAAGAGAAGAACGCCAAAAGGCCATAAATTCTATTTATAGGACCAGCACAAACGACCGAACAGACCGTACAGGGTACCGGGGATTTAGAATATCTTAACCATCTGTATAGGGTAGTACATAAATAGGAAATAGAAATCAAATAAAAATCGAATAATAATAACACCTAGTACTGCAAAGATTATGTTAAATAGGCAATACGCGCATGCAAAGTGTACATACACGTCCCCTGAAAGTTTGAATATTGTGAGTAAGGTGCGGATTTCTAGCACAAATGCTTTTTGTCATAAACGGTAGCAACATGAAAATACCTTCATATGAGCACAAATCATAGTAAAAGCAACGATATTTTGCAAAATTTTTTATGCCTTTATTGCTTATTTCAAGATTTTACGCTTATATGCTTTCTATCTGCTTAGTTTACAATTATTAGGTTTTCCCGGGGCTTCTTTATGTTAATTTAGATAAAGCATTCAGATTGAACAAGCTTTTCTTTCTTCAAAAATATTTTAACTGATAAAAGAAGAAATTTTACGGTTGACAATTTAGAAAAACATTTAATTATTAGTTGTTATCGTAAGAAAGATTAAAATTATACCTAATTCAGAATAATTAACAGCTTAGTTACATAGATAATTAGTAGTTTTTTTTGTTTATACTAAATACTCGGTAAATAATAGGTATTATGATCGGTATTATGTACTTCTAAATGTTTTGTTTACAAAATTATGTTTAACTTTCTTAAATAAAAGCATATTTTTTATGCTTATAATAAGGTTTTCGTACTATTTTTAGGCTTATTTCTTTGGTTTTTTGAGCTTTTTTAAGCGCTTTTTTCTAATTTTTTTGTGCTTATAGATCCGCACTCTAATTATGAGTAATGTAATGTGTTTGTAGGCACTGTGATTTTGTTCTTCTCGATTATTATAATAGGTTGCCATGGTTGTTACTGCAAAATGCATGTCAATTTGACTTCGATAGCTTCAAATTTGATACACTTAAATGAAGTTAATTTTTCTTTTCAAAATGTTAACAACGGAACAGACAACTCAAATTGTTAAATGGTTTTGTAGCTATTTGTTATTCGTTTGTTTGTTAGAATCAGTATCATTTGTAATATTAAAATATCGTGTAAATATTTTTCACTTTGATTCCCTATTTTATTACAAATTAGAAATTACTAATTATTTGCCGTTGCTTAGTGAATTAAAATATTTGACTCAGCTATGAAAAAAAAAGCGTGGTAACTAAGCGCCAAGTAATGCATTCAAATGCCCGTATTCAAAATTTCTGTATACATAGATCAAAGGCAAGGTTGATAATTAGCAAGTAAGCGTAAATACAAGGAATCAACGTAAACTATAACAGAAGCGGAAACGTATATGTGAGGGAAAACCAAGTAGAAATGCAACTGCAGCCGGAAGAAAATATCAAAGACTTGGCTCCCAAATACGATCAACTGGATCACGCCTTCGGCCAGCCATGAAAATCAACGCCTACATAGAAGATTTGGGAACAGGATTACAGCTCACACGTGGAAAACAGCACTGGAACAAAACATAGAGCGATCGGGTATACCACAACAAACGTGGGAGGAGTGGACAAGGAACAAAAACTCGGATGAAGAGGGAAATGAATCGTATATTTGAGTCAAGAGAAGAATCTGACAACGAGGAAATCGAAGTAGAGGACGAAGATATAAATATCGAAGGAAAAAACTTGGCCCCCAAAATTGAATCACAGCTTCGACTCGCCATGCAAACCGACACCTACATAAAAGATTTGGGAACGGAAGGATTCAGGGCAGAAAACAACACTGAAACAAGATCTAGAACCATCGGGTATACCACAACAAACCTGAGAAGAATCGGCAAGAAACACAATTATGATGAAGAAGGAAATAAACCGCATAATATGGCTCAAGAGAAGACTCAGACAACGAGGGAATAGAAGTAGAGGAAGAAGATGTAAACGTCGAAGAAAAATGTAGAAGAACGGCGAAGGAACAAATAATAAAATAATAATGACAATAAAAATAAGGAAACAAGGAATACGTATACCTGTGAAGTACAATTGAAAATACAAATTATAAGGGAACAAGGAGTATGTGTATAAAATACTGGTTAGATTTAGCTAGAATAAAGTAACGTGTAATAGGTAAGGCATGTCTGCGCTAAGGCGTTTCACCCCTTAGACCTAGGAAACTAGCGGTAGTACTAGAAATAGTGTTCGTATAAAATAAACAAAAAATAAAAAAAAAAAACTTGGTTAACCATCTCGGTCATATATTCGACTCCCATTGAATATGTGATCTACTAACTACCTTGCACTGTAGAAGCGGTGTCTAGCGGCTAGCGTCACAGGCATGTTAACGTCATACAGTGTTCCCTGTTGGCATGGGGTGGGCCTGGCGTAATCCAGGATTGATCCACGAGGATCTGCTCCATGTCAATTGATGATGATGATGATGATGATAAATAGCTCAATTGAAGTGGAACCTATGTACATGTATATGGATAACAGTGGAAGAGCTAAGAGCTTTCTCGTTTTTCCTTAATTAACAGGCCTAAATCTAAAAAACAGCAATTAACATCTCCACAGCTGAAAAAGTTTATTACGACCAATCAATCAATAACCCCATTATATTGGTGGTATAGCTGAATGTCTTTATGATCGGGAGATTTTCTATCGACGTATTCCGTAATTTAAAAAAAAACCTAATGGGAAAATTAGATTTATATTAATTCTAAAGAAGTTAAAGGAATTTATAGCTCCACACTTAAAAATTGAAGATTACAGGAGCGTTATAAATTTATTCACGCCAAATTCTTTTCTAGCAAATATTGACTTAAAGATGGTGACCTTTTGGGCTAAATCTAACTCCATACATATTCACTAAATTATTAAAACCTGTCGCCACGACCTTAAGAAAACTAAACATTTTATTAGTTATCTATCTAGAGTCTAGACGATATCCTCTTAATAGACACAGCAGAGCCAAAATGTCAATTAGCAGTAAATAGAACTATTGTTTTTTTGTGTCAATTAAGATTTTTTAAATCCAACACAGGACCTAACATTTTCAGGCTTCACTTATACCACTAGAAATATGGCCATACGTTTGCCTTCTGAGAAAAAAGAGGATATTCACAATAAACTACTTGTTTTTCAAACTAAAATTGTACTATTCAGTATTTGACAAAACTGATTGGAAAATTGGTAGCAACTTCTACTGCAGTAGATTATGGCTGGCTACACTTAAAGTCTCGAGAGAGAAAAATTCCTAGCATTATAGAAATACAAAAGTTATAATCATATTTTTAAACTCCCATCACGTCTAAAAATTGATTTAGCTTGGCGGATAGCAAATATAAAATCGTCATCCCAAAATATCAATAGAAGCCAAAACTTCCTCTTATAAATAGATATTCACAGACGCTTCTAACTCAGGGTGAGGGGTATACTGCATACTGTAGAGCAGTGGTTCGCAAACTTATTTTGTCATGGAACCCTTATTCAATATTTCACATACCGTGGAACCCTTGTCATATCTGCAAACATTATAATCTTAACTGGGCATTAAAAAATAAAAATTACCTACAAATAATTTATTCAACCATATACGTATGACGCACAAGAGATACAATAAATAATTATACCAAATTCAAATTATATATAGTGTAACGAGACACGCAGATGATCAGTCCTATGCGACATCTAACAGAAGTTCGCCAGAGTGTTCCAGGCTATTCATCGTCTCAATCATTCCAGAATGGATTTCAGATGACGCAGCGAGTAGTTACAATAGGTACAAAATACAAATTGTACAAAAAAAATACAAAATTAAATAATTATACAAAAACTTTATTAAATAAAAGATTAATGAGAAGAATATAGGTAGTTGTCTTTTAGACTTCAATATTCTCTGAAAATTTGACTCACGGAACCCGAAAATTATTTCATGGAACCCCAGGGTTCCACGGTAAATTTCTACGCTGGCACGGAATCTAGATGGTTATCAATCGGGACAGAATAGCAACTAAACGATAAAATATTTCGTGAAATTTATATAAAATTTAGAAAACTAAATATTGACTTATCCGCTTCTAAACTAAATACTAAATGCGATATTTATGTTTCTTGGGGTCCCGATCCGGAGTCTAGTCACATAGATGCGTTTACAATAAACTGTTTAATTTCTAGAGTTTTACACAAAATTATAAACGATAACGCTGAAAGCATCTTAGTCATTCCCAACTGGCCATCACAGCCGTGGTACCCTGTATTTAATATACTTTTAACTTCTGAACCATTTCCTTCATCTAAACCTTTCGTTGGTTGTCGGGAGATTATCTGGAGGTCAATGCTAAAGAGACGAGTACTAGAAAAGGCAATTCTTATTTTGTTGGCATCTTTGAGACCCAACCGGCAGTAGAAGGGGGACAGCTGGAGCCGCCATCTTGGATTTAATTAGGCCAATCAATTTAATTGATAGCTCAATCAAATCGGATTAACTGGGTCAATCGTTTTAATTAGATCAATTTAATCAAATCAGCGGGTTATTTAGATCAATTTAACCAAATCAGTCGTTTTAATTAGATCAATTTAACCAAATCAGCGGTTTAATTAGATTAATTTAATCAAATCGGCGTTTTAATTAGATCAATTTAGTCAAATCAGTTTAATCAAGCAGTTTAACTAGAACAATTTATTCAAATCAGTTTCATCAAGCAGTTTAATTAGATCAATTTAATCAAACCAGTTTAATCAAGCAGTTTAACTAGATCAACTTAGTCAAATCAGTTTAATCAAGCAGTTTAATTACATCAATTTAGCAGTTTAATTAGACCAATCAATTTAATTAGATCAATCTATCTCTCTCTCTCACCCTTCCCCCTCTCGTCGTCGCGCGGGTTAAATAAACAGATGGCGTCTTGCCCGTAACCAGATTCCAACATGAAAAAGCAACTTCTAACATGTCTCAACTTGTCTGTGAGGACTGAGATTTCCAGGAACTGGCGGGGCCTGCGCAGTTTAACTAGATCATTAATCAATCAGTTTAATTAGAGCAATTTAGCTAGACCAGTTTAATCAAAGCAATTTAATCAAATCAGTTCAACCAAGCAAATCAACTAGGCCGATCATTTTAACTGGGTTAATCAGTTTAACCAGCTAATTCAAACACTCGCGTTCACGTCTCGACAGGCTTTTTGTAGGTCCCACGGTAATTTCAAAGCTAGAAATGCCGTCAACAGTTTTTAAATCACCGGGAAATAGTTAAATTTATCTGGGGAATTACAAGGCGTGAGTTATTCAAACAGTAAAATTAAACCTGGCAATGATTTAAAAGCTTTATTATCCCGATAAAAAATAGCGAATGAAAGGGTTAAATTAAAAAAAAAAACTAACCTGTTATTTATTTTAAACAAGTAATTTCTGTAATGCATCGACCTTCATTATTTATTAAATAGCAATCTGGTACATTATCGTTGAAACAATTTAATATTCCCGTACAGGAAAAAATCTGTACCGAACTACAGTTGTAAAAGTAAATGGAGATAAATAACTCAATTAAACCAAAATTAACGATTTTAAATTAAGCATGATATTTACTCGGATATTTCTGTCTTAAAACTGTAACCCCCTCGGATAGCTCAGATGGCCAGGGTTATTAATTTCCTGCACACCAGTAATAACGACAACACAGTTAAACATAAAAATGTATTATAACCAAATAAAAATCTTTCTGTACAAAATAAATGAAATATAACTCAAACTAAGATATTGTATATAAACTAAGAATAGAAACGGAATTCGCAAATTAAATAAAAATAAGTGTAATTCTGGGCCTCGGTGTGGACCTGGCTTTAGGACGCTAAGTCTTGACAGCGCACGCGGGTCCTGACTTTGGGCGGGGGGTCACGTGCAATGCAAATTCAGTCTGGCTGCGGCCCTTGTTGGCGGATGGCTGTTTTATGTCCTGTAAATCAAAATAAACAACAATGGCGGTTAAGCGTGCAACCGGTGTTTGTGAACAACGGATTACACTTCAGTAAAGCTCCCCTGTTACGGGTAAGTGCTTTTAACACTTCTTAAAGTCGGGTCAGTGTTACCTATTTAATTCGACGGCCTTTACGGGCAATCCTCGTGATTCTTAACGGTGCCGGTGACTTCCTCCTACGGTGCGGTCGGTGCGAGTTTGGTCGGGGATGATTTAAAGGGTACTATTGTCGACCTCTTGGTGCCGATTCTAGCAAGTCTTTTGGAACGATTTCGTCAACAACTGGGTGCCGACTACTTTCAGCAGTTCTCTGGGAATGATTTCATCAACAACTAGGTGCCGACTACTTTCACCAGGTCTTCGGAAAGGATTTCGTCGTCAACTTGGTGCCGACTACTTTCCGGGTTGCGGATTCAATGAATTATTCGGTGGGTTCGACAGCGAGGTGCCGAACTTTCACCAGGTCGGGTTAAGGGAAGATTCTTACTCGGGTTTCTTACGGTGCGGATCTCTTCCTCGGTACGGTCGGTGTGGAGCTCTTCTCCTACGGTGCGGTCGGTGCGGAGCTTGTCTCCTACGGTACGGTCGGTGCGGAGCTTTTCTCCTACGGTACGGTCGGTGCGGAGCTTTTCTCCTACGGTACGGTCGGTGCGGTCGGTGCCTCTCCGGGTGGAGGTCTCGACTCCTCTTCCACGGTGCGGTCGGCTCGTCCTCGGGCCGGTGCCCCGACTCATCTCCCCTAGCACTCGATGCTCGCTGCTTTTATACCCGTTTCTAATCTGGTCTTCTCGCTCTCGCCTCGCTAATTGAAGAAGGTACGACAACCACGTTGCGCTCCGGCTGGGCATTTTATCAGCGCGATTAATACTTTCGCTAAACGTGTCCCAAAAATTCTTTATTACCAGGTAAATTTCATTTACCTACTCTGTAATAATTAATGTCTTTTGGCGGCACGTTACAAAACTCGTTGCATTTTAAAGGCGAAACAAACTCAAAAGGCCGGGGTCGGTAAATGTATTTTAAAGCAATGTTATGATGTCGTTAACTTTAAATGTAACTGTATCGCGAACTTTTAATTGTTTCATAATTTTGAAAATGTCAATTTAGTTAAAGAGTATTTTCGTTGATTTAGTTTGCAAACGTCAGAAATATGTCCTTTGACACGGAATTATTTAATTATCATATGTAATTCGAGGTCTAATTAAGACCAATATTCTAACAAAACTGTAAGAACTCATTCTGAAGTAATTAAAAAATTTCGGAGGATGATTCCGTAAAAGAGCAAACTTTTTGCAAACTATATTATTTAATACTTTTTCATTTAACGTCAATGATTTTTTAAGTAATAAACTCATTTTTTTCAGAAATAAGCATTCAATAGTAAACTTTTTTGTCTCTTTCTAATTTGTGATATCTGTTACGGTTTAATCACAAAAATCTAAGTGACTGCGCTGAACATTTCTTAAAACAACCTAGGTATTCTAAGAAACAAATGACTAATTGCTGTGTTCAGTAGCAATTGTTTATCGCTTGTCAAACATTTCAAGTAGCTGTAGGTGCTGCCTTGTGATTTTTAACAGTTCATCTTTTTTTTGCATAATAATGGCTGTAACTTACACTTGCGCCGAACGCGCAACACTCAGATTTTAAATTTTTGTGATAAAACCGTAACAGATATCACAAATTAGAATGAGACAAAAAAAGTTTACTATTGAATGCTTATTTCTGAAAAAAATATTATTTTAATTATCGGTCTTGCCATTAAAGAGTTACTGTCTGATATGGGGTGTGACACCCATGTTTCATATACTAGTGGTCCATTGATAATAAATAATATCCATTATCATCTCAAAAAATGTCTCAAGTCAATATGGAGTGGCATGCCAAATATCATCCAAATCGATCCAAGCGTCTTGTTATCAGAAAATTTAATTTTTTTTCAAAGAACTTTGAAGCAGAATACTGGCTTAACGAAACGAATTTGGATATAGGTAAGTAAGGCTGTTGAAAAGAAAAAAAATTATCCGGATATCCGGATATGAACTTTTATCCGAGTCATCCGAAATTTCCGAATTCGGTTAACAAACTAATTTTTTATCCGGATAATTAGAAATATCCGAATAGTTATAATATCCGGATAATTTACAGTATCCGGAAAATTTAAAGTATCCGGAAAATTTAAAGTATCCGGATATTTTGAAGTATCCAGATTACTTTTAAATCTATTATCAATTAACTAGAAAGCTGAAAATGATATGAAAATATTGAAAATACTAAAAAAGGTCTGTTGCTGCTCTAAAAATGTATTATGCAGTAGTAATGTAGTAATCTCCAACATAACTTGCCTACAAAATATTCTGTAAGCAGTTTAAAAGAAATCTTTAGAAATCATTAATTCTATTCTTAGTATTCTTATCACATACCGCATTAAATATTAAATTACATCATATTATTTGATGTGAATTCTCGTTATTTACTTCTGTTATTTTTTGACTGCTGTGTTAGTGTTTAGTCAGCAGTCACCAACTAAAAACTCTCAATAAAATAAACAATCTCATTGCAATTTATAAATTTAGTGTTGCGTATTCAGCGATAAATTCTTTTATCCGGATAATTCTTTATTCGGATAATTTTTTTATCCGAGTTATACAATTTATCCGGATATTCTGTCTCTCACGGATATCCGATTTCTTCTATTTCGGATATTTTTAAATACTAATTATCCGGATATCTACGTGAAAATTATCCGGATATCCGTTTTATCCGACTCGAATCAACAGCCCTATAGGTAAGTTGGGTTAAATCATCTTATTTTGCGCCCAGGAATCTATTGGTTAAGCCATGTCCACGCATTTTAGAGACACCCTGTACATCAAAGTATTATCAATAACAATAGCCTGCGTAATTAACTAGTATAATGGTAGGATTAAGTGGTACAACATTTTTAAGTCATATAACAGTAAGTTTTATTTAAAATAGAGAAATACAAGATCTATGGGCTTGAATCTTTATAATTTAAAGTCAGTGTATTAGGGTGATTTGTCAATATATGTACACTGAAAGCCAAAAAAAGTGGCCACCCCATATATTTTTTCTACTCCCACCATGGAAAGTGGGATTTTCAAACTTCGTCTCCATAGATACGAGTATTGAAAATGAGTGTTTGCCGAACAAGTGAAATTAGCGTGCGGAAAATTTACTTTCCGCACGCACATGCATGATTTTCGGTGCGGCAAAGTATAATTTTGCCTATTCGTTATTATAAAGAGGTGGTAGACCAGAGATAGACTGAGACGTAGTTAAATTTATAAGAGTGACAACCTTTTATTCGGAAAAACTATGACAAACTCTATAATGTCAATTAACATTATTATGCACACTAGACTAAATATAAAATACGTGAAGATTGTCGACGGAACATACACAGATTTCCAACACGCCCTTTCAATCTGCACGTCAGATATTCATTCATTATCTTTGGAGTCAAAACCAAGTCCATTTAGATACTTTTCGTGTGCATTTTCCTCACTTGTAACATCAAAATGCCAATTCACTTCCGATAGTGTCGTAACCGGATTACATTCACTTATTCCGTACTGCTTAAGCAATCCCAATATATATTCCGTTTGAGAAAGCTCCACTTGATTCTCATTTTGGTCAATTTCAAGACCAAGACAATACTTTGCTAGACCAAGATCTTTCAATTCAAAATCCTCTAACAATTTTTGTTTTAACTTCGTAATACATTTTATATTACGTGATGCTACAAGCATATCATCCTTATACACTAACAACAATAGCGTATCACCCTCGCATTCACCATAAAACAAACATGGCTCATTCTTCACGGGTTTCAGACCTAAGCTTACGAGCTTTTTACATAATCGCGAGTACCACTGACGGCCTACTTGCTTCAAACCATACAAGGCTTTCTTTAGTCTGCATGCATTACCACCATCACTTAAATTCACTATCATCTTTTTCGCTCGAGCTCCAACCTTTGAAGTCTCCCCTTGTTTGGATACAATCCGCTGCAATATCTCGTGCAACATTTCTGGGACTCTCATGATCACTTTTTCTTCCAGTGATCTATTGAGATACGCTGTCACCACGTCGAACAGCCAGATCTTTAGATCAAACTGAGCCGCAAGAGCCAATAATAAACTTAATGTTTCCAGTCTTGCCACTGGAGCAAATGTTTGATGATAATCGACGCCGTACTTTTGACTGTAACCCTTCGCTACCAGTCGGGTCTTGCGTCTCTCAATTTTACCATCAGGTCCATGTTTATTTGTCAAAATCAAACGACACCCAATTATGTTTTTATTGTCGTCATTATGAATGATATCCCACGTATCATTCTTCACCAAATTCATGAATTCGGATTCAATCGCATCCTTCCATTCATCACACGCATCACTTTTTAAAGCATCTTGCACTCTGATCTCTGCTACACCGACGAACACATCGTCATCTAAGTCAGAATCATTTTCAGTACAAATATCTTCTTCGTCTTGTGTTGCTCTACTTCTTGACTGATACAGCTTTCTCAGTCGCCCTCTATTACCAGTACGCAACAATCTTGGTCTACCAGGGGCTCTCATCGGCTCTTCCGCATCCTTTATAACTATCTCCGGGGTGTCTGGTCGATTTTTCGGAGTCTCGTTACACTCAACAGATTGCGGTAAAAACTCTACATATTTTAGATGATTGTTTTCATCCTCCTGCCCCTCTTTCGTTGACATAAACCATTCTTCAAGTACGCGCGTATCACAAGGACCGATACGAGTCTCTTCTAAAAATTTTACATCACGGGCCTCTATCATCTGTCTCTTACTCGGTATCCACACACGGAAGCCTTTTCTTTCTCTAGGATACCCCATGAATACGCCTTCAACAGATCTCTGTGAAAGTTTGTCTTTGTTGCGATTTTTATCTAAGACAAACACTTTCGACCCAAACTTTTTAAAGTAATTCACGTTTACTTTATCTTTCGTCCACTTTTCATACGGAATCTTTCCATTTAATCCACTAGTCGGGCATCGGTTACGAATGTGACAAGCTGTGGCAACAGCTTCCGACCAAAACATCGCGCTCAAACCGGAATGCAACAACAGGCACCTAGCCATATTCAACAACGTACGATTCATTCTTTCCGCGACACCGTTTTGCTGCGGAGTATGGGGAACCGTAAATTGTCTTTTAATACCTTGATCCGCTAGATATTCATTAAATTCGGTACTACAATACTCACGTCCATTGTCTGATTGTAAACATTTTACTTTCTTTCCGGTTTGTTTCTCTACTAGCTTCTGATAAAGCTTGAACGCATCGAACACTCCACACTTTTGTCTCAAAAAGTACACTTCGCACCATCTCGTGCTATCGTCAATAAAAGTTACAAAATACTTAGCACGTCCCGTGGATTGCGTTCTAAATGGACCAACAACGTCCGAGTACACTATTTTCAATGTCTCAGAGCACGGTACTCGATCGTTAGGGAAAGGTAACACGGTCATTTTACCCTTCAAACACACTTCACAACGTGATAATTGTGCTGCATCACTCACATCAACCTTGGGTACTACACCATCACGAATCAATTTCACGAGGTCTTTACTGTTTAGATGGCCTAATCTTTCATGCCACTTCATTAATTCTGAACCCATTGGTTGGACTACCGCTTCAGCACACTCTAAGTTCTCGCGAACAAAATACAAATCGCCTCGTCGCTCGGCGATTAGCGAAATGTTCCCGCGCTTGTCACGAACAACTGCGTCCTCTTTACGAAAAATCACCTCATGTCCCTTATTCGTAATTTTTGCAACTGAAATTAGGTTTGTTCTCAATTCAGGCACATACAAAGTGTCTTTGAATTCAATCAGTCGATGATCATTATTATCACTTGCCACTGATAAATGAACAATGCCTTTTCCTTTCACTTCAGCAGACGCTTGACTCGCGAGACTTAATTTCACATTCGGGGATTCACTTAAAGACTTAAAACACGCTTCCACACCACACAAATGCGCGGTACAGCCGCTATCCAATAACCATGGTTTACTCAATGTTTTTGTCTTTGCTTTGCATACACTATCTACATTTAAAACTGTATGGTTCACTGCAAACGACTCGTCAACATTGTTCGCCGACGGTTTTGGCTTTCTTTGGCTACTGTCGAATTGACCTGTACACTCATTTGCTTTATGTCCCGGCGCACCACACTTGAAGCATTTGAACACGCGTTTCTTCTCCGTTTTCCCCTTCATTGGATTTTGACTGGCGGTCATTACTGTGACGACACCTCCAGATCTGTCTATCTGAATCGTGCTTGTCCATAATCTTCACCTTCAATTCTTCCGGTGTCGGCAACGCGTCTCTTGTTTCAATTGCACACCGAAAACTTTCATACGACGAAGGAAGACTATACAACAGCATTACAGTCAAGAGATCATCATTTATGTCCACTTTCATGTTTTTCAATTTATCTACAGCATCGAAAAATTTAGTCAAGTGGTCTCTTACGTCACCGCCTTCATCCAGCTTTTGAAGCATCAGTCGCTTCAATAATGTCGCCTTTCTCGCAGGACCCTTAGACGCATAAGTTGACTCCAATTTTAACCATACATCTTTTGACGTCTCACAATTACGAATTTGTGTAACCAGTAATGGTTCAATTGCCATAATCAAATTTGCTTTTGCCTTTTTGTCTTTATTTATCCAGGCTTGAATCGCGTCATCGCCTGTTTGTGGCTTCGGAATAGTACCATCGACATACTCCCACAGATCGCTCTCTACCAAAAGTGCTTCTACTTGTATACACCACGTATCATAATTCGTCTTGGACAACAACTCAATGCGCCAACCTGACGATGTACCTGAAGCCATCTTTTGTAAACTATCGCGATCACACTGTCACTCACAACCAAAATTTAACATGCCCCGTGTCGCGTTTTTACTTTTTATATCGGTGCTATCTCGGGCACGCTGGGTCCATAACCTATTCGTTATTATAAAGAGGTGGTAGACCAGAGATAGACTGAGACGTAGTTAAATTTATAAGAGTGACAACCTTTTATTCGGAAAAACTATGACAAACTCTATAATGTCAATTAACATTATTATGCACACTAGACTAAATATAAAATACGTGAAGATTGTCGACGGAACATACACAGATTTCCAACATTGCCGCACCGAAATCAAAATGTCATAATGACATTTGATGAATGTCAGATTTGATTTTGCAAAAATATTTAAATTTTTTTATGGAAATGTGGTTGTAGAAAAAATAGTGTGTAATACATGTGTTAAAAGCTTGTATTTGCCACTCTCATGTGACTGCAGCACTCACTATCGTTCGTGCTGCAAACTTCACATTCGTGTGGCAAACGCAAGCTTTCAACACTTGTATTACAAATTACTATTAATGTATCGGAGTAACGATGCGTGCGGCTTCAGCACTAGTTATAGGCATTATTTATTTATAACACACCTTTATAACACTCATACCAACAAAATTTGACAAAAATTAAGAAGCGCGTTTTAAATTCACACTTCTAAGGAAATCGACTGTAAGCTGCATGTACTAAAGGGTGGCAACTTTCTTTGGCTTTCAGTGTATTTCGATATCGTGTACTGAGTTTCGTAACTACCACGTTTATGGTGAGTATGTGTAGTCTTGATAGATAAGTTCGTTTGGTATGTACCATAGTACATGGTGCATTATGCATTTATAATGGCACACAATGTACCTTTGTTTGAAGTCGTTTTAATACTGCTAAGTTACTGATTTTAGGCACAGAATAAACTCTTAACATAAGCGACAAAGTGCAGAGTGTGGGGTGGTCAAAATAAGGGGAGCGGGGGTGAACTCGAACACGCCCACTAGCAAGTAAAATTTATTATTTTGCTGTATATTTAAGTGCAGCGCCAAAGAGTTAGGGTGTTATTTATTCAAAATATTGTTTCAATAAAACATAAATACGCGCAAATGAGTGGCAAAAAAGGTGGTAATTGGTGTTCAACGCCAAAATGCAAAAATAATTAGTATATAATAAATTAGTATCAATTTTTATAATGTCAACTTCTGTAAGTTTATTTGTTTTAGAAATTTCCGTTAGTACTCAAACATCACCTGGAGCTGGGCCTGAAGTCAGTAGCACTTCCACCCCCAGAAAGCAGAAATTACGATTAAAAGTGAAAACCATACAGCTAAGTTACTTGCTGAACCGACGTAGCTACGCCTTGTACTGGCAACATAAACATCAAAGTGCCGCGCGGTCATGTCGTTTCTGTTAAGAGTTTATTCTGTGCTTTAGGATTGCTTTGTGTAGAAGTACTTTGCCCTTTAGAACTAATTGGGAGCGGCAACTCATTAGCCAATACATCCTACGGAACTTAGTATTGAGTTGCTTTCTTTTGGACCAGATATATTTTCTCCATGTTTCGTTTAAGGTAAATCCTAAATATTTAACATTTTCTGTCCGTGCAAGTTGTTGGTTGTTTAAGAAAACTGGAGGACATGCTTCTTTGCGTCACGTGAATGCCACACATCTATTAGCTATGATACGCCATTTCGTGTGCCAGTTTAGGATTTTACTTAAATAATTTTGTAGGTAACGTGATGCTATTTCCGGGTTGTTGTGAGCAGCCACAATAGGCGTACCATCGGCAAATGTTGCTGTTACTGTCTTACTATCAGGTATCAGGTTTGTAGTTGGAAGATCGGAAGTGTATAATAATACCTTATAGTGTCCATCCCAGCACGCTTCTCTGTGGCACCCCTGAATTGATTGGAAAGAGTGGCGTGTGCCCATCTTTTAACTTTACGAGAAAATGTCTGTTTGTCAGATATGATTGTAAGACACTAGTACCTATGGGGGAGTCAGGTTAGATTTAATTTTGAACAGAAGACCCTTGAGCCACACCTTGTCAAAAGCTTCTATAATATGTAACTAGAAAAGCCGCCGAACAGTATCGTGTGTTTTCTTGATCCTTGTAGATTAATTCAGTTAATCTGTGTGCCTACTCTATAGTAGCATGTTGCTCTCTAAATCCAAACTGTTGCTTTGGTATAGATCTTTCACGAGAGGTTTTAGAGATTTTCCCACATGCTTTGGACAAAACAGGAAGTAGATTTACATGGCGGTACGAAGTTGCCTTTTTGCGGGGTTTTCTGGGTTTTGGAAGTGCAACTTTCCAATGGTTGGGAGGTAATCATGGCAGTATTGAATATTAACGCGATTAGTTTCACACACTTATCTGGGAGTTGTTTCAGTATTCATCCGGTTATTAGGTCATACTTAGCCGGATGATTTTTTTGTATTCAATTCGGAGAGTATAGTTTGACTTATTTCTTTATCTTTGATCTGGGTGTGAATACTTCTTTGAGACGGTTGGCATATATAGTCGCCTTTTCTTGATCACATTTTGCTCTAGTGCCACTTCGTAGCCTGAATGGAGGAATGCGAGTATATAGTTGTAGTTGCTCGAGTTTCATCGTTGTCCTTCAGAGCGAAAATAATCCGTTACTTCCGTCGGATACAATTTGCTTCTTTATATTCTTTATGTTACGCAGGAGTGTTTTTAAATCTCTACTTGCTGCATTCAATTTCTTTTTATCATTTGTTGCTCTTGAGTTCTACCGTAGTCTCCTTAATCTACGTTTTTCAGCATTGTAGTATCTTCCCATTTATCAGGTTTAGATGAAACAGGCGTAGCTTGTTGGATGGTTGTAGTTAAATGTTCAACTGAATCTAAAATATCGTCTTTCGTTTTGAGAGGTACTTTGAGTATGATTTTCTCATCTAATATTCTGTAAAATTCTTTCCAATTAGTCTTTTTGCTACATATGTAGAGTTAAATGTTTGTGGCAAGATAGTACTTGAGTTTTGAGCGAAATTATGATGGTAGTGATCTGATGTCAGATCTCAGCTTGATTCGACTTTGAGGTAGTGTCTATAAATGCCTTTTACTACAAAGAAGTCCATGATATCGGGAAGTTTGTTTATATCAGTTGGCCAGTAAGTCGGTTGACTAGTTGATACGGTATAAAGATTATCCTTGTCTATTGTTTTCGGCAGCCCTCATCCTTTGGACGTAATCACCCTTGACCTCCAGTGGTAATGTTTGTCACTGGAATCTTCTGTTGTAATCAATATGCTTCCAAAGGTATTGAAAAAGCGATCAAATTGTTCTTGTTTTATAACATGTCTTGGTGGGTAATATACCGCAGTGATTGTCAAGGTTCCTAGCCAGTCTTCTATGCTTACACTTGTTATTTGTATATGGCCATACCTACATTTCGGCAGTATTATGACAGCGGTATCTGCATGTCCAGTACTATCGGGGTGTTGTGTAGCGTAAATACAGGGTTCGTCAGTGAAGCGGGAAAATTTGAAACTCCTGTATCTACATAAGTTTTTATTTGAGCATTAATGTTTTTACAGTTTTCTGTTAAGTTAGACTTGCCATTTTATTTTTTTAAATTAACGCTTGACAGGTGGGCACCATTACGATCTACGCACTCTTGTAGTCTTACATGAGAAACCGTTGCATAGTCCGAAGGTGACAGTATGGTGTGCACTTTCGTCATCTGGCATTATTCGACCATTATTTTTTCAAGACGATCGAGAAAACGCTACAACCGTTAGTGCAGTTCGTTACACAAACGTGGTCACAACATTTTTGATGTTAGAGGTGGTTTGATTTCCACAGATGGTTCCAGCAAGACGGTGCTACCAGTCATACTGCTTTAAAGGAACTCTTTCCGAACCATATCATATCAAAAAATGCAGACATTGTTTGGCCGGCTAGATCTCCTGATTTGTCCGCATGCGACTTTTTTCTTTGGAGTTGGCTCAAGAGCAAGGTGTATGTCGAGCGACCGCAAACGTTACCGGAACTAAAACTAAAAATTCAAGAAGAAGTTGCACGTATTACACCGGAAATGTTACGGCGAGTATTGGAAAATTTTCGAGTAAGACTACAAGAGTGCGTAGATCGTAATGGTGCCCACCTGTCAAACTTTATTGTAAAAAAATAAAATGGCAAGTCTAACTTAACAGAAAACTGTAAAAACATTAATGTTAAAATAAAAACTTATGTACGAGTAGATACAGGAGTTTTAAATTTTCCCGCTTCACTGACGAACCCTTAGAATAATTTTGAATTTTTAGATAGGAACGATTAGTGAAGTGAGCTTGTGATATTAGTACAATATCTAATTTATTGTTTAAAATAAATGCTTTTATTTCCTGCTCACGTTGGCAGAGCCCATTGGAGGTCCATTCATCCATCTTTAATGTACGTATATTGCGTTATTATGCAATTCTTGAGATGATTATAGTTAAATTATTGCATTGCACTGATCTGCTCCATAAGTTCGGCCAACAGATTTTTTAACTCAAGAATGTCATCTATTTGTTGTGTGGATGTACCTTGTTGCATCATAGGTGCATTTACTGCATGGTTACTTATTTTCTCGAATCGCATACGATGTTCTTGTTTCTTCTGCTCGATTTTGTTAGGTAATTGGTATTAGATTTGCTTGATTGGCGTTTATTTATTTTCTTCTTAAATAGGATATCTATTATTTTGCAGTTGTTTATGGACAATACATCCCCTATAGTTGGCTTGGTGATTTTCTCAACAATTGGCACATATCACATCTTTGCTTCTTTCTTTCCATTGAATAATGTCCTGTACTTTTTACACAGCGTGGGGTTCTATGGCAAAAGTTCTTTGTATGCTCGTATCTCTGGCATTTTATTCATTGTGGTACCTATATCCCTTGTAGGGCGTGGAGGTTCAATTGTTATTTTTGTATTCATCGAGTATTTTATGCTGTAAATTTCTTTTTTCACTACTAGTATTAGAAGATGTCATTATTGACCTTATTTTCGAGCCCAGAAGATGATTTTCTCTCCTAGTGGTCAATAATTTTTTATTATTGACTACTGGTTAATAATAGAAACAATTGCTCTGCGCTCAGGTGCCTATTTTAAATATGTTTTACCCAAATGTCAATTGAAATTAACCTCTCCCCTTGTTTTCAAGCACAGCTATTTGATTTTTGTGGATATGTAGAAATAAATATACGCATCTGTCATTTTATTTTTTATTAAAAGGAATAAAGGTGCTAGTAGTGAAAAAAATAGTATATAAACCACGGTAGAGAAGACTTTTCTCAACCTCACAACTTATTTCCCTCCATGCTTCGCATGTCGGGAAATAATACTGCTCGGCTGAGAAAAATGTCTTCTCTACCTTGGTCTATAATATACTATTATCCACGACTAGTCAATAATCTGTCAATTATTCATGTGTTTGGTCACTCATAATGCTATCCATTACACACTGAAATCATTATGCACGGTGTCATGGTAACATCATTTCATTATGCACGGTGTCATGGTAACATCATTGTCTATGGTGTATAATGACGGAAATAGGCTATGTTGTCATTGAAATAGGTTATGTTGCCATTGAAATAGGTTATGTTGTTATTTAAATTTTAATTAAAAATTCTTAGTATTTTGTAGTCGAGGATAAAGTATAGTATACTACTCGTTATAATGGCTACTATTACCTCGGATAATTGCAAAACTCGCTCGTACGCTCGCTTGCGTTGCAAACATTCTCCTCGGTAATAATAGCATACATTATAGCGTCGTGTATAATATATTATTATTGGCGCAATTTCGATGTAGAATAATTGGCAGCTTCTTTGTCTTTTGTTTCTTACTTTGTGTTCATGTTTTTCGGTATCTTTCTTTATATCTTATATGTCGGTTGATTGGTGTATTCCTTGTAATACTTACTACTTTAAAATTACGATCTTGTTTGGGAGCTACACTAAAACGGGTAAGTTTTAAATATTTCAAATAAAACAAATTCACTGATTAATTTATTTTATAAGAATATACAGTAGTTGTTTGTAATGAAATTTACTCACTGATTAAATTGACGATGTAGCTAGCTAATGTGTTGTGCTAATAGAAAGAATAATATGATGCTGAGACAGACTAGTGAATAACTTTCGGTAGGTAAGTTTTTATTTATTAATTAATATTATATTGACATATTACCATAATTGTAAAAATATTTTTAAGTTGATTTGAAATGGCAATAGTGATCATGAGGTGCGAAAAGAGGAATAGTTTGCAAAAGTTGAAAATGACAGTCCAATAATATATTGTTAATTTACTTACCTATTGTGTATGCATTTTAGCTTTAAACAACTTAGGAAAAATAAATGAAAAGCAAATGTATTATGAAAAATTTATTTATAAATAACATGAATTATAATATAATTTAGATATGGGATTTTTACAATTAATAATGTTACTAACAAGAGATACGCTTAAAACTGCGCACTGACATTAATTTGTAACAGTCATCGTAGCGATGTAACTTACATATATTTAGTTTTCGTTTGGTAATAAATTAAGGAATTTATAAAGTTGCAAACAATAAATATTTTAATGTAAGGTACACCTTTTAAGGATTGATACGTAGGTTCTGATCTACTAATCCCAGTTTCAGAACTATTGTAAATTAGCTGATTTTGATATTGTTTTTGTTTATGCGATTAACCAAAATATCTTATTTTGCTAAGAATAGATCTGAAAATAAGGTAGTATCCTTGTATTCATTGAACTTTAAATTACACATACATACTCGCATACATTCGAACTCTTTTAACATTCATACTCACACTAAGTCTTTCCAACAACTAGAAATAATAATGATAGATAATCTTACATACAAGTGTTCAGTAGAATCTCGACTACTAGTTAATGAATAAGCAGAATCAAACTATTATGCTGTTTGCTACCGACCTGAGCTATAATTGTTTAAAATTTACAATTTTTGTTATTTGTGTTAGTGCAAAATAAATAACAGATATCAAATAAATACTGAATAAATAGTTACGTCGTAGGAGTTCGTCTAGAATTTTTAAGAATCTTTTAATACTGGTTTCTCTAAAAGCTCGTTTGTTTGGAACTGCCTGTTATCGCCATAAGTTCTTTGAAAAATTTTAAACTTCATTACATTCTAAAAACGCTTGGTGACAATTATCTCCCGAACGACCTCGTCTTCCAGCTTCGTACAGAAGATCAAAGCTACTTCCAGAGGATCGCTCCATTATGAAACTTGCTGCATATCTAAAACAGTAAAATTAACATTTATAAAAAGAGCTCGTTTAATATTAGTGCTTTTTGGGTTTATCATCGCCATTTGGTTTAGTTTAACTAAGTATTTTCGTCTTATAAACTGTTGACCCATTTTTAAAATCTTTGAGTAAGTCCAATAACAAGAAAAGACGAAGGGAAACAACATAATAATTATGTCAGATTACATGTAATGTAATCTAGCTGAAACTGCAAGTTAAAAGGTTGGACACCTCTGAACTACACTCTTAAATTATTACCTTTTTCATTTGAATGTAGAACACGTTTTTAAATGATATGTACCTATATTGTACCTTACAGCAGTGGCGTAGCGAGGCTTGCGCGGGCCCGTGTCTCAAACTACCCGCGGGCCCTTGTCTTCGCTGTCAAAATAATAACAATAAAACCCTTAATAATAATAAATACCATCAAAAATATCCAGGGCCGCCGAGAGAAATTTTGTTTAATAAAAAAAGTAATACATATAAAACATTAAACATTTCGTCGGTCAGGCCCTTTTCGATGCCGGGCCCGTAACAAAAGTCTCAGATGTCACCCCTTCTCGGCGGCCCTGGCAACATCATTTGACTACTTTTATTTTTACATATAAGGTTTGAAATAATGGCGTCGTCGTAGCATATTTGAAAATGTGTTTACCTTCTCAAAAATAATGAACTGAACACTGAACTCGGTAAGTAAACTGAGTCAAATCAAAGGACCAAAAACGAAAAAGTAAATATCAGAGCTATGCACGTGTGAAAATAATAAATAATGTATCGTTTTGCATTTTTATCTAAATTAGCTGCGACTTAGTTAAAACAATTAGTGCCGCGGCGCCAGAGAAGAATAGGTATATTCGTTAGCGTGTCGGTGATCTTTTTTTTGCACTATTGATCTATAAAGAAATAGCAAATAGCATTATGTTTCAGTATCCCAGTAAGATATTACAGGGGACTGGCCGCCGGGCCCCCCTGAGCCTGCGGGCCCGTGTCTTTCGAACACCCTGAACACCCCCTCGCTACGCCACTGCCTTACAGTATTTCATATTATTTGGAGAAGATTTGGTGATGTAACAGGTTTAAATTTACTTTGCGACCAAGCACAGGTTCAAATCTCGACTGTAGCACAGAGCAGGTATTAATTAATTAATACCTGCTCTGTGATGTAGTATGGAAAGTTCGAGAAGTTTACATAAATCGTCGAGGTTTAAATCCTGTTATGATGGCCGTATGACCTTAATAGCCGGTGCCTTACATCTAACTGACATTAGAGGTTAAAGTGTCTCCTTTAAAGCCGCTTTAGACTTACTAAACTTTTAAGTGTGATATTATTTTAAGTTAAGAAGTTCCGATTTGAATTGTAAGCCTTATATCTGTATGATAAACTTTTATAAATTATTCAGAATGGAAGAAATTGGTACCTATAGATTTAACATTTCAGTGAAGAAGAAATATTGACTCAACGTTTAATTTTTTTATGACATGATGTTAATTTTACTATTCACCAATAATTATTACAGTTATTTTGAAATAACATCTATTTGTATGAATATATGAAATTTAAAATATTTGGTTATTATTATTATTTTCTTGTTAGGGAAGCATTTTACTAGTTAAATTATTCTAATTATTCTTCAATTTTCGATATCCTTTAGAAAATCAAATATTGTTGCGATATCTTGATCTTAACAGAAATAAAATGTTTACATATTATTTACCATACAGATACTCAAGAAAATCGTTTTTATATTCGTTTATTATCATTCTTTTCTTGTTGAATATAACCACATAATCGATTTTTTACAAAAAATTTTAAACGATTCTTAGGTGAGCTTCTTTCGTGACTGTATCATTGTTATAATGTATAAGAGGTTAAGAACTCAAAACTCAACATTTCATCTGTTCTGGTAAGCGTCTTTATCAAAAGCTAGGAGAGAACAAAAAGTGCACGGTAATTCAAATTCAACGTGTCAACAACGCCAAAAAGCAAAAGTTCCTTTACCTCTACCTCAGGGATGGGTAATTTCTTTTTGCATGGGATCAGTTACACATTTTTACAGGTAGATTGTGTGTAAACATTAATTTATGGTTTCATTGTTTTCTATAGGGCGTGATGTTGAGCAGTATTCACTATTTTATACCTTTTATAGGTATTTCGCCGTCACCAGTTTCTGAAATTTAAAAATTGAATTTTACTTATTCAATTATTAATTTTCAGAAACTGGTAGTAAAATCCTCACAAAAAGTATAAAATGTCAAATTCATCACAACAAGTCTTCTCACATTAATGTATGTAGTTGTTCATAAAATTCTACTTACGTTCCAAGGTGGCAGAAAATAGAGCTTTGGCCAACATCACTAGAGCATTCCCTATTGGCATCACACATGAATTTTTGCATGCAAGAGTCTTCAGTTGTGGACATTGATCTTACATATCCCTTCATTAAGGTAATACCTGCGAGTGCAGCGTCACTGATGGAATCCTTTCTTCCAACACTACGTGCAGCTAAAGAACGATGGGAGAAGGATGTTTTCAGAGCATCTAGCAGATTAATTACGATGCTGATGAACTGCAAGGCAGGATATAAATTAAATAAATGGTACAACGGCCCATCGAAAAAATTATCGCTGTTTAACTGATATTTCCAGTAATGTACGTGGCAGTAATAATTTGTTACTACTGCCGTATTGTCGGTGATGCTGACAATTTTCCGAAACCCCCGAGATGTGAATACTAAAAGTTAGGTTAGACTATTTTGGACCTAATGACTGTAACGACGGCTGCGACGTAAAATAAGGAGAAAATTGACAATTCTTTGTGTCTTGTTCCAGATAGACAATATACATACACCGTATATAAGTTAAATTGGACCCTTTTAATACATATTTATGTTAAAATTAACCCAAGTTGATATAATACGATCTCTATCAATCAGTGATATGTATACAGGGTGCCCTATTTCTTGAACGTTTTATGGGTAACTTTTTTTTTTGTAAAGATAGAGAAACATTTAATTGGCCAATGTAGTGTAATTTTTTTATGATAAATTCAATGATGCGAAAAAATTTAACATACGGGGGCTGGTTAAAAGTTATTGGCAAAAAGGTAAAAAAGTGTGTTTTCTGTTATTCCACGTAGTTCATTTATTTTTAGAATTAGAAAAATATGCTCCAAATATTTTTTGAACAACTTTTCGCGTAAAATAATGTCCAAATGATTTTTTTGATAGCTGTTACTATTTTTGAGTAACTGGCCAAATTTATTTTGAATAAAAACCATAGCCGTCCATAATAAGTCGAAACGCTGTTTTTTTTTCCTTTTCAACCATGTAACGTAAGCCATGTGGTTAATTTGAAATAGATTGAGAAATAATGATTTTTAGGTTTTTTTTTTGTTAAATCAAAAATAACTGAACTACGTGGAATAATAGAAAGGGCGATTTTTTCGTTTTACTTTTTAAACACCCCTCCCCGTATGTCAAATTTCTTCAGCCCATTGGATTCCTTATTAAAAAAACTATATTACTTTTCTTATTTAACCGTTTCTCTTCTTCTTATTCTTTTTCTTAATCCTATACCTTTCTAGCTTTGGTAAGGTGTAAGGCAGTAGGTAACCGTTTCTCTATACTTACAAACAAAAAAGGACAAGCAATAGGACACGGTGTATATGCTCTGCCGGTATGTTAAATGTTTTGCGTACTATTCTTAAAGTTTAAAATGAAATGAAATTGAAATAATAATACTAACTGAGGATATATACAATAAAACTAAAAAAAAAAAAATAAATTGTTATTTGAGTTTAAAATTTAAGAATTTTGTAAATATAAATTTATCACTGTAGCTGTAATAACAGAAAGTAAAACTGCATATTCATTAATATAAGAGTTAACTAATTATTTCAGTACTGACTACTGATATTTGTTAGGAAAGATGTTATGTAGACTTTATGTTACTTTTCAACAAAATTTTTAGTTTATTGTTAATGATTTGATATTTTTAATATTTGATTATTTTCTTAAACATACAAGTATTTAAATAGGTACATATAAACATATTTTCACTTTTTTATTTTTGCATTTTCACCTTTCCCATCCTAATTTTTAATATGAATGAAATGGTAATGTAATGTATAATTAAAGCTTACCTCCCCGGCTTGTTTAGCAATCATGTTAACCTGGCCTGGATCCCTTGTTCCCACGAAGGCAGAAAGAATCGCCGCTAAAATGCCCTGTGCAAGCCAAGCAACTACTAGTGCTTACTAAATAATTTTATTATTTACATTGAACCGTTTTTGATAAAATTATTAATAGCTAAACTAAAAGCGAAGCATATTTTTCTGTGATTTTTAAATACCTAGTCCAAAATGAAATTGTGATGTAAAGATGAAATAATTTTTTGTCAATGGAACTATTAGTGATTGAATACTAAAGCGAAATTTTCTATAGGCGGTAGTTATGATCTGTACACCACCATAATGCTATATTAAAAAGATTACCTGCATGGGAGAACCATTATCAACTTTGTCGATTCCATCTCCATTACTGACACCGCCACCTCCTAAAATTGTAGTGAGAATCTTCAATCCAACTGACAGTAAATTTGACCATGGGGATGGCGCAACATTATCATCGAGACCTTCAGATTTATTAGGACCTTGTTGACCTCCTCCAGGGTTGAAAATCATTTGCATCAACATACCTGTTCACATAATATATATTCTAGTAAGAATTCTCACAATCATATTAACTAATTTTAAAAGAAAGAATTGAAAAGTAATACGTTTGGACGTTAGTGATATGTATTGTGGTTAAATTACGTATGTACATAATTTGCAAACTACCATTTTAAAATTTGGTTTAGTAATAAGTATTAAAAGCTGTAGAATTAACGTTAGAATTATTGAGGAATAAATCTTTAAACATTTTATTATTCATAGACCACTATGTGCTAAGAGTAATCGATAAGTTTATAAATGCATTTCAACAGCTGACACAAAAATTTGCCATTTAAAGGCAAAGATCTGGTACCTAAAATAGTAACTAATAAGCTGTCTTTAGAACCAATACAGCCTTTTTAAATATCTTGAAAGCAACAGATTTTGTAACAAAAACAAAGATGCCACCAAACTTTTTAACTATGTAAGTAGCATAATAAGTTTTTATAAGGTTTGTTAAAGGTTATGCTACGAGTAGATAATACAAAATAAGGAACACCGAAGTTAGAAGTAAATTAGGAGTTTTTTAAATGAAGGACGACCAGTATGAGACTTACTGGAGAGAATATAAGAAAAAGGCTGATGGAAACAGATATCCAAAATTGGCCTGTCAATATAAACATCGAAAAAGCGGATATGAAGAAGACCTAGAAAAAGAACAAGCTGGACAAGAAAGATGATAATGGCGTTGATGATAGCCACAAAAATCTGAAGTAATAGAAAAAATGTTGTATAAACAACTCAACTTAATGGCAAGTGGTCTAAGAAATAAACTGGACTTTGGGTGGTAACATACCAGCAATACATCGGAGCATCTACAAATTTTCGATTTATTTCAAGCAAAATGTTAATATAAATATTTTTTAAGGGGTAGGGGACTAGAATGACCAATACTTTAGAATAAGATATTTACTGATTCCAAAAAATTCGGTTCCATGATTTAGTAATACACTTGCATAGAATTTTGTGTAAAAAATAAAAGTAAATGAAAATACAGTAAAAGGCCTTTCGGCTTTATAAAGTATAATTACATAATTATGAAGTATATAGGTATTATGGTATAAAGCTTTCAAGAAGGTCTTAGATTAAGTGAAGGTGGTGATAGAGTTGAAAGATCAAACATATTAACAATGACAAAGTGAGAAAAATCAATGCTGATCGTCGAATCGCTATTAGGGAAGTTGCTAAAAAGGTTGGTATTTTATATGGTTGAAGCAATTTTCACCAATGCTTTGGGCGTGAGAAGAATGACTGCAAAATTTATTCCAAAATTTTTGAATTTTCAACAAAAATTGTATCGTAAACAAATCGCTGACGAATGATAAAGGAAGACAGATACTATCTGTAATTACTTCAAGGCATTATTTAACTGGTGATGAATTATGGGTGTATGGTTGTAATCTCAAAACAAAGCCCCAATGGAATCTCTTAAGTGAACCAAGAACAAAGAAAGCACGTCAAGTACGATTTTAATGTTTAAAGTTATTGATTCTGCTTTGCTCGATTATCGTGATGTGTTCCGTGGAGTTTTATCAAAAAGTACCGCGACCAATAAAAAATACTAATTTAGCAATTTAGGTTATTTGTTTGAAGCTATCCGTAAAAAACAGCCAGCATTAAGGAATGGGAATTCATAGAAACTGCACCACGTTCATGTACCAGCTCACACGTTAATGCTTGTTAGAGATTTTTTTGGCCAAGAATAATACCATAATAATACCGCAACCATGTGACTTTTTTTTCCAAGAACGTAGAAAACCATGAAAAGACAACAATTTGGGATGGTTGAAGACATTAAACAAAACTTACTGAGCATATTGAAAGCTATTATACCAGAAAGTGTATTCTAGAAATGTTTTGAACAATGGAAAAGAACGTTGCCATAACTGTGTTTTATCTGATGGGGATTATTTTGAAGGAGACAACATAAGTACAGATGCATAAATTCATACTTTGTTGAATATAAGAAAACACCTCGAACTTTTTGAGCAAACCTTGTTTTTGAAAAATGTAACTCACAATAAAGATAATGGGGTCTCTATTTAAACGATTTAATGTACTTACTGACCTATCAAATACAATAATTACAATAATAATAATTAGAATTAATAAATGAAAATTCATGAATCTCAAGTATACAGGGTGTCCTGCAATAGGATGTACATAGCTTCAGTACGTGTTCCTGGCCTCTTTTAAGTCGCAAACTTCCAATAAACATATGGCCTAAAATTAATCGCTACAAAGTTATTCACATTTGAATGTTACCGTTACGCTCAAAAATCATAAACAAAAGATGCATTAGACGGCTTTGAAAACAAATGTTAGTAAGTGTTGTGTTTATTATCTGTCATAAAATAAGTATGGCAAGGTTTACTAATCAAGAATATGCCAATATCATCAAAAACGATTCCGACTCTATTATGAGGTCTGTCACCACGATTTCACAAAGGGCACGAATGTGCATAGCTAATCGAGGAGGTCATTTTGAAAACTGCCACATAACTATAGCATTTTATTTTGTGAACCATTAATTGATATCCTTTGCCAATAAAGTTTTGAATCTTTAGTGTTATTTTTTGAATGAAAAAGTGCCAATAACTTTGTAGGGATTAATTTTAGTTCATATGTTTATTGGAAGTTTTCGACTTAAAAAGAGGCCAGGAACACGTACTGAAGCTATGTACATCCTATTGCGGGACACCCTGTATATGTACAATGTACACATTACGAAATATTTTTTAAACGATCGTAGAGGATTACAAACCGTGTGCATGGAAACAGTGGAAGTTCACTTAGAATTATATTAAGATATTATATTGTTGGTTTTGTATCATTTGATATTACTTCGCCGATGATCAAGTAAGTCCAGAAGCAAGCCAATATCCTAGTTGTTTAGAAAATCAAATGAAAACATTTTAAACATAAACCAATATTAAATTTAGTAGAGATAAGATGATCCAGTATATCGACCATTAAAAGCTCATAAAATGGAAACCAAATGAAAAGAAAGAGTTATAGTGAACATATAGGAATTACGAAAATATAGTTGGTAATGGAACGATGCAGAGGAAATGCTATAAATCTTACTATAGAAAAATATTAAATAAATTCTTTTCGTACCCAAAAGGTTTGACCATGAAAATCCTCCGCCAATAGCGCCACTATCTTGAATTTGATTTGTCTGTATGTCTTCGATGTCGTCAAGGGCTACTTTCTTGATACTATTTGGTTTTTCGGCAAATTTTCGTTCTATTCGTTCAGCTGGAAGTTGTGGAGTTCTAGCAGGTATAAAGCCACCTTGTATTTGTTGTTGATTAGGATAAGCCAATGTGTGTATTGTGAAACTACTTGTGAGAAGCACAAGTAATGCCCAACCTGTCGCTTGTTTGTACATTCTGAAAGATATAAATGTATTAAGATAATTCACAAAGAAGTAAGCAATGATAACTACGCGATTCACTTATGCGGTTGTAGTTCCTTACTAAAATATGTTACAAAGCTTATAAGGTTATAAATATTTTTATGTCATACTCGTTTCTAAAGCAACGTTTTTCGAACGATTTATAGGACGAAAAGTGACACTTTAAAGTGCTAGTATCATTTTAAAGTCCTAGAACGAAAAGTGTCACTTTTTGTTCTATAAATGCTCGTTGCTAGGAGATATGAATTGTTGCGCCTTAGATTAGTTACTTAAAACTAATGCTGCTACAAATTGCTGGAGATTTCTTTTAATGATTTAACAACTTTAGAAACAGTATTACATAAAATTATGTATGTACCTCAGACGAAAAGTGTCTTTAAGGTACTCGCAAGTAATTACGGCCTCGGCTACCCGCCTCGGCCGTAAACAACTTCCTCATACCGTAAAGACTTACTTTTCGTCCTAGATACATAAAATACTATTATGTCATACTCGTTTCTAAAGCAACGTTTTTCGGACGATTTATAGGACGAAAAGTGACACTTTAAAGTGCTAGTATCATTTTAAAGTCCTAGAACGAAAAGTGTCACTTTTTGTTCTATAAATGCTCGTTGCTAGGAGATATGAATTGTTGCGCCTTAGATTAGTTACTTAAAACTAATGCTGCTACAAATTGCTGGAGATTTCTTTTAATGATTTAACAACTTTAGAAACAGTATTACATAAAATTATGTATGTACCTCAGACGAAAAGTGTCTTTAAGGTACTCGCAAGTAATTACGGCCTCGGCTACCCGCCTCGGCCGTAAACAACTTCCTCATACCGTAAAGACTTACTTTTCGTCCTAGATACATAAAATACTATTATGTCATACTCGTTTCTAAAGCAACGTTTTTCGGACGATTTATAGGACGAAAAGTGACACTTTAAAGTGCTAGTATCATTTTAAAGTCCTAGAACGAAAAGTGTCACTTTTTGTTCTATAAATGCTCGTTGCTAGGAGATATGAATTGTTGCGCCTTAGATTAGTTACTTAAAACTAATGCTGCTACAAATTGCTGGAGATTTCTTTTAATGATTTAACAACTTTAGAAACAGTATGACATAAAATTATGTATGTACCTCAGACGAAAAGTGTCTTTAAGGTACTCGCAAGTAATTACGGCCTCGGCTAGCCGCCTCGGCCGTAAACAACTTGCTCATACCTTAAAGACTTACTTTTCGTCCTAGATACATAAAATACTATTAAACAACTACATATTTCAAAGAATTAAAATGTAACTAAAAGTTTATGGTGTAAGCTGAAAGTGAATAGACCAATTTTATAAATACCGATAGTTGTTTTGAAAATTATTTGAATTCACCATCATGCAGTCAAAAATTGGTTCATATGTTTTTGTGTAACAGCAATTAATTATTAACTTAATGAAAGACTGTGATAACTTCGCGCGTGTTGGTTGTTTTCACTGGGGTTAGGAATAAGAATTTACTATGCGCGTCGATAACGACAAAAATAAACTTATGTCCCGATCTCCCGATCGCGATTTATCGAAAGGACCTAGGTGGTCGCAATGGAGGGTTAGGAAAAGGGTGTCACCTTTGGGAATGCTGTGAAGTCTCCCTGGCTGCTTTCCGTTATCTTGATTGAAAGTTAAGCATCGTAAACAGTGTTTTAAATAATAATAATAATAATAATAATAGTTCCCGTTATTCCCGATTGGGACATAGGGTATTGGTAAAGTCTCGCCACTTCTGCTTATCATCTGCTATTAATTTCAATTGCGGGAAGGACATTTCCGTTTCTTCTGTTATGTTTCTTCGCCACGTGAATCGGGGTCTTCCTCTAGCTCTTTTACCCTGCGGGTTCCATTCTAAGACGTTACGACTTGGGTATTCTTTTGTCTTCCTTAGCGTGTGCCCCAGCCAGCCGTATTTTTTTCTTCTGATTTCAACATATATTTCTTGTTGGTTGGTTTTTTTTCCACAGTTCAATATTTGTAATTGTTTCTGGCCACCATATTTTTAGAATGTGTCTGAGGCATCTGTTCACGAAAGTTTGCAGTTTCTTTATTGTCACCTTATTTAAACACCACGTTTCACAACCGTAAAGTAGCACTGCTTTTATAGTACAATTAAATACGTTTATTTTTGTGCTAACACTGATGTTTTTATCGCGCCACACTGAATTCATTTTGGAGAAAATCCCTCTTGCTTTGTTGATGCGTTGCAGGATATCTTTTGTTGCGCTGCCTTCGTTTGATAGCACACTACCCAAATATAGGAATTCTTCGACTTCTTCTACTTTCTCATCATTTATATATAGGTTGTTTGCATTTGTTTTATTGATCCTCATCAGCTTTGTTTTGGCTTTATTTATTTTAAGTCCTATTTTCTTGGATTCAACCTGTAATTTGTCCAGTTTTGCCTGCATATTTGGTAGTGTTTGGGAAATCAGGCACACATCATCTGCGTATTCTAAATCTTCTAATGTTTTTGTTAAGCCCCATCTAATCCCCTTAACATTCTCTTTTATCGTTTCTTGGATTACATTGTCTAGTATAATTAAGAATAATAACGGTGTTTTAAATACTTCTTGGTATATCTTCTTAACTTCGGGAACCAATACGAACGTTGTATCAATTCTATTGTCTTTTCGATGCCAACATGCCTGTTTTCATCATGGGCTGCTTGTACTACATTGCGCCGCATCGATTTCGGCACAACCAACAATATTTTATTCGGTTGCAGTTGATAACAAAGCATGCCGTT
Organism: Melanotus villosus; assembly: GCA_963082815.1. Taxonomy (NCBI): domain Eukaryota; kingdom Metazoa; phylum Arthropoda; class Insecta; order Coleoptera; family Elateridae; genus Melanotus; species Melanotus villosus. The sequence goes on along the minus strand of OY720421.1, from coordinate 49,208,099 downwards.
GCGAGAAATGAATTTCTTATCTGGAGGGTCTTTTCCTTGTTCTAACAGATCTAACACGAGTAAAACTTCGGGATCTTTACTTTGCATAACTTGTAAAAGTCGAACTCTGTTGTCCGGATCTTCTCGAGATGCAATTACCATTGCCGTACGACTTAAGGCATCAACATGTTGCATTGACCTACCGGATCGATGTTCAACTACATAGTTGAAGTCTTCTAATATAATGGACCATCTAAAAACACGGGGTTGGATTTCTCTTTTCGAAAGTGCTAGTTTGAGTGCGTTGCAATCTGTAACGAGTTTAAAGCGTCGTCCTAAAAGGTAACATCTAAATTTCTCCAAACTACGAATTATTGCTAGTAATTCAAGCTCGAAAGAACTATATCGAGATTCTGCATCCGTTGTTGTCATCGACCAGTAGTATACAGGGTGCAATTTATTATCTTCCTGCTTCTGTAGTACGGATCCATAACCATATGAAGTCGCATCTGTGTGCAATTCTGTATCTCTAGTTGGTGAGTAAATTTTCAACACTGGGTCGTTGATCAATAGTTGTTTGACTTTGTCAAAGGCTTGTAGCTGCTCCTTCTCGAACACGAACTTAACGTTATTCCGCAAAAGTTTAGTAAGCGGTCGTACAATTGTGGAATATTTTGGGATAAACCGCCTGAAGTAGCCGGCTAATCCTAAAAACCGTTGCACTTGTTTAGCAGTAGTCGGTACTGAGAACTTCGACACCGCTTCGGTCTTCAAAGAAGATGGTTTTATTTCATCCTTCCGGATCCGAAAACCTAAATATTCAATCGATGTTTGCATGAAGCTGCATTTGTCCAAACGGAGAGATGATCCATATGTTTGAACAGTATCGAGTGCTATCAAAAGCCGTTGTATTCCTTCTTCTACTGTTTCTGATGGAATTAAAATGTCGTCCATGTAGATTACAAGTAGTTTCTGGAATAATAACGGTTCGAATACTTTGTTGATGTAACGCTGAAACGTTGCTGGACTGTTGGATAATCCAAATGGCATATAATTGTATTCGTACAACCCATTATGAGTTATAAAAGCTGTATACATTTTTGATTCTTCGGCGACTGGCACGTGAAAGAATCCATTCTTAAGATCTAGCGTAGTGAAATACTGCTTTGATGATAGTGCGTCTATTTGATCGTTGATTAACGGTAAAGGAAATTTATCTTTAATGGTTAGCTTATTGAGGGCACGGTAATCGACGCATAGGCGTTTTTCTCCGTTCTTCTTGTCTACCAAAACAATGGGGCTTGCGTAGTTAGATTTGCTTTGTCGGATTATATTCTTAAGGAGAAGTTCGTTTATTGTTTCCTCAACGCATTGCTGTTCTGGGTAAGATAGTCGTCGAGGCCTGAAGATTATTGGCTCGTCACTGGTCAGACGAATTTCCATTTCGAATCCTGGTAACCTGAGTGGTTCTTTTGGTTTTTCAAGTACCTTCTGCTCGATTTCTGTGCGGCATTCTTGATGAATCTCTGGGTTTATATTGACCCTATTAATTTTGTCGGCATCCTCTTCTTTTAAACAGTTGACTTGAATTGTAGCTATTCCCTTTTCGACTTTTAGAATAACTGATGGCTGTCGGAGCAAATCTCCGCCCAATATGATAGGTGTCGGAATCGTTTCATCTGCGACAATGTAAAATTTAATCGACAGTTGATTTTCATTTATAGTTATAGGTACTTTCGCGACTCCTAAATTTTGACATTTAGCGCCGTTTAAACCAGTTAGGCTAATCGGTTTTAATTCGACTTCATCCGTCTCTAAATAGTGGATTTGTAGTTCCTCTGCTTTAGATTTCGTTATCAGATTAACAGAAAATCCTGTATCTACTAAAGCTTCTTGTAGGACTTTGTTTATTACTAAGGAAATAGTCATGGTAGCGAGTTCCTTTTCAGCCAACACCGTGGTTTTGGGATGTTGTACTGTTTGGTTCTCTCCCTTTTGGCCTTTTTTGCAATCTCTTGCCAAATGTCCCTTGCCTTGACAGCGAATACAATGAACTTTTGGGCAATCTTTCATGCGGTGTGTTCCATTCATGCAAAATGGACATGTGTTTTTGTCATATGTCGTCTCGGTATTTTTCTCGTGCTTTTCGGTTGAATAACTGGATTTTCCAGTTTGGTTTCGTGGAAGTTCCTTCAATTTAGAAGAAAATTCGGGTTTCGCGTCTTTTTGTTTACGCAATTTTTCGAAAGATAAGTACGCGTCGGCTTTCCGTAGTAATTCTTCTGTCGTTAGGGGAATGTCTGTGTAAAACTGTCTTGCTAAGAATGTATCATTTAAACCTTGCACAATGTAAGAAACGAGGCTATATTCGTCTATGTAACCTACTGCAATTGATTTCATCGTAAATACATAGGTTCTGAGGGATTCGTCGTGTTTTTGTTTTCTGTCGCGTAATTTCCTGTGTATGTCCACGGAATGTGAGTATGTAAAAAAGTTGTCTAGGAATTTTGTTTTAAATTCTTCCCAAGTGCTAATATTCGGTTCTGTTTCGTTCCATAATTTCGCGGCACCTTTGAGTTTTCTTCGCGCATGCATTACACAAGTGCGTCCGTCGAAGCCATAAAAAGATCGTGCGTTTTCCACGGATTCTATGAAGCGTTCTGGGGTAACTAAGTTTTTGTCTGGATCGAATTCCAAAATCTCGTGTTGTATATTGGAAGTCGAATTTTGACTTATGGTTGGTGATGAGTGAATAATATAGGGAGTTGATTGTTGATTTTGAATCGTTGATAGCTGTAACTGCATTGTAGCAAGTTGTTGTTGTAATTGTTTTATTATATCTGTCGCCGTTGGTTCCAAATTATAATTTAAATGTGTTGGCATTGGAGCAAAGTTTTGAGGGGTATACGGTAAACGGGTAAACGTAAGTCTAAATTTAAAAAGGTGTTTGCAAGTACGTCGGCGCGTAACCGGTTCCGACCGGTACGGTTGGTTGATCATACGCCGGTGCTTGTGTACTATGTACTGTAACGAATCGCATCAGCAGCTGCGGAAAGCAGGTGCGAGATTAAATGCGTCATCCGCCGCTAGAATTATCCACCGAAAAGCTTCCAGAGCGTTCGGCGGATACTTACTCTCGCGCAACTACGGGAATGTTGTGGAATGAAATTCTGGAAGGATGGAGCTGGGATATATAAGGCGCGACCAAACGAACCCGAGTTAGTCTAATCCAGTCAACAGTCGCGGTCGCGAAGTTAATATAAATATCCGTGAATAGTCTTAAACTAATAATCGCGGCGTGTTTGTGAATACGTAGAAATAAATCGTTAAATAAATAAACTGTTATAAATAAGTTACTTTAATGTTCGGTTTTAATATTAGTGTTCCGTTTTAGTTTTACGTTAGTGTTTAATTGTTCTTTATAATTATTTCGTACTTTAAGTTTGTTTAATAAATTAATTTACACCACGAACCGAGTTTACTTTAAAATAAACGTCGTAAAACGTTACAGTACTATGTTGATAATAACGTTGGGATTGCGATGGCGGCGGTACATTATTAGGTATCTGCGTGGTAAGATGAAGATTTGGCATGGAAGATGACAGAGGATCGTAAGTGAATGGAGGGAAGGAATCGTAACAATTCTCGGGGCGCGAAGGACGGATCGATTCGTCTGCATTCGAACGCGAGGTGTCAGATTGTTCCGGATTCGACCGATTCTCGTCACACATTCTGCCTTTGTTATAAAAGTAATTGGAATAAACTCACAGTTTTGGCAAACTGGTGTCTTTATCCCGCTTCTGAGGCTGTAGGAGGCTGAGATTTAATGATTTATTTAATCATTACATGTGGTAACAGATATTAAATGCAAAAATATCAGAGCACACACTGCACTGCTTTTCACTATCGTCCAGCTAGCACTCGTCTTTTTCCGCTTGCGTTCTCGTCGCTCGGGTATCATTCGTGGTGAGATCACCCAGTGGCGTGCTGTCGCCTACAGTAAACAAAGCACATAATGTTGGGAACTTATAATGAACGTTTAATTTAAAAACAAAAGAGAGTGTACGATTTATAACAAGTGCTCAAAATGTGCTCCTTGGGCCTGAATACAAGCACGACACCTACGAATCATCGAATCATAAACACGAACTATGGCATCGTCATTGCGAATTTGATTGGCCGCATCAATTATCCTTTGGAGTAACTGTTCACGAGCATTGATGCGATGTTGAAATCTTGTCTGTACGATGGCATGGGGTTTCTGGAGAGACCATAGATGGTAGTTGTGGGTGGTATTAATACCATCCCTTGTAAATTGAGCCACATCGGTCCACAGTATTCTACCTAAACAATTGGGATCTTCGGTAATTTTCCGTAGCAACCAGGTGCAAAACTCCACACGTTGGCCATAATCTTGTGGTTGTAGCGCCTGAACTCGTTGAATGTGATAAGCACTGCGAAAGGTCCAAAGCGCCTAGTATTAAGCGTAATATTGTCCAGAACTGCATCGATTACATTTCCTTCATTGTTGAGATGTAAGGGTTGCTGTCTATTTGGATATCTGCGATGAGTGCGATGATATTCTCTAGATGCACGACGAGCGTTACCATTACACTTTACAGTAAGCATACACGAAAACATATCGGCACTGAAACTTGGCATTTTTTCAACAAACAACAACTGTTATTATTAACTTTATTCTTTTACAGCAAACAACTAATTGTAAAATATAAATTTTGTCAACAAACAAGCGATTGCCAGTTATTAATTGACAGTATTTTACTTTTTCAATGGTAACTATATAGATGTATGGATTTACCACTACTCTTTTAAAACTTTGATCTTTTATAGTTCTGTAACGAGGTGAATTAGGACCTAGGTTCATAGAACAGTTTTTACTTAGAATGACCTCCCCAATAAAATGCCGAAGTTTGTTACACGCATTATGAATCAACCTGTACATGTGGTGTTCCATTTAAAAACTATGGGCCATATTCATAAACAGTATTTAAAGTTAGTAGGGGTTTAGTAGCTACTAAACCAATATAATTAATATAAAGTATGATCAAAATTTCTGTTCATCAAGTATGGCCGTGGAAGTGCAAACCAACGCATTTAAAATTGGCTCACATATCTTTACTTCAAAATTTTTGACAGCTGTCACGCTGTCACATTTAATATTATATGTAAGCCAATTTTAAAGGCGTTGGTTTGCACTTCCACGGCCATACTTGATGAACAGAAATTTTGATCATACTTTATGTTGCTATAGCAATTAGTAACATCTAACTTTAAACACTGTTTATGAATATGGCTCTAAATCTTTATGTTGTCACATTTTTATTGAACATTCGGGAAAATAGTTTAAAAATCTGTAGTACACCAATCACTACAACTTTTCTTTAAAACGTACGTTACTGTGTCAATAAAGACAATATTGAATAATCCTAGATCACTGGAACACCTGCTATATCTACATTGTTTTTAATATTTAGTTATGATAGAAATACTTTGTACATGAACGTTTATGTTAGACAATTAAGTGCATTTACTTTTCTAAAGTTTCAGATTTTAAGATCTAAGTAGGTATTTTTAATAATTTTATATTACAAAACAATTAAAAATAAAATATACAATATACAATCGTGCACATAACCTTAAAATATGATTTTTGTTGATAAGAGAATTTTATACCACGAAATGTCTTGTTCACATCAAACGAACTGTCTCTCCGACATGTCCTATTTTGGTCTACAAAAGTCGTGAATGCTGTATACTGAAGTAATGTGTTGGTTGTTTGTAATTAGACACTTACAACTTGATTCGGAAAATAACAAATTCTAATTTTGTTAGAATGAAAATTTTGAAGAGATTTATTTTGCATAAATACAGGGTGTTCGAAAAATAGACGGAGATATTTCAGTGGGTGATTCCTTGTCATAAAATATCCTATAAATTGGGTCCCGAAATGCATAGTTTTCAAGATATAGGGTGTTAAAATTTAAAAGAAATCGGTTTTTAACATAAAGTACACTACAGTAAATTAGTCCCTTAATACATCAAATAATATTGCCAAATTTCAACAGATTCGAGTAAATATTTTTTAAGATATTAATAAAAAAACGACTTTTTTTTAAAGTTTAATACCCTGTATCTTGAAAACTATGCATTTCCGGACCCAAGTTTATAGGAACTTTTTTTAAATATTTTATGACAAGGAATCACCCCCTGAAATATCTCCGTCTATTTTTCGAACACCCTGTATAATATATCAATTTGTGTACCTATATGGTTTTGCCTTCAATATCGGAAAACTATACTTTAACCACCAAAACAATTAGTAAATTTTTGTACAAGTTGTGAAGCATTCCCAGAAGCCACACAATTGATGCTTGTGACTCAAAGTACATATATTTTGAATCAGGAAAATTAAAGAAATAATTGGTTGTACTCAATAACATATTTAACCCTGGAACACTACCCGGGGTACAGGTGTACCCCAGCCTTTCTTGAAACGTCTGCTGTTTTTTGACACATGGCAGCACAAAATAGTGCTTCCTAGTAATCTATGTATTATATACACACGGCAGTTGATTGGGTACAATAGTTGCAGTAACACGTGATTTTGTTTTGTGTAAAAACTGTGTTTTGGGTACAGGTGTGCCCCTGGGTAGTATTAGTGACAAGTCTTTATTTTTATCTAATCAGGTAGGATTATAGGTTTAATTATTATTATATTACATTTGGAATTAATTCAAATATCCTTTGTAAGGGTTCTAGTGCTAAAGAAAACGAAAACACATCCAACAGAAGAACGTATTTGCAAAAACTGGCAATAGATCTGATAACTCCGCTTATTTCGTGTAAAAAGTGTAATAAGTGCATATGTTTAGAAAATGAAAGCTAAGTGTGCCCTAAGTGCACGAAAGTGACTCAAAATTTGTAACATTCATTTACTTAAAGCCTAAGTTTGTCACAAGATATGTTTTTAGTACATAATAAAAATTAAAAGTTAATTTTCTACGACTTTTTCTATTGGGGTACACCTGTACCTCAGGGTAGTAAAATAAAATATTTTTTATGGGTAGTGTTCCAGGGTTAAAATTCGTTGTCTAAATAGAATTCTGTTTATTTTCAACAGTGATATTAGACGAATATATTACTTAGAAGTATTCTCTTCTTGTTAACTTCAGGTATTTTTGCTTAAGTAAGTTTCAAATTAATAAAAAAATCATAATTGTATCAAATTTGTATCTGTTTCCATATTCAGTTTTAACTTCCCGAGTGCACGTAGTTTTTTGTGAAAAGGAATTCGACCAAATGTGTTCAGAATAGATACTTGTCTATTAGCATGTTCTAAACACTTAACAATTTTGTATATACAAACAGGGGCATAATAAATAGTAATAAAGTTATTGCATATCCAGAATTTTCAGTGCTGATAATCCTGAAAAAGGAATTGTAACTTGAATTCTAATATCCATTATTATGAATTAAATATTTTTACTTACTCGTAAAAACAGCATTAGAATCAGTGGGTCCTGCGATAGTCAAGGAACTTAAACGGTTAGCCTGTCTCCATAATAGAATAATGCCCCCATGGTAATGTATTATAGCAGCCTCTAATTAAGTACCTTTTATCATCATGTGGGCTCAATGCAACTTTCACTTGATTGATGCTAGATACCTGATGCTTATCACTTCTTATTAATTTCTGAACAACTGTTTTCTCTATCAAATTATTTACACTATTCAAATAATCATCAAAAGTTATTTGCGTCTTAACAATATTCCTCTTCACCCCTTTGGCTTTTTTCAATGCATCTTCACCCTCCACTCTAGTTGAATACATTTTCGAGAGTAGTCAAACAAATTCAGTCATTATCTGTCCATTCATTTCATCTTTCATCAATCCGATTACTTTCTTATTCACTAAAGGTATATTATAAATGTTATCCTTAGGGTAATCACTTGTATCAAATCTTTGATGACAATCTCGGCGAATAATCTCATATATATCATCACACTCGATTGAATAAATAATTGAATCAGTATCTGAATAGGCTGCTATGCATTTTTCCCCGAATAAAGGTTTCATATAATCATAATGGAGCTCATAAATTTTCGTCTTTGAAATATCCAGTATGGCCATGCCAATGTAAATTGGCTTATTGAAGAATATCTCAGTTTTATTTAACTCAATAGCAATTAAGTTCTCATTAAATATGACTCTATTCTTGAATTCCGGTTTTGAGATTAACGCCCTAGCACCATATCGACCATTCCACTTATTCACCAATTTCACTATAGAGTGTTTGCAGATATTCTCCATCGTCTTCCCGAATGTGGCATTGTTCATCAATTTATAGGAATTCTTCTCAAAATTATTCTTGGCATTAGTTCTAAGTTTGGTGTTGAGGTCAATGTAGGATTTAAGCCAATCAGATTGATCAAATTGCAGAATTCGATGAATTTTGCCCAATTTTAACCCATGATTCATCGCTTGCTTCAGATTTCTATAATGTATGACATATTGGGCTTTGTTATAGAGAGTAGCCATTAATTTCTTCTCCTTTGATCCTGGAGCAGACAGATGTTCTGGGCAAAATGGTAAATCAGCATGTAAATCATGCAATTCTTGTGGGTACTCCAAGCAGTAGCGTAACCAGAAACGTAGTTTGTAGGGGGCCCAGTCAACAATTGTGTCAGAAAAATTGGTTGAAGAAATTATAATTACAAATTGGAACAGATAATAAATTGGACAGGGAACAGTATTTTGGTGGGACTTTTCAAATTCAAGGAATAGTTGTAGTGAATGAGTGTTTTAGTTTTAGATTTGTGTTAATTTTAAGTGTAGAAATAAGTTTTGGTTGTAATAAATCTTGCATTTCTAAAAGTTTATTTGAAATTATTACATTAGTTATTTTCAAAATTCAAAAGCAAATCGTTCAACAGCCCTGAAATCTCAAAATTTCTATTGTTAATTTTAGATTTCATAATTCACAATTAGCGAGTCTGAAATATTGCGTGGAGCACCTTTTTCTTTATAAAAGAAATAATTAAAAGGCTGCTACCATTTCAATATATACGGCTTGCGGAATAGCTAAGTTAATCATTACAAAAAAGGATACATACAGTATCAAACTAAATTAAGAAATATTTAACTGGCGCATAGTTTATGTAATTGTCCCAATCATTTGGTATAAACATAATTATTTAGCTTTCTTAACCTTCAATACCAGCATAATAGATAGATAACAACAGAATATTATTATTAACACAGGGATATTGTAGAACATGCGTGGAATAATCTAAGAACAAATATTTAAACGGCGATGAAGAAAGCATGCAAAAGAAGAACGGTGAGAACTATAAACACTAGATATCACCATGGTTCAAACCAGATATAAAAGTGCTAAGTGAAGGAAAGAAGAAAGCACACCTACAATACAAATCATCACGAAACCCAGAAAATCTCGAAACATATAAATAATAAGAAACAGAAATAACATAAAAATAATAGAAATAAAGGAAAAAAATCTAAAAATACCTAGCACTCATTAAATTAATAAAAATGACACTAGATAAAACATATGTTAAGTGTCAAAACAGATGTAGGAAATACAGACTTCTTTCAAATAAATCGTGGAGTAAAAAGGGTGTTGCATTATCAACAACCCTTTTTAACATTACACTAGAGAACATACTAAGAAAAACAGACCTGCGAAATGTCATAATAAACAAAGAAACACAGATACTTGCTTATGCAGATGACTTATTTAATTATTATAACTCGTAGCATAGATAGTTTGCGAGATACCTTCAACAGAATAGAAAAAGAAGCCATACTGAGGGGTCTTTGTATAAGCGAGGAAAAAACGAAATATATGTGTTGTAATATGTAATAAGAAACAAAAATTAAAGACCACCATAAAAATAGGGAAATACAACCTAGAAGAAGTAGACACATTTAAATACCTGGGAGTCTACATTTATAACAAAAACGATAGGAACCAAGAAATTAAATATCGTATACAAACTGGACATAGGCTATACTACAAGTACAAACATCTGCTAAAAAACAAGAATCCTAAATAAAAACACCAAAATTAAAATATATAGAATGCTGATAAAACCAATTCTATATGCTGCAGAAGTAATGACATTAACAAAAAACAATGAAAATAAACTAAGAACAATGGAGAAAATAATCCTTAGAACAATACTAGGACCCCTGCGGACAGTAAACGGTGAATACAGAAGCAGGATGAATTATGAAATACTGGAAGATATCAAAGGTGAAGACAGTGAAAGTAATTAAAGCTAAAAGAATTAGCGTAGCTAATTGGAAACTTAAAGCAAAAAACAGGAAGGAATGGAGAAGAGTAGTGAACGAAGCTAAAGCACACCAAAAACTATAGTCATATAAACAATGGACGAGGAGTAATTCACCCCAAAAAACGGATTTGTGAGCTTTCTAGTGGCATTAAATTCCATTGGAATGGGCCATTATTATTATTTAATATGCCAAGCCAGCATTTATCTGTTTCATCGATTTATGTAAGCGTTTGACAGAATCTAATTAAACGACGTGGTAACCATGCTACTTACAAAATAAAGCAGTTCCAAAAGCACTCATAAATAGCTATTAATAATACAAGTGTGTAAAAACACACGCTTAAAGTTCGAGGTTGTTGCTATTTACAACCGAGATACTTTAAGCGTTTTCGCTAAAGCTGCTGACGAGAACGTTTATTCAAGTTTCTGCCATTGGCGTAATATGTATAGACAACAAATTATTGTTGCTATTGCCAACGTGTTTTAAATGCCTTTTTGTGCAGCCGGACGCGAAGTGGTCATTTCGCGTACGCAATACAGGACGCGAGATCCGATTTCGCGGCCTGTATTGCGTTACCCTTAGTAACGGCCGCGTTTTATTTATGTTGTTTCCATAGAAACATTGTGACGTGAAAGCCGACTCTATTTACATACATTTATGATAAAAATTTGTAATTATGTATTTTTTACATCTCCACAAAAAATGTTGTGTATACTTCGTCCGCGAAGCGCAAGCGGCCTGGGCGACAATTTTTCTCTCAGTACGCTAAAATGGAATTTCGCGGCCCTAGTATACAAATAACTATTTTTTCTAACACTAATATCTTATACTGTTTCTATGGTGCATAAGAGCTGACTTGTTATGTTTCCTTTAAAATATAAAATACGCCGTCAATGACAACGTATTTTATAGGCCTTTAAATACGTCGTTGCCTAGCAATCTTCGCATTTTGTGTATTATAACGCGCCTCAAATAATAATTTAGTAAAATTTCTAATAATATATTAGTGAAAGAAAATGTCTGATATTAGTGTTAGAAAAAATCTTGAAGATAACTCGTGTTTTATAGTTTAAAAATCGCGGTCTGTCAAATTCTCGGCTCACTTCGTTCGCTCGGATTTGAACTACGACCTTGATTTTTAAACCTTCTATAAAACACTTGTTGTCTTAATAGCTATTTTCTAACACTAATATCTTATACTGTTTCTATGGTGCATAAGAGCTCACTTGTTATGTTGCCTTTAAAATACGTTTTCTCTATAAAATACGTCGTCAATAACAACGTATTTTATAGGCCTTTAAAATACGCTTTTCTCTATAACATACGTCGTTGCCTAGCAATCTTCGCATTTTGTGTATTGTAACGCGTCTCAAATAATAATTTATTAAAATTTCTCATAATATATTAGTGAAAGATATTAGTGTTAGAAAAAATCTTGAAGACAACTCGTGTTTTATAGTTTAAAAATCTCGGTCTATCAAATCCTCGGCTCACTTCGTTCGCTCGGATTTGAACTACGACCTTGATTTTTAAACCTTCTATAAAACACTTGTTGTCTTAATAGCTATAAAACACGTTGTTATGGGTAATGTGTTTTAAAATGCTGTTTATAACCTAGGATACGAAGCGTGTTTTAAAATGCTGTTTATAATCTAGGATGTAGATATTAAAAAGGTGACTTAAAATGTCACCAACAAAAAAACACTATAAAACATATAGTCCAGTAAACGGAGCCGAAAAAGGGGGGTTACCCTGCAAAAGGTCGGGTAGTTCTGAATTTTTGATATGTTGTATAGGATGGTTGGTTAGTGAAAAATCCAAATTTCCACAATGCCCCCTCCTCCGCTCCCTCCGCTATCTTCTGGAAACCACCGAAAATCGACACTTCTTTCAGTTTCTTGCCTACAACTTCTTTCTGATGAATTTTAGCACAAAAAAAGTTATTTACCGATTTGAAGAGGACAAAATTTCCTGCAAATTTGTCATTTGAAGTGTTTTGTACAATTAATATTAATGGAGCTATGAAGCTTCCAAAAAAGGCCAAAATTGCGTACTTAGCAAAATTTTGAGTTTGTTTCCAATTTACATCGCAATAACTCCGTAACACTTAATTTTAGCATAAAAGCCCTTATAATCAATCTTGTAGAGAATTTAATTACCTACAAAATCCATGTATAAATTTTTTTACGACTAATGCAACAGAGGGGGGATAAATATACAAAAAAAAAATAAAAAAGGGGATTTTTTCAAGTTTAGTGCAGCAACTCTCTTTGGTTCATTATTTCTAATAATAAAAGTATTACCTTTCATTTCAAACAGAATAATCTGTATACATAGATGCAAAATGAATGTAATTATGTGTTGGCGAACGTCAGTGAAGTCTCGTGGGACTACTAGAAAAAACTTTTTAAAAAACAGCACTTTATTCTTTTATTTGCCTTCGACATCTTTCTACTGCTCTTCAGCTGAGAATGAGTTATTTGCCGAGTATTATATATATTCTAAGGCTCAATTTTCTAAAAATTTGGCTTATTATGTCTTTTGTGAAACCAATAGCGGTGGAGCTGTACCACCCCCAACAAGGCAAAAGTAGCGATCTTAGAAAAATATTGAGTTTTTTCCCAGTTTTCCTAGCTATAAGTAAATAGATAAATAAATAAATAACTCCTCGGCACTTGTATCGAATCAATCTTGTAAGGAATATCATCAAATTTCATTATATAGTTTCGTTTTTCTTTGTAAATTTATCCCCACTCTGTTGCATTGGTCGTAAAAAAATTGATATATGAATTTTGTAGGTAATTTAATTCTTTACCAGATTGATTAGAAGGGCTTTTACTCTAAAATGAAGTGTTACGGAGTTATTACGATGTAAAGTGGAAACAAACTCAATATTTTGCTAAGTACGCAATTTTAGCCTTTTTTGGAAGCTTTATAGACCGTTGATATTAATCGTACAGAAAAATTTCAAATAACAAATTTGCAGGAAATTTTGTCCTCTACAAGTTGGTAAATAACTTTTTCTTTGATCGCTACTTTTGCCTTGTTGGGAGCGGTACAGCTTCACGGCTATTGGTTTCACAAAAGACATAAGCCAACTTTTTAGAAAATTGGGCCTTAGAATAAAATATATGTATATAATACTCGGCAAATAACTCATTCTGAGCTGAAGAGCAGTAGAAAGAAGTCGCAGGCAAATAAAAGAACAAAATGCTGTTTTTTAAAAAGTTTTTTTCTGGTAGTCCCACGAGACTTCACTGACGTTCACCAACACACAATTACATTCAATTTGCATCTAGGTATACAGAATATTCTGGTCATACTTTTATTATTAGAAATAATGAACCCAAGAGAGTTGCTGCACTAAACTTGAAAAAATCCCCTTTTTCGTTTTTTTTTTTTGTAAATTTATCCCCACTCTGTTGCATTGGTCGTAAAAAAATTGATACATGGATTTTGTAGGTAATTAAATTCTCTGCAAGATTGATTATAGGGGCTTTTACGCTAAAATTAAGTGTTACTGTGTTATTGCGATGTAAAGTGCAAACAAACTCAAAATTTTGCTAAGTACGCAATTTTAGTCTTTTTTGGAAGCTTGATATTAATCGTACAAAAAAACTTCACATGACAAATATGCAGGAAATTTTGTCCTCTACAATTGGGTAAATAACTTTTTTTGCGCTAAAATTCACCATAAAGAGGTTATAGGCAAGAAACTGAAAGAAGTGCCGATTTTCGATGGTTTCCTCACGATGGAGGAGGGAGCGGACGAGGGGGAATTGTGGAAATTTGGATTTTTCGCTAACCAACCATCCTATACAACATATCAAAAATTTAGAACTACCCGACCTTTTGTAGGGTAAAATACTTCGTTTACTGAACTAATATACAACAACACACAAACTGTACTACGAGTGGGAAGAGAACACACAGATCGAATTTAAATAACAAAGGGAATAAGACGGGGAGACTCTCTCCGTCCCATGTTATTCAATGTAGTTATGGATAAAATAATTGACAGAATAAAACCAGGAGAAGAACATAGAACGGACATATCTAAGATATACATAATATATTATACCAATAACGTGACTTTAGTAGCAGACACTGAAGACAACCTTCAAAGGCTATTATATCAAATAATGTTGGCTGCAAAGGAACACAATATGGAAGTATTTAAAACCAAAACGAAATATATAAAACATGCAAAAGACCCAATTAGATGCAAATAGAAAAGAGAAATATAAGGCAACCCAGTGGAACATGTCATATCGTATGATCGGAGCAGGAGGTAACTCATACAATTGTATTTTTAAATAAATATAATATACACGTTGTCCACTGAAATTTTGCATATGAGTAATATAATGTGTTTGTTAATTATTTCCCGTTGCTTAGTGAATTAAAATATTTGACTCAGCTATATAAAAAACGAGCGTAGTAACTAAGCGCCAAGTAATGCATAAGAGTGCGAATTTGAATTTCGTGGAGTAAAGACGTTTGCGAGCGGTCTGCGAGATATCAAATATCAAGTACCAAGTTAAAGTGTGACCTGTGGTCAACTTATAATATCAACTTTAAATATTAAATAAATAAACTGTAAGTAAGTGATTATTAATTATTAAACCACTTTAAAAGACTCTAACTATAATAAAATCTATAAATACTACATAAATAAAAATGCTGCCGGCCGGCAACGGCTTTAACGGCGCATTTAACATTAAAAATCAGCAGCAAATGAATGGAAATCCTATACAATCTCTACAATTACCATTTTTAGCCAACACACAACCCAACTGCTCTTATCAACAAACCCAATATTCATTCCTACCAACCCCCAACCCACTTTATTTTTCGTCACAGTATCAACCGACTGCACAAACATTAAGTCAGCCTCAATTCTATCTCCCTCAACACAATGATGAACCAGTGAGTCAATCAATTCAAAATAAAAGCACTTCAAATGAACATTATGAAGATGACGAAGAAATGGAAGTTAATCCCGCCAATAGTTGGCAACGTGTTACAAATAATAAACGGAAGCGATTAACGAAGTTTCACACACAAACGATCAATACTGAAAAGGAGTCATTAATTATAGATGAAAACAGGTACTCAGCATTAGCTGAAGAAGATGAATCAAATAAACAGGTTAATCAAGAACAACAAAAAGCAACCGAACATAAGCCGCCACCAATTTTTATACACGGCGTTTTAGATTACGAGAAGATGACCGAAAACTTACACTTAATAGCTGAAGAAGAGCAATACACCACAAAAAGTCTACATAATAATGTTGTTAAGATAAATGCAAAAACCCCTGATACATATCGTAAACTCATTAAGCACATGCAAGATAATAAGATTGTACATCATACGTACCAAATGAAAGAGAACCGTCCTTATAGAGTTGTACTAAAACATTTACATCATACTACACCATTAGATGACATTAAAGAAGCCCTTAAAAAACTAGGACATACAGTACGCAATATTATGAATTTAAAAAACAAACAAAACAAAGATCCTTTGCCAATATTTTATGTAGATTTAGAGCCAGCTGAAAATAATAAAGACATACACTCATTGCAAAATAAGCACATTACATTTGAACCACCAAAAACAAACAGAGATATCGTGCAATGTACCCGATGTCAGAATTATGGGCATACAAAAAGTTACTGCAGTAGACCTTTTGCTTGTGTGAAATGTGCAGGTCCTCATGATACAAAAAGCTGTCTAAAAACCCGAGAAACTCCAGCTATATGTATTCTATGCGAAGGGTCGCACCCAGCTAACTATAAGGGGTGTTCCATATATCAAGAGCTCCAACGAAAATACCAACCCAACAGGCAACAACCAATTCTAAGACCTTCAAACTTAACAAGACAGAATTTTCCATTCTTGAAAAGCCAAAATAGTCAACCTATCATCAGTCAACCAACACAAATGCATCTAAATTATGCACAAGCAGTTCGGAATCAACCAGCTCCCACAGAAGATGTTAGTCTTAAACAATTCCTTGACGAGTTCAAAAATATGTTCAATCAGTTACTACAGCAGAACAGTATGATACTAAATATGTTAACCACAGTCATTAACAAATTAATTCAATAATGGCTAAATCTTTAAAAATTGCTTTGTGGAACGCCAACGGACTACAACAAAGAAAGTTGGAAGTTGAAACCTTTATACGTTTTAATAACATTGATGTTTTATTAATTTCAGAAACACACTTCACCTCAAAATCTTATTTCACAATACCTCAATACTCGGTATATCATACAGAACATCCGGATGGTACTGCACACGGTGGTTCAGCCATAATAATACGTAGCTCCATAAAACATTGTCAATTACCTTCTTATACAACGGACTACCTACAAGGTACTATGATACAAGTTGAGAGACTGCCAGCACCCCTAGTTATAGCAAGTGTTTACTGTCCACCACGA
Source organism: Melanotus villosus (assembly GCA_963082815.1). Lineage (NCBI taxonomy): Eukaryota > Metazoa > Arthropoda > Insecta > Coleoptera > Elateridae > Melanotus > Melanotus villosus. The sequence continues at coordinate 49,191,326 of OY720421.1, read as the reverse complement.
CATAACATAACTAAACAGATGTTACAACCCTTTTTCGAACTATTAGGACCTAGATTTCTAGCAGGCGGGGATTTTAATGCCAAAAACACACACTGGGGCTCACGTTTAACAACATCAAAAGGTAGAGAACTGCATAAAGTTATAGTAGATAACAAATATGGTTTCCTGTCAACGAGCAGCCCAACATATTGGCCCACGGATCCCAATAAAATTCCAGATTTACTAGACTTTTTTATTACCCATGGTATGTCATCAAACTACATGGATATTGTTTCCAACTATGATATTTCGTCCGATCATACGCCTATAATAGCTACCGTGAGCTCAACTATACTATATGAAGAACCCAGACCTACCCTCAGCAACGCAAAAACCAATTGGGAAATGTTTGAAGCTCATATTAACGAATTTCTTAATACGAATCTAAGCTTAAAAACAAACCATGACCTAGAGCTTGCAACAAATCACTTAACAACAACTATACAGGAAGCAGGGTGGAGTGCAACGCCACAAACATACAATCTAAAATCCAATACTCCTAATATTCCTACTGAAATAATGGAACTAGTAAAAGAAAAAAGAAGAGCAAGAGCAATATGGCAGCGTAGCCGTAATATTGAAGACAAAACCAGACTAAACCAATTAAACAACAAACTAAGACGTAGACTGCAAGAAATTCGCAATGAAACCTTTAAATACTATACAAATTCACTCTCTGTCTATGACCACTCAATTTGGAGAGCAACCAAAGGAATTAAACGACCTAAGGAACACATACCACCTCTACGAGACGAAATGGGAACCTGGGCAAGGTCCGATAAAGAAAAAACTGAGGCATTTGCGGAGCACTTACAAAACACTTTTCAACCAAACTCTGATGAGCCTGATCAAGAAATTGAAAACTATTTAGTAACTCCACTACAAATGTCGCTCCCAATACGTAGTTTCACCCTGCAGGAAATTGAAACACAGATAAAATTATTAAACAATAAAAAATCACCAGGCTATGACCTCTTAACAGGAACTGTTTTAAAACGTCTACCAGAGAAAGGGCGTCGATTTTTACAAATCCTATTTAATGGAATACTGCGGCTCGCATACTGGCCATTATCGCTAAAGTTTGCTCAAATTATTTTAATACTTAAACCGGGAAAACCTCCTAACCAAATCAAATCATATCGTCCTATCAGCCTGCTCCCGATAGTTTCTAAGCTGCTGGAAAAACTAATACTGAAACGTATAAACGAAAGTGCACTTCAAGAAGAATGGCTACCAAATCATCAGTTCGGTTTTCGAACTAGTCATTCAACGACACAACAATGTCACCGATTGATAAATATAATACGTGCAGCATTTGACGACAAAATGTATTGTAGTGCAGTGTTTCTGGACGTGAGTAATGCATTCGATAAGGTGTGGTACAGGGGTCTGCTTTACAAAATAAAGAGTTTATTACCACACAATTACTATTTACTTTTACAATCTTACCTAACAGATCGTTACTTTCAAACTAAAGTAGGTAATGAAGCATCCCAGATAAGAAAAATAAATGCAGGCGTCCCCCAAGGTAGTGTCCTTGGACCGCTACTGTATTTGCTATACACGTACGACCTACCGACTACAGCGCAAACAACCCTAGGTACCTTCGCCGACGATACTGCAATACTTTCATGTAACGAGAATCCAGTTATAGCATCAGAATTGCTACAAGAATATCTAAACTTATTGGAAACGTGGCTGGAAAAATGGAAAGTGAAAGTAAATGAAAACAAATCGGCGCATGTTACTTTTACAACCAAGCGTTCAACGTGTCCTCCGGTTGCACTCAACAACATACACATTCCGCAGACAGGTGAGGTCAGATACTTGGGCTTACATTTAGATCGACGTCTGACATGGAAGATACATATAAGTAAAAAACGCAAAGAAATGGACCTACGTTGTAAAAAATTGTATTGGCTTGTTGGCAAAAACTCAGCCCTTACGTTAGATAATAAATTATTAATTTACAAGAGCATAATTCGTCCTATCTGGCTATATGGTTGTGAACTTTGGGGATGTGCTAGCAAGTCAACTTTAAATATAATACAACGCTTCCAGTCTAAAACACTTAGAATGCTATCTAACGCCCCGTGGTATGTGTCAAACGTAACCCTACATAATGACCTCAACATTCCTTACGTGACAGACGTAATAAAAGCAAGAGCAATGAAACATCACGATACACTGGAAAATCATCCAAATGTAACAATAATCCCGTTAGCTGAAGCACCTCAAACCAGAAGATTACAAAGAAAGTGGCCAGTAGATTTAATAGACTAAACTAGGGGTGACCTCGCTGGATGTTTTCCCCTCATGACTTTAATTAATTGTACATAAAATTAGCTCATAGAATATTGTATTATTCTGATTGCTGATAAATAAATATTATTAAAAAAAAAAAAAAAAAAAAGTAATGCATAAAATGCCCGTATTCAAAATTTCAGGGGACAACGTGTATGTAGAAAGCAATACTCTTAATATTATAATGTCAAAATAAAACTTTAAAGATTTTATAAACCGTTTTATCTGTTTCCATATTTTTCGATAGTCTTTAATGTTCAACAACTTCAGAAACTGTAAGGCACCAAATGCAAAATCTGCACAAAATTTACACTTTCCTTGGTTATTTTGAAAATCACAGAATTCGAGACAAAATTTACATAATCTCCTCCTTAAACGGTTTGACATTCGTATGCTTTAATATACTATAGTTATAATTAAACATCATAAAATATTATAATTTATATAGTAAGCACACCCACGAGGACCGGTCACTATGGGAGAGTAGACCAAAAACCCCTCAATAACAAGCGAGTAGATTTGAGAAGGTGCAAAGAATAAGAGAAAAGGGGAGACCTCTGCCCTATACCTATAGAGATTTGTACAGGCTGATAAGAATATAGTAAGAACATCGAAAATTAATACAGAAAATATCGGTAAAATTCTTTGTTTACCCTATAAGCAATTTGAGAGCTGCAATTTTGTCACTTAATACGCACTCTATCGACAGAAAAATGTGATGTTATATTGGTTTATTGGATTTAAATAAGAAGTACAAGTGAATAGTTACACTGCAAAACAGATTTAAAAACGGTTAGTTTTATTCTGAATTAGTTATAATTTTAATTAAATATAACTACATCACATATATCCACCATAATCAAACAATTTGTTGTACAGGGTGTCTCACTATATTTTGACTGATTTTACAAGCTTATATTTTCTAAATGGGATGAAGTATTAAGGTGCGGTTTTCACCAATGAGTTTTACATGAGCCCAAGTTTTTTTATGGTTTTTACGAATATGCTATTCCTTCTTTAAAAACCGAAATAAAAATGGCATTATTTGGCAGACCAGATACTTCATTTTTTTAAAATGCAACCCTATACTTATTTGTAGAAATAAGAATAGGCGCATATTTTAGCGTTCAAACGATATTTTAAAAATTAAAATCGGATGAGAAATGACCAAGATAAACGCTTATGAAGATACTACCGTAAATCAAAAACGTAAACAACAAAACATTTAGCATGCGATGACTGACAAAAGAAGGAATAGCATATTCGTAAAAACCATAAAAAAACTTGGGCTCATGTAAAACTCATTGGTGAAAACAGCACCTTAATACTTCATCCCATTTAGAAAATAGAAGCTTGTAAAATCAGTCAAAATATAGTGAGACACCCTGTATACTGCTTACTACATTTACTAGAATGCAGATGTAAAATGTGTACATTGATTTAATTTACACTAATCAATTGAACAAAAAAGGTGAAGCATACATTCACTTAAAAAACACAGCAGCTTAGAAGGTGTAGACTATGCAGGCAAAAGTATATGCCTACAATCATGATATTAAATGTTCAAAACAAGGTAACAGATAAACACTGTAAGCAGTCCGTCAACTTATAATAAAAAAAATTATAATAATTTTCTTTAGAAACCGTCGAGGTCATTGCTACTGTTTTCTAGTTTTACTAACTCTCATTAAACTTGCTTAATTGTAATTTAAAACAAAAAAAAATGAAATGGAAAATCGTTAATACAATAGTTTGGATTGTTTTTGTCTTTGATTTTTTTTTTCACTCTAATATATGCAAAAATTTAAATGATATTTGGTAGACTCAAAACTGTTGTTGACCTATGTCTGCACGGAACTTACACAAGCTAAACTAATAGTTCATGGCAATGCAAAATTGGGCGAGCCGTTAATCTGTTACATTTAATCTTGAAAAAGTGCATTGCCATTCTTGTTTATTAAACTCTCTTAAAGTTTTAATTTAAGTAATTAAAAGAAATTATAAAAATAATGTACAATCAGACATAATTATCGTTAGAAATAGTATTAAATGTGTTTAGGGCAGTTCTCCAGCTAATCCAAACCGCTTTATTAAAACTGATGATTCAAACAGTACTAATTGGTGAGTGTAAAATTCAAAAGATTTCACTTCTTCTCCCTAAATTAAAAGTAAGAGTTCTTTAGTTTTACTATTCATGGTATACTTTTCAGTATGCATCACATTACGTAATTGACTTCCAGGATTTTATAGTTGGCTAATTAATTTTTTTGGTAAATTTAAAACTCCTCTGCCGCTAATATTTCGTCGATTCTGTCAGTGTAGATCTTTTTTTATTTTTCCTTACTGCTGTTTGTTTATTAAAGGCGCTCATATTCCTACAGCAAACCTTAACAGCTTAGAGAAATTGCTAATAATAATAATTGTATAATAAAAAAGAATACAAGCCCTGAAGTGATAGGCCATAACTCTAAATCAATGGAACAAATTATTGGTTGAGTAATCCTACTGAAACTAGTAACAGATACGAAAAATTATCGCAAGAAGAAATAATGGAAGATGAAGAGAAAGAAAGCAGTAACCTTGAAACAAAACCACCACCTATATTTGTATCACTTGTCACAAGCATAAAGCAAAAGATGGTTATACTATTCATAAAGCAATTGGTATTGAGCAGGTCAAAATTCGAGAAAATTATTCCAGAGTTATAAATGCATAAAAAGAACGCAATACCGACTTTCATACATACAAACCCAAACAAGATTGAAACTTTTGCGTGGTTCTGAAAAATCTCTATTCATCCTCAGATATGGAATCACTAAAAAAAGAATTACAAACGCTGGGTCACAGGGTAGTCAACATATGGAATATCAAAGATCGTGCCTCCAAACTACCCCTACCAATACTTTTAATTGATCCGCAAACAAGAAAATACCAAAGACATATACCGGGTGTCAACAAAACCTGGGGCACCCCCATAACTTTTTCATTTTTCAAGATATCAAAATGAAATTTGGTATATGTAATATACTCGTTAAATGGCATTTGCTGACATAGGAAACAAGTTTCTGTATCTTCCGGTTTCGCCGGAATTGACGTCAACTTTGTTATTTTAAATGGAACACCCTGTATATTTATACATTTTTGGAATCTCCATTCAATTTTACTTATGGTAGTATCAAGTTCGAAACATTTTGATGACAAAGTAAATTTTTGCAGAAATTAATCTAGAGTGCCATGACTAACGCCAAATGAAAGTCAAGGTACCCCAACACTCGAGACAAATTGTTTTAGAACTTTAACTATTTTAGTTGCTGTATTAGAATGGCCTAAAGTTGGCAAAAATGCTTTTTCGAGAATAACTCTGTTTTTTCAAATGGCACTAGGGTGGGACACTAGGATATTAAAAACGAGCGTTTTTCGAGGATTTTATTGATACCCATAACGGGGGATTAATATGAAAATTTAATTCGGAATAACACCCTCCGTTCAAAAAAAAAACGTATTTTAGACATTTAAATCTAGACACTGGGTTTCAAAACAAGTGAAACAAATGAAATGCACAAAAAAAGTGATGGACTTGCTACAGTTGAAGTGCTAAAATAATTTGTTTTGAGTGTCGTAGCACTCGACTTCCATTTTACGCAGGTGATGGCATCCTAGATTAACAAATAAACTCTTCTGGAAGTATTTACTTTGTCATCAAAATGTTTCAAACTTGATATAGCATACGTTGTATGAAATGGAAATTCCAAAAATGTATAAATATACAGGGTGTTTAATTTAAAATAACAAAGTTGATGTCAATTCCGGCAAAACCGGAAGTGACAGAAACTGGTTTCCTATGTCAACAAATGCCATTTAAAGAGTATATTACATATACCAAATTTAATTTTGATATCTTAAAAAATAAAGAACTTATGGGGGTGCCCCAGGTTTCGTTGACACCGGTATAAAGTACATTTACTTCAAAATTCCGTTGTACAGTTTGAAGAAGGAAATTCCACAATCTTCTTAAGACTCCAGTACGTTTTCCAGGCCAAACTAATTCTTCTTTGGATCTCTTTCTCCATTTTTCCTTTCATCAATTTGTCCCATGTATACTGCATCTTGTACATATACCATTTGTTTTTCATCAACCTTCAAATCCAGCTTTCTTCCATTCGTTAATCATTTATTTTGAGTCCAACGGGTGCACTTTTCGAGGGCCGATCTTCTAACGTCCTCTTCAAAGCTCAAAGCTGTACTCTCTACGTCATCAGCGAAACGGGGGTTAGTCAATCTTCTATCTGCTATTCGTATTCTGTGTCTTCTCCACTGGAATTTTCCAAAGACTTCTTCTAACACACAACCGAACAGATTTAGCAACAGTAGGTCCCCGTGTTTTACATCTTTCCTTATCGCGAAATAGTCTCTGTCTCTGTCCAGAGTGACATTTGCTTTATTTCCATTGTATAGTATATTAAAACACAAGTTACAGAAGGCATCGTTTTCGCGCACGAGTCCGAAATTTGGACAAGAGCCGCGTAGCGGCGAGTGGCCGAACGGACGAGTGCTCGAATTTCCTTCTGTAACGAGTTTTTTATACTACATTTACATTTACATTTACATTATTTCTTTTTATAAAAATACTGCAATACTACAATTTCGAGTTGCGGAAATTTAGTTAAATAGTTAGGTTGTTAATAGTGATTTTTGCTTGACAGTTGACAGAAGTTTGAAATTTGACGTTTTTGTTGCCTAGCAACTGACTGGTTGCCTAGGTATTTTGTATATTATTTGATACAGTATTGCCAATTTCTGAAAACAAAATATCACCAAAAGTCGTTTAATAATGAAGCTCATTTGCTCATTAAAGCATCAAAATGCGTGCTAGAATGATGTCATTATAATGCCGAAACAGGGAAAATCTCTTTCATAATTCCAACATAAAGCATGTCCCATAAGTAACCGGAGGCAATTAATCTAGATACCATTGAAAAGTACAACGTCTGTTTATACAAAACAATTGACGGCAATATGACATTTGATTTTAGTATTAAAATGTCGCGCTGTGAAAAGCAGGCTCGCGCATTGCGAATTTTCCAGTTTTATTTAAAACAGGCAAACAAATGTAAAACAAAAACTTACCACCACTTTAAAATTGAAGGAGTTGCCAAGAGCACTATTTATGATATTGTAAAAAGATATGAAGAAACCGGAGAATGTAAATATCAGCAGCTATCTGGTTCGACCTAGAACAGTAGCAGTGCCTAAACTTGTAAAGCGTGTTCAAAAAGCGTTTAAAAATCAGCCTGATCTTTCCATACGTGTCCTTTCTAAGAAGGTAAAAGTTTCAAAATCTAGTATAGCTAGAATTACGACAAAAGACCTAAAGATGAAAGCTCGAACAAAAAAAATAGTGCCACGTTATGTCAACAATCAGGAAAAAAGGGCGAAGTCTGGCGCGCGTTACGTTGTTGACAAATTGCGGACTTCCATTTTGATACTTGACGATGAGACCTACGTGCCGGTAGATCCAAAAGAAGTACCTGGACGAAAATTTTTTCACTCTTCCAACCCCCAAGAAGTTAAATTACCCCGAGACTGGCAGCAGATTGACCAGAATGTAGTCGAATTACAAAAAATACTTCTTTATGTTTTTCCATTGTTGCAAAAATTTTGGCAGACAGATCATTTCCAGTCTGAGGAGTATTGGATTTTTTACTATTTTTTCGTTGATTTGCTTTAGATTTGTTACTTTTCTTTGCTTTCTTCTGACCTTTCTTTTTTCCATCCACACCAGTTTCGCTTTCTTCAGACATGGAAAATATCTGCAAAAACCATAATTATAAATTGTTGCTCTTTTAATTAAACACATACACGAAACTTACAGCATTTGCGGCTGCTTCAGCGGCTTCGGCTTGTTTACGTGTTTCTTCCTCTTCTTGATCTAATTCTTTAATACTTTCTTCTAATACATTAGGCCAAAAATCGCCTTCAAAGTATGGAAGATCCGCTGCAGAACGTAAATTATCTTCCATTGCTTGCTTTAGTATGTCCTATTAATTAAATAAAACAATTAGAAATAAATTATATATAAATACAACGAGTATTCACTTTATAATCAATAACAATTCTCTCAATAATGCCTTTGTCAAGCATTTTCTTATACCAGTCTTGTAATCTCTTTGGTTTGGGAATTTTTTGTTCCAACGGGTGACAATGAAAAATGTAATCATCTCCTTCTGATGGAGGGCAAGCCCAAATATGTGCCATTGTATACCCCAACTGTTTTACATAGTCCATATAACCTAATAATATTTCGTGATACACTGCAGTTCTAAACTGTCGAGGTTTAAAAAAGTGAACAGAGTCCAAATATGCGATATAAACGCGTCGCATATTAGGTGCAGGACAATCCGATCCATATTCTTGAACATGCATCCCAAAGAAACAAACATCGACACCGTCAATTTCTTCAAATGCGAACAATGCCTTCGCACGATATGGAAACTCAGGCGAGAGATCACCATTTTCAACAAATTTATTACGCATACCCGGCTTCACTTCTACCACTTTCTCTGAACTAGATACCACACGTATATGTACTTCACCTGCACCCGCTTCTTTCTTTTTAAGAAAATTATTAACACGAGTCTCTATATACACTCCTAATTTTGTAGTGGGTAACCTCTTGGCATTAAATTTGTTTTCTTTTCTTTTGCTACCCTTCTTCTTATGGCACTCATCACACGCAAAACCTATTGGCCATATACAGTCTAAGTGGAGAACACAAATTTGATGTAATTTTCGCCCACACTCATTGCAGTGAACAAATTGTTCCATTTCAAGATGATCATTTTTCATTTCCTTAAACTGGTCTTTTTTAATAGCCCTGAATAAAACAAAACTTGTTACTACAGGAAAATGAAGTTATTATTATTGTATAAGGTTATTCAAAAGTAAGTGCCTATTTTGAAATTACTGCAACGTTACCAAATGTTGGTTGATTTTGTAAAAATAAAAACACCATTTTCTTCGTAAAACAATGGGATTTTATTATAATAAATAAAATAATAAAAATTTATATGTTCTTGCCACAGTGTTGTTCAATAGGAAGTGGTCTTTCTTTTATAACGACAGATCAATAAAAATGTCAATTATTAGGGTAGGCTGTGAAATTGAATTATTTTGAATTGGTACTTTAGCCACATCCACAGAATGACATTTTATAACGTTTGTAATTCAATCGTTGCTTCTGTTCGTCTAAGCGGCGGTCCACTTCCACTTTTACGAGCGACACTACCACTTTCTCTAAATAACTGCACAGATTTAGTTACAACGTCGCGAAAATAATTGTAATTGAACACTAAATCGGGGTATTCTTCACGAAAATCAGTCATGCAGTCATGAAGTCAATATTGCCACTCTCCATTTATTCTTACGCCGGTTCGAAAGAAACATTCAATAGCTTTCGCTTTTTGTTGTGTAGTGAATACCATTTTTTCAAACTTTAAATTTTTTCACCAAATAAAAAACTTAAAAAATTTGACAAGAGCGTCGTTCAGTTTTAAATTTTCATGTCAGAAATGTCATTCTGTGGATGTGGCTAAAGTACCAATTCAAAATAATTCAATTTCACAGCCTACCCTAATTGGTTTCTTTATTGATCTGTCGTTACTATGAGACATTAGCAAATATATTCCTAGGGATGCTAGGGCCGGACCTAGATGGCCAAATGTTTAAAAATTTCTACTAATTAAATGAGCATCAAAACGTGCCATTTCCATATGGGTAGGTACTTATTTATGAATAACCTTATTATTGCATACATCAATACTATACAGATTATAACAAGCCTAACTAATCAAATGTACATTTTTTTCCAGTATTTTGGGTCTTTATACCAAAAAAATTAAAATGTGAAAATTTTAGTAAAGATCAATCAAAATTAATTGTAACTTAAAGTAGATTCTTTAAAAAATGATACACATTTCAACAATTTTTTAATGAAGGGTTAAAGTATTTAATTTTTTTATGATTCAAAGCTAATAACTATAAATACAATGTGATTTTTTAAAAACTCAATTGCAGCAGGCCGTATTCTGACTTAATACACACAGTTCTAAGGTTATTAAGACAAAATACGGCCTGCTGCAATTGAGTTTTTAAAAAATCACATTGTACCTTCCTCACAATAAATGTTACCCCTATTTTGATATATTACATAGGGTACCCCAAAACACTTTAGAAATAAACTTTAACCAGTTTCCTGGGATCAAAATAAACCAATGAAAACGTAACTTGCATTAAAATTTAATGTTTGGTTTAAATGGTTGATTTTGATTCTACTAAGCCAAGGTTTCGCATTGGGCTAGCGATCCAATTGATATTAATCGCTATAGAAACTTCAATATGAAGCCCTATACTCCGCAAGGAGCGAAGAAGGATGAAGAAGAAGAAGCTTAGTTTTAATTATATTATTCTCATTAAAGTTACTAGAAAATAGAGTAGGTATATATCGTCCTTTTCTTAAAAATTTTACTTAAAATTTTATTAACAAAAAAAATAAAAAAAACTTACGTTTGCGCTTGAGTAGGATCATCGCCCAACGTAACGGTGTCACCTGGGATGTCGTTGAAGCATTTCTGGCAAAACGTGTATCTGTTGGACCCAATTTCACAGGCATTTAGACTGTGATCAATATGGTATCACATAAATCAGGCAAAGCACACCAAGTCATCAGCCATGTGTTAAGTGGCATAGGTTGGGGAAAACGGGAAAAGAGATACAGAGTGTGTTAAAAGCTCAAAACGGATGCAAGCACTATTGGTTTCTTATTTCCCAATATAATTGAGGAGGGAAACACAACATTTACAGAATGTATTTAGGGAATAAAATGGTCCAATAAACATAGGTTCAATTCCTAATACAACAAAGATACTAATTATTATTATTACTAATAAACACACTGTAGATATTATTGCATTTTTTTATATTTGATTTTGCATTACTGTTATTTAGAATCTTTTTAAACCACAGACATTCCAAATTAGTCCCATTTGGATATATGACAGAATATTACTTCCAACAAAATGGAGTGTTCATTTTTAATTGTACCATGAAACATTATCTAGATAAATTCTTTCCCCAAAACTGAAGTTAAAGAAACCAACACAATTCGCCATCAAGGTCATTAGATCTTAAATCCTCCCGGTATTGTTTAGGGTAAAGTGACTATAATAGGAGCCACGCTCTATCTAAACGTAACAAGATACTAGGGAGTTTTTGCATAGCGTTTTTTTACAAGACGTATACGCTAACGTCGGAGTTGCTTAGCAACGTCGTATTTTACAGCTATAAAGACGTAAACGTTAGCGTTAACGGATACTTATCGTACGATATGCAAAAACTCTCTATTAACAAACCCCATGAACTGTGTTTGTGCAGAAGCATAGCACTTTGATGTTTACTTAGTTAGTTAATTTAATCAATTAGTTTTGAAAAATGGAACTCCGAATATGTTGGAACTGTCAAACGTGAGATGTTAATAAAAAATAATACGTAGCAGTGGTACTACCAACATATATTTTTATGAAAAACCTTCTAGATGATGACTTTTTTTAAATTACATATAGATTGTTATATTTGAATGTTCAATTTTTTAGTGTTTTAACATTTGGTTACTTTACTTTAAAGGTAGTTAAAATCTTTATAATTTATGCAATAAAAGTGAAAATGAAAGAGACTACTTGACTCAATTATTTATTCAGGATTTCATAAACCACATACCGGTCCGTATCGTACAAATCGCTCGCATTAAATGGTGAAAAAAAAAGTTCATCTTATTAAATGCAACTACATTCACTGGTGCGAATTGGATGGAGCAATTCTTGGCAAATCTGTACAGGATTCCCGAGAGAGAAACTTTTCCGATCCGTGTATTGTGTGAGAGTAATGTCACAGAAAATTCCTTTAGATAAACATAGGTACATAGATCATACGGTAATTTATAAGTATAACCTAGTATTATCAATTAAATCAATAAACATGTGAAAACCTTAGCAATGAGCACACTACTGTTAAAAAAATCTGATCTGTCCGATTCATACAATGCGGGACTAGAAGGCGCTTACCTTAACAAGTGCATTGAGATCTCAACAGTGTAACAACTGTTAATTAATTGTTCTTTCAATTTGTCTCTATGGTTAATAATTAAGAGTTTTGCTAATGGTTTATTTAACAGTTTAAAGTGAAAGCTTGGGAATGTTGTTTTTATTTTCTAACTCGAGTTTGTTGACATTCGAACTGATCCTGGTTTTTGCTTTGATATTTGATTGAAACAATTTAATCCAAGGATGTATAAGTCATGGGAAAATATTTTCAAAATTTGATACAAAAGGTGCTTTAGCAAAGTGATGCTTTGGTTTTTTTTTGGTGGAGATGGCAACGAAAAATAAAAAAGAGGTTGTTGATTGGGGGTTGAGAAAGTGAACGGACGTAATTTTTATTTTGCGGCGTCCTAAGAGTATTTTGGTGTAAGAATGTTATTGGTCTAAAGCCATACTTGGCTTAATTTGTAAAACGAATTAAGAAGAATGGTGCAGTAGCCCTTAAGCTAAATTTTGATTCCTGTCCAAGTGGTAATTACTTTTGGATATTTGATTCCTGTGGAATTTGATTCCGCTTGGGGATGCTGTTTTGGTAATTTGGTTCTTCTTGCTGGGATCGAGCGTAGGAGGAATAGTTTCTTAATCCAGTTCTTTGGTTAACTAGATCACTTAATAACCGTTTCATCAATGGCTGAAGGTCAGATAATTATGTGTTGTTTAAAGTAACATTGCATCCTGTCCATTGTGGTATTAATAATGATACTTGTAATCAAGAAGTATTATTTATTTATTTAAAAAACTATTTTTATAATCAGCAAGTAACTTGATTACGTTAAGTTATTTGTTGATTTGGATCTTGGACATCTGCATAATTTTGTTGTAAGGAAGACGCAATGGAATAACTTTAATAAGAAATAATCCTTAGGGTTTGTCAATTAAATTCCGTCGTAGGGTAAGATCTTACCGAACACGACTATTCCTAATAAAGTTACCCACTATTTTTGGTTTTAAAGGGAACTTGCATGTTCTATAATATTAACAAAGGGTCCTTTTTGTAAAATTACTATCTGCATCAGGATTCTGTAAATTTCATAACTGACTTGCGTGTCAATTTACTAAATGTTTCATGTTAACAAACTTGATTTTGATAAATTTAACACATTGGCTGCCGTGATGTTCGAACCAATTTATTACGTTTGCACCAAGGGGGTTGGCCTATTTATGTAAAAAAAACATTCTTCAGGTCAAGATGCGCAAGGATAGTTCAATATGTATAGTAACACCTCAAGTGAGAATTTTTCCAGAATTTTGCTTTATAGCGGAAAATTTTATGAAAAACTGTCTCGGACATATAGACCGAGTTGGCGTAGCGCGAATCTCAGCATTGTCATGAATAACTGATGTTTTCGTTTATTGTTTAAATTTTTTTTATGTTTGAAAATAACATAATTTTTTTGATTTTATTTAGAATGTTTTTTCTGTGGTTTTTTATTAAATTTATTGATATGTTCTCGTTTCGTATAAATAAAATTTACATGATTTTCAGTTTTTTCGCGTTTTCTCAGTGATGAAAGCTGCAAGCCAAAAACTGGGATGTCGCAGCTGTTCGTGTGCGCCAGCTCGGCCAGTCCCGGTTAAAAAATACAGGCCAGATCGAGTAACTGGCATGTAGGACAAATAAAACACTCTCGGTCACATGGACCGAGACGGCGCTGCGGTCTAATACAACTTCGCGGTCACATAGACCGAGCCGGCCGGTGGGGAAAGTTGATACCGAGACGGCAGTTAACGTGTTAAGTAACTATCATATGTATTGAAAGTTCGATGTTTGCAATTTTGGTAATATTATGGATTGAAAATATAATTATTAACCATTTTTGTGACTTTTATTTATTTGTACCTAGGACTCTTGCCCGACATGCATGCTCCCGGCATTAGTGACCTATATTATCGTACGAGTATATTTTAGTGTAGATTTTGAGGTTACAACAGTAGTAATTCAACAAACTTAAATAAAAAAAAATTCCAAACTATGTCACACATTAGCAAATACAGTATTTTCCACTTTTACTCTGAAACTCCCTAATGGATGAGAATTGTACCTATGGTTGTAGGACCTTTTTTTTGTCTATTTTGATCCCCCGAACATATTCCGTAAATATTGCAGTTTCCTCCCAATTTCCTCTCCCTACTATCGAAACCCTGTAGCGGCCAAAAGCTTATACTGAAGTTCAAGTAAAACATTTTGAACAACTTCCGGTTTTTTCAATTTGTGCATTAAATGGCTACCTTATGATTGCTTCTCTTTATTGGTACTTTATAAAGTTATAATACATAATTCTTCCAAATTAATTAATAATGAAATTTGAATTATTATACCTAAAAATTAAATGTCGATAAGAGTAAAACATAACTTCTTTACTGTACAGATTTTTTTGTGGTGTATACATTAACTCGTTTACAACACATAAAAGCGCTGTACAGAATTTAATTGGATTTGAACAACTCATTTGTATATATTCACTATATTATAGCGACTGTATTTTGATTTTAAGTATTTTAAAATACACTGACCGGCAAAGAAAACCGGCCACCTTGAAATATTTCACAAAAACACTTAAACGTTCATTAATTTAACTAAGGATTGGCATTAGGTTGAAGAACCATTCATTGTTGATACGGCATGCACAAATTAGCTAAGAAAATAAGACAAATAAACTCAGAAATAAATTTAATTTGAAAAAAAAGAAACAGTGAAAAATCGATTTTCTTTTAATTGCAAAAAAAATAAAGGTGGCTGTTTTTAATGGACCTTCTGGTAAATTATTATTAGCCTGTATGTCCTCCTCGAGCCTGAATTACGTCATTCAACCGTGATTTACGGTAACATGTTAATGCTGTTGAGAAGAGAATCTCGCCTGTTAACATTAAAACTAGGGGTATTTTGGAATGGAACAAGCATCTTAAAACATTGATAACTAAGAAAAATCAGCTTAGCTCTTTATTTAGTTATAAAATATGCGGTTAAGGGAACCCTTTATGAAATACTTCAGGGTGGCCGGATTTTTTTGCCGGTCAGTGTATCTTGTTTTTGAAAAGCCAATATAAATAATTACTCCCTGTGATAAAATGTATTATTATAGTGACATGTCCCACGCCCTAATTGTAACTTAGTAGTTTAGCATGCACATCATTACAAATAAAGCAAAAAGTGTTGAAAATGCTGACAACAATGATCAATGCATTTTTAATTTACACAACCAACAATCCTACAATTATCCATGTTATAATGAGCAATGTGATCAGTTTAATTTTTCTTGCAAAAAAAAATTACAAAAATGTACCTGTTTTGGTAGCTGTAATATTTAGCGTCCCTTGGTATGGTGCAAAGTTGTTTACCATAACAGCACAGTACCTGAGGATTGAAAGTATACTTGCGACCACAACAGTAGCCCATGGATTGCATTACTGGATCGATTTCTTGTTCAAAAACTTCAGATAACTAAAATAAAACACTTGCTTAAAACGCTTTCATAGATAGCATTAACATTAGTCCTTATTTAAAAAATTATGTATTCTATTTTTATTCAACTGAAATCAAATATTTATTTACCTTGGTGCAGTAACGATAGACCCTACTGGTTTTACGATTATAAAGCCATGCATTGTCAAACATCAACCAAACATCATCTACATATTCCCATGGATCCTAATATTGACCAATATCAAGTTTTCTTTTAATTGTTGATAAGTCCATTGGTTTTTTAATAATGTCAAAATAATCTGGGATACCTAGTGTTTGAGGATCAACCGGTTGTCTGAAGGGAATGCTTTCTGGATCCTGTCTATATAATTTTTCTAAGGTTGGCATTAACTTTTGCCTCAATTCATCAGATTTAAATACTGCAAATACATATTTCCTTTAAATTTAGATAATTTATTTTCAAAAACTTATAATGAACAGGTACTTACTGCATATTCGTTTTTTATCTATATTAGGCAGTTGAACCAATTCTAACGATGCAGGGGTTGGTTTAATATCTGCAGAACTATCAGGTGTACTAGGAGGTTCTTCTTTGATACGAACTTCTTCTTTAATATCAGAATCATCCATAGGTTCGGTTTTAATCTCATGTTTAATTTCAGTCTTTATTCCTTTTCCACCTTCTGTTGTACCTGATTCTAGTTCTTCTTGTTTGATTTCCATAGCAGTATCCTCTGATTTGATGGTATCTAATTTCCCTTTTATTCCACCAGACTGAGGCGGTGATAGTTCTTCATCTTTTTCATGTGCTGCTGTAATTGCCGCCATTTGTGATGACATAGAAGACCGGTGTATACTACTATTATTGAGTGCCGCCCTTTCAGAACTACTCATACCTTTACCTGTATGTCAAAAATATACCGTTAATATCATTATTTTTCCATTATTTACTTAACATGAGTTACGAATTGGTTGTATAAAAAAAAAGAACAATTACCTAAACTAGCAACTGTTGAAGGTGAAGAAACGACCGGTGTAGCAGGTGCTGGTGAAGGTCCTCTTGATGAATTTACTGAAGTAGGCCCCATTGCAGTATGCGACACAGAAGTTGAAACAAGAGATGGTGATGAATTAGGTAACCTTGTGGTATTAGTATTACTAATTTGTGACGGAGCAGGAGCACTAGATTGTTGAAGACCAAACGCTGAAGGTGAAGGCGCGAGACGTTTTGCAACCTCATTATTAAACTGAGGCTGGGTACTTGCAGGAGATGTTGATGGTAAATTTGGACCATTTGTTGTAGTAAACTGAGCTGTAGAAGTACCTGCAGGTGTAACACTTTGTTGTGACATGGGTTGCCCAAACGGAGATAAACTGGGATTATTAGCTGCTGTAGGACTAGGTCCTGGTAACCCTACCACATTTTGCTGAGCATTCTGAGATGCATTTTGACCAGGAAACATCATTCGATTACCACTTGGATTTATAACACCCGTAAGTCCCATAAGAGATGCTGGTGAATTACTTCGTAAGACAGGTTGCTGTCTAGCAGGAAGTCTAGGAACAGGAACTATACCAGGTAAACCAGGTCTTAATTCTGGTTGTTGCTGTACTTGTTGTTGCTGCTGTTGTAGTTGCTGCTCTTTTCGTTTTTGTCTTTTCTCTTCTAATTCTTTTTGAATCTTATAAATCTTTTCTGCTAGCAAGTGGTAGTACTCGGAACGTGAATTGGCCATTTCATACATGTCGCCCTCCACTTTTCGTGCATATGCCACAAGGTTATGCATACGTTTATCTAACATTGCTTGAGGATCTGGAGTAGGAAAAATTGCTTGAACTAGTTTATGAACCAAATGATTTCGCAGATCTGGGGTAACAGATTGGTGCCATTCCTTGGTACCTTGGACAGGGGTAGCAGTTACTTGCCCTGCCTATAATTAAGAAAAAAGTGAAAGTCCATTGTTTAAATAGGACAGAGCAAATTATCTGTACCAATTGTTCAGTGCATGCCAACATAAATCTAGTGTCCGCGAGGTCAGTGAACAGATAATAGCAAGTAAAATCTTATATCATACGGATAGCATTGATGAGGCAGGGTTCATCTTTCGTGGTTTCAACAATAAAATCAAATTCTCTAATATAAATGTACCTACCTAAACTAACAAAAGTGTCGAAGTATCCATAAGAAGAACAATAATTCTTGCCACGACCACGCAGACGTGTACGCAGACGGGTCCGTCTGCGTTCCCCGGTCTTCGGTTGTCGCGTTAGTTTGCGCCGATGATGTTCTAAAATAATATAGGTATATTGTTTAATTTTAAGAAAACGAAACATCTGTTCACACAATTTTTACGAAAAAATAAAATGAAATTTAAAAGTTAACACGATCTCGATATAACATATGCCCTCGATCTGCCGAAAAAGAAAAAGACCGTTAGAACGGTCATGCAAATCGAATTAACATGTTCTACGATAATTCTGCCCCGACTGGCGGCTTAAATACCACAAACAAACTCAACGGTTTTTGCTTTATAAAACAACCGTTAGATAGAAATTCTCACGTATCAATTCTTAGCTATTACTTTCCAAATGCTTCCCAAGTCCGTAACATAAACGGGCCGCTTGACCATAAATATTTCAGGCTAATCCCCGTATCGCCTCGTTCAACCACACATGGAGGCGTATCAAATTTCATCCCTTCGTTCAGCCAAACTAATTTAGTTCCCAAATAATGAATAACGACAATTACTTCTAAAAAACTTTCTAATTGCAATAAGCAATTACCGTTATCTAAAACTAGCAAAAACATGTTACGTTTTAATAGTAAACCCCGCTTCAAGTCGATTGTTTCCGCTATGAAACGCCTCTATCGGAAACCTCGCGTCTTTTAATCCGCGGACCGCGGGATAAACCCGTTCTCGTTCAATCAAAGTATCTGCTGTTGGGTATCATTCGATGCACCGTCGCACCAGCAGAACGATAATAACCACTACACACATCAGAAATTACATTTGGAACAATTATTTCTGAAAAATAAAAACACGGGGATTTTGGCAAATTTCACCACTTCTACCATCCCCCGTCAGCCAATAGGAAAGCAGAATACGATTTTCGGGCTATAAAAACGCTGGCAAAATCCATCTCATCATCAACGTCTTTGTACGCTTGGTCAGATTAACGTCTCCGTACGCTTAATCAGGATCGGCGTCTTTGTATGCTTGAGCAAATCAACGTCTTGCACGCTTGATCGAAATCAACGTCTTGGATCGACATCCTTGCACCAGCTACCACGTCACCCTGCTGGAACCGCCGCCGTCGCCCACGTAGCCGGTCGTTCCCAGCCGCCACAGCTTTCCTCTGGTACCGCCGCCGTCGCCGATCGCCGCTCGTTCCCAGCTGCCTCAGCTTTCCTCTGGAACCGCCGCCGTCGCCCACATTGCCGGTTGCAGCTAGTTCCCAGCCTCCTCAGCTTCCCTGCTGGAACCGCCGCCGTCGCCCACGTCCCCGGTCGCTGCCCGTTCCCAGCCTGACGCCGCCACCTTCGACAAACCTCTTGGCCCAGGTTCTCCACCGTGGCCACCCTCTGACGCCGTGCACCCTCATTGCACCGTCTCCCAACGTCGACGCCCTGCCGCCTTCGCCGTTGCCGCTACCACCGCCTTCGCCGCCGCCGCCGTCCACGTCGTTGCTGCCGCTGGCACGCTGGTATATATCCACCACCGTAGCAACCCTCTGACGCCGTGCACCCTCATTGCACCGTCTCCCAACGTCGACGCCCTGCCGCCTTAGCCGTTGCCGCTACCACCGCCTTCGTCGTCGCCGCCGCCCACACCGCTGTCGCCGCTGGCACGCTGGTACATATCCACCACCGTCGCCACCCTCTGACGCCGTGCACCCTCATCGCACCGTCTCCCAACGTCGACGCCCCGCCACCTTCGCCGTCGCCGCTGCCGCCGCCGTCGCCGTTGCCGCCCACGACGCCGCGAAGCCTTATTTTCACATTTATCTATTTATCCTTTTTCATTTATGTACATACACTGCTTTTATTCTTTTGTAATAAACAATTATTTTCAGCCTCTTGTCTTTGATTACTGAGCTAGCCAAATTGAGCACAGCGCCCGTACACAAACAGGGCCTAGGTTATCTCAAAGTGACTTACCGCGTTCTGGCGCGAAACCTTCCCCGGTCGTCTCTCACTGGTTCTTCCCGGCAGGCCGACTCATCCGAATCAGACTCTGTTTCCGTCGTCGACGTCGTCTCCCAGCCCCGGCTTCTTTTATGACGTTCGTCGCTCCCGTTGGTACTAGAACTATTGCTCCTTTTCATGTTTAAAACAAGAATTTTGAGGGTAAGAACTAAAATTTAGAAATGTAAAAGTCAAATAAATGTGTTTCCACAGTGATGCAATTAAATGCAATTAAACAAGCAAACATTGTCTAAACAGGCAAACACAGACATTTAATACAATTAAAACCTAGCATAGCTACAAGTACAACGCTAAATTTAGGTTATGTTGTCGACACTCCTGACGTCACGTACGTAGGATCTGAATTTTATTTTGGTTTTATTGTGGTTATTATCAAAGATATTGAAATTCTACCAATTCCGGTACTTTTACGAGTATTTTAACTAACGTATTTTGATATTTACTATAGTATATTGCGTCATAAGGGAAGATATAGGCATATTTCATCCCGAAGATTTCTGCTGCACGAGCGAACGTAGTGAGCGAGGGCAGCAAAAGCAGAGGGATGAAATATGCCGTTAGATTCCCGTAGGGCACAAGTTATTTTTCCGCATCCATGAGAAGTTCGTATTAAATAAAAATAGTTATAATATAATACGTACCTACGTTTTTGACATATAACCTCAAATTACACATGTCAAATTTTCGTATTAAAAATAACTTCTATAATGAATTTATGTAAAAAATAATCGTATTTGCTTGAATTTTAAAAAATAATTACACTTATCAATCACTTAAATGAAGATTTTTGTATAATCAAATAATAATTTTGATTCTAAATTCTATCGGTAGATGTCACGTCGATAGCATGCACGGTAAAAACCCGCAAATGTTCATATCGTCCCGCTTTTTCATATTTACCCGCTATCCGCCATTGTTAACCTCAAATGAGATAAATAATCTGTCAATTACATACCATGGATACGGAAAAATATGTTGCATAAGTTGACAATGCCTTTTTAAAAATATCAATTGCAATTGAAGTGGTAAGTGGATGAAGGTGTTTTTATGTCGCATTTTTACAAAAACGCGGGTTTTGTATTGAATGAAGGTGTTATGTTATTTTACAACTTTTGGCACCTATTTGGAGTTGATATCTGCTGTATTAACCGAGATAAATAGTGGATAAAGGTGCTATGTTACAAGGTTGACATACGCTAGAACGGAAGAAGGTGTTAAGGGCACATAACACCTTTATCTATTGTATAATAACCAACTTGTGATTTTCGTAACTTGTTTAAAAAATTAGCACCTTCATAGCACCCACAACATAACCTAAATATTACTGTCAACAGTCGAGCATCTGTCAAGTCACGCTGCTATTAATTTTGTGTTTTGACGTTTAATACGGTAATTTAATCAATAAACATGTTGTCACGGGGTAAGCTTATGGTCTTGAAAGCCATTGAAGGCAACTCTTTAAAGAATTTCCCTCGAACTGAGTACAAAAACAGTGAAAATACCAATACAGGTTCTTTCGATGTTGCTGGTCCAAGTAGAGCCTCATGTTTACGGGGCAAGTATTTTGTTGATTAATTAAATGCCCTAATTTTCCTGTTTGTGATACTAATACAAGTATTATTCTTATTTAGATACAGGCACCGATGTGGAAAAAGTGTATACAGAACTCACTGCAGTTATTGAACCGCCACTGCATGAGCAGGAAAACGAAACTTCGGTTCTAGATCAAGCAACTGATTTTGAATTAAGCGATACTGAATATATTCCTTCAAGTGAGTGCAATAACAGTAATGATAGTGAAATGAATGATCAATATGAGGACAGTGATGATAATGAAACGAATGATCAATATGAGGTTAGTGTAGAAGGGGAATGCCTAATTTGCTGACCAACTATTAGCCTTGCAGGCCAAGGCCTTTCCGTAGTGCCACCACTTTGATATTACAAATATATTATCAGAACATCATAAAAGTGTTGCCACCAAAGTTTCAAGTCGATCCACCCCCTAAAAACACCCCTTTACTCTTGGGGATTTCGGAAAAAGTTTGCAGGCCAAGGTCTTTCCGTAGTGCCACCACGTTGATATTACAAATATATTATCAGAACATCATAAAAGTGTTGCCACCAAAGTTTCAAGTCGATCCACCCCCAAAAACCACCCCTTTACTCTTGAGAAATTTCGGAAGATTTTGCAGGCCAAGGCGTTTCGGTAGTGCCACCACGTTGATATTGTAAATATATTATCAGAACATCATAAAAGTGTTGCGACCAAAGTTTCAAGTCGATCCACCCCCAAAAACCACCCCTTTACTCTTGGGAATTTCGGAAAAAGTTTGCAGGCCAAGGTCTTTCCGTAGTGCCAGCACGTTGATATTACAAATATATTATCCGAACAACATAAAAGTGTTGCCACCCAAGTTTCAAGTCGATCCACCCCTAAAAACACCCTCTTACTCTTGATCAATTTCGGAAGATTTTGCAGGCCAAGGCCTTTCCGTACTGCCACCACGTTCATATTACAAATATATTATCAGAACACCATAAAAGTGTTGCGACCAAAGTTTCAAGTCGATCCACCCCCAAAAACACCCCTTTACGGTTGAGCAATTTCGGAAGATTTTGCAGGCCAAGGCCTTTCCGTGGTGCCACCACGTTGATATTACAAATATATTATCAGAACATCATAAAAGTGTTGCGACCAAAGTTTCAAGTCGATCCACCCCCAAAAACCACCCCTTTACTCTTGGGAATTTCGGAAAAAGTTTGCAGGCCAAGGTCTTTCCGTAGTGCCAGCACGTTGATATTACAAATATATTATCCGAACAACATAAAAGTGTTGCCACCCAAGTTTCAAGTCGATCCACCCCTAAAAACACCCTCTTACTCTTGATCAATTTCGGAAGATTTTGCAGGCCAAGGCCTTTCCGTACTGCCACCACGTTCATATTACAAATATATTATCAGAACACCATAAAAGTGTTGCGACCAAAGTTTCAAGTCGATCCACCCCCAAAAACACCCCTTTACGGTTGAGCAATTTCGGAAGATTTTGCAGGCCAAGGCCTTTCCGTGGTGCCACCACGTTGATATTACAAATATATTATCAGAACATCATAAAAGTGTTGCGACCAAAGTCTCAAGTCGATCCACCCCTAAAAACACCCCTTTACTCTAGATCAATTTCGGAAGATTTTGCAGGCCAAGGCCTTTCCGTAGTGCCACCACGTTGATATTACAAATATATTATCAGAGCATCATAAAAGTGTTGCCGGTTCCGGAAAACGCAGACATGAATTCTACAAAAGTCGACCCGCTTCCTTCAGGCTCCATTCTTCTGACATCGTCTTCAACATCCAGGGCTCTGTTATTACTTCCTTCGTACGGTGCCAAATGATTGGAATGTACCACCTTTGGTTTTCCTTTGGGTAGATTCTGAATGCGATAGATCACGTCGTTTATTCGTTTCTTCACTTGATACGGACCTTCCCAATTCCGTTGTAGCTTCGGTGATAAACCACGACGCCTCTGCGGCTTGTATAGCCAAACCAAATCTCCTGCTGTGAAATCCGCCTTCTCGGGTTCTTACGTCGTAGGAATTCTTCATCCGGTCGCTAGCAATCTGGGGAAGTCCGCGGGCCCGATCGTGGATGTCATTCAACTTCATTTTTAATTTATTCATGTAATCATCACCTGCTGCTTCTTGTTTCATAGGCGGACATCCAAATTCGAGGTCGCGGGGTAGTCGCAGTTCGCGCCCAAACACCACATACAGACCGGTGTTTGGCCAGTGGTTTCGCGAACTGCTGCGCGATTGGCCATTAAGAACAGATGCAAGTATTGATCCCAGTCTCGTTGATGGTCAGATACAACTTTGGCCAAATATTTGCCCATGGTCTGGTTCCTTCGCTCCACCATTCCATCGGACTGCGGGTGTAGCGGAGTAGTTCGAGTCTTACGGATGCCCAATAAGCGGCAAACATTCTGTTTCATTGAGATCTTCACATGAATTGGTTACCATGTCAACACGTTCATCAGCATGTTCTTTGGAAGCTGGTCTTTGATATTTATTCATACACTGAGCTATTTGGGATACTGGCACACACTGTCCCACAAGGATGTTCCTCTTCAACGTTACCGGCTCCATATTGACGTTTATAATCCTCACCGGTACTGTTTCTCCAACCTTGACTAGCGCTTTTCCTACCAGTATACCACTGTGGACTTCCTTATCACAAATAGGTTCCATCATTTGTACACATCCCGACCGAAGATCTCCATCCAGATCTGCCTTGACAATTCGTTTAGTTCGCCCAGGCAAGGTCACGTCTTCAGTTAACAGGACTCGTACTACAGGATCGTCCATCGGATGTAGAGGAAGTTTTGTTGTTTGTTGCCGATTTTCAACACTCTGGATAACCCTCAACAACGCTTCTAATCGATTTTGGGAGCCTTCAGGTTCGTCGACCATCATCCGGACACGCCCGTGTCCTCGTGATGCCTGTTTCGCCGCCTCAAATTCTAAAGCGTCGGCGAGTGCATCGTCGATTGTTCTTGGCCGCGCTAACCTCAATGACTGCTGCGTTTCTCCATCTCTTAAACCATCTATGAACGTTTGTACTGCTAACTGTTCCAAGAAGGAGTCGGGAGCCGTAGGGTAGGCTAGTCGAACCAATCGTGCGATGTCGGCTTCGTACTCTTGAAGATTCTCTCCACTATTCTGAATACGATTCTTCACTTGTGCGTGATACACCTCTTGAAGATGTGCGTCCCCATATCTCATTTCCAATCGGGAAACTAACAAGCGGTAGTCATTCTGTTGGCTTGTTGGAATCGCCTGGAGGATGTTCAAGGCTTCTCCGCGCAAAGCAACGATTAATGACTCAGCCTTTTCTTGGTCAGTCCAACCATTGGCCCTAGCAGCCGCTTCAAATTGTTTGTGATAGGTGGACCAAGGTGTCTAGAATTTTCCACAACTTTTTCCAGTAATTCTTGTTTCAACATACCAGAGTTTTCTAGTGCTTTTTCTTCTGGGGATTTAGAGTTTTCAAGTACTTTTTCGTCCAAGGCTCTGGAGCTTTCGAGCAATTCTTGCTTTAATGTTCCAGAACTTTCGTCGATTTTGTTTAGTAGTACTTTAAAATCAATCCCGCTGCCTGGCATTTCGAAACTAAAGCTTTCTGGATCTAGGCCCTCTTCTAACAACGCTTTTTTGAGTTGTGCTTACAATTCCATTTTTGTTCCCGCCATATCCAGTTCCCTTTCTTCCAGTTCTCTTCTCAAGTCGGCCACTTTTAACTCGTACAGGGATATTGTTGCCATTTCACTTGTTTTAAAGCACTAAATTTTTAGTCAGTTCAACTGTCTCTTTTTAATTCACATCAAACCGGAAAGGGACAGTTAGGCGCGCATCTTTAGGCGCGCATCTTTAGGCGCGCATCTTTAGACGCGAGTTTTTAGACGCTGCACCATTAGGCGCGGACGTCATTGGCCGCAGGGACGTTTAGACGCGAACACTTTAGATGCCGAACCTTTAGGCGCTGGAAACTTTTATACTGATATTTACCATCTAGCGTTAAGTCAGTCTTATAAGGAAAAGACGATATGTTTAAAATGGTTAAAAAAAATAGTAATCAGGGATCGTTACCTTGCATCAAGAAGCATAATTAAATCATACTTAAAACCATCTTTACCTGTAAGTTCTATGTATATATTTTGTAAAACGTTTTATTAAAAGATAAAAACCAAGGTAAAAAAAATTCTGACTCATTTATTTTGTTTGTAGTTATTTATAATATACCTGCGTGTTATAAATGCGCATGATCTTTTGAAACAAAAGATATTGAAATTTTGCAGGTCTTTGCAGATATCAAAAACGTGGTAGGGTTTCTCAATATTATCGATAAATAATATAAACTGAGAAAAATTTTGATTCAATGTGGCAAACTGGAATTCTTTCGTTTTAATAATGACAATTAGCATCTTTACAAAATTAAACAAAGTCATCTAAAAGCACTTAAACAAAATTACTACCAGTAAATATGCTCTTGTTATTTTATTTATTATGACAATTTTTAAAATTCAATCAATTAGAGAAGCGTTTCTTGTTGCGCTGAATAATTTCTCATACTTTTTAATAAAAATGTGGAGCATGGACGTAAAAATAGATTTTGTAACCTTAACAACTGAGTACAATAAAATTGTTGAGTGCAGCGAGAAAAGCATCTGTAAATAATAAAATCGATAGAAAAAGTACTGAACTTAAAAGAAAATAAATAAACTTTAACTTGAAAACTATTTGGAATTTAAGTAATTTAGAATTTAGTTTAAATTTAGGAGAATGGTTTAAAACATTGTAGTTATTTATAGTTAGTCAATAATAGCATTTCAAGAAAGACGAATGTCTGCCTTCAAGAAAATAAATTAAGATTATAGGAGTACTTTAGGGCAACTGCATTTATTGGAGGCTCAGGGTCAAAGCTGTTTGTAGCTTTCATTCTCAAACGGATGTCCATTCTTACTGGGATAACTGTTAACTAATAATGACAGTGAAATAAAAAAGAGGGATGACCGAAATTCAATAAATCTGTCAAAATATATTTGTCCAGATTTTAACCCACTTGTGTATCTAAAAAAAATCTTCGAACTTGACGTTTGGGTGCGAATTATTCAAAAACAGCAAATATTTCGAAATAAAACTACACATTTGTTTTTCAATTACCGTTTTCTAACACGTTCTATAAGCATGCGTTTAAAGCACTTTTTATCATCACTGAAAAATAAAAACATATAATATAATTTCAGCAATTAGACAAGAGAAAGAAAAATAGAAAAACTTCAGAAAGTTACCTATTTTATAAAGTTTTTATACTAATAGTTGAAAGAATAACAACTAATATAACTATTAGAATTTATGTAAACACTTATATTTACTAATATTGTTAATAATTGTTGTTTTATAGTCTCACCATTTTGCAGTTTTACAATATTTCTCAAAACGTATGCAAAACGAAAAACATTTTTTATTTAATTTTCAAGCAGCTTGATTGATAAGAAGTTTGTGTATCCTTTGAAATTTTAAAAATTCGATAAATTTAAATTAATAAGAGTAAACTATCTTTATCTTTCAAAACTGAAAAATATTCTAGTACTAGTTTAATCTATTTAGAATATAAACTCTATAAAATCAAGTTATATTAATTTTTAATTTTAATAATAAATATCGTAATTCGAATAATAATTTACTTAATTTTTTTATACTTAATTTTTTTGCCTATGGAACATATTTGTAACTAGTTAAATTTAAATCAGTTTTTATACCTTTATAATTAAGAAGAGAATCTCTTATTATAAAGCAATTTAGTTTCAAATACGCTTCCAACGTTCAGAAGGTACAATTTAAAACAGATCGTATAGCTTTTAATGCCTGGCGTCTAACCGTCCCCGCGCCAAAAAACGCCGGCGTCTAAACGTCCCCGCGCCTAAAGGTTCCTGCGCCTAAAATGCCATAGCTCGCGCCGTATGGTGCGCGCCTAAAGATGCGCGCCTAAACGTCCTAGACCGGTCCCGACCTAAACCCGATCGAACATTTATGAGATGAGCTAAAACGAAGAATTTGAGCTAGACTTCGTGCCCCAACCTCGATCCCAGAGCTTATTGTTGCAGTAGAAGCAGAGTGGCTTAACATCCCACAAGAAACAATAGCGAACTTGATTCGATTTATGCCTAATCGTATGAGAGATGTTATTAGGGCAAGAGGGGGTCACACCCATTATTAAAAATTAAGTGTTAATTTAGATAATTGTCAATAACCATACTTCTTTTCGTAATAAAAAAAGTTAATTTGTTTCATGTATTAATTTCACTATGTTAAGCCTAAGAAGCAGACATACGTTTTAATAAATTTTAATTCATATTAAAGCATATTAAATTGTCTTTGAAACAGCATATTGTTTTTGATCTGATGAATAGTTTCTAAAAAAAATATAGTAAGTTACAGTCAAAAGTTTACGGTGGGCCGATTTCTATGCACGCAAGTGTATTTTGTCTATAAACTGAGTCCAATTGAGCTGCTATATTTACCGAGCCTAACATAGCCAAATCCGTACAACACTATATGATGTGCACTAATTTTATGTTCTT
This sequence comes from Melanotus villosus, assembly GCA_963082815.1. Lineage (NCBI taxonomy): Eukaryota > Metazoa > Arthropoda > Insecta > Coleoptera > Elateridae > Melanotus > Melanotus villosus. The sequence continues at coordinate 49,163,062 of OY720421.1, read as the reverse complement.
TTATTTTCTGATTGAAATGCTTTAGATCTTTAAAACCTGTTAGGCGTATCCCGATATCTCATGGCCCACGACATGCACGTCGAATCTCTGAAAGAGTGAGATGGAAGTCTAATAGTGAAACCTAAAAACATGCGGCACTCAGATAAAAGCGCGTGAAATTTGAAATTGTTATCCTTATGAAATTGAAAATAAATACATTTATTAGCTATATATTGCAAGTTTCTCAGCTTATTGTAACATAAAGATAGTTAACTAATAATATTTTTTCATATTTTAACTTTGACAGAACGAATTTTTTTAGGTTGAGTAGTAGATACGTTTTCTCTTTCTGTACTGAGGGCCATGAGATATCGGGATGTGTCTACCGACCATGTTTTGTCCATTCCATCAAAATAAAATAAGATACGCGGAAAACAAAACAGAGCATTTACCTCATCACATCTCGAAATCCACTCATCTACTATTCCAGACTCGGCTTCGCCTCGTCCGGAAACAGCAACCATTCGTCCCAAAAAACTTGATTTTAGGTAGCTACTTGTTACAAAAATAACTATTCTGGGGGATCGGTTCTGCCTGTCGGATAACCTAAAAATCGAATTTGATGTTTGTCACATGACCACTGGTATGACGGTAAATTTAAAAAAATCACCATGAAATAGGAAAAAGTGGGGTTAGATGACAAGATATCGAAGAACATTATTAGAAAAAGTTGCTTAGGATTTAATTTTAGGTCCAAATACAAAATTTCAAATATTTATTTAAAACAATAATTGAAAATCGCAATTCTTCGTAATTATTTTTTTCTTAATTTACAAAAACCCAATTTTTTGCTTTTAAATAGCTCAATTGAAGTGGAGGTCGAGTTGGAGCTGTGGCGGTGCACACACGTGTTTGGGAGACCGCTGTCAACGCGTACAGTTAGAAAACGAATTTTTACTGGAAAAATAAATCGTATAGCTACCGGGGCAATAACAAGGCTCGGGTAATTATAATAATAAGTGTAATAATAGTAATAAATAAAACGGGTGAATAAATAAATGAATAAACTAAAAGTGATAGTTCAAGTGTGGTAAACAGGAAGGGTTGACGAAAACCACACACGTGAGAGCACACGCGGATCACAGGTGGTACCAGGTGGAGCAGATATGTACCTGTGCCCAGTGGCGGCTGGTGACAATAGAAACAGGTGGGTCCAGGGGACAAAAACAACTTAATTTTTTTATTCTTCTCGACTTAATAACGAGAACCGTTATTCCGATAAACTATCGATTTTGTTCATAGTTAAAATGTATCGTTTATGGGCGTAATAAAAATTTAAACTTTAAGATAAATTATAACAAAAAACAACAATAATTAAACACACTAAAAACAATAAAACAGATCAACGAGGAAAAAATAATAAGGCAATGAAAGAATCGAGCGCGCGTAAATACATACAAACGCAGCGATGGGCCAGCTAAAACGGGCCCCAAGATAAGCTTTGCGTGCGGTAAGCAAACGCGACTGGTAGTGCGATCGCGTCATACAGTCATGCTCCGTGCTCTACACTTATAAAACACACGGCTGGCCTCAAAGATTGTACTAATTTGTCGCATTATACAATATTGCCACAAAATACTGCAGTAATTTTTTATTAAACAATAAAACGTGTTGGATATAGATCAAAAATTAATAATTACAAGAAACATATTTTTTAAAACTACAATTATTGGGTTAGTTATACAAATATAGGTGGGGCCCGGCCCCTAAGGCCCCTATACACGAGCCGCCACTGCCTGTGCCAGCCAAGCTAAGTACAATAGCAATAACTGTAACGCTAAAATAAGATTATTAATAGTACCATTTTGCGCATTATGTAGAAGGTGGCTTAGCCCACTATTGACCTAACAATAGTAATTGTAGCAATAGAATATATTGGTAGTGCCTCCAAATTAGGGGTACACAATTACAAATCGGATTGCAATAAATGCAATTATACTGTACGCGGCATCCCACTGAGGTTCAATTTCGCTTGCGTCACTTAACAAGTTAACAGCAACGGACGCCAGTGTTGTCAACGGTGGGTTAGGTACCTGAGACCGAGACCGAACCGTTTAAGGTTTCAGGGATTTAGTGGGACCGAAACGGAAATTTCCAACAGAAGAGAAGAACGCCAAAAGGCCATAAATTCTATTTATAGGACCAGCACAAACGACCGAACAGACCGTACAGGGTACCGGGGATTTAGAATATCTTAACCATCTGTATAGGGTAGTACATAAATAGGAAATAGAAATCAAATAAAAATCGAATAATAATAACACCTAGTACTGCAAAGATTATGTTAAATAGGCAATACGCGCATGCAAAGTGTACATACACGTCCCCTGAAAGTTTGAATATTGTGAGTAAGGTGCGGATTTCTAGCACAAATGCTTTTTGTCATAAACGGTAGCAACATGAAAATACCTTCATATGAGCACAAATCATAGTAAAAGCAACGATATTTTGCAAAATTTTTTATGCCTTTATTGCTTATTTCAAGATTTTACGCTTATATGCTTTCTATCTGCTTAGTTTACAATTATTAGGTTTTCCCGGGGCTTCTTTATGTTAATTTAGATAAAGCATTCAGATTGAACAAGCTTTTCTTTCTTCAAAAATATTTTAACTGATAAAAGAAGAAATTTTACGGTTGACAATTTAGAAAAACATTTAATTATTAGTTGTTATCGTAAGAAAGATTAAAATTATACCTAATTCAGAATAATTAACAGCTTAGTTACATAGATAATTAGTAGTTTTTTTTGTTTATACTAAATACTCGGTAAATAATAGGTATTATGATCGGTATTATGTACTTCTAAATGTTTTGTTTACAAAATTATGTTTAACTTTCTTAAATAAAAGCATATTTTTTATGCTTATAATAAGGTTTTCGTACTATTTTTAGGCTTATTTCTTTGGTTTTTTGAGCTTTTTTAAGCGCTTTTTTCTAATTTTTTTGTGCTTATAGATCCGCACTCTAATTATGAGTAATGTAATGTGTTTGTAGGCACTGTGATTTTGTTCTTCTCGATTATTATAATAGGTTGCCATGGTTGTTACTGCAAAATGCATGTCAATTTGACTTCGATAGCTTCAAATTTGATACACTTAAATGAAGTTAATTTTTCTTTTCAAAATGTTAACAACGGAACAGACAACTCAAATTGTTAAATGGTTTTGTAGCTATTTGTTATTCGTTTGTTTGTTAGAATCAGTATCATTTGTAATATTAAAATATCGTGTAAATATTTTTCACTTTGATTCCCTATTTTATTACAAATTAGAAATTACTAATTATTTGCCGTTGCTTAGTGAATTAAAATATTTGACTCAGCTATGAAAAAAAAAGCGTGGTAACTAAGCGCCAAGTAATGCATTCAAATGCCCGTATTCAAAATTTCTGTATACATAGATCAAAGGCAAGGTTGATAATTAGCAAGTAAGCGTAAATACAAGGAATCAACGTAAACTATAACAGAAGCGGAAACGTATATGTGAGGGAAAACCAAGTAGAAATGCAACTGCAGCCGGAAGAAAATATCAAAGACTTGGCTCCCAAATACGATCAACTGGATCACGCCTTCGGCCAGCCATGAAAATCAACGCCTACATAGAAGATTTGGGAACAGGATTACAGCTCACACGTGGAAAACAGCACTGGAACAAAACATAGAGCGATCGGGTATACCACAACAAACGTGGGAGGAGTGGACAAGGAACAAAAACTCGGATGAAGAGGGAAATGAATCGTATATTTGAGTCAAGAGAAGAATCTGACAACGAGGAAATCGAAGTAGAGGACGAAGATATAAATATCGAAGGAAAAAACTTGGCCCCCAAAATTGAATCACAGCTTCGACTCGCCATGCAAACCGACACCTACATCAAAGATTTGGGAACGGAAGGATTCAGGGCAGAAAACAACACTGAAACAAGATCTAGAACCATCGGGTATACCACAACAAACCTGAGAAGAATCGGCAAGAAACACAATTATGATGAAGAAGGAAATAAACCGCATAATATGGCTCAAGAGAAGACTCAGACAACGAGGGAATAGAAGTAGAGGAAGAAGATGTAAACATCGAAGAAAAATGTAGAAGAACGGCGAAGGAACAAATAATAAAATAATAATGACAATAAAAATAAGGAAACAAGGAATACGTATACCTGTGAAGTACAACTGAAAATACAAATTATAAGGGAACAAGGAGTATGTGTATAAAATACTGCTTAGATTTAGCTAGAATAAAGTAACGTGTAATAGGGCAGGCATGTCTGCGCTAAGGCGTTTCACCCCTTAGACCTAGGAAACTAGCGGTAGTACTAGAAATAGTGTTCGTATAAAATAAACAAAAAATAAAAAAAAAAAACTTGGTTAACCATCTCGGTCATATATTCGACTCCCATTGAATATGTGATCTACTAACTACCTTGCACTGTAGAAGCGGTGTCTAGCGGCTAGCGTCACAGGCATGTTAACGTCATACAGTGTTCCCTGTTGGCATGGGGTGGGCCTGGCGTAATCCAGGATTGATCCACGAGGATCTGCTCCATGTCAATTGATGATGATGATGATGATGATAAATAGCTCAATTGAAGTGGAACCTATGTACATGTATATGGATAACAGTGGAAGAGCTAAGAGCTTTCTCGTTTTTCCTTAATTAACAGGCCTAAATCTAAAAAACAGCAATTAACATCTCCACAGCTGAAAAAGTTTATTACGACCAATCAATCAATAACCCCATTATATTGGTGGTATAGCTGAATGTCTTTATGATCGGGAGATTTTCTATCGACGTATTCCGTAATTTAAAAAAAAACCTAATGGGAAAATTAGATTTATATTAATTCTAAAGAAGTTAAAGGAATTTATAGCTCCACACTTAAAAATTGAAGATTACAGGAGCGTTATAAATTTATTCACGCCAAATTCTTTTCTAGCAAATATTGACTTAAAGATGGTGACCTTTTGGGCTAAATCTAACTCCATACATATTCACTAAATTATTAAAACCTGTCGCCACGACCTTAAGAAAACTAAACATTTTATTAGTTATCTATCTAGAGTCTAGACGATATCCTCTTAATAGACACAGCAGAGCCAAAATGTCAATTAGCAGTAAATAGAACTATTGTTTTTTTGTGTCAATTAAGATTTTTTAAATCCAACACAGGACCTAACATTTTCAGGCTTCACTTATACCACTAGAAATATGGCCATACGTTTGCCTTCTGAGAAAAAAGAGGATATTCACAATAAACTACTTGTTTTTCAAACTAAAATTGTACTATTCAGTATTTGACAAAACTGATTGGAAAATTGGTAGCAACTTCTACTGCAGTAGATTATGGCTGGCTACACTTAAAGTCTCGAGAGAGAAAAATTCCTAGCATTATAGAAATACAAAAGTTATAATCATATTTTTAAACTCCCATCACATCTAAAAATTGATTTAGCTTGGCGGATAGCAAATATAAAATCGTCATCCCAAAATATCAATAGAAGCCAAAACTTCCTCTTATAAATAGATATTCACAGACGCTTCTAACTCAGGGTGAGGGGTATACTGCATACTGTAGAGCAGTGGTTCGCAAACTTATTTTGTCATGGAACCCTTATTCAATATTTCACATACCGTGGAACCCTTGTCATATCTGCAAACATTATAATCTTAACTGGGCATTAAAAAATAAAAATTACCTACAAATAATTTATTCAACCATATACGTATGACGCACAAGAGATACAATAAATAATTATACCAAATTCAAATTATATATAGTGTAACGAGACACGCAGATGATCAGTCCTATGCGACATCTAACAGAAGTTCGCCAGAGTGTTCCAGGCTATTCATCGTCTCAATCATTCCAGAATGGATTTCAGATGACGCAGCGAGTAGTTACAATAGGTACAAAATACAAATTGTACAAAAAAAATACAAAATTAAATAATTATACAAAAACTTTATTAAATAAAAGATTAATGAGAAGAATATAGGTAGTTGTCTTTTAGACTTCAATATTCTCTGAAAATTTGACTCACGGAACCCGAAAATTATTTCATGGAACCCCAGGGTTCCACGGTAAATTTCTACGCTGGCACGGAATCTAGATGGTTATCAATCGGGACAGAATAGCAACTAAACGATAAAATATTTCGTGAAATTTATATAAAATTTAGAAAACTAAATATTGACTTATCCGCTTCTAAACTAAATACTAAATGCGATATTTATGTTTCTTGGGGTCCCGATCCGGAGTCTAGTCACATAGATGCGTTTACAATAAACTGTTTAATTTCTAGAGTTTTACACAAAATTATAAACGATAACGCTGAAAGCATCTTAGTCATTCCCAACTGGCCATCACAGCCGTGGTACCCTGTATTTAATATACTTTTAACTTCTGAACCATTTCCTTCATCTAAACCTTTCGTTGGTTGTCGGGAGATTATCTGGAGGTCAATGCTAAAGAGACGAGTACTAGAAAAGGCAATTCTTATTTTGTTGGCATCTTTGAGACCCAACCGGCAGTAGAAGGGGGACAGCTGGAGCCGCCATCTTGGATTTAATTAGGCCAATCAATTTAATTGATAGCTCAATCAAATCGGATTAACTGGGTCAATCGTTTTAATTAGATCAATTTAATCAAATCAGCGGGTTATTTAGATCAATTTAACCAAATCAGTCGTTTTAATTAGATCAATTTAACCAAATCAGCGGTTTAATTAGATTAATTTAATCAAATCGGCGTTTTAATTAGATCAATTTAGTCAAATCAGTTTAATCAAGCAGTTTAACTAGAACAATTTATTCAAATCAGTTTCATCAAGCAGTTTAATTAGATCAATTTAATCAAACCAGTTTAATCAAGCAGTTTAACTAGATCAACTTAGTCAAATCAGTTTAATCAAGCAGTTTAATTACATCAATTTAGCAGTTTAATTAGACCAATCAATTTAATTAGATCAATCTATCTCTCTCTCTCACCCTTCCCCCTCTCGTCGTCGCGCGGGTTAAATAAACAGATGGCGTCTTGCCCGTAACCAGATTCCAACATGAAAAAGCAACTTCTAACATGTCTCAACTTGTCTGTGAGGACTGAGATTTCCAGGAACTGGCGGCGCCTGCGCAGTTTAACTAGATCATTAATCAATCAGTTTAATTAGAGCAATTTAGCTAGACCAGTTTAATCAAAGCAATTTAATCAAATCAGTTTAACCAAGCAAATCAACTAGGCCGATCATTTTAACTGGGTTAATCAGTTTAACCAGCTAATTCAAACACTCGCGTTCACGTCTCGACAGGCTTTTTGTAGGTCCCACGGTAATTTCAAAGCTAGAAATGCCGTCAACAGTTTTTAAATCACCGGGAAATAGTTAAATTTATCTGGGGAATTACAAGGCGTGAGTTATTCAAACAGTAAAATTAAACCTGGCAATGATTTAAAAGCTTTATTATCCCGATAAAAAATAGCGAATGAAAGGGTTAAATTTAAAAAAAAACTAACCTGTTATTTATTTTAAACAAGTAATTTCTGTAATGCATCGACCTTCATTATTTATTAAATAGCAATCTGGTACATTATCGTTGAAACAATTTAATATTCCCGTACAGGAAAAAATCTGTACCGAACTACAGTTGTAAAAGTAAATGGAGATAAATAACTCAATTAAACCAAAATTAACGATTTTAAATTAAGCATGATATTTACTCGGATATTTCTGTCTTAAAACTGTAACCCCCTCGGATAGCTCAGATGGCCAGGGTTATTAATTTCCTGCACACCAGTAATAACGACAACACAGTTAAACATAAAAATGTATTATAACCAAATAAAAATCTTTCTGTACAAAATAAATGAAATATAACTCAAACTAAGATATTGTATATAAACTAAGAATAGAAACGGAATTCGCAAATTAAATAAAAATAAGTGTAATTCTGGGCCTCGGTGTGGACCTGGCTTTAGGACGCTAAGTCTTGACAGCGCACGCGGGTCCTGACTTTGGGCGGGGGGTCACGTGCAATGCAAATTCAGTCTGGCTGCGGCCCTTGTTGGCGGATGGCTGTTTTATGTCCTGTAAATCAAAATAAACAACAATGGCGGTTAAGCGTGCAACCGGTGTTTGTGAACAACGGATTACACTTCAGTAAAGCTCCCCTGTTACGGGTAAGTGCTTTTAACACTTCTTAAAGTCGGGTCAGTGTTACCTATTTAATTCGACGGCCTTTACGGGCAATCCTCGTGATTCTTAACGGTGCCGGTGACTTCCTCCTACGGTGCGGTCGGTGCGAGTTTGGTCGGGGATGATTTAAAGGGTACTATTGTCGACCTCTTGGTGCCGATTCTAGCAAGTCTTTTGGAACGATTTCGTCAACAACTGGGTGCCGACTACTTTCAGCAGTTCTCTGGGAATGATTTCATCAACAACTAGGTGCCGACTACTTTCACCAGGTCTTCGGAAAGGATTTCGTCGTCAACTTGGTGCCGACTACTTTCCGGGTTGCGGATTCAATGAATTATTCGGTGGGTTCGACAGCGAGGTGCCGAACTTTCACCAGGTCGGGTTAAGGGAAGATTCTTACTCGGGTTTCTTACGGTGCGGAGCTCTTCCTCGGTACGGTCGGTGTGGAGCTCTTCTCCTACGGTGCGGTCGGTGCGGAGCTTGTCTCCTACGGTACGGTCGGTGTGGAGCTTTTCTCCTACGGTACGGTCGGTGCGGAGCTTTTCTCCTACGGTACGGTCGGTGCGGTCGGTGCCTCTCCGGGTGGAGGTCTCGACTCCTCTTCCACGGTGCGGTCGGCTCGTCCTCGGGCCGGTGCCCCGACTCATCTCCCCTAGCACTCGATGCTCGCTGCTTTTATACCCGTTTCTAATCTGGTCTTCTCGCTCTCGCCTCGCTAATTGAAGAAGGTACGACAACCACGTTGCGCTCCGGCTGGGCATTTTATCAGCGCGATTAATACTTTCGCTAAACGTGTCCCAAAAATTCTTTATTACCAGGTAAATTTCATTTACCTACTCTGTAATAATTAATGTCTTTTGGCGGCACGTTACAAAACTCGTTGCATTTTAAAGGCGAAACAAACTCAAAAGGCCGGGGTCGGTAAATGTATTTTAAAGCAATGTTATGATGTCGTTAACTTTAAATGTAACTGTATCGCGAACTTTTAATTGTTTCATAATTTTGAAAATGTCAATTTAGTTAAAGAGTATTTTCGTTGATTTAGTTTGCAAACGTCAGAAATATGTCCTTTGACACGGAATTATTTAATTATCATATGTAATTCGAGGTCTAATTAAGACCAATATTCTAACAAAACTGTAAGAACTCATTCTGAAGTAATTAAAAAATTTCGGAGGATGATTCCGTAAAAGAGCAAACTTTTTGCAAACTATATTATTTAATACTTTTTCATTTAACGTCAATGATTTTTTAAGTAATAAACTCATTTTTTTTCAGAAATAAGCATTCAATAGTAAACTTTTTTGTCTCTTTCTAATTTGTGATATCTGTTACGGTTTAATCACAAAAATCTAAGTGACTGCGCTGAACATTTCTTAAAACAACCTAGGTATTCTAAGAAACAAATGACTAATTGCTGTGTTCAGTAGCAATTGTTTATCGCTTGTCAAACATTTCAAGTAGCTGTAGGTGCTGCCTTGTGATTTTTAACAGTTCATCTTTTTTTTGCATAATAATGGCTGTAACTTACACTTGCGCCGAACGCGCAACACTCAGATTTTAAATTTTTGTGATAAAACCGTAACAGATATCACAAATTAGAATGAGACAAAAAAAGTTTACTATTGAATGCTTATTTCTGAAAAAAATATTATTTTAATTATCGGTCTTGCCATTAAAGAGTTACTGTCTGATATGGGGTGTGACACCCATGTTTCATATACTAGTGGTCCATTGATAATAAATAATATCCATTATCATCTCAAAAAATGTCTCAAGTCAATATGGAGTGGCATGCCAAATATCATCCAAATCGATCCAAGCGTCTTGTTATCAGAAAATTTAATTTTTTTTCAAAGAACTTTGAAGCAGAATACTGGCTTAACGAAACGAATTTGGATATAGGTAAGTTGGGTTAAATCATCTTATTTTGCGCCCAGGAATCTATTGGTTAAGCCATGTCCACGCATTTTAGAGACACCCTGTACATCAAAGTATTATCAATAACAATAGCCTGCGTAATTAACTAGTATAATGGTAGGATTAAGTGGTACAACATTTTTAAGTCATATAACAGTAAGTTTTATTTAAAATAGAGAAATACAAGATCTATGGGCTTGAATCTTTATAATTTAAAGTCAGTGTATTAGGGTGATTTGTCAATATATGTACACTGAAAGCCAAAAAAAGTGGCTACCCCATATATTTTTTCTACTCCCACCATGGAAAGTGGGATTTTCAAACTTCGTCTCCATAGATACGAGTATTGAAAATGAGTGTTTGCCGAACAAGTGAAATTAGCGTGCGGAAAATTTACTTTCCGCACGCACATGCATGATTTTCGGTGCGGCAAAGTATAATTTTGCCGCACCGAAATCAAAATGTCATAATGACATTTGATGAATGTCAGATTTGATTTTGCAAAAATATTTAAATTTTTTTATGGAAATGTGGTTGTAGAAAAAATAGTGTGTAATACATGTGTTAAAAGCTTGTATTTGCCACTCTCATGTGACTGCAGCACTCACTATCGTTCGTGCTGCAAACTTCACATTCGTGTGGCAAACGCAAGCTTTCAACACTTGTATTACAAATTACTATTAATGTATCGGAGTAACGATGCGTGCGGCTTCAGCACTAGTTATAGGCATTATTTATTTATAACACACCTTTATAACACTCATACCAACAAAATTTGACAAAAATTAAGAAGCGCGTTTTAAATTCACACTTCTGAGGAAATCGACTGTAAGCTGCATGTACTAAAGGGTGGCAACTTTTTTTGGCTTTCAGTGTATTTCGATATCGCGTACTGAGTTTCGTAACTACCACGTTTATGGTGAGTATGTGTAGTCTTGATAGATAAGTTCGTTTGGTATGTACCATAGTACATGGTGCATTATGCATTTATAATGGCACACAATGTACCTTTGATTGAAGTCGTTTTAATACTGCTAAGTTACTGATTTTAGGCACAGAATAAACTCTTAACATAAGCGACAAAGTGCAGAGTGTGGGGTGGTCAAAATAAGGGGAGCGGGGGTGAACTCGAACACGCCCACTAGCAAGTAAAATTTATTATTTTGCTGTATATTTAAGTGCAGCGCCAAAGAGTTAGGGTGTTATTTATTCAAAATATTGTTTCAATAAAACATAAATACGCGGAAATGAGTGGCAAAAAAGGTGGTAATTGGTGTTCAACGCCAAAATGCAAAAATAATTAGTATATAATAAATTAGTATCAATTTTTATAATGTCAACTTCTGTAAGTTTATTTGTTTTAGAAATTTCCGTTAGTACTCAAACATCACCTGGAGCTGGGCCTGAAGTCAGCAGCACTTCCACCCCCAGAAAGCAGAAATTACGATTAAAAGTGAAAACCATACAGCTAAGTTACTTGCTGAACCGACGTAGCTACGCCTTGTACTGGCAACATAAACATCAAAGTGCCGCGCGGTCATGTCGTTTCTGTTAAGAGTTTATTCTGTGCTTTAGGATTGCTTTGTGTAGAAGTACTTTGCCCTTTAGAACTAATTGGGAGCGGCAACTCATTAGCCAATACATCCTACGGAACTTAGTATTGAGTTGCTTTCTTTTGGACCAGATATATTTTCTCCATGTTTCGTTCAAGGTAAATCCTAAATATTTAACATTTTCTGCCCGTGCAAGTTGTTGGTTGTTTAAGAAAACTGGAGGACATGCTTCTTTGCGTCACGTGAATGCCACACATCTATTAGCTATGATACGCCATTTCGTGTGCCAGTTTAGGATTTTACTTAAATAATTTTGTAGGTAACGTGATGCTATTTCCGGGTTGTTGTGAGCAGCCACAATACGTGTACCATCGGCAAATGTTGCTGTTACTGTCTTACTATCAGGTATCAGGTTTGTAGTTGGAAGATCGGAAGTGTATAATAATACCTTATAGTGTCCATCCCAGCACGCTTCTCTGTGGCACCCCTGAATTGATTGGAAAGAGTGACGTGTGCCCATCTTTTAACTTTACGAGAAAATGTCTGTTTGTCAGATATGATTGTAAGACACTAGTACCTATGGGTGAGTCAGGTTAGATTTAATTTTGAACAGAAGACCCTTGAGCCACACCTTGTCAAAAGCTTCTATAATATGTAACTAGAAAAGCCGCCGAACAGTATCGTGTGTTTTCTTGATCCTTGTAGATTAATTCAGTTAATCTGTGTGCCTACTCTATAGTAGCATGTTGCTCTCTAAATCCAAACTGTTGCTTTGGTATAGATCTTTCACGAGAGGTTTTAGAGATTTTCCCACATGCTTTGGACAAAACAGGAAGTAGATTTACATGGCGGTACGAAGTTGCCTTCTTGCGGGGTTTTCTGGGTTTTGGAAGTGCAACTTTCCAATGGTTGGGAGGTAATCATGGCAGTATTGAATATTAACGCGATTAGTTTCACACACTTATCTGGGAGTTGTTTCAGTATTCATCCGGTTATTAGGTCATACTTAGCCGGATGATTTTTTTGTATTCAATTCGGAGAGTATAGTTTGTCTTATTTCTTTATCTTTGATCTGGGTGTGAATACTTCTTTGAGACGGTTGGCATATATAGTCGCCTTTTCTTGATTACATTTTGCTCTAGTGCCACTTCGTAGCCTGAATGGAGGAATGCGAGTATATAGTTGTAGTTGCTCGAGTTTCATCGTTGTCCTTCAGAGCGAAAATAATCCGTTACTTTCGTCGGACACAATTTGCTTCTTTATATTGTTTATGTTACGCAGGAGTGTTTTTAAATCTCTACTTGCTGCATTCAATTTGTTTTTATCATTTGTTGCTCTTGAGTTCTACCGTAGTCTCCTTAATCTACGTTTTTCAGCAATTTTTCTATCATTGTAGTATCTTCCCATTTATCAGGTTTAGATGAAACAGGCGTAGCTTGTTGGATGGTTGTAGTTAAATGTTCAAGTTTGTTTATATCAGTTGGCCAGTAAGTCGGTTGACCAGTTGATACGGCATAAAGATTATCCTTGTCTATTGTTTTCGGCAGCCCTCTTCCTTTGGACGTAATCACCCTTGACCTCCAGTGGTAATGTTTGTCACTGGAATCTTCTGTTGTAATCAATATGCTTCCAAAGGTATTGAAAAAGTGATCAAATTGTTCTTGTTTTATAACATGTCTTGGTGGGTAATATACCGCAGTGATTGTCAAGGTTCCTAGCCAGTCTTCTATGCTTACACTTGTTATTTGTATATGGCCATACCTACATTTCGGCAGTATTATGACAGCGGTATCTGCATGTCCAGTACTATCGGGGTGTTGTGTAGCGTAAATAGAATAATTTTGAATTTTTAGATAGGAACGATTAGTGAAGTGAGCTTGTGATAGTAGTACAATATCTAATTTATTGTTTAAAATAAATGCTTTTATTTCCTGCTCACGTTGGCAGAGCCCATTGGCGTTCCATTCACCCATCTTTAATGTACGTATATTAAGTTATTATGCGATTCTTGAGATGATTATAGTTAAATTATTGAATTGCATTGATCTGCTCCATAAGTTCGGCCAACATATTTTTTAACTCAAGAATGTCATCTATTAGTTGTGTGGATGTACCTTGTTGCATCATCGGTGCATTTACTGCATGGTTACTTATTTTCTCGAATCGCATACGATGTTCTTGTTTCTTCTGCTCGATGTTGTTAGGTAATTGGTATTAGATTTGCTTGATTGGCGTTTATTTATTTTCTTCTTAAATAGGATATCTATTATTTTGCAGTTGTTTATGGACAATACATCCCCTATAGTTGGCTTGGTGATTTTCTCAACAATTGGCACATATCACATCTTTGCTTCTTTCTTTCCATTGAATAATGTCCTGTACTTTTTACACAGCGTGGGGTTCTATGGCAAAAGTTCTTTGTATGCTCGTATCTCTGGCATTTTATTCATTGTGGTACCTATATCCCTTGTAGGGCGTGGAGGTTCAATTGTTATTTTTGTATTCATCGAGTATTTTATGATGTAAATTTCTTTATCCACGACTAGTCAATAATCTCTCAATTATTCATGTGTTTGGTCACTCATAATGCTATCCATTATACACTGAAATCATTATGCACGGTAACATCATTTCATTATGCACGGTGTCATGGTAACATCATTGTCTATGGTGTATAATGACGGAAATAGGTTATGTTGTCATTGAAATAGGTTGTTGTTATTTAAATTTTAATTAAAAATTCTTACTATTTTGTAGTCGAGGATAAAGTATAGTATACTACTCGCTATAATGGCTACTATTACCTCGGATAATTGCAAAACTCGTTCGCACGCTCGCTCGTGTTGCAAACATTATCCTCGGTAATAATAGCATACATTATAGCGTCGTGTATAATATACTATAATTGGCGCAATTTCGATGTAGAATAATTGGCAGCTGCTTTGTCTTTTGTTTCTTACTTTGTGTTCATGTTTTTCGGTATCTTTCTTTATATCTCATATGTCGGTTGATTGGTGTATTCCTTGTAATACTTACTACTTTAAAATTACGATCTTGTTTGAGAGCTACATTAAAACGGGTAAGTTTTAAATATTTCAAATAAAACAAATTCACCGATTAATTTATTTTATAAGAATATACAGTAGTTGTTTGTAATGAAATTTACTCACTGATTAAATTGACGATGTAGCTAGCTAATGTGTTGTGCTAATAGAAAGAATAATATGATGCTGAGACAGACTAGTGAATAACTTTCGGTAGGTAAGTTTTTATTTATTAATTAATATTATATTGACATATTACCATAATTGTAAAAATATTTTTAAGTTGATTTGAAATGGCAATAGTGATCATGAGGTGCGAAAAGACGAATAGTTTGCAAAAGTTGAAAATGACAGTCCAATAATATATTGTTAATTTACTTACCTATTGTGTATGCATTTTAGCTTTAAACAACTTAGGAAAAATAAATGAAAAGCAAATGTATTATGAAAAATTTATTTATAAATAACATGAATTATAATATAATTTAGATATGGGATTTTTACAATTAATAATGTTACTAACAAGAGATACGCTTAAAACTGCGCACTGACATTAATTTGTAACAGTCATCGTAGCGATGTAACTTACATATATTTAGTTTTCGTTTGGTAATAAATTAAGGAATTTATAAAGTTGCAAACAATAAATATTTTAATGTAAGGTACACCTTTTAAGGATTGATACGTAAGTTCTGATCTACTAATCCCAGTTTCAGAACTATTGTAAATTAGCTGATTTTGATATTGTTTTTGTTTATGCGATTAACCAAAATATCTTATTTTGCTAAGAATAGATCTGAAAATAAGGTAGTATCCTTGTATTCATTGAACTTTAAATTACACATACATACTCGCATACATTCGAACTCTTTTAACATTCATACTCACACTAAGTCTTTCCAACAACTAGAAATAATAATGATAGATAATCTTACATACAAGTGTTCAGTAGAATCTCGACTACTAGTTAATGAATAAGCAGAATCAAACTATTATGCTGTTTGCTACCGACCTGAGCTATAATTGTTTAAAATTTACAATTTTTGTTATTTGTGTTAGTGCAAAATAAATAACAGATATCAAATAAATACTGAATAAATAGTTACGTCGTAGGAGTTCGTCTAGAATTTTTAAGAATCTTTTAATACTGGTTTCTCTAAAAGCTCGTTTGTTTGGAACTGCCTGTTATCGCCATAAGTTCTTTGAAAAATTTTAAACTTCATTACATTCTAAAAACGCTTGGTGACAATTATCTCCCGAACGACCTCGTCTTCCAGCTTCGTATAGAAGATCAAAGCTACTTCCAGAGGATCGCTCCATTATGAAACTTGCTGCATATCTAAAACAGTAAAATTAACATTTATAAAAAGAGCTCGTTTAATATTAGTGTTTCTTGGGTTTATCATCGCCATTTGGTTTAGTTTAACCAAAGATTACGTTTAACTAAGTATTTTGGTCTTATAAACTGTTGGCCCATTTTTAAAATGTTTGAGTAAGTCCAATAACAAGAAAAGACGAAGGGAAACAACATAATAATTATGTCAGATTACATGTAATGTAATCTAGCTGAAACTGCAAGTTAAAAGGTTGGACACCCCTGAACTACACTCTTAAATTATTACCCTTTTCATTTGAATGTAGAACACGTTTTTAAATGATATGTACCTATGTTGTACCTTACAGTATTTCATATTATTTGGAGAAGATTTGGTGATGTAACAGGTTTAAATTTACTTTGCGACCAAGCACAGGTTCAAATCTCGACTGTAGTATGGAAAGTTCGAGAAGTTTACATAAATCGTCGAGGTTTAAATCCTGTTATGATGGCCGTATGACCTTAATAGTCGTAATTGACTCAACGTTTAATTTTTTTATGACATGATGTTAATTTTACTATTCACCAATAATTATTACAGTTATTTTGAAATAACATCTATTTGTATGAATATATGAAATTTAAAATATTTGGTTATTATTATTATTTTCTTGTTAGGGAAGCATTTTACTAGTTAAATTATTCTAATTATTCTTCAATTTTCGATATCCTTTAGAAAATCAAATATTGTTGCGATATCTTGATCTTAACAGAAATAAAATGTTTACATATTATTTACCATACAGATACTCAAGAAAATCGTTTTTATATTCGTTTATTATCATTCTTTTCTTGTTGAATATAACCACATAATCGATTTTTTACAAAAAATTTTAAACGATTCTTAAGTGAGCTTCTTTCGTGACTGTATCATTGTTATAATGTATAAGAGGTTAAGAACTCAAAACTCAACATTTCATCTGTTCTGGTAAGCGTCTTTATCAAAAGCTAGGAGAGAACAAAAAGTGCACGGTAATTCAAATTCAACGTGTCAACAACGCCAAAAAGCAAAAGTTCCTTTACCTCTACCTCAGGGATGGGTAATTTCTTTTTGCATGGGATCAGTTACACATTTTTACAGGTAGATTGTGTGTAAACATTAATTTATGGTTTCATTGTTTTCTATAGGGTGTGATGTTGAGCAGTATTCACTATTTTATACCTTTTATAGGTATTTCGCCGTCACCAGTTTCTGAAATTTAAAAATTGAATTTTACTTATTCAATTATTAATTTTCAGAAACTGGTAGTAAAATCCTCACAAAAAGTATAAAATGTCAAATTCATTACAACAAGTCTTCTCACATTAATGTATGTAGTTGTTCATAAAATTCTACTTACGTTCCAAGGTGGCAGAAAATAGAGCTTTGGCCAACATCACTAGAGCATTCCCTATTGGCATCACACATGAATTTTTGCATGCAAGAGTCTTCAGTTGTGGACATTGATCTTACATATCCCTTCATTAAGGTAATACCTGCGAGTGCAGCGTCACTGATGGAATCCTTTCTTCCAACACTACGTGCAGCTAAAGAACGATGGGAGAAGGATGTTTTCAGAGCATCTAGCAGATTAATTACGATGCTGATGAACTGCAAGGCAGGATATAAATTAAATAAATGGTACCATGGCCGATCGAAAAAATTATCGCTGTTTAACTGATATTTCCAGTAATGTACAGTTGTGGACAGAAAAAAATAGGACAAGTCGAAAAATCAAGTAAACTTTATCCTATAAAATTTAGTAACTTGATTTTGGCTTTTATTATAATTATGACATTAATTTGTCACATTGATTTGCAATCAAATTACAACATAGGGGCCATTTTAAACTAGAAAAAAAACACTGTCCTATTTTTTTCTGTCCACAACTGTACGTGGCAGTAATAATTAATTACTACTGCCGTATTGTCGGTGATGCTGACAATTTTCCGAAATCCCCGAGATGTGAATACTAAAAGTTAGGTTAGACTATTTTGGACCTAATGACTGTAACGACGGCTGCGATGTAAAATAAGGAGAAAATTGACAATTCTTTGTCTGTTGTTCCAGATAGACAATATACATACACCGTATACAATAAGTTAAATTGGACCCTTTTAATACATATTTATGTTAAAATTAACCCAAGTTGATATAATACGATCTCTATCAATCAGTGATATGTATACAGGGTGTCCTATTTCTTGAACGTTTTATGGGTAACTTTTAACATTGGAAATGTTTATGCGCTCGTTTATTGGACAGAGTTACATGAATTTGAGTAGGTTTAGCGACATCGGTACATCAAAGCGGTCGGTACAACTCGATGATCTCATAATTACAAACATTAGAATTTATGTAACAATTTAATGTGTTTTGAATAACCAAATATGTAACAATTGAGTTTCTAAGAAAAGCACGTTTTGTTGAGTCTAAATACGCAGCGCCTTGTTGGTGACGAATTCACGAGTAATTAAAATAGGTAGATACCGTACTGGACGACTATAATTACGAAGCAAACAGAACCGGCCGTTCGGGAAAGGCCGGAGCCTAGCTCGCCATTAGTAGACGTCGCGGGCGTATCGAAACTTAATTTCTGCTATTCGTGCACTCTAAAAAAATCACGGTACCTTAACTATAAATGATACAATAAAAATTATGCCATCAAAAACTTTTTTCGCCTTTTGGCTTTATTTTCTTCGCAGCATGTTATACAAAATTTACAAAAACAAAAACGTTTGTAGCTTAGTGAAAATTTGGCTGCGTATTTTCGAAACATTCTGAGTTATCTACGTTTTTCGCATGTTTAAACATTCGTTTATTAACAATACTATGCACAGATAGAAGCGCTTAAGTGTGTGTTTTATAACAAAAAAAAGTTCACATCGATAGCGCAATTCGTTTTTGAGATATAGCAATAGATGATTTAAAAAAACATGATTTAAAAAAAAGTAAAATTTCACACCTTTTTAAAAATAACAATATCCGTGACCACTAAAAAATGTCGTATTTCGTGATTTCTAATGAACATTGATCTACTTAATAAAAAATGGTATATGTCGGAGTTTGTTCTAAGGTTAAAAAAAATCGAGAACGAAAAGCGACTTTTTCCCTGTTTTTTACTCAACTAACTACAATTGCGAAGCTTAAGTCGCTTAGTTGTGAGAAAAAAACAATTGGCGTAGAACCCAACCAGACTTTGATGCAATCCTTTAATTTGGTGGTCAAAGACTATTTTATTTCGAAAAAACTTTAAAAAATCGATTTGTTTGTGAAACATGTTTTTTAACGTCTCCATCGTCATATCTCTAAAAATAATTGTGCTATCGAGCTGATTTTTTAAAAAATTAAAGTAGACACATTAGCGCTTATAACCACGTACCACGTCAGTATAAAATATATTTTTTTAATTTGTTACAATAATAGCAAACTTAACCCTCGGTTAGTGTTCCGGGGTATAGCATACCCTACGACCTCCGTTGGTAGCTGTAAAATCAAAACTAGATGAACTAGCGACCTATAGTAGCTAGTGGCTTTAGTTGAAACATATTTTGACAGGATAGACTCGTTGACAGCTCTCGATAAAGTTTCCGTTTGAAGTGAGAGCTCTGCAAAGACAGTCGGGGTATGACATACCCCGGTACACTACTGATGTAACTTTTTGTTTTTTTGTTTTCTGAAGTAGAGAACATTTTTTATGTGTTTTACAAGATACTTATCGATTATTTTGATATATTTGTTGCACACTACAGTACAATAATTACGTCTTACAAAGAACAGCAGCGAAAGCTTGAAATTTTATATATGTATGCGATGTGATAGGTACTCCAATTTGTTTGAAACACGCTATGCTGACATGTACAGATTGTGCCAATTTTGAGGAGCCATAACTTGTTTGTTTTTGGATATATTGTTTGAAATCCTTTTTTGTTTTGTTCTTTTAACTTGATTCTCATAGTCTGATTATAGTTTTATATTTATTAGGATGTTCCATAACATCTGGGTTTAATAATGTTTAGTGGTGCAGAATTGCTATATTTTTCTAAATAAATATATATGTTTTTCAAATTGAAATTTTCAAGTACCATGTTTATTTTACTCGAGTCATAGATATGCACAAAAACATGTTTGACTATTGAAATGATAAAATTTCAAAATTTCTGACATCTTGGGTAAATTTTAGTTTGGGGTATGACATACCCCGCAACACCTCTCGTGTGATTTTTTTCTGTGCACACTAACCGAGGGTTAAACTTGTTATTTTCGTGAATGTATTTTTCAGCAATCGAGAAAAACTTTTATTTATGAAAATTTGTATATACATACTGCGAGGAAAATGAAGCCAGTATATGAAGAAAGTTTATAGAATCATAATTGTTCATCTGCGGGTTATAGTATGTAGTCAGCGATTGTTTTTAAAACCGCCTAAAACCACATTTTCTCGCGCCCGGCCTTCTCATACGGGCTTTGTACTGACAAGACGTCACTTACTTTTTATTCTAATCATTGTATTTGTGTTTTCATAATTAAACGTTTTTATTAGACATTAGAATTGTATTGCCCACAGAATTATAACACAACTACGACTATTTTAGGTCATAACAGTGTAATATTTCTCTGTATAGAAAATTAAAGCGGCCACACACCTTATTTATCAGGGCGGTGACTTTGTTAGGATGTGAATTAAGATAATAATTAAATGAGAACAAAGTTTAATTCCATAAAATACATACAACAACACAATAGTTATAAACATAGGACCAGTTTGAATGTTAAATATTGAATGCCCTCGTTCGGCTTCGTTCGACTACAACTTGATGATCTCATTAATAGTAAACATTTAAATTATTCGTTTAAAAGTGCGTAAGAAGAATAGACAAGGTCTGCTACAGTTTGAGTGGATAAAATCTCTTTATTAAACAATACCTAGCAACCTACATTTAAAGTCACCATGATTTTCATTCTAAAATTTACGTCGTCAAGGAAACTGTGGATAAAATGTCGTCACGGAAAGTGTGGATAAAATGTTTTCCGTATCCATGGTATGTAATTGACAGATTATTTATCTCATTTGAGGTTAACAATGGCGGATGGCGGGTAAATATGAAAAAGCGGGATGATATGAACATTTGCGGGTTTTTACCGTGCATGCTATCGACGTGACATCTACCGATAGAATTTAGAATCAAAATTATTATTTGATTATACAAAAATCTTCATTTGAGTGATTGATAAGTGTAATTATTTTTTAAAATTCAAGCAAATACGATTATTTTTTACATAAATTCATTGTAGAAGTTATTTTTAATACGCAAATTTGACATGTGTAATTTGAGGTTATATGTCAAAAACGTAGGTACGTATTATATTATAACTATTTTTATTTAATACGAACTTCTCATGGATGCGGAAAAATAACTTGTGCCCTACGGGAATCTAACGGCATATTTCATCCCTTAGCTTTTGCTGCCCTCGCTCACTACGTTCGCTCGTGCAGCAGAAATCTTCGGGATGAAATATGCCTATATCTTCCCTTATGACGCAATATACTATTATAGCAACACTTTGTCCACCCTTCATGTTAAAATGTTGCTTTGATAACTACATTTGACCGTCGAAACAAAAAAGTATTTAAGCAATTAGAGGGTACGAAAATTTTACAAGAAACTCATAGTCGTATTACAAATAGATACAAACGAATTAAATATGTATTTATGGTACAAGTGAATAAAGAGAAATTGTATCCATGAAAGGAAAAGTGTAGCTCACGAGGGGCAGCCGAGTGAGCTAATGATTTTAATTCTAAAATTCACGTCGTCAAGGAAAGTGTGGATATAATGTTTATAGCAACAGTATCGTCAAGGAAAGTGTGGATACAATGTTTCTAGCAACACTTTATCCACCCTTCGCGTTAGCAACAGTGTCGACAAGGAAAGTGTCGATAAAATGTTTATAGCAACACTTTATCCACCCTTCACGTTAAAATGTTGCTTTGATAATTAGATTTGGCACATTAACATGCCACTTTATGTGTAAGAATTGGAAAAACAATTTACTCTCAGAAGTGTGATATTTCCACAATTTCGAAGTCGTAAGTGAGGTCAGTTTATATGTTTTATATATTATATATGGCATTATCATTTCCAATGTATCCGATGGTTGCAAGGATTGCGAAATCTGCGAATTTTTTATTTGTAAAGATAGAGAAACATTTAAATGGCCAATGTAGTGTAATTTTTTTATGATAAATTCAATGATGCGAAAAAATTTAACATACGGGGTGTGGTTAAAAGTTATTGGCAAAAAGCTAAAAAATTGTGTTTTCTGTTATTCCACGTAGTTCATTTATTTTTAGAATTAGAAAAAGATGCTCCAAATATTTTTTGAACAACTTTTCGCGTAAAATAATGTTGTCCAAATGATTTTTTTGATAGCTGTTACTATTTTTGAGTAACTGGCCAAATTTATTTCGAATAAAAACCATAGCCGTCCGTAGTAAGTTGAAACGCTGTTTTTTCCCTTTTCAACCATGTAACGTAAGCCATGTGGTTAATTTGAAATAGATTGAGAAACAATGATTTTTAGGTTTTTTATTGTTAAATCAAAAATAACTGAATTACGTGGAATAATAGAAAGGGCGATTTTTTCGTTTTACTTTTTAAACACCCCTCCCCGTATGTCAAATTTCTTCAGCCCATTGGATTCCTTATTAAAAAAATTGGCGAAGAATCTTCGCTGGACTTTCCATACTTTTTATTTTTGAAATTTTGAATTTTTTTTCAGCTAGTTCTAATCAGCCGAGCTAGAGGTACAATCGCCCAGGACGCAATTTATGACATAGAAACTTCGGGAAAAAATTATTCGATTTCTTTTCAAATTCTGTATTGATTTCCTAAGTAAAATTTTGAAATTTTTTTCAAGGAAAAATCTGCGCCCAAAGAAACATGGCTAACTTCCGTTTCCGGTTCCGGATTTTTTTGAAAAGCTTATTTTATAGATGTACTGTAATTATAGCCCCGCATACCAAATTTGATGAAAATCGGCCCAGTAGTTTTCGAGATATGACGATAACGCACGCACCCACCCACAGACATTTAAAAAAAAACACATATTTAGGATGCCTGGACCCCTAAAACGTGTTTTTTTCGAATTTTTATGATTTTGAATTTTTGCACGATTCCAATACTTTCCTATACATGCGTTGCAAGTATGGAAAGTAACTCTAAAACGTGTTTTTTTCGAATTTTTACGATTTTGAATTGGCGCACGATTGCAATACTTTCCTGTACATGCGTTGCAAGTATGGAAAGTAAAAACTATATTACTTTTCTTATTTAAGCGTTTCTCTTCTTCTTATTCTTTTTCTTAATCCTATACCTTTCTACCTTTGGTAAGGTGTAAGGCAGTAACCTTTTCTCTATACTTACAAACAAAAAAGAACAAGCAATAGGACACCGTGTAGTATATGCTCTGCCGGTATGTTAAATGTTTTGCGTATTCCTAAAGTTTAAAATGAAATGAAATTGAAATAATAATACTAACTGAGGATATATACAATAAAACTAAAAAAAAAATAAATTGTTATTTGGGTTTAAAATTTAAGAATTTTGTAAATATAAATTTATCACTGTAACTGTAATAACAGAAAGTAAAACTGCATATTCATTAATATAAAAGTTAACTAATTATTTCAGTACTGACTACTGATATTTGTTAGGTAAGATGTTATGTAGACTTTATGTTACTTTTCAACAAAATTTTTAGTTTATTGATATTTTAATATTTGATTATTTTCTTAAACATACAAGTATTTAAATACATATAAACATATTTTCACTTTTTTATTTTTGCATTTTCACCTTTCCCATTCTAATTTTTAATATGAATGAAATGGTAATGTAATGTATAATTAAAGCTTACCTCCCCGGCTTGTTTAGCAATCATGTTAACCTGGCCTGGATCCCTTGTTCCCACGAAGGCAGAAAGAATCGCCGCTAAAATGCCCTGTGCAAGCCAAGCAACTACTAGTGCTTACTAAATAATTTTATTATTTACATTGAACCGTTTTTGATAAAATTATTAATAGCTAAACTAAAAGCGAAGCATATTTTTCTGTGATTTTTAAATACCTAGTCCAAAATGAAATTGTGATGTAAAGATGAAATAATTTTTTGTCAATGGAACTATTAGTGATTGAATACTAAAGCGAAATTTTCTATAGGCGGTAGTTATGATCTGTACACCACCATAATGCTATATTAAAAAGATTACCTGCATGGGAGAACCATTATCAACTTTGTCGATTCCATCTCCATTACTGACACCGCCACCTCCTAAAATTGTAGTGAGAATCTTCAATCCAACTGACAGTAAATTTGACCATGGGGATGGCGCAACATTATCATCGAGACCTTCGGATTTATTAGGACCTTGTTGACCTCCTCCAGGGTTGAAAATCATTTGCATCAACATACCTGTTCACATAATATATATTCTAGTAAGAATTCTCACAATCGTATTAACTAATTTTAAAAGAAAGAATTTAAAAGTAATACGTTTGGACGTTAGTGATATGTATTGTGGTTAAATTACGTATGTACATAATTTGCAAACTACCATTTTAAAATTTGGTTTAGTAATAAGTATTAAAAGCTGTAGGATTAGCGTTAGGATTATTGAGGAATAAATATTTAAACAGTTTATTATTCATAGACCACTATGTGCTAAGAGTAATCGATAAGTTTGTAAATGCATTTCAACAGCTGAAACAAAAATTTGCCATTTAAAGGCAAAGATCTGGTACCTAAAATAGTAACTAATAAGCTGTCTTTAGAACAAATTCAGCCTTTTTAAATATCTTGAAAGCAACAGATTTTGTAAAAAAAACAAAGATGCCACGAAACTTTTTAACTATGTATGTAGCATAATAAGTTTTTATACAGTTTGTTAAAGGTTATGCTACGAGTAGATAATACAAAATAAGGAAGACCGAAGTTAGAAGTAAATTAGGAATCTTTTAAATGAAGGACGACCAGTATGAGACATACTGGAGAGAATATAAGAAAAGGGTTGACGGAAACAGATATCCAAAATTGGCCTGTCAATATAAACATCGAAAAAGCGGATATGAAGAAGACCTAGAAAAAGAACAAGCTGGACAAGAAAGATGAAAAAAGATGATGATAATGGCGTTGATGATAGCCACAAAAATCTGAAGTAATAGAAAAAATGTTGTATAAACAAATCAACTTAATGGCAAGTAGTCTAAGAAATAAACTGGACTTTGGATGGTAACATACCAGCAATACATCGGAGCATCTACAAATTTTCGATTTATTTCAAGCAAAATGTCAATGTAAATATTTTTTTAAGGTGTAGGAGACTAGAATGACCAATACTTTAGAATAAGATATTTACTGATTCCAAAAAATTCGGTTCCATGATTTAGTAATACACTTGCATAAAATTTTGTGTAAAAAATAAAAGTAAATGAAAATACAGTAAAAGGCCTTTCGGCTTTATAAAGTATAATTACATAATTACAAAGTATATAGGTATTATGGTATAAAGCTTTCAAGAAGGTCTTAGATTAAATGAAGGTGGTGATAGAGTAGAAAGATCAAGCATATTAACAATGACAAAGTGAGAAAAATCAATGCTGATCGTCGAATCGCTATTAGGGAAGTTGCTAAAAAGGTTGGTATTTTATATGGTTGAAACAATTTTCACCAATGCTTTGGGCGTGAGAAGAATGACTACAAAATTTATTCCAAAATTGTTGAATTTTCAACAAAAATTGTATCGTAAACAAATCGCTGACGAATGATAAAGGAAGACAGGTACTACGTGTAATTACTTCAAGGCATTATTTAACTGGTGATGAATTATGGGTGTATGGTTGTGATCTCAAAACAAAGCCCCATTGATTCAGTGGAATCTCTTAAATGAACCAAGAACAAAGAAAGCACGTCAAGTTCGATTTTAATGTTTAAAGTTATTGATTCTGCTTTGCTCGATTATCGTGATGTGTTCCGTGGAGTTTTATCAAAAAGTACCGCGACCAGGCAAAAATACTAATTTAGCAATTTAGGTTATTTGTTTGAAGCTATCCGTAAAAAACAGCCAGCATTAAGGAATGGGAATTCATAGAAACACACGTTAATGCTTGTTAGAGATTTTTTTGGCCAACAATAATATCATAATAATACCGCAACCATGTGACTTTTTTCTTTCCAAGAACGTAGAAAACCATGAAAGGACAACAATTTGGGATGGTTGAAGACATTAAACAAAACTTACTGAGCATATTGAAAGCTATTATACCAGAAAGTATATTCTAGAAATGTTTTGAACAATGGAAAAGAACGTTGGCATAACTGTGTTTTATCTGATGGGGATTATTTTGAAGGAGACAACATAAGTACAGATGCATAAATTCATACTTTGTTGAATATAAGAAAACTCCTCGAACTTTTTGAGCAAACCTTGTTTTTGAAAAATGATTGTAACTCACAATAAAGATAATGGGGTCTCTATTTAAACGATTTAATGTACTTACTGACCTATCAAATACAATAATTACAATAATAATAATAAGAATTAATAAATGAAAATTCATGAATCTCAAGTATACATGTACAATGTACACATTACGAAATATTTTTTAAACGATCGTAGAGGATTACAAACCGTGTGCATGGAAACAGTGGAAGTTCACTTAGAATTATATTAAGATATTATATTGTTGGTTTTGTATCATTTGATACTACTTCGTCGATGATCAACTAAGTCCAGAAGCAAGCCAATATCCTAGTTGTTTAGAAAATCAAATGAAAACATTTTAAACATAAACTAATATTAAATTTAGTAGAGACAAGATGATCCAGTATATCGACCATTAAAAGCTCATACAATGGAAACCAAGTGAAAAGAAAGAGTTATAGTGAACATATAGGAATTACGAAGATATAGTTGCAGAGGAAATGCTATAAATCTTACTATAGAAAAATATTAAATAAATTCTTTTCGTACCCAAAAGGTTTGACCATGAAAATCCTCCGCCAATAGCGCCACTATCTTGAATTTGATTTGTCTGTATGTCTTCGATGTCGTCAAGGGCTACTTTCTTGATACTATTTGGTTTTTCGGCAAATTTTCGTTCTATTCGTTCAGCTGGAAGTTGTGGAGTTCTAGCAGGTATAAAGCCACCTTGTATTTGTTGTTGATTAGGATAAGCCAATGTGTGTATTGTGAAACTACTTGTGAGAAGCACAAGTAATGCCCAACCTGTCGCTTGTTTGTACATTCTGAAAAATATAAATGTATTAAGATAATTCACAAAGAAGTAAGCAATGATAACTACGCGATTCGCTTATGCGGTTGTAGTTCCTTACTCAAATATGTTACAAAGCTTGTAAGGTTATCAATATTTTTAAACAACTACATATTTCAAAGAATTAAAATGTAACTAAAGGCCTATGGTGTACGCTGAAAGTGAATAGACCAATTTTATGAATACCGATAGTTGTTTTGAAAATTATTTGAATTTACCATCATGCAGTCAAAAATTGGTTCATATGTTTTTGTGTAACAGCAATTAATTATTAACTTTATCGTATCATTGATTATAAAGACAACTTTATATTACACTTTTATTAATAATTATATATAACATAATAGCATAGCAACTCCGGCTTCATAATTCGTTAGTTACACAATATAAACAAACTGTTGCCAGTGATACGATAAAGCTTGAAATATAACTCGAATATTATGCGATTTAAACCGACTCCGACGTTGCGTAGTTGACTCGGCTAGCGCCTCGTCACCTAGCAACGTCCTCGTCTATTATAAATCGCATAATATTCTTGTTATATTAATAGCTATTATCGTATCATTGATTATTAAGTCAACTTTATATTACACTTTTATTAGTAATTATACATAACATAATAGCATAGCAATTCCAACTTCATAATTCGTTAGTTACATACTATTTGTGTACTGTTGCCAATGATACGATAAAGCTTGAAATATAACTCGAATATTATGCGATTTAAACCGACTCGGACGTTGAGTGGTTGACTCGGCTAGCGCCTCGTCACCTAGCAACGTCCTCGTCTATTATAAATCGCATAATATTCTTGTTATATTAATAGCTATAATATCTAATTGATTTTCGAAATATTTTTATGAAAGAGGATAAGAAAAGTATAATAAATCAAAAGTTCAAAGTTAACAAATCGTTTCCTTTCTCGCATAATACTCCTATAAAGTAATTTATTTAATTACAAACGAAGTAGACATAATCTTATATGAATAGTGAGAAATTGCAGGTACGTCAGAATATTTACAGGCGATAGAAAGTGACAAAAGGGTACGTCTTTTAAAAATAATAAAAACAAAAATAATTCCGATTTGATATATATATAATAATGCTACAGATCGATGACTTTGACCTAAACTGTGAAATGCGTGCAACACAAACACCCTTTATTATTATAAACAATCGGTTACATAAGTAAAGGCATTTTTCAGGGATTTATTTTGTTCCCTCTGGCGTCGTAATCTAAAGTTTGCTTTCGATTCAGGATTTTTATGCCAAAGTTGACAGGTTCTAGTACTCCGAAATGTTTTTAAAGATTTTAATCAAAATAAGTTTTTTGTTTGTATACACAAAATAACTGTTGTACAAGTAAATCCTGATATTCCATGATTTATTTTTATATTTTGCATTTAAAAAAATAGCCGATATGTATTCAAACATTTCAAATGTTTCAAAATGGAAATTCTAATAAAATTTTGGGTATCCAAGTAATTTAAAGTATATCTTACATGAATTCGAAGACTTCTACGATCACTGTCAGTGTTAAGAGAACGTCTTCCGGGTTGAGACTGTGTCATTGTTGAGAAAGAAGAACTCAAGGTCTTCATCAGGAGGAAAAGGGGACATAAAAGAGCGCGGTAACTCAATGTGCAAACCACGCCAGAGGCGAAACTCTTTTAGCAAAAGGAAGAAGAAAACATAGATCTCTAAGATGTATTACTTTATAATTACTTGTATTGCTGTATTTTATATTATTTCTAATTTATAAATAATTTTTTGTATGTTTAAGTTTTCATAAATAAATAACGAAGAGTTAAAACTGAGAATATTGAGAAATATAGGTCTAATTACAGTTAATGTAAACTCTAAATAAGATATCAGATGCACCGGTACATTTTCAAAATGGTTAATTAAGTTAAGAATATTTTTTAATTGATACTAGATTAACTGTTACTTTTGGAAAGCTATGTTGAATTTTTCATTCATTGCAGTGTGTCTTAATTATTACGTAAATATTGAAAATTCGACTGTTTCAAATTGTGAACTAAAGAATGTTTTACTAAAACGGCAAATTAACCGATCCTTAAAACACTGTCCCACTTACGGGTCATTGTAACACTGACCATGGTGAGCTGACGCATTAGTGGATTAGTGTGATGGTCTCTGCTCTTCCGTTAACTGAATTGCATTTTTTTCACTAAACAAATTTCTCACAACTAGTGCATGTACTTTGGTTTTTCTGCCAGATTATTTAATGTAGAAATAAGCTGCGAAAAGTAATCGTGTCTTTTCAAAGACAATTAGGTATGTCTTTAATGGTCCGGAAAGAGGTCACGTACGTAGTGCGCGTAATTTGAACATATTTTTATGTTTTTAAGTATAATTTGAGAAAATTTTGAATCTGAATACCGATTTTTTGAAAAACTTTCAAAATTTTATTTTTCAGTCAAGACCTTAGAAAATGTTTCTTATTGATCCCTGTAATTTAAAACTAAGTCATCGCTATCACTTGTGGACAGTATGAAATACTAGCGTAAGAAGTTTTTAAATATTTTTTATCTGTAAATGACTGTTTTCAATTGGTACAGTAGTAACTCATCACTACCCGAAAGAAGTAGGTATACTCGTATTTACAAAATATAAAGGGCGTTCCATTTAAAAATTGAAAGTTGAGGTTATTTCCAATGAAAACGGAAGTGTTACTCAATTGCTTTATGGTACAAAAAGCACATATTTCCTTTATATTCAACCCTGTAAGTTCCATTTCGCAACTCCAAAAAATAATTATAAAGGCATAAAGGGGGTGAGCCTGATTTCGTTTATGAAGTATGATAATGTAACATACACAATGCAGTATGTACAAAGGAGAGGGGGTCCTAACACGTAATATTTTTTAATATTGTATTATATACTAAAACAGTTTTTAGTTTTTATTAAGGAAATAAAATGTTTTGATAACAAATTTGTCTTCAAACGCTTTTCTTCCATTTATCATAAAATGGCATAAAAAAATGTTTTTTTTTTCTATAAGTAGGTAAGCTTATTTTTACACAAAAATTTGTTTTTAATTTTAATTTCGTATTTGAAGTTTTTTCTTTATTTGGAACAACTTTATTAAATAAATTTGCCGTAAAAATTAAAAGTCAAGGTAGTTAGTTTATTAGAGATCGACAACTTTATCAGATTCGAGATTCTGTACGATCTACGTTACCTACTTATAATAGATACGTATAAATTCTCATAACATTTCTGGAGAAGCAAAGAAAAACGACTTTGTTTGAAAATTAAAAAATAAAAAGGTAAGGTACTACATCCGGGGGCACACTGTATGTTAAATACGTAATTCGGTCTATCTTTAATTCTCCCTGAATCTTGTCGAAAGTTATTTTGTTCTAACTTGCCTAAAACAAATGCCTGGGGCCTGGGTGCGTTATGGCAGTGTATTGGGGAATTTCTGAGTTGCTCTTGTATTTCAGAGTATAACTTCGAAAGTTCAAAATTTGCCCTTTTCTAAGTACCCTATCTAACTTATTTTTCATGTTGTTATGCCTTATTTATAAACATTCTTATAAAAACTGGATAAATAAGAAGTAATAATTTGGGAAAAGCAAATTAAATTTTCTCTGAAATTTGTCACAATGCAATAGAAAAACAATTCAGAAAATTCTGTTATTGTCTCAAAATTACTTCTTTGTTGTATAATTATGTGTTATTTATAGTTAAAAGAATAATTATGTTCTTTAGAAACTTGAACATACTAATGGTTCCACTTACAGAATGGTTAATAATTGACTTTCAGTTAAATGTTTTAATATTTTTACTTCTTCATAATTCAGATAATCACCTCAGGGACCTCAGTTAAAATGTCAATTATGCAAACTGTACGGCCAAGCAAGGGTGGCTTAGAAAGTTTGCGTGAAGTGGGAACATTTTTTAAAATTGATTTATTAAAAATTGTTATTCCTTTAGGAAATCTTGAAGATGTAAGTCTAAGTTGCATTAAAAACAACTACATTATGACATACTGTTTCGTGGAAGTTTGAACTTTTAAAAATAGGAGCAGCAGAATTATGGAAAATTGTAAAAATATTATTTATTAAGAAAAAGTGTTAGAAACTGAAAGATTGGCCCAAATGTGAAATGTGAATTTCGACTTTCAATTTCTTTATTTTCTCTTACCAATTCAAATTTTTAACTTCCCAAAAATTATACGAAACTTTCGAATAAAACAGTGTTTGATTACAACAACAATTTTTTTAAGCTCTATAAAATCAATTTCAACTGTTTGAAAGCTGAAATTTTTGTTTTGGTAATACGTAAATATAATCGTTTTCAGGAATAAAAATTTTTGATACATTCTGTTGTAGTTTTAGATGCAGTTTACATTTTTAATAATGTACAAACTGCTATCAAGAATAATTGTTTTAAGAAGTAAAAACTAAAAAGTTAGAGCTTTTTCTGTTAGAGCTCAGTCATTATTATTCTCAGTAAATGATAATGAATTTGCAAAAGTAATTAATTTTGTGTTTAGTTGTTTAATTTCCAAGCAATTATAACAGCCAGTTTTTCATATTGCCATAATTATGTATTCTACGATAGGATATAGATATAGACATGTAAATAGGTCACGCTGTTTATAAATTGCACCTCAAATTAATTAATATTTTACGGGATATTTAACATTTAATTCTTACTGGTTCCATATAAATATGATTTTCAGTTTGGTTATAGTAGTCAATAATGCAAACATAACATGCAAACTATAAGCGTGTATCTTATAACGTTATAAGCAGATGCGTAGCTATGGGGGGTAGTTGCGTGCAGTGCACAAGGGGCCTCGAGCTCAGGGGGCCCACTGACCGTGATGGTAAAAAGGGTCGGTATCCAGTATCGGATATAAAAATCTAGGATCTCTCGCAATTTTTTCTTGGTGCCCAACCCAATGCTATTTCGACTCTTTGGAACCAAAAAACCTCCTGGCAAGATCTGACAGTAAACTTTAAAAAAACTGGGACTATCTTCGTCAGAAATATCTAAAAATTCTTTCGGTGCGTGTCACAAGCCAAAAAAATCATACTTCATAAATCATTCAAATGGCAAATTTAGTTTAAAAGTTTTTTTTTTTTTGGAAATAATAATAAATATTGATTTATAAAAAGTTATTTGCATTCAGTAAGCTAAAAATTAATATTACAAAAGGACCTAAGAGAAACCATTAGTCAAGAGAGACTTCGTAGTTTTGTGTTACCAAATACATAAAGAAATGAAATGTATTTATGACATTATGTTCCTTGTCGGTCCTGAACTATGCAAAAATTAGCTTTTGGCTACAAAAATAATAAGGTTGATCCGAGGGTAGAATGGCTTGAGTGACGCACTTACAGCAATGCTTCGGAAGTAGCATAATTGGCCCGTTTGTGGCCTAAGTGTATGTGGTTGTTAATCACCCTCTATTCTAATTCATTCTCTTAATGCAGTAATCACTTTTCTGATGAAGATTTTTGTGAATTAGAAAGGAAGAGGCGATTATGTAAAAATGTAGTTCGTAGTAAATTTCATTTTCTGAAACATCTTACAAATAAAAATTCTGTTAGAAATACAAAATGATCAAACGCAAGCAATTTCGTCAAAAGCAAGTGTAAATACATTTTTTCGTAGTTGTAAATGGTTTCGAATCAGTGTATTTGTCTTAATTTTGTTATATGTTTATTGATGCAGCAAAGCAATTCAAAATATTAAAAACATCCCTTTCCACTAATTTAGTTTCTTATCCTTTAATGAAATTTTAAGTGTTTTCTCAATATTGATACCCTTTTCCTATACTTTCTATAGCACTCTTGCCATGCATTGGCAACATGGGTTGCCTAACATACAACAAAAGTTTGTATACTAGCCAGCGGTGGTTCGTAACTACTAACTACATTATGTCCATGACGGGCACCCATACTTCACGCGTCAGGAATCGAAAAAAAAAAACGATTTTGGTTTCAGGTTTTTTACGTGAAGACCCTCAGAGGTATGGTCGGGACTGAATCCAAAACCTATTCGTTTATGTTAACCACCGCTGCAGTATTGTGTGATTTTAAATTTAACTTAAATTATTACAAGTGAATTTCATGCAAAAAATTCAATAAAATACAAAAAATGAAGAATACGATGAGCAATTGTTTTTTTTTGCTAAAATCGGTGCAGAGAAAATATTACTGAATAACTGAATTGAATGCATAACTTTAAGTTTGGAATACCCTGCATCTGTTATTTATTCGAACGATGGAGGACATATCACTTACTTTCTCCGTTATTTGAGTAATAATTAGAAAACATAAGGGTAAACTATTTACCCTTGGCTTCTTTTTTATTTCTAATACTATTTTGCGAAGTTTTTTTATTATGGTTTTAATTTTTAAAC
This sequence comes from Melanotus villosus, assembly GCA_963082815.1. Taxonomy (NCBI): domain Eukaryota; kingdom Metazoa; phylum Arthropoda; class Insecta; order Coleoptera; family Elateridae; genus Melanotus; species Melanotus villosus. Next base: position 49,129,231 of record OY720421.1, on the reverse strand, counting down.
TTTCAAAAGTTTCCTTCACTCACAATCACAATGACGACAATTATTAGCTTCTATTTTTATAAAACCTACAGTTTTGCAGTACTTGGCTGTGTATATCATAGGAAGTCACAATTTTAAATGTAACTTTTAATTGCGATATAATGAAATTGCAGAAAATGTAATTTAATGATGATAAACAATGATTTCTTTATTGTCTTCAGATGGCCCTGGTATTAACACAATTATTTAACACAATGTAACTGGTATAATTAGGATTTTTATTTTTTCTTCCTTTCCAAGCAAGGTTGTTTGTATGTGATATGTAAATAAATCTTAGGATGTATCCGTAAACCTCGTATTCCTTTGTTGTTATTAATGTTTAAAACATAATGGGCATATTCGCATATAGATACTACATGTCAATGTAGAGTTATGACAATATACTAATCAATATACTAATCAAGCGTTTTTTTTTAGATTTAAAGGCTGTTAAGATTTTACTAGTATAAATATTTTACTTGAAAAAGTGTAATCGTTTCTTGGGCATTGTTTCTAGAGTATATCATATTTAAAAAATTAGAAACAGAGTAACAGTTCTTGATTTCATATGAAAATGAACATTTACAATACGAAGAAAAACATAAGAAAGTGTTCGTATTTCGTTAAACTGATGTAGTCGCCCTACTTTGGGATATCCTTTTCCTATTACCGGTTACAGTGTAGCTCATGATACTTTCTATGTTGTAATTTCTCTAGTCACTATACGGTAATCACTATAACCATTTACGATACAAGCGGATGATTTTAAAACAATGAAATTGTCATAATAACGAGGCTAGGGAGAGAAAACTTTGAATGTTTTTACCATAATCTCCAAGCGAGCAATTTTAATTATCACTGTTTGAAGTTTCAATGTGTTATTGTGTGACAAAATGAAATCTTGTGTTAGGAAATAAATTTAACCCTAAGTTTGATGTAATGAAGTTATCGCTTTAAGCCTTAATTAAGTTTCAGTGTTGCATTATTAAATTTTATCTAAACTGACTTTTTATAAAATACTGAGTGCCGAGTATATGAAAGTTGTGTTTCAGAAGCAGTCTATTAATTAACGTTGCAAAATTATTATTTTATATATCACGATTTTCCGAAGCTTTTCCATTTTTATTAAGTAATTATAACTTTAAGTTACGTAAGAAATAGAATTTTTTTTATTTTTAAATATTTGTGCCTACAGTTTTTGACTAAGTAAAATTATTCAGTTTATACTGTGATTATTTTCTGAATATTATGTGTGGCGACTGTTTTGATAGTTGTTTGGGAATTTCCTAGCCAATTGCTGAAATTTGACAGTTGAGATTTGAGTATTGACTGATAATTCTCAATTTTTGAAGGGCACCAGTGTGCTTGCTTTAGGTTTTAATTTACTGTTTTAGTGAAGAAAATGTACAGAGCTGATTCAAGAAGACATAAATTAACATTACTGCGTTTAATGGCACTTTAATGAATCAACATCAACACATAAATAAATAATATATTAAACAAATAATTGCTCGGGAGGTACTAGCTTCTGAAAAATATCGTTAAAAGAGCATAATAAAATATCAGCTTTAGTATTTAGTATTTTAAATTATAAAAGAAAGGAAAGCCTTTTCAAATGGTTTTTGTATTATGCATGGCACTAATTTGATTCAGTATTACTCTTACGAAAATCTTTATCGGGTTGTAAAAATATGAAAAGCAATCACCACCCACTCTAATTCGAAATTTATTGAATCGCAGGGTATAATTTTTGCTTGCATTTTATGCTTCTTCAGAGTTATATCTGCAACTTAAGTAGATTTTTAATACCATTATTTTGATGTATATGGAGATGACGATAAATACGAATAATATTGTTAAGGAAAAATTATCCTACCTACTGAAAATAATTACATTAAATATTGAATCTTCAAGCATTAAAGCTCGTCTTTAATTAAGGTTGATATGTGTATTACAACTAATTGGTAGAAACTTTCCGTCTTTTTATTATAATCACGTTATATTCGCTAGAGTTATAATGTTGCTCTTCTGTTACTCACTCAAATATAAATACTCATAACTATTCAAAATACATTTTATGGTTGTTCGTTATTTTGCTATAATATTTAAATAACTTCTAGACTATAAAACATAGTGAGTTTAAAACACTAATATTAATTGTTATTCATAGCATCTTAATTAACGTTAATACAAGATAACGGGTATTTTAAGCAAATACGAGTGGTATTTTTTTTAAAACGGGATTGCAACATCAGGTAAACACGTCGACCGGTTATTAACCTAGAACCTAGAGGAAACATAATACGTTAAAATGTGTCGTGTTTGAACATGTTTTTCTTAACATCATACAATCAAAATGATTCGCTTTTTGGAGTTCTAATTTATAGAAATACGAATCACAAAATTTTCAAAACGATTACTTTCAAAGTATACCAAATTATTTAGGTTATTTTAGCTTAAGGAATGGAAGATAGAGAAAGTTGCAAACTAAATACCTAAAAATACATTTTTAGGAGACTGTCTACAAATATAAGAAAAGCAATTAAGAAAAAGGAAGAAACAAAAACTGCATACATAGGTACTCATACTTTTACAAATATGTTAGCTATATATTTAAATGTTTAAATAGTAACTTTGTTAGGATACTTAGAGTTGCTTTCTAGTGCGCATGTATCCATTGCTAGTTTCTGGTTTAGCAATGAAAGTATTTTCAAAAGTTTTTGTGCTTATAAATTGTGCATTTCTGAAAAAAGCAAATTTCGACAATGATTTATCTTTATTCTTTTTGGTTTTTTCTAGCGTTTTGGTGACGTGCTTCGCCAACAAGGAAATAATGCCAATGCAGAGATTTCGCGGTATCGAGGTCACACACATAATAGTAGGTCAGTGGCCAGCGCAAGGTGCATCAACCTGCCTTTAAAAGACTGATATACTCGTGTATCGTGTTCATTAGAGGTTCACGATTAATTTAACCTGAATTTTGAATTTAAATTCTGTTTTTCTGCATGCGAACAAACCGGTATCTAAGAATTTCTTTCATTGCCATCTCCTCCTTAGCGAATTTCCGTTACTTTTATTTTCTTAAAATTAGATTAATTAGGAACTATTTTTTTTGTTTCTTGACATTTTTCTATGTGAACGTTTTTCAAAAAAGTTACACGTGTTTTGGAACTGTAAAAAGCAATTCACGTATTATTAGCATCACCGAAGTGAGTGTTGAGTAGCATTAAAACAAAAATTTGTTTTAATTAAAAAAAAAAACGATCAAAATATAATTAATATGATTGCGTTACGATGCTGTATTTTGTGTTATTTATAATAAAACTTATATTTAGCACAGAAACTAATAACCGAAGAAGTAAAATGTAGGTTCTTATTGACCTCCATTTTTTGGTTGTATGTGGTACACCTATAGGAAACGCATATAAAACACGTTTTACGTGTTCATTTTAAATACGGTAAAAAAATACATTTTCGAAGATTATTATAATGATATTATAATATTTACACAATTATCATAAAAATTTGCTTCTTAATAAAACACCTTTGTTTTGCTATAAGTTCAGCATATTGGTTCACATTAGCTAATCACTTCTAGAGTTATCTATAATGCAAGTTTCCGATAGCAGTAGTTATTTCATGTATTTTAAAGTGTTATGGCAAACTATTTTTTTCCAAGGTTCAATCTTATCCGAATAATTTTGGTATTTTATACGAATACCTATTAGTTTGTTTGTTTAATCTAATACACAATTAAGTTGTAATAAATCATTATGCATTGTCGAAGTTCACGATTAACACAAAAATTCCACTAGAACAACGTTTTAAGATTTCTCCAGAATGCTAGGCATTTTAAGCACTGATATTTTTCGTAGAAAAAAATAGAATTGTCATTTAAACGTTATAGTATAACCCTAAATGACATTCTTGCTAAAATGTTCATAAATTTAAGACAAAAATGTGTTTATATTTTTTTGATGTCTTAATAACACCAAAAAATTAAAGTAAAAATTAACTTTCCGGTTATATAAACTGATTTAAAAGAAAATATTTTAACTTCAACCACTTTTAACAACTAAATATTATTTAAGTTCGTAAAACTGCAAAACTCACCTGACGTGTTAAGCTTTCGGTGAATCACAGACTATACAGGTAAGAGAATAACAGCACTGCAAGAAGTAATCACTAAGAATGTCCAGGGAATACCTTGAACTTGGCTATATATATGATGACCCACTTACCTGCGAGAGAGCATTACTATGTAATTCTACGTACTTACCTGGCCAGCGACATCCAAACTTGAAGGCTTTCAGTGTCTTTTGAAGAAATATTAAGATTAGCTAATCTTATTTTTAAAAACTAATATTGTCTAATTTGTATGGAGCTACACACCCTTCATTTGTAAAAAAAAGGAAATAGAAATTTTACCACCCTCTGTTTACCAGTGCTTCTCAAACACTTCTGAGTTTGTATTTGTATCTTAGATATATTTTTTTCTAATATTTGTAAAATAAGAGCTTACAATAATTATAGCTTGGTGAGGACAAATATCGTTGCGCTTAAATATTTTATTGAAGTACCAGTTAAGTCTATATTTCAGGGTAATATATTTTAGAATATAAAGAGACTCTGTAAACGATGTAGTCTATGTAACTGCAAACTGCAGCATTTAAACTGTAAAATAAAAAGCAACTTCATACGTCAATCCTTGTTTCTTACTTTTTAAATTGACGAACACTTAAAAAGTGAAATTTGAGTTTATAATTTGTAAATATTAAATTTTCTAGCTTTTAATATTGTTTTTTTTATGTTAAATTAGCATGGTTTTAGTTATTCAATAATTTTTAAATATTGTATATACCTACAGGACATTTTCGAATAATTTGAAAATTTTGTATTTTGAATTTCTTGTACGAAAATCAAATGAAAAATTTTTGGAAATGGCCGGTAAAATATATACGTTTTATTTATATACTGAATCAACAATGATCTCAAATAACTTGAAGAACCAAAAAGAAGAGATCTGAAAATTAGTTCATTAACAATGTTTGGTGGAATGTTTAGTTGTTTAGTATAATAGCTATTGCAGTATCTGGGAAGAAAAATATCGCTAGGATATTTTTCAGATTAAAGAAGTAGCTGCTTTATACAATCAGCGCATTAAGTTTTTCATTTTTAGATAAAGAATTCTCTATCATGTAAGCAATATTTTATTTGAAAATCGCAGTATTTAATGTATCAACAATATTGTTACTGCCGGTAAAATAAACGAACTACATTTTCTTTCAGTCCTGTTACATTTAATGTGATATTTGAAATATTTTAAAAATTGTATCAAGTATACATAAATGATAATTGCAACGGAGCTGGCCATATATCAAAACTTTATACGATGTATACATATAGGTGGCACCGGTAGGTATTCATGGTTTGAAACTTGGATCTTTTAGAAGGCAATACTGAAAACATAACGGTCACTTTTCCAATAGTTTGGTATTAGCTACTCTATAAAGAAAATGCATTTTATATTTTTTGTTTTACAATAGAAGCTGTGGAACATCGCGCCGTTATTAATTTTCTTTTATTTAAAAGGTTTAAAAGGTGCAGAAATATTCGAAGAGATGAAAAGTGTGTTGGGCGAAAGTGCTTCACCATACGCGACCGTAAAAATACGAGCCGATTCAACGCTCTGGACGCCCAAAAAGTGCCACAACGCCAGAGATGGCCAATCAAATTGACGATTTGATGTTAAAAGACAGACGGCTCAAACCAAGCGAAATAGCTAATGTTGCAAACATCTCAAAAGAGCGAGTGCACAATATTTTAACAGAAGAATTGGGTATGAAAAAAGATCATTCTTCATCAAGACAATGCTCCCACACTAATGTTATTGCAATGGCTAAAATCAAGAAACTAAACTACGATTTGCTTCTGCATCTAGTTTATTCTCCGGATTTAGCTTCCTCTGATTTCCATTTATTCCCTAAGCTTGGGAGGGTAGAGATTTTCAATTGACGAGGAAGTCAAGTCCGCCGTGGACGCTGATCTCGAGCTCGAGCTCGTGCTAAGATCGGAGCATTGGAACATCGTTAGACAAAATGCATTGCATTGTCAGAAGACCGTTGAAAAATAAATATCATTTTAAAAACCACTTATCATCCCGCCCTCGTAAAAAAGAAATATTTATAATAGTTTTTTTTTGTCTAATTTCCGAAGGAAACATTCTTATGGAAATGTCTCCTTTATTCCTAGAACTTTCTTAGTTTTACAGAACTAGATATCATACTAAAACTGACAGAACCAAACATTTTAGCTAGCTCAGTCAAATATTATTTGACTAAATTTTTTCTCCTCGGTGAATTATGGAATAATTTTTATTTTTAAGCAAAACAATATTTACTGATAAATTCTTAGATAAAGTTAATACATCACTATAATTTTTGATGTAATTTTTCAAGTTTTAAATGATTAAATATTATGTTCAGGAGGATTAGCATTTCTGTCATTACTACAAAAAAGTTGAAGCTATCTACCAGTTTTAAACGAAAATCTGTTAATAAATATCGATTTGATTAAGTAATTAAGACACTCTATACATTAAAATTAAAATTAGAGTGCATGAATCGTTCATGGCGAAAACGGAACAGTAAAAGCAATAACGCTGACTAGCAATATATGGTTAACTTGTTGGGTGTAACACAATAAACAATAAGCCGAAGAACTAAAAGTTTTAATAAATTTGGGACTTTCTGTAGGACGCCAGGACAGGGTCGTAAAACGGTCTACAAATGAAAAAGATTTTCAACAACTTGTCTTAAGGAATATGGGATTCAAGCTCGCTATAGCTTTATATGATCGCTCATGCAAGTTGAACCATTCATGACTGGATTCTTCTTTTAAACGAAACATTAAGAGAGCCTTAGATCACTTGATGGACGCGAACGCATTTGGACAAGGTCAGAAAAATGGTTTGTTAGTTGCATCATCTCTGAAGGGATCTCGTTTAGAGGAAGAATAGTAATTTCTGTGGAGGAATCTGTTTTGAGAGTGTGTATCTATTTGTAAAAGGTCAATAAATGCAACTTTTTATATTGAAAGCATGGTACCATGGTAGAAAACCAAATTATGCCATTTCCTCCATTTATTGATAAACACTTAAATTTTGTATAAGATACCTTCGCGAAGTGAATGTTGAAGTTATGGATTGGCTGACCAAAATCCCAGACCTAAATTCCACAGAGTATTTATGAGATCCTCTTAAACACGTGCACTTGGATAACTACCACAATCTAAAAAAGTTGTACAATGCCAGTTGTGAAGATCTCGTTCGACAGTTACCCCACAGTTGTGCTAAACCGACAAATATTTTTTGGGTCAAAATAAAAAGATGCTTTTAAAAATTAAATAATATTTTAATAATATATTTCGAAAACCACAAATTTAGCAAAACAAGTACTATAAACATAATTTTACTTTTGTTTTGTTTTTAAAAGTTGTAGTTGAGTCAAGTGCTCGGAGTACTTATTCCATTTAGATTTAAATTCTTCAATTTTTTTACTTGTTCTCTGCTTTTTCGAAGCTTCTGTTAAACGAGAACCCGATGCTGTTCTATTGAGCGAAGTTCCGGAACATATGATGGGTTAAGTTCTTTGGAAATAAATTTCACGTTTGTCACTACTACTGAATCGATGATTTCGTATAACGAGGAGTGGCTAGGTCCGGCCAGAACAATCTAGATCTGTCATGTTTATTCAGAAATGGTAAGAACTTATTGTCCAAACGTCCCTTAATGTATATTTCTCTGTCTTTGGAACCTTTTGCGGAAAATGGCTGATTTCGTAGTCTATATTGACACATTGTTTGCCAGACTAACATTTTGATACAAAATTCTTCAATGGATCTCGTTTATTCTACAACTTTAGCTTTTGTCCTACTTTCAACAGTATGAAACTGAAGTCCAGGAAGTGAAGAAAATTTCATTTCCACATATGTATGTCCCGTCGTTCATGTCAATACGACTCGAAAAATTCTTTATAACTTGGTTGAAAAATTGATTTGCAAGTGAAGTTGTTTTCTTTTTAAATTCTTTTCCTCTTTTGCTTTCTCCTTTGCTCGTCTGATTCATTGCATATATTTATACAATAATTTTGGATAACTCAAAAATAGAAGGGGTTCCTTTTGCCAAATCAAATCAACTTCCCTACTACAGTTTCAAGTTTGATTGGTCGGACGGAGTTTATAAGAACCCTTAACAGATCCTACATCTGTACCCATGAGAATTTTAATTATTATGATTTTGTAATATTTCTGTAAACCGTACCGTGACAGCATTACAAGGCAATATGATATCGGTCTATTTTTAATATCCCGTGACCTAAGACTATAGACACGATTGACTGCACCAATAAGTTACTGGGGCTTGAAACCTTATTCTGGACACCTACCCTTCCAATAAATAACCTGAAAATATGTATAAACATCTGGAATAGAAATACACATAACGAAACGTTTCGTTAACGGCCATGTACGCTTTAATCTAGCATCGTAAAACTGTTTACAGGATCGCCTTAATATTACTTACAATCCTTTACATAAAATAAAAGAAAAACCAATAAGTCCTTATTTTAAAATGTCTATAACATGCGCGCCGTTACAAACTTATAACGTTGGTTTCTATTTTCTTGATTGAAGCATCTTTTGGACGACCAGATCGACTTTTATTATCAATAATAATAAAGGGTATCCAGTGAAACTTTGGGTAGACGTCATCAGTATGACGTCACACTTCATTCATGACAGCCACTCCTATACAAATTAATTTCAAATTATGAATTTAAAATGTCACTGAATTTATTAATGTTTCATTCAATAAAGATTATTTTAAAACAATTATACATACGAAACCAAATTTCCTGCAAAACATAAATATAACATGTTTAAATATTCGCGTGTCTTATAAAATACAATTAGAGTACATATTATTATGTTGATGACGTTTGTCTATTAAGTTGGTACAGCTGTTCGTGTTGATAGCTACGTTGTCAGACACATTTAATTTTTCTGTTTACTTTTGTAGTTGACACATGTCATGTTTGAGGTTAGTTTTAATAATAACTTTCATATACCTTTCTGTAATTACCTTATTACTCCAAATTCACCTAACACACTGCGACTTAGAAGTGTTTAATACTTTGCTTGCTACAATTAAAGAATATACTGTTTTAACACAATACAAAAGTCGTCTGAAGACATTTCTTATTAAAAAATTAATTCAATGGAAGCTGTTTTGGAAAAACCGGTAAATGGTGATTGTTCAGTTACATGTGACAACACTGCCTAATATGATGTCATAATTCATCGATGACGTATACCCAAAGTTTCACTGGATACCCTTTATCCATAATTTTTATCCTTAACTTTTATGTATCGCCACCCATAATGATGAAACTTATGCATGGTTCAATACCATCAAAGAGCATAAAATAATTATTGTACGATTACATTAGTTTTTTATAAAACGAAAAATGTTGGCTTAGGTGAGGAAGAAGTTAGTAAGGTTACCCTGTCAATCAAAGTTTTCGGATTACACTTCAGCTGATATCAGTGTAATTTTGACTTCTTTCGAATATCAAGTAAAGCAATAAATCTCGTGTAAATGCGATGTCTTCGAAAATTGAGAGTTGACGGGCAAATTCAGATTTGAAATAACTCGCAGAACTTTTTAAAAAAACAGAAAACTAAAAGTCTTTCAATTTAATATATTTTAGTAACCATTTAATTTACAGCAAATGTGAAAACGCTATCTTATAAATAATTTTGTGTAGAATTCGATGAACTTAGTTAAACTTTCATGCACTCTTGATTTTCTAGTTGAGATACAAAGTTACTTTTTTTAATGGAAACAATAGTTTATTTAAATTTGTATTAGAACTCGAAAATCAAAACTGCCACGAAACTTTTACTGAGTCTATCGAATTCTATGCAAAATTAGATTTAAGTTAGTCGTTTTACTTTTGAACTAAATTAAATAGTTGTGAAAATACATAAAATTTAAAAAAAACTGTTTTTTTTAATATCTCAAAAAGTCTACGAGATATTCCAAATCCGAGAATATCGTCAGATTAGACATGTAATTCTACACAACTTTGTCACCTTTGGCAAAAAAATACAAGTTTCGAGAAAATTGCCATCTTGTACATGTAACGTGATCTAACGTAGTAAAAGGGCCACCAATGGAATGCTTCGTTCTTTTTTCTTTTGTTACTGCTGGTTGAAGTAAAATGCGATTCTCAAAAAAAAACACCTGATCTGGCAAGTACCAGAATTGCAGAAAAAAAAACAAAAAAAAAACAATCGTTACAGTTTTTCAAAAATCAATAGACGGCGTTGACTTAAAACAATAAAATCTTTAATCAAATGTTGTCTGGAGAATCCACCCTCTGATTAAAGCCAGTTCAACTAGTGGCAGTAGCTTTTCAAAGAACAATGTAATATTCGTGAAACTTTTCCCGATCACTCTGTATTTATAAATATAATTTTATGAGCACTTTTAAAAAAATACATTTTTTACCGAAATAACTTGTCGGGGAATTAAGAAAACGGATTTATTTAAGAACTACTATTTATTTTTATTATCATACTTTCAGTCAATAAAAAAGAGGCAAGGTCTAATTGATATTTACAAAAAAAGAGGTAATAAATTCTGTAGGCAATAGGTACTATTTGGAAAACTTTGGGTACCATAATTCTCTAATATCTTTAAATAAAGATAAATACAGGATTAGTTTCTTGTAACGTAAAACATTTGCTCTAAATGATGGATTATTTGCATCCCTTAGTGTAATTAAATAGAACCTGCAAAATAAATTAGCCCTGAGTTTTCTTGAATGTAAAGCAAAGAACAATGCGTTAGGTCATTAAAAATGTAGGCTTATTTTCACATTAAAAATAATCTATTCTACCGATTTATAATCATTTCCTTTTTATTATTTAATGCTTATGGTGTTTTCTACGCTTCGATACTTCACTTCCGACTAATATTTTTAATTAACTTAATTAATAATATTTAAGTGTTACCTTCTATAACTGCTTGAAAATTCAGTCATGAACATGCATACGTTCTTTCCAACTGTAAAGACGGTTTCCACCTATTCAGTTATTATAAGGCTTCAACATTTAATTAACTACTTAAGAATATTTTACGTACAACTTAACGTATACTGAACTGTAGCATAATTACATTAATAATTATTAATTTGCCGGGTGAAATACATAATTTGTCAAGTGCATTTTAAGGAATATAGCTACCAAAAGTTTTGCATACTAATTTTCGATTGATTACTTTGATTAGGCAGGAGTTTTAAAAACAACTTTGAAGTTAAACAAATGCGGGAACTTTGTAATAGCATTTATTGCATCTAACAAAGTCAACTTTAGAATACAATTACCTCCTTCGATGGCTTCAAGGTTAGTATACTTGGCTTGTAAACCAAAGTTTAGGGTTCGAACCCGGCCTAGATTGAGATTTTTAATGCGGAAAAGATCTGAACATATGCTTTTTTCCGAATACAAACTAAAACTCCCGCCAGTGGGATGTTTGACACAATTTAGATTAATCGCTTTGCTTTTGAGTACAGGCATTCTTAAATTTTTGTTTTATAATTATAAGGCCAATATGCTTTTCTGAAAATTATAAAAAAAAGTTAAATTGTCAAAGTTAATACAATATCTTATAACTTAACATTGTGACTTGTAAATATAATTTAACATTTATCACACTAATATACCGTTGGTAATTAACTGTCAGAAAATGAATCGCGGATTTACAGGAATGTTCTAGGTACCTATATGATAAATGTATAAGAATGGTTGCTGCTAGTCATGATACAAAACACATGCAATAACTAAATCTCTTTGGTATAAAACTAAGATAACCAGACGGAGGGAAAAATTTACGACTTCCCGATTACCTTAAGAATAAATCTGAGGTAAAAAGAAAGTTTGTCCGTAAATAGAAAAGAACCAAAGATTCAGTCATAAATATCTATTAAAGCTCTTTAAGATTAGAACAACGGACTATGGAAGCAATGTATCTCTTTTTTTTTAACCCACGAATAGAATGTATTCACTTTCTCTAGACTCTCGCCACGTAGATTACGCTAGCATGTTTGTTAAAATACCCAATACGCCCATCTATGATGCAACATCTTCAGAAGCACCTCAAATGTCAATTCCAACTCAGTTCACTGTAAACTGAATAGATCTTGGAAACTCCATATGTCAACCATATTCCGTTCGTATCAGGGACAGAAGATAAGGACGTGACTTTTATCAAGAACATAAATGTATGCCACGGAATTATAATATACCTAGCTCCTTCCAGGATGCCACAGTTCATGGTTCATGGCAAGGAAGTAGATTGCCTTTGGTAAAGAACAGAGTAGTAACCTCTAACAGCTAAGGTTAGACCACTATATCATACATAGGTGGATCAACATTAACAAGTAAAAACACTCTCATTAAGACTAGGTGGGTAGGGAACTACCTCTACCCAATCGACGGGCCAAAACGCATAACTTACTGACACCCTTGTTAATAATATACATAATGTATCTAGGGAAAAGTAAAAATAAAACATTGGTGTCGCCCTCGATGAGTTAAAGTTAGCGTACTTTTCTTGTACATTAAAGCTCTCGGGAGATTCTTAATGTGGAAAAATATTTGAGAGTATGCCCTCTTTCGGATATAAGGTTAAAGCCAGTGAAATAGACCACATGTTGAAGAAAGCACCGCAATGATGTAACTGTCAGAATTTTACCACGTTATAGTGTTATATGGAGCTGTATGCCGTATAAATCACTCACTGCTTTTAAGTGTGTTATATGGAATTTGGAAAAAGATGCGGCTAATGCAAACGGTCATTGAAGTGATGCAATTTTGTAAAGTACGTAGTTTTCGATTTTACTCTACTTCACTGGGTAATAAAACAGCAGGTTTTGCGTCCGTATGATGTTTGTAACAATAACGAACGTTTCCTGGGATGGAAGTGCCTTAGATTTAACAAAGTTCTAGTCGGGTAGCGCTAATGGTTATCGACGCTCATCGATATGCTTGGCACCTAAATAAAAAAGCATATCAACAAACAATAAGGTTTGTTTTTACTTAAATCGGTACTAAGGTGTATCCAAATTACAGTGAAATCAAGAAATATTGTTTCAATTGGCAATAAAGCAATAAGCATTATAAAGTAATAATTTTTTGAAAAATAAGCAAGTAACAAGACTGAACCTCAAATATGCTGTACTGTAAAACCACAAAAAATAATAATTAATACAAGCACATGTGTATTTCCGTAATTTAAGTTGCCATCTTCAGTGTAAAACTTTCTTGACAAAGTTGGTTGGGATCAAATTTTGACGACATTCTCTTCACCAAATTATAAAGTAAAGTTGGCAGAGACAGAACTCCTGAAGAAAAGTTCTTCATCAAATTGTCAGAGTAAGTAACCTAACCTTATAAATCTACGTGCTTATACAGGGTGTTGACGGTCTTCTCTGTATCCTTTTAAAGGGCGATAGTACATGTCAAAAGGAGTCAATAAACACCTTAGTAAAAGTTGTTTAATAAAAGAGATAATAATTCTTTTAGATTTTACATCAAGCGGTTAATTTGTTTAAAAACCTAGTAATCCACTACCCACTACTTAATCAGTATTGTCCAATTGTTATTAAGTTTGTTTATTTGATGGGTATACGTTTACTATCACCTTTGTTTGGTTAAAAATTGTATTATTTTTGCCTTGCTATTTGAAAATTGAAAATCTAGATGACCCATCGATATTTTAATATCGAATTAGTTGACATGATGCTGACTTATGGGGGAAGTGCGTCACAATACGGCTGCTGCAAGTCGGCTTTACGCGAACGATTTCCAGACATACCAAGACCTAGCCCTCAACAATTCACCCATCTAATCATACGTACTCGAGAGATGGGTCATTTAACTCATTAAGGACGTGATGGACGACCTGGTGTGCACCGAGTAATTTTAGACGCTGAGGAACAAATTTTGAACCTGTCTGATGAAAACCTTTCAACCAGTATGCGGCAAATGGCTCGTCAAATTGGCGTTGCAAATCGTATCGTTTGGCGAATTACGCGAGAATCAACTGTACCCATTCCATGTTCAACTGGTACAAGCTTTGCAACCGCAGCATCATCCTCTGCGTGTAGCTTTCTGCAATTGTTTTTTGTGACAATATGACGAAATTCCCAATTTTCGTCAGATGTGTTGGCGGTGGTCTAGGCAACGTGACGGCATAAACAACTGTCCTTTGAATATAAAGCTACAGGAAGGAGGGTATCGTTTTAGTAGCCATACAAAAAGTGCGACGGAAGTCGCCATTTTGATAATCTATTTGTAGTCATAGTTTTGAGACTGACAGCTGACAAATAATGGGTTAGTTGTGCTGTTTGTGGTTTTTCTCCAACAAGGACAATTAAAAATTTAGGAATAACTTTCCATAAGTAAGTATTTACCTTCATTTAATGTAACTACGTTCATTACGAATAGTATTTAAGAACAATTCGATGTTATAATTTCAATGTCAAAGAAAGGTCACGAGTGAATATCATAGGCGTCACATATGTACGTATTTTATATAAATTAGCACTTTGCAAAATATATATTTAAAAAACTGTTTTAACCGTCAGTATTATAATATTTTATTTCTTGCAGCTTCTAATTTTTGTTCATTCATACTTTTACTACATTTTTTTGTCAGTTTACGTCTTTGAATATTTTATATTCAAAGGTTTACGTATCCCGTATTCATTCTAAAAGGTACGCCACTGACATACCGGAAACATTCAGCCGCCATTTGCATCATCTATCTTGGTCTCACGTATATTTTGTATATCCTCATTCCTGTTAGCTTTATATTCAAAGCAACTGTCACAATACTCAAATCTGGAGTGTCGAAAATCGGCATGCTGTTCATCGTGGTCATTTCCAGGAGAGATTTTCTTTCAACGTATGGACCGGATTAGTAAACGGGCAACTTATTGGCCCATTTGTGTTGCCAGATCGATTAACTGGAAATAATTTTTTTTTTTTGACAACAATTTTCCCGAAATTTCAGAAGATGTTCCCTTAAATGTCCGCCGACCAACGTGGTTTTTGCAAGACGGTGCACCAACGCATTTCAGTCATTTAGTTCGTCAACATTTAAACAATATCTCTGAAAATAAATGGATAGGACGAAGCGATCCTGTCCCTTGGCGTCCTCGATCACCAGACTTAACACCGTTGGACTTTTATTTGTGGGTTCTCATGAAGGCCATGGTATACAACACCGACATTTTCGACCTCGAGGATCTCCGGAACCAGGTGCAAGCAGCAGCGGCGGAAATTCGTCAACAAGGTTTGGTTCTTGCAGAGTATGTGTAGTCGTGGATATGCCGAGGCAGACTTTGTATTCAACAACATGGTGATAACTTCGAACAACTTTTGTAGAAATACTAAAAACTAATTAACTGGATAATGCTGATTAAGTAGTAGATTAAACAAATTAACAGTTTAATGAAAAAACTAAAAGAATGATTATCTCGCTTATTAGACAACTTTTACTAAGGTGTTTTTAAGTTTATCAACTCTTTTTGATCTGTACTATAGCCCTTAAAAGGATACAGAGAAGACCGTAAACACCCTGTATACTATCCGGGCCTGGGTCGCCGTGTCGAAGAACGGTTATGCGTATGTTCAATAAAGCATATAATTCGGAATTACTCGAAAATACTCTCAAAAGAATTCAGCTGTTTTGGTGAAGATAATGTCTTTACAATTTTTAAATCAGAGTTTTGAATACTGTGCCCTGTTTCACAAATATGTTGGGCTATACTCGATTGAATCTGAAATAAGCTATATGCTCTTTGAATCTACTGCCAAAATTGCGTTTTGTTTTGTTTCGTAAATTACTGATTTCTCCATTGTCTTAAGTTTGTTTTCTGGGTTTCCTAAATTACTCCTAATATTGTTAAAGTGGCAAACAATTTCTAATTCTATTTAAAAAAATTTCCAAGATCTTTGATGGCGCGATGAAAAGGAATTTTAATATAACTTTTTTGGGATTCTTGACTTTTGAGACTTTGGAGGGTTGAATGTCTAATATTCATTCATTTTTTAGGAGAGAAACCACTATAAACAGTTATACTTTTTATGACCTGAAGTTCGGTGTAGTATTTTGTTTTGTTAAGAGAAAAATGTAGTATTTTGTTAACTAACAAGTTAAAGGCTGTCATTTTGTTCGACAAATTATTATTTGAATCTGCCAAAAAAAAATCGGTTAAAAACTGTAAAAATAGTTATAATCCACATACTCATTTTTAAGTTCGGTTTCAAATTTTTTCATAAACGCTGTGAAGGGTGAAAGGCTATTTCGCTTACAGTTCCTTCATGCTGTTCACAAAATTTTCCATTTATTTAGAAACAGTTCTGGGACAGGCAATTCAATACCTCAGAATGAAAAGTGGATAAAAATAAAAAACCTAGTTTTACAGGAAAGACAAAAAACCGTTTTCGTCAAAAACAACGCAATATTAGTATATATTTTTTGGAAATTGTAGATTGTTTTACTTATTCGTAATGATCTATCATAAAATTATTGTAAAAAGAGGTAATCTTAGTGTGTTTTCTTTCTTTTTTAATATTGGATATAAACCGTTTTCATTCTCATTTACCTTTTTTTGTTTAAATTAAGTAAATTTGCATACTTAATACTAGGTTTTTTTAATTAAAACACTACAAAGGAAAAAAATAAAGATTTTAATATTATGAAACTTATAATTAATATACAGGGTATGTCACGACGACCGTCGATTAGACGTTTCGTGGGAAAAACTTATAGTACATAAATGAAAAATTGTAAAATAGGGTTTTTAGGATATAAAAAATTGATTGAAAATATTTTTAAGATTCCACATCTTCCGGTTATACCGGAAGTAGACACTAACTTCATTATTTCAAATAGAACACCCTGTATATTTTTAGATATTCAGCATCGTCTTTCAACGGCGAGTGCAATGATATAGCACTATAGGAGTCTACCGCTAACATTTCAGCAGTTATTCAATTGTTTTTAAAAGATCTTACTTTGGACGAACGCCACTGCGAAATTAGTTCGAAATAAGCGTTCTTTATCGGGGTTTAATTTTAGGACTTTATCATCCATGGAATAGCTAGGACCATTCGACTCTAGCGTTTACTAGTATACAGGGTGATCGAAAAATGCTGACCTCGAATTTTCTCAGGGTTTTTAAATGGATATTCGATATGACAGTTAGATAGCCACTGTCATAAGTTTTCATAGACTACCCAATTTAATAGTTCTGGAATTAATAAGCAGGAAGTTACTGAATTTCAAAATGTTGATGTTATCGGCTCGTATCTCAGCTTTTCTATTGCATATAACGTCTTTTTCTATCTTAGGAAAACTATTAGGTAAAAACCGTCTTCAAAAAAATTATGAAATATAAGTTTCTATTTGAAAAATTGAGTTTTTCATGTTTTATTGCATCCACAGTCAAGAAAAAAGAAAAAACTAAGAAACTAACATATGAGCCGATAACGTCAAAAATTTGAAATATTGAAATTTGAATTTTAATAGCTTCATACTTATTAATATTATAAACCTATCAAGTTGGGTATTTTATGAAAGCTGTATTTGTAATAACGAAGTTAATGTTTACTTCTGGTATAACTGGAAGTTGTGCAATGTTACAAATATTTTCAATCAATTTTTAATATCCCAAAACCCTATTTTACAAATTTTCATTCATGTACTATAAGTTTTTCTCAAGAAACGTCTAATCGACGGTCGTCGTGACATGCCCTGTATAGTTTAGTCCGTATGTGAACCTGCTGAGTCTTCAGTCTCTTCTACAGCTTCTATATCATTTTACCATACGTAGAATTAAATGGACATTCCAAAAATGTATAAATATACAGGGTACTCCATTTAAAATAACAAAGTTGATGTCAATTCCGGCAAAATCGGAAGTGACAGAAACTTGTTTCCTATGTCAACAAATGCCATTTAAAGAGTATATTACATATACCAAATTTCATTTTGATATCTTAAAAATAAAGAACTTGTGGGTTGCCCCAGGTTTCGTTGACACCCGGTATACCAGGTGATTCACGTAAGACGCGCCCCTTAAACAAAAATGTGGGCCGCTACTTCAGGAGCGTACTATATACTTCAAATTGAAGAAAAAAGTTCATATAAACATATGTAGGTAGGTCCAAAAATCAACCCTTTTTATGTTACAGTCATGTTTGGTTAGAACATCGTTACGCAGACGTGCAGAGAGATGTATTTTGGCTAGAGGCGGTCACTTTGAACATTTGCTCTGGTATTTGTTTTCTTTCACATTTATTTTATTGCATTGTATTCAGATATTTTATTTTATTATAACTGAAAATAAAATAACAATTCATTAATTATTAACACAAACATGACTGTAACATGAAAAGGGTTGATTTTTGGACCTATGTTTATATGCATGTTTTCCTTCAATTTGAAGTGTATAATACGATCCTAAAGTAGCGGCCTACATTTTTGGTACACCCTGTATATATAATTTGCGTATTTAAATATTACCGCTGTGTCCGGGTTGCCAACATTACAGATCTGGCAACCCTACTTACTATACATAATTATACATACATCTATACAAATGCGCAAAATATATCAAACGTCTTTTATTTTCATAAAAATTTCTAAAAATGATACAGAAAATTAAATATCATTAAAATACTTTACAAACGGGGTCGGAAATGTTTCTTCTGTGACCACTATAAAATGCCACCTATGTATTTACTACTTTACAACAAAGTTGGTAATCCTCACAGCCCTGAGACACGGCACAAACGCATAACCGCTGGTCGGCACACTGCCCAAGCACGTATTTTGGATCACCAGGGATTCCGGGGAACTATTCATAATTAATTGTGTACAATAATTTAAAAAAATATGATTTGCAATCATTTTGAAAAGTTGGCTTTTTTTCATTTAATTTTAAAATGATAATATTTTATGCAGTAGTGCTTAAAAATTGTAAACAATAATTTGAACACACGTTATGTGGCAAGTATTAACAAGGTGTAGGTAGGGGTCGATCTTTCGATTTTCTTGTAAATCATAGAACCGTTTGCTTCGCTTTACCTATTTAGATCTGCTTAAACTACAAATTTCCTTTAAATACGATTGTATTTCTAGTGAAGCTTAAAAATTAATCAGAAACAGCGCACACGGCCCTGAACATGATATTTAGCAAATATTTTTTTCTACTCTCATGTACGAAGTAGTAGTTTCACATACTGATCGCAGTACGTGAAGTCTTATTTTTTATATCGATGCGTGAAGTGCAATGCATTTCATATGGAGTTTATTTTACGCATTTCTGCCATAAGAGCCTATACACTGTTCGGCACGAGTATAACGTGTATAACGAATTTGTGAGAACTGTCAAGTGAAGTGAACGTTTGCTAATTTAACTCATTTTTTAAGTTTGAGGTCATAGAAAAAGTATAGTGTGCAACACATGCGTGAAGCCCTTTTTACACTCGTGTGCACGCAACACTCGCCTTACGGCTCGTGTCGTAAACTGCACACTCGTGTAAAAAGGTCAACTTCACGTACTTATTACACAATATATTATTTTCCTATACCGTGTTCACAAAGTGAATTTTGTACAACTGTTTTTATCAAAAACAGTGCTACAATGAAAATTTTTGTACAGCTGTTTTTAGGGAATATTTTATCTGTAACATTCGTAACTGAGTCTATATGTCAAACACATCTGTCATTATTGCATATGTAAAAATACTGCAATTAAATTAGTTTAACTGCATTAGAGGCAAAGTTTCTTACATCAGGAGGAGTGCATTGTAATTCTCCGTTCATTTTGAGATAGAAATCTTGTTAGATGCAACTTTCGGATATATTTTTAATAAACGTCAAAATAAATTGTAAATTGTGAATTGAATTTCAAATGTTTATTGGAACTGTCAATCTTACCAACCTTGACATTTAATATTTCTACTTAATATTAATTTTTTAAATTAAAATAAATTATGCGAAATAGGAAAAATAAATTATGTAAAATAGGAAAAATAGTATGAAAAACATGTGTTACAATGACAAGTTCTAATATTCGTACATTGCGAAACTCGCCTACGGCTCGTTTACGCAAACTGTACTCAATACACTAAGGGTAATTGTAACACTTGTCTTTCAATATACTATTGTTTAAACGACTGTATAAACAAAGGTTATTAACGAAAATAAGTGAAAGGTAGCTATTTGCACAGCCTATTCCCAAATTTTTAAATTGAGTTTAATCCAAAAATTTCCTTCTTCTCGCTGTGTTATACCATGATTTAAACGATACTTAAAAATACACCTAAAAAGATTAAAAGACCCATCTTAAGTTTAATATTTGATGATGACAGACGAATTTTTGTTTTTCAGTGAACATTTTTAATAAACGGAAAAATAATACAGAAATAAGGTAGTCAAAAAGTGTGGGTTTCTTTCGTAATTTTAGCAGATTTCTATTTCTTTTTTGCTTGAATTCTTGTACAAATTTTTTGTGTGTAGATGATTTTCTAGAACCTCTACTATTCCCACGGAAAGATAATCCATCGTATAGTCGTAACATTGCCTTGAAGTGAGGTCATAATTTACTGTTCTATTTTCAGTGAAATAAATGGTTTATTTTGTTGTTTAACTATAACACAACTAACTGACTCAATGGGCATCCACCCCTGACCTACGATTTTAGATCCTATCCGAAGCCAATGCATACTTTCACATATTTTTCCACATTAAAAATCTCACCTGACCCCATCCGCAATTGAATCCGAGACCTTTGGTTTACAGAATAACTTTGCATTCCAATACACTATCAAGGCCAACACGAGTTTTACTAATAAACTATTTTTTCTTGAAAATGTAAGAAAATTAAGGGAAAAAAGGGAAGGTAATTCCAATAGTAAAAATGACAACTAAAAAGTTGACATTTTAATTGAAAATCCTAAACAATTTTTATTTATATCTTGGTGGATGGATAGGTGATATGAGAATAGGTTACGTATAAGCGATAATATGGCTAGCTCATTTAGCAGATTAAAATCCGCTAAGGTTTAAGTTGTACGGTTATCAAAGTACCAGTTCAGCAGGAAACCGTTCTTATCTTATAGGGTTGGGGGCGGTTGTTAGCTAATACTTATATGAAAATTTGGAAATTTTTGATCATGTAAAATAACAGCTAGTCAACAAGCGATGTAGTTTATTAATTTGTTCTGCCCTTTATATTATTCCACCGTAGTATTATTAGCAGCAATGCATAACAGAATTTGTGTATCGAGGCAGATGATTGTTATTTTTCACTTTTATCGCTAAAATCTTTAGCTTAGGTAGCGTTATAACTGATCACTGACTTTTTGTTTATGTTATAGTATTCTATTCAGCGATGTTTATTACTAAACGAGCGAAAGTTTGGAGCACGAACCGAAGGCGAGTGTTGTAATTCGCCCGAGCGAGTAACAGTCATTACACCCGAGTAAATACTATACTTCTTCTACGACTATTTACTTTTTGGTGTAAGTTAAAAATGTATAAAATCGCAAATTTATTGCAGCTGTCAACAAGTGCTTACAAATAAAACCAACCATGATGGATGACGTACCAGCGGTTGCTAGATAATAATGCCACAGTGAACTAAAAGATTTATAGCTTTGCCATTGGCAGAAAACCGTGAGTAATGAAATTTGTAGTTTTGTAAGTATTAATAATCCAGCCATTATTTAACATAAACGCTTGTATTAATTCATGTATTGATATTATTCAATAACCATCAAATTTTTTTATTGTTTTGATGTTCAGAATTAATCTAAAATAGCACCTAGTTATTTATTGACATCCTGTAGATAAATAATATAATAATATTTAAATATGTACAAATGTTTCCATACATATGAAATAGTTAAATACTTAACAACAAAAAAGATTATTTTTTTAGTTTAATAATTCGCATTTTATTTTGGAAGCCATTCTTAAACACAGTTTAACTTAACTCAATTATAAATACAGATTAAACGAATTGTACTTTATTTTAAATTATAATTGATAATTATCAAACAATTTAAATATTTTTTGTTATTGGATGTGCAGTATTTTGAAGGTCTGTTTCGTGATGGGCTCCTACAGGTTCAGTTCAGATCTTGATATCTTGATCGTGTAGTTACATTTTTCAATGGGTCGTCGAGTTTGAAAATGTTGATAATTAAGCTTAGGTTAGGAGAACTAAAATAGTCAGAGCGGTAAAATGAATGTAATTTAGTATTAAGTTAAATTATGATCCGAACAAAAAGTTATAAATTGAAATATTTATTTCTGAAATAAATAATTTGTCATTTATCATTCAGCGTAGGTACGTAGCATTTGAAACCTCAGGTATTAATTTATTTTATTTATAAAATTTAGTGTTTATCGATGCCATAATTTAATGTAGCAGCGAAATTGTAAATTATTCATTTGCGGTATTGTATGTATTAAATATGGCCCCATTAACACGTCATTAGGTACCGTAAGTTCGTCGCACCATGCTTCTATTATTGCGGAAAATTTAACGGAGACTTATTTACTTTGCAAAATTTTTGGTTTATTTTTATGGAATTACATTTCTTTTTTTCATTATTTCGCCGTATAAACTACTCGCGCCCTATTTGTATTTATCGAACTTAAAACATTTTTAAATGAGTCTGTACAAGCGATTTCCAGAAGTCTTCGAAATGTCTTTCTGCTGGTTCATGTAAAGCAATGACTTTTCTAATAGAACAAAGAGTTCAAACGACGTTTTACTGAAACTGAAAGTTTCAAGTATTTGATTTAAATGAAACAAAATTCTAAATTCTTTATTAACTAGAACAATAACTTTTTGCGTTTAGGAAAAGCAACAGCTGATTGATGGTAAAATTAAAGCAATTTAATAAAAGTGTTAGTTTATTTATAGTCTAATGGAAGGAAGTACCAGAAAGTTGTTCAGTAAAATTGATGGCATTTTTTGCGATACACCTGCTTAATTTCTCTTAAATTCTCCTGTAATTTGTAATTAATAAATCTTTACGCAGTTAAGTATATTTTCAACGCTGTGGAATTTTGTACGATTGTACGTGTTTATTAACTATAAAGTAGGTTCTGATAAAGAAAAACATACGATTTGTTTGAGGATTTGAAGTTTCTGTGACATAACGGAACGCGTGCTATGGTAACTGTACATGCATTACGATCTTGGATGAAAATATTAACACATTCGTGGCCTCGTTTTAATAATAAAATAAGACAAATATAACAGGTAGCAGTTCATGAGTTCATATAGTAGTCTATATTTAATTTTCAGTCTTGAAATAGGTGAATGCGTTTTTAATGTTCAAGCAGTTTTAGTTATATTTTGTTTTAATTACTTTACTTTTCTAAGTTTATAACTGTTTTCTTTAGCGTAAAAATGAGATCAAGATCATGAACCTATTAAACTCGCGTCTAAATATAACTAAAACTTTCCGCCTCAAGATTTTTATTCTTTGAGGTAACAATTTGTTAGAAATATACTAATATACACATGATAAATTTATAATATTATACGAACTTTTTGTTGTAATGAGTAAATTAGTATTAAAAATGTTTATGTAATTTAGAAGAAACCACCTTTGGTAATTATTGTTCTTAATATTATCGAAATCAAAATGAGAAACTTTAGTGTTTCTCTTCGTTTTAACGTGAACGTTTAGCATGATATGCATATACATACGAATGTTTCATTGCCATTAGGCATATAAGGTCCAATTATTTTATTGAAGTAAGTAAGTAAGTACTATTTAAATAATTTTGTTATTTAAGTTTAAGGTTAGTATTGTAGTAGTTTAATATATAGTCGACTTTTGTTATAAGATAAATTATTGTGCTTTAATTTGTAATTTTGATACTAGTAATTTAGTTATTACATATTAATCAAAATGGTAGACTAATTAGGTGTTAATATCGCAGAATCGTGCACATACTTCTAGTTTATGGTAAAAGCCTATACAGATTTTAATGATAAATGCAAAATTTTGCTTTTATAAACAAGAAATTTTGATATTATAAAAAAAGAACTTTATAAAGTGAAATCATTTTCATTATTTTTGTTTAATGTGTGTTATCTAAAGAAAATCAATCAATGCTGTAACTACTGTTTCTATTCTCCGAAATTAATTGACCTATATTTTTTTTATAAAACTAAAATTCTTCGAAAGATATGATTCAGGAGTACGAACCGAAAACTTTCTTTTTATGCGGATCCATAATAAAACTGTATTTAATACGTGGTGCGTATATAAGTGTTCTAAACTGTTGTTACTCTAAAATAACAATAAATGCTTCCGCAAGGAAGTTCAACAAATTTTGTTTTTAGTACCATTTGGTAAAGACTCACTAAAACAAAAGAAAATACGGAAGTTTTTATCAGAGTACAAGTATTTGAAGTGTTTTATTGTTTAAAAGGAGTGTTACATATTCAGTGTAAAATATTTCAAAATGTAATTCGTGTATTGCAAAGTTGAGATCATAAATAGCAATGTTAGAATTGCCATCTTTTTATTATTCTTGTTTGTTTTCTAAAATCTGTAATATCATAAATAAATATAGGATACTGAATCTTTCCGAAAACAGCTTGTTCATGATCTTTTGCAATTCTTATTTTTTCCTTCGCCAAAAAACTGCACTTCTTGGTTTTGAACATGTTAGAATTGATATAAAAGACATTTTTTTAACAAAACCAGCGTTTCCGACAAATAACAAAGATACTTTGTTAGGATCAGTGAGCATATCCCTGAGGAGGTAACATTTTTCTATACAGTTCGTTACGATGATTGTCGCTTGGATGTTTTTTGGGAATTACCTACAGTATCCAAATGAAAATTTGCGCGATTGTGTTTTCTGATATTGCAAATCGATTGAAAATATTTTTAACATTGTACAACTTGTGGTTATACCAGAAGTAGGCACTAATTTCGTTATTTCAAATAGAACACTCTGTATATTTTTAGGAATTTAGAATCGTCTTTCAATGGCAAGTGCAGTGATGTAGTACTATAGGGTCCCATCATTAATATTTCAGTAATTGATTTAAAAAAATTTAACCTTACCTTGGACGAATGCCACCGCGAAAACAATTCGAAGCAAACGTTCTTTCTTAGGATTTATTGCCGGAATAACTAGGACTACTGAACACTAGCATTTATCAGTATACAGGGTGATTGAAAATATAAGAAGACTATGAACGCCACTTTACACTTTACAGTGCTAAGCAAGGTAGATTAAATACGATAACTAATAACTAATGACTAGCAGTCGATTCTTTTCAACTCGCTGTATTTCAACAATGGTATGTAGATTTTTCGCCTCGTGGATTATGGACTTACAACCATGGCATTTCAGTATTACAAAGCTTCGTTTTACAAGGAAAATTTGAAAAATAAACCTTATACTCTAATATTCTAATTCAAAATTTACGGATTGAAATCTCAGCAGAGTTAATTTTCTTTATAAATATAACCCATTTGGTAACATAATAATTGCAGTTTTGTAGTTATCGCAAGAGGCTTTGTGAAAATAGTTTTCCAATAAAACAAACAAAGACTTTTGAAAATTTCAGATTTCAGACCATTTACTCTTTTTAAACTGCAAAATATAAATTAAGTAATTGTTTGTATTTACAATTTAAGGTACAGGGTGTTAATAAACGAACTAGCAGTAGTCATTTATGTTCGTGAAAGATATCTTAGTTCAAAATTGTGCGCATGCTGAAATAACTTAATTTTTATTAATAAATTAGTAGGTAATATTATGTTTTAAAGCCAGTATTTTATTTCTAATACAGTTTGATTTGATAGGTTTCCCTCTGACTCCGTCAACCCAATACTCTTTCCCCTGAACAAAAAGGTTTTAACTAAAATATTTGCACTTTTGTTGTTCTCGTGTGTGAGAAGTTCTTGTACAAAAAATTGTTTATTAGGACATTTAACTACATCCAGGTAATTTAAAAAATCTTCTGCTGCTGCTTGGAAATAAGTGCGACCGACATAAAGCCACCCTTTGCTCTTGGTAGCTTTTGAAGTTTTATTAACCGACTTCGTGGTAACTTTAATTACTGTAATTTTTCATACTTTTATCAGCAAATTTGAAAGTTATTAAAACATTTGTATGTATGACACAACAAAAATTTAATTAGTGTCTAATATATGTATGTATAAATATAAAGGCTATTTTTAGTTGGATTTTCTATTTCTACATCGAATTTTTGGCGTTTTCAGTGTTTAAATGGCCAGGATTTAATATATTGCAAACATTAAAAAAATACTATAGTTTTGCTATAGACCCTATGAAACACCTATCATCATTCCAGTGGTTTATCAATAAAACGCTTCATGAATTTTACTAGTTCAAAATGCGAATATAGTTTAAACATTAAATAAGTAGGTGATAAATGGACGAACTATTTTAAAACTTCAGTATAAAAATGACTAAATAGTTTCTGGATATGGAAAGAAGAATTACCGGAAAATTCTAAAATGCTATAAGAAAAATCATTGAAAAGGTCCAAGATCTTGGTAACAATTTTTAAACAACATTCTGGAGCATAAAAAGGAATTATAGGTGGTTCTAAGATGTTGCAATAGAAGTTCGTCAAACATTCTGGAGTGTTAAAAATATAACGACTAGAAAGTTCTAGATTTTTGCGAGAAGAATTGCCGGATGTTGTAAAACATTAGAAAAACCACAAAATTTGAGAAAGAAATCAAAAAAAGAAGTTGCTGACTAATACGATTTCTATCAGGAAATTTGGAAAACTAACAAATAGCATTAAAAGAGAGATCTGTTGAGTAGCTGCATGATCTCGATATTTTGGCAGACGATGTAAGAAGCGAAATAGAAGAAGATTTTGCTTCAAAAATAAGTTAAACCGCCGACGTTTATAAAAAACAGCTTGAATTTATAACAAAAGTAGAAAATTCTTCACAAACATTCCCTTCAGAAGGAAAAAGGGGCACTTCCGACTTATAAAGTGAATGAAGATGAGATCAATACGTTAGCATTTAGATTTAGAGGAAGCGTATCACACGCAACTGAAGAATCGTCTAAAACCAAAAGCGAAAACCTGTAATAATTCCATGCAGACATGATACCTTGGATCTACTCATTTATTCCATGGCGCCGGAACTGACGTCATTGTCGCACGCAACAGATGTTGAAGTTGGTGGGGCCAAAGACCCTGATAGATGCATTAGTATATGCACTGGAATAGGAAGCTGTAAAATAAGCACAGGGTGAAGAACCATTTGGGAAGAAGTTACTTCAAGTCCGAAAAAGCTGAAGGGACATTGGGCTTAGTTGTATTATATAATAATAGAAAATAATCTTCTTAAACTTGTCTTGGCGAATTCGAAATGTATAGAGAAGGGTGTTGGAAGTACGGCCGAAATACCATGGGTACTTTTCTGATGTGCATAAGACATTACTAATGGTGAGTCGACCATTTTACTAGGTAAACTGTACAAGAGACGTAAAGGTATTATAAATGTGTGCTACAACCACCGGCGTATCCAGCTCATGCGTCTGGGGGGGGGGGGGTAATCCATCGGCTAGGATACTAGATAATAGCAACTTTAAGGAGTATAAGGACAAAAATTAAACAACGCTTAGTAGTGCAGGGGCCTGGGGTATGCGTGTTGGAAAGTGTGCGTCTACGGATTTTCTCTTCGAATTATGTTTACAAGGTTGTTAGATATGCTTTTTATCTTGGTCACATGAACTGCAGCCCGTCAGTTTTTTTCAAAATGGCCGCCAAACATATATCTACCCGCGTTTTAATACATTATGGTAAAGTAAAAAAAGGTAATTTATGTCGAATACTATCATGTTTGGTATCAAATTAAAACTCTAGGTATTGCCAATTACTTTAGCGTGCTAGTTATGTAATAGGTTAATTATATTTTCTACTTATTAAGCCTGTAAACCAATGTAGCATGTGCCCATTTTAAATCGTGACCCGTTACTGGCTCTGAATATGCAACCCATATTACATTACAGGTATACATCTATACATGTAATGTAATATTGGTTGCATATTCAGTGCCAGTAAGGGGCCACGATTTAAAATGGGCACACCGTATATGCAAATCAATTTACATAACTAACACGCGAAAGTAATTGGCAGTACCTAGAGTTTTAATTTGATGCCAAACATGATAGTATTCGACATAAATTACCTTTTTTTACTTTACCATAATGCATTAAAACGGGTAGCTATATGTTTGGCGGCCATTTTGAAAAAAACTGACGGCCTGCAGATCATGTGACCAAGATAAAAAGCATCTCTAACAACCTTGTAAACATAATCCGAAGAGAAAATCCGTAGACGCACACTTTCCAACGCGCATACCCCACTGGCCCCTAGACTATAGGTAATTACTAAAATTAAATTACTTGCTAGTATTTAGTATTTATTGGTTTACAAAACAAACAAAAAGTAAACAAATCAATCCTAAAATCTAAGTTCTATTTTTTCTTAATAAAAATACAAAAAAGACGTTTTTTACAACACAAAGTCTAATTTTCTGTTTTTTGAAAATACAAAACGGTTTATTATAGACTCCGTCTTTACTGTAATATTGTGATGGATGTGTAGCAATGCTAAACCAACAAGTCGGTCTTGCCCCATATAGTACTTCTTAACCATGTGAGTAGGCGCCGTAATGCCGAGAATGTTCTTTCAGGAATAGCGTTACTGCTAGGTAGTGTTAAACCTATTTGTAACAGGGATTTTATTCGGGGCAATATATTTTTATCGCAGTTTTGATATGGCAACGTGGCAGACGGCCGACCTCTTTTTAATAATTTTAGGCTCTGACAATAACCGCGTCATAATATTTCGTTATTATTTATCTAAATCATAAAGTAAAAAGTAACCCTCTCCATGTGATTTATTTTTCGTTAATTCCATCGAATCTGGGGGGGGGGTAATTACCCCCATTACCCCCCCCCTCCTTGTATACGCCGGTGGCTACAACGGAATTATTAGCTTTTTTTCCAAAATTCCAATTTTCAGCTCGCTACTGAATTCCGAATTGGGAAATAGGTGAAAAACTTTAAATTTTATTTTATTTTATGTTTAGTATGATCAGAAAGTCTTTGCAATGCGGTTGCTGTGGAATAAAAAGTCATCTCTGAATTTGACATCTTTCAAAAGTGAACAGATTGAACGGAACTAAAAATGTTCCAAAAAGATATTTCGTTGTAATTTTTGTTGAAAATCTCAACTAAACTTTGTTTACTTATAAAAATGTTGTTTTTTTCCTTAAAAATTTGCTTTTATTAGAAGTTTGGGAAATGGCAAGTAACGTAAAAATAATATATACAGTGTGTCCCAGATCGAGTGGGATTGCATGGGTAACTTTCTTATTATTGAAGATGGAGATTTGGTTAAATTGGCAATGTTTTGCAGTTTTATATGCTGATTTAAAATCTGTTTGAAAAAGTTCAAAATGTCGATCCCGTCAGAAGTTATTTAAAGAAAACTGAAAACTGTCATTTTCTTGTATGTCAAATATCTTCGTAAGTATAAGAGATATGAAAAAAAGTTTCATATGAAAGTCACTGTTTTCGATAAAACCAATTTAAAATTGATGTCGAGCAAAAATTCAAGATGGCTGCTTTTGAGGTACTCGTATCAACTTCCTTAAGTTAAATGGACGCCATATTGGATTTTTTGGTTACTGAATAGAATTTTTTATTCTCTTTTCAACGATGTAAGATAACGTATGATTGAATAAAAAATACCAGTAAAATTAATTGTTTTTACATTTTAATCAAGTAGGCTTACATGGATTCAAACAAAATTAAGTGAAATTTATTTTAGAAAACATTTGTATGTAATTTCTATAATACTTAGTAACATGTTAATTCAGTACTAAGTACTAAGTACTTGAACCACAAAAAACATCGTGACATTACTTTTTAAATGTATAATCAAGTAGGTAAGTAGCTATGATGAAAAACAATAACAAAGTTTATCACAATCTGTCAAAAAGCAGGTACTTAAGCTAATTTTGTTTGGATCCATGGAAGCCTACTTGATTAAAATGTAAAAACAATTAATTTTACTGGTATTTTTTTATTCAATAATAAGTTATCTTACATCGTTGAAAAGAGAATAAAAAATTCTATTCAGTAACCAAAAAATCCAATATGTCGTCCATTTAACTTAAGGAAGTTGATACGAGTACCTCAAAAGCAGCCATCTTGAATTTTTGTTCGACATCAGTTTTAAATTGGTCTTATCGAAAACAGTAACTTTCGTATGAAACTTTTTTTCGTATCTCTTATACTTACGAAAATATTTGACATACAAGAAAATGACAGTTTTTAGTTTTTTTTAAATAACTTCTGGCGGGTTCGACATTTTGAACTTTTTCAAACAGATTTTAAATCAGCATATAAAACTACAAGACATTGCCAATTTAACCAAATCTCCATCTTCAATAATAAGAAAGTTACCCATGCAATCCCACTCGATCTGGGACACCCTGTATAAGTGGCTATACATCCCATTTGGGATTGCAGCCGCTCATTTGAGCTCGAAAAAAAACTCCTTTAATGTGGTGAGTTACTCCACGTTCTTTACTTCATCGTCTAGTCTAACTTATTGCTTGTCTTAGCTTCTTCTGTTATCTTCCTCCAGGTGTTCCGGTCCTGTATCTTCTCCCTCCATTTATGAATTCTCAGACTTATTATGTTACCATCTCTATATGTGGATAGCTGTTTTTTCATCTCTTCTTCATATTGTTTATTCCTCTCTTTGATCTCCTCAATTTTCCATTTTTTCCTCTTTGCGGATGTTTTCCTTTTATCAATCATTCTTAGCTTCACCTTGGTTATTACTAGGAAGTGGTCTGTGTCCCCTTCCGCCCCCCTATATGATCTGACATCATGGATTATTTTTTGCCTCTTCTTGGATATCAGTACATGATCGATCTGATTTCCTGTATTTCTTCCTGGGACCATCCATGTGATTTTATGCTCCATTTTATGTTTGAATTTGGTACTGGCTATTATCATATCCATTTCAGTTGCTAAGTTGCCCATCCTTGTTCCATTATCGTTCGTTTTTTCATGCACTGTTTCCTTCCCAGCTATTAGTCTCATGTACTCTTCCTTCCCTACTTTGGCATTGAAATCTCCAAGTATTACAAGGTATCATGTTTTGGTACTTTGTCACAGGTTTTCTCTAGCTCTTCATAGAATTCGTCCTTCTCTGTTTCTTCTGCTGTCTCTGTTGGGGCGTACACGTTTATGATAGTGATGTTGGCTACTTGATTTCTTATTCTTAGGTAAGCGATCCTTCCATTTACTCTCCTAAATTCTAATATGCTTGTTTGCATATTATTATCCACCATGAAACCTATTCCTTTACTGCCTTGTTTATTTTCCCCTCCGTAGTACAGAGTGTAATTTTGCTTATCAATTCTGCCCTCCCCTTTCCACCTTACTTCCTGGATTGCTAGTATTTCTATATTATAATTCTTCATTTCTTTGGCAATTTCTTCCATTTTTCCGGGTACTAGCATGGTTCTTATATTCCACGATCCTATTCTTACTACATATCTATCTTTATTTTTGTTTTTTATTTTTCCGTATATCATTTTCCATTTCATTGCCTTATCATTGTCTTTCGTTCCGTCCCGCTTGCCTTCTCTTATTGGTTTTTTCTGCTCGTTTTTGTGATTTTCCGGAGTTGCTGATTCTGTTCTTCATTTCCAGGTGATCTTTCGCTTACTGTACGCTTATTATCTTTTTGCACAGTTGCTTCTTCAAGTTCTTCCAATTTATATGCATCTCCATTTACCACCAGTTTGTTGTGTATGAGGAGGGCTTTATGTCCTTTTTGCCTTGCTTCTTTCAGGTGTGGTATTAGGGGTAATAGAAGTAAATAATTTCAGAGATGACATGTAATTTCCACAGCAACCGCGAGCGAGGTAAAGACTTTCTGATCATACTATATTTTTTGTTAATACATATCTCGTCCCATATTAAATATACAAATTACTCAATAATTGAAATGATTCACCTTGTAAATTCAATTATTATAGTTACTCATAGCTCTAACATTATTTAAAAATAGTGAAATTATTCCGTTTGGAATCAGTTTCATCTAAGTAATAATTTTCCGTTAAAACATTCGCATAAATTAAAAAAAAAATGTAAAAAAACAAGAGATTGCTCATTGTATAAACAAAACTTACCAAATTATTTATTTATTGTTTTATTAATAACTTTAATTATTATTTATATATACACATCTGATAAAGTATGTATATTTGAGTATCTAATCTAATGGCAAAGTGCCTCCTTCTTAAGATGCATCATAACGTTTGTGTTTTTATTAATAGAATACCTTGTCGCTTATTAGGTGTTCACCATAACGCTGTTTTGGTTCATAAGGTACCTAAAATAGATGGATATTAAAATGTATTAAAACTCTCATATTTGTAAGTTTACCCTTGCATAGTCATATATGTAATTATTTTTATGTGGTGTGCTTGCCAACATATCAGGTGGAACCTGTAATGTACACAAATAATTTTTATAGTGATAGTATGTACTTAAATAAATAATTTGCTTTTACACATACCGATAGAAGATCGTAGTGGTGGTAGTCGTCTTCTATGAGGACAGAACGAACAAAATCGTTAACCTTCCGTTCGGAAATTTCTTTTCGCCTTTTTCGACGTTGTATTTGTGGACGTCGTTTAATGCACTTTAATACCAGCAGTAAACAAACTGCCGATGTTAGTAAGAAAGCAATTGAAAAACTACCGAAAAATGCAAGAGTAACGAGCCCTACGTCATACATTTTGTTTTTAAACACACTAATGTAGTACAGTCATAATTTATGTTTTCCATATTAGTTTATTTTTATTGAAGTGCCTATCTCCAGATTGTGACTGTCGCAATCAATCTTAAATATTTTATTGGCGATAACAGAAACTTATCTTTTGATAAGGTAGTGCATTACATTAAATTTTTAGAAAAAAATACAGAAAACTGTGCAAAATAATATTATCGAACAAAAATACATGGACAAGATAATGAATGATGTCTTTTATAGCCAGGATAAAGTAACATTGAAAAACTGCTACATTATTAGATAAATAATTGATAATTATCTCTTATTTACCAGAATAACAGGTTTTCTGACAAGTAAATTAACACTAACACGGTATAGTGTATTTTGTGTCAGTGCAGAAAAACGTGTATTTCTTTTCAATAAGCAGGAGATTTTTAAAATTTTTTTAACAATCGTGAGAAATCAATCATGTAAAAGTTTGCAACGTTAAAAATTGTCATACCTGCAAATAAAAAAAATTATAAAAATATAAACATATTTCACTTCAGATTTCAAATTATAATACTTTATGTCGACTGAAATGAATACACTATAAATAATAATAATTATTAAAATTACAACGCGATAAAGGTTTGGAAAGATACAATTATTACATTAAGCACAAAATTCTGCAAAAGGGTTGAATTTAAAAGTACCTACCTACCCTCTACTTTTTATTATATGTAAGTAAGATAATCATATTGGCGATAAATACACAGACCATATAACACAATCACGATAGGAATTTACACATGTTTCCTTAATAAATATCTGTCATCTGTCACAGAAAAAGAGATTTTTTTCGTTTTATGGCAACAATTTTTTAATCGTACCTCGTATATCCAATTTGTTTGCACCACTGAATTCCTCATAAAAAAGCTGTTTATTTATTAACAGTCTCTCTATCTTTACAAATAAACAATTACCCACATAACGTTCAGGAAATAGGGCACCCTGTATAGAAATGTTGTCTCTAGTTATATTATCTACAAATTAAAAACATATTTTCCATTATACAGTATGTTCTGTTTTCACGGAATAATATACAATATACGAGGCAGAGTCAAATGAAAACCTTAGAAACGTTATTAAATAAAATTTATTAAAGCAATATCAAAACAAGTATGTCATTTTTTGACGTATTCTCCATCGCGTTCTATGCACGTCCTTCGTCGTTTTGGAAGTGCTTGAATACCCGGAGAAAAAAAAATTTATGGTCCTGTGCCCAGCGCCTGAATCACTTCATCATTCGTATGAAATTTCTTCACACCCAATGCCTCTTTAAGCGGATCAAAAAATTATAATCGCTCGGCGCAAGATCAGCGGAATAAGGAGGATATGGTAGACACTCAAACTTCAAATCTTTGATGGGTGTCACCGTTTATTGTGCAGTATGTAGTTGTGTATGTGTGTTGTGCTGTATAAGATTATCAGTACTCAGAAATCCGCGCCTTTTGGTTCTGATAGCAGGCTTAAGACGGTTTTTTAAAAGTTCTGAGTATGTGCCACTAGTAATAGCTTGACCAGGCCGGTGAGCATCAACTACAGAAATCACCATGTTTTTGAACTTGTTGCTCCATTCATACACTTGCTGGAGTGACAAACATGAGTTTCCATATTGCAGTGTCATTTTATGATGGATACCTACGGGTTTCGCCCCTTCACTATGCAAGAAACGAATAACAGAACGCTTTTCTTCTCTGGTGCACTGCTGTAGAGGGGTTTCCATTTTTAAACTGTCGCTGTAACTTGTAACAACATTTTCAATTATTGCTAGAATACATCATTAACAAGGCCTTCTATATATAGGCCCGACACTCCGATTCGGAGTATAGGTCGCTCTTTACATGAGTTCTTTTGATCCGTTGTTTGTCGCGGGGGATCGGTCCGCTTGTTTCTTGTTTTAGTTTCCTTAATTAATTAATTAATTAAGGGTGTTGTGTGTCTTTGCTTCATTTGTTAATTTGTTCCATGTTTTCCTGTCCAAGACTTTTCTTCTCCAGTTTTCGATTCCTATGGTTCTGATGTCTTCAATTACCTGGTCTTACCATCTGGTCTTTGGTCTTCCTGTTGATCGGGTTTCCATGGGTTTCCAGTTTGTTACTTTTCTTGTGATAGCATCGGGGGCTCTTCTCTGGATATGTCCGAACCACTTTAACCTTTGGACTTTTACATGCTTGACAATATCTTCTCCGTCTATTAGGTTTCTGATTTCATGATTCATAAGTGGTGCAGATTCTGCTTGGACTTGTTTTGAACCAAATATTTTCCTTGAGATTTTTCTTTCTAGCACCCTTAGCTTTTCTCCATCTTTTTCTGTAATACACATAGTCTCTGCACCGTATGTTATAACTGGTCTAATTGCCGCTTTATAGATTTTTATTTTAGTTTCTTTGCTAAGGTGTTTGGTTTTGGTATTTTCAGTATGCTCTATTTCCTGCTTTCGTTCTTTCGTTTATCTCTGAGCTTCTATCGTTTTTGTCGTTTACAGTTACTCCTAGATATTTAAAATATTTCATTCTCTGCAACCTATAATTATTTATCTTTACTTCTGTTTTATTATTTGATTTTCTTGCACATACGAGGTATTTTGTTTTTTCTTCATTGATTTTCAGACCTCTCTCTTCAGCTTCTTTAGCTAGTTTTAAGAAGGTTTTTTTCAGGTTTCGCTCGTCTTTTGATACTAACGCTATATCGTCAGCGTATCCTATCACTTGTACCGAGTTTTGTATGATTAACTTATCAAGATCTACTTTCTTTATCGCTCCACCTAGGGTAATATTGAAGAGGGTTGTAGATAAGCTGTCAACAAGGCCTTCTACCTACATCCCAAAAATAATGCATCTGCCAACTTGTAAGGCAGGAATTTGTAGGTTAATTTTTTATGTCTCTTTTAAGGTTTTCATTTGACTCTGCCTCGTACTTTGTTATTTCAAAAAATTTATTTTAGAACGAAAACATATGATATAAATAATTGATGTCTAAAATCAACAATTTTTGAGTTTGAGTAAAAATGTCTTCAGATTCAGATGCTCGTAAAAATCGATGTTATTCCTTAACCAGAAAAGGTGGAAGTTTGAAATTTGGCAAGCTGTATGACCTTATGCTAGGGACACTTTATGCACAAATTTGTACCGAGTGTTTTATTTGCCGGGTCATATTTTGAGAAATTGAGGGGTTATAGCTTTATTATTCTGAATATGCTATGTTTTGATATAGGCTTAAGTAGAATTAAATTTTCTTTTCAGTAATCTAAAGTTAAACATTTCCTAGGTTAAAATTAAAAGAGTTGACCATGGAATATACTCCAAACAATTTTATAGAAATACAATATCTACTCAATAAATCTATAGAAAAAAATGGACGGGCATGGACAACAAAACCTTCCTTTTTGGATTATTATTCCCTTAGAGAGGTGGTTTCCTTGTAGTCCTTTTACTGCGGCCAATAAGGCATATTGTACCCTCCAGATCAATGTGAAATTTAAAGGATACCTGTGTTTTTAGTGAAGCCCAGAATTTTCCGCTACATCTTATTCGGTCAGTTTTTCAGTCCCAAGTATGCTACGCCTCCTACCGACAAAACTGCCGGAGTGGCACAGTAGATGGAGAAGATTTTCTTTCTTCTCTCCACACCCTCTACACGTTGGTTCTTCTCTGATTCCCATTGTGTATATTAGATGTCTATTTAGTTGACAGTGGCCCGTAATTACAGCCGACAATAGTCTGACATTTTCCTTACTCATACTGAGTAAGTTAACCATTAATTTCTTCGAAGGGCCCTCTAGATAGACTTTTGATTGCCTTTGTCCAGGGGGTTCCTTCCAGTGTGAGTAGTGCCATTGCTTAAGCAACGTCTTGACCTCCTGATTTATAACTTCAGATGATATTTTACAGGATGGTTCCCGGTCCTATAAAAGGTTTATTTCTTCTGTTTTTTTGCTAGACGGTTGGCTTCCTGGTTTCTTGTTAGTTTTGAGTGCCCAAGTACCGATACTAGTTTCACTGTATTGCTTGTCCCGAGTTCATTGACACTGTCCACTACTAACCTCGCAGGTTCGTAACGCCCTCTCAGGACAGCTTGATTATCGCTATAAAGATTCCCTTACTATTGTAGTTTCTCTGTAGTAGTCCAGTCCTGCGCACAAGTTAATATGGCATAAATTTCTGCTTGAAATATCGAGACATTAGTCCCGAGATTAACAGATATTCTGCATCTCGGTGCGTATATTCCAGCCCCAGTCCCTCGTGGAAGTTTTGGAGCCATCTGTATAAATTGCCAGTCTGTTAAACTCCACCGGTTTTGCTTACGTAGCCCTAGTAGGAATTATAATTTCAAAGATTCTGCTGGTGTACGTCTTTTTAATCCTGTCTGGCACCATGCTAAGTGTAGGGTGTTTATCGATTTCATTTAGGATGGCAAGATGCCCTTTCCTATTTTTAACCTTAGGAGAGTTTAATTTAAGCCTGTATGTTCCACTTAATGCCCTCGATTCTGCCATCAGATGAAGAGGGGGCAGATCCAGCAAGGTTTTCAAGGCGCTGTTGAAGTTGATGACATCTCCTCTGTAATTCTGGTCACCACTAAACTACGTATACTATTATGAGTAATATACATCCAATAGATCATTTTGGGAGATAACCTCAAGTTACTTCCGAGCATACGTCTTCAAGTCCATAGGGCTTTAGTAGCTTTGTTCGTTATCCTCTTCAAATGGGATTTAAAGGTTAATTTGCTTTCCAGAATGACTCCCAGATATTTTACATCATTCTTAACCTTTTATGGAGTATCGTAGAGATGTAATTCTTTTAAGCCATACGGCTTTCTTTTCCTCCATCCCCGTGTGGCTTCCACTCTCACAGTTTGGTCATTTAATGAAGCATATATTTCTCTACATTCAAGCATGTTGGTGATCCATCTACATGCAGTAGGATATTGCTATGTAAAGCCTCGCGTTGGGTCGTCAATTAATGCTATGACGGGATACCACTTTGTGGCGCTAATAAATGCTTTTATGGGATTACAATTTGAAAAAAAATACTCACCCTGACAGAATCTTTATTACTTTTGCTTTTATTTTATGCTCCGGTTAAACTCAGTATCTCTTAGGCGTTGATAGAAATAGAATCTAATTTAATGTTACTAAAAATCACTCATGTTTGTTAAGTTCTTATTTAATGTTCTCACTTTTCAAGCATCACTTTCGGACTTCTTCCAATTGGGTGAAATATGCATCACATTCCAAATTCTTCCAATTAAACTTTGTTACGATTTTTTTGGATTCCCAAATTAATCGTATCAATTTTTTCGATCATTTGCCAATGTTGTGAGCGTGAAGAATGTTTTTTGTTGTGTGTTTGTGTTTGTTTAATTTAAATTCCTTAATTTGTTTTCAAAATTTCATATTTTTATTAATTCTTTCTTTTAAAAATTACCATAACTTAAATTGTTTTCATTTAGAATGCTTTCCTACTTATTATGCAGCTTGAATTGCATAGGTGTCATCCTGGTTATTAATGTACTGAACCTGCGCAGTAGTTGACTGTCGGAGGTGTTGTGGATTTTTGAGACGAATTAGTTCTCTCTGGCGATAGAATTCCTGCAGATCGCACACGTGAATTTTGTGGAAAGTTGTAATTTTAGTACGTTTCATTTTTAATGATCGTAATTTATTTAATTGATCCGATGTTCGGAATTGGTGACTGTTATGTCTAATTAACAGTTTTTTTCCGCACTTTTAGTGGTGAGTTACCTTTTTAGTAAATTTCTTTAATCTCCATTTTTCTGATTTCATTTGGAATTTTCAGCTCCTAATTGCACCTATATTCAATTTGATGGTGTTAATTAGAAATATTTTTTCCTTCTGGAAGAGCTTTGTGTATTTTCCTGGATGGAATATTTTAATTTCCTTTGGAAATTAACTTTTTGGTAAATTTCGTTACACGTGGAGGGAAGCCATTTTCCTATGCCGTTTAGATGTCATATCGGATGAACCACACATTTTTTTTCCAGTTTAATTCAAGTGTTGCTGAATTCCAGATTTCTTATGATTCTTAATCAAGGAAGCTTAAGATAAGTGTTATTAATATTGTTTTGAATTTGATAAAATTTTACTTATTATTCAATTTAAATACCGCACAGGTGTGTGTACACCTGTTCGTTTTTGTAAAATTCACTGCTTAGATAAATTGTGTATTTTGTCATGGTAATTCAATTCAATCATGAATTAGCTTTTTGATTTATCTTTTATAAATTTTTGCTACTTAATATTTTTCTAATTCATGAATGAATTATTAATATTTTTTTATATTTAACTTTAACATTGTATTTTTAAGTACATTTAATTTTTGTGTGGTAATTTGACAAGTCTTAATCCATGTTCTAGTCAATCTTTAATTAGTGTTTGTTGTAATTAATTTTAAACCCTGGCCTTTTGCGCCGAAAGTACGAGTACCGTAAAATAAAGCGTCACCTATTTAATGATGGCTTTTATTATTGTTTAATATGTTTTTTTGGTAACAACTTCTAATCTTCTTTTTTATATTTTAATATTCAAATATTGTAATCAATTAAAATATTTTTAAATGATAATTATTCTATATTTTCACCATTAATATCTTTTATAATTAATTTCATTTAAATAATCTTCCTTTAATTAATTCAACGCTTTTCTTTTACACACTTTGAAATATCTGTTTTTTAGAATTTTTCATCTGTTATTGAGGGCGTAGAATCCAAAATCCCTGTTTAATATTTCTAGAAAGAAATAAGACGCAATCTTCACCATTTTCCATATAAAGATTTCCAAATTAGGAATTTACTTTAAAGAATCATCGCAAAAATTAACGATGTGAAAAATACATCGTGAATCTTCAAAGTCAAGTTGAACAGTTCCTCAAAATCAAACTTCGCGCAGCGAAACGGAAAATTTACAAACTCACATAAGTTAAAGTGCAGCAACGATAAAATAATCGAAAGGCACGCATTCGAAGAACTTTTGGTTTTTAAGGAAATAAAATTTAAATAAATTTGAAATAACTCCAACCAGATATAAACCCAACTACCAATTGTAGTAATATTAATTCAACATACAGGAATAACAAAATGAAAATAACTAAGATAAAGAATAAAAAAATAGGTAGCATTTAAATTACTGAAATTATTCAATTAATATTAACAATAGTATATTGTGTTATTAGGAGTAAAAGTGTCATTTTGTGTGCCGAGCATCACGTTTGAACGACGAGCGCTAGCGAGTCGGACTATTCATGCGAGGCACACAAAATCACTTTTACTCCGAATAACACATGTTATTTTTTCTTCAAACGTATAAATTAAAAGCAATTCAGCAAGAAAATTTAAAAAAAGTCAAAAATGAACGTCATACCAGCTGTCATTGCTACGGGTTGCTTTGTTATAAAAAATAAAAATTACGAGTTGCCATTGGTTCATTTTATGTCACTTTTACTCCCGGAGTAAAAGTGAATGTTTAATTGTGTGTATCCAAGGACACAAAGTCGTGTTTTTATGACGTTTGAAGAAAAACATTATTAATTAATCTATCGCACATAAGATCTGAGTAGCGCGCCGCTAGATTAATAAATCTCCACAAACACAACTAGTGTTTTTAATCCAATCAAAATTGACAATCACAACTAATCAAAAACTACAGTAATTCAACACTGAGAAGAAATAGAAATCAATAGAAAATCAGGATTGCGATATAGAAAAACATCTACAAAACAATCACAGAAGAAGGATTAAAAGGATACTGGTTGAATTAAGGATAACAGGTAAACCCAGGATCGGTTTAACTATGAAAATGTTTTCAAATCACAGAAACATAAAGATAATATGCAAAAATAAGCAAAATATCGCGGTAATCAAGACTAACACAATAATATGAGGGAAATTACCCTTTAACATAAAGGAAACATAGGGCTAAATAAACTATAACTAATGATAGTTATAAAAAATGAGTTGAAAAATAAATGAATTAAATAACAATTCACAAAAAATTGTTACAAACGGACCTTGTGGCTAACCACACTGTGCGATAGAAGGCTAATAGAAACTTACAAAATTCTAAATGGATATTACTCGGTTGATATTGACTTATTTGCGATTAACTTTTATTATTATTATTATTATTATCCTACATATCAGAGTGTTTTTAGTGTGGAATAGTTTAAACTGTAATATTGTGACTTGTTCATCAGTTGCTGCGTTTAAAAATGCCTATCATAGTTCAGTTTACTTGTTAGTTTTTTTGTTTTTTCTCTTTTTTGTATTCAAGGGATATTTCTGAAATTGTTTCATTTTTATTTAACTGTATGTATATTTTTCTATTTTGTTTTATGTCACGGATTATCTTGCATTTCAGTCAATCGGCTATGCCACCTACTGTATTTCTTTAATAATAATAATAATAATAATAATAATAATAATAATAATAATAATAATAATAATAATAAATAATACCCTCTGGGGTACCTTCCGACCCCCCAGAGTACATAGGATTGCCGTGGCATGAGGCACTACCACGGTCGACTTTTATCCTTCATTACTCGTGGGACAAATATGAGTGATAATAATAATATTAATAATCATTACACAAGACAAACCAAACGCCGCCTTTCTGAAGCTCGGCGACAAAACCAAA
Organism: Melanotus villosus; assembly: GCA_963082815.1. NCBI lineage: Eukaryota > Metazoa > Arthropoda > Insecta > Coleoptera > Elateridae > Melanotus > Melanotus villosus. The sequence goes on along the minus strand of OY720421.1, from coordinate 49,087,507 downwards.
GCAACTATAATAACCAGCAAACCAACCCTCACCAACCCACTTCGGATGCTTTGCCAGCAGAACAGCCGGCAACCACCAAAGCTGGGAAAGCAAGGCAACGCATGACTTGGAATAATGCAATGAACAGACACGTCATGTGGTGCTATTACCTATCTACAAAACTGGAAACCGTATCCCTTCATAGACCAGAACTACTCCAATTGTTTTTAGAAAAATTTCCTACGTATACCAATGTAACACAACAACGGCTAGTTGATCAAAAAAGGGTCATCATTAACAATAATCGATTAACAAGATTAGAAACAGAACAAATTAAAAAACAAGTAGCTGAACACCTAGCTGCTACAGAACAAGTGAGTGACAACGGCAATAACGAAACTAACCAGAACATTATTGTAGACACCAACCAAGGAACCTCTCAAACAGAAGAAGACACAGTAAATTTTGTACCTCCACCATCACCACCATCGCCATCTCAAGGTGTTAATACGCTAGAATCAGACAAAAAATCACAAATGCGATTCACCTTTGAGGAAAATCTTTTAAAATGGAAGGGAACAAATCCAACAAAGAGAAATTCACTCCCTAAATTACACTACAATAAGAATATAAATACTAACATTCAACTGATGAACGACATGCTTATGGAATATATAGAAACCTCTAACAACCTTGTAGACACTCAAACACTCATATACTGTGCAGCAGCAACAATTATCGCCCATAATAAACAAAATCAAACAACAGAACGTAACAACAGATCTGAAAAGAAGAAGCCTGCATGGCAAAATAGAATAGAAAAGAAAGTTGAATCGCTTAGAGCTAACATAGGAAGATTAACACAATACATCTTGGGAAATCGATCGGAAAATCTTCTTAGAAAAATACAAAAACTAAAAATAGACAAAGAAACACACATACAGGCTCTAGATAATTATAAACAGCAATTATCCGTTCAGACTGCACGTCTACGGAGGTATAAAAAATCAAATAAAAGGAAAATAGAAAACAAAATGTTCCAAAATAATGAAAAGAAATTTTATAAGACCATTAGCAAACAAGATGAGATAAACATCCAACCACCAACCAAAGAAGAGGTCACCAGGTTCTGGCAGAATATATGGTCCCAACCAGTCAGACATACAGAAAACACAACATGGTACGAGAAAGAAAAACAAAGACATATAAACATTCCTCTCCAAACAAATTACATCATACAAGAAACAGACCTTACAAGGGCAATAAACAGAACTCATAACTGGAAAGCAGCAGGGACCGATTACATTCAAAACTACTGGTACAAAAAGTTCACCTCTACACACAAAACCCTTACAGAACAAATCAATTCAATTATTCAAAATCCTGAAACATGCCCAGAGTACCTCACAGAGGGAAAAACATACATAGTACCGAAAAACCAAAATACTAAGAACCCTGCGAATTACAGGCCCATCACTTGCCTCCAGACCCTCTATAAAATCATTACTGCGACCATCACACAGAAAATAGACGCACATCTTACTAACAATTTCATCCTCACCGAACAGCAGAAAGGATGTAAACGCAACAGCCGAGGATGCAAGGAACAGCTTATAATCGATAGTGTTATCATGAAGCAGATCCAAAAAGAACAAAGAAATGCTCACACTTGCTATATCGATTATAAGAAAGCTTTCGACTCAGTACCGCATAGCTGGCTTGTAACAGTCCTAGATCTATACCGAATTCATCCAGTAATTCGAACTTTCCTTGCCCATTTAATGTCGAAATGGAGAACAAGTATTCACCTGACTACTAGCACTGAAGATATACAGACAGAACATATCAAGATCAATCGTGGCATATTCCAGGGAGACTCACTGAGTGCCCTTTGGTTCTGTATGTGTTTGAACCCTCTGTCCAATACATTGAATAACTCCAAATATGGAATTAACATCAAGTATCAAAAAAGAAATGAATATAAGATCAACCATCTCCTCTACATGGATGACATCAAACTATATGCCCCAACTACTGAGCAAATGTCATCTTTACTTCGAACAACGGAAGAAGTAAGCCAAGATATAGGAATGGAATTCGGAATGGACAAGTGCAAAATCCTTCATATAGAAAGAGGTAAATGGGTCCTTAGTGGTACTGAAGAAAAACTCAACGAGCAAATTTTAGATAACATGCAGCAGACAGAAACATACAAATACTTAGGTTTCCAACAAAATACACGAATAGATCATGCATACATCAAACAACAATTAAAATATAAATATAGAACCAGATTAACAGCTATAGCTCAGTCTTACCTCAATTCGAGGAATACATTCAAGGCCATAAACACTTACGCTATCTCTCTCCTCTCATACTCATTTGGCATAATTCATTGGTCTCAAACAGAACTCGAGGAAATCAATAGGCTCGTCAGAACTGAACTCACTAAACACCGAAAATTACATCCAAAATCGTGCATTGAAAGAATCACAATAGGCAGGAAAGAAGGTGGAAGAGGATTGATAGACATAGCAGAACTCCATAGTAAACAAATAATAGGATTGAGAAAGTACTTCCGCACGAAAGAACATCCACTACATGAAGCAATAGGCAAAGCAGATCTAAGGTATACACCACTTGATCTTTCAACCACAGATTACACACCACACACTTGCACAATCGCACAAAAGAAAGACAAGTGGGCAAGTAAGGCACTGCATGGTAAACATCCTCATATCATGAATACCATAGGCGTAAGCAAAGATCTGTCTTACACGTGGCTCCGTAATGGTAATTTATTTCCAGAGACGGAAGGTCTTCTACTCGCAATTCAAGACCAGGTTGTTGCCACCAGAAACTATCAAAAATACATCATTAAGGATAACAGTATACAAAACGATAATTGCAGAAAGTGCCATCAGTTCAAAGAAACTATCGATCACATTACAGGAGGATGTCGCCTATTAGCAGCAACTGATTATACCGAACGCCATAACAATGTAGCAAAAATAATCCATCAAGAAATAGCCAAACAATATCACCTAATAACAGAAAACATTCCATACTACAAATACACTCCTGAACCAATATTAGAAAATAATGAAGTCAGACTTTATTGGGATCGTACCATCCTCACAGACCATACTATACCATCTAATAGACCCGACATCACCTTAACACTTAAAACAAATAAACATACGATTCTAATGGATATAGCCGTACCAAACGACATAAACATTAATCACAAATATGAAGAAAAAATAACCAAGTATACACCTCTCGCTATAGAACTAAAAACAATATGGAACCAAGAAAAAATCACCATACTACCATTCATAATCTCCGTCACAGGACTCACACCACAATCATTCATTGAAAATTTAACGCAAATTCATATACCAACCTTCATACATACCAACATACAAAAATCAGTCATCCTAAACACCTGTTCAATAGTACGCAGATTCCTCAACTTATAATAAACATATTGTGACTTGATTATTATCCGTCACAATAAGAATTTCCGGCTGATAAACACCGAGACACAAGAAAATAATAATAATAATAATAATAATAATAATAATAATAATAACCAGTGTCCGAATAATACCCATTATTATCTCTGTCACAGGGGTTGTAACTAAAAAGTTTCTTGTCTATTTACACCAGCTAGACATTCCACCTAATCTTTTAAAGATTATGCAAAAGGCGGTCATACTTCAGACCTGCCACATTATGCGAAAATTTTTGAATGTGTGACAGAATAGGATGAACTTCCTCTCTGTCACAACTTAAGCAAAGGCCGGAAATGTTCCGAGGAAGATTTGAAAAAAAAAATAATAATAATTTATTTTATATGGATGACCTCAAAATATTCACTAAAAACGAAGAACAGCTTAGAAGAGTAATACATATCGTTAAAACATTTAGTGATGACATTAAAATGGAATTCGGCTTGGACAAATGTGCAACTATTGCAGTTAAGAAGGGCAAAAGAGTGGAAAGCCGAAACACTCAACTCGAGAACGGATCAGTCATTAAACAGTTAGACCAGAATGACGTATACAAATATCTAGGAGTGGATGAAAGGGATGAAATCCAACACAAACAAATGAAAGCCAAAATCACACAAGAATATAAAAGACGACTGCGGCTGGTACTTAGAAGTAAACTCAGTTCTAAAAACAAGATCAATGCCATCAACAGCTTAGCCATACCTGTTCCCACCTACAGTTTTGGAATAGTTGATTGGAGATTGGACGAAATAAGAAAAATGGATAGAAAGACTCGAAAACTACTGACAATGCACGGTCTTCATCACCCTAAGGCAGACGTCGAAAGACTATACATCAAAAGACGCAATGGAGGACGTGGACTTATCGAACTGGAGTCTGCGTATAACATTGCTATAGTGGGACTGAGTGAATACATTGAACATGGTAAAGATAAATTCATGAAGATGGTTAAGGCACACGAAGCAAGTAAAGCGAGATGCAACTCCTTAACAAGCATAGCAGACAACATCTGCAAACAGTTCGATCGACCTGAAAACTTAGCTCCAACACCAGAAAACACCGACAATATGAACACCCTACAGAGACGTACAGACTCCGGAAATATCCTGAAAACAAGAATGGAAATGACTAAATTAGAGTACACTCAAAATAAACCCCTGCATGGTCAGTTCTTTAGAGAATTAAACAAGCCATACGTTGATAAAGAACTTAGCTTAGCTTGGCTCCGTAGTTCTGATTTGAAAGCAGAAACAGAGAGCTTACTAATTGCTGCACAAGACCAAGCGCTGAACACCAGGTACCATCAGCAGAGAATTCTAAAGTTACAAGTCGACAGCAAATGCAGAATGTGCCATCAAGCAGAGGAAACAGTCGGCCATATATTGTCGGGATGTACTACTTTAGCGGCAAACGAGTACACCCACAGACATAACAGGGTGGCCAGTTATGTGCACTGGAAAATATGCAAAGAAGTTGGTGTAGAAGTGTCCGATAAATGGTACTCACATGTCCCAGACGCTGTTATCAACACGCAGGACTGTACCATCATGTGGGATTACGGTATTCAAACTGACCGTACCATTAGGGCCAATCGTCCAGATATAGTAGTCCACGATAGGAAGAACAAGAACTGCCTACTTATAGACGTTGCCGTACCAGACGATCGCAACATCATGATCAAGGAAACCGAAAAGATCTCAAAATACAAAGACCTAGAAATTGAGATTAAACGGATGTGGAACACCAAGGCTAGAACCGTTGCAGTGGTTATAGGTACTCTAGGCATTGTCAGAAAGGGAATCCGGAACCAGCTTGATTTGATCCCAGGAAAACCGACAGTCTTTGAGGCACAAAAGATCGCTTTACTAGGCTCAGCACACATCTTGCGTAAAGTCCTTTAGCAGAGGAAATCCTTAGGACTCTGGTTGAGTCCCGGAAATTAAACCGACAAATCTATAGTCGAGAAATAAGATAAAAACAATAATAATAAATGGGTACGGCAATCTTTCTAAGGTTGATAGGGTATGGGCGCCCCTTCCCTCCGGAGTCAAGTTACCCCAGTCTCTAGGGAAGCGGTAGTCGCGGGTAGCGGTGGCAGAAGTTGGCGTAAGCTAATGGAAGTTGCAAATTCACTAGAGCGGCCAGATTGGGCCAACCCCCCGACTGGCCTATACACGGTTCCACTACGATCTGGGAGAATCTGTATTGCCGGGCACAACGGGCCTCCAGCCTCGGAGGAGATGCCCAATCAAGTTGGCACCGGCAGAAACCCACCTCGGCGTCGTCATGTGTGGACGCCCGAGTTGAAACAGGAGCTGCTTAACTTATTCGAAGCAGTTTCGCCTAGGAGGAGAGGTTACATGTCTAGACTCCATTCTCTGTGGTGTGAGGTCCATCCGGAGCTTAACTTCATGTCCCAGCAAAACCTACGGGACCAGGTAGCCTCCCTCAAACGCCAAATGCCGAAGCAGCGTGTAGATCAAGAGGAAATAGTCGCTCCTGCCTCTACTGAGCCACCTCTGTTGGAGAACGAGCATGTGAGAGATGTTCCAACTCCTCAGAGAGATCTTTTGGCCGAATTCCGAGCTGCTCTAGGCAATATTGAGGACCGTAATATCAAGGTCCACCTTAGAGTAACACCGAGAGCCGAAGACCTGGCCCAGATGGATGGCATTCTGAAGGACTATCTGGCCCCTGACCACGATCTGTGGGACGTCAGCCGAGCTGTATACGCAGCCGCCACTGTTTTATGTCCTGTACGTAACAACAACCAAAACGTACGTAAGGATGAACGGCGTATACAGCAGTTGACAAAAAAGGTGACGGTTGCACGACGAGAGACATCCAAGATACAATGTGTGATGGATGTTCTTAAAGGCACTATCCGCCCTACATCAAAAATTAAGCGCATTATTAGCAGGTTTCGCGCTAACTATCACACGCTCAACCTATCTACAATAATCCTTATGAAGCGAAAGGCAATAGATAGAGTTCGAGCTTTGTCTCTCGCCAAGAGGAAATTGGTTAACAAAGTAAGGTGGATTAAGGAGAATAACATCTTCAACTCCAATCCTTCCTCACTTTTCCGTTCAAAAAATGAAGCTCCTCGCAACCCACCGTCGGCTGACGTTATAGAGACCTTCTGGAAGGGGATCTACGAGAATGCCATCCCTGTGAGAGACAGTTCCGTGCTAGTACAGTTCCGGCAGTATTGCGATGAACATCTTCCGCAAGCCGAAGAATGCCCTCCCATAACGGACATTGAGATAAGGCGCGCCCTCAGAGGAAAACGCAATTTCTCTGCCCCAGGAATTGACGCCATTAATAATTTCTGGTGGAAATCCTTCCCGTCCGTGCACCCTCATCTCGCGAGGGTGTTTACTGCATTTATCTCGGGCCACGCAACTATCCCAGAGTGGCTGGGGGAGGGCAGAACTGTGCTGATCCCGAAATCGGGGGATTTGTCTAGACCCCAAAACTACAGGCCAATTACCTGCCTCAACACGCTGTATAAAATCTTCACCAGCGTGTTATACGAACGTATCCTGAGCTCCATTGCTCCCGTATGGGAAAACATCTATGAACAGCGAGGATCGAAGCGAGGCCATTCAGGTTGCAAAGACAACTTATTAGTAGACCGCTGTATATGCAGCGATGCAGTTCACTACAGACGCAACCTTTCAATGGCTTGGGTGGATTATGCGAAGGCGTTTGATACCACATCTCACGAGTTGATCATTCGCTTGTTGGGAGACCTCCACATCCACCCTGATATAGCGAGATGTGTAGAAAGTCTGATGCTGCTCTGGAAGACAAAATTTGCCATAAGATCCGGCAAGGAAGTGGTATCTACAGAGTGGATCACAATCCAACGCGGGGTTTTCCAAGGGGACTCCTTGAGTCCGCTTCTCTTTTGCATTTCGCTATTGCCGCTATCGATCGAGCTCAGGAGAGGCAGAGGTTACATGGCTGGGCCGCGCAGTAGACGCCATCATAAAGTCACCCATTTGTTTTATATGGATGACTTAAAGATCTATGCTGGCAGCAGGGGAGACCTTCAGAGCTCTCTTGATACTGTGTCTACTTACAGTACTGCGATCGGCATGAGTTTGGGGATGGACAAATGCGCTGTGTTTCATCTGAACAGAGGCCGACCACCGGATGAGGTTGAAGATGTTCATCTGGTAGATGGGAACATCGTGAGACATCTAGATGTCGGAAAGACATACAAGTTTTTGGGCATCCAGCAAAGTGGCATGCAGGATGCGTCCGCTGTAAAAAAGGCTCTCCGCAGCAAGTATAAATCGCGCCTCCGACAGATTTGGCGATCGCAACTGTCGGGTAAGAATAAGGTCGCCGCGACGAATATGCTTGCTGTCCCGATTCTTCTGTACTCTTTCGGCGTTACGAAGTGGAACGTCGTAGAGTTACAAACGCTCGACCGAGAAACCAGAAAGATCATGAACATCAATCGTAGTTTGCATCCGAAGTCCTCTGTTCAGCGCATTTACCTCCCACGTCATCTTGGAGGTAGGGGTCTTTTAAGCCTGGAGTGTCTGCACGATCGTGTCGTCCTGGATACATGTCACCGTGTGTTAAGGGGTAATGATCCGCTCATGTTGTTTGTTAGGACATATGAGCAAGCGGGGAACGGGGCCTTTCTTTTTCAAGCGTCCCGCAGGGCTGCAGAAAAGCTCGGACTACAAGAGCTCTCACCAGATCGGCATATAGCCGGCGGTGCTCCTAATCTTGAGGAGCATGTGACAACCGTCAGCTCAAGAACGAAGAAGGCAGAATACGATCGTCTGATGAGAGAACATATGGGAAAGGCGATACACTCCCAGTTCTTTCGCCATGTTGAGCGAGAGGGTCTTTCTCGAGAACTTACCTTCGCCTTCTTAAAGTCAGCCGGTCTGAAGTCCGAGACTGAGGGATTTGTACTGGCATGCCAGGATGGTGTGCTTAACACGCTGGTGTATCGTAATATCGTCTTTCAGGAACCTCTTCCTACTGCCTGTAGAGCGTGTAAGGCCCATCCCGAGACACTTATTGTCAGCATGCCCCTCATACGCTGTGTCGTTATACATCAGAAGACACAATGCATACCTGAGAGTGCTCTATTATCATCTAAGGCACTCTTATGGTATTGACAATGCACCTGTAATACCGTATGTCCCCGTTGAGATCGAGTCCGTGGTGGAAAATACCAGATGTCGTATATACTGGAATTATTCGTTTCCCACCACGAGACAGCTCCAAGCAACCAAGCCGGATATAGTTCTGCTGGACTTAGATGTCAAATGTTTGTATGTCATCGAACTTTCTTGTCCAGCAGAACCTAACATTACATCTAAGGAGATCGAGAAGAGGGAGAAGTATAGAGATCTCCTGTCCGAACTTGGAAAATTGTATCCAGGACATAGAGTCAAGTTGGTCGTTTTGATTATTGGGGTCCTAGGCGGAATAAAGGCAAGCTTCGTCCGGGAACTTGAGATCATCCCGGAATGCAGGTTAGTTTCGGCCTCCCTGACCTGCAGAATACAAAAAGCCGTCCTTCTTGGCTCCCTCCACATTGCGAGGGCGCACGAGGTGGTGTAATCCGTGCTCGCACATCACCAGGGTTTGGGATGCGAGCACGTGGAAGGGCCATATAGGTGATGCCAGGTATGATGAGTCACCCGACCTGAAGTTGGTAGAGCCTGTATGAGATCTGGGAACCTTCTAACGTGAGTGGTCGGGTGCTAGGTTCTGTCCTATCCCCGGGGTGAGCGAAGGAGGGCTTCATCCCGGAATGCAGGTCAGTTTCGGCCTCCCTGACCTGCAGAATACAAAAAGCCGTTCTTCTTGGCTCCCTCCACATCGCGAGGGCGCACGAGGTGGTGTAATCCGTGCTCGCACATCACCAAGGTTTGCGATGCGAGCACGTGGAAGGGCCCTACAGGTGATGCCAGGTATGATGAGTCACCCGACCTGAAGTTGGTAGAGTCTGTAGGAGATCTGGGAACCCTCCAACGTGAGTGATCGGGTGCTAGGTTCTGTCCTATCCCCGGTGTGAGCGAAGGAGGGCTTCCCAGAGAGACCATCTGTCCTTAATGGATATAATAATAATAATAATAATAAATAAAATAGGTAGAATTCTATTTATGTATTGTTCGGATTTTTGTTAATGAATTTGCAAAATTAATCGTTCGGCCTGAGTGAAGAGTAGATTGTGTTACAAATTAATACACGATTATTTTATTTCTAGTAGACCCCAGACACCTAGTTAAATTACAATAAAACTCGTAACTCCTGCAAATTAAGGAAATTTGAAAAATTTTAAGTTGTATTTTTAAATCTTTTTTACTTTTCAACACTATTTTTTGGAAAATGTGTACAATATTTTTACAAGATACACTAGTTTACCTTTGGACGTATTTTCAAAAATTCTTAATAAACGGCATGATGCAATAAAATAGTTTTAAATGAAATTTGCATTTTTAAGAAACTTATCAGCAGGTAATGATTCTTTAATTTGCTGTGAACTAATTGCTCTTTATAGAAACAAACAAATCAGAATATTTAGGTATAATTGAGCTGGAAATTATTTCATTTTCCTTGTAATTTTTTCCTATGAAGAAATTCAAATGAAAATAAACTTTAAAAATTTATTTTAAATAAATAGGTAATACACAACATATCTGATCAAGTGTACTTATATAAATGTATAACTAGAAGATTAAAATACTTGCAATAAAGCATCAGCTATATTAATATTTAAACAGTTTCAATAGCTTAACTGCTTAAGTAAATTTACCTTTTTTTTTAGCTTGAATACAATTTTTTACAAATACATTAATTATTTTCCATAATAGGGAATTCTTCTTATTATGCGTTTCCAAATTCTGAACAATGAAATAAGCATTCATATTTGAAACATAAGTTAATATTGACTTATATTAAAATTTATACTGTAACAGAGATGTTTGATGATAGTTATTGCAGAAAAAGTATAGTTTGTAGTTTGGAAATGGCAGATTTTTTACTTAGTAATATTGAGTGAACGTAATATATCACTTTGTCAAGTTATGCTAATGAACGTTAAAAATATGACGTAATTAATCCTGTATTACTAAACTGTTTAACTTTCTTTCTTCTTCTAGTCCAGAAATTTTAACATATTTGTTCTCCCCATCGTTCTAAAACAAATATATAGGTACTCACACATTATATAATTTTGTTATTTACTCACATAGTTTTGGTATTTTTCCTTGATTTCTTTTAATTTCTCAGTTACTCGTACGACTTTTATGTTGTCTTGTAAAGTGCACTTGTCACGAGATTTATTTATGGTTATTAATTTCGACATAAGGAATACTGTTGCGGTAGCATAAGTTACCGTATCTGATAGTATTAAAAACGGAACTATAAAGTAATTAAGGCTGGCATAAATGTAAAGAACAATGTACAGGCCATTTCTTACTATTACGTTGATGACGAACAGCACTAAACATACTTTTTGTGTGTTATTCATGGTGTAATTTTAATTAAGTTATAAAAATACTAAAATTAATTGTTTGCATTAATATAACAATATAATTTTATGTTTTAGAATTCCTATAAATAACGTAACACGGTTACACGGTTTTGATAGTTATTTTAAAAATTCCGCCTTTTTATCATATGACAAAACATAATAAAGGGTTACCTATTCATTACAGCGGGCTTTAATGGTTTGGTTTATAATTAAACATAAATTTTAGACTGTTATTAAGAACTTAAGTTTAATACTATCTTATATTTCGCGAAAATATTGTCAATAACGATCGTCGATTAGTGCGAATATCACTTGCCCCAAATTTATCCAGAAACACGCACAATTCACAGTATTCTTTACGTAGAAAATACGATATTTTAAAACTTAGACCCAGAGGTCGCCTGTAACTCGATATCTGCGCTTGTCTATCGAAATGAAGCATGACTAGTTATATCGATACAATCAGTTCCAAATAAGTGGTTGGCGGTGCTTTTTATTTATGATGAATTTTGTAAAAGCAGTAAAAGCTTTAATTTCTAGTGTTACCACAATCATTTAATAAAAGATTAAGATTTTGCAATAATTTTGTAGTTCAAAATGGTAGCAGGAAACGTTGACAATTGTTCATAAAACTATTGGAACCGTAAATATTTCATATTAAAGATAAGCCGTTCATTTTATTATAGGCGCGTTTAAAAAGTAAATTGACACATTATTAAAAACACTAATTACAACCAAAACTACAAAATATGAAAATATTTCATTGCTGATTTGTTGACAACCCACAAAACGCTGTTGTTTAGCACACTGCAGTATGTAAGGGGTTTAAAGAAAATTCTGTTATTATCTAAGTAGAAATTTAGCAAACAGTTTTAAAGATCTACCAGTTCTTCCATATGTATAACCACATAAAAGCAAGAGGTATCTTAAAAATACACAGAAAATTTTCACAAAAACTGTAAATAATAAACAATAAATTGAGGCGAGAATTAAAAATTTCCGTATCTAATTTAGTACTCTTTGCTCTAACTAATAATTTCGAGAATGTAATGTTGTATTTGGTGCAGTTTTATGAGATCAGCTTAAAACAGACAGTAATTAGGATGTTATAACTAGGTAATTTTCCTAGGTCGGCATGTTTTCATAAAAAAAACATCTGTTTATCTGCCAACTTGTACAACAATCTTGCATGAATATCATCAGGTTTGTTGATATTTTTATCGTAGTCTAAATGTTCTGGTGGCTGAATTTTTGATATTCATATTTGGAAGCTGATTCAACCTCTCCCGAGACTATTTATTATGATATTCTGAATATAGGTTTTTAACAAATATTAATAGAAAAATATACAAAAACGGCTGAAATAATGTTGTTGTCTCAGTTATTACTATAGATTTTCCAAAAACCTATTTTAACAAATTTGTAAAATGTATAGCGGTATTATTGTTCTAAATGTCTGACATGTCATAAAATTTACCAAACAGCCTTACAACGCATTTCCGAGGATTTAAGTTGTTTTTTCTAAAATTAAATATTGTATAGGTAAGGTAATCGAACTAAAAATCGGCACTATTTTGGAACATTATTTATTTAAAAACAAATGGTAAATACCAACCAACTAAGAATATATTTAAACTTTAATTAAAGTACATTAAGGGCGGGTTGCACAAACACGATTTAATAGCTTCATCAAATTAATCATTCGCCAAACGATTTCACGGGATTCCTAATTTCTGAAGAAGGGGTCGCAACAGTACCGCCATTCTTCGCCTCTGCTGTATGTTCCATTGCGGTAAAAGCAACAATCTACACTACATTCTTCTTGAGATTCGATGCGGGTTTTGGGTCAAAGCTGCAAACTAAGGTAACCAGACCTTGATCTTTGAAGACTACCTCCAGTATGCTCTGAATGATCCTACCCATTTAACCGATCCAGCTTACAGCCGAGCTTGGGGACTGCATGTCCTTGGTAAACAGGTTATCTTTCAGAACATTACATAAATTTGCGTAATCGGGTTTCTGGTAGTAAAATTGCTTCATAGCCAAATGGACGAAATATTGGTGATCCTGAAGCTATAAAGCCTTTCTAGTCGTGGGTTTCTGCCTTTGAAGTTCATCGAAACGCCCAAATTGCTGTTTAAATACAATTCCTCCTTCCAAACAAAGTCCTTAAATTAGAAACGCAGTGAACAATCGAGTAATCACTAGGAACCATGAAGAGGTTTAGTAGGACCTCGGTCGTGACTCCAAATCATGGTTTCCAGATGTCGAAGAACGCAGCCATAGATTTTCTGCAGGCCTCATCTTCATTTTCTAGAGCTATGTTGTTACTTCGTCGTATAGCATCAATCTTGGTAGTTTCCGAATGCGGTAGAGATTACACCGTTTATTAGTTTCTTTATCTGTTACAGACTTTGTTAATCCCATTGTAGCTTCGATAAAAAAACAAATCATGACGCCTTCGCGGATTGTATAACCAAACCAAATCTCCAGGTTGAAATCCGCTTTTTGAGGCCTTCCGTCGTAAGAGTTCATCATCTGTTCGTCCAGTCGCTCACAATTTGAGTATTTTTCCCTGACCCGATAGTAGATGTTATTTAATTTTAGCTTCAATTTAATGATATAATCGCCTCCTGCTACTTTGTGTTTCGTAGGTGAATATTCGAATTCCAAGTCGCAGGGCAATTGCAGTTCCTCTCTAAACATCATTTATACGTCAGCGTCTAACTAGTAGTTTCATTAACTGTCGTATGATAGACCAGTTAAGAGTAGATGTATGTAAATATTAATTCCAGTTCCACTGATTGTCGGGCACAACTTTAGCCAGATATTTGCCCATAGTTCGGTTCATGCACTCCATCATTCCAGTGAATAGCGGATGTAACGGAATAGTCTGAGAGTGTTACGAATGTCTGGTAATCGATAAATGTTTCCGAATGGCTTTAATCCGATTGTAGCTGCAAGGGTACTCTGAAAAACTCCTTATCCAGAACTTTATTAGCGACAGTTCTTCTTCTTAGGAGTGGCATACCCTTTACAGAGCGATGCCGTCTTCTCTCTACCATCTTGGGATCTCTTCCATCTCTCTTTTGAAATGTTTTGAAAAGTACTTCTTTTGACGATATCGGCGCTTGTAATTAACCTAACATCATCAAACTGTTTCATACCTTGGACCTACCTTTAAAGAATCAGTGTGCCAAATTTGAAAGAGCTTATATTGTTTCTGTTTCAAGCAAGGGCGTATCCAGCTCAAAATGTAAGGGGGTCAGGTTTCTGAATTCAACCTTTTTCATGGGAGGGGGCTCCATATGGGGTGGCATGCAATAATACATAATAACCAAAGGAAACAACACCATTTATTTAAAAATATATTAGTTTTTAAGCAATAGTTTGCGAGGATTAGCTGCAAATTTATTAACTACAGCTGAATCTGAACTTGCATCAAGGAAAACGACAGTGAGGTTTTATGTTAATTAAAATTGAAGTTCTTCTCACAGATGGTGCGAGTGTCTCTATTTAGTAACTAGTTTCTTTAAAAATGTTGAAAGAACAACAACAAACCAGTTAATCAATTTTTCAAAAATATTTTATTTATATTTCTTTCTATTTTATTTAAAATTTTTTTCACTTTGGAAGGGGGACAGCTGCCCCCCCCCCTTGGATACGCCGCTGGTTTTAAGATTATATTATAAAGATAAGTGTCTGTAAAGAATAATTTTTATCTTAAAATATACCCGAGTAACAGACATTTTTTATGCGCTTTATTTTGGTTGCTACCCTACCCTCAAACCTAGTTCGCTTTCATCAATGTAAAAATGTATAGTGCGATTAACAAGAATTCTACTTTCACAATGACACATTTTGATGTTGACTCAACTTAAAAATTCGTTTCATAGCCTACAAAATTACATATCTGTGGATATCTTTCTAAATTTAAAGATACCTATATTACAGATAATTAATTTTTTGTAGGCACAAGGCCCAATATTAATTTATTCACATCCTTTATTTAATCTGAATAATTGTACTGTTATTACTTTCAATTAAGTAATTAAACCTATTAGCTGCAACTAAGAGGTTTGCAAAATTTCTTTGCGGTTTCAGTTACAAGGCGTAATTTTTTTACTAATCAGTTGAATAAAGATAATAATTTATACAATAGTCATAACCCCTGATGCATAAGTAAATGGACAAATTTCAAAAATAGGTAAAATACTGTGGACTTAAGAAACACGTCAGTTTTGTTCGACTTCTGCTTTTGACAGTTATGCTGAAGAATTTGATAGTGTTGTTAACAATTCCAACATGAAAACACAAGAACAAGAGTTTTTGCGTAAACGTGTGTATGAAGCCCTTGGTCATATGGTTCAAAAAGAAGTACCTATAGTTCGACATATTTTACGCGAAAATTACAAATGAAGTACAATTTATAATATTACTAAAAGATATCAGGAACATCGGCCAACTCATAACCAAGCTAAGAGTGGCAGGTCTAAAAAGTTAAACAATATTTGTGCAAGGAATTGGTTAAAATGATTGAGAACAAGATTGGAATGTCTCAGCGTCAGTTGGCCTCAAAAATTTAGTGTTACAATCCTGCATTTCGCGAAATTTGTAGCAGTAAGGCGTTAAATACTTCGAAAGAAAGAAGGCACCAAGATACAGCGAACAAGAATTAGAAAAAAATCCAGTTTACTGTCTAAAAATGCTAACAGTTTTAATAGTGCAAGAAAAAAACTTCATTTTGGACGATGAGAAAAGCTAAATTTGAGGCAAAAATTTTGGTTTGAGTGGCTATTTCTAAGTGTGGTGTTTTGGCTCCACACATCGACAAAATTCGGGATTCGGCTATAAATACTGAAACTTATATTACAAAGTATGTAACCAAATTGGAAGTTTTATAAGAACACACCACCAAAATGAAGATTTTTTGTTTTGATTCTTTCACATTATTCGAATACTGCCCAGAATTGGCTAAATGAAGGAAATATACCGTTTGTCCCGATAAGTAGGTATCAGTCCACCTATTAACTTCCCTAAAGCACGCCCCATTGAAGATTTCTGGGCAATTTTAGGTAAAAAAGTATCCGAAAATGGTTTGGTCTGCAAAAACTATAGCCCAATTGCCAAGAAGAATTCGAAGGAAAATTAAAGAAGTAGATGTCTCTGTCATCCAAAAGATAATTGAAGACATTTCAAGAAAATTAAAAAAAAATAGAAAATTGTGGACCACATGCGATCCTAAATTTTTCTCCAGCCAACAAAAATTTATTTTTCCTTACACGTCGTAAATGTTTACCTTTAAATTATAAATACGTGTGGGCCAAAGATTACAACATATATGTTAAAAAAGATGACAATGCTCGTGTTTTACAAATAAAATCATTTAGCGATCTGGATAAAATTACGGAGTAATTTCTTGTAATTATATATTTTTTGTAAATTTTCAGTTTTTTTATTTTTTTTTTAAATTTTTTTTTAAATTATGGCTATTACGATTTATTACCAGAATGTAAGAGGTCTTAGAACCAAAACAACGAATGTTCGAAATCAAATATTAATTAATAATCACGACATAATTTGTTTTACTGAAACGTGGCTTCTAGACTCTATTGATTCAAGCGAAATTTTTGATTCTCGATACATTGTTTATCGCCGTGACAGAAATTACAGTGCTAATGTTTCAAGGGGTGGAGGAGTGCTAATCGCAGTTTCCAAACAAATTTGTTCAATGCAAATGCAGAACTGGCAAAGTAGTGCAGCTAAAAATTAAACTTGAAAATGGGTCAACATTTTTACTTAATATTTGTTGCGTTTATATTCCTCCAACATCTGATAGAAGTTTATACGAAAATCATCTACGTAATGTTCATAACTTATATTTCCAATCTGTTAATACTAAATTTGTAATACTAGGGGATTATAATTTACCTGAGATTGAGTGGGCGGTGTGTGAAAACTTTGAAGTCAAATGTTTAAGAAGCATTTCTGCTGTTGATTCTCATGTAATTGATTGTATGCATTTGGTTAATCTCACCCAATATAATAGATTTTTTAATAGTAATAATCGCATGCTAGACTTGCTGTTCTCAGATTTGTTTTTGACTGTTTCTGACAGTAGTGAATTTCCATTATCCATAGTAGATAAACTTATTTTCTACTTCTATCACTGGTTTTGCAAAATCAGTTACAGGTTACTGTGACTATATTATTATTATTATTATTATTATTTATTACCAATTAGAAAGAAAAGAAAGAAGCGTGAAAAGGATGAGGGAAAAGAGGGAGGCCTTTGCCCTACATAGGGATGTTATTAAAAACTAAGGTATTGATATAATACAAATGTGTGGAAATAGTAGAAATGATGAAATGATAACTTTTCCAAAATGTACTGAAACACTAAACAAAATCCACTTATCGTAATTTTTTTACAGAGTGATCGTAAATGACTTTCTAGAAAGTACGATTTTTTTTATATGCAAAGTTACCTTATACACATAAATAGAAACTGCAGTAATGCCTACATGCGAATTGTGTATACTCGCTTGGTTATAAAGCGATATCCATTTATTTTTTATTTAGTTAGTTACATGCTCTATAATTCGAAGCAATAAAAAAAATTACTATGAAGCGGCACATTCACTTATCTACGATCAATCTGTAACGGAATTAAATACGATACTACTACATAAATTAAATTTAAGTGTTGGCATATAATGGATCACGTTTTGAAGTTAAAACTTGTCCTAAAGGATTGTTCGATACACTATCAAAATATTCGAATTCGTCTGTACTAAGGGCTTCTGATACCCTGTCGAGATTCCGTTGAGTGCGTAGCGTATCTAAATTTTGGTAATGATTTCCCTCGCCGGTAGGAAGACTGTCGAACATTTCAATTTCCTCGTAGTAGTGGCCTTCTTTTTTGTTCCGTATACACTTGTAGATTAAAACAGCAAAAATGATCGTGTATGTTATTCCAATAATTAAGAGGCTTGGATGGCTCACTAGATAATCTTGAAAATCCATGTTCCATAGACTGCAACAATTTGTCAGCAGAATAGTTACTTCAAATCTTTTAATATCTATTGTGTACTTACCTGTATACCATAGTGTCGTATTTGTATTTTCACCAACAATTTTATATTATACGTTATCACTTATCAAATTTAGAATGCAAGTTTATAGATTTACTTAATACTGTAATTTATCTATCTACGCAGCATAAGGTAAATAAGATTAATGCGTTACACTTCTGTTAAAAATATTGTACATCCTTCGCAAACTGTTCTTGTACTTAAAAATGTGCCTAGGAACTTTATAAGAACAGGAAACTTTTATCCGCAAAAATAGATATCTATTCAGGTTTTGTTATCACCTTCTGTGGTGGGGAAAAATTGTTAGGTTCAAATGTACTTACTTAAACGTCGAAATATAATGACTAAATCTGAACAGGAAATAAGTGAATCAGTATAAATTTAAAATTCTTGGGAAGCAGTTTATATTTAAATCTATTAAGAATCGATATCAGTTTGACTTTTGAAAAATAGGAGTAGAATTTACCAAGCTGATGTTAAACAAATCAGGCCGTTTAAAATCTTTTGAATAAAAACATCGATATTGTTGAAAAATCGCAAATTTATAAAGAAAAGTTCTTTAAAGTTTAATTTGAGGTGTATTTGCTAATTTTTGGAATATAGAAAATAGTACTATTTTCGACCAGCTTCAGCTTGTGTTTAAAAAGGTATTTTTAAATTCTCTTCTGTAATAAAATCCGTAGCAACAGGAAAATTAATACACTTTAAGCTGCACATACCTGTGGCAAAATTCCAACTTAGCTTAAAGGTTAACACGCCTTGTTTCTTGTTTACTACATCAGTTTAACCAAAAATGACTTACGACGATAGATAGGTGTTAACTAAAGAATTTAAATTAAAATGTTCAAAATCAATAATTACTAATAACGTTATTTAATCTTACATTAAATTTAAAAATAGTTTTAAATAAAGTATAATTTATAACTTATACAATTAATCAGCATCTGTTACTGTATCTACATCTATATGAACATCATTGTCTTGTGTAGAATCTGCAGCGCTGTCAGCTCCTTTAGTAGCTTCTTTTGAATGTCTCCACTTCATTCTTCGATTCTGAAACCAAACTTTTACTTGGGCGTCTGTAAGTCCAAGAGTTGCTGCAAGCTGACGGCGATCAGGTTTTGCTATGTATTTTTGTATCTGAAAGCGCCTTTCTAAACCTTTTCTTTGTAGATTACTAAATACTGCTCTAGACCACGATCTTTTTCGCTTCCCTACAGGTGGGGAGCATGCAGCTGCTGTGGAAGTTAAACTTGACGGAGCTGATGGTAGTGGAGGTATCCTTACTGCTACAAAATAAATACAAAATAAATGATCTACGTCCACAGTCTGTTTAAATGACTATTTTTAATATAGTATGTCAAAATGTATTATTTCGTTTTGCTGTGTGAAGTATACCACATATCACTTCAATACGTATCCATACGGAAAATAGATGTAAAATTACATTTAAAATTTCGGTTTCTATTTCCAATATGGATTTTAAGGCGGAAAAGTGCGAGGGCGGTATGATTTAAAGGTACAGTTTTAAATTATATGAACATATTTATTACAAAAGATCTTTGATAAATTCAAGAAGCAATGCAAACTGATATTTATTTTTCCACATAGTGGCTGTTAGCATTTAGAAATGTATCCCATCATTTTAATGTTCTTTTACGATACCTAGCGTTAGTTTCCAATTGCGATTTGCAGTGTGATTTTTGACCCCAAATATTTTTCCTTATAAAAACTGCTAATAGCACCCGAACTAATAAAATACGGAGGAGCAAAAGCAAATGCATGGATGAAAGAGATATGTAACATGACATGGTCAACAACAGAAATCCCCAGCGACTGGGAACTAAACACAATAATTCCCATATACAAGAAGGAAGACCAAACAAATTGCGACAATTACAGAGCCATATGCTTGACACCAGTGGCAATAAAAATCTACAGTAAAATATTAGAAATAAGACTAAGACAAGAAACAGAAAACAAGTTAGAAGAATAACAAGCAGGGTTTAGAAGCAGACGACAAACAACAGACCACATAAGCGTATTGCGAAAAATAATTGAAACAAAACTAGAAAACAACTTAGAACTATACATAACTTTTATAGACTTTCAAGCTGCTTTCGACAGGTAGAGATAAATTATGGGAAGTGCTACGACAACTACGAATAACCCCAAAACTACTAAGTAACATACAAGCAATATATAAAAAAGTGCGAGCAATAGTGCAAATAAATGGAACTAAGTCAGCAGAATTTGAAATCAACAGAGGATTAAAACAGGGAGATTCATTATGCCCACTACTATTTATCATCTACATAGTCAGAATTATAAAAAACAGCAAAAGAACAACACCAAAAATGACAATAGGGTACAATCAACTAAGGCCAATACAAATTCAAGCCCTAGTATATGCAGACGACATCACACTGCTAGCAGAAAAACCACACAAAATGCAAAAATTAATAGACACGTGGGCAAAAGAAATCAACAAAATGGAAACGACAATAAACATAAACAAGACAAAAACAATGGAGATAAACACGACAAAGAAAAATCAGCAACAGAGATTCACATGCAATGTAAAAGGCCCAGAAATTGTAACAACATACAATTACCTAGGAACGATAATAAGCAAAGATGGTAAAGCAGAAGTAGAAGTGGCAAACAAAATAAGCAAAGCGAACAAAATTTACTACTCCATAAACAGATCCCTGCTAAACAACATCGAAATCAATATAAAAACAAAACAACAAATATATAATAAAATAGCAGTACCAACTATACTTTACTCAATAGAAACACTGCCAACACTACCCACACATAATAGAAGACTTACCGCAATAGAGATGAAATTTCTACGAAAAATAAGCAACATAACAAAGCTGGACAAAATCAGGAACGAAACAACATACACGAACTTACAACAAGAACAAATAGTAAACAAAATAGAAAGAAAACAATTAGACTGGTACGCCCACGTTAAAAGAATGGATGATGAAAGACAAACAAAACAATGCCTACAAGCAAAAACCCAGAGCAAAAGGAAACCAGGCAGACCACGAAAGAACACGAGAAATATAATAGAAGAACTAGCAGAAAAACAAGGGAAAACCCTAAACGAACTCGAAAACCTAGCGGTAAGCAGAAATCAATGGCGGAGATGGATTAGAAAATGCTACCCGACGCTGTAAAGGCAAAAGGGAAAGGATGAAGAAGAAGAAGAAAAACTGCTTGAATCCCAAAGAGATAGAATTCTGGTGGGACTGAATTTTTTATGATGACGTTTTTGTCGAGTCATAAGAATGTAGTTACTATAACATAAGGGTGATTTACAAGATACATCTTTTGCTGGCAATAATGCATCAAGTTTGCAAAACATGGATTATGATGCAATTTAAATTAATTAAATATAGTTTAGAATCTTTGACATCTATAAGCCTAGATCTCGTTTAGTAAATAAATAAACAAATAATTCTGCAGCAATAAATATGAGTTTATTTCGCCAGTTTTGTTTAACGCATATAATTCTGTAAATATTTTTTTAAATCCACCTTTACTAAATTCTCGTCATTTATATTTTCATGTCTAACAAAATTATCATATATTATTTGATTTCATTTAACTGATTTATATTATATTTAGACGTTTTCTGATTTCTCTTTTTCTTCTAAGATTTAAACAAACCGTCAAAATACTCCACAATAACACTTCCTCCATGATTAACACAGCGGGGAAAAATTACCAATTGGCGCTTTTACAAATTACAATACGAGAAGTCGTTATAATGTGGACGCACTGAGTTTGCAACGATTTATCTATAACGATTTTACTTGCACATGTAAATCGAACGGCAAATCGTTACGTGTGGACCATGCTTAAGGGAGAATATAAATATCTAAAAATACAGGGTGATGCATAATGAGTGTAACAAACTTCGGCATTTTGTTGGGGAGGTCATTTTGAGCACAAAATATAACATGAACATAGGTCAATTAGTTACAGAATTACAACAGACCAAAGTTTTATTAGTATAGTTGTATAGTAGCAAATAGGTAAACAAAGCACATAATGTTGGGAACTTATAATGAACATTTAATTTAAAAACAAAAGAGAGTGTACGATTTATAACAAGTGCTCAAAATGTGCTCCTTGAGCGCTTGAGCCTGAATTCAAGCACGACACCTACGAATCATCGAATCATAAACACGAACTATGGCATCGTCATTGCGAATTTGATTGGCCGCATCAATTATCCTTTGGAGTAACTGTTCACGAGCATTGATGCGATGTTGAAATCTTGTCTGTACGATGGCAAGGCATGGGGATTCTGGAGAGGCCATAGATGCTAGTTGTGGGTGGTATTAATACCATCCCTTGTAAATTGAGCCACATCGGTCCACAGCATTCTACCTAAACAATTTGGATCTTCGGTAATTTTCCGTAGCAACCACGTGCAAGGTGCAAAACTCCACGCGTTGACCATAATCTTGTGGTTGTAGCGCCTGAACTCGTTGAATGTGATAAGCTCTGCGAAAGGTGCAAAGCACCTAGTATTAAGCGTAATATTGTCCAGAACTGCATCGATTACATTTCCTTCATTGTTGAGATGTAAGGGTTGCTGTCTATTTGGATATCTGCGATGATATTCTCTAGATGCACGACGAGCGTTACCATTACACTTTACAGAAAGCATACACGAAAACAATATCGGCACTGAAACTTGACATTTTTTCAACAAACAACAACTGTTATTATTAACTTTATTCTTTTACAGCAAACAACTAATCGTAAAATATAAACTTTGTCAACAAACAAGTGATTGCCAGTTATTAATTGACAGTATTTTACTTTTTCAGTGGTAACTAGATGTATGGATTTACCACCACACTTTTAAAACTTTGATCTTTTATAGTTCTGTAACGAGGTGAATTAGGACCTAGGTTCATAGAACAGTTTTTACTTAGAATGACCCCCCCAATAAAATGCCGAAGTTTGTTACACGCATTATGAATCACCCTGTACATGTGGTGTTCCATTTAAAAACTATATCTTTATGTTGTCACATTTTTATTGAACATTCAGGAAAATAGTTTAAAAATTTGTAGTACACCAATCACTACAACTTTTCTTTAAAACGTACGTTACTGTGTCAATAAAGACACTATTGAATAATCCTAGATCACTGGAACACCTGCTATATCTACAGTTTTTTAATATTTAGTTATGATAGAAATACTTTGTACATGAACGTTTATGTTAGACAATTAATGCATTTACTTTTCTAAAGTTTCAGATTTTAAGATCTAAGAAGGTACTTTTAATAATTTTATATTACAAAACAATTAAAAATGAAATATACAAGTAATTGAGGTTTTATTGTGCACATAACCTTAATATATGATTTTATTGATAAGAGAATTTTATACCACGAAATGTCTTGTTCACATCAAACGAACTGTCTCTATTTTGGCCTACAAAAGTCGTGAATGCTGTATACTGAAGATGTGTTGTTTGTTTGTAAGTAGACACTTACAACTTGATTCAGAAAATAACAAATTCTAATTTTGTTAGAATGAAAATTGTGAAGAGATTTATTTTGCATAAATACAGGGTGTTCGAAAAATAGAAGGAGATATTTCAGGGGGTGATTCCTTGTCATAAAATATGAAAAAAAAAATTCCTATAAACATGGGTCCGGAAATGCAAAGTTTTCAAGATACAGGGTATTAAAATTTTAAAAAAATCGTTTTTTAACATAAAGTACACTACAATAAATTAGGTAGTCCCTTAATACATCAAATAATATTGCCAAATTCCATCAGATTTGAGTAAATATTTTTTAAGATATTAATAAAAAACCGATTTTTTTTTTAAGTTTAATACCCTGTATCTTGAAAACTATGCATTTCCAAACCCAAGTTTATTCGAACGTTTTTAAATATTTTATGACAAGGAATCACCCCCTGAAATATCTCCGTCTATTTTTCGAACACCCTGTATAGTATATCAATTTGTGTATATGGTTTTTGCCATCAATATCGGAAAACTATACTTTAACCACCAAAACAATTAGTAAATTTTTGTAAAATTTTTGTACAAGTTGTGAAGCATTCCCAGAAGCCACACAAATGATGCTTGTGACTCAAAGTGCATATATTTTGAATCAGGAAAACTGAAGAAATAATTGGTTCTACTCAATAACATATTTAAAATTCGTTGCCTAAAGAGAATTCTCTTTATTTTCAACAGTGATATTAGACGAATATATTACTTAGAAGTATTCTCTTCTTGTTAACTTCAGGTATTTTTGCTTAAGTAAGTTTCCAATTAATAAAAAAATCATAATTGTATCAAATTTGTATCTGTTTCCGTATTCAGTTTTAACTTCTCGAGTGCACGTAGTTTTTTGTGAAAAGGAATTCGACCAAATGTGTTCAGAATAGATACTTGTCTATTAGCATGTTCTAAACACTTAACAATTTTGTATATACAAACAGGGGCACTAAAACCAACTTCTATAAACCAAATTGTCGGGATATGTTTACGATAACATTAAACTCAAAGTTGTTTGGATTGGCAGACGCATAAAATTTGGGGCTCATCATCGGTTATAAACGTTTCGTTTTAAACACAATAAAAGCTGATATCATCAACAGCAAATTCACAAAGACATTAAGTTTTGAAGTAGAAGCTCATTATTAGGTCAAACGAGCAAGTATGGTGCCTAAACGTAATATTTAATATTTGGTTTTAAATATTTTTAATCTATTTATTAGAAAACGTGTAAAATAATTTAATTAAGCATTTCAATACTTTAAATTTACGAAATGAGTCAGACGGAAACTCCGGAGTATATTTTACACATCAGTTTCATTTGTTTGTGAATTACAGCTCTTTAAAGATTTATATTTACTCGACTAACTAGATTAACACATTTTAATTCACAATAATTATCGAAAATTACAGAATGGGTCTCAAAATTTTAAAATATTACAATAAATATTCAAAGATGTCTCTACGGACCTTCAGATATTTTCTGGTTCGTTTACGAACAGCACGTGTTGCTCGTTTGAGTTCACCTGCTCGATAAAATTCAAACCTGTAATTCGAAAACAAATAAAAATTGTATTACAACTTTTATGCATCTCAGTCATATACTAACGTGCAGGATATATTCCTGGAGTTTGGCACTTCCTCCCGACTCACCTGGTATATGGGTAATTCGAAAAAATTCCGACTGTAGCTATCCCAGCAAAGTTAACAATTTTTGAACTTTCCTTAAACACATATAAACTTCATATTTTTCACTGGCATTTAACTAAACCATCTTCTGACATTTCAGTGCAGGATATTTACATTTAACTCATAAATTTTTCATCGAGAAATAACTGATCAAAACTAATAAACCGTATGTACTTTTTGAAGCTCCTAACTTTATGAATACCTCGACATAATGTTTGTATATGCATATGGTTCGCGCGTGAGATTTTCCAGACGTAATCTTGAGTGTTTATTGGTGTTAAAGAGTCCTGACATCTGATTACATCCTGCTACTGATAATTTAGAACATCGTTTACAGATTTAAAAGTGGTGGCAATAGACCAGCTACCATTAACTAACGACCCCATTCATTTAAGTGATTTATTTTCGATGTAAATCTTTGCACAGCCACCTATTTGGTTGTTTAATAAACATTTTACTATACGATAATTACTTGAAACGCAAAAGAGACTTTTTAATTTTGTTGTAATTCGAAGATATTGTTACTGTGATTTTTGGTTTAAGTAAAAGGCAACTCAAAATAGTTATGTATTTATTGATAACAAACACATTTTTACTTAAAGTGCAGCAGAGTTTCAACATCAACATTATTTGGTATTACCAAAGAGCATTGGTATTACTTTCATTGAGTTGTACCTATCCTTTAATATTTTATAGGGATATTTAAGTAATCCCTTAAATAACTTTTAAGGATACAGTTCTTTTCCTTCGAAAATTAAAATATTTGTTCTATTTTATAATTTACGATATTTAAAAACACCATTTCTTACTTAATAATTTGTTTTTATTTTTACTTTTTTGATTCAGTCTGTAAAGGTTCCAGCTATAATATAAGACTTTACTAAATCGCTCCGTGGAGCACCTATGATTTATAAACATGTGGTGTTTGAAATACTTCTACCACTAATTTGTAATTCAAATTCAAATAATAAAAAGAACACATTGGTAGTTAAAGTTATGGAAGCGTATTAAACTTGATTTCCATGTTGAAAAAATCCCGTTATGAGGCGACTTTTACATTCCTAAAGAGAATAAATAATGGTTTAAAGTGATATTTATTAAAACCGCAATTTTCATAAAATATGTTGTTATTTATGTTATTTTATACAATGCCATTCGTCGTGTTTACGTTTAAGATTAACTAAACTTAAATTTCAAAAAATGTTATCGTTATAAGTGGCTCTAGCAATAAAAATTAGTATTCAGTTTTATAACGCGGCGGGTTGCTACTAAATTATCATAATAAACGCCAGCTCAAGAATTATTCTGCTTTATTGGAGTCGCTCTCGGTCACCATATAAATAAAATTACCACCTAATTTAATAGATGTTATTATTTCACATCTATAAAATAAGCGTCGTTGTATTCAGTTTTAAAATTATAAGTGATAAACAAGTTTCAGTATCTGTTAAATTTTTTGTAGTTACTTAGCGGTTACCAGGTAATAATGATTTGATTTTATGGGTCTTATTCCTGTGATTTTAGGATCTCTAATTAAGTAATAAAAATATTTTACTTGAATATAAATGTTTTACACGGCTGTAAATGTTTAGTAAAAAGCATCAGCTAATTTAATACTCTTAAACACTACAATATTAGTTAAACATAAAGTTTTATAACATTGCTATTAATTCCTGCCAAACATATAGGCCATTGGGAATAATAAGTAAGTAAGTAGTATCAATTATAAAGTTAAATTTGTTTTCGTGGATAATGAACGTAAAAATTAAATTTTATTTACGCAGCCCGTACTTTGTAATGAATTTTTCAGCTGTGAAATACCGTGTAGGTACGGGAAACGAAAATAAGTGGGCTTGTAAGGCAACACCTCTATACATGGTGAAAATTAATGTCATGCAGATATTTCAGGGGGTGATAGTACTCGGCAAAATAAGAAACAAATGTTAATATACACATGATCAAAAACGCGCCATTTTCGATATACAGGGTTGCGAAGTTTCAATTTTTGTTAAATATTAGTACTGTTAATGAATGTTGTTTTGTGGTAGTGAGAAAAACGTAATGCGCAACGCGTAGGTAAGTTTCTTTTTTATCCTCGGTGGCTTTATGGACCTCAGCTGCGCTTCGGTCCACAAATTACCACCTCGGATAAAAAAGTTCACTTACCATAACTTGGAGCGCAAATAACTATTTCAGCACGCAAATTTTGATTTGCGTGCGGAAAGTAGTTTTTCTGCACGCAAATAAAAATGTCAGATTTTGCAGAAATATTTCACTTTTTTTATGGAAATGTGGTTGTAGAAAAAATGTGACTGCAGCAAACTTCACATTCGTGTGGCAAACGCAAGCTTTCAACACTTGTATTACAATATACTATTTGCGTATGTCACGTGTTTTATATGATAGTTTGGAAAATAACTATTTTCCAAACTATCATAGGGCAACAAGAGCAACAACTCAACTTTTATCACTTGATATCTATTCGGGAACAACTATCTTAAGATTTTAGATTCATTTCTTGAAAAATATAGACGTACTGCAAATTTTTCTAGAGACGGTGTTACAAATCACCATAAAATGCTCACTTAGAGCTGAGGGAAGATCCGATTGTTGAAAAGGTGTCTCATCATCAAGTATTTATTATTTTACAAAATGAGCTTTTAGTCAATTTGCAATAGATAGGTAAAGTTATGAATTAGGGGTAAAAGAATTCGGTGGTCCAAGTGGTCACATCCCTCAAAAAATATTAATAGATTCTTTCATTTATTTTTTTGAAATGTTACCCTTGAAATACTAAAACGTTGCAATAAGAAAAAAATATCGTAGGTACCTATTTTTATGTATTTTTGTGTAGAGGTAAGTTGCCTTAAATCAACTTATTTTTATCATCAAAAACTATGATTAAATTTATGACTTATTTTTTATGTTACACCCTATATACATGATGCCCAAACTAATCGGCTCAGCATTGAGATCTTGAAAACCGTGAGATTATTCCTTCGTAATTTCGGAGTTTGAAAAGATACAGCGAAGATTTTTATATATTATTAGAGCACTGTTAACGTAGATTTTAAATATTTAATTTACAATCGTTTGCTGCTCTTCGGTTTTGAGATTTTAATATCAATTTTCTAATATTAAATGTAAATGGGCGGCATGGTATGGTTTTTTCTCGATTGTAAATGTACGGTTTCTTTTTTATAAAAAAATATTATAAAAATATCTATTTCTTTGTAGCATTTAATTTGTTCAACTGCCAGTTTATTTGTTTTTCAAGATATGTAGTAATGCGAGTTGTTAAATTAACACCTGTACATATAGCAAATGGAAAACCTTTTTATTTATTTTGATATAATTGAGAATATGAATAGCATTTAAAAACTGTAATATACAGGGCTTCACATACCAACAGTAGATTCGTGAGGTCAAAATATAACGATTTACCTAAAATTACCTTAATCCAAAAGTTAATATTTAGGGAGATACAGGGCGTCAAAGTCGAAATTTTAATTTTAATTTTTTGCTGTAATTTCAAAACTTTTCGGAATATTCATATGAAAATTGGTGAAATTGCCTTTTTTGGAACGGGGAATAATAATCCATCTCCAATTTTAATCTAGCACCTAAAAAAAACATCCTTTTTCCGCATCTAATACCTTAAAAATACCACAACTTTTTTGTACTTAAAGTTAGGGCAGATCCAATTGAAAAAAACAATTTCCTCATATTTTTTATACAAAAAAGGTAGACTATTTAAATATCTCTAAAGTTAACCGTTTCCAAGATATTTGCTATTGAAGTAAGCGATGCAGCGCCTTATTCACTTCTTAAGCACTCTGTAACGCAGTAGGCTTACATTTAAAACAAAACATTGACATATTCTTATCAAAAACAAGTAATAGGACACAGAGCAATAGTCGTGAATCAGTGGTATATTTTACATTAAAAAAATTTAAATTTTATGTGTAATGTCTACGGCAAGCAATGCTCTTTTTAACGAATAAAATGTAGCATCGCTTAATTCAATCGCAAATATCTTGGAAACCGCTAACTTTAGAGACATTGAAACAGTATACCTTTTTTGTATTGTTTTTTTCAATTAGGTCTGCTCTAACTTTAAGTACAAAAAAGTTGAAGTATTTTTAAGGTATTAGGTGTAGCAAAAATGACGTTATTTTAAGAGCTACATTAAAATTGAGGACTAATTATTCTTTCCCGTCCCAAAAGAGGTAGTTTCCCCAATTTTCATAGAAATATTGTGAAAACTTTAGAAATTACAGCAAAAATTAATATCAAAATTTCGACTTTGGCACCCTGTATCTCCCTAAATATTAACTTTTGGACTAACAGGTAATTTTAGGTAAATCGTTATATTTTGACCTCACGAATCTACTGTTGGTCTGTGAATAAGCTGACCATTTTTTTCCAATTTAAAACCAGGACATTTAAAATAGATCAGACAGCATGAGTACCTAATAGTCAAATAGTCGCAGTCGTAGAATATAATATAACTTGAAAAAAATTATAATAAGATTGATTTAAAAATGGTTTTTCAAGGATTGATTACTCAATCTTTTGATAAATTAATAATTTTTGATTTTGTGTTCCTAAAACAATACATTTTGTGTACTGGTTACATTTTACGACTAACCAGGACCAATGACCAAGAAAACAGTATTGTACTGGTAAAACCAGTACGCATGGTCACCTTATCTGTGAACCATTACTTATTGATCACCCTGTATAGTATCCCTTTGAGGGAAATTCGAATTTTCGAATATGGTAGCAAAAGTAAACTGTTGGAGAAAATTTGTTTAATGAAAAGTATTAGACGTTTCGGCATAGGTCAAGTGAACTTTTTTCTGCGGATAATGTATGGAAATATGCCGCTTTCGATACAAGGTCGAAACGTAGGTTGCGTGCCAATACGATGTTTGACACGATATGTTCCCTGTCAGGGGTAGAAATCCCTTGGGTTCGGTAAAGTTCTAGTCGAGTAGTGCTAAATGTTACCACGCGTACCCAGATACTGCAAACCCAGTTCTTCCCCATTAAATAAACAAATATTTCTTTATTTCTATTCATGATCAAAGCCTACTAACGTCTTTATAAGTCAAATGTCACAAAATGTAAATCACTGGAATTTTAAAAATTTGTATTAATGTATCAAGTGCTTCAGTTTAAAATCATACTCAGTGACTTATAGAATTAAAAGTCGTGTCAAGCTCCTAATAAAAATTAAGGTACACTTCTAGATGTACGAGGTTTGTCCGAAAAATAATGAGACTGGTAACACTCTGCACGAGCCTACAACGCTGCTGCCCCCCCCCCTTCACACGGCAGTTAGAATAAACCCAGCAGTAGATTCAGTACAAGTTTGAACTTGTTACAGTTGCTACGCGATTGTGCGAAGTGAAGTTCTGTTTGTAAAGTGCGTTAAGAAAATGGACCAGCAAAAGTTTGAGCAACTTTGTATTGGGTACAAGTGTTCAGATGGCACAAGGCCTTTTTAGAGGGCCGAGAAGAAGTGGAAGACGAACTTTGCGCGGGAAGACCTTCAACCTCAAAAACGGACGATAATATGAAAAGAGTGAGGACTCTTGTGATGTCAGACCGTCGATTGACGTTGAGAATAATCAGTACTGAGTTAAATTTGAACCAGTTTTCCGTCCTGGTGGAACACAGGAATAGGGCATGAGAAAAGTGTGCGCCAAGATCTCAGTCCCCATGACTTCTTGTTATTCCCCGGATGAAAAACCCTTTGAAAGCGCGCCATTTTGATGCTTTGGATAATATCCAGAAGCGCATAACCGACGAGTTGAAAGGCATTCTAGCAGAAGCTTTCCAGGAATGCTCCCAACCACAGTATAGAAACAACAAACAATTCCGGCCAAGTGCAACTACTGGTTGTTTCTATACTGTGCTCCCAACAATGGAAAAATCCCTTTCATCATCGGTGTGTAGCTGCCCAAGAGAACTATTTTGTATGGAATAACCGTGATTTGTAAAAAAATAAAATTCATGATTAAAAGAAAATCAGTCTCATTATTTTTTTGCCAAACCTCATATGCCGTATGTGATTATTATTTACTTTGTATTTTGTCAACAT
Source organism: Melanotus villosus (assembly GCA_963082815.1). NCBI lineage: Eukaryota > Metazoa > Arthropoda > Insecta > Coleoptera > Elateridae > Melanotus > Melanotus villosus. The sequence goes on along the minus strand of OY720421.1, from coordinate 49,056,049 downwards.
TTGCAGAACCAAACGAAAACATGACTTTTTAATACCATGGATCACTAAGCATGACTTTAAATTGAATCACTTTATATATTCTACTTGAAAGCCGCAAGATCAGTAAGGTTGAACCATCGCCCATTTAATTGGAAATGGTGTTCAGGTTTCTTGAATTCAGTGTGACCTTTACCAAGGAAAAAGTTACAAAGAACCGATGATCTAAAATTAATATCAAAAAAGTTACAAGATTGTCTTGACATTTTTCGTTTCATTTGGATATTTGGCTACTCGTTGCTGAAAATTAAAAATTAAAGAGTTATCCAACTGCTAAAAACAATGTAACTTATCAAAGAAAACCCTAATTTGCATTTTTAATCAAACTAAAACACTTCCAGTCTGTGAAAATTTATTTTTTCCTGTTTCAACAGCGACATTTGGTATCCTTCTTCCTCCTTCCCCTTATGGCCGAAGCCTAGGCCGATGGCCTGTTACAAACTCATAAGAACGAGTTCTGTGAGCCCTCTTTGCACGTATGCTGGGCAGGAGGCTAACCTAACCCATCCATTTATAGGATATCGATCAGGCAAAAAATCTAATAAGCAATACGGCCAGTACTGTGTCCCACTGATACCAGATGTATTGAAGATTTTTTTTTCAATTTCCAAAATCATCTTCGACAGATAGGAAGCAGTATAGTAATTGGCGATATTACTGCCTGGAGACGTTTTAGCTGAAATACCTTCTATATTGAGATGATATTTGTCGGTATTAAAGATTTTGAGTTGAATATAATTGATAATGAATATAAAGTTATAGTTTAATTGCAAGATAATTTATGCAGATTTCATATAAGTTCTGATCAAAAATGTAAGAAAAACAAGAATCTAGATAGTTAGAGTAGAATAATTTAATTGTTAAGAATTTTGTATTGTAATCATAAAATAAGTTAGCTAGAAACCTAGAATTCAATAATTATCAAGGAAAAGCAAAGAGAATTTTCATGGAGGAAAGATATCGGAGAACCAGGGAGACGGAAGATAAGAGATAAATAAACAAGATTGAAATTATCTTCTCAAAAATGAACACGTATTTCTTTTGGGAAGGAAAATATAATAAAGTAAATAAGTGTGAAATATTATTTGAAGAAAAAGAGAATGGTACTTTCCTAAAATAGTCCAGTCAATAAAGGGTTTGTCGAATGCATGGAGGGTGTCACAATTTTTGACCTTGGGGCTTTGTTTGGAGTCGTTAGGAGGTAAACATACTAAAAGGCCCCGGACATAGGTGGCGAGCGAAGTGCGGAGGGGGGGGACTGAGAAGGTCTCTGTTTTTGTTTTCTTGCTTATATCTAGAAGACGGTGCATCTTATCAAAAAAGTTATTATATATAAAATCAAAGCTGGCAAAATTTCCTACATTTTTGCTTTTTAAAGTTTTTTTCTATCTCCAACGGTTTATGAGATATCTGCTCTCAAAAATCGCTAATTTTCGAAAGAAAATATTTTGCCTCACGTTTTTCGTTAAACTTTTCTCTCTAGCACATCATCTCTTTGGTTTACAGAAAAATTTCCAGAAAAAAAGTTGTAGAGGATTAAATTTCCTTAAAAATAGTATATGCATTTTATATTTTTTATCGAAAATTAGCGATTTTTGATAGCGGATATCTCATAAACGGTTGGAGATAGAAAAGAACTTTACAAAGCAAAAATGTGGGAGATTTTGCCAGCTTTGATTTTATATACTTATAAAAGAGGTCCAAATAAATAAACTGGTTATTGTTCTTCTGAGAGAAAAGGTTTGGTCCGGTTTATATTGGATGTTGCAGAAGTTGAAGATGAATTGAAAATTATTAAATGTTGGATATGAATATGGATTTGTGATTAAAGTTGATTTGGATACTGAACGAGGGATATGTGAGATAATTTAATACTGTTATAATTTATGATCTATAATAAGTAAATAGATAAGAGAAGATAGGTAAATAGAGATTAGTAAAAGATATAATAAATCTGCATAGAAAAATTAAGTTGTTCTGATTATTGTTATATAACATAAAAGTATTAATATTCATTTATTAAAGTAAAAGAATCTCATTAACGACCAAATGTTAATAATTGTGTAAACAAAGGTAACATTGCAATATAAAAACGAGGTACTGTAATCTAATTATTTGACTACGGGTGGGTTGCACAAAACTTTTGTTGTATTATATTAATATTCGCATGAAATTGTCCAACGTCATGTTCGGCACACAAAATGACACAATATACTATTATTATTTAATTATTAGTTGGTGCAAAAATTGATGTTGCCGTTGCAGTTAAAAAGTTGGCGTTTTCGATAGATTTTTTTGATATTCAGTTATGACATCCAAATTTTATATTGATTTCCTATATTCGAGGTAATAAATTACAATACAGTTTTTTACAGTTACCAAAATATAACTCCTTTGATTTCAAAAATACTCACTATTGTGTTACTTTTGCACCGTTGTGTATATTACATACACATAGTTTGTATAGAGTTAGATAAGCTTTTATATTGGAATATTTGTTTTTGAAATTCTCAGTTACATTTATTTTATTTTAATTATCATAAAAGACGATTTCAATGGTTTATGCAAGAAGGGCGAATGAACAGTTTTTGGTATTTTATTTAACTTATGTGCCTTAACACCTTGCCATTAACTGATAAAACTAAAGAATTAATTATAAGTATATGCACATACACTGCCATTTGCTTAACCTCTGTAACAATTTTAATTAATGCTAACAGTTTATTTCTGAAAGGGAATGCTATTTTTGTTCATCAGTTTAGGGAAAACGAGGAAACTCAGTAGAACATCAAAACCTCTCGATGTAGATGTAAATTTCTGAAACATTTCCATTTTTTCACTGCATATAAAAGCGCGTTACTTGATTAACCCCCATAATTACTTTTTTGGTTGCTGATCGAGAAGGCCGGTGATTTGCAACAGTTGTTTTTCACAAAGAAGCGTTGTGATTTCTAGTTTCAAATGGTTGGTGGAAGAAGGTTAAGTCGGAAAGAAATAGGCAGAATTAAGAGCCTAAAGCAAGAAGGTCACTCGAACAAGCAAATTTCATCAAGAAGTCATCGTAGTGTCTGTGTATTAATAATTGCATGAAATGCAAGATGAAGATCCAGACTTGAATATTAAACAAATCACGAATGAAATGAAAAAAAAGTTTAGATATAACTGTATGGAAACTAGAAAAACGGATAATCCTTCGTGAGGCATCCAACTCATCACTTACAAGGAATATTAAGGATGCTGTGGGCACTTGTGAAAGCCTAAAAAATACAGATAGCTTCTCGCGAAAACAAAACCGAAAATTGATATTATTTTGAGAGATACGCGATGGATATTTCAACCCAATCACGGCGCTATTCATACAGCCGAAATTGTAAAGAGTTGGTTTAAAGAGGAAGAAATGTTTCAGAATGGCTCAGTATTTCTCCAGATTCCAGATTTGAACATTATCGAGAACCTTTGGGGTTGGCTGCCAAAGAATATTTTTGCGGGTGGACAGCAGTATGACTCTGTAGGCGACCTCTCTTTTGCAATAATTATTAGAACGACGTGGAATACTTGCAATACCCCAAGAGTAATTGGACTTTCTGTAGGAGAGATTTTTGAAGTTATAGAAAAAACTGATCGAATACGCATTATTAAAGCTGTATTTTTGCTATTGTTCTTCTCAGTTGTCAAATAAAATCATTTCATTGACACTGAGGTGCTGAGGTGTATTATTGAGGTCATTTCCAAGACTGAGGTTAATAAACTGTCGCTCTTAAAAACGCAGTCTAGTACAAAAGCCCTTTCAAACTTTTAGATAAAAAATATTCTTTCCATTTGTTTTTGAATGCTCTAATTTTGATTATTTTAATGTAAAATTTCTATATATTGCCTTGAATATGTCGTTGAAAATTATGGGTAAAGATAATCAAGTGTCGATGACTGCAACAAGAAAATATCATGCCACGATAGTTCTTACTTTTGAATTTATCTTAACTATATTTGAATTGTCTTGATTTAATAAATATATCGTTGTTTTTATACAGCATTATTTAAATCACCAGGTCACCTAACAGACAAGTAGATATTTATTTGGTACAAATCTTGGCGCTCAGTAAAAATATTCATTCGAATCCAAAAAGTACTAACATTTAAAAAGCTTTATGTTATTACCAAAAATATATTGTTATCAAATTAATTCTTTGAAAAGTGCCATTTGAAAAGGGGAGTATTTATTTTTAAAAGAAGCTTTTCTTCGAACTTTGTGGCATTAAGTATAAGTACCTTTAACGAATGAAACTACTTAGAACAATAAACCAACTTTTCTCTAACAGTGAAATACGTTTATTACATTCATTTGACGTAAATCATGGTACGCTAGATTAAAGAATTAGCTGCTTATTTCAAACATGTAAAAGTATACAGGATGTTCTATTTAAAATCTAAAAGTTGAAGTCGAATATGTTTTACCCCAAATAATCATATATTTATCTTATATTACGCATGCCAAATTTAATACAATTCATACAGACGATGCGTTCCGGGTTCCTTTAGCACTCTGTACACACGGTAATTCACGACTCCATGTTTGGGAACGACAAAAGAAAGCAGTTAAGATGGGTAGGTCATCTCTAGTGTATGAGTACGCCAACTTCACTGGTAATTTTTGGCAATATTATTTAAAAATTACCAGTGAAGTTGGAGTGACGGGTTAAAGACTAGCAGAAAGACCGAAAAACTCATAGAAACTTGGTGAGAAAATGTAAACCATGGGGCAAAGTAAAACTAGTGTCAAACCAAAATACGGGAGGAGCTTTATTGCGTAACTATTTAGTTTCTCTACACTGCTTGGCGGTAGACGAGGGATAAGTAAGTAAGTACTCATATTCGTTGTTCCGTTCCTAAAATAATTTCTACTGAATGGTCTGTTCGTCGTGTTACGTTTTATATGTAGAACACCCTGTATGTTTTGACATTGAGTTATGCTAAATGAAATTCTCTTTTCAATAATAAGCACCAATCTGAGATTTATATTTGATTTAGATTCGTTTAAAAAACAATAATTCGAATAGCCCTAAATTGGGCATAGAAACTTGAATGTATATCTTCTTTTCTGAATTTCTCAGCGTTTTAGGCTTTTAGGGAACAACCAGAAGATTAAAGCATAAAATTCTCATTTAGACGGTTATTGCACACAGTTCCTTTTCTATATTATGTCTAAAGCACCTTTTGCAAACATTTAATAAAGATACTATTTTCTTTTAAGAAAATCACGTAAATCACAGTAAACACTATTGATATTATGTGAAATTTATTGAATCATTTTTATACGAACGTTTTAGAGATACATTTTTTTTATTGAAAAGTGTAATTTTTTGAAGACTATTGAATCATTTATTTTTATAAAATAATTTTAGTATGTTAAAATTTCCATGATCTATGGCCGAAAATAGATCAGATCTGCATAAATCTCAGTATCAAAACTGAACAAAGTTATAGATATTTACATTTGTCACAATGTGACATGACGACTATACGGTGTGTCCATTTTAAATTGTGACCCCTTACTGTCTCTAAATATGCAACTCATATTACATTACATGTATACCAATTGTATAGTCTACACCTGTAATTAAATATGGGTTGCATATTCAGAGCCAGTAAGGGGTCATGATTTAAAATGGGCACACGGTAGTTTTATTTTAGAAACATAGACGTTCTGTAGAATGAATTCTTATAGCGGTTACATTTCAAATTTTCATCTTTTTTAAAGTTTTTACGGACATCTGCCGCTGGGAAAACAGTTTCCAGTAACTTAAAAATAGTCGAGTCTAGACATCAAGCATGTTGTATGGTTTGGATTTAATTTTAAGCTTTGTTCAAAGATGCAACACACTATTAAATTTTTTATTTAAAATAACAAAGTTACATACTGTCCCTTGAAAGCCGAACATCATGTATAGAGAAAAATAATCCTAAATTGGTGAGCCAGTAGCTAAAAACAGTTTTCCTGTAATTTGTATAAAAGAAATGATATCCGACAGAGCACAGAGTTGTAGATTACCTTGTATAGGTTAAAAAGTAAAATTATGTTAAACTTAAGAAATAAAAATAATGCATTAGTTATGAGTAAACGCAAGACGTCATATGTGTTGCCTACTTTGTAACTTTCAGGCTTGTCATTTTAGAAGGATTACCCTGTACAATAAAAGAATTCGCCTTCAAGGTTTTTATAATTGCTTTGCTGTTTTGGAGGTAGAAATTTGGATTTGTGCATTATGAGGTGCATCTTTTAACGGAATTAGCTCAAATGGAAGAACACGTTGTTGCCTTACAAACTTGAGGTCTTGAGGATAATGCAACATTTGGATTTCTCGCTTTACGTTGAAAATATATTATTAAAAAGCTGTTAAGAATTCAATTTTGATGCTTTGTAACGAGTTTCAATGTAAAATTAGCATTTACGGTAATTTCTCGTTACACCTGTTAAAGTATGTGGGATCTCCTTTAGTTCGAGCCCCATTATAAAAGAGTCTGATTATTTTTAAATTTTGAAAAATTAGTGGATTATTATTTTTCACTCGGCCTCAATGGGATCAAGGTTAACAGATTTTCCCGGTGAACCAGAGATTTCGGGTTCTGGATTAAGGTTAAGCGAAATTTTTTGAAATGGGGGAATTATAAAACTTTACTCTCTTTCGGATGCGAGCGCACACAGTAGGTTCTATACCATTGCGCCCATTGCGATGTTTGGCACGATAAAAATTTCTTCAAAAGTCCCTAGGGGTCGGCAAAATTGTAGTTGAGTAGTGCTAATAACTAACCTTTGCACCCGCAAGCCTAAGATGTCACCCAATAATAGTAATTTTTACGTTACAAGTCCGGGAAGTGACTTATTAAAGTATGAGTTTAGATGTTTATGGACGAGGCGACGAAGGTACCGAGTCAAGAATTTCTAAACGAGTACTTTAATAATAATTTCCCGGACATGTATCGTATAACGTTTTATTTCATACTGTAAACAATTTGATTTTTTAATTTTTACATGTGACACTTTTTCAATAACGTCAACATGTGACATTACGGTATCAGAGCCCTTCAGAGCCGGTAAGTGTTGCTTGATTACACTTTTACGGGCTCTGATTGGGTGCATAAAATAACAGTCCGGTAAAAGTGTTGCTTGGTTACACTTACCGGCTCTGATACCGTAATAGCTCACTTACCGGACTCAAAATGGCGCCGGGAAACTGAATTTACCAGATAGTATGAAATGAATAAACAAACAAACAAATATTTTTATTTTTTATGGTACGTTAGATAAAACTGAAAGCACAACTTAGACCGTGCATGGAATTAGCGTAAAAAAACAATTTTAAATACAAATTTTGAGTTGAAATTCTTCTTCTAACACTTTACTTTCATACCTATATCTAACGCGAAGTAAAATATCGAAAAACGGCCCTACTCAAGAGGTCGTAAAAATTTACAACTTCCAGTCGAGTTGAATACGTCGAAAGATGCATCTCATGATGTTGTTCTACAACTGTAAAATTCCAATTCTCTCTCTTAACAATAACGAAAATATCACAATGCTTTCATTTTTAAGGGGGCGCGCTGTATGGGTCACAGTTGAATTGATATCAAATATCTGAAGAATATACATCGTTTTTGTTTCACAACTAACGTGATTATGGTATATTATCCTACGGGCGAAAGTGAGTGATGTAATTCGCCCAAGTGAGTAACAGCCATTACACGCGAGTAACTAGAATACTATACTTTTTCTACAGTTGCTTCTTTTTTGGTGCAAGTTAATAACGCAAATTTATGACAGCTGTCAACCATATTTATGGATAAAACAACCGCCGTATATGATGTACACGTACATGGTTGCTAGATAATAATTCAACTGTGAAATAAAGGATTTGCAGGTTCACGATTGGCAGAAAGCCCCGAATAATAAAATTTACAGTTTTGTTATTGGGTATCCTATGAGAGTTATAATTCATAATTCAACGGTGTGAATAATGTAGCACATTATTTGACAGGAAACGCGTATGTAATGGAAAGATTATTTAATAGTCTTAGAAATAATACATTATTTTGGAGATTTTAAAGGTGATTATTTAGATTATACTCACTTGGTCGAGTAGCAAACGGCCTTATAGGTTGTACAGTGTAAATGCCGGAAGTGTTAATTGTAGTTCCGAAACCTGGGTGATGTCCAAATATATCGGAATGTTCTGTAGTCGTATTATTAGGGCTTAATCTGCAGCAACGAAACAAAGACGTGACACAATCGGAGCATGGAACTGCAATTGTTGGTAAAGGTTTTGCAACAGGGTGTAGAATCTGAGAAACATCTTTAGAAACACTTTGAGTTTCCGTCGCTAACAGTCTATCGATTCCGAATTTCAATTCTGTCGATTGTTTATTGTTCCTGGCACTAATCGAAATATCGTTGTGATATACATCCATTGTAAAAAAACTCCAAATTTAAAGGTGGTTTTAGAACACCGTTAGATCATTTTTTTAAACTTTCTTAGCAGGAACGGACTAATACGAACTAGCGATACAATGCCGGCGCTTCACTTGTTTCAGTTTTTATCAACACGCGTTTTAGCTCGAAATTTCTCGTCAAAAGGCGTTTTAACGGACGATTAATAAAATTAATAAGACGTTAATCGGTGGCTAATCGTTTACTAATGGAGCGTTTCACGCGCCAGCCTCCACTGTTTAACCAGGGAGGAGCAATCTTCGGTGTTTATCTCATTGGTTTCTTCTTTTCGCTCTTGAGGCGGTGTCTACAACATTCTCAATATATACAGCAATGTTTTCTAGCTTTCAGTGGCGTAAATGGTCATTGGCAGGGGCGGACTGGGCCGCCGGGAGTCCGGGAACTTTCCCGGTGGGCCGGTAGTACTGAGGCCGGTCAATATTATCAGAAATCAGGTTTACTTACCTGCACCCGGCGACTTCATAATAGACCTTTTCGCCGTATTTATTTATTATTGTTTCCCTAATTATCTCTTTATTATGTTTTATGCCGATGCCGCTGATATTATTTGTTTGAGAGCTTTAATACAATTGCTACATTAAAGGTGCGTCGGGCATTTATTTATTAGTTTTCTTTAATAAGGTTTTGTCGTTGACATAGTAGGTATTACGAAGTAGACCCAGCGCGCTCTATCCTGTTCCACAGTTTGTTGGTTATATAATTATATTTTGACAGCCTAATTATTTTTTATAGAGCTCTTTTACTCTCGTTTGAAAAACATTAAATGTGCTATTGCTATACACCATTAGAAACTAGTCAAGTAGGCGAATATCTCTGTCCGATTTACTTTTGTTATTTTTTTGTTTTTAAGCTACAACAACCATCATAATGGCAGACGAAAAGTACGAAATTTTGATAATTTTGCGCCATTATTGGAAACAAAACGTTTCTGCAACCGCCGCAGTTAAAAAAATATGTGAAGTGGAAGGAGAGGGAGTAGTAAACATTCGCGCTCAGCACAACGTTGGTTCAAAAAATTTAATGAAGGAGATACAAGTCTCAAGAGGAAACAAGGTTCTGGTCGACTTAATTTGTTGAGTAACAACGAACTGGGAGACGCGGTTGAAGTTAATCCATCTACAATTTACATCAAATTGGAAAGGCCAACAGACGCTGCAGAGAAGACGAGTTGAGGTCTGCAATCGGCTGCTTTAAAATCCTTGGGATAAACGTTTTTTTAAACGGGATCATTACTTGTGACGAAAAATTGATATATTTTAATAATCCTAACAAAGAAAATCAATGGATTACCATCGGACAACCTGCGTTACCTGTCCCAAAACGCGAAAGGTTTTAGACGAAGGTCATGTTGTGTATATGGTGGAATTTTCAAGGCGTTATTCACTTTGAGTTGGTTCCTGATGGAAGAATCATTGACGCCAACCTTTATAGTCAGCAGTTGGACAGGATGCATGATGCTCTACGTCGGTGTTACCCTGGATTGGTAAATAGGGGGCGCGCAATTCTACAACAGCAAGATAACGCCAGACCCCATACTGCTATTGAAACTCGGCAGAAAATTAGGGAGTTAAATTTAGAGCTTCTACCTCATCCAGCTTATAGTTCAGACCTTGCACCTTCAGATTACCACTTATTCCGATCAATGGCGCACATTCTGCGTCGAAGAAATTTACAAGAGTTGAAGAAGTTGAAGCTGCATGCCGAGAATTCTTTACTTCGAAAGATCCAGCATGATACCGTCGCGGCATTGAGTTTATTGCAGAAAGATGGCGAAAGACATTGCTTCATAATGGTTTATTGCTCTATTGAATAAGAGTTGATGTTTGTTGTTTTATTATTAAATAAAGGTTTCCACAAAAAAAAAAAAATTTATGGGCCACCCTAACAATAGTGAGAGGAGGCCGGTCACTACCAAATTTCCCGGGCCGGTTAAATTTGCCAGTCCGCCACTGGTCATTGGTAATTAGTTTTAATGTAAACGATTGGATTTCTTATGTATACTGGTATGCACAGAAGCAATATGCCTTTTTCATTTTCAACCATAAAGATAAATTAATTATATTTTTTATTCGTTCAGCGTAAACCTGAAATTTTAATATCTTTTTTTTATAAAAATGCCAACATTAATTAGTTATTTTCTTTACAATTTATATTATGTTATGCTATAATACAGGACGTATCTAATAAACCGAAGGAAATTGTGGGAAGTGTTTTTTACATAAAAGTTCCTATAACACAATTTTTAGAACGAATAATGTTGTTCTTCTATTGTTTTTACATCGAAATTTTCTTTTATCGATTATTTTGATATTTTGCATAGGTAAAACTCATTATAAGATAGAAATAATTTTCTAGTTAGAATTCGGACCTCGCACTTAAAGGACGTTCGATTTAAAACCGAAAACGTACATATTAACTTTGACAGAACTTTTTCCGAAGGAATTTTTAAAAAAAATTATCAGACAGGAAAACTAGAAAACTCAATTTTTCATTCACAGCTTAAACTAAAGTTCAGAATTTGGATATTTCTGTGGCTTAGATATAGTTTAAATTATTTTCAATGTAGTTTACTTAGTATTATGGGTAAATAACAAAAAAATTACAGTATTTTGCTTTGTTGTCAATTTTGCCAGTACCTATATGATTAAATTAAATGAAATTGGAAATTCAGAGATGATGAAAATGAACTGCTAACAAAGATTGAACAATATTAAACCGAATTGGGAATAAAGAAACAATACATTATAAAACAACCTCTTGCAGACAACATAGAATGGAAACAACGTTAATGGGACGGCCATAGATGAAAAAAATGACAAACAATTAAAAGAGCGGACAGGAAAGTTTAGAACGAAGTAGATACTAGGAACAGAAAAAGCTATACGAAAGCGATAACTGAAAGAACAGCGGACAGACCAAATTATGATGGTAAACAAACACACATGGTCCATTTGAAAAATTGTGATCTCTTATTGGTTACAGATAAGAGAAACCTTTAAAGCGTTTTTTTAAAGGCGCGATTACGATTAGTAAAATGCCATAATCTTCACCAACTGAACAACCGATCAACCGATAGACTGTTAATTAAAATTGTATATACCTGGTGTTGGTGTTCATTTTAGAAGAAGAAGTCTAGTTTAATTCGTGACCGACATTCGATTTTATTGCAATAATCTATTAGCATTGATCATTAATTAAATTAAGTAGCTACCTAAACTCAAAGAAGATAAAAGTTACCTTGTTTAGTACCTAGCTAAACAGAAAGAAACAAAAACAGACGGCGGGAGAGAGAGGAGGGGCGAGAAAAAAAGAGATATTTTAATATTCATCATTGACTTAATATCATGAACAAGAATGCTGCGGCCTTTTAAATGTGACAAAATTCAATTTGTTTTTTTACAAATTTGTTGTTTTTAAAAAATACGTATCTATACGAGTTTTTCAAAAGTTTACTTCCTGCTTTTTCTTGAATTTACTACGTTTGAATCTAAGTATTTGTATTTAACCATCAAAATTTCGTGTTTAAATTAAAATAAAATATTTATGTACCTTCTTTGGACTAATAACAAAATATTTCGGCAGAAAACAGATTCACTAAAATCGATAATTAAATACGTGTTTATTCAATTCCTACGCCCACATATCTAAAGAATTGTGATAAACGAGTAGTAATTTTAAACAGCAACGGTTGGCTTATTTATTGTTGTAACTATTATTATCTACACATTAGTTATCATTTATTCAAATATATTTAGAAAAAAAAACAGTTTGAAATTTAAATATTTCTTTACGCATAAGGCGTGGGCGTAAGCATTTTTAAATACATATTCATGAATGGCTTTGAAGTTCACACTCTAATATTATTAGTCTTTTAAAACCATTCGTCCGTTGTGTAATTAATATGTCTGTAATAAGCACATTTCGAAGACTATAATAACAAACCAAGTTTTAAAAATACTCTTCTCCTTTTGACGTTAAAAAAGTAATGTAAATAGTACGAAATTTGCTGTAATTTTACACAAGCTAGAATAGACATTCATAAACTATAATATAGGAAATGTAATAAGAACCAAAATATTGCCAGTGAAACCGAAGATAAATTTAGTTCTATTTAACTGTCGATGAATAACGGGCATTCATTTTTATTGTGTCATTCTATGTTATTTTATTATGATTTTAAATAAAGGATCTCTTCAGGAAGCCCCCTTTTAATTAACCTCAAAACGCAACAAATATCAGTGTTTGATCACTTACATCGGAAGGTATACTATTCTATAAGTTCTTGGAATGAACTAACCAAGCGTCATTTTCATCATCCTTTTACGTGGTCGCATCCTAAACCCTAGTGATGAGTGATCATGAATTATACAGACTAGTGCAACCTTATAATACGAAGAAGGAAAACTAAACTGGTGAAACTGATCTTCATACCGAGATGATGTTGTCGGGTTCTCTCACGAAACTAATGATTAAAGAAAGAGTAAGAAATACGCTAAGAGAAATTAGGATAGAAATTAATACGGAAGCTGAGCTAAGTGAAATAAAGAGAATAGGTCAAATCTTTCAAGGACGAAAAACACCAAGACCGATTTTGATAGAATTTGTGTCGTGAAACAAAAACATAGAAGTCCTAAGAATATCAGGAAAGTTAAAGGGAACAGATATTTGGATTTCTGAAGACTACACTAAACAGATTCAAGAACAAAGGAAAGTTCTAATCCAACACAATAAAGAAGCTAGAACAAAGGGTTACAAAGCAGTAGTAATACAAAATAAGTTAATAGTAAATGGTAAACGTTACACAGTGGAACAGCTGGGAAATTTAGTGGATGAACGGAAACTGGAAGATAAAGAAGGAAGCGCAATGAAGAAGAAAGGTAGGATAACAAGTCAAAGATCTCCGATAAATACTATTGTGAGAGACGGAGAGAGATCCGAAAAGACCTTAAAAACACTGAGGACTGAGGACGGCTCTTTTGTCGACGACCGCAATGAAATAAGGATAAAGAATATACAAACACGGAATAACGAATTAGATACACGTAAAGTAATATTTTTGGGGTGTTGGAATACTCGGATAATATATGAAACAGTCTAAGTAAACCAAGTAGCGCATGAAATGGAGGGTTATAAAATCGAAATTCTAGGTTTAAGCGAAACATGGAGGCTGGTAACGGGAGAAATCAAATTGCCAAGTGGAAAAACGATTATTTACTCTGGTAAAATAGATGAAAATACAAAACACGAAAGCGGAGTAGCAATAACGTTGAGTAAAGAGCAGTGGCGTGTCTAGAACCTCACAAAAGGGGAAGCTGAAGAGTAAAATAAAGCCGCAGACAACAATTTTTTGATGCAAAAAAACATTTTTTTTACAAACCATAATAAAATCTTACCTTACTTAAAATGAAGTGCCATAGGTCTATGTTCTTTTGAAAACTCATTTATAACGTCATCATAAAAACTTTTTTCACGAGAATATTCTTGCACTAATTCCTTTTCAATTGATATTAATCCCAAAGCAGAAAGTCTTTCTTGTCCTGTATAATTCCTAATAACAAAACTTTGATTCGTTTCAGCGCGGAAAAGGAACGTTCTGTAGATCCACTTGTGGCGGGGATAGTGAGTGTAATCTGCCGGGCTCACAGCTTACACAAGGCTATTTTTAGTTCGATTTTCAAACGAAATTATGCGTAAAAACGAAAATTTTTTGCATTGATACGATATTTGTATTGTTTATATATTAATATGTAACTAATTTCATGTTGACTTTTTAATTCCACAGTAAAACAGTATTTATTTTATTACTACATAATATTCATGGCCACGTGCTTGTATCCAACTCAGTGAATTAAAACACCATACTGCGCGGTAAGGCTGGTAAGCTATAACTCGGTAGCTTACAAAGCCGTTTCGGGTTACGTCGTGCTTTTCGTCGTTCGGCAGCGGACAGTTGAAATGGGGTTCGACGGTTCGAGCTTCGATTATCTAGTATTGAAAATAATTATACATATTCGGGTCAACAGGATAATATGTCATATTACATTTTTAAGGTATATTAATTTAATTATACGCTGTAGGTATTTAGTTTACGTAGGGGAAGCTGTGCTTACCTAGCTTCCATAGTAAACACGCCACTGGTAAAGAGGCTAAAAAAGCTCTAATAGAGTGCGACCCAGTATCGGACCGCATTATAACAGCACGGCTGAAAGCAAAAATTTTAGTATAATAAACATCTACGTGCCAACTAATATGACCGAATTTGACCAAAGGAGAATTTTTTATAAACAGCTCCAAAAAGTATATAATGAATTGCAGAGAAAACACAAAAAAGATATAAAAATTAGCATGGGCGACATAAATGCCAAGATAGGTACTCTTAGGAGGAAATATATAACCACATAAACTTATCCATAAAATAACGTGGCTCTCGCCAGATCGGAAAAACAACCAAATAGACCATATAGCCACACAGGGAAAATATAAAAATTGTCTTCTGGATGTGCGAATGATGAGAGGTGCAGACATCGGCTCCGGGATCCGATCATGTATTAGTAAAGGTACGATTAAAATGTCAAAACAATAAGCGACAAACCCAATTGATATAATACGCAATCAGTATTAATTATATCATGCAAGTGAGTCTTGTGTATCTGTACAATTTGTTTATTTATAGCTATTCACGTATATTTATATTAACTTTACCGACGTACATAATATTCGCGACCGTTTATGTAGGCTGGATTAGACTGCCCGAGTTCGTTTGGTCGCGCCTTATATATCCCAGCTCGTCCTTCCAGAACTCCATTCCAGAAAGTTCCACTAGCCGCTCGAATATGAGTAACCGTCGACCGCTGTGGAAGCTTCTCGGCGGATGACGAATATGATCCCACACGTGTGCTGACGCATCTTGTTACATTATCAAAGCAAAACGGAAACAAGGCAGACCATTAATTACATGGAGACGAAGTTTAAAAACAGAATGTGGCCTAACAAATAAAGAGTGGAGTGACCTTAAAACTTAAAACTATAGCATACGATAAACATAAGTGGAAAGACATTGTACCAGATATAAGTGAACAGTGACAGTTACATACATAAAAGTTGAAAATAACAATTAAACTGTGTAACTCGCTCTGAACATTTAGCTTGGTAAGTTACAAAAAGGATCAGATAGTTCAAGGCTGTGTAATATAAATGAAATAGTAACTTTGTTACTATTTCATTTATATTGCTACAGAAACATCTAACGACGCCCTATGCTCCTTACGGAGCAAAAAAGGTTAAGTAAGTAACGAAACTAGCTCGACGAACACTCCAATAATCAATTTAACATAGGTGAATAGTCGAAACAGGCACGACCATTCCATAACACGAAATAATTGGGAATGTGAACTTTTCTGTATTCCAAACTTTTCTACAGCGATATTGTTCTTACACATAATTGAAATTTTCACATTTATCCTAGCTCTTTGCCTCTATAATTTCTGTTGAGATCCTTTTTAAAGGTATCTTTAATCTGTCTCTTAATGGGAAACGAATAGTTCAAGGAAAGACTCATACCTCATAGATCTAATATCTGCGTAGCTCTACTACTTACAAGGCATGTTAGAATGAAACTTTCCCACAAAGTAACCTAAACGAAGGAGAAAGATTGTCAGTAATTTATAAGTTACAGATAATTCGTAGCAATTGGAACACTATAACTGCGTTAATTAAAATATAATTCAAAGGGTTGGTTTTTACTTAGATTTCCTGTTGAAAAATATTTCTTCAGTCAACGGAGGGTCGAAACCGAGATGTCGTTCTCTTTAAACTATACTTATCCTTGTTAACTGGATTTCTTCACTACCTTTTGCTTGGGGAGTGTCAAAGTGATCAGAATGAGTATGTAAAGCCTTGTGGGAATGCTGTTCAAAATGTGTTTTAGCTAAGATTTAGGACGTTTCCTTTCTTCAAACACTTGTCTGGTTTATTATTTGTAATTCCAGAATCCAGTGTAAAGGGACACCCCCAAAATCTATCAACCTTTAAAGAATCGCTTTGCTCAATATTTTTATTTTGTTACTATTATTTTATTCCTGAGTATATCAAGAATTGTCTTGTCCGATGATCTTGCTCTGCATTTATTGCAGTTTGAACTTCTCTATAGCACTGCGGTATGTTTGTAAGGGCTGGTACGTGTTGTCGCGTCTGGGCATCGCTTGGAGGTTATTTTAAAACTCTTGAATTAAATTCTGCCAAAACTTCTCAGCTTTAAACATTTTAATTTGGAAAACCTATCAAAACAAGCGGAAGCAATAATTTCTGAATCTAGACTTTTAATTTTGTGGCGTTCTAAGAATGATTTTCAATTGAATCTCTTGATACATTAAAAACCGAGAAATAGGTTCTTACACCAATTTAATGTTGATTTCTTAGATGCAGAGCTTCTGGCAGCCTTTGCTTGTATTCAAATTTATTTACGCTAGTATATTTCTAACAAATAATCATATTCAGGTGTGGTTTAATCAAGTAAATATTATGTAAGTGTTCTTTTCATATAGCTGATTTTCCTTGTTTTCATCCCATATTTTTAAATTCTGTGCTACTTGTGCATTACAAAAGTATTGCAATGAAGTATATACTGTAGTCTACCTTCTTAAATTTTGGAATTGTATATTTAATTGAAGTAGAGGAGATGATAACGTACGAGATTTGTGTCACAATCATTATTATCTTCATACTCTTTGTGTTGCCTTCAGCTAATTTTGTTCTTGGGTTTTTCAAGTATTTCACTGA
Source organism: Melanotus villosus (assembly GCA_963082815.1). Lineage (NCBI taxonomy): Eukaryota > Metazoa > Arthropoda > Insecta > Coleoptera > Elateridae > Melanotus > Melanotus villosus. The sequence goes on along the minus strand of OY720421.1, from coordinate 49,038,735 downwards.
TTACATTTGGTTGCATTTTAATTACTGTTTTTGGTCATTTATAGAATTTTATTTTGTAAATTGTGGTTATGGAGTACACTTCGAATCAGCATAGAACACGACTAGATCAACAAATGTGAGAAACTCGGAGAACTGTATCCAATCCAGTTGAAGACAACAAATTGCGTCAAAGTAAAAGATTCATTGTAAGAATATTTGATTTATTGATTTGATCTATTGTATTAAAATGGTTTGCAGTATTACTACGAAACAGCTAGGGTTTGTTACCAGAAAGTTATCACTAAAGAACAGATTTCGTGAGCAAAAGATGAATCCTGAAATGGACATATTTTATGGACTGATGAAGCTACGTTTACTCGAAATGGGATATTTAGTATAAGTACATAATGTGCATTACTTAATAAGCCGACGAAAACCCCCACGCGCTCTTCCAAACCAACCATCATGTTAAAAAGCTATTCCTTTTGCCTTTATTTTTTTATATTTCTATAAAATCATTTATATTTTAATAACCAAGTTTGACTTTAAACAAATATAATCTTTCATCGATTGTAAAACCAAAATGCGTTTTCTTAAGAGTTAAATTTAATTTTTCTCGTGTGAAATTTAAAACTTAACATTTGACAAAATACCTTCTCTTATGAAAGGCCTCTTCAGGCGTTATAATAAGATGCTAATTGCTTAGGCAGAAAGTACAATTAGCTTGTTTTAGCAGGCCGACAATTATAAGTCATTCCTTAGCCTAGAGGATTTAATTAAAATTTATATAAAAAATAATGCATTAGTCATGGTATAAACTTCTACCTCATAGTAAATTGTGTATGTTTATGATACAACGAAAAGAGTTTATGTATTTTATGTATATTATTCGCATCTTTGTTTGCTCACACAGACACTTAAAGTATGTAAGTAAAATTTAATATTCATTTTTTTAACTTGCCGATGATGTACTTTCCTACTTACCATAGCCACATAACTCTCCAGATTGCTCCTTCAATGGTTTGTTACCTGCGTTTAATAATAATACGTGTACCTACTATAGTAATAAGTATTTACTTGCCAACGTTTACATTATGCTCAATTTTTGCAATAAAAATGTAGCAAATTTCTTTACAATAGGTTTGAAACTTAGTTTAAAACATTTTCAATCTTTTGAAGTTCATAAAAACTGAGTTAGTATCCCGAAAACTACACAACTGATAAAAAATGATTGAAATATTTGTTGTAGTGCTGTTGAAAGTCAAACATTATAAATAGTAGTGATAAAAGGCGTTCGAAAAAAAAATTGACTATGGCATGACTATTGACTATTATGGCTTTCAAAGATATCATGAACACTTAAAAATTTAACAGTTTTCGAAAGAGTTATATTTAAAAATTGAGTTTCTTTTCAGTTTTCAGTTTAGACAACTAGAAAAAATGTAGGGGTTAGATTCACGTCATTCTAAAAGATTTCAGAAAAAGAATTGAACATTCGAAAATCTTCGAAATTGTCCAATTTTTGTTGAAACCCTTTAAGACGGTTTGATTATTATTTGTGGGGTTATAATTTGGCCCTAAGTTTATACCAAAAGGTTCATGCGTTTTTGGAAGACGGCGATAAAGTTCGAATTTTCAGAAATCGTCTGCTGCGCAATTTTCTTCGAGTAAAACCTTTCGATTTGTTTTAAATCCCTCTCCGGAGTAAAACTTTAAAAACATATCTATTGAAAATAATGTAGTCCATTATACATATAACAGAAAATGCATATTTAGAATGGGCCTATGATTTAATACACACAGAAAAATGTTATTTAAAGTAGGTACGTACATGACGTGATATAAAAAGTACATATCAGTCTTACACCAAACTAAATATGTTTAATTGATTAATTTCATGTAATTTAACCTTAAACGAAAAGCTACTTAACATTTTGTCAATATTAGAATTAATAGTCCTTGATCTTTCAATAATTTCCAGTGTAAGATCACAATTAATCAAAAATATAATTTCTGCTAAACCTGAATTCTGCGATTAAGACATAATTAAATGCAATGTAAATATAAAATGGCCTAAGAAATTTAGGGCACATCTGATACATTTATAATAATATTAATGCTAGTCACACTTTTCTGAAATGGAATCACGCAATTTGTAGGTTAAACGGCATTTTTCACACATATACAAATAATTATTTGTTTTACTTCAAATGTTCAATTACTTCCCCTTTCTAGGATGCAATGGCTACAATAAATCGCTGTTGGATTCGTATCACACTCTATCACCTTCCATTCTCATTATAATTTCCCTAGTCATTATTTAAAGAATTTGGCCCAAAGCGTATTCACGATAAATCTTGATATTAAACGGCTTGCTAGCAGACGCATAAAGAATAAGCTAACCAAACTGTGCAATTTTTTTGTGATCTTTAATAGAAATTAAAATTCCTGTAAGGTACATTTCTTAGATTTATTAGTTTAGTTTAAAATTTAGTAATAATTTTCAAGATATGATGTTGCTGGATAAACCAGGAAACTGTAACCAAACTTGTGTACTTACTTTTTTTAACTAACGAAATTAAACATGATGGCTTGGACGGTATTCTGTCAGCTTAAGTATTTGGTATTAAGATTTTATACTCAATTTTCAGTTTGAATAACGTTACTAACTTGTAAGGTTATATAAAGCCGTGCAAACTGCTTGGTATCAAATAACAACAAACTTAATGATTATTACTAACATAAAAATGTAAAATAACAAGCGTATAAGTTTTTATTGAGATAATATAATTTATTGAAATATAACTCCTACCGCCTCTTCTATCTGAAATAGAAACTTCCGCTACTCAAATTTTGTTAACTATAAATAGTGTAAAGAAGCAGTTTGAATTAATTTTTGTTTTGACTGGTACTTCATAACATTTTAATATATTATTAAAATGAAAGAATGTTTAAAAACAAGAATGAAACTTTACATTTAACAACATGCATGTTTTGAAGATGAATCACTCCACATAAAACACGCCGCACGCCACTGCATGAAGAATTTCTGACAAATTATAAACATCTCCTCACGTAAAGTAATCATCAGTTCAGAATGTAACTGTTTACAAATTGTTCCAGTTGGTTCCTGTCACAGTCCGTCTGAGCAGATGATTCGGAAATTACATTCAACATCCATTTATGTATGCACGGATGAGATTTTATGAGCAGTTAACTGTCATAGGTCCAGCCTCCGGTTTACGAGGGTTATACTGGGTTTAGAGAGAGCTTACAAAAATGATTCTTGTTGAATACGAACGTTGCATTCTGAGCGTATAAAACAGTTGCCGAATAAAATAAAGCTAAAGTTATCATACATTGGTAATTCAGAAATAAAACATTTTATGAGATTTGAATAACTAATGTTATTCAATTATGATTTCTTATTTGACGATATTATAATATTAAAATACAGTAAATAAAGACCAAGGTTCATAAAAATGTCCCTTTCTTTATTATATTTTCGGACGTAACTACCTTTTAAAGCACATTTCAACGATGTTTTAGTCTATTTTACTTTTAGCTTGCTAATAATAACAACAAATAAAAGTTTGATAAATATTTTATTTATGGTTGTCGATTTCTAATTTAAAAAAAAAACAGTTTTTTGGCTGTAAGTGAATTTTTTCAAATTAGTGGCTCGCCAAGTTATTCAAATAGGTGAGGTTTATACCCATCGATAAATACTATAATCTTGAAAATCCGTTCAGTACTTTTTGCAATAGAACTTAAACAGCTAGAGGAAATTTGTTCACCTTAGAAGACTTTGATGAAAACAGCGAATGAGAAATAAATGTTAAAAACAACCTAATTACTTCAGTTATTGTTTTTCGTTGCTTTAGTCAAAGCATTTGAAGTTAAAAAAAGTTATGCCGTATCGCTGCGCAAATATTATGATTTAATAGTGACTAAAATTTGAGACTTAGAACTTTCTTAATTTAAGGCACTGACTGCAAATGAGCTAACCTTAAACTAGCAGGATTCACAGATTGCCACTAACGAGATTTGAACTGCTGGTGATAATTAGCAAAATTTCCCCCACCTAATTTTGTTTAAAATTTTAGCTAATTCAATTATTGTTGATGTCAATTACTGTCGATGTAACATCACTATTATAAGATTAAAGAGTTATTCGAATATGTGTAGTTTGTAATAATTATTTAAGTTAATAATTAATATCGAACGAAATCTAGGCGTTCCGGTTTCAGGGATTTCAATCAACTATAGGGTTTTCCATTAAGAGGTCCCATTTTAAATTCCTTGGCATTTTTAAACCGTTGAATAGAGGTCCTTGATTGCTTGACAGTTGTCAAGTGAAAAGTATACCATTTGAGAAAATGGAAAGATATACGCTCCAACAACGTATAGAAATAGTGAAAATTCATTATACATATGGTGCACATTTCTCCCGAGCGCCTTATTTCGCGGAACGGAGATATAAACTGGCCGCCCAGATCGTGCGATCTCACACCACCAGACTTTTTTCTTTGGGGCTACGTGAAGGAAAAAGTCTACACTTATGGCCCACAAACAATTCAAGCGCTCAAAGAAAATATTCGAGCCATTATTCGTCAAATAGAGCCCCAGTTGTGCGAAAATGTGATGCAAAACTTCCCAAAAGAATGGCCATTTGCAGAAGAAGCCGAGGTGACCATTTACCAGATATCGTTTTCCACAACTAATCGTGGTGTTTGTATTTCGTATTAAAGTAAATATTTCAGCACTATTTAATAAAAAAGTATTGTTTTTAAATAATTTAAAATGGGACCTCTTAATGGAAAACCCTATATAATGCCCATTGGCAGTACTTGACTAGAGTTTTGATGAACCCAAGAGATTTCCACCCATGGAAGGGATTCGTGCCAAACATCAAAACAGCATGGGACTAACGATTTTACGTCATATCCGAAAGACGGCATACTTTCAGATATTTTTCCGCATTAAAAATCTTACCGACCTGGATTGGGAATTGAATCCAAGATCTTTAGTTTATAAGGCAAGTGTGCTAACCTTGGCGCTATAATGTTTAAACAAATAAGTTGTGCAAATAATGTTTATTTGTTAAAAGAACGTCTTCCGGGTTGGGACCGCGTCATTGTTGAAGAACTCAACGTTTCGCCCCCTTTTTTTTGATGTGCTTCATCAGGAGGAAACTGGGGAACTAAAAGAGCACGGTAACTCAACGTGTCAACCACGCCAGAGGTGAAACTCTTTTAGCAATAGGCAAAATGGGACGGTAACTCAACTTGTAAACCAAGCCAGAGGCGAAACCCCAACAGAAGGGAAGAAGGGAACGGTAACTCAAGCAGCCAGAGGCGAAACTCTTCTGTTGGGGTTTCGCCTCTGGCTTGGTTTAGAAGTTGAGTTGAGTTACCGTTCCCTCCTCCTTGGCCCCACCTTGGAAGACGTTCTTTTAACACTGATACTGACCGTGGAGGTCTTCAAATTCAATGTTTATTTGTTTATTTTTTAGACGAGATCCAGGTTGCGAAGACACATTTCCTATTAAACTTCAGATTTTTCACCCGACCTTGGCTAGGATCTAATCATATACAGCGTCATTTTTATTTTTTAGTTTATGCATATTTAGATTTTATGAACAGTTTTTGCTTTGAAAATAATGTAAAATGACGTTGACGATTTTGTTTTATCGATAGGCTATACCTGTCAAATTCAACATATTTAAAAAAAAAAATAAAAAAAATTAGGTTATTTTTCAAAAATTCGAAAAATGTTAAATGTAAAAGTTGTTTCTTTTTCAGTTTTCTACCCATCTGCCAAATTTTGAGAAATTTGGACAACCTTGATATTTTTTTCTAAATTACTGTTTCATAATTTTAGAGAAACTGTCAAACATTTTGTTTTCTTAATTTCCATGACATTTAATTCTTTTCTTTCCATAGCATACTTCTTAGCTCAAGAGCAACTTGATTGATGATTAATTTTTAAGTATTAGTCCAGAAAAACATGCAATTAAATTAATTTAGCAAGAACTAGAGGCCTATTAATTGGCAAATAGATTTGAGAATTTTGGATTATGGCATTTTTGAACTGAAATGCCCTTTTGTACTGGGATAAAAATGAACAAAGCGAATTTTGCTGTTGAAATGTTGAAACTAGGGCAACTTTGCATCAAGTATGACATAATTCTGTTAGCTTATTTGGATTTTTTTTTAAATCCAATTAGGAACATTTTTAAACAGAAATAAAAAGCCCTTTGGCAGATGAGTGTATTACATCTTTACGGGTCTTTTCGGATTTTAATAAATTCGAATGAGCCCAAAAATTGTTAGGTTAAGAAAACGTGAAAAATATCAAGGTTATCTAAATTTGTTCAAATTTGGTATGTTGGTAGAAAACTGAAAAAGAAACAACTTTTTCAGTTAACATTTTTCGAAATTTTGAAAAGTAACCTAACTTTTTGTAATTTTTTGAAAATATGTCGAATTTGACAGGTGTATAGCCGATCGACAAAACAAAATCGTCAATGTCATTTTGCATTATTTTCAAAGCAAAAACTGTTCATAAAATCTAAATTGGCGTAAACTAAATAATAAAAAAATGTCCCATATGATGCGGACTTCAACGGTGACACTGTATACCTATTTGTTTACTTTACTCCACTGAAATCAACATTTTCTTTTTTTATGCATTAGGATACCATCCAAATCAAGTTGTGGTGTACTGCATTTGAGTAGTAATGATATTGTAATGGTTTCATTAAGTCGTTTTTGAGTTCTGTGTGAATTCTTTTATTTAAACAATATAATAACAGCAACACATAAGGAAGTACTAATTTATGAGCATTAAACACTGAAAATTTATTTATATCAATGATATTTACTTTAAATAGCATGGCTCTTTATTCTAGCGTATGGTGGAGACTTCTAGCGATGTCCAGAATTTTCTCGCCGTTCCCTATTAGTAACGTGCTTCTCCATTACTTGTGCCACTGCTATGTTGTTGTGTTTATTTTACACTATAATACACGCTTGGATTATTAGTTTTACGAATCAGTTTTAAAGAAATAGTTTCATTCTAAATATGGAACTTTTTACTGATAATACGAATAACAGTTTGTCACGTATTTTTGAAATTCGGCATTATTTTGGGATTTTTGAGTCATTTTGAATTATTGTTAAGATTCTACAGTACGGTCCTGTCCTTTAAGTTTGATTCCGTGTCAATTATTTTATTTCTGCTACAGTTAAATTCGGTTAGTCTGGAGGCCACGAAAGGTTAAGCTTAAATCGGTACGTTCTTCCCTTGCAGTTCTACGAATTCTTCAAGTCATTTCGGTATGTTTCGTCTTTGTAAAAGGTTCCTTTGTCAAATATCCCAAGGTGACCCAATTCACGCGTATTTTGGTAGCACATGATCTCATCTGGTTCCAGTTATTGCAACGTTTCGTGATACGGTGCGGAGGAACTCCCTGTACGTCAGGCCGCGTAAGCTGTTCTGTAGCGTCCTTTCGATTCTTCTTCAGCTCCCCTCTTTAGTGCGTGACAGTTAGTCAACCATAGTGGACGTCTTTTGCGACGTGGTGTGAGTTTATCGTTTGCCGCTTGGGTCCTTAAATAACCGGAAGGCCTCTATTACCAGTAACCCTCTGGGAGAGTTACAATTAGCGACTTGGTCGGATTAATAAAAAGAGTGCCATATACTCCGGAGAGATATAGTTTTGTGTGAGAAGTTTAGTGATTGTTTAAAGTAGGTACCGTTCCACACAATTTCCTCGTTGAGGGATTCAGAAAACTCATAGCTGTTGAATTATTTTTCGTCGTCTTGCACCCGTCTTGAAGAAAACAACATCACAGCTCCGCCAGTTTCACGTCCGTCACGTCACTCGCTGGCGTATCGTTTAAGTACCGACATCTTGCCACGCAATCTAGTTTCCTTTATGCTGCTCCTGCTTTGCCGTTTATGTTTGTAACGTCAGTTTTAATTCCTACGATTGCATCTTACTGGCAGACCATATCAATGATTGTTCAGTTCAATTTAAAGTTCAATAAGTGCCGTCTTTTGGTCATCTTTATGTTTATTTATTGCAAGTTTTAAGTCAAGTAAAGTGAATATTTGTATTATGTTGCATGCGTAAAGAATTTAGCTGTGCTTGTTAAATTGTTAATTTAAGATGTGTTGATCCCATGTTTTGTTTTTAATTGAGGGGCTAAGCTTGTGAATAATTTGCCGAACCTAAAGTAAATGTAGTGCCCTCAATTCTACTGTCCTTTGAAGTAAGCGTAACTTTTATTATTTGTTTTGACGTAACATATTTTTGATTGTCTTTTGTGTAATGTTTTTGTATTCATTTTTGTCTTTTGATTCATAAAATATTTCATTGTCAATTTAGCTTGGCTTTGATATTGTGTTCAGCCTTCCCGATAACTTTTTGTGTATTAGTGTTTTGTTAAAGATTTACGTATAAAGAGTTAGCTTGCCTACAAGTTTAAGCATTTCAGTAAAGTAAGTAATTTTCAGTTAAGCAAGGTAAGCCACATCTTGCAGTAGGTCAGCAGCCACGACTCTTTTCCTTCGAGCCCTTGGGAATCTTCTGTGGTGGGTTCCTTTTAGATCTTTGGGGACTTTAATACTACAGTGGCTCTCAACAATTTTTCATCCCTATTACGACCATCCTTAACTGAAGGGTTTCTACCGTTTCAAAACGCCCTTCTCCACTGTTTAGTCTAGCCTCGTGCCTAAAGAGCAACAACATCCCCAATTAAATGTCGTAGAGCCAGTTTGGCACGTGATAAGTTTTCGGATGAGAGCTCAGTGGCGCAGCGGATTGACAGCCCATTCACTGATCAGCTTATACACAGAGTTCGATCTTGTCAGTGACAAAAAGTTTTTCATGAGCCACCAAGATATGGTAGTTTAGGTAAAGCAGGCCAGGCCCCATTTATACCTAAATAAAAAAAACAATTTTTGTAAGGATTATTGTATCAGTTTTATGTGAGTTTTACTGTAAAACGATCTGCAAACTATTATCGGACAGTAATGACAAAACCATTTGACTTTAATTTTATGTTGCTAAACCTATATTGTTGTAACTTCAAGTGCATTTTTAATAAATGTATTCTAAATTGTTTATTAGATTTTTACGATTATCGCTAAAAAGCATGCCCTGTGTCGTAGTACTACGCTGATTTCAGGGGGTTCGTGCACCCCCTGATTTGTATGTTTATTAGTTATTAGTAATCTGTTGTGAGGAAAATTGTAAAGGAAAGGCTAAAAACGAAAAACATGGGAACGAATATTGTGGCTTTTTATTTGAAGTTAGTAAAATACACCAAAGTCATAAAATTTACTGTATGTTATTAGGATTGTGCAGAATGAATTGGCCTCAGCTCGCTTTAGAATGCGAAAAGATGGAAAGCTAAGTAAAGCTTTAATATAGCATGTCAAATTACTTCTTGTTGAAAGAATATTTGTTGTTCATAGGTGAAATAATAATTATAATACTAATAATTATATATAGGTCAGGTATATTACTATCAACAGATTTAGATAAACATGTTCAGGCGTATAGTTATTACCAAATTTAAAATACAATTCCAAAAAGTCGCTTTTTCTCTAACAACAGTGAAAAACCTTAAACAAGTTACAATAAAAGTCATAGTTGCTGTCTGAATCTATAAAATAGGTTACAAATATGTTTAAACATCGTAACGTTTTTAAGTATGTATTATTTCAATTTGTATTTAAAACTATTGGGCACGGAGAATAAAGACAGGAGACTGCACTTCCATTTAAACTGCCGACCGAACCCGTGTCGATATTTGTCGCCGCAATTTGCGACAAGGATAGAAGATAAATGTCTACGAATGCACGGCGAGCATACGAGAAACGCACTTAAAATTAATAAAACACTGATTGTATTGCATTTGTGAGTAATATATTTAGGTTTGTTTTGTAGAGTGGTATTTATAGATTTATACTACAATATAAAAATACAAGAATCCGCTCGGGAAATTTGATTTATTGGGCTGCAATTGAAGGTATGTGCACGAACTAATCTCCACAGTTTTTCTGTTACACGAAAGTCAAAAATTGTGTAAAATAGCATCAATCGATGCAGTATCTTTTTCTCTACAAAAACTTTAATTGCACTTTTGGTCTGGCTGTTAATATTTATACCAAATTTGGTTACACTTAAAATTAACTTCCGAACATATACGTTAAAATTCAAATGTCAGAGCAAATGTCTATTTTCTTCGCATAATTTTGTATTAAGTCAATGTATAGTAATTGTAAATTACTCGGCGGCGTTGGGTGGGTTTTTGTATTTCGATAATGCTGTTTCAATATGTAATATATGTCAAGTAAGAATGTTCCCACGAATACCACGGATGTTTAATGTCATCACATAATCAATTAGGCAGTAATTAATTTATTAGCTTAAAACAGAAATAACTATAAATAAAAAGGCAGCTATTAGCAAACAAATATCTTTTCAACGTAGTCCGAGATGCGTAAAGGTGCTCGGACGTACCCGTGCTGAGCGACCCCCAGCTCGAACATAAATAACACTATTAAAGGTGAGGTTTAACAGCAGGCGTCCTCCTGACCCCTGCGGTGAGAATTACTGCCCGAATGAATAACTATATACTTTATTACATACTAATAACATACCCACGTTAGCCTGTGACTTTTTTCAGAGCCTACTGATCAAACCTTCACCGTCTAAACTGTACCCTTTCGCTGCAGATGTGTAAATTTTCAATCACCTTATTGGACATTACATATATTTTTATGTGGTTTATTATTGGTTTTATGGAGTACGTTGTAAACTGATAATTAAATGTATTTCGAGACGGTATGAATTTTGTCACATGATAATATTAATAAACAAGTATTAAAAAAACTATCGTCCCCACTAGAAAAATTTACTGATATGTAGTGGTTCATTAGCTCTAATTTTAGATTACTTTCAAGCACACTGTTCAGTTATCTTCTTGAAATTTCCAAAGATATCTTTGGTCTGTGTATACAGTGAGTTTGGATTGCTTTAATCGCCTCCTCATTTAAACTAAATTTCTTATATTCCTAAATATGAAATCATAAATAATTCGCAAAACATCTTCCTATAGTAGAACGAAATACTATTTTCAAACAGGAATCTGACATGCTGAAACAGCAACATGCAATATTCACTACCATTCAAACGATTCCAGTTTTAGTTGTCTACAAGAAGAGAATTTACTTCGGTCGTGTTTTGGGACATTCATGATTTGTTTCTAACTTCCAACAGATACTTACTTACTCTTACTCCTTGGCCATTAGCAGTCCCTCGAGGACCATCATGGCCTCTCTTACGAGCTTCCCAACTTTGGTTTTACCGGAACAGGCTAGTTAGTTCTGCGCCTGGTCTTGTACTGCCTTCAATTTTTCTCTTATACTCTTCCACTCAGTCCGGTTTTTGCCGTTGCCCTCCAGTTACTAACTCCTGATTCATTCAGGTCTTTTTCTACCATATTCAGCCAACGTGCTCGCGGTCTTGCCCTTGGTCGCCTTCCTTCAAGCTTCCTCATGAATATTCTTTTAACACTTCTTTCTTTCTTCATTCTCTGTAAGTGTCCCAACCAGCCCAACCTATTACTTTTAATTTCACTTAATATACTTGGCGCGTTGTACCTCTCCCTTAACTCGTAATTATACCTCGTTCGCCACTCCCCAGTTTCTTCCACTGGCCCGAAGATGTGTTTTAGCACTTTCCTTTCCCACCTATTCAATACCTCTGTTTGTCTTTTATTCCACGCCTCTGCTCCATATGTCGCTATGGGTCTTAGGATAGTTTTATACACTGTTAATTTTGTATTAGTGGCTATATATTTAGCCTTAAAACCATGTCTTGGCGCGTAATAGTCTCTATTTGCTGCCGCTAATCTTGCTGCTATATCTTCTACTATTTCTTTTTTTTTCGTTTATTATCGCTCTAAGGTACTTAAAGTCTGTCACCTGATCAAATTTACTTTGGTTTACCTCAAGAGGTTACCTCTGTACAGATTCGTTCCTTGATGTAATCATGTACCTACTTGGATTTAGTTTCGCTAACTCTAAGCCCAACCTTATCTGCGTTCTGTTCAAAATATCCGTATACCTCTTTTAAGTAATTTATTGTTCTTGATATTATGACCACATCATCTGCATAGGCAAGGATTTGGACCATTCTGTTTATAATTGTACCTCCCGTATTAATGTCAGCTCTTCTTACTTCCAACAGATAAAAAAGGTAAATGTAGAATACTACGGTGTCTATCTTAAAAAGTTAAGAACCACCATTTTTAAATTTGGACTATGCTCATTGTTAAATAATAGCTATCCATATTTGTTATTTGTTTTGTTTCCGTATCGCCGTGTTCAATGTCGTTCACGTAAAAATTTTCGTATTTTTCAGTGATGATGTTACCTTCCTTCTCCAATCTTACTTTATCAGTTAGATTGACCAACATTATAATTTCTATTTTTGCCTATAATTATATTTGTTTCACACACCTCAGTTTTAGTGTAATTGTAATAAAAAATTATAATATTCGTTAATTGTTCCTCCGTAAATATTAATTATGTCCAGTTCGCTTTCCTTTTTGCTTAGTTTCCGTGGGGTGTAAGTATATGCATGTTAATTCTTCTTCTAATGCTTATTTCTTCTCTTATTTTCATTTCCTGAATAAATAATTGATGGAGCTATGTTTACTCTGCTTTATTTAATCTATTCGTTTTATTTTCTTAACTTAGCTAAACTTAGTCTCCAGTTTCACTATTCTTAATTCCAGGTTGTAGAATTTTATTCTAGCCTATTACTAATAATTATCTTAAATTATTTTCCATTTTCTCGTGAGTGTTCATTATCTATTTAACGTAATTTGTTTCATAACATGAGCCGAAAATACGTTTTTGAGTTAGTAGCTAAATTTTTAAATTTTATGGACGGCAGACAGAAATTCAAAAATAAGAGTGACATGTAATATAAGAGAATCAACAACGAAATCCGTAGGAAAATAATAAAATAATAAAATTGAACATTACGATAATAAACATGATCTGTTTCCTTTACATAAAAAATTAAAAGAAGTTAACGGTATTAAACAAACACAACACAGGCATGTAAACTAGAAGTTTGCAATGGGAATATAATAATGGACATCACACAACAGCTCGAGCGATGGAAAGAATACATCTTAGAATTATTCGATGACAATAGACCTGAGTATGATTTAACAGATGCTATGATGGAGGAAGTAGTTAGATCAATTTATCTAGCAAAAAACGGGAAAGCGACTGGACTCGACCAAGTAAGCAGTGAATTATTAAAGCTCTTAGGAGAAAACGGAATAGAGGCCTTGACAAATCTCTTTAACACTATATATGATACTAGAACTATACCGACTGATTGGCTTAAATCAACTGTACAAACATAATGCAGCGACCTTAAAACCATCAACCTGATGAGTCATGTCCTAACGATATTCTCAAGGGTGATACATAATAGAATACAACAAAAAATCGAAGTAAAAATTGGCGAGAGCCAGTTTTGTTTTCGAAATGGACTTGGGACCAGGGAAGGCCTATTTAGTATCCAAGTGTTGGTTCAGAGATGCTGGGATGCCAATCACGATATGCACTCGTGTTCAATAGACTTCGAAAAAGCGTACGACAGGGTACGTCACGATAAAATGATGCAGATACTGAAAACAGCTGAGTTAGACGATAAGGATATACGAATTATAGCTAAATTGTACTGGCGTCAAACTTGCATCGATAATTTCATTTTCCCAACATTTTTATTAAAGTTTCTGCCCGTTTTATGGTGCTACCCCATATTTCTGAAGTTATTTGGTTCAATGCTTCATTCCACATTGCCAGCACATCTTTTTCGCTGTAGCCATTCCGTCCAATATGCCTATCATAGTATTGTTTGCAAATACCCCTATTTCTTCTATGGCATTATACTGGCAACGATACGGAGGAAGACGTATAACTTTATGACCAGCTTCTTCCATAATCTGATCAATAGCGTATCGCTTAGGAACCCGATGATCTTTGCTTATCTGTAAAAGATCATGTTTCGAAGGTCCTTGAGTGTAGTATATTAAGTGTTCATTAGTATAGGAAATGTATGTTCAAAAACAGAACCTGGAATAGGGTGTGAGAGTAGAGGTTAAGTGAGTTTGGTTAAGAATTTTGTAACTGATTTTGTATTTGTAGTTTCCCAATAAAGTAAGAGTAATTATTACATTTTGGAGACGAGTGAAAATGGCCCATCAAATAGAAATGGGAGGAGTGGCACCCTTTGACTGTTCAGGTGATTCTGCAAGTGTAGGACAAAGGTGGACAAGGTGGCTGCGTTCATTCCAATATTTTATGAATGGGAAAGGGGTTACAGATGCAAGCCAGAAAAGAGCACTATTGCTGCATAGCGCAGGAGACGAAGTGCAGGATATTTTAGAAACTCTACCACAACCGACTGTTGCAGAAGGCGAAGACATAGACGTTTATGAAGCCACGGTTAGCATAGGAAGGAAGGGGGTATATTTAATAACTCATTAAAACCCTATAACCTTATTGTAAATGAGATGTGCTATGTAGGTCAGCTACCTTTACGTGGTAACCGTATAATAGTACCAAGTAAATATCGAATGAAATTACTTGAACTGGGACATGAAGGTCATCCAGGAATTTTCAAAATGAAAGTAAGATTAAGTAGCAAGGTTTGGTGGCTTAAATAGATAAAGACATTGAGGAATATTGCAAAAGATGTCAAGGATGCCAATTAGTTGGAGTTCAATCAAGACCCGAACCTACGCAGAGAATGGATGAAATATTTTCGAGAGTAGGTTTACCGACATATATTTATTCAGATAATGGACCACAATTTAGAAGTCAGGAATATGAAAATTTCTGTGAACAAAGGGGAATAATTATACATCGAGTAACACCTTTGTGGCCTCAGAGCAACGGGGAAATTGAACGTCAGAATAGATTTCTTTTGAAAGTACTTAAAATTGCAAACAGTACCGGAGTATCCCTGAAATCGGAACTGCGCAATTATTTATTAATGTATCACACAACACCACATTGTACAACTGGAATAGCACCAGCAGAATTGTTCTATGGTAGGAAGATAAGATCGAAATTACCTGAAATAGAGATCACATCCATAAATGACGAAGAGGTAAGAGACCGGGATAAAGAAAGGAAGGAAGTTGGAAGACAATATGCTGACAAAAGGAGACAAGCAAAACATAGTGATATAGCAGAAGGTGATCAAGTTTTATTGAAGCTACCCAGTACCCAGGGCAAATAAGTTGAGCACCAACTTTGGCCCAGAAAAGTATATTGTTACAAAAAAGTTAGGAAATGAAGTCAAAATAAGGGGGGGAAATGGACAAATGCTTAGAATGAATTCAACGCATGTTCGGAAATGGTATGAGAAACGCCAAGCGATTGACAACGATCAAATAGCTAGTGAACGGGAAGATAATATCAATAGTGATATGTGTAATGAACTCCGCAGTGATAATGGCGATGGTGAAGTGCATAATGAACTCCGTAGTGATAACCAACATGTGACAACCCGAATAAAACCGGAACGTGAAGACACGGTAATCGTGTCGGATATGAATAGTGATACTACTGTAATGGATAGTCGACCAGTGCCTATTAAAAGACTGCCATCATATTTGAAGGACTATGAACTTCTTCAAAATTAAAAAGAAAGGAAAGATGTAGTATATGAAGTGTTCATTAGTATAGGAAATGTATGTTCGAAAACATGTATGAGGAAGAACCTGGAATAGGGTGTGAGAGTAGAGGTTAAGTGAGTTTGGTTAAGAATTTTGTAACTGATTTTGTATTTGTAGTTTCCCAATAAAGTAAGAGTAATTATTACTTGATAACCACTCCGCTACTTCATTTTTCCTAAAATTGCTTGTAGGTTGCTTTTCAAGCAGAACAGAATGGTAAGGCGCATTATCCATTAGTATAAGGGACGGTCGATCTAAATTTGGTAGTAATTGTTGACGAACTCACTTTTTAAATAGTTCAGATGACACATTATCGTGGTAATCGCCACTTCTCGAGGAAGATGAGAAAACCAATCCTGCATTATAAATGATAAATCCGGAATCCGTCCCCGCATGAAGTTCTACGTATCGTTTTCCTTCGCCCTGTGTTTTTCTAACGCTCCTTACAGAATCCTGCCATGACCTTTTCTGTCCTCCTAAACCATAACAATATAAAAAAAACTGCAGATCTAAATACACGCGCTTTGTACCTTTCTGAAATATCCATATTTGATCTAAAAACACAACCTGTAGAGGTGCCGATGAATTTATATTTGCCATATATCTGTCCAGGAATGTGCTTCGCAAAGAAACAACATGTGGCAGTTCACATAGTGCTCGTCTGTTATTGTATTGTTTGTAATTAAATCCACGAGATTTCGTAGTAATAATTTCCCTTGAGCTCGCATTTCAGCGAAAGCAAAGTAACGTGCTTTTTTAAATGATACATAATATAATAGACAGTTTCCTTGCATCGGGAGAGCATCGTAAGTTTTTCTTTTACTTTTTACACTTTTTCTAAGGCATCAGGGATCGGCTCTAGGCCTGGTGAGACCATTCACAGTTGAGAATAATTAACTGTGCTCTACTCGGAAGTTTGGTCTATGAGATAGAGCAACAGGTCCACTACACACGTAGTAGCACTCACATGACCCAGCCGTCTGACTTGAAGTAATGCCTAAAAAGGCGATTCCGAGCAGATTGGCTATGCACGCATAAAAGACCACACACAAAAAGAAAGACTGATGACATGATGACAATCGAATTACAAATATTCGGGTATAGTACGGTAATAATAGCTTAATATGCTCCTACAGATGACGCAAATAATATTACTAAAGGCAATTTTGAAAGTAATTTAACTGCACTAACAAAAATTGGAAAGCAGAAAGAAATTGTACTTTTAGGTGACCTGAATGTCAGAACGGGACGTGAAGAACAAGACCCAATTGTAGGAAAGCTTGGCGAAGAAGTAGTTAATGATAATGGAAATAGACTAATCGAAATATGCAACAGATTTGATCTTAGAATAAAAAATGGGTATTTTCAACATTTAGACAAACACAAATATACATGGACTCAACCAACTCGCTGATTAAAATCTCTAATAGATTATTTAATAGAAAAACAAAGAGCGAACCTAAAAACACACGATGTTAAAGCCTTAAGAGGAGCTGAATGTGACACAGATTACATGCTACTTCGTACAAAGATATACTTCAAACAAAAGGGAAAAACTCAACAATCAGAAGAATCAACAACAAAAGTTTACCTAAAAGGCAGGAGAATAATTTAAAATTATTACAGGATGATTCTACCAAGTTTCTGTATAAACTACGACTTTCAAATAAATTGACGGAAGATGTATACGGTAGTGTAGAAGAGAGTTATACTCAAATGAAGCAAGCAATATATGAAGCCGCATACCAAGCATTAGGAGAAGAAAGAAGAAAAATGAAAATAAATAATTGGGAACATACAACCGCAGAAGAAAAGATTAAAGAGAAAAGACAAGCTTATCAAAAGTGGTTACTAACACAAGACCAAGAAGACAGAAAAGCATATATACTAATAAGAAGAGAAGTGAAGAAAGCTGTAGCAAAGGTAAAAAATGAAGAGTGGAATAAAATATGTGGAGAGATATACAGGGTGTCGATTTATTGTGTCATTCTTCGATTACTCTTTTATTTGAAGAGATACCAAAAAATCTTACATACAAAAGTGCTATGGCTATATAGGGCACATCGCCTAAAATTATTTTCTTGGATACAGGGTGTGTCACAAATGAGTAGTAAACAAAAATTTAATTTTTTTAAATAGAATGCCCTATGTATTTGTACTGAATTTCGCGCACCCTATAATTTTGTAGGCATTGGTGGCGGCGTTGGCAAGTTATAATTTTTTTCCCTTCAATTTAAGGTTTTACTGGTCACCAGTAAAAAATTTACTGTATCCACAAATATTGATCTTTCTAAAAAAATATTTGGTTGCAGTCATGTTATGGCTCTAGTGATGTAGTTACGAAAGATTAATATTCCACGAAATACAGGGTGTTCAAAATTCATCTCCATTTTAGATCGATTTCAAACTTACAAAAGTCGTTTTTTTCAAATGGAATAGCCTGTATATTATTTAACATTCTGATGCACAAGAAAATTCTGCATCGAACTGTATTAACATTCTCTATACCTATCTCGTTAAGGTTCCAAACTGTTAATGATTTTGTGCTGATCTATTTGAAACGAATAATTCCGTTTATTTTCTGTAGTAGCCCTTGAAAAGTTATTGATTTTTATCTAAATAAAAATTCCAATTACCTTTACCGACATTGCGTTTGAGTGGTATTTAACTGTTGACATTTAAGATCAAAAATTAAATAAACCCTAAAATAAAATCCGGAAGCTAGTGTAAGAGAACTAAGTAGAAATTTGGATATCAAGAAATCTTCTGTGTCAAAAACTCTTAGGAAGAACAAATTTCACATTCAATATCATCAAGAGTTAGAAGATGCTGATTTTGAAAATATATTATATTACCTTTTAATCGATGGGTGCATTACAATATGAAAGAAAACGAATATTTCACAGAAATGGTTTTGTGAATCGTCGCAATTTCCATTATTACGATACTGAGAATCTTCATATTTTAAGGACAATCGATAACCAACATCGATGGTCTCTCAATGTTTGGGGTGGAATCGTAAGCGATTATGTGATTGAACCACACTTTTTTGATGGCCATCTGACAGGTGACAACTATTTACATTTTCTGCAGGATGATCTCCCGCGACTGTTAGAAAATGTACCGCGACATATTCAGCAAGAAATGTCGTATCAGTTAGATGGGGCTCCACCTCACTTCAGTAGACCAGTACGAGAACATCTTATTGAACATTTCCCAAATAAGTGGATAGGCAGGGGAGGGTCGGTTAATTGGCCAGCTAGGTCACCTGACCTAATTAGCATGGACTTTTTTATATGGCGTTACGTCAAAAACATTGTTTATCGAACACCAGTAACAACTAGACAATATATGATGGAGAAAATCAGAGAAGCGTTTCACAGCGTACGTCCAGAAATCCTAGGAAGTGTACGAATTTTATTCAGAAATAGAGTGGGCGCTTGCTTGCGTCAGAATGGGCGGCACATTGAACATTTAATTTAAAACCTTATGTCTATAATTTTTATTTCGTTTGTTATTTTATTTTAGGGTTTATTTAATTTTTGATCTTTAATTTCGACACTTTAGGCCTTGGACACATGAGGCGTTTTTGTGACGAATCGGCCTACGATTCGTCCGACGCTACGTGTGTGCGCTTTCGTAAGACCATATGGAATGGCTCGGCGATTCGTATACCACTCCGAGGCAATGTGGGTAAAGGTAATTGGAATTTTTATTTGGATAAAAATCAATAACTTTTCAAGGGCTACTACAGAAAATAAACGCAATTATTCGTTTCAAATAGATCAGCACAAAATCATTAACAGTTTGGAACCTAAACGAGATAGGTATAGGGAATGTTAATACAGTTCGATGAAGAATTTTCTTGTGCATCAGAATGTTAAATAGTATACAGGCCGTTTCATTTGAAAAAAAACGACTTTTGTAAGTTTGAAGTCGGTCTAAAGTGGCGATGAATTTTGAACACCCTGTATATCGTGGGAATATTAATTAACTACATTAGTACTAGAGCCATAACATCACTGCAGCCAAATATATTTTTGGACAGATCAATATTTGTGGATACAGTAAAGTTTTTACAACACCCTTAGACAAAATAACAGACAAAGAACAAATATTCAAATGATACAAATTGAAAAATGGCGAAAGTATTACGAAGACATATTAACACAAAATAGGCAAGAATATCGAAGTGAACAACCAATGCAGATGCAAGATAATGATGAAGATAATAGAATTTGAACAATAACAGAGCTGGAGATCCATCAAGTATTAAAGAACATGAAAAATAACAAAGCACCAGGTCCAGGAGATATTTCTATTGAATTAATTAAAAACGCCCCTAGTAAACTTATAAAAATATTGTAGCAAATTTTTAATATATGTTTTAAAGGAAGCGAAGAAATAGGATTATTACTCCAATTTACAAAAAAGGGAGTAGAGCGGACTGTAATAATTACAGTGGCATTACAGTAACATCATCAATAGGGAGATTGTATGGACGAGTAATTAAGCAAAAAATAGAGAAGGTAATTCAGATTGTAACAAAACGGGCATATGTGTGAAGACAGCAGCCAAAATCTAGCAGCCGAGACCTACGAACATTGCCGAACGGTGCATAGAATTACCAAAAACGGTAGATTAGCAGCTAGAGCGCTACAGAGATACATCTAATATTAATATAATCCTAATATGTAACTGAACGTTGCTTTCGTTTACATTTAAGATAATTACAAAAGCAAATAATAACCTATAACCCATGTAACTCGAACGAATTTTTGCTAAAAACACCTATAGGATTAATAAAAAATAAAAATTTAACTCTTTCCGAACTTCTGACAGGGGGGGACTGGGAACTAAAGCAAATAAATTCAAAAATTCGCACCGTCAAAACGGCACATGTAACTCGAACGAATTTTTGCTAGAAACACCTACTAACATAGAGGATTAAGGAAAAATAAAAATTTAACACTTGCCGAACTTAGGGCGGGGGGACTGAGGAGTTAAGCAAATAAATTCAAAAATTCGCACTGTCAAAACGGCACATATAACTCGAACGAATTTTTGTTTGAAACACCCACTAATACAGAAGATTAAGAAAAAATAAAAATTTAACACTTGCCGAACTTCTGACGGGGGGGGGGGGGACTGGGGACTTAAGCAAATAAATTCAAAAATTCGCACCGTCAAAACGGCACATGTAACTCGAACGAATTTTTGCAAGAAACACCTACTAACATAGAGGATTAAGGAAAAATAAAAATTTAACACTTGCCGCACTTAGGGCGGGGGGACTGAGGACTTAAGCATATAAATTCAAAAATTCGCACTGTCAAAACGGCACATGTAACTCGAACGAATTTTTGTTAGAAACACCCACTAATATAGAAGATTAAGAAAAAATAAAAATTTAACACTTGCCGAAGTTCTGACGGGGGGGACTGGGGACTGAAGCAAATAAATTCAAAAATTCGCACCGTCAAAACGGCACATGTAACTCGAACGAATTTTTGCTAGAAACACCTACTAGCATAGAGGATTAAGGAAAAATAAAAATTTAACACTTGCCGAACTTAGGGCGGGGGGACTGAGGACTTAAGCATATAAATTCAAAAATTCGCACTGTCAAAACGGCACATGTAACTCGAACAAATTTTTGTTAGAAACATCTACTAACATAGAGAATTAAGAAAAAATAAAAATTTAACACTTGCCGAACTTCTGACGGGGGGGGACTGAGGACTGAAGCAAATAAATTCAAAAATTCGCACCGTCAAAACGGCACAAGTAACTCGAACGAGTTTTTGTTTGAAACACCCACTAACATAGAGCATTAAGAAAAAATAAAAATTTAGCACTTGCCGAACTTAGTACGGGGGGACTGAGGACTTAAGTAAATAAATTCAAAAATTGGCATTGTCAAAACGGCACATGTAACTCGAACGAATTTTTGCTAGAAACACCTACTATGTTACTATGTTAGTAGGTGTTTCTAACAAAAATTTGTTCGAGTTACATGTGCCGTTTTGACGGTGAGAATTTTTGAATCTATTTGCCTAAGTCCCCAGTGGGGGGGTACTAAGTTCGGCAAGTGTTAAATTTCTATTTTTCCTTAGTCCTCTATGTTAGTAGATGTTACTAACAAAAATTGGTTCGAGTTACATGTGTCGTTTTGACGGTGCGAATTTTTGAATTTATTTGCTTCAGTCCCCAGTCCCCCCCGTCAGAAGTTCGGCAAGTGTTAAATTTTCATTTTTTCTTAATATTCTATATTAGTGGGTGTTTCAAACAAAAATTCGCTCGAGTTACATGTGCCGTTTTGACGGTGAGAATCTTTGAATTTATTTGCTTGAGTCCCCAGTCCCCCCCGTCAGAAGTTCGGCAAGTGTTAAATTTTTATTTTTTCTTCATCTTCTATGTTAGTAGGTGTCTCTAACAAAAATTCGTTCGAGTTACATGTGCCGTTTTGACGGTGAGAATTTTTGAATTTATTTGACTAAGTCCCGAGTGCCCCCGTACTAAGTTCGGCAAGTGTTAAATTTTTATTTTTCCTTAATCTTCTATATTAGTAGGTGTTTCTAACAAAAATTTGTTCGAGTTGCCGTTTTGACGGTGAGAATTTTTGAATCTATTTGCCTAAGTCCCCAGTGGGGGGGTACTAAGTTCGGCAAGTGTTAAATTTCTATTTTTCCTTAGTCCTCTATGTTAGTAGATGTTACTAACAAAAATTGGTTCGAGTTACATGTGTCGTTTTGACGGTGCGAATTTTTGAATTTATTTGCTTCAGTCCCCAGTCCCCCCCGTCAGAAGTTCGGCAAGTGTTAAATTTTCATTTTTTCTTAATATTCTATATTAGTGGGTGTTTCAAACAAAAATTCGCTCGAGTTACATGTGCCGTTTTGACGGTGAGAATCTTTGAATTTATTTGCTTGAGTCCCCAGTCCCCCCCGTCAGAAGTTCGGCAAGTGTTAAATTTTTATTTTTTCTTCATCTTCTATGTTAGTAGGTGTCTCTAACAAAAATTCGTTCGAGTTACATGTGCCGTTTTGACGGTGAGAATTTTTGAATTTATTTGACTAAGTCCCGAGTGCCCCCGTACTAAGTTCGGCAAGTGTTAAATTTTTATTTTTCCTTAATCTTCTATATTAGTAGGTGTTTCTAACAAAAATTTGTTCGAGTTGCCGTTTTGACGGTGAGAATTTTTGAATCTATTTGCCTAAGTCCCCAGTGGGGGGGTACTAAGTTCGGCAAGTGTTAAATTTCTATTTTTCCTTAGTCCTCTATGTTAGTAGATGTTACTAACAAAAATTGGTTCGAGTTACATGTGTCGTTTTGACGGTGCGAATTTTTGAATTTATTTGCTTCAGTCCCCAGTCCCCCCCGTCAGAAGTTCGGCAAGTGTTAAATTTTCATTTTTTCTTAATATTCTATATTAGTGGGTGTTTCAAACAAAAATTCGCTCGAGTTACATGTGCCGTTTTGACGGTGAGAATCTTTGAATTTATTTGCTTGAGTCCCCAGTCCCCCCCGTCAGAAGTTCGGCAAGTGTTAAATTTTTATTTTTTCTTCATCTTCTATGTTAGTAGGTGTCTCTAACAAAAATTCGTTCGAGTTACATGTGCCGTTTTGACGGTGAGAATTTTTGAATTTATTTGCCTAAGTCCCGAGTGCCCACCGTACTAAGTTCGGCAAGTGTTAAATTTTTATTTTTCCTTAATCTTCTATATTAGTAGGTGTTTCTAACAAAAATTTGTTCGAGTTGCCGTTTTGACGGTGAGAATTTTTGAATCTATTTGCCTAAGTCCCCAGTGGGGGGGTACTAAGTTCGGCAAGTGTTAAATTTCTATTTTTCCTTAGTCCTCTATGTTAGTAGATGTTACTAACAAAAATTGGTACGAGTTACATGTGCCGTTTTGACGGTGAGAATTTTTGAATTTATTTGCCTAAGTCCCGAGTGCCCCCCGTACTAAGTTCGGCAAGTGTTAAATTTTTATTTTTCCTTAATCCTCTATGTTAGTAGATGTTTCCAACAAAAATTGGTTCGAGTTACATGTGCCGTTTTGACGGTGTGAATTTTTGAATTTATTTGCTTCAGTCCCCAGTCCCCCCCGTCAGAAGTTCGGCAAGTGTAAATTTTTATTTTTTCTTAATCTTCTATGTAAGTAGGTGTTTTTAACAAAAATTTGTTCGAGTTACATGTGCCGTTTTGACGGTGAGAATTTTTGAATTTATTTGCTTCAGTGCCCAGTCCCCCGCGTCAGAAGTTCGGCAAGTGTTAAATTTCTATTTTTTCATAATTCTCTATGTTAGTGGGTGTTTCTAACAAAAATTCGTTCGAGTTACATGTGCCGTTTTGACGGTGCGAATTTTTGAATTTATTTGCTTCAGCCCCAGTCCCCCCCCCCCCCCGTCAGAAGTTCGGCAAGTGTTAAATTTATATTTTTCTTAATCCTCCATGTTAGTAGATGTTTCTAACAAAAATTGGTTCGAGTTACATGTGCCGTTTTGACGATGCGAATTTTTGAATTTATTTGCTTCAGTCCCCAGTCGCCCCCGTCAGAAGTTCGGCAAGTGTTAAATTTTTATTTTTCCTTAGTCCTCTATGTTAGTAGATGTTTCTAACAAAAATTGGTTCGAGTTACATGTGCCGTTTTGACTGTGCAAATTTTTGAATTTATTTGCTTAACTCCCCAGTCCTCCCGTCCTAAGTTCGGCAAGAGTTAAATTTTTATTTTTTATTAATCCTATATGTTAGTAGGTGTTTTTAGCAAAAATTCGTTCGAGTTACATGTGTTATAGGTTATTATTTGCTTTTGTAATTATCTTAAATGTAAACGAAAGCAACGTTCAGTTACTTGTTAGGATTATATTAAGATGTATCTCCGTAACGCTCTAGCTGCTAATCTACCGTTTTTGGTAATTCTATGCACCATTCGGCAATGTTCGTAGGTCTCGGCTGCTAGATTTTGGCTGCTGTCTTCACACCGGTTGTTTCTTGGATTTCTTTTCCAAATGTTTCCCAACTTTCTATTTTTGCTTTCTTTACTTCATCCTTTGCTTCGTTCCTTCTTCTTATATATTCTTCCTTATCTTCATCTTTCCTTGTTAGTAGGTATTTTTTCCATGCCAACTTTTTGCTGTTTATTTTTTGTTTTACTTCATTGTTCCACCATTTTGTTCTTTTTATTTGTTGTTGTACTATATTTTCCCCGCATACTTCTTTTGCCGTCTGAATTACTTCCTCTTTGAGTGTATTCCAAATCTCATTTATAGTCTTTTCTTTCTTTCGTTCATCAAGTTGTTCTAGTTTTTGTTGTAATTTTTCCTGATATTTTCTCCTTGTTTTAATGTTCTGTAATTTCCTTATCTTTATTATCCTATAGTTTTTTATTTCTTCTGTTTGGGGTAGTTTTACTTTAATTACCGCAGTTACTAGTTTGTGTTGAGTACTTAGTTCTGCTGTTTTATTTATTTTAACAATTTGGACCAGTGTTTCCATTTGTTTTGCGTATACTATACAGGGTGTCTCTAAACTTACTGCCATAAATTTACCAACCGATTCCTGACGCAAAAATAAGTCGAAAATGTCTATAAAACTTTTGTCCTAAACCGCTTCATGTGGAAGCTACAAGTCTTTGAAAATTGTGTTGAAAAAACGGAAAACAATTGCATTTTAAAAACGGTTTGAGATAAAAAATCGAAATTTTGCAGGCGGTCTAACCTATTGAAAGTATAAACTTCATACTATTCTATCACATGCTTTTTATTGATTTGCATTTAAAATCACAATCACTGCATTTTACACTCAGACAAACAGAAAACCTGAATTTTATAGGAAACGGTTAGTCCAGGCGAGTTGAAACAGGAGTACCTGTTTTGTTAATTAGGCAGCAGGGAATACAAATCTGTAAACTAAAATGGAAAAAAACAAAAGGTTAAGAAAAACGGGTTACAAGAAAAATGTGATAACCCCCATTCGAGCCGCCCCTGGTTAATTTACAAAAAAAAGTAGTAGAAAGTTTATACCTTCAATAGGTTAGACCGCCTGCAAAATTTCAATTTTTTATCTTTAACCGTTTTTAAAATGCAATTGTTTTCCGTTTTTTCAACACCATTTTCAAAGACTTGTAGCTTCCACATGGAGCTGTTTAGGACAAAAGTTTTATAGACATTTTCGACTTATTTTTGCGTCAGGAATCGGCTGGTAAATTTATGGCAGTAAGTTTAGAGACACCCTGTATAGTCTATAAGACTTTTGGCTTTTCTTTCTATTGCTTCAAATGTGTAGTTTATTTCTTGGCTGTAGAATGTATTACCTATTCTTAATTCATTTGATATGCTAAATTGTAGCATTTTTTCTCCATTACTATTCCTTTCTATTTCTCCATAGTTTCCTACAGTGTCTAATCCCTTGTTTTTGTCGTTTCCAATTCTAGCATTCCAGTCGCCTATTATTAGTACGTTTTCGTATGTTTCTCTTATTTCGTCTAATGTTTCTTGTAACTCGTTATAGTATTTCTCTATTAATTCTACTTCCGTTCCTTGGACTGGGGCATAGATTTGTATTATTGCTAGTTTTGTGTCTAGTTCTATTTCTATTGTTAATATTCTTGAGTTTATTGCTTTCCAATTCACTATTCTTTGGTTAATTTCGTTTGTTACAATTATTCCAACTCCTTCTTTAGATTTTGTTTCTGTTGTGTTTCCTGAGTAGTATAGTGTATATCCTTCATTTAGTTGTTTGTATCCCTTCCCTTGTTTTTTTGTTTCGCTTAGTCCCATAATTTCTATTTTCCTTTTCTTCATTTCATCTATTATTTCTTCTTCCTTCCCATTTATTGATGTCACATTCCATGTTCCAATTTTTACTAGCTCGATCTTTCTTTTATTTCTTGTTATGTTCCTTTCTTTTCCATTGTCCTTTTCCTTTGCCTTGGTCGTCGTCTCTGAGTTCTTCGCTTTTTCTTTCAGTTGCTATTTTTGCTTTACTGTGTTAGGTTTTTCTGTTATTTCCTCCTCGTCCTTCAACTCGTTTTGTTTGGTTCTTACTGGTGCCCTTTGTAACTGTATAATTTTTATTTTCTTTACGTTAGGGGTTGAAGTTTTCGTTGGATTTCTCGTGTTTTCCTCCATATTCATTGTGTTTTCTTGTGAATCTTCTGACCCTAGTTGGGATCTGTTTCTTTTAGTCTCAATTGTCCTCTTGTCCTCATTTCTCTCTCGACTTTCGGTGCTTTGTACATCGTTTCCTTCATCTTCTTCTTCTTGTGTGTAGTATGGATCTTCGTCTGTTAAGTTTTCCTCCTCGTTTTCGGTTTCCTTTACTTTTCTTACTATTGGTTGTTGCTCCTTCTGTATTTGTTTTGGTACTATTCTCCCGTCTATTATTAATTTGTCGTATTTTATGTAAGCTTGTTTTCCCTCCTTCTTGGCCTCTATTAATTTGGGTTTTAGTGATTTCCTTTCCTCTAGTATTTCTTTCGGGTAATCCTCATCTACGTATATGTTGGTATTCTGTAGTTTTTTCCTATTGGATAATATCTTTAGTTTATTCCTAAATGTAGTAAAGCCGACCATTATTGGTCCTTTTTTATTACTTTTATTTAGTTTTTTTATAAAATCAATATCTTCTTCTTTAATATCCAATTCCATGTAATTTCTCAGTATATTTACTATTTTTGTTTCCATATCCCAATAATTTGTTTCTTTTAATTCTATTCCATAGAAGACTAAATTTTTCTTTCTCATGTTTCTATCAAGCTCTTCTAATTTCTGATCATGTTTGTTTATTTTCGTAATTATTGTTTGTTTGAAATCTTCTAGCTTTGCCAGCTTTTTGTTTATGTTAACATTTATTACTTTCGTTTCTTCCTTGAATATATTTCTTATTGTATTAGCGTCTAGGTCCATTTTGTTCGTGTTATTGATTAGTTTGTGTTCGCTTGTATATATAATGTCCGGTTGTATGACTTTTGTTTTCCTGTATATAATCTGTTCTTATATATTTATATATTGTTGTATAAATAATGTCCCATTCTTTATCTTAACTTAACCTTTATTATTGTTTAGTTGGTTTACTAAGGTTTACTTAGTTATGTCTCTAATTTTGTTTTTATTTTTCCTGTATCTTCCTTTAGGTTTCTATTTTCGTTTCTCCACTTTTAATGGTTTTATTGCTCTTTTAGATTCTTCTTTTATTCACTTTGTTGCCACTTTATTTTATCACCACTTATCACTTCCACTGCTGACACTACATTTTTAAACTTTAAAATAATATTTACTTTGTAGCAGAAAATATTTTGCTTGAAAGTTGCTTCTGCAACGAATGAACAATAACAGACAAGTAAAACTAGTATACGAAGCGAGACCACAGACAAAGAGGAAAAGAGGTAGACCAAGAAAAACATGGAACCAAGACATAAGTAGAATACTCCAAGATAGAGGAAAAACATGGGAAGAAGCAAAAAACTTTGTAGCAGAAAATATTTTGCTTGAAAGTTGCTTCTGCAACGGAAAATTGGTGGACAGAGCATGACAATATTTGACTTTAACTTATTTAACCAGTGTGCAAGAATTTAGGCTGCAGTTTTTAAATATTGCGTTTAACAATAATCAATTTGAAAGTAAGTTAAAAAAAGTCGCTTGTAAACTTTTGGGAAACCACTTCCGGTGATAAAAAAGTAGACTAAAGGTTTGAAGCGGAAACTATTATAAATATGGTAAGAAATGTGATCAAAGAGCAACCTATCTCGTCGACCTATTAACTTCATAAAAGACAATATTGCAACGTTTTTAAAACGTTTATTTAACATTTCGGTTCGTGGTGTGAATTATTTATTAACAAATATTAAATTTATTAACAACGAAGAAACACGAAATAACAACTTAACACTAAAACACAACGCTAATATTAATCCGTAACACTAACTAATTTATTTATAACTTAATTCACGCATTTATTTATCTTCACCGACGCACATATTCGCGACCGTTTGGTAGGTTGATTAGACTACAGTTCGCTAAGATTCGCCTTTTATATAGGCAAGCTTCCCAATCCAGCAAATTCTACACTGCTGTGGAACAATGAGTCATGGAACAACCTTGAACTGCTGACGCATCGGCGCGAAATGATTCACGTTCCACCTGGCAGCTGGTGTATCTTGTTACAATATTTAACGGCAATATGACCAAATAGATGCTAATATGTTTTTGAGAGCACGAAGAGGAGAATTAATTTGTATATTCAACAAAATGGGCAACACATTTTTTAATTTTACTTATATTCCGAAAACATAACAAATCATCATCAATTGACATGGAACAGGTCCCCGTGAATTAATCCTGGATTACGCCAGGCCCACCTCATGCCAATAGGGTGCGGAGGGATTTGTTGTGGTGGGTGGGGAGCACTGTATAACGTTAACATGCCTGTGACGCCTGGCGGCGCTACCTAACTTTATTATTTTAAAGGGAATATTCTACTTTTTATTCGATTTTTGCAATCTGCAACAAATTTGTGATAACTATCCTTATAACTGCTACCAACCTATTTGTTGTACTTTTCGAGAAAATATTTTTTTATAAATTTAAGACGAAGATATAAAAGATTGTACCTACTCTGTAGAGATAATAAGCAAACATTAATTTACCATGAAATATCTGCCCCTAACGAACATTTATAACAAAGTTTTCAGAATTTTAAAATCTGCATTCCTTCCCGAGATATCGCGCTGTCCGCTGTCCCATTCCTCGCTGAACACCAGGTATATGTATACGTATTCCTTGTTCCCTCGTTTCTATTTTCATTATTATTGTGGTATAGGTTCTTTCACCGTTCCTCCGCATTATTCTTCGATATTTATATCTTCTTCCCCTGCTTCTATTTCCTCGTTGTCAGATTTCTCTCTTAAGTCATATATACGATTCATTTCCCTCTTCATCCTAGTTTTGTTCCTTGCCCACTCTTACCAAGTTTGGTGTGGTATACCCGATCGCTCTATATTTTGTTCCAATGCTCTGTGACATCCCTTTGTTTTGCGCTGGTTTTTAGTTACCTAGTTATATGAATTTACCCTGTCGGCTTCAAAATATGTTCAACTTCATATAATTTTACATTCAACGCTTTATACTGCCTTATCCTTTCCCGATTTATTATAAACGTTGAAAATTTAATGAATTTTCTAATATGGTAATAATGGCATTATATATTTCTAACAACGCTGAAAAGGTCATCCAATAAACTATTGAAACATCAGCAATGTGCGTGGTGGATAATTTAAAGTTATAAAACTCGTATACAATAAAACCATATATGGAAGGTCGTGAGCTCATAATGAGAGATCCTCTGATATATTAATATTGTAAATTTTTAAATACTAAATTATTACTTACTAAAAAACTAACGGGGAGTCATGATTTATGGTTATCCGTAAAATCAATTTGTATTTACTGTTAAGTAGATGTTTCCTGTACTCTATTTGAATCTTTTGATTTATTGGTAGTTTTTAATATTCAGTCCGTTATAATTGAAAAATACTACTGCTTCCGAAAAAAAAATGTATAGCAATTAATTACAAAAAGGACAAAAATAAATTGTGTTCCTAACATTTCACAATAATGTTTTACTAAATTTAAATTAATGTCTATGAATAAGAAACTATTCGATTAAATACAATTCACGTTTTATATTAGGTTCAGGGTTAACATCACTAAAAAATACATAATGAGAGTTAGCAGGGGTTGATCTGAAAGGTTTTATGATTAACTGTGAGGTGATATATTGTTATTAATATTTATTTACGGACCACACAGAAAAACAGGTGCTTGGTTGTTGGTTACGAAAGATTAATTCGAGATTTGTGTCAGATTTGCGCTTGAATCTAATTTATTCACTTTGTATGCTTGTTCTAACTTTTAAATATTTAATTTATTTGATTAATTATATAATTAATTCCACAAATTATGCCTTCAAACTGACCTACAATTTAAAATAAATGTTTCGCAATAAAGCGATTATTTATTAAACAAGCTGTTTGTTTCTGTTAGGTATTAATTTCCATTAAAGTATTATGTGTATATTTCTTTTTTAAATAAGTAAAAAAATTTAAAAAATTTGAAAAATCATTTTTAATCTAAATAATTAGAACTAAAATGTACAGAATCTCGATAAAATAAGTGTAACGTTAGTGACTTTACAGTGAAATCATGCCTGCCCACCAATAAAATAGAAGGCACCTGTCTAGATTTATACGAGTATGGCTATTATTATTATTATTGTAATTAAGGTTTTAATTTTAGGTGACATAATAATAAATAACAGTAGTGATAGTTTTCCGATTTGTCGTCAAAAAGTCAAATAGCAAACCTAGTTTAAGAAATGCCAATATTTTCAAAATAAATATCGTCTGACAATAAAGTGTTAAGCAGTGTTTTAAACATTCATAAACAATAATTTTATTAAAGCTGTGAATCAGTGCAAACTGCATATCGTTTATTTTTTAATCAAGGCAATTGTGCAACTGAGTCTTTGAATATGAACAAATTCGGATATTTTACATTGATTAAAATATAAGTATGTAATTTTGCATATTTTCCTTATATCGGTTGTCTTGTATTTTTTTATACGAAACATACTGAACATGTACCTATATTTTTAAAATTTCTCTTATTCATATTATTTTTTTTAATTATGCAGGAAATTGTATGTGCGCTTGTTTGGAAACTTTCCTTGCACATTTATCTAGTTAACGATTAAATTAAAGACCCCGTCTTTTGTACGGTTTTGTAATGCTTTGTTAAAGTAGTTTAACAAACAAGAATCAAAAGTTCATTTAACACAGCGATTTAAAATACCAACGACCAGGATTTTTTGCGAAAATCCTGGAATTACCAGTGCTACCTACTTTAAAAATGTCAAAATTTATTTCTAGGACAAATTCTTATCTAACTCAGAGAGTGATAAATATTTTGTAAATCTTGTGCAAAACTAGTAAATACTTATACTTATGTACCTACTTATTCTTAATTCGGACCAAGAAGGTGTATCTTCATTATTCGCTTTTAAACATTGCTACTGGTCACTTTTTGTGTTGTAATTTCTAATTTTAATTTTATTTGGTTTTGTTTTCTCGTAGTACTTTGATTTTATTGGAATAATTAATTGGCAACCGTAGTTACAATTATCCTAATAAATAGTACCTAATACAAATCGAAGCTTTATTTATTTAAATGCAGGTATCATGTGGAAGGAAATATTTTATTGACCCGTTACACAAAAAGAACTATGAAAAAACAAAATACGTCTGAAATATTGAATATTGACCTAAAAAACGACAAAATAGAAAAGGAACGAACACCTTAAGTTATATTTATTTAAAGCTTTGGTTTCATTCAATATCTCGTTATTTCATTAACTAAATTAAGTAATTCAACTTTTAAAATATTTTTTGGAAAAATATTGTTAAAAAATTGTTCCTGTTCAAACCACCTTTATAAAAAGATACGCCGAGGAGTGATATGTATAAACCATGGCCAATGTTCAGAAAATTGTAAAAAATCGTTATGTATTTTTTTGTTGTTGACGAAACCATTGTTTGAGATAGATACATAACAAATTTAATGGTAGGTGTCTTAGGTGAAAATAATTCCAATAAATCGTAGGTATTTAATTAGTTGTAAGAAAGTTGTTAATGGAAGATATGAACTAATTTCGAAATGTTGCCTATGCAAGGAAAAAATACAAACTCTAGTTAGAAAAATTACCACAAAAAAAACAGGAGTGCTATTTAAAAAACAAATGAAGAACAATAAACCAACTGGTCCTGGAGGCACATCTGCAGAACTTCTGAAACATGTCCCAATTGCAGTGTCTGCAAGGAAAAGTGATGAATGCTAGGTTATATAAGCTCTATTTATAAGAAAGTAATGAAAACGATGTGGAAATTATAGATTAATGTTTACGTTAACTGTAGACAGGCTGTATGGATAGAAGAAAATATAGAGAAGCAGTTTAATATATCGGAGGAACAAAGCAGCTTTCGAAGAGGAAGCTCATGCACGAATAATGTATTCTGTATAAAACAATGAATGGAAAAAAGCGATACTATGCAACAAAGAACGACATTTGCTATTTGTGGATTTTCGTGAAGCGCCAAATAATAAATTATGGGATTTAACGGAAAACAGGGATAAACCAAACCTATATCAATGCCATGAAGGTATTATATGAAACCATTTTGTTTCTCTGTCAGGAATCAGAATTAAAAAGACTGCAAAAGCAGCAAAACAGAGCTATGCGTATTATACTGCAGTGTTCAAAATTTACTAAAATTACTTTAATGTTAGATATCTTGCAATGGTTGAGCATAAAACAGCGTATTTACTTTAAAACTCTAGTATTAGTCTACAAAACAATAAATTGTTTACTTCCAGAATACATGTCCCAGTCATTGATGTACAATTTAGACATACATGATTATAATACCAGAACTCGCTCCGACTTTAGATTACCAAAATTGTCCAAATCGAAATCTCAAAATTATTTTTTCTACAAAGGTTTAAAATAGTATAACAATCTTCCACAGGAAATAAAACAGGCGCCAAATATTTATAATTTTAAGAAACAATTAAGTTTGTACGTTAAGAATAGTTTTTAAGAAAATATTGGACCCTATAAACTCTTGTACGATTAATGTAAAATTAGTAATATTACTAAATAAAGTACATATTATTATTAAACCAAATAAAAACAAAATAAATGTGTGACTAAACCCATTCAGCGGAGTTTGAGGCGTTAAAAAATTGGAATGTAAAAGTCAGAAATGATTTTATACTCACCCTTTTATTTGCCGATAAATCAGATATTACTCGCAGAAGAAAAAAAGAGATATACGGTATATGACAAGAAAACTGGTCAAACAGATATAGAATTGGGGACTCGAAACTAATATCCAAAAAACAGAGAATGTTGTGATAGGAAACGTCGAAACTGAAATATAGACAGAAAAGAGAAATATTCAAACTGTTCAAATTTATCAATACTTTGGACTAAACTTATTAAACAGTGAGTTAGATGTAACACATACATTAAACAAAATCAGAAAAGATAAAGTAGTAAAGCATTTAGTAATACAACAACTGTACTCGTTGCTTTGGAACAAAGACATAACAAATAGAACCAAAAGACAACTATTTACAACACTTGTGGAAAGCTGTTGTACACATACGGTTCAGATACATGGGCAATCATAAACAAAATGGAGAAACAAATAAACGTGATAGAAATGGATACTGCCGGAGATGTTATGGAAAAACATTATATGACCAAGAGCTAATTGCAAAAAAACGCAAAGATATGAAAGTAAACTCAACATTACATATATGAAAAAAATTAAGAACGGAAGGTAGAGTGGTCTCAAAATGTAAAGATCAGGTCTGCGCGGCGGGAAAATTCCAGTGGCGTAACATACGATTTTTAACTTAACAAACACAACGCACGCCAATGACAAACAACGAAGTGTCTCCCCTTCCGTAACAATTTGGACTCGCCCGAACGCTTCCTGGTCTACGGCGCATAATGGCTACCTGATCTTTACATTTTGAGACATTTCTGCTATGATATGGATATACAGGGTGGTCCATAAGCAATGGTTCGCAGACCAACAGTAGATTCGTCAGGTCAAAATATAACGATTTACTTAAAATTACCTTAATCCAAAAGTTAATATTTAAGAAGATACAGGGTGTCAAAGTCGAAATTTTAATTTTAATTGCTTGCTGTATTTTCAAAAGTTTTTCGAATATTCATATGAAAATTGGTGAAATTGCCTTTTTTGGGACAGGGAATAATAATCCATCCTCAATTTTAATCTAGCACCTAAAAAAACCTTACTTTTGCTGTACCTAATACCATAAAAATACTCCAACTTTTTTGTACTTAAAGTTAGGGAGATCTAATTGAAAAAAATAATTGCCTCATCTTTTTTATACAAAAAAGGTATAGTATTTAATACCTCTAAAGTTAACCGTTTCCAAGATATTCGCTATTGAAGTAAGCGATGCAGCGCCTTATTCACCTCTTAAGCACTCTGTAACGCAGTAGGCTTACATTTAAAACAAAAAATTTACATATTCTGGTCAAAAACAAGTAATAGAACACAGAGCAATAGTGAATAAGTGGGATATTTAACATTTAAAAAAAATTAAATTTTATTGGTAATGTGTACCGCAAGTAATGCTCTTTTTAACGAATAAAATGTAGCATCACTTACTTCAATCGCAAATATCTTGGAAACCGTAACTTTAGAGACATTGAAATAGCATACCTTTTTTGTATAAAAGAGATGAGGAATTTTTTTTTTCGATTAGATCTGCCCTAACTTTAAGTACAAAAACGTTGAAGTATTTTTAAGGTATTAGGTGTAGCAAAAATAACGTTGTTTTAAGAGCTACACTAAAATTGAGGACGGATTATTGTTTTCCGTTCCAAAAGAGGTAGTTTCCCCAATTTTTATAGAAATATTACGAAAACTTTAGAAACTACAGCAACAAATTAAAATTAAAATTTCAACTTTGACACCCTGTATTTCCCTAAATATTAACTTTTGGACGAAGGTAATTTTAGGTAAATCGTTATATTTTGACCTCACGAATCTACTGTTGATCTGTGAACCATTAGTTATGGACCACCCTGTTATGAGGAGGATGCAGATCGAAGTATCTTAGTGTTCTTAAAAAATATAAATGTTTGCTGATGGTAACTTCGATGTATTACTAAAATACATATACAATGATTTCTCAAATTATTATAAAAAAATACTGGTTTATAACAAAATATAGCCCGAATTACAAAAATTGCTCTAATACGACTACACATAAACAAAATAAGACCAATGTCATAAAAAATACAGAAGATATTCTATAAATCAATATAGATAACTTAATGATAGAACAAGTTTGCAAGGACCACCTGGGCGCTTTTAATTTAATTTTCTATTTTTCAGGAATTCGAATTGCAATGTAATTATTTTTTTTTTAAAGCGTGACGCTAGGGGTGTTTCTTGGGGGCAAGAATGTGGGTGAAAGTATAGATTTCATGTGTAAACTAATAACAGAAATATCATAAATCTTCGTCGTAAAATCACGTTCCTTTTGGCAAATCAGTTCGCCGCATATATATGTAAACAAGGGGACCCACACGTGGTCTGCTAAAGGTATCCAATTTCAGAGTAATTTAAAATATACCAGAGCATTGAGATTTTCACCCAACCAATGAATTTATGATATTAGAGGGCAAGGGTTACGCATGGGAACATTTGGATACCAATCCATTTATGAAAAAACTCGTGAGAACATCTAATCACTCTCCCCGCTACATGAGAATTTTTAGTATAAATATACAAGAAAATCTTATCAAAGGACCAGTCTTCATTATTCAGTTACGCTGTATAGTGGTCTGGGATCTCGATTACTACGCTGATCGAGTGTATTGCTGCACTCTGTTGCTTCTCATTAACTAGTAGAAATCTTTCATAAGGGGCCTCCCTGAGTAATCCAAATTAACCGAAAAGTTAGCAGTTTTAATACATTTCACGTATTCAAGATTAAACTTTATCAATTTACTGTAAGGTTGCCCTGATGTACAGTTGTGGACAGAAAAAAATAGGACAGTGTTTTTTTTCTAGTTTAAAATGGCCCCTGTGTTGTAATTTGATTGCAAGTCAATGTGACAAATATCATAATTATAAAGCCAAAATCAAGTAACTAAATTTTATAGAATAAAGTTTACTTGATTTTTCGAGTTGTCCTATTTTTTTCTGTCCACAACTGTAAGTGCTGACCACAATTAATTACAACAAAAACGACAATTCTGACTACTGAGATATGTCTTGGGCATATTCTCAATCAACGATAGGGTGAAACATCCCTTACAATGTACGAGGATACCTAGTATCTCGTATATTCTCGTACATGAGAGGCAACGCTTCTCATGTACTAATTAAGAGCCTTGAATAGCGCACGTACTCTGTTCGCGGGCAATTGCACCTTCGTCAAAAGATTGGTTGTACACCACATTTGGCTTCGGCCGCTTAAGATTGGTTTTAATATCAATCACATAAAAGATCGATCTTGAATCGCACATACGACTCACACCGACTTCTAGCATAATTTCTTGTGATCAACCACGCACTCAGGCCACCTTAAGTACATCAAAGTCATAGAACAAAAGTATGATAACTATTCACACCACGGCCCTTAATTAACTTGCCTAGTCTGATGTTCATACACTGTGCTTACTTATTTACTGTATTTGTAAATATCTGTATACAAATCTGACTTTATAATATAAGTATTAAACTTGGTGGAGTATTTATTTCTTGTTTTATAAGGTGAGCTACTCTAGATTAACGAACCACAACAACATTAAGGGTCCTCTGACTACATAGTCAGTTATTTAAGTAAAGGGTAAGATTTTCACTTAACCAATAAGGGTTGAGGGTGCAGGAAATCTTAGCGAAAAACTAGACGATCACACCGAAAAACTGTAAAGGGTGACACATCTGGGGTTCGTACAGTTACAAGTTTTAGAGTACACCGGGTGTCAATGAAACCTGGAGCACCCTTATTTTTTAAATTATATTTTAAGATATCAAAATGAAATTTAGTATATGTAATATACTCTTTAAATGCCATTTTTTGACATAGAACACACGTTTCTGTCACTTCCGATTTCGCCGGATTTGCCCTCAATTTTGTTATTTTAAATGGAACACCCTGTATATTTATAAATTTTTGGAATTTCCGTTTCATTCTACGTATGCTATATCAAGTTTGAAACATTTTGATAACAAAGTAAATACTTGCAGAAGAGTCTATTTATTAATCTAGGATGCCATGACCTGCGTACAATAGAAGTCAGGGTGCTGCGACACTCAAAACAAATTATTTTAGCAGTTCAACTGTAGCAAGTCTGTCACTTTTCTTATGCATTTCATTTATTTCACTTGTTTTGACACCCAGTGTCTAGATTTAAATGTCCAAAATACGATTTTTTGAACGAAGAGTGTTATTCCGAATTAAATTTTCATATTAATCCCGCGTTATTGGTATCAATAAAATTCTTGAAAAACGCTCGTTTTTAATATCCTAGGGTTCCACCTTAGTGCCATTAAAAAAAAGCATTTTAGGTCATTCTAATACAGCAACTAAGAGGCGGTCGTGGCTCAGTTGATTCAGCGTGTGTCTGACCACTGAGATGCCCCGGGTTCGATTCCCAGGGTCACATATATACCGAAAATTACCCGGCCGCTTCCCTCGGAAGGCAATGGCAAACAACCGAGGTATATTCTGCCTAGTAAAGTCCTCTAGTAGAAGTGTAAGCACTTCCGTGGTTCGGAGCCCACGTTAAGCTGTAGGCCCCCTATGTCTGTAGGCTACTTGATACGCACACCACAAGCATATGGAGAGAGGACCGACAACGCCCTGTAAAGGGCATGCCACTCTACGAATAAGAATACAGCAACTAAAATAGTTAAAGTTCTAAAATAATTTGTCTCGAGTGTTGGGACACCTTGACTTATATTTTGCTTAAGTCATGGCACTCCAGATCTTCTGCAAAAATTACTTTGTCAGCAAAATGTTCCGAACTTGATACTACCATACGTAAAATTGAATGGAGATTCCAAGAATGTATAATATACAGTAGGGTGGCCCTTAATTATGGTTGAAACAAACTTTGGCCGGGTCACCCCTCCAATCGATTCTAAAAAAGTAAAAAGGAATTTTAAGATTTACCAGACCTCTAAATTCCATCGTTAAGGGGTGCCCCAAGAAGCCTACATTTTCCCATTTAAATAACATAGGTTTTCAGTACACTTCTGGTTTTTATTTTTTTTACAAAAGTATGTGTGCCTGAAAAAATCCGGCGAGTGCTGCGATTCATTGCTCACTGATGCCCCTTTCACGGAAAAAATCATGGGAGCCAGGTGTCATATCTTAACAACTCGTTGCAACCTCGTTGCAACCGAGAAAAACGACAATATTTTAAAATTAGCCCTTTCTTCACCCCCCATTTATTTGCTTAAGATATGACACTTGGCTCCCATAATTTTTCCATGAAAGGGACACCAGTGAGCAATGAATCGCAGCACTCGTCGGATTTTTTCAGGCACACGTACTTTTGTAAAAAAAATAAAAACCAGAAGTGTGCTGAAAACCTATGTTATTTAAATGGGAAAAAGCAGGCTCCTTGGGGCACCCCTTAACGACGGAATTGAGAGGTCTGGTAAATCTTAAAATTACTTTTTATCTTTTTAGAATCGATTTGGGGGGTGACCCGGTCAAAATTTGTTTCAACCATAATTAAGGGCCACCCTAATATACAGGGTGTTTCATTTAAAATAACAAAGTTGATGTAAATTCCGGCGAAACCGGATGTGACAGAAACTTGTTTCCTATGTCATCAACTGCCATTTAAAGAATATATTACATATACTAAATTTCATTCTGCTATCTTAAAAAATAAAATATTTATGGGGTGCCCCAGGTTTCGTTGACACCCGGTATACAGGGTGTATCAAAAATGGCGGATAAACTCTCTGGCACGCTGTTTCGGGATACCTGAATACGAGAAAAATAATAAAAAAATTCTTTTTCTTACATTTTTGAAAATATGGAAGTCCAAACTTTGGATTTTAATACGCTAATATTTAAAATTATAACCGCGATCAACCAATCATTTCAAGTAAATTACATATAATTTAAATTACATAACATTTCCAACCATTTTTGCTGCATTGACTACAAAAATTTCAAGAAATGTTAAAATCAATATTTTTTAAAATATGTCCAAAACACTAAAAATTCCATCTGGCAAGGAAGCATTTGATTTTTGTTACTTAATGTAAAATTTAATTTGAGTAAATATATTTTTTTTTATTATTTACCTAACAACGCGTCAACCACTAGGGTTATTGGCGTGATACAAATACAATATTTACAGCAGTTTTACAATTTGTGTAGCAAATTTATATTCTGCAGAAAAGTAAAAAGTTTCTGTAAGTTATCCAAGGTGCCTCCTAGAATTTCATCCAATGTCTTTGGGATTTGGTTGGTGTTTCTGTCGTCTTCATTCTGTAGACATTCAAGAATTATAATTATGTTTGATTGTTTGCGGCTTTTGGAAAACTGTGCAGTAGGGTTGTGGTTCTCTTTTAAATAAATAGCTATAAGTGTACTTGGTATGACCAATTCGAATTCGTGAGATTAACACTTGCGTTCTTCTGGTACTTGGGAGAGGTGGTGGTTTGTTTACTGCAGGCATAATCTCCTTTAGTTTAGCAGGACTAGTATCCCATCTTCGTTGCCAATATTTATATATTTTGGATTTTATGTGATTTTTAACATCACCAGGTGTGCAGACATCGGTAGTTCGTACAGTAGCTGTCGATTTAATTGCTTCTCGTGCTGACTTATCCGCTGCCTCATTTCCGTGGATACCGACATGGTAGGGTATGTAGACGAATGGGATATCATTTTGGATCAAGGCTATTTGATTACGTATCGATTGAGCGATTGAATTTTGAGTGTAGTATTGCTGTATCGTTTTTAGAGCACTTAATGAATCTGTACAGAGGACATGGGGTGTTCCTGGATTATTATATGTGGCTTGTTCAAGCCGAAGCCAGCTCGAGCTTCGAGGTCTCGTTCCCACCTCTAACAAGAACATTCAGTACCAACTTCTTCTTACAACGTCAGCAAATAACTTTGTTTTTTCTTCAGACAAATTTGTGAAAAATATTCTTTAAAATAAAAATATATAGAAAATTTTGCTTAATTTTTAAAACTAGATTTTAACACTGGTGTTAAAAGCGAGTTAGTTATAACACTGGGACCATAAAAGGATATTTTTAACTCTAAAAACAAACGTTAAAACTTAACTTTTAATATTGTTTGCAAAAAACTCGTCAGTATCCGTAGCCAACTTCTAGCAGAAGCGTGTGGTGGTTAGGTGTCAACAGCTTCTCCTAATTCACAGTCAGCTTCTAAAGCTTTGGTTTCCTAGGAAGCGGTGCCGTCTTTTAGCGGCCGTAAAAGTACGGTGGGTGACGTCACGAAAAACGGTGTCGTGTTTTTTAAGCGAAGTGTTTTCCAAAA
The DNA here is from genome assembly GCA_963082815.1 of Melanotus villosus. Classification (NCBI taxonomy): domain Eukaryota; kingdom Metazoa; phylum Arthropoda; class Insecta; order Coleoptera; family Elateridae; genus Melanotus; species Melanotus villosus. Next base: position 48,997,816 of record OY720421.1, on the reverse strand, counting down.
GAGCGGTAGCGCACACCCAACGTAATAGAGCGGTGCCGTCTCATCTGAAGCGGTGGGCCAGTACGGTACGAATCAGTTCAGCAACGTTTTTTGGCGGTGTGTCTTGTGTATATAGTCCAGTTAAAATAGACATAACAGTTCGGAATAATTCGCGACGGCCGTATTTTTTCACCGTTTTTCTGACGTCACCCACCGTATTTTTACGGCCGTTAAATGACGGCACCGCTTCCTAGGAAACCAAAGCTTAACCGAAGTGGTCAGTGCGTTAGGTGGCGATACATTTCCTTGACCCGATTCTTAACGCACCAAGAAAAACTTCACCCTACCAAAATCGGTAAGATACTACTACCGCTATCCATCTACGATCTTAGTAGCAGGTACTAATGTTCTGTGACAGGCACATCGTGTACGAACACAGACTCCACCATAATTACCAGAGACTCTAGGACTTAAAAACTGTATCGAAAAATATGGAAACAGATAAAACGGGTTATAAAATCTTTAAAGTTTTATTTTATCGTTATAACATTTACGGCGGCCTGCACAAACATGATTTAATGGCTTCGTCTGCATAATTATTCGTTAAAGTGAACAAAATCGAATCAAAATTGGCATGCATATGGCAAATAATACATTAGTAAACAAAAATTGATGCTCTTTTGTCAACTTTGATCAGTCGTTAATTAGCAAAAGCTTTGCGTAACCGGCCCTAAGAGTATTACTTTCTACATATTTAATTAAAAATACAATTGTATAATTTACATCTTGCTCCAATCATTTAGCTATCTTTCGAACGTCTCTTTGAATGATTCTCATCAGGTTTTGGACAACCATTGTGGTGACCATTGTAAATGCCTTTAACCAATTTTTCTTGAATTGATTCACAGTTTCCGAAACCTGAAAGTATTTTCTCAGCTTTGATTTTATTATAACCCAATAACGCTCAATTGGGCGGATTTCTGTACAGTTTGGCGGATTTATGTTTTGTTCACATAATCGATACCGTTGGACCCATAAGTTCCTTCGTCCGTGCTGCATACTTAATGACTCGTCGCTAAATCCAGCCAAAACAAGCAATAACCCCCATGCTGCCGAATCATCGGTAACAATTCTTTTTTCAAACACTCTTTGATGCACACACTAGTAGTCATCGTTGCTGTTGTGATAAAAGAGGTTGATTTCATTTTGAAGAAAAGTGCTTAGTTCACGCAATAACTTTGACAACGCATTAAATGAACTGTAACACTACGAAACAATCCATGTTCAAATCTGAAAATGTTATGGCACGGTATAATATCGCACTGAAGTTGTTTTCACTCTTTTCGATACGGTGTTTACTCGTACCTATGTAACTTTGCACATCACGACCCGCTACGCTGCCCGCTGCAAGAACCGCAAGACTATATACTTTTATTTTAGTTTTTGGTTTTACTTTATTTATTGGTATGTTGTTACATTTATTTTACATATTAGTTCTATTAAGGTTACATACATTAGTTAAAATTTTATATTGTTAAGCATATTATGGAATCCTTGCCCAGAGCTACGTCCTGCCAAGCTACTTATCGCAGTACCTTGAAAGCCGCAACACAGTTAAAAGTCAACACTGTACAAGATTAGACACTAAATTTAAGGAAACATGCAAAAATACGAACTGAAAAGGTTATTGTGAACATTAATTTAAATGTGTCTCCCTGACGACGCGACGCACGGGGAAATGAATGCAAACCATTTACAAGGTCACCTGTTAGCTCTACGCTGATATATAAATCCATGATCTCATGATTTGTTAGAAAGGTTTACCTTTCTTAATCCAAACTTAAGTAGTTTAGTATGACGGCTTTACATATCCAGATATTGATTTGCTTGAGTTTTACGAACGGAGTACATTTCATCATTGCTGCAATCACAAGTCTTCTTCCACGTGAAGAAAATAGCGTTGCCAGCATATCAAGGTATTACAAAACCATGCAAGTATCAAAGTGAAATGAACTTATTCCTATGAAGGTTCTCCACCTGATAATATATTTTCTTCTTCCTTGGCGTTATATTCTTTAAGGACGTTAACGTGGAGGCACAAAGCGAGCACTCTTACCATTGCATTAAGGTTTTTCAGAACAAGGTTATACCTATTAATTGAGGGATAACTGTTGTTAACACCGTTTCTATATTTGTTTAGTTTGCTTTTTTGTTATGCGTCTATTTTACCACATATCTTGTTTTGTTTGTAATGTACTGTTGAAGTGTTCTTCCCATATTTTGGCGCATGGATGTTGGTTACCAAAGCGCCACCCTATTAAATAATTTTGCCGTGAGGTGATCAGAAGGCACCCCTAAATCAGTGCTTAAACTTGTGCAATTACATGTTTGTTTGTTTGTTCTCGTTAACCTCTTTATACCTTTCGGTGACGAGGCTGATGCGTTCGCGTATGTGCGTGTAATGCACAACCCGGCCCGACTCTGCGGGTTACGTGATTATGCGCCGTTTTATGCCTACATACTGCACCATGTGTATAGTGTATGTGTGTGTACGTATAGAACCTTGTTATTCTACCTCCTATGCCTGTCGTTAATTAGGTGCCCAACGACGAATGGTCACCAGAACTCGACACCGACCTCCATTCTGCAGGAAAATCCTACACCTAGGAAGATTCGAATCGAGGACTAGCGCAACGCTAGCCTAACGCTCTACCACTGCGTCACCCTAGCTCCTTAATACAAAATTAATAGAAATTAAATCTTATTTCTCCAAAGCACAACAACTCACGAAGACAATAAGATTCTGTGCAAGTACGCCACAAAAAAAAACGGAACCTTATTCCAGCATTGACGCAAATACAGAGTTTAGGTAATGATCTAAACTGCAGAGTAGAAGATGTCGTCTTGAAGATGAAAAGCTGTTCTACCTTTGAGGATAACTTCGAATCGTCACAATTAGAGGATCCATATTGAGCTTGATGTACTAACTGGAATTCACAACACTTCTTTTGAAATTTATCAAAAGAGCAGGATAATTTTAGCTAGTTGGCCAAAAAGTTGTCAAACTAACACAATGGTCCAATCTGATGTCTAAATGTGTGTAAAAATAATATTTACTCCTCCCTTAAACTTCAAAGTCAGGGATCCTGAACAGAAACGAACAATCTAACAAAAATTTGCTAGTTCAATCTTCATCGTTAAGAAAAAAATTTTGCAGCAACAAATAAAATTCTATTTAGCTAATAAATAAATAGGGCAAAATAGTTACTTACTCCCATTCATTCAAGAAATACCTTCGATGGACGACTATTTAAAAACAAAATTTAGTAAAATAAAATATACATAAACAAATGTGAATTACAATATTACAAATAAAGCGAGCCAATCATATTTGCGAATTTAAAAATTTCTATTTTCAACCATTTAAAATTTATTTGACAGCGTTTATTTACGGAGTTTCTTTCGTTGCATTATAGAGATTTACTTGGTAAAAACCTTAAGACGTGTTAATAGTTTTTTAGAATTTCAAAATAGGTTTTGATACACGTTTAGTTTACATCTTTCTTTAATAGTTCGGAGATTATTTTAAATGTAAAAAGTGAAAATGTTTTATGTAATAATAGATAAAAAGGAAAATAGATAAATTTAAATGCTTTAGCTTAACTAATTTTAACTACTCAAAATATTACGTGTTGATGTAAAGTATTTATATTATAGAAGCAGAAGGTATAGTATTAAATAGCTATTTATGCAACGAGTTGCAAAATGATGGGCTTTTTATCACCAGTCGCACATCTACATGTTATTAAAAAGTATCCCAGTTAATATTTAATATATCATTTGAGTAACTTTGGGATATGTGTAGTGGGTCCTTCCCGGGATTTCGCTCGGAAAGGTATAATATTAAAATAAAATCCCGGGATTTTACGAACTTTCAATCCCGATTCCCGGGATTGAAAAAATCGTCGGGAACAGCACCCACTAGATATGTGGGATATGCAAACGGCCTGGTGTGAATGCTATAAGCATTGGAAGATGATTTGAGTCTAGTTCGGGTACTATGTTTTGTTAAATACATAGGTAGATTAAAATTTTCAGTGATCAGGAGATCCTTGATGACTGATGGTTGCTGATCAGATATGTATAGATAATACGTAAATCCGCTAAGCGTTATGACTTGTAACTGAGTGTTTCCATGATATTGTTGAATTTGTTGTCATTGGCTATATCCCCAATAAGTGTTTTGTAATGTAAGTCTTTGTAGCTGGTTGTAATTTGTATTTGGTTGTTGCTTATAATGTTGATAGTGATTGAAATTGTTTTAAGGTGGGTAGTATGTGTGTGCTAAATGACTTTTTTTTTGTTTTATCACTACTCCTTCCCAAACTATCGAAGGTTTGTCGTAACGTTCAGTTATACATACTACGAGTGTGTCAACATTGTATCTGGCGAAGAGAGATATTCATACTGGTCTCAGGAAAGGAATGTTAAGTTGTGAAGACTTTTGAATAAGTTATCCATAGAATATGTTGTGTTATAAAAGTCTTTATTTGAAACAAATGGGGACTTATTAATTTATTGTTAATAAACTATAGAATGATCTAAAAGTGAGAAATGGAGGAATCGGGCATCTGCGTCAATTTGGTTATGTTGCTATTGGTTTAGATACAAGATTTGACTATGACGAACGCTGTCGGGTGTATTTGAAAAGGAGCTGGCTTGTTTTGGATTTCTGAATGTTTGTGGTGGTGTGGACATCCTCGGTAGCTGCTAAGGTGAGTGCCGTCACAATTAACACAATACCGAAGGTGGTTTTCTTTACATTCAGTGCAGGCATTAGGTGCTGTAAGTTTTTTACATTTAACAAATCGAGGTCTTGCCATACAATAATTTTTGGTTTGCTAGAACCGTTGACATTTGTCACGCTGTAGAATGTTTTGTTGACTTTTTCCTGGGTTCTACAGTAATCAATAAATAAAAGAGTGATTTTTGGACGTTTCTTTTATAGATAATATTACAGCATATATCGGGATTGGGCTTTAATCTTTCTTTTGCAGGCGTGTTATGCTTTTTACAGGACGTTTTTTGCTACTAATTCCTTGATTTCTTCTTCAGTAATCACGATGACTAATGTGAAATTTTACCATGTTATTCGTACAAAATGTAGTTAATTTTCTGTAATTGATAATAATAGTGAGATTAACTTTGCGGTACTTACTGCGATAATGAAACTTTTACGCTCTGTAATTGATGTCGGCTACGAAATCTTTACAGTTATTAACATTATGTATAAATGTAGGTGGAATTTTCACTTTATTTGCTACTTGATTGGTATCATGTTATTTAATTTGCTATTTAAAATAAATGCAGTAACTCATAAGGCCACAAAGCCGACTACGGTTGCTGTTTCCAGGTTTATGTCATAGTCTAAAACTTAATAAACAAATTAAAATTCCAATTTCACCATTAAATTCTACACAAAAAGGTGCCCCAAACATGATTTTATTTTTTATATCTATAAGCAAACGAGTTGTAACTCCGAAAAGAATTTTCCAAGAAAAAGCTTGTAGCTCGAAAACAAAACTAGATTTTAAATCATATAATTTGCCTCAAAAATTTAGCTGGGCCTCTTTATTACTTTCTACGCAGGTGAAATAATTAAGGAGATTGCTTGGAAACCCTTCGAAAATGTTGCATCCTGTACAATACTTTTCCCGAAAACTTGAATTTGATAGTTTGAAGTAGTTAAAAGGTGTAACGGAAAACTTTGTCTCCCACTGTGGGAAGATCACCTTATTATTTTTTTAACGGTGGCGATAGCGTTTTGAAGTTAACAACACATTGATATAATTTTAAATTGAAATTGCTTAAAAATTTACTTAGCTAAAACTTTCGTATTCATTCTAAATAAACTTTCGATATAAATTTATTTATTTATTAGGAAGACGACACCATAATATCGGATACGTTTATATTTGCTTATTTATATAATATCCTAAGAGAGCTTGCGTATGTCTTGTAAACAACAATGCTTTTTACACAAATGTAATAAAGCGGAATTAGAACTTCATAAATATTTGAGAAAGACCACCCGTACTTTTATTGTTATTGGCATTATGTAGTTGTGAACACTTACAGCGAGTGTAGCTCCTTTTCAAACATTTGCATCATTTTATGTCTCCTTGTGGGCATATTTTATTAGTCTCAAATTTAGACTAACATTTTTTGAAGCTGTGTTAATGGAAGTTACGTATGGAGCTTATTTAGGGTATCCATTTCCCGCTTCTGAATGCTAAGGGTTTGAAGTAAGAAATATGAGATATGTATATCTGTCTCTGCGTGAATCCAAATGACTATTAATGAATTTAAGATGACTGCAGTAATCGTATAGTTGTCATAAATACCGGGAAAATATCACTTTACACTTTATTATGGGTTTTATAATCATTATTAATATTATGATTACAGTTTATTAAAGTGATCGCTGATGCACTTTATAAGTGCTTGTTTATTTTTGATCAACCTCTGGTCTTGCAGGTAATGCACGCAAATGTGCTCAGACTTGTACGTATAAATTTTCTTTAATTATGACCCGCCAATAAATATCGCCATTTATATGTGTATCTGGATGCACATGGTTAAACTGTTACAAGATTTAACAAATTTTGCTACTTTTGCTCGTTTATTAATTTACTTTGTATGCAAATTCTTGCAATCAATTACCATATAAGGCTGAACATTTAAGTAGGATGTAATACAAATTGCAACTCCAAAAATTTTAATTAAATCGGTACATACATGGATAAATGTTGGGAATTAAACTTCTAAGCGGAAAACAATCGTGCTTTATACCACAATTATTGAATTCTGTGTTAAACAATATTTATAGGATTGCTAAAAGGTGGTCTTTGACCTATATTGAATGAAACTTTACTATTATAAAAGTAATATGTTACTCAATGTGTAAGTAACATATGACTGGCAAGAAAAATACGCAGAAACTGTAACAGAAAATAAAAGGAGAAAGCATTGAGAAGAATTAATTAGAAGGTGATAGAAGAATGTATAAAAACCGCAGCAGACCCAGTAATAGCAAAGAAAAATCAAAAGAGAAAACAAAACAAATGGTTCAATTCCAATTGCGAAAAAGAAAGAGAAAAGACGATATCTGCAAGAAACAAAATGATGTAAACCGGCCCCGGGAAGATATGGAAGAATACAGGCAACAAAGAAAAAGAACAAAAAGGGTATACATACAGGGAAACAAAGAGAAACTTCTAGATAAATTAACAGGGCAAATAGAAGAGTCTTACAAAAACGAATAAATAAGAAATTTCTATCGGGAAGGGAAGCAGATAAGAACAAGCTTTCGGCAAATACCGATAGCCTTTAAGAATAAGAAAGGAGAAAGAATAACCGAAGAAAACCAAATTATGGAGAGATGGAAAGGAGATTTCCAAGAACTTTTACAGGACGAAGAAGAAAAGAGTGTAAAGCCGAGAGAAGGAAAATGAAGGGGAAAAGAACAGGAACTTCAATAAGATACAAAAGACGCAGACGAAAGAATAGACCCCCCAACAAGAGAAGAAATAAAAGAAACGATAAAGATCATGAAGAATAGAAAAGCCCCAGGAAGGAATGGAGTATAGAATGAACTAATCAAAAATGGAGGAGAAGAGCTTATCACTGAGATATACAGCGTGTCCCAGGATAGATGTTACAATAGGTGTGATGGACAAAAAATTTTTGAATTTTATTTTACGATTGTGGAATTAAGCCCTGCTTGGTTTGAAGAGAATGTTAAGAATATTTTCAGTTTTTGAAAAACAAGTCGGCCTTGACATTGAAGCGAAAACTATTTTCTTTTCAGGTAAAGTACCCTTTTTGTTCATGATACGGCAAGATTTTACCAAGAAAAGTTGTTCATAATAAGAAATTATGGCCCTATGCAAAATTTCAGGAAGATCTACCTACTTTGATTAAACCGTCACATTTTAGATTAAACAAAATAAATTGTATTTATTCAAAATTTTCTTTGTAGAACATTGAACGAAACAAATAGCATTTACAAGAAATTTAACTTACGAAACATAATAATAACACTGATACTGATACTACAATAAATTATTTATTCCATGAAAAAACTATCGTTGACTAATCTTCCTGAAATTTTGCATAGGCCCATAATTTCTTATTATGAACAACTTTTCTTAGTAAAATTTTGCCGTATCATGAACAAAAAGGGTACTTTACCTGAAAAGAAAATAGTTTTCGCTTCAATGTCAAGGCCGACTTGTTTTTCAAAAACTGAAAATATTCCTAAAATTCTCTTCAACCCAAGCAGGGCTTAATTCCACAATCGTAAAATAAAATTCAAAAATTTTTTGTCCATCACACCTATTGTAACATCTATCCTGGGACACACTGTGTAACTTGATAAAGAAAATATGGCGACAGCAAATAATGCTGAAGAGTCGGCAGAAGCTGTAATAATACCAATCCACAAAAAACGAGAAAAGGCAAACTTCAACAATTACAGGGGATTAGTACCTATTATTGGATACAGTCCACAAAGTGCTAGCCATAAATTTAAGAAACTAAGTACAAAAATATGCGGAGAAGGAAATAGACTAGTACCAAGCAGGATTCAGAGCAAATTGGTCAGTTACAGACCAACTGTTCGTACTAAAAGAAACTCAAGAATGATGCTGGGAGTATAACAAAGAAATTCATGTAATTTTCATCGACTTCTCAAAATACTACGATCTGTTGAAGAGGGAGGTGATATTTAGAGCCATGGAAGTTCTAAAGATACCCAAAAAACTAATACAATTGGTACAGCTGACACTGCAGAACATAACCAACAGAGGCAAGTTTAAAGGTAAGATGTCAGAAAGCTTCACAGTGGAAAACAGGATCAGAGGGAGACCCTCTATCGATACTCCTGTTCAAAATAACACTATAATATCTAATAAAAAAAAGCAAAATAAACAGATCAGAAAGTATAATAAGCGCAAAATACCAGTGCATAGCTTAGGCAGATGACCTAAGATTGAACAAAACACGACCAGAACCTAATAATAGAACGGACGGGTAAAGAGAGAACAGTTATAGAGTAGGAGCAACCACATATTTAGGTGTACCAATAACAGAAGATGGAAGAGAAGAAGAATGCCTAAAAATATGATTAATGAAAGGAGATGGGGTAGCAGGGCTCTAAGCTGTATTCTAAACTCCAAGTAACTATGTATCACAAAAAGCACGAGTATGCTGCTACTACTACTACGAGTACATATACATTATAAAACAGACCAACAGTTACATATGGTTGTGAACTATGGAAGCTAGGGATAGTAAAAGAATAAACTATAAGTGTGAGAAAGGAAGTTCTTAAGAAAAATTTACGGAGTACGAAAAGTGGATGGAAAATGGAGAAGAAGAACGAATAAGGAATTACAAGAACTATACAATGAAGCAACTATAGTGCAATACATAAAACAACAGCGAGTCAGATGAATAGGCCATATATAGCGAATGGATAAAAGTAGAATGATGAAGATAGTGATGAAGGGCAGTCCAATAGGGGAAAAAGCCAGAGAAAAGCCCAGAAGTAAGTGGAAAGACGAAGTAATACAGAATATGAAGGAAATGGGAGTGAAAGACTGGAGGAAAGCAGCCATAGTAAGGAAGAGCTGGTGAAAAATAACAGTAGCGATGGGCCAACACGGCCTGTGAAAGCTCTTATACCGTGAGTTCAAAAAGAGACACAAAAGTAATGTCTACTGCAAGATTTATAACCTTTGTTTTTACAATTTTATTGAAATTTGCACAATTATTACGCCAGCAACATAATGATGCCAGTTAATAAATTCTAAATCTTGCAATTGACATTATTTTTGTGTCTCATGGCCAACCCTTATGTAAAGACTTTTTGAATTCACGGTATACACTTTGTCTGGCTTCACTAGCCACATAGGCTATTATATTTTTATGCATAGAAGGCATGCATCACAAGCAACAGTTAATGATAATGTTAAAATAAGTTGCATGTAATAAAAAATAATAACTTTTGTACTTTTTCAAGTAGCAGCTACAAAATGGAAGTGTATTTAGTCAATGAAAGAGTACAGATTGTTAAGTGGTACTTCCAAGGAAATTCTCTTCGGTAAATTACTGACCTGTTTCAAATTCTATTTGAAAATCGACCAGTTCCTTCTGTTAGGACTGTTCGAAGAATTATACAAAATTTTGAAATTTCCGGATGCGTTTCACCTAAAAATCATAAAAAAAACCTCGCCGTAAAAGAGATGCTGACCAGGAAAACATGGAAATACAGGTATGTGCTGCAGTAGAAGAAAATAAATTTCAATCTTTGCGACATGTAAGTAGCATGGTTAACATGGGCAAAGATCGTGTGAAGGTCATTTTGAGAAAGAACAAATACAAGTGCTTCAAAATGCGAATGAACCAGGAAATATATCCAGAAGATTACATAAAACGAATGGAGTTCTGCGAGACTATGATGACCATTACAAATGAAAATGGAAATTTTATGGTCCCGTACCAATCATCATGAGCATTATAACTACCGGATGCAATATCCACAAAAATTAAATATCTGGATCGGTGTTTTAGGTAACAGGATCATTGGTCCTTTTGTTATTAATGGTACATTGAATAGCAATAAATACCTAGAGCTACTACAGAATGAAATATTACCTACAATTAGGACTGCAAACGTAAGGTTAGAAGATATTTGGTACCAACAGGATGGCTGTTCAGTTCACGAAAGCGCTGCTGTAAGAGCTTTTCTTAGCACTACGTTTCCTGGACGCGTAATAAGTAGACGGGAAAATATATAATGGCCACCTAGGTCCCCAGACTTATAAGTTAATGATTTCTTTCTTTGGGGACACATAAAAAATTGTATTTGCCGCCAACAGGAGACACGTGCTACAAATGTAGATGACCTAAGGGAAAAAATTATTATAGCTGCAGCTTCAATTATGCCGGACATGCTAAATCACGTTCGCCAAAATTTTTACAACCACCTGGGATATTGTTTAGCTCATGAAGGTGGCCTGTTTGAATACTTGTTGTAACATTTTGCTTTAATTTTTTATTATCTTAAATAGTAGTTATTTCTCACCTTTACGACAATATTTTACTATTTGTACAATAGAAGTTAAGCAAAGTTATGCATTCCTTTTTCGTTGTGATAAGTTCGTTAAGAAATAATATACTTATTATTTGTTTGTTTGTTTGTTGTGTATTTTGTAAGTAGAAATTTTCTAGTTGTCTTGGATATATGGAACACAATCAGTACCTATGCGGCTAGTAGTTTCAGACAGACTGTACAGGGTGTTAATTAAGTACGTAGACAAACTTTAAGGGGTGATTCTTTGGCCAATTCTATGATAAAAAGTTTATACAAACATGGGACCTAAATGGCTTCGTTTTCAAGATAAAGGATGTTGAAGTTTAAACAAAAATTAATTTTTTTTTTCAAAAATCTGGAAAACGCCTAGAAGTATTCTAATGAAACTTGTTGTAGGTTAGTATTTCATAAAGTGGCATTGTTTGGTTAAAATAAATTTAATTTATTACCAACAGTGGCGTGCATCGGGGCCATCTCAGTTATCTTATTTTAGAAGAATCTGGTACGCCACTGTTTTCAGCCAATACGACAAGCTTTTTAGCTTCATCCATTAAAACTACACAAAAGATGTCTCTTTCCTTTTTTTGATAGAATAAACCTTTTTCGAGAAAAACGGACAAATCTTATAATGAACGAAATTGCTGTTACCGATTTTTCGGTTTTTCTCGGCGTTTTCCAGATTTTTGAAAGAAATTTAATTTTTGTTTAAATTCAACATCCTTTATCTTGAAAACGAAGCCGTTTAGGTCCCATGTTTGTACCTACGAACTTTTTATCTTAGAATTGATCAAAGAATCACCCCTTAAAGTTTGTCTAAGTACCATGAGATCGAAAAAAAGATGATTCTGAGCAGGCCTTGACTAGTACAACGCGATTGGAAAGACTGATTTCAAAATGTGGCAGTAGGTTAGAGGTTAATAAATGTCAAATAAATTAAAACACAAAACAGTATTTATTTAGGGAACAAACTGAAAACTAAGATGATTACATGTTAGAGTAGGTGTTCAAAATGTGATCCTTCACTAGTATTACAACGATAAACTTAAATAATTCTGGAAACAAGATTGCAAGACTGACTTACATTTGAAATGTCACTGTCACATTATAATTCATAGGCATTCTAGAACCAGTGTAACCAATCGCGTTGTACTAGTCAAGGCCTGCTCAGAATCATCTTTTTTTCGATCTCATGGTACTTAATTAACACCCTGTATAATTATAAAATAACAGTTTTGTTTATTACTTCAGAATAATAATGTGACCTATTTCGAATGAACTTTTTTTGCTTTTCTTGCGGTAAATTCCGAAATAATTGACTTGAAAAATAATTTGCCCATAAAATCTGATTCTGTCGACAGGATCATTAATAGCTATTAAGACAACAAGTGTTTTATAGAAGGTTTAAAAATCAAGGTCGTAGTTCAAATCCGAGCGAACGAAGTGAGCCGAGGATTTGATAGACCGAGATTTTTAAACTATAAAACACGAGTTGTCTTCAAGATTTTTTCTAACACTAATATCAGACATTTTCTTTCACTCATATATTATTAGAAATTTTAACAAATTATTATTTAAGACGCGTCATAATACACAAAATTCGAAGATTGCTAGGCAACGACGTATTTAAAGGCCTATAAAATACGTTGTCATTGACGACGTATTTTATGGAGAAAGCGTATTTTAAAGGAAACATAACAAGTGAGCTCTTATGCACCATAGAAACAGTATAAGATATTAGTGTTAGAAAAAGAATTTAGTATGTTCTCTATCATTGAGGTTCTCAGCCTTGTTGATTAGCGCCAGTTTGGAGAAGGATCTTTTGGCTTCGCTGTTGGTGACCGAAATGCTTAAATATATTCTAAGTGCAATAGGTACCAACGTTAGAAAAAGTGCTGAGCAAGTCCTTTTCATACAAATGTTTGAATACAGCAAAAGTATCACTAGAAACTTGGTTATCTATTGCCGGAGAATTTAGAAATGAGTGAAGTTAAACCATTTCCTCTTTTAAAGATTCCTCCAAATTATCAGGGTAATGTCGAATTAAATTTCTTGACTCTTTCCTTAGTTCCAGAGTTTGTTGCTCTTCAAGTATAAACCTGGCCAAGCTACGCAGGAACTGAAATCGCCGACACAGTTTTTCTAATTCTGTTGCGAATCTGTCAATAATAACATTAAACGTATTAACTTCGAAGTTTTTCCTTCTAGATGGTATTGCTTCATCTTTACTCTGTCCGTCGGGAAATTTCTTCTTAACTTTACGCTTCGCCGCATCGGCATATTCTTGGTTTATTCCTAAACTTAGATTTTTCGACTCATTTTCCAGATCTTCAAACTGGGTACTAGTTCTTAGACTTATAACAAACTTATATAATGATTCTAGTAAACCCATTGCCTTCAATAAATCTGTTCCGTGCTTCTTAAGCTGCTTGCTTGTTGCATTTGCTCTTTCCATGAGATTACACCAAAAAGAAGCTAGAAATGTTGTTTTAAGTATACTAACTTTTTTAAATAAGGCTTTGGTCTCTCGCTGACTTTTGTATTTCCTGAGATTTAAATAATAACAACTGTCTATTCAAATCAAACACAAAATCTTTATTCACATTTTTTATAAGCAAGCAACTATATAGAGCATAGACGTGGTTTTCAACCGCAATAATACATTTCATATACAACATTTCCTCCCTCTTTTGAATTGCAATGGTAGGGTAGGTCTGCTTAGCTGGGTGAGAACCTCGAAGGCTGGTGATCTGTGTGGGTTTGGTGGTGTGTTTAGTACGTGTGGTGCTGGCGTCCCCTGTTGTCTCGGAGCCACTGGCGTGACTGGCCTAACTGGCGTAGCGTCTAGTGTTTCCGGAGTAGCCGGTGGCCTTAAAGCAGACTCGTCGTAGTGGTTGCGTGATGGCCTCACGCTGTTCTTTGTACGCCTCTCCAGAATCAACAGCTTAGCTTTGAGCTGAACAGCACCTAATCTGGTCGATATGTCTCTCTACCTTTTTACCTTCGTACTGTATTTCATAATGCAGATCTCCCAGGCGGGTGATAACGGTGCCTGATATCCACTTGTCCAACCTCGGGTTGCCAGAGAGGAAATAGACTGACTGCCCTGGTAGGAGTGTTCGAAATGTGGAATTCAACTGCGACTGCTGTCTCTGGGTGACTCTGGTCGAACCAGGTCCATTCGTGTGCGTATGTCACGTCCTAGAAATAGTCGTGCTGGAGACAGACCTGTTGTGGTGTGCGGAGCCTTGGGATATTGTCGGAGGAACACGTTCAGGTCGCGTTTTAGTGATCCCTTGGTTGCCTTCATCGCGTGGAGGGCATCCTTCACTGTTTGAACGTATCTTTCCGCTTGGCCATTAGTAGAGGGGTGATATGGGGCAGTTAATTTATGATACTTTACACCACGATCTCGTAAGAAATTTTTGAACTCTTCAGATGTAAATTGTGTACCGTTATCAGAAACAATGGTGACAGGAGCACCATAGCTAGTGAATAGTTCGTCTAAGATGGCGATTGTTGCAGCGGCAGTTATTGGGGATGTTGTTTTTACTTCTAGCTTACTACTAACAACATTGAAAACGCAAAATGTACAACGGTGAATTCCGAGGCAATGCAGTTCGTGCAGTTATTATTGGATGCGAAAGATGAAATAATTAAGCAACTAAATGAAAAAAATGCCTTACTGGAGGACAAGATCAGGTATTTAGAAAATAGGAATGATTTACGAGAAAATCCCAACGTTAATTCATATAAAATTGAAAGTGTGGTTCTACCTAGGCGTGCGCAAATTCCAAATGCGATATCTACAAAGGCCAATGCTAATGCGAGCGTTGACAACGATAAAAATAAAGTAAATATAAATATAAACAAATCAAACTGTAAACCCAGTTCACAAGTCAAAATAACCGATAAACAAGTAGCACATGGTATTTTAGAAGCTGCTGCCCTTACAAAATGCAATAAATACATCAACCTCACTACAGAAACCTCGGGCAATGAACAGGATGCCGGGTTTAAGCTCGCTAAAAGTAGAAAAAGCAAACGGCGTCCATTAATTGTAGGCACCAACAACGACTCCGAAGCGGGTGCCAGTGGTCTGAAGGGTGTTCCCAGGACGGTTGACCTACATGTGTACCGACTTTCACCTACTACGACTGCGGATAGTTTGTGTCAATTTTCAAAGCCCCACTTTCCCGAAATAGTGTGCTGCTCCTTATCATCCAGGAATGTTGAAATCTACTCCTCCTTTAAGGTAACCATCCTGGCAGAAAACTTCAAAAAAGCCATGGATCCCACCAAATGGCCTGTTAACGCCTGTATTAGACGTTTTTTTTATTGGACCAAGAAGCCGGAGGTGCAACCTTAGATTCTATTCATCAAAGTGAAGATGCTTATGTAGGTTTGTTCCATGGTAACGAAGCAGAAAAGGTTTCCTCACTGACACATATAGGTGCAGCTCCTATTATTTTTCATATAAATATACAGAGTGTTACGAATAAAATTAATCTGGTCGAACATTTTCTTAATTGTAATTGTCCGTTATTCGTTTGTTTGTGTGAACATTGGTTAGTAAAAGAAAAACTAGATTGTTTATATATCAATGGTTATACAACGGTGAGTGATTTTTGTAGACAAGAACGAGGGCATGTTATATTAGCCAGAAACAACGTAGCAAAGAAATGTAAGCCATTGAAAACATTAACGAATCTTTCAGAAGAAATCCATTTTGAATGTTCAGCTGTTTTATATGATGCCATCTTATGTATTATAACAATATACAGGTCCCCTCTAGGTGATCTAGAATTATTTTTTAATAAGCTATATGAAGTTTTAAACAGGGCTCAATCAAAGTTTCAGTATATTGTAGTATGCGGGGATTTTAATATCGATTCAGGTGGAAATTCTTTAAGCTACAAGATTTTATCTGACATTTTATCATGTGTTAATATGATTTCTTTGATCAATGAACCTACAAGAGTTGCAACTTTTTTAAACAGGATCACTTATTCTTCAATTGACTATGTCCTTACAAATGATCCTAAACTGTTTAAATGCAAAAACTTTGACCCTGGACTGTCAGACCATCATAGTCAAATGATATTTACTAGTCACGAAAACCTTGATGATAGGCGTGTCGAGGACGGAATGGTCCCAAAAAATAGATCGTATAATCAGGATAGGATTAAAGTTTTCAAATCGTTAGTAAATAGGGAATTAGACAATTCTTGGAATTTAGAAAATTCCATACAGAATAATTTTAATGCATTTTTCCATATATTCAAAAATTGCTATGACGAATGTTTTCCTATTCAGGTAAAAAGAGTTAGAAAAAATAGGAAAAATATTAAACTGTCTCCCAAACTAATTAATGATCTTTCTAAATTAAAAGAAATACATTGGCTTAAAAAGCATTTTATTAATTCTGACTTAGACACGAAATATAAAATCTTTAAAAAGAAAGTGACACTTCAAATTGCTAATGAGAAAAGGGCCTATTATAGTAACCTAATAAATAATTCCTCTAATAAAGCTAAAACTTTATGGAATACTGTCAACGAGATAAAACATAATAAAAAAGGAAGGGAAAGTGAAATTGTATTACCTGAAAACGGTAGTTCAGTTATATTAGTGATGCAAATTCTATTGCAGAAATGTTTGGAAGCTATTTCTCTCAAGCAGCAAATAAAAAATTAATAGATCATTTTGGTTCCCATATTTCACAAATATGTACTACGACTGTTGATTCTGAATTCTCCTTTTTCTTTCATCCTGTTACGAAATTTGACGTTGAAGCTATAATAAGCAACCTACAAAATAAATTAAGTATGGCGACGGATAACTGGCAAGCCAGACCTGTCACATAGTGCAAATTATTCGTGATTATAAAAGTTTGAGTTGTGAATAATTAAAAGTGAAGTGTACAAAGTTAGAAGAGATCGAACGGTAGAGGTAACTGTAATACAAATTAAATATAAAACAACATTTTGAGTGTAAAGAAGATAAAACACGATAATAGACGTAAATTAGGTTAAGTTGAAAATCGCTTACACGGTACTGAGATATAAACACGCGCGAATTCGTACACGACCGGGCTACAACGGTTACAGCGCAGCAAACGACGGCGAAATACTCGTAAACGCGGTAATAGGCAAACCAGTGGCGGAGAATAAGGTAACATACGACGGGTAAATCCTTGTAAGTTTAAAAGCGCAAAATGGATAAGGATATAACGGATAGCGAAGAGTACTCCACGGACGAACATCAACGAAAAAGAAGGGCGCTGAAAGAAACAGAAGGAAGCTTTGATAGAAGCAAAAAAATTCAAAGAACACCAACAAAAATACAAAAAAGAGAAGATGATAAGTTGGAACAAATTCTGAAAATGATGACTGAGATGAAAACGGAACAAAGCGAAATTAAAAAGGAAATTCGGCAAGTTGGGGAGGAACAAAAGAAGTTTAATAACGAACTAATGATATTAAAACAGGAAAACGAACAACTGAAGAGCGAAAACGCAGAGATAAAGGAGGAAAATAAAGAAATAAAAAAAGAGATACAAGACATCAGAAAAACTTTGGAAGCGATAGAAAAAGAGAGAAAGAAAAACAATGTGGTCATGAGCGGATTGGAAATGGATACAAATGAACCAACAGTACTGAATAAAATAATAAACAACGTATTAAAACAGCACCTAAAGATTGATATAAAACCTAAAACAGTAACAAGAATTGGAGAAAAAATGTGTGTAATAGAATTAGAAAACGAAAAAGACAAAAAAGAAATAATGCAGAATAAGAGCAAACTCAAAGATTGGAAAACAGATAAAATATACATTAACGACGATTTAACAAAGAAAGAGCGGGAAAAACAAAGACAGATTAGACTAATGGCGAAGGACGAAGCAGCAAAAGGAAAAGTTGTAAGAACAGGATACAGTAAAGTAAGCATAGACGGGATAGAATGGCGATGGAATAAAAATACGGAAAAACTAGAAATAGTTAATTCAAAAAACTAGCACGGCATAACGGGAACGGAAAAGAGGAAACGGACAAGGCATGTGGAAAGGAAATGATTTTGAAACATGGGAAAAAACAAATACGGAATGGAAAAGTAACAAAAGATAGTCAATTGATAACGAATATATTTTACAACAAGAAATTCGACAAAAATCCAATCATACAAGATGACCAAGAAATGTGCATCAAAGACAAAAAACAAGAACTAATCATAGCTACATGGAATGTGAGAGGCACTAACGCAGAAGGAGCTTTGAAGAACCTAATACATGAAATGAAAAAATATAAAATAGATTTACTAGCGCTACAAGAGACCAAACAAAAAGATACAATAATAATGGACATAGAAGACTACACTTACTTGAACAGTGGAGATCACAACAAAATATATGGTAATGGGTTTTTAGTGAACAAAGAGATAAAGCAAAAGATAGTGAAATTTGACCCAATTTCAAATAGAATGTGCTACATGAGAATAGAAGGACAACAAAAGAAACTGAGCATAATAAATATACACGCTCCGACGGAAGAAAAGAGTGAAGACGATAAAGACGAATATTATGAACAAATGGAGAAAGTATATGAAAGCATACCAAAGAAGGATATCATAGTTGTCTTGGGAGACTGCAACGCAAAAATAGGGAAAGAGGAAATGTACCGACCAACAATAGGCAAGTATAGCAAGCACATAGAAAGCAACGAAAATGGGAAAAGATTGATAGGTTTCGCGGCAGGAAAGAAACTAGCAATACGAAGCACACAGTTCAAACAAAAAGAGATACACAAAGGAACATGGGTGGCCCCAAACGGAACGACCGTAAACCAAATAGATCATGTGATGATACAGGAAAAACACACTAACCAGATAATGAACAGCAGAAGTTACAGAGGAGCAGAGGCCGATTCGGATCATTTTCTGGTAAGAATTCGGATGAGACAGGAAATAACAGGAAACAGTAAAAATAACAAAAAGAAAAACAACAAGTTACATAACACATGGACGGTACAAAACAAAGAAGCACAAGAGAAATACACACATCAAATAAATGAAAAATGTAAAAAGACAAAAGTGGTAGTGGGAATAGAAGAAACGTGGGAACAAATAGAAGAAATTATGTTAGAAACAGCCAAAAAGACCTTTAAAATAAACAAAACAAAAAAGAAAAGAGGATGGTTTAATACTGAATGTGAAATAGCGATGAAAGCAAAAAACGAGGCAAGACAACGAATGCTGACTAGAAACACAGAAGAAAACAGAACAAAGTACCAAGAACAACGAAGAAAAGCCAAACAAATCTGCAGGTCGTCAAAGAGGAAGCACAAAGAGGAAGAACTAAAAGAACTTGAAGAGAAATACAAAAACAAGGAAATAAGAAATTTCTACCAAGAAGTTAAAAAGACGAAGAAGGGATACCAACCGACAACTACACTTTGCAAAGATAAGAACGGAAACCTGATTGGTGACGAGAAAAAGAATATTGAAAGGTGGAAAGAGTATTTCAACGAAATGCTAAACAAAGAGGAAGACCAAGAGGAGCAGAACGAAGATAAAATAGACGAAGTAAACGAAGAAGAAATAGAACCACCTACCGAAGAGGAAATCAAAAACATTATCAGGCACATAAAAACAAACAAAAGTCCGGGTGAAAATGCGCTGAGAGGAGAGCTGATTAAACATGGGGGAGATAATCTTGGAAAAAGAATACACAAGCTGATACAAGAAATATGGAGAGAGGAAAATATGCCAAGAAATTGGGCCAAAGCAATAATAACACCCATACACAAGAAAGGAGATAAGACGGATTGCAGGAACTATAGGGGGATAGCACTTTTAGACACCACGTACAAAATACTAGCAACAGCAATCAAAGGAAAATTGAGTAAATATGCGGAAAAGATACTGGGAGAATACCAATGCGGATTCAGACCATATAGGTCTGTAATGGACCAGATCTTCGTACTAAAAGAAATGCAAACCAATTGCTATGAACATAAAATAGTTCTGTACGCACTATTTATAGACTTTCAACAAGCGTACGACACGGTGGATAGGAGACAGTTATACAAAGCACTGCAGGAACTAGGCATACCAAATAAAATAATAAATCTAGTAAGAATGACGCACCAAAACACAGAGAACAAAGTAAGGGTACATGGAAACATATCAGAGAGTTTCAAAATCGGAAAGGGTTTAAGGCAAGGTGACCCTATATCAGCAATACTATTCAACCTAGCGCTCGAAATGATAGTAAGGAAAAGTAACATCAATAGGGAAGGCACAATCTACATCAAAAACCATCAATGTCTGGCGTACGCCGATGACATAACAATAATAACAAGAACCAAGAAAGACTTAAAAATAGTAGTAAAAAATCTGGCAGAGCAAGCTGAAAAAATAGGACTCAAAATTAACGAAAAGAAGACAAAGTACATGGAAATGGGAAGAAACGAAAAAACAACCAATGCACAAGAAGAGCAAAGTATTCTTATTAAAATACGAGGAAATAAAGAACTGAAATGTGAAAAAGTGGAAAGTGTGACGTTTTTGGGAACGCTAATAACAAGCAACAGTGCGGGAAGTGAGGAAATAAAAGCAAGGTTAATAAAAGGAGACAGGTGTGCGGGGGCCCTAAATGAAGTGCTAATGTCAAAAGAAGTGTCAAAAAGAACAAAAATTAGAATTTATAAGACAGTAATACGACCTACAGTCCTATATGGTAGTGAAACATGGGTACTAAACAAAGCAGACCAAAACAGTATTGAGATATGGGAAAGGAAAATACTAAGAAGAATCTATGGAGGCAAAAGAACAGAAGAAGGATGGGAAAGAAGAACAAATCAAGAGGTATTACAATTATACAATGAACCAACTATCACAAAAGTAGCAAAAGCCCAACGTTTGAGATGGTTGGGACACATAGAAAGGATGACACAAGACAGGATAACAAAAAAGATACTGAGAGGGGGACTAACTGAAACAAGAAGGAGGGGAAGACCTAGGAGACGATGGCTAGATGCAGTAAAAGAAGATTTAAGAGAACTAGGAATATCCAACTGGAAGGAGAAAATAAAGAAAAAACAAGAGTGGAAAGCAGTAGTCCAAAAAGCCCAGGGCCTGTAGGCCTGTAACGGCTATATATTGATATGGTAATGGTCTTTTAAAAGATTTTTATTTAAATTTTATTTATTTATTATTAAGCCCACATTCAATATTTACAATTATCCCTTGCTTTGCTCTTTAATTTTACTTAATTGTTTGCATTGCTCTTATCTCAGGTCGTTAATTAGGTTCCTTGTTTGTTATCTTTCTAAGTATATTTTTACCCAAATAAAATAAAATTACTCAAATAATTATAATGCAGATTTTTATTATAGTTTTTTCCTATCAACCCTGCCTTAAACCTATCTTATAATTACGGTATTTACACTCACTATTTACACCGGTTCCTGGGTTTTGTTTGAAATTTCTTCTTTTCCAAAATAATTTCTATTTCACCACCAAAATCCAATTTGCCTCTGTTTCAAATTTAACGTTCAATTTCCTCCGCTTCAATTTCAATTTTCAATTACCTCTGCTTGAAATTCAATTTTTAATTGAATTTGCTTAAATTGGCTCTGCTTGAAATTCAGTTTTCACTTGCTTCTGCTTTTATTTCACTTTCGATTCAATAAATGATTCTTTTGATCGTTAACTCAATTTAAAGTTAAATAATCGGTTGATATTTAGTATTTTGGGACGAGCAAACCTATTTGGTTGTTGCCCCTTTTTAACGCAAAAATATCACTTATTTATTAAATTTGTTTTTTTCTGTATCCAAGATATTTTTATCTAAATTGTTTTTCACTATAACAACTATTTACAAGGTTTCTAATAGTAACTTATTTTACATTTCTATAACTACCAATTTAGCTAATTATTACTAACAAACATTATAACAATAACTTCTTTACATTTTCACATAACTTAAATCTAATCTAGCTATCTTAAAATTATATTACAATTTTTAATAATTTAAAATCTGCATTACTTATATTTGGCAAATAACATTTTTCTTTTATAAATTAAACAAACAACTTAACCTTAATTATATACATCCAATTAAGTATCATCTCAAAAGCCCCTCGATTTTTTTTTATTATATTTATTTTCAACCCTGTTCATTTCAAAATTTTTACTAATTTGCATTTTATTTTATAATAATATTCATTTTCACTTTATTGTTCAATATACGGATATATCATTGATACATGAAAAATCCCTCTGATTTTATCAGAATTTATTTCTTTTACTTCGTAGGAATTATCAAAAATTATTTTATTTATTTTAAATGGATTTCAATTAAATTTTTCGTTTTGGTGCTTGTAATTAATTTTTAACAAATAACAATGTAACACATTTAACAAATTAACAAATTTAACACTAATAAACATTTTTAAAACTTAATTTTTCTTTCTGTATTTAAAATTCTTATTTATCAAAATCCAATAACCACAATTTTTAATTTGTACTAAATTCAGTTTCAATTTTAAAATAATCCCTATTAATTTGAATTCAATTTTATTATCATCGCGTATTGATTTTGGCATTTTAAACGGTTTAGAATTCATATTTTCGTTTGCTCGTTTTAATTGGTCGTATTCTTTCGTTGCTATTTCGTCTTCTTCTAATTTCACATTGTCACTTACAAATTCCCTATTTTGGCTGTTCAATTTTTCCTTTTCGCCCCTTGACAACCCCCAATCGTTTTCGATCCCTGCATTCGTCTCTTTCAGTTCTTCATCTCCCAAGTTTTGCAATTTAATACTTTTGCCCTCTGTGTCTTCATTTCTTACCTGTTTTATAGTTTTATTCAATTCGGTCGTTTCGTCGATTACCTTTTCTGTTTGATTATTTAATTCTTCATAATCAGGATTGTTAACATTATAAACATCTTCCTGATCTTGAATTTCCTTCTGTGTCTCTGCACATTCTTCTGTAATTTCTTCGGTCATCTTCTTCTCAATTCCTACCACTTCTTTTCTGATTTCTTCCCTAATTTCTTGTTTATTTTTCTTCAATTCTTCCTTCAGTTCTTCAAATTGTTTACTATTTTGTTGGATTTCTTCTTTTAACTCTTCATGTCGCTTCTTTGATTCTTCTTTCAATTCGTCAAATTGTTTATTTAATTTTTCATCTCGCTTCTTAGAATCTTCATTTAATTTCTTATCCAATCCACTTAATTGTTTCTTGGTATCTTCTTTGATTTCTTCTTTAGATTCATCAAATTTTTGCATTAACATTTTAAACATTTCCGCAAAATCTCCACTTCTCTGAACCTGCGATGGCTGAGCTTCTGTTTCATGATCACCTACCTCCAGTTCAATTACCTCTTGCTCCTCCCCTAATTCATCTTGTTCCTCTTCATTTTCTTCTTCATCCCTTCTTGAACTACTTCGTAACATCCTCCTATCTGCCATCTTTTATTTTTTCCAAATTAAGTACAAAATTTTTAAAAAAATTAATGTTATTTTTTTTTATTATAATTATTTTTCAGTTCTGGATTTTTCAGGTATTCAATATTCAATTTTTATTAATGTATTTTTCCTTTTAATCGTATTTAATTGAAAATAAATATTATCAAAAAATCGAAAAATTTGACAAATGACATTGACATTAGTTTTGACTTTTCTCCAAATGACAATTATAAATTATTTTTCTCGTTTTACCTTGCCCCACAAACCTTTTAATATTATTTTTGTATACTTCGCCCCTTTTACTTTATAAATCTTATAAATCACCCCACTTTGCTATCAACATTTATTGTTCGTCTCACGTTGCTGCACCAAATTATTAATAAGTATCTCTACTGTTACGCCCCACGTTGGGTTCGACAAATTATTGATAATTATCTCAGATCGTTATTTAGCAATTAAATAATTTACTCTTTTAATTATAATGCAGATTTTATTTATCGTTTATCCCTATCAACCCTGCCTTAAACCTATCTTATAATTACGGTATTTACACTCACTATTTACACCGGTTCCTGGGTTTTGTTTGAAATTTCTTCTTTTCCAAAATAATTTCTATTTCACCACCAAAATCCAATTTGCCTCTGTTTCAAATTTAACGTTCAATTTCCTCCGCTTCAATTTCAATTTTCAATTACCTCTGCTTGAAATTCAATTTTTAATTGAATTTGCTTAAATTGGCTCTGCTTGAAATTCAGTTTTCACTTGCTTCTGCTTTTATTTCACTTTCGATTCAATAAATGATTCTTTTGATCGTTAACTCAATTTAAAGTTAAATAATCGGTTGATATTTAGTATTTTGGGACGAGCAAACCTATTTGGTTGTTGCCCCTTTTTAACGCAAAAATATCACTTATTTATTAAATTTGTTTTTTTCTGTATCCAAGATATTTTTATCTAAATTGTTTTTCACTATAACAACTATTTACAAGGTTTCTAATAGTAACTTATTTTACATTTCTATAACTACCAATTTAGCTAATTATTACTAACAAACATTATAACAATAACTTATTTACATTTTCACATAACTTAAATCTAATCTAGCTATCTTAAAATTATATTACAATTTTTAATAATTTAAAATCTGCATTACTTATATTTGGCAAATAACATTTTTCTTTTATAAATTAAACAAACAACTTAACCTTAATTATATACATCCAATTAAGTATCATCTCAATATATATACAAAATAAAAACTCGGTGGGTTTCGACGAAATTAATATTAAAGTAATAAAGGAGTGCAAATTTGAAATTTCTGAAGTATTGGCAGATCTTATTAATAAGTCGGTAGAACTTGGGCAGTTTCCTGATATACTAAAACAAACAGTGCTGATACCAATTTATAAAAAAGGTGATGCAACTCGAATGGAAAATTATCGGCCAATAGCCCTACTTAGTAATTTATCCAAAATTATTGAAAAATCAATCTACAAACAGATTATGGCATATTTGACTAAATACAATTTAATAAATAATTGTCAACATGGATTTAGGCCTAATTATTCCACAGAAACGGCAACTGTAGACTTAGTTCAGAAAATTCACACCGAGATGGATAAGGGCCAATATGTAATCTTAATTCTTTTTGACCTAAACAGTGCTTTTGACATGCTTGATAGAGATTTTCTCTCTGAAAAAATTAGAAAATTGGGATTTAGGGGTAGAACAAATCAATGGTTAATCTCTTATTTATCAGATAGGACACTAAAGGTCAAAATAAAAGATACTTGTTCTAGAAATCACGATATACACGTTGGAACTCCCCAAGGAAGCATCCTAGGTCCCCTCCTTTTTCTAATGTATATCAATGATTTGCCAAATAATATAACGGAGGGTGACCTAGGCATGTATGCGGACGATACTAAAATTTTAATTTCTGATTCTACAGTCAGGGGTGTTTATGAAAAGGTTAATACGGTTTTATTTGACTTTCAAAGTTACTGTCTTAAAAATAGATTGATTCTAAATTGCGAAAAAACTGTTTTCATTGAATTTCACAATGTCCATAGACCTAAAAGTGACTTTAGTTTTGCATTTAATAATCAAATGGTTACTACCGCAGATAGAGCTGTGTTTTTAGACTATTGTTTTAGGTGGACCAACCACATTGATAAAGTGTGTGCAAAACTTAATAAAAGTATATACCTAATCTCTGCCTTTAAGGATAGACTTAATTTTGACACGCTTCTAAACATATATTATGCAGAAGTTTACTCAATATTATCGTACAATGTTTTAGTATGTGGTCAAAGTTGCGATATAAAACGAGTCTTTGTTCTACAAAAACGCATAATGCGTTTGATATTTAATTTGGAATTTCGCGCGTCTTGTAGAAATATATTTAAACAGTTTCGAATATTAACCATAACAAGTATATATCTGCTAAGATTACTTACATATATATCAACAAAAATAGGAATAAATTTCATTGTAACGAACATTTTCATTCATATGATACTAGAGGTAAAACACTATTTTGTACAGAAGAACACCATCGCGAGCAATATAAGAAGTCTCCCATATACATGGGCACAAAATTATTTAACATATTACCTAATGATATAAAAAGCTGCAATTCTAATAAAAAATTTCAAGAAAAGCTTAAAGACTTTTTACGAAAGAACGTGTTTTACACGGTTAATGAATTCGTAGATCACCTAGAAGATCAATAATATGTTCTATTGTTATGTTATGTATATTTTATGTTCTATTCTTAAATCTACTTGACATATCCAATCTACAAATTTTGTAGCAAACGGAAGACTATTAAATTATTATTATTATTATTGAGCCTTCGATCGGTCCCGTGTAGTCGATATGAATTCGTTCCCACGGTGCCTTAGGGTACTCCCAGTGATGTTCTCTGAATTTCGGGGGGGGGGGGGGCATGTCCATGAGTTGCGCAATCGCTACAGGATTTAGCAACTCGCTCGATGTCAGCATCGATTCCAGGCCAAAAAACAAAGGAGCGTGCTATACCTTGCATTTTCACGATGCCTCTGTGTGCCTCATGTAGGTCCCTGAGTACTGCTTCGCTCAGTGTCGGTGGCACGACGACTCTGTGCTCGAGCACCAAACAGTTCGCTGCTAGAGTATACCGTGCTTCTGGGTCCTTGTAGTTATGTTGCGCAAGATTCTGGCCTGCTTCCAATAGTTGCACTATTTTTCTCAAGTGTGTGTCTTTCCGGGTTTCTCGTGCGATGGCTTCTGCTCGTACAGGTAACTGTAGAGTCTGGTGTATGACAAAATTATCGAAGTCATCAAAATCCTCAGTCTCTCCCTTCCCCTGTGACGAAAACGCTTTGCGGATTGCGTTGACTGTAGAGTGCAGTGGTGCTCTGGAGCAGTAGTCGACATTGGCATTTGCTTTTGATGTTTTATATAAGACGTCGAAATTGAAATTTGCCAGGTAATCTGCATAGTTGGCCATACGACTGATACACAGAACAGGTAATGATTTTTCCGGATGTAAAATCTGTGTCAGTGGTTTATGATCTGTGATGAGTATGAAATGGTGAGCGTAGAGATAGTTAAAAAAACTTCTTTACCGCCCAAACGATAGCGAGCCCTTCTTTATCGATCTGTGGATATTTCTGCTCTGTTGCTGTCATCGTTCGACTTGCATACGCTATAGGGCGTTGATTTCCGTTGCTGAGTCTGTGAGAAAGAACTGCACCTAATCCTGTTTTGCTTGCCTCTGTTGCCAGAAGCAATGGAAGTGACGTACATCATGAGGACTTGTGACGAGGTCAGTGCTTCCTTGATTTCCAAATATGCCTGTGTACCTGCTGGTGTCCATATGAAGGGATCCTGGAGGAGCATATCCCGGAGGGGGCAGTCTCTCGTAGACGGTTCGGGGATAAACGAGCTATAGTATGTTGTCTTGCCTAGAAACAGCTGTAGCTCCTCTGGCGTTGTTGGCTTGGGTGCGTCCCTTACAGCTCGCATATGCATATCCGATTTATGTACTCCGTTTGCGTCCACTTTATCGCCCAGAGCTTCCAGTACAGGTTGAGCGAAGCTGCAATTCTAGCGGTTGAGTTTCAGGCCGTGTATCCAGTGTCGACGTCAGTGACTGCAGGAGGTTATCAAATAGGTCTGCGTGTACAATAATATCGTCGAAAAAATTGTCGACGTTTGGTAGATCCTGGAGAACAGTATCCTTGCGTGGCTGCCAAATAGCGGGGATATTGGCCGCTCGGTACACTGCGCGTGTTGGTCGGATGAGTCCTAGGGTGGGGGTATTCAGTGTTAACGCGTGGCTAAATTCTTCACCCACTTCCAGGTGGGTGTACGCGTCGGTGACGTCCAGGTGGCAAAATAAGGTGGCGCCTCTCAGCTTGTTGAACAAGTGTTCGATTTTTGGAATGGGGTGTTCGTCGATAATAATTTTCGGATTCAGCGTTGGCTTGTAGTTGCCAGTAATCCTGATTTTGCCATTCTCTTTGCAACAATGTGGGTCGTCGAGGCCCATTCCGAGTAGTCGACTCGTTTGTAAAAACCTGACGCAATCTTGGCGTTGATTTCCTTGGCGTAGGCGTCACGTAGTGCAAGTGATACGTCCCGGGCTCTGGAAAAGACTGGTGTAGCTCCTGGTTTCAGCTTTATTCTTGCTGGAGGGCCCGTCAGTTTTCCAGGGGTGTCACTGAATACATCGTTGTAGTGTGATAGGAGATAGTCTAGCTGCTTCTCCTGGTCTGCGGCCAGTGATTTAGATGTGGACATTTGAGACATTTGGTGTCCCGAGGTTGATTTGGTGAGTATTTCCTGGAAATCTATCTAATGCAAAAATTCGGCGATCCATTCCCGACCCAGAAGCGTGTCTAAGTCACCTTCTATGACATAGAGGTTGAGCTTCTTCGTCGTAGCTCCAATTGTGACGGTGACTCGGGTGCGGCCGATGCAGTTGATACGATGGCCCGTGTAACTGGTGAAGCTTCGATCTACCTTCTGTAACTTAAAATAGGGGTTGATCATGCCTAACCTGTTTTTGCTCATAACTGAGCATGGGGCTCCTGTGTCAAGTTCCATCTTGACTGTATTGGCCTCTATTTGGACTTCCAGCATTGGTCGTCCAGTAGATGGTATTGCACTAACGACCTCGACCTTACTCAGCCGTTGCACCACGTCAATATATTCAATTGCGTCCTCAGTTTGCGCGACCTGGTTTACGTGCGCATTCGATCTGCACACTCTGCTAATGTGGCCCTTTTGCCACATTTGTTGCATTTGGCGTCCCGGAACCTGCATTGACTGCGAGTGTGCGCTTTGTCGTTTGTTGACTTGATATGCGCTTGAAGGCCTTCATATTTCGCAGACATATTACTGGCATTGTCATAGGACTGGCCCCTGCAATTTTATTATTAATGAAAATTCCTTGTTTTTCCAGGATATCCAGAATTTCTGTTTTTAACGATACACCACAGCACCACTATATCCATAGATATGCACTAGCTGTAAGAATCTCCCATTTACGACACCGCGGTAACAGTATCGTATTCCAATAGAAAGCTGATCCGTATGGGTCAAATCTGGAGTGGAATCAACAAGTCCACAGTATTTTGACTCCTTAATTTCACCAACAATTTCCGTAAAAGAATAAATTCTCCCATGCGAGCTATAAATTCATCGCAAATTGTATTCGATAGGTAAAAAGGTGAGGACCTTTGTTACCGTGCCGTTCTAAATATTTCTTTAAAAAATCATCAACTCGGCTAAAAATTCCGTAGTTCTCAAATAGTTGCCATTGTTCGGTAAAACAAAACTTTATACTGTCTTTCTGATGCTCCCCGTCCCAAAAAAATTGGAGACCTTAGCACTTGAATACACGTATAAGTAGGTAATGTTTTAAAATACATTTGCCTATAATCATTTGATTATATGAATTTGGCTCGTTTAGGTTTCATTTTTGGAGGTGAATCTCAAGAAAGGGACATCATCTTTCGAGCGTGTACCTCTCTAATGTCTAATTATAACCGTAACCTGGTAATATTCTGATTTAATTAGGTGTCGATTCTGCATCCGATCTCGCTGAATTTGAAGCAAACGAAATCGATGAAACTTCTTTATCCATGTTTTCTATTTGCTTCAGTCTGATTCTGAAGACCAGTTGGTCCGGATAATGAATAAGCATATCCTGACTTGGAACTTGCTGCGGGGAAAGGTTTCGACTCTGACTGAACATCT
The DNA here is from genome assembly GCA_963082815.1 of Melanotus villosus. Taxonomy (NCBI): domain Eukaryota; kingdom Metazoa; phylum Arthropoda; class Insecta; order Coleoptera; family Elateridae; genus Melanotus; species Melanotus villosus. The sequence goes on along the minus strand of OY720421.1, from coordinate 48,967,960 downwards.
TCGGTGGTTTCGTTGCTAATTGGATTCGGAGCCGTAACTGGTGCAAAAAACTCGGTTACTTTTTGTGTTTTTTTTTAAGTCTCTGCTTCCATCTTTTTTCTCGTTCTTTTGGCAGCGCCACTTTCGAAGCTCTTTTTATACTGTACAACTAAATTGTGACTATCATTTGTCTCATGTAGAAAGTCAGAAACATTAACAATCGGACAAGGCACATGCGCGGCTGATTGGAGAGAGGATGTGGCAAGATTTAAACATAAAAACCAACCAAACACGCTGTTACATAAAAATGCATTATGATTTGTGCTTTGTGCGCATTGAGAATATGTAGGCTAAGCGGTGATTAAGTTCAAATTTTATTTTATTCTCTCATTAGGTCCTATCTTACTTGGTAGGCCCTATCTTACATGGTAGGCCCGGGGGATACAGCCCCTAAAGCCCCCCTCCCTTATAACGGTTCTGGGCACAAGCTTAAACAAGGGGAGAATTCAAATACCTAGGGGTCCAAATGGGCGAATATGGAAAACCAGAAGGAGAAATTAACCAACGGAATGGAACAGCAGGAAGTCTCTCTAATGCTATTAAACACACGTTCCCAGGGAAAAAGAAGATATGAAAAAATAGAAGGTAAAACAAAGAAGGGCCGAATAAGAAATAAAATATTTAGAGATTTGCTGAAAGTAAAGCTATTAGAACAAATAATATTAGAAGGGCAACTAAGATGGTTAGGGTATGTAAATGGAAGATGAAAGAATAACTAGAAGAAGAAATTTTAATGACTTAAATTTAACTAAAAACGGCATTTGCAATAGAAAAAATGTCCACTACTGGGATGATGAAAATCCTAGCTAGATTCGTAAATTTGGATCTTCTACAGCTCGGAGGCCAGACAATAGCTTAGACGTATGTCTTTAAATTAAGTATTTATTTCAAAATCAAAATGCCTCGTCATAATATTAAGGTTAACGAACATTTTTCCTTGGAAACAATTGTCTACAACGTCTTGTGGTGCTGGTTCATTTAGAATAATAAAAATAAAAATAAAACTGCAGATAAAGGTAGTGAGAATCATAATATACAGATTGTCTGCATGTACTAAAGTGTATTCAGGGATTCACTCGATGTAAGCAAAGACACGTGATGGTTGACAACCACGAGGTCGAAATAGGGGCTGTGATTGGTTGTATACAGGTGAAAGTTTCCTAATTCGATAAGCCGGTGACGCAGTTTTACATAAATACGTATTTACGGTACTTACCTGTGTACACGTTAGAAGCGCGTACGCTAACGCAGCCAACAATTTTACGCAAAGCATTTGCCGTGCGAATCAGCCGCTGTCAAACTTGTTTGTTTACATCGAGTGCAGCCTTTCCCTGAATACACTTTAGGTACACACGGTAACTAGATACAAACAAATAAAATGCAAATATTGTTATATTCAGAGATTGTCTGCAGGTACTAGGTACACACGGTAACTAGATACAAACAAATAAAATGGAGATATTGTTATATTCAGAAGATAACTGTATTTCTTAAAAAAAAAATACTGACATGGTTTGCATAAAATTAGAAAAAGGAAATAAATTAAACGTAAGAACTATGACAATCTTGAATTAATGTATTTAATGTTAATAAATAGTCGAAATTAGTTATTATTATTATTATTATAAGTGCTCGAACAGTCCCCCTTCTTGAGCTAAACAATAACCCAGTCGATCGTAAAAGCTCTGCCTCGCATTTGCTAACATTTGTGGTGTAATTGTGGCAAAAGCTTCTATAATTTTATTTCTTAGCTCGTCGAAAGTGTGAGGCCGTATATCTTCTAGCCGATAGATATAACTTTTAATGTAACCCCAAATAAAATAATCGTTCATAGATTGGTGGGGAGATCTTGGGGCCCATGGAATATCTCCCCTGCGACTAATTAAACGTCCCATAAATGTGTTGTGTAAAAATTGTTGCTCAACTACACTTCCGTGAGCTGGACAGCCATATTGTTGCAGTCAAACATCTTCTATTCTAATATTCCGCTCTTGAAGGGCAGGAATTATGTGGTTCTCCAATAGATCTAAATATTTGTTTCCATTTAATGTGCCATCAATAAAAAAGGGGCCAATGTCTGTGTTTCCTATAACTCCAGCCCACACATTTAGTTTTCCAGGGTATTGAGTGCGGTAGTTAGCTATAACGTTGATGTAGACTTTCTTTGGACCAATATCGTACTACAGATGCATTATGATGGCCATGAATGGGAAAAGTACTTTCGCCAGTGAACAAAATGTTATTAATAAAATTTGGATTTTGATTACATCGTTCCATAATAGGCCAGTCGGCAAGGGGTTTATTGTGGAAATAAATGGTGGCAAGCTGGAATAAATTTTATTCTCTTTATTGGGACCTGCAAAAAGACATACTAATTTTGCACGGTCTAGCGACCCCGGATTTTGTCGCTATATTGAGGAAAACACATGAAAAAAGACATTTTTATTGATTTTCGTGAATATCTCAGTTTGGATTAACTTTAGAGCAAAATATAAAGTTATTGAAAATAAAGTAAATAAAATTGTCTATAAAAAAGATCCGAAACTTTTTTCTGTTATTTGATTGGTTACAGAGTTACATTCAAAGCACGCAGCATATATTTATTGTTCTTAATATTTCTTTTAGGGCTGTTGATCCGAGCCGGATAAAACGGATATCCGGATAATTTTCACGTAGATATCCGGATAATTAGTATTTAAAAATATCCGAAATGGAAGAAATCGGATATCCGTGAGAGACAGAATATCCGGATAAACTGTATAACTCGGATAAAAAAATTATCCGAATAAAGAATTATCCGGATAAAATAATTTATCGCTGAATACGCAATACTAAATTTATAAATTGCAATGAGATTGTTTATTTTATTTAGAGTTTTTAGTTGGCGACTGCTGACTAAAGCTAACGCAGCAGTCAAAACATAACAGAAATAAATAACGAGAATTCACTTCAAATGATGTAATTTAATGCGGTATGTGATAAGACATACTAAGAATAGAATTAATGATTTCCAAAGATTTCTGCTTACAGAATATTTTGTAGGCAAGTTATGTAGGAGATTACTACATTACTACTGCATAATACATTTTTAGAGCAGCAACGGACCTTTTTTAGTATTTTCAATATTTTCATATCATTTTCAGCTTTCTAGTTAATTGATAATAGATTTAAAAGTAATCTGGATACTTCAAAATATCCGGATACTTTAAATTTTCCGGATACTCCAAATTTTCCGGATACTGTAAATTATCCGGATATTGTAACTATTCGGATATTTCTAATTATCCGGACAAAAAATTAGTTTGTTAACCGAATTCGGAAATTTCGGATCACTCGGATAAAAGTTCATATCCGGATATCCGGATAAATTTTTTTCTTTTCAACAGCCTTAATTTCTTTCATTTCAACATCCCGCTCGTTCCAAAATATTTGCGCGTCGATTTCTTCGTCATCGCCCAGTTGTTCTATGACTTTTTCAGCATTCGAACAAGCTTTTCCCTGACATGATCCACATACTACTGAACAGGCCTTCAATCGACGAACACGTTAAGCAGTTTTAGTAGATTTTGCGTTGACGTTTTCCAGATATCCATCGAAAACTATTATTGCGTTCGTTGAATAAGTTTTTTTACGTATGCAACGATTTTGTCCAAAATTGTTGAATAAATTTCTTGTTGATGCCACACAACTCTGTGAATAAGAAATCCTTCGTCTACTATGTATACAGGGTCTTCAAAGTTTATGTTTTCGGAAATCGGTACAAATGCTTCGTAAAGAGCAGATTATTTCGTTTTAGTGAGAGCGGATAGGGAGCTAGCCAACAACACCGAGAGAATAGGCTAGCTTGTAGTGAAAGTACCTACTCTTTAAATTGTTTGTTGGATTTCTTGAAAAATGAAATTCTTTGGAACAGCAAAGTATAATCTTATCATCTATTTTAACTCCTGAATTTACTGCCCCAATTGATGTAACTCTTTTTGTTTTCTCTGAAAAAATTGCCAAAGTTGCTTCCAACAATACCCGTCATTGCAGATAGGCATAAACACACAGGGCAAGTTCAATATGAATATAATTCAGTTAGATAACTTAAAAACATGTATTAATAGCGTTTTAGGCCAGACAGAATATTAAATAATGACATAAATTGAGAATGGCACATATATGCTGCGAGCTTTCGATATCTGTAACCCATCAATTAACAAAGAAAAGTATGAAATACTTTTTGTAGACAATTTTATCTACTTTATTTTCGATAACTTGATATTTTGCTCGAAAGTTGATCCAAACCGAGATATTCCCGAAAATCAATAAAATGTCGTTCTTCACGTGTTTTTTTCAATATGGCGGCAAAATCCGGGGTCGCTAGACCGTGCAAAATTAGTATGCCTTTTTGAAGATCCAAATTAAGAGAATAAAATTTATTCCAGCTTGCCACCATTTATTTCCACAATAGCCTCTTTTAAACGCCCTGCCGACTGGCCTATAATGGTTTCGCAAAACTGCATCCTTGAAAAGCGGTCTTGAGGAAATATTTCCTGAGTATTTTTAATTTTAAAACATTTACATCCATTGTCTTTCGATATTTTATGAACTGTGTCTTTTCCCACCCCTAGTTCAGCACTAACTCGCCTGAGAGATCTGTAAGGATTTTCTTCCAGTGCAGCGCATACAGTTATTTCTTTATTGACGTCTTCTACAGTTTTTTCAACAACGGTTTTAAAAGTTCCCACCCAACGAGTGTCCGCAACATCCCCATTTAATTGTTTAACCCGTTGCTCCGATTTGCAAAATGTATAGGAAATGAAATGTTTATTATTGAATTCTCATTCGTCGTTTGAGTCTCGGAGTGTAAAGTTGTTGTGCTCTAGTGATATCAAGCGGCATACAAGAGTAAGTGACCTACGGGTCAACAGCTGATAGGATAAGCTATTTTAGCCTGCATATATTTATATTTATACAAGAATCACATAAATAACTAAATTTAAATAAGCCTTTATGGCTTACTATCAAAACGCCCCATTTCAATACACCCAACAATGCGAACCGATGCAAGCGGAGCAAATCACAGACCCTCATTACTACGTTCAGGGATATCCCACACCTAATTATCAACAAACCTCAATAAATAATACACAGCCACAATACTCTATCAATGCAAATCAGCAGATACCTATCACACATTTTAGTATTCCTTATATTCTTTCGCAACCTCAAACTAAAGTCTCTCGGGAGCAAGAATGGCAACAAGTAGAAATCAGAAAACGAAATAGAAACACTGATAAACCTGAAGTACAATCAAAACAAGCTAAAACCGTTAACTACTGGTTAAATAAACCAATAGAATTTACAAATCGATTTAAGGATTTAGAAAACGAAAACGAAAATTCAGCCGACATTGCAGATCAAAATGTAAATAAAAAGGACCCGAAACCGCCACCCATCTACGTATCTGAAGTAAAATTCATGCCACCATTACTAGAACTACTGGAGAAAGTAGCAAAAATGACTATGAACTGAAAGTATTATATAACGATGAGATAAAAATACACCCCAAAACCTCTGAAAAATACAGTGCAATAATTAAAGCCCTAGCGGAGAAGAACACGGAATTCCATACGTATAAAAGTAAGCAAGAACGAAGCTTCAGAGTTGTCTTACGGAATATTCACCCTACAACTGGCCCAAAAACGATAAAGGAAGCTATTGAAGGACACAACCATACAGTTACAAATATCTCTAATATTAGAGAACGAGGTGAATTGGAAAAAGCACTACCACTATTTTATGTCGAATTGAAGCCAGCCCCAAACAACAAAGATATATATAACATAGATAGAATGTTACACACAATAGTAAAATTTGGACCGCCCAGACTAAAAAGAGAAATACCTCAGTGCTTTAAGTGTCAGAGGCTAGGACAGAGGACACACCAAAAACTTCTGCAACAGAAGTCCGCGTTGCGTTAAGTGTGCAGGCAACCACCTAACCGCACAATGCCTACGTAAAACGAAAAGCCCTGACGTAAAATGTATTAATTGCGGCGGGAATCACCCGGCTAATTATAAAGGTTGCGTAATATATAAACAACTACAACAGAAAACATTCCTTGCTCTCAGAGAAAAGCAATTAATAAACAGAGGTCAATCTCTACTAATACAACCGGGTGTTACACATGCCCAAATAGTCAGTGGCAGAGCACAACGAGCACAAGTCATAAACACAAATCACCAGCAGACAGTAGTATCATCTTCCCAACAATCTAATGAAACGTCTGAACTGAAACAGATGATGAAAAGCCTTATAGAATAGATGTCAACATTGTTAAATATACTAACAACTCTTGTCACAAAAATGTCATAATGGCCCAGTTTCTTAAGATTGCACTTTGGAACGCAACTGGCCTACAACAACATGGCCCTGAAATTACAACATTCATTCAACAACACCATATCGACGTTATGCTAATCTCTGAAGCACATTATACTGTAAGAAGCTATTTAAAAATACATAACTACTCCATCTATGTCACGCCACACCCCGATGGAACAGCACATGCAAGAACTGCCATTACTGTAAGAACCTCGTTAAAACACCATGAACTAAACAAATATTCCGAAATATAACTGCAAGCTACTACAATTGTAATAGAAGGCTGGTTAGGACCATTAACACTATCAGCTGCTTATTGCCCACCGCGACACGCAAACAAACAAGATCAGTACGCGCACTATCTAAATACCCTTGGACATCGTTTCATCGCTGGGGGTGATTTTAATGCTAAAAATACATACTGGGGTTCAAGACTGACAAACACGAAGGGTAGAGAATTGTTGAAAACCATAACCACAAACAACTTGAACGTTCTTTCTACTGGCGAACCAACTTACTGGCCCTCTGACTTAGACAAACTGCCTGACCTCCTGGATTTTTGTATCATTAAAAATATAAGTATGAATTACCTTCAAGCTAAGTCTTGCCTCGACCTATCGTCTGATCATTCATCAGTTCTCATTACACTTGGTACCCAAATACTGCACACAGAAAAACCACCATCGCTTTCAAATCAAAAACTGACTGAGATTATTTTAAAACTAGGGTGGAAAAAACACTACAACTAAACATACCTTTACAAACAGAAGAAGATCTAAGAAACGCAGTCGAACTGTACAAGAATCTGCGTGGGAAGCTACACCAAGAGAGTTGGAAACAAGAAAAATCATTGACTGTCCAGTACTAGTTAAAAAGAAAGTTACTGAAAAAAGGAGACTTAGACGCCGATGGCAAACTACTAGGGCACCGATTGATAAGCTAAACCTCAACAGGGCTACAACTGAGCTTAAACAATTACTGCATAGCTTAAAAAATCAAGCAATACAGCATTACCTGGAAAATTTATCTCCCACTGAAGCAACCGATTATTCATTGTGGAAAGCCAAAAAAAAATTAAAAAGAACCATACAGCATATCCCACCCCTCCGCAAGGAAGACGGAACCTAGGCAAGAAATAATTCCGATAAAGCCCTGGCATTTGCCAATCATCTAAAAAAAGTTTTTGAACCCTACCCATCAGAAATTCCACCGGAAGAAGTAAATGAAATGCACCACTTCCTAGAGGCACCTTTCCAAATGAGCTCTCCATGTAAACCCTTAAAAAAAAGAAGTAACTGCAATAATCCGAAACTTAAAATACAACAAAGCACCAGGCTATGATCTAGTCACAGGCAAAGTTCTAAAAGAGTTACCAGAAAAAGGCATCATACTTCTTACCAAGATGTTCAGTGCTATACTCAGACTAGGGTACTTCCCTGAGCAGTGGAAGGTTGCCAGCATAATTCTTATTCTGAAACCCGGAAAACCGCCAGAAGAGATTACCTCATACAGGCCAATAAGCCTACTTTCTCTTCTGTCCAAAGTGTTTGAGAAATTATTTCTGCTAAGTCTCAAACCACTACTTGAGAACAACAGTTTGTTACCTCACCACCAGTTTGGCTTCCGCGAACAACACGGTACAATTGAGCAGGTCCACAGAATAGTAGAACAAATAAATAAAGCCTTAGAAGGCAAAAGATATTGCTCTGCAGTGTTCCTCGACATCAGCCAGGCCTTTGATAAGGTCTGGCACGAAGGACTGTTATTTAAAAGTGTCTTTCCCGCTGATCTGTATCAAGTAATTAAATCTTATCTAATCAACAGACACTATTCTGTTAAACTCCAAGCGGACTCCACCAGACTGTTCACAATAATTCCGACGTGCCGCAGGGTAGTGTCCTTGGTCCCCTGCTGTATCTGCTGTACACGGCAGACATACCAACAACCAGATCAACAACAATAGCAATATACGCTGATGACACAGCCATCTTGTCGACTCGTTCAGACCCTGTAACAGCATCACATAAATTGCAAATCCACCTTGGAAAGGTACAGGACTGGTTAAAGAAATGGCGTATCAAGGCCAACGAGACAAAATCTGCTCACGTCACGTTTACGCTGAAGCGTGCAACATGCCCTCCAGTCAGGTTAAACGGACAACAAATTGCACAACTGGAAACTGTTAAATACCTCGGCATTCACCTTGACCGACGTCTTACGTGGAAACAACATGTTTGGGCTAAAACGAAGCAGCTGGGGTTGAAATACAGATCCATGTACTGGTTACTTGGTCGAAAATCAAAGTTATCAACAACCAATAAAACTCTACTCTACAAAGCTATACTAAGACCAGTGTGGACATACGGCCTGCAACTTTGGGGCGCAGCAGCTAACTCCACAATCGATATAATCAGACGGTTTCAGTCAAAAGTGTTAAGAACAATAACGGACGCACCACGGTATGTTCCTAATGAAGTGATACGACGGGATCTGGATATAAGTTCGGTTAATGAGTTAATTACAAAAGTGAGTGTCACCTATCGTGATAAACTCAGTGCTCATTCAAACGAATTGGCAAGTAATTTATTAAATGACAATGATGAAGTGCGGAGCTTAAAAAGATTTAAACCATCAGACTTATTCAATAGATTTGGGTAGCTAGTTCTTGTAGGTCCATGTATGACAATAACAATATTGTGAACTTAGTTTAGGTTAAGGTAGTCAACAGTCAAAAAACCTAGCTGTTCTAGGAATATTTATAAAGGGAATTGCTAATGTAGGCAATATCCCACAAGACATTTAATTAATCATATCAATTACTGATAACCTCATTTATTATGGCTGATTGTAAATAAACTGTTAATAAAAAAAAATTGAATTCTACACAAAAAAGGTTATATTGTCCTTTTGGCTAATCTCCATCCTACTCCGGCAAATTGCGTTTAAAGTTAAAGGGATAGTTCCGAAACTCAAAGTAAACACAACACATAACTTAAGCCTACTAGTGACTAAAACCACAGTCATGTCCGCACTAGTGGGGTATTTTAAGCCTTAACTTTAAACCTTATTTTCGCGAATTGAATGGGGATTAGACAAAACATCAATATAGCACACACTTTTTGTGTAAAATTTAATAAAGAATGTTTTTGTTTCTATAAACATTTCCCGTTTAAACAACGGCTCAAGAGAAAAATGAGAAAAACAAGCACAATGTACGAGCTGGGGGGTGATTTTTGATAAATAAGGGACACATATCTGTTGGGAACTTTTCGGGTTTTTGTTTCTACCCCTGCTGAGAGTTTATCTACGTAATATGAAAACTTTATAAATTATTTCTCCTATTCTATGTTTTAATGTTTAATTTGCTTGTACTAGAAGGCGAAGGCCGATTTTCAAAAAAAAAAAAAAACACAAACATACCTGCAATTTGTCGCAAGGAATGTCCTAATTTGTGCCATTTACCAATTGGACTTTTTCCTCGACGGAATAATAGTATATTATACACGACGCTATAATGTATGCTATTATTACCGAGGATAATGTTTGCAACACGAACGAGCGTGCGAGCGAGTTTTGCAATTATCCGAGGTAATAGTAGCCATTATAGCGAGTAGTATACTATACTTTATCCTCGACTACAAAATACTAAGAATTTTTAATTAAAATTTAAATTAAAATTTAAATAACAACATAACCTATTTCAATGACAACATAACCTATTTCCCTCATTATACACCATAGACAATGATGTTACCATGACACCGTGCATAATGAAATGATGTTACCATGACACCGTGCATAATGATTTCAGTGTATAATGGATAGCATTATGAGTGACCAAACACATTGAATAATTGACAAATTGTTGACTAGTCGTGGATAAACATTCATATTAAACAACAGCCCGTACAAAAAACAAATTAGGTAAACAGAGTATTAAAATACAAGATACTTCTTTCTATTTGAAATTATGTATCACTTCAAAATAGTATATTATACACGACGCTATAATGTAGGCTATTATTACCGAGGATAATGTTTGCAACACGAGCGAGCTTGCGAGCGAGTTTTGCAATTATCCGAGGTAATAATAGCCATTATAGCGAGTCGTATACTATACTTTATCCACGAACACAAATACGAAGAATTTTTAATTAAAGTTTATCGACGACTTGTCAATAATCTGTCAATTAGGATTAGAAACATAACCTATTTCCTTCATTATACACCATAGACAATGATGTTACCATGACACCATTATACACTGCTGTCAGTGTATAATGGATAGCATTATGTGTGACCATACACATGAATAATTGACAGATTATTAAGTAGTCGTGGATAAAGACATTTATTACAATAATATATTAATCACAAGTGTGTGTTGCTTAACAACCACTTAAAATTTTAAACCGTCTTTGTATCTAGTTACCGTTTGTACCTAGTACCATCAGACACACTGTAGAATAAATTGCTGAACAATATTAAGGTGGTATAAATACTGTCAACTTTTTTTTTAGTTTCGGTTTCCTTGTTCAGTACATTTAACAGAGATGGCAAATTGTACCTGCTTAATGCTCTATATTTCCTTTTCTGACTATATCGCTACAGTTTATAAGTAGAAACATAACTTTTCACTATCTGTCTTAGCAAAATTGCAGTGCTAATTGGAACCGGGGATAAGCTCGATTAATATAGTTTACGTATTGTAACGAAACGCGTTCTCTGTGACTCATCTGCGAATTCTGGGATTCTCGAGATGCGTACGTCATGGGAGTCTCTAAAAATGCTTTTGAGAACTAACTAGAACTCTGGTTCGTTTAAGGAGCCGATTGGTACCAGTCCAGTCATAAGTACCTACGACGCGCACGAGTAAATGGGACGGTCCACGCACGAGGTGAATATAAATGGTGAAATAAATAGACCTTTTTCGTTCTCTTCTCAGGTTAACGAAAACTTCAGGACCCTCGGAGACCACGACGAAGAGGATCACCATTGTCAGAAGTGGATACTTTTACTCAGATAATCCCAATCAATCATTTGTAAGCGCCAAGTAGAAGACATACAGATGAAGCGAGGTTTGAAACTAAGTTTGGGTATTCCGTAGGCGCAGAAGTTCATTGTTCATCGCTCTTTTTCATTCTACATGCATTAATATAATTTAGTGTTAATTTATTTTACTGTTTTTATGAGTGCATAAGTATGTTGTTGGTGTGTTTTTAATTGTTAAGAAATAAATAATTCAGACAGACCCACCAAACTGTTTTTAAAATTGTTATATATTTAAGGGGACTAAGATGTCATCGTCAGCAAAAAGACATCATTTATAAAGGTCTTCTTCTTCTTCTTCATTCATTTACGGTTATCCATATAGATAGGCTTATTACCTGTCTTTTCTCCTTCTAAGCCTCTTCGGATGTTGATGTCCAACATTCTCGCCACCTTTTTGATGGTCTTCCTTGTTTTCTATTCCCCACTGGTTTATTGGATTTTGCATTATTGGCTAATCTAGTATTTTCCATTCTGTCTACGTGTTTATTCCACTGTTTTCTTCTTTGTCGTACTAATTTTGCTATATCCTGTATGTTACTCATTTCTCTTAAGTCTTCACTTCTGATTCTGTGGTGAAGTGTCTTGCCATGTGTCGTTCTTATTGCTTTCATTTCTGCTGTTCTCATCATTTGCATCGTCTTCGTGGTATCAGCTCTTGTTTCCGCCGCGTATGTCAAAATTGGTCTTATGGTTGTCTTATATACTCTTATCTTACTATCATTATTAAGGTACTTGTTTTTCCAAATTATGTCTTTCATGCATCCTGAAATACGCGAAGCTTTCATCGTTATCCTTTTTACTTCTTGTTGTATGTTACCATTGCTGATCCTAAATAATTAAACTTCATAACCTGTTTTATAACTTTCCCGTCAATTTCAAGCTTGCACCTTATTGGTTCTTTAGCTGTTACCATACATTGTGTTTTTTTCGTGTTAATTATCATGTTAAGATTTTTGGCTTTCTGGTTGAAGATATGAAATAGGCTTTGTAGGTTGTCCTCAGAGTCCGCGATGAGTACAGCGTCGTCCGCATAGCATATAATATGGAAGTAAGTGTTTCCCATCTCGTATCCTATTTCTTTTGGAAGTTGTTCTACGATCTTATCCATAATCATATTGAAAAGGAATGGGCTTAGTGAATCTCCTTGTCTTATACCGTCGTTAATTTTTATTTGGGCGCGTGTCGTATATCCTACTTTGATTGCTGTTTTACAATTTTTGTTCATTTCGCATACTATTTGTATTATCCTTTGGTTTACATGATTTTCTTTCATTATTTCTATAATATCTTTGATGCGTACTCTATCGAATGCTTTTGTCATATCCACAAAACACATATATGCTGGTTTGTTAAATTCTAGTGATTTTTCAGTTATCTGTTTCAAAATAAATATAGCATCAATAATTGATCGGTTTTTCCTGAATCCTTGTTGCTCTTCTCTTATCTTAATATCCTTTGTCATTATTTCCAGAATGAATTTTGTGAATAATTTCAAGGTGCTATTTAGGAGAGTAATTCCACGATAGTTTTCCGGTAATGTTTTCTGTCCTTTCTTAAATATGGGGATCGTTATGCTAGTTTTCCATTCTTTTGGTATAGTTTTTTGTTCTATAATGCTTCTAAAGAGAGCACTTATTTCTTTGTGCATTTGTTGTCCCCCATATTTCAGCATTTCGTTAGTTATGCTGTCCGGTTCAGGACTCTTCCGGTTCTTAAGTTGTTTCAGAAGTCCTATAACCGTATCTTCTGTTATTTCCATTGTTGCTTCTTCCTGCTCTTCAAATATTTGTGATTCTATACTTTCTAGTTTCTACTCCTTTATATGGATTTTTGAAGTACGTTTTCCACTCTTCTGTTGTAATTTTGTTCGTTTGTATACTATCCTTTATCTCCTGTTTGTTCCTTCTTAGCATTCCCCAGATTTTCTTTTGGCTTCCATACATATCTTTCTCCATTCCTTTGGTAAATCTTTCCCAGTAGTCTTCTTTTATTCTTTTTACTTTATAAAGGTGACTCGAGTTAACCTGTGAAGATATTCTCTTTGTCACAGTACAAGAGTAAAGTTGATTGAGGCAGAGCTCCGAAAGTCATTCGTCATTTTATCACAGGAGTGTTCAGTGGATCAAACCACGGGCCCCATTTCAGTTTTAATTACAAAATATTTTTGCAATATGCAGGGTGTCCCAAAACGTGAAATATTTTAGGAACCAATTGGGTAACTCATTTGGAGACAAAAAGTCTAGATAAACATATGTCCTAATCATAACGGTTAAGGAGTTTATTTTATAAGTTGTGATTAATATATTTGTTACCGTTAAAACCCGAAATCAGTGAAAACTAGTTTTAACTAGTCAAAACTAGAAGTAACCAGTAGCGATTGTGGAATCTAGTTTTGACTAGTTAAAATGCGAAGTAACTGAAGGTATTTGTAAATACCCGAATAAATTGCATCTTCTATATTAATTCGGGTTTTAACTTGAAATTTCAGTTGAAACTAGTTTCATCAACACATTTATTTGATAGAACTAGTTTTAACGTATACAGTGAGAATAACGTAAGACTATACATTGGTAACTTTATATTAACATTAATCAATTTGCCCATGCTAGTAACAATAAATTGTCATTTTGAATTTGCAATGACAATCGGTTTGGTAAATGTCGTTACGTTAAATAACCATCTATTTGTATGAATTGATGTAATTTGTCCAGTTTAAGTTAAAATTTGTTCCACTAAATATCATTAAAATGCAATACATAATTTTATATGCCGGCGTATCATAATGACAACTTTATGTCATTGTATTTGAGTGACGTAAGGCAGTTCATTATAGTCCAAGGACCATAATGAATCCATTATGGGCCAAGGACCATAATGAATTCATTATGGTACTCAATTTAAAAACTACTAAATTCAAAAAGTACTCTTACACGACATTTTCTGCAATTTTCTTCAAATTCGAAGGTAAACTTTCATTAGAATCACTCATTTTCTTAAATTTTACTACAAATTCAATTTGCAAATTGTGAAATTGCAATAGTAATTTGTAATACAAGTGTTGAAAGCTTGCGTTTACCACACGAATGTGAAGTTTGCAGCACGAACGCTAGTGAGTGCTGCAGTCACATGAGTGTGGCAAATACAAGCTTTCAACACATGTATTACACACTATTTTTTCTACAACCACAAAAAATTTAAATATTTCTGCAAAATCAAATCTGACATTCATCAAATGTCATTTATGACATTTTGATTTGCGTGCGGAAAGTAAACAAATTAACGTGTGGACACGCACGCAAATCAAAATTTGAGTGTGGAAAGTTTACTTTCCGCACGCAAATCCAGATTAATCAAGATTTGCGTGCGGAAAGTAAACTTTCCGCACGCTAATTTTCACTTGTTCGGCAAACACTCATTTTCAATACTCGTATCTATGGAGACGAAGTCTGAAAATCTCACTTTCCATGGTGGTTGTAGAAAAATTAATTTTAACAGCGCTTTCTACTTGACAGCAGTGTTTGACAGTAAATAAAGCGCGGCTTGCTTACTATTTTTTATAATAATAACTGAATGCACCTGTCGTTTCAAAAATACTATTTTAAATCTTTAAAAATATACATACTGATGCCAGCATATAAAATTTTGTATGTAATTCGGATCATAAACGATCATTATGGTACACGCCGTGTTATCGGGCTCGGCTGACGCCTCGCCCGATAATATTCACGGCTAGTACCATAATGATCGTCATTATGATCCTTATTACATAAATAACTATTGTTTAATTGATTACGATAAAAACAGTAGTCTGGGGACAAGTGTGTAGTTTTTCGTTATTCACCCATAATAAATTGGAGGCTTTGTTTACAATCACCATGGTAACACTAAGTAAAATGTCCTATGTGTAATTTTACATGATTCAGCCATGTGTAGTCTTATATTATTCTCACTGTATATCTAGTGAAACCCCGAAACATATTAAGAACCAAAATAAATACAAATTATTTTTTACTGTTTATTGATCTATACAATATGTGCAAATGCAAGAAAAGCAATTTATTAGACAACTCGAAATGCCATGATAGTCGACCTTGCAGAAACAAATAAAAAATTAATTATTTAGTTTATTCCTGTCAAAGTATGACTTGTACTTTTGTTTAATATATAATATTAGTAAGTTTTTTATTTTTTATATTTCAATCAATAAATAGTAAAAATGAATTTGTATTTATCTTGGTTTAACTAGCTTTAACTGAAATTTCAAGTTAAAACCCGAATTAATATAGAAGATGCAATTTATTCGGGTATTTACAAATACCTTCAGTTACTTCGCGTTTTGACTAGTCAAAACTAGATACCACAATCGCTACTGGTTACTTCTAGTTTTGACTAGTTAAAACTAGTTTTCACTGATTTCGGGTTTTAACGGTAACATATTCATAAAAGTAAAATTAGGAACATAAAGTTCTTAATATTATGCTATCATTTAATTATTTACAAAAAATATTCGAAATTATCCCCATTGTGTTCGATGCACAAGGTTGTACGTCGTAAAAGTGATTGTTGGATTCTTAATAAAATTTCTGGGCTATTTCGAATAGTGCCTGATGCCTGTTGTATTCTAAAGCTGCGTATTCATTTGAGAATTTTTGCGTGCACAAACGTTTGCCCGCACACACGTTCGTTTGCGAAAATTTTAAAATCTACACATAATTA
Source organism: Melanotus villosus (assembly GCA_963082815.1). Classification (NCBI taxonomy): domain Eukaryota; kingdom Metazoa; phylum Arthropoda; class Insecta; order Coleoptera; family Elateridae; genus Melanotus; species Melanotus villosus. The sequence goes on along the minus strand of OY720421.1, from coordinate 48,951,784 downwards.
TTTTTAGGTTTTTGTTTGTACGCGCAAATATCCGCTCCAGTTGTGCTTTTTCCTAAAGCTGTTTGCATAAATTAAAAATCTCGTCCACACTGAGCAACACTTGCGCGCAAAATTCCTTTGAGGTGGTCACCGAGACCGACAACCGATGGAGAGTGTACGTGCGTGCTCAGACCTTGCGCGCACACCTGTTCTGCCGGTACTCATATGATCATTTTTGCGCGCAAACCGTCTGTGCGCGCAAAAATGCTCACTAGAGCATTTTTGCACGCACAAACGTTTGCGCGCACGCACGTTCGTTCGCGAAAATTTTAAAATGTACACATAATTATTTTTAGGTTTTTGTTTGTACGCGCAAATATCCGCTCCAGTTGTGCTTTTACCTAAAGCTGTTTACAGAAATTAAAAATCTCGTCCAAACTGAGCAACACTTGCGCGCAAAATTCCTTTGAAGTGGTTCCCGAGACCGACAACCGATGGAGCGTGTGCGTGCGTGCTCAGACCTTGCGCGCACACCTGTTCTGCCGGTACTCATATGATCATTTTTGCGCGCAAACCGTTTGTGCGCGCAAAAATGCTCTAGTGAATACGTAGCTTTAGACGTAAATCCTCCACAGTTTGCACTTCGGTAGCATAAACTAACTGTTTCATCTGACCCCAGAGGAAGAAGTCCAAAGGAGTGAAGTCTGGTGAACGCGGTGGCCAAGTCACTGGTCTACCTGTTCCAATTCATCTTCCTGGAATATGTCCAATTTTTTTACTCGTAAACTTACTGCATGAGCGGGCGCTGCATCGTGTTGGTACCACATTTCACGCCTAATATTTTAGCGGGGCGTACTTCATTAATAGAGAGTTATCGCAAGTACAACGCTAAATTTAGCGTACGTTATTTTCGTACAATCGGACGAATACGCATGCGCCTAAAATAAATAACCGCGGTTGGCTATTTTCATAAAATAGCGGAGGGTTTATGCGTACGTTATTTTGAGTGGTGAGGTTATGTTGCCGTATTTATAAACAAGTAATTTTATGTGTTGAGGTTAGGTTCGGAAACTTTAGCGTACGGTAAAATAGCGGCGTGCGATAACTCAAAATTGTCATTTACCGTAAAAATAGAATAGCGTATAACATTACGTGATTTTAGCGTTAACGGAAATTTAACGTAGTACTTGCGATAACTCTCTAATATCGGCAAGAAATTTTCCAAAAAATCCTCGTAATTTTCAGCGTTCCAATTTTGCGGTAATTTAAATAGTCCAATTAAGCGATTGTTTAGGATACCAGCCACCACATTCACACTAAATCTGTGTTGGAAACGAGAGCGTCGCCTTAAATGAGGATTTTCTCTTACCCATTCATGGAAATTACCATAATTTCTTCTTCTTCTTTTGAAGAAATCGCGGCCAACTTTTTATTCAAAAACACGCATATTAGGCCCACTACTTAAAAAAAAACATTTCAAGCGTTGATGTTAAGGTTTATGTTTGTTTTATTTGCAATTTTTACAGCAACAGTTATTTTTGTCATAATCTGTGTATCTTTAGAATAAAAATACTTTTTATAATTTTATCTTTAATCAAAATTAATTATTATAAAGAAATATGCGCCTGATGAGCACTGAAACATCTAGTACGACTCAAAACAAGAATTGAAGAGAACAGGGGTGCCTATTTTGCAGACACATGATTTCGGGAACACCCTTCACTTTCCTGTGGAGTAACTGATTTGCTCTGGGTATCAAAAGATTAAATGACGTTGTAAGTATTAGGGTTTGCTCTGAGAGTTGTTTAGTCTTGTACTTGCCAATTCAAGTATTTGACATCAAAATATTTTCAGCCCACCTGGATGGTGTCAAGGTTAGCATACTTGCCTTGTAAATCAGAGATCTCGGATTCGATTCCCAGTTTTAAGTCGGTGAGATTTTTAATGCGGAAATATATTTGAAAGTATGGCCTTTTTCGGACACGAGAGAAAACCGTATATTTCATGCGAATACGATATTCAGCACAATAAAGATCTCTTCCAAGAATAGAAATCCCCTGGGTTCAGCAAAAATTCTAGTCGGGTAGTGCCAATCAGCACAGTAGTCGAAGCGCGTTGAAATTTCTGTCACCTACAAGCCTAGATTTCGGCTAACAACTTTTTCTTTCTTTCTCTTTCGCCCCTCTTACACCTTCTACAGTGTCGAGGGGGCCGGGCACACCGAGCCACAGAGTGGTCCACCCATTCTCGTACAGACCAAGCAGGCCGCTGCTTAAGTTTAAATATATGTCAGTTTTTTACGTGAACTCCCACTCTGCCGTACTGACGGGTTTAATAACTAAATAAATAAAATACTTTTAATACTTCAAATACTAGAGGTAAACGATTACATACATACTTCAAATACTTTGAATCAAGTCACATAGTAACTAATATTTCAAAATTATTAAAGACGTAACTTGCAGCAGCTAAAACTAAAAGATACAGGGTGTAGACGAAAACAGGCTCGCTCCTTTTTTTCTTATTAGTTTTTGGAGTTGAAAAAGAAACTTGCAGAGTATTAAATATAGAGGAAAATGTGGTTTTCTGTACCACAAAACAATTTAGTTTCCGGCTTCACCTAATGTTAAGAAAAAGCAATTTGATTATGTATTTAAAGTTGGTTTTAGTTTTTGTCCTTTAAGTAATTTTGTATCGTGTATATGTAAAAACAAGCAAACCTAACTTTTTTATACAATATGTTAATTTTTTACTACTTCTTCGTTAAACAATTTCTTTTGGATAAACTAAACAGACGTAAATTTAAATTTGAATGATTCAGCTCAGAAAGCCATGGGTTATTAGGTGTATAAAGTAATACTTTTCTCCACGACCATTTGTGAATGTAATAATTCCGAAATCATTTTTAATAATAGAAAGTAAAAATTCTCACTCTTGAGATAGAATATTTATTCTGAAACACTTGCTTCTCATGTGTTTTGCATGCATTTTCATTTTATAACAAGTGACAGAATGCGAAATACATAGATTGCCATGGATTTCAAAACTGTCAGTGTCAGATGTAAATATAAATATTAATACAATGTAATATAATTGTTTCAATAAATAACTTGTTTTGTTCAGATTTAATTGTTTTTGATTCATACTTTCCGGTCATGGAGAAAATACAGTCTGTTACTCGGTTAGAATGAAAATTCGATCTACTCGTGGTTCCTCACGTTCGCTAACGCTCGCGTTCGGAATCTTCCACTCGTATCGAATTTTCATTCTAACCTTGTTACAGAATATATTCGTTGATTGAATTCCTTCAATCAACGATATATTATTAAACACCAAGAAAGTAATTTGGTTGCCTCTTTGTTAGGCGTTCTAATGTACTGTTAGCACAGACTATAAATTATAGGTATTCTTTGCTACATAATAATTAATTTCTAGTTTGTAAGACGATTTATCCATTTCACTAAAGATAACGATTTCTTAAAATTTGTTTGCAATATTTTGCGGCCCTTTGTTAAAGAAATTGTTGGGAACTATACATAAGTTCATTATAGAAAACTATTTTGGTTGCGTTAAGTAAATACAAATCTACCTACCAGTGTGTGGTAAACAAAAATCAACCGATAAAAGTAGAAATCAGGTTTCCCTTATATGCAGCAGTAGTATTAAACAACAAGCTGTACACACTGGAAGAAAGCCAAACTATCTCATTTGCATGGACCTCTAAATTGATATTCGTGTCCTTTTAATATGTGTCACTGACTCCTACAAAAATTATTAGAAAATATAAAATTATACAACAATAAACTTAACTTTTTATTTACATATTATATACTGAAAGCAAAACATTTATAATGTTTTTACAGAATCACCCTTTAAATTTCTTGTTGTTGCTCTTTTCGTATTTAATGTACCTACCTTAAAATTTATTTTACTATTTTACATTAGATTTAATAAACAAAATCAACATCTTTTTTCAGAATACATGGTATTATTTCTAAACCCCTTATCCGTGTTAGATAATATTTCATCTAAATGTTTTGATGGTATGATTAAAATGCTTATAATCTATAGTATAATACTTGCTATATCCTTCTGCCAACATTATTAGAGCATGATACATCCCCTGGGGATTTGCGTTAGGCCATACTTCTCTCTTATATCTACTGCTATTTCCAGGTCTTGGCCGTCTTCCAGGTTTGGTTTTTCTTGGGGGATTCTTAATTCTCGTAGGCCGTCCTGGTCTTACTAACATTGCCACCATGTTATCCATGCCAGTAATATTATCCATGTTGTTATTTTTTGCACTAATTGCTTGGACAATTAAACAAAGTAAATAACCACCAAATGCTACAAAAGCCAGAGTTGTAACAGACATTTGAAATATGGAATTTGCATCTTTCTTGTCTCCTCCCTTTTTCTTATAATCATCCGTTTCATAGCCCCCTCGATTGTACGGTTTTCGTTTAGACTGAAGAGCTAATGCTTCCGGATTGTCACCTTTTATTTTAAGTTTCGTAGATATAGTATCATCTTCATTTAGTTCATCTTCAAAGTGGAAGTCGTTTTTAAGTTTCAACAGTTTTTCTAAAGGTAATTCACTTAAAGTTTTCAGGTCTGCTATCGATGATATATCTTGCTGATATGATTTTTGCAACAGAATTGTTAAACAGATTAACGTAAACATGTTTCTCGTGCTGTGACATAAACGTTAATGCGAGTTCTTGCAGTAATTGTACGGTTTACGCGCTGTGATTTTATGATTACACCTCTTAAAACGGTTTAAAGTGTTATAAGGAAGCATTCTGGATGTCTTTGACGTCGCTACACATGGTAGGTCAACCGAATTTTCTGATCTAAAACGCCGGCAGTCTTGTTTCTGCTGGCGGTGACCAAAATGCGTGTATTGTATTGTTTAGTACTACTATTTTTTACAACTGTTGTATGTCTAAATGACGAAACGTCACCTGGTGTGATGGGTAAAATTAAAGCAGGTTTTGAACTAGCTGGGAAATTTTTAGGATTAGATCAAACTAATAGTTTAGCTCAGATGGTTAGTCAAACTTTTCATGGAAAATCTATGAAGAAAGCATCTAGCAGTCCTGGTAATGTAAACATATTTTCTGGATTCTTGAGATTACTAGGACTAGACACAAAAAAATTAAGTGCTATTGCTGTCAACGCCATTATTTTTGTTGCTCAACTTGTAAGTATTATTTTCTTTAATTTTAGAGCTTTATACTCGTATTTGTAACTATTTTATTGCATGCCAGATAGAATTATTAATGCGTGAATAAACATTTTTTCATTATATTAGTAAACCTTTGACTAGAGCTTCTATTAACTGACACTAATATAAAAGATTGTTAAGGTTTCGCTCGTTGTTTTTTAAATAATTCATTAAAATGCAATAGCTATATAAAAGATACTATCAAAAATAGTTTGTCATTTAATGATACATTTTAATTTGATTTTAGATAAGTTCTACTCTATCAAAGCCGACCTCTTCTCAAATAACAGAAGCACGAAAAGTAAAGGGAGGAACTCCATTTGAATGGGTACTGAGTAATTCGAATATTCTTACAATGATTGATGACGCTACAAATAAAGATTTGCCAAATAATATTGTAGAATATATAAAGGAAAGAGGTCTTGATGAAGATACTGACTGTATTCAACTTCTTATATGTAAAAGTGCGCCCTTAGTTTGGGGTATGCAAAGGTCATTAAATTCTACTTCTAAAGAAATGAAAGGACGGAAAGCGCTTTTCAACAATTTACCTACAATAGACGAATTTGCCAGGCACGGAGACTTGTGTGAGAAAAAACATCCATACTGCTTAATATATTATTAATAATACGAGTTTTTCTACATGTACCTACTATTTGAACAACAATTGTAAAATTTACAAGTTCTATTAAATAGTAAAAAATAATAAAGCTGTCGTATTTACCTAACAATGTAAATATTAACTATGTATCATTGTTTCTAAATCGTGACAAATATTGTGCCTGTCTTGTGATTTTCCAGACTTAAGATCACATAATATTTGCAATTTTTCTTTATCACCATATTTTGGACTTACTGGGCTGTCCCTAAAATAATACCTGAAATCCACATTATTAAACTAAATATCCTCATGTGTGTCACAAACTTTAAATAAACTTACGTATAAAATTTCTGAAATAATGCAGGATCTCGTACCATTCTATAAATCAATTTATGCCATTCTAGAGGTCTCAAATTGGGCATGGCATAACTTTCTCGAGCAGAATATAATTTAAACCAAGTGGGATTTTCTTCTGCTTCGATGTTAGCTGTTTCCATATCCATCGTCCAAGTTTCATGATCAATAATTTCCTAAATATTAGCTCTAAATTATTATAAAAGATTTAAAAAAAAGCAATTACTAACGAAAGTGCTATCCTTGTGTTCACCATCAACGTAATAAATGCGATAAGCTGGATTTTGCCCGCTATAAGGTGTAACAGATGGACCGACGTATGCTATACTTGTAGGTCTACCTAAATTATAAAATGTCATTTATTGATTGTAAATTTTACATATTACTAGTTTATAAATGTTAAAACTTACTATAATTATAAGCATCATAAAATACTTCGAACTCGTCCCCGTGCGTGTGACCGAAAAATTGGGCTTTTATTGTATTCTCGTATCTATTCACGATCTCATAATAATTCTGCGACCAGGTTTTTAAACAATCAGTTCCACCAGGCGGGATGTGACCTGAAATAAAAATATATATTTCTCAGTTAGGTGATTATATGTGTTGCAATATTTGACAGTCTAGTAAAGTTTAATTAAACTGACAATTATTTAGTATTGATTTCGTTTTAGTAAAACCGAATAATTGAATTTACGATCAAATTATTTTTAATATGGGACTGAAATTTCTCAGCAATAGACCAATCTATCTGGAAAGCCACCATAAGCCTTTTAAAATGCCCCAACGACACAAAACAAAAATTGCGGTTGATTATTGTTGAGTTTTTTCATCAAATAGTTATAAATAAAACCTTTACTTATTTTAAAATATTTTTAGTCTCACTCTGAAATAATAATTATCACATTTTATGGTGATTTCCCAAGGAGTTAAGGGTGTTAAAGCAAATCTAATTACTCTTTTTTACTATAACACGAAAGGTAATATTGTAATTAATCTAAAATTTGGCATTGTAAGACAAATAAGAGGTACGCTTTGAGCTCTGTAATAATTCATATAAGTTTCTCTTAATAGCCCCTAGCACTTGTACTTTTTATTAAATCTTTTTACGCCAGTTTTATGGCCAGGTTTAATTTTACGAAAATAAGTTCTACCTGTTTGAAACAGTAAAGTGTATTGATTTTCGTTAGTTCTTTTTAAAGATAATTAATTGTTTTTTATCACTAACTAATGTTATTAAACAATTTATCAAATGCAACAGTAATCTCGTTTATTTCTTTTAAATTTTTTCTCACGTTTGTTCTTTATAAAATATTCGTTATAGTGCACACATGCACTAATAGGTAAGATGCCCTCGGTGGGTAATACCATAGTCCCATCGAGCAAGGTAACAGCTAACAGCAATAATAAAATGGTAATTTTAGAACCCTTTGACCATTTTCGAAAGAATTTCAGGCTTAATTACGCACAAAGTAATAAAGGAGTGTTAAGTCAATCTTTCGAGACAAAATTAATGGTGTAAACCGAAATTTAAAATCGGCTTTTGGTTTCGAACTAGTAGTCAAGCGAAAACTGAATCGTTGCAAAATTCTTTTTTGGAGTTACTACTCATTTGTAAAGATAGGAACAAAAGGCAAAAACATTTTGTCATGTAGAATTTAGTGGTAAAATTAGAATTTTAATTTATTTATTAAATTATGCGTTTTTTTTATAGGAACCGTAGCTGCCTTTGATACCTTTAAATAAGTCGCTTTTCGATGTTTTCAAAAATATACCATCTATTTAAGCATTTATTTTAAATAACAAATTAAATATCAATCAATTTCCTAATAATTACAAATTGCCGCAGTTAAATACAAATATCACGGGAGACAACAAAAAAATAAAGATACTATTTGTCAGATTCAACAGTATTCGTCTGGTTGTCTTATTTAAAAGTAAGTGTAAAGTATACCTGTTTTATAGTTATGTTTGTCTGACAAAAATTTTAAAAATATGACATGTTACGTGTTACATTGAAGGCCAAAATAGTCCATGTTGCAACAAAATTATAAAATTATTATCCACCAACGTTCAAAATACATCACCCAATAAAACATAAACGACGTTAGAGAAACTTTAGAAACTTGATAAAACCAGATAAAGGCGTTCTCAAACTCTAGAAAGTCACGAGCAAAAAAATATAAAATAATTATTAGTGGTTCACGTTCATAATATAATTCTCAAACAGTGCGACTTTTTTACAGAATAACTTAAAAACCATAATATATGCCATCCAAAATTAGAAGAAAAAGATTTGTACAGTTTCAAAGATATTTTTAGCTTGTGGAGTTTGGCGGTGTATGCACCATACACACTGCATAATTTAATATTTATTAACATTCTTTCAAGTTACTTTTATCTATTTGTTTTCCACGGTTGTCTACAAACTAATTTATCTATGCAAAACGACGACAAATCTTTGGATTTTAGTTTTTTTTTTTAATTTCCAGCGATTAATGTATTATTTCCACTGAAAATGCGAACTGACTTTCTGTCTAATAATTAACACAGTTAAGACAACTGAAACAGTATTTTTTATTCAGGCTATAATTATCACATCACCCAGGTTAGAAATATTTTGCGGTGGAATCTGTTTTGCGTTTTTATAAGTTCTAGATTTTTATTCAGTAGTAAATAAGCAGATAATTATATTTTTAATACTTACGTACCAATAATATGCACTTTTTCTCCATTATCTTCCGCTTCCTGTAACTGATGAATAAGCCATTTTAATTCTTTTGCAGGATCCGTACTGTTCACTAAAAGCCACCTAGAAAAGATTTTATCTAAATATTAGTTTAAGTTACATTTACATTTGCATTAACTTACCAGCTTAAACTATGACAATAATTCATATTTAAGGAAATAAGTCGAAGTCCTGGACGAATAAGAACAGAATAAAACCCACCGTGCAGAATTGTATTTTCTTCTGATTCTGGCAGCCATGACTTCCATTGTTTGTTTGCTTCTTCGTACAGCCATGAAATAGAATGATTTTCATTTTGATTCCATGGAGGTGGGAAGCTAAACGTTAGAGTAAGTTAGCACTGCTTTTAAGTCAATTTTATATTTTAAAATTTGTCTGAACACTCTTACTTTAAAAGACAATTCCGTACAAACTTCCAACTTCTTAAGAAGCGGTACATACTGCTTAGTAATAAAATTTTAGCATTCTATTCATCAGAAACAGTGGTTAGTACTCTGATCAAATAATTAAATTTTCAATTACGTTTAATTAGTAATTGTGCATCTCTTTTCTACACATTAAAATACGAAATTACAAAGTTACATATACAGTGTGTCCTAAATTCGACGTGCATGTATGGGCAACTTTGTTATTTGTACAGCTACGGTAAAACTAATTCTATGGTGGAAATAGAACTGGGCGATCTTCTTTTGTTTTCGAGTTATTGCGCTAAATTGAAAATTACTCCAATTCTTCTAAGTCCTACAACTCCTTTATTTATAGAAATATCTGAATATGGTATAGAGGTTATTTATAGATATTTTTACGTAGATGCCAGTGGCGTACCTAGATTTTTTCCATTTGCTATGGTCAGTCACAGCATAAACTTGTGTTTTTTTAAATAGGAATCATTGTTGGTGTCGACCTCATTTAAAAGACCATTTTAAGAGATTTTCTAATATATATGGTTTGTTATACTTAGTGTTTGAAATAAGGGCATTATCGGCCATTTATTCCTAACTTAACATTAATTATAACAAAATAAACAGTTAGACATCAAATTTATAGAGTATTATAAATCTTAGCGGCATTCAAATGTTTATTACAAATGTCAGGTTTTACGGCTAACTGTGTTTTGTTTAGCAAATCAGTAATTTAAAAAAAAACTATATAGGTATATTCGAAAAGCTCTTAAAATGGTCTTTTAAATGAGGGCAACGCCGACTATGATTCCTATTTAAAAAAACACAAGTTTATGCTGTAACTGAAACACCATATCAAATAACTCAAAAACAAAAGAAGATCGCCCAGTTCTGTTTCCACCATAGAATTAGTCCCAAAAAGTTGGCCCAATAACGTGCAATCGGTTATGCCATAGCTGTACAAATAACAAAGTTACCCATACATGCACGTCGAATTTAGGACACACTGTACATATTATTTTATTTACCGCAAAACGTAAAACTTTAATTAGAAGCAACCCTTCTGCGATTTTGTTTATTATTTATATACTACCGTAAATTTCTAACCTTTGATAACTTACTTGCCAGCTGGTATTCCTTCGTGGTTACCAAGTGCTGGAAATATGGGAGTATTTGGAAAGGCATCCTTCATTTGATGTACGCATTCTTTCAAAATATCTAAACTTCCATTTTTTGTTTGGTTCCAGATATCGTGAGGGGGTAAATCTCCAGTCCAAATAATGTAATCGATATCCTGAAATAGGTAATACTCGTATTAAATATTACTTTGTGTCTTTAGAAGGATTTCGTCCAATTAATAAATAAACAAACAAACATCAATATCATAATACTTTATAATTTCTATAATTTAAAGATAAAGTTTTTCCAGTTCATCATGACACAAAGTGATGTCTTAGGGGCTATATAAAAAAAAATGGAACTGCTTTGCCTGTGTACTTCAATCTGTAAAGCATTGATGGGTAAAAAAATAAAGGTTTATTACTAAAGGCCGGTATTTTAATTCATACGTAAGTGACAGCTCAGCCTAAGTTAAAGCTTAAACCAAAGCTCGCACATTTCAGTACTCAGCATTCGGTTAAGCTATGGCTTAAGCATACGTAATTTTAAGCGATAAGATAAAGATGACTTAGGTAGTAACAGAATATGTAAAATCAGGCATTAACGAAAGCTCAGCCTAAGTTAAAGCTTAAGCTAAAGCTCGCACGTTTCAATACTCAGCATTCGGTTAAGCTATGGCTTAAGCATGCGTAATTTTAAGCGATAAGATAAAGGTGACTTAGGTAGTGACAGAATATGTAAAATCAGGCATTAACGAAAGCTCAGCCTAAGTTAAAGCTTAAGCCAAAGCTCGCACGTTTCAGTACTCAGCATTCGGTTAAGCTATGGCTTAAGCATGCGTAATTTTAAGCGATAAGATAAAGGTGACTTAGGTAGTGGCAGAATATGCGGAATCAGGCATTAACAAAAAAAAAGAAACATGGCAAACGGATATTGGTGTTTATATCCATTCAGTGATGAAATTAAACCAAGAGTGTACAGAAAAAGACAGGATAATTTTCTTACTTGAAGTGAAAATTAATAACCAAACATTTCGATCATCAAAACACTTAACAGATATTCTTTTTCGGTTCTTTAAGGGTGGTACTGCAACAAAAGCAAGATAGTAGTAACTTTACTTTTGGTGTATTATTTTTAAGAAATGTTAACAAACACATTTTAGGAATTATGCTTTACTCTAGGGTTTTGGGCAAGTGATAGCATGCTACTATGTATTGGTGATTTTTTTGGAATCCATAAATCATTAGTAAGAAAATACATACATCCGGAAGGTTCTACAATCAATTGCATAATTACGGCCCTGATATATGCATTTTCGTTACCTAAATATTTAAATTATAGTTTAAGCTTCTTCTTCTTCCTCCTTTATTTAGGCAAAGACTGTTTTTTCATTAACCTTAGCCTTATTCATGTTTGGTCAGGGTGTTTCCACCGATGTTGAGATCCAACTCTGTTTCCATTGTTTCGGTGGTCGTCCAACTCTTCTTTTGCCATGGGGAACGTTGTCTCTAGCTATTTTTGGTAATCGATCAGGGTCCATTCTATTCACATGAGCGTTCCGTTCATTCCTTCCACTTTTTATACATTTTCGCATGTTCTGTATGTTGCATCATTGGCGTATTTCACGACTTGGAACTCTATCTCTTAATGTTTTTCCACCTATTGTTTTTAATGTTCTCATTTCTGTTGTTTCTAATTGTTATCTTTCTAGTGGTGTCGGTTCGAGTTTCCGCTGCATATTAAAGTACAGGCCTCACGGCACTTTATATATTTTTGTTTTGTTTTCTATGGAAATGTACTTATTTCTCCATATGACGTCCCTTAAACACCCTGATATTACAGCTCCTTTATTTGTTTGGTATTTTACTTCTTTATGTATGTCTCGTGTGCTTGATATGTTTACGTCTATGAATCTGAATTTTATGACTTGCTGTATGATGGTTCCTTCTATCTCTAATATACATCGTAAGGGTTCTCGAGAGATTGTTAGACATTTGGTTTTTCTTTAGAGACTTCCATGTTTAAAGTTCTCGATATCGTTACGAGTTGGTGTAACATTCGTTGTAGATCATCTATCATCTTCATTATTAGCAATTAAAATGACGTCATTGGCGTAACATATTATTTTGATTTGTTTTTCTCCCACTGTATATCCTTTTTTATTTTTTACTGTATCTATGACCTTATCCATTATTACATTGAATAACAGAGGGCTTAGACTGCTTAGAGAATCTCCTTGCCGTACACCTACGTTCACAGGTATCTCGTTTGTTTTAAGGTCGTTTGTTTTTATACATGTTTTGGTGTTGCTGTATACCTGTGTCATGAATCAGGTTTATTAATTTTTGTGAGACATGTTTTTCTGATAATGCTTCTAGCACATCATTTAGTCTGATGCAGTCGAAAGCCTTTGAAAAATCGATGAAACACATCAAAACTGGGGTATCAAATTCTATTGCTTTTTCGCACAACTGTCAAATAACAAATAAGCAGCAGTTGTAGATCTATTTGTTCGGAACCCCATTTGCTCTTCATTGTTTGTGATGTATTTATTGAGCTTGTAGAGTATTACTTTCGTTATTAATTTTAAAACTGAGCTGGGAAGTGTGGTGCCTCTGTAGTTAGTAGGGTCATATTTACTGCCTTTTTTGTGAATTGGTACTGTGAGACTGGTCTTCATTTTATTTGGTATTTTCTGTTCCTTAATCATAATTTTCGTGAGTGTTAGTAATTCATCAGTTAGTTTCACCACCAAATTTTAATAGTTCATTTGCTATTCCATCGTTCCCTGGTGCTTTTCTTCCCCGTAGTCCTTTGATTGCCTTTAGGATTTCTTCCTTTTCCACTGTGACGTCATTTCCGTTATTTTCCTTGGGATTTGTGTCATATTATCGTTATTATTATTGTAAAATAAGTAAAATATTGAGTCCATTGGTCCACTGTTATTCTATTTCTGATGTGATTCTCGTTTACTTCATTTTTCCTGTTTCGTATCAGTTTTCAGATTTTTGTTCGTGTTCCTGTTAGATCTCGTTCCATTTCGCTTATGAATTGTTCCCAGTATTCTTCTTTTATTCTACGTATTCTGTCATTTGCTCTGTTTCTGATTTGTTTGTAAGCTTTCTTCTTTTCTGTGCTTAGCTGTTTTATTTCCTCTGCGAATCACGGCGTTTTAGTCTTCCTGTGAATGCCAATTGTTCTCGTTCTGCATGCTTCTAATGCTGCTTTAGTTATATTAGTTTCCATTTTTTCCCAAGCTGTTTCCGCATCGTCTTCGTCATCTATTTCATTTTGGTCAATTTTATGTCTCAGCCTTTGTCTATACAGTTCTCTAGTACTCTCGTTTTTTAAGGTTTCTATGTTAAGTTTTTCTGTCTTATATTGATGATTGGGTGTTTTATTTCTGAGATTCGTTATCATTAATTTGAATAGAACTAGACTGTGGTCACTACCAACGTTTGCGGAGGTTAGTGTTCTTACATCCAAGATGTGTTTTGGGTGTACAGATCGATTTATAATAATATAGTTCAGCACTGAAGTTTGTCTTCTGCTGTTTTGCCATGTTACTTTATATTTTTCATTGTGCCCGAAGAAAGTGTTGTTAATTCGCAGGTTGTTCTGGCAGCAGAAGTCAAGAAGTAGATCACCGTTATCGTTTTCTGTTACTTCATTGAACCGTTGTTTTATTCCGTCAATTATGCTATTACCTATTCGGGCATTAAGATTACCCATAGTTTAAGCGTTTTATTAAATAAATTTGTAAGGATTAACCCCTTTGACGAAATACTTTTTAAATTCCTGCGAACGTGATAGTTTTCTTCATAATTCGTTTATTAAAAGTATTAAACTAAATGAAAATATTGAAATACGTTTTTTGGCTTATCATTTGAATTATTCTAGCTAAGTCCAAAGGGTTGAATAAAGAAAATTCAGCAAGAAAGTAACAAACAGAGAAATTAAAGGCTTATACCGGGAAAACAAAAGTAGACCCAGAAATGAAATATACCAAGAAATAGAAAAACAGACAAGAGATATGTTTAAGAAAGTTAAATTTGTAATTCGTAATTTCACACCAAATTATACTTTCATAAAAACAGACGAAGGAATATCATTGATACAAGAGGGTAATATAATTAATATGCAATAAAGAACCACCCCACAAATTTTCATTTTTGCAGATTTCGATACAATTCGCTTAAATAGGCTGCATTTTACATATTACAATAAAGAACCGGTCCCCATCTCAACATTTTGGTCTTGAAAATATAGTGTAAACTATCCCACAGAATGCTTATCTTATAAAACAACATAAACTTTGGGAGGCTTTTTCTCAAAGGATGTTTATGTGGCATGGTTCCTTATTGCATATTTAGGTCATATTAGAAAGATGGAGATCATACTGTAAAAAACTTATGGTTAACGAAGAAAACCCCAATAATGCATAGATATGCAAGTAGCAGAACAAGAGCCTAGTATGTATAATGAAAGGTTAAGTGGCATTTGATTTAAGAAAACAAATACTATTCAAATCTCCTGGACTAACAATATCACCATAGAACTGATTCTAGCCAAGGGTCAAATTGGAATTGATTTTCTGTAAAGTAAGTAATATATTGTAATGTTATATATTTCATAAATTTATTTTTAACTAGGATGGAATTTTAAAATGTCATGAGTTATAAAATAATTAAGTTTTACACAGATTTAAAATGCAATTAAAAAGAAATGCAAATAAATAATAAGTTAGGTAACTAGGATTATTTAAATTGAATTATGTACATTAATTATAACATGTTAAAAATGTAATATTAAGTTAGCTAGAAGGATCTGGTTTAATAATAAAATAATAAAACATTGTATTTGAAAATATTTAAACAAGTTCATGTTGAAAATCAAGTAAACGAATGTGGATAAAATTAACCAGGACAACGAGAATTTTAGAAAATAATAATAACAGATGAAAAATTCTGAAAAACAGTTTTTTTATATTTTGTGTAAGAAAAGCTTTGAAAATAAAGTAATTGAAAGCAAGATTTGTAAACAATATTAATTATCTATATAAAAGTCATATAGACTATAGAAGAGCCTGTTAATGGTTTAAATATAAAAATAATTATCATAATTAAAAATTAAGTGATTGAAATATTTGGATAGTGGAATTTATAATGAAGATTGGAAGCTTAATTGAAGAATTTGGAGTGTATTTAATTGGACTGGAAGGAGTCTGAAGGTTTATTCTGAGTTAGAAAGTGGGAACATTAAATAAGAAATCAATAAACGTGAGCGATTTTTAGTTATAATTAATTTAGATCCTATTTAGCTAGGGCATATTAGGGAATTTATGTGTGTTTAATCCACAACCAACATGTTGTTAATAAATCTGTAAAACACGTTTTGGCTTGACATTATTAATACAAGTAACTGAATGAATTAGGAATGTAAATAAACACCAAATTAAGAACCTCATCAACGCCTAAGAGATATTGAGTTAGTCGGAGCTTAAATGTAAAAAAAGTAATAAAGATTCTGTCAGGGTAAGTAAATTTTAAAATTGGAATTAACTTATAAAGATAATTCAGAAGAAACCCGCCATAGCAATATCAATACGTACAGAATACCTGAGGACAGGTCAACTTCAGTGTACATACCTATACATAAGAAAGGACCTGAGAATGTGTGTGACAACTATCGTACAATTGCTTTGATACGACATTCTAGCAAAATAATGCTGCGTATAATAAGTCGACAGACTTAAACCGTACGTTTTATCAAGAATCCCAGAAGAACAAGTGGACTTTGTAGAAGTGCGAGGAACACGCGAATAAATTCTGAATATAAAACAAATTATTGAAAAGTCAAGAGAATATAATGTCACCACATACATACATATGCTTCTTCGATTATTGATTATTTTTACATTTGATAATTGACTTGATTACTGGTAGCAATAAAATCATTAAGCACTGTGCTTATTTTGCTTAAACGCCTTTGATGTAGGTACATAGGTACATACTTTTGAACAACGATATACAGTCCAACTTACTTACGACAAACTTCCGTATAACAATCTTCTATATTACACATTATCGAATTTTTTTAGAAAATCTTCACCCTGAACTCATTTTTAACGAATTTTCTACCCGGCATAATAGGCCAATCGGCAAGGGGTTTATAGTGGAAATAAATGGTGGCAAGCTGGAATTAATTTCATTCTCTTTATTGGGACCTTCGAAAAGACATATTAATTTTGCACGGTCTAGCGACCCCGGATTTTACCGCCATATTGAAAAAACCACGTGAAAAAAGACATTTTTATTGATTTTCGTGAATATCTCGGTTTGGATTAACTTTAGGGCAAAATATCTAGTTATTGAAAATAGAGTCAATAAAATTGTCTACCTATAAAAAAATCTCTCTTTTCTATTAATTCATTGGTTACAGAGTTACAGATATTCAAAGCACGCAGCATATATTATATTATATGTATTTTTAATCTGATATCTTCTGTTATAATTTCTGCTGCTGCTTTTACTATACTTCAGCGTTCCTCCTTCTCATCTTTTTTTTGTTCCGAATACCATGCTTTTGTTAGGATTTTTTGGCCTATATCGCGGAAACAAACTATTGGCGTTTTCTTTGGAATTGTAGTAATTTATTGTTTTTCTCAGGTATAAACACACAGTGCAAGCTCAATATGAATATACCTAATTCAGTTAGATAACTTAAAAACATGTATTAATAGCGTTTTAGGACACACAGAATATTAAATAATGAAATAAATAGAGAATGGCACATATATATGCTGCGCGCTTTCAATATCTGTAACTCAGTAACCCATCAATTAACAAAAAAAGGAGTGTGAAATATTTCTTGTAGACAATTTTATCTAATTTATTTTCGATAACTTGATATTTTGCTCTAAAGTTGATCTAAACCGAGATATTCACGAAAATCAATAAAAATGTCTTTTTTCACGTGGTTTTTTCAATATGGTGGCAAAATCCGGGGTCGCCAGACCGTGCAAAATTAGTATGCCCTTTTGAAGGTCCAAATTAAGAGAATAAAATATATTCCAGCTTGCCGCCATTTATTTTCAGGGACCTATAACTGTATCGAAGTACAGTAAAATTTGTTTTTTTTATTAAGCAATCGTTGAAAATGGCCAAAACGAAGTCGCAATTCTCTTCAGTATTGCTCAGATGTTACAGTTAATCAAAACATTGATTAAGACGAAAAGGAAAATGACGTTTCGGTATAACGGACAATTTATAATAACGATAAATGTGATTAAACAAAGTGCAGAGTGTAATTCAACTATAAAATATTTAATGTATGTTCATATGAAGTAATCGATTAAAGCTGTTTTAAAACATTTCTCTGCCTATTGCTTAAATAAGTAAAAGAAGATTATGCATCATTATTAAATAAACCTAATTTTCAGGATAATATAGAACGGTAAAATTTAAACAGAGCTATCGTATATTAGAAAAAAGCAATTTATGAAGACACTAGAAATCTTTGATACCAAAATTACTACAGGGCCATAAAAATATAATACTGAAACGATTTTGAACTGAAATAATTGATTAGAAAAGTTAATATTCCTTAATTATGTTTCTCAATACGTCAACCCTTATCGACGACTCCAAAATTTCGTCAACAATCACTTTTTTAAGGCCATTTAGTTTTGCAGTTTCTCTTGTTTACCTTCTTCTTGAAGTAACCCCAGAGGAATTAATCCAAAGGAGCGGCATCAGGGTTGTTTGGTAGCCATTCTTCTGGTGTAATAAAACTGAAGTTTTGTTCCTTAAGAATGTTAGTGTTCTCTGGGCTTGATGGCTGTTTGAATATAATTTTGGCGCATCTTTCTTAATAAATGGTTTTAAAACGCTATTAATGTAGCATTCAGCATTGATCTTTAAGCCAGGCTTTACAAATCGTGGTTTTGTGCATTCTCTGGCAAATATTCCCAATCATACATATTCATGATTGATTTTGGGTGACTTTGAGTAGTGAATGTCTCACATTCGGACCTCGATTGAAATCGAGAAATGTATTGGAGTATTGGTAACGGTTTTTACGCTTACTGTTTATTAAATAGAAGAGAGCTTCAGCACTTGTTATTATTTTCGTCCACTCATCGCCTTTTAACCGTATGTACAAAGGCCACGATCGTTTAGCACGTTTAGCAATCGTAGATGCACTTAAAAGTTGTGCCTTTGGCTTTTTGTTTTTTTTGTAGCATATGTTTAATATAATAATTTATTACCTGAGTAGTTGTTTTTAATTTCTGTGCCATAGCTCTTTGGGTAACCGGATTAGGGTTTTCAACCATTTTCTGAAACGTACGTAATTGTTGTTTATTAAACATCGACTTCCGTCCTGAATTTTTTCGCCCATCTGGTTTCTTCATAGATTTTTCAATTTTCTTCATAGTTCTTGAAATTGCCACTTTTCTTATGCTTTCCCAGCTTCTTTCAGTTACAATGATTACGCAATTGTCACTTAACCGCAGGACGCTCTCATCATAAACTTTCGAACCGCGTACCTATGACTTGATTATTTTCTAATATTTAAAATAAATAAAAATTATTATTAAAATCGTTTCATCATAATTTTTATGACTCTGTAATTTCTATAATTAGAGAAAATTGTTTGAGGAATTTGTATAATATCTTCGTGGTACTTCGACTGTAATTATTTACAGTTTACAGAAATGCTAGGAATGTTGCAATTTGTTCGACAAATGGCAGTATATTAAAGACTTGCTGTCAAATGCAAGATGGTTATTCTGAGCATTATCTTGAATCAGACCCCCTTAATCGCCCTTAAAAGCTTTTCATATCTGAATGAACAACAGTAATAACTTAAGAAGTCTTGTAAATTTACGACACATGTATAGCAAGAATTTTATATTTTTTAAGCTTTTAAAATTTCGTAATATATCCTTATAGGAGATGACAACCTATATATCATTAAAAACTATTCTGGCATTACCTACAATTACAAGTCTATATTATTTAAATTTAATTCCGTAACTCAAAAGCGCTAATTATTTCTTTGTGACAACAAAATAAATCCTGTGCCAAATTGTAGCTCTTTGGATCGCTTGTCGTTTACGAGATGCAGTTCGAATATGTAAGAACAATCAAATTAATTCATTCCCGCTCTAATATACGCATGTTAACATCTTTACGTAGCAACTTTAAAATGATTTTTCCGAGTTTTTTTTTTTTAACGTAAAACTTAAATTACTGTATAGGAAGAAAAAACTTACGGGATGTTGTTTTGCAATATTTTGCAACATATTTTCTATTAATATCTTTGGTACATCACAATTGTCATAGGCTCCCCATCTGAAACAAGACGTATATCTATATTATCTATGGTAACTAATTTAATCAATAATTTATCATATCTAAATTTTTACAATTATCGATTGCCGAATAATTGTATAAACGTACAAATTAATGGAAATAATTTATATAAATCTGTAAAATCCAGAAAATAGCTTATACGAAAGTAATCACGGAATGCAGAATTTATAGTTACGTAATCTAACAAACAATTGATGTATTTTCAAGCATGACTCTCCTGTAAATAAATTAGTTGTTTAAATTACTTTACGTTCAATTTCTATTGGAATTTTTATTTGTAGTTTAAAAATTAGAATTGATGTTATTTTTAAGGTGATCTGTATTTAAGTAAGACAACACCTATTTTTCAAGATTGCCTTCGCAGTCTATTCATTTATGGTAAAACGAAATAAGGAAATTAAAAATTAAATATTATCAGATACTTAATTAAATGGTGATATGTGAAACAACGTATTGGATGTTCAGTTCAAAATGTAGCGACTTTTAAATGTAACTTGTTTCTTTTTGTTTTAACCGTTTTTTTTAACTATGTGCCTACTGAAATTTAGTTACGAAAAGTGACAGTATTAAAGCTTACATAACTAACATAAAATATATCAGTAACACAGCAACTAAGTTTACAAGTTTTGCCTTGCTTACTAGTTGGCACTTTAAAATTGAACAATTGATATTTTGAATGTTTGTTACAATTGTCATAGCCAAGATTCAATAAACTTTCCATATTAAAACAAAATTGCG
This sequence comes from Melanotus villosus, assembly GCA_963082815.1. Classification (NCBI taxonomy): domain Eukaryota; kingdom Metazoa; phylum Arthropoda; class Insecta; order Coleoptera; family Elateridae; genus Melanotus; species Melanotus villosus. The sequence continues at coordinate 48,931,239 of OY720421.1, read as the reverse complement.
ATGCTATTAGCTTTTCATTTCAAAGACCATTCTGAATCATAAAAAAAAAATTTTAAATTATTGTCGGCATTGAAAAAAACTAACAGAAGATATTTTTATGACACATCAATATTTCGATATGATAATAAAAAATATATTTAGTATAATAAATGAACTCATGGTGCTCTTCACTGTAGAGCTTGATAAGTTAGGATTTTTTATATGAGCCTACTGCATTTTAAAAGATAACAAAGGAGCCACATAAAAATGCTAACCATATTCAAACAAAATAAATGTTTAAATAACAGTTACGTAACAAATAGTGTATTACATAGTTTTGTAAATATGCAATATGTTGATATATCATGGACAGCTGATTTATTATTCAATGCTAAATTACAAATATTTTCATTTTGTAACTATAACAACCAAAGAAAATTTTTCTTGTACTTGTTAAAGTGTATAACTTTCAAATTTAAAGAAAATAATGCCCTTTCTTAAAATTTTGGTTTACAGACGAATATAGAAATGTAATGGATAAATTTTAAAATAAAAATTAGAGTCAATTCAAGCCTCTTTTAAATCCAATGCCCTTTTCTAAGTCCGTTAATGAATAAAAATTAGTTATTATGAAATAAAGTATTTCACCTACTTTGTTGTAAAGCCTTATGATTATGAATAAACGCATATTTTGATAAGCTTGCAGTAGTCATAAAAATATGATATACAATTCTGACACGATTAAGCTGCCATACTAGAGTAATAAGTGAGCAGATACACTTAGCTGAAAAAAATGTTAGTGATAAAGACTGTGCCGTTTATCTCAAATCGGTATTAAATTGAGCTTGTCACTGAAAAATTGTTCATACTTATAAAAAACCAGTTATTAAACCTTTAGATCAACTTTTTATTTTATGTCGAGAATAACCTAGTTTTCAGAAATTATTTTTTTAAATTCTCTCTTTTGGGGAAATATGTACCTACATTCAACTTTCTTTCCTTTTAATCTCTTTTCGGAATAACAAAAACAAATTTATAAGAAAATAGGCAGATGTTAAAGTTAATGTTTTAGCCCTTGTAAAATTAATTGTATGTAGCAATCCAAATAGTTTATTAACAACTTACTTTCCAGCTGGTAGTATTACCCCATTGTCTTTGGGTAAACTACTGTATGATCTACAGCAAAGAGGATCATTACAATTCGAAATACTTCCTTCTTCATATTCTGGGTCAAAATGTGTATCAGATATATGTAGTACCTTTAAAGTCGGTTTACCAGGCTAAAAAGACATTATTACTTCCACTATAAGTCGATGTGAATTATAAGTATAATTACTTCCGGTAGTGCTTCTTCTTTAAGTTGAGGCTTTTTATCTCCCGGAAGTTCAATTTCCCATTCATGTAAAGGATTTTTTACTTCTTCACAAGTTTCTCCCAGACACATCCTACAGATTTCGGGCGGACCTAATATGCATTAATTTAAAAAATATGTCTGTTTATAATTATTGTCAGTAAATATTACTGGGTTACGCGTTAAATATACATAGGAAAATAGGCAAATACTAACATGCTTATTTGTTTAATACTTAGCATTTGAATGCAACTGGTAGTTTTCGTTTTGCATAATCACTGTCTTACTCTCCTTGGCCAAGTTTCTAGGGATTTTGGCAAGGTTGAGTAGTAAAAACCGCATGTCGTATTTTAATGCTTAATGCGTCCAACTTAAACCTGTTTTTGTTAATAGTTAGAGGGTCCAGAGGATCAAATTTTAACCTTGATTTAATTTAGTATTTCATACTAATAATACTGCTGTTACTTAATCTAGTTATCACACTAACTTACCTATTTTCGTGATATTCAAAACAGGCAATAAATCTGGACCGAATACATCAAAAACTCCTGAACAAATAAGTTCTGTCTGAATTTTAAAGCCTACACATAGAGATACAAATTTCTGTTTGATTAACTCGAAAGGTTCTCCGTTTCTTACGTTTCCCTGAAGAAGACCCACTCCTAAAAAATAGGGATTACTTTTTGTTTACTTCTTGCAGTAAATTTTTACCTAATGTGCAAACAGAACATGGTATCCTACTACGAACAGAATCTCCTAACTGCGAAGCTACGTTATTTATTTTCGATTTTTCATCTGCATCTAATATTTGCAATGGATCCTCATTTTCTTTTGCCTGCAGAGTTAAAATTTTATAAAGTCAGTTTCAGTTATTTCTTAAAGTTAAATAACCTAACTGAATTATTAAAAATATTTAAAACCGTAATTTGTTCCACAGTCCATTGTCCATAGTCCAAAAATTCGTTAAAATTTTTATAGTTCGTAGAAACATCAAATTTGTAGATAATAACGATCAACAATACATAAATAATAAATCATTTCCTGTTTCACTTAATAATAATTACTTACTTGCCGGGTGGAACTTGGAGGTAATTTATGCTCTTTTATTTCATTCTTTAAAAGTGGATCTCTATTAGGTAGAGTTTCAAAGTTCCAATCATCATTAAACTCTATGACGTCAATCGCAACTGGATTACAATCTTAAATTTATTCAAAAGTAATCCTTCACTTTAACAATTTATTATTTATTTTTACTACTTACCTATTATATAAAATAATCCGGAATTTACGAAAACTATTATTATAATCCATAAACAATTTCGTGTATACAGTTTCTAGAAAGCAAAAGTAAAACGATAATTATAAATTCGGGCAGTGTGTTAGAATACGCCTTTAAAAAACTGCTCACCATTTTAAGTTATTACCCGCTTGTAAACACTTCGAAGAATCTTACTTAACTAAAGGTATGTTTTTCGTGTAGATACGCTTAAATAACAACTAAAAGCAATCAGCGATTAATAATTGTTGGTATATCATTCAAGGCTAGCAGGTAAGCACAAACTACACACATAGAGGTTCGACACGGTTTAAAATAACAAACATTAAAACAGGAAATTTCGTAACAACCTTTAGGATGAGCCACAAACACACTAGCTGGAATTTTTTATAATAACGTATCTTTAATTTACTAAATAGTTAAAAAACTAAAGAATGCTAATTTTCAATATAACAATTTTTTTAGTGCCTTATAATCATTTTTAATAAATGGTATGGGTATAATTATTTTAAATTACGTATTTTGCGCAAATGACAATATATCGATGAACTTACTGTTTACTGGTGTTTTTCTGATAAACAATTTCCAACCTGGAGCGCTTCTTTTAAATGTGCGGGAGTCGTTAACGAATTTTCATAAACAAGCTGGTATTTTCTGATTTTTATAATTATTGGTGTTTCCATTCTGTTTTAATAGAATTTTATTCTAAATTGCACATTGATCTACCTCTAATATACCCTAATTGTCTATTATCTCATATACAACGTGATTCATAAATTAATATCAGTATCTACTGCGGAAAACTTTTAATTTCGAATAATTAGTTGTGTTGTTTGTTAAACTTATCATTTCGTATTAGTAAAAAAAAATTACAGAACGTAGTAATTAAGTAGTGATAATCGATATGTATTTTCCAAAAGAACCCTTATTGTTGGAAAAAGTTATCGTATACGTTAAAACGTTACAGGCGAATTTAATAATGAATGAATGAACTAATTAAAACTGAAAATTATGACAGCCAAAAGTTTAAAATTACAACATTTTCGTTAATAAATTAACTAGAAGAGCTGAAATGGGCATAAACTGGAAGAAGAATGACAAGTCAAAATTAATTAGAAGTTGAAGTTATTAATATTTTACCCACTACTTTACTCATTAACTGTAAAAAAACTTTAAAATGTGAAACACCCTGTTAAAATAAAAAAACGCCGAAAACTATTTAGTTAAAAGATTTAAAACAAAACATAACCCTTCAGTTAATAGTACATTTCCTCTGTTCCAGCGTTAGTATAACCAAAGAATATATATGTATATTCTTTGGTATTAGTCAAATCGGAAGTTCCCAACAAGTTTCTCAGCCGATACCCGAGTTTATATGTATTTTTTCTATCGTTTTTATTATATTATCTTAAAAAATGAAATTATCGCATATCAGCGAGGAACGCTTTTTAAACAGTTAGAAACATACATTTAAGCTAATAAGTATTACCAGCAAATATTTTTGCATAAAAATTTGTTTGAATACCGCTGACAAGAATATGGTTAGTAAAGGAAAAGGCATTAGTGAGATATTAGTAGATTAGTAGTTGTAGCTCAGAAATACAAAAGCAGGATTTATTTATGATTGACAGGCGCATATTTATTTACAAACAGTTTTGTGCTGAAATATAGCTACATCGCCTTCCAGAAGAGCCCGTACTGAATATGAAGTATGAAACGTAGTGTAGGCAGTGGCTGGCGGTTGAAGAACTGGATGAAATTTATCATGTGGTTGAGGTTTTTGAGCTAAATCTATTTCCACATAATCATGTTCTCTTTTCTTACGGCTATTGAATCCCACAATCTTATTTGGACAGAAATGGCAATCTTCAACAAGATTCCGTTGTGAATGGTAAAGAAGATCGATGTCCAGTTAACCAATCTCTCAAATAACTCGCACAAGTCGAATATATTACATTCACAACACACGTTTTGTCTCGATATTTGACGATAATGCCCAAACACAGTTCATAAGCCTACAAAAATTTGGAGTTCTGGGTATTAAACATAATTTTCTCATTTGATAGATGTTGATGTCATGGGAAAAGATAATATTTCATCATGTTTATGGCACTGACTTCTCGTTTTAAGAATTTTTATCACATTAAGAATGGTTTCTAAGCCTGTTAGTTATACCGCATTTTGCAATAATGGGTATTAACTCCCAAGAATTTGTACTCGTAAATAGAAAAGGAACTACAAATAACCTTCTTTAGGCAATGTTAATATAACTAAGTGACAAGTTATTCAATGTTGATGTCTAAATATTGACAAATTATAAACGATATGCTATTTTTAGTGTTTCGCTCAGATGACATAAGATGAAGAGAGATTAGTAGTATTTTCTAAGGGATTGTTGTGGCGAGTTTGACATTTGATTAGTAGTGTCTCAATGGGTATCATTTTAATTGTAACTGCAGTTCAACAACATTTACCCCTAAGTTTTTGTGGCAGAACTGAGTACTCCCAAAGGTTCCTGAACCATTTAAATAATGATGATATCTTGGATAGGTGCTTTTTTCTCAGATGCAACGGGGTTTCAACTTTTGGAATATGTTAGTAAACAAAATATGCCAATGTGGTCTGCTGAAAATCCTCACGTGTTGGTAGAGGATCATTTAGCTCTCTGTAAAATCTTAATGTTAACTTATTTATGTTAAGTTCATAAAATATAGCGGTTGCCATTGCACACCTTTTAACTAGGATTATCACCCTATCACTTAAATAAAGAACTGAATGCTAACGTAAAAGAGTGTGCATCGGCGTAAGTTTAAAAATTCAGTTTTGTTCGCAAAATGAAACATAGGTGTTTAATCTACTGCAGGATATATGGTATCACGGCTCACGGCACAGTCAATGGAAAAAGATATCACATAATTTTTTACTACCTTTTATTGAACAACTTCTTGGCAATGAACTCTTATACATATATTTTCAGCAAGATAACTTTACCGCGTTCAAAGGTCTTGAAACAATTTGAATTCTTGCCGGAATTCTTTGACGATCAAGTTGTCTTTTTACCTCCACGATTTCCTGATTTAACCATTACAAACTATTATGTTTTCCTTTTTTTTAACAAACCATTTGCACACATAGGTACAGTTCATAACTTGAATGCAGTTACCAATGCGTGTGATTCCATTATCTAGGTAGGTCATTCGAAACAGCATTTGATAATATGAAACGAAGAATTAATTTTTTACCGGAGCTGAAAAATCGCATTTTGAACACGTTTTATAACAGTAATCAGTTTAATTTCTGTTTACATTTTTACCTTGAAATAAATACCGTTTTGTGTTTTAAGTTATTTAAAATTTCCTGCTTTGAATTTAATTTAATTGTCAATAGGAGGTTGCTAACTTGCTACCATATTTTGATATCAATCTTACCAATCGTGATGCACTAATCATACCTAACTTCTTCGTATCATTATTTTCTCGTTCTCACTGCAACTTCAGGTATGCTGTTTGAATTTATAATTTTAACCTCTGTCAAAGAATATAAGAAAACTAGTATGTTTAATTTAAAATAATAAAATTGCATATTACTCCTTCAAAATATGCCACTCTATGTGGAGAAAAATATTTTTAAATTGTAGAAACCAATATGTTTTGAATAAAAAAGAAAATAATTAGATAATTTGAGCTCATTTTAAATACTTTTGAAGTTAACAGACTGTATCAAATGTCGGTAAAATAAACTACAAAACTGTTATATTGAAAAATAAAAATTTTTATTTTAAAAGAGTTTTTTAAGTAGAATGTTAAGAACAAAACATTATTTATTTAATAAAACATTTATTTGACAATTTTGTTATTATTTTGGTGCTAATAAATAGTATATAGCTGTTTCGCTGGCACAAAGCTACAAAAAAAGTACTACAGTAAACTTCACGAACGATTCTGGAAGGCTTTGGACAAAATTATGCATTAGAAGAAATAGAAAAATCGTCGTTAATAACGAGTACGAATAGTACTCTTAGATTTTAAATTTTAATTTATTTGTTAAAATTCAATTTTTCTTAACAATGTAGGTACCCATAACTTGATCTATCTAATTACTAGACTTAGGACAATTCCTATGCAATTGCATATTTTAGACGATTTTAACAATAAATATATGTGCAATGTTTTGAGCATAAATGCATAATAAAATACAAATAAAATATTTCATCCGCTTTAAGTTTTATTTCGAAGAAGTAGTTTGCATTTCTGTTTCTTTAAATTGCGGGTTTTTTAACTTTTTGCAGGATTAGTATATCTTTATTTCATTATTATTTATTAGTTCATTATTGTAATGGTGGTAATGGTTGTCATCCTAATCCTACCTCTACTATGGCCACCAACCACATTGGTTGTGTGATAAGCATATTGACCAATTTATTCTGCCTAAAGTTAAAACTTTTAGGTAATTGCGTCAGCTGCCTTAATAAAATATTATTGACAAGTGCAAGATGCGTAATGAGAAAAGAAGTGTGTGTAATTTTATAACAGATGGAAGTGTTTATTATATTGTAAATATTGTGAAGTTTCTGTAGCAGCAACAAAAAAGTTTCAATTACTCAACATTTGCAAACAGGAAAATATGTCAGCAACAAATCAAGGAAAAACGGCGATAAACACAAGCAAACATTACTTTACCAAAACCTAGACCAAAGCGTACATGATTTAATAAAGAGCTATGCGAGGCCTTCACTTCTTCGGACATACCCTAGCGAAGTTGAAAGATGAAGTGCTAAGATCTTTTTTAGAAAACTACACGAAACAAAATGTATCTGAAGAAATCATTACACATTAAGAAAAAATTATGTTCGTGAGTTATACATCGAAACTTTGACCACGATGTGAGAAAAAGGAAAATATAAAAAATGCGATATTAGGAGCTCCTGAAGAAAAATCTCACCATAAAAGTGGTACTATAAAAAGTTAACATTCAATAACTGCTGTTTTTTTTTAAATGGTTGTTTAAATCTCCTGTGTCCGGCAGAAATTTTATATGAAAATGTCTTAATAGTTTATTCTATTAACGCTGTACTCTTCAGTGTAAAGCCATCCAAGGATTACAATTTTTGTAACTAAAATATTGCGATACTTTACACCTGCAAGCCAAGGTTTCGGCTAATAAATAAAACGAATAAACTACAGGCCAAGATGAAATATCATTTGATTATGTAAGTATGTAAGTAATCCAATTATTATTGCAGGTATCTCTAAAACGGTTTCGTTGTCTGGCACATCTGTTAAACCTTTCTGAAGTCGTGGTTATGAAATTTTGAAGTTGTATTTTAACGCCAAAATGTTCGTATCATTAATAGATATTATTATTTTATGGTGTTGTAATACATAAGATGTTCAAGCGGAAAAGTTTTTGCTTTCCCGCACTGCTTAAACAGACATGTTAAATTTTGAGTACCGGCATAAATTAGTAGTTACGTAGTTTGATGCAAATTGTAGTAGGTAATGTCTAATTATTAATTTGTTAGTTTTAACAAATTTCTCGTGTTCTTATAATATCCCGTTTTTAATTAGAAAAATTTAAGACATACTAATTCACCATTACTTCCACAAAAGGTAAAATGTTGTACTCACTTTCACGTATTGGATTGACTAATATTAAAAGACGAAATATCTTCTTACGAAATGTTTTTATAAGGTTATGCATGCTAGAGAAGTTTAAATAATTCTCGCATAAAATCATGTTTATAGTAAAAGTTCATAGTTTAAAAATGTTGTTTCAATTTAATACCGAATCATCATTTTGTCCGAAATTTTGAAATGGAACTACAGTTAATAAGCCATTCTGGGCTGATAACTATAATGCATCAGATGAATTTAAGATAATTAACCAACGTAATATCCACGTACATAACTTGGAAATTTTAGCTAAATTTTGAAATACAGAATGATCAAAAAATACTATTTCAATTGGATAAAAAAGCTACCTCATACTGTTGACAGAACCATTTGAAAGTTTAAATTTAATTATGTAGATATAAAAAGTAACGATACGTAATTTGAGCAGTACCTCTAAATTTTACTTTTCCATATTTTCAACAGTCGTTGTTTTACATAGCTGAATTTTTGTTATTTATCACATTCAGTTAGAAACTTGCGCAAACTAGCCTGCAAAAAAGCGTTGTAGTTTTATTGTAAGTTGAGACTGTGTTTCTTGATCACATCAACGATTATAAATATAGAAGTACAACACCTATATACAGGGTGAGTCAGCAGGAACGCACCAAACTTCAGAAGTGTACACGTATATGTATTAAAGACAAAAACCTATAGTTGTAATCCGATTTTTATTTTATTTTTTAATTATAGCGTTCCGAAAGTTTATGTGGGTCATTTGATATTTTTTGTTAAAACAACCTTATAATTCGATGTATATTTAAGTTATAACCATCAAAATTCAAGTAGCTTTATATCTCATGAAAAACAATACCTTATCTGTTTTCTTGCAAATTCATTGAAAGCGTTAAAAATGCCTCACATTTATACACATTTAGAATATGCCAATATGGTATTTGTTTATGGTTTTTGTAATGGGAATGCTAGAGCTGCAGTTGATGAATATCGTCAACTGTTTCCACATCAAAGAATTCTTGATAGAAACGTTTTTATCAGAGTCTTCAACACATTATGTGAAAACGGCATACTTCCCAGTGCTCTGACCGTTCATGTAGACAACCTGTAGATAAAATAGAAGACATTCTGGAGTCAGTAGAACAGAGTCCTACAACCAGCTCACGAAGAATCGCCGCTCAATTTGAAATTTCTCAGACAAGAGTAATCCGCACACTACACGAGCAGGGTTTATACCTGTACCACCTACAACGTATACAGCATCTACAACCAGAAGACTATGCTAAATGTATACAATTTTGTCGGTGGGTAATTGATAATGGTCATGTTATATCCTCCATACTTTTTACCGACGAGGCAACATTCACCCGTGATGGCATCAACAATTTTCGTAATTCTCACCTATGGGCTGATGAAAATCCTTATGTAGTAGAAGAAACTAATTTTCAGCATCGTTTTTCTGTTAATATCTGGTGTGGTATCGTCGACAATTATTATTTAGTTGGTCCTTTTATTTTTGAGAATCGTCTAACAGGAAACCAGTACTTGGAATTTTTACAAAATGATTTACCAGGGTTGTTATAAGACGTTCCTCTGGACATTAGAGCTAGCCTGTACTATCAACAAGATGAAGCTCCTTCGCATTTTTATCTTGATATCACTGAATACTTGCACGAAGCTTTTCCAGGACGATGGTATGGTCACGGTGGCCCTACGAGGGGTCGTTTTTATATTCCCGTAATAAGTACTTTGTAATTAGGTTGGAATTTTTCTATTTCACTTTTTAAAATCATCTATGCCTTGAAACAACATATGACAAGTTATAAAACAATGGTCAAATTTATAGCTTGGTTATCTTCTGGTTTTTGAAGATGTGTCAAGCTAAGAGGTCAAAATGGATAAAGTTGAGTATCGCTCGGTTATAAAATTCTTCACCAAACAGGGAAAAATTCCTCAAATAATAGTTGAAGAAATGAGAGCCGTGTATGGTGACCTGTGTCCTTCCAAATCAACCATTTATGAATGGTCCAAATTGTTTAGATGTGGTTTCAGTCCTCCTAAAAAGTTTAAGGTCGCTGCATCAGCAGGAAAAATAATGGCCACCATTTTTTGGAATTGTGAGGGCATATTATTAATAGATTACTTAAAAAAGGGTCAAACAATAAATGGGAAATACTATTCGGGCTTATTACAACGCTTAAGGGATTCAATTAAACAAAACAGATGGGGAAAGCTAAGCAAGGGGATACTGCTGTTGCACGACAATGCGACTGTTCATAAGGCAAAAACAGTCAAGGCTGCGGCTTTGAAGAACTGGACCATCCGCCCTATAGGCCCGATTTGGCTCCCTCGGACTACTTTTTACTCCCAAATTTGAAAAGCGACATCCGAGCAAGAAAGTTTGCCAATGATAATGAACTCATAGCAGCAGTTGAGAGCCATTTTAAGACAAAAACAAAAGAATATTTTCATCACGGTTTGCAGTTGTAGTTGTTTATTTTGTTTTCTATTCCGGGAATATAAAAACGACCCCTCGTATTAGCTGGCCACCACGGTCTCCAGACCTTACACCAATAGACTTTTGTGTAAGGGGCTGGTTAAAAAGTGAAGTCTACAAAGTAAAAGTGGACAATCGAGATGAGCTAATTCGGCGTATTTTTAATGCTGCAGCTACCATTAAAGAAAGCCAAGAAGAGTTCAGAAAAACAACTCGTGCTGTTTATAGACTAGCCAGAAAATGTCTTGAGGTTCATGGAGGTGTCTTCGAAAATTTAATGTAAAATTTTAGATATACATCAAATTATAAGGTCGTTTTAATAAAAATATCAGATGGCTCACTTAAAACCCTGGAGCACTCGCGCCTGTTATTGTCGCTCCATAACTCGCGCGTGAGCGTTTTCCTCACATGTGCGTTTTAACCTTATAATGACCTGTTGTAGAAGGCCTTTAGACCTGTAGTGTATAAGCATTGATAAATTAAGACAATATGATCAAAAACAGAATCAGTTATCCGATGTTATTATTGATAAATTACAAAAAAAATAACAAAATATATAAGTTCGGCCGACGCGAGAACTCGCATAATGAGAGTTTTGCTCACGTTTCTGCAACGAGAGTTTAAAAAATTGCGGCAATTTTCGAAAAATTTGAGAGAAATGATCATAGCGCGAGTGCTCCAGGGTTTTAAACTTTCTAAATGCTATAATTCGAAAACTTATTTGTCGGATTACAACTTATTTTGTAATACACCATATACTCACTCAAAAAAGGGCTTCTTAAGAGTTTTACAACGTAGATTTAAAGCAAAATTAACCTATATAATTTCTACTTCCTGATATTACTATGAAAATAATAATAGTCCAGTCATATAAGGTGAAATAAGGGGTAAACCTCGGAATGAAAGTAAAGAAGCTGTATATTTGCATGAACCTTTGTTCTGACGTTCTGAAGACTGGTTGAAAAGTCCCATATAATCTCGTGTCTGCGTCACAAGATATTAAAGGTCAAAGGTCACGAAAATCGGTTTTTCGCAATTATCTCATTTTCTATCCGTCATGTGTCATTTTAAAATTCAAATTTTTGCGCCTAGTTGACATTGCTGATATCATTTCTTTCCATGAGATGATTTGAAGACATTTCTTATTGTACCTACCAATTTTTTGAGAAGTCTGCGTTTACGGTCGTTAATTACAACACATAGTATAATAAATACACACCTTTGGAAAATAATAGAAAATGATCACGTGAAATTTCAATACAAATATTACTTGCTTATCACAAAAGCATTTTTCTTTCAGTTGAGTTAATTTTATTGCACAAAAAAAAAGAACTTGCAATGTAAATTTTAATAATACCTCATAATTCCAAAGAACGAAAATTTTGCATCATAAGTATCTATCTAATATACACATATGTACGCCTTGATGATACATATTTTTTCAATTTTTAGCGTAAAAGTTAATTTGAAAATCATACTATTTCAAATATTTAGATGATCAGTTCGTGTTATAATGCTTTGCACAGGCAATTTTGTTTACAACTGAATTTAATTCTCTTCTAATTTTACAAGTGTTTAATCGAAGGACCAAAAAAATAAATTATTGTTCTTCTAAAGTTTTTAAAGTTCTTCTAAAATTTATACTCTCCTAAAGTTTTTTCAATCAATAATAATTACTAAGAAACCAAAAACTTATCGAAGGAATGCGATAAAATAGATAATAAATATTATTAATAAAAACAATTCAAACTTAAAATTAATTAATAAAGCTATTAAACGCAACAACAAGGGTTTAGTAGTACTGGGAATTTTAGGGATTAATAATAAGTAATGGCCTAAAATATTCTCTGTAAGTCTTTGTAGATTGTTGAATGTTATTCTCTCTTCTTTCTTGGATTCCCTCCATCTTACTTATAATAAAACACTTAATAAATGATCAAGGTTTTTAATTACAAAAGCTTTCGATTACAATCCTGCAATCGTCATTAGTTGTTAATTAATAATTATTTTTGTAATTTATTAATAACAACTGATGCAACATGAATAGTAATGTGCATATGTCATATAAATAATTATTTTTTCTGCAATAGGCTAAATGTACATGTCATAAATGACAAACTCTCAATACTTGTTCATCGATTTACAAATTTTTTTTTGTTGTTTGCCAAAAAGGCTAAATAAAATATGATACTTGTTTGGAGTGGTACACCTAAAGTTTAAGAATTTACTTCTAAGCTTAGAAAAAGAGAAATGCTGCTTGGCTAGAAAGAGTATATTATTACTTTAGTTTAATAGAATTGTACTTTTAGGACTAAAGTCTGTGTAATTTTTCAGGGTGCACTTTTGCATATAAGGGACACTTTTGGTACTAAACGCAACGCAAAAAACGTCACTTTTGGTGTAGGTATACTGTTATACTGTAGAAAAATGAAAATTCCCTTAAAATCGTAGTAGTCACCTGAATAATTTTACGAAGCATTAATCAGGATATAAGCCAATAATAGCTATTTATGTAATTAGTACATAATGTAGAACTTTATTGGGCGAGCCGCTGTTTATGGACGAGCGAGCGAGCGACGAGTCTAATAAACAAGGCGAGTCTATAAAGTTTGTTTATGTACGAATTACATACAAAGCTTTATGTTCGACTGCTCTAGAGAAACTAGATATCTTCTAAAATTATTTTTTTATTTCCCTATATAAAAATTCGGTATAACTTAGTGTGCTTTTCTAGTGTTGCAAATGTCAAAAATTGTTTAAATGCGATTTAATAATTTATTATCTTTATACAAAGAAATTAATACTTTATAAAGTGTAGAAGAGTTGGTAAAGTGTAAAGAATAAATATGTTAATTTAATTGTTTGAATTTGTTATTTCATCTAAATAAAAAATTCCATTTTTGTGACAGTAACAGTTCTGTCCAATAAAATAAAGTAAAAGTACTAGTCCAATAAAGTGACACATTATGGACACTAAATGTGTCCATAAATCAAGTGATTATGATGCAGTCGAACATAATAGCTATTTATGTAACGAGTACATAATGTAGGTCTTTATGGACGCGCCAAAAAGTGTACAACAATCGAGGGCGCTTAGCTCATAATGCCCGTGGTGCCTTCAACGTTTTATGTCCTACCAGTTTTCTTATCTAATTCACATTTATTTTGTAATTTAGATTTGTGACATTAACTGAGCTGTCATTAATTTTCCCTGTGACAGTGGGGCATTATGAAGTTGTATCCATGGAAACAAATAGTATTTATATACAAAATAACGCCCTAGGGCATTATGAAAAAATAATAGCCCTAGGGCGTTATTTTGTATATAACATACCTCAAAATAGAGTCATTATTGTCAATTAATATACCGGTAGGACATAAATACAAATAATGGCAGCTAGTGAAAATTATTACGTTTTGAATCGGCTTCTTTGTTTTATCATGCTTGCGAAATTAATAGAATATTCGTAGGTCACCTCGTGTTTTGTATCATTTTATAATTTATGTTCTCATTGTTTTTTGTATGTATGTATGTATTATCTGTAACCTCTTATACCTTTCGGCGTCGATGCTGGTGCTTTAATCTATGAGGTTCTACGGGTGCAATGCACAACCCGATCCGTTTCTGCGGGATACAAAGTTGTGCGCCGTTCAATACCAACATACTTCACCATGTGTAGAGTGTAATGTGTATGTATGTATAAAACATTGTTACTCTACTTCCTAGGCCTGTGTTCGGAAGAGAGCGTCGTTAATTAGGTGCCCAACGGCTAATGGTTACCAGGACTCGATACCGACCTCCACACTACAGGAAAATCCTGCCCATCAGGAGATTCGAACCAAGGACTAGCGCAACATTAGTCTGACGCTCTACCACTGCGCCACCTTGACACTAGACAATGTAGGGTTTCTAAATAATGTTTACTTCGTTGCACCAACGCGTAGGGGGACCTACCATACGATCCTAGCGGGCGGAAGATTTTTACTATTAGGTACAATATCCCCATAAGGCCGAACCTCTTCTTTATACAGGATGTCCCAAAATTAGACCGACAAACTTTGGATGGTTATAAAGGACACCAAAACAAGCAATTATTTTTGTTGATAAGCCCATGTCCACAAATGAGCCTTTTGGCACTAGAGTGAATCAAAGACAGCTAATACATCATTATTTACAGCAGTTGTTCGAAGTGTTGGCCATTTTGTTCAATGCAGAAATTACATCGTTGGTTCATGGATTCACGGACTTTATGGAATATTCCCGGAATAGGTTGCACATGCGTGCAAGTGGCCATTACTCTTGCCAACAAATCCTCCTCTCCAAGTACAGGAGTCACGTACACCAAAGATTTCACAGAACCTCAAAGGAAAAAGTCAAGGGCGGTAAGATCAGAAGATCGCGCAGGCCAAGCTACAGGACCGCCTCTTTCAATCCACCAGTTCGGAAAATTCTGATCCAGATACTCGCGCACGTTTACACTGAAGTATGGCGGTGTCTCGTCATGTTGAAACTACATGGCTCGTCTGATATTCAAAGGGACATCGTCTAACAATTCTGGTAGAACATGTCGCAGGAACTGGAGGTAGATGGCACCATTCAAACGAGGTGGTAGCACATACGGACCAATCACATTATCTATCCCCTACAATACCGGCCCAAATGTTGATTGCAAACTAATGTTGGTCTCTTCTACGGACCGTAATATGATTTTCTTCGTCCCATATGTGGCTGTTGCGACTGTTGAAGAAACCATCCCGAGTGAAACACGCCTCAGCTGTGAACAATACGTTCCTGTGGAAGTTAGGCTGTACCAACTGGCGGCCCAAAATCCAACGCCAGAAAACGAGTCTCGGATGATAGTCTGCAGGACCCATCGCTTGCACTCTCTGGATGTGGTAAGGGTGAAGCAGGACACGCCATACCGCCGACTTGGCAGCCTCCACGAGGTGTGCATTTGCGCGCACACTTGTGGAAGGACAAGGTCCAGGGCTTCTTCTTCAAACACTGCAGTTCGTGCCGTTGTTGGGCAACCAGCACCAGCACAGCGCTTCAGGTTGCCAGTTCCTCGAAGATGACGATGAATGGAAGCAAAGGTTGTATGATAAGGGTGAAGACGATGAGGATATCTCGCTTCATACAAGCGTGCAGCTTCTCCTCCAATACATCTAGCTTCCCCATAAATAAGATGCATATCGGCCAGTTCCTCAAAAGAAAACTTTTTCATGTTGAAAACAAATATCGGATACACTATAAAGAAACGCTGTTATATTGAGCTGGTGAGTCAATAATGAACAATAACTATTCGACTTGCTTACAAATTCCCAACAATTGTCAAAGTGACAAACACCTGGCTCAAGAAACAAAATTTCTGATATCATGTACCTGCTTGCTTGATATGATGACCCTGCTTTTTGTTTGGAGATAGCGACAAACACCAGGACCAGGTAAAAATTGTACGTCTCAACTCCCTTTGATTCACTCTAGTGCCAAAACGGCTCATTTGCGGGCATGGGCTTATCAACAAAAATTGCTTGTTTTGGTGTCCCTTACAACCACCCAAAGTTTGTCGGTCTAATTTTGGGACACCCTGTATATTCTCTTTGATCACATAGTACCTTTTGTGTATCAATATAGATCATCTTGTAAAAAAATCAATACAAACGTTCAACAGAAATTGTAAAAAATTTAATGTGTTTTTCATTTTTGTTATAATTAACGATAAAAACACTGATTATAAAATATTCAATGATTATGTTGTTTTTTGTTTTTTTAATTTAATCAGATCGGTAAACAAATTGCCTTACATGATTTTATTTGGTTACAATAACGTTAACACTAAACATAGTTACATGGTCACAGCGTGTCCGTCTTCTATCACTATTATTTAGTTTATTTTACCATTAATTATTACACAAGATTCAGTACTCGCATAGGTCTTGAGGTAGTTCTCTTCAATCTATGGAGAATATTTCTTTGTCCTAGATCCTAGGTTGTACAATGCAGCTTTTGGGCATTGGTGTAGGGTGGCAATAAATTTGTTCGTGGTGTCCTTAATGTATAAATGTATTCATTAATAATTGTTGGAAATCCTACTTCCTCATGCATCTGGTCATTCCTTACAAACCAGGAAGCGTTTAGAATTATACGCAGAATATTGTTTTGGAATATCTGTATTTTATTTAAATTTGTTTTCGACGTATTGCTCCATATTGGACAGCGGTAGTATATGAGAATCGGTCTTGGAATTGATTTGTAGAGTAAGAGAGAGCATTCTATCTTTAATGGCGATTTTCTATTTAGAATTGGATATCGTAACGCCAAACGTGCATGACATTCGTTTAGCTTTTTGTCTAATATGAAAGCTCCATTTCAGTCGCGTATCTAAGTATACGCCTAAATATTTGATTGCTGAGTCTCTTGGGTTCCATTCCATAATTGTGTTGTTAATCGTTGGCGGTGTTGGATTATTAATTCTTCTAAGTGTGAATATTTTACATTCACACTTTGCAGGATTAATTTTTACTCTCTATTTTCTGAACCACTAGGCCAAGTTATCAGCAGCATTTAGTTGTTCTGATATTGCTGTGAGCAGATCTCTGTGCTGTATAACAACGGCAGTATCGTCTGCAAACATCATTAGTTCCGAATTAGGTGTTTCAGGAACATCGTGTACGTGAATTTTGAATAGCATTGCGCTCAAGATGCTCCCTTGGGGAACTCCGGCTTTAATATTTTTGTTATTAGAGTATGTAGAATTGATTCTAGTTGAAAAGGTTCTATTCTAACCACGAAATTTTAGGACTTTTCTTGGTTTTCTTAAAATATCTCAGATGTGGTTCGGTCTAGCGCTTTCTCTCTTCTTTTTCATCTTAAAGAGGATAACATGTCCAACAAATTTCATTATTACAACTTTTTTCTAAAACCAATAACAAGCGCGCTACGGCGTCTGTTATATTGGAATGTTTTCCCAACTTGGTGAAAATAGCACTTTATTCTTCTTTCTGGACCCATTACTCGTATTTGTATTTGGTGTTATAATTTTTTTGGTTGTCAATAAACGATCTGCAACTAGTTCCGGATTTCCCCTCCTATTCCCTCCATCCCATCCTCTCCATTCCTCCCCACCCCAGCCACCATACTAATAATGATAACTTTGACATCAGTTTTCCCTTGTGGATAAATACTGGTGACAACGAATTTATCTACGTCGGCTTGTGAGGCCACTGCAGTGTTTACAAATCGTTGAGTATTTCAACTGCTTTTCGGCAGGTACATGAACCACTGCAACCCTTCTTGCACGAACAAAAAAGGTTTTTGGGTAGCTGCTCATGAACTGAATCTCTACTCGTCTCAATAGGCCTTAGACCATGTCTGCTGCGTACCCACCCCCACTCTTCTGGATTTTTTTCGTTTCCCAAGTAAGTTTATTTGTACCTGGTGGTAACATCGTAGCGAATGATGTCGCGCAGCGTATCGTGTTGGTGGTAGCCTGAAGAGATTGAATTTACTTTTTGTTGCACATTTCCTAAATATCTGATATCGAAGTGAATCCAGTGTTTGGTCGGTCCTGGTGTCACCACTGTAAAATGCAAGAAGAAACTTTCTCCTGCCATGGCTATTTTGTTAAGATTGTCTGGATTCTTGAACACTTGCACCACTTGCTTCCTTCATCTGGGGGTACTTCTCAAAAATGGTGCAAAATTTTTCTTTTCTTGGCCAAAAAGAGAAGATGTGGTATCGTACCCGCTAAACGCATGGATGAAAAGAATATTTTCAGTGTCATACTTGAATGATGTAGTTGAGAACAACACATCTGCCACACTTTGTCTTCCAGGATTAACAGAAAACAAGTTTTTGTGAGATTGTCCTAGACCTGTCATCAGTACAAGAAGATCAATATATTCCCCAACTATTACCACGCTTTCGAACTCCTGGGCCTTTGCAATGACAATTGTAACGATTGAAACATCAGCATCCTCTTGTGCCTGTTTTATTTGAATGACACACTGTTAAATTTCCTTTTAAGCAGTTCTATCAAACGGGCCTTGTTATTGTCGTTCGCCAAAAACTTGTCTTGAGCGACTAGATAGATTATGTTTGCATCACAGATAACGTCAGTAGAAGTATATATGCATCTTAAAACTGCTCACAACCTTTCAGAACTCTTTGTGCCACTATTTGCAGCATCTGATGTATATCCATCAATCACAACTACAACATGTAATTCATAGTGTTTTCTCAAGTAAGAAGAATAACTGTTAGCAATTGTAGCAAAGGAAACATTTCGAGGCCCAATAATCTTATGTAGGAGATACCCTCCATCAACAACAACAAACTTATTTTTCCCAACCAATTTCTAATCCTGAATTGGGGTAAAAGCACTATATAATGAAGACTTTGTTCCCTTCCGCGGCCCTTCTTTTGAGAACATTGACGTAAGCTAGGGTACGAGTTTCTATGTGAAAAACAGCTGTAAGTCTTCCTCAGATTGCTTTGCAAGACACAATCTCTGAAACAACGTTAGTGGATCAAAAGCATTAACTTCTATGCTTCCGTTTGACAGTTAATCGACTAGTTCAAATTTTCTCCGTGGCGCTAGTTATCCTTTCACTGACAGCTGTATTCCTAATTTAAATTTGTTAATTTTTGGTTATTCGTTTAGTTATACAACAAAAAGTACTTTCTAAAAATGTCTTTTTGCATCCCTTCTTGCCATAATTCTACAGATTTAGTTTTATATTTAGGTTAAATAACCAGTCCAATCCCTCGAAAGTCTTGCTGGTTTGTGCCGACGAAAAGTAGTAAGTATCTGCACCCTTCTTACACTTTTATTTGGTTAATTTTTTACACAATCTCATAAGGTTCTGAAAACCTGCATACAATTGAAATTTATATTGTAATGCACTTTCTGGATTAAATATTAAACATCCAATAACCCGTATTTGTTGTAAATCGTAAAAAAATCAAAGCCAGTTGACAGCTGTCAACGATGGATAACTAGCGCCACAAGCAAGCAGTGGCAAAAATTTGCATAATGGCCATTTTTGCTATTCGGCAGGCTTTATAAACTCCGTTTTTAATCATCGCAGGCGACGTTTAATCCACCATATTCCCTGACTGCATGCGCGATACGACTGCGGTAGTATTGTAATCGTGGTTTTCACGCAGCACATGTTTTGTTAACGCTAATGGTAGCCATACACGTACCGGCCGGCCTGTCAGTTACGCCTGAACAGTCCGCCGGGAGACCGGCGGCCGGAATGTGAGTGGGTTCCGGCTGGCCTGTCAGATCCGACTGAACCGGAGGCCGGAGAACGAACGAAAACACGTTCGTCCATCCGGCTGAACTGACGGGAGCGCAGGCGCACCGGTTCGTGAGTGGGGTGAGGCGACAGGCCGTCAGTCAGTCAGACTGTTAGATAGTACCTATATACTCAGAATATATTGCAAGTCCTGTTTAACCTCGTCTGTTCATAGTTAAAAAATGTCACGTGAAAAAGAAAACTAGTGTTTGGAGGAATTCATCAGTTTATACCGGAGTGAAACGTGTCTTTGAAAAGTGAAATCACCTGATTACCACGATCCCTATGTAGAACCTTGTAAATTGCTTCACAGGTTTCAGGTATAATTCTGCCAAGTGCACGGGGCGATATGATCGTAGAAAACTTCAGGTCCTCCAAACTTCTCCCAGTAGCTACTTAGCTAGGAACCTCAGCGTTGCCATCAGTCGTTCATGTGGGGAGATCGCATTTCTCATCACCGTATTTTTTCTCGCAATTAATTGGGCAACCAATGACAAAAGTTGTAAATACGTATTTTCGTCCATTCTTAGGCAATTGTGCCAGTCTTTTGAAGCCAGTTTCAATTCATTAAGCAAATTGACGCATGTCTCCTCAGCAACCGCTCTTTACACCATACTTTTTTCCTCCGTTTTTTATTATTAGCCTCTAATACAACTATTAAAGCGAGAATCGCTCGCGCATCTTCATCACTGGGGAACATGATCACAGCATGTGAAGTGCTCGCCGGCCTGGTTTCAACTGAAGGTGTATGGGGTTTTCAGTTAAACTTGCCGCCGGTCACCCGGCGGACTGTTCAGGCGTAACTGACAGGCCGGCCGGTACGTGTATGGCTACCAGACATGCTAAAAGTATTAAAGATAGCAACTAGAAGGACAATTGCTTTCCGTGGAAGTTTTTTCAAAATGACGTTTGAAATTAAGTCGGGTCCCAGTGATTTTTATATCTGAAGCTGTTTTCAGTTCATTTGGCGATGTTGGTTCTACTTAATCGCACATTGGTTCTAGGTTTTCTGGGAAATACCTTTCTACTTCTTCTACTAAGTTTCTGTCGGTTGGTATGTTTACATGTTTAGGCTGAGATTGCTTTCGATTTGATTTGCTGTAATGTTACATTTGTCCTGATATATCACATATATTATGTTGTTTATTTTTAGTGGTGGAATAAGAGTGGGTTGATTTAAGATCCATTTAGTGGCTTTCCAGAGGGAGTTGTCTTTTGGTTCCAGCTGTTGGATATATCTTTGATAATTAGTTAGTCTATAGTTATCTAATTCCCATTTAACTTGATGACTAAGCCTATTGAGTAAAATTCGCAGCTGGCAATCTCTGGTAGTTTGCCAGGCTCTTCGTGTTTGATTTTTATATTTTATTAAATTTAAAATGTCTGTTGGTGGTGTCATATTTGGTTCGGATGTTAAGTTCTTTTGTTTAAGGGTTGCTTGTTGAATGTTCTCTTTTATACTGTTAGTAAATTTTTCTACAGCAGTATTTATATCTTCGGCGCTACTTAAATTACAGGGTATTTTGATATTTGCGTCGAGTGTATTTTGAAACAATTCCCAGTCAATAATACCATAGATGAGTCTTGGTACTGGAGGAGTAAATTGTGGTTGACTTGAGAATGACCTTAAAAGAGGAAGGTGGTCCGAGTCCATCTCCACTAAAACATTTTGGTAGACCGGTTTTGTAAAGTTCTTATGTAAAATTACGTCTAGAATGTCTGTTTGGCGATTTCGTTGGTATGGATGATATGTGTGTTCCTCGGGTGTTGATATTTGTATAGCATGTGTAGTCGTGATCTTATGTAATTTTATGCCATCAGGGTTATTCGCTCGACAACCTCATAGTGTATTTTTGCTGTTGAGGTCTCCTATAAGTTATCATTAAATATGTGCATTATGTCCTGCTCAACTAAATAATCGACGGTTTGGCTGTTTATAAACAGCTATTACTTTAACTTGTACATTACAGTCCAGTTGGAGTTCGACCATAGTCGCTTCTAAGCTCAACAGAGTTTCATTTAGTAGAGCAATGTGTTTAATTTTCTTTTTAATGATGATTGCAACTCCTCCAGAGGCAATTGCGGCCGCTCTATCATGCCTGTATATCCAGGTATATTGAAACGTTCGTTTTCAATGAGGTGGGTTTCTGAAATACACGCTTTGACTATGTTATGTCTGATTAGAAAGTTTATAAACAAGGATATTTGGGCTTTGATACCGTTTGCATTCCAGTTTACAATTTATTGTCAAGTTATTTATCGTGTGTATTTTATTTAAATCCATGTTGAAGTAATGTTGGTATTATTGTTGTTAGATATGGGGTAATTTTATCTAGATGAGATTTAATTTCTTCTATCAGTAGCTTGAAGATTTGTTGTTATAATATCCATTGATTCTGGTTGATTTGATGTGGTTGATGTATTATTTTGTGCTGCATTAACGTCGGTCTTATTATTAGATGTTACCCTATTATGTCCGTACCTTTGGCATCTTCTACACTGAGGAATGTCGGTATTTTTTACCCTTGGTTCTACCGTTATAATACAGTGTTCAAGCTATGTAAGATTCAAGATTTGTGTTGCGTTGTCATCTTTTACTAGGTCAACAGCGTAAATTAGAATTGGCAATCGTTGTTTATTATAATGTCATGCGATCTTATTTATTGCGAATCCTGCTTTAACTAGTTCTTTTTTTACTTCTTCTTCTTCTTCGAATATTGAAATTGGTATGTTACGTATCATGACAGATAATAGATTGGCTGTTGGAGTGTTGGATCTCTGTACGAATGGAATCTCAATCTTGTTCTTTTCTTTATAAAATTTAGTAAGGTTACGAAAATCTTCACTGCTACTGAGTTGCGAAGAGTTGTTCCTCTACAGACTGTTGTAAATTCCTTGCTTATCGTTTTTTGTAAGTCTTTTACCATTTCCTGATAATTGGTGGCTTCATGAACGTAGATAGGTGGTATTTTTTGTTGTTTACTTTGTGTTACCGTTTGGTTCTCATTGTCTGTTACGTTTATTCTTTCCTCATCTGTGATTAAATTATATTGTAAGCGAGTGAAATAAGTTATTATAAGTACGCTAGTACGCGAGTGGGATCTTTGACGCACGGGCATGCAAGTGTGGTAATTCTCACGAACGTTTCGTCACATCTAATATCGGGCGATCAAATGAATTTCGGTTTAGGGTAGGCGCCGTAAGTGCAGAGCATGTCTTAGATTAGAATATTGCAGCGCACTATAATTTATATTAATAATTTTTGGCCATATTCATAAACAGTATTTAAAGTTAGTAGGGGATTAGTAGCTACTAAACCAATATAATTAATATATGTTGCTATAGCAATTAGTAACATCTAACTTTAAACACTGTTTATGAATATGGCTCATTGTCTTTATACTTCCCGGTTAAGTGTAAAATATCACGTTAACCATTAAATTATATTCGTATAAATTAAAGTGATCTACCCAATTTTGGATCTTAAACTTGGAGGACTTATATAAGGTTAGTCTAAGTAATAAGTAATGTTCTGTGTAACTAGAAGGTCAGTTTCCGTTTTTTTGTTTAAGTTGTTATTGTTTTCAGTAAATTAGTTGTTCTTTTAAATTGAGTTTTATTGAGTTGATTAATTTGCATTTCTTCCAGAGGACTCTAGGTCCCTTATTTTGCTTTCTTGAAAAGACAGTGTTAAAACTGAGTGCTTAAGGCACTGGGAGGAAACTCTCCGACCTAAATTAAAAATCAATCTTTAAACATAGACTCTTAAATTAATTTTAAATTAAACGTTAAACCAAGTAGAAGAAAGCAGGCCGTACGCTACCCAAGATACGGCTAAGATAACCAACCAGGGGAGACCCGAGAAGCTGCTTGGAAGTGACTGGCATTCACCCCGTAAGGGTCACATTCATCACCCGTTTCAGAGGATTACATTTACAGCTAAATCTCCGGCATTCACCCCAGAACGGTTACATCAGCTTCACCAGGCCCGTTCCTGGGGAGTCAAGCGCCTGCGTGCAAGATGTTTTTCTCCGCCCCTTATATGTATTTTCAAATATTAATTTAACTAAAATAACTAAAGCGGTTTTAGAAATATTAGGATAAAATTTTTTTAATTATTTTAAACACCTTGTATCTCAATAATAAGGCCGTTGCGGACCTATGTTCATATGAACTTTTTTGATCAGAGCAATGTGTACTATACGACCACAAAGTTGGGCAGATTACAACTGGGACACCCTGTACATATTATTACCAATAATACATACTTACTTGCAAGACTTGCTTTACCAAACACCAAATTTAAAAAATTTAAAAATAAAAATAATTTTACAAATGATTACTAATGTAGTTATCTAGTTATATTAAATCACGACAATTACCTAACTTTGCGTTTTTATTATCAATAATTTAATAATTATCTTTATTACATCAGATCAGTTGACTAGGGCAGCGGGCAGCTAAATGAACACTAACAATACCGAACATTTAAATCTAATAAATTTTTCTGGCTTTAGCGAATTCGGTTTATTTCGGGGGTTTTCATAAAGGCATATAAATGCAGGTGTCTAAAGGTGCATTCAGACTCAGAAATTTTGTCCGGAAAGTTGACGGACAAAACGGATGTTTTCTGCCGGACAAAATTTGGCAATTCAGACTCGCCGGACGTTTCGCAAGTTGTAGCTAACGATTTGCTTTAATTGTTAGTTGTAACCCTGACCACATAACAATAAGATACGCCAAGTTAATGTAAAATTTGGCAGGCAGTTTTATGATTAGTTTGCATTCGGTTACCAGGCGGCGCCAACATAGCACGAGCAAACGCGACTCTAAAGTGCTTGGACTCAGCTGATTTGTATGATTCCAAGTACTTCAGGGTTGCTTCTGCTCTGGTAGTGCTGGCGCCACCTGGCAACCGAATGCAAACTAACCATAAAACTGCCTGCCAAATTTTACATTAACTTGGCGTATCTGATTGTTATGTGATCAGGGGATGTAACCTCCTTCAACAAACATCACGTGCTTATTCAACAACTTACTCATGCGCACGCCATGGATAGTTTGCTTGCCTTACCGGGGTAGGTTGTCGGATAGATCGGAAAATTCGGAAATTCACTTTACCACTTCTTACGATTCAAATTCTACAGACCTCCTGGTTGGTCTGTTTAAATTTCTCCGTCAACTTTTCGGATAAAATTTCTGAGTCTGAATGCACCTTAACATATATTAAAAGAGCCGACGCGCAAAGGCGGCGACTTCGCAAGCAAGGCAGTACGCTGCTGAGTTAAAAGGAGTGCGGTTGCCGCTTTTGACAATCTTCCGACACGACAAAAGGGCGGTATTTTAAAAGGATAAATGAATCCAGTTATTTTAGTTTTGATTGGGAGTTTTTATTATAAAGATAATAATAAAATTAAGTAAGCCTTCTGCGTTTACTAAAATTAAAATGAGTACCGAAATGGCGCCCCAAACTTTTGCCGCCTGCGTGCGGTGCATTCGCTGCATACCCGCTAGGAACGGGCCTGAGCTTCACTAACATTGTTTTTTAACATATATTCTTGACAGCTAGTAAATAATTTCAAAATATCATGCAGATTATTTGAAAATAAAAGTTCGTTATATTTAGGTACTTCTAATTTGCGATTTATTTTTGAAGACTGATATTGTTGCAAACAAATTTTTAAGTTGAAATCGGCTTCTGATCGTGTTTCCGGATGTTTTTCAATATTCGGTTCTTCAGTTAACAATACTTCAGTTTTGCTTTCACATCTGTCTTTATCACCTTTAACTAGCAATTGATATTTACTAAAATTCGGATCATTTAACAAATCTCTATCATTCAATGTCAAATTCTTAACAGTAGTTTCCAAAATATGCAATTTCTCCTTAAGTTTCTTTGTACTTTCGGTTAATTTGTCTGTTACATTGAAACTAATTTCTTTTAAAGTTTGTAGAGTTTCTGGAAGATGCTGATCTTTTTCTTCTTTAGTCTCGTTAGATTCGTCAAAAATCCTATTCTTCCCAATAAATGAATTATTAACTACTACGATACCTGTTGTTAATCTTTGACCAACACACTTTTTATCAGAAAAATCTTGAATTGCTTCAAATAACGCCGATAATTTTATTACTTAATCTTCGGCCTTCAATTCGGTAAGTTTTTCTTGTAATATCGAAATAAGATGAATTTTACCTGATGTATCCACCAGTTCTAACAGATCTTTCATAAAATGAACACATAGTTCGCTGCATACATAGTATTGCTTATCAAATAATGTTTTAAGGATAATTCTTTCCAAATCGTAAAATCCTATGAGGAACAATTCTGAAGTCTTCTGACACCAAATATATACAAAATTTTCAATAAGTTTAATATCCTTGATATTATTAAAATGATTACACCAACAAACCATCGACATTATTTCAGGATTAAATAAATAAAATCCTTCATTATTAAAAGTAATGATAAATTTATTGGCCAACACCAATACTTTATTAAAATTCGGTAGTTTTGGTATATTACTCTCGAAACTTGATTTTATAATTAAGTGAGATTCGACATTATTATCTATCTGTATTAAACTTGTTGGAAGTTCCTTTAAAGAATTTTTAAAACGATGAGTATTTGTTACAGATCCATCAAGTTTTGCTTCCCACATTCTTATACCCGGACGGGCACAAAATATTTTAACATTGTCATTAATATGTGCAGCAAATTGTTCGGCGTCTTTGATTTTTTTAAAAAAACCTCTACTACTTAAAGCATGAGGAACTGTTGTTTCAGGGCAAACATCCTTATTAAAAAAAAAAAAACAGGCTCCAAAATGTCCATCTCTTAATTTTTTTCCAATTTGTCTATACTGTTCTTTATCAGTATTGCATACGTAAGATAATACAAAACATCAAACTGTTGTACTATACAAAAGTATATTCTTACAGCGAAAAACTGAGAGTTGGGGCATCGTATTTACCAACCTGCCCCTTTTATTGGTAATTTATTATCCTTTATGAAATAATTTTAATTTTCAATAAGATTTAATTTAATATAAATTAATAATTTAATATAAAATAAAGGCAGACGAGTTGCTTCGGTCCATACTAGTAACCACTTAGCGTTACCTTATTATTAAGCCATTTTATAGGAATCTGGAAAAAAAATGCTTAATATTAGTATATTAATATCGGTTAAAATAATTTAAATAAGTGCCGAACGTTTTTAAGATTCAACCCGAATAAGACATTCTGTTAATTCTGTTATTTAATTTATCGATTTACGACACCGACTTTTATAATATTATTTTTCTATTTGTCACCCAATACAAATTTAATATTTATTACTACCGAAACATTTGTGCAAGATTTTTTAGGAAAGTTGGTAAATGCATAGTTTATCTCATCGACATTATTAAGTTTAGGTGAAAATTTAAAATTGGTGTTTGTGATATCAAGATCATCCAAATATTTGAAGCTTTTATTCATTTATCTAACATTGAAGTAAACTGATTTTCTTGCTTACACGCAAACAGAGTATCATTTTAAGAGTTTTATAATACCTACCTACTTCCAAAGTTATCGTATGCTGTTAAATTTGTCTAAAGTATTGTTTGTAAAGGAAATCGTTAATTTCAGATTGCTTGTCGTCAAGACGAAGCTGTCGATTTAGGAAATTATACGGGACTACTCTGGTACGGTTTTAAAAAACTGCTCAAAAATTAATTTTTTCGTTTACAGTATCCAAATTAAATATTATGACATTATGACTATAGATATAGACACAATATACAAATCACAGAAACAAACATATTAAAGTGTTAAGCAACACATTATTAAATTTCTAATGTATTCACATTCACATCAATGTGGTAGGTATTTAATCCCTTTTAGATTTAATGTTTTAAATACCAGAGTGTTTTGGAGACAGAATTCGCTCGCATTTTTTTTTAAACAAAAATTATGGATCTGTGATTTTGTTATTAACTCAGTTCAACTGAAAATTTAAGTTTTATTTTTTAATTTTTCTGAAATTATTGAAATTGCAATATTTTCTAAAGGAAAAATTATGAATAACAGGTAATATTTAATTATATTATAGCAGCCTGGGTAGCTCAGTCAGGTAAGGGCCTGCTAGCTAGCCAGCTGACACGGGTTCGATTCCAGCAGTAGCCCTAATAGTATTATAGAGCCGATTTGGCTCGAATTGGGTTTAAGGTGTAGGAATGTGTTGTGGATGAAAGCTGCTTGGAATGTGATGCAAGGCCAAAAATGGACCCATCACCTAAACTGCGCACCAACAAGTATAAAATGAACCTCCACACTGCATTGCGGTAAAAAGAGGAAATAGATTAAGAAAGAAAGAGAATATATTATTTTATGTAGTGTTTTAAATAAATTTATTTATATAAGATTTCGGTATTATAAATATCGACGACAACTTTTTAACAGAAGAAACTAATATACCTTCAAAACGGATTTATTAATTGTTCGTTTATTTTTGAAATGGCAAAATAAAACTTATAATTACAATATATTTCCTGCATTTACATCCGGAAATGAGGTTTGTTGAACATTAAACTACTATAATTCAAATTCTACAACATAAGTTATAAACAATTCAATAACAAAGTTAATAAGTGCGGTTCAAAAATCACACACAATTTAATACACTTAATAAACGCAATGATTTGAATATTCTAACTTAATCAAACATATGTCTTGCACACGTAAGGTCGACCGGTTTGTCCAGTTGTACCCTTAGGGTTCGTGCCGGCCAATTGACCCAGGGTCGCGCCCTAGCGGGCATTACGCTGACCAGCACACCTGTGTGTGTTGATATTAATAAAAATTTAGAATAACACTCAATCTGGAAGATACTTGAATCTAGCTGCATTAAAGATGAACATGGAGTCTGAAATATGGCTTTTGTCTGCAATAAAACAGATTATTCAATTACAAAATTTATTAATTAGGTATTAAACAATAAAATGTAGATACTTAAATACAACATGCATTATTTATGCGAGATATCCGAACCTATCCAATAATTCTGAATTTTAACTTTCCTAAACCAGATGAAGAGGGGGCCGCACCTCGGCCAAGATTTGTCGAAGTAAGATTTATTGAGGGCCTACTCTATATCACTTGCACAAACGTCGACACCAAACTATGGCTGCAGAGCATACTGCAAAAATGTACACCCTGGGAGGAAGCAAAACTTCTGCTCATAAAGGCGAAGGATATTCTGAAAGCAATGCATGCCCTGGGGTGAATTCCAAGAACACTCATTGAACCAAAAACCGTTCTACACCGACTTGCAGTGCCAAATCGGGGCCCATGTACTACAATTTGGAAAGTGGTAACCGTGAAACCAGACCCTGAGAGCCAGAAGATCATCTTCACCATGGACCAACAATCCTGGAAGAAGATTCAGGATTTGCAACGTCGTCTCCCTATCTTTACTTCTCCCGGATTACTTTTAAAGAACCGACTTAAGAAAAATAGATAAGATGAAGAGATGGAGGAAAATGAAGAAAGGGGATGAGAGGGTACGGAAGAGCAACCTTTCGTAGAGATGGAACTAGAAAACTCAGACCACTAAAAATATTTAGACCATGGTCATCAGACCGCTACAGATAAATTTACAACATTGCAAAGCCGCCTCGGCGGTGTTACAAGCATAATTATATTATTAAAAACAGTATAGATATTGTGCTAATTTAAGAACCATGGATTCATGGGGGGAAAATTAGGTGACTACAAATATTCAAATAGCTCAGAACGTACCTGATAGCAACGACACAGTTAAATCTGACACTACTATATGACTCCTCTTCCAGAGACTTGGTAACAGTCTGGGCCGCACTCACTATGGAAGGAAGCAATAAGGAGCTCATATTGGGGTCTGCGTACCTTCCGTACAATCAACCAGAACAACCACCCACTCCTTAGGTCATTAAACTAGTATAAAGCTACAGAGGACTGAATCTGCAACTGATACTGGGTGCGGAAGCGAATGCCCATCATATCGCTTGGGGCAGCAATGATATCAACCCCCGAGATGAATCTCTCTAAATTAGGGTAACGAACCTGCCTTTGTAACAAAAAATAGGATAGAAGTACTAGATATAACCATAGCCACATAGCAAAGTAGAAAACTGGCATGTTCATGATGAGCCATCGCTTTCAGATCATAGATATATTAGATTAAATCTAAAAGATCCAGCAGTTTAAAACCTGGAGTACAGAAATCCCAGAAACAGCAAATGGGACTCCTATACGGGGAACCTGCAGGGCGAGAAACACTGCGAAGTTAGAGATGAAGTCGGACATCATAACGCAAAAAAATAGTCTCTGCCTATCAATCCTGTTGTACTTACTGTAACTAGCAGAAAGTCACAAAGGGATGTTCCATGGTGGAATGATTGGTTGGCTGAGTTACGGGTAAGGACTAGAAGGCTGTACATCCGAGCACGAATATCAAGCAACTGGGATATATACAAAAAATCCCTAACAAATTATAACAAAGAAATGAGAAAAGCTAAAAGTGTGCTCGACTTCAAGGGGCTCTTAACCAAAAATACACCCAACTTTATGGGTACCATACAAAAACCACAAGGGGGTTATGCGCACACTGGAAAGGAGACTTTGGAGGTAATGCTCCAAACGCACTTTCCAGGTAGCTTAATAGGACTCGGCCATTCGCCAGAGCAATGTTAGGAGATACTGGAAGCAACATGTAGTAGAACTTTCAAGAAGAAAAGCAAGTACGGGGAAAACACCCTATATATTGGTGGAACAATGACATTAATGAAGCTCGTAAGAACTGCATCAACACAAGAAGAGCACTGACAAGAACAAATAACAATAGAAGAGCAACATCAGAGGACAGGAGAAGGATGTAAGAATAGTCAAAAAAACCTTAACAGAAAAAATTCTGCAGCCAAAGGATAAGGCATGGAACGAACTATGCAAAAAGGTAGATAACGACGTTTGGGGTGAGGGGTACAGATGTGTGACGAATAACTTAAACCTCCTCCCTCATATCCATCGCCTGCGTTGATTCAAAACGGGGTTTATAAAGCCTGCCGAATAGGGCCGTTTGACAGTTAACGTCGCCTGCGTTGATTAAAAACGGAGTTTATAAAGCCTGCCGAATAGCAAAAATGGCCATTATGCAAATTTTTGCCACTGCTTGCTTTTGGCGCTAGTTATCCATCGTTGACAGCTGTCAACTGGCTTTGATTTTTTACGATTTACAACAAATACGGGTTATTGGATGTTTAATATTTAGTCCAGAAAGTGTATTACAATATAAATTTCAATTTTAGACAGGTTTTCAAAACCTTATGAGACTGTGTAAAAAATTAACTAAATAAGAGTGTAAGAAGGGTGCAGATACTTACTACTTTTCCTTGGCACAAACCAAGAAGACTTTCGTCTTTTTAGAACGTACTTTTTGTTGTATAACTAAACGAATAACCAAAAATTAACAAATTTAAATTAGAAATACAGCTGTCAGTGAAAGGATAAGTAGCGCCACGGAGAAAATTTGAACTAGTCGATTAACTACAAGGCCCGCTGAATTAATATTACATATAAGGCCTTGCCACTTCATTTAGCCAATACGCAATTAGCAAGGACACAGGCGCCATTTGAGGTGAACTATACATTTTTTAAGGGAGAAATGTATAGTTCACCTCAAATGGCGCCTGTGTCCTTGCTAATTGCGTATTGGCTAAATGAAGTGGTAAGGCCTTATATGTAATATTAATTCAGCGGGCCTTGTTAACTGTCAAACGGCCCTATTCGGCAGGCTTTATAAACCCCGTTTTGAATCAACGCAGGCGACGACAGTTAATCGGCTAGTTCAAATTTTCTCCGTGGCGCTAATTAGCCTTTCACTGACAGCTGTATTTCTAATTTAAATTTGTTAATTTTTGGTTATTCGTTTAGTTATACAACAAAAAGTACGTTTTAAAAATGTCTTTTTGCATCCCTCCTTGCCATAATTCTACAGATTTAGTTTTATATTTAGGCTAAATAACCAGTCTCATAAGGTTCTGAAAACCTGCATACAATTGAAATTTATATTGTAATGCACTTTCTGGATTAAATATTAAACATCCAATAACCCGTATTTGTTGTAAATCGTAAAAAATCAAAGCCAGTTGACAGCTGTCAACGATGAATAACTAGCGCCACAAGCAAGCAGTGGCAAAAATTTGCATAATGACCATTTTTGCTATTCGGCAGGCTTTATAAACTCCGTTTTTAATCAACGCAGGCGACGCTCATATCAATTTGGACCGAGAGCAAAAATTTGCGAGCTCTTTCCAGATGACATTGTTCGTGACTGGAATACGCTCTTTCCTTTCGATCAGGAGGGGCCATTTGATGTTTCTCCTTTTACAATAGAGTAAGTAAAAACTATGGCCTGTTAACTGAAGAGTAATAAAGCCGTAGGCCCAGATAATATGCCGGTGGAGATAATTAAGATACTACTCTCGGGATTTACACAATATTGCGTAAATATGTTTAGCAAGCTCCTGATACAAAGAAATGTTCCAAGACAATGGAAAATAGCAAGAATTGTCTTGATCCAAAAGCCCAGAAAGGATTTGAACGATGGGCCCTCATACAGACCTATCTGTACTCTAAATGCAATCGCCAAGGCTTATGAGTATCTTCTGACAAGAAGAATTCAAAAAGAATTGCAAAATACAACCAGGAAAATTAGTGATAAGACAATTTGGTTTTTCCAAGGGCAAATCAGCAATAGACGCGATGTCTTTAGTTAAAGACATAGCAGATGATATTAATCAAGGAGATTATAGATCAAGAGATCTATGCCTACTTCTTACAATTGATGTTAAGAACGCGTTCAATAGCGCCCCCTGGGAGGGATTCATAAGGGTATTAAAACAATGAGGTATAACAGACCCAATGGTTAGAACTGTGGCGAGTTTCTTCACCGATAGATGGCTAATAATTGAGGAAGAAAGTTACAAGAGTCACAAAGTTATCCCCGGGCCCCTCTTATGGAATATACAATAAAATTTTGGAAATTCCTATGCCCCAAGGTGTTAGATGCATAGGATACGCTGACGGCGTGGCTGTCACCATAAGGGGCAGATCAGGAAATGAGCTAAAGATAAAAGCCAATTGCGTGTTAAATAGAATTAATAAATGGACCAAATCTAAGAACTTAGAATTGGCTCCGAACAAAACAGAAGGAACTATTTTAATAGCAAGAAGAAAGGTCAACGGGATAGAACTAAACTAGAGGATACCAGAATAACAACAGTACAGTCGTTGAAATACCTAGGTGTTATCTTTAGTAAAAACATGTCTATGGCAAAACATATGGACCACATTGCCACCAAAGCAGCGAAAGTGGCAGAACAGTTAAGAAGAATTCTACCAAATAAGGGTGGTGCCCGTCAAAAGAGAAGGCAGATTTTGGGGTCAGTGGTCTACTCGACAATTATTTACGCCACCCCTATCTGGGGACAGCTTGTAAATAAAAGAAAGTGGCGAAAGAAATTGAACAAATCCAAAGAGTAGTAATACTTAGAGTTGGATGTGTCTACAGGACTATCGCCACTGAGGTATTGCAAGTGATTACCGGTACTTTACCGATAGATCTTATGATCAAGGAACGAATTGCTGTTCATGATAGAGATGACCGGAGGACCAAAGAAGAAATTAGAGAAGAAATGGCAATACTCAATACCTGGCAGATGAGATGGACAGAACATGATACGAGCGGAATCTGGACTAAATCCCTGATTAGAGATATTAAGAAATGGGTCAGCGTGCAATACAGAAACATGAACTATTTTTTGATGCAGTGTTTCTCAGGGCATGGTTGTTTTGCGATGTATTTGCAGAAGATCAAAAAAGAACAAGATGAAGGATGTTGGTTCTGTTCAGAGAGGGATAGCCCAAGACATACTATCTTCGATTGTATTCGATGGGAAAGACAAAGAATGACCATGGAACTAAATACGGGAGAGGCTCCAAAAGAAACTGGGACTACATAAATAAATTCTTGGGTAATATTATGCAACAGAAGAAACTTTTCAAGAGAAGAAGAAAATTAAAGCAACAGAGAAATTAGACAGATTTTCACACACAAATAATATAGAGTAACCGAATAAAGAGTTAAGAATGACAATTAGATGGTAACACCCAAACCCGATGTAATGCCTATGCGGTTCCAGGTTTGGGTGGTGTCCAAAGGGATACTTGTTGCGGTTCACTCTACGCGCTGCCAACGCCCTTAAAAAAAAGCTGGCTTACTTACAAATGAGGAAAAAGGAAAAAGCTATGCAATTGAACGACCTTTCAGTACGGCCAAAAAATTGGAAACTTGCAGAACGCATTGTTAGCATGTCTACGCTTAAATGGGCAATACACACATTTAAACCTTATAAAATACCAGGCGGCATGGGATAATACCCTGCTCTGATAACTCAGTCACGACTGTGCACTAGGTTAAGAGCAAGCCTGGCCTTGAATTACATATCAGCAAACTGGAGAAGAGTGAAAGTCATTTTTATACTAAAACTGGGCAGGCTACCTATACCCAGACAAAATCTTATAGACCTATAAGTCTAATGTCCTTCATTTTAAAGGCATTGTAAAAACTAATCAATAGATACAAATAATATGGTATAAAGTTGAGATGTGCTTCTGAACATTCGGTAAAACAAAGATTTGTGGAGTTGGCTATTATGGGACAAAAACATTTTGGACTTTTGCAAGGTCCCCTAATAATTGTACCTCCTGGAGTATTTTCAGTTGCCTTCTGTTAGAACATTAAAAGATGTACTAGCAAA
The DNA here is from genome assembly GCA_963082815.1 of Melanotus villosus. NCBI lineage: Eukaryota > Metazoa > Arthropoda > Insecta > Coleoptera > Elateridae > Melanotus > Melanotus villosus. The sequence goes on along the minus strand of OY720421.1, from coordinate 48,896,372 downwards.
AATTCCTTTCGAAGTTGGTATTAACACTTCCTTATTAGAACATTTTCAAAAGGATGTACTTACAAAAAATGCATGAAGATGACCCGTAGATATTAATTTTGGCGCAGCACCAGCCACCAATATAGTATTTCTGCTGCCCATGATGACGATCCCGTCTGCGTGGCCCTCTCCTCCGTTGTGGCCACTGTTTGGACACCCATGGTTCTAAAATAATATAGGTATATTGTTTAATTTTAAGAAAACGAAACATATGTTCATACAATTTTTACGAAAATAAAAATCAAATTTAAAAAGTGACTTACTTGGTTTTCGCGGCTAACCGGCCGCGTTCGTCCCGTATGGATTCTTGTTCTTTATCTACGTATCCACCGTCCTCATATTCAATTACTAAATAAAGGCCGGTTACAAGAATTTAAACAGAAAGATAAAAACTGAATGTAGGTACTGAAATTTGGAAAATGTCAAATACATAGAAAAATAAATGAATATAGAATGATCACTCCCATAGAAACCAATAAATGGCTGTTTGCGATTGTGCTGCTTCGTGACTGTAGTCACAACTAAATTCAACAGCGGGAAATTTGAATAGATAAAATTTAAATTTTAGTTCGTACAAAAAGTGAATTAACCTAATTCTCTGTTGAACTAAATAAAACTGTATCAAAATGTATCAACATTTTAAATACTAACTTTTGATACAATTTTTTTAGTTAAATAGAGAAATAAGTTAATCTCAAACCAGTAATATTATGTTCGAAAATAGAACCACGGGACCGCGGTTATGGTTCGAGGTTCCTGAACGGTTACGGTTCGCGTTATTATTTTCGAACGGCGTGGTTACAGATAACCTATAAAACAACTGTCACTCTTTTGCGCGAATGGTCTGTAGTGTGTAATAGTTTTGAGTTTAAGGTTATGTCACAATATTTTACCACGAAACCGCGCTCAGATCGCGGTTACTTTGGTACGCAGAATTGACCACAGCGTTCAGAAACCGCGTTCGTAAATAGTACCGGTTTCCTGAAAAAACTAACCGCGGTCCCGTGGTTCTATTTTCGAACATAATATAAGCTAGTATTTTATATTATGTTCGAAAATAGAACCACAGGACCGCGGTTATGGTTCGAGGTTCCTGAACGGTTACGGTTCGCGTTATTATTTTCGAACGGCGTGGTTACAGATAACCTATAAAACAACTGTCACTTACTTGCGCGAATGGTCTGTAGTGTGTAGTAGTTGTGAGTTTAAGGTTATGTCATAATATTTTACCACGAAACCGCATTCAAATCGCAGTTACTGTGGTACCTACGCAGATTTGACCACAGCGTTCAGGAACCGCGTTCGTAAATAGTACCGGTTTCCTGAAAAAACTAACCGCGGTCCCGTGGTTCTATTTTCGAACATAATATTAATATACGCGAGCTACTAATAATGATTACACATTACATCTACATTTTAATGTATTTATGATATACAAAAAAAACACTAATTTTAATTTAAAAATTTTTATGTCCAGCTGCCCCATAATGACTAGATTATTGTACTGTTTAGAGACCATAAACTATCACTTTATCGGACTAGTCCGGTAAAATGATAAATGATAAAGTAAAGCGGCCGTTGTTAAGTAGAACGGCCGTTGATTGGTTGCTTCTGTTTGCTAAACAACCTGGTAAGTAGGTGATTATTCGATACAGCACCCTGCAAGAGGCTATAAAATTTTAACCTCAAATTAATTTAAAAGTAAATTTTTTAAATGTGCAGCTGAACATAAAGCTTTGTATGTAACTCGTACATAAACGAACTTTATTGACTCGCCTCATTTATTAGACTCGCTCGCAAGCTCGCTCGTCCATAAACAGCGACTCGTCCAATAAAGTTCTACTTTATGTCCTTGTTACAATATAGGTATTGTTATTCTTATTATTGTTATTCTTAATTTATACCCCAACAGTAGTATATTGTTCTACAAGTTAAGAAAAGTGCAGAACATATTTACTTTCGTGTACTTGACGAAAAATATACAAATTTTCAAAATAAAAATTTAATTTTATCATAATTTTACTCAAAATGTAAAATAAGTATATCAAGATAACAACGTGATACATATCAACTATTCACTACCCTCATCCTTGCAATTTGTGGTTATTTAAGTAAAAATGTCACGATAAGTATTATTACAAGTATTTTTTTAAATTTTTTTGAACCTCCTTTGGGCCAAAAATTGCACGGAACTTGTTTTTTTCTTTTTTATATTTTCGTTTTTGCCCTTTAAGGATTTATTTACATTATTTACCCCAAACTAAAATAATGTTTAAAAGTCCTGAAATAATTCTTTTATATTATGGCACTTAGAAGTAAAATGTATAAAGTCAATGTCATCATAAATTTGTTTTAATATTCCTGACAAATTGTTTTTAATACAGTATTTTTCTATGTAAACCTGCATGTTGTAGGAATATTTAGAAAGAAGTTTTGAAAAACAACTGGAAGGTCGCAAGAGGGCCCTCTGGCTGTAGGCTCGGTTTTTAATAAGCAAAAACTTTTCAATTTCTTGTATATCTGTCAGTAACTGACTTCTACAAACCTTACACACACCAATATGTTTTAAAATTCTTTTAGCTACAAATCCGGCTATATAAGTTTGTACATTCTTTTCAATTAAATTATTGGATTCATATTCCAATAGTGGACAATCTGGTAATTGCAACTCTACCGCCATCTTTTCCTTATCAGCAAAAAGCTTTGGAGCAGTTATGGAAGCTGTTAGATTATCTAGAGCACCCTCACTACCCTCATCCTCGCAATTTGCCCCTGGTGAATGTGTCCCCATAAAATTATTAATTATTAGCGACACACAACAAGAGCAAAATTGGGAGCAAGTGGGATTTACATTTCTAATGCCGTGACTTCTGGCTGTACAGACAAAAATTCCAGCCCATCTTGGTTGAGATTACGAGGCAGCAAAAATTTAAACCCTGCTTCATGTAATTTTTGCCACAAATATTTAAACCCCTTTAAGGTACCTATGTATCCAACTTTTAATGGAGGGTGGTACAAATGAATCTCCGTTAGGTTTAATAAATGACATGCTTTCTAACACTTTAATAGCTTCGTGCCAAAATTCATGATGTAGACTATTTTTTGTTATTGCGCAGCGAAGATATTTGCCATGTGTTGGCTGAATTGTGTTTCCATGAACGTTATCGAACAATTTATCTATAAATAATGCAAAATTATTATATTAGGTATATTACAACAAGAAACTGACAACTATTAAACTTACCATCCACCTTTTTCCATGGAAGAAATCAATTAGCCTGTGTGGGGTCTCCTTGAGATCCTTAAAAAATAATCGAAATCAAGTACCACTTCTTTCCTTAAGAGGTATTTTGGCTCTCTGGTCGATCTTGCAATATAATGCGAAATGTTGTTCACCCACTCTATAATTCTTATGGACCACCTGAGGGTCTAAACTTTGCAATTTTTTATTCCCAATACGGGAAATCCATAAATCATATACCTGTAAACATAAGAATGTTACACTACAGTTTTTGCCTCACGTTCTCCAAAATATTCACGAAAAGAGTCCGAGAGGAAGGATCATCTTGCCACAAGATAATGCTCGGCCACACACGGCTGCTCGAATGATTGAGTATTTGAATGCCCAGAACATTGAAATAATGGATCATTGGCCATCGCACCTAATGATTTATTTTTATTTTCACGTGTAAAGGATAAGTTACGGGGTTTACGTTTTACATCGGCTGAAGAAACGGTTGACGTATTTAAAAATGAAATAAAGAACCCAACGCGGGAAGATTGGAGGAAATGTTTTGAAGATTGGTTTTCACGGATGCAAAAATGCATTGACTGTGAAGGGAAATACTTTTAAAAATTATAAATAAATGTTTTTTATCAATAATTGTATGTTACTTTACTAGGCTCAGCGGAAAGAAAACATACTACGTATAATAAAAAATATAATTTTAATGTATTTGGTAGAAGAAAAAAATCAAAAATGTGAAGTAACTACTATTTCAAATTGTGAATTTAAATTTTTAAACGAGATTTTGAAATTTTCATTTGGAAAGTTAACATATTACTGTACAAGATTATTATGCATAATGAAATTCATAAATTAGTGGTAAAAATCGCAAAAATGCCATTTTTACTACAAGTAAAATATTTCGAATTTTATTGTTCTGTACGTCTTCAAAGATTTTGACTCATATACCATATACGTAGTGGTGGGCAAAAGTATGGAAATACCTAAACATCTCAAAAGCCGTTAAAAATATCCTTATGAAGAAATTTAATACATGTGTATTTTAAATAGGTACTGTTTATTCTGAATAAACTGGAAAGGTTGATATGACTTCTGGTAAAACCGGAAGTTACATGCAAATTAAAAATTTTAAATGGGACATCCTGTAAGTATATTTTTCAATATTTGGGTGGAACATTACAGTAATGCATTTTGTTCAGAAAAGAGTAATACATGTATTTGTACTAAATTTCATAAGCATACATTTAACGATATTAGAGATATTTTGGTGTTTTTATACTTTTGTGTGTGTAAATCAAAGTGCAAATAGCATTTCACAGTCACAAGAAACAAAAGGTGGCTGCCACGTGCTCATGTGTCACGTTTATAGTAATTTTTTTACATTTTGACAAAAAAAGTGGACTTTTTTTATCAAAAAATCATAAAGAAAGCAACACTTTTTTTAACTATTTAATTTTACATTTTGCATTAAGTAAGTATGCTTTAAATAAAATATTGTAAATTGTCAGTTTGACAACTGTCAATTCTCAAATCCTTTTTATCCTGTTTTGAGGTATTTAAAATGTAAAAATGCAAAAAAATATTGTGTACAACTCGTATGAAAGCATCTTTTTTTCACTCGTTTGATTGATGCACTCCGGCTTCGCCGTCGTGCACCAAACTTCAAACTCATGAAAAAAAAGTATTGCTTTCATTACTAGTTGTACAAATAACTATTTTCTAACTAAATATTTGTACGCTGTTAAAAATTACCTATGTAGGCTATATCAAAATCCCACAATTCCTAATAAGTGTGAATGGGTAATAACTTAATAAGTAATAAGCTAATAAGTTATTTGTTATTTGTCAATATTTTTAATTAATAGTTAACAATAGCTACTAAATAACTAAAGCTATTCAATATGTTATTATCTGAACATCTTTCTGATTCCTTAAAAGGACTTTGCACAAACGCCATTCTAAATCCTAAACAAAAGGTAACCAAAAGTTACCAAAGTTTGATTAGAATGACACTATTAAGATGTTGGTAGACATTGGTTGCTCGGCGAGAATTGCCTAGAATCTTTAACACACGACTCATGACGTCACGTAAACGTCGTAAACTCATATAACCTCAAATGTATCACGTTGGATGTCAATAGAGTGATTAGTTTTATTAAAAATTTAAAAAATGTCTCTCGTAAAACCTATAGACATTGGTTTTGTAGAAGAATGTGAGCCGTGGAGAGTAGAAAGCCGCCTCTTTCCTAGTAAAGTAGGTGGGAAGCCAGCATGGTTAGACCTTAAAAATCTTCCAAGTGCAGAAGATCTTCAATGCAGTTTGTGTGAACAACAAACTGTCTTTTTGTGTCAAGTGTATGCACCATATGAGGAAGATGACAGCAACTTTCACCGCACTTTGTTTGTGTTTATATGCAAACGTGCAGTATGTTGTCAAAATAACAAAAGTGATAACATAAAAGTGTTTCGAAGTCACATACGCAGAGAAAATCAATTTTATTCAGCAGAACCGCCTGCAGAAGGACCCGATGAAAATTTTAAAATATCAAAGTGGCTTCAGTTATGCAATTTATGTGGTTGTACAGCAAACAAGCAGTGTAGTAGGTGCAAAGAAAGTTACTGCTGTAGGGATCATCAACTAATTGATTGGAAAAATGGACATAAATTACTTTGTGGTGCAAATAATAGCTCTATAACGAAAAATTCAAAATTCTTATTCCATGAGTATGAAATTTTAATTGAACCCGAAATTAGACAAGACTATGTAGTAGATGAAGAAAAAGAATTAAAAAAGTACGAAATATTACAAAACTCAGGACAAGTTGGCACCATGGCAGATACATCAGAAGAAGACTTGCAAGCACATACTTCTGTAGACGAAGATAAAACCTTTTTACAGTTTCGAAAGCGAATTGGTGAAAATTCAGATCAAGTTTTGCGATACGAACGAGGAGGAATGCCACTTTGGATTGCTAAGGAACCTAAACCCACTGTTATACCTAGCTGTGAATATTGTGGGGGCCAACGGCAGTTCGAATTTCAAATAATGCCACAAATGTTAACTATACTAAAAGAAAATGAGTTGGATTGGGGAATTTTAATTGTATATACTTGCAAGAACAGTTGCACAGATACAGATTGTTATAAAAAAGAATTTGTCTTTAAACAAGATGTTTCTATTAATCAAATAAATTAAATTGCGTTAATAATATATATTTTTTATATTTGTATTCTTTGTTTATTTTCTGCTACATGTGCATTGACTATTTTGGCTATTAACCCTATCTTTTTATAATAATTTTATAAAGATTACTGTGTTTCAGTTTATTAAATTGATATACACAAACTTTGATATGAACTGGTCTGTATCTAAATATAAAATTTACATATACAAAACAGTTCATTGTGTAACTATTTACATGTAGAAGTAAAAGTTTATACAAGAAAATGGTAGCTAGTAAGTTTACACCAAAAAATAACATGGTTTTTTAGAACAGTGTTGCTATTGTATAATCAATGTTGTTACCTGTTTACGAAGTGACAAACATTTTGCATCATAACTGTTGCAAGCAATTTTTGTCAGATAAATGATGAAAGCAACACCAGTAGTGTTGTCAAAGCTAACAATTGTGTGGTAATTAGAAACCATAATGTAAGGGAAAATACATTGAATATGGTTTGATTGAATATTCTGTAACATTGGATGTCATATAATATTATCGACAAGTATTTATATGGTACAGGTTTTTTACTAATGTCGCAATCCGTTTTGAACTGGTGGCTATTTTTAAAATTCTTAGATTGTAACCTAACAAATAGTTATTTATTCTACAAGACGATAAAATTGTATTTTATCTTCGAGGGCGTATTTTAGCGTCGAGACGCTAATTACGCTCGAGAAGATAATTAAATTTTATCTTCGTGTATTTTTTTCTATAGCAGTTATTTTAAAGGAAAAAAATTATAATAGTATTTTATGTATCTAGGACGAAAAGTAAGTCTTTAAGGTATGAGCAAGTTGTTTACGGCCGAGGCGGGTAGCCGAGGCCGTAATTACTTGTGAGTACCTTAGACACTTTTCGTCTGAGGCACATACCACATAATTATATGTCATACTGGTTTCTAAAGTTGTTAAATTATTAAAAGAAATCTCCAGCAATTTGTAGCAGTATTAGTTTTAAGTAAGTAGTCTAAGGCGCAACAATTCGTATCTCCTAGCAACGAGCATTTATAGAACAAAAAGTGACACTTTAAAGAACTAGGACTTTAAAATGACACTTTAAAGTCCTAGCACTTTAAAGTGTTACTTTTCGTCCTATAAATCGTTCGAAAAACGTTGCTTTAAAAACGAGTATGACATAAAATAAATTTTATTTGACATTGACGTTTAAAAAATTACAAATTGAGTCACGTTTTAAAATGTCATTAGTATGGGCATTTCTAGGGTTACAAACAATAAATAAATTACTTTATCTACCCTTGCTGTTAAAGTATACTTTATCTACCCTTGCTGTTAAAGTGATTCTTTATCTATTAATAGGTAAAGTAGCACTTAACAGCTGCTGTAGAAAAAACTATTGATTTTTTAGTTTGTTTGAATATTTGTTGCATAAAACGTTGTGCTTTTATAATTAGAATATTATTTAACTTTTAAATATCGTATTGGCATAGAATCTGGTGTTTTACTCGATTTTAAAAGAGGGATGATTTCATATTTTTACACAAAAGATATCAATCGGCTTAAATTGGAAAAATGCAGCATATTCAAGTTAAATGTCTAAAGGGCATTTAATACAATAAAACTCAGTTGAAGAATTGCCTCAACAGCTAAGTGTTTCAATTTATTATTCCAAACAAGATTGTCCTAATTTTTGAAAGCGTGTTTTAGTAACCTGGAATATAAATTACTTTATTTACTAGTTATTGCTAGGAAACGTATTATTAATTTGTTAAACAGAATGTTACTGGCATAAGATCAGGGAGCACAAAGTACAGCTCGTCTCATGTTAAAGGAAACTTCCAACACAGATCAAAATTTAAATTTGTAAAAAATTGTAAAAACCTCAGGTTGCTCCGCTCCTGCAATACAAATAATACACGGTATAGGTAATACATAACCGATGTACATTGCCAGTTGCATGTGTTTCTGCAAAAACAAACGTTTAAAAAAGATAGATTTTTTGTACACTCATCAGCAGGTTGCTGGCAGATTATACAGGGTGATTCTTGGCTTATACGCATAATTGTGAGGAATGATAGTTCGTGATGTGTATTGATGGGTAATTAAAAAAAAGTAGTAAAAGTTTTTTATTAACGGAGATAACGAATTAATTATGTTGAGAGTGGTGAACTGGTAAAATATAAAATTATCGCATTTACCTTGAATTGTATCTGTCACTCTCCGTCACTAGTTGTCAAATTGGAGCTTCTTCTATTCGTAAAAGAAAAATTATGGCACCTAACTTCACCATGTCCATGAGTTCTCTGAGTTCTACTTTGTATTATGACAAACTTTTTCAATAGTGCATTTATAAGATTTTTTTGTTGCACAAGAACATTTTACGGTAGCATGTTTAGCTTTAGCAGGGACTTTTATATCTATGGGTAAGGAGAATATTTTGCAGTAATATTGTTTAAATTTGCCTGTTAGAAAATGCTAAAAAGGCATCTTAGGAAGAGTTCAGAGATCGCATGGAAACCCACAACAATGAAAACAAAAAGCTCTTCTTTAAAGTAGGTACTTTGATATCTGAAATCAGACAAACAACAGATCCTAAAAAGTCTTAAGAGTAAAGATGGAACAAACGTAACAAATGAAAGTGAAATGATGGAAAGAACATTTTACGGACCTACTAAGCAAAGAACCCGGCGACAATCCTAACACACCTGACAAAGCAAAAGTAAAAGGGAATTGCCAAAATAGCACCACTGGAAGAGAAGAAACCAACAATCCCATCTTAATGACTGAAGTAGAATATGTTCCTCTCAAAATAAAAACCGGAAAGGCTACATGGATCGATAAAATCTCCAACGAGATGCTTAAAGCTTTGGAAATTAACAGCAAAAAACTGTTGCTACATATTTAGAATGGCCTCAAAAGTTTGTCCCACTGGACTAGAAGACTGCTGTAATTACATCACTACACAAAACGGGCAACTCAAAAGAGTGTAACAACATCGATAATCAGAACTATGTTAGAGCATCTAACACAATTTCGAAACCTTTTACAACAAATGTTGGAGTACGGCAAGGGAGTGTTTTAAGCCTATTGTTATTCAATTTAGTAATGGATGAAGTTTCAAAGAAAGCAAGCCTGACGACCTTTTGTTACAAAGTGGCTAATCTCGATTTACAACCCGTATACGTCCAGGAATTACTATATGCAGATGACGTCGTATTAATTAGCAATAGCGAAAATAACATCCAGCATAATCTCAACAGTTGGCACAGGGCGCTACAAGATTTTGGAATGAAAATTAATGTAGAAAAACTAAAGTGTTACAAGTGGGGAAAAGTGCTTGGGACATCTCTATTTCACTTCAAAACGCACCACTGTAGCAGGTACAAACTTTTAAATATCTTGGTGCTACAATTAACATTGATGGTCGCATTACCGAATAACTTAATAGCATAGTGTTACAGCATGAACAAAAAATTCCTGAATTACAGACAGGTCTCCAAGAAAACTAAAATGTTAGTGTTCAACACAGTTTTCGCTCCAACACTTACCTATAGTAGTGAGTCGTGGGTGCTAACAGAAAAACATCCAAGTTACAGAAATGAAATTTCTGAGAAAAGTTGCCGAAGTTAGTAGAAAAGATAGAGTTCCGAATGACGTTATTGTGACATACGTGCAATCACCTTGAGTGAGTTCATTTCCACCCCAGCAGTCGACGCGGTAACATGTAGCTTCCTGTGTATTGAGTAGGATAATGAACGTTTCTTAAGTAGGTAAGGTTGCGTTTAAGTATTACAGTTATAAGACAGAATCTGCAAAACCCGCCACTACTGGACAAAATCGAAAACAACCAACAACTGCGCTGGTATGACACATGGTGAGGATGCAAGGAAATAGAATCCCGAAAGCTGTTTGCAGTGCCAAAGTAGAAGGTAAGAGAACATGAGGTAGACCAAGAACCAAGTGAGACGATGTAATAGATGAAGCATCCAGCAGCAGAGGATCGAAGAGGACAGAAGCTGCAAGAATAGCAGTCAATATAAAAAAATGGAGAAGGTTTTATATTTTAAATTCACACCGAAAGGCACCAGAGTCAGCGATTAAGTAAGTAAGTTGTCTGTTAGAAATGCTGTAAATATAAATGATAGTAGTTCCACAAATTAAACAAACAAAAAATTAATCCAAATAAGTAGGTAATTAGAGCATTTCAAAATAAACATTTTTTTAACATTATCTTCTGCAACGCTTTTATCAGGCAAATTTAAACAATATTTGTTATCTATATGTAGATAAAAGTCTCAACCAAAGCCATTTTGTTTTATTAAAAGAACATAAAGATACAATTTTTTGAATAACAACTTTGGATTTTAGATGGTGTTAAAAGTACAGACAGTAAAATATTGATAGAAACAGCTGTCTCGCGTCAATATTTTTATTAAACAGGTTTAGAAGAATCATTTAAACACAAAATTTTAAGATTTAAACCTGCCAATAGCTAATAACAGAACGAAATAACAATATGCAAGAAACTAACATCAAATAGATAAGTATTTAAAGATTATTACGAGAAAAAGATATTACTTCAACTTTTTTAAATTGGATATATCCCTCGGCATTTATTTGAGTTTGCACGTATTTGTCACCCAAGCTGATAGATCATTCTCCTAAGTAAATTTATATTATGCACGATCGCATTATAATGTGTCAATTATGTCTGAATTTGTTTGACATAAACGTCTATTTATAGCCCGTGGGTGTCTTTATAGGCCGCCGGTCTATAATGAAACGTCAAAAATTGATAAACAGTTTAACAGTCTTATAAAGAATTTTTTTAAATTAAAATCGAATGTATGCTCTTTATTAGAACTCTATTTAGGGTAATTTGTATTAACAACACAGTTAACACAATTATTTATGTGAATATTCCTAGGCGTAAATGCTTCAACCTGAGTTCAACCATTCGACAGTTGTCAGTAAAAAATTAAAATAATTGAGCAACTAACTACTCGATGTGGGTAGAAAATTAATTTATTTTTTATTTCAGTTTTAAAATCTTAGATCGTGCATAAAATTATGTATGTACCACTGGCGTAACTTGCTTTTATGGCCTTCGACGTGTCTTTAGCCCTCGACTAGCGTCTCGGGCTCAAAATCACGTCTCACGCCATAAAAGCATCTTTACGCCCTTGGTACATAAATAACTATTATGTAATATAAATGTATATACGTACAGCTTCACGAAGGAAATAGAAATTCAGAAAATGTAGGTACTTCAGAACTTCAGGGATGTGTGCTTTCTCCTACTATTTAACATCTACTCAGGCAGGATTTTTCAAGAAGCAATAGATAATTGTGTCAGCGGTATAAAAAATGGCGAAGTAATTAATAATATTACATTTGCCAATGACACTGTAGTGATTGCAAGTTTAGTGTAAAAACTCTAAATCCTCTTGAATAATGTTAACTGCATCGGTGAGGAATATGCTCTTACATTGAATACTGTTAGCCTTCCATCACAGGGCATACTTACTTTAGACAACACTTCCATAGAGCATGTAGAAAAATATACTTACCTAAATACTGTCAGAGACGTCAGAGTCAATAGAAATTCGCAGTCGAATAAAAAAAGTTCGATCGGCATTTGTAAAGATGAGATGTCTGTTTGTTAGCAGAAATCTGAATTTGCCCCCCTAAAGATACGGATGTTACATTGCTAAGTTTTTTAGGTTCTATTTCATGGAATGGAAACCTGGACCCTCACAGACGTGTTGCTAATAAGAAAAAACTAGAAGCATTTGAAATGTGAGTATATCGCCGCATTCTCCGTATATCATGGACAGACCATTCATGAAGAAATACTAAAGAGAATGCAAAAGAAATAGGAAGTTGTATCTATCATTCAACAGCGTAAGCTCCAGTATGTTGGTCACGTCATGAGAAACAATAAATACCGTATGCTACAACTAATACTGCAGGGTAAGGTGGAAGGTAGAAGAGGAACAGGTAGAAAGAGACATTCGTGCCTATACAACCTACGGAAATGGCTCCGACAAACTTCTACCAAAAGTAAAAATTGCCATATTAATTTCCAACGTCCGAAATGATAACGATAAGAAGAAGAAATTTGTATTATACATATTGTACATAAAATAGCTAACACAGCTGGTTTTTTTATTTTAATCTGCCACAACTTTAAGTAGGTAGGTCTTAAATAAATTTAAGCTTTTTAAGGTGTTAAGTAGAGTGCAAGAAATGAATATTTCCAAAAACTTTCAAATTACAGGAGAAAAATACAATTATTTTTAGACTTTGGCACTCTGTATCTCTCTTAATACTATTTTTAGACTAAGGTAATTCTAGGTAAATCATAATATTTTGATCCCACAATCTACTACCGCTCTGTATCCTATTATTTAAGTCAATCTTGTATACGATTTTTGCTAATAAACTACTTTTGACTTCATTTTTATATTATATCTAATAAAAGGGTCACCTCGCACGCAAACCAAACATATAATGGTTTGATAAGACACTTGAAATCTAACATCTTCTCCAGGAAAATGAAGTGTCAAATGTACAAGATCCTGATCAGGCCAGTACACATACAGTAGGTGGCCACCTACTTAGAAACTTTTGTAATTTTCAATATTATCTTTCTTTTAGAACACATTTATTGCTTATATAATGTACACATATTTAATTTCTATTATTAACTATTACTTTACTGGAAAATCCAATTAAAATAAAAAATTTGTTATCCCCCCCCCCCCCATTTGATTGATTCTGCCAGATATACTATTTACCCATTTTCTCGTTATACTTAGTTTTAGTTTCAGGGTCGTTCAGGTTCGGTCATACATTTAGGATTCTATTCTTAAAATCTCTTAAATTAACATTTCTAAAACTATAAACTTTACTTTTAACTAAAGCCCAACAACAGTTCTCAATGGCATTCAAATTTGGTGAATTGCCACAACGGAAGCACGGCGATGTTACGTTCAAAAAAACATGTTTTTATAGATTCTGCGGTGTGGCACTAAGGGAATCTTACATAAAGGTGTTAATACTATTCCGAAATTCCGATAGGGATATTGGAACAGAATCCAAAATGTGTTATCAAGTTTTTGGTCCACTGTGCCCATAACAAAAAAATATTTTGAAAGTTTCTAATTCAGTGGCCACCTACTGTATATGGATCCAAAACCTGGACAATGATCAACGCAGACGAAAAACAACTGGCAACATTTGAACCTAAAATATGTAGGCATATTTATGGGGAAATCTGCGAGATTGGACTCTAGAGAAGATGTTTCAACTTCGAATTGTATCGAGCATACGAAGAATCAAATATCGTGAAGTTTATTAAGATGAGGCGGTTAAGGTGGATGGAACATGTAGAAAGGCCAAGGATATATTATATGCATCAGATCCAAGATGACCTGAAGGATCTCAAGCTCAAAAAATGGAGAGCCAAGAGCCAAGGCTAATAGGGCTGAATGGAAAGGAACTCTAGAGCAGGCCAAGACCCAACAATGGTTGTGGAGCCAGCCATGATGATGAAAGGAAGGGTCTACCAAAATAAATTTTGTCCAGGGCCCATTACAACCTTAAAGTGGCTCTGCATAATTATCGCTAAAGCTGCACATAACAAAGAGTAGGTACCTACCTACATCAATAAACTGCCTTAATAAAAATTGCAAGACAAAATAATATCACAAACTGCAAAAACCAAACCAAACTGGATAAGTATATAAGTTTACTGAAACAAAGTATGATAAAATGCAAAATACAGTGTGTCCCCGGATGGAGTTGACAATAGGTATGACGGACCAAAAATTTTCGAATTGGATTTTCATATTTTGGGATTAATTCCTGCTCGGTCTGAAACTTATTTTTAGTTTACTTTCGATTTTTTTAAATGAAGTATGCCTTTACAGTTGAGCAAAAACTCTTTTCGTTTCAGGTAAAGTACCTTTTCCGTTCATAGTACGCCAATGTATTACTAAGAAAAGTTGTTCATAATGAAAAGTTATGGCGTTATGCAAATTTTCAGAACTTTTAATAAAGAATAACTTTTCGTCGTAAAATTAATAATAAAGATTTTTCTCCTATTGTTAATTTCTATTATCAAAGTAGGCTGATCGTTCTGAAAAGTTGGATAACGCCAAAAGTTTTCATTCTGAACAACTTTTCTTAGTAACACCCCTGATCACATAACAATCAGATTCGCCAAGTTAATGTAAAATTTGGCAGGCAGTTTTATGATTAGTTTGCCGTCGGTTACCAGATGGCGCCAGCATTGCAAGAGCAGAAGCGACCCTGAAGTGCTTGAAATCATACAAATCAGCTGATTCTAAGCACTTTAGAGTCGCGTCTACTCGTGCTATGCTGGCGACACCTGGTAACTGAAGGCTAACTAAGCATAAAACTGCCTGCCAAATTTTACATTAACTTGGCGTAGCTGATTGTTATGTGATCAGGGGTAACACATTGGCGTACTGTGAACGGAAACACTACTTTACCTGAAACGAATTTGACAATTACTGAATTTTATCAAAGTAGGTCGATCGGTCTGAAAATTTGCATAACGCCATAACTTTTCATTCTGAACAACTTTTCTTAGTAATACATTGGCGTACTATGAACGGAAAAGGTACTTTACCTGAAACGAAAAGAGTTTTTGCTCAACTGTAAAGGCATACTTCATTTAAAAAAATCGAAAGTAAACTAAAAATAAGTTTCAGACCGAGCAGGGATTAATCCCAAAATATGAAAATCCAATTTGAAAATTTTTGGTCCGTCATACCTATTGTCAACTCCATCCGGGGACACACTGTATGTGTACCTAGTTTCTAAAAGGTACGGGTTTACAGCTTTTCAAGGTAAAAAATTATTAAAAAAATTTTGGTTATTCAGGCAACTTCTGTAATAACTACAGAGCGGCTGGCAATCACTTAAAGCAGAGCTCGAACGGAAGCTAGAAATTTGCGGGAAGTTATACGAACCACATGTTCCAAAAATATTTTAATTTTTCCTTAAAACATAGAGTATGGTATATTTTTCGGCTGACTTTGACAATTAATTTTTCTGCGTGCGATACGGGCATGGCCGATGCGAAATAAGGCTATAGCCGAATGACCGCCGCTTTTATCTAATTTATTTTTATTTATTTATTTATTAGACGAACTTAAGTCCATAATTACAAATCAAGCTATACTAACAAAGTTAATTTTCGCATATAAAAGTAATGAGTTTTTTGCGGTAGTATGATACAATTTAAAGTTAATATTAAAAACACCGCACTGTAGCACATTCAATTGATCACAAAGCCTGGAAATCGGATTGTTTTGAGTATACGAGTGCGTATAGTGTGTATGATAGAATGTAATACGTCTATTTGATGGGTTCACAGGAACCTTAAAATTAAGTTTGCACAACAGCAGAGGGCAATCAACCAGACCATATAAGAGTTTATGAATATAATGCTTCGATTTCTGACGATGAATGATGAATTCTACTAAATGGGCCAGGAGTTATATATAAAATATTCAGAAGATATTTCGTCTCAGTTGCTCTCATTTAGAAATTGCTTTCAAAACGATTTGCCCAAAATTAATTCCATTAGGGAATTGACGGAATTTATATTAATACAAAATTTTTCTTCAAAAGTAGTTTTAGTGAAATTTTAACTGCATGTTACATCTTTCTCATTTCCCTGTTTCGGTTGCTTCTCAAAATTAAAATTAGTAAAAATTTTTTTAAGAAACACTATGGGGCAACAACGATTATTATCAGACTTATTGATTATTTCAATAGAAAACCAAATTGCCAGAACAATAGATGTATAAGTTAATATCAATTTTTGCGCATCTTAAGGCGAGAAAAAAGAATTTTTAGTAAAAGCTGTTGACATATAAGTACGATACGTACAATATGCTCTGATTGTTTTGGTTTTTTTGCTTATTTTTTTTTTATATTTTTTATTTGAACATTTTTTAAATTGGGTGTTTATTTTTTTATTTTGCGACAAGCTCGAAAGTTATCCTCATCCGAACAAAATAATGACTTGCCCCGTGACGTAGTTCAAAATTCTATTCTCCCGTCTCCCACTAACGAGAATTAACTATCGATAACATTAAATTTCATTTTTAAAAGAGTATTTTTTAAAGTGCCCTGTTATGGGGCCAGTAAAAACTATTTTTCTTATCTACATAGGGGCCCGAATTGACTCGGGAGCACAGGCCCATGGCTGCATTGTTACGCCACTGCTTTAAGTATCTTTATTCTTTTGTCATTTAATTTTATTGGGATACCAGTTTTTATAGATTTAATTAGCAAAATATATTTATGCAACGTAAGTTACCACAAAACCTTTGAAATATATTGTTAAACTATATTAAATATGAAAAATTTGCTGCAAGCATTATCGCCAAAATTATTTAAGTGTTGCCTTTGTAATTTATTTGATTTTGTAAAGGAATTTTTTAAAATTAAATTTCACTGATATAAATCATATTTTTTTTTATATCAGCAATGATTAAAAATAACATTCCAATCCTCGTAAAAGCTAAGTTATTTATAAAATTTTCCTGTTGTAATCGAATCAAATAAAGATCAATTACTCTAAAGATTAGGCAGAAATGTGGCCTTTATCTTATCAGGTAATTACAGTACCTGTAATTAACAGTAATATTTTTGCAGATAATGGTTTTTCTTTAATAACAAGCATGCAAATTTCAAAAGTGCACTTTATTAACACCCAAACCAAATTAAGCAAAATTTTGATAGACTAGTTGATGATCAGCACATTTACAATGCATTAAGTAAGTGTAATTTAAAACTAAGTAATAGATACATAAATATTAATAAATATTGGCACAACCCTGGTTCTAAAGTATTAGAATTTTGTATTATGCTAAAATACTAAATGTTATATAAAATACTTCACAATGTGATACTATGTAATACCTTGAAATTTTCAAAGGCACACTTTAAGTAAACAGCTGATAAATACTTAATACTAGAAGTAGAACACAACTTAAGATTATTAAATAATAGGAATAGGGTACTCTAGATTATAATCTAATAGTAACCAATTTTTGGACGGTATTATCACAATTTTAAGTACGAGCTTGTTGGTTTTTCTGAATCATATTCTCCCACTGCTTAATTAACGTAAGTGATCCAGGTGGTTGCGAATCGTCATCTTCAACAGCACATAAGTCTGCAAGAGATCGAGCTGCCTTCAGTGAAGATGGAGCAGAAGTACTTTCTTCATAATTTTCAAAATCGCTTAGCTGAGATATTGATCTAGCCGATCTTAAAGACTTTCGTTCCGGTTCAGGAGACTGGGAATCCACTAAAGCTAGCAAATCTGGTTGAGATTTTTGTCTTTCTACTCTCAGTTCCGATTCTCGCTTCTGCATTTCTTGAAATTCTCTTCGAATGCGTTCTTCCACTGGAACAAATCCGTTTCGTGGTTGTATTCCTGTCGGAACTATAGCCTTTGGAGGTTCTATTAAATCAGAAGCAGCCCAAGTAGTGGAAGTAATTTGACTTTTATTCATCATAGTAGCTACTGTGGCTAATTTTCCTCTAGATTTAATAAATCTTTGCATTACACCTTTAGTAGTGGGGTTTTGAGCGAAAAGTCTTCCATTTGTAGAGGAATTGTTCCCATTTATTAAGGGTAAAGCGGATTTTGCTCTTTGTAGAGGTGGTTGACTTTTTTGAATATCAGAACCATTTGTTGTAATAATTTCATTTTCTGAATCCGAACGAGAATAATTGTTTCTTAATTCATTTTCTCGTTTCACTACTTCTGAAATTTCTTTTTGGATTTGCTGCAATGTTGCGTCGTTCGTTGAAGGCATGTTAAACTAAAACAAATTAAACATAAAAAGAAAACAATGGAGACCACCTGTTGTGCATTCAAATTAGATTAGTAAAGTAAAGTTACTTACGGTTATTGTAATTGCATAATACCGATTGTATGATTTTACAATAGCTATCACCAACTAAGCTGCTCGTATTAATACGATACTTCGTAACTATCAGTTTTTATGTTATCAAATCGAGATTAAATTGCTTGCGCGGCAGATGCATGAAACCGTTCGCCGGAGGTCAGGAACCACATAATATCAAATTCTATGGAATCTAGAACAGTTACAGGTAACGCACCGACTGATGTTTACTTCCACATTCCAACACGAGATGGTAGTACAACAGAAACAAAACAGCGTGTGTCACAGTTGTCAAAATAAGTCCAAATTAAATTTATACAAGGTGAAAAATTATGCAGGAGTCAAGTAGTGCTTCTGCAACGGAAGCTGAAAGTGCAAATATTAAAATCAAAGCTCCCAAAAAGGTGTTACATTTTAGTGATGGTGTTTTAGAAGAATACAGCGATGACGAAGTTGATATGACTCCTCCCAACGAACAGAATACCGTTGTTGATCCTGTAAGTAATAGTCACCGTAATTTTGTTTAGATGGCGACTGTAGTATTGTAACTCTATATGAACTAAAGCGAGTACATCAAATAAACTTAATTTCTTTATTAGTTTTAATCGATTTGCAGATATTTTTCTTTTTTAGAACGGTTAATTAATATCTACGAAGTTATAAAGTCAATGAGATTTAAATCTAAAACTGAAAATTATTTGTGAACAAAACCACTAACCGCTTACCTACTTTTTGCAAAAATAACATTTTAGTTCAAACACCCATTTTTTATAAATTTCAGAAATTGGTATTTATACGCATGGATTTGTACCTAATTAAATTTCGGCAAACTGTTAAAAATCATTTACCCAAAGGCCACCCCGAAAGCATACAAAATTATATTATAGATTTTAAAGTTTGTATCTAATAATAATGTTTTCAAATCACGAAATCACTGCCCTAGAGTGAGTGAACTCCTTACGCAACTAAGTTAATTTTCGTTTTTCATATTTTAATGCATCAGGAACAAATTTTCTTCTACTCACTGTTTGGTGCATGTACAAAAAAAAAACAAAAACGGGAGATAATCAAAATTTCTTGTTATTTTTTATTTCCTGCGATTTACGGAAGCCAAGTGAACCAAAGGGAAGAGTTGCATAAAATTACCTAACTGAAAAGTATAACTTTTTGATATTTTCAAAAAATTACTGATTCAATACCTATTTATTATGAAATTCTACTTTTAAAATGTTATATTTTTTGCCTTTTAATGTTTTTTTGAGTGCTTTGATGTGTATATCTGTATATTCCAACGTTTTTTGCGGTGTCCACTAAAAATACAGAAGTTTTACATTTATTTAAATTACGTGTTCCAAGAATTCCTCAAACAATTAAGACCCTACGTGTTAAAACTATCAAGTGATTTAATTTAAAGTCATCCTCGGAAGGCCATGAAATTAAGTCATGTCCTATCTAGATTCAGGAAATATTACATCCGTTTGTTTTGACAGATATTCCAAGTAAAATCATGTTTAAAGCTGAGGAAGTTTTAGCAGAAGCGTAGAAAGTTTAAAATATCGAACTTGATTTAGCAGGTACCTAACCTTCAAGGGGTGTCCAGCAGTACGTGTAGACTTTAACTTGATGTAAATAGCGTAATACAGTGAGAGCAAATACAAATTTAAAGCATGTTAATCTTGGTATGGACAACACATTTTGCACAGTTGGCAATACTTTAAAATGACAAAGACTCACAAATGTCATTGCCATTGGCGTAGCAACAGAATCCATTACTTACCTGGACTAAACATTAATATTTGAAACAGATACTAATTAATAATTATATTAGTTTGGTGCAAATTATAAATTACGTCCCGTTTTAAACAGATTTAAACAAATATTACGATTAATGATATTGTCCTAACTGATTTGGACTTTGGTCTATTTCTATAATTTTTCAGTTAATACGCTTAGCCTTGTAGAAGGTTTTGCCTCTTACGAATTCAGTGCTTCATTCAACGATGTAACGCCTGTAGTTGACAAACGCTTCATAATGTATATTTTGCCTCTGGGGAAGCTATAGTACTTATTAAACTGTTAAATTTAATGCAAAATTACAGGATTACTACGAAAATTGGTCATCAAAATAAACATTTTGTTCTGATGCAAGTGATTTGCTTTCTTAAACTTCAAATTTAATTCTTCTCATATTGCCGTAATTAATAAACTTATCTTCACTGCAAGCTATGGATGTAAATTTATCTTTGAAAAGAAACATTTTTTTACGTAATCGTATGAAAAATGGCAAAACTCAAGCACAATAAGCAACAACAAATACTTCAAACGCCAATGATAAAATGATGTAATTTTAACATAATACTAGAAAGCCATATTTTTAGAAAAAAATAAAGTTAAGGGTGACGTGTTTTTTTTTCTTGTCTCACTGTATGAACTACCTACTTATAAAAATATATCTGCGTTTGTTGTCGGCAGAACTTCTAAGGCGAAAAAAATCTGAAAATATGTATCTATGCTCTATTTCGGATACAAGGTAAAACTCTGGGCACCGTGCCAATACGATATTTGGAGAAAGATTCCTTCCAGGGATGGAAAACCCGTTGATTCGGCGAAATTCTAGTCGGGTAGTGCTAAATGGCCATTATAGTTGATGAGCTTGCAGATTCTTGGCACATGTAAGCCTAAATCTAGCCCAATAAATAAACAATCAAATACATAAAAATCAAAGAAACTGATTTTTACACAACATTGACATTGTTTATGGTTTATGTTTATTTAAATATGGTTTTGATAAAACTGAGATAAAAAGATTAGATATAGATTTTGAAGAAAACACAAAAGATATTAATAATAATTTACAGCGCGTTCGTTTTCTCAGAAGTTATGGAGCTAACTTTTCTAGAACAACTATGTCAAAGAAATTCATTAAACATTAAAATGTAAAATCCCAATTAAACTTTCATGGCACTTTTAATTTTCAAAAACACAAACGTTTTAAATGGAGAGTATAGCTGAGTTATATGTACGAGTATAAGAATAACATTGAGAACCCTAAGCTTATATTTGCAATTTTCCAGTGATCTCTTGGCATATACAGTGTCTCACTTTAGACGGCACCACCCCAGTATTTTTTTATATATTATAGATTAAAAAAATTTCTTTTTTCTGATTATACCCCTCACTAAATTGTACTTTTAAAGTATGCTACTTTCCCTTCACGGTAAAATGCTAGTCTACTACGATTTAAAATAAACAGCAAAATTGAAGAAGCTAAATCCAAAATTTCATTAAAAACAAAAAATTTTGAAAATCCAGAAAAGTCCAGAAAATTCGAATAATAATCTCACAAGTTTGCCATGATTTTTTATTTTATTCTTGTAATTCAATAGAATAACAAAAAACGATGCTCAATTACTTAAATAACAGTATTTTCAACTAAATCACCATTAGCACATACATAGTATACATTTTTCTACTTTCTGGAGATTTTTAAAACTCTTTGTTTTTAATGAAATTTCGGATTTAGCTTATTTGAACGATTCTGAACAACTTTTATTAACAAGATTTTTTGATAAAAAAATCCCTAACACGACTTCTTCAATTTTGCTGTTTATTTTAAATCGTAGTAGATTAGCATTTTACCGCGAAGGGAAAGTAACGTACTTTAAAAGTACAATTTAGTGAGGGGTATAATCAAAAAAAAAGAAATGTTTTAATTCGATAATATATAAAAAAAAAATACTGGGGTGGTGCCGTCTAAAGTGAGACACACTGTATTTATCTTTAATGGTTTTAGAGATAATTGAATAATGGATGCATTAGTTTAAACTATGTAATTGCGATATGAAGTAAAAAAGAAAGTTCAATAAGTATTTTTGGTCGGTGGTGTAGGGAAGCACAAGATTACCTTGTAAACCCAAGCTCTTAAATTCGATTGCACCCAAGATGATGTGAGATTTTTAATGTGGAAAAAATTTGAAATTTTGCCTTTTTTCGAATACAGGGTGAAACCGTAGGTCCAGTGTCAATGCGATGTTTGATACGATAACGATCCCTTCCAGGGTGCAAGTCACCTAAATATTTATCTAAATCTTAAATATTGTGATAGGACATTTCGCATTGGTTAATTTATCTCAGTAGGGTGGCCACTAAAGTAGGAAAAATTGAAAATAAACATGTCGAATGGCACTGGAAATGGGAAGAAAATAAACTTTTTAATAATGTAACAATAAGTTAGCATTACCTTTAAAAATGATTGGTGGTTAACCCGAATTCGGAACTTGGAAGTGCTCACTAAGTTTATTAAATGTTTCACATACTTATACGTAAGATAGTAAGATGGCGTTTTCACTTTTGCACTAAATTAAACAGTTCCAAAATTACAGGAACTGAAAGCTGGAACATTTTTGTTTTTCACGATATTTTAAAAATTGTAAGAGTTATTCCAAATCTGAATATATCATGGAATTTCCCTTTTAATTTTCCGCAAATTTACTGCTTTAACTTTTGACATAACTCTATAAATGAAAACCCTACGAAAACGAAGTACAACCAAGCGTATGTTCGTAGAACTTTTATACTTATTTTGAGACTCTATCTGCCCTTTGAAGGCACTGTGGATAATATATTTAACAGCTTTTTGTTATATTTTCAGATAGAGCCGAAATTCGAAATCTC
Source organism: Melanotus villosus (assembly GCA_963082815.1). NCBI lineage: Eukaryota > Metazoa > Arthropoda > Insecta > Coleoptera > Elateridae > Melanotus > Melanotus villosus. Next base: position 48,873,271 of record OY720421.1, on the reverse strand, counting down.
AAGGTATAAAGTACTTGGTGTCTAAAATCAATAGTTTTTAAGTTATTTGGTATTTTGTAAAAGTATCCCTAAGATTTTGACTTCCCTAAACACGGAAATTATTTATTAAAAAAAAAACGCAGACTTCAAAGTTGGTATGTTTTAAAAGATCCTTTGCCCATATCCATGCGCATATCTGTTTCTTCAATGAATTTATACTTTGTTATTTTACGTGGATCGTTTGAAAAGTAAGGTAGATGACAAAAGCAAATGCGAATATATTTTACCAACTTGTATTTATTTTGCAACATAATCTCCATTGAGCTCGACTCGAACATTTGGACATGCAAAAGCCTTGTGAGCTATGGGTGTCGCGTTTAGACTTTAGATCAAAAGCGGGTTCGAATAGACAATAGCCATGGCCAAAATCCATTAACTCAGGTTCAAATTGTTGGATCATCCGCCTTGCTCCCCGATTTAGCCCCGCCTGACTTACATTTGTTCCCGAACCGCAGAAGATGGCTCGGAGGATAACGATTTTCCGACAATAATGAAGTGGTTTATGCCGTGAACGGCTATTTCGCAGACCAGGAGAAATCATTTTATAAAAACGGTGTAATGGCTCTGGAATATTGTTGGGCAAAATGTATCGAGCTCAACGGAGATTATGTGAAAAAATTGGCGAAGAATCTTCGCTGGACTTTCCATACTTTTTATTTTTGAAATTTTTAATTTTTTTTCAGCTAGTTCTAATTCTAATCAGCCGAGCTAGAGGTACAATCGCCCAGGACGCAATTTATGACATAGAAACTTCGGGCAAAAATTATTCGATTACTTTTCAAATTCTCTATTGATTTCCTAAGTAAAATTTTGACATTTTTTTCAAGGAAAAATCTGCGCCCAAAAAAACATGGCTAACTTCCGTTTCCGGTTCCGGATTTTTTTGAAAAGTTTATTTTACAGATGTACTGTAATTATAGGCCCGCATACCAAATTTGATGAAAATCGGCCCAGTAGTTTTCGAGATATGACGATAACGCCACAGTCATTCATAAAAAAGTAATAATTAAAATAAAAAAGCTAGAAATCGGTAACTCTTTTAGGGAAGGATAGTTAATTTTAAATCCTAAATTAGGATCCAGCAACACCTACAATAGCCAAAATATTAACAGTAATTTTGATGACATTATTAAAGACTTTGCAACGAAAAAGTCCCGACAAGTTATTTAATAATAATCCTATATAATATGTAATAATGCTTTTATAATAAATAATTTGTATTTTCAACATAAATGAGCAGAGTAAGATAATATTTTTTTGAAAAAGTGGGTAATATAAACAAAAAAATATATATTGTAGTCACGCAGATTCGAACCTCCAACCATTTGCGGGTGGGAGCTTGGTCTCTTACCGCTGGACCAAAATACCGCCGTCGTTAAAACGGTGACTCCTGCCCTGATATTTATCTTCTTTCTTTGGAATGTGCCGTTTCCGAGAAATTTTTTTTTGAAATTTTGAAAAATTTTTTCAGCTAATTATAATCAGTAGAGGTAGGGGTACAATTTGACGTTAGATTTATAAAAATATGTCGATGCGTTTTTGAGAAAAAAAATGTTAAAGTCCAAAACTTCAAATGGTCATAAAAGGCGTTAGGGAAAAATTTTGCGGATGCGATCAACGCTATTTGAAAGGCATCTTGATTTACTATCGACCCAGAACATTTAAAAAAAATCGTGTGTGTCGTTTCCGAGAAAAGTTTTTTTGAAAATTTGAAAATTTCCCAAACTGTCCGGACTTTTTATTTTTTGAAATTTTGAATTTTTTTTTCAGCTAGTTCTAATCAGCCGAGCTAGAGGTACAATTTGGCGTTAGATTTATAAAAATATGTTGCTGCATTTTTGGTAAAATCGGCCTTAAAGTTGCGCTTTTCAAAAATTTGCCGCGGGCGCAATTTTTGACATAGAAACTTCGGGAAAAAATTATTCGATTTCTTTTCAAATTCTGTATTGATTTCCTAAGTAAAATTTTGAAATTTTTTTCAAGGAAAAATCTGCGCCCAAAAAAACATGGCTAACTTCCGTTTCCGGTTCCGGATTTTTTTGAAAAGCTTATTTTATAGATGTACTGTAATTATAGGGCCGCATACCAAATTTGATGAAAATCGGCCCAGTAGTTTTCGAGATATGACGATAACGCACCCACCCACCCACCCACCCACCCACAGACATTTTTCAAAAAACACATATTTTGGATGCCTGGACCCTAAAACGTGTTTTTTTCGAATTTTTACGATTTTGAATTTTTGCACGATTCCAATACTTTCCTATACATGCGTTGCAAGTATGGAAAGTAAAAATAAATACATATAAGTTGATCAAATTTATTGGCATTTTCTTTTTCATTTACCTTAGGTACTTTTCAGACGACCCACGTAGAACTAATTTGGCCAATAAACCTACAAAAATCAAATGATCAGCTATGAACTATAAAACTTTCCGTTTTTAGATTAATCGTTCCATAACAACTGCTCAGACTATTTTTGATTGGCATATTTAAAATTAACAAAATCTTCTTTTTATAATTATAACCAAGGCAGTGATTTTATGCAAATGCATCTTTTAAATTAGTAATGTGTCAGATCTGAGCTTTTGGATCTGCGCGTATCTACGCAAATGGAGTTTAATTAAGCCAATTAATTTTTGCATATTTCAGGACCCTTGTGCATAAAGTTTATCAAGAGCATATTCAAGCATATTTGCTCCAAAATAAAAAAATGCAAGTCATCTTAAGAAGATTGTGCGATCATTTGTGCATAAATTTGTACATCGATAATTCTTTTGCCTTTATTTTCCTAAAACACAAAGTTTTAACCTTAAAAAAATACAAGCAAATTATAAGAAGCTTTAAATTCCATTTTATTTGAAATTGTAAGGAGTTAAGGTTAGTCATAAGCTTCTAGAAATGTCTGTTGTGTATTTTTGTAAAAATAAACTAAGCCGTTACTGAAAACTGTTGTTTTAAATACATAATTCGAGGAAACACTGTCTATTTTAAAAGAAAATGATGGCAATTTGGTGCATATTTTGACTATTTTTAATGCATATATATGCGCATATTTCTACATGTTCAAGTGCATATTATTCCTCGCCTTGATTATAACATTAGATAACATTATTGTAAAAATCTTTTATAAGAATTTAATAAATGAAAACAAATTAATAGAATTCTATCATCTTTTAAGAAAATTGAATTGACATCAAACTTTAGCGATTATTAATACTTATGTTTGAATAATTTATTTATAAAAAATTGCGTTAAATATATTTTCATGGCCAACTTTAAATTTGTGTTTGAATTGTAGTTTTTAACCGAAACCAGATCAAATATAAATCTTAATCTAGGCAATGTTTCTATCATTGAAAGGAAAATTGACTTCTGCAAAATGCAGTGTCAAAACATACAGGCATTGTATTTAAAAAAAAACAAAGGTATAGCCCATTAAAGTTTCCAGAATGTGACCTGACGAACAAAACATTTAGTATCTACAGATGTATTTTCAAAACAGACATAAATGAAAGTTATGTAGTTTAAACTCGTTCAACGTTTCAAGTTTTCTGATATTCATGTTAACGATTTACATCAAAATCTGAGGAAAGTTTTACAAAAACTGGTTTTAGGTACAAGTATGTTACATGTTTTTTATTTAGAATTTAAGCACTATCGAAAAATGCAACACATACGGTTGTGCCATGCAACAACCCCTTGGAAACTGAACACACTGTAGAATGATAAATATTTTTAGATTGTAAAGTGTGTAATTAGAAACAATTTTTCTGTCTAATAAAGATGCTGCCCACCCAACACGGAGTCGTGGACCAGCTCGTATAATTCAAGCATATGGGCCACCCTGTGTAATAGATAGATGGCAAATATTCATTATTTTTTGTTGTTAATATATGCAAGTTAAGTTAAATTTCGGGTTGGCTTTGACAATATTTTAGTACTGGCACCTGTAGTATTCCAATCAAGGTCTGTTCTATTCCTTTTTCTCAGTTATGCAGTAGTTTTATTTGTACCATCTAAATACAACTGAACTGTATTAAAGTTCCCTTTTGCATAGAAACGATAATTTGCTTTTATTTTTATTCCATTAAAATGTCTGAAGGGCGTTCAAATGAAAATTCATTTGCAGTAGCCTTTGACTTGTAATATCATACACCTTTAATTTTATACACAATTCACTTTGATTTTTTAAAATATAATGGCCGGAATGGCCGAGTGGTTGAGGCATTCGACTACGGCGCGGGCGGTCTCGAGGTTAAACCCGCGGATGTTCGGCGGGTGGCCTACCCAGTCACTGAAAATAAGCCGAAACACAGTAATGGAGTAGGGAAGGTAGCTGTTGTCGAAGGCGTGGTGCTTAACACATCATCCCGCACTTTTAAGCGTGCGAGGCAACAGGGTATGAAAGCGATTAGGAGGCCTTAGCCCTCCATGTTGCCGGCCATACTCCCTCGCGGAGTGTAAGTGCCGTTACCTTTACCTTTATCTTAAAATATAATTTTAAAAAGAGAGATGCCCCAGGTTTTATTGACGCCCTGTATAATAATTTGAATTATTTAATCGGTATGCATTTTATTAATATTGCAGAGAAATTTTAAAATACACCATATATCGATTATAAAAGAAAAAGTGTGCATTTCCGAAATATCATGACTATGGGCAATGTAACGTATGTTCACTATAATCTTTATTGAAGTTTTGTAAAAAACATTTTTAATAAAAGCACATAAAAGCGATTTCGTTTATTATTACCGATATGCTAACGTTTTTCTTTATTTCTAAACTTTCTTATTTCATTGCTAAGGCAACTGATTTTGTTTTTTTAATAGCAACCCCCGCTTCTCTTTCTATTCTTGGAAAGAGCATATTTTTTCATTATGATCGTCATCTTTTTTATTAAGTTACGTAAGAAAGTATTTACTTTTGCAACATTAAAAACTATAAAAAAACTTTAAGAATAATGTTATTTAAATATTAATAACTAAATTAAATAATCAAATTATGCCCATTTTGTTCTAGACAATGGTCTAATAAACTATCTCGAAATATTTTGTATGGTGTTTTGCAAAGCCTCTACAGGTATGCGTTCAATTTCAGCAGTTATACGTGTTTTTATCTTCTAAATTAGATAGCCCCTCTTTATATACATAGTTTTAGCCATGACCCTACAGAAAGAAATCTAACGGGCTGAAGTCTGGTGACCTCGCGGGCCATTCGATAGCTCCTTTCCTACCTATCCATTTTTTAGGGAATACTTGATTTAAATATTCCTTAACGTTCCCTATATTGTTGGAACCATATCCTGTTATCAATGAGACTGTTGTTTCCGGGAACATGGCTCGATTATCTCCTATTACAAAATTCGAGATATCCGTAAGAAGTCAATATTTCATCGAGATAAATGGGCTCACAATACCTGCCCATATGTTCACTTTCTGTGAATATTGTGTGTGGCCTTCTTCAACCCCGTGTGATTCTAATTATTCCAATACCCGCAATTATGACGATTTACTCTACCATTCAATATAAAAAAATGTAACTTCAACGGAAAATACAGTATTGCAAAGTATCGACGATATTTCCATCATTTGTTCAGAAAATTCTTGTCTTATATGAAGTCATCTCAATTTAGTTTCTGAATTATCTGTATTTTGTACTGGCGCAGTATAGCATTATTAAAAATGGCATAAGTCACAAATCTGCAATTCGTAACGTATACCAAAGTGCCAGCTTCCTGGTTGATACCTGGTTGTGCCGCTAGTAAATTTTCGGAGAAATATTATCGTCTTGCATCTTCCATTTCTTGGAATGTCTTTTACATTTTAGTGAACTTGTTAAATAATCTGTTGACGGTGGACAACGATATTTGTTTTGTGAAGATGTAATTGTTTGAATAAATTGCAAACCTGTGAGAAAATGCAAATTGTTATTGATGTCATTGTACTATGAAAACTAGGAAAAACTCTTGAGGAATTGTGTGTCAGATGTACCGGGAAATGTACTTTTAAAAACCCAGTGTTTCGACGACCTAAGTAATACCTAGAAATTAGGCGATCTATAAAGATTAAGTAAGATATGATATCAAAGGAAATCTGCAGCTTGAGCTTTTGGCAACAGATTTGTTGGAAAAATGAAAATTCGCTTAGATTGTGTATAACGCGTTGGTGTCGTGTGTAATTCTATAAGGCAACGGTTGATTATTTGTTGGACGAAATCTGGACCTGTAGGTCCTAAAAATGTCAAAGATTATTACCTATTGTCTCCATGTTTAATATAAATAAAGGAATCAGTAGATGGATGATATATTGAAATTAGATAGACCTAATTAAGCTCTCTAGATCACCGTTTGCTTCATCTGCAAGTCTAGGTAGTAAAACCAAAGAGCATACATTCTTGAGTAAAGCTCAACTGTAAATATTAGTTTCGATTTTACTCTATGTAGGACAGTAAACGATATCACAAAATGGGATGCCAATCCATTGCTTTACCGGGGCCATGTTGACGATTTTTCGAAGGCTCAACTTTTGTTTTACATTAATTATTATCCAAATTTAGACGAAGAAAGTAATTTGGCAAAGAAAACCGTGTTTGTAAATTAACGAGGAGGGATTTTTCGCTGCAACCGTCCGTCCATTTCAGTATTTTTGTTACTGCAGCGTTCTTTTTCTTTTCGACTAGAAATGTTAAAAAGTTCATTTTTCCAATTCCCACACATAAAGTGGCATTTTAATGTGTCAAATTTAGTTATTAAAGAAACATTTTAACGTGAAGAGTGGATAAAGTGTTGCTATAAACATTTTATCCACCCATTCCTTGACGACACGGTTGTTATAAACATTTTATCCACACTTTCCTTGACGACGTGAACAAACTATGTATTTTAGGATAAAAATCATGGTGCCTTTAAATTTAGGTTGCTAGGCATTGTTTAAAAACTACTGTAGTATTAATATTTATGTAAATAAGCAATAAATTGATAATTAACTGTTTTTTATTCAATTGTACCAGAAATAGCTATTACTAGAACTTATCGTAAAACATTAAGAAGTACTTGAGTTATGTAACTAATAGGTAAAGTTTACGTGATCCTGATAAAGTTGAACGTATAATTAACTCCGTAACTACTTAGTCAACCTATTCTTAGCACCTATTCTAATGTGAACTGATTGTTTGCCTCCTTTCTCTTTATAAATAGGGGCATCTCATATTGGTTTGATTTGGTTTAACTTGAGAGTTTTTATAATGATCAACTACTGGTCACATAGAATTTTAAAAATTAACAAGTTAGTATTACTAGCCGAAGTTCAATATACTGGACAGGGAGTTTCGTAAGGTATATAGCAAAATTTCATTTGAAACTTTATACGTTAGTGTACAATGTTGCTCCCCATTTAAACATACAAAAATGGCAATGGTATCAACGGATACAGAAAAATAGTGCCCATAAGGTGCAGCTAAAATTAACATGTAAATATTATTTTTAACTAAAATAAATTATTATAAAAATTACAATTTAGAAAAATAGGTATAGCTATGGCTTCTCATTACCATTTTTGTACGTTTTTATGGGGGAGCAACATTGTACACTAACGTAGTTTTGAATGCAAGTTTACTATGCTCATTTTGCAACTCCACACGCGGTATAGGATGTTTAGCTCCTCGTATATAGACATCAGCAATGAAAACCACATGGGACAATGTTTAACGAACTCCTTCTCAACCATAAAAATTATAGTAGGTACCTCATTCCTCGTCGTTAAAACGCTTAATTTTCATAGTAGTGGACTGCTTCGTTAAATATACCGGGTATCCCAACGATCTGGGATTTTTTGATAGTATCTTTATCGCCACAGTTACGTCAGAACGTTATCGAGGAAAGTTGGAAGAATTGCTGTTTTGGATATTTTAAATTTTTAAATATTTAAAACTGTATCGATATTTTTAGATATAGCGTTATAGGGGTTGATTATTAGTAGGTAGTTCCGTAGTTATTCTTTTCTTTATGACAAAATAACTTCGCTTTGAATGAATACCACACCATTACTAAATCGAAATGTCAGCTGTTTTTCAGGATACAATTTTGTACATCTATGTTCAACAAAAATACGAAGGCGAAAAGATTTTTCATTATACAGGGTGATCGAAAAACGCGAACCTCAAGTTTTCTTGAAAATTTAAATGAAACGGGGCATACATCACATTTGTGGGCCCGTGATTAATGGTTACGAAGTTATATTAGTTTCATTTTTCGTACTAGAGATTCACGTCCCATCAGCTAGTGTTTCAAGAGAGTATAGAACACAATTGCAAGAACAATTGCCTATTAAGAATTAGTCAATATGGTGTAAATATATTTTGGTGAGTGTAATCGAAATTGCTGGTCATCCACGAGCTACAACATTTGAAAACCTAAAGAGAGATTGAACTGAAAGGAAAGTAGCAAACAGAAATAAGAATAATCTGAATAGTACCCTGCAACTACTTCTGAATTTGAAAGATGATCCTCATAGGAGTGTATGCCAATTAATGTTGAAACCGGTATTAGTAAGATATTAGTTAATCATACCATATGAACAAAAATTATTTAGATAAGGGATGGCCATGGTGGACAAAATCACTGTCTTTGCTTGTTGTTGGTTCTACATGTCAATTAAATGTCAGTTTCGATTTGAATTTTTATTCATCATGTTATTCTGGGAAGCTGACTTTTTCAATGTGGTCCGGAATTGTGTGCGATTGTTCAGAGAAACAGAAAGCGTAACACATGGTGGCAGGCAGGCCAACGGTCCGTACAGAGGAGACTATTGAAAATGTTCGAGAGATTATGAATGAAGCACCAACAACATCATTGCGAAGACTCACACAGCAAGTTCCCGTATCTTATGGTACCTGCAGAACAATTTTGAGGAAGGAGATTGGTTTATTTCCTTACAAGATGCAGGCTTATCATGAATTGTTACCGCCTGATCATAACAGGCGCGTGTTATATTGCCAATGGTTCACCCAACATTTATTGCACAACAATGACCTCTTGGATTTGACATTCTTTACAGATGAGGCGTGGTTTCATTTGTCAGGGTATATCAATTCACAAACCATGAGGATGTGGAGTGCTGAAAACCCTCACATATGTCGTGAGTCTCCGTTGCATTCCCAGAAAGTTGGGGTATGGATTGGTGCTTTTCGCAGACGATTGATACCCATATTCTTTGAAGGAACCATCAATGCCCAAAGGTACCGAGACAACATCTTAGAACCCTTCATAAACCAACTTCACGAAGACGAGCTACAACAGGGATATTTCCAAAATGATGGTGCCACTTCTCACACGACTCCGCAATCTACCGCTTATTTACGACAATTTTTTGGCGATCGTCTGATCAGTTTACGTTGTGTACCTGAATTCCCACCAAGATCACCAGATTTGACTATCCTAGATTACTTCGTTTTTCCACATTTGAAAAACATAATTTTTAAGACACCAGTTCACATACTTCCAGAGTTGCGAAACCGAATAGTTGAAGAATGTGCTAATATCACACCCGAAATGCTCCGAAACGCATTTGAAAACATGAAAAGGCGTGTAAATTTATGTTTGCATGAGAAGGGTGGCCATTTTCAACATCTAATGTAATAAATTGAAAATAAACCCGTAGTTTAATAACTAAGTTTTATTTGATAAGCTGATTAGCTTACATAACCTATACAGTGTGTCAATTTTAAAACTTACAATGGGCTGTATCTCGTGAACGAAAAGAGATATCAAAAAAATTTGAAAACCGTTTCTAGGGTAGAGAGGGGGAACTAAAATAACATAAGAGAGAACATACCCCCCTCAACCCCTTATGCCCCACCTACCCACCTACAAAAATTTAAATGGCAACCCCCTACTTGAGATACGTCGTTGGAAAGCCCGTAGAAAATGCTTTCCAACGGTATAAGTCATAATTATACAGGGTGTAACAATAAAGCAGAAAAAAATATTTGACAACAACATGAAATATTGCTAAATGTTGAACTACCAAAATGTAAATTAATTTAGTAAATGTTCAAAATGGTTTCCATTGTTTTGTAAACAATAGTACAAACTCCATACGAACGTTGGCAAATGTTGCTTTAGTAATATCACGACAGGCTTGACTTATTCTTCGTCGTAAATCGTCAATTGAGGTCGGTTGAGTTTTATAAACAACCGACTTAAGGTAACCCCACAGACCTAGGTGGCCACTCAATGGGACCTCTCCTTCCAATCCATCTATTTGGATAATTATTGTCTAACCAGTCCCTAACTGCTACTGCGTAATGGGGAGGTGCTCCATCTTGCTGGAAGTGCAACAAATTTTCATCTAGAGCTGGATTGCCGTCGCCGTCCTGTTGGTTCTCTAATTCATGATCAATTAAGGGCTCAATAGTGTTCTCCAGCATATCGAGGTACATTTCACTGTTTAAATTTCCTGGTATAAACAAGGGACCAATCACAGAATCTCTTAATATCCCTGCCCAAACATTTAATTTCTCAGGATACTGAGTGTGGTTTTCTCTAAAAAGATGTGGATTTGCATCACTCCAATAACGACAGTTTTGTTTATTTACATTACCATTTATATACAACGTACACTCATCACTAAAACAAATATTTTTTAAAAATCTAGGTTCATTATTAATTCTTTCAGTCATAATTTCACAAAACTGAATTCGTCGGTCTGGATCGTCATCGGACAATTTTTGAAGATATTGAAATTTATGAAGCTTCAAAACTTGCCGTACCGACTCATGTGATAGTCCTGTCATTGCAGAGACTTGACGAGTTGATAAAGTAGGATCTATTCCAAATTGTCCAAGGACTTCAATTTGAGTTGCTTCGTCGAGTACTCTTGAAGCTTTCCTTTTTTTATTTGCCACTGAACCCGTCTCTCTAAATTTTGCGACTAAATCACGATATACACGTGACCTACATGTTTTTCAGGATGTCTTTCATTAAACACGTTAGCTGTCTGTAAATAACTTTCTTCTTCTTCTTCTTTCTTGTATATAGACCAGTGGCGACTCGTGATAATTTATTTTGGGAGGCTCTAGTTGCTGAGAGAATATAAACAAATAATAATATATAATAAACACTCACCTTCGGTAGCTGAGCAATTTCATACAAATGAAAAATCTATTAACTCCAGCAAAATTCCAATGCTAGTTCCAATTTTCCACAAAATTTAATACAATTCAATAAGCACCGTAAAATTTTACACGCATGCAACATTACACAAAATGGTATCTTAAACTTGACTTAAAACTGAAACTACATTTTGAACACGAAAGGCTTTACTTGAACACAGAACCGATGAAACAACTAGTCAACTGATTTGCCGGCGGTCCTCAACCATTACAATGTGAACATAAAATCCGCCGAAAGGCGATTCACACAAAGCCTTCTTACAATACCGCCGGACAAACAGATAGACCAGCAAACAAAAGGCGGCACTTATTAAAGTTTAAATTCAAACTGGACAATCATGATGAGGCCTGCCAGCAAGCGGCAAACATAAGGGTATAAAACTGGTGTTGCAACACAAACGACGAAAGCAGGTGCAGCAAAAAGGAAAGTAGATTTTACTTGGCGAGATATTCGTACTTGATTGGCACAGGGAGTACGCGACGGACGTTGAATGGTGGCGATCGGCAACGAAGGAGATGGTGTCCTTTTCCGGGAAGGCGGGTGCAAGACAAACGACAAAAAGATTCCTTAGGCTATGGGTTTTCTTAATCCCTGAAATGAGGAAATTGCGTGAACGACACTTTCAATTACTACTAACTTTTCACAACTTTCACGCAAGACTATATTTCTCCGAGATTATATGGCACTCCATGGGATTATCCGGTTTTATGCCGTAATATAGTTTAAAGAAAATAACGAGGGAGCGAGAGGCCTTCTCGGTGGGCTAGATACCCAAGCGGAAAACAATGAACTTGCACACCCGTCTTAAACCGGAGCATCCAAAGACGTCTGATATGGTTGAAGAGTTGCCACGTACTAACGAAGGGGCGTGTAGAAGACTCGAAAGGACGCTGAAACAGGTCAGCTGACAAGCCTTGCATCCAGGGAATTCCCCGAACCGTATCACGAGGAGCTACATTCAATGAAACAAGATGAAATCATGCATCGACAAAATACAAGTGAATTGGGTCACCTTGGGATTTTTTAACACAAGAAACTTGTACAAGGTGGTCCAAATTGGACACTTTTGATAGGAAACACCAATTTCTAGAGGAGATAGAAAAAAACTAACCTACTTGTTACGAGCTCGATTTTTGTGAGAAAGTGAATGCCGAAAACCGCACATCGATATCTTGAACTGTTTAGAAGATATAGGGTGTTTTTCAATTTTGTGCATTATTGACCCACCCCCGTAACTTATTTATTTATGAATATTTTTTGTTTCTGTAAAAACATTCTTAAGGCACTTTTTTTAAAGGAATCCAATGGTGTCCCAAGTTTTTTTGTAAAAAGAATGGTTTTGAAGCTATGACATAAACTTGTATTTTTTCTTATTGCTGTTTCTAAAATACTATAGATGAATCTTGTTAATCTGGAGTGCCATGTTGAACAATAAAACGAAATAAACTTACAGCTGTTATAAAATACATGTTTAAAAAGCAAAGTAGCAAGTATTTTATATATTTAGAAAAAGAATATGCAAAAATATATAGGGTAGTCCATAAGAAAAAATACAAGTTTATGTCATATCTTCAAAACCATTCTTTTTACAAAAAAACTTGGGACACCATTGGATTCCTTTAAAAAAAGTGCCTTAAGAATGTTTTTACAGAAACAAAAAATATTCATAAATAAATAAGTTGCGGGGGTGGGTCAAAAATGCACAAAATTGAAAACCACCCTATATCTTCTAAACAGTTCAAGATATCGATGTGCGGTTTTCGGCATTCACTTTCTCACAAAAATCGAGCTCGTAACATGTAGGTTAGTTTTTTTCTATCTCCTCTAGAAATTGGTGTTTCCTATCAAAAGTGTCCAATTTGGACCACCTTGTACAAAGCGAAACATACCGAAATGACTTGTAAATTTCGTAGAACTATCATGAAAATGCGCTGACTGGTTTAATCTTCCGTGTCCTCCAGACTAAAATGGAATTAAACTGTATCATCAAACATGAAATACTTAACACGGGATTAAAGGGGGCAGGACCGTACTAAAGAATCTTACCAAAAATTCAAAATAACGTAAACTTCCCAAAATAACTTGAAATTACAAAACCACGTGACACCAGACTGAGTCTTTAGTTCGCGAATTATTTCATTTATTACAATATTAAATAGTAATAGACTATTTCTGACGTATTAATGTTTGGGCTTCTATAGGTCTCAGGTTACTTTTATTAACACTATGTTGGCTGCATAGACCTCCTTGACTGGTTCGATAATTTCTTTTGCCCCTTTACTTTAATAGTTGTTTTACATCGCTAGGTAAGATCTGATCAAATGTTTTTTCCAAGTCTGTCATACACGTAAAGACTGGTTTATTAAATTCTAATCCCATTTGAATTATTTGTGGCACTACAAAAATTGGGTAAACGCAGGATCTACCTAACCTAATTACCTCATTTACCTAATTACGTCATTTACTATTTTTGTAGTAAGTTTTAGGATAGTTTTTTGAGTATAGTGGAATTACTACGTCCGTTCTCCATGTGTCGGGAATTGTTTTGTTTTCAAAAATTCTGTTTAGAAGTTTTGTTAGTTCGCTTACGAAGCGATCCCCACTATATTGCAGTAGTTCGTTACTTATCAGTTGTGATCAGGGTGTCGTCTATTTCTTTGCACGAAGTTCGAAAGAATTGTAACCATTCTTTTAATTTAATTCGACGAATGTTGAAGACCTCTTGCTGTCCCTTAAGACTATACCTGTTTTTGAGCTCAACAAAAATCATGTTCTATAGATTTTGAAAAATTTTCCCAAGTATTTTGCTTGATTTTTCTTATTTTTATATTTGTATCATTTCTGATTATTTTATATCCGCATACGCCTTCAGTGTTCAATTTTCTTTATATTTCGTATATGCATGTCGTTTGTCGTTAACCAATTGGTTTACTTCGACAGTAAACCGCGGAATGTTTGTTTTAGATTTAATATTTGGTAAAATAGGTTATGGATACAGACAGACAGGAATTTTTGTCACTAAAGCTTCTTTGGTGTTTTCTATAACATTCTAGTGTTTTCGTCGTCTTCTTCCAATATACTGTTTTCGCCAAACTTATTGATCAGTGTTGTTTTCTAGGGTTCTCTAACAGATTCGTCCTTTATAAGCTCATTTTTCAGTTTTCTTCTTTTTTAAATTGGCAGTGTTTCTCTAACTTTTTATTACGAGACGGGGGTCACTGCCAACATCGGTTGAGCTAAAGTTTTATAGATAATTATGTACTTCTTCCGGTCTAACATTTCTGTTGTATACAGGGTGTTTGGTTCACCGACGTATATTTGAAAGGAGGTGTTAGGTGAGTTGATTTGGAACTTATTTAACCATATACACCATTATACAAAGTGTCACGGTTTCTAAGATATAGCCAACTTAGTGATTTAACTAAATTAGACCATTTTTGCTATTATCAATTTTAATTAGACACTATTGTAAGTTTTTAATTCCTTGTAACTTTTATTTTAATAGTCTTTGATAGCTATTCTATCAAATAAAATCATTTCATACACTCTACATGTGATAAAAAAAAATTGGGACACGATTAAAGTACAAAAATGTATTGTTCTGATACCAAACTTTGATTTAGTAAGCCATGAATAAAAAAAAATGACAATACAAGATATGTTCAGATATGTTTAAAAACTTCCTTGATGTTTGCCCTTTCCAGTGATGTATCACACTCTAATTATTACCTGCAAATTTTCGAAATAAAATGTACTTAAAGACAAAGCGACATTTTTTATAAGAGCACCGATTCAGGAAAGTGGCTAATTAATCGCAATAACATTAATTTTTGAAACAAAATAACAAAATTAAATAAATATTTATTTATTAGTTGTCATTTTCGAAATGTGCACCAATTTTTTTAATACAGGCTCGAACTCTTCGGCGCATACCGGTAGCGGTTACACTTAGCCTCATTTCCTCTTGCATTATTACAGCTGCCTCATTAATTCTTGTAACAAGATGGTCTGTATCTAGTATTTCTTCACTATAAACCAATTCTTTCATACGTCCCCAGACATAATAGTCGAGGGGGGTTAAATCTGTTGATCGGGCAGGCCACACTATCGGCCCATTTCGCCCTATCCATCTATTAGGAAATTGATCATTTAAAAAATCCTTAACAGCAACCCTAAAGTGGGCAGGGCATTCATCATTTTGAAATGTTACTTGCTGTCTTACATCTAATGGCACTTCTTCCAAAATATCTGGTAGGTTATTGGCCCAAAATTCTAAGCAGATTCCACCATTTAAATAGTCTGGCAAAAAATATGAACCAATTAGGACTCGACCCATTACACCTGCCCACATATTTACGCTAAATTTATGTTGAAATGAAATTTGTTTTTTCATATGGGGATTCTCTTCTGCCCAATAATGCAGGTTGTGAAAATTAGTTATGCCTTCACGTGAACATTTAGATTCATCCGTCCACAAAATGCTGCATAGAGAAGCCTTTCGTCTTCTATGTCGGCGTTCAAAATAAATCGACAAAAATTATTTCTACGAATTGGATCGTCTCCTTCAAGCCCTTGTACAGGCGTATAATGATAAGGATGCCTTCCTACAGCGTGTACAACTGTCCATACCTTCCACGTTGACAAGTTATCGAGTTATCGAGCAACGTTTCTTGTGCTCGTAGTGGGATCTGCATCAAATGCATTCAAAATTTGTTCATCTTCTTCAGGGCGATGTCTTTGATTGTTGGCTCTAGGTACTACGTGATGTAGGTTGTCAGTTTCACTAATTCTACGATATGTATTAGCGAACACGGTCATGTGGGGTACTCTTCTTTGAGGAAATCTTTCACGATAGAGACGTTGAGCAGCAGTAGCGTTGCCGTTGGCCCTCACATACATGAAGAGGATATCAGCATACTCAATATTAGAGTAAGTAGCCATCACAACTTAATAGTCCAACAATTGAAAACAATTCTTAAACAATGGTTTAATAAACTGAACGTTACTCTACTCAGTGAAACTCAATGCAGTTATACCGAGTTACAACACATTAAATCACAAAATTAACAGTTTTAAAAACATGGAGATGAAAACAACTGATATTTACAAAGCCAAAGCCACCCGATCTGTTTGTTTTTGACTAATCGATGATAATAGCAAACTTGATTATTTGCGTTTAACTAATCATTGTTACTAATCAGTGCTCTAATAAAAAAACTTTGCTTTGCCTTCAAGTACCTTTTTATTTCGAAAATCTGCAGGTAATAATAAAGTGTGATACATCACTGGAAAGGGCAAACATCCAGGAAGTTTTTAAACATATCTGAACATATCTTGTATTGTAATTTTTTTTTATTCGTGGCTTACTAAATCAAAGTTTGATATCAGAACAATACATTTTTGAGCTTTAATCGAGTCCCAATTTTTTTTTATCACATGTACAGTGTATGAAATAATTTTATTTGATAGAATGGATATCAAAGACTATTACAATAAAATTTACAAGGAATTAAAAACTAACAATAGTGTCTAATTAAAATTTATAATAGCAAAATCGTCTAACTTAGTTAAATCACTAAGTTGGCTATATCTTCGAAACCGTGACACTTTGTATAATGGTATATATGGTTAAATAAGTTCGAAACCAACTCCCCTACCACCTCCTTTCAGATATACGTCGGTGAACCAAACACCCTGTATAATGTAGTTAATAATAGCCTTATGTCTTACTGTTTTGTACCAAGTGTATTTATCGTTCGTCCATATCGAAATATGTATTATACATGGAAATCGTTTTCAGTGCACTTCTCCACTTTAGTTGAACCGTTGTTTAATTCTGGGAATAATATTATTTCCGACTCTAGCGTTCAGATCACCCACTAGTAGTACTATGTTTTCCTTTGGTATGTTATCTAGATTTTCATTCATCATTTCATAAAACATTCCTTCGTTGCATTTTGCATTGAATCTTTCTTATCTTCAGGTACATAGATAGAAACTACATTAAGCTAGTACTGAATATTCATTGTGTTATTTACATATTTATTATGTATTACTAGTCCTTCCTTGCATGTTCTTCTTTATTAACATTACTATATATTAATGAAGTATGTTCACTAAAAAAAAAAAACTCTAGAGTGCTTTGAAAATATGTCTTAGACTGTATGTTAAATATGAAAATCATTTCCAGGGATTGCTGCGAGTTTTTTTTTTAATGAACATACGTTACAAATGAATTATATTGCCTTGATACTTTGATACTTTACCTACAACCTGTATAAATTAATTCTAATGTATGTTCTAACATTATTTTACAGAAAAGCCTTTCATGGGGACCATGGATAAGCTATCAAACTTGGGCAGCAGGATCAAAAGCTTTGTCGGTTTGTGATTATTTGGGAGAAGGTTTGGCTTCGATTTTAGGCATTACCACTCCTAAGTATTGGTACGAAATAGAAGAGTATAAGCGGTTGGAGGCTGAAAAGCAAGAAAAACAAAAACAGGCAGAAGGTTGGTCAGAACCATCAGCAACTGGTGATGTTGATCTTAATATTATTAAAACTAATCAACCAGCTTCTTCGACATCTTAACTGAGACATGTATTATTTATAGTTAATATTTTGTGTAATACCTGCGTTTATATTTCCAAGCAAATGTTTTGAAACTCATTTTGTAGTTTAGTAACTTAAATTCTTAGGTAACAAATTACTGCATGTAGTTTATACCGGGTGTAGAATTGGTTCACGCACCATAGGGATTTCCATGTTAAATTCTTAATGTTCAAATATTGGCTCCTCAAATTATTTTAGAGAAAAAGTGTAAATATGTTTCTTGTAGAGAAAAAAATACTGTATACAACCATGTCATTACTTATTTTTTTTACTTTCCATACAAAGGGGAAATCAAGGAAATTAAAACTACTATTTTAGCAAAAATAGGTGGTGCCTTGGAATTGTTGAAACAAAAACCCGTTGATCGTTAGCTGCCATGTTAATATTTTAATCACAAATTTAGACGTATTTTAAGTAATTTTGCGTTTAGACAATGCATTCTAGTGTCGAAAATTTATTTTTTCGCATTTTGACAAAAAAACATATCACTTACTGCACGTGCGCTATTACCAGAATAGTACCATTTTATCATTAGGATCTTTTCATTCAACGAATACATAATATTAACTCAGAATTACTTAAAATACTTCTAAATTTATTATTAAGATGCTAACATGACAGCTAACTAACAATTCTTTTTTGTTTCAACGATTCCAAGGCACTACCTATTTTTGCTAAAGTACCAGTTTTAGTTTCCTTAATTTTAACCCTTGTATGGAAAGTAAAAAAATAAGTAATGATATGGTTGTATACAGTATTTTTTTCTCTATAAGAAACATATTTACACTTTTTCTCTAAAATAATTTGGGGAGCCAATATTTAAAAATTAAGAATTTAACATTGAAATCCCTATGGTGCGTGAACCAATTCTACACCCTGTATGTATTCAAAATTGTAATAAACGATGGGTGCCCAGTGCTTTAAATATCTACTGCCTTATGTAACTTGTAATTGTTTTATTGTACTCTGATAATAATAGTTTAATTATAATATTATAGTATCTACTAATAACTAGATTTCATCTTCAATATTTTTTAAAAACTTTAATTATTACTACTTAAAAGTTCCTATTTATATTTTGAGTAGGTACGGTAACTTTACTGCTACTCGTAACGAGGAAATTTTATTTTAACTCTCTCAGAACTTTGGCTTTTCTAATAAACTACTTTTTTTTATTAAAGTAATTAAAAAATAAGTTAAAATATGAATTTTAGTTAAACATTTTCGATGCATTTTTAATTTTTATTCGCGAAAAGTATTTTATTTACATATTCTAAAATATCTGTTTTGTCAGATGAAATTGGTTTATTGGCTCATAACTCGATTATTAAGGAAACTTTTACGTCACTCATAAGATTTGAGCTATATGCGGACTAGTCGGAAAGCTGACTCTCAACCGTTGCGCCAGTGAGCCATGGATTTTTTTGAAAATATTTTGATTCAACAAAATTAAAAGTCAGAATATTTCGAAAAACCCTTAAAGTTAAAATATTTGGAATAGATTTGCTAAATTATAATGAAACTCTGCAAGTGTTCTGCATTCTAAAATTGACGAGAAACTGGAAAAAATTGGAGGTTGAAAATTTTAAATCAAACTTCATATTTAGGTGTATTTTTCAATTTTTTTCTTTACCAACTTTCGTTAGCTTTTCCGAAATTAATATGATTTACTCCTGCTCCTATTTAAAAAAAAAATACATTTCCCATAAAACGGCATATCGTGCTGTACGTGTTTTAGATGCCATTTTGATTTACAATAATGCACGAATATTTATCAAGAGAAAACAATAATGAAAAAAAAATTCAGTTCTTACAAACTTGCTAAACTAGGTTATATGTATGTGTATATTTATGTTGTAATTAAAATGTTCTTGTTATTGATATTTTCTTTTCTTGTAATATAATTAAAATAAAATATTAATTATAAATCTGAAATCTGTTATTTCAAATGTACATTAGTATGTCGTTTGTTATTTCTGCTACAACACCTCTCTTGTAAACGGTGTTTTTTGTATTTTATTTTCTGATTTCTTATGCTCGTATAAGAGGTCTAAAAGAATCGACTCGCCATTAGGCCATCGAAACTGGTAAGGGATACAAGATACAAGGTTAACAGGTGTAGAAACAAATGTGTTTTGATACAGTATACATACATACATAACTCTGGATTAAAAGTTATTTAGAATTGTTAACAGTTTCCTCGAATTAATCATTCCTCAAAATGAACAAAATCGAATCAAAATTCAAATAATATATTAATAATTCGTTAAATTTACAATGGTTTTGTGCAACTTACACTTGAGGCCCTGAAATTGTAAACTTGGCAAAGAAAAATTTGAGTTTTATATTTTCCTTAATTTCTTCAGTATTAGAAATGATACGTAATGACTTTTATAATATTAAGGCGATTGGATGCACAATATATGGATAAAAGTTAACCTTTCCCCCTTCAATGGCAGGTGTATTTCATTAAATGTGACCGTTGCTATTGTTTCAAAAAATGTGTGATTTGTTACCCTTTGTTTTATGGTTATTAAAGAAGAATCGCTCAGGATGTAAGCAGAAATAAGCTCACTCTTTTTTGTTACTATTATTTTTGGAAACTGAAAAAATATTGAGATGATATTATTTTTAGATGATATTAATTTTGATTATGACAAATGAAAGTTACTCTTAATTGTTAATGCAGATTTAAATATAAAAAAAAAATGCTATAGTACAGTGACCGGCAAAAAGTTCGCAATACATGGGAAAATTTTTTATTATTAGAGAATCGAAAAAACTTTTCTGGGGGATCGATTCTGCATGTCCAGTAACCTAAAAATCGAATGTGAGATATGTTACGTGCAGGGCCGTCTTAAGATATTTGGCGCCCGCGGGCTACTGACAATAATGCGCCCCTCTTTATAAGAAAACACACGGGGCGGGGGGGGGACAGTTTTATAAAAGTTTAGGAACTAGAAAAAGTGCATATATTATCAATAAACAAATAAAAATATATAACTCATACAAAATTCTAATAATCTAATAAACAAAAACAAACTATATAAACAAAAAACAATGTTTTATCGTTTTAAGTGCTGAAAAAGATCTTTCGCCGCTGCAATTTGTGGCGGCAATACCTACTTAAAAAAATGTGCATTGCTGTGGCCACATTAGGAAATGTAGACTCAATTTTTGAATCAATTTGTCCTCAAACTAAGTTCCGCAGTAGGTATATTTTCTTTATCTTCACATAAATAAACGTGTTTAAAATGAAGACATTCTTCGATAAAATTATTTTCTAGATCGTCAACATATGTTTTACATAACTGCAGCATTCTTTCTAATTGTGTCTTCATCCAAATTTTTCAAATTGACTAGAAAGCCAAATTTTGAGTAAATGTCATCATAGGCACACTTTCTTTTTTCTATTTCTGATAGAAGTTTATCAATAATAACATAATACATATGTATTTATGCGGAATTCGGTATTGGCATCAAATTCAACTTCTGCCGACATATTGCAAAATTGCCGCCCCAAAAGGCTGGCGCCCCGGGGCTATAGTCGGGTTAGATGACAAAATATCGAAAAAAATTATTTGAAAAAGTTGTTTAGAATTGAATTTTAGGCCCAAATACAAAATTTCAAGCATTTACTAAAAAAGTTAAAAATCGCAATTTTTCTTGAATATTTTTTTTACAAATACCCAATTTTTTCCTTTTAAATAGCTTGATTGAAGTGAAATAATTTTGAATGAACTAAATTTAAATATATAAAAACAGTGAGTGTAAAAAATTAATTTTAAGGTGTAATTTAATTAGGGAAGATAGGGAATTACCAAACTGAAATAAATCACCTGCATTATAAAATTTAGGAGTAAAATTTATTTGAAAAATTTAATAACAAGTTGTAATCATCGAATCTTCACGACGACCCGTTAGAGGTAAGAGCTTCTCAATTAAGTAATCAAACATGGGGCGGTTTTGATAAAATAAAAAAGGTAGTTCATAATTAGTGGAAGTTTGTAAGACCGCATATAAGAGGAACTCATTACAATATAGAGGGAATTTATCATTTGTAGAGCCACAAAACAATTTTGTACCACTTAGATTTTTACCAGAAATGACTAACTTTCGATTATTGCATAGAATACTTTTACATTTTTATAATGCAGGCGTAGAATATTTTTTATCGTCGACCAGCATCATAATGCTATCATTATTATAGACAATTTAATTCATGTATAAAAAATCCCATAGGCCGCTGTGATTTTGTCACTTTAATAGCGGCTAAAAGTTTGCCCTAACTTTTATCCGGCTAAAACACTACCTTAACTTTAGTTGCTATGCAACTTTGCCTTGTACGTTTAATAATTGTAGCTTCAATACCAAATAAAAAAAAATAATTTTGTATTGTTCATTCATTAAATTGTCTCGCCGAATTGCACTCGAGGTTTTATTTAGTCAGGATAAATATTTATTTGCAAAACTCAAACTAATATTGCTTTACAGCAATTAGACTCGAAAAATTGACAGCAGATAAAATTAAATCCAGGCTGTCAATTTTTCTCGTCTAATTGCTAAGCAATACGTTTTCGTTGCAAAAAATATTTCTCCGACATAATATTATACTTTTTCTACACCTATTTAATTATATTGCAATTATTAGCATTTTTTTTGTGAAAAATAGTACCTATAATTCACTGCAGTGAATTATGGATTCATAATTCACTGCAGTGAATTATGATTTCGGCCAATCACAAATACAAATCCAAAAATCAATATTTCGCTAATCCAATCATATTTTAAATCGCCCGCGATCAACTCCTTCTGCGGCTGACAATGGACTCGCGTGACACGCCCAAGTGTGTTGTCATATTACTTGTTTACAAAATTATCAAATTTGACTAATTTGAGTCTAATATATTTGTTTAATAGGTGTAGAAAAAGTATCGTATTACATTCGCGATTATTGCCATTATTCGCTCAGATGATTTGTGCCACTCGCCTGACGGCTCGTGGGCTCAAACGTCATCTTCGTGAATAATGGCTGTCATAATCGCTCATATAATAATATACTATTATGGCACTGTGCCATAAAGTTGTTATAACAACGGTATAAACAAACGTTACTTAACAACCACATCAGTCGTCATAGTAACAAATACTATTTTGTGACAAATACGTCGTAATTTTATATAACCTGAATAATTATTACTTTAGCAAAAAAAACTAAATTAAATTTCTTATACATAAATAATTGTAATGCTAGTCGACGATAAAATAGTATATGAAATTCGTTTATAATGCAGGATCATGGCATTCATTATAAACTAATTTCATAATGTACTATTCAAACTTTATCTTTTAATCAAAAATGCCGTGGCTCACAAAATTGTTTCTTAATACAGAGTGAGTGTCTTAAAATGAAGTAGATATAGTATGCTTTGAATTTCCCATGTAAAATAAAATGTACCGCTCTCGCGCAATGCTGTTATGCTATTAGACGGAAGAATAACATAACCTGATCGAAAACATGCCTCAATAATAAAAATGTTTTCTTGCACAGTGTACATTTTGTGTTGTATTAACAAATTTAATTAAAACTATTTGAAGTGAATTAGTTTACTTTTTAATTTTACAATTAACTAATAACAGCGCTGGATAATGCAATGCCAATAACAATGTAGTGGCTCATAAAAGTTTACATGCAAACAAATTTCAAAGGTAACTAGATGTAATTTTATTTAAGACACCCGGTATTATTATTTATTGGGCGAGGTCTAGGCTAGTAGATGTTAAGAATCTTAACACGCGCCTATTAGTTTGATCAGTAGCACTACCCGAGTAGAATTTTATTGAACCGAATGGACTTTCATCCCTGGAAAAAATTTTTATTGTTCCAAATGTTGAATTGGCACGGAATCTATGGTTGTACCTTGTACCTCCTATGCGAAAGAGGGCTTATTTTTCCGCATTAAAAATCTTACCAAAAGGACCCGAAAAACGAACCCGAAACCTCTGGTTTATAAGGGAAGGATGCTAACCTTGACACCCTACAGGTCGGCAAAAACGGTTCTTATAAGTCCATGTAATTAAATAATGTGAGTGAAATACAAATAAAGATTCTGCAAATTTTAGCGTTTTTTAAAATTAAAAGGCAAGCCACCCGAAGAAGAAGATAAGATGAAAAGAAAGCTTGTTACAATATAGTAAGAATGGCCAGTCAGCATTAGAAGGAACGACACCTTTCGTATCGGAGACTTTTTCAAATCTGTTAATTTTTTGAAAATTTTAATAACAACATTATATCTTAGATATTATTGTAAAATTGCGCATACAAAAACTGAAAAAACGATAGCTTCCTAAAAATTATAATACATTGAAAAATAGTTTTACAAAGGTGAATTTTACAATTTTAAATTTTGTAGTCCCAACTATACTTTTAATAAAGTGTGGTTTTTTAATTTGTTGCCGAAACCAAAGAACTAATTTAAGTTTGGAAATTCATCAACATTTCAGTAACTGGTCAGATTTTTGAAACTGGTGGTAACACTTCTGGAATTATTTGCTTTACTAAATTGTAACGTGGCCAAAACTCATAGCTTTACAGTAAGTTCATAATTGTCCGACTCGTTAGTGTATTTGCATTTTCTGAAATTAATATTTCCTGTAAGTTACAATAAAATCGTTGTTAAGATTTTAAAAAATTTGTTCAGTGTATTAGATCACTGGGTGGTTCCTCAAAAGGTAAATTAAATCATGAAAACCGATGTCTTACGGGGTCAAGTATAGCACGCTAGATTTGCCTTCACAAGGCCTGACCTCTTCTAGTTCATCAGCATATATCATTCGATTTCTATTCGGTACTGTCTGCGCTCCATGAGTGGCCGAATAGCATTATTGTCTCGTAATAGGAATCGAAAGCATGCAGGGTGCTGAAAATGGTACGCTGTTAAGGGACATTTGGTGTACATGGAAAAATAATTTTAAAAAATCTTTGAGTTTTATTCTTCAAGATATGGAGGTACTATTTATTTATGAAAATTAGTTGAACTGGCAACGTGGTTTATTAATAAAAAAAGTAGTAGGTACAGTATTTAAGTAAGGTATCTTAGAAACAATGTAACAAACAAATAACAATTAAATAATATCATCATACAAATGTTGTTGAAATAATTAGAGAAGGTGTTCGAAGTTAAGACCCTGTGCGTCCAAGCAAGCTCGAGCTCTTTTGATAATATTATTTGAAACTCTTTCTAACATATTTTGATTTATTAATTGAAAGGCTGCTTGTATCCGATTAATTAGATCTTCTCTATTTTGAACTGGCGTTCGATAAACAAATTTTTTTATGTAACTCCAAAGGAAAAAATCCATCGCAGTCAAGTCTGGCGACCTTAGCGGCCAAAGTACGGGGTCGTTTCTGCCAATCCATTGGTTAGGATAATTGTTATCAAGCCATGCTCGGGCTGGTGCTGTGTTATGTGCCGGTGCATCGTCTAATTGAAACCACGAATTATTCACTGCTGCCAGAGGAATATCGTCTAAAAACTCAACAAAAGTATTCGTTAAAAACTGCAAAAATCTTTCTCCGCGTAGCCGTGCTGGTAAAAAGCAGGTCCAATTACATGGTTCCCCAATATCCCAGCCCATACATTTACACTAAAACGATGTTGATAGTTTCTAACATATGTTTGGTATTGATTGAACATACCGTCTCTACTGAAATTGCTTTCGTCTGTCCAAACCACCCTAGATGTAGAGTTTCGATCAGCTTCGTTTTGTGCAAGTAACCAGTTGCAAAAGCTAATTCGCTTGTTGTTATCTTCTGGTAGTAAAGAATGAACCTTGGTGTAGTGGAATAGGTGGTATCCCTCATCATTAATACTATTCCACGTTAATCTTCTATCTGAACCCAATTCCTGTGCTACACCTCTAGTACTTCTCGTTGGATTTTCTTCTATTAGGTCTAGCACAGCCTCTTCTATTTCTGGGGTTCGTATGGCTCTTGGACGGCCACGATCAATATTTTGCACTGGTACAAAGTTTCTATTCTGCCTCGCTCGTTGGTCTAATCTTCTAATGACATTTGGATCAGGATGTCTTCTTAGAGGGTATTGTTGTTCATAATGTCTAGCAGCTGCAGTCGCATTGCCATTACAGCGGCCTAATGCTAAATACATATCGGCGTATTCATCGAATTGGAACATTTTCAGGATGAAAATAATTCAGAAAAATTTGACAAAAATGTCAAATACTGAATAAATAATAGTTATTTATTATACATGCGGATTAAATTAATGTTTAATGAGCGGTACGTTTACACGCGCG
The DNA here is from genome assembly GCA_963082815.1 of Melanotus villosus. Classification (NCBI taxonomy): domain Eukaryota; kingdom Metazoa; phylum Arthropoda; class Insecta; order Coleoptera; family Elateridae; genus Melanotus; species Melanotus villosus. The sequence continues at coordinate 48,847,132 of OY720421.1, read as the reverse complement.
AGCGGCGGCAGCCGCAAGCGCGTTAATACCGCGAGTTAATACATTAATTTAATCCGCAAGTGTAATACAACTGTTTATTCAATTTTGACATTTACTTGACATTTTTAAAGCGATTTGACATTTTTAAAGCGCTAGCGGAATAAAAATTTTAAATCGCTAGCGGAATAAAAATTTTAAACGATTGTTTATAAAACATCAACTTTTATGGGCAGGCCAGAAACAATTAAACGTCAGTTTATACGGCAAAATTGAATAAAAATATTAAATCACGTGGCTGTGTGTTAAAATGCCTGTGCAAAATCGTCGTCTGCGTTGTTCCTGTCACTGTTGCCAAATGGATTTAGTGCTTGTTGCTCCAAATTTTTAACATTTTTGAATTAATAATTTTCATATTTTTCTTCGGCGACGACCTAAATTATTTACAACTTTCATCATTTACGTAATTAACTTTCAAAATAAAGGTATAACTTTTGTTAATATAAAATAATAAGTAAGTTAAAAACTTAACTTTGGGCCTCCACATCTTGAAGGATATGCTACACATAATTTTTTTTACTATTTTTTCCATACTCAAGAAGTATCCGTAAACAACGTACCATTGAGTTAATACGCCATTTTTTCAGCACCCTGTATAGAAAACATATTTGTGAGCAACACGTTTGGATAACATTAAATAAAATTACAGGAAGGCTGCAGGCAGCTTATGGGCGACAATCCGATAAATTTTACTTTTGTTAAACGAAACTGAAATATTTGAGTTGTGTGGTTTACTGACATGGCATCCAGACTGATTCAGGAAAGGTGGAGCCGATCACGAACTTTGAAGTTCGTAAGATACCTAAAGCCGCTCGAAGATCTTTTTGGGAACGATTTCCTGATATACCTATACAGTGTGTCCCCGGATGGACCTAACTATACTTGTAAACTTCCTTATTTTGCATTTTAGGAAGAACAGTCATTCTTCATAAAAAGTTTTGCTTCATCTAGCAAGTCCTCAGCTACTACCAAAACTTCGAAATAACATACAGGGTGGTTAGAAAACGAGACAAAACGTGAAATTTGGTTAAGAATAAAGTACCTTTTATTTGAAAGGAAAGTATAAGTATTACTGGGAAAAGATTTTTCGAAATTTCAATAGAAGCTCATATATCTAATCCGAACGTTGTATCTCAAAGTTGATTTTTTTATATTTATTAAAGGCATTGTCAACTTATGAAAAGTCGATTTTTTTTTATTTTGTAATTTGATTGAGTAAACTGAGTATTGCACCTTTGCAAAATTGTACGGCCGAATTTTAATTCGTTACCGTGTTATGGGAGCTAAAAGTTTAAGCTATGACGTCACCTACGTCGGTCGCCCGTAAGAGCTCTAGCATAGGTACAAGTACAACGCTAAATTTAGGTTATGTTGTCGACACCTGTGACGTCACGCATGTGGGATCTGAATTTTATTTTGGTTTTATTGTGGTTATTATCAAAGACATTGAAATTCTTCCAATGCGGGTACTTTTACGAGTATTTTAACTAACGTATTTTGATATTTACTAAATATGTTGCATAAGTTGACAATGCCTTTAAGATAAATAAGTAATAGGTATAAATTTTGCCAACGTGGTTATCGCAGTTATCTAATGAAAACAAATGCAACTGAGAATTTACTCAAAGGATTGATTTCATGTCAACTAATTGTTAGTCAATGTTTGAATTATGTTGTCTCTAGAATAAGTTTTCTTTGTTTTTGTGTATTGCAAAAATTGTGTAATAAATTATAACCACCCTGTATGTTATTTCGAAATTTTGGTAGTGGCTGAGGACTTGCTAGATGCAGCAAAACCTTTTGTGAAGAATGGCTGTTCTTCCTAAAATGCAAAATAAGGAAGTTTACAAGTATAGTTAGGTCCATCCGGGGACACACTGTACATCTAGGAAATTCATTCCACAATTATTAAAGAAAAAGTTCAAATTTGCGTGAGCCAAATCTCAACAGGATAGAAGTTACCATTTCAAGGTAGTTAACGACCAAATGAATTGAAAGTGATCACAAAATTTAAGAAAAACGTTAGAGGTTACCCAAATGGGACTTAGAAATCCTAGTTAGAATTTTAAGGTAATTTGTTTGTTTGTTTGTTTATTTATTGGATGAAATCTAGGCTTGCCAGTGTCACGGCCAATGCGCATCAAACGTTACGAGTTATGAGCATTAACACTACCCAACAGACGGGTTCGTGAAGTTAGCAGGACATTAAAAGAACAAATAATTTTGTTATATGCCATCGTTTGTGCTCCGTTTTTGCTGTTTTGTGCCGTTTTCAGCTTTTTTGCTAGACCACCCTCCTTAGGTTCTGCCGACCTCACGCCACCTTTGAAAGCACAAACGAAACCGTTGGTGCTAATCGTTTGTGCTTCATTTATGCTCTTTTATGCCATTTTTCAGATTTTTTTTTGCCAGACAACCCCTTACGAGATAAATGCACCCCCTTGTTCGCTCACGGATGTTGTCGTAGAGGCTTGGAATTTTTGATCATTATCAAAGACTTCTTTGTGCTGGTGGGACAAGTTTCGGACTTCCCTCAGTTCTACTTTGCTAAAGCCATTGCATGAACGAACAATCATTTCACCTAGCATTGTTTGTAGAGGGAAGTGTCTAATTTCCCGGAGAATCTGGTAATCTGGTAAAGAGCAGCCCACAAAGTAACTGGGCCAATTTTGACGTTCATAACCTTTATCAGTACTATTTTGCCCCATGCAATATCTTCATAAACAGATTCCTTCATTTTATAAAACCCTCGAATTGTTTTTAATACTGAAATCAATCAGGGAAAAAAAATAAAAAACCAGAAACGAGGACTAATGTCCAGTACTAGAGACCTTTCTGCATCACAGATCTTACCATCGCGTTCTGTATATTATACATGCACAGCACACAGAGAGAGAATTATTAAGTAAGTAGTGGTTTGATAGATTAGACATGAATGATACAAATGAACATGAGTGAAGGCAGATCAAGTGTCAACGCCACAAACTTACAGAAATGTAACACAAAACATTACAATAAACGGTTTTATACGTGCTTTCAAAAATAGCACGAATTTAATATAGCAAACACATAAGGGATGGCTGTATTACCTAAGAGGGTGGTTTGGCAAATAAAATGTCACCAGCACAAATTATCGAAAATGCAGCACTCACTATTAACGCAAGCGATTTCGTTTGTGCTTTCACGAATGGCGTGAAGTCAGCAGCACATAAGTGGGTGCGTTTATCTCGTATGGGGATGGTCTGGTAAAAAAACTGAAAACGGCACAAAAGAGCACAAACGAAGCACAAATGACAGCATATAAACAAATTATTTGTGCTTTTAATGTCCTGCTAACTTTACCTTCACGGACCCTCCAACAGACTTCCACTCCTGAAATGAATCTTTATCGTGTCAAACATCGTATTGATACGGTACCCACGGTTTTACCTCGTATCCGGTAAAGAACATATCTTCAGATATTTTTCCGAATGAAAAATCTCAATAGTTACAAGGAAAGCTTGCTAACCTTGGCACCATCCAGGCTGACTTAAGGCTTACGGAAAGGTTCTAGTCATATAAGTAGCCGATGTTTTATTTATTGTAACTGTACGTTGTGTTGTGTTACAGTTTTCACTGTGATCGTCTACTTTTCACTAAGATTCTCCTTACCCTCAATAGTCCAGTCAAATGGTCGAAATAAACAGGCAAACTTTGCATTTTGGGTAGGCAGCTATTTTTTTTATCGGTGTGTAGAGGGGTCAGCGGTGAGTCTAAATCAGGGTTTTCCGGGTGGTAATCCCCTCCATTCGGCCGCCATCTTGAAAAGTTATAGAGAATAAAATTTTCTGCAAAAACGTTTTGAACAAAATTTTTGTAAGACTCACGGATACAGAGATATAGTCGAAAAACTAATTAACTCTTCTTTTCAAGATTGCGACCAAATGGAGAGGGGGGTACCACTCCGAAAATCCGGATTTAGACTCACCACTGACCCCCATATACATCGCAAAAAGGGAATCGCTGCCTACCCAAAATGTAAATTGAATTACCATTTGACTGGACTAGTCCAATCAAACGGTTGAAATAAAAAGGCAAACTTTGCATTTTGTGTAGTCAGCGATTTGGTGACGATGTGCAGGGGTGTCAGTGGTAAGTCTAAATCAGGATTTTCAGGGTGGTTAGATTCACCACTGATCCCTCTACATACCGACAAAAAAAAATCGCTGCCTACTCAAAATGCAAAGTTAAATTACCATTTGACTGGACTATAACCCTCATTGGTTAAGTGAAAATCCCTTTATTTAGATAATTGACTATTTAGTCAGAGGACCCTTAATGTTGTTGTGATTCGTTGATCTAATGTAGCTCACCTTATACACAAAAGATAAATACTCCATCCAGTTTAATACATATATTATAAAGTCATATTTATGTACAGATATTTACAAATAAATAATTAAGCATTGTGAATGAACATCAAACTAGGCAAGTTAAATTATGGGCAGTGGCTCGAATAATTACTGTTCTCTTGTTTTATGATTTTGATATAATCAGGGTGGCCTGATTGCAGTGGTACGATCACAACAAATTAAGTCAGTGCGTCTGTCACATATACGATACAGGATACAAGTCAACATTTTGTGGGATTGATATTAAAATCAATTGTAAGCCGCCGGTGCTAAAGGTGATATTACAATCAACCTTTAAAGTTTGATGAGGTTACGATTTCCTTCCAATTGAGTACGTGCGCTATGCACGACTCTTAAATTAACGAGTATATGCGCTATGCACAACTCTAAATGTACGAGTACTAGGTACCTCGTTCATTTAGAAGGGATGTTTATCCCTATCGTTGATTGAGAATATGCCCAAGACATATCTAAGTAGTCAGAATTGTCATTTTGTTGTCATTAATTGTGATCAGCACCTACAATAGGGCAACCCTAATTTAATTTTGATAAAGTCTAATTTTGGATATGATAAATATATTAAAATTACTAACTTTTACCTTGTGTGGTGTTAATTTGGATTTCGCTGGGAGACCCCTCAACCGGAATTACTTTATTGTAACATTTGTAACCCTTTGATCAAAACACGCAACCGGAAAAGCAATGCTTTACAGCGGTGTATGCAGAGGCGTAGCTAAGGGTTGGCGAAACCGGCCCCCGCCGGGGGCGCAAGCTCCCGGGGGGCGGAAAAATCATCCCATAATTAATTGTATAGAGGAAAACTCTTTGGATGACATTTATCCGAACATAAAAACTGCACTTCGAATTTATTTGACCATGCCAGTAACTGTAGCTTCTTGTGAACGAAGCTTCAGCAAACTTAAATTGATAAAAAATTATCTGCGTGCTGCTATACAACAGGAAAGATTGACCGGCCTTGCCATATTCTCAATAGAACATGAAGTGGTTTCACAAATTAATTTTGACGTAATAATAGATGATTTTGCTTCACCCAAAGTGATAAAAGTGAAATTTTAACTATATATTTAATATTTATTTATTTTTATTATACTTGTGTGATTATTTCTAAATAAAAATTAATACATAGTGAAGTAAACTTCTTTACTTTTTCTTAATCTATGAGGGGGGGGGGCGCTGATACTGGTTCTTGCCGAGGGCCCAAGGAACCCTAGCTACGCCTCTGGGTGTATGTATGGTGATTAATTTCTACCAGTTAATGCAAAGCAACAAAGTACAATACAACTAACTGTATACTTTACAGTAATGAGATACACTAATCAGCGTACTATTCGAAATTCCAGACGACTATACAGATAGACGGAAATAGTGGTAGGATTTGATCCCGTATTTATACTGAAAAATCCGCGTACAGCGGGGTGGTGATTACACGTTCTCACGGGTGTTTACATAAGTGGGTTGGTATTAACACGTTCCCATGAGTGACACTTGCCCCAAAACTAATAAATTTCATAGTTGAGTTAAAATCCTAATACTATGGTCTCTTGTAAATTCCTTTGCAATTTGATAATTTAAAGGAACGCACGTGTGTCGGTGTTGTTTCTATACAAGCCGGCGAAACTAATTTGTAAAGGGACGGTGATTTCACTGCTTAAGTCCGAGGATTTATGATATTGCTGTTATTAGTTTACAAATGAAATCAATACTTTCTGGTCAAATTATTGCCCAAAAACACCCCTAAAGTTATGCTTTGAATAAAAGGAGATACGTTATAATTATAAACCCGCAGGTGGCCATCACATTATTTAGAAACTATGAGAAACATTTCAAGGATAGTTAGGGAGTTACTCTTGTAACAACATAAAATATCTCAGAGCATTGTAGTTAGTTGAATTAGTAGGATGAAACTCGTAGAAAAAGACCCTGAAAATTAAAGTTGAGAATGACAAGCTATTCCCAGTGCCAACGTAGAATGGATGATATTCTCCAAAACACAAATGACAGGATCTTCAGGAGTATTATGATGGCCATAGATCATCAGATGTGTAAGTCCGTTCGCTCATGCTTCGTATACTAAAAATTTAAATCCCGCAGCAGCAACTACCCGGTGTTGATTCGGAGTTCAAGGTTCTTGAAAGGTCATCGACAGAGATTTAATCAATCCCTTGAGTCGATTATTAGAGGTGGAAATTTTTAGTTTCTTTGTAAGTTTAGATCGGCTCGACTTGGCTTCGAAACATGTCCGGCTCAGCTTGGGGAAAATGTCAAATATTTTTGGTTTTTCTCGGTTACCGAACTTTTATCAAGCTTTGAAGGTTTACCAAGCTTTGAGCCTTTACCGAGGAACACGAAGGAAAATATGTACATTCTTGAATTAAGTTGAGTGTTACCGAAATTTGAACCTTCACCGAGTTTACCGAGACTTACAACCAATTTAGAAAAAAAACCGGCTCGTCGCGATTCAAGATTTCTTAAGCTCGATCTCGCTCAGAGCTTGAGCCGAGCTGAGCCTAGCTCGAGCTTCGAGGTCTCGTTCCCACCTTTACCCATTATTTAAAGATGACTAATACCAATTAGTACTCTAGAAAAATAGCTCACGTTAAAAATATATACAGGGTGTTTATTTTAAAAGTGAACGCCTACCAGCTTCTGAATAGGCCACACACATTGCATTCCAAAGATCACTTCTCTGTTTGATGAATTTCAAAAGTATTTTGCAACACAGTAGCCTTTGAACTTTTTTAATTACATAATATAATAGTAAAGTACAAATTAGATAATAATAAGAATCTTAAACAACATAATCGTAATCAAGTACTAAAGGAACTGTTCAAATTGTTGGCCATTATTTTCAATACATAATCTAAGTCTTCGTTCAAAATTACTCCTAAAGGCAATTAACATCTGAGGAGTAATTGACCTACACGATTCAGTAATTCGCTGTTGTAATTGATTGCGTTGATCAACCGTCTGCTGGTAAACTTCATTTTTAACTTTTCTCCAAAGAAAAAAATCAAGGGGAGTCAGGTCGGGACCTCGAGGGGGCCACGCATGCTGAGAACTTCTAGCAATAGTTTTGTTTCCAAATGTTGCAGATTGGTACTTTCTGACATTTCTGTGACAATGGGGAGGCGCGCCATCACTTTGAAACCAGAGTTCTTCTCTTAAAAAGTTTAGATGCATGTCCCCTGTTAAAACGTCATCAAAGAAATGTGGTCGACAATACAATTTCCAACGATTCCGCACCATACATTTAACTTGAAAACTCGTTGATTATGGGATTCCATAACCCACTATGAAGTCTGCTGCGAGTAATAATGTAAATTGTGCTTGTTAACCGTGCCATTATTCGAGAATGTAGCTTCGTCCGAAAATAAAACGTACCTACTGTAAAAAATTTGGATTTAGCAGTATTTTAGTTCTCAGAAAGCGACAAAGTTCCAATTGTTTTGCAAAATCTGTACGTTGTAAGTGCTGTACCAATGTGACATGATAAGGATGGTAGCTGTTAGCATTTAAGATGCTGTTTACCGAGCTAAGGCTTATTTCCAAAGTCCGAGCAATTTCTCTTTGGCCAATGTTTGGATTATTTGACACAAGCTGAATTACCAAAAAAGGCATTCCTCTTGAATTCTTTCTTTAGGTCGTTAATGAATTGCTGAAGTTCATGCTCACTGTTAACTGCTGTCAATCCATCATCGGCATAAAAGAAGAATAAAACTTTAATAGTACTTCTTTGGCACTGAAAAAGACAGGAATCGTTTTTACTCCTTGGCAATTCCAGTTCAATGATTTTCTTGAGAAAAACTTTTGATCTCTAAGGTCGTTAAAACCACTGCATAGTTTTGAAATATCTTTTTGGACGTCTGAGTGAAGGATGTTCAGAGAACAAATCACAGGAAGACGATGGCTCCATAACACTTGCGCTTATCAAAGTTTTTTCTTGGAAAAGTTACTTAATAATTGATCGAGTAAGTACTTCGTAAAGTAATTAAACCAATATTCAACAGTATTTTAAGAACTGGACTCTTTTCGATCCAATGGAAAATCGTATTAACACAAATTTTCCGAAAAACTCTTTCTGAAAAGACTGATTCGAATTCCTGTTGAAAGTTCTAAAGGCCAGTGTAAACTCAGTTGTTACTTAGGTATTTAAATGAATGTCAATAGTAACCTGAATGCCTAAATCTCTGTCGACATTTCTGAATATGTATGGAAAGACATAGGACTGTGTGGCATTTTTGTTAAGGGTGAGGCATTTACCCAAAAAGCTTGTTATCGAACCAACCTTCTTATCTAATGTGAACCACCCAAAACGATTTGTTAATTTTCACACGGGCACTTATACGGGGTGTCTCTAAAATACCTTAAAAGCTTCAGGTAAAAGTTTTATTTTGTGTTAAGGCAAAACTGCATGAAAAAATTTCCTCCGCAGCTTAATTTTCTGGGACGAGGCTGTTAAAGTTCATATCTTTAGTACTGAAATTTATTGAAGTTTAGCCAAACGATTATGAGAAATTAAGTAAAACGTGTATTTGAAATTGAAATTAATTTAAAAACGGTAATTATTATTGAATTAGCAATTTAGTTCTTCTTTTGGAAGTACTGTTAAAAATCATACTTTTGGTAAAAGTACAATTTGACAACAATGCAGGATGCAGGTGCACGGTACTGTGGTAATAAAATGCGAAATTCTGTTCTTTGCGTTTTGAAAGGTGTGTCGAGTAAGTCGATTTTGAACTGACATTTGCGATTTGTGTATTAAATTTGCCTTTAGTTCGTGTTTTTGCGTTCATTTGTGTTTTGCTTTGTTCGTATTTTGGTTTTCTTGGCCATCATTATGGCGTATGCTATAAACGAGTACGTTGATATGATTTGGATCCTTGGTGAATGTCAAGGAAACTGCAATGAGGCTGCTGGGATTTACGCTCAACATTTTCCTAATAGACGACATCCAAGCCACGTAGTAATTCGAGCTGCAGATCACAGACTTCGAGAAACTGCAAATATCCTTCCTGTTCAAAATTGGGATAGAGGTCGACCAAAAACTGTTAGTGACAATAACTTAGAAGAGAAGGTTCTTGATCTGGTAACTGAAGAGCCAAGTATTAGCGTCTGTGTCCTTTTTAGAGTTGTTGGTGCATCAAAAACCACCGTTTACAAGGTCATAAAGGATGATGGCCTTTATCCCTACCACAAAGTTAGAGTGCAACATTTATTAGAGGAAGATTATGGAAAACTTATTACCTTCTGTTGTTACAACAACATAGAAGAGACCCAAGATTTGCAAATAACATTTTATGGACAGATGAAGCCACTTTTACACGAAATGGCATTTTTAACGTCCGTAATCAACATATTAGGTATTTGGGCCCATAAAAATCCCCACGCCATGCACGAAGGGAATTATCAAGTTAGGTTTTAGGTCAATGTATGGGCAGAAATCGTAGATAACAAATTGGTAGGTCCCATTGTACTACCTAAGCGATTTAATGCTAACAATTACTTGAACTTTCTAAACGACGAACTTCCAACATTATTAGAAGATATACCTTTATTGGTTTGTCGCGATATGTGGATACAACTAGATGGGACGCCGTCCCATCATGCGGCTAGAACGAGAAACTGGCTTAGCAAATTTTATCCAAGATGATGGATCGGCCGCAGAAGTACAATAGCCTGGCCTCCAAGAAGCCCAGATTTAACACCAGCGGATTTCTTCTTGTGGCGCCATTTGAAAAACTTGGTGTATTGCCTATTGAAAATTCAGAAGAGCCAGTACTTCGTATACGTGAAGCAGCAGTAACCGTTAACGAAGCAAAGCTGCAGCGCGTCCAACAGGCCATCATTACAAGGGCCCTCAAGTGTTGTTAAGTTGGTATCAGAAATTTTGAACATGTTCTGTGAAATAAATACGTAGGTATATTAGTTTTTTTACAAAGCAGTTTGCATTTATGAATTTTTACAAGTAAACAAGTTTCAACAGTGTTGCCAAGTTTCAGATAACTGTCTCGTATGAAAAAACTAAGCGCGATAGGAAGTTCCTGCTTGCAATTTTGGGGTCTCTATCAGTTGTAGCCACGGTATATAATAAATTATTTCGTAGAGGACACACAAACGTAACGATCTGAACAATAACGAATTTTATTTCCGACTACTTTTTTCACAGTATCAGTAGGTATGTCAAAATATCCTTTTTTCTATTTTGCGTTTAGAATAACTCCATTCTAGCACCCAAATGACGTCATTTGAGTGTTAGTGTGTTAGAATTAGTCGTTGGTGTGCTAGAATAGACTAGTAAAATTTTATGTATTGATGTTGGTAGCGTTGAATTGTCAACTGACATACTGAAAAATTCTTTTTCGTACTGGGATTTGGACTTGTCCGGCAATAAATTTTCTAACATTTTTGTGCAATTTGCATAATTTTCGGCGGCGTTAGTGATAAACTTTCTTCTGCATTCATTTTCAAACATTAAACGCGAAAATAAAAAAAACTGACGTTTCAAATTAATTATTTTTCACAACCGCCTAAAATTACGCCACATAAACGTCACCAACCACCGCAAAATTCCCTAGATTTAAAATTTTTATTTTTTAATTTATAAAATGGTATAAAGCGGCAAAATAGAAAAAATAGTATAAAACAATCGTTGCAGAAGGTCCTGCAAGCACTCATTTGTTCCTCAACTCGCCGCTATGCGGCTCGTTTCGAAATTTCAAATTAGTGCTTGATTAGTGCTTGAATAGATGCCTTCTGCAACTTGTATTTTACTATACTATTTCTTCGTTTTAAATAACTGGCTTGTGACACCGGGGCGTATGCCCCTATAAGAAAATCTTTGTGCGGGTAGTGTCCCCAAACAGCAAAATTTGATAACTGAAGCAAATACTTTTAAATAATTAAGGTTAACTGTTTTGCATATTAAAATGCATTCAACAGTTAGATAACTGTTTTGTTTGATTAGCGATCTCTAAGAAAAACAATGTTATTTAGCTGTTCCCCCATAAGGATCCTGAAAACTTGGTGCCTGTGACTGTTAGACACTCCTACTGTTTTATGCCACATGCATTCATTTTGGACATCTGTTTGCTGTCTCATCCACGTGTCTTGGTCTGGTCTTGTAGAGATATATCCACAGTTGTTGTTCTATTCTTCTTTGAATTACTCTAATTTTATTTACCACTTCTAATGTTAATGGTCTGGTCACGTTCTTTGCGATACCATATTACTTTTCTTAATCTGCTATATTTTGTAGTTTTGAAATATTCTTCTAAATCCCAAGCTTTACCTGTCAAAAGGACACAACCCTCGTTTAATTTTTGTTCATAGATCCACTTAACTTTCCTTTGGTTATCTTTTGTTCTGAATAACAGCAATAAATGTTAGTATCCATTTCCTGTTGTCAGTTGTTAATCGTTTTCGATTTATTTTTACTTACATCTCTCACGTGTTTTATTTTATTTACTTTTATTCTTAATCCTATTATTTTCGGCTCAGATGTATTTAATGTTATAGTATTTTTATAGTTCCTCAAATTTATTTCCAATCAGCTCTATCTCATTGCTAAATCTTATAAATTATTGAGTGTTTCTCCGTTAATGTTAATTCCTTTGTTCAATTTGAGTATTTTAAATGTGTTATTCAATGCCGCTGAAAGAGACAGGCCGACAATTAATCATGTCGAACCCTAATTTATAATACAAATTGTATTGAGGTTAGGGTGTCTGTCGATTACCAATATTATCATTCTATAAGTTTATTATTTAATTATAATTTTTAGGCAAAATTATTTGTTGATTTAAAGAGTCTAATAGAAAATCGGATAAATAAAATTTAGTGCTAGACATTAAACGTTTAATAGGTTATTGTATGTTTAATAAATTGTTTATCGTATTGTCGGATGCAATTCGATCATGAGGTTAAACATTTCGTGATATAATGTTATTTTTGAAAGGTGGAGAGGAAAGTAAGGTGAATGTCGGTGGTAAATGATGCGGATTCAGTTTGTGGTAAAATTCCAGTTTTAATAAGGTAGGTAGATATTTTGCAATTTAGTAGTTCTAATGTTCTAGCGAACTAACCGATATGTTTTAGTAAATACACATTCCACTTATTCCATGGCTAACGTTGGGGTGAACTTTTTTGGATCACACGATACGTTATCTACGAATTAAAAACAAGAAATAAAGATGTTCGAATTTTACCGGTCGTGAGAAGCTAGATTTTCCATTATGCGATTCATTTCTAAAGCTAATTTCAATAACATTCCAATGACTTTAAAAATAACAATTTTTATGGAAATACCTATAATCCATCGAAGCAAATTGTTTTTGCTGTCGTGTTCTGTCAAAAAAATATATAAATTGAACAAAATGGATAATAGTGTGCTTTGTTATTTTGGACACAACAATAGACGCCGTGAAATGCAAATGTAAATCGTAAAGTATGTATGTCATGTATGTATAAGATTCCCATATTTCATCAACCTACTGATAATCTACAAATATTTATTAATGTATTTTACATAACATTTGCTGCAGTATTTTAAATTCTTTGTGTGCGGCTCCTTCGACACTGTAAAGGTATAAGAGGGTAAACGAGAAAGAAAAAAGTTCTAACAACAAACTTAAAATGCATCATTTTACTATTTCATTGTAGATGATTGCATCAAATGTTAACAATCCCTACATACACTGCAACCAGCTCTGAAGTTCCAGATAATCTACTTATACTTCCTTAGGTACCTGTGATTTGTAATAATGCTATTGTAACTAAAGAATGTCTAATAAGTAAGTGTGGGCAAGCCCAGTAATACTGAGCCTGCAACCTGCAACAGATTAGTGAATTGTAAAATTGAGTTTTATTGAAGTAGGTATACCTACAGATACGTAAGTTACTCCATATACGAAGTAAAAAAAGATGGTTAATGGTATTTCTCAAGTTTGTTGCCAAAAATTTAAATTGGACATGATTTTATAAAAGTTAAAAAACTAAATATCAAAGCAAGAATAAAAAGGAATTATTCCGAAACAAACCAGTAATCAAGAGCAACGTGCAAAATCTGGTGCTCGTTATGTGACTGAAAAATGCCGTGATAAAATTCCCATCATTGACGGTTCCTGTCGGGGTTCCTGGAAGAAAATTCCGTCACAGTTCGGACCCTAGTGAGGCAGAGTTTGTACATAGATATAAATAAAGAACTAATTTATTTTGTTGAGCAAGTTATAGTCCAACAGGGCAACGTGTTAGAATCCCACCAGAATGCCACTATACAGGGTGTAACATGAAGTAATGTCATCCTTTTAGGGGTATATTCTACAGTCCAAAATAAGAAAAAAATTCATATAAATTTTTTTCGAAAATGCTCCATAAAAAAGTTAAGAAAATGTGAATAAATTTGACCAACTTGTATTTATTTTTCAACACAGTCTTTTTTGAGCTCAACACATTTTGGCCAACGATGTTGCAAATAAGCCATTATACCGATTTTATAAAATGATTTCTCCTGGTCTGCAAACTAGCCGTTTACAGCATAAACCACAACATTGTTGTCGGAAAATCGTTGTCCTCCGAGCTATCTTTTGAGGTTCGGGAACAAATGGAAGTTAGATGGGGCTAAATCGGTGAGTAGGTACTTAAAACCATTGAAGCGTGAACAGGTGCATTATCCTGATGAAAGATTATTTTTTTGACAAGGTGCGGTCGCTTTCTCTTGATTTCGTCGCTTAAATTTTGCAGCATATCTGCGTAGTATTCTTCATCGATTGTCCTTCCTTTTTCCAGGTAGCCAATAAAGATCACACCAAAACCGATGCCATGACCTGGCTGGCAGACGATATTCCTTTGGCCTTCTTTGGAAAAGATTCTTCCACTCTTCAATCCGACTTCAGTCAACCTTCTTCGAACCGTTCGATAATAGATACTTACCTATTTGGAGGCTTAGTACGACGATACGGTTTTACAGTTTAGGAGCCACTAGCGTTATATCCCGCAAGGTATTGAGGTCTAGAAAAGGTTATCCATGGCTGTTGTAGACCTTTTAGGGCCCTGCCTTCTTCTTCTTCTTCTTCTTGAGTACTGTCCAGTTTTCCTGGCATCGATGAGCTACACGAAACACTGGATTGATTTATAGCTAAACGATTATCAATAAGTATACTTATAATTATTGCAGAGTGTTACCTGTTACCTTCTTCTATAGTATGCAGTGGTCGAATTGGGAAAACATTACAAGGGGGATGCTAGATTTTTCAATATTCAGTTTACATTGAACTCAGAAAATAAAATTTGTTTTTGTTAATATTTTATTTAATGAAAAATAAAACCAATGTCTATGTAAATAAATAATAAAACAACAAAAAAGGAGACAAGTTTTTGTATAATTTAATTTGAATCCAGTAATACAATAACAAAATATAGGTATACGGTATACCTATAACAGAAATATTATTTATATTAATATTCAGAGAATATTCCATAGTATCAATATGTTCTTTCCCCCTGCACATTTTATATTCAGCGCCCCTATGACCGCTGGAAATCCACTTTTTTGCGTACTTTTTTTTACATTGAACATTGAACTGGGAAAGCGGTGGTCCAAGACTACGTAACTGCGTACTTTCCGAAGCTTGCATTTCATCAGTGATGGATAGCTGTTTTGTCTGTGGGTATTTTAAAATAAACTCCACGGGAGCGGCGCGGTGGCCAAACAATGAATCATATTTTTTGAAGAATTGAACACTAGTTACCTACTTATACATACCGGCTACCTACTAAATAGTTAATTTTAAAAATCATATTTGAAGGATGAAACCCGTAGTTTAGCACTGGGATGTCTTAATTTCTTTTTCAAAGTAGGGGGATGGTTTAATTTTCTTTTCAATGTAGGGGAACGGCTTAATTTTTTTAACAAACTAGGGCCTTAGACCTGATGTTTGATTTAATCAGAAATTGTTTATATTTCTAACCAATAATACAGGATGCGATAATTATGCGTATTTTTGTTCACTCAAATAACGTTACAAAAGATATTTTTGTTACATGCCTTTCTATAGTCAAACTAGGTATGTATATTTTTGTAGGTAGCTACGTGTAGTACTTAGTGTAGTTTATTTTTGTAGTACCTATTGTAGTCATATATTTATAGCTAAATTTGTATGGAAATACTTCTAGTTGGTGGTTTCTTTAACAAAAGAAGCTATGGGCTACAGAATCCGTTTAAATTATCTGATAATTCAATAGCCGCATTTTGATCTAAATGAAATATTTGTGCAGAACAATGTCTTAACTTTTGTAAAGCATCTCATTTGAAAGTTATACCTAAGACGCTAATTAATCATTTCTCCGTATTGAGAGCGTTTCCCTGTTGGGGTTATTTATCACGGAACTGGCAGGGAGCATTGTCGAGCGTGTGTGTGGGGGAGTGGGTCGCGGTCCAGGATAATTACCAGGATGTTGAAGCTCCGCCCGGACCAATGGTGAACTCCGGAGCCTCCCTCGTGTCGCATATTGATTCCAAGAAGACGCATGCGTGCCGGACAGTGGCCAGTAAGGGTCAAGGGTCGCGCAGGTAGCAAACGCGCCCAACGACCGCACGACCATAACAGCTTGGCTCGTTCTAGGGGTAAAGGTCATAAAAACTGCCTCACCTTTACCTTATACAACGCACGTATACACACATACACGCATGTTATACATGCATACACGGGTTTGTCGTAAGTAGAACGGGTTCGCATTGTACTTATATTATCCCGAACTTTAAAGCTTTCTCTTCCGAAATCGACATGATGGTACAAAGCAGTGACGTCATGTCAATGAATCGAGCCCCGTTTAAAAACTCTCGCTAATTATGAATGAGATGTCTTGCGTAGCGTGCAGAGTAGTAGGGCTAGGTCAGGGTTCTTTACAGCTTTTTCTTATTCCTTTTTGAAAAAACTTGGCTCGCACCGCGCAGAACAGCTTTTAAATTGCTGTTTAAAATTCCAACTTTGTTTTAGTGCTTTAGAGTGGAGCACGAGCTGACTCGGGAAATCTCTTTTAAAAATACACTCACTTAGCGCTCAGCTGACTGCCGCGAGCTTTATTTACAATGGTAATTTTTACACTCTCGCTTTCGCAGATGCAACTCTGCAACAGGATGCCAAATATTTATATCCCGCCAAACGTTTTTTTTTATGTCACATTAAAGCAGCACTGTTGTTTTAATCCACAAGTTAATATTTAAAAACTTACTGGCAATGACTGTTTCAACAAATTTTGCAGTATATTTGTTTATGACTGTATTATTAATTATTTAAATTTTACTATGTTTACTAAAGTAGGTACTCTATTATTATTACTATTAAAGAGCAAAACCCTAACGTAGATTAAACAAAAGAATTAGAGCTTCTAAACAACTTAAATTTTTATAAAAAAGAAAATTTTTGTGTGAATTAGGTACCTTAATACAAAGCAAAAGTCTTGTAATCAATTAACGTTTATATTTGTATCAGATGTTAAGTTTATAGACAAATTTGCTGTATCAACTAATACTTTTACGAGAACACTACATAAAATTCATATTTTCTCACTTATAAACTACAAACATACAGTTTCTATATTTTTAGGTTAAAACTATTTCATAGTAGGTACCTACTAAGTATATAAACCTATTCAGTGAAAGCTGTAGTGCAAACTGATCATTTATTTGGTTTAAAAAGCTTTATCTGTATGATCGATTTTCGTGCCTTACTTTCCGATTTTGAAAAACTTACTGGGCTCAGGCAAAATGGAATATTTTCTTCAATTTAATATTTTACTTTTTACGAAGCTCCGTATTCTTAGCCTACAACCATGATACGTTCTTGTTGCGATGCAATTTGTGTTCATATAATATATTTAGCTTTATAAAAGTTCCTTGAAATAACTTAATAAGCGTTAGGTATTAGAAAAAAGTTTCGCTTCTATGTCAGTGTAGGAACTCTATATGATAGGTATAAATATATGGTATTCGCTTTAACCAGAAATAATTGAATTGCATATTTAAAGAACTATCAATAAATTAGTAAAGATGTCTGTTATTTTAAAATATTTTTATAAGAGGTGCGGGTGCGATATTCTTTGCTCTTCATTCGACGGTCTTGTAAGTATTAATGAACGTTTTATATTTGAGCTGAAAATGCTTAGTTCGATCGAATATTTCGTCCATTAGTGTCTATACAAAGAGCCGTCAAAGTTCTGGAAGTTCTGAATATTCGATGATTATAAGTAGGTACTTATTTCCTGTCGAGTGCACATCATAGTTTATATGCTGCACATACGTATGTACGTAATTAGACAATTATTAGTCGACGTTGGTAGTAAGTATACGGTATAGCGTTAGCGTAACATAGACTTATAGGTATATTTGTGGCATATATGGAAATGCTTGCCATTAACGGCACTGCATTAGAAGCCAGCAAGGGTTTAGTTAGATATTCGTTTAGTTCTTTTCGAACTCAGGTAAAGCGCGTTGTTCCGGTCTATGGGCATTCTATAACTGTCGCAACATTTGCATACAATCCAGCTGGTATACCTGGATTGATATTAACAAAAAAAGGGGTTGTGATTAGTTTTAAGCCTGGTAGTGTACCTACAGATGTTTGAAAAGATAACTGGCAGACGGTGAACGTTTGTCATGCGGGTTCGTATGCAGATCACATTCTGAGTACCTGCTGAGTGAATTACATATGCGCAGCGCGAGTATATAATTTGGTTACATTTGCATGTGGCGGCTGTAACTTTGAATTCGTATGCTGTGGTCGAGGGTTGATTTGGTCTGAGTTTTTCGAGTGCTTTGGAGAGAGGTGCGAGTTCTTAACGAGATAGACGGTGAATTTCCGGAGCGACTCCGGATGAGCACCATCACAGTCCGCGGATGATGGCCCGCGGGCCCGGATTTGCCCGCAGCCATGACGCGATGTCAACTTTGACGAGAACGCGGGCTTCAAACGCGGCTAATGGTGGGTCTTTGTCGCGAGTCGGTCGGCCAAATGTATTACGGCCCTAGCATTCGAGAATTGGGCTACAGCAGTCGCCAGGGCCGCTGGAACGTCTCTGGGGCCCACGGCTCTGAGATACACTGATGGATGACTTCACACGTAGATCAATAGCACCTACATCACTAACACGCATGAACAAGATTGTTAATAACTTACACATCACCTAAGAAATGTGCAACTTATCAAACCTCTGGCTTTTGTCTAAAATTCTTCCCCTCTTTTTTCCCTGTAGCATCTTTTCTCGAGTTAATCATAAGTACCTACCTCTAATGCGTAGTTATACCTACGGTTATGGCTCAACAGAAAACGCATGTTACCTATATTCTTGTGTGCGTTAAATCGATAGGCTTCTCGTTCTCTTTGTTTGCTATTAATGGAATGTAGAGATGTAATGTATCGGTAGCGGTTAATTGAATACAAAATTCTGGCTTATATCATAGCCTATATGTAGGTATTAATTATTAAATTAATATAAATATTAAATACCTATGTAATATTTTTAATTCATATGTAAATTAAATGTGACTGAATTTATACATCCGACATTTTGTAGAACTTAGTTTTAAATTATTTATATTTACTGCCACCCACGAATATTTAGTTAAGATTGAATGTGTTTTGTTATTAAATTGTATTTATGGTTCTAACTGCAATATAATACTTCGCATGACATTAGGGTTAAATGTATGTAAAAATTGAACCTGCCAGTAAATATATTACAATATTTAAAATAATTGTGCAGGATACCATCGGTAAGTATCAAAATAATTTTAATAGGACAGTTTATAAAATGGGTTTCTTTGAAAACCACAAAGTATTTCTACAAAAATTGGATTCCATTCATTTTGAACCAATCCAACGAGTCATAAAGAGCTAAGAAGTGCAAATCAGTCTCAAATACTTTTCATAGAATCCGGTACTTTGTATATTATTCTATGGAAAAATCATTGTCACAATTTAAAATTTTTCAATTTTTAAACATTAATGATTCATCAACATCTAATCTTAGTACACAAAAGAGATGAAGACATTATCAATTACAGCGTGATCCAAAATACTGTTTCAGTTACATAACAACAAAAAATGTTACTTACAGTTGGTAGCAGTAAAACTGTAAAACTTATAAGTACTTTCTGTTGATAATGCTAAGTTCAGATTTAATCTGTGATAACAAAATAATAGTGTAGAATTCAAGTAACGCTTTCAGATTCTGAGTTTTTCAGTCGTAAAAATATCATTTTACCTCCTTGAATCCTTATCATTCTTCATATTATGTACCTACCTACTAAGTGACGTTTTAACAAATTCGTAAACACATCTAAGTAGTTAATGAAAAAAATCGCCACAGTTTTCTTGTATTGGTAACGATAGTTTGTATCTAAAATTATCAGTAACAGAAACAATTCCCATGTTAACCTTATTTTTATTCATAAAAATCATAATAAAAAAGTAGTGCTTATCTTTACAAAGAAGTATAAGTATGTAGATATACACGTATATACAGGGTGACATTGAAAAAACTACAATGCATAGTACCACGCGATAGAGGACCATAAAATAATAAAAAAAGTTCTTGTACGCTAATGTCCGATCGTCTTTTTTTTTAAAGATACAGGATGTTAAAAGTTTGTTAGAAAATTTAAATTTTTTTTAATTTCTTCCGATTGTGAAGACATAATTGAACCAAAATTGGTGCACACTATGCCCTTGCAGGTGGCTATTTTGTGTATTTTAGTTTCGAGTATTATTAGAATATTATCATATTTTTAACGCGTTGAAACACTTTCCTGTAGTTGGCTAGTATCTCGAAAAAAAAGGCGAACGGACATTAGCGTATAAGACCTTTTTTTTTATTATTTTATGGTCCTCTATCGCGTGGTACTATGCATTGTAATTTTTTCAATGTCACCCTGTAGACAGGGCGTGTAAAAATTCGCGTGCAAGCTCTCCGTAACTTTGTTCCTTGGACGATAATAAGGCGAAATTCTTATAGCGAAAAAGTCACCAGATGCTTCCTCAACTCATGCGAAGCCTTCAAAGTTCAAAATTGGCTACGCGAAAAGGAAGCCGTTTTTGCAAAATTCTGTTACTTTATGCATAGATTAAGTAATAACGGCAACAATTTAATATCGTTTATCATCTAAAGGTACAAAAAAATACCACTAAAAATAAAATGACAGATGAATATGCTTATTTCTAAATATCCACAAAAATCAAATAGCCTTGCTTGAGAACAAAGGGAGGAGCTAATTTCAATTGACATTTATATGTAAAATATATTCATAATAGGCACCTGACTATATATCAATTGTTTCCATTATTAACCAGTAGTGAATAATGAAAAATTATTGACCACTAGGAGAGAAATTCATCTTCTTGGCTCGAAAACAAGGTCAATAATGATATCTTCTAATGGTAGTAGTGAAAAAAGTACATAATTTATTCATAATAAAATAGCTTTTAACATTTATTGCTCGTTTCCAGATTTGCTTAGGACTGGGCTAAACTAATACAAAACTCCTCAGTAACTATAATATTTAAAAAATAGAAAGAAAACCATTGCTTTTATTGTGACAAATCATAAAACCTGGATAGAAGCTATTAGAGAGAAGTACGGATCCGAAAGGAATTCGCCGCCTTCCTTGCATACCATTTAAATGAATAAAGCAAATAATTGTGAATATAGCATCTAATATTTTTATTTCTTTAAAACCTTCGTACATCGTAGTAAACCAATAGGTTCTTGTAGTATTAAAAATGGTTTTATAACTTATGTTATTTCATACAGCGGTATTATACAACCTTTAAGTGAAGACATCCCTCAGATGTGCTTGTCATGTGTAGTAAATTTATAACCATGTAAGAGAATTTTTCGACCTCGCGTGTCAAACCAGTTCATGAGTGACCACTGGTCAGCACAGCACGAGTCTATAGTCGGCTAATTATATTTCGTTTAACAAGAGAGGCCAGCGGTCAGTCATAAATCAAGGTAGCACGGCCGGTTAGGCAATGTCCACCTCACCACGCCCCAGGGTTTACCCTGTTTACCCATAATATTTGCTTTCGGTTCATTTAAGTTCACTCTAGGGCACACGTTCATATTGAACTTTATTAGAGGAACTTTTTGCTTTTGCTTGCGATCTTCGCTTATTCAAATAGTTGCTTTTAATAATTCAATAACGGTATTTGATGCTTTATTTTACTTAGCTATTTGTTATTTTTTACTTGGTTAATATTTCATACAACGGTTAACACTTATGTTATAGTATAATTAAAATTTGTTTCTAAAATTGTAAGTATACAGTTTAATATTTATATGAAGCTTACTTACATCTATAAGAAATTTATTTAAGTAGGTACCCAAAATAGATTGAACAATTATTTGTGCATTATAAATGCAAAAAATGAAAATGATGAAAGAAAACTTATGTTAATATGAAGGTTGGCTGTTTTCAAATTTAACATTAGACATTTGGCCATATTTAAAGAACGTATTAGGTGCAAATTTACGTATGAATCTCTGTAACAAGTGCAATGTGATTTTTTAAAAACTCAATTGCAGCAGGCCGTATTCTGACTTAATACAGAGATACAGACAGTTCTAAGGTTATTAAGATAGAATACGGCCTGCTGCAATTGAGTTTTTAAAAAATCACATTGTATTTGAAAACCAAACAACTATTTCTTATGTCTTATGTTAATTAATTTTGTCAAAATTATTATCGACAGTGGAAACATATTGTGCATAATGGGAGGTAAGTGATTTATTCTGGTTTCTATGGTTGTAGGTCCTCGTAAAGCTTTGGTTTCCTAGGAAGCGGTGCCGTCATTTAGCGGCCGTAAAAGTACGGTGGGTGACGTCACGAAAAACGGTGTCGTGTTTTTTAAGCGAAGTGTTTTCCAAAAGAGCGGTAGCGCACACCCAACGTAATAGAGCGGTGCCGTCTCATCTGAAGCGGTGGGCCAGTACGGTACGAATCAGTTCAGCAACGTGTTTTGGCGGTGTGTCTTGTGTATATAGTCCAGTCAAAATAGACATAACAGTTCGGAATAATTCGCAACGGCCGTATTTTTTCGCCGTTTTTCTGACGTCACCCACCGTATTTTTACGGCCGTTAAATGGCGGCACCGCTTCCTAGGAAACCAAAGCTTTACACCCTGATGTAATCTGCTATGCTCGACAGAATGAATTTCATCTATGTTAGGAGGTAACAACAAATATGTGTAACTACATTGATAAAAATATGACTATAAATAATTTAACTGTAGAAGTTATAATAATTATTTAATAATAATAATATTTGTCTACAATAAAGATGTACGATGGAAAAGTGAATGTTTGTTTACTTAAATTAGACTGTGTAGACCTTTAATGCCATTATGTAGGTACCTGTCAGATGTCAAAATATTGGTATGATGCATCGAGTTTATAATGGTAGGTATTAATATACGAGTGTAATTAATAGGTAGTACTAATTAACAAAAATTATTTTAAATCAGATTTTGTGTGAAAATTACAATTCACGATTATTCGTGAACTTGAATTGGTAGGTAAGTTACAAATCATGGTGTGAGTAGAAAATAGTATATTGGTTATTAGGAGTAAAAGTGTCATTTTGTGTGCCGAGCATGACGTTTGAACGACGAGCGCTAGCGAGTCGGACTATTCATGCGAGGCACAAAAAATCACTTTTACTCCGAATAACACATGTTACTTTTTCTTCAAACGCATAAATTAAAAGCAATTCAGCAAGAAAATTTAAAAAAAGTCAAAAATGAACGTCATACCAGCTGTCATTGCTACGGGTTGCATTGTTATAAAATATATAAAAATTACGAGTTGCCACTGGTTCATTTTATGTCACTTTTAGTCCTAGGAGTAAAAGTGCCCACTTTTACTCCTAGGAGTAAAAGTGAATGTTTAACTGTGTGTATCCAAGGACACAAAGTCGTGTTTTTATGACGTTTGAAGAAAAAATTAATTTTCTGCATAGTTTTTAATTAATCTTATCAAACCTTATTTCTGCATACGTAAAACGGGATCATGGATTCGTGGAAATTGGAATGATTTTTGGCCAAAAAATTAACACTAACAACTGGGAGGGTCTATTACTGTTATGAATGGTATAGGTACTAATTATTTTTCCATACCACATACCCTTCTTAAAAAATTTGTCGATTACATTGTATAACATTATGTATTTTCTTTATTGCAATTTTAGTGACCTATTAAGGACCAGTCGACTTCATATATATTTTTGTCTTATCAATATAAGAATTTATTTTACCTACTTCTGCATTCTGCAAGAGAAAAAATATGAATTCCTTCCTACAACATTTCAGACAATGGTTCTTGAAAAAAGATGCTGTCAATCGTTTTCTCTTCAATTACTTTTTTATTATCGGATATCACAAATGCAATTTACATTCGAGAAAGTAATAACAGAAATCAGTTATCAGGAGGTGCTTACCAAACTCTTTTTGATATCCGCAGTAGGAGATTTTTTATTGAATATATTACCAGCTAAATTGCTTTCGGTTGCTGTCACTGCATTGTGAACGGAAGGAATACTTTATTTCGCAATATTTTTTAGAGATAGATCCTTTACATTTCAATATCCTTTTTTGTAATCATTTTCGACTGTGATATCCGGGCGTGATTCATATCTCTGGAGGCATATTTCTCTACAGTAATTCTAGCTAAGGTCACTGGGGATCTTCTGAGGCTCGGAAGCTCCATATGCAGGGGTGGATATAAGGTTTCAAAAGTTATAATCCGAGGGGTGATCTAGAAAGTGGTCGTAGCTCCGCCCTGCCTTACATTAGCCAAGCCATTATGATGCCTATGAGGGTGGCGATGTTGATGGTCCATGATGGTCATTATTCCCTTTTCGTAATGCCGCATTTCTAAAACACAAAATGGAAGTTAAGAACATTCCTTTACCTAGTTTGCAAATATTAGTTATATTTTTATATAGGTACACATATTAGGACAATCATTACCGATTGCTTCAACTGACCATCAACACAAATAATATTCCTAATATTTTTTTGAGGAAATATTAAATATAAATTCTGTTATTTTTTTGAAATATTTTTACGTTAATAATGAATATAGACGATTTAGAGTTATTCGTTATAACTAGTAGGTATCAATTTTCAGAAACTTGCATTCAAGCTATTTTAATTTTTTTAACACTTGACGGTAGTAGGTACTATTGCATCTAAGAGTTTATTTAAATGATATTTATTTTTAATATACCATGAGGCTTAATCGGTATTCAGAATAACGACACCGTTACAGATTTAGGGCATAAAATCGTCGTGTGAAAAAAATCATAGTGATTGAATATGCATTATCCTTTTACCTGCGTGTTCGGGATCGCTATTGAATTCGATATGCAAGGAAATGAAAAGGTATGCAAAAGTATTGTTATCATATCGGATTCTAACTGTAAGGAAGGGTCTTGCATACGTAAATGTTAGGGGTTATATATAGACACATTAAGAAATTCTTCAAGGGTTATATTTTAAGGGTTGTATATCGAAATATCGCTATGGGTGAGTGACACCTTGTGATTAAATCTACTAAGCTGAAATGTTAGTTGTTGTTTAGGGAATTGAAATATTTTCAGCTAGTCTCTCATACGAACTTATACAACAGGTGAATGAAACATTTATAGATGTTTTTAACATTTGTGCTTTATATAAATATTTTATGATCTTTAGATGTTAAATGCTAGCGATTTGTATGTGTGCGATAATGCTTATAATGACTGAAATGTTGCTTACCGATTTATTTAAGTTTGCTCAGCAGTGGCTGCATGCACTTTCAAATATTGGCAAAGGAACAATTATTATGATAATATAAAAATTAATATTCTTATTAGAAAAATGGGAATTTTGAATTTTAGTTTTTATAATATCAAAGAAGGCTTGCAAAACCGCACTCAAACTTTATTTTAAATTATTTTACAAAGACACAGTGTCGTTAATTTTTAAGTTGGGGTCAGATGATGATAGTAAACTGTTATAAATCTTTAGTAACAGTAACTTTTATGCTGTATTGTGTTAATAGTTATACCCAATGTTACATTAATTTAGCATTAAAAATGGCAATAAATATAAGAAAAAAATGAAATGTTTTACTTAGGTACTTACCTACTTCTTATTTGTGCCTAAGGGCGAAATGAAAATAAGAAAAAATGTGAAAGGCAAGAGGGCTCGATAGTTTTCGGTATATTGTACTTATTAAAAATAAAATCTAAAATTAATCAAAGCTTCATTATTCAAGATAATCGCGCGCCTTCTGTATTTTCACTTGCCACCATTTCGTATGAATATGTTTCTATTTACTATTACCAAAAGTATAATTTTCTAGTTGCATGTCTGCTTATAAGTAACTGCCATAATAGTTCAACTTTTATACAAGTAAGTGGTTATAGGTACATCAAAGTATATGTGAGTGACTATTATAAAAATGACTCTTATTATAGTAGTTGCTGTTATCGTGCAACTCCACCTTTGGATATGCTATCAAAATATTATCTTCGCTTCTAAAGAAGTGCCAGTAATAGGCATTTACCATTTACCTATAATAAATTTTAGTTTGTTTGGTTAATTTTTGCATATGGCACTTAGGTACTCGTCGTTCTTTCTTCCCAATAAAATATCGATAGATGAGAATTGTAGTCCTTTTAATTTCACTGGATCGTTAAATTTTTCTGAAAACTGGTAGCAATTGATTTCAATTTGAATTTGAAGTGTCCATTTCTGTATATATATTTGACATACTATTTGAATATAATAACCATTTAAAAAAGCATCAGTGTTCGTTTGAGTGTTGCGAATTAAAACATTTTTTCCTTTTCCTCATATGTACGTAATATACAATGTGATTTTTTAAATACTCAATTGCAGCAGGCCGTTCATAATTATTAGAAACTTATATCGAATTAGAACCACATGGAACTATAAATCCTGTACGCAAATTGTTGGTAGGTAGGTACCAATTATATGGATTCTAGACAAAAAAAGCAGATGCTATCAGATTTGCTTTGACATGTATGTATGGTCTCTAATCTCTTATACCTTTTGGTGTCGAGGCTGGTGCATTAATGACGAGGCTCTACACGGGTGCAATTCACAATCCGGCCCGCAAGTAAATTAGTCAAAATTCTTGTAATTAAGTATCAATTGTTTTGTTTGTATAACGTTTCTGAGAATTATCTAATAAATGTTGAGTCCAATTCGCATCCATTCCAATAGCACGAATCTAATCTAACAGATAACAAAGATTTCG
Organism: Melanotus villosus; assembly: GCA_963082815.1. Lineage (NCBI taxonomy): Eukaryota > Metazoa > Arthropoda > Insecta > Coleoptera > Elateridae > Melanotus > Melanotus villosus. The sequence continues at coordinate 48,820,367 of OY720421.1, read as the reverse complement.
TAGCACTAACATTTTACTTTTTACCTCAGTACTACTAGAGGTTAATACATTTGGTAGGTCTATAAAAACATAATCATCAACTACTGCTTAATTTAACTTTTCACTCCAGGCCACAGTAGTGAGAATCTTGTGCATAAAATTAGATCTGCTTTAAAATGACTTTTAAAACACTTATTTGTAAAAATTGCAACGTAGTGAATAATATTTTATCTAAACGATTATTTTTTGCAATTTAGAAGAATAAGTATGTTAACAGACATTTCTAAAATAAACAAATAAGAAAGTCAAATTCTGTAGAGATTTTCTTGAAAGTGTGTTATTCGAAGTCGAAGCCGTTACAAACTTTTCTCTCGTCTGTGCGGTAACTTGTTAGAATCGTTTATTTTAGTAGATAACCTATTTAACCAGTAATGTACATTAAGTAACTATCTTCTAGTTAGATAATTTAAAAAATACATGAAAGATCCATGATATTCGGTGTTACTCTATACTCGTAGGGTATATAAATTTCGTACAACACAGTACTAACTCCCGGTTCCTCGCCAATTAAATTTTCAATAAAGATGTGGAGAAATTAATTATCGAACATAATGCGATCGCATACCCAACCTCCATATTCTAGAACCTATTGATTTCAAAATGGAGTAGGTAAACTTGCTATAAGCGGCTTGGTTCTGGCCCAGCATCTCAACTCCCCTGAACGCAGCTTGAATAATAAGAAGCCCGAGCTGGGAGCAAAGTAAAATATCACAAACCTAAAACGTTAGCTGCACGTGACCCGCCGATTGATTTTATTTTATGCTAACGGAACATGTAGTCGAGAAACTCTACGGCTTGAGGTGGAATTGAAAATCATGGACTACGGAAAAATATTGTATAGAAATTGTTAGCTTCGCGGTTATTTGAAAATTGAAAATTTAGAGTTCCTGTTCGATTTATTGCAGGTGTAAGACGAAATTTATAGAGGAAGTGATAGTTGATTCGACATGCATTTAATAAAAGACGTTGTTAATGATACATGATAAAGTTACTTTTTGTAGAAGAGCATTATTTGATGGTAGTTTAGTTCGATATTATAATGCATCATTTTATATGCCTAATTTATAATTGTTCTAGAAAAGAGATGGAAGATGTTACTGTAGTAATTCAACGTGCCTTTTTGAAAGTTTAAAAATTTGAAAGTTGCTAAATTGGCACAGTTTTTGTTTCACACGATTTAACCGCTAAGAATACTGATGTTGATGGAAAGATGCGAGACAAATCATGTTTTTATTAAAGAATTCACTAATAACATATTAACTATACAGAAATAAAGCCAATTAATTAATAACATAAAACAGAGAGCTTCTCGAAATGGGACAGCTTAAACATTTTACTCATTTAAATTTTTGCAATAACTACGAGTATATGGAAAGAAATCAATGTACAGTTTTTATATGATAAATTTCATTGCCAAGTTCAAGAAAAACGTTTTTGACGTTCCCATTTCGATCTTGTTGTTTTACCTAGGAGTATGTTTTTTTATACCTATAACTTTTATACAAACACGAAAAGTTTCATATAATACACAAAACTGTATGTTACGTAACAAGTACCTAAATTGACTGATTATGAAACGAGTAAGCGAATTTCAGCACGAGCTGTAAACGAATGCTGCAAGCTTACAAGTTTCATAATGATTAGTGCGATAAAGCTGAACTTTACACACTGCTTTGATAACATAAATGCCTACTTTAATCGAGGTCGTAGAAAGCAGCAGTCACTTAATTATACCTAAAAAATGGGTGGGCAAAAAGTTTAAGGTGGGCCAGTAGATAGGTATGTCAATTTACACACAAAATAAACCTAATTTTACGATCTTTTTAGACTGAAGCACATTGTATAGTTTTGGGTAGGCATCAGGGTGGTCAATTAATATTTGGGTCACCCTCCCCCCACACTCACGTAGCTTTTCTTATATACCAACTGTGATTTAATTAGTGTGGATATTGTAATGAACCAGTGTTATGAAATGCATTGTGGAAAATAACAACGGCCGTTAACATGATGACTAAGAATGCCTGGAATAAAGGCATTCAAGTATACGAGATGCACCTACGTGACCGCCGTGAACCCAGAAAAGATGACGTTCAGACGAGCTTTGGAGTTCATCGGAATGCCTTAAATATTCACGGCAAAGCTGGATTGCGCAGCTCGGCACGCCATATTCACGGCAGGGCGAAAATACGTAGCACGGCACGGCCGAGTACATGTTTCAGTTCTGAAACATATGTGCGTGAGAGCTGACTTCTTATATAAAAGGATTCGGTCAGCAAGTGCTGATCATGGTTGGTGTGGTCGTTGAAGAGGTCAGGTCCTATGTTATTAGTGATGTTCCCTACGATTAATGTAAGATAACTCTTTTGTATTTTGCTTAGTTTGATTATGTTTGAGCCTTGTCAATGATTTCAATTTATATTACTTTCAATTTAATACTTTAGTTGTTTGAGAACTAATTTGAATTATTATGAATATTTGTTAACTTTACTTGGTTTTTTGTAAATAGTCTTATAAACTTTACCAAAGTGTGTTAATATAATATGTTATGTTAGTTGAATTAACGTTTATGTTATAAAACCTTTTACAGCAAATCCCCACGTGGCGTAGCTAGTTAAATATACCTACCACCACATTTATATTTAATTATTATCAGCTTTGCTAATAATTTTAGTTCACTTTTCTTTTAAATTTTATTAATTACTATGTTAGTTTTGGTGGAAACTACTTTGTTACATTATATATATATTTAGGAACTGATGAATCATGCAGTTTGGAGTAAAAAAATAATAGAAGTAATATATTTAAAAAATAGCCATGTCCGATTCTCAATCATTACTGAGATATGATGACACATATTTACCTACTTATATAGAGTACCACAGCTCACATCTAGTGAACATTAAAAATCAATAAAAAGTAAATACAGTAAATGCTCCAAGTGGCTACCTTTATAGTAAATTCAGGCAGTGCAATATTGAACTAACTTTTTATGAATAATCGACCGTATTATTTTTATAGAACTTAAATTCATAAGATATTTTTATACTGTTTTGCCACATCTCCCCAGAAAATTTTCAAAGTACCTCTTGCCATAAGTTGCCATCCTTTTTCTTGGCAAGTTGGGGAAGATTATTTTTTCAGGTGTTTTGTCTCAGCCAACTTTGCTTTTATAATTTGGCGAAGAGAATATCTTCGAAGATTGACTGTCCTGCTGGAGTGGGCGCAGTTTTCCAGTTTCTCGCATCCGTTGATCCAGTCGTCGAATAGCCTTAGCATTAGGATGTCTTCTGTTTGGGTTACGTTCGAAATACAAATTAGCAGCAGCATTAAAGTTAACACGACACTCTTCTAAGATCAGATGTATGTCTGCATGTTACACAAAACTGTACGACAATTTGTAAAATTTAACGAACAAAATTAATAGTTATCAAAACGTAAAAACTGAATCAGAACAAATAACGAAAAACTATAACGGACAAATAAACTAAGAACAAAATAAACTGAAGGTAACACGATGAACACAAGGATAATGAACATGAGGATAATCAAACACGAGGTTCTGATCAGCAAGCAGTGACAGAAATGCAAATAAGTAAAAATACAAAAGAAAGTAAATGCCCACTTCTGTTTTAAAATATAGAAATTGAATTGTACGTCGCCGCAGCATTTTTGAAAAGCACAAGCAGTGCAGAAATTTCAAACTTCGGATGGAAATTTTAAGTAAATCCTTTACAATGAGTACAATTACAGATTAGTTGTTTTTTTCTTGATGAAACTATAGCTAAAAATCATTATTTCATAAAAATATGACACGACAAGCAAACTAGAATATGACTTAAGACTGCCAATAACTCTTCATCTAAGAAGCTAAATTCAATTGGTAGAAGACTTTTGGTGCTTTGTTCTTGATGCAGAATCACGTGGCGTGAGTATTATCCGCCATTTAGGATTCGCTCTGTATAATATTCCAAAGTGCGTTTTTTGTAATTCCTTTAGATTATTCGATTTTGTTTTTATTTAACTACTCCCCATTACAAATTTACGAGAATTTGAACTAAGTGGTTTAACAACAAGTATGGGGTGGTAAGGAGCATTGTCTATTATTACCGCAGACTTACCACCTATTGCATTTAAAGCTGGAATTAACCGATCTTTCCCTTCGCCCATTTCTTAAAAATCCCGCCATCCATGACTTTGTCATAATCGTTGAATTCAATTTTGTAATCTAAAATTAAGCTGTACCCATCTAAAAACCCTTTAGAACATCTAGTATGTAAAACAGAAAACCTTTTGCTTCACTTATAATTTTGTTCTTAAAATCTGCAAAATTAAAATCACGAACCCACATACACAATGTTGAACCATTTTGGCAGATCCAGGTAATTAGGATTTATTTTCTCATCTTATGACAAATGGGTTTTTAAAAACCCGACTTTTTTAGTTTTCAGTTATTTTTATTTTTCGCGAACACAGTTTCTCTCTACATACTTTGTTCTTGAAAGTTCAAATTTCGTTTTGCTAATTCCAATAAGTTATTCAAAGTATAGTGTTCCCCCTTTTTAACCACATCACAATTTTTTGTACCCAAGTCTTCTTTAAAGCCAACATTTTTAGATTTCTTCCTGCTTGTTTTAACTTTTGTTTGCTTCTTCAACTTGCTGAAATTATTTTTCCTCAAAATTAATAATAATTTTGAATATTGCTAAACTAGACACCTGAAATAAAATTGCGTGTTATACAATGGTTATAAAATCAACTTAAGCAATCTGTTTACTGAGAACACTGGTGAAACTCTTTTTAAAAGTACTTCATTTGATATCTGCAATAATTTTTTAAATTCCACAAAGCATTTCATTTTTGGATAAAACTTTGCCCTTAGCCATTATACCCATAACCGAGTCAAGTACCTATAATGCTACTTCATCAAATTACTTGCGATGTCAAATATGACAAATTTAAGATTTAGTGAGAATTGCTACTACGCTGTTAAATGAACTTCGAATTTCGCCTATCCTAAAAGATATAATTTAAAAATTTTGTTTAATCTTCCTATTGAAACGTGTTGGTTCTTACTTGGATACCTAACTTGAAAGCTTTTATTTTGTCAACTGAAGTTATATTGCTATGGCAACGGGTGGGTGAGAGCAGCGAGCGAAAATATTTTCTCTGTTTCGGCATCATAATGACATCATTCTAGCACGCATTTTGATGCTTTAATGAGCTTCATTATTAAACGATTTTTGGTGATATTTTTTTCAGAAATACTGTATCAAATAATACACAAAATACCTAGGCAACCATTCAGTTGCTAGACAACCAGTTAGTTGCTAAGCAACAAAAACGTCAGACGTCAAACTTCTGTCAACTGTCAAGCAAAAATCAACCTAACTATTTAACCAAATTTCCCCAACTCGAAATTGTCAAGTATTTTTATAATAAGAAATAATGTAAATGGAAGCCGAAACAGAGAAAATAGTATAAAAAACTCGTTACAGAAGGCAATTCGAGCACTCGTCCGTTCGGCCACTCGCCGCTACGCGGCTCATGTCCAAATTTCGGACTCATGCGCGAAAACGATGCCTTCTGTAACTTGTGTTTTAATATACTATTCACCCACTCACTTTCTCATTGCCTAAAGTACAATGTGATTTTTTAAAAACTCAATTGCAGCAGGCCATATTCTGTCTTAATAACCTTAGAACTGTCTGTATTAAGTCAGAATACGGCCTGCCGCAATTGAGTTTTTAAAAAATCACTTCGTAGGAATAAACTACAATAGATACATTATTTTCTTGCGAATGTTTATACAGGGTCCGGCAGGGAGGTGTTACGATTTCCAAACGCTCTAACACAGATGTTTTTGAACAAATTTCAATTTTAATTTTTTTCAAAGATTGCATATACAGTGTGTCCCAGGATTGACGTTACAATAGGTGCAATGGTCTAAAAATTTTTGAATTTTATTTTATATTTGTTCATGGTATGGCAAAATTTTACTAAAAAAAGTTGTTCAGAATGAGAAATTATGCTACTATACAAAATTTCAGGAAGATTAGTCAATGATTGTTTTTTTATGGCCTCCTGGCAGTTATGTTGAATAAATAATTGATTGTAGATGAATGTTATTATTGCGTTTCGTAAGTCAAATTTGTTGTAAATACTATTGGTTTTGTTTAATATTCTACAAATAAATTTTTTAATGAATACAATTTATTTTGTTTAATCTAAAAAATGACGGTTTAATCAAAGTACGTAGATCTACCTGAAATTTTGTATATCACCATAATTTCTCATTCTGAACAACTCTTCTTAGTAAAATTTTGCCATATTTGCGAACAAAAAGGGTACTTTACCTGAAAAGAAAATAGTTTTCACTTCAATGTCAAGGCCGACTTGTTTTTCAAAAACTGAAAATATTCTTAAAATTCTTTTCAAACCAAGCAGGACTTAATCCCACAATTTTAAAATAAAATTCAAAAATTTTTAGTCCATCGCACCTATTGTAACATCAATCCTGGGACACACTGTTTAATGCCATTTAAGAAACATAAAGCACAAACAAAAATAATGTAATTCAGGTGTGAAAAATGATTCCATACAACTGGCGACCGTTCTTGTCCAGGCATTGTTGCAGGCGAGTGGAAAAATTGTCCATACACCTTTCAAGCATAACACGTGAAATTGCTCGAATTTCTCGAGTTATGGCTTCCGAAAGAGCTTCAAGGTTCCGTTTTTCTATGTAAACCTGAGCTTTCAGGTAGCCCCATAAGAAATTATCACACGGTGAATTGGTGAAAGGTGAAAGATCCACGGACTCTTGAAGCTCTTGCGGAAGCCATAACTCGAGAAATTCGAGCAAAAGGGTATGGACAATTTTTCCACCCGCCTGCAACAATGCCTGGACAAGAACGGTCGCCACTTGGATAGTCATTTTTCACACCTGAATTACATTCTCTTTGTTTGTGCTTTAGGTTTCTTAAATGGCATTAATACGTAATCTTTGAAAAAAATAAAAATTGAAATTTGTTCAAAAACATGTGTTAGAGTAAAATGTAAAACTCAAAAATTATCAACAGTAATTACATAAGTGGTGATAATTTTTTGATAATTTTAACTAGATTCACGAAAGATGAGTGCTAATCTAGTTAAAATTATCAAAAAAAAAAATTATTAGGTACCACAAATGTAATTCGGCGTGATTATTTTTTAAACTACTACACAATGATGACAGTCCTGAATTTTAATGTTTGTATTGAGACAAATGGCTGCGCTACCTTAACAACCAAGTCAAAGCTAACTTTTTTATGTATTTATTTAAACAAAGATCCAATGAAACAATGTGAAAAAATTGTCGCTGTAATCAGCTACTAGCAAATTGTCAGTGCAATTTTGATGCTATTGGTCGATTTGAATTTTTTTCTCATTATGATTGGCTGACAGGACTGTTTAAAAAATAATCAACAGTAATTACATAAGTGGTGATAATTTTTTGATAATTTTAACTAGATTCGCGAATCTTTATTGCTATGGAAATTTCCGAAGTGGGCGAAGTCCACGAGTGGAATTTCCTAATAGCAATAAAGATGAGTGCTAATCTAGTTAAAATTATCAAAAAAAAATTATTACTACGAATTTAATTCGGCGTGATTATTTTTTAAACTAATACACAATGATGACAGTGACAGTGACAGAATTTTTAATGTTTGTATTGAGACAAATGGCTGCGCTACCATAACAACCAAAAAATTATCGCTGTAATCAGCTACTAGCAAATTATCAGTGTAATTTTGATGCCATTGGTCGATTTGAAATTTTTTCTCATTATGATTGGCTGACAGGACTGTTTAAAAAATAATCAACATAATTTTTATTGACACCAAAAACTACAAAATTTTTTTCCTTAATTTATCTTTAACGAAATCAGTAATAATATCATCGAACTTTAATTTTCTAAGGTTTCCCTTTCGGTGCACATTAGTGTCAATGCATCGAGTCGCCCTTGCTCCATGGTTATTCTGAATCCATTCTTATAACAAAACTACTTATCCAACTCGAAACTTTTCTGAGGTCCGGGCCCCGTACCGCCCGGGCGTCTCGGGGGCCCTTAGACGGACGGGGCCCGGGGGCTCCAGCCCCCAAAGCCCCCCCCCTTAATCCGCCCCTGTCAATGCATATTCATAAACCAAGTAGTAACCGATATTACAAATTGTAACATTTTTTTACATTTGAAGAGCAGGATTAAATAAAACGCTATACACCACTCGTGAAGAAACTTATTTCCTCACTTGTGCGCCTTTGCACTCGTATAGTGCCTCACGTGCAAAACTGACACATGCGTGGGCGAAAATATTGATTTCTTAACTTGTCCTGCAATGCACTATTACAATACGTATTAGAGAACAATTTTGGAATAGAGGCCAATGTAATTAACTAATACAAATTTGTGTTTGAAAAGAACTTTTTAGGAAATTAAATTTGGAAAACTTTTGATCATTCCCGTTTTATATTTTTTAAATTTTTTTAATTTGTTATAATTAACAAAACTGAGGCTGGCTACCTTGAGTTTATACCGATAAGTGAACAAAAAGATATTATTTTGGAGAAATTGTCCAAGGGAGGAATTTCGAAATTTCGAGTACATCATTCTCTTTTATTTTAATTTCCTCTTTCGATTTCTAAAGTAAAGATTAGCCACTGCCTGCTTCTTGAATGATATCAAACACAGAGTATGATCGAGTTATTTACTTTGCTGGTAATCAACAACTATAAAAAACAGATACAGTGGATGAATGACTACCCCACGATCGAAGGATTCCAGATTCTGGAAAGGTTCAAGTTTCAACCTGGTAAAATAAATTTATACTTTTTAAGATTCAAAGGCCATTGCTTTCGATATCATTAAGTTGGGGAAAAAATGATCTGGGTGTTAAAGGAATAATATGGAAGGATATATTAGGATTGCAAAAAAAGCTTTGTAATGTTTTCACTGCCAAAATTTATAGTTATTTTTCTAATCGTTTACTTAATTGAACTGAAGCAGAAATCAACTATTATTTGCCTAGTTATTGATTAAATCGAATATTAACTGATCGTAAGTAGTTAGCAACGTAAAATATAACTGAAGCAACAAATGGTCCTTTAAGAACAATTACGTATAATTGAGTTAAATAGAGAATTTATTAATACTTAATTAGGACTTTTTACATTTGCATTCATGATTATAAATTTACAATACCGGTATCTTCTTTAGACAATTTAATTCAGGAATGAGTATTCATGAAAACTAAATACACATTCACTACATAATATATTTTGTATATTCTATGTTCTGTGTTGCAGAACTGAGGTAACATCATCTTTGTATTCTCAACATTTCCCAGTATTTTGTAAAATATCTTGCAACATGTAACTAAGAACGGTTGTCTAACGATGTGAAATAGCTAATGTTGCCTACGAGAATTTGTGCTAATGTTGTCGACGAGAATTTGCACACTTGTCTTTGTATAAAGCAAATTGCATAAACATGTTTATGTAACCGCAATGCAATCAAAACAGTAATAATTAATGCATCTCGTCTTCTGTTTAGATAAGCTAGATGAAAGACACGTAATAAACACGTTGTAGTTTTTATAACCTTTATGTGCGTATTTATTTATGTCTACGAAATTTACTGTAGCCGTTTCAAATGTATGTTGTTGTTTAATTTCTAAATAAATAACTACAACATACGCCACATCTTAAACGCCGTTACTATGTAAACAGTTGAGCCTTATTGTAGTCCTTCCTGAAGAATTAATTTGAAGTCAAATCTATATATTTCTTTTATTTCATTTTTCGATTGGGACGTAAATACCATGTGGTTAATCAAGCCAACTCCACAAAACGTAAATTAGAAGAAAGTAAAATATAATTCACAGCTATATGCGCTGGACAAAAACGATTTCATATTCTCTACTCTAAATTTCCAAAAAAGATCAGTGAAAGTAATTGAAAAACGTGTACTACCTTCCGATCCAAGATTTTAAATTTGAAATTGCGTTAATATCCAAAACGGTGTACGTCTGTACGTATGTCTGTCGTGTGAATTCTGGTATATTAAATAGAGTGAAATGATCGGAATTTTATATTCTACTGGTAATGAAAAAATTCGCTATTAAAAACCATAAGAAGGATAAAATGCAGACGTACTTCTCTCTTTGGATTTTCCTACATTTCATCTCAATAAGTAAACAAATAATAAATAATAGCCGGCCTCGGTGTGTAGGAAAGTACAAGGTTGGCTTGTAAACCAACAGTCTCGGGTTTGATTCCGACCGCGGTTAGGCGAGATTTTTATGAGGAAAATTTTTGATACCTACGTTTTTCGCTTTCAGATACTAGATAAAATCGTAGCTCTCGTGCCTGTACTATGTTTGGGATGATTAAAGATCCCTCCACGGGTGAAAGTTTCGTGGGTTCGGCAAAATTATAGTCGGGTAGTGCCAATGACCATAGAAGTCGACGCGTGTTGAAATTCCTGATGCTTGCACATCTAGATTTCGTCCAATTAATAAACAAACAAACAATTACTTTATATTAAATATTGATATGGGCAAGTTAGAATTTCGTATTTTACTACTTTTGTTTTATCCGAAGGTATAGATGAAACAGACTAAGCAAAGGGAAACAGATAATCCGGAAACTATATCCGATACAGTGAAGTAGAGCAGTGACGAAAAAACGTCACTTTAGCGCAGGTCTCCGAATTAGAAACGTTTCCATCCCCATTTATAAATTTTATTATAATATAATAGTTTCTTAATAAAATATAAATAAAGACCTTTTCTTGTAGTGTTGGTTGTATCAATTAATGAAAGTTATGTTTTTAAGGGAGTAGTTTGCTTGTCCAAAATTTACGTTTAATTAACGAAAGCCGTGGCTAACTCCAGAACAATGAAAAATACAGGGAGGTGCATTGCCTCACGCACCATAGGAATTTCAACGGTAGTTTTTTAATATGTTAATATTTGCTTCCCTAATTATTTTAGACTAAAAGTATTTTTGTAGAGAAAAAAGTACTGTTCGATTGATGCTATTTTACACAATTTTCGACTTTCGTGTAACAGAAAAACTGTGTGGATTAATTCACTTTGAGAAAAATTACTGATGCCATGAAATTTCTGAAACAGAAAAGTGGACCTATGACAATTTGAAATTATTTTTAATTCAAAAAATGTAACTTTTTGGCCTTGGTAAACAAATAACCATTATTCAACAAATTCAACAGGAAGGGAAATTACAGTAATAATATAATAAGTGCATAAAAAATTATCGATAGTTTTAGGGAAATGTGCATGAAAGCAAGTTGGGCTGAAAAAAGCACGAATGCACGAAGTGCATGAGTGCTTTTTTCTGCCTCAACTTGCTTGAATAATTTTTTTATGCACGTATTATACAGTATGGTACAAAAGTATGGAACAAATTCAATATCTACTGAAATAATTGTTTTTTGGAAAAACGCTCGGACAGGTATAGCGATTTAAATTACGGTGCATATTTTAAGAGGAATCAAATTTTTTTTGCGACAGTCATTTTTCTACGGTGACGTTATCGCCCTTTTTTTTAAATAGGAACTTGCATATTTGACAACTGCAGTAGATAGTCCTTTTTTTTCTCTTTCTAACCGTGCAAAAGTTTTATACCCTCACATAAGATTTTTTTTGAGATATGGTCCTTCGAAAATGCCAAAATCGACTTTTCGTGTCCGGCGGGGTCGCTTTGGGGATTCGGAAAGAGAGGGGTCGATTTAGGAGAGAACAATTTTTTATCCGAAACATTTTGGATTCGAAATGCCCGAATGGCAGGGTCGATTTTTCGTATACGTGTCTATTGTTATCCCGCCGGACACGAAAAAACGGGTTTTAAAAAATTTCCCCCACCACTTTTGATAGGTGGGAACGGCCGTATCTCCGAAATTACGCACGCTAAGGGACAACCGACCACGGAAACGTCATTAGGAGGGTCTCATTACACCCTAATCCGAATTTCAACCTTCTACGAAAAAGTCGATTTTGGTATTTTCGAAGGACCATATCTCAAAAAAAATCTTATGTGAGAGTATAAAACTTTTGCACGGTTAGAAAGAGAAAAAAAAGGACTATCTACTGCAATTGTCAAATATGCAAGTTCCTATTTAAAAAAAAGGGCGATAACGTCACCGTAAAAAAATGACTGTCGCAAAAAAAATTCGATTCCTCTTGAAATATGCACCGTAATTTAAATCGCTATACCTGTCCGAACGTTTTTCCAAAAAACAATTATTTCAGTAGATATTGAATTTGTTCCATACTTTTGTACCACACTGTATTTGGTAAGAAAATTTCATAAATCAAAATATTAAACTGGAACCATTTTGACATTACTTATTCGTTGTTTGAACAGCATAGGTGATTTGATACTTGGCGTGATTGCCAAAATTAAGGTAGGTAGATATATTATTATTATTATATTAACTTAAATGTCAAAAAATTATCAGCAGTTGCACATGTGCAATTATCGATAATTTTTTGACAAGAAAAATTATCGAGTAATTAAATTTTGTTGAATGTTGATTGGTTAAAATAATTTCATATCTAGAATGTGATTGGTTGTTTAGGTGACAGTGACAGATGTATGAAATTTTCTTTTAAAACAAACGCAACGGAAAATAAAATTATTTTATCTGACAATTTTAACAAGTGTAGCTAACTGACAAGCCAGACTGTTTCAGTAATTCTAAGGCATCAGTGATTTATGTCAAAGTGCAAAAATTAATTTCCACAGTTTTTCTGTTACAAAAAAAATGAAAAACTGTCAAATAGCATCATTGGATTCTCTACAAAAAACATATTTGCACTTACCTATGGTATAAACTATAAAATAATTAGGGAAGCAAATATTTACAAATTAAAACTTTACCATTGAAATTCCTATGGTACGTGAGCCAATACACCATCCTGTATATAGCAGCACATATAAATTTGCATACAAATAAATTTGAACGCCAACTAGATGTAGCTCTTTTTTAACCACCTTGTAGAGAAATACGAGAGGTTTTATCGGATGAAAATTTCAACCTCTAGTTGGATGGCAAGGAGATATGTATTTAATATACTAAAAATCCTTACTGAAGTTGGATCCTGCTTCAGACCCAACAAAAATTCGTATGCAGATGGAAATTACTCCAAGTTTGGCGGAAATCGTTCGTAGTGTTGACTATTGAACCTAAATTGTACATTTCTTTTTCGTAAGATATTTGTTTAATAAGGAAGGATAGTTATTTATTAATAAATCTCTAATGCCCATACAGAATATGGCACGGAACGAATAAATAATTTTTAGAAAAGAATGTGAATTCATTAAAATCTCTGCACTGGTATATTTTAGGCAAACGACAGAATTTATTTAATGAATTATTGAATTAAATCCATTTAAAAGCTTAATATTAATCCATATTTGTAGTGATAGCTAAGAATGTTTTGGCCAGATACCAAAAAATTCTAGTAATATATGCATTTTATGCTGCAGTTTCATACTTTTTATACAATTTTCTTAAAAATGTAGTTACCCCTTTTGGGCTTAGCAGAGCAGTATAGCCAAACAATTCCTTGTAAAGTTGGCTTTCTAATTTAAAGAATATCTACTATTTAAAAGAGGATAATAAAGACACTATTTCGACAACTTAAGAAACTTATTGTTATTGGGGTGACTTTAGATAAAATTTTAAATTATAGCATCTGATGACGTATTTAGTACTACTCTGTAAAATTTTTGTTCTAGCGAATACTTTAAAGCTAATGACGTATAGTTTAAGTACAATTTAATAATACACCTTTCTTGTCTATCGGAATAAATAGTTAGTTAAATAGTGAACTACAGTATCAACCCAGTATACAACACAAAATGTTCATCTTTGCATTATGCAATTGAAAAAATATTTTACATTACAATAAACTACCAATAGGACTATTTCTTGATATAAATCGAACAGCAGATTAAAAGTGACACGGAACTACTTATTTTTTCCTTAAGAAACTAAGGAGTGGCAGAGGGGTTGTGTTTTCCTTTAGATGGATTATTACGAGTATGATATTTATGGTGTTTTCAATTTTACTTTAACCCTATAATATTTTATAAATAACTGAAAGCACTTCATTTCTTTAAAAATCCTTTTACTTTTAAAAGAATCTAAAAATCGCTTATTTGCGAAGGAAGACCCCCTCCTCTCTAAAAAGGACAGCGGCCAAGGATTCGTCTATGGATTTTTAATTTATACGCATAGGTTGAATTTTTGTGTATAAAATATTCGTCGAATAGCGAGCTAATTGGCACTTGTAGATTAATTTCGGTCGACATGAAATATTTTGATGTACAGTCAGGTGGAGATGTTCTGTCACATACCTCCTGCAGTTATATAACATATCTAATACTCGTCTGCTGAAACGAGGACTGATTAAGTATAAGCGTTGATTGACTTCAATCAACGGTATAAGTAAAGAGCCTAGATAGTTTACATTCGTTGGTATATCTAGTTATAATACATAATCGAAAAGTACAAATGATAAAACATTTCCACTTGGTTATACACATTATCAGCGTCGGACTGGGCCTAAGGGGCCCGGGTGGCATTATGACATTAAGGGCCCGCCCCCCGCCTAGGATCAGGGCAGGTGATACCATCAGGTCAACCAACAAACCAAATTTTAATAATAATCAAATAGGCAAGAGTTTTTGGAAGTTTTTATTTTCAAAGACATACATTTTTATGTAAAAAGTTCCAATTAGTTATAACTGAAGCTAACCAATCAACATTTTTTTTAAAAGAGGAGAAGTTTCAGCTAGATTGTCAATAACTCGTTCGTAAAAGCTGTTATCCTCGTCATCCTTGATAAGATCCGATTCTGTGTTTAGGATAATCAACGAGTCCAGCAGTTCTTGCCCCAGTAGAGAACGAAGCCTAGTCTTAATGCGCTTCAGCGCGGAAAATCGTCTCTCGCAAGTTACTTGCGTAAACGAGATTGTGAGGATTACACAATAAGCGACGTATAAGTTGGAGTACGTACTGACGTGCATGTTATATTGGTACAAAAGTTTACATGCACATGGTATGCAACTTCGGCAGGCATCCGAACCTCTTCGAGACAAACAAATAGCGTTCTTGGCTGTTTGACCTAAACCGATCTCTTCCTGCTCTTCGTCTTCTTCCTCACTCTGAGAATCTGAATCATTTGTGTGTTGCTGCCTAGGTGGAACGTGTTCGTCCCAAATAGTTTTAGAAAGTTCATTAAAACTTTTCGAAAAAGATTCGAGTTCTTGTGAAAGTAGTTCTGGATCGACATTGGCAATTGATGCGATTGACTTTAATGCATCATTAGGAATTCCGTTTTTGTCAATTTCGTGGAAGTTTTTCGGATCCAAACAAGCGGCATCCTTCATTAAATGCTCGTTGCAGTTGAATTTTTCATCTATTTTAACTAGAGCCGTGTTGATGATGACTTTGTACGCGGTAATAGAGTAGAATCTCTTTGGGTGCGCAGACAGTAGTCCCACTTCGTCTTGGCATAACTCATCGTGTTTTTTCGGTTTCCTAGATGTTCTCCGTAACGGCAGGGTGGTTTGTATTTCAACATCGATGTTTTCGGCTTGAATTAATTCTTGAACTTGGGATGCAAACAAACTTGCAGCACTGAAAACGTCGTCAAAATGGTCTAGTTGTTTCCGCAAATTCTTCTCCAAAGTTTTGATAAGTCCCCAAGCTTTAAGGTAGTCTAGTGTAGGAGTTTGGAGGTATTGGCTTACCGGGGTTGATAAATCGAACATTTTCTTGAATGCGAAGGCTGTCAGAATAGTTTCAAATTTCAAAAAGGAGTCCATCAATGCCTTTGCTTGAAATGAAACCATTGGCTCGAACTCCATGCTCGAAGATATTGCACTTAGGGTCTTTATAAATGCAACGTATCGAGTTTTCTCCATGATGGTGGTCAAGGCTTTGTCTTTGGCCCACCATCTCGTTTTTCCGATGTTCTGCAATCGTCTCAACTTGTCTCTACCAGCTGTTATTTCCGCGATTTTGTCCACCCACACAGAGGTGCGCTTGAATGATTCGTGAATAAATACACTTGTAGACTCCAAGAGCCCGAATAAATTCTTTGCTTCAGTACAGCTTGACGTAGCGCCTCCTAGTACTAAATTCAAAACATGCGCGTAACAATGCGTGAAAATTAATTTTGGCACCTCTTCTCTCAGTTTTGCTTGAAGACCAATATATCGCCCTGCCATATTTCCTGCACCATCAAAAGACACGCTGATAAGATCTTGCAAATTCAAACCTAACTGTGCTAATTCTGAGGTTACAAGTGCTCGGTAAGCTTCGCCTGTTGATTTCCGGACTGGCACCATGCTGACCGCCCGTTCTTGTGGGATTCCATTCTTAACATAGCGAACGCAAATTGCAGCCTGATCAACAACGCCAACATCTTGACAAGAATCCACATTGAGGCTAAAATATTTCGCCTCCTGGATTTCTTTAACGATCTCTTGTTTGACTTGACGTGCGCATATATTTATTAATTTGTTTATGATGTTTTTTGACAAGAAGGTTATGAGACTACCTCTACCCTTACCTTTTCCTGACTCTTTTCTTTTTTTACTTTCAGTAATGGACTCGGATATGTGGGTCCTCAGAACTGGATCGTATTTCGATAACAGGACAACTAAATTTAAAAAGTTTCCATGATTTTGGTTCTGGCCCTCGACGATATCCGCCAAGGAGTACAAAGCCTCACTTTTTCCACGATAAGCGATGCCTTGCTTAGATATGAATATTATTATATCAATGATTCTTTTCAGAACGAGACGCCTATTGGAAATTTTTTGCGTATTTTTTTGCCTAAGACGTTGTTCAACATTTCCTTTCTTTTTTGCTGTTAGCAAGGCAACCACGGCAACTTGATGATTGTGGCTTTCCTCGTGCTTGACGAGTTGTTCATAGATATGTTTTTTGGACGGAGTGACACCATCAACGAACGGGCTTCTTCCTCCTTCTTCCTTCTTCGTATCGTCAGGCGCGAAGCACATGCAGGCGGTACAAAAAATCTTATTTAAATCTAGAGAGTAAGAGACGGATTCTCGTCGAATTAAAGTTCGCGTTGGTAACTTTCGGTAGTAAACTCGACTTCCATCAAAAGGCAAGCTGTTCTTATCACCCGACGGCTGGATTGGGTAGACAGACAAGAAACTCAATTTTTCCGCAGTGGTGGCATTTTTTCTTGGAGGAGCAAATTCAGAAAGTTTTTTAATTTCTCTGCAACCCTCGTCTGTTAATGTAAGTGGCGTGACGCTACCGAAATTCTCTCTAGCTCTGGTATCGCTAGAAACTGAGGGAATTGGTTCGTCAGGATTAGAAACGCTTGCATTTTGTTTTTGTGCTGCGTCGATGTTGTAATGACTGATTAGTACAACAGCCGCCGCTGCCGAGTTCTGTTCAGAACTACTTCCATGCGAAACAGTGCCAGATTGCTTGCTGGAAGCCAACTGTAGTACTGATGATGATCCTATTAAAACAAAAGAGGTCGGATTTTATTTTACCTAATACCTTGAAAAGAAAAAAAGAAAATTTGTGCGTGTGCCATGTCAATTGATGATGATGATGATGCGTATAAAGTTTGTTACCAACCTGGTTGCGTTTCGTTTCGATTTTGAGGACCTTCAAGCTCTTGAGGTGCAGATATGAAAGAGAGCCTGGACTGCTTTGGATTCGAAGCCGCTGCTTGTAATTCAGTCTTTCTTTTATTTTTCCGTTTTTCGGAACCAGATTTGTGTTTGTATACGGCTGTGTGTGACTGAAAACGGGTTAAATAAAGCAATGTTTAGGTAACTCAGAGCTTCTTACATTAGGGTCATTAGGTATATTGTAGAGTGTAAAAAGCCATAATGTAACTTACTTTTTCCATTGTAATGGACTATTTAGGTTTATTTCATTTCATGGAGAAACGAACGTCCGTCACTCGAGCCAGTCGCGCCAGTCTTTTACTTAATTAAAAGTCACTGTTAACTTGCTTTAGAAATTAATTGTAAGTACGCGTAATTAACGTAGGTACTGGGAACTAAAAACAACTACGATACAACACGACAACTAATCAACGCCAACAAATCACTAATATGAATCTGACTTGATTAACATGTTGCCGCAAATGAAGTAACATGAGTTTATATGGGTTGGAACAGGATAGCGAGATTCGGCGCGAGCCTAGACGAATCGGGGATTTCCCCGACACAAGAAATCAAAAGTTGCGTTCCATTTTTTCATTAACATGAGAGTGAATGATTTACGTTCCATTTCTGTTAATTTATAAAATGTTGAGCTCATACTCCGATTGCCGCATTTTAGTGTACAGTACACCCGCGTTTCTTTTTCTAAGTATTTGTTTGTATGCTACACGGAGAGAAATGCAACATAAAAATTATAGTCCAGTCAATATGCTTCAAAATTCGCAGCCTAGCTTTCAATCGGATTAACGGATTTTATTTTATTTTTTTTTTAAATACGCAGAATGACGAGCTCAGATGATATGCAGATTTTTATTTGCTGCAATTAATATTTATTAAAAAAATTGCTGTTTTTTACCCTTTTCACTCGAATATCTCGAAAAATACGCTTCGTTTATCTAGACAAATTATTAAATAATAATGAATACAAAAAAAGCTTAATTAATTTATAATTTTTATGTCTCATTTATCTCCGTGTATGAACTATTTGGGGCCCGCGCAGGCTAGGGCCCGGGTGGCAAACGCCACCCTGACTCTATGGCCAGTCCGACACTGCACATTATACATACCCAGTATTTGACTTAAGGGGCGAACATATGGAAATAGCATGGGAAATCGTATACAGGGAATGTATACACAACAATATTATTGTTACCTCTGGGTTTCTAGGATGCATTAAATGGCAATATGTTTGTGTTTTTTATAAAATGCAATATAGAAATAATAGCATATAATACACGACGCTATAATGTAGGCTATTATTACCGAGAATAATGTTCCCAACACGAGCGAGCTTGCGAGCGAGTTTTGCAATTATCCGAGGTAATAATAGCCATTATAGCGAGTAGTATACTATACTTTATCCACGAACACAAATACGAAGAATTTTTAATTAAAATTTATCGACGACTTGTCAATAATCTGTCAATTAGGATTAGAAACATAACCTATAATCTGTCAATTAGGATTAGAAACATAACCTATTTCCTTCATTATACACCATAGACAATGATGTTACCATGACACCTTGAATAATCATTATACACTGCTGGTACTTTTCACATTTTCGAGAAAAATTCTCAAAATTCAAAGAGCTCTATCTCGGGAAGCATTAGAGCTAGAAATTTTGATTTAGTCTCAAATTGTAGATAATTTACTCTACTTTAAAAAAACTACTAACAGTTTTTGCCAGACTAATACTTTAGGAGATATTTTGAAAAAACAGGGACAAGTCCAAAAACTTAGCGTTTTTTTCAAGATGGCGGCACCCGTGGTGGTGGGGGAATTAGAAAACTTGGATTTTTCAACAGTGTACCAACCCATACAACATATCAAAAAATCGGAACTACCCTAATTAATCCGGGTGATTTTGTGACAATTTGACTGGGCTATTAAATTAAGCGCATTTTTTTGTCTTTCGATTGATACCATTATCAATCCTATCAACTTCAGCGGTAAGCACGAATCTGTATACAGATTGTCCGGATGTTACTGGAAATATGGGGAATTAATGAGTGCAACAAGGAAAAACATATGAATCGAATAGATAAGACAAAGATGAAGCATTGCAAAACAATGGACACATTCAAAACTTTTCATGGATATACATTGTTAAATAAATTAATTGCATCTGTCATTAGAAACTTCAAAATGCAGTACACGGTAGCAGAAAAAGTTCAAATTGTTAAATGGATTTATGCTGGGAACTCAATTACCGAAACTATAAATTTCTTTATAACTGCCTTTGAAAATTGTCCTATTCCTTCTCGTTCAACCATATCCAAAATTGTTTCTGATTTTGAAAAAACCGGTGCAGTGTCTAAGTGTAAATGTCGTCCAAATACTACAGCGCTTCAAAAAAAAACCAATGCATTTGAAACTATTACTCCTGAAATGTTGCATAATGCGAGGAAAAGTTTTTATAATAGGTTGGGGTACTGTTTAGCTGCATAGTGGGGGTTGTTTGAACATCTACTATTAAATATTTTAATTTAAATTTTGTTACAACTTAATAATGAAAATATTTCTTAATGCAAATTTTGGTTGTTCTGTAATTTTCACATTAAACGCTTTATTTCAAATAGTCTCTTAATTAATTGTTTTCTCTGAATAACATTATTTTAACATTTTATTTAAAATACAAACTTTTAATGAC
This sequence comes from Melanotus villosus, assembly GCA_963082815.1. Lineage (NCBI taxonomy): Eukaryota > Metazoa > Arthropoda > Insecta > Coleoptera > Elateridae > Melanotus > Melanotus villosus. Next base: position 48,799,888 of record OY720421.1, on the reverse strand, counting down.
ACTACATAATGACAGCTGAGCTTAATTTATTTTAAAAACTTGCATATCCATGACAAGCTTTGACAGTTGCCATTGGTAAATTGACCAATTTAACAAATTTTCATCTTTGTCTTATCTATTCGATTCATATGTTTTTCCTTGTTGCACTCATTAATTCCCTATATTTCCAGTAACATCCGGACAATCTGTATATACGATTTCCCAAGTTATTTCTCTATGTTCGCCCCTTAAGTCAAACACTCGGTATATACATATACAGGGTGTCCCTAAATGCCTTAAAAACTTCAGGTAGCCTTTTGCTACAACTGATAGAGATTCCAAAATATCAAGCAGGAACTTCCTATCGCGCTTAGTTTCTTCATACGAGACAGTTAAAGAATCTGAAACTTGGCAACATTGTTGAAAGTTGTTTACTTGGAAAAATACATAAATGCAAACTGCTTTGCAAAAAAAATAATGTACGCATTTATTCCACAAAACTTGTTGAAAATTTCTGCCACCAACTTTACGATACTTGAGTGCCCTTGTAATGATGACCTGTTAGACACGATGCAGCATTGCTTCAGTTACGGTTGCTGCTGCTTTACGTATACGAGGTGCCTACTAGCTCTTCTTCATTTTCAATAGGCGTCACATACACCATGTTTTTCAAATGACCCCACAAGAAGAAATCCAGTGGTGTTAAATCTGGTCTTCTTGAAGGCCAGGCTACTGTACTTCCGCGGCCCATCCATCTTCATGGATAAAATTCGCCAAGCCAGTTTCCCGTTGTAGCCGCATAATAGGACGGAGCCTCATCTAGTTGCATCCACATATCGCGGCGAACCAATAAAGGTATATCTTCTAACAATGTTGGGAGTCCGTCGTTTAGAAAGTTCAAGTAATTGTTAGCATTTAATCGCTGAGGTAGTACAAAGGGACCTACCAGTTTGTTATCTACGATTCCTGCCCATACCAGTATACTGACCGAAAACCTAACTTAATAATTCTCTTGGTGCATGGCGTGGGAATTTTCGTGGGCCCATATAAATATGTTGATTATGGACGTTAAAATGCCATTTCGTGTAAAAGTGGCTTCATCTGTCCATAAAATATTATTTACAAATCTTGGGTTTCTTCTATGTTGTTGTCACAACCAGTTGCAGAAGTTAATACGTTTCCCATAATCTTCCTCTAATAAATGTTGCACTCTAACTTTGCGGTAGGGATAAAGGCCATCATCCTTTATGATCTTGTGAACGGTGGTTTTTGATGGACCAACAACTCTAGAAAGGCCACGGACGTTAATACTTGACTCTTCAGTTACCAGATCAAGAACCTCCTCTTCTAAGTTATTGTCTGTAACAGTTCTTAGTCGACCTCTACAGACAGAATATATCCAGTTTCTCGAAGTCTGTGATTTGCAGCTCGAATTACTACGTGGCTGCTATTAGGAAAACGCTGAACGTAAACCCTAGCAGCCTTATTGCATTTTCCTTCACATTCTCCAAGGATCCAAATCATATCAATGTACTCGCTTATAGCATACGCCATAATGATGGTCAAGAAAACCAAAATACGAACAAAGCAAAATACAAACGAACGTAAAAACACGAACTAAAGGCAAATTTAATACACAAATCGCAAATGTCTGTTCAAAATCGACTTACTTAACACACCTTTCAAAACGCAAACAACAGAATTTCGAATTTTATTATCACAGTACCATGCACCTGCATTGTTGTCAAATTGTACTTTCCCCAAAAGTATGATTTTTAACAGTACTTCCAAAAGAAGAACTAAATATCTAATTCAATAATAATTACCATTTTTAAATTACCTTCAATTTCAAACACATGTTTTGCTTAATATCTCATAATCGTTTGGCTAAACTTCAATAAATTTTAGTACTAAATATAATGGAACTTTAACACCCTCGTACAAGAAAACTAGGTTGCGGAGGAAATTGTGTCTTGCAGTTTTGCCTTAAGAATTCACAAAAGAAAACGTTTGCCCGAAGCTTTCAAGGCATTTTAGGCACACCCTGTATATACATATACAGGGTGTTTCAAAAATGTCGGATAAACTCTCCGGTACGCTTTTTCAGGATATTCCGTGAGTACCTACTAGAAAAATAATAAAAAACTCTTTAGGCAATATTTTTGAAAATATAGCGGTTTAAAGATCAATAAATCTCACAACGTTGTTTAATACGTAAAAGTAGTAAACTGGTATTTCCATGGATATAATGTGTTTTACTCTTTGTATATAAAGCTACAGGAATGAGGCTACACAAAATATACGTGACACCAAGATAGATGATGCACATGGCGGCTGAATGTTAACGGTATGTCAGTGGCTTACCTTTTATAATGAATACGGGATACGTAAACCTTTGAATATACAATATTCAAAGACGTAAACTGACAAAAAATTCAGTAAAAGTATGAATGAACAAGAATTAGAAGCCGCAAGAAATAAAATATTATAATACTGACGGTTAAAACTTAAAACAGTTTTTTAAATATATATTTTCCAAAGTGCTAATCTACGTATATAAAATATGTATGTGACACCTATGATATTCACTCGTGACCTTTCTTGGACATTGAAATTATAACATCGAATTGTTCTTAAATATTATTCATAATGAACGTAGTTGCATTAAATGAAGGTAAATACTTACTTATGGAAAGTTATTCCTAAATTTTTATTTGTCCTTGTTGGAGAAAAACCACAAACAGCACAACTAACCTATTATTCGTCAGCTTCAGTCTCAAAACTATGACTACAAATAAATTATCAAAATGCCGACTTCCGTCGCACTTTTTGTATAGCTACTAAAGCGATACCCTCATTCCTATAGCTTTATATTCTAAGGTTTTACTAACATTAAATTTTACATCAAGTAACCAAAATCAAATACTTTGATGCCAAATGAAATTTTTAGTATTTTTGACACATTTTAAAAATTAATGAGCCATATTCATAAACAGTGTTTAAAGTTAGATGTTACTAATTGCTATAGCAACATATATTAATTATATTGGTTTAGTAGCTACTAAACCCCTACTAACTTTAAATACTGTTTATGAATATGGCCCATTAATTTTAACGTTTCTCGAAATTTTTGTAGTCAATGCACTCAATGCAGCAAAAATTGTTGGAAATGTAATTTTATACCTATGTATAATAATTTACTTGAAATAATTAATCGATCGCAGTTGTAATTTTAAATATTAGCGTATTAAGATCCAAACTTTGAACTTCCATATCTTCAAAAATGTAAGACAAAGAAATTTGTTATTATTTTTCTCGAATTCTGGGAGTACCCAGAAGCGTGCCAGAGAGTTTATCCGCCACCTTTGAAACACCCTGTAGGGGAAGGAGGGGAACATTCAGCCATGGGGAACATTGAACCACTGTAAATATTGTTCTCCTATATTATTAATCGTCGACAATCATGAGTCACATGTAGACATTTTAAGTGTACGATCCCGCCACATATTTCGCACAAATTACAGCCGTTGGATGTAGGCGTATTTGGCCCCTTCAAAACATATTGCTCCACGGCTTTTAACGACTGGCTTACCACTCACCCAGGGCAACACTGTCTATTAAAAATATTCCTGAACTGACCAAATTTGCATATCTTAGGGCATTTACCACAAGCAATATAGTGAACAGTTTTCGAAAGCCTGGTATTTGGCCTCTAAATAGATTGGCATTTGGGGATGAGGATTTTGCTAGCAGCTATGTTACTGATAGATTGCCAACAAACAATGATGAATTGAAAAATCCCAATCAAGTTTCTAACCCTGAAGATCCTGTTGTAACAACAAATGAGCAGCAGAATGTGTCGACAGTGGAGGCTGTGGCGGAAAAAGAAGCGGAAGTTGATGCAGAAACAGTTTTGGGCCCATTAGAGAATATATTTACTACACCATCATGCAGCGGTATCGAGAAGAATCGTTCTAAAAAGTTAAAAATTACTCCTGAATGTATAAGACCTTACCCCAAAGCAGAAGAAGAATCTATTTGGAAAAACGGTTAAGAATAAGCCTCCAACTAAAAAAATCAAGATGTCAGAACTGCCGTGCTAAGCTAAAAAGCAGTATCTCCAATTTTGGTCATTTTGAGTTACGTTGCTTGTTGTATACTATGGACCATTTTTCATCATTGTACCAACCTAGAAAGCAGTATCTGCAGTCGTTTACGACATATTTTACTTAGAAAAATGTAGGTATCTCCATAACGTCACTATTTCGGAAAGCTAAAGAGCAGTAAGCGACATATACTACACTAAACAGCAGCATACATATACCATTACAATTGGATATACTGCTGTTTAGTATTGTACAGCTATACTGTTTGTGCAGTATGTGTTTGAATTGACGGAAGTTACTGCTTTTCAATATTGTGGATTTCTACAAATATAAATATTATATTCGCGGCAGACAGGATATGGTATCAATAATCAATAAAGCAAAGTAAAAAATATTGCCATTTGTTCTTTATTTAGAGAAATTTGAAAGTGTTGTAGTCATATGCAACAGTGTTATAAATATTATAGAACTAAAGATACAATACTAAAAAGCAGTTACCACCATTTTAATGTTATTTGATAAATATTTTAAATATTTATTTAACTCATCATATTTATTACCTAAATGTACATAACGTACTAAAATTTTAATCCCATATGTTAACGTTAAGATGGTGGCCAAAGAAGAAACAGGTTTTTTGGGTTTTTCTCAAAACTATCAAAATGGAGATACTGCTCTCTACCTTAGCACGGCAGAGAAGACCTTGAGGTGTCATCAGATGACAGTGGTGATATTTCGCTTCACGATGATTCAGGCGAAGACCTGAGCGACGAATTTGGAGAAATATCAGAGAAATCAAGAATAAATCTAAACTGAAAAAGAAAGATTTTGTGCTCGTTCGCTTTAAAGTCAAAAATTCAAAAATCCTCTTCATTGGTCAGATTTTAGATGATAGCGACACTGTTATAAAAATTTCTAAGGAGAAATGGACGTTCCAATACATTTTATTTTCCTACAGTTGATGATGTTTCAGAAGTTACAAATGATGACATAATAGCCAAGTTAATCCCGCCATCTCAAACTGGTACAGCAAGAACCTCAGCGTATTTAAGGTTTTATTATAACTTTGGCAGTTTAATTGTCCAATAGCTGCTTGAAAATCTTGAATTACATGTTTTTCAAATAAATATTTTCAAATTTTTCAGTAGTTTTCTTTGTGGCCCAATGTTCCCCCTCTGGTGGCCGAATGTACCCTACAGTGGGGAACATTCGACCAATTGTCAAGAAAATATTAATTAATATTTTTCACATTTGTGATATATTTTTTATATAATTTAGTACCACAAACTTTAAGGCGAAATGTTATATTTGACTCCACCCTGTATTAAACAAGTGTTAAGGCATTTACAAATAACCTATTTAAAAAAATTATCTTAGGTGCTGAATGTACCCCTCCTTCCCCTATACCTACATATACATATATTTTTTGATCATGGAAATTCCTTTTCGAAGACTTATTTCATTTATTATTTTTCACACACGTGAAAATAAATAAACAAAACATAACAGTAGAAGAACTTTAAAAGCCACTTAAAACATTATTGATTTTATTTTGTATAGTATGTTGTATTTTATATTGTCTGCTCTAAGCAAAGCAAGTTAAACGGGTTTTTGTAAACCTGATAAAACAATGAAAATAGTGCACTGTTTACAAAACTGTAACTTAGGAATTAATTTTGATGAGTGTTTTGACTAACTGATTTACTAATGATAAGTTTATATTTATATTGATAATACGGCGCCGGAGATAAGTATGTACTTGTTACAATGCCATGAAAATTATGAAACCGACGCCCCCTCTTTCGATCCTTATCGGATTGAATCACATTTCGTCATCTTTTCTATACAGGGTGATCCTGAAATAGTTGGGGATGAAAAAAAAGAAGAAAAATAGAAGATGTTGAAAGTATTATTCTGATTTATTGAAGTTAAGAATGTCCACCGCTAATATAATTAAAAGACACGCTTCCACCCATTTAACCATTTGATATTTAAAAATTCTTCCTATAATTTCGCAACTGTTGTTGATAATATGATCTCGCAATTCATCTACCTTATTGATTAGAGTCACATAAACATTATTGAAATCAAACATATAACGAAAGAAACCTGGGTTAGGTATCTTAAGGAACTTTACGGTAAAGGATATAGTTGAACAGAGTTGAACTATCGGTTTGACAACTAAAGAACAGAAAAAGCCCAGTGCAAGACAATATCCCCAATGAATTACTTAAATATGCCGAACAACATCTTACTCAGCAGTTAAACATTTAAATCAATAAAATTCTCATTCACCACAGAAATCCAGATGAATGGCGAACCAGCATTACGATTCTCATGTTCAAAAAAAGGAGACAAGAAGGCAACTGAGAATTATACAGGCACAAATCTCCTAAGCACAACTTTGAAACTAGTCATAAAGATCATAACAAATAAAATAAATAATATCATAGCGTTATCGGATGAATAGCAAGGATTTAGATCCGGAAGGTCGTGCACTGATGCCGTTTTCGTCATAAGGCAAATAGCAGAAAAGTCGATCGAACATAACAAACCAGCTTATATGTGCTTTATAGACCTAAAGAAAGCATTCCAACTAAAAGATGTAAAGTATCTCCTTTATAACAAACAAATAACCTACCTTACAACCTTATCAAGACAATAGAAAATATGTGCAGCGGCATAGTATAAAAATTCATAACAATTGTGCATTTAGTGATACAAGCATAAAATTTTTATCATTATTAGTACATTATATGAACTTGATTTTAAGATATTGGGGCACTTCATATTCCATCTATAGAGGTTTATATGAGAGTGAACATTTTTTAGCTTTCGTTTTCATGTCCCCAAAACATTTTGCTGTTAAATTAAAAAAAATATTGGTTGTTGTATTGTTTTTTTAGTTTTTGTAGAACGTGTTTTATTATTTTCTTTAAAAACCAAGTGATATATTGGTTATACTTTTTTTTTTAATGTTAAAATTAAAAATGTCACGACCGTAATGTGTCCCTATTGTAATTTTAAAATTTGAGGTGACGTTTCTACTAAACAAATATTTCTCGAACTTCTAAAAACTAACTAAGTATATGTTTTCCTAAACTCTTTATAATAATAAATAAAACACTAAAGCAAGGACCTGTTGCACCTACAAAGTAAGGAAATTGCAGCCCTTTCTGTTACTAAAACAATACAAGACATACAACAAATTGGACAGGATCAGTTTACTTTATTTGTGGAAGAACGTCTTGTAAGGAGAATCAAACCATTGGATGATGTCATACATCGAAACAACCTCCTCTTATTCACCAGCTTAACTAAAAGGACAAAGGAAGGTTCAAAACTGACGTCCATGAAAAAAGAGGTTGAAGTATTGTATATAGCCTGCCAAACCAGAAATGGAAATCTGGAAGAATTTTTCAAACACGAAAATCAGATATATCCTCCTTCATTAACTCGAGATGGAAAACTCAATATTGCTACAAAAAGTAATCTATTGACATGCTTTGAAACACTTCCTGTTTCACAGACTGAGAGCTGCAATGGAGCTGCAATCATTCATATGTTGTCTCCTAGTATTGCCAAAACATTTGATGAGTATGCTAACCTAGTTTTTATTCCGTATGTATTCTCTTAAAGGTATTGCAAGAGCCAAGAGAGGAAAGGGAGTGAGACTGCGTGTGGTTGGAAATGCACCCATACCAAGATACTGGAAGGACTTCTTGCGTGTAGATATTAACAAGACAGAGATATTTCGCTTCCTTTCAAAAGCTGCTATAGAAGCATTTAACGAGATTAACAAGACACTTTTATTGTCACAGATGAAGGTCAGATCCTCAGTAAATCACCGCAAGTTTTATTACATTTGATTTCTCCATGTAATCACGAAGAAACTGACACCCGAATTTTATTGCACGTTGCGCATGCAGTTCAATGTGGGCACCGGAAGGTTCTTTCAGTGATGGTAATGCAAAAATTTCCAGCTGATGTTCAGCTTTGGTTAGCTTTTGGGAATGGAAAAATGTTCCGTTACTTAGCTGCACATGAGATTGCCAATGCCCTTGGACTTGAAAAATGCAGTGCACTTTTTCTTTTGTTGGACATAGTAAAGTGACCGCATGGAGTACTTGGAATTCGATGCCAGAGTTTACACAAGCACTACTGAATTTGACTTGTACCCCGTCCAGTATTCTTGTGGAAACAATGTCCGCAATAGAGAGATTCGTCATACTATTGTACGATCGCACAAGCACAAGTACTGATATCAACAAAACCAGAAAGAAGCTATTTACAAGGAAAAGGTCAGTGCAAAGAATTCCACCAACATTAGATCATTAGATGCACTCAAGCAACATGTTAAGAGAGCCATATATCAGGGTTGCTACATCTGGGGCCAGACACTGATTGCAAATCCTGTACTACCTCCTGTGACATGTTGGGGTTGGAGTAAAGTGAATGATAACCTATATGTTCCAGAGTGGATAACAATCCCTGAAGCAGCTAAAGCATGTGATGAGCTAATAAATTCATTGTGGTTGCAAGGAGGGATGCAAGAAAGGCTGCAAATGTAAGAAAGGCAAATTACCATCCACGGATCTATACATATGCGAACGAGAGTGTTCCAGGGTTCCCTAAAAATTAAATGTTGCGCTCATTTTGAGACACCCTTTATTATTATGTTTCAATAAATTAATATGTTAGTATCAATTTATTATCAAATTTACTGTTTTTTACAATTAAATGCCAACTTCAATGTTCTAACGCCCAAAAATATGCTGAATCTAAAATAGCTTCAATACAAAAGACATAGGTACATAATTTAAAATAGCTCCCAAATCTCACACATGCGCAATACAAAGTGCCCCAATATATTAAAATCATGTTCATATAATGTACTAACAACGATAACAATTTTATGCTTTTATCACAAAATGCACAATTTTTATACTATGCCACTGCACTCTACAGCGCTAACAAAATGCAAACCAGAATCAACGGAGAATTCACCGAACCAATTCCAGTAGAAAATAGCATTTCAGCATCCATCATACATGGATGAGATAATAAAGAAAGTACGAAATCTAAGGGGATACAAAATGAGTGATAGTAATGTTGCAATTCTGTGCTATGCCGACGATGCAGTGTTAGTAGCAGAAAACGAAGGTTACTCTATATATTTAACTGCACAACTAAATCGTTTAACATGGTGATACCAACTTCTAAAATAAAATGTATGACAACATTTGAAACACCCATTAGATGTAAACTAATCGTCGATGAAAAAATCATACAACAAGAAATGAAATACAAATACCTAGGCATAGAAATATCTGGATATGGTGATGATGAGGCAGAGGTTGGACATCAAACAACGAAGTCAACAATAATAGCAGCATGTCTAAGCAACATTATGTGGAGAAATAAATACATAGGAATTGATGCGAAATCTAGAATTTATAAATCTGCAATAAGACCAACAAATACATACACCGCAGAGACCCGCCCAGATAAATCAAAAACCAAAAGATTATTGGAAACATATGAGATAAAGGTTCTGGGCAAAATTGCTGTAAAAACGTTATTGGACAGGGAAAAGATCGAAAATATAAGAAGATCATGCAAAGTAGAAAATATTAATGAATGGGTATTAAGTATAAAACACGAATGAAACACATCAATCGGATGAATGACAAAAAAGGATAGTCAGAGTAGTACGAGGCAAATCACCACTAGGAAAGAGAAGTACAGGAGGACCCCGAAAGAGATGGAGTGATAATCTCATTGCAAACGGAAAAGAGGCATAGGAGACGAAGAAAGAACTGTCAAAATGTCTAAATTGAAGACGGAAGAAGAAGAACAAGAAGAAGTTACATAAACAAGGTTTGTTGGGTGCCCCCAATTAAGAAATTTAGAAGGTTGCAATACTGGGAACGCGGATGCCGTGAAGTTGAGCTAACTCGACCAATTCACCGACCAAGGTAATCTTGCTTGCATTTAGGTTATCCTATTTCCTGGCAGTTCTGCTCAATTATGCGAGTACTCCATCATGTACAAAACACATTTTATTACGCATATGTAGGTATCGGAACGTTATCCGGTAGAGTTGTTAGGTCATTTTCTAAAAAGTTTCACTGCTGAGAGCAGGTTACAAAAAGTGTAAATCAATTATTTTCTATGGTCCCATCAGCCCAGATAATTACCGACAATGTTTTTGATGTTGAGATTTCATAACAACAAGTGAATTTTGGTCTTCCTCATGATGATTATTGTGAAAATTTGCAATCGTGTCTTTTGTAAAAATTTTAATTCTTCGAGATTGTTAATTAAATGAGTCTCCAGCGAGGTGCGTTTTAAGACCAATGTTTATAGAAATTTTTTTCATACTTATGACGAACCCATTCCAAATCCCTGATAGTGACTATTTGATGGCCAGTATTTATTTGAACCTAATTTTTATAAGGTCAAAGGCGTTAAACTGTTGTCGTCAATGTTGCCTAGCGTGTATATTTTTTTAAGTTAATTCTGTTAAAAAATTACACTATTTTTCTTTTTGTTTGTTTATAGTTTATTATCATTTAAACTAAGGAATTGATTGGGCGATGAATAAAGTATTAATACCGGAATTGCGCTAATGTGATTCAAATATTCCAATAGACATAAAAGTCTGTTGCCTACCTGAGCTAATCTAATCTAATACCACAATAGTCTCATAATATTTAAATGAAGTTTCAGGTTCGACCTCTATTCCGAGAAGTAAAACTTTCTTTGCAGAATACCCGTAAATCTAAAACCAAGCTCTGTTTTAGATAAAAGCAGGTTCCAAAGTGATTTCCACGGTTGAAGTCCATAGTAATCAATGTACCATAGATATAATTAAGACATAGGGACAAATATTGTTTTAACTGTGTAGATATGTGAATATTTTTACCAATAAATTATATTGATATGATAAATGATAGATTAAAATCCCAATTTATATGATAAATTGAATTTAAAAGTTGTTCTAACTTTTTAATGACAAAGACAGTATAGTGGTAGTAAATAGCTAACTTAAATCTCTCCCCATAAAATGCAGTGAAGTTCCATGTACAGGTTAATGCTGCGACACGTTCCAATTTAGCAAAGATAAAATGTAATAAAAAAATTATAATTTTTTGTACCATAGAAACTAAAAAACGACGAAGAAATTATGTACACGAATTTTCATCAAAAAGTAAAATGGCGCAGGTCATTATAATTCAACTAATTTTTATTGAAAGTACTATTTTTGCAATATAACTATAAGCGTAATATTCGTAACTTAAGACATCGTATAATTGCAAAAAAGTTGTACAAGATAAATAAAAATTAAAATAATTTTTATTTACATTAATTTAAAGTTGTGTTAACGTTATGCAAGCTGACATTTCATATAATTTCACATATTCGTAGTTTGAAACAAAGTTTCAGATGTAGGAAATGACTCGTTCAGTCATGAAAATTTGCTCGAATTTCCATACATATCTGTCAACAAATTTGCGTTTAAATCAAATAACCTCCCGTTCCAACTGACGTATACACGTCAGAAATCCGGTCAAAATCCAGCTCGTTGCAATCCGATTACGAAGGATAACTGGATTCGTGCAAAATGTATCTATTTTACGATCTAGACATGAAAAGCCACGGAAATTATGTCTGCGCGCATCTGTAACCTTATTTATACACGATATTGCATTTCTGATGTACTACGGCAGCTACCATCCAGGTAGATATTGCCCACTTTTTGATGCATGACCGATTCTTTTTAGTTGCAGACAGGCTTTGATATTAAATACAAAATACCGAAGCGAAGGGTTGTATTTATTACGTTGTTAAATCGGAACATAATAGAGCGACAATGATGAAGTTTTTTCGTTGGAAAATCGAATTACTTATTTAAATAAATAGTTAATGTATATCTGAATAAATAATGCTTTAGTGCGTTAAACAATAAGTAATTGTATGAAAAGTATCAGTTATAGTAAAATATGTTAATTCTTTTTTTATCTTTGTGGTAAGTTTTGTTAAGAACACTTAAGTTAAGCTAACAGAGTATAATAATATTTATAAGTTTACTTAAAAATTTTTTCAATATCCGAAAGTTACTGGCCTGAAAACTTCAAGTAGAGCACATTTAAGCAGTTATCCAGTGTAGTTTTCTTTATGAAACCCCAAGATGGGGCCCTTTAAAAGGAACATTTATTTGAGCGAATAAATACAATGACAGGATTAAAATCTCATCCTATTGAAGTACACAAGATGGATTATTTACGCTGTAACACCCGTGGAGCTACCATCATTAGAGGTTTTGCTGTTAGAATTTTTATGTCGATTTAACGAAGTTCGATTTCCTGGTTATCTAATTCAGAGGTACATACTCGCCTTATTATTATTATTAGTATTATACGTAATTTTTACTTAGAATCTTGATCTTAATAAACAAAAGCCTACGAAAAAATAAAGTTTGATAAAATAAACCAATTATTTTTATTAGTTTACAGAGTTTCTTAATGTGTGAGTACACATCTACACATATGGCGTTAAACAGATAACAGTAAACAGTAAGAATTTTCTTTGTAAGTTTTTAGTGTCTTCTGTAATATTATAAATTTGGAATTTAAAAGTATAGTATGGCACTTGTGTATGTACTATGTAGGTAATTACCTACATAGTACTAAACGTATTATAATAAGCAATTTTATAATAGTCTAGCCCTTTTAGGTATTTTTACATACCGGACAAACTTCAAATAAAGATTTTGTTGTTAAACTATATTACTGTTAACAGATTTGAAATAAATATTTAAATGAAAATGTTCTAATAAAGCAATAAATAATTAAAAATTGTGATTTAATTATTTTAGTTTCTGGTTGTGCGCGTGGGTCACAGTAATCTTTAGTTCACATTAGAGCTCAGCACGGACGGGCCGATGGGCTTTGGCCCAGCCCGTCGGCCACCTGGCAGGTGCGTTAGAGTCTTACTTTCAAGCTGGATAACTCGGATTTTTATTTTAAAATTTGAATTATACGAAAAAGGTTAACAACTGATATCATAAACCATAAATTCACTAATAGGATGCTTAGTGTAACCTTCAGTTCCTTTGTGAAGGGTGCTACTAGACGTCATTACTATAAAATTTTACAGGAGGGAGAGGTTTTGAAATTAGAGTTATTCCATTACGATCAGAGGAGCTGTGTATTATTGTGTGCCTTATTGTTTAGCAAAATATGCTACTTAGCTACTTAGTAAACATAAACTATTGGACAGATGTACATTGCACTTTTGCAGTAATTTTTTTTTCAGAAATGGTCAATCTGCAACTACTATTCAAGGATTATCTCAGATTTATTTAAACGTGTCTCTATATATTAAAGTGCCGTCTATACCCTTAATCAAAGCTGTAAGATCGCTCTTTTCTAATGTCAAATGTGATTTCTAAAAATGAAGATATTCCTTGGCCACCAAGATCCTCAGATTTTATAGTATACGAGGATGTATTGATATCTAGTTAGCCTAGACCGCTTCCATGGATAAACAAAATATTGCGATACCATAGCAACGAACAGTAACTTATCAGAAGTGTCAGTGTAAAGTTTCACGTCAAAAAGTCAAACCAGTTTTGCGCAATAAAATTTCAAAAAAAGGATGTCGACCGAAAATGTGAAAATCGAAAAATTGGAGTATCGAGCCATCATCAAATACCTGTATTTGAAGGGGTTAAGAGGTAAGCAGATTTACGAAGATATGCTTAATAGATACCCTTGGCGATCAATGTCCTTCGTATGCGACCGTAAAAAATTGGATTGCAAGCTTCAAAAGAGGTAAATTGATGAATAGGAGATAATAATTTGTATTTGCACGGACAAGAAGCAAATAAATTTGCTCGTCCGAATTATTGTATCTAAACTAAATATTTAATTTGAAATAAAGGGAAAATATAATTAAAATCAATTCCTGGTTCAGTAAATAATTAAAAATAATATAAAGTTAAAATAATAATTGAAACTGGAAGTGAGATATTGAATTGGAATGGAAATTAAAATAAATTTAAACTGGAAATAAATTGGATTGGAAGTAGAGGCAATTTGGATTAGATTTGGAACTGCAATTATAGTGAAAAAGAAGCGGAATTGAAGATATTTTTGGAACTCTTTAATAGTGAGTGAGAAAACTGTAAGTAGGGATGATAGAATTGACAAATGAAATAAATCTGCATTAAACATTAATTAATTTATAAATAAAATTAACAAGTTCACAACATCGAAAATTTAGATTAATTGAGGGGCAAATTTATAATGTTGACTTGTGGAACCAAACGTGAAATAATTAATAATTCATAAAATAATAAAAAATAGGCCATAAAAGTCAGTACAATATTATTGTAAAAAAAGCAAGGAAACTGACCGTATGTAGGACACTTCCTGTTAAGTAGGTCGGTAAGATAGTTTACTTTAATGGAAAGTAAGTTACATGTGTGTAACTAAGTAATGTAAACAAGTTCTAGTAGTTTTAATAAAAATTTCACTAGTTATTATAAATATCAAATAATAAAGGCTCAAAACCAACTTTGGGCATCAGGTTATGGGTCCAGAAACGTGGTTCATGCGCGATTAAGTCGGATAGTGAAATAGATTAAAGCCGGTGAATTCCTAACCGTCATTTTTGTGGATAAAAGAGTTGTGCATCAAAGCGAAAACGATTGTGAAAATAGATTTCAAAGTACACGTTGAGAAATTAGTAGGAGCAGAAAATTGGTCTAAATAGTGTAAGCAGCTAGAACTATTATTACGTCATCATGCTGTTTTAAATATTGCATATTGGCACAAGACTATCACCGCAAGCCCTGGGACCAGAAGCTTCCGAGCGAAAAAACCTCCCAAACGTTTTTGAAAGCTTTTCTAAAGGATGATGCTTTAGTTCAGCTGATCCTGATCGGTAATATGAATGATGCAAACGTAGAATTGACCTCGACATGCACTTTGGCAAAAGAAATATGGGGTAAAATATTATCAGTGTACGAGAAAAGTTCTTTACAAACGAAAATAACTCAGCTGAGGATATTACTACCCATATAGCACATCTACAAAGAAACTTCCATGAATTAAAAAGGTTAGTGAATACAGAATTGCCCGAGTTACTGTTAATGAGTCGAGTAATGTCACACTTCCACAAGAGTACTTCGAGTTCAAAAGTGTATGGGAGTCGGTTCCATTACAAGAACGCCCTATTAATAAGTTAACGGAACGTCTTCGGCTAATCGAAATGAGGCTACCAGAAAGGCAAAATGAGTTAGCAACACTTGTTGCGAAGGTAAAAACACAGAAGAGGCCTATTGGACCGAAATGTTTCAAATGTAGAAAGGTAGGATACTTTGCGAAAAATTTCCCTAATCGGTCTGACAAGGTTGAAAAGGGGACCCCAAAAGACAAGGGAGAAACCTTTGTGTGCAACGATGGAGTGCAGCAGAAGTTTGGTTGGCAGATACAGAAGATTCAACTCACATGACCAAACACAGGACTTACTTCTGGAGCTATGAAGCTTTTACAACTTCAAAGGGCATCCGAATTGGCAATGATGCAAAATTGAAGCCCTTGGTGAAGGCACCGTCCTAGTTGAAATGAAAATAAACGGTAAGTGGTACCAGAATCATCTTAAGAGTGTCTGGTATGTACCTGAGGTAGGACAAAATTTGTTGTCTAGAAAAAGGATTCGAATTTAAGGCCGATAGAGCAAGATGTAAATTGCTGAAAAATAAAGAGGTAAAAATTTCACTAGTATACTCGTAATAAAGGCTTAAAACCAACTTTGCGCATCAGGTTAATTAGGACATCAAAATAAAACACAGTTAAAAGATTTTTGGGTATACGTACACAACATAGACGTTAAACTTGATGAAAAGTTATGCGAAGGATGCATAATGGGAAAGCAAACTAGAAATTCATTCAAGGCAAGAAAAGAACGTCCAAAAGAGCCAGGTGAATTGGTGTATGCTGATGTGTGTGGGCCCATACAGACAACGTCTCTAGGGGGTTCAAAATATTTTGTATGTTTCAAGGACGACTTCTCAAAATTCAGGAGAGTTTTCTTTTTAAAACCGAAATCAGAAGTAGAAACGTGCTTAAAAACTTTCACTCAAGAAGCTTTGGTGGCAGGGAATCAAATAAAAGAATTCCTAACTGACGGAGGAAAAGAGTTTGACAATGTTCAGGTTAGAACGTTTTTGCAAAACAAGAGGAATCAACTTTAGAACTACAATGCCTTACACGCCTGAGCAAAATGGCGGACCAGAGAGAAAAACAGGACCCTAATGAAAAGCGCGCGTGCTATGATTTATATGAAGAGTCTTCACAAATATCTGTGGGCAGAAGCTGTAAATACGGCTGCCAATGTAATGAACGAAACAGGTCAAACGTCAGTAGAAGGAAAATCACCCTATCAAATATGGTTCAAAAAGGAAAAAGTGAATATTGATAACCTGCAGGTCTTGGAGCAAACTCTTATGTGCAAGTGCCTAAATAGAAAAGACAGAAGCTATACAGGAAGAGTGAACACTGTCGGTTCGTGGGATATTGCGAAAATAAAGTTGGATATAGGGTGCGGATACCTCACAGGAATAAGGTAATATGTAGTCGAGACATAATATTCGTGAACGAGAACCTTTCGCATTGTGTAAATCCGAGTTACGAAGAAAGGATGACTTTGTCGTGATCGGTAAAAGGAGTTCTGAAAGTAGAGGTGATTCTAACGAAGTAGCAACTCAAACTTCGGCATCTGCAGAAGAATCCGAAATGATTAATGTGGAAAAAAAGGTAACTGAAAGTAAAGATTCAAATGAAAGCGTAAACACAGAGTATAAAGAAGCAGAAAGTTCAAGAGAACGAATAACTGTGAAATTGTCAAGTAAGTTTCAAGATTACGAGGTCTGTTTCCTAATCATAAGTGAAGAAAATGTAGCACAAACGTACATTGAAGCAATTGAAAATGAAGATTCAGAAAATTGGAAAATGCCATGCAAGAAGAGCTAAAAACCCTCAAAGAAAACAATACTTGGACAGAAGTTGTAAAACCAAACGGTTGTAAAGTGATAGATAGCAAAGATGCAATCAGCTGACATATTTATAAAGTTTGTAAATCGCACTCAATTCGATAGAATTAAGTCCGATATAGGTCTAAATATTGTTAAAGATATTGTCGGATGATTAATTACTAGGTTGTATCAAAAGTTTCCGCCACTTTTGAATATATATTTAAACCAAAAGTGGCGGAAACTTTTGATACAACCTAGTATTGCATTGAGTGGGAGTGTTGCAAAAAAAGCAATGAAACTGATATATAAGACACTTCCTGTTTAGTAGCTCGGTAAGATAGTTTACTTTAATGGAAAGTAAGTTACATGTGTGTAACTAAGTAATGTAAACAAGTTGCAGTAGTTATAGTAGAAATTTCACTAGTTATTATGAATATCAAATAATAAAGGCTTAAAACCAACTCAGGTTATGGACCCAGAAACGTGGTTCGTGCGCGATTAAGTCGGATGCGTATATATTTTTATATTTTGGGGCCCGTCTTTCTATTGACTCCGGGGAACCGTGCACACTAAAAGGCTTATTGTGCATACCCCGATTAATAGATCACACCTACTTGGTGATCTGTGTTCATTATATCAAAAGATAAAGGCCCTTCACGGGTGTGGTAGGTTGCCCGAACATGCGTTGTATTTTTCTTGCCAACGCATCACAGACACACAAAATGTGTGTTGCTGTTTCTGTTTCCTTACTGCAAAGTCTACAAATAAGGTCTCCTTTGAATTTCCTTTGATCTTCCACAGGTGTTCCTTAACAGTTGCATGTTCTGATAGTAGACCTGTGATGATCCTGAGTTGTGCCTTACCCATAAGAAGTAGTTCATCAGTTCGCTTCTTGCAAGGTCTGTTTATGAATGCATTGCTGTGGTTTTGTTCTGGTCTATTAATCTACGCGGTCTAGTATCTTTCATGTGACCGCTAATCCAGTTACTTACCCTCGGATGGCACTTTTTGAAATTCTTAAGGCTGGTTCTGGGCCAAGGTAAGCCTCAATCGATCCCTGCCTCTCTAATTCGTCGGTTTCTCATTACCGTTTATGCTACAATGACCTGGTACCTACACATAATAGCCTTACGACGTTCTGTTCTGCCAAGTCACTAAGTTCCTCTAGGCAGGCAATCCCGTACCAGTTTGGACCCGCACAGAGTGATGCATATATCGCATGTTGCTTAGGAGTGTAGGTTTGAATAAATGGAAAAAGCAAATTCTATGGTTGCATTTGTATATGCTAAAATTGCGCAGGATGATAAATAAAAAAGAATACTTTTCAGGATTTCTATTCCTTCGATTGCTATTAATGAAAAATCTCAAACTAAGGCGCATGCTTATTTATGAAGATGTATGCTACCACTTGTGTAGAAACTAAGAAACCTGGCCAAAGGATGTAACTTCGTAGGGATTAGAGGTCTTTAAATGTAAAAAATATACGGGAGCAATTTACTTATTTACATCTTTAATTTCCAAAAAATCGGCTATCCAAAAATTGTTAGAAAAACTTAAGAATATCAATGTTTTTAGGTCAGTTTTAGAATCTCAAATAGCGAATCTTATACCGTTTAGATTAGGTAAGGGGCTCAAACACATTTCGATAGTCAACTCGGTATGTTATTATATCCTACTTGCATCTCCTGCATGACACTAAAAGTTTCTTAGAATGAGACATGTGGTTCTCGAAAAACAGCGCCCCCATTTTCGTCCCTCTTTTTCTATGGGCAAGATCACGACTAAGTAGGGACAATACTTTCTAAAAAGAATTTCTTGCCAAAGTCGTTTTCAAAGGTAATATTGTTAATATACTCCAAAATTCAAAAAACTGATTTTTTTATAGATTTTGAAATTCTTTAAAGGAAAAAATCTTCTTTGTTAGACAAAACTCCTCATAAATGGTTTTGTTTATGGATTTTTAAATAGCACAAAAGTTGATATTTCTACCTTTTTTGGCTAGAACAAAATAATTTATAATAATTGATTAAAATCTTTATAGCATTTACTACAATTTCTTTCAGTTTTGGACTAGATATTGCAAAGTCACTTGTTATTTGGCTTGTTTTTGAGATAGAATCATTCAAAAAATTAGATATTATATCAAAAATATTACCATAATGAAGCGAATTTAAAAATCTATATAGTACAAAATCGGCCAACGAATTTCAATAGAAGACAGAAAGAATCAATGGCCGTATCAAACCATCAATTCGTCATTGATTACCATTCAAAGTTATGACAGTCGTATTCGTGACTGTGAATACATCTAGTTAACCATTCATACATGTTAACAAAGCGAAAATCCCATATATTAAAATCCCGCGGATCTAAAACATGCAGCATCCCTACAGCTTTGCAAATAAGGGCGAATTTATTTTTGCATACGAACCTTAATATATCAAGTAGATATACAATATGAGCCGTACCCTTTTTTGCATATTTTTTGGTGTGTAAAACCCTTTAAAAAAATTCCCACCCCATAATAATGTATGCTCGTCACCCCAGCCTGTCTTCAGGGTGTTTTTTATTGTATATACGTAACCCTTTCACCCCAGAATTTGACACCAACCTATTATTTTCTATCACAAAAAAACGGAGCAAACGAACTGTGTCAAGATTTTCTTTGGCCCTACGACCCTGACCTTTAAATTACAAAGCCAGCAGCTTCTGAAAATAATGTGGAGCTTCCGTTAAAAGCAAAATATCTGTCCTGAGTTTTTCATACCTTCAGTTGTAAATATTGCTTGTATATAGGACAGGAAGAAATATTTTATCATGCCGATTAAGGCTTTGAAGGGAGGGTAATTTGGTAATCTCACGTAACTTTGTTTAGATGGGAGTTGCGAGACTGATTCAATATTCAAGTGAGAAATTGTGTGGGTTTGCAATCACTGTGCAATTTCCTAATTACGCCACCGAAGGGCTTATAACATTTATTGATAATTATTTATTCACGGGCATTTACTGTACTGACACATGACTAGGTCGCGTTTATAGAGCGCAAATAAATTAGCTACACATCCATTCTACAGCCGAGTTTGAGAGGCGAGAATTATAACGCCAACTCCGTTACTGGTAATTAAGTTTCTACGTTATTTACGCATCTAAAGACACTCAAGGGTTTCTGATTCTTTTATGATATTAAAATTGCGGTGATTAAAGAAGTTATGCTTTTAAGAGATAATATTTCACTCTTAGTGGAAGTGGTTGTTAATAAGTTGTTGATATCCGCAGACGTCATAAAAATTTATCTATTAACTAAAATTAAAAGATTTCAGTTTATTTATACTTCAGTTTAAAGCTTTTAAATTTATTTTTAAAGAACGAAATTTTCATGGAAATATGTAATTAACAGTATTATTGCAAAACACAAAACAGCTATTATTCCATATATGTGTTTCTGCCATTCTAACTAAGAGTAATACTTAATTATAATAAAAAAATCATATAACGCATATCCCAAAGGTCTTGAACGGCCGTTCGTAATTGTATCTAAGTATAATTTTATCTTCAATCACATCCAAATAATTTTCTTGCCATAATTCAAAATTACTTTAAATTAAAATGAGAATCCCAAAAGTGTTATAAATACATATTATTCATTAATAAAATTATTATTGTAGTAATAAACTTATTAGGGATAGCGATTAAAAGGCTCTTATTTAATACTATTTTTTATAATTGGAAAACTGAAATTTACAGAGCTAAATATAAAGTCAAAGTAGTTGTTCGAACCATAAAACAAGTTTATACAGGGTGGTCGTGAAAGTTTAGGACATACGTTAACAGCATTAACTACATGAAAAATAGTGAAGATTTTTTAAATAACATTTTTTCCTAAAGGGACAGATTAAAAAATTACGGTCCTGTAAAGTTGAATTAAAAAAATTGATTGTTTAAATATGCTAAAAACCACCAGAGATTTATTTTTAATTTTTACAGGGCAAATTCGGGCCTACCAAAGTTATTATTTGTTAGTAATACTAATAAGAAAGCTTTAATTTGTTCAGTGGCGTAGTTAGAGAGAATTACAGACATTTTTAAGAATAAAATACACACCTTGTGTGGCATTCTTAAAGAAAAATTAATTTTACGTAAAAAAGTTCTCTTGGTATTTTTAGCTCAACAAAGTCGTTTTTGAGATAAAGTTGTTATTTGTTGCACAAAAGCAGTTTTACAACACCACACTGGATATTTTTGCGTATATCTCAAAAACGAATTTGTTGAGTTAAAAATGCCAAGAGAACTTTTTTACGTAAAATTAATTTTCCTTCAATTACGAAGGAAAATTAATTTTACGTAAAAAAGTTCTCTTGGCATATTAACGACACAGGGTGTTTCATATTTTTTCTTAATTTAAAATATCCGACGACACTGGTCAAATTAGGAAGAAAATTTTATTTGAAAAATCTTCGTTATTTTTCATGTAGTTAATCCTAAACTTTCACTGGAAATAACTTTTCGGCTTTTAAATTAGACACTCCTTACATTTTTACAATTTTGGGATCCGAATGAAATTCTACATATAGTTGAATGTTCGAATTTCCTGACTTTCAGAAAACCTCAAAAATTTTTAATTTATTATTTATTTATAGTTTTTGATTTCTGTAATTACATAAAATTAAAGTATTCGTTTTATTCGAGGTTGTCTTGGGTCAGTGCTGGGATGGGTGGTCCGACTGCTCCGTTTAACGCGGCACCTCTCTCCCACGAGGACCGGTCACTATGGGAGAGTAGACCAAAACCCCCTCACTAATAAGTCAGTAGATTTGAGAAGGTGCAAAGAATAAGAGAAAAGGGGAGGCCTTTGCCCTATACCGGGTGTTTGACTTAAGGGGCGAACATAGGAAATAGCATGGGAAATCGTATATATGCAGATTCCTGCACCCCGTTTGAGTTGATAGGATTGATAGTGGCATCAATCGAAAGACAAAAAAAATACGCTTAATTTGATACTACTTTACTTGAATTTGTTGCTTGTTTAAGAAAGAAGTAGCTTAAAAATTATAATAAATAAATTCAGAAAAAACAGACCGGCCATGATCAAATTTGAAGTTTGTTTATGCCAAAATAAATTTTATTTTCTGTCAGTTATCAATTCACGTGTCTACCTTGTAATTACTATGAATAATACTGTTGAATATTCTAATGAGGAGAAGGTATTTATTGTCAAAACATTTTATAATAATCTAAATCCATTTAGAACATCATTTTAAGAGGTTTTCAAATATACAGGGTGAATCCTAAATGGCGAATGATATTTGCACCATGCCATCATTTGAATGCATCAAAAACTGGACAAAAAATTGTATAACTGTTTCAGGCAAACACCCAAACACGTGTAGTTTTTGAAGAATTACTAACTAAAGTCTTGTAAACTTAGCAACACTATGCTGCCAGTCATATTACGTCACCTGCAATATCACAAATAGCACTCCACTTGATTTAATATAGGACCATACCGAGAATGTATACAGATACATTAAACCGTTTCATGTTTCATGGTATTCTAAATGCGTTTTATGCATTCCTAAATTAACATTAAGTAATAATAAAATGCTGAACACGTTTTTATTTTATTAAATACGCATTAATGCTTAAACTGGCTACCTCCCTCCAGCTTCTATACACTTTCTAGACCTGCGAATTATGCTTGCTTCTGGATTTTGGAGCATGTTGTTTTCTTGAATCCTTCTAACCCCCTCATTTATTTGTTGCACAGGTTGTTCTAGAGTATCAATTTCTTCTTCGTAGACAAATGCTTTTAAAGTTCCCCACAAGAAAAAATCTAAACAACTCAAATCTGGGCTTCTTGGAGACGAAAGTACTGGACCGCCACGACAAGCCCATCGTTCTGGAATTCACGGTCCAACCATTCTCGGGTTTGAATGCCCCAATGTGCTGTTACCGCATCCATTTGGAACTAGCTACATATATCTTTTTAAATCTAATATGTACCATTAGATTTTCAATAAGTCTCTAAAATGTGTTTAAAAATTCAACAGAATTATTCGCATACAGGCGATGTGGTCCTACAATCCTATTGCGCTATTGCCAATAACTCCACCTCCACACATTAACTCTAAACCGAACTTAATGATTCGTTTGGTTAAGTACAGTGGATTATCGTTGCTCCGTATGCACCTATAGATATTAAATACTCCATTTCTAGTGAACGAAGCTTCGTCAGTCCATAAGATATGTTCAATGAAACCAGGACCCCTTTCTTCTTCACGAAGTAACCACGTGCAGAACCTTACTCTTTAGTGATAGTCCTCTGCTAATAATCCCTGAACCCTTTGGTAGTGATACGGGCGCAAACCATTTTCCCGTAACACTCGATGAACGTTTTTTTTGGCTAATATCAAATATCCTGGCAATGGACCGCGTGCTTTGTCCTGGTTCATTTTCGACTACATTTAAGATATCTTCTTCAACTTGTGGCAACAATACTCGACGAGGGCGGCCTCTGTCAGCTACTGGAGTGGGTCTCAGTTCTGCCAGTTTCTCGTATGCGTTGATTCAGTCGTCGACGTCGAATAACGTTAGCATTAAAGTTACCACGACACTATTCTAAGATCAGATGTATGTCTGTATGTTCCACAAAACTGTACTTCTTAATGATAATTTGCAAAATTTAACGAACAAAATTAATAGTTATCAAAACGCAAAAACTGAATCAGAACAAATAATGTGCCTTGTATGCGTGTATAGCCAATCTGCTCGGAACCGCCTTTAGGCATTACTTCAAGTCAGATGCCTGTGTCATGTGTGTGTTACTACGTGTGTAGTGGTCTTTTTACTCTATCTCATAGATCAGTCTTCCGAGTAGAGCACAGTTAATTAAGTCCAACTGTGAATGGTCTCACCAGGCCTAGTACCGACCCCAGAGGCCTGAGAAAAAATCTCCACCAACGTAGGGATTCGAACCCGGGACTTGCAACACGCAAGCCTGGCCCTCTTACAACTGATCTACCTGGCTTCATTAAATAATGAAAAACTATAACTAAACGGATAAATAAACTAAAAACAAAATAAACTGAAGGTAACACGATGAACACAAGGATAATGAACATGAGGATAATCAAGCACGGTGTTCTGATCAGCAAGCAGTGACAGAAATGTAAATAAGTAAAAATACAAAAGAAAGTAAATGCCTACTTCTGTTTTAAAATGCAAAAATGGAATTGTACATCGCCGCAGCATTTTTGAAAAGCACAAACAGTGCAGAAATTTCAAACTTCGGAGGGAAATTCTAAGTAAACCAAGGGTATGATGAAGACAATTACAGATTAGTTGTTTCTTTTGTTGATTAAACTACAGCTGAAAATCATTATTTCAGAAAAATATCACACGACAAGCAAACGAGAATATGACTTAAGGCTGCCAATAGTTCCTCATCTAAGAAGTTAAATTGGTGTATTGCTTTATTTTTGATACAGAATCACGTGGTGTTTGTATTATCCGCCATTTAGGATTTGCCCTGTATGTAGTTCATAATACGTGATGTCTGAAATAAGAGCGTTATGGGCCATTTACGTATACTTACATTAATATTAACCATAGTAAAATAGACAATTAGATATGAAACAACAGAGTGTATAAGTGACTAAGATCTTCAAAATCCTTTCAGTACTTTTTATAAATTAATTTTAGGAACGAGAAAAATAAGCTACTTTATTAAAAAACTGAAGGAAAATGTTTAACTCTGAAGTAAAGTATTGAACTTGAATAAATAATTCTTATATACAAGCCTTCGAAATTCGATAATTTACCTTCAATTATAACTTTTTTTTATAAGTTCGATTGTTAAAAATTTCCTCACTGAATTTTCAAGATTTATAATCGGTGGAATTTTAAACGCGTGGTCTGAGCACCTTAGTGTACTACCCTCTGAAAAAATTCAGTTACACTCAAGAAAGCCATTTTAAAAAATTCGAACATCTGCATACAGTGCAGTGTATCTATGGATTAGTAATAGAAAAGGTATAAATAATAAAAAAATGTCCGTTGGTAAATATTTTTTTGCAAAATTGTATTGGTGATTAACATGATAATTTAAAGGATTACAAAATTACAAAATTATTCAAAAGTAGGGCCACCAGCTTCTATGCACCTTTCTAATCTTTTACGAAAATCCGCGTAAGCTTTGGGGGTAACGTTTTCAATTGCTTGCCTAATCCTCACTTTTAAAACCTCAGTATTATTTGCAAGGGGTTCATCATCAACTGTTTTAAGTTTCGCCTACAGTAAAAAATAAAAATATTTGACTATTTCCATTTGCGAAAATGTTGGTAAAATAGTTAGGTTGGTGATGAACAAAGCTCGTTTTGTTCTAATGAAATTCTGTTTATTAAAATGTAAAGACAGAATACATGACAAGTCAAATTACAAAATAACAATATTACTAGTTGCTATGAAAACAACCAATCCTAACATGTGTCGTACAAAGCAAATATATAAAATAGCCTGCTTGTGCTAGCAATGAAAGGAGCGCAATGCATTATTTCCAACACCCCTTCTCGCTGCTTTCATGCACATCTTCTTGGTGTTCGGTTTGAATTCCAAGTTTCGCTTTGAAATAGCAATGTCGTTCTCGTGTGAGCGGTTTTGTAAGTAGATCGGCTGTCATCTGCTCTGTTGATCATGTTGATGACCTTTTCTTCTTGTAGATCGCGCAAGAAGTGGTGCGATATATCAATATGTTTCGTTCGGCTACTCAATCGATTGGATTCTACCATCTTGATACAACCTTGGTTGTCTTCCAAAATAGTAGTTGGACCACTCAGAGCACCACCCATGTCAAAAAGTAGCTGTCGTAACCACAGCAGCTCTCTAGCCGCTAACGAAACTGCCACGTATTCGGCTTCCGTAGACGACAGGGCAACGGTCTTTTGTTTCTGACTGCACCAGGCAATCGTCGATGTACCAAGCTGAAACAGATAGCCACTGGTAGATTTTCTGTCTACTTTGTCGCCTGCCCAATCTGCATCGCAATAACAGACTAACTCCGATTTCGCAGTAGACGAAAATCGTAACTTCTGATCTTTGGTACCGGAGAGATAACGTAAAACACGTGTGACTGAGCTCCAGTCTTTTTCTGTAGGAGTGGACACTTTCCGACATAAGTAACCAACTGCAAGTGCAATATCAGGACGCGAAACAGTGGCTAAATACAGCAATGATCCGATAGCTTGCCTGTATTTATTATTGTTCGGAAGTTGCGGACTGTCTTCCGCATTCATTGCAGGAAATCCAGTTTCCATTGGTGTTGATGCTGGACGACAATCAGCCATGCCATATTCTTTCAGCATCTGAATAACTTTCTGCCTTTGATGGATCAGGAAAGAACCATCACTTTCTCGTTCCACATTGATACCCAAATAATGAGCAACTCCACCTAAATCTTTTGTGTTGAAGTAATAATCCAACTGAACACCAACACTTTCAGTAAGTTGCTCAGTGGTCGCTGCCACTAGTAGATCATCGACATAGATCAGCACGTATGTTGCGTTCCCGTCATTCTCAATACGTGTAAACAAACACGGATCTGCTTTGCTGTACTTGAAGCCCAAAGTACGTAATACTTCAGTTGCCTTCTTATTCCATGTTCGAGCAGATTGTTTAAGTCCGTACAGACTACGTCGTAGACGTAGGACTTTGTTTTCTTGTCCGGGGATGACGAACCCATCAGGTTGTTCTAAATATAATTCTTCGTCAAGTTCACCATTCAAGTAGGCACATTTGACATCTAAATGGCGAACATGTAAGTTTCGTAGTGCTGCAACGGTCAACAGCGTCCGAACAGTCTCGTGGCGTACGACAGACGCAAACGTCTCGTCGTAGTCAATGTTATTACGCTGGGAGAAACCACGGGCCACCAGTCTGGCCTTATAAGTGTGGATATGCCCTTGAGCATCCAACTTTGCTTTAAAAACCCACTTCGCTGTTATGGTCTTGAAACCGGGCGGCAAATCTACAACATCCCAAACATGGTACTCACGGAGAGATTTCATCTCTTCTTCAGCGGCAGCCACCCACAACTTTCGCTCTCGTTGTGACAATTTCATGACATCACTCCAAGTAACAGGTTCTTTGTTTCCCTTAGTCTCGGCCATGAAAATATCATCATATCGCTCGGGAGCTTTCCCGGCAGTAGAACGTGTCGACCAGCGCGATCTCGTAGAGGAGACGGCATGTGGCTCGCATGGTTTGTCTCTTACATGTTCTGACTGAGGTGGTGGCGTCTGCTGACCCAGATCATTTTCCTCGTAAAAATTATCAGGCTCATTCGTCAGATCTTGTTGTTCTGACTCAATTATGTTATTATCATGCTCTGGTGGGATTAGTACATTCTTAACCTCTGCATCTGGTGTGGGCTCGTAAAAGCAATCACAGTCAATGACATCCCCTTCTGGAAGTTGTATCTTCTGATTGTGTTGGACAGGAAAAAGGCCTGGTTCACTTTCTACGATTCTCACAGATCGGCTAACGGTTACTTTGTTAGTTTTAGGATCAAGAATCCTGTAGCCCTTGGTAGTAGTGCTGTATCCCACCAGGATACCAATCACGGCGCAGTCATCCCATTTCTTTCGTAGTTCGTGTGGAACTAGTCGATAAACCTTGCTGCCGAAAATTCGCAGATGACTCGTATCTGGTTTTCTTCCGTACCATTTCTCGTATGGCGTCGTGTCCACCGAACGACTCGGCAGACGATTAATGAGGTACGCTGCCGTTGAGATCGCTTCTCCCCAGAATTGCAACGCCAAACCAGCATCAAGAAGCATGCACCGTCCCATCTCTACAAGAGTACGGTTCTTTCGTTTAGCAACTCCATTTTGCTGCGGCGTATAGGGCACGGTCGTCTGATGCTCGATTCCCTGCGATTTAAAATAGTTTAGAAGTTCCCTGTTGACAAACTCTTTGCCATTATCTGAACGAAAGGTTGCTGGCGTTCGGTTGAACTTCGTCTTGACAGCATTAATAAACTCCTTCACCATACTGGGTACCTCGTCCTTTCCATGAATGAGTGCTACAACAGTAAAGCGAGAATAATCATCCGTGAAAGTCAGTACGTATCGGTTGCCAGATGGAGTCGTGTGTTGCATCGGGCCACAAAGATCACAATGGATAAGCATGCCCGGCATCGAAGCTCTCGTTTTGCTGTTCTTCGGAAACGGTGTAGCAGTAAGCTTTCCTCGTGCACAAGAGTCGCAATCTCTATTGCATTCTGATCCCAGCTTCACTGTCTAACTTGGTGCTCTGCTGTCCAGTTTCCATGCGACGTCGGTACTGGTCTTCGAGTTTGCCTATTACATAGTCCAGAGTCAAATCGGCTTCATCTCGTCCCTCTAGAGCTGTGACAAGTCCAGAGTATGAGTCCGGAAGACTGGCAAACAAATATGCCACAATCTCTTCATCATCGACTTTGGCATTGGCTAATCGAAGCTGGTTAACTAGTGCTAGCACTCGAGTAATGTGTTCTGACATTGTGCCAGACTTGTATCTGACTTGGCTTAACTTCGTGCGTAGGTAAACGCGACTGCCATAAGTTGACCTTTGGTATAAGTGCTTGAGATGTTCCCAGACATGGTGCGCTGACTCACGACCGGCAAAATGTGTCAACTGAGTATCAGTGACATGTAGAGTCAGTGCTGCCCGTGCACGCTCATTTGATCTCTTCCATACATCATTTAAGTCGGATCCAGACTCCGGTTTTGGATTTGAAGTCACATTCCACAAGTCCTTTTCAATGAGCAACGCTTGCATCTTTTCTTTCCAAACTGCATAGTTCTTACCAGAAAGAAGTGGAACTAATCGTGTGGAATTACCTTCAGAATCAGCCATCTCAGGGAAATATTTGTCAACCTTAGATTATGCGTGTCTGGCGCCCATAACCTGATGAACAAAGCTCGTTTTGTTCTAATGAAATTCTGTTTATTAAAATGTAAAGACAGAATACATGACAAGTCAAATTACAAAATAACAATATTACTAGTTGCTATGAAAACAACCAATCCTAACATGTGTCGTACAAAGCAAATATATAAAATAGCCTGCTTGTGCTAGCAATGAAAGGAGCGCAATGCATTATTTCCAACAGTTGGCAACCGCAATTCAATCTGCCAGTTGACAGAAGCTTGACATTTAACGTTTTGGTTGCCTCGCATTGAATAAAAACAGAAATGGTTGCCTAGTATTTTGTTTATTATTTAATGCAGCACACCAACTCCTGGAAACAAAATTTACTAAAAATCGTTTAAGAATGAATCTCATTCTAGCATCAAAAAGCGTGTTAGCATATGTCATTCTAATGCCGAAATAGAGAAAGTTTATTATACAATGTAAATCCCTGTGATATAACGATACAGAAACTTACTGATGTAAGTATAGTATTCCCTTAAAAGATTATGAAATTGAAAAATCAAAAATTGTAGAACATGCTTGTAACAATCATCATAAAGTCCATTGGGTCAATAATAACATTCCATCTTATCTAACAAACTTTCGTTTCAATAAAGTTTGGTTGTAGGTTCTGAAAGGTAAAATTTAATTACATTATCATACTGTTACTCTAACAACTGTTTTTACCTTACATAAAAATTCACGTTTATAGTTTTAGGTAATTGGTGTAATTATTGACAATACAATACCAGTTTCAAAGTGTTTTACTTCGTTTGAAAATTGTGAACTAGGCTTCTTCGAAATGTTTTTTTTGTAGATAGGTTTACCTTTAACTTTTAAGTTTTAGCAGTTGGTGGCGAAATACATACTAGAAATAAAAGATGTAAAAAACTTTAAATAATCGTAAACAGCAGTGAATCTGTAGGATAAAGTAGAATCCAAAATGTAGTGCTCACAATCGCACCAAATGGAATATTTATGGAACGGATAAAAAACTGCAAAGGTGTCCTTTTATTTTTGAAAATATTTCTATTAAGAATTGCAATTATAAAATACAATTAATACAAGGGAGGGTGTTTAGTAGCACTATATTTGTCTGAAAACAACAACCTATTTTTATAACGTGCTAATGCATTCTTCTAAGTGTCCCATTTAGAAAACCATTAGAAACAAACATTGTTTTTTACATTAAATTTAATTTTTGATTGCTGCATGGCATAATGCATCTTGCACTAATTCAATTTAGTTACTTAAGCTCAATTTTTTTAAAGGTTTCTACAGGTTATTAAATTGTATAAATATAATCAAAACCGTCTATCTTTTTATTTTGGCTTCAAAAAACAGTAATTTCTAGAACCGTGCAGTGACAGTACACTTAACGTTTCAAAACGTATTGTTCCACTTTAAAACAACACATATATTCCTCTCCAAATGACGTAATCTATTAAAAGATTCATGACACGGTAACGTAGAGGATGAGATTATCTACAGATAAAATTTCAAGGCTTTTTACATTTAAAAGGTTATATACTGTAGCCGGAAATACATTATGAAGTCTTAGCAAAACCCTCTTTATTTTCTGTAGACATAAATTTTCCAATTTCGCTCGCCCTTCTTATGGATCTCTAGTTTATTCTGGAGGGTTTGCAAACTACTTCGAAACTAAATTAAGCCTTGGAGGAGGCATCTGTGACCACACCCTGGATGTTGCGAGCGAACATTTGCATGTGACGTATTTTATTGCTGCCATCAAGATAAACTCACGCTCGTTTAGAATGTGATGGAGCAATGAGTTTCTGCAACTTTACAATACAACGTTTGATCTTCACATTCGACTAAAGATATCTGCAAATCCTTCGCGTTCGGTCGTGTTTACCGAAATACTACTTCGGTAGAAAAAACCTTTTTTCAGCTACTTACCTGAATATACTTGCGAATTCTGTTCAATTTTACATGCTCTAAATTGCTTCCCCCTGTAATGTATCACTCTCGTAGCTAATTAATAGTATGGATTCTAGGTGTTTCGGTTGTTAAACCAGGTGATAAGGAATTTATTTAAATACATAGACAACTAAGGGAACGACTTACCTACTACAGTGATAATTAACTTAACGAATCGCAAATAATAACTTCGGATATTAAAATTAAATTGTATTATTATTAGTACTATTATTGTGGCAATAATTTAAAGCAAAAATGGATAGACAAAAGTAAATAACCTAATAACAAAAACCAATTAACTGTCCTAATGGATTGTAATGTTCGGTAAAACGTTTTATAAACAAGAATGTTAGATTGTTGCAGACTGTAATACGAAAAATAGAAACCTTTATACCTACTTCATTTTTTTTCTTATTCGAATTTTTAAAAGCTGTGTACGAAATTAAATCGTGAGCAAAATATGAAATACCTATAATTAAATTATTATTTTCAAATGCAATTTTTGTTTAATAAATAAAAAAAATATTGAATTTACGACAGCTCTGTGATGGACAATCAGAAGGAAATATTCCATCAGAATCAGTACAAAATGTATATGAATAAACGAATACAATGATTTTTAATATGATATTGAACTTGTTAAACGTTCTTAAATAGGCATATTTTTTCTACCAAAACTACTTTGTTACTAGTTTATTTGATTGTTATTTGTACAATTACACAAATATACAAGGTAGTACTCATTTTCTTAAAAATCATATATAGAAAGCTTTTTATTTAGAGTTACGTTAAGGCAACGTTTGACGATATTTACGGGTTTAGAATACCTACCTCGTTTGATGTATTTGCATAACAATTTGTATGGAATTCAATAAACGTAGTTAAACCCTCGAGCCGCCCACCACCGTGATTTTCAAGTTATTACACAAACCTACATTTTTTTTTGGAAATAATAGTTTTACATCAATCAATACCTATCGTATTCATTTAAACGATGCAACTGTGATATGAAGCTTAAAAAATAGTAAGAATAATTATAATTAGGTACACCTAAAATTATCTAATTAAATTTGAATTTGTTGACTTCAGTGGTGTAGAGATAAAAGTTTACCTTGCAAATCAAAGATTTTGGGTTCAATCCTGGACGAGGTTGTTGAGGTTTTGCAATGTAGAAAAATTTATGAAAGCACTCACAATTCAGTAGATACTACTTAAAATAGAGCTAAACTCTTTACCTGCAGTCCATAGGTTACATTTTAGTTAAGCTAAAATTGTCCCAAATTATTAATGGATTACTTTCAACAGACGCAGTAAATATGGTAGTATCTGTATTAATACTGTTCTATAATAGACTATGTGGAATAATTTCTAGTAAAAACCATTATATCTGTAATATTGCATTTTATTTACCTGTTGTAGATATTTAGATTTGATATGGACATGAGATTATAATATTTC
This sequence comes from Melanotus villosus, assembly GCA_963082815.1. Classification (NCBI taxonomy): domain Eukaryota; kingdom Metazoa; phylum Arthropoda; class Insecta; order Coleoptera; family Elateridae; genus Melanotus; species Melanotus villosus. The sequence continues at coordinate 48,767,413 of OY720421.1, read as the reverse complement.
AAAATATTAAATTATACTGCAAAAATAATTTATATGAAGGGTATTCAACTTCAGAGCATTAGCTTACGGTTTGTCTTGATATGCGGTGCAAATGGGCATAGAACCTAGGGAGGGCCTGGGCCCTCGACAACTTGAGCACCGACGTTTCAAAACTTTTCATAAACTTACAAATATATTTGGATTTCTGCAATTGAAAATGTTATTATTATGAAAAAGGGTGAAGTTGCAGATTGCTGCGACAGGTTAGAGTTAAAGTACTCGGAAATAATTGGTAGCACCTTTATGTTGCAAGTTTGTTACTGTAGTTTCTGTGTTTAAAGACGATGTATGTATATGACAATTTGTTTGTGAAAACCTTTGCAAATGTATTAAAAAATACAAAATCATAGAAAGTGAATTTAGGTATAGAAGTAGTAATCTATTTACTTTTACTTTTGACTTTTCTGTTACAGCTGCAACTGTAGCAGACTCATTTAGTCAGCTTATTTAAAATTTCTTGAGCAGTTCAACGAGCCAAACTCGTCTACATGATTTTTCTCTTTTAGCAATTGAGCATAGGGCTGCATTAGCAATGAATACCGAAAATTTAGTTGAACACTTTGTCAATAATATAACGTCAGACGAAAACATAATTTTTAACTATTTAGTTACACTTTTGAAATAATTTTAATACTGCCATTTTTATGAAGAACTTTATTTTATTTTAACCTATATTTTTAATTATTTAGAATAATCAAAGAAATTGGAACAGTTTTTTAAATTCTAATTTTGATTTTGCTTCTAATTTTCAAACATTTCAAACAGCTTTTCATTTTTGCGCTGTTACCATTTGTTACGCCACTGTTAAACTAACAAAAGGACTTTCAAGTATATTTTTATGCTATTAATGCGAATTTTGTTGTTCAGCAAAAGTTGAAACATAAGCTTTATATTTTGAAGTTTAGGAGTGAATATGGGTTTTCATGTAAATATAAAACAATTGTTATCTTTATAGGAATTTACGTATAAAATCACCAAATTTGAGTGGCTTTTCATTGCAAAGTTTTATCATACTAATACTTGAGTGCTGTTCATCCCATGTTTCATTTTTTATAACAATTTTTTATAACAATTTATAAAATTGACTTATTATTGTAAGTAACTCATTTTAGCTACATTTCTGGCCATGATCTTTATAATAATTCACTTGTTAATGCAATATAATTGTTTTACTATTAGGGATCACTATCGCGATAGATTTTTAGTTTGTAACGTTGAAAGATATGTTAGATCGTGTCCTATTAGCTATTTCAATTAGTAGCACAACTTATTATCAGAGATTCACCATTTAATATAAAATTAAAATATTAATTTATTAAAAACTGTTCAAAAGATTGCGCGGTAATGTTATAATGGTACTTAAAATTCCGTGAACGTTAAAATAATGAATACGTATCAGACATTCTTTTTAAAGCAATTAATTTGAGGATGGCGTGCAGCGCTTTATAAAGAGAGCAAGAGGTTTTATTCCCTACTTCGAAACTTTCTTTAAACTTGCGCTTTTGTTGAAGCTTATAAATACTTTTGAGAAGAATTTTGTTGCAGCTAATATTTGTATTGCTTTATGCACAAAGGAAGCGTCTATTTGCTTTTCCTTTTTGGTTGTTTTATTTCTGTTTAAATTAAATTTATACTTTTGGAGCAATTAAAATTCTATTTATATGTCTCTCTTCGGCGACATTTAAATGGATTTGATTTTTGTAATTAGTCCTTATATGTCTGTATGTCTACATGTATTTAAATATAATTTATCGTAATATATACAATTAGTTTAATTTTTCGTGATTCAGAGTGACATTTGAAATGACATTTTTAAAATAATAGCTATTTATGTAATTAGTACATAATATAGAACTTTATTGGACGAGCCGCTGTTTATGGACGCGCGAGCGAGCGAGCGAGCGAGTCTAATAAATAAGGCGAGACTATAAAGTTTGTTTATGTACGAATTACATACAAACCTTTATGTTCGACTGCTCTAGAGGAACTGGATATCTTCTAAAATTATTTTTTTATTTTCCTATATAAAAATTCGGTATAACTTAGTGTACTTTTCTAGTGTTGCAAGTGTCAAAAATTGTTTAAATACGATTTAATAATTTATTATCTTTATACAAAGAAATTGATACTTTAGAAAGTGTAGAAGAGTTGGCAGCAAGCGCCAAAGAATAAATATGTTAATTTAATTGTTTGAATTTGTTATTTCATGTAAATAAAAAATTCAATTTTTGTGACAGTGACTACTAGTCCAATAAAGTGACACATTATGGACACTACATGCATGTATAAATCAAGTGATTATGATGCAGTCGAACATAAATTAATTTTATTTAAATAGTTTTATCCAATTCAGTTACGAAATGTCAACATTTCGACATTGATTTTAGTTGTGAAAAGTGGTTCATTTTGTAACTAGTTACAAAAAGATGATTTGAGTTGCGAAAAGTGGTTCATTTTGTAACTAGTTACAAAATATGCTCCCATTTTATCACTCCCATTTTATCACGATAACCCAACTCATTTTTTAAGAAGACGTGGCATTTACATTTTGTTATCTGAATTGGATAAAATCTTGTATGAAACACGTTGCAAAACATGTCTTTTTATCACATGGCGTGTTGTTCATCTCGGCTTCGCCTCGACGAACAATTTCACGCCTGGTGATAAAAAGTCCATCATTTTGCAACTCGTTGCATAAATAGCTATCTATAACATGTACATAGTTTTGTGTGACACTTTGAATTACAAAACTTTGTCCGTATTTTAAACCTTTTTGATTTGTTTGAAAACGGAGATAGATTTGTCTCCGAAACGTTACGTTTAGTGAATTAATAATTTATTAATTTAATTTCTGTTTTAGCAACTGGTGGAGAAGTACCCAATTAATATAAAATAATTTTATTTTAAAATTAAAGGATACTAATTTTGTAATTACCGGCCCTTAACTGTTAAAATTGTGTCAAACATCTTAAATGCTGAGTAAACATTCATTACTGGTAAAATATCAAAAATCCTTTAAATACAAAAATTAATAACGATAGTTTCCTAAGTTTGTTTTATTAATAATGAGCGGGTGTAACATTTTAACACTGGTAAATCTTGATACCTAACTAAATTTTCTCGTCCTGTTGAAAAAGCTCAATAGTAAACTCTACTCTAGATTATTAAAAAAGAAACAGATTAATTTAGTATAACATGTAGAATGAATAAGACTGACTATATATTTAACGATGTCAATTTACTATGTAGATTCTTTAATTATTGTAGCATATGATTTTAGGGATTCAATCCCATTTGGGGATATACCGAACAACTACTACCTATATGTGGTTGTGAGTTTTTCGAAGGTTTGTAATGCAGAAATTGACAACACTGTTGATAAGTCTATGTTTGATGACAGATATAGGTGTACCATAAACATAAAATCGACTGTAAAAGAAGAAGGGTAAGCCGCAAACTGAGTTTACATGAAAGGCAATGATGTGGTTTTAAGATGTGATTTTTGTTGGTTATTATTTGTCATAATTGAAGAACTAAAATAAATCAGAAAAAAGTAATAAGTAAATTCGGAGCAAATTTTCGAAATATTGTCTGTCCAGTTTCTTGCAACACAAGATTGTATTATCCAGTTATTAAAAACATCCATCAACATTTCTGGACCCACATTTGCCACTGCTTCTGGAATTGCTCATTGCAGTTCATGTAAATTATTTACTTATTTATTTATTCAATGGGCGAAATCTAGGCTTGCGGGTGCCAGGGATTTCAATGCGCGTCAACTACTATGGTTATTAGCACTAGGTACCCAACTAGAATTTTGCTCTATCCATATTAAAAATCTCGCCGACCTGGAGCTGGAGTCAAACCCGAGATCTCTGGTTTACAAGGCAAGTATGCTAACCATTGAGGCCAGCTCTTGTAAATTATTAATTGGACTTTTATAAACATAATTTTTTTATGCAAAGAAATTAAAAATCTAGGGCAGTTAAGTCAGCTACAACTGATGTGTGAAAAACTCCTCTAAATAAGTAACTGTACTTGTAGCGTCTTAAGGGTAGCAAAATTTCCACATTATCCAGGTTTATAAACGAATCAAGGAGTCGGCAGTTTGAATTTGACTTTGGGCATTAATCGTTTCGTGGAAGAAGATTGAACAAATTATTTGCCTTCGTGAAATTGCAAAAAAAATACGCTGTTGTAAATCATTGTCCAATAAATTGTTATTATACCGATTGCCGGAGTGGGCTTGCAGGTTAAAGCCAGGAGATATGAGTTGATATTCGAGGAACACTTGTAAGGGTGTAAATGCAAATTTTTGATGTGGATTTTCAATGAAAATTCATAGGGAACACCTAAAATAAAGGATAAGGTATCCTGGTAGGGAGGCAAAAGGAAAGCTGTTATTTCAGAATGGACGAAAATGTTTGGGGTTTGATTTACATTTTCCACAATATTTGTTGTAACTATTGTAGGTTGTCCAGAAGATTTGCCTTTTCCCATATTTCCCACATTAACAGTTTTTATACAGCACTCAGCTACTTTGGAACAATATTGGGAGAAGGTACAATAGACTGTTTAGTGTTTTGAGACATTTTCACATATTGTTCTTACAAGTATTGTCAGCTACCGTTTTGGTTTTGAAAATCGCTTCCGAAATATGTATCTTATAACAATAAATATATTTTGCAACATTAAGAACCATTTTCAGATGGATTTTACATCAGTGCTGCCAAAGTAATTTTTGGGAAACGAAACTTGACATTTTTATCTTTTATGTAGGTAAGTATATTATTTTGAATTTTTGTTTATTAATTGAGCGAGATTTAGGCTTGTAGTTATCAGTACTGCCAGGCTTTATTGTGCCAAACATCGTATTCGCACGGGACCAATCTAATCTGTGTAGATTGTAATCTACTTTAACATCTGCATAGGTAATGGAGCATCTATTCTGGTTGAGACATGGCAGGGCTCTTTATTATTAATGAGTTAATGGATATTAAGTATTTTAGTGAAATGGAAATTAGTTAATAAAGATCGAAAAAATTTCCTAAATAGTCGATTAGGTACTGCAGTATATCAATCCTACACATTTTCCCGTAAAGTATTTTCTGTAATGACATATATTATGGATTGATTGTAATGCCCTGAACATGGACATTTCGGTCATCTGACCTTAGGTTTGTAGACAACTTTGGGTAGGGTTAAAGTCAGTCCAGTGTTTACTTATCACGTTATCACCCTTTCATATTACCGATAACTCGCATCTTCACTGTTGCTACTGTTCTTAATAAATATCCTACTAGGATAAGAAGCGGCCAGGAATTGCCGATATGTTGCAGGATATTAGTATATACCAGACTTTTTACAAGTATCGTTAGCTTTTTATATAAAGATAGTTTTGAAATATATAATTTTTTGCATTTGGGTAGGCAGCTATTTTTTTTATCGATGTGTAGAGGGGTCAGCGGTGAGTCTAAATCAGGGTTTTCGGGGTGGTAACCCCCTCCATTCGGCCGCCATCTTGATAAGCAGGGTTAGTTGGTGTTTGGGCTATATCTCTGTCATCGGGAATCTCACAAAAAATTAGTATAAAGCTGTTTTGTAGAAAATCGTATTATGTACAATTTTTATTCGAAACTTTTTTAAATAGCATTAATAACAAAAAAGTTACAAACCGGAAAAGACAAAAACTTAAGGGCTTATAACTTTTTATTATTAATGCTGCGTAAAAAAAGTTATTAATAGAAATTTTAGAGAATATGGTTGTCTTCAAAAAAGCTTTACACAAACTTTTTGTAAGACACACGACTACAGAGATATAGCCGAAGAGCTAATTAACCCTTCTTTTCAAGATGGCGGCCGAATGGGGGGGGGGGGGTCATATTAATAAAAATTGTAGATAATGCGATTCTCTACAAAAAAGCCTTATACAAATTCTATCTTGAAAAGAAGTGTTAATTAGTTTTTCGACTATATCTCTGTATCCGTGAGTCTTACAAAAATATTGTTTCGTAGAAAATCGTATTCTCTACAACTTTTATTAATAACGGTTTTTATCTAATTCCGTTTTGAAAAGTTGAATTTTACCTAACCTTTTGACGTTATGAAACGTCACTTTTTACCTAATCGAGTGTTGTAAAGATTTTTACGTAACTGAGTTACGTAATAGTTATTTACGATATGAGTATCGTAACAACTCGTATTACGATACGAGATGGAAAGTTTGTCAAACGAGACCGCAGGTCGAGTTTGACAAATCCATTGAGGATCGTAATACGAGGTTACGATATGAATATCGTACAAAGCTTTATCTACTTTCATAAAATTAGCAAAAAAATTAAATATTTATCAATAATTGCCTGATGCAAAAGTTGACTGTTCCAATTTTCATTGAAATCTAATACGTTAAGGCTTGATTTTTTGTTTATTTGGTGTTGGTTGCTGTCAGTTTGAATGAAAATTGGAACAGTCAACTTTTGCATAAGGTAATTAATTATTGGCAAATATTTCATATTTTTTGATAATTTCATGCAAGTAGATAAAGCTTTGTACTATATTCATATCGTAAAAATCGTAAAAAGTGCATAATAAATGTTTATAACAAATAAAATAACTATGAATTCTCTTGTCAATCTGTCATTTTTATGTCAAAAGTTATTACGATACTAGTGCGGTAATATAGTTCATTACAACACGATTTTTCGTTTCGAAAATGAAAGTAGATAAAGAATATTACACAACCCAATTTTAAACCAAATGCCGCTCAGATGCCTACTATAATAATAAATAAAATAATTTATTGCTTGTCAAATATTGACAACGAATTATTATTTAGAACGTGGAAGAGTGAAATTACGAAATTAGATAAAATTTTGTACGTAATACGTTATGAAAAGCGATATTGTTTGACTCACGTAATTTGCAAAACTCGCTATCGCTCGTTTTGGCAAACTTACGACTCGTCAAACAATATCGCTCTTTTCATAACTGATTACGTAAATAACTATTACGTAGCATTAATAATAAAAAAGTTGTAAGCCCTTAATTTTTTTGTCTTCTCCGGCTTATAACTTTTTTATTATTAATGCTATGTAAAAAAGTTATTAAAAGTAGATAATAGATAATAAAATTCTCTACAAAAAAGCTTTGTATAAACTTTTTGTAAGATTCACGACTACAGAGATATAGCTGAAAGACGAATTAACCCTTTTTTTCAAGATGGCGGCCAAATGGAGGGGGTTACCACCCCGAAAATCTGGATTTAAACTCACCATTGACCCCTCTACACACTGATAAAAAAAATCGCTGCCTACCCAAAATGCAAAGTGGAATTACCATTTGACTGGACTATAAGTAATAACGTCATAAAGATTTAGGTATAGATAAACATCTGTAATTGAACCGTTTAACTATACTTTCTACTGGAAAGGTTTTCCATTTTTCCCATACTGAAGAACATATAATTTATATACAGTAATAATAAAAGAGTTCTGTTTAACTAGCACCAGATGAAATTACGTTTGGTCATCTTTTATATAAATATTTCTTTTACAAATTTTTACATAATGTAGTGATAAGATTGTGCTAACATTATCAAGATAATTTTCTTTTTTGTTCGTTCTTTTGCCTTATTGCCTAATAAGTTCTTAACATACAAGTTTTCTTGTTTCCTTATAGATAAGGGAGGTTCCCTATACTGTTATATCTCTAGTAGAGATAGCCGAGTCTCCGAAGGGCTTTGCATATCGTTCTAGGCCATTTGGCTCCACCGATGCTTAAGGTGCGTGCGTGCAAAATTCAGTTTTACTTTAAATATAAAGAAGTAATTCAGACGCAAATATTATAACTTATATTCTTTGTGTGGTGAAAACTAGGTCACTTCGGATGCTTTTATCGTTTAACGTTGCCAAGAGCTTAAAGGAAACTATTCGTATCTGTCCAATTAAGTTTGTATTCGTCGTACACGCATCTCTAGTTCTGGACCATTTGATGTTACGGTAGGGTGTGGGAGTGCACCCCTGAGGCCGCTATCCACAGCCTGACATTACCCCACACTCCGTATAAGATCCGCACGCTCACCCTCGAAGATTCCAAACCCACCCCCTTCACATTCCCGCCGGCACCGGATAAGCATTGACATTTAAGACTGGATGTTAGACTGTGACGCCCACACATGTCAGTTTTGCCCGCGGGATACTGTCAGCCTGATACGAGCTCCGAAAGCAAATATAAATACCGTACTAGAGCTTTATTGTGTAAAGGTATGCTCCATGTAAGGAAATGTGTAGAGCGATAAACGAGAGAAAGGCGGAGGATTTCCTTAAAATGAATGATAGGGCTGAAACAAAAGTGGTGTTTAATTTGCCCATCAATGCGAAAGGAATAATTTGCTCCGAAGAACCTGCAATATCGTATTTCATTCTATACCGTAAAGGGAAATAAATTACAGTTTGTAATTTACAAAATTGAATAGGCTTTGTTGTATCTAAAAGCAGTGAAGCTTATTACATATTTTTTTTGTACATGGTGTTAATACCTATGTATATATTTTTATATTATTCTAACAAGTTATTTTAAATTCAAATATAAAAAAATAAGGATATTTGGTTTAGCTTACAGTCTTTCCCACTGGTTAATAAAGCTGCCTAATACCTTTTAAAGTAGGATGCGATTTGTAACTCAGAATAGTAGTAAACACCTACTTATTATTATCGGGAATTTTAAACTGATCGATTTGAGTTTCATTTTGATTACAGTGGTTAGCTGCTATGCATCTTGAAAACAAATGAAATGAATTATAATATTCTTGTCTTAATTCAAGACCAATTTGTAGAATATGTATATGAAGTGATTCAAACGTATTGTCACTAATTTTAGGTAAGTAGGTAGAGCATAACAAATAGAATACATTTTCTCAATAAACCATGCCTCGAAAATAAACGGTAAACTCAAAAAAAAATTAAAAGGGTCAACATAAAAATTGTTTGGTGGTCACTGAAATTTAAATTTATCAAACGCCCTTGTTGTTGATATTGATAAGAGAGACCAGCTGTGTACTAAGTAGGTTAATATCAGTTTATTGTTTGCTTTCAAAGTGCATTCATCGAACGTTTTAATGGAAGGCCAACCTTTTAACAATTGAATGAATTGATGTTATTGTACTTTACGGGGAAGCTCTTTAAAATGCTACAGCAGCTCTGAAAGTTTGTGTCGTGTGTGCATTTGTATTTGCATAGAAGTTAATGGAGAAACATTTGAACATCTTCGTAAGTCCTGTTCCTCTTTAGTTATAACAATTTTTTCTATATCACTTTTTAACCATGCCAATAATTGTTTACTGCCAGTCTCAAGCCTGAAAAAATGTGAGAAGAAAGTGAAACCTGTAAATTATATAAATGTGTAATGTTTCATTTAGTTTTGCAAGGTCAAATTTCTATTGCAGGCTTTTTAAATGCATATTAGCCAGCGGTTCTTAAAAGTGTGTAACAAAATTTAAAATAAACAAAAATCGCGAGAAGTTTTAAATTTTTGCTGTACCTAGCTAATGTACTTCTATTAATAAGGTCAGCATACCCATTTAAGTTAATGACAATACTTTTGAACCACCCTGTATAGCGGAGTTACCTATTCAACTGTGAGGTGGTTATCCATATTTATTATTTTAGAATGAGTACGGTCGAAGTTCGAAAAAGTATTTCTTTATTTGAAGAAAACACAAGCATAATTGCTACAAACTTCAATGGTATAAATCTTCTAAATTACCTTCCTTACATGGAAAAAATTGGGCGTGTTGATAAATACCATTCACTCAGTATTTAATTATTTTTTTACCTTTACTATTAAGTATTAGTATGCCAATGTTCTCATCAATTTCAATATACAGTATGCAACTAAACAAGAAACCTATTTTAAACTTCTATAAATATGACTCGAAGAAATTTTTAAGTTGCAGCTTAGATATCCTAGAGTTTCTCTATCACACACCATAAAATAATAAAATTCTAACTGTTCTTGCATGTAGTACCCCAAACAGTGACCATAAATAACCATCTCGCAGTTGACATGCAGTTCTAAGACTTGACTGCCTGGTAGTTCACTGAGGGACTTGAATAAAAACATCCGCGAATATTCAGTCTCCGACCTCTGTTTACGAAATTACAAGGCATTTTACTTTAATTATGAGTCGAAGTATTGATGAATTATATTACGATGTTGTAACTGAAGTAAGAATGTGTTTTTGTATGGTTAGGTGCTTGTTAACTTTTAACTTCAGAAATTGGAGGTGAAATTCATAAATAAAACTAAAACTAAGGTATCTACTATTAATTATCGCTTATCACCTTATGAATGAACCTACTAAAAAAAAAGGAAAAAACCTAAAGAATTGAAATATGAGGATTGCGATGGTCAAGATAGATAATGATTATGCTTTTCATATTGTTAAATTACAACCCTTTATAATTTATTAACAGTTTTATTGTTCTACCTTATGTACAACAAAGTGTCCCAATCGCATGAACTTTCATGCCTATTTTAAACTTCTGGGTAAATTCCTATTTGTTTGGGATTGCTTTATAGGATAATCTGTTCACTAAGCTTTAGTGCATTTAGGTACTTACATATGACATTTATAAAGATTAGGTTTATGCCTTCTGTTATTATCTAATTACATTAAGTAATAGATGACTTATTTATAGCGGCTGTTTTTCTTTTTCATCACATATCTTGCCGCTTTTACTCCAAAACGGTTTAAGCTTTATAAAGCGAAGCGCTCTCGTATCATTAAAAACTCTGTGTAGTAATAGTTTTTAAAAATAGGAAGTGGGTTGCGCAGATTATATTGGAAATTTAACTTACGCAAATTCATTTTGGGAATAACTAAGAGTAACTAAAGTATAAATAAAATTAATAAATGGTATGTTTAAATGGAATGCGAATTTTCGGATTTTACTGAAAACATAAATCATTAACTGATATATTAAATCAAAATCAAAGTCGAAGTCACCTACTTTTAATTTAGATTTAGAAAAATTATACTACATTGTGATTGTTCATATACCTACTAATCTAATCTAAATTATTGATATCAGATGTTACAAACTATAATCGAACAAAATCTTAGGGATGAACGTTATACAGGGTGTCCCAGAACGTACCACTACTATTTTAGGAATCAATTGGGTAACTCATTTGAAGTCAAAAAGTCTATATAAACGTATGTTCTAATTACAACGGCTAAGGAGTTATTCTTTATTTCATAATTTGTGATTAACATATTCATAAAAGTAAACTTTGTATTATGTGGTCCGAGAGGTAGAAGTCCAAGGGTGTGAGGTCTGGTGAACACGGTGGCCAAGCCTGTGGACTACCTGTTGCAATCAATCTCCCTGAGAAATGTGCATTAAGCCAATTTCTTACTCGTAGACTTGCATGAGCGGGCGCCCCATCGTGCTGGTATTACATTTCACGCCTAATATTTAGTGGGATTTTCGTAAAAAGTCCTCGTAGTTTTCAGCGTTCAAACGTTGTAGTATTTTAAATGATCCAATTAAGCAATCATTTAAGATAGCAGCTACCACATTCATACTAAATCTGCGATGGAAATGAGAGAGTTGCTTTAAATGATGATTTTCTCTTGTCCATTCGTGTTCTCTTAACTGCTGATATAAATTGGTAAAAACTTCAAGAGCGGCTAATCTTCTATTGGGATACCTTCTTCTGTATTCTTCTGGTGCCGCTAAAGCATTGCTGTCACAGAAACCACACATATACACAATATCAGCATATTCCGTGTTCGAATATAATCCCAGCATTGTAATTAGGGATGTTATAAAACCTTTTTAATACAACAACTACAACTATTTAACTTTTTAATATGTTGACAATTAACCCTGAAAACAATATGTCATCAATAACGTGCAATTGTTTCACAAACAAATAGCATTCATGGCCTAGGTGATGTTCCCTGAAAAATTATAAAATCATGAATAGCTCCTTAACGGTTGAGTTTATGATATACGTTTATATAGCCTTTTTGGCCCCAAATGAGTTACCCAATTGATTCCTATAAAATATTTCTGGTACGTTCTGGGACGCCCTGTATATGTAGATATCATATTAATATCAGCTAAAAATATTTGAAAAGATATGGTCCCCTGATTCAAAATGATATATCGAAATATGGATGCAACAGTAAAATCGATACGTCGAAAAATCGATACGTCGAAAAATCGATATACCCCAAATATATTTATTTTTCAACATAGTCTTCTGCATTTTGTCCAACGATGTTCTAATGCTCTAATCCCATCACAAATGGTATTTTTCTCGAGGTCAGCAAAATACGCGTCTACGGTGAACTTGACTTCCTCGTCAATCGAAAATCTCTGTCCTCCTAAGAATATTTTAAGCTTAGGGAATAAATGGAGATGAGAGGGAGCTAAATCCAGCGAATAAGCTTGATGCGGAAGCAAACCGTAGACTAGTTTCTTGATTTTAGCTATTTCACTCTGTGCGGGCGTGCATTATTTTAATAAAAACCTGGTTTTCCTCTTATACATTTTGATGCAATCGTTGCAGAAAATCAGCGTAATATTCATAATTTATAGTTTGCGCTTTTGAGAGATAGTCTATTATTAGAATCTCATTGGTACTCGTATCCCAGAAAACTTACGCCATAACCTTGCCGGTTATTTCGTTCAGTTTGAGCCGTCTGTCTTTTAATACCAGATCGTGAATTTTGTTGACATTTCTGTCATTGTGACACGTTTTGGGTGTCCAGAGCGATGTTCGTCTTGGATGCTTGTGTGGCTGAGTTTAAATTCAACCACCCAATTTTTTACGATCACATAATATGAAGGAGCACTTTCACCCAAGACACTTTTTATCATTTCGAAAATTTCTGTTTTTTTTTAAATAAAAAAAATTAATAACGGCGCGTTTGGCGCATTGTAAAACAAATAAAAAATGCGTTTTCTTTACAGAGTAGTTAACACCAAATTATTGGAAAGATGGCCGTTATATTTGCAGTATTGCCAACTGAAAGAGGTTTCAAACCAAGAATAAATATTTTACCTATCAACACCTTCGTATTGAGCTTGTATACGAGTTTTTGCACGCCCTGTATATCTTAAATATTAATATATCAGAAATATAAATTTCGTACTTTCTAAAAAAACTGACATATGTAATATGTATATCTGGTAGTAGCCAAAATATGTATAAATCTATACCGATATACTGTACTTTTTTATTTTGTGCTTCTTTTTAGGTACTTCGCCACCAGTTTCTATTAAAAATTAAATTAGTAAATAATTATTAAAACACTAAATCTAACGTTTCGGACCTACATCTGTTTTTGTTTATAAATGAATTAAAAAGACGTACAAAATTTAATGTTAAACCAGTCATACAAAAACCTTCCCGTCAATAGTTTTCTTTAAAACCCATTCGCAGCCTACAGAAGAGACGGTATCTTTCAAAAAGTCTAAATTGGCGAAATTAGTAGTAATCTATTAACAAAAGAGAGGAGGAGTTGTCTCATAATTGTTTGATGTGTTTTATAGCTACTGAAATTATTCCGACTAATTTTGTTTAAAAACTCGGTTTTCTGCACCACGCTGCAATATACTTATGCTTTTGCTTTCAATATTTTTAATTTCTCGACACTTTTAATAATGTGTATTTTAAATAACTATGTCGATATTATAGATGTATAGATATTTTGGATATATCGAAAAACATCGAAACTACAACAACTGATAATACCACTAACAACATTAAAAAACTAATAGTGAAATACAGAATTGTCAACACATGTTTATAGCTATTAAGACAACAAGTGTTTTATAGAAGGTTTAAAAATCGAGGTCGTAGTTCAAATCCGAGCGAACGAAGTGAGCCGAGGATTTGATAGACCGAGATTTTTAAACTATTAAAACACGAGTTGTCTTCAAGATTTTTTCTAACACTAATATGAGACATTTTCTTTCACTAATATATTACTAGAAATTTTGACAAATTATTATTTGAGACGCGTCATAATACATAAAATGCGAAGATTGCTAGGCAACGACGTATTTAAAGGCCTATAAAATACGTTGTCATTGACAACGTATTTTATAGAGAAAGTGTATTTTAAAGGAAACATAACAAGTGAGCTCTTATGCACAATAAAACAGTATAAGATATTAGTGTTAGAAAAAAGTATTTTTTCTAACACTAATATCTTATACTGTTTCTATGGTGCATAAGAGCTCACTTGTTATGTTTCCTTTAAAATACGCTTTCTCTATAAAATACGTCGTCAATAACAATGTATTTTATAGGCCTTTAAATACGTCGTTGCCTAGCAATCTGCGCATTTTGTGCATTATGACGCGTCTCAAATAATAATTTATTAAAATTTCTAATAATATATTAGTGAAAAAAAAAGTCTGATATTAGTGTTAGAAAAAATCTTGAAGACAACTCGTGTTTTATAGTTTAAAAATCTCGGTCTATCAAATCCTCGGCTCACTTCGTTTGCTCGGATTTGAACTACGACCTTGATTTTTAAACCTTCTATAAAACACTTGTTGTCTTAATAGCTATAAAATTTTCCTTTACCCAATGCTCTTAAAGGCATTGTCAACTTATGAAAAGTCGTTTTTTTTTTATTTTATAATTTGATTGAGTAAAGTGAGTATTGCACCTGTGCAAAATTTTACGGCCGAATTTTAATTCGTTACCGTGTTATGGGAGCTAAAAGTTTAAGATATGACGCCACGAGTGTCGCTTGCGAGTAAGAGCGGCATGCCGAGTCGACTAATAATACTAGTAACCCAGCAACGCGGGTGTTGTGTTTGTTTAGGAGCCTCAGGAGGACGACACTCGTGACGTCACGTATCGGGAAATGAATTCTCTCTACCCGTTTATTGTGGTTATTATCAAAGATATTGAAATTCTACCACTGCGGGTAGTTTTACGAGTATTTTAACTAACGTATTTTGATATTTACTAAATATGTTGCATAAGTTGACAATGCCTTTAACAATTGAGCTACACAGGCAGATACTGACGAACTGACGATACGATATTCGTCTTTATACAGTATGAAATGCACTAGAAATAGCATCACAACATCAGTGGTTCAAATCCCTGCAGGGATGATATTTTTCTAAATACAGGGCGTTTCTTAAACATACGACAAAAATTCAAGGAGTAATTCGTTGGGTTATTTTATGAATAATTATATCTTTGACGATTTTCCAAAACTCGCTTTGTTTCTAAGATACAGGCTTATAAATATTTTCAAGAAACAAAATATGTTTATTACATGGATATTACATGTAGAACTTGGCAATCTACAAGAACTGTTGAAAATGACTACCACCAGCTAGTACCTATGCATGAATCCAATCTTCTCCTCATTAGCTGACGGACTCTTTCAAAAATACCAGGAGTGTTCCTTATTGCATTACATCCATCGACTATCCGATTCCTTAAGTCATCTTCAATTTCCACTGGGGTGTTATAACTTAATGATTTCAAATAGCACCATAGGAAAAAATCTATAAGATTTAAGTCCGGGGATAGAGCAGGCCATTGATGAGGCCCGCCTCGACTAATCCAGCGATCTTGATGTGTTGCATTTAGAAACTCACGAGCAACCACACTAAAATGCGCCGGTGTTCGATCATGCATAAACCACATTACATTCCTCGTTTCCTCTAGCAACTCATCAGGTAGCATATCAAAAAAATTAGATATACCTCAACGGTAAGTCTTCCTGGTAGAAACACAGGTCCGATTAGCCAATCATCCACAACTGCAACCCAAACGTTAAATGAAAACTGATGTTGGAAACGATCTTCACGTATCTCTTTATAACCATGTATCTTAGAAACGAAGCGATTTTTGAAAAATCACCGAAGATATAATTATTCATAAAATAACCCAAGGAATAGCTTCTTGAATTTTTGCCTACACTTATTTATTAATTTTAAAATGATACGAGTATTTTATTAAACGATTGTACTCTTGTACTTGTACTTGTAGCTTGATACATGATTTTAATACAGTTATGTAGTATGTGGGTCGTTTGAAAGGTAAGATAAAGGACGCATCTCTGCGCGTCGTTTATCTTGCTTGTCAGCAGCACCATGATCAAAATCGATACATGGCCCATAAGCTTGAAGTTTCAAACGAGCTCTTGCCGAGTTTCAGCTCAATGCATTGTGAGGTTATTGTTTGGTCACGCGAAGTAGACGAATATGCAAGCATTTTCAAAAATGGTGGACAAAAAGGAGATTCGTGCCGTTATAAAATTTTATTCTTTAAAGGGGAAAACGGCGACCCAAACAAAAACTAAGTTAGGTCGTGTGTTTCCTTTCATTTAAGACCGTACGTTTGTGGATTGCTGATTTTAAATGTGGCTGAGCGAGTATCGAAGATGAACCACGATTTTTGCGGTTGCGGCTGAGGCCGCGACTGCTGTTGTTGTTGCGGTTTCGGTGGAGGCTGGGACTGCGACTGGGGTTCTGCTCGTTGAGAATAATACTCCGGTTCCCCGTCAAACGTCTTACTAAACGGAAAGCCAAACTTTTCTTTAAATATAGATCCGAAAGGTCTACCAAATCGTCTACTTTCCGGATATTTGGTGGAACCTGTAAGCTTCGAATTGTCCCCAGACGAACCGGAACCTTGACGTTTATGACCCCAGGTATTAGACCAGAACGGAAGTCTATCAACGTTACTGTCGAATTTCAAATGTTCTGCTAATTTTGGATGACGTTTTACTAAGTCGTCTATATGCGAGCAGAATGATCTGTTTCGATCTCTATCTTCGAAATCGGTGTCATCGAAAGGGAAGCCCGTCTTGTTCTTGGCACAATTTTCACACTACGATTTGTCCGACTTTGCCACCACCTCCTGACCACTCTCAAGGTCGAAAACCAGCGGGCTCCAAAGAAAAAAAAAACAGTAGCGTCTGCCGGCAAGGTCATGGCATCGGTTTTCTGGGATTCGCAGGGTATGATCTTTATTAACTACCTGGGAAAAGGAAGGACAATCACTGGAGAGTACTACGCAGGTTTGCTACAAAGTTTGAGTGAAGAAATCAAGAAAAAGCTACCGCATATTGCCAACCAAACCCTCTTTCATCAGGACAATGCGCTTGTTCACACGTCAACGGTTTCCATAGCTAAAATCCATGAACTCAATTTCGAATTGAAGGAGTTGATGCATAAAGGTGTTAACTAACATTTTTTAAAAAATTGATATTTTTAGTGGATGAAGGTTTCAATGTCATTTTACAACTTATGATCTTCATTCACTACAATTCTATGTATATTTATCGAGATACTGAAATGATAAAGGTGCTAATTACCACAGTAGAGATTTTTTGGCATGGACTAAGGTGTTAAAGTTACTTGATACCTTTATCCACTAAGGCATGTTATGTATTTTAGCTTTAGCATGGACTAAGGTGTTAAGTTACTTACATTTTGTGCGGAGAACCGACTTATAGGAATATATATTTTGCACAGAGTTCAACTTAGGTTTTGGTGAACCTAGAAGTGATACATGTTCCAGGTGTGATTCTGGGGATGGTGGTGAAGACCACGTAGCTTTTTATAAAGCTGCGTTTGAGGCTCAGAAGCAAGACAAGAGGGATGCCACCAATAATAGGAAGTTGTGTTATATGACTATGGACATGCAACAAACGATGCCCCTACCAAAATTAAGTACTTCAAAGGCTTTTCAACTTAGGCAGATTTGGTTTTACCATTTTGGTGTGCACACCGTTACAGATAAAGGCGACAAGCCTTTTATGTTTACTTGGACTGAGGATGTTGCAAGCAGAGGAAGCAACGAAGTAGCAAGTTGTATCTATTATTCTACCCAAATTGCCAGGGATATGCTAAAAGATGTTGATCACTTAATAATTTGGTCAGATTCGTGTTCAGGGCAAAACAAAAATTTTAATATTATTGCCCTATACCCTATACCAATATTTAATATTTACTAAAACACACATTCCTACCTCGATTCAGACCGAGGCTTCGGGAGGATAAAAAAAATCAGGAAGCATCAACAAATTTACACACCTGAACAATATCGAAGTATCCTAAAAGATGCTCGTGTGAAACATGCTTTAATTTTCGACATGAAACATCATTTTCTTAACTTGGAAGAACTTCCAAATGTACTGCAATTGATCAATCGCAAAAAACATTCTGACAACGAAAAAAAAAATCAAATGGATAAGAGTGCAAGAATTTGGCAGTTACTTATATAAAACTTCTTAAGATGACCGAGCCCCCTTTAAAGAAGTAAAAAATTTAAAACGTCAAACTTTTATACCGAATAATCCACAACTGTCCACAATTAAAGAAAAAACTGGAACTCTCTCCCAGGCAATATTAAATCTCAAATGCCATATATCGAGAGGGAGCACAGATGGTTTTATGAACAATTTTTAGAAACCAACGACACAAACTCCCAAAGAACTAAGAAAAAACAAAAAAGTGATCAACTTTGTGTATATGCTTTTATTGTTATTTTATTCTTGTTTTGTCAAATTTCTATGTAAGGTACACCTATTATCCATGTATGAGCCCTGTCACTTTTTTTTGTGTGAATAAAGGAGCTAATTACATATTTCTCTATCTGGACCATATTTTATAGGTACCCCATATTTAATTATATGACATACATTTTTGTAATTTTAAAACCAACCGATTCAACCAAATGACTTGTACTGAAATCGCTTTGCAAAAAACGTCCAGGACAATTCACTAAAAGTGCCCTCCTGCAAAATTACAAATTTGTTACTTAACACCTTTATCCGCCAACCCCTTCAATCGTTGGATCATCCGCCCTACTCACTCGATTTAGCCCCGTCTGATTTCCATTTGTTCCGAACTTCAAAAGATGGTTCGGAGGACCAAGATTTTCTGACAACAATGATGTGGTTCATGCTGTGAACGGCTATTTTGCAGACCAGCAGACATCATTTTATAAAAACGATATAATGGCTTTGGAACATCGGTGGGTAAAATATGTCGAGCCCAATGTTGAAAAATAAATACAAGCTGGTCAAATTTATTTGCACTTTGTTTTTCATTTACCTTACTTTTCAAACGACCCACGTACATCTGTTGTAGTAATTCCTTAATATTGAAAATTTCAGAATTGATGTTACTAAATTTATTAAAACATTTACAATATAACAATTAAATTGAGTCATTGTAGTTTTTATTATTAAGCCATAATAAAATGTGTATTGGTGTTACTGTTATTTTAACAAATTTTCTTTGAAATTTTTATTTTCCTTTAGTTAAAAGGTTAGTACTTTAGCTTAGCGTTTCACATCATAGGGATCATTTCTAATATCGTTCTTTACGATCTGTGGTACATTTCAGATCAGTGTAACAAATTTCAAGTTAATCTGAAATACGTTTCCTTGAAGACATTTCTGTTGCCAATTTCTATTCGCAAACACTTTCGCTTGACGTGGTTTTAATGCAGTCGAATGTAAAACCCAATCCGACATGGGAATTCACAGAAGACGAATTTTAACAAGGTGAAATAGATATAAAGTTTATTTTCTTTTTATGAACTTACTCGAGGTATACGCATCGCTATCTGCACAAACTTGGTGTTTGAAAATCGTACAGAATTTGCATCGCTTTACTGAAATAACATTATTCTTAATTTCTGCGTTTAGGTGTAATTTATTTCTAATACACAAATAACAGTTTTTATAAATCGTAGTGATTATTAAGTTAAGTTTCCAGTTTTTATTATTTTTAAGATCGTCTGTTAAGAGGGGACAATCTAATAGTGTTTTGACTTTTCTGTGACAATAATATTAGTGCATCACTTTTTCGATATCATTTTTCATTAGTTTGCAGTTATGAAATTATTTAGAGTAAACCCAGGATAAATAACAGCCTCTATGAATTTATATTTTAAATGAAAAAACTATCGAGCGTTTCTATGTTTGTTTAAGAAGACTGTTATCACCGGATTTGAAATTTCTTTTCTCGTAACAAGAATCGACTGACCTCGCAAAGATCCCTAAAGACGACGCGCTAGCAATTCCTTTGTTATCTTTCAGCTACCCTTAACTTAGAATGTTCATCTTCGGTGCTTTAGAACTATAAAACAGTCACGCTCTAACCCACAAATGTAACAGTAACCACCCTCTATATGCTTTCTGTTTGATCCGAGACATTTCCTGAGAAGCAGGGAACCAAACGTGTGGTGCTGTGAAATAATAGAAGGGGGTTGTAGGCATCCTACAAGGATAAAACTGGGCCACTTTGTTTGATACCTAAGGGCATGAGGCTGGCTCAAAGACTTGCATATTATTTATTGCGTTTATACAGCAAACATTATATGGCTTCAATTTGAGAAATATTTTGCCGGTATTAAATTGTATGCTTTGTCCAGTATAACCTTCTAACTTCGAATTTTCTGAAAATGTTGCTTTTAATGAAGTTCTCTTCTTAATGTCAAATGTACCTATAATATAAATACAACTTTTTATTTGCTTTCAGTTTTAATTAAATGGTGTTGATACTGGCAATAAACCCACTTATTAATTGGTATTATTTAGATACCAATGTGTTGTAATTATTCTTTTACATGATTTATTAAACGTAAGAGGATTATCACGGGATTTTCTTATTAAGTCTTCCAAATATTCTAAATATACCTTTAGTTTGACACATACAAAAATTTGCTTATTTTAATAATAACAAAAGACTCATAATCAAAAACTTGAAATTTGCAATATTGTTATAAAAATATAACCAAATAGGTTTTCTAATGTAGGATGACAATCTTAAGCATTCCTTAGGATGTAAATAACTTTCTGGTTAGTTTGATCTTGCACATACACAATTTAGAACTAGCGCATAGGAACTGTGGGAAAAAGAGGGGGGAAATAGTTCCCCCAAGTTTTATAATCCAATAATCCTAATTAGTGCAATGATTATTTCGAAATATTAAAAATTTACTTTTTTGAAATTCAATTATTTGGGATTCACTCTTTTGGGGAAATACTTTTAATTTTGTTTGGCTCCAAAGTTATTTCATATTTAGAAATTCCAGTAGTACAAATCAGAAACGTAAGAAAAAATTGCACTATTAAAAGTACACGTAAATCATAAAATATTTCTGAACTATTAAAAGAAATATTCGACCGGTTTCCACTAATTTTGTGTTTATGTTTAAGTTTAAATTTAAAAAAACATGTGGGAAATTGATTATACAGGATCATTCGTACTTCTCACCCTCATTATTAAGACAGACAGTAGCCTAACTATTGCGAAAATGTTCAAGCCAACTCAACCTAATCAGTTTGATTCCGGGATTAATCTATGTATGTATAATTTAATCAATAAAGAGGCGAATCCTCGGTTAAAGATTTATGATATGTAATGTACGTTAGCTACATGTTAATAAAAATAATAGTAAAAATAGTTGGAAACACTATTCACCTGATGTCTTCAGACGAACCCAAGTTTCAAAAATATATAATTAAACTCAATAAGAATCTGTAAAAATTTTTTATAAATTATTACCTTACTCTACTACTGAATGCTGTTTCCACCTTAAAAAATGCTCCTCATTTAGAAAATTAAGCATTTAAACTTGGAAATTAATAAATTTATCGATAGTTAGAGTTATGTTTAACAGTAACTTACCTACCCTGAATGTGATATAAATTGATAAAAATCGAAGCAACGGGAAATGCGTTAACAAAACAACAAATTTTTGTGTTTCATATATTATTTCATTTTTAACTGCTAAAGTACGGACACCGACAGTAGCATTTCCCTCTCAAAAGTGCAACAGTTCTAATAGTTTTTATTTTGTAGTGGACTGAAAAAAATCTGGAACTAAGCAGAAGGCTTTAGATTCAGCTAATCTAGAACCAACAAAAAACGAAACAGATCGAATTTATCAATTTATTATTTTGAGCATTGAATGTCTAAATTTCAGTTTCTACTACCTTATTTTTGTAATTAATTATATTTGAAGAACTGATTTTAAAATTGTAGTTGTTGTGCACCATTTTGAATGGTTACCTTTAATTCAACTAATTTCATGTACCTATTACAAATAAGTACATCACATAATCGGGTCCTCTTCTACCTTTCGGTGCCGAAACACCGTTGATTTTCGTAAAATTGCCTCCACTGCTTTCTGTTCTTGGCCATCTCCTTTGCTTTTGCCCAGGTTATTCTTCTATTTCTTTTATAGCGTCTCAATTTCCTTATTCCAAGTACTTCTTTGGTCTTCCCCTAGTTCTTTTGTTGTCCGTACCCATTTCCCATATTTTCTTTGCGATTCTGTCGTCCATCATCCTTACCAGGTGGCCAAACCAGCACATTTGGGTTTTCTCTATCAATGTAAGTACACTTTCAATGTCCTTCTGATGTCTTCATTTTTGATTCCATCCATTCTAGTAACTCCCTCTATTCTATGTAAGATTCGCATCTCGCAAGTTTGTAATTTGGATTTTTGTCTAGCTGTTAACATCCACATATTAAGGCTGGTATGAACACGGATTTATACAGGGTGTTTCAAAATTGTACGGAACGAATATAAGAGCTTATTCTAGAGCAAAAATAAACTAATAAACATACGGTCGGAAGTCGTTTACTTCAAAGATATCCTTGATAAAAGAATTAAAGATATCAATTATTATTTAAAACACGATGTAATAGGATGTTCTCTAGTTCAAAATAAACTAAAAAGGTTCAGATAAACATTTGTCTTAAAGTGATTTATTTTTAATAAATGAACAGGTAAGAATACAATTTTTTTGCAGTAAAATATTCAAAGTAAATGGTTGAAACAATCTCCTCATCGGGACTATTCCTGGCAGTTGCTGCAGCAAATAAACGATATGCAATTGTTATGAAAATCACTAATAGCCACAGTCACTTGATTAACATCACTCTTTAATACATGTATCTTTACCTTTTATTTTCTCAGTAATAAATCAATTTGGACATATCTTTATCTCAACTGTTTTATTTGTTTTGGCCTAGAGAACACATCCCTATAATAGGGTCGTGCAATTTTGAAACACCCTGTATATTCTGATCTTTGTTTGCTTTGACACTTTGCTCTTACTTAGAAAGGCTCTCTTTATGGAATTATACATATATTGTAGCCACGCTTCTAATTCTGTTATTTATTTCGGGTTCTATACTTCTTCTGTTATTGATTATATAGATTCTAGATATTTAAAATTCTCAACTTGCTTTATATGGCTACTGCTAAGTTGTACGCTAAGTTCTCGATCGTCCTTTGAATTTTTCATCACTTCAGTCTTTCTAATATTAATTCTCATCCTAGTATTTGGTATCGCTTCACTCAATATTTCTATAGATACTCGTCGGCAATGATTTTTTATTTTCAGCTAGGATTAGCAAGTCGTCAGCGTACATGAATTTCGCCACCGTAACCATTTCTAACTTACGCACTCCTACTTTTATGCCCTTTATTTTTTCCTAAACATTTTCTTGATATGCTGTCCATGACTAAAATAAATAATAGCGCACTGATAACTCCTCCTTGCCTAACCCCTTTGTTGTTACGAATTCTCTTGAGCATTGGTTTTCTGTTCTTACTATGTTCCTTGTTGTGATATAGGTACATACTTTTTACTACCTCTCTAAGTTGTCCACTTACATTTCTTTCTTCAAGTTCCTTCCATATTATATTTCTCTCTACGCTATCAAAAGCTTTTTCCATGTCAATGAAACAAGTATACAGAAGTCCGTTGTGGTTTAGTTTCTTTTTGCTTAGTTGTCTCATTCAAAATATAAGATCTTGAATACTTCGCCCAGCTCTAAAACCGCATTGATTTTCGTTGATTGTACTTTCCACCTTCTTCCAAGTATTAGTTTTATTATACTTTTCCTTTTCCTTTTACCTTGCGTTCTTGTTACGTCTTATTTTCACTTCCTTGATAGAAAAAAATTAGTGCTGTCCAAAAATAATAACCATAATATTCATTTTAAATCATGTGTAAAAGGCCTCTCTCGATCTCTCACGTAGGCACCTTGGGTTCGATTCCCAAGACCTACGATATCCCCACCGGAATTTTAGAGGTCGTGCGCTTCTTGGTCCTTCGAAGGGCACGTTAAATCGGTGGTCCCGGTTATCATACTAAGACCTTTGATAACCTTTAACCTTGCAACACTAACACTGCAAGCGATCTTTTGCACCTCCTTCGACGGATAAGGTTAGCCTCCTATCCGGCATACGCGCAAAGAGGGCTCACAGAACTCACAGTTATGAATTAATAACAGGCCATTGGCCTAGGATTCGGCCATAAAAGGAAGAAGAAGAAGATTTTAAATGCGTATAATTAAGGTAATATTTTCAGTTTTAGGTAAAAGGAAACATAAAATATTAAAATCATCTTCTTAATAGCCACTGTATAATGCATTTGTTTCCTTTAAAATTTAATAACCTAAGCGGTGTTAAAACATCTTAGAAATCATGAAATTTCTTTACAAAGCCGGTAAGCTGATCAATCGTTTAGTCGCTATAATGAAACGGAACAAATTCCTCGCTCCCTGAAAAGTTTCAAGTGCGCTCTTGCTTTGAAATCGGAGTGATATTAAAATGTTACCTTACTTTAGTCTCATTTTTCTTGAGAAAAATATTGTAACTTAGTAGACTTTAAACATTCATGTAAAATTGTAAATAATGTAAAATGAAAATAAGAAATAATTATTAATTTAAGTTTCCTTAAATTTTTGCTTAAGAAAAAAATAATAACGAAAAAGATTTTTATTAAGTTCGCTCTTGTCCGTTGTGTACGACCATTTTACACAAATACATACGCATTTGAAAATGTATAGATAATGTCATGTAGTTATTTATTGTTTATGAAATAAATATATACAAACAATAAAAAGATTTCCCAAACTCTAATTTCATAAAAAAGAGAAAGTGAAAAATTAGAGAGTTGTAAGTATAGTTTGCGTAAAAATAAATAATTCAATAACCAGCTAGATTTACTAAACAGCTTTTACGCGAAAGAGTTTTTACGTTCAACTTTTTCAGATTTTGTTATCAGCCTTGGCACCGGTATAATTACGTAATATTTTACCGCTTAGATCACGGTGCAGTCGAAATCTATTAGTAAAACCTAACGTTTTTGTTTCAGTCTTCTCCATAATTTAAGCGGTGTTCAGGTAATTTCGAAGAGACCCTAAATTCATTATAGATTTTCCGGGTTGGGATTATGGATTTTCCTTCCTTTGACATGGGGATTAGAAAGGCTTGTGTGAGTATAGAAGTACTGAGCGCCGTGCGGTTCCGTGCAGTGCGAGGGCCGGTGGTATTTGCAAACTCTGCGAGGGTGGGTGGATGAAGGGGTGGCTGAGGAGGGTGAGTTGAGGGTTTGCTTCAGAAGAACGGACGCGAGTTTGCCCGCGTGTTGCGACGTCTTGGGTCCCCAACCCACACTAAGACGGGTTTAAACCGCTCAATTTCTATTTGTGAAAACTATATTCCCTCCGTTCATATTTGCTTTGTCTCTGAATAATAAAATGTACCACGAACGCTGCTTCAAATTTTCTTGTAACGACAGCTTGCAATTCGAAAAGTAATGCAGTTTTTATGGAACTTTTCGTGTATTTAGGTGTTGCGTGTGGTTGATAGTTATTTGTATCGAATGATAATGACTTTAGTCAAAGTTAACAAGGAGACTTAACTGCGTATGTTACCTCGTAAATCCGGCTCGTGGTTACCTATTCCTGCCACCCTTCAGGGTAGATATAGATGGGGTAGGGGGTGGCGACCCTCGCGCGTGAGGAACGACCAGGCAGAACCGATCGAAGGCAGAAGGGTGTGGCCGAATGCCCACGCATACTGGCCACTATGCCCGGTACCTCCACCATTTCTGATACTTTTGCTTTTTCTTACATTTGGCCTGTTTCAACAAAGATAGGGCGGCTTTTTTAAAAGAGCCCTAAAACAATTCCAACGTTATCGGCATCGGGGATTTTTTAAATTTCTTTCCACGAACTTTGATGTACGATGTAGATACTCGGCAAGTTTGAAACTTGAGATATAATTAATATTTGAAGCAGACGCGTCGTTCTTGTGAGCTATTGATGCATGCTTTGCCTGTCATGCACAAGCAGGTTCCATGGATGTTATATGTAGTTAGTTAGAAACCTCTTGTTTTGTATAACTTATACTGAGTTACAGGGCAAATTGTTCAGCTGTAGTTTAATATTGTTGATAAAGTTAGGATGCATATTGTTAGTGGGTTATACACTTCATCTTTTATTACCTTTTTGAGAGTTACGACTTGCGTCTTGCCATTGTATCCTTAGTCGTTAATATTATTAATTACTTTAAGGTATTTGGTGTATTGTGTTTGTTACTCAACTCTCGAAAGGGGGATTACTGGGGTTATAACGGACTAATTAATTTATAAAATTTATTTCTTGCCAGCAATAAATGTAAACCATAGTTCAGGAATTGCAAATAGTACCTAATCGAAATTATAAAATAAGTAAAGCATTGTTAAAGTAAGAAATTGACCCAATAAAACCAACTCACAGTAGCTTATTAAAAAGCTAGCAATATTTTAAATGTTGTAGAAAAATGGAATTAAATTAATTCAATACCTAAGTACCTAGTTATACCTAATTTGATTTATAGAATAATATTTTTTTTATCAAATAGTAGATACATATGCTGTCGAATGCAAGTTTCATTGTTCTACAATTTTTATTATTTCCTTGTTATCCAAGTTCTTCTTCTGTATGCGAAAAAAGAAAACAATTAAACTGAGATGCATTTATTAAAATATCGTTCAGAGTCGCAAAAGTATAAAATTAAATATCCTTAGTCTTTATTCTATGTATATTTCAAAGATTTTTTGTGATAGGTTATTTTATTACAAAAATTTTAATGTTTATTTTAGCTGTAGGGAAATAATTTCCTCGTAGAAAAAGAATATTAAGAAAGTTAAAATTAGAATTGTCTTATAATGCGCATGTGTTCAAGATTAAGAGCAAACTAGAGCCATAAACCTTTTACAGGATAATTCTCGCAAGGACTATGAAACCTCGTGATATATAAGCTATTAGGTTTAAGATGCGGGTAGATCGTAAATAGCGCGAAATAAGGTTGTTCGACTCGAGTTGAGGAGATGCAATGAACTCTGGCGTGCTTTTTATTGCGAATTTCGTTAACAGAGTGTATTGTGCATTATAGGTCTTTTTACGTTGTATAATGTTGACGTCAAACTTTATTAAATAATTTTGTAATTACTACCCAGTGCTACAAATGATTGTAAAGAAAATAGATACAAATCCTATGTAAATATAGTAGATTAAATTTTTGTTCGCGCTGTCCAACTGTAGATCCAATGATGCCAGTGTTACATTTGAAACCAGCATGTACGAGTAATAAATAAACCTTTAACAGAAACAAATGCCCCATGACAGAAATTGAAGTTGCACATAGTTTTCACAAAATTTATTACTAAACTGTAAGCGTTCTATTATCGTTTATTAACGTTTGAATTTTCTTATGGATATCTAAATTTGCCGATACAGTTAGTTGTTGCCGCGTATTATCTTATTAATTTCTTTTCCTGAAGTAGCAATATTCCGCAGATTCAAATTGCAGCCTTTGAATTGTATTCTATGTGATCTGGAGAAGGACGAGGGGAATTTATTACTACGTACTAAGTCATGCGCCAAATAAATCATATTCTTACCCTGTACGTCTAGAATAAATTAACATTTTGCTCTAGAAGTGGTAATTTTTAACAAATATAGAACACATTAATTATGAGAAATTGGAACATACTGAAATAAATTTGACACAGATATGCACATGATCTTACCTGATAAACAATTTCATTTGTACATTTGTTATTATTTCATTTAACTACTATGGTTTTAACTATGATCTAGCTATCAACAAGGTCTTCACTGCTTCTTATTCCCTTCAGCGTGTGGTGCTTTAATTTCTGGTGTAAGTCATTATTACTGAATTATATTGGAAAATCTTTCAATATTAATTGAGTTTTATGGTATTTATCTACTACATTAATAGACCATACACGGGGTACTTAGACAAAAGAACAAAAGAACTATTTTCATAAGATATGTAAACTAAAGCGAAATGCCAATTTTTTTTAAACTTACTGAGTACATTCCAGATGTTTTTACATGTATGCTTTTGTTTCTTGGAGAGAAGATGTGTGTTTTAACCTGAAACGTAAAAATTTGTTTTGGTTATCCTATATTTCGAGGCCACCGCGAATTAATAAAACATTTAAGTGGAAAATAAAGGTTTCCTTATAACTAAAAGCAAACCTGTTGAAAAACTAATTTTGAGAATGGTAGATTTGTAAATGCGCAGAGCTTTATACAAAGTTGACATTTTCATTTTGTAATCCAGCTCGTGATTTACAACCTGTCAAAACTTTTATTATTGATGTATTGTTGTAATACCTGCTGGAGTATATTTCTATAAGAAAAGTCAATATCATTGTTGATCTTTTAAAATTCGTTTCCCAACTAACTCCTGAATACACAACAAACAAAAACAGTGCTTATAAAGCTGTCAATTCTTTATCCTTTCGTCGTTTCTAAAAAATGAAGTTTCACGCAGCGTAAAGTCGAATTGACGGTGCGAAATATGAAGTTTATGTATGGGAGTGCATTCCTTAGTGCAGTTGACGGCGAACACCAGGCGTCTGACATTACAGCAAAGACAGTTAGACTGTGACATGTACTACACGTATTAGAAGTGATAAATCACATTCCTTGCAGCAGTCAGTATAATATCTGTCAAGTATGATAAGAAGCATTCATGTATGTGATAATTAGTCTTGGCTGTAAGGAGCAGAACAGCAAAGTTATGCTTTTGTTGCAGGAATTGGTCATTGAGTACAGGGTCTTAATTTGTTTGATCTACTGTTCGTGTTAACTGGGTACACAATATATTATAGGAGCATTGTTTTAACTCACAATATATTAGTAGTAGGAAGCCGTATATGACTACCAGCAGTTCTAAATATATGGAGGTGGGGTAGTACTATAAAATACTAAGATTTCATTTTATTAAATAGTTCGTTAATATTTACTTTGTTTTCGTATTATACATTTCTTTGTAGTTTTCCAATTATTTAATTCAAAAATATCTGAAATTTATTTCTGTACACCTTAAGCATTTACTATAGGACTTATTCTTTTGCTTCGTCTTCGAAAGAGAATAAAATGTTTTCGGCATAAAACATATTTCAGACCTCGGCCGAGATTGAATTTGAAGTAAGTATTTGGTTTGCAAGTCAATCTTGTTATCTACTACACTCCCAAGGCCGATAGCTATTCGTTACTTTTGATAACAAAAAAAGATATAATACATTGATAAACTAACACGTTAATGCTGTTCTTTTATATTGTTGACATTCTAATGATCAGTACATTTGTCACAGTTAAAGAGTACTCGAAGACAGAAAATTAGCCGATGGTAGCATTTAATATTACAAAAAACGTAGTTGATTCATTTTGTTTATTTGTTCACAAAAGTTATTACACTTTTGGATATAGCCGAATGTCTTCCACGAATTCTTTATTGTCTTTCAGGTCGTTTAACTATTTAGCATGCTTAGCTTACTTTTAAGGAAGGCAGGAAGGTAGTTTCAGCAAGGTAGTACTTGATTCCTTTGAATCTTCATGTTGAAATTACAAACGTAACTTAAGTAAGGCAAGAGTTATTAAGCCGAATATGATCAACATTGGCATAAGAGTGCTAAAGGACTCAGTTTTAGAACTTTTGTGTCATTTTTACTACTTCTTAAGGAATTAGCATTTAAAAAAGGTATTTTTATTTATAAATGATTACAATATTACAATAGGAAGTTAATAAAAAACAATAAATTGTGGCAAAGTTTTACTGAATTATAAATTTAATTCAATAAAAATCTACTTTCCTTGGGCTTATATTACTTAAAACAAAATATGTATGCTTTTATAAACCACAAGATAAAGCTAATATGAACTTAAATATACAGAATTATAAATGCCGACAATTTAGACTAGAACCTATTAAGTTTTTGGAAGTTGCTTTGTTGATATGGCTAGGATGCTATAATGCTATAAAGTTCTAATGCTGAACTTATGAAAAAAGAATTTTGAAATTTTGTGTAAGTATCGGCATTATGTTATTATGCACTCAGGCATGCAGTGCACTTTGGTGCATTCGGTCAAACAAACCCCAAAACGTATTTCATCGGGTTGAGGTCAGGTATAAGAGCAGGCTATTGCATACCTGTATTATTCTGTTCTTTTCCGTTGCAGCGTGTGTCCAGACTGCCATAAATCCATTTCCGTGTCCAGCGGTTTCTTATGTCACGACGATATCATTATAGCAAACTAGCTAAGTCTCGATTCATTAGAAAAGAAAAGGGCGAACCACTGGTTTATATCCCAATTAATGCGTGCTCGCTCTAATAGCAAAATTTGTCTGGCGATCGGCATCATGGATACCAAACGAAATTCTTAGACTTATTGTTTACAGTTTTAAACAAATTTTTATTTTTATGTTGAGACAATTGCAAGCTGTTAAAGTGCTCTATACTTTATTTTTATTTACGGTATATCATTTCATGATCGCCGAAGTGGTTGAGTGTTAAGGCATTCGACTACAACGCGAACGCTGTCGGGGTCAAACCTGAGTCGGATGCTCGGCAGGTTGCCTATCCAGTTACTGAAAATAATTGGGAACCTAAACACAATCGTAGTCGAGTAGGGAATGCGTGGTGCTTACCACACTACCCCGTACGTATAGCGTGCGAAACATCCGAGATATGAAAGCGACTTAGGAGGCCTTAACCCTCAATTTTGCAGGCCATTCTTGCTCGCGGGGCGTTAGTGCCGATACCATATCTTTTATTATCATTTCATGTTTTATTAATAATCTGTTTGTTTATTTTAAAGTTCCTCTTGTTTCGGCAGATTGTGTGACTAATGACTATAGCAGTTGGTGTTATTAAAAAAAGATTAGACAAAATCTTTCGCTTTCAGACACCCCACGATCAGGTTACTTTTTGATAATTTGTAGATTTTGAATTTACTACAATTAGGTATGAGCTGACGCGTGTTTCTTTGGTGATTATTTGTATCAATAAAAGCATTAAAAATTTAAATAAACTTTACTCGTTGCAAATCTATAATTATTAGTATACGATGAAAAAATCTTTTAATTGATAAAAATCCAAGGACAAAGGCAGTCCTAAAACTAATAGCTGTAGCATTTTGATGCAAATTATACCTTTCCATTGATAATTTGTAGAATGTATCATTGTACAAATAAGGTGTAGAAGAATACTGCGTGTACAGTGTACAGTGGATTAGCTGTCTTACTTTGTAGGTTTACCGTATAATATTCATTTCTGGCTGTAGGTACAACTACCAACAAATTTTGAAACATTCGAATCTATTTTTAATAGCTAAATAAGGTGAAATTATATACAGTCAGTGCCTTACAGTAATTAAAAAACTATGGTTTTATATATTTTTAAAGATTTATATTAATATGGCAGATATTAGGATGTTGTACAAGTACAACGAAAGTTCTTTATTATTATTTCCAAAAACAACAAGAACGCGGTATGTGGATGCTGAAAACAATGGTTTTAATAGTATTTGGGTATTTGTGTACCATTCTAGTCCCAGTGTGAGGTTGCCTCAACCGACCGAACGCCGCCGCCTCTTGCGGTGACATTGTTCAAGTTACGGGGTGATTTGTGTCGGGCCGCCCCTGCCCTGTCCTGTCTAACTCCACATTTACTTCATGTCTAACTCAACTGACGTGGAATTCCATTTGAAGTGGATTATTTTGCTGTTAACGTCGACATACTAAATGTTAGAAATTCCCTTATTTTGCAGGCAAGCTTTTAGAAAATTGCCTAAACCTCTATACTGTTATTTTTCGTCCTTAGTTTTATAGAAAATATATATGAAATTATTAGAAATGCTATAAGATTTATATTAATAGGTATACCACTAAATTGTTTTAATTTTAATTTAATCAATGTCTTGGCCTTGTTTTAAATAACCGTTAAACCTTTTTATATAAGAAATGAATAGAGTAATATTTATGTAGATATAAATATAAGTTTTTGACGTTACATTATTATTTTCAATTAGAGATTACAACTGTCTTGTACCGTTTATACGTGGGCTATTATGAATAATAGCTTATAACGTTTACCTTCGCTCCTAGGGCGCACATCTTTTTATAGAAACTGTTAGTTTTAAAAACTCAGTCTATTGTCTAAACTAATAAAATAATACTTACTAGTATATTATTCCACGAGCATGTTATGATGGTAATTACTTCACGAGGGCAAAGTTTGCGACATGAGCGAAAACGAGTACCGTAGTTCGCCCTAATGAGTAAATAGCCGTCACACACAAATATAATACTAATAGGTATTTTTTTTCTATGACTATTTACTTATCGGTAAAAGTTAAAAATGTAACAAATAGCGAATTTATGACAGCTTTGAACAATTTTTACGAATAAGAACGATTACGATTAATGACGTGCCCATACAAGGCTACTAGATAAGAATGCAAGTCATAATTCAATTATTTAACAGGGAACGCCTAACATTCTATTACTCAATAGTCATAGAAAAAGAATGTTCAACGAAAAACTTATTGAACTTAAAAAATAAGGAAGTTTTGCTGTACTAAATAAGTAAATTACTAGTAAGTATGTATTGTTGTTTAAATGATTCATTGCTTATATTAGTTTTGAACCCGAAACAAAAAAAAAACAGGTGCTTATTAAAATTTTTCAAAAATAACAACATAGTTAACAGGGTTTATTACAGCAGAAATTCTGCCTTTTCTGTTATTTATCTGTTTATAAGGAAGGACAAAAAAACTGTTTGAATTATTGAAAAGATTTCGACTCACTTTAAAAATTAATTCGTCTTGTATTAAATTTGAAGTGTGCAGCAGCTATAATCTTTCAACATACAATATTCTAAAGCGTTTAATTCACTAATAAACAGTATGTTTTCAGTTTTCAAAATTAATATTCAGCTAAATTTATTTTTATTTTTGTTTGTTATATTTTAAAATAAACGTTACGAAAAAACAAAATTATCAGCATGTAACAGAACGACACAATTAAAAAAATGTACCTATATAATATTTATTCCAAACGGGATTAATCAATCTCATCGCTTAGAGTTCTAAAATAAAACAAATTTTAAATAAATTAATAAAATTATTACTGGAATACTATCTTTTCTGTTTTTGAAAAGAGCATATTCTTTTTATTATGATGACACAGAAGAAAATTGTCGAGATTATTGAACGAGAACGTTAATTTTTGATGAACAAAGCTCGTTTTGTTCTAATGAAATTCTGTTTATTAAAATGTAAAGACAGAATACATGACAAGTCAAATTACAAAATAACAATATTACTAGTTGCTATGAAAACAACCAATCCTAACATGTGTCGTACAAAGCAAATATATAAAATAGCCTGCTTGTTCTAGCAATGAAAGGAGCGTAATGCATTATTTCCAACACCCCTTCTCGCTGCTTTCATGCACATCTTCTTGGTGTTCGGTTTGAATTCCAAGTTTCGCTTTGTTATTGTTCGGAAGTTGCGGACTGTCTTCCGCATTCATTGCAGGAAATCCAGTTTCCATTGGTGTTGATGCTGGACGACAATCAACCATGCCATATTCTTTCAGCATCTGAATAACTTTCTGTCTTTGATGGATAAGGAAAGAACCATCACTTTCACGTTCCACATTGATACCCAAATAATGAGCAACTCCACCTAAATCTTTTGTGTTGAAGTAATAATCCAACTGAACACCAACACTTTCAGTAAGTTGCTCAGTGGTCGCTGCCACTAGTAGATCGTCGACATAGATCAGCACGTATGTTGCGTTCCCGTCATTCTCAATACGTGTAAACAAACACGGATCTGCTTTGCTGTACTTGAAGCCCAAAGTACGTAATACTTCAGTTGCCTTCTTATTCCATGCTCCAGCAGATTGTTTAAGTCCGTACAGACTACGTCGTAGACGTAGGACTTTGTTTTCTTGTCCGGGGATGACGAACCCATCAGGTTGTTCTAAATATAATTCTTCGTCAAGTTCACCATTCAAGTAGGCACATTTGACATCTAAATGGCGAACATGTAAGTTTCGGAGTGCTGCAACGGTCAACAGCGTCCGAACAGTCTCGTGGCGTACGACAGGCGCAAACGTCTCGTCGTAGTCAATGTTATTACGCTGGGAGAAACCACGGGCCACCAGTCTGGCCTTATAAGTGTGGATATGCCCTTGACCATCCAACTTTGCTTTAAAAACCCACTTCGCTGTTATGGTCTTGAAACCGGGCGGCAAATCTACAACATCCCAAACATGGTACTCACGGAGAGATTTCATCTCTTCTTCAGCGGCAGCCACCCACAACTTTCGCTCTCGTTGTGACAATTTCATGACATCACTCCAAGTAACAGGTTCTTTGTTTCCCTTAGTCTCGGCCATGAAAATATCATCATATCGCTCAGGAGCTTTCCCGGCAGTAGAACGTGTCGACCAGCGAGATCTCGTAGAGGAGACGGCATGTGGCTCGCATGGTTTGTCTCTTACACGCTCTGACTGAGGTGGTGGCGTCTGCTGACCCAGATCATTTTCCTCGTAAAAATTATCAGGCTCATTCGTCAGATCTTGTTGTTCTGACTCAATTATGTTATTATCATGCTCTGGTGGGATTAGTACATTCTTAACCTCTGCATCTGGTGTGGACTCGTAAAAGCAATCACAGTCAATGACATCCCCTTCTGGGATCTTCTGATTGTGTTGGACAGGAAAAATGCCTGGTTCACTTTCTACGATTCTCACAGATCGGCTAACGGTTACTTTGTTAGTTTTAGGATCAAGAATCCTGTAGCCCTTGGTAGTAGTGCTGTATCCCACCAGGATACCAATCACGGCGCAGTCATCCCATTTCTTTCGTAGTTCGTGTGGAACTAGTCGATAAACCTTGCTACCGAAAATTCGCAGATGACTCGTATCTGGTTTTCTACCGTACCATTTCTCGTATGGCGTCGTGTCCACCGAACGACTCGGCAGACGATTAATGAGGTACGCGGCCGTCGAGATCGCTTCTCCCCAGAATTGCAACGCCAAACCAGCATCAAGAAGCATGCACCGTCCCATCTCTACAAGAGTACGGTTCTTTCGTTCAGCAACTCCATTTTGCTGCGGCGTATAGGGCACGGTCGTCTGATGCTCGATTCCTTGCGATTTAAAATAGTTTAGAAGTTCCCTGTTGACAAACTCTTTGCCATTATCTGAACGAAAGGTTGCTGGCGTTCGGTTGAACTTCGTCTTGACAGCATTAATAAACTCCTTCACCATACTGGGTACCTCGTCCTTTCCATGAATGAGTGCTACAACAGTAAAGCGAGAATAATCATCCGTGAAAGTCAGTACGTATCGGTTGCCAGATGGAGTCGTGTGTTGCATCGGGCCACAAAGATCACAATGGATAAGCATGCCCGGCATCGAAGCTCTCGTTTTGCTGTTCTTCGGAAACGGTGTAGCAGTAAGCTTTCCTCGTGCACAAGAGTCGCAATCTCTATTGCATTCTGATCCCAGCTTCACTGTTATGCCAGTAACCAGTTTTTCTGACACGAGTCTTTTGATAGCTGCAAGGTCGCGGTGTCCAAATCGTCGGTGCCACTGATAAAGAGTGGCGGCACCTACAACAAATGCAGTTTCTCCTACCTTGTCTTCCGATGAATTCACTGGTGCACCACCACGCAACCAGTATAGGTCATCATCGTGCTCGCTGAACGCTTCAGCGACCAGCTGACCATCAGCGGTGGTGATCATGCACCGATCACCTTCGAAAATCACACGCATGCCAGCACGTGTCATACGGCGAACAGATAGTAGATTCGTACTGAGGTTCGGCATGTACAGTACATCTAGCAGTTTGACTGATGACGTTTCCCCTTCTGAAAGTTTACAAGATAACTTTACCTCACCAATACCAGTTGACATTAACTTCGATGATTTATCAGCTAAAGAGATGTTAGTCTTGTACTCCGATAGGTTCTGGAAACGTTTCTTGTCATCTAGCATATGTGATGACGCTCCAGAGTCAATGCACCATTTTTCGCCGCTGTTGTTAGTAACCATCACTGACTGTTGCTCTTTTACTTGAATAGCTGTGCCATGGAAAGCAAATTGCGACTTCACTTTTTCTCCACCATTGCGACTATCTCTACCCTGTCCTGCCTGATGTGCAGTAACATTGCGGCTGTTATTTGTAGGCTGACACTGTGGCGTTTCAGGGCAGTTACGTCTCAGATGACCTGGACGATTACAGTTGTAGCAGGTACGATCCTCAGCCGGCTGGCTGCCAGGACCTCCTACTCGGCCACGGCCTCGGCCGCGCCCACGTCCGCTTCGTCCTTGACGACCGGAAGTTGATTGAAACGCTGTTTCACTGTCTAACTTGGTGCTCTGCTGTCCAGTTTCCATGCGACGTCGGTACTGGTCTTCGAGTTTGCCTATTACATAGTCCAGAGTCAAATCGGCTTCATCTCGTCCCTCTAGAGCTGTGACAAGTCCAGAGTATGAATCCGGAAGACTGGCAAACAAATATGTCACAATCTCTTCATCATCGACTTTGGCATTGGCTAATCGAAGCTGGTTAACTAGTGCCAGCACTCGAGTAATGTGTTCTGACATTGTGCCAGACTTGTATCTGACTTGGCTTAACTTCGTGCGTAGGTAAACGCGACTGCCATAAGTTGACCTTTGGTATAAGTGCTTGAGATGTTCCCAAACATCGTGCGCTGACTCACGACCGGCAAAATGTGTCAACTGAGTATCAGTGACATGTAGAGTCAGTGCAGCCCGTGCACGCTCATTTGATCTCTTCCATACATCATTTAAGTCGGATCCAGATTCCGGTTTTGGATTTGAAGTCACATTCCACAAGTCCTTTTCAATGAGCAACGCTTGCATCTTTTCTTTCCAAACTGCATAGTTCTTACCAGAAAGAAGTGGAACTAATCGTGTGGAATTACCTTCAGAATCAGCCATCTCAAGGAAATATTTGTCAACCTTAGATTATGCGTGTCTGGCGCCCATAACCTGATGAACAAAGCTCGTTTTGTTCTAATGAAATTCTGTTTATTAAAATGTAAAGACAGAATACATGACAAGTCAAATTACAAAATAACAATATTACTAGTTGCTATGAAAACAACCAATCCTAACATGTGTCGTACAAAGCAAATATATAAAATAGCCTGCTTGTTCTAGCAATGAAAGGAGCGTAATGCATTATTTCCAACAATTTTTCTAATTTCAGAAATCAGAAAAACTACACAAATATGAGACATTTCAGCGTGAAAAAATATATTAAACCCTCGGATAATTAATTTTGCTATCTCAATGGCGTCAAGATTAGCATTGTCGCATTGTAATAAATCAAAGGTTCGGGGTTCGAATCCGATCCAGATCGACAAGAGCTTTAATGCAAAAAAAATTGAAACTACGGCGTTTGAACTACGAGATAAAAGAGATTTGTGCCAATGTGATATTTCGCACAATAAAGATTCTTACCGGTGGTAGAAGCCTTCTGATTCGTGAGTATTCTAATTGGGTAATGTTACTGGTCACAACCCTAGGCTCTCCTTAAGATACTTAATACCCCTCAAGTTGACTCAATAAATAAACAAACAAACAATAACAGACAATGTGGGATGTGATGGTAATTCAGAAAAAATGATTGCCAAACTGCAGACTAAATATATTGAATGTTTAAAGGCTTCTTGGTGAAATTATAGATATCACGGTAATCTATTGAGTAATAATATGCTTAGATACTGAATATTAACACAAAATAATTGAAAATTCAAATATACAAGAAGGAGATAAAAGGAAATACAAGTTCACTAGTTTTATTATTTTTACTTTCGATAATTAGGCTTACAATTTATTTGTAACAATGGTTCACGATTGTCTGTTCTGACCGGACTCCTAAATATAAGCATAAAATTTGGGTTTCAGTTCGGATAATATTTGAATGGTGAAGGAATAAGTTTCTTTTCGCAATAAATTTTGTATAACAATCCCTTAAACTGACTAGGTAACAAATAAAAATAGTCCCAAACTCAAGTATATGCAAATACTAAAATAATAATCCGTAGTTCATACCAACCGGTATGATTTATATGTGTTGTCCAGTTCCGGCTGGAAGGTTTTGAGGGCACAACCAAATTCGTTTCTAATTCTCTCGAATGATGGATGGCGTGTTTATATGGCGAGTGGCGAACGATAAAGGTCAGGGGAGGTGTGCTGGTCAGCGTAATGCCCGCTAGGGCGCGACCCTGGGTCAATTGGCCGGCACGAACCCTAAGGGTACAACTGGACAAACCGGTCGACCTTACGTGTGCAAGACATATGTTTGATTAAGTTAGAATATTCAAATCATTGCGTTTCTTAAGTGTATTAAATTGAGTGTGATTTTTGAACCGCACTTATTAACTTTGTTATTGAATTGTCTATAACTTATGTTGTAGAATTTGAATTATAGTGGTATAATGTTCAACAAACCTCATTTCCGGATGTAAATGCAGGAAATATATTGTAATTATAAGTTTTATTTTGCCATTTCAAAAATAAACGAACATTTAATAAATCCGTTTTGAAGGTACCTATATTAGTTTCTTCTGTTAAAAAGTTGTCGTCGATATTTATAATATCGACATCTTATATAACTAAATTCATTTAAAACACTACGTTCTTAATCTATTTTCTCTTTTTACCGCAATGCAGTGTGGAGGTTCATTTTATACTTGTTGGTGTGCAGGTTAGGTGATGGGTCCATTTTTGGCCTTGCATCACATTCCAACCAGCTTTCATCCACAACACATTCCTACACCTTAAACACAAGCCTTAACTAACGA
Organism: Melanotus villosus; assembly: GCA_963082815.1. NCBI lineage: Eukaryota > Metazoa > Arthropoda > Insecta > Coleoptera > Elateridae > Melanotus > Melanotus villosus. The sequence goes on along the minus strand of OY720421.1, from coordinate 48,728,348 downwards.
ATTCGACCCAAATCGGCTCTATAATACTATTAGGGCCACTGCTGGAATCGAACCCGTGTCAGCTGGCTAGCTAGCAGGCCCTTACCTGACTGAGCTACCCAGGCTACTATAATATAATTAAATATTACCTGTTATTCATAATTTTTCATTTAGAAAATATTGCAGTTTCAATAATTTCAGAAAAATTAAAAAACACAACTTAAATTTTCAGTTGAACTGAGTTAATAACAAAATCACAGATCCATAATTTTTGTTAAAAAAAATGCGAGCGAATTCTGTCTCCAAAACACTCTGGTATTTAAAACATTAAATCTAAAAAGGATTAAATACCTACCACATTGATGTGAATGTGAATACATTAGAAATTTAATGATGTTTTGCTTAACACTTTAATATGTTTGTTTCTGTGATTTGTATATTGTGTCTATATCTATAGTCATAATGTCATAATATTTAATTTAGATACTGTAAACTAAAAAAATAAATTTTTGAGCAGTTTTTTAAAACCGTACCAAAGTAGAACCGTAAAATTTCCTAAATCGACAGCTTCATCTTGACGACAAGCAATCTGAAATCATGATTTCCTTTACAAACAATACTTTAGACAAATTTAACAGCATACGATAACTTTGGAAATAGGTATGTATTATAAAACTCTTAAAATGATACTATATTTGCGTGTAAGCAAGAAAATCAGTTTACATCAGTGTTAGATACATGAATAAAAACTTCAAATATTTGGATGATCTTGATATCACAAACACCAATTTTAAATTTTCACCTAAACTTAATAATGTCGATGACATTTCCCAACTTTCCTAAAAAATTTTGCACAAATGTTTCGGGAGTAATAAATACTTATTAAATTTGTATTGGGTGACAAATAGAAAAATAATATTATAAAAGTCAGTGTCGCAGAATTCGATAAATTAAATAACAGAATTAACAGAAGTCTTATTCGGGTTGAATCTTAAAAACGTTCGGCACTTATTTAAATTATTTTAACCGATATTAATATACTAATATTAAGCAATTTTTTTCCTATAAAATGGCTTAATAATAAGGTAACGCTAAATGGTTAGTAGTATGGACCGAAGCAACTCGCCGGCCTTTATTTTATATTAAATGTTATTGAAAATTAAAATTATTTCATAAAGCATAATAAATTACCAATAAAAGGGGCAGGTTGGTAAATACGATGGCCGAGTATAAACTCGCCCCAACTCTCAGTTCTTCGCTGTAAGAATATACTTTTGTATAGTACAATAGTTTGATGTTTTGTATTATCCGTTGATTTTCGATGTGTTAAGGGTGAGAATTAACATTTTTAGGAAAATTTTGTCAAAAAATTCACTTAAATAACACTAAGTACTTGTAAAAATAAAATGTTAAAAATCAATGGCTATTGTAAGAAAGGGTTGATTTTTGTAAAATAAGCCTCCAAAGCTTTAATACGTTTATTTTACAAATACAATTTATTTTGATGGTAAATACTGCATTTTTTAATTTTAAAATTAGATTGTTGTTGGATTTTTACATCGGTCCCAGTGAAATTGTTGAGTAGCGGGCTCATTGAGTCAGTTGAACAGTTCCACGTGGCCCGCACGTTTCATGTGGGCCCCAAGATCCGATACATTATCACTTTATTATGTGGAAATGTTGGGCTAAACAAATTTTCCTAGGGTGGCCCACGGAAGAGCTGGATTCCAAAAAATATAGCTTGTATCAAACAATAATTTTCGCACTATATCGAAACTTATTGTAATACAGAGAGCTATACAGGGTGTCCCATAACTTATGGGCCATAGAGCAACTGGAGATAATAGACATCAAAATAGGTATTTTGAGCCAAATTTGCCTAAGTAAAATGTTACAGGTTAAAGAGATACGGGGTGTTAAAAGTGAAAGTTAATTTTCGAAAAATGATGATAATTTTGAAACGGTTGAAGATATCGAATTCAAAATTGGTATAACTAGGTTTTCGAGAATAAGAAATTCGAATATGGTATTAGTTTTAAGATACTTCCTAGAGGGCGCTTGCTACGTGCTTCGTGTTGAATTAATTCATCCATATTTTTTACCCGTACACTTAGTAGCATTTATACTTTAAATTATGAAAGAGCCAACATTTTTACATAAAAAAGGGACTCTTGGTCGATCTCAGTTGCTCTATGGCCCATAAGTTATGGGACACCCTGTATAGATACAAATACTTCAGAGGTAAAATGATCAATCAGAAGCTCAGATGCTAGAACCGCATATAAGGTAAATATTTTTCTTTGATGACAGTTTCTATATTTTACTATTTTTTAAGTCATAGATAATAATTATTGGTTGCGTTACGCCTGCCATTTCATTAATTCGAAAAGTATTGTTATGCTTAATAATATTAAATAAACTTCTGTAAAACATACGAAGTCTCTTACTATCTGATATTCATACTTTGAAACTTTAAAATTGTACCTATACATATGTCGACGCCTAGCAATAATATAGTTTTAGTCCCAGCATATCATAAAGAAAACTTCTGAATGGCAATGTAAATATTATGCAATTGTTTTTTGAGGAATTAAATGTAATAAAATTCTACTTCTTCTTCTTCATCCTTTCCCTTTTGCCTTTACAGCGTCGGGTAATAAAATTAAGATAAAATATACAGGGTGTCTCAGACATGACTCCCCAGGCCTATAACTTTGTTATTTTTAAAAATAACTATAATAAACTATATATATTCGTAAATGGGAGCAAATTCTCTATAAGATGGAGAAAGAAAATGTTAGAAAATCTGTACTCATATTATGGCAGCGATATTCAACTTTTGTTTTTCAAATTGCACACTATGCTTTTTTTCAGTCATTCTGATAGTACAAATTACAACAATCAGTTGTTTCCATTGCAAACATAGACTTCAACTTTAAATCGTATTTTTTTCGAGAAGTTTCTTATGTAAGACCAATATTGGTTTACATGGTTATAAAGAGAATAAAAAGTACTATCAGAATGACCGAAAAAAAGCATAGTGAGCAATTTAAAAAAAAAAAGTTGAATATCGCTGCCATAATATGAGTACAGATTTTCTAACATTTTCTTATAGAGAATTTGCTCCCATTTACGAATATATATAGTTTATTATAGTTATTTTTAAAAATAACAAAGTTATAGGCCTGGGGAGTCATGTCTGAGATACCCTGTACCTATAAGAATAAATTACAAATTTTAGATTTCTTATTCTTTCAAGCCGGAATTTAAAATTCAACTAAAATTCTGGAGAAAGCTTACAATAATCTAAAAATACTTTTTCAGAACAGTCAGAAGATTGAAACTATTTTATGTGAAAATATGGTGTTATAGCAGTTTAATTACTGTGATAAGGGTTTTGTAGCCGTTTTAAAAAGTGTTTTCTAAAATTAGCTTGATTTGTAATTCAAAATTATGAAATATTTATGCATGTTGATAGCAAAATAACATTGTTACGTGTATAACCTGAGATTCAGAATTCTTAAACCTTTTTCCTGACTTTTGACATTTTATTAATATTATTTTTAATTTTAGGTATTCTACGTAACAATACACTAATTATTGTACGTGAAGTTAAAAGAAAAAGCTTCGTAACGTTAGTCATACCTGAAAGAATATTAGAGTTTTAAATGTATGATAAAGTGCTTTAGGTTTTTCTTGCAATTCAGGTAAATCAAGCAATCAACGAAGTATTCTTAGAGTTAATGCCGGTTTTCCTGAATACATCGATTAATTTGCATATTTATTGCTCGGCAGTTTCTCGTATCAACGAATGTGACGATTATATCGTTGAAAATATCCTATCTTTTTCTGAAATCGTCGTATATCAACGTAAGAATACGAAACTGCACATTTCTTCGTTCGTGTAAGTGTTCCGCATACAAATGTAGATATTTGCACTGTCATGATTTAAAATTATGGTTTAGAGATTTTGCTGTAGGTACATTCAATTACATAATGTGAATTTTATTAAAATGAAAGTCTCTAAAGTGTTTGCTGTTAACTCAATTTGTTTTGTTACCCTTCTCCTCGTCTTCTTACTGCTTATTTTTCTAATTATAGACGTTCAACAGGTTGCAGTTTATTCTTGCGGATAATTTTTAATTTTCACGTTCAGTTTAAATTCAGATTTATTTCTACACCGCTTCTAAGCGTATTTACAAATTCTTATTGCATAAGATTACTATTTTGTGGGTTGTATTGGACGGTAAACAGTTTGTATATATTGGATACGAATGTTTACGCAAGAATATTTCTGTCGCTGATAAAAGTTAAGTATAATTATAAATTGACTTTAAAATAAGTTTTACGTATGAATTTACACCTTTTTAAAATAAAATAGTTGATTCGAAGCCTAATTTTAATTATCTTTATAACTGCCAATTTTCGAATAGGGAACAAAACCGTCCCCACTGTTATTACTCATTTATGAACGGGGAAAATGCACTAAACATAACAAAATCTGCATGTCAATGCGTTTAAGTAATGAACGAATTAACCTAGTAACAGCGTCGCTTGTCTTTGCTCTGTCACATATTAAATGATAGTGTAATAAACGAGCAAATAACGGTGTTATGTGCATGTCTTACGGCCTTATTAACATATATATTAACTTCCAACATAAACTTCATAATGTAAAATTAGTTATTATCTTTATAAACAGAAAATTCGTGCTTGAATGACACCTGATAATATTACACATTCTGTACAAAGTTTGTGGTAAAATATTTAATATTTCGTATAGGCAATAAGACACAAAATGATCATATACTTATTTGTTTAAAAGTTGTTTTCTTAAATCAAACCAAAATTACGATTTGTTTTTATTATTATTTTTTGTAATAAGTTCCATTAGATCAGCATTTATTGTTAATTCTGCAATATTTCTTAAAAGTTATCGTTTACGTAGGACGTAATATTATTTATTGCAATGTACAAGTTAAACGAATAAATATTTATTTATAATTTATTTTTTTCTTTGAAACGCAACAGATAAATAGATAAAACTTTTGCCATAAAATGTCAGTGCATTTCCAAGAATTTAGATATAATATAATAAAAATTTCAGAGATCTTGTTTGTTGGTAAGCTAATTCTGAAACTAATAGAATATCTTATGTTGACTGCTACTAAATTAGGTATAAACTAAGTTCGATTTTAATCCGTTGTATTTTCTATTTAATCTCTAAAACGTAACTTTAAATTAATTAAAAAGCGGTTGGAAATAATTCGTTTACTCATTAACACTAAAGTTACACTTTCACTACACGATTTTAAAACATATTTCTATTATTATAACTTCAATTAAAATTGAGTTATCTAAGAATAAGTTTACCTATTTTAATATTAAAATAAGAGGATGTAGGGCTTTATACCTACATATCAGTATTAATACCTTATTTTTTTCATATTTACTTGTATATTATATGGCAAATAATAGTTTCATAGTATATAAAACTTTAGTAGAAGATCACATGCGGATGCATTAAGTCATTATAAAAGACAACGCATTTCTCCTTTATTAAGGTATATAAGATGACTAGGTACAATAATTAGAATCGTTTATGTGTTGTGTATACTTATTTTTAGATTGTAGAAAAATTTACGCTGGTATTGCTAGAATGCTTTAAAGAAAAAAATAATATACCTATAACAATAAGTGAGATAAGAGAACACCGATTTATTAATGGGTAAACAATTTCATGGTTCAGCATAAGGAAACTTTAAATAATTTAAGCTATTAGAATAAGATTATTCGGTTCTTGTACTGATAAAATGTACTACGGTACGTTTATTGAAAACATACTTTGATGCCCCCTTTCAGTAGTAAGATAGGGATTACTTTGAGACCAATGGGTAGAATATTATGGTTGTTAGATATTCTATTGACAAATTTCACTTGGTTCGTAGACAAAGATTATGTGAGACAAAATAAGTATTTCATTCATCTAGCTAGAGTCTAGACCTGATTACAAAAGAATGAAGTGATTAAATCCAATATAAAAATGAAAACTGTAAGTATATAATAAAAGCGACGTATCGTTTAAAATTGCAATAGTTTCATTGAAAGAAGGTATAGCTAAACTTAAATTGAAATGGTAAGTCGAGAATTATTTTAACTGAATACAACTAAAATCACAACAAATTAATGGCTGATTTTTCGATTTTCTTCTAAGTAATTTCTGAAACTAAATTGTCCAGAATGGAAAAAACGAATCTTTTCTTCCAAAAGGTGAACCAATATGGATCTCTTAATATAAATAATCTTTATGAACCATTGTCATTGACACTGGTAAAATGCGGCACCAAATTGTTTAGGACCAGTTTTAGGTAAGAATACTGTAACCCACCCATTGAAATAATAACGATCGGTAAACGCATGGGTATAATTTAACTTCGCCTGAAAACTTTCGCAAATTGTGATAAATGCTTACTGAAAACGGTTTGTAGTATCTCACATAGTCCTTAAAACACTTGCGGGTTTGTTCGGATTCAGATTAATCTTAAGTTGTCAAGTTTCGAGATCTGTCTGTTTTAACCAAACTGTCATTTTCGGATGCCCCTTCTTTTGATCGTAAGGGAAGCCCTTTGGATAATTAGCGTGTGGGGTGAAGATCCCCGGTTTCTATAATTACTGAAATTGCTTCTGTTGTCATCGTCCCCATCTCGAACTTTTAAGGTTTCGAATAATAAGGCATCAGCCCGAAATTTGCTGAAAATATCTTCTGAACAAGTAAACAGTATTGTATCGGTGGGTTATCCGAGTTATAGGGTGGAAGTATCGAGTGGTGTCCGGACGTGGATGCAGAAGGGGTGCGGGACGCGACTCGCGTGATCAATAAGTGTCCGCGGCTAGTGGCTAGCGGTTGCTAGGGCGAGGGCGGGTTGCTAGGCACTGTGGTCGCTAACAACCCTCGAGGGTAGCTCAGCCGACATCGTGATGGCGTCAGAGGCGGCCATGTTTACCCACCTGCTCCTGTATGTGTCGGAGGAGTATGTTTGTTTTCAATTTGAGCCTTACATTATGTATGCTTGCATGCACGAGGAGGAGTTTACACAGGTATACGGGATGCACGCGATAAAAGAATGTCCCGATCAGCAAGAACCACTTTGTCCCGGTAACGGAGAAGGAGAAGAAACTACCCGCTTACTCGGTCGTAAGAATATAATAGGGATATTCGGGAAAAAAGATCCGACCCAACTCGCTGATTTAATTACCGCGTAATTGAGGCACTTATGAGCTCCCTTCGGTCGTTTAAACTTTTAAAGTTCAGTTTTGCTGTATTTCTGTTTAGCACGCGATCCAAAAAGTTAATTCGACGAAGAATTTGCCAATTATTCTAATTTTCCTTCGGTGGTAATAATTACTAAGAGTTTTTGGTAATAAAATAAACTTCATTTGGGAAAACTGTCTTGTATTTAATAACAAATTTGAATCACAAATTTTTTGAAATTCCTGTAACGATTATTACACGGATCAAACAGGACTGAATCGACTTCATTCTTTTTGGTAAAGTTATGTATATGTTAAAGAATTGAATCAATGGACATTTAGTATCTGCCTAAATTGGTGTAGTAATTATTTTCTATAAACACCTATTTAGGTACAACAAGAATATTTTTACTGTTTTAGTATACGTATTTATCTATTTATACCTATTATGTCTAATATTTAACAATCTCTTCTCTTGAAAAAAGAAACTTATTTAGGTATACGCTGCGACTCCAATGGTTTTACATTTATTTTTAACCCGATAATGTAGATAACGAAAGTGAATGTACCTACCTATATAACAAGATGTCATTATATGCCATAGCCATAATTTCCATTATAATTATCGGTAGTATGTAAAATATCTTTTTTCTTCAAACGTCAGAAAAACACGACTTTGTGTCCTTGGATACACACAGTTAAACATTCACTTTTACTCCTAGGAGTAAAAGTGACATAAACATTCACTTTTACTCCTAGGAGTAAAAGTGACACTTAATGAGCCAATGGCAACTCGTAATTTTTATTTTTTATAACAAAGCAACGACAGCTGGTATGACGTTCATTTGTGACTTTTTTTAAATTTTCTTGCTGAATTGCTTTTAATTTATGCGTTTGAAGAAAAAATAACATGTGTTATTCGGAGTAAAAGTGATTTTGTGTACCTCGCATGAATGTCCGACTCGCTAGCGCTCGTCGTTCAAACGTCATGCTCGGCACACAAAATGACACTTTTACTCCTAATAACACAATATACTATTTCTATAACTATTAAATACGTTTATTATAAGCGTTTCCTGTTGTCTCCATAATTCTCACCGTTTAATACTGATGTGTAACTCACAGGCTGTGATCATAAACCTGCAGATTTCATTACTCACGGCTTTCTGCCAATTGTGAAGGCAAATTTTTTATTTTCATTCGTAAAAATTCTTAACATCTATGAGAAATTCCCGATTTTATACGTTCTTAACTTGTACCAAAAAATAAATAATCATAGAAAAAGTATTATGTGTATACTGATAAAAGAAGAAAGTAAAACGTTTTCTTGCTTCAATATTATTTATTATTTTATTATATTGTGGAAATTAAAATTAAGTTATTAATTTAAAGATACAATGTAGGTAGTTTAATCTACTAATTATTCATACCTTTATGTAAATTACTGTTATTGAACTCTATGCTAGAACTGTTTACATATCTAATATGCAATAATGATGTAATACCTACGTAAATATATGTACCTATACATATTATATAGTTGTTATATTCCTATAATTCATTTGAATGAAAGAAATATAATTTTATCTTATTAACAGGGATTTGTCTAATGTGTAGGCTAATACTTTTTTAAATTGAATATCAATTATCTTTTTAATATACATATTGTTTGCTATAATTGCAGATTACTTGATGGTTATATACCTACCCCTGTGCGTTGTTGGTTTAGTGTTATAGCTTTTTAGAAGTTTTTCTTTATTACCTATATAAAAGTTCTTTTGTAAGTTAAATATTAATTGCGAATAAAGCATTAAACCGAGAAAAATAATAAAAACAGCTTTTCTAAAGAAATTATGCAAAGGTATCTTATGTTTTGTTAAGACTTAAATTATATCTAATTTAGTGCTTCAAAATAATAAAAACTAAAATATTTAACTTCAAACTACGTATTATAATACTTAACAAAAAAGCTGACTGCAAACATTTATTTAAGATGACACAGGATATATTTAATAGCACCCTTAGCTAATTTTCATTGTCAGCGCTAAATATTTAAAAGTAATTTATGTTAATGTAAACCGAGAACAACCGTGTTTCAACCTCACTCTTCTCGAGCATAAAATCCGTATTAAAAGTTTGAAGATACTGTAAAAATTATGAAAATAAAAATCACTTCGGAGAGTTAGCAAACAAAGTAAAAGCAAACCACTTGTACAGATAAAGCTTTTAAAACCCTTAACACGAAAAGCGCATAAAAATCATGTTCCTCTTTAATATTTTATTTGATCATCGTCTCCGGCATGCGGAGATAAGGAAAAGAAGCGTGGACTCCGTATTTCTTAGGAAAGAATTTCACATTTTATATTCGCATCTTGCTCTACGGTTCGCCGAGTTAATTTTGAGATAAAGATGATGCCAGGAAAGAGGTAGACGTTCTATTATTAAAACTTACAGGATTTCGCCATGGGATGCTAAAATTCTGGGCACGTTCGTCCAGGATTGCCCGCCACTGTGCCGCTTTAAAATTCATTACAAATTATATCAGCTGTAAAAATGAGCTTTTTGCGCCAACTACACTCCTGTGAAGTTCGTAAACTTCAAAAAGCTCCACAAATCATAAAGCGAAAGTTGTCTGGGGGTTTTCTACGTTCTTAATGAGGGTAATTAATTGCATTTAAGTTTTATGTTGCAGGAAGTGCGTGGTAAAATTATATTGTTAGTATATATTTTCTACTTATATCAAATCGTTAATTTTATTTATTAGAAATGACAAAACCTTAGTAAAGTTATGAGAGTTGGCTGTTCGAATAGGACATCAATGGACCACAGGAGTAGGATGCTGTGACCCTTTGCTTGGGGGTATAATCCGCCATTTTCTGAATAATGCGGTCGATTGACCAATGAGGCCTCATGTTGACCCTCGTTATAGTAAAAATCAGTTATTTAGGAAGAGCGATTGATGTAATTGAAGTATGTTGGACGGTAAAAGAAATAATAGTAACGCAATGGTTCGACCTTTTAGATTAATGAATGATTGATTACTAAAAATTAATACGGTCATAGGCTCTATATCTTATATTATTGTCTAGTGAATATTTTACAGCTGATGCAAACAATAAAACTACCGTATACAATAGTAGTACAGTAGTAGTAATTTTGAAAGTGGGTTAGAACAACTGTGGTTGATCATAACTGTAGATAAAAAGAAAATTGGTCTAGGAATCATATACAAACCGCCGCAAATTAACAATGAATGTTTAAATGAAATACATAACGTTCTTGAATTTATATATTTAGAAGTTGACTCAATAATATTAATGGGTGATATAAACATCGACATGTTGAATTCGCAACTATTGGGATGTATCCAGTTTCAATCCATTATATCAAATTATAACTTGAAACAAATTGTTACATTTCCTACCAGAATCTCTTTTAATAGTGAATCCCTTATTGACGTTATATGTGTCAGTGACAGTGTTAAAGTGAATTACTGTGATTCAAGTGATTTAATGAGCATCACAGATCATATGTTGGTTACCTGCGGATTAGCAATAGAACAAGAAAAGTTACAACACACTACATATTATAGCAGAAACATTAACAACATAAACTTTGAAAGGTTTCATCTCGACGCAGTAAACGTAAACTGGAATTTAATTAGCACTGTACGAGACATAAATACAAAGGTAGATTATCTAACAATGTTCATTAATAATCTTTTTGATAAACATGCTCCTTTAAAGTTAGTAAATACTAAACAGTTTAAAAGGCCCATGAAACCTTACGTAACCGATACGATAAAAATAATGATAAAACTAAAACGAAAAGCACATAAAAAATACCTAAAAATTAGGTCTCCAGCAAGTAGACAATACTATACTGAGTTAAAAAACTATGTAACCCAAGCAATACGAAACGAAAAAATTGCATATATACAACATCAATTAAGACTTAATAGTAATAATCCAAAAAACATGTGGAAAAAGTTAAAACAATGGGGTATAGGTAGTAATGATAGAGTTAGTAGTATCAATAACATTCAGCAAAATTATACTCTAGATGACATAAATCAACATTTCATTGACATTGTTGGAAATAATTCAGTTGATCCTACTGTAGTTAGATATTATAAAGATACTATGCTAAATCAGAATTCTATATTTTCATTTTGTGAAATAGAGAATAAGGATATCTATAAATATTTAGGTGAGATAAAATCGGAAGCAGTTGGTATAGACTTAATTAGTATAAAAATGTTAAGAAGTGTAATACAATACTGCATTGATCAAATTACAGATATTATAAATATTAGTTTAAAGACCGGCAGTTTCCCAACGCAATGGAAAAAAGCTGTAGTCATATGCTGTCCAAAAGTTTCCGATCCTTTAAAATTAACAGATGTTAGGCCTTTAAGTATTTTACCTGTATTGTCTAAAATAATTGAGAAAGCTGTAGCTAAACAATTTATACTCTATTTGGAAAACAATAAAATATTACCTCCATATCAGTCAGGGTTTCGTGAAAAACATAGTACACAAACGGCACTATTAAAAGTTACAAGCGATATAAGTATGGCTATAGATGCCTCTAAAGTAACTTGTCTTGTTTTGTTAGATCAAAGTAAAGCGTTCGATGTGGTAAACCATGACATGTTGCTTGCTAAATTGAAACATATAGGTTTAACAGAAAATTCATTATTGTGGTTCGAAAATTATATTAAATGTAGAATGCAGTGTGTTAAGCTAAACGGAAAAATGTCCGAAATGAAATTTACAAAAAGTGGTGTACCACAGGGGAGTATATTAGGCCCTGTATTGTTTTCTGTATTCACCTTTGACCTTTATAAATCTCTGAAACATTGTAAATATCATATGTATGCAGATGATGTACAATTATACTTATCGATGGAAGTATCTGAAATTAAAGAGGGCATTAATAAAATTAATAGTGATCTAGAACAACTCTTCAGATGGTGTACTGTAAATGGTTTGAATTTAAATCCTAATAAATCTGTTGTTTTATGTATAGCTAATGAGAGACTTAGGCAAAAGGTAAACATACAGCAATTCAATGTATGTATTAATAATACACAAATAGTCTGGTCTACTACCACAAGAAATTTGGGTGTCATATTTGATAGTAATTTATCCTTCGGAAATCATGTTGATAAAATTACTCAGGTGTCTTTTATGAAGCTGAAAATGCTTTATAGATTTAAACATATGCTTAATGAAGATACTAAGTTAAAATTGGTTCAAAGTTTAATCTACCCAAATATAGACTATTGTTGTTGTGTATATTACAATTTCCTTGCACAGTATAATAAAAACAAACTTCAACGAATTCAGAATGCTAGTATGAGGTTTATATACAGAATACCATTCAGAGAACATGTAACACCATATATAAGAAGAGCGAGTGAATTAAACATCTCTAACAGAGTTAATTACTTGTACTGTATTTTTCTTAAAAAGCTTATTACTAATAAATGTCCTGAGTATTTAAGTAATCTGTTACTCAAAAGAGCAGACATTCATAGTGTAAATGTTCGTAATGCTAATAATTATTGTATTCCTAAACACAATACTACTAAATACCAAGGTTGTTTTGCTCACATGGCACCAAGTCTGTTGAATTCGACTTCAGATTACCTAAACAACTCACTAACGTCGTTTAAGGAGATAATTAAAAAGTTATTATTAAATAAAGAATAGGTCATGACTATAATATGTATAATAATAAAGTAGTATTTAAGTTAGTAATATTTATTGTAAGCATAAGATATTTAGTTTTATTTCTGTATTTAGTCTGAAGTAATCGTGTAAAAACTACACATTATTATTAGAATCGATTATTCTTTATGTATGTATTTAGTCTTAAGTAATAGTCTAAAAACTACACAATATTATTAGAATCGATTATTATTTATGGAGGAGTGGAAGAACGGCTTATGCCGAACTCCTACCTTTTGTATATGTAAGTGTTTTTTTTTTTTCATTGCTTTTCATATACAATAAAGTGTTATTATTATTATTATTATTATTATTATATCATATGTTGTAGATTTAGTCATTCTCTGCTACTCGTAGTTGGCGTTTATTTAGACGTAGAATGAATTAAACTCAGACAAAAACGTTTTCAAAACGAGTGGGTGACTTTCTGCTCGTTTTATAGTTTATACTACAATGTGATTTTTTAAAAACTCATTTGCAGCAGGTCGTATTCTGACTTAATACAGACAGTTCTAAGGTTATTAAGACAGAATACGGCCTGCTGCAATTGAGTTTTTAAAAAATCACATTGTAGATACTAATACATGTTGGTAAATAGTAGTTGATCAACTTGTACTGCTGTAAAGTTGAGACATAACTTCAGGAAACATATTTCCTGAAAGGTTATTTGCTAATACTGATATAATTTGCTGAAAACAAAATCAGTACTCCATTAGATCAGAAAATAGGATTCGTTTTAGAGCTTTAAATTTAAGTACAATACTCAAACAAGGTTTTCATTGGTTTGTTCTTCAAAACGAAATTAGTATCTATTAATTCCTTTAATAGAAAATACTTCCAAGGTACATTACCGTAACTTCAGGAAATTGTGTAGAAGAAACTTTAGTTACATTGAAGCTTTACTGACTGCAGTTTATAGCGGCTTCTATTTGGATTTATATCACTAATGACACTAATAATCACATTTAGCTCTATCTTGGCGACTTTGCCGTCGTTTGAAAAAATATGTTAACATTTGTGATACATTCTTAAAGTTATTTCTTTTAATTTAATGACTTTTAATTAAAAGTTGAATAACATTACGCTACTGCAATGAACTAATACGCATACCTAAGCATAACAATTTATATTTTATTTAAAGAAACTTTTATCGTTGAAGTTAAAAGGAAATTGTGCTTAATTATATTACAAAAAAGATCTAATAAACTTTGAATCTATTTTAATTTAAATGGTATACAGGAAACAAATTTGTAATACGATAAATAAAAACTCAGTCTATTTTTTTACATTGTCGATGTTGGTTCAATAATAAATACGAAATCATGTAGAACTCAAAATATATTAAGTTATCTAATTATTTTTAGTAGGTAAATATATTTTTACATACCGTATACAAACAATACGATTGCAGCAACCTTCCACTTAAAACGAGAGAACATTCATAATCGCGTTCAGCTTCCAACTAACTCTTCTCTACCTTTGACGTTCTGCTAACTAACCTAACATATGCAAACGTATTGTGTTCGATTATAATATATTCCATTCTATTCAAATGCACCCGGGAACTCTTCCTATGCTCTTTTCCTTCTAGTAAATGCCGGTAAATCATAAATATAGAAGGGTTAACGTTGGTTGTCTCTTTCTACCTGCACTAGAATCACGAAGGAAGGGTTGAGGATAGGGTTTTCATTTGGGATTCCGGAAGAGACGAGTTTTAAATTAGTGTACACTGTTATATTAAAAGATTAAGTTCCAATTATTGTCATACGGAGTTTACTTAATCCTTAAAATAGAAATCTGAAATACCAATTTTGGGGTGACTTTTTATATTTAATTTATAAGATGTAAAGCCCTGTTGCAACTTGTATCTAACTTAAAAGGTTTAAAATATTATGACGGTAACTTTATTATATTAACAGTGTAGAGTGCACGGCTTTTTTTTTTACCGAAGATATAAAGATGAATATGGGCTATTGTGGCAGTTGTTGAACGTAACCTAAATATTTGATTGAAAAGCGAGCAAACGTGGGTTTGATTTATGCGAAACCCCGACCTAATTTTTGTTGCTTTTACAGGTAAGGACGGCATTTTATCAGACCAACATAACGGAACAGTCCTTTAATTACCTGATATTCAGGAATTTCCGCTTCTTTACTGATGGATATCTTGGAATGTTATACAATATACTTAATGCTATGCTTTCTAAAGCTTCCGCTTCGAAAAATAAATTTAATTTAGCATTATAAAAACTCTTTTGAAACACTTATGGCGATAAAATATTAGATAAGCAGTATTGCGGGTGTATTAAATATCAATGATTTTTTTCCTCTTATTATTAAATTTACATATACCTATAGATATGTATGCTTCTGTTCCTATCCTAGTAATAACTTTAGGAGAATTTTGTCAAATAGAATATAGTTATTAATTTATGTAGGTTACTGCAAGTAAAGCATCTTCGTAATAAATAATAGAATTAATTTATTTTTCTTGATTTCTATATATGTATTTACAAAATAAAATAAAATAGGAACCATATTTAAATAAAGTAAAATAAGGTAATAATTAAATTTTCTATTCTGTAGAGATTAAAAGTTAGAATTATTATTAAAGAATCATTGAAAATATTTACAGCACTAAATTTCAATCACTTTTCGTTATGCAATTAAACAACATTTTTCGTAATTTTTTAATCAGAAAATATACAGCGCTATAAAGAAATTCTACTTCAATTGTCAGTAAAACTGCGGGGATTTTAATTACTAGGGTATGTATTGTCTAACGCGATAAAACATGGATTGGTAGATTAGGTGGAGGGTTATAAGGATTCAGGTAGGTGAAATAAGGGTTTTATTGCTCAATATTTGAAAAAATGCAGAATAATGCTAAAAATATAGGATACTGCTTGAAACGTGCACCTTTATTTTGTATTCTGTAGATTAAATGCCTTAAACAACTGCAGTGGTTATAAAAATTGTCATAATTTCTTAAGTGTTTTAGAATTACGATTGTGTCATTTAAAAGGTGTTTTGATAAGATAAGTAATATGGAATACCAGTAATAATATTTGAAGGAATATTATTTTCACTTTTGGCTACGAAATTGGATTATTTTAATGTACTTATTGTAACTCCACTCTGAGGGATTAATAATAAACTTTTGTAATTTTTATCAAACGGCTATTAAAGGCGAGATTTTTGGGACATTATAATATATTATATTTTTATGCAATATTTATTAAATAAATAATAACGTTAAACTGTCAGTAATTTTTGAGCTTTATTTGAAAATGTAAACTTTTATTGCTCGACAATTACTTCGAAAATTTAGTTTTGGACTTTTAATTATTGATCATTCTTGTGTTTCTTCAAGTAGCTAGTTGTGACAATAGTGTTATTCCCTGCAGCATGAAAACTGATGTAATTTTCTTTATAAGAAGCTGCCAAATCACGCAGAAACTTATTTAGCTGCTGGTTTTAGCAGCGGGAATTATTATATATGAATGTTCCTGCACCTTCAACATTCGCACTGCTTCACAGAATCCCAATTTAGATAACATTATATTCAAATTACGCTTCAGAGCTTCGTCAATGACACCGCACGACACATTTTGAGTGCCACTCTATGGCAACTTGACATATCTCGATAAGATGAGAGCATTTTTGGTGGAGGAGCCCATGCGAATGTTAATCCTTTGTTCATTATTGTCTGCGGAACTGTTACCATTATTCAGCAGGCTACCTGTGCTTAAAGGTGTGACAAACCATTATTTATTCAAATGAAATTTAGGCTTAACCCTTTTTCTGAATGTGTCCTAGCTCAAATTTCATTATTTGAAAATTGTACAGTTGCATGTGCCCTGCCGTTACTAGTTCTTGAATTTGGTATACATCCGGTTCATTTAAACCTATTTCAAAAATTTTCTAAATTAACATTTGCTATTATTATTATTATTATTAGTAATAAGGTACCTGACCCAAATAAGGCCCGCTTTATTTTTGAACATATATTTCAATATTAGGATGTATGATTAAGTAGCCCCTAGTGAAGTTAATATAAACTTAATTCTCGATATAAATATTAGGGCATTTTGAAAACTTGTATAAAAAAATATTAACTACAATATTATGATTTTCTGAAAACAAAGCATGTGGACTTTATGTAGTGTCGTGCACTAAATAAGGCCCATATACAGGGTGTTAAAAAACAAATGTATGATATTTGTAGGACATACAGTATAGATCAAAATAAGCCTAAAAGTCTCAATACACAGGTGTTAATCGTTTCAGAGATATGGTTGATTTTAATTTCTATATTTTATTTTTTAAAATGTTAGTTTTTAGTAACAAAACACTTAAATTAATTGTGAAAAGTTGTAGTTGTAGCTAAAGTAAATGTTCGAAATGCCCCCCATCATTTTCAATACATGCATGACACCTCCGAATAAATGAACCGCGAACTCTTTCAAGAATTCCCGGTATTTGTATAGTTTGGCAACCTTGCTCGATTCGCTGACGTAATTCGTTTAGATGATCAACAGGTGTGGCATAGACTAAGCTCTTAAAGTAACCCCACAGAAAGTAGTCTAAGGGATTCAATTCAGGTGATCTCGGAGGCCATCCAACTAGACCCCCCCTACCAATCCATCGGGCATTAAAAGTACTATTCAAATGCTCCCTCACAACAACTGCGAAATGTGGTGGTACTCCGTCGTGCATGTACCAATGTTGTGCTCTCTGGTTTAGAAGTACATCGTCCAGGAGCCCGGACAAGATGTTTACTAAAAAATTATGGTATGTTGCCCCTGTTAGCCGATTTGGTAAGAAAACCGGTCCAATCAAATCTGTCGCCTAAGATACCCATCCAAACTGAAACAGATCTGATATCTAGCTTCAACAACAGCATTTGGATTTTCGTCAGACCAAACGTGATTGTTATGTAAATTAAATATTCCCTGTCTTGTGAATCCAGCTTCATCAGTAAAGAGAATATTCGCGGAGAAATTTGGGCGTTCTGCATTTTCACGCAAAAACCATTGACTGAACAGCAACCTTGCAGCGTAATCAGGTTGTTGGAGGGATTGCACTTGCTGAATATAGTAGGGGTACAACAATTGCTCGTGAAGAGTTTTCCAAACAAGAGGCGCACTAATACCCACTTGAGCCGAAATTCTTGTAACGCTAGTTAGTGGGTTTTGTTCCACACTTAACAAAATTTGTTCTTGTAGCTCTGGCGTAGAAACTGATCTGGAGCGTCCAGTATCGTATGCACGTTTTCTAAATGAACCTTCCTCTTGCAGTCGCTGATGAAGTCTTGTAAACATGTTGTGAGACGGGAGTTCCTGATTTGGAAAAGTTTCAGCATACAAACGACGTGTTTCAAAGGAATTTCCATTATCACGACCGTACATAAAATGCATGTCTGCCATATGTGAATTCGTGTAAATAACCATTATTAATGAAATCTTCAGTCAGCAAATGTCAAGTATAATAAGTTAAGTTAAATTGTCAAAACAAGAACCTGATAAGCCTACTATCATTTTGCTCTTACCTATTGGCACAGAATAAACTCTTAATAGAAGCGAAGTGCAGAGTGTGGGGCGGTCAAAATAAGGGGAGCGGGGTTGAACTCGAACACGCCCACTAGCAAGTAAAATTTATTATTTTGCTGTATATTTAAGTGCAGCGCCAAAGAGTTAGGGTGTTATTTATTCAAAATATTGTTTCAATAAAACATAAAGACATAAAGACGCGGAAATGAGGGGCAAAAAAGGTGGTAATTGGTGTTCAACGCCAAAATGCAAAAATAATTAGTATATAATAAATTAGTATCAATTTTTATGTCAGCTTCTGTAAGTTTATTTGTTTTAGAAATTTCCATTAGTACTCAAACATCACCTGGAGCTGTGCCTGAAGTCAGCAGCACTTGCACCCCCAGAAATCAGAAATTAACGATTAAAATTGAAAACCATACGCTAAGTTACTTGCTGAACCGGCGTAGCTCCGCCTTGTGCTGGCAACATTAACATCAAAGTGCCGCGCGGTCTTATCGCTTCTGTTAAGAGTTTATTCTGTGCTATTGGTAAACGTTGCAGTGATTAAATTTATTTAACCGAGACTAATATTGTAATCAGCCATATCTCTGAAACGATTAATTTTAAGACACCTGTTTATTAAGACTTTTAGGCTTATTTTGGTACCTATGTACTGTATGTCCTACAAATATCATACATTTGTTTTTTAACACCCTGTATAAGAACGTTAAAACATGCAAACAAGTATCTAATCTAAGATAAAACAAATAAACATAATTAGAAATACTTATAAATAAAAATACTGGTAAAAAATAACAATAATAATTATAGTAAAATCTTATTTACAATAGCAACAAATAAAATCGTCTTCGTCTTTTTCTGTTAATCCTAAACGGTCTTCATGGGCCCAGGCTATTCACTTAGAACACTACCTGTTTATTTGATCGGAAGTATCACAAAGATAGCAATATCAGTACCGCATTGTTGTTGGATTTTCATAGGATGCGATATGAAAGTTTTCGGTTTGGTGTGATCCTGAACAATTGTTTGTTTGTGTGACCGCCCAGAAGGGCTTTCTTCACTAGCAAACAAAATTTTTGTTACCTGTTGTGCTCGATAATTTAAGAACTTTTTAGGCGTAACTTCTGGTTTTGTTGTTTTTGTCTATGGCGTCGGTAACAATTCAAGGAATTTATAATCTTCATTTGCCATTGTTCGTAGAATCTTTTCTACGAAGTAGGGGACATAGTCGCATGTCATCTTCACTACTAAATCCTTCTGAACTATCATTTTGTTTATCTCTTATTTTTGGTAGATTGGATTCCGGTTTGCCCAGGAACTGTTTGAGGATTTGGTCACTTGGATACAATACTAGAGGCAAATGTTTCCTCAGCGATAGCATCAGTATCAAAACGATATATGCACGAAACCCACTTTGAATATTAGCAGGAGATGTGCACAAACTCAAAAATTTTGTAAAAATTTTATTAAATCTAGCTTTAGTAATCTTACGATCAAGATGGATATCCCAAAATGTTAGAACCTCTTGATCCCAATGCTGTTCAAAAAGCTCGAAGGCTTGTAATCATTTCCTTTGGGAGATAATTTTCATCTACTTAGAAAAAAACTGAAATTACTAACAAAGTCCGTGCTAAAAATAAGGTCCACACGGGCCTTTTTAAGTTCACTTTGGTAGGTCTCAAAATATTCAAGCCAAAATTAACACATGCCTCATGAAGGGCAACATCCCAGGGTACTTCGATATAAATGGAGTTGAATAACTCTTAAAGACTGAAGCAAAAATGTACTCACATTTTATGAGTTTTTTTTATACCACGAGCACGCTGAAACTACTGTTGGCATCTTTTTGCAACTGATCAAAGCAGAAAAGCAGCCATCTATTAAAATTAGTTTTAAAGGATCTAAGAAACAATATAGTTGATTGCTGAATTTACAGATTGCTTTATTTGGAAAATACAGGGTATGGGTCTTAGTTTCGAGCGGGCCTTATTTAGGTCAGGTCCTTGTATGTCAGCAATATACATATGTGAATATCATTTGTTTGTCAAGAACTAACTAAACCTTTTACATAGAAAAAATACAACTTCTGTTAAACCCGTACACGGAGTTTGTTTGGCAAGATGACCATGGATTAATCATTTATTGGGAATGCTGATATTGATTAAACAAAAAGTTGCAGGAGAGAGTCTTTGGATAAAACGAAACAATTAATAATATTTTAAAAATTGTGTGGTTATCCGTTACGCTGAAGATAAAAATTTGCGTAAGATTTTCGCATATTTTGAATCACTACTTAATATCGCTTGTAATAAGAATTGGTGTACGGTCCTACTGGCGGTTTATCTTTAAAAGTTTAGTAGTTATTGAATTCCTTTTAAATAACGTAATCTCAGTTTATACTAATGCCACTGAGAAACTAAGTCGAACTGTGTATCTTTTTAATATCAAATGCATTTTGGGGAAGCCTGAAAAGGCGATCTTATGATAATAATATTATAGAATTTCCAACAAAAATAAATTGAGTAGGCGTTAGAATCATATACTTTCATCCTCATTAGTTCAGGCTTATCAAGTGGGATATTTTGTAATTTGTTTTTCTTTTTTTCCTGTTATACATTTACAGTGTCGAGGGAGCCGGACACACCAAGTCGCAAAGCGGTCACCCATCCAAGTTCTGGCCAAGCAGGCTCTTGCTTAACTTTGTATATTTCCACTCCCACTCTGCTATATTGCCGGTTGTATTTTATAACAAAAGCTTAAAAAACAAATATTTTTCGTTTTAAAAATCTAACAAATTTTGAAGGGAATTCGAGCACCCATCTCTTCGGCCACTCGCCGCTACGAGGATCGTAGTATTAATATTATTATTATTATTAGCCTGCAACATTAATATATTGCTACAACACACTTTCAATACGTGTGATTGTTCAATTTTATATATGACATAATTTTGACTTTTCCACAAGGTCAATTTTATTATAATTTTTAATTAATTTTTAGAGAATCTCCCAAATCAGGGTCGCCAAAAGGGATCGCTTTGATGAATTTCAAAATTTAATAAAAATTCACCAAGTTGAATTTTAAACACCTTTCAAAATCATGAAAATCTTTACAAACAATAACAACAATAAATTCTAATAATTAAATAAACTCTTTCTAAAATTAATAAATTTACAAAAAAGTACCTTTTGAAAAACAATTTGAAAAAATGTACTTCTTGCCTTGGCTTCTAATTCTCCAAACACGGTCTTAACTTCTCTCCATCAATACACTTTCCACCTTGACTTGTATTAAACCAAAACTGCCTTTTCTTTCAACCAAACAATAGACTTTTCCCCTTTTAGCAAATCAACACCTCACCCATATCCAAATTCATATTTTTCTTCAAAAAATAAAATTTTATTATGTAAATCCAAATTATATTTTTTTTATATAATAATAATCTTCATACACTATTAATTCAATTATTTTATGATAAGAAACCAAGTTTTAGTTTCACAATTTTTAGAACTGAATTTTCGGTTCCAAATTTAATATTCAACTATTTTATTTATGTTTTTATTTCCTTGGTTATATTATCTTTCTTAAAATTAACACTCTACAGATTATATTATGACATATTTACAAATTAACTCACTAGATATTCTACCCTAATTATTTATAATATTAAATATCTAACTTACAACCATTTGCATTTTATTAACACTAAATTTACAATCTTTTAAAAGGTGTTTATAACTCACTTTATTCAAATTTCATCAAAACGTATCATCTCAATATGTACTATTAATTTGTTTGAGATTCAGACGTTGAAATAATGCATAATTAGGATTGTAATTAAAACTGCCTAACTATGCAACTGCAGTACCAGACCAGTGACTAAAATGCGTAAATATTCAATATTAAAATGTTTCGAAACTTTTAAATATAAAATGCCCCTAAAAATGGATAACTATATATGATACAGAAATAGTGAACTTATTTAATTGCTTATACGTTTTTAGACGTTTTTTTGACACATATGTGAACGTGATCGATGCATATTACAAGTTTGGGTGGAAGAAAGAAGAAAATTTAATTTGAAAATTACGTTTTTCAACATATTTGAAAAGTAACTACATTCAAAAAGCCATTAACTCTAAATTAATTGTTGAATTGTATGCAAAATTATAAATTATCCCAAAGCAGTTGATGGAAGTTTTGAAGTTAGTAAGACATAAAATATGTATGTATAACATGTAGAACGAAAGAAAAATTGTATGGGAACAAAATCTTTTATTTTCGATAAAAAATAAAATTTTATATGTAGAGGCAAACAAATCTATCACTGTCATTCTATAATACTGTGCTAATTCTTTGTAATTAAATTTTAACACACTGATAAATTTGTTGCATACCTAAATAAAAATTGCACGAATATTTTTATAACTTTATTATTTGCTTCTTGAGCTGCAAGGTAAATATGTTTGTTTTTTTCGTTACTTTATTGGAAATTATTTTTAATTGCCTAAAACTCGGACTTAAAAAGGTCTTGTGAAAATAAAATCATTTTAAATTTCATATTGTGTGGAATAACGTAACAATTATTACAAGTTACAAATATTGATTAGAGTTCTCAGCTTTCACAATGTAATATATTTTCTTCTTTTTATTGCAAATCACAGCAGCTGCCTTTATTATTTATACACTAAAACTACTTCCAAATGCGCAATTCAGAAGTTTCTAAATGTGAGACCTTGTTTGCGTAGTCATTTCTCTTTACGATCATGCTTAATTGAATACTACATAGAAACACACATTTATTGGTCTTTAGAGAACTAGGCGGGTATAGATTGTCCAAACGAAGGAAATTGTTTATTTTTTAAGCGAAACTTAGGCTAGTTTACTCGAAACGCATTTTTATTTATTTTAAAGGTGAGTGTGCATATTTAATAATGCAGTATGATTTAAATTCACCATGAATTGTCTGTTTTAAAAAATAAAATTAAAAATGTTAAAATATTTAACTATAGTTTGTTTTATTATTACAAAACGTTAATTTGCTAAAGGTACCTATTAATTTTAAATTTTGTGGTTATACCAGAATTATAAAGTAAATAGGTGTAATGTTTCTCTTCTGCTGTATACTATTACAATATTACAAAGTTACATATTGTAAACGTACGCAACTAGATATGTAAACCATAACTTAGGGAGAAGCTCAAGTTTACATTCTGTGTACTGTTTCACAAATATGTAGATAATTATTTGTCTTCAGACAAGAGTACACTGTTGCTTAAATATTAATAATTCAATAATAAACTTCGCTTCACAAATATTTGTCTGATATTGATATGCGTCTCCATTAATGCGTAATAATGTGTTCCTTTCAAACAACGAGAGCTCTAAATATCTAGAAATTTTGTCTGATACAAGGGACTACATTGTATGCTCTATTGTTAAATAAATAATTTCGAAGTTAGAATTTATGTGTTTATAATATGACACTTTAAATACCGATCCTTACATTAACGAACTGTAAAAATAATTATATCTGGCTTCTATAAAAGCGCTAGACTCGTAAATTCGCTAAGTACCTCGTAAAGCTTGAAAACTTCATAATCTTAGAACACACATTTCTTGTGCTATATTCGCAAAGACTTGGGTTACGCAGGTCTGTAACGCTTATAATTTGGAACAGGGTTGAAAAGGGTTAAAGAGAATCAGATAAAAGTATCTTAATTTAAATACAATCTTAAGCCTTCGTTATAAGTAGATTAAAGCCGCTAAAGCTCAGTTCCAATGAGCATCAAAGAACTGCAAAACTACGGAAAATATTTTTTTTAAATAAACTTGGCTTTTGCTGAACCAATAAACAGTATTAGGTAATAGCATCCGACCATAACAAAAAAATGAAATTAATTTTGATTATTTTCTAAACTCTAAAGGATTGTTGTGGCGAGTTTGACATTTTGTATTTCTTTATTTTTAGAAATTGGTGACGAAAATCCCAGTAAACATAGAAATATTAAAGGTTCAATGATATAAGTTACATTATGTATGAGCTATTAAATCGAGTCTCATTATATGTCCACCATTAATGATTAAAAACTGTTAATCCTCTAATTTATCCGAACCCACTGACATTATAACCAATAAAGTATTTGTTCGTATGTTAGTGTTTCAGCTATAATATAATTTATAATATGTTACCCCAAATTTTAAATATTTACAATTTCTTTCTTTTTCGCTAGAATGAAAGCTTTAATAAAAACATATTTCCCTTTTTGTTTTAAAATATTTATACCGAAACTTTACGGTATTAATATTTAAAGTTTAGTTTGGGAATATACGAAGCGCCCTGGTATTTGCATCACGTTTAACAAAATCCCCAATTCGGTCTACTAAATCTTCAAAGAATCCAGATATTTCAAACTCGCGAGAAAGTTTCTTTTACTGCGTATGCTTGAACTCCGTCGACTTTTATCTCCGTATACACAAATACGTTATCATCCATTATAATTCAAGACAAACTGGAGTATACATATCATTAGTCGTCGGAATATAATGCTTTATGCGGCCTCCCCCCCCTGATACAGGACTGACAGTATCCTGCAGCTATGAGGATAACGGGAGCTTTTGGGGTAGTGGGCGTTTGGAGCCGGATGTAAGACGTGGTATGAGGCTTCAGGAACACACGTAGTGCGCCCTAACGTAGGTACAGCTAAGCCGTGCTAGTTAGAAAGTTTAATTAGTTGGAGGCGAAGCTTGTCGCACTGTTGTAAGTTTAGGGCTTACATTCAGACCCTTTCCCTTGTCCATAAGTGTAACGTTTCTTGATGAAGACATAAATTGCTAGGAAATTGATTTTCCACTTGCTTTTTAAGAGATATATGTAATTACTGTTTTATAAATAAATCCATTCATCTACAAACCACACACTTGCAAAACCTATTTTAGAGAAGTTATTTTAGTGAAAATTTAGCTACAAAAACGAAGGAAAAAGAATGAAACATAACACAATTTAACAAAACAAACAAGGTCAACTGCTGGAATTAAACTTGAATTTAAAATTTTTACCTTAAGTCTAAACGTCTTGATTAATTACAGTTTTAGTGGAAATAGCAAACAAAAGAGATACAAAAATATTTGTCACAGAGGTTTTAAATAAGTTAGATATCAGATGCCCTCTAAGCGACTGTGTTACATTGGTTGTGTAGTTATCAGGGGTAGCTATTTTCAGTTGCCTTTGAATACGAACCCAGTAAAACCGCAACTACTAAACTGAACTACCGTGCAGGATCTAAGGAGGTTGCGGTTCGAACCCGAAGCAGAGCCTGAGGAGAGGAACTTTAGTTGAAATTAATTTAGGTCCAAACAGCTCTGCGCGGCGGCCATCTTGAACGCGTGTGGTAGCAACGTGTGTGCTTTTATTTAATTACCGAAGTCCTAGTTAAATTAAAGGGGCAGAACTGGGCTGGAATCCATTATTACACCTCCTTCACTCAATTAGTAGAAACTGTTGTCTTATTAGACGGCTTTGATCGAATCGGTCTCCTTACATTGCTCGGAGGTTGCCAATGTTCATTATTTAAGTGAAGGGTTACGTGCATTTGATTAAATGGACATAAATACGTTGACTTAATTAGAAAAGAGTTTAGAATAAATATCGCAAATTCCATAACAAAATATTTGAATTTCAACTTTCTAAAAGAGATTTTTTCGATAAATTGTTATGAGTACTGAACTTTTACTCTGTGCAAACTAAAGTAAAAGACTGTCCGTTGTTTGTGTTTCTTAATTAATTTTTGTAAATTACTCATTTAACCAATAAAATAATTGAAAGTACAAAGCGATTTAGTTATTTGTGAAACTTAAGCGTTTTAGGACAAAAGTAAAATTAAAAATAATATTCCAGATTTGTATTATTTTCGTTACGATTGTTCCGTTTATGGGCAATTAAAACATAAATCTGCATTTAAATCGCCCCAATACTTCAACATTAACTGTAAATCTAATTTAAACATCAGAGTTATTTCATGAATCGCGGAAATCAAACAGCAATTATGAATTAAAAAGGAATTCCAACTTTGTAATAACTTCCCCTGAAAATAAGAAAACGTTCTTGAGCAACAATCTGTTGCATGCTCCATTATTTACCGCCTTCATTCCGGAGAAAGTAAAGTATAAAAGAAAAGAGAAGAGAGACGGGATCGATTTTTAATTGCAGCCTTCGCCTTGACTTACTTCAGATTTTCATTAACACTGCTCCTGAAAAATGGGTCATGACACTGAATTAAAATTTAAATCTCTTTCAGCATCTGCATCTCGTAACGATTTGGTTTGGGTGTGAATGTCGTTCTTAGAAGGTGTGCAAGTGAAACTTTCCGTTTTCTTTGATTACGAAAAAACTATAATCTTAAGGCTTGTATTTTACAAAGCTCGTTTATAACGATTAGTTTAAATAAAAATTCGCTGTTAAAACCCTGCACAATTGGTGCATTTAAAATGAATGTATGTGGGAATTCAATAAATTATGGTATTTCTTAAATGAAACCGTTAATCTATAACTTTTCCTTTTCTGTAAAATTTTGATCGCCCCCAGAAACACTGTCCCTAACTTGATGGGAAACGGTGATGATCATACTAACAGATATTACAGCATATTGCAGTACTCCAGATCGCAGGAAGATTATTTTTCTGTTAGAAGTAATATCAAATGTGAGTTGTAAATTGCAAATAGGATCGATTGGCTGCGTCTTACTTATGATATGAAACCAATGAGGATTTCAATAATTTAAAAATTGAATTTTTTTTTTATACAGGGTACGGCAGGGAGGTGTTACGTTTTTCAAAACGCTCGTACACAGATGTTTTTGAACAAATTTCAATTTTTGTTTTTTTCAAAGATTAGATAGGCTACATATATAATGCCATTTAAGAAACATAAAGCACAAACAAAAATAATGTAATTCAGTTGTGAAAAATGATTCCATACAAGTGGCGACCGTTCTTGTACAGGTTGTTGCAGGCGTGTGGAAAAATTGTCCATACACCTTTCAAGCATAGCACGTGGAATTGCTCGAATTTCTCGAGTTATGGCTTCCGAAAGAGCTTCAAGAGTCCATTTTTCTATGTAAACCTGAGCTTTCAGGTAGCTCCATAAGAAGTGATGGTGAAAGGTGAAACATCCACGGACTCTTGAAGCCATAACAATTTTTCCACCCGCCTGCAACAATGCCTGGACAAGAACGGTCGCCACTTGGATAGAGTCATTTTTCACACCTGAATTACATTATTTTTGTTTGTGCTTTCTGTTTCTTAAATGGCATTATATACTACGTAATCTTTGAAAAAAATAAAAATTGAAATTTGTTCAAAAACATCTGTGTTAGAGTGTTTTGCAAAACGTAACACCTCCCTGCTGGACCCTGTACAAACAGGGTAACGGTATTACTTTACAGTCAATTAGATTAACAGTTTGATTTGTGTGTGATGATTCATTGGAGAAAATGTGCATGGCAACTTTATTTATTTTTAGAATAGGCAACCCAAATTACAACTGTAATTTTTAGGCTGCATAATATACCATATGCACAAAAATTATTTAGATAAGGGATGGCCATGGTGAACAAAATCACTGTCTTTGATAGGTTCAGCTTGTTGTTGGTTCTACATGTCAATTAAATGTCAGTTTCGATTTGAATTTTTATTCATCATGGTATTCTCGAAACGCATTTGAAAACATGAAAAGGCGTGTAAATTTATATTTGCATGAGAATGGTGGCCATTTTCAACAGCTAATGTAATAAATTGAAAATAAACCCGTAGTTTAATAACTAAGTTTTATTTGACAAGCTGATTAGCTTACATAACCTATATAATTTCAACTACTGTCGATGAATCAAACATACAATGTACGTTCAGAATTCCAAAACCACCCTTTATCTAAATAATTTTTGTTCATATGGTACTAAATAAACACTAATAGAGCTAGCAACCTATTTGAAAAAACATAAAATAATGTTTTACAAAATTTCAAAAATACATAAACTGTAATATTAGGGTAGTTGTTAGGGTATTGTAATTTTAAGTAAAAGAAAAAAATAAGACGCTGCGCTCCAATAATGTATTTTAAATACAAATCTGCTTCATTTTATCGTGATTCGGATGGGGCTTTTTGTTGGAACTTTTTTAATAGTGCGGTTAAGAGTTAGCTCCAAAAAGTTAGTAATGGTAAAATATGACAGTGACATTTTAACAGAATAAAGCTACAAAATTGCCGAAAAGAACATCAACATTGAAACTAAGTTTACAACCTCTGCATTATGAGCTACTTAATTGCTCATTTTTGATATATTTAGAAGCCATTTAAGATTGAAAAGATAATGATTTAAATGTTTGGCATAATTTTTGCAATTAAGGTTCAGTAAAACTTTTGAAGTTAGTCACTTTAAATTTTAGACTAAGATTAGAGTTTTATAAAAACAGTTTAAAGCTCACTTAGAATCACGAAAAAACGTTGTTTGATTTTATATTTTATTAGCTATTATTTATTTATTTTTGTTTTGAAAAATTATTTTTATGACTAAAAACAATATGTAACACTAACACTAAGTTATTTTTAGACACCACGTTATTGTAAGAAGGAATAAACGGAAACTGCAAACTTTATAACATAAGGAGGTATTCCGCTATATTATACGAGGTTGGGCAGAAAAATAATGAGAGTTGTTTTCTTTTGACCGTGAATTTTATTCTTTTTACAAATCAAGGTTATACCCTTTAAACCTTTAAAGTAAAGTTCCATTGGGTACCGATGGAGGTGTTTCCTTCCTTGTTCGTAACAGTTCTGGAAGGCTTCTACTGGAATGCCTTTCAACTCGTTGGTTGGTTACGATCTTCTGAATAGTATCCAAAGTATCAAAATGGCGCCCCTTTAAATGGTTTTTTAGCCGGGGGAATAAAAATAAATCACGGGGACTGAGATCCGTCAAACAGGGGCGCTGGGGAATTACAGGAATACCTTTTTCTACCAAAAAGTCGTTGATGAAGACTGCCGCGTGATATAGGGGGTTGTCGTGGTGCAGCATCCAAATATGTGCAATGCCTGGTCGCACATGTACTACCCTCTTTCTGGGCCTTTCAAGGACTTTCCGATAAAAAGTTTTATTGACAGATTGTCCTGGCGGACAAATTTCTTTTAGACGATTCCCTGACTGTCAAAAAAACAAATCAGCATCAATTTGATTTTCGATTTGCTCATTCTCGTTTTTTTTTTGGATGAGGAGAGTTTGCAGTATGCCACTCTAGACTTTGGCGTTTTGTCTCAGGGCCATACTCAAAAATCCATAATTCATAACCTGTGATCATGCGACCGAAGAATTCTGGCTCCCTCTCAAGGCGGTACAAAAGATTAAGACACACATTCCTCCGATTAGCCTGGGCCTAGGCCTGGGCCCAGGGCCTCGGTCTGGGGGGGGGGGGGGGTTGAGCTCGTCTCGTTCAAGATGAATGAATTGGAAACTACTTTTTTATTCGTCCAGAGTAAAAAGATGGATTTGTCGAAAGCTGTGAAATTGTTAAAATCGTTAATGACGTATATAAAAACCAAAAAACCAAAAGAGACTCTTTTGATTTTTATGAGTCAAAAGCCAAGGAAATATCCTTTATAAAGGAGTATCAAAGTGTTCACAAGCGTGTAAGACAACGCAGTGCTAGGGTAACTTTCATCCTTGAAGGAAATAGAGACACTGACGTAACTTTTGAAGGCAGCCACAGCCAGAAATTTAAAGTAGAAACCTTTATACCAATAATCGACTCTCTAATTGGCAACATACAAACGCGCAGTAAAGAATATGAGGAGGTATTTGAACTGTTTGGGTTTTTTTAAATTATTTGTAATTTGGATGAAACCGAAATTAAAATAGTATGCGAGAAAATATCGAAATTTTACGATAAAGGTATTCATGGGGAGGAACTGAATTTGGAATGTCAACATTTCAAGTCATATCTGATCATCGATGGCGAAAAACTGAAGAAAAAGCAAAGAGAAGAAATGGAAAAAGGGAAGATTCATAAGAAATATAATTCTACAAATGCAGATGAAGATGAAGATGAAGAACAGTTGTTGGATGAGGGGACTGGGATTGGGATCAACACACTCTATACATACATGTATAATGAAAGACTATTCACAGTGTCCCCAAATATTGAAATAGTAATGAGAATTTTCTTGTCGATGATGATTACTAACGCGAGTGGTGAGCGTTCATTTTCAAAACACAAATTGGTCAAAAATAAATTGAGAAATCGTATGACTCAATCACGTTTGAATAATTTAAGCTTGATGGGTATTGAAAATGAAATATTATTAACAGTTGATTTTGAAGACATAATTAATAATTTTGCGAATTTAAAATGTAGAAAACGAATTTTCTAATAAAACTTTATTTTATTATGGATTGCTTTTGTTGAACTTTACATGTATATATGTTACGGACAAAGATGTAAAGCGGGCATTAACAACATTGCCCGGGCATTGATGTAGATGTCCAATGTTCCTGGGCATTATCGCTGTTGCCCGGGCATTGACAAGGTGGCCCGTTAAGGTTGGGCAATGTTGTAAAAATTTTCATTTAATTTTAGTATTTACATCCTTGCCCGGTCGCTAACGATGTTGGCCAAAAGCAACTGGACAACGTTGATGGCATGGAAATGTTACATGTGAATGTATTAAATCAGTAATGAAATGCTAATACTTGGTATAGCAATTAAAAAACTGCTCTTCCTCTACCTCTAACCTCCAATAAATGCTTCTGCCAAAACAGTAGAGGTGTTTATTGGAGGTTAGAGGTAGATGAAGAACAGTTAAAAAAAATAAAAGTACATTATCCACATTGACATTGTTAACACTGACCGGATTTACCACATTGGCCGTAACATTCAGTAAATCGACTCTGCATTTCACTGAGATCCATGGTATTTTTAGTATTTTATAACGGCCTAAGCTGATCATTAGATGAAATACACGGACAGCACGAGGACACTCACAAAATAAACAAAAAACATAGCCTAACTTTCTATACTATCATCACCGCCCGGTCTTTAGTGGGCACTAGCGACGTGGCCCGGACATTGTTGTAGAAACCACACTTGAACGCCCTATTTACATGGACAATCACGTTATTGGCCGGTCATTATCGATGATGACCGACTTAGCAAGGTATTATCGATACTGACCGGCCAATAACGTTAGTGGCCGGATTGTCGTCAATGACCGTAACATATACACCAAATTCGATAAAAGGGTCGCAGGTGCGGCCTACTTTTGCATAGGGGCCCAAGGCCTCAAGACGTCTTAAGCCGTCTCTGCGGTAAACCAGCTCATTTAACTCACTACTGATTATTCTCAACGCCAATCGACCGCCTGACATAACAAGAGTCTTCACTCTTTCCACATTGTCGTCCGTTTTTGAGGTTGAAGGTCTTCTCGCGTGAAGTTTGTCTTCCATTTCTTTTCGGCCCTCTAAAAAGGCCTTGTACCATCTGCACCCTTGATATGGAATGTTCCCCATAAGCTCTTTGTAACTTTTCGTAAGTCACGGAAGGGGATTCGCCAAGCTTTACGCAAAACTTGGTAGCACAACGGCCCATTTTCATAACGTACCTCACAAACCCAACTTCACTTCAGACGCTCTCAACAATCGCGTTCAGTATTCAAGTTCAAAATCAAACTTGTACTGAGTCTACGGCATGGGCAATTCTAACTGCCATGTGAAGGGGGATGCAGCATTGTTATCTTTCGCGCACACTGTTGCCAGTCTCAGTATTTTTCCGCCAAATCTCGTACGTAAATGTAAGTCTAAATAATCATAGTGAAAGTACACAGAAGATATAAAATAATTGGAAATAATTTATTTTCTATTATTTTGCTTGTTTCTAATTACTTAGCTCGTAAATCTCGTGTTTTGGCAGCATAATATTGGTCCAAAAATCTTCAGTTCTCAAAACTCTAAGTATTTCTAATTCTATATCTGTATACAGTACCAAATCACAACAAAATCTTCTTTTTCTAACACTAATATCTTATACTGTTTCTGTGGTGCATAAGAGCTCACTTGTTATGTTTCCTTTAAAATACGCTTTCTCTATAAAATACGCCGTCAATGACAACGTATTTTATAGGCCTTTAAATACGTCGTTGCCTAGCAATATTCGCATTTTGTGTATTATGACACGTCTCAAATAATAATTTATTAAAATCTCTAATAATATATTAGTGAAAGAAAATGTCTGATATTAGTGTTAGAAAAAATCTTGAAGATAACTCGTGTTTTATAGTTTAAAAATCTCGGTCTATCAAATCCTCGGCTCACTTCGTTCGCTCGGATTTGAACTACGACCTTGATTTTTAAACCTTCTATAAAACACTTGTTGTCTTATTAGCTATAAAATATTCCGTTGGCGTTGGATTTTATTAAAATGTTGCTTAAACTATGTGAACTTAACTCCATGCAGAGCTCGCGTGCCGTGTAGTTGTGCATTTCTTTGCTCCGTAATAACAATTTGTTTTCTCTCAAAATTCTAAGAAAATGGTGTTCACACAAAACCAGCAAAGTGATATCTGTGATATTACAAAAAAAAAATCATCGAGGAATGCCTAACCAATAACACGTTTCCTAACGGACTAGACGAAACTTTAGCGGATAAAGTCGCTAAGAAGATTGAAGACAAAATTGATAGGATAATAACTGATAAATTAAAGTAGATGGGAGAAACCATCAACCAACTTCAAAAACAAAACGAAGAACTTAGGGCTGACTTGGACGATATCGAACAGTACACCAGACGCAATAGTGTACGTATTTTCGGTGTCAATGGGGAAGATCGGGAATGTATCGAAGATAAAGTTCTCGAGGTGTGGAATAAGTTACAACTGCAGATTAATAAAAGCAAAATAGATAGGTGCCACAGAACTGGACGACCAATAAAAGGAAAGGCCCGTGGTATCATTGTAAAGTTTGTGAGTTATCCCGACCGCGATTTTGGTAAGTGTAAATTCTTAACATACACCTTAAATAAGAAGTACATTGAATACCAATATAAAATGGGAGATGTCATTTTGCGAATAAATCAATTAAAGTATGGGAGTAGAAAATAGTATATCATACACGACGCTATAATAAATGCTATTATTACCGAGGATAATGTTTGCAACTCGAGCAAGCGACCGAGCGAGTTTTGCAATTATCCGATATAGGTAATAGTAGCCATTATAGCGAGTCGTATACTATACTTTGTCCACGAACACAAATACGAAGAATTTTTAATTAAAATTTAAATAACAACGGTACTAAAACCATGTGGTAGGACTATGTTAAACGAAGTGGTAGGATTAGAAACATAACCTATTTCCTTCATTATACACCATAGACAATGATGTTACCATGGCATCGTGAATAATGATTATTCACTGCTGGCAGTGTATAATGGATAGCATTATGTTTGACCAAACACATAAATAATTGACAGATTATTGACTAGTCGTGGACAATAGTAGATTGTTTTACAAGTCAAGAAAAGTGAGAGTTTTCCAGGGAGTGTAAATTTTTAATTCACGAGCAAGCGTAGCTTGCGAGTGGATTAAAAATTTACGCGAGCATGGAAGAATTACTTTTCTTACGAGTTGAACATGCTATTTTTTCGTGTAAGCACGAAAATCACGTTAATTTTAAAAATAAATATTCTAAATTTATCAAGATATGTCATTATAGCATTATTTTTCACTGTGGTCGTCATAGATTTGTTCATTTTTACAGCTTGTCAAAAAAATTATGTAAAACATCAGATTATTTTTAAACGTTTTTAAGATTTTGCGCGGGCTCTGTAGATAAAATATTCTACAATACACGTGTGATAATGCATTATTGAGATACGCGTTTGAAATTTGCACCTCGTTTAATAATTTGAACAATTGTACATTTACGAATATTTATACAAATAAATTGAATGAATGAAAAAAAGTGTTGCTACGAAGAAAAGTGTTGCTAACAAGAAAAGTACCACTTTTCTTTACGATTTTTGATTAAACAATATGCTTGATTTCTATCTAGTACACGAAAAAGATATTTTTCTACTTCCATACTTTAATTGATTTATTAAGCATTTACAACCTGTTCTTTGATGAGATTCATTAAGATACAGATTTTTCATTAAGATACAGGTTTATAACCAATAGCAGCAAAGTATTTTATTGTCAAAAATAAGGTTAGGTAGCAGCTTTTCAGAAGGTGCCTATTTATTGATTATTATAACTGGTCGTAGAAAAAATAGTGTATGCAACTCGCATTTAATGGCTATTAAGGCACTCGTATTCATTAAGACCCTCGCCTGCGGCTCGTGTCTTAATTCTCATACTCGTGTCTTAATAGCTATCATTAAATACTCATTGCATAATGTACTATTAAAATTTGAAATATTCAAAAAAGCACCATTTTTATTATTCCACATAGGCTACTTATTTTTAGAATTAGAAAAATATACTGTTAAAAAATACTTTTTTCCAATTCCTACATATAAAGTGGCATTTTAATGTGTCAAATCTAGTTATTAAAGCAACATTTTAATGTGAATAGTGGATAAAGTGTTGTTATAAACATTTTATTCGCTCTTTCCATGACGACACTGTTGCTATAAACATTTTATTTGCCCATTCCTTGACAACGTGATTAAACTACTTGTTTTAGAATAACAATCATGGTGCCTTTAAATTTAGATTGCTAGGCATTGTTTAAAAACTACTGTGGTATTAATATTTATGTAAATAAGCAATAAATTAACAAAACGTCTTCCGGACAGGGACCGTGTCATTTTGAGACAAAAAGACTCAACGTTTCGCCCACTTTTTTAAGGGGCTTCTTCAGGAGGAAAGGGAGCACTAAAAGAGCAAGGTAACTAAGCGTGTCAACCACGCTAGAGCCGAACCTCTTCTAGCAAGAGGCAGAAGGGCAACGGTAACTCAACTTGTCAACCAAGCCAGAGGCAAAATCCTTCTGAAGGGTCTTTTTGTCTTAAAATGACACGGTCCCAATCCGGAAGGCGTTTTGTTAATACTGACACTGACCGTGGAAGTGTTAGAATTCATTACAAGCAATAAATGGATAATTAACTGTTTTTTAGAAATTTTAATCTAGGAATTGGAAAAAATATTGTATGCCACTTGAATAAAGACATTTTATCCACTCAAGGAAATTAGCTCACTCGGATGCACCTTGTGAGCTAAACTTTTCCTTTCGTAGATAAAATTTCTCTTTATTCACTTGTACCATAAATAGCTATTTCAGCACTTATTTATGTAGAATAATGTAAAATAAATGTTTTGGTTGTCATTTTTGAGTAAATGGTAAAAATTATATTTTCTATAATAAACACCATAATTAGCTGTGATTTAGTTGAAATGCCTTTCTTATTTTTCTTTTCAACTGTGTCGAAAAAAATGAGGAATAACAACATTTAGTTTTTTGTTAGTACATCAAGTGTGCCACAAAAAAAATCGAAGCCATGCATTATAAATATAACAGATTTTTATAAAGGAAACGAAAACAAATAATATTAACATAACATACTACCCTTAGCATAAGGACAACATACAATTGCAGCAGGCCGTATTCTGACTTAATATAAACAGTTCTAAGCTTATTAAGACAGAATTCGGCCTGCTGCAGTTGAGTTTTTAAAAAATCACATTGTACTTCTCCATTTTAGAAATATTTTAAAGATTCACCTCCTTATGCAGTAATTGGAAACTGTGGAATTTGGTATGCATTAAAAATCGTAAGCCACTAAAGTCGAAGAGGGTAGAGGGTAGCTGCTATTTTGAGTAAAAATATAGACGAATATAATATTTTTAGAGATTTTCCACGGAAGCTCTAGAGTATTTGGGGTGGAGTAAAACTGAAGTGGCTTAAATCCCTGTAGGGGTGATATATTTCTATAAACAGAATTTTATAGTTCGTTAAAATGCATTTAAAATACTCTTTCTTCCATACCTCTCTATTGTATTAACAGATGATACCATAATAGAAAATAATACTGTTTGAGTTGGTACTAAAACTCTAATAATCTTTTAATTAAATCTAAACTATCAAATATCACCGTCAACGCAGCAAGTAAGAAGTTCTGGTCTTGCCAATTTCAAATAAAATTTCGTATTACCAACTGAAACAGTATTACTTGATCACGCTGTAGGTTATAAGAAGCCCATTAATATATTTAAAGCGGAAACTCGGAAACTACCACAGTATACATATACAGGTAGTACTGCAGTATTCAGGATAGCAGCAAATAGCAAAAATAATTTAAAACGCTTATTATTTAGCAGTACAGCTGCTTAGCGACGCAATATAAAAACATTGTTTAAAAAAATTATATCTATACTAATTTCTAAGGATCTAATTGAATGGAAGTTAATCGTTAACGACAAAACTATCAGACAAGTGATGAGCTTTAAATATTTGTTTAGACACTGAAGCAGAAACTGACGGAAACGCTCTAAACTAAATGGTCTACCTTATGTAATAGACTAAAAGGAAGGTGTGGAACCATTCAGCAAAACTCAAAACATCACATAGAATAAATAAGGACCAGAGCTGCCAAAAGTTGAATCTAAACAAAACAAACTAAGGGTCAACCAAGACAAGGAAATTTTTTTTGGGCATAGAATGATACAAATCACTGGGATAATAACAGGACCAAGTCCTGCCACACGAAGAACCAAAAGAAAAACCAGTACAGAAAAGGGTTTTACCAGAAATATCACTGTAATAGATGATTTTTTTAATTTAAGAGCTATTCAGAGTGTCGAAAAAGAAAATTGCTTATATTTCTATAATAATAAATAATAATAATTGTGAAATCTAAATCTAACTCCTGGTTTTACTGTTTTGTTTATTGACTTTATCAATATGGGATGTTATTAGAAAATTAAAAACATGCTAAAAACGGAATCAATATCAAACAGTAGAAGTAAAATATGTTAAAAACGCGATTCCAAATAGCAATACAAAACTACTCGTAATGGGAATAAGTTTTTCACGATTAGGTACATTTAAAAAATGCCAAGAAATTTTGTAACACTATCTAACCACCTCCGATGTGGTACAGCAGATATCAATATATTTTTTAAAACGGCAATACGGCACCTTCTGTTGCCAGAAAACACGTGTAGAAGTAGTTGCACCCCTTCTACGAAGATCAGATCTGTGAAAATCACGTATTTTGTAGCGCTCTTAACAGATAGAGCGAAAATAAATGCATAACCGCGTCGCAAAATTATTAACGTTGAGAAAACATAGGCCATGGTAATTTTAGAATATCCATGACATCGTTCACATTTTAATTTACATTAGGCAAAATGACAAGAACAAGCAATGGTAATTTGCAGGATTGTGACTGCAGCAAAACTTTACCATGCCATCTTAAGGAAATCTAGAAATAACTAAAAAGTCTATCGAATCAGATGCCTTTGTATTTTCTTACCTATATCAAAAGAACTGGAACAAAAAGAAAACAAGAACGGAAAAATGTTCAACCAAACCATTAATTAATTAATTAAAACGTACGTAGAAATGTAACTCTAGACACAGGGGTGGAGTAATTGTAGCCAGAATAAGTACTGTCAAGGCAAAAAGTGGGTGGCAAAGGTAATACGATGAAACTGAAAAAATCCGAAGGAGGACTGAGACTTACATATCGTGACAGTCTTAAGGACACATAATCAATAGTTATTTGTACAACTAGTAATGAAAGCAATACTTTTTTTCATGAGTTTGAAGTTTGATGCACGACGGCGAAGCCGGAGTGCATCAATCAAACGAGTGAAAAAAAGATGCTTTCATACGAGTTGTACACAATATTTTTTTGCATTTTGACATCTTAAATCCCTCAAAATAGGATAAAAAGGATTTGAGAATTTACAGTTGTCAAACTGACAATTTTCAATATTTTATTTAAAGCATACTTACTTAATGCAAAATGTAAAATTATATAGTTAAAAAAAGTGTTGCTTTCTTTATGATTTTTTAATAAAAAAAGTCCACTTTTTTTGTCAAAATGCAAAAAAAAGAATTTGTCATTAATAATGTTCGTGCTTTATTCCAGAATATGTATAAACGAAGAGTGGGTTGCACGAATCTGATTTAATGGCTGTCGTTAAAATGAATAAAATCGAAACAAACTTCAAATTCATATGACAAATAATAGTTGATATACATATACAAGACGATAAAATTATATTTTATCTTCGAGGGCGTTTTTAAGCGTCGAGACGCCAGTCGAGACGCTAATTACGCTCGAGAAGATAATTAAATTTTATCGTCGTGTATAATATTCTATTTTTTTCTATAGCATTTATTTTAAAGGAAAAAAATTATAAATAAATTTTATTTGCATTTATTTGACATTGACGTTTAAAAAATTACAAATCGAGTCACGTTTCAAAATGTCAGTAGTATGGGCGTTTCTAGGGTTATAAACAATAAATAAGTTACTTTATCTACCCTTGCTGTTAAAGTATTACTTTATCTACCCTTGCAGTTAAAGTGCTACTTGACCTTTAGATTTTAGTAGAACAAAGCACACTTTAACAGTTGCTATAGAAAAATATAGATTTTTTGTTAACTTTGATCATTCGTTAATTTAACAAAACTTTATATACCTATTAGACCGTCGATTGTTGCAATGGTTGGTTATTCTAAACAAGATCGCATTATTTTTTGGGCGAAATTTAGGCTTGTGGCTGTTAAGGATTTCAATGCGCGTCGATTATTATGGTTATTGATACTACGCGACTAAAATTTTACCGAACCCAAGGAGGATTTTATCGTGCCAAACAACGTATTGACACGGGTCCTACGGCATTAAAAATGCCGCCGCCTTAGTTTACTATCGAACCGAGATCTCTGATTTACAAGCTAAGTATTCTAAACTTGATGCCACTGAGACCAGTGTTTTTGCATAAGCAAAGTAATT
Organism: Melanotus villosus; assembly: GCA_963082815.1. Taxonomy (NCBI): domain Eukaryota; kingdom Metazoa; phylum Arthropoda; class Insecta; order Coleoptera; family Elateridae; genus Melanotus; species Melanotus villosus. The sequence continues at coordinate 48,688,820 of OY720421.1, read as the reverse complement.
TTAATTTTGTCGATCTCTACATCGAATCTATATAACATTGTAACTGCAATTCGCCATTTAACAGTTAAAGGCATTCACATTCCATTTCCATTGCTTTCTATAAATGCTTGATCATCAATAATATAATTTTTTATGGTAACATTTTTTCAGAATTCTCAAAAACCGACAACAGTAATCAGTAGAAACGCTATTGCAGGCAAGCAAATTGTTGTTTTATTGTTTATTTAATGCCATTTTTTTCTTAAGTAATAGTTTGCATATTGGCCTCTGATTCTAACAGAGAATTTTGTAATGATATCAATTAATTTTACTCTTATATAAGAAAAATAATAAAATTTGTTCCACGCAACTTGTTTTTCTTAAAATATAGAAGAGAGCAAGTACTAAAACAGAATGGTGCCCCTATGACCCTAGAAATAAAAATATATCGGAGAAACTGTGGGAGTTAAGTCTGGCGAAAGAGCTGGAATGTCAATAGTCAATATATTCACGACTAACACTGCCAGTAATTGTCCATATTCAAGAAAATGTTAGAAGGTGCTATTTAAAAAATTAATATCGATATATACGCTGCGCTGGTTTGAGCACCTTGCACAAATGAAAGAAGCAAGAGAATGTGAAAGAGCCAGTTGCCACACAAACGAAGCAGAGGTAGGCAAGGAAAAGCTCGAACGAGGGAATTCCACAAACCATACAAGAAAGACGGACAACACAGAAAGAAGTCGAAAAGATAACGCAAGATAAGAAGAAGTGGAGAAAGTTTATCAACATTGACACCTGAAAGGGTACAAGAGGACGAGATTAAGTAAGTAAGTAAATATGTTGGTCATAAAATTCTGAGTCGAAAATCTTAATACTAAAATGTTCGATAATGCTCCCTCTGTCCTCAGGAACCATTTTAAATTAAAGGAAAGTACATTTGACAACATTGAATCCACACACCACAGGTGTTTTTACATAATTATAAAATAGTAGGTAATAAGTTTACGTTTTGTAAACTACTTTGCCAGGTTATGGGGCACATATGGACATTTTAGCATGGGGTAGAAGTGGTTAAAAGTGAGCATGGCCTATTTAAACGCATCTTAAGGAAATTAACAATTTTAGGGCCCAATAAATAATTGTAATATTTTAAAAATTAAAAATAAATTTGGAATTTCGATTTAATGGAAACACAAGGGAAAAACACAAACAATTAGATAATTCTTTTAATAACAAGAAAACATTAAATTTGATACAGTAGGTACATCACTTAGCAAATAGCAAACGTGTTTCGGCGAATAGCCGTGCGGTTTATGAACTCTGTGGCTACCGCGTTCTTATCAATTTCATCGTTGAAATCTTTATGCACATGTATCACTGCTATATTATTCAAATGACGTTGAGTCATATTGGCCCTTAAGTAAGTATGCAACCTACGGAGCGCTGAAAACGATCTTTTTGCGGTGAGAATAATTTTTATAAATGTAGTAATTTCTGGAACCAAACTAAATAAATGATTATTTGATTTTACTACGTTAACAGCATCATTAAAAACGCTGAGGGTTACATTTTGTTGTTTACAAACATCTAAAAACATATCACGATGTAAAAGAAGTCTTCCTTTCAAAATCATTTTTATAAAAGTCAACAATTTTAGATCCGTCAGATTTTCCTAAAATAAAAAGTTCGGCATCTTTTAAGTGCTCCATTGCAGATGTGTTGAACCTATTTTCTATTCCAGCTATAGCTTGGTCCATTATTTCAAAAAACAGGGACCGATACATATCTTCAGGTGTTTCATAATTATGTCCTGCGCTGCCTCCATCATAACGTTTGGGTGTTTTTCTTATCCGGGGCAATGTAGGTTCGGCTAAATTTAATTTATTGCTGGTTTGAACAACATCTTCCCAAAGACTAGCAAATCCATTCTCCCGTTTACTTTTCAAAACATCGGTGACCGTTTTTAGAAGTGCCTCTGCTTCATTGAAATGAAGGGAAACTTTTTGTAACGATGAATTTAATATTTCCACTCTTTCGAAAATCAAAATAAATGTCTTCATCAAAAACAAAGTTTTAAAACTCAATAGAATTTTTAGATGCGCGTTTGCTTTGGTACCGATGCCATCCAGTGATTTTTTTTGCAGTTCTTCCAAAAAAGTTAATAAATTAGAATAATTTTGTAATACAGTTTTTAATGATTTTATTCTGGCGCACCATCTGGTGGGACAAAATGGCTTTAGTGCTGTTATATTTGTATTCGCCCCGGCCTCATTATCACCGTCTTTTTGAATTGTTTCAAACCAATTTAAACGTTTGGGTGATTTGCGTATCAATGTAATTAAATACCTTGTATTGGTTAAAAAGTCGCGAACCGTACTATTTACTCTCATAGAATCCTGTACAGCCAAATTTAAGTTGTGGGCTAAACAGTAAACGTATAGGGCCCGTGGTTCCTCCTCTTGAATTCTGGTTTGCAAACCGGTTTTATGACCACTCACGTTACTTGCGCCGTCATAACATTATCCTCTACAGTAACTTATGTCTTATGTCCAAATCTAATCGCATTAGGGCATCTTTAACTATTTTGTATAGTGTATCTGCAGTTGTTGACGGTTGACGAAGTTTCATAGAATCCTATAAAATATTCGTAAATACGTAGTCCATCGTCATCATCAACTATGCGGAAACATATTGAAACTTGTTCGTGGGTGTTGGTATCCGTTGTTTCGTCTACTATTATTCAAAAAAACTTAGCTACTTTAATCTGGGATGCAATCTTTTTCAAAATGATATTAGTCATTATATTTATTAATTCATTCGCAATATCCTTTGACAACCAGTTGTATTTGTTTCTGCCCAACCATAATCGCAATTCTGGTATATCTTCGGATCTTGTTTTTAAAAGCCTAAAATAGTTTGAGTTTTCTTCTGAATGCCCTCTAATTGCAAGGCCTTGGGATGTCAGATATTGCAGGGACGAAATGAATGTTAATAACGCAACCCTAGCTTGTTTCATTTCATTTTGTTTCGCAGAGTTAGGGTTGGAGAAAACATTTACACCATGTTTGTTAGATTCTAAAATATTAATAGATGCCAAATGTGAATGAGAACGTTCATGGTCTTTAAATCTATCTGTTGCTTTATTCCATGAGGAAAAACCGTCTACACAAAAACTTTTATAGGAGTTTTTATTTCCTGATGCTAAAAAATCAAAGTTAGGTTTTTTTATATTAGTCACCTTGATGCACACTTCACAGAACACTTTGTTTGAAAGAATCGTATTTTATCCACCTAAATTGGTTGCACCACTTCGGTAAAAATTTTCTAGTATAGGTTTTAAAATTTGGGGTAGTAATCTCATCTAAACCACTTTTGTTTACATCATCTGAAAAGAAAATAGATATACCTATAGCAACTACAATTTAAATGTTTTTTTAAGCAGTCAAAACATAGCTCCAGGCTCCAGTTCTAGCAATTGCAGCAGTAGTTATTAGTAAACCAAAGTAATTTTAAAAGTAGGTAATACCTACCCTTCCCGTTGCCGGTGCTGATACTAAAAATAGAATCTGGAGCCGCTTTACTAGCTTCACAAATATTTGTAGAAGTAGGCAAGGCAGTAACAGAACTATTTTCTAATTTTAATTTTTTAGTACATGAGCCACTGCTTCCATCCGTAGCGGTAGTTTCTTGTGTCTTGCCCAGTTTTATAACAAATTTATACATTTTCACAAATAGAAAACTAAACACGTTATCACATATTAAGTAACACTTAGCACAACACACATTCCGTTTACTTTTTGTTCCTTAAATGTGAATGTTTCTTGAAATCTTGAATTAGTTGAATGTTGAATAGTTGAATTATTCCAATAACTTCCACATGTTTCGTCTAAAAGACGTTTGATTGAACACGCGACACCAACATAGAATAATACCATGAGATCGAAAAAAAGATGATTCTGAGCAGGCCTTGACTAGTACAACACGATTGGCAAGACTGATTTCAAAATGTGGCAGCAGGTTAGAGGTTAATAAATGTCAAATAAATTAAAACACAAAACAGTATTTATTTAGGGAACAAACTGAAAACTAAGATGAATACATGTTAGAGTAGGTGTTCAAAATGTGATCCTTCACTAGTATTACAACGATAAACTTAAATAATTCTTGAAACAAGATTGCAAAACTGACTTACATTTGAAATGTCATTGTCACATTATAATTCATAGGCATTCTAGAACCAGTGTAGCCAATCGTGTTGTACTGGTCAAGGCCTGCTCAGAATCATTTTTTTTTTTGACCTCATGGTGTATAACTATACTGGGAGGTGGTATCCAATTATTCTTTGCACTTAACTTGACCTTCGCGATTGTCTCCGACAAGAGAGAACTTTCGCTTCAGTTTAGCAAGCGAGTGCAATAGAGCGAGCTAGCGCAATGGAGCGCGAGCGAGAGCAAAAGCTAGAGCGCATTTCAAACGAAAGTTTTCGTTTGTCGGCGGTCGGCCTGTCTGTACTCGCCTGCAGTTTACTCTGCGGCTCGCTTTGGATGCTCAAGTACAGCTGGCACGTGTTTGTTATGACTCTCAATCGTTGATAACCGTTCCGTTTGCGATTTTTTTACGTAAACATTTTCGGTGATTTACTAGGCAAAAATGCAACAAATATATGCTTATATATTATATCATGAGAAGTGCGTAGCACCCGATTACATCTCTGACCGGGTGCAACCGACCCCGCGCACCCATGTACTCGCCGCCCCTGCTGTCCATATGTGCCCCAGTGAGTGTTAACTAACATTTTTTTTTTTTTATATTATAGACTAGTAAGGGATTACAAAGCAAAAACAGACCGGAAGTTTATAGATGAAGAAACGGTTAAAAAGCAGTACATGACGTAATTTCAAATCATTATCGATAACAATTGCTGCTTCAAAATATGATTTGGGAGTCCGACCTTTGCCGTGCTCGTGGGTGGTTGTGTGTATGTGCTCCGCTAGACGAGCCCGATAGCCCTCCTGCTGCACTCAAATCAGGTTAAAACATTCGACAGAATATTTTTTTATATTTAATATCCAAATAAGACATAAGAACAGCTTAAACACATTTTCCACGGCTAGCCTTGGCTACGCCAGGCACATTATCAACTTATGTCCTATATTAAAAATCCTTCACTTATTTACAAAGGAAGCCAAACTTCAGAAGATATTATAATGGCTGAAGATATCACAGACATAACAGATAAATCACCCAAACGTCCTATATCGTCTCCGCTATTAGAAAACCAAAACAAGAAATATTCATTCGACAACAACGAACTTCTAAGTAAAAATAAATATTATCTGCCAAAACACGCTGACCCTGCTAACGATAAACCAGAATTAACAAACCCAACAGTTACACCTAGAAAAATCCCACCGATCTTCTTGCAAAACGCAAATAACTACCAAGCAGTAATTACAGATATTAAAACCATAGTTAAAAAAGAATTTACAACAACTAATCAAGGTGCTCAGCTGCGAATTAATCTCACTGATGCAGATGACTATGACTATCGCCTGCTAACCAAATATTATGACGACAACAAAGACACAATCGAATATTACACTTTTCGTAACCCAGATAGCACAAAATTCTCGGTAATAATGAGGAATGCACCAATATCGGTAACAACACAAGAAATTTTAGACGAGCTATCTCTCAAGCAATTCCCAGTACTTCACGTGACCAGACTGTTAAAGAATAAACAACCAAAACGGACAAAGCCAAAGAAATTTTTCAACTCACTAAACTAAATCACTGCATAATTAAAATTGAACCTAGACACACCAGCAAAGAAACTCCTCAATGCACCAACTGCCAGCGCCTAGGACATACTAAAAACTATTGTCATCTTCCAGCACGCTGTGTCAAATGCACTGGATTGCACCACTACTCTCAATGCACTAAACAACGAACACAAAAACCACAATGCATAAACTGCCAAGGTCAACTCCCCGCTATTTATAGAGGAGGCAGTTATTATATAAACTCAAATAAGAAAACCATAACTACCTCACGCACAAACATAGCACAAAACCCAAAAATATATAACTTCGTAACTCCCCACAACCTTCCTCCTTCCCTGACCTAATCCAAGCAATTTGGAATATGCTAACCCCATTCCACGAGCAAATTAAAACGCTCATATTCTCACTCATCCCCACTTTTTTCAATGGACCTTAATCAACCAAATATTTTATCAAATCTCACCATCGTTAACTATAATGCCGATGGTTTATCAAAACAAAGAGCATTAATTATAGCTTTTCTTGCGAGACATAAAGTCGACGTATTAATTGTAACCGAAACACATCTTGCAAAAGATGAACAGCTCAAAATACCACAGTATAACATATACCGCCAAGACCGAGAGACTCACTTCGCATCAGGAGGTGTCGCCATAATTATCAAATGCTCCCTATCTGCCCATCTTTGCGAAATTCAAGGAATAACTAACCTAGAAACAGTAGCCATCCAGCTAGAGCTCCACAATAACAGAAAGGTTAATATTATCGCAGTATATAAACAACCTAATCGACGACTATTGGAGACAGATCCCACACAGCATAAACAGCTTGCATCAAACTTGCAGCAAGCTTGTCGTGTCAAGTCTGAAGACTTGCTGCAACCTTGTCATGTCAACACTCAAGGTTGTTGCAAGCTTGCAGCAAGCTAACTAGTCACCACCTGACAAGCTTGCCATAAGTTTTCAAAGCAAGCTTGCCATAACCTTTCATGGCAAGCTTGCCATAAGGTTGCATGGTAAGTTTGCTATAAGCTTACACGGTAAGCTTGATATAAGCTTACACGGTAAGCTTGATATAAGCTTACACGGCAAGTTATTAGGACCACTTATCATTTTCTTAAATATTTGTATTTCTTTCATACTATTATTCATTAAAATGCATTTTTGCAACAACTAACATTTAATAGAACTTTGTAGGTTTCCACATTTTTGTTCTCTAATCTTTATTATGAGCTTAATAAACGTCCTTTAAATTTAGCCAGCTAGACTATTTAATCTATTTATTCGAATTTATGATTGATTTTGAATTTTTAACCACATTCATTGAGGTCATGTCCGTTATAACACCACACAGTTAAACAAAAAATATCAAACTGTTTTTGACATTGATAGCTGTTATTAATAATTTTTGACACTTTTTATAATTCAAGCTGAGTTCTGAAATATGTATTAAGCTTGGAAGCTAAAAGGTTTGTCAAAACATATTAGTTAAGTAAAGTTTTTAAACTTAACCTATTATAAAAATATTATAAAATAAAAAAGTTATCGAGAATAAATCAAATATACTTTATTAATCAAATATATAAATAAATGTTATTAAATTTTACTTCTATAAAATAATTTGTACCGCCTCTTCTTGCTTTTGCTGTGCCCTTTGTTCTCTGCAATTAGAAAAATGAAAAGTTTAACATATTTTTGTATGCTGGTCAAATTAATAATGTATCATATCACAACTATTTATTTGCTTACTTTCGTGTCCTTCGCACCTTTGCTTGTTGAAGCCACTCAGAAATGGCTTCTTTTAATATTTCGTCGGTGGCATCATGGTACATGTTTCGTACACTGGCTATGCAGAAAAATTGCAATTAAGTTTTTTGTAGATTAAAAAATTCTACGTCTATTCATCTCATCATTTGTCATTTTGGGAAACTGTAACTTTGTAGCCAAATAAACTTATTTTTGTTAGTATTTATTATGATTATTCATTTAGTTTGTGTTTATGTAAACTTCCGAGCATTTGCTCTGTCAAAATAAGAAACATCGGTCATTTTTTAGCAAGTTTAATAGGCGAATAATTTCAAGACACGGAAAACGATGATTTTTATTATTTAATTTTTCCGGTTTCCCGATGTTGAAGATGACAAATGATAAATGATGATTGAATGAATTATCTAAGAATTTTTTAGTCTACAAAAAACTTATTTAGATTTTTTGCTCTAAAATAAGGGGAGGCAATATTTTGATATAAATAAATTACCACTGATATTCGTAAGTAGCGTAAACCATTTCTACACCCTGTATTTATCAACGAAATAGAAGTTTCTAAAGTGATCAACGCTAAATAAAAATGCATGCACAGCCTAAAACTCCAAAAACACGTGGTTACGCCATTAGGTATGACATAATATGTAAATAACTATAACTTACAACTTTCCTGGTACAATGGGTAGTATCGGTAGTACACACTAAATCTAAATTTCACAAAAGAAAACCTAAAATAAATTAAATAATGTAAACTTAATAGATAAAATTTATAGAAACTTACCCGGTTCAATCGTGTTCTCGTTTCAAATTCACTTATAACTATATACACAAAAATCCATAAAAACAATACAAAGTCAAAAATAATTATACTAATATTATAAGAAAAATAACTAAATTTAAAGAGCACACAACACAATCTAAATATCTTCTCTAAACACGTGGAGCTGTTCAATATAAGTGCGAATAGAAGACGAAGACGGTTTGTTTAAGCGACATAAACTTGAACTTGAAGCCGGTTAACCTCGAGATCCAACCAACTCGCTATTGGTGGACAGAGTCACGTGAAAAAAATGATGGTCCAAGCGAAAGCGCGCGCATCTCATACTGAATTTTATAAGGCATAACAACCTTGCTGTAAACTTGCAAGAACAAGCTTGCAACTGCAATTTTGCAGCAAACTGGATAATGGCTTGCCAAATCAATGCAAGTGTAGCAAGGTAAAATCAAGGTACGTGCAAGCTTGCAACAAGCATTGATGCTGTGTGGGATATAGCCGCACTCTTCCGTAACAACTCCCCCACACTAGCGATCGGCGATTTCAACTCAAAAAACACCATATGGGTATGCCAGAAGAGCAATCCAAGCGGAAATAAACTATACACCTATATATCAAATCACGCCGTTCAGATATCTGCTCCTACTGAACCAACCCACTACCCGTATCGAAGAGATCACCGCCCAGATATACTCGATATCTGCCTACTTAAAGACTTCCCATTCCCAATATCACATAAGCCCTTAATGGAATTAGAATCAGATCATCTTCCAATTGTAATTACCTTCGACAGAACTCCCACGCCGAAACACCTATTTCCCCGACTAATCATGGGTTTCGTCGATTGGAAACAAGTTCAACAAGTATTAAACACATCAATAGTATGCCCAACTCATATCGAATCAACAAATGATATAGACACGGCAATAGGAACATTAAATTCAGCAATAATAAATGCTGTATCCGAAGCCACCACCACACACACTAAACGCAAAGCCGACTACTTAACTCCACCCACATACATCTTGACACTAATCAACAATAAAAATCGACTTAGGCGCATATGGTCAAGAACTAGGGACCCTCTTATTAAACAGCAACTGAATCGCGCAATTCGGGAAGTTAAGCTTGCGTTAGAAACCCACCGAATCAACAGCTACAAACAGTACATCTCTGAACTTCAACCCCGAGATCCTTTAATGTGGCAAGCCACAAGACGAATACTGAAGCAACAACCACCGACCCCCATCATACACACCAACAACCAAGCATACGCAACGGACTCTGAAAAATCTACTATCTTCGCCGACCATCTAGAAAGCACATTTACCACCGGGATTCCAGAAGGCAACGAAGATTTTGTACGAGAAATAATTACAGAATTAAACACTAATTTTCCTAAACCGGGACTGATTGACCCAACCACTCCAGCAGAATTGACATTGCACATCAACAAACTTCAAGTCAAAAAATCCCCCGGACATGATCTTACACCGAATATCGTTATAAAACACTTTCCCAAAAAAGCGATTACCTATATTACAATCCTATTCAACGCTTGCTTGAGGATAGGATATTTCCCAGACATTTGGAAACATGCACATATTTTACTTTTCCCATAACCTGGCGAAAACCACAAAAATCCAGTAAACTATCGACCAATAAGCCTTCTGCCAACACTTTCAAAACTATCCGAGAAAATTATACACGCTCGTCTCACCAAATTTCTAACCAAACAAAAAATACTTCCAACTTTCCAATACGGCTTTCGCAAGAAATACTCAACCGTACATCAACTATCTCGCCTGTCAGAACTAATAGAAAACGGATTTGAGCAAAAACAGCATACAGTGGCTGTATTCTTAAGGTGCGTTTTCATTGCAGATATGTCGCGAAAATACATGTCTCATAGATGTATTATACAAATTTGTCGGATTTGTACCATACAAGTTGCAGACATTGAAAAGTATGCGACTATTTTGTTGATGTATAGGACATGTTTTATGTTTCCCGTGCGAATGGAAAACACATACATATCTGAAAGTCCGCGCAGTCCTAGTAACCCTATTTGAGCTTTGTTTACTATTTATTTTATTGTTGGCTAGTTGCTCCGCTGGAGATATTGCATCTCTGAAGTTGGTATTTTGTTTTATATTGATAAGAGCAACCATGCTGAGCAAACTGTCAAAGTCGCTTGGAGTAATTCGCACAAAGTTTCTAAATCCTTGGCGATCTTCAATACGTAAATCAGTCATAATAGATTCATAATTATGCTCCACGACTGTTTCTTTTGTATAAGAAGTTTCTGCTCCACCATCTTTGTTTATTCTTTCTTTTTGCATATTTTATTAGTATTGCTATGAAAAATTAAATAATTTGCTGCTGCACACACAAATAAGAACCCTTCACCGGAATCCATCTTGGTTCACGATAGACAAGTTGTTAATGTAAACAGAAGGTTTGTATCATACATTGAATACGTAAATACAATTGTGTATAAACAAATCGGAAACAAATGTGCTGTACAAATCTCATACATGTTTGTGTATTTGTCGCCGACTTGTTTGCAATGAAAACGTACCTTTAGACGTTGCCCAAGCATTCGACCGAGTTTGGCACGACGGGCTACTATATAAAATGCTTAAATGCAAGGTACCTGAATACTTATTATGCATCATCAAGTCTTTTCTCACAAACCGCTCATTTGCGATCAGAATAAATTCTACCTTATCGGTAAACAAGACTGCCACAGCCGGAGTCCCACAGGGATCAATACTAGGCCCTACATTATTCAACATATTTGTCCACGATCTACCCGATCCCCCGAATGCAACGGTTACAATGTATGCTGATGACACAGCCTTACTCTCTCAACACACCGACATCCTTCAAGCTACTCAACAACTACAAGATAGCGTTAATGTGATCACCGAGTGGTTCAATAAATGGTGCATAAAGCTCAATGTAACCAAAATAGAGGCAAAAATATTCACTTTACGTCGACCTAATACCCCACCGAACATCTTATTAGAAAACCAAATGATAAAGTGGAACCCTGCCGATAGCGCGATCAAATACCTAGGGCGTTTATCTCGACAAAAAACTCTCATGGGCCATACACATCAACAAAAAGCTAAATCAGAGCTATACCAGACTAGCAATGCTGTATCCCATCCTTAATAGAAAGTCCCCACTGAAACAAGAATGCGGAATATTGTTATACAAATCCATACTTAGACCAATACTCACTCACGTACGCCTGCCAAGTGTGGGGGGCAACATCAAAAACACATCTGAGAAAACTCCAAACATTCCAAAATAAGGTAATTCGCATACTCTTCAATGCCCCATGGTTTATGCGCAACGCACAACTTCATCGAGAAGCAGACATCCCCACCATCGAGGAATTTATTAGGACTCTCTCCATAAAATATTTCCACAACATCTCCCAATGTGATGGTGCTAGAAACTTCCACACAGGCAACAGACATGTCCATACAAGATTGCAACGTAAACTCCCACAAGACATTTATTTAAGCAGTGAAAGTGAATAACATTCAATAAACACACAGCACAACAGTGAAGTGTCTCATAAATACTCAAGTGTTAGTGCGGCAAGTATTCCAGTAGAGACTATATTCACAATGTACATAACTGTTTAACAAAAAAGCCATGTATAGCGATAAATCGCTGATCTGGCTGAACCAATTAAAAAAAAAAAAAATGATTTGAAGAAATCTATGCTATTTAATAGAGTACGATTAGAAAAGAAAAAAGCGGGAATGATGGACTCTGGAGCTGAAAGTGAGGATGAAATAGAGAAAAAATAAAGTGGAAGGAAATATGCAACTAGTATTTACATTAAACAAAGAGAAAATATTATGTGAGTACTTAATGAAATCATCAGATATTCACTGCTGCTGCTGCAAAATTAAATATACAATATCCGTCATTATGGGATCTCAAAATAGAAGCCGGAATTCATTGGATCTACGGATATATGAAAGGGAATCCTCAGTTATCCTTAAGGAAAGCTGAAAACACTTCTTTTGCAAGAGCCACTTTGTTCAATAAACATAATGTGAATGCCTTTTTTTAAAAATTTTACTGAAGTTATAGAAAAATATAAATTTCATCCCCATAGATTTTTAAAGGTGGATGAAAGCGGTATAAGTACTGTTTTGGAACCCAAATTCATCGCACCGAAAGGAGAGAAACAAGTGGAATAAATTGTGTCTGCAGAACGAGACCAACTCTTTACTTTTGTTGGTATTATAACTGCTACGGGCAATACAATTCCACCTGCATTTGTATTCACAAGAGTGAACTATAAGGACTATTTTTTAAATGGAAGTACTACAGGAAGTTTAGGTCTTGCAACTTGTAATGGCTGGGTGACAACGACTCTATTTACTGAAATTTTGAAGCACATTCAGCAGCATACTTTGTGTAATAAAGAAAATCATGTTCTCCTTCTATTAGACAATCATGAATCTCATGTTTCAATTGAATCAGTATTATACTCTCGTGAAAATGACAGTACTACTTTCATTCCCACCTCATTGCTCCCATCGTTTACAGTCGCTAGACGTGGGAGTATCTGAACCATTCAAAGCTAAATTAAAAGTGGCCTTTAATGATTTTATGCTAACTAATACGGATACGACATTCTTAAATTAGTCAATAAAGCATATTTTCGAAGCTTTTCCCATGAAAATATTACGAAATCATTTCAAAAGACTGGAATATGGCCAATTAACTCGCAGATGTTTACTGTAAACGATTTCTCCAATTCTTATGTTACTGACAGACCAGCGAGTAATTCAGTTGAAGAAACTTCCGATTTGGCCATTCCTGGTCCCTCCACTTCGACACTAATTAATTCAGATGAAGAAACTTCAGATTTGTCTTCTCTTGGCCTCTACACCAATAAATACTATAAAAACACGGAAAGAGCAAATTATACCTGAATCCCTAACACCTTTTCTAAAGGCTTGTGCAAGAAAAAAATTTAATTCAAAAAGAGAAAAAGGAAAATCTAGAGTTTACACAGATACGCCTGTAAAAGATAGAATTCTTGAAAAAGCACAAGAGAAAGAAAGAAAACTAAACTTGAAAAGAAATAGAAAAGTTAAAAGACAGATAAAAAGAAAATTAGTGAAAAAGGAAGATATTGAATCATCGTTACTATCAGATTCATATCTAATGGATCTTCATATGTTATAATATTAAAAATAAACTGAAGCAAATTACTGAGAAATGAATAAAGTTTCCAAGTAAATTCAGTAAATGTTAAAGTTGAAAAGGTACAAGAGGTTTAAATAACAACTCTACATGTGCCCCACTCTCCCCTAAATGCAGGAGGCTGTTTGTGCTTTTTTAGATTTTCTACAATTTTATAAGTAAAATTTATGTAAAAATTGAGCAACATAGAAAACATGAGGTTAGGTGTTAAGTTATATATAATTTCCCCTATATAAAAAGCTTTATGTAATAGATTGAATTTTAAATATTACTAACGAATTGAATTAACTGCTTAAATAATTTATATACGGAAAAATATCTCCTCAAAGGTCGAGTGTTGGCGCACATAACCAGAAATCAATGGTAAAATCCCAGCGGATGTGATTCCTTTCTATATACAAACTTTTCAAGAAACTAAATGAAATTCATCTCAAATTTAATCCCAAAGGAGTGAAACTTCAAAAAATTGTATTTAATATAACTAGGAAACAAGAATTATTTTCTTCTTTTTGCATTTTTAAAGCTATTGGTTATTATCTCTGTCTCCTTTTAAACTTTACTTGAAAGCAACATCAGCGGCTTTAATTGCAAAAAACAGCATTTGTAATTCCCTTGGATCAAAGAAAGAAGGCATTTGTAAACATCAAACGAATTATACAAAGGACAAGCATTTGATGCAGTTAAATGGCGGGAAACTTGTTAAAGGAGGCCAATTTTAATTTTATTGCGATGGTTAAAAGCCGGAATAATTATAATATTAGGACTTTAAATTGCGTTTTCCTAGCACATTCCTTGCGTGTCAAAGGGTTGTACGCTGTTAAAACGAATTAATGGTATAATTAACCAACTAAATACATAAAAGGTTGTCGAGTGCTGAAAAGTTTGTCGACATTTTCCTTCTTTGTGACTGCTCCGTTTTTACGGCATAACCAATTTAAGGATAACGACAGACAAAATGCCGATAATGCTTTGTCGATTTTAGAAACGAAAGTGTTCGTAATTATTACTTCTTGAAAGTCGTCCTTTTTATTACTTAACTGATAAAGTCGCATTTTAGATAACGAGAACGACAAATCAATACTTAATTTCTTAGTCCATTTTATTTAAGATTCTTTGCATTAGCTTTCGGTAGTACCTATAAAATTTAAACAAGTAATCTTCAATTTAATTTCCGCTATTGATCTTTTAAAGCAATGATTTTTTGACGTATTTCAGTTTTTACGCAATTTCATACATTTTAATGCTGCATAAGCTAATAATATAAAATATTGAATTTTCATAATTCGTCAAAATACATTAAATATACAGGGTGGTCCATAAGTAATGGTTCCCCGACCAACAGTAGATTCGTGAGGCCAAAATATTACGATTTACCTAAAATTACTTTAGTGCAAAAGTTAATATTTAGGGAGATACAGGATGTCAAAGTCGAAATTTTTATTTTAATTTTCTTCTGTAATTTCAGAAGTTTTCGGGATACTGATATGAAAATTGGTGAAACTACCTTTTTTAGGACGGGAAATAATAATCCATTGGGAGTCTTAATGCAGCTCTTAAAATAACATTATTTTTGCTACACCTAATACCTCAAAAATTCTTCAACTTTTTCGTAGTTAAAGTTAGGGCAGATCTAATTGAAAAAAGCAATTGCCTCATCTTTTTTATACAAAAAAAGGTACACTCTTTAAATATCTCTAAAGTTAACCGTTTCCAAGATATTTGCTATTGAAGTAAGCGATGCAGCGCCTTATTCACTTCTTAATAAGCAGCCTGTAACGCAGTAGGCTTACATTTAAAACAAAAAATTGACATATTCTTGTCAAAAACAAGTAATAGGACACAGAGCAATAGTGAATTAGTAGGATATTTGTTATTAAAAAATTTCTAATTTGTATGTGTAACGCAAGTAATGCTCTTTTTAACGAATAAAATGTAGCATCACTTACTTCAATCGCAAATATCTTGGAAACGGTTAACTTTAGAGACATTGAAATAGTATACCTTTTTTGTATACAAAAGACGAGGCAATTGTTTTTTTCTGTTAGATCTGTCCTAACTTTAACTACAAAAAAGTTGAAGTATTTTCAAGGTATTAGGTGTAGCAAAAATAATGTTATTTTAAGAGCTGCATTAAAATTGAGAATGGATTATTATTTCCCGTCCCAAAAAAGGTAGTTTCGCCAATTTTCATCTGAATATTACGAAAACTTCTGAAATTACAGAAGAAAATTAAAATAAAAATTTCGACTTTGACACTCTGTATCTCCCTAAATATTAACTTTTGGACTAAGGTAATTTTAGGTAAATATTTTGGCCTCACGAATCTACTGTTGGTAGGGGAACCATTACTTATGGAGCACCGTGTATAAAAATAGTTATATACTAACGCAAAATGACATTTTTTTATCCTTTGCGTTTTTATTGTGATGAGAGAGTAACTTGCATTTGGTTTGTTCTAAACAAAGAACAATAAAGATTTTTGCAAATTACATGAATGACTTTTTAAAAGTAAATAAAAGTATATAGTTTAGAATATACAAAATGTTCCAGCATTTACCTAATTAAGACAAGCACACCGCAACAAACGACAAGAGAGAAACATCCATAAATTTGAAAGAAGAATACAGTACAAAGCGGAAGTAACTTCCTCTAAACACGGAACTTATTTAACACGAATGTTGCCTTACGAACTTCTTGGATTTACGGCGTTTTTGTAACACAAGACAAAAAATAACTGGCACTTAATTTGAATACTAAATTTACTCATAGCAGGCGACGCGCATACTTTTATATTTTCAAATGTTCTTCTTGTGTTCATGTAATACCTTATTTTGTGCTCTTGATATTCTGACAAATTGTTACAAGAGTAATTTTTTACAAGTCCGAATTAGGTTCACTTTACACTCTTTACAGCTATACCGTCAAGCCGACAAACTGAAACTTCCCCTTTTTAATATTATTATTAACATAGGTACTACATACCATGACGCCTGATTTGTATTTGAAATTAATAATAGAAAAATATACCATGGAATATGTACATCCTTCAGAAACTGTATCTATTAATTTTTAAAAACTATACATGCTAAGAAACTTTTAGTGATATGACATTTAAAACATTTATTTCAATTTTGATAAAAATTTACACATCTTTTAAAATACGCGGGGCCTGTCTCAGTGAAGTTGACAGACACAGGTAAATTATTTTTTTCTGTAACTATTAAATAATACGCCCTTTATATGCTCTGCAAGTCCCATTAGTTATTACGTTTGGGATTTGAGTTAAGATATGGGTTTAAATTTTTAGAATAAGATTTGATAACAAATTTTGTCAGTCTTAGGATATACAGGGCGAACAAAAAGAAGAACATCGTATGATGTAGATTTATTCATATTCTGCATGGCGACTTTAACGGCACAGTTATCTGTGTGGTGTGAATGGAAGATTAAACTAAAATGGTTGTTTTCAAGGATTCCCTCGAGTTAGATACTTCGAATTAGTTACATTTTGTCCGATCTGTATTTAAAGATAGGATTGACTTTTAAAGTTTCGCATATGTAATTTTAAAGAGTGTCGCGTTTTTATATGCTTCATTGAAAGCGGATGTTACACACGACGAATTTTTTATGAATCTATCGTCATATTGTAAGATTTATGCCCGTACTTATAGACAAAACTCGATCTCACCCTTGAGACCGCCTCAGCCAAGAACACCTCAAGTCGTGTGCTTTGCTTAGCCTGCTGTATATCTTATAATCGCGACTTCGTGAAATTTCGGCGGAGTTCAGGAAAGCATTGAGTGACCTAGGGTTTTTTGTTACTTTTGTTGTACCGCGCTGATATAAACGTCAAGGAATATATTTATATTTTAGTATTTATAACCTCTTGTACGTTTTGTTGTTGAGGCATGTGCGAATTGTTAGTCCTAAAAATTTCTTAAGTTCTTTCTTAAGTTTCGTAAGTTCTTAAATTAAGTGGTGTTTATTAAACTGAAAGTTTACAGGTATCTCAAGCATACTAATAACTGTATAAGGGGAGCAAATGGTAAACCACGATTGTTCACAGTCATAAAGCGGTCTGCTATTAGCTGTAAAATTGTATAAAGAACAGTATCTTTGCTAAATCGGTCTCTATTACGAAATTTCAAATCTCCATAAAATTCGAGAGGGTTTTCGGCGTCACGTATATACCTTTATCTGCTGGCATGTCAAAATGACATCGTTATGTCATTGTATTTTAGTGACGTAAAGAAGTTTATCGTATCATTGATTATTAAGTCAACTTTATATTACACTTTTATTAGTATTTATACATAACATAATAGCATAGCAACTCCAACTTCATAATTCGTTAGTTACATACTATTTGTGTACTGTTGCCAATGATACGATAAAGCTTGAAATATAACTCGAATATTATGCGATTTAAACCGACTCGGACGTTGCGTGGTTGACTCGGCTAGCGCCTCGTCACCTAGCAACGTCCTCGTCTATTATAAATCGCATAATATTCTTGTTATATTAATAGCTATAATTATAATCCTAGAACCATAATGCTAATGAAGTCAAAACGTCCTAGTCCCATATTGAAATTCAAAAAGTATTAAAGTTCAAAACGTCCTAGTATCACAATGAAATTCAAAAAGTACTATTAAAATTTTGTTTGGGTTGTGTAAAGATTCTGAATGAAGACAGCAGATAACATTTTGTATGTAATTCGGATCATAAACGATCATTTATGGTAAATGCCGTGTTATCATGCTCGGCTGACGCTTCCCCTCGATAATATTCACTGCTAACACCATAATGACCGTCATTATGATCCTTATTACATAAATATCTTTTTTGACACTATTTCTGCATTTATGGCTCCTTCTACCATATCAAGGTACTCAAAAAACTCTTCACTTTCTTCGCGATCCATGATTTTCAAAATATATATTATTTTGATAACTTGTCACTACACAGCAAAACACGAAATGCGTAACGTCAAACAGTAAAGCACGCCTCAAGCCCATCTCAAGGTAGGGTGTGACCAACCTTGAGTCAAGTACGTTCAAAGCATGCTCGAAGTCGTTTTTAATGGGGAAGCAACGACTATAATAGCCATTTTGTTACTTGAGTAATGCTGAAGTTCGAGACCGAGCTGAGTATCGACTATAAGTATGGGCATTAGTCTGTTTATCTGCAATTACTACATAATATTAACTTGGAGAAGCCTTAATAGTAATTTACGTTACAAGTCCGGTATTAAAGTACACGAGTTTAGATGTTTATGGACGAGGCGGCGAAGGAGCCGAGTCAAGAATTTCTAAACAAGTACCAGACATTATGAAATAATACTATATTGTAATACAAGTGTTGAAAGCTTTTGTTTGCCACACGAATGTGAAGTTTGCAGCACGAATGATAGTGAGTGCTGCAGTCACATTAGTGTGGCAAAAACAAGCTTTCAACACATGTATTACACGCTATTTTTTCTACAACCACATTTCCATAAAAAAATTTAAATATTTCTGCAAAATCTGACGTTTTTATTTGCGTGTGGAAATAGTTATTTTCATAACAAGTGCGGGAAGTTAGCGATTCCGAAACGAATGCAGGACGTTACAGAAACGAGCGCAGCGAGTTTCTGTACCTGCATGAGTTTCGGAATCGCTCTTCCCGCACATGTTATGAACAACGTTTTTCCTACAAACGTTTAGGAATCGTCCTAAACTATCATTTTGTAAGTTTTCAAGTTGTCAAATTTGACATTTCCTTTTAAAGTAATAATTTGGTAAGGATGGTTGCTATGCGATTTTCTGATTTTTCAGAAATCGCTGTCACTTTCCGGCCCGCACGCAAAATGAGTTTGGGAAAGTAACATTCCTAAACGTTTGTCGGAAAAATTACTTTCCGCACGCAAATTCCACTTGTTCGGCAAACACTTATTTTCAATACTCGTATCTATGGAGACGAAGTCTGAAAAGCCCACTTTCCATGGTAGGAGTAGAAAAAATAAATAACACTGTTAGGAGTATAGAGGTATAGTTTCACAAGTGATATAGGTAGATACTCTCTATTAATTTGAATATCGAACATTTATTTTCTCAAAATAAATAAATAAAATCTTGAAGATGCAGTTAGAAATTGACTTTAAAAATTTTTTTTAGGTAATATATAGATGTTAGATGATTTTTAAAGCAACAAGAAATGAATCTAAAAAAGTTAACTCTTGACCAAAATTTGTGCAATTTCGAAAGTATTAAGTTTAAACTGAAACTTACTCGATCCAAATTAGGATGTAAAAGATTTTTTAATTTACTCAATCTAATAAATTAGTTCAATTGATCTTCAAATATTTTTACTCTAGAGCTAGAAAGAAGAAACGTGGCTATAGTTTTGATGATGTTATATAGACAAGAAATTGAAAATCAGTTTCCTCCTTTTCTTTAATATCAAGTTTCTTAGCCATAAACTTTTGTTCCTTCATCTGCTTCTTCTTTTTATTGACAATACTCCAATTTCTATAGGAACATTTTTCGATGATTAATGTTGAAAATCGATTGGGTGAGATTAATATATTCTAGTATACAAACTGCATAGAAATATCATGTCTCTACAGAATACTCGTTAAATTAGAAAATATTTTACGCCAGTTTTGTCATAAAAAGTTAAGTCTTGATATCGCGGTCATGGCGCAGTTGATTCAGCGTGCGTCTGGCCACTGAGACTTGCCCGGGTTCAATTCCCAGGGCCACACAAACTACGAAAACACCCGACGATTTCCATCGGAAGGCAATGGTAAACCCCCAAGGCATTCTGACTAGCAAGTCTTCTCTGGAGTAGGAGTGCAAGCACTTCCGTGCTTAAAACTGTAGGTCCCCTATGTCTGCAGGCTACTTGACACGCACATCACAGCCATTTGGAGAGAAGACAGCAACGCCCTGTAAAGGTCACGCCACTCGAAGAAGAAAAAGATACACTGCGGATAAATGAAAATGCAACACCTATAATGCATAAATATATTGGAACGAAATTTGGCTGTAAGTTAGATATTCACAAAGATAACAAACGATTAAATTTTCAAACTTCTACGTTGAGTAAGTATATGTATAGTTATTCCAAAAAGGTTTAATAATGAGTGTGGCCATAAGCTCTAATGCAATAAAATAATTCAAATTATCTGAAATCGACATTCGAATAGTGTAAGAATCGAACTGTTGATTGTTAAAATAATGTTAATTTTGATCCTTTCGTTGTGGTTGTCAAGCTAAGAAACTAGCTATAGAGCTTTCGTCAACAGAGTATTACATATTTCGGGCGGTTTCGTTGCAAGTTTATAAAAGGTAAAGCGTGAATATATAGAGCCTATTAAAATTGATAGCAAGCATTTTTGAAATCTACGTAAAAAAGTGGTCTCATAATGTAACATAATACAGTATTTTTGCTTTTTTGCAAACCCTAGAGTTACGAAGTAAACTTGCATTTTCGAAACAGAATTAACTGTACATATCGACTCTCCCAACAAAAGCTATAGTAACTCAAAAATTACAGTTTTCAGAAAAATTGCATTGAATGTTTGAATGTTAATAAAAAATCAAGGAATTGTTTAATATTATTGGAGACTGCTGCGGATCTTATTTTTGGTAAATAATTGTTTATTCAAAGGAAATTTTTCTGGTTGCTGTTGTACTTTAGGCCCTACCTGAGTTACCATAGTTTTCATTGGAATTCCTTTAGTAAATAAAAGATACTATTAAAAAATATTTTTATTTTCTGCTGAGAAATATTACATTAATATCGTAGATTGGTTGATTTAATAGAAAATATCATAATCTTCACCATCATCTTCGTATGGAAGATCCTTGTCAAAACTGGTTTCATGGTCTTCCTCGTTAATTATTAATTTTTTGGAGTTTTTAGATCCTTGCCCAGAATTTTTGGCTTTCACGACATCATTACTTTTTGCAGAGAGAGATTTATAAAATCTGTGATACATAGAAGGGATATTATTACTTTTTCCGACGACAACTATGTAAAACGAATCAATTCGCAGGGCTTACTATTATTGAAAATAACAAATTTCGCATAGCAACTAAACTGTGATGAAAATGGCCGTGTGCAAAACCTTGCACACGCTAGACCATACAAAGCAGTTGTTGGTGGGCGACGTCGAAAGTCGCGATTTGTTAAAAAAATAAATAATTAAAACGTCAAAGTGTTCCAAGTGTGATACTGGCTACATTTTTTTAAATAAAAAATTGGTAAAATAAAATGGGCGGTCGTCGGAAAAGTATAGTGTAAAACACGTGCTGAAAGGATATTTCACACTCGTGTGAAATATACACTTTTCAGCACAAGTTGTACAATATACTATTATAAAGTGACAGTAGCCCTTGTAATTTCTTTTTTCTATTGGCAAACATTGAGTATGAAGCTGAGGCATGTCTTAAATGTTCGGAATTGGTGGTCGACCTCGGATTTCTTTTCTCAAATTCAAAGTCTTAATTTCTCCTCCATACGAATATCTGAAAGTAACTGTATTCGGAGTTGCAGAACTGAAACTTATCTCTCTGATTTTACTGATAGTTGCTTTGTCGTGATTATTATCATTTTTCCAGTTTTGTTTTCAACTAAACTTTTGGTAGAAAAAAGGTTTCTTGGCTCGTCTCCTTTACGATGCACGGTTTTCCTCTTGTTTTTGCCATCCTGATTAAAGTCACCCATTGATCAGGTGTACAGATGGCAGTCTGACGCTTTTTTGGGTTCTCTATCACCGCGTGCATGCTAGCGCCCTCATTCTGGGTGGGCCCCTTCTCTAAAAATCGGTGGGCAATGTCAACTTTTAGAGAAGTCGCCGCACGACTGAACATTGAAAAAAGAAAACGGTTCTTATTCTACCCACTACAGTCATACGAATAAAATATGAGCTTTTTAACTCCTTTATTTGCATGCAATTTCATGAAATCTAATACACAGCTGGCAACTTCGTGTGAACCTCTTCCAGATATTTGTTCATGCCACGTATAGCAGAAACCACTATTGCTTCCTACATCATAAATAGTGAAATTGTAGGTAGCGTATTTGCTTTTGTAATAGAACACGCTTACTTCTGACATTGGAATTACAAGAACCCTTTGGAGGTCAAAACAGGCTACTAAAGTTGTTTTGTCATTAAGTCTCAATTCTTTATCAGAATCTTTTAGAGCTCGAGCTGCATCTTTGTTTTTCTTATGATTTTCATAATTTGATTGCAATTTTGATTTCAGTTGCCCATCAGCCATTTCATAGGCATTGCATATTTCGCGTTGCTCTTTCTTAGGCTTATGAAAACTAATATTAAATTATGAAGTAAAAATGTCTCGATATTGTCGTTCAGTTGCCTTAATTTCTATTTGTTTGTCGTCCGCCCACTCTTGATATAACCTGAACATTTTTCGGATATTCACACCTTTCTCTAAATACATTTGTTTGGAGTATTTCCGAACGTATGTAGTGTGACGGAACTAAAGGAAAAAGTTTGATGTGCTCTCTGACGCTGTCTTTTACTTCAGAATCAATTCTATTTGCCTTGTTATCATGCTTTTCTCTTTGATTAGAAGTGACGGTTACGTTGCCATTGCTAAGCTTCTTTAAAGTACCTAGTTCTGATATACATTTCAGATACTGCCAATGTATTCAAGAACATTCTTTTGCACACCATCTTTTCCTCATTGTCTATAGTAGAATAATACTGCCTTGAAACTTTTCTTTTTGAAATATTTGCGCCAACAGTCACTTGTATTTTTTCAACAGTTCTCACACATCTTGCAATAAAGTCTTGTATGGTCACCCAAAGCCCAAAATGCCGTGAAAATAGACTTTCTTTGATCTTCAGTACGGCGTTCTTGACACTTTTGTCTACAAGATAGTTTGCATGCTGGTCGAATACTTTTAGACAAAATTATTTTGCCTGACTTATTTTTATGTTCAATGCCCTGATTCAACTCTTTCTTAGCTTTGACATCTATACATTCACATTATGTTTCTAGAACGCTTTCTACTTACTTGGGTTATTTTTAGTTGCCATTTTACGTTTTCTAACTTCTAAGGGAGCTGCAGAAATATCTTCATTATTTTTTTGAACCAGTTGCTGGTGATTTATGGTTTCACTGAAAGGCGCTATATCAGTATCTGAACAACTGCAATCAGTTCCTTCAACATCAGAAGGCCTATATTCTGGATCCGCATCGGAATCCACACACGCCGATTTGTCCTCAATATAAGACTGGGTTGCAAAATCTGGAGGAGTAACACAGAGTTCCTCAATATTCTGTTGTACAACTGTAGGCTGAATATTTATAGTTGGTTTAGTTACTGAGGTAGTAAAATCTAGAGATTCACAGCAATGATTGTAAAAAGGTTGAAGATCGCCAGTTCCACCACTTGATGAGGTCTGAGTAACTAATGAGTTTGGTTCATTTCGATTACTGCACACTTCCTTGGTGCCATTGTCATCGCTGCTTAATATTGTATTGCTTTTTATCACATCTGAAATGGAAATAATCTTAAGTTTCAATCACAAGAAAGTGCTTTTCAGTTTTGAAATGCAAGTAGGTACTTATTCTCATTTTTAGGTTAGAAAATAGTTTTTACACTAAAATACAACAAAACTCAGTGCAACTACTTACCCACAACTTGTGATGCAAGATTTGATTCGTTCTTTCAGTAATCTTTAACGCAGTAGGCTTGAATTAAAAATGACAAATATGACATGTTCGTACGAAAAACAAGTGATGGGACACAGAGCAATAGTGGAGTGGTGTAAAAGGAACTGCTCTAAACGAATTATTAGATTAAGAAATGAAGTATTTCATCAAGATTGTATTAAGTGTGAATTTAAATTTCCAAACAGAATAATGGTGTGGGTTGTATGTTCACCGAAAATTTAGAACAACTTGCATTTATTGACGGTGTGGTAAAGCCAGAAGTATTTCTCAATATTAGAAAATAATTTGTTGCCTACTACATGGAAAATCCACCCAGATAATGAAAACATTTTTCAGTTCTTCAAAGAGCACTTCACTTGTGTTACACTAAAATCTTAAAAAGTTTAATGATAAATATCTCTCTGACCCATTATTGCTCTGTATCCTATTACCTGTTTTTGACAAGCTCTGTCAATTTTTTGTTTTAAACGCAAGCCTACTGCGTTACAGTATGCTTAAAAAATTGAATAAGATGCTGCATTACTTACTTCTACATATAGTAAATATCTTGGAAACGGTTAACTTTAGTGACATTTAAATGGTATACCTTTTTTGAGAAAATGAGGAAATTGGTTTTTTTTTCAAATAAATCTGGCATAACTTTATGTATAACAAAGTTGAAGTATTTTTAAGGTATTAGGTGTAGTAAAAATAAAGTTCTTTTAAGAGATACATTAAAATTGAGGATAGATTATTGTTTTCCATCCAAAAAGGGCAGTTTCTTCAATTTTCATATCGATATTGCAAAAACTTTTAATTACTTACAGAAGAAAATTAAAACTAAAATTTGACACCCAATATCTCCCTAAATATTAACTTTTGGATTAAGGTAATTTTAGGTAAATCATAATATTTTGGCCTCAGAAATCTTCTGTTGGTCTGTGTCCCATTACTTATGGACCACCCTGTATAAAAATATAAATTTGAATATCAGATCTTTTCGGTTTTGGTTTTATAGACAGCACAAGTAGTAGTGTTAACTGTGTTTTTACAATTTGGTAATATTAGTTTTCTTCATATGAATAATCCTACTTCTTACCTTGGCATTCTTATCCTAAATAAACTTCAAATATCAAATCGTTGTAATAGTTAGGTTAAGAAATAATTTTAAAACGTTATATTAATCATGATCTTAACAAGTTGTTAAATTTTGCCCATTTTTCAGTCTAAGCAATCATTCTGGTCTTGTAAATGATTGTAAGAGCACGAAAGCACGATAGAAAGCGCATTAAAATTCAATATTTAATTCTATGTGGCTTCGCGGGGTTTCGTCGAGACTATCAATCATTTACTAGTATTCATGGATATTGAACGCACACTTCTAAAAGTGGTTTCATCTTGAGTGCTTTAAAATTTCTAGTAAAGTTTATGACGTTAGAATAGTATTTTCTAATTTAATAAAAACCATTTTGACTTTAGATATCCGTCGGATATTCATGTATAAAAATGTAATGTGTTGCTACCTCTAGCAGCTAGAACATTAATTTTCTTAAAAAAGGATCTCAAGTAAAAATAGGAAAGATTACTCGTATTAATACTGGGCATTATTATAGAATTCCTTTTATTATTTTTTCTTGTTTTCTTATGCACATATTTCAATTTGAAAGTTCTATACAAGGTGTATAACGGAATAAACTCCATTTTTCTTATTATATTTTAAAGTTGAAAAATGAAACTAACAGAGTTTAATATCGATGGAAAAATGTTCTTCTTTTGAATCACAAAGTAAATTAAAAACACTTCCGATTTCTCCTTCAAGTTTCGATTTTAGAAGGAACATTACATTTTTGAAATCTGGGCAAAATTCTGACTTCGAATTCCCGATTTCTTAGAAAATTTTCAAAAAAATTTAAAATTTTATTATACAATCAGTAGTGCCATGGCCCATAAAAATGATTCTTGTTAATTTCCGTAATTAAATAAAAAATAGGCTATCGTTGTAACGTCGATGTAGTAAAAATACCTATTTGAAGTTTTTGAAATTAGCTTTGTAGCTGTAAGTGATTCCGTTAAATGGAACAATACTGGCATACTGGGTTATTCGAATAGCTTATGTTTCAAATGTTCAAATTCGACAATACTAAGATTTTGAAAATCTATTCAGTACTATTTATATACTGAGTGCTTCACGTAAGACGAGCCCCTTAAAAACTTTCAACGCAACCCAGCATGCACGTTTCCAAAGCTACTACAAATATCTGCAAATTAAAAAACAAAATTTGATCGAGTAGATATGTTCACAAATAGGCACAAAATTGTCTACTTTTTCTTTAAAAATGGCGGTTAGAAATTTCTAACCGTATAAATAATTTTGTATAAAGGGTATATAAAATTGTTATTTTTTTGTATATTGTTGAGCTAACAGTTGATATAAATTTATTTTTGTTATTGATAATATTTTCTTAATTTCCTAGTTGTAAGCTATGAACATTTTCAATTTGGAATATATCGTGGACATAACATTAGTTATGTACCTATTATCATTCTGAAGCAACCTCTAATTATATACTTTCAATTCAGAAGTTAACATAACTTGATTAATATTATTTCTGAATTTGTAAGTTGGGTTGCCTATTTCAATTGATAAGAAATGCGTCATATGTGAATCACCCTGTATATGTTCACAGAGACTTATTGTTAACTTATTCATTCTTCTTCGGCCCTTTACGCTCCTCTGGGGAGCGTAGACCGTCAGAGACGTTTCTTTGACAGTTCTAGGTTCTAGTATAGTAGAAGGTGGTCAGCCTTGCACTATTTTCACTTCCTTTCACTACACTTAAATTAACACACGTGAGTTGAGGTAGTCCGCTTAATCTTTACACAGTAATTCCACTAACTGCTTCCATTCTTCCTTATTTTTGCTATGTGTTTTAACTGAGTACAGGTTAAGTTTTGTGTTGTATGTTCCCTGTGGACCATCCTCTTCTATGTTATAGTTGGCCTTCCAAGCTTCCTTTTGCCCTTCATAGTGAACTCCATTGCTTGTCTAGTTATCTCTGACACCATTTTTCTTAGAGTATGCTCGATCTATCTCCATTTTCTCTACCGGTTCTTGGTTCGTACTTTCCTATAGTTCCACATTTGAAATTCGAGTTTGCCAGTTAAGTATATTTTTAGGATTCTTTGCATGGAGGTGTTTATACCGGGTGTTTGACTTAAGGGGCGAACATAGGGAAATAGCATGGGAAATCGTATATATGCAGATTCCTGCTCCCCGTTTGAGTTGATAGGGTTGATACGTTGATAGTGGTATCAATCCTGGTTTGTACAGGATCTTCTAGCTCTAAATCCAGCTTGATTCGTTCTAAGTAGATCATCAATCTCTCCTTTTATTCTTTCTAGTACTATCCTAGTTAAGATTTTGCTTGTGGTATTTAAGATCGTTATGGCTCTATAGTTATCAGCTAGAGCTTGGGTCATATGTTCTAAAGAAAGTTAAAATATACCTGCAAATATGCATTAAAAATAGCAAATATTTGCTCGAAAATATGCATTTATGCATTAACGTATGCAATATAAAAACACTTTTTTAATTTTTTCTTTTATTTTTCTGTAGCTGACGCATAATTAGAAAAAAGAAATGCTACACTAAAATAATTATTTTTGTTTTTATATTCAATAAGAAAGGAACATTCAACATAAAATAATAAAAACAACAAATTTATAATAAAAATCTAATCAACAAGTTAAAACTTAGTCTTTACGATTCTGTACTGTAGCTTACTAAATGTTTTTCTAAATTATCAGTGGTTAAACTGTCTTCGGTCACTTAGCAAATATTTGTAACTGGAAAATGTGCGCTCAACTTCGTAAGAAGTTACAGGTGCGTATTTAAAGGCACATATCGTACTTGGGCCCAAATCTAACAAATCATCGCACTGTCTACCATTTAATACATCATTAAATTTCTTTAACATAAAGTACCCTTCATTTTTACTTAAAACAGAATTTAGTTTTGTTTCGACTTTTTTTGTTATTTCAGCCCCATCTTTAGCAATCTCAGTTTTTAGAGATTCAATAATTAATTGATCAACTTTCATTTAGTGAAAGTTCTCAATGGCAGTTGCGATGCAAATAAAGTTAGATTTAATATAAGTTAACTGGTTTTTAATTTTTGAATCGTTAAAATACTTGGTACAAGTTCTAACTGCAGCTAAGCTTTCGGAATCAAACTGAGATACAACGTTTTTAATTTTAGTGTAGTTTTTTGCCAGAAAGTCTATACCATTTAACTAGGTAGGTACCCCATCTAGTTAAAATCAGCTCCGGAGGTAAAGGCACTTTTCTTTATACATCAGGATTCTAAGAGGGGCTGTAATGAAAACTATTTTAAGATTTGAAACTAAACCATTAACTAAACTATATTTTAACCAGACAGTTTCAGCAACACGATCTAAAGCGTGAGCAAACACGTACAGAGGATTAAATTGGGGCAAAAAGACTTTTAAATTTTGTGACGCCTTTGCCATATATGGCGCAGCATCTGTAACCATCACAAAATCTTATTTGTTGGTTCTTGGTTAGGCAAATAAAAGCTACTTAACGATTCATTAATAAATCTAGCTATTGTTACATTATTGCTTTGTCTGGCACTTTTACGTTCACTAAATATCCTCTTCTAGGTTCATTTTCATTTAACGGACCCAGCACAAGATTAGCTACATACCGACCTCTAACGTCGCGTCGGTTGTTTCGTCTACAGAAAACCATGCAGGCCCACCGCCAATGTATTTTCTAATTTTCTCCATCGTGTAGTGGTAATTAATATCCACATATTTTTTTCGTGGTGTCGAGGAGCTGGGAATATTAATAGTATCCGGAACTACAGTGCTCCTTAAGAAAATTTTGAAATAATGGATGATCCAGTTTATGAAAAGAAACCTTGCAACCTATAACTAGATTGCACAACTCTTTAGAAAACTTCTCCTGTGCGGAAATGTTGCTACTTGATATTATCAGATGCTGCGTCATGTTTCCAGAACGACTAGCTTTTTTTTGTTTATGAATGGCAGTTCCTAGGTGCTGTTCTACTTGAAATTTTGTATCACAAGTAATCTGTAAAGTTTTTAATTGTGAAAACAATCTATTCCTACTTTAATTTGGAGACGTATTTGCTAAATGAAATTTCCAAATTACTAAAGTCACAAAATAACATTAAACTGTGCAAAAAACATATGAATCAATAATTTTCAAATCGGTATGATTCTGACACTACTTTTTCAATAAAACACTTCTATCTGTTATTTGTTTCGGCATTTTGAAATACGCACAAATAATCAAATAAGAACACTTCGAAACTTGTGGAAGACTAACACATGCAATCTAAGATCCCACCAGAACCACTGCGACCAACACAAAGAATTCTGATAAACTCATTAATGCCCAGTTTCACCACGGTAGCTTAAAATGAAACTTAACTAAACTACACTTAATACTAAGTGATACTTAAATTTATATTTTGTTCCACCAACAAAAATATACAAGTCCTTAGTTAAGAGCAACTTAACTTACACGTACTTGTTCTAAAATGTAGATCTAAAAACGAAAGAATATGAAGAAGACATATTTCTAGTAATATTTGGTTTAATTTTAGTGCAGACATGTGAACTAGTGACTTCGATAAACTTCACCACCATTATTTCCTGTTGTAAATATATAAAATTAGTACTTATTCTTTGTACTGACACTCATAGTACAGAGTGCGATAAACAATATTTTACCAGGCGATTGAATACGTATGTGAGTCCCATCAATAGCTCCTATTACTCGTGGAAATGAGTAAAGATCGTAAAAGTCTTGTTGTGTTTTTCTAATTTCTTCTTCCGTTTGTTTGAGGAAATTTAATATAAATAGGCCTTAATGCTGCTATGGCTTCTGAGACTCGGACGACAATTCTAGATACACTAGCCTTTGACATGCCTCCAAAATCTGCTAATGCCAGAAGATGACCTCCTGTAGCATATACTCGTAATGCCACAAGCAGCTGGTTTATTGGTGATACACTATTGTTTCTTCAATATACATTGACAGTTATTATTTATTTATCATTTTAACTTTATATATTTTGTATATATGTTATGGACCAAGTGATTAATTGGTCATTATTCATAATGACTGGTCAATGTGATAAATCCGGTCAGTATTAATAATGACCGGTCAATATGCATAATGCCCGGTCATTATGAATAATGACTGGTCATTATTAATACTGACCGGATTTATCACATTGACCGGTCATTATTAATAATGACCGGTCAATGTGATTAATATACTTTTATAAAAAAAAAAAAACTGTTCTTCCTCTACCTCTAACCTCTAATAAATGCCTCTGCCAAAACAGTAGAGGTGTTTATTGGAGGTTAGAGGTAGAGGAAGAACTGTTTCTTTTTAAATAAAAGTACATTATTCACATTGACCGGTCATTATTAATACTGACCAGATTGATCACATTGACCAGTCATTATAAATAATGACTATTAATCACTTTGTCCGGATTTATCACATTGACCAGTCATTATGAATAATGCCCTATTAATCACTTTGTCCATAACATATACATACTTGTTGTGTGGATACTCCAATCTGTTTTCTATTAATTGAAGCACTTGCAAAACTGTATTTTTTTTTAAACGAAATCTTTCGAAAAATTTATTCTCCGAGAAATTGTGGAAATGATCTTCCCTTTCATAAATCATTCTGGGTATATAATTCATAATATCGTTTTCATCTATATCATTTATATCATCAACATCATCGTCTAAATAATAATTAATCATTTTGAAAGTTATACACGAAACGTCAAAAATACACAACTTTACTAAGTGAATGTTAAGCGGCCGATATTGAAGGTTTAGGGTAAGTGCTCCTTAGGAGAATTTAAGTGGAGATATTTGACTGGTGAAACAAAATAGGGCTAGTTTAAATTTTTAGGGAATCCTTAAACGTTAAGTGTGGTTGGTGAAACCGGCCATAAGGCAAGGATTAACTCTTAAGTACTTCTGTGAACTGAGTAATACTAAATATCACAAATAATAATTCTCAGTAAAAATGACAAATAGGTAATTCCAAAAAGCTTACTAAAAGGAATTTTAACTCCCTGAAAAAAAAATTTTAAATAGAGTACCCTTAAATATACAAAATAACATAGAGCATATGCATTTATTAAAAACTTGGCAATATGCAAATATGCATTATAGAAAAATGAAAAAAATACGTTACAACAATGAAATTCATGTAGAAATAAAATTTTAACAAATTGCTATATGCATTTTGCATAATATATACTATTCTAAGTTCTAGCTTATCACACATTTTCCCGTCTCATTTTTTTGGTATTTTGATAATTAATTCTTCAGCCCACCCTGTTGGTATTTTTTCTTCCAGCCATATTTTGTTCAGGAAGCAGTGAATTTATTCATTAACAGTTAGAAATTTTTAGTCGTAAAAATAATTTTCCATTAAAGTAATTTACATACAAAATAATGTTATTTATTGCGTTTTTTCTCGTTTTGTAATGTTTCTTTCGTATATTTTTAATTTTTTATACTAACACTTGATATAAGATGATTTTTGTTATTGGTAATATTTTTCCTCCAACGCCGGAAAGGCAGAAGGAGGAACGAGAAAGAAGAAGAAGAAGAAGGTAATGTTTTTCTTAATTTCCTAGTTAATCTATGTATAACTAACTTTCATTACCTATGTACTCATATATGAAAATTTTCAATTTCGAATATAACCTTGATATGACGTTTAATTATGTATTGTTATTCTGAAATAAACCGCCTCTGATTACATAAATTTAATTGAAAATTAACATAAATCAATGTTATTTATGAATTTGTAAGTTGGGGTGCCTATTCCAATTGTTAAGGGGCGCGAATGTCATCCCCTAGTAAGGTTATGCTGAAGGACATTTTTTAACTTAGAAGGCTTTAAGAAAAGCAACGAAATGACTGAAGCAATTATATTATTGAGGGTTATTTTCATTTTTGGTTATTTTTTGAAAAGCCTTCAGAATTGAACAAATTTATTTCAGTTATTTGATGAAGTAGATTATCCTTTTGTTCCCAGGTTTAACTGCAAAACGTATTTAACGGATTGTTAAGATTTAAGTATTCCAATAACTTGATAAGCCACCATTGTTTCATTTGAAGGAATTCACTTACAGTCAAAAAACTGATTTCAAAACATTCATATGTCAGTATTTCATACGACACATGAGCTAGAGCAACGACTTACCATTTAATTGCGGGGATGAAATAGAAACATCTGTGGGCTATGATGACACTTTTGATGGAAAAATAAAATTTCGAAATTTTTTTAGAATTTCTCAAATTGAGAAAGTTAAGTATTCAGGCTGAAAATTTACTCAGAATTTCAAAACAAAAATGTAAAAATACATAGGGTATGATATTTAAAAATCGAAAGTTTTTAATCTCCGTAGAAATAGGAACTGTTACTAAATTGTTTTATGCTCTACACTAACAGAATAATTTTGTTTCGGAGTTTCGAAAGCCTAAACTACAACTCGATTAAATTTTTAAAATGTTTACTATAGGTATTTAGAAATGTACATCAGTATTGGAAAAAACTTCCAATTCAGATAAAAGGCCTGTTAATAGAGAAGAGGTCGAGCAACAAATCAAAGGTAATTTCTTTATACTTGCATATAGATTATAATTACAAATTACAAAGTATGTGGAATTTTAATTTCAATAATAACAAGTGAGCTCGAAAAACATTTAGCACGCAGGAAAACCTTAAATATGCAACTTTTAAATTTTCAACTAGGAAAACTCAGTATGCTTCTATTTTTAGCGTGAGTGTCCGATCAAGCTGTGATACAATTATCCCCTTCGACTACCCTCGTTATGCGTGGGCGTATCGCTTCCGGTCACTGCCATTTGTTGCCTGGCCCTCTAATAGGATCATGTAGTTTCCCTTCGTCCTTCGCTTTACGACTGAGGATTCCTGTTACTTCTACTTTTTTACTTGGAATCTTATTTGAAGACAAAATAAAATGTATCATCAATATTGCTAAAGTAGGAAGACACGTTTATAACTAAAAGGAACGCTCCAGCAAGTTTTATTATAATTAATCTGCGCATAAGCTTGTAAGTTTAATAAAATTTCACGAATATGTTACATCGAGTTATTTTAATATACGGTCACATATCAGTACTATAATACTACAAATATTTAGTGAAACTAGTTTTGACTCTTTATTGAATTATAGAGTAAAAACTGAATTACACCCACCATCTTACATTTTGTGTAACATTCGGGTTTTCAAATAAAATCGAAGATTTGGAAATGTGTAAGCCATTACATTTCTTCAAGAAAATGTTTCAACTGCTGCCGTACAACGTATACAATCTAAACATACAATTATAATTTTGTTTTAGGAAGTGTTTGCTGAAAATTCCTTTACTAGAACAATTTTTATTGCAATACATAATCTAGACTTGATGATGCCAAATATCCCAAAGCACATCGGTTGTTGCACTATTGGATTTGGTTTTTGGCGAATTCGGAGGCTTTCGTGCCTGATAGGGATATTTATCCTACCAAAGATCGTCTTAATACGAGATCTGCTGATTTATCTTATATCAGAAAGTTGGCGGCACACTGCTTTCAGATTTTTACCGTATTAAAAATCTCATCTGTCATTTACAACCAAGGTTTAGCAAGGTGGGATTCAACACATTAGCACCTTGTCAAAGTAGTAATACAAAGAAAATATGTATAAAAAACTTTCAATGTAAAGCCGGATCCTACAGGTTGTATTATAATGTGCTTATTCTGAGAAATTAATGAAAAATTGAGTAAACTAAATTTAAGCACACTAAATTTAATATAAGTCGAATTCGTAATTATAAATTGTTGTACATAATTTTGGGACTTCTAAAATGTTAGTAGAACAATAAGGAGAAAATGTTAATATGTTAATAATTAGAATGTGATTTTTATGTATCTATGTATATAGGTAACCGACTTGAAATTTTCTTTTACAATAATTTATAGTAATCAACTGTTGTTTACTGTAAATTATCAATTATTATGACTTTAGCTTAGCTACTGAATAATATCAGCCGACAACATACGACCGTAGTTTCGATATATTTCTTATATCAAAACGGTTAGCAGATTCTTGTGATTTCTGTTTCTAAGAATTTTATTATAAATTCTACTGTCGTATTTTCGTGATCTGCTGGATTTACACTAATTAAATAGACTACCACATTTTAGAAGAAACTAAGGAAATATTGATAAAGAGGTTTCGATTCTTAATCTGATGTAACTCTTGGAAATCTGTATGTACAATATGAATGTACCTACAAATAGAAAAAACCAAGATACCTGTATCTAATAGCATTCGTAAGAATAAATTCGTATTGGCCGTTCGTCAAGTATATGTATACTCTTATAAATAACTACACAACAGCAAAAATTGTACAAGTGATCATAAATAACAAATAACATAAGGCCACATAGGTTACGGCTTAGAGCCTATACTAAACTACAAACGCCGTAAGGTAACTGAAACCTGTTTGTATTTAATTATTTAATAACACAAAATGTTTCAAGATATCTTTACTTTTTATTTTGTGTAAAACCTCATACGTTAACGCACCAGCCTCGACACCGAAAGGTATAGGAGGTTAACGATACCGAAACCGATATCGATTTTGTTCAATTTAAATTAAAAATTTTATTCAAATACATTATATTTATCGTTTATAAATAGACTTACCAAATATTTCTATTAAGAGTGTATTTCAAAAATGCAAATATCTAAAAACATCAATATTTATTCGCTCTAATGCCATAACTATTTTGAAACTTATTTTTCGTTGTTTTGGCAGTTTCATACTTTTCAGTTTGCATAGCTTTTGTTAGCACAATTTCACAAAGAACTTTTCTTACAAATGTGGGTTCTAGTAATATTTACGTTTAATTTAATAAACTTATGTGAAGATTGGTACATCTAATGTTATAAATTTCCAAAGCCTTATTTGATTCTGATAATTAATACAGCTTTATAAGTATTAATTTATCTGAAGACATATTTAATGACAATAACTATTTAGTAATATTGCATACAGGGTGTTTCAAAAATGGCGGATAAACTCTCTGGCACGCTGTTTCAGGCGAGAAAAATAACTAACAAAAAAAATTCTCTTACGTTTTTGAAAATATGGAAGTCCAAAGTTTGGATCTAAATACGCTAATATTTAAAATTAGATATAACCGCTATCAATTAATTATTTCAAGTAAATTACACATAAAATTACATTTCCACTAATTTTTGCTACATTAACTACAAAAATTTTAAGAAATACTAAAATCAGTAATTTTTAAATGTGTTCAAAACTCCAAAACTATTACTACTAAGGCAACAACGCATTTGATTTTTATAACTTGATGTAAAATTTAATGTGAGTAAAACATTATATCCATGAAAACACATGGTTAACACTAGTTTACTACTTTTACTTATTAAACAACGTTTGATCTTTAAGTCGCTATATTTCTGCGTAAAGAATTTTTATATTAGTTTTCTCGAAGTCAGGAAGTATCCCGAAATAACGTGTCAGAGAGTTTATCCGCCATTTTTGAAACGCCCTGTATAAAGTTTGAGTTTTTCCGTATTTTACCTAGTGCCTCTGTAAGATTTTAACATTTGCAGTAGTATACGATATTTGCCGAAAACAAGCAATTATTTACAATTACTTACAAATTAAAAAGGAAATTGTTTTAATTCCTGGACAAGGTATGGGTTGTAATGTGTGTTGCCTACCTAGGAGAATAATGGAGTTCGAGATAAAATGGGTATACTGTGTTAAATTACGAAGAAAATTTTTCGTATGATTTATTAACATTCCATAAAACTTTGTTTCCTTTAGTAACATCTGAAAAGATAGGGCGAATTTATTTTCCAAACGTTTTAACAATGTTGTCAAGAACATTTACTATTGGTATGCAATATTAATTCATGATTAATAGGATCTTCTGCTACAGTAAGAATCGTCTAAATATTTGTTGCTTTCAGAAGCACAAAAGGAAATTTCTAAGAGGCTTGTATATGCTTTTTCCTGCGATGTTAACACGGATGGAAGGTACAGTAATATGTTAGATATTCTAAACAGGCATAAGAAAGAGGACAATAGCAGTGTATGGCATTGGTTTGCAACCCTCCGTTTCCAAGGAAACAGAGGATATCTCTCCCAGAGGTAAGGAGATTAATTGTAGCCGTTTCTCTTTACAATCGGATAAATGGGTTCTCCCGTTTTGGAAATAGAAACATTAACCATTCGAAGCGCCAGAGGCTTAGGCCACCACCCTGGCAACTGCTCTGTTTAACAGGATAACATTTATTTGTATGCTCTTGTAGTGTTCTTTTTATGTTACGTTTATAAAATGCGACAGGATCTGTTTCGTGCTATAAAGACTTCTTTTATATAAATCTCACATTTGTCATCTTTAATCGTATCTTTTTATTTTAATAAAAGGGATTTTGTGTGATTTGAGTTTTTCTATTTACAGTCGAGTTTATAAAATATTAATGCCTATTATGCAGTAGTTGAATATGCTTAGGCAGTTTCATCTTAGTTATTCTTAAAAGAAGCAGTAATAATATATTCTTCATGTCGTAATTTCAGAATAATGATTAACAAAAGAGAACAATTTAAACATCAGGTATTGAGGTTTATTGTTTAATCTAATAAATTTAGAAACATGTCTCAACAAAATATGGGAATTATAAGATAGTGGAAATTATTTACTGATCTTAGATTTTGGGCGCCAAGAGTTTTATTTAGAGGTTTAAAATGGTTTCAATGAAATATCTTTCAATTTCACATCTTCTCTGTTTACTTTACTCGACCAATTTAAACAAATTAAAATTAGGAGTATTCCCAAGATATTTATCTATTCTGGTAAATTTACATAAGACGCGACCCTTAAAAACTTCAAATCAGTATACAAGTTTTCAAAGCTATTACAAATGTCTGCAAATTAAAAAACAAAATGTGATATATATCTTCACAAATATGTAGTTATTGTGTACTTATTATTTATTCATTAAAAGTTACGGTAAAAAATTTCGAGTCGTAAAAATATGATTTTCCATTAAAGTGTTATTGTTTTGCGTCTCTTCTGTTCAGTAATGTTCCCCTTTTACATTATTTTATTAACAATTGATATCAAGTTATTTTTATTATTGATTATACATTTTTTGAGGATGATCATAGATTA
Source organism: Melanotus villosus (assembly GCA_963082815.1). Taxonomy (NCBI): domain Eukaryota; kingdom Metazoa; phylum Arthropoda; class Insecta; order Coleoptera; family Elateridae; genus Melanotus; species Melanotus villosus. The sequence goes on along the minus strand of OY720421.1, from coordinate 48,651,283 downwards.
ACCTTATTTATGGATTTTTAAGTTGGGTTGCCTATTCCAATAGTTGATGTCTTATGTGAATCATCCAGCATAATGAATTATAGTTGAAAAATTGACTAAAATTTGCGTAGTTGAAATTCCAGGTGTGGAAGAATTTTCTTAGTCGATTGTTGAAGGAATAAATACAAATTTTTATTTCTTCTAATTATAACTTTTTTATTTATTTGCCAAACGTTTCGAAAATTTAATTTCTTCGTCGGTGGAACATTTTAAAACTTATGTAAATATAAAATAATGTAGAATGAATGTATAACGTTAAGAGTTTTTAAAAAATGTTGAGTCTATCGCTTTTTTAGAAGCAGTAATAATTATAAACATCTTCCTAAATTGCGTCAAAATATATTTGTTGAACTAACTTGAGCAGTGTTTAAAATTCGTGCAATGCTATTTAAATTATGTGAACGTTATACTACCACTTAAACTTTAGATCTGAAATATTTAGAAGCTTTAAACTAACTACATCTTACTTTTAAACTTGTTCAATGAAAATTAATAAATTAGATTATACCTATTCTATAGTTCTAACTCTAATCTAAACATAATTTAAATTTGAATGTAAATTAGCCCCAAACTTAAATTTGAGGTTATAACTTAAATTTATTTAAAATTTTTCGCCACTTCTTATCTAATTTGTTGCTTTATATAACATGGGGGCTGCTAGAAATTTAAATTCAGAAGGCCAAGGATCGCTGTAATGAATGCTGATAGACTTAATTACCTATTAAAAGTCAAATAATCTTTTACGTACAAGATTGCTTTTCTTTAAGGTATACTCATTGTAAATATTTACCTACCCTTATTATAATAGTTATTTATGTACCAAGGGCGTAAAGAAGCTTTTATGGCCTGAGACGTGATTTTGAGCCCAAGGCGTCAGCCGAGGGCTAAATAAATACACGTCGAACAACAACACAACAATTACAATTACAAAATATGTACTTACATTGTTAAAACTAAGCGAAGAAAAATGACGTACTCGCGTTATTGTGTTTGTAAGCTTGCTACATTTTCGGTTACATAAGCTATGATTTCACTGACGTTTAGAATTTAGAAACGAATAATAAAAAAGTAGTAGGTACTGTAGTAATAGTTTTGTAAAGCTTAAATTTTACAAATGAATAGATGCGCAACTAAAATGGTTAGTGCTTGTTTATAATGAAAGTAGTCAAGCTACGGCCAAATCCAAAGTTAACTATTATTTCTATACCTACCAAAAAATGGGGGAATTAGTCCTTTGGTGCTAATAGGAAAAGATAACTAATTTTTTATTTTAAATCCTGTAATAAGCTATATTTTAAGAACTTTAATCATGATACTTGAAATTAAATTAATTTAATAATTCGCATACGATCATTAAAATTAATAAAAACTTTAGTGGAATTATTTTTCAGGGTAGTTTATCGGAATTCTTCTAATAGGAATACATCACCCGATTGCTGGTACCATCCGGTGGTGAGTAGTGTAACTAGTCACCCCTGTTCTATGCTTACTACACACGCAGGTCGGTTACGTAACGTTTCCAACGTAACAATCTAGGCCCTTGGTTAGTTACTAAAAAATGATAGAAGGATATTTTTTACCAAACTATTTAAATAGACGTATATATTTTATTTTTTGAAGCATAATTTGAATAACAAAAATATTTCTCAAATACAAAAATAGTCAATTTAATAAGTTTTTGTCGTGTCTGCCTCTAGAAATATGTGGAAAGTTTTTAATTGCACATTTAAGAGTTAGTGTTTTTTAGTGAGTAATAAAGTTAAAATATTTTGTTTACTTTTAAAAAATAGTAATCCTGTACTGAATGTGTTACTTCGTTTGATGATAATTTGCATATTTACATGTATATTTCAAAATTTTCTTTATTAGTTATTGCACTATTAACTTGCTATCAACTTTTTCAAAATGCCTTTTAAATTTTTAATTTTTCAGTTGCGATTTATTTTCATTTTTTCAAAATACAAACTGTGTCCTCGGATACTAATGAAAGTTTATCAATTATAAATGAACCAACGTAAATCGTAATCTAGCTAAATTATTTTATTGTATTTTTTAACAAAATGCATCACATTGTCCGTAATTTCATTTATTAATGGTCAGTAATCGGTATCCAATATTGCATTCGTTACCGCTACAAAAAGTTATTAATGTACCCTTCTACACATACGTATGTAAGGTTGCCTAAAGTCTGGCTCTTTTTCATATGATTTTAAATAACTTTTGCTTCACCACGTTATATTTACAGTGGGTTTAATACTTTACAAAAATGTCACTAAGCTCAAATTCGACACCTTCTTTTGTACAAATTGTTAGAAATTTTTATATTATTCTACATAGCTCGCTTATTCAACGAATTAGAAAATTATGTTTCAAGTACATTTTGGAAGAGCTTTTTATCTAGAATGATATACATATACCAAATAGTTCTTTAATAGCTGTTATCACGATAACTGGCCAAAGGTGCATATTTTTAATGGCAACAATCATTGGCTATGATATACATACATAGTTTAAAACTTTAAGTTTAAGGATAAAGTTCCTGCACCGATCAAGGTACAGTTTTTTGCAGATTCTAAAGAGAAACTGAAACATGCCTAATACTTACTCGTTCTCGTATAAACACTATTTTTAAAATTATAGTCAAATATTTGAATTATTTACTTCTTGCAATAAAAGAAATCGATAAAATGTTAATAGTGCCTGGAATGTATAATTTAAAATTCAAATAACCTTTACATTTAAAACGTTTAGCGTCAGTTCATTTGGTTTTAAATTATAATACGGAAGTTATTTGGCGATTCACTACTTCATCACTTTCAAACATATGTACATATGTGGAGATTAATATTATGTACTGCAAAACCAGAGTTTTCGTGTAAAAATATATTAACGTCGCCTTACAACATTATGTCTACATCCTACATTTATATCTTCCTTTTTTGTACTCTTCCACTCCTTACGTTACAGTTGGTCCATAAAAGAAGAAAGAATCACAAAAACTACTGACATAATAAATACATTAAGATAAACTATCGAACGTATTGTCATTGCCATTGCTATTTCATTTCTTCTGAAAAACTGCTCAATTTTATAAACATCGAATCTGAAAGTCTTTAAATAGGCAACTAACATGATGTCTCATACACATCTATCTTTTTAATTAAATTTTAAAAAAATCTAACTAAAATTAAGATTAAAGCATTCATTGCAATATTTAAATTTTAAATATTATATTGAAAAATAAAAAAATATATTAATAAAGAATAAACATTAGTAATGTTTAGAGTTTCCACATTAGGTAAATCAACATAATGGTGTATTTTTACTGGTCTTACCAAAGAGTATAAATATATTCTTTGGTCTTACCCAACATTTGTGTTAAGTAGGTTGCCTATATAATTTTCTTTGAATAACAATATTTTAGGAATTATACCTTTAAAATTACTTACTTAATTCATACACTCTTAAAAAATGTCAGGTCAAAGTTTGCCTACAATTACGAAAAGAAGATAGATATTGTTTTTAAGCTTTAGATTTAAAACTATAATTACACGGAGTAAGCAAATAATACCTTCTTAAAAAGCATTAATATGATTTGTCAAGTTCTATTGTGATTAATCAAGTACTGTAATTCATCTGCTTTGCTGGAAGCTGGAAGTACGAGTAAACTTAATTTCCTGAATCAGCCCCAACTACTTTATTGAGCCGAGTTACATCATTGAAAGACATTTTTAGTTATTACACATAATTGTAGTTTTGTTTTTAATTCCCACATATTTCTTAAGTTTATATACAAAATAACTTTAGGAAATACACGGAGAATTAAATAGTTATTTATACGATATATCTAAATAACCAGAAAGTTTTTTGTTACTAAGATAATAATAGGTATAATTAGAAAGAAAGACACTCGCGATTATTTAAGGATGCCATTTTAATTTTCTGTTTTATAAAGAAATCTGTATTTTCGTAATGCAACATCAAATTACAACAACTAAATAAAAGTACAATTTCTTATGTGTACTTGAAAAACAACACCTCGCCGTGAATTAGCTTGTTTGTTTATTTATTATACAGGGTGTTGGGAAAAGGTCGCACCGGCACCATACTAACATATTTGCCGCTCAAAATTAATCATAAAACTGCCTTCAAAATCTTTCTACCTTATCTATTTAGTTTACTACAAGAATTCCTAATCTAAAACTTAAGACGAGATTACAGCATCTTTACTTATAAATATACTCGATTTTATTAAAAAGTAACTCTTTATAACACTAAATCATTAATCTTGAACGACAATAATAAAGAAAATCTGTAAAATTCCAAATTTATTTTGTCTTAAGAATTACCAAGAAGGACATTAGTTCATCTTGACAACACTGCTAGGGAAGATTTTCAACATCAGATTAATCTTATTTAAGTTGCCCTTGACGCTATATTGCTACTGAGGTGCGACCTTTTCCCAACACCCTGTATAGGTTTGCCGATACAATTTCTCTGGGTAGAAGTAAAAATACTTGGCATTCAGAAACCTCAATCTTTCTCGACATAAAAGTAATACAACAAACAAAACGCTTTTTTTTAGGAAAGAAAGAACTGTATGTAGTACAACTAAATAGTTATTGGTATAATAAATGATCGTATTACGTGTACAAGCACCAACCCCATTAAGAGTTCTTGTCCATTCTTATAACTCTGAAAATCATGAATTTTTGAGTGCCATTCATGTAAACAATGTTAATTTAATAAAAGATGAATTAATATATTCAGTAGATTTCAGAACCGACATAATCACGATCTTGATCAAGCTATCTGGGTCCAGTTGCTTGTTGATCGTACAGTACTAAAACCATATAGAACGGATAACGTTACAATCTTTTAAGATTAAGATATCAAAACTGAATTCTTTTCTGAATAAATCTAAAAATTTTATTTGGCGTCACTGTTACTTGCCCAAAAACCACTAAATTATACAAATTTCTTGTATAAGAATATCGAAAAATTAAACAATCATTATTTTATAGCAGGTAGAAGTAGGTAATGATTGTTCTCTTCAGTTATATTTAATTTTTAGTTTCATACTTTATTTTTTCAATATCTTGTACAATGTGATTTTTTAAAAACTCAATTGCAGCAGGCCGTATTCTGTCTTAATAACCATCGAACTGTCTGCATTAAGTCAGAATACGGCCTGCTGCAATTGAGTTTTTAAAAAATCACATTGTATATTTTTCGACAAACAGTGAGAAATCCATTAATACATCAAGTGAAAGCTTTTTAATAGCAAACGCTGTATTACTTTTATTTGAAATATTTAGAATCTAATAAAATAAACGTTATTCCTCATTGAAAAGTTTTGGTGTGATGTAAGCTTATTGCGTGTCATAGAGACTACATAACAATTATTGTAATTTTCACACATTAATGTTTGCTAATTTTATTTTATTTGTACCGTAATCTATGAGTCCCTAGTAAATATTTTTTATCACAATACCTATTTTAAAATACTCTAACATGTAATATGAATGTCATACTTAAATGTAAACTACAAAATTTCAAAGTCGCAACCAAATAATATCAAAATATTAAACTATTTACATCAATAACGTTTCTATTATGGAGTGTTATAATTGTACCTTTTCAGATTTCCTTATAAATACATTTTTACTAGTACTATGTTTCTTATGCGATTTGTTACAACAGTTAGATAGCCATTCTCATAGGCTTTCATAAAATACCCAACTTAATAGGTCTAGAATTAATAAGAAGTAAGTTATTGAATTTCAAAATTTTGATGTTATTGACTCGTATTTCAGCTTTACTATTGCATAGAACATCGTTTTCCACCTTAGGAAAACTATTATGAAAATAATAAATAAAATTCATCTTCAGCAAGATTATGAAATAAGAATTTCTATTAAAAAATTGAGTTTTGCGTGTTTTATTGCCGCCACAGTCAAGAAAAAAGAATAAACTAAAATATGAGCCAATAATATCAAAAATTTTAAATATTGAAATTTGAATTTTAATAAATTCGTATTTATTAATTATAGACCAATCAAATTGGGTATTTTATTAAAGCTTATGATAGTGGCTATCTAACTGGTAAGTCGAATATGGGGAGTTCCATTTAAAAAAATTGAAAAAAATCGAAGTCAGAATTTTTCGATCACCCCGTATACCGGCAAACGCTAGTGTCGAGTAATCCTAGCCATTCCATGGGTGCTAGACTCCTTAAATTAAACTCTAAGGTAAAACGCTTATTTCGAACTAATTTCGCAGTGGCGTTCGTCCAAAGTAAGGTTAGATTTCTTAAAAACAATTGAATAACTGCTGAAGTGTTAGAGATAAACCCATATAGTGCTATATTATTGCACTCGCCGTTGAAAGGCGATTTTGAATATCTATATAATAATATACAGGCTGTTCTATTTGAAATAACGAAGTTAGTGTCTACTTCCGGTATAATCGGAAGTTGCACAATCATCGATATATTTTCAATCAATTTGTAGTATCCTAAAACCCTATCCTGCAAATTTTCATTTATTTACTATAAGTTTTTCTCAAGAAACGTCTAATCGACGGTCGTCGTGACATAATTTATCTTTATATAAACTTTTACAAGATTGGTTATGAACGAAATCTATCTGAGTAATAAAGACGAAGAAAAACGAACTGTCTGGTGGTTTTTCTAAATTACTAAAAACTAGAAAACAATAATTCAAAGTTTCGTCTTCTGCAGCTCTTAAGTGTAGGAATTGCCTTCATAACTAAGCTTTTATTAATCAGTGGTGTACACCTACACCAAAGTAGATTAAGATTACATTGTTGTTTTCGATAGCCTTTTGTTTTTTCAACTTAATAAAATAAATACCTACATATTAAATATTTTAATTTTACGTCATTGTTTGATTGGTAAATGCACTCAAACACAACTCAATGTTTTTGTTTGCTACCAAGTAAAACTGTTTTGTGCTTAGAGCTAACATTTTTCTCGAAAATTGTGAGACCACCTGACATTATAGATACATACAGCGTCACCGTTAAAGTCCGCATCATTTGGGACATTTCTTTATTATTTAGTTTACGCAAATTTAGATATTATGGACAGTGTTTGCTTTCAGAATAGTGCAAAATGGCGTTGACGATTTTTTTATCGATTTTTTCTATTACGTTTATAATACGTTCATTAAATACGAGCTTCCTGTTCAATAATGGCCTCTATAATTCACATCACTGAATAAAGACCCGCAGCCTGTGGCTAATTACAACACTGCAAATCCCATTACTCATGGTTTTCTGTCAATCGCGAACCTGGAAATCCTTTATTTCACAGTTGCATTATTATTTAGCAACCATGCGTAGGTATGTCATGCAGTGCAATTGTTTTATTTGTAAAAACTTGTTAACAGTTGTCATATGATGTGCTAATTCATGATTTTAGGATATATTTTCAACTTGCATCGAAAAGTAGACATGTAGTCGTAGAAAAAGTTTAGTATTCTACTCGCGTGTAATGACTATTAATCACTCGGGTGAATTACGACATTCGCCTCACTCGTATAGCAAACTTCGCCTTCGTTGAGTAATAGCTATGATAATACGTCCGTTGAATAATATATGTATTAATCAGCTACAAGTCTTAACTAAAATGATTAAAAATAAAATTCACAATTTTGTAAAAACAGTAAAATTAATTATGAATAATTACTGCATAATCAGTATACATAATCATTGACTTACTGTTTATTATAGAGATAATTTATAAAATAATACTCGTTGCAACTTTTCCAATAAAAAGGGGTTTTAAGATATTTGTTTCGTATACTTACCAGTCAAAACATCATTCACATCATTACGCCAATCTTGCGTTATTTACGGTCATAGTTAATTTATTTTTAATTACAATTATGTAATAGGTGTCCACGATAAAAGTGATGTAACAAATTCAACTCAACTAGCGTATTTGATTTCAGCTAAACATGTAATAAGTATGTAATCGAAGGCTGAAAGTTCAGAAAGAACTACTGTACTGCTGAATTAATCAATTATAATACAGAGTGAAATTTCAAACACATATAATTTGCTTAGTTATAGTAACCTGAAAAATGTTGAGTTCTAGTTTAGTATTCTAGAACTTAATCCATATTTGCGTTAACCTGTGAACACACCTTTCGTTATGCTCTATTCTCCTAATACATTTATAGTGTAAAACTAGTTCTCCACTATTTTCTATCCTAGAAAATGTTATTAAATAAATTTAAAACTAAAACAACCACCGCAATACCGAACGGTATTGGTAAATTATTTTATAGTCACGAACGTAAGCCGCCGTTTCTTGTTCTGTTAGTTTGGTTACATCTTTTTGGTATATCGTCTAAAAAATCATATCTCGAATATCTGAAGTGATTCAATTTCACGTACGTTTTAGTTAAAATTAGGGCGTTTTTCGAAGTAACTAATTGCCGTCATATAAATTGATCGTAATTTTGGTGCTAGGTACGGATGACCCGCGAGTCCACACGCGAGTAGCCAAAGGTCACGTGACCAGCGGTGGTTGACACGGGCTAACCGCGCCAACCAACCCCGATCATCCCTTGGTACCGGGTGGCACCACGCGAGTCCTGGCGACCCCCGAGCACGCGAATGGCCAGAGGTCACACCAGTATCGATCAAACATTCTTTATATATAGTTCGAAAATTTATTATTCATTTGCCGTTTAAATATTAGCCGGAATAAAATATACTATTTCGACTACGTACCTATTTTTCCGGCATAAAGAATTTATGCGGAGACAAGCATGTCCGGTGCCTAAAAACCACCTGTCTTTATATATCAAGCGAGATTAAATTCACAGGTTCGCATCGTTTTACTATTCTGTTGTAATTTAGTTCTGGAATTGACCGATTTTTTCTTATTACCTGGTACGTTAAGGTTCGCATTCGCGTTCCGGCAAAAGAATTTGACCATGGACATTAATTCGAGACCCTCATCAAAGTGAAATAATGTCCTGTATTTCGCCGCTTGCAACCTGTCCGATACACCCCCTTGGTCAGCAACCGGGTTTCTTAATTTAATGTTGCACCCTGTCTTGAGGGTTGTTCTTGAATTTTGGTTATAAAGTATTAAATGGATATAAAACGTTGATTTTATTACTTTCTTTATTAAAAATTTTAAAATTTCCCGTCTGTAAATAAATGTTTGTGAGTGTAGCCTAGTCCATTAAGATGAAGAGAAATACATTACGTCGAAGTCTTAACTACCTTACCTACAGATAATCTAGACTATTTTGTCTGTAGTGCTATTTTTATCTGTACCCTCTTGGTTTGCATCACTGCTTTTAGAAGTGTCTGGACAGTTATATTATTGTAGGGGTCTAACTTTAGAATGGTTCCCTCAATGAAATGTTTAAATTCTAAATTTCAAGATTTAATTGCCTGCCAACGAATTATTGAATGACAAGCAATTTTTGGCGTTTATTATTATTTCAAATTTAAAAAATAGTTTTTCATAAAACTACCGATATTAAAATATTATTTAAAAACGAAAACCAGTTTATATATCACGATTATTAAAATATTTAAATACAAGATTCTCTGTTTTACCAGCGCAATTTTCTTATCTTAGCTCATCACATTTGTGCAGTTTCAGATAGAAGCAATAACATATTTTCAAAAGAAGTAAAACGCACACGGCGTGTCATATATAATTAAATAATTGCATATGATTGCTCAGAATGTAGTAACTTGTGGTAAAAAATCTAGGCTTATCGTATATTGTAAGTAATACTAAATTATCTAATTTTTAAAATTTTCATTATCCCTGTTTTTCGAGCCTGCTAATATTGTTCGGTCGAGAGTAGGTCAATATAGAAAGTTAAAATTATATTTTATTAGTATTTGTTGTAATTCGCAAAATATTCATTACGCTTAAAAGACAATTGAGAAACTACACCTGTAGAAAAATGACTAATTTGGGCGCAATTTAAAGATATCTTTTCTCTGTTTAGATTTATGATGTTATGCAAGATAACCGCATAAAGCTAATTATTTGCATTTGGTTTACCTTTGCCTTATTTAGAAAAAATGTGAAACAGGACCAGTTTTAAAAAGTCAAACGGTGTTAAATTGTAAAAAGCACAAGTTGAAAAAAAATAAAGCGACATACCACTGTAAACAAAAGATTTCTTTTTACATCATGGCTAGTTATAATCTCTAAGTAATTGAAATAATAAATTTACGTTGTTGTCCCTAAACAGTTATTATATTTTTATTACCTATAACTACGGGGTGGTTAAAAAAGAGTAACATTAGTTGATTTCGATATTTGTTTACATGTAAATTTTTATGTCCCATTATTCAGGGTGTAGCAAACATGCGTTTTCAATAAAACAAGTTCCTATAAACATACAAACATGTTGAACAACTGGCAGAAGATAACTACGAAGAGGAAAGAAATGAGATAGCAGAACAGTGGCGTATTTACGTTTTGTTTCTGGGGGGGAGGGTCCAACTGGATATTGAGATAGCTAGATGGGTATCTACTATCTACGCGAGTTCTGTGAAGTCTAAATAGATAAGTATTATTTGAATGAAGTACAACAGGTGATCAACTAAATAAAAAATAAAAATATGTATAAATGATTCTTTAATAATTCACCTTAAAAATGAAATCAACAAAGTATTGTTAGTTCATGAAAATAAATGATGCAATAAAATATACCAGTTGACCCGTTCGATCTTTTCGTCTACATCATAGTTAAAAAGTGTATGAATCAAGTCGTAGCTGCAAAATCAAATTACCGAGCAATGTTCTGGTACTATACGTCCAGATCGAACGATTCAACTGTACAAAAATTTCAGTTTTCAGTTGGATCTTTGGGAGAGGTCCGGATCCCCTGGACTCCCCCATAAATATGCTACTGTAGCAGAATATATACAAAACAACCAATGAAAAGGAGAGAAGCCTAGATTTAAAAGAACAGTCCAAGAAAGATCACCGGATCAAATAGGACAGGATGAGAATGTAACAAAGAAAAAATATAACTCAAACAACGATGGATACCAAAGAAGAAAAATATGGAGCCAGTAATGGTACCATAAGGAATGTGCCGAAGTAATTGAGAAAAAAAGAAAAACAAGACTAAAATGGATAGAGGCAAAATCAGAAGAAGATGAAGAAGAGTACAAGGTAATAAGAAGGGAAGCAGCGAAAATATGCAAATAAAAAAAAGAGTGGACCAACCAACAAATAAATGAAATTGAACAAGACAGTAGAAACAACAAACCTAAGGACATGTATGCAAAAATAAAAAGTCAAAACCGTAAAAGAAGACATAAAATACGAACAGGAGGACTAAAAGATGACAAAGGAAACCTTAAATTTGAAATAGAGGAAAACAAATGAGATATGGAAAATGCACTTTCGTAAGCTCTTAAATGAGGAACAAGAAGATACAATAGACAGACAAACTGAATCACCAACTGAAATTCCCAGTGAATTAAGTACCAAGCAGTAAGGAATTTGAACAGGCTTTGAAAGCAGTAAAAATGAATAATAAAACACCAGGAGATGATTTAATAAACGGAGAACTAATAAAATTTGCTGGAAACGAAACAAAAGAAAGGCTTTTTGTCTCAGGTACGGTCCCAATCCGGAAGACGTTTTTTTAATAAAAGAAAGGCTGTATAAACTCATAAAAAACATACGGGTCACAGAAAAATTATCGGGGATGAGTGGAAGTGTGGTGTAACTGTACCAATACTGAAGAAATGTGAACCAGAAAACCCCTTAAATTACAGAGCAATTAAATTGGTTAGCATTGGCTATAAAACACTGACAACAATAATACAAAACCGATTAAGTAATAGGTGATTACCAATATGCATTCCGTCCCGGAAGATCCACTCTAGATGCGATTCACCTAGTAAAACGCAAAACAAACAATCGAAGAAAGCTACAAATATGACATACAACTACATATTATATTGTTTATCGACTTTCAAAATGCATTCGACAAAGTTAAAAGAAATAAGCTATTACAAGATATGAAAGAACTGCACTTCCCAACCAAATTCATACAGTTAACTAGAATGACACTGATGGAAACGACAGCAAAAATAAAAACAATGGAAGAAGCAACAGACAGCTTTCATCAGTTTAACGCAGGGGTACGACAAGGGGACGCGATGTCAGCGACACTCTTCAACATTTCAATGGAATTCATAGCCAGAAGAACGAATACCACTGAAATAATAAGCAGAAAACATAAACAGATAATTATATACGCAGAGCACCTGGTGATCGTAGCAAGAACACTAAATAAGTTAGTAGAGACATGCACAATGCACACAAATCGAAGAAGGAGCAAGAGAAAGAGAACTGGCCATCAACGAAAACAAGACAAAATACATGAAATGCAACACCAAAACAGCACCACCCTCAAAAACATTTGAATTTTAAAGGTGCATTCGGTGCAAAACCACCTTCACCTCCGGCATGCACCATGATCAAACGATGACCTTTGGACACTGGTTTTCTTAAACCTTCATTCGAATAGTCACTTCAGCCCTTATCATGAATGAATATAGTTTTCATCCATGTATATTATTGGTCGATTTTGTTCTCTAAAGCGGTTTATATTACGCAATTAATTTAAACGTAGAGATGCTCTGCCCCGTTTCTGCCTCTGTCGTACATTTTGGCCTTCCTTTCTTCTGTTACCCTAAGAGTTCCACTCCAAGATTCATTCCTCTTTGGATCTTCATAAAATGTGCCTCTTTATTACATATGCATGTAACAATATGTAGCAAAGGAAGACAACCGGAAAAACGAGAGACAACAAAACAGTAGGTAAAAGAAAGAAAAGGAATAAATATATTGATGGAAATTTTGAATTTAAACCAGAGCTGTTTGAGATTTTTAAACATAAGATTTGGTTGGAATTGAATCTTACTGCTCGGTGAATAACAGACACAATATTGATTTGGTTTGGGTTTGTGAATATAGGCAATTACATACACACCTGAAAAAGATATCAACGACCTAAGGGATCATGCCTTAATATTTATGTTTTAACCATTTTCTCTCACCTGTTACCCAGTTCTTCTTAGCTTCAACTGTACCAATTTTCTGAGTAGATACTGTCACTTTAATTTACTCGCCTTGCCAATATTTATATTAAAAATACTTTTAATACTTATAGACTGCATGACATACGCAATTATAGTTTGAAAAATATACTACATAAGTAAATAAGTTTGTGTTTGCTTAACACGTAAGTAGGTATACTGATCCTTGATACCGAATGCCAGGAAATCGAAATGAAGGATTTAAATTCGTTTAGATACTTCAGCCCCAATGCAGTAACACGTCACGTGATCTTTATAATCGGATAGGTACCTCAAAAAATGCGGACAGTGATACGTTTTCTTCACTCAGAGGGTGCGAAACCTACAGAGATCATTTTGAAAATGTAGTAGCTGTATGGCGACAATTTAAGTCGAAGCAAGACTTTTGAGTGGCCACATTGTTTCAAAAATGGGTCTATAATTATCGCCAAGAAGAAGCACAGAATATTTTCATTGGAGGAAAATGATAAAACAAGAGACTAAAGTAAATTCCCGCTGGTTAAATATTTCATTGGATCAAATTCCCACTTGTTAAATATTCCATTGGATCAAATTCTCACTGGTTAAATATCCCATTGGTATCAAATTAAGCGCATTCATTTTGTCTTTCAATTGATACCACTATCAATCCTATCAACTCAAACGGCAAGCAGGAATCTGGATATATACGATTTCCCATGCTATTTCCCTATGTTCGCCCCTTAAGTTAAACACACGGTATAGTTAACGCTGGTAAAGTATGTCCTAAACTTTCACGATCACCCTGTATAACTACGTAAGTATCTCAATACCGACTGTATTACCGACGTTGTAATGACTTTTTCCTGTATAAGTTATCTACCTGTTTGCGAGTACAATTAAGTTATTTGGGTGCACTCAGATTTAGAATTAGTCACACCAATGATAATGACAAATCCGTATTACAAATAGGTTAGAGCTTTTTAACCTGCAATTTTAGAATTTGTCTAAAAATTAACAAAAAACAGTATGTTTTATTTAAAATACCAAAGTTACAGATTGTTCATTGAAAATGGAACATTGTATTATAACGGTTTTTTTTTACATTATCAATTAGTAATTTCTTACTTTTCTTTATAAGCGTTTTTAGAAATTCTGTAATACACATAATACGTATGTACATCTAGATTAAACCCATGATTATGACCACCCTATATAAAGAAAAGCAGCTTATTAGAACATCCGCGATTATATTTATGAGCGGTGCATGCTTCATAATTTGTATTTAAAATAACACATCAGAATTTTAACATGTACCGGTCGATAATCACCTTTCACCGAGAAGAATAGAATATTATAACAAGTGCAGATTTGCGCTTCAAACAAAGAACTCACCAATCATCGTCTTGTAATTTTTATGAAGCTAGAAGCTTTAATAACAGACCTGCTGCTTTTCCTCCCCCAAACATTAAGGCAGGTGTTTTACCTTCAAAAAATTATGAGGTTTATAAGGTTTGCCGTTTTATCCTAGACTTATTCTGTATTTTTTATTTATATCAAAATAAATTTGGATAGCGTAAAATTAACCGTAGTTAATTTTAATTAAGGAAGTTATTAGAATGAAATTAAAATAGATAAACATGTGCCATTCATGATTTACTTGAACTGTTTAAAAGTTGAAAGCATCGTGATTTCTCAATGTATTCTATCAACGTACCCATGAAGTACCTCGTCTGCTTTGCTGTGCCCATTATACGGTAACCAAGGAATATAACCAATATAAGTACCTAGTTATGCAGTCGATTACGTGTACTAAGGTAAACCGACCAATAATTTATAATAAACTAAAAGCAGTGACCGCTGTTGAGGGAGATTCGGAGCTGGGATCAAAATCTATCTTTTCAGTTGTCAATCACGAAGCTCATATGTGTACATATACAGTGAAGGTATAAGGGTATGGACTTCTCAGTTCACTGTTCGAACATGATCTGCATTCCCGTTTCTTGCTATATTCAGATTAAAACGCTAGTGAAGAAGTGTTGTGCTATGTTACGATTTTCTTTCAAAGAAAAGGGTTTCCATATATGTACCATGGGTAATATAAAACACTAGGACGATGTTCTTTTAGTTGTATAAAGCTGTAATTGTTTTTTACCATCAAGCTATATTAAAATGACACACAACACATCAAAAGATCTGATTTCTTTAATAAAATAAATTAAATTCATAACCAATGATTATACTTAATCTTTATTATCGGATATACTATTGAATCCAGGAAAGATGAACCCTGCCTCATCAATGCTATCCGTAGGATATAAGATTTTACTTGCTAGTCAAATTAGCATCAGTTGTATTCTCAAGCAATTACGATTGGCGCTTTAACCGGAAAACAAACAGCTGTCAAGCACTTTCAATACGAATTTGACATTAAATTATTTTCGTTTTGATTAAGAAATTTAAAAATCCGTTTTCTATTGTACTGTTTTAGTTATTTGCGTCTATTTACTTTTATGATGACTAAGGTTAGAAACAACTTAAATTATTTACCAATTCAAAATTTCAAATGATATAATAATCTAACCAATAAAAGTAGAACTATATTTCTTCTGCAAACCAATTTAAATGTTCATTTATTTAAACCTCATAACACAAATATATACTACAAATACGAATTCCAATGAACATCGGAATTTAGATAACTAATAAAATAAAATAATGTAAATGTATTAATAATTTGACAGTTTGACGTTTTAGTGACTACACGCACATGTGACTTAAACTACTCTAATCAAATAAGCACTTTAATCATAGCACAGGCTTACTGTAATGCTATCCTTGTCGTGTGCATGGGGTTTGTGAACAAATGTATATCCCTGTTTGTCGTTACTAAATTCAGCGTGTGATGAGACAGGGGTCGTCTCTCCTTGTTCGGATAATAGCTAATTTATATACAGTATGTGATCTTACTTTATGCATCTTTGATGTCCCATAAGACCCAGTATACTTTATAACTCATAGCTCTCTTAGCAATTAAACTTTTTTTTTCTATGTAATCATTAAATAGAACACAGGTACTTTGACGAATATGTAGACTATACTGACTATACACAGCAAACTGTATTTATTCTTTGTAAGAGTGCACATTTAGAAACATTGAGACTGAAAATATGACTGAAGTATCCACAGTCATATTTAAGTAATAAAACATTAATGAACGCTTTAATTAAGTGAAGTAAGTAGTGGATGGCCAGACCTTCACTTTTATTTATCATAAATCATAGTCTAAAAACTGAATTGCTGTCTGTTTGAAGATTTTCAGTTGCTAAGCGGACACGAGGTCACGCATTACTGCAAAGTAAATTAAATAATCCCCCCCCCCACCAAAACGTTGTATTGTACGAAATCTTTAAATAAGTAGCTCAAAATTATTCGTTTGTTGTTTTTGTCGAATATAATTACATAAGAGGTTTTATTTAGTCGGATAAATATTTTTTGCAACGAAAACGCATTTCTTAGCAATTAAGCTTTGGTTTCCTAGGAAGCGGTGCCGTCATTTAGCGGCCGTAAAAGTACGGTGGGTGACGTCACGAAAAACGGTGTCGTGTTTTTTAAGCGAAGTGTTTTCCAAAAGAGCGGTAGCGCACACCCAACGTATTAGAGCGGTGCCGTCTCATCTGAAGCGGTGGGCCAGTACGGTACGAATCAGTTCAGCAACGTTTTTTGGCGGTGTGTCTTGTGTATATAGTCCAGTTAAAATAGACATAACAGTTCGGAATAATTCGCGACGGCCGTATTTTTTCACCGTTTTTCTGACGTCACCCACCGTATTTTTACGGCCGTTAAATGACGGCACCGCTTCCTAGGAAACCAAAGCTTTAGACGAGAAAAATTGACAGCAGATAAAATCACGACGGCCGAAGGCCGGAGTTGATTTTATCTGCTGTCAATTTTTCGAGTCTAATTGCTGTAAAGCAATATTAGTTTGAGTTTTGCAAATAAATATTTATCCTGACTAAATAAAACCTCGAGTGTAATTCGGCGAGACAATTTAATGAATGAAGAATACAAAATTAATTTTTTTATTTGGTATTGAAGCTACAATTATTAAACGTATAAGGCAAAGTTGCATAGCAACTAAAGTTAAGGTAGTGTTTTAGCTGGATAAAAGTTAGGGCAAACTTTTAGCCGCTGTCAAAGTGACAAAACCACAGCGGCTTATGCGATTTTTTATACATGAATTAAATTGTCGATAATATAATATTCATGCATTTTAGATTACCCTTGGATGTACATATAAGTATAATACAAAAATGTTGCTTTCCTCTCCGTTTCCGTTTAAAATTGCATTTTATTTATGAGACTAGACTTACCCATTATTCACATCAGTTAATAAGTTCAAATTCCAATCTTAAATCCTTATCTTTGCATTCAGAAGAAAGAGAGCAGTAAAAATCCTTACAATAAATGCAGAACTATTGATTAGGGCGCGTTTATGAGTATACCTAGGTTTATAAATTTAATGTTAAAATTGGTATTGTTTGAATCTCTAACTATTGTATTTTTTTGACCACAGCATTTAGGTACATTTTATAAAAGACCTATTTGGTAAAATTGCAATTCTTTCAATGTGCTGCTGGTTTATTTAATACTATGGCTAAGTGCTTTACTAACATCAGTAAATTTTACTTCTAAATAAAAAGTATCAAAAAAAACTATCCAGAGTGTCCACATTAAAAACTTGAACCTGGATGTTTAACAATAAATAGATATAATTAACAACTACGTTGGTCATCATCATCATCATCATCATCAATTGACATGGAGCGGATCCTCGTGGATCAATCCTGGATTACGCCAGGCCCACCCAAGGTGTGAAGGGATTTGTTATGATAGGTGGGGATCGGGAGCACTGCATAACGTTAACATGCCTGTGACGCTAGCCGCTAGACACCGCTTCTGCAGTGCAAGGTAGTTAGTAAATCACATATTCAATGGGAGTTGGATATATGACTGAGATGGTTAACCATTGTTTATCATGTTATATACTAACAGTATTTCTAGTATTACAGCTAATTTTCTAGGCTTATGATATTAAACACCTTAGCTCAGACACGCCTATCATGTTACATGTTCCATTCTGCTAATTTAATTAATATATTTCAAAAACTAAGTTCGGACAATCCAACACAATATTTGAGTACTATACTAGTTAACTAATTTCATAAGTGACCAAGTTTTTAAAATATCGCAATGAAAAAGCTCAAGCGTCTGGGAAACCAGGTGTGTTGCCTATTTTAAAACTACCACGCTCGATGTTTTGAAATGAACACTAGGTATATATATCTTCACTGTCCTCATATGCATAAAGCTTGAAATTTTTTTGTTGGTAATATGTGAGTCGCCCCAATTTAATAGAAACAACTATTACGTCGAGATCTAATTTTTAATTAATAATTATGATTAATTGATAAAAAGCGATTTTCTTGCCTAAGAAGGTCGGAAATATTTAAATCTTCCGAATGATTTTGTACCGTTGGATATACAATGTGATTTTTTAAAAACTCAATTGCAGCAGGCCGTATTCTGACTTAATACAGACAGTTCTAAGGTTATTAAGACAGAATACGGCCTGCTGCAATTGAGTTTTTAAAAAATCACATTGTACTTCATTTAAATTTTATATTATGAAATTTAAAAAATGTTTATGCTTTTAACTTTAATTCTAGTCTAGTCTACTAATTGCAATTTGAAATGGGTTTATTTGAAGGAAGAACAACAAATACATTTTGTAGTATAGTAACTGCATGTGTAAAAAATCAGCAAAATAAAATGCCCTATTTAGTCAAGTGGTTTTGTTTTGTAGATTTTTGTAACTGTATACGGATTTGTACTATTCTATCAAAGTAAAATTTAATCCTATGCGTGTGTCCTGCGGTCACGATAATATATAAGAATTAAAGAATCCGACGCAGCTGGGCACACATTGGTCTTCCTGTTCTGTGGGTATTCCAGTGTGTTATTCGCATGGGGTTTATATTTAACCTGTACCAGATTGTTGCAACGCTTTCCTTCCAGTTTCAGTATTTTATTCTTTTCTAAAATCAGCTGAAATTTGTAAGTCGGCCGTAGCTGATCAAAATTTCTTTTATAGACAAATTTTTACTGTTTTGTATTTAGCTATTTACTATATAAAAGTGTGGTTATAAAACCACAATCAAAGAAGACATCTAATGCAACCGAATTTTTTATAAATCTAGGGACGCCTTATGACCAGTTTTTTTTTTATTTTGCGACATTGCTTAACCAATTTACAGTTATTCTTTGCTATGTTGCTAAAATTGGTATGTGAACAGCTTTTCTATATTTACATTAATTGTTTATTAATGTGGCTTTAATCTCTTTGTTCGCTATAACTAATACAAAGACTTAACGAATCTAGAAAAACATGAAAATGAGCTAAGACAGTGTATTTAATATTTATCTACTTAGTATTTATAATTTTAACTAATTTTAATTAATGTACAGTTTTGTCAGCTGCTAATTTTTAGACATAATCCTAACAACTTTAATGAGTAGTTTAGTAAATGAATGTGCGTAAAAGGCAAGACTTTGTTTAATTATATTTTAATAGATTCGATATAAAGGTTTCGTTTCAGTAGAATATCAAATTTACCTGAAACGAACAATCGTTACTTGTGGTGAATATACCTACTTCAAAAATCGAAACAATATACCAAATGTTCCAAGTGACTCAGTTTTAAATTTATTGTGGTAGGAATATTCAGAATTGCACAAAACCCAAAATCCACGCACTTATTGTAAGCCCCAAGTAACACTTAAGTAGTACAAATAGGCGCTAACTTAATCGTGACAATTTGAAGATTTGAGAGGAGACCACCCTGATGAATGACATTTGTGCAACAATTCAAGCAACCGCAAAGCTCAGAGATTTCAGTTTGGATCGTTACGGACAAAAAGACAGATTAAAGCTTATACCACCCAAAATTAATCATGTTTTAGCACGCAGTCTTAAATACAGCACGATAAACACTGGACACTTTGATTTTTAATTTTTCTTTAAATATCTGTAAATAAAACCCCTCCACGAACAAAAGTTTTTGCATAAATTAAATTTCATTATAGTTCAAATTACAAAATCGTTTTGTTGGCCATTCAGAGTATTCAAACAATGAGGGGGCGAGTTGGACAAAACAGTAGATGAAAAAAGAATTAAGCATACAAGAATTAGAAAGGACAAGACGTACAAAGGTCTGACCCTTGGCCTGTCAGATCCTTAAGCTTGATACCAGCCTGAAAGGCCTAGACATTACGTCACAAAACTTGGGTCAACTTTATATAGAATACCAACATCTTAAAGCCATTATACTCTTTATGTTGAACAATTCCGCATTAAATTTTATTATATTTCGGACTTATAAAGAAAAAATATTTATTTTATCTTAATAGTTTAGTTAGTTAGAAAAAATAAAGATAAATAAAGGACAGCTAACAGTTCTGTTAACAGTAGTTTTATTTTATAACATAATAAACACTTAAAACGAACTTCAAAAATACATCGTGTAAAATCCTTGAATTGCATTGAAAATATACCTGCAAAAAACTAAGATATAATCTTAGCATTAAAAATGTCCCCAAAGGAAACCTGCGTCCAGTAATTCCATTATGATGGTCGTACCACCACCAAATATTAGCGATCTCGAATTCTACTTTTATTGTACTTTATATGAAGGCGGTGTAAATTTATTCTGAGAATGGAAGAAAGGGTGGACGGACAATGGTTTCACATCAGACGTCCTGATCTTCTTAAATACATCATTTTTAGAAGTTTTTATACATTAAAAAATAAAAAGGTTAAAGATTTAACTTAAAGTTCAAGTTTTGATTATAAATAATATCGTTCATACCTGAAGTAATTTAATTTGCTAAAAAATATAATATGTATAATAACTTTTTGTAGATTCCATTTTGTTTAGCTTAAATAATACCTATATGTAGTAATAGTACCTAATTATCGTTATTATTATTATACAATTTGTTGGAAGCTCAAACCTCTTTGACAGCTTTATAGAATTGTAGATGTTCCGTTATTGTTATATCAATAGCAAATTCGTGTGATGATAGTAAATACTAGAAAAATGCGAATTTATTATTTTAGGGTGAATTTGTCATGATGACCGATCCGTACCTGGTCGTGCTGGTTTGTTTCAGGGTTGTATAGAAATTGTCGTATGGACACGCGATCATAGCATTCTCAGATTGCTGAATTTAAAATTCTAAAATAATTGGCGCTTTTAAAAAAGACGCATCTACGGGTGTCCCATAACTTATGGGCCACAGAGCAACTGGAGATAATAGACATAAAAATAGGTAGGTATTTTGAGCCAAATTTACCTAAGTAAAATGATACAGGTTAAAGAGATACAGGGTGTTGAAGGTGAAAGTTAATTTTAGAAAAATGATGATAATTTTAAAACGGTCGAAGATATCGAATTCCAAATTGGTGTAACTAGGTTCCCGAGAATGGGAAATTCGAATTTGGTATTAGTTTGAAGATGCTTCCTAGGGGGCGCTTGCTACGTGCTCTGTGTTGAATTAATTCACCCATATTTTTTTTACCCGTACAGTTAGTAGTATTTACACTTTAAACTATAAAAGAGCCAACATTTTTACGTAAAAAAGGGACTCTCGGTCGATCTCGATATCTCAAGCCGTTCCCCAGATTTTCGTATTTGAAGATAAAAAGGCAAAAAAAAATCAAAATGAAAATTTTGGAAACACAACGCAATTTATTCACAGTAATAAAAAATTGTTTTAATTTACTAAAATAAATGTTGAAAGTGTCCACCGCTAACTTCAATACATTTTCTTAGGTTTTTTACCAAATCCAGGAAAATTAACTTTCACTTTCAACACCTCTCTTTAACCTGTAACATTTTACTTAGACAAATTTGTCTCAAAATACCTATTTTAATGTCTATTATCTCCAATTGCTCTATGGCCCATAAGTTGGAACACACTGTATAAAGTGCTGAATGTGAAAATTAAAAGTACTTATAATTTTGTGAAAATCTTCAAATTATGTAGTAATAATAGTTCGTCATTTCCCGATTTCTATATCAGAAATATACTACCTTTTTATCTTTTTCGTTTAATGTAAAGTTAATTTATAGCTGTCCACTACTTCAACTTAAAACTTTTAAATTATAAAAAACACACACACACAGATGCAGTACCTCATATGGACGTATTATGTAGTTTAAATAACTACAAAATGTTTACATAATTAATTTGCTGTTAGATGTTAGAATCAAACTGTAGATATGAGTTTATTCTTATATAGCTATATCAATCTAAAATTCAAATTAACATTTATAGTTACGTTCAAACGTTTATAAGATATCATTATTATTATTAGAGTATATAATTCGATAAAGCGATAATTACTCAAAGACAGACGATATAGAACGACATTTCGTTTTGGTACTTTTGAAACTTACGTACTTTTATTTGTTTTGTTTTATTTCTTTAATCGGGTTGTTAACTTCTTAGGTAGTATATAAAAAGATTTCCATTGCTTATTACTAAACTGAATACCTATTTTGAGTAAAAATACTTTTACTACTACACAAAATTGTATCCTAATTACCTCCAACAACGAAAACTAGACGAATGATTATTTAATATGCAGTACATTGTTTTAACCTTAAATTATGCATTAACATTAATTTTAGATTAAACTTTTTAGTCGACCTCGATAACGTCTTGGATAGCATATGTACTTGTAAACTAGAAATCTCGGGTTCGATTTCTGGCCCGGGTCAGTGAAGTTTTTAAGGTCTATAAGATCTGACCTTCCTTTGAGTATAATGTAAAACCATAAGTTTTTTCGACTGGTGGAAGTTTCTTGGGCAAAATTCTAGTCGAGTAGAGCAAAATCACCTTAGCAGTTAAGGTGAGTTTTGAGATTCCTGAAACCCGCAAGCCTAGATCGTCTCCACACGTACTCGGTATACCAATTTACTCTGTTTAACTTCTACCATTTCCACTATTTACAGCATTAATGTAATAGAGAAACCAATATTTCCTCTAAATTAATTACAGAACTTTAATTTGGTATTAACTTCCTATTTCAACTCATAATATCTTTTTTTAATATGAAACACACACAAAACTCCATAGACCTCAATTAATGCGGATGGTTGGCCAACTCAGAGCAAGTAAGTTGTTCTGAAATAATGTAGAACTCATTTTACACGTAGTATGTTAAGATAACTAAAAGTGATTAAAACAAATATTGATTGAGACCTGGGCTTGCAAGTACCAAGGATTTCTGTGCACTTCTCCGGCTGCTTTAATAATTTACCTTTAGTCTACTAGAATTTTGCTGAACCCATAGGGCTTCAACCACTGAAAAGTATTGTGGTTGTACCAAGCATCGCACTTCAACATCAAAGGAGAGGCTACTTTCAATTTTTTTCGCAGTAAAAATCTAACCAATTTGAAGTGGGGATCGATCACAATATCCTTGGCTGCAAGATAAATTTGATTCCATTGAAATTGGCAAAAAACTTTCAAAACAGTAAAACTTTTTTTAGGAAATACATTTAAAATTATGCAACTAATATTAATATTAGAAATAAGGATTGGGGACGTCAAGTGCTCCCATAGGACAATTACATGTATTAAATCAAGTGCTAACTATGTTTGCCAATAATAATAATAGTAATAAAATGCATTTATTCTAAAATAAACTTTTTTGCAAAAACAAGAAACACGTCCAATGTGAGGTTCAGCTCAGAGCTACTTTGTAAACTACTCTTCCACTTAACCTTAGAAATATCATGTTAGACACAACACTAGCTGATAATTACTATCGTTAGAGATAATATGACATGCATAAAATTGCTATGATACTAGCAAAAGAATACTTAGCCCATTTTGTTATTCCACATGTAAGTTTTCTATGGACGCTTTTGAAGTTCCCTTATGTTATATATTGGTTATTTATCTGGTAAATAAGGTATTCTAGATCGATAACACCAAATTAGATTGTTCAAATCATCAGAATCATGTTAGTTATTAGGGTACATATTTATAGCTTATGTTTCACAATTGAAAAGCTGCACCGGTAGTTTTATGTGGTACGTTTTGGTTATTTTGTAATTTATAATAATGAAAGATATTAGTTATAATTTTTTGAAAGCTAAGTAACAATAATATGAAAAATGCCATTCTCCAACTGTATGTTTCTGCCAGCCGTGGTGAGATTAGTCATTTAATTATTTTCATGGAGTATTTCAATTCGACTTTCAAACCCTTCTTAAACAGACTTAAAAAGTTTCTATGTAGAAATCCAACGAATGCTCCAGATTTGGTTAAATGAATAATTAATTAGTTTTAATAATCACATTGCATATTTTTTGTGAGTAAAGTATGGGTATTTCATGTTAAATTTCGGACAAATCCTATATGGTTATTGTTATTATTTTTGATATTGGTTTAAGATATCACGTCCATTATGAAGCTTATTTTTTCAGAGCTCACAAATGTAAAATTTGAAATACAATTTTCTCTTAATTTTATCTTTCTAATGTAATGTAATTTAGTCGTATATTTTCAATTACAACTGTTATACTGTTATTAAAATAAATTTAATACAGATTAAAGGTAATAATCTAAATTTAAATTTAAAAAAATATTACACTAAATAAAATAGGTATTTAATTTGACCATAGCTATTGAATTTTGAAATTTTTGAATAGACGCTAGCAACAGCATGGGATTTTTTGATTTCATTTATCATATTTTCTAGTTCAGTTTAGAGGAAATTGTAAATAATTTGAGTCATTTACATTAGGAATGTAAAAGAATAGCCCCAATTATTGTAGAACCAAAGTTACCGCACCAACCCTTCATTGAAAAAATATTCTGCTGTAGTAAGTTGGGGATTATTTTTAGTTCAGTGGATAGAGTACGTTTGTTAAACATTAATTATCAGCCAATTTGTTCGAAACTAAAGTACCTAGGGAAAAATGTAGATTAGAATCTGTTTTTCATGAATCATGCCAAAATTTTGCATATTCACAATTTGGGAGTCTTTGGTTGAAAACAATGTCTCGGTAGAAATGGTACACTCATTCGAAATTTCGCTGGTGGATTATGTTGACTTAAGATTTCGGTATCTGTACCTCCTTTACCTTACGGTGTCGAGGCTGGTGCCTTAGCGTATGTGGTCTTTACGGGTGCAATGCACAATCTGGACCGACACTGCGAGTTATGTGATTGGTGGGCCATTTAATACCTACATACCGCCATGTGGATAGTGTAAGTGCTTGTAGGATCTCGTTACTTTACCTTGTAGGGCTGTATTTGGAAGAGAGTGTCGTTAATTTGGTGCCCAACGATAAATGGTCAACAGGACTCGATACCGACCTCCAGACTGCAGGAAAAGGCTGTCCATTGGGAGATTTGAACCGAGGACTAATGTAACGCTAGTCTGGCGCTCTACCACTGCACCACCCTAGCATAGGATTTTGGGTATATTAAATTCATTTGTTCATAAACAAACATAGAGCAGTATTTAGCTTTGTTTCCTGAAATATTCGAAAAATTTTATAATTAAATTTTTATTTTCATGTTATTTAAGTAGGAACTCACTATAGGATACTGCCATAAGTGAAATAATTCAATGTATTCATTAGTCATTACAAACCAAATGAAATTGAATTCATTGATTGCGTAAGTTTCGATCTGCCGAAAACATTCGATATTACAGACCCAATTTTTTTATACGCTTTATTTAGTTTATGGTATCAAAAAATTAGTAAGGAATTTATTATTTTTAGGATCATTATTTAGGAAGAACGAATTAGTCGGCTAATATTTAATTTAAATCAATTGGAGTTCTTATTAATCCTTTAAAAAATTAAAGTTATTTTAAGTAGATATATTTTTATTTTTTAGACGAATGCCCCTAAAAATGAACCTAAAATTTTTTGATATTTATTTAGCTATTCATAGTTTCGTAACATATAACTTATAAGCATTAATTAAGTTGTGATAAACTTCATTTCTTATATTATATAACTTCAATAATTGCATACAATTTCATGGAAAATATTTTATACAATAACAGATTTATTTAAAAATCTTCTTTTTCAATGGTAAGCCAAGCTTTGTCGGATTTTAACTTTAAAAATATCGTAATAAGGAAGAGTAACCGTATAGAAAGAAGTTGAACACTTCATTTTATTCACGTTTTTTGTCTTCCCGACCTAGGTTAAAGAAAACATCAATAACTTGTATCAGCTTCACGTCCAGTCATGTGTTCTACAGTGAATGCTTTTGGTGGCAGCGCTTATCATTTATGATAAGATATATTAACGGTCATTTGTTAAGTGAAACAATGACCCCTATTGTGTATAGGTTGACGTAAGTTCTACACCGTTAAGTTGGGGTACTGACTTTAACAATTTTTGCTAATCCACTTGAGTAAAAAGCCTATGAAGGTATATGTTTCTATTAGAAGCTATAAATTAAGTATTAATTAGTCACTTTCATAAAACATCAAAAATTGAAACAAGGATTTAACTTTGAAAAATTCTGTTGCTATTGTGTATTTATTGGTAATCATTGCGTGCGTTATCGTCATATCTCGAAAACTACTGGGCCGATTTTCATCAAATTTGGTATGCGGGCCTATAATTACAGTACATCTGTAAAATAAGCTTTTCAAAAAAATCCGGAACCGGAAACGGAAGTTAGCCATGTTTTTTTGGGCGCAGATTTTTTCTTGAAAAAGATTTCAAAATTTTACTTAGGAAATCAATAGAGAATTTGAAAGGTAATCGAATAATTTTTGCCCGAAGTTTCTATGTCATAAATTGCGTCCTGGGCGATTGTACCTCTAGCTCGGCTGATTAGAACTAGCTGAAAAAAAATTCAAAATTTCAAAAATAAAAAGTATGGAAAGTCCAGCGAAGATTCTTCGCCAATTTTTTATTTTTAGGAATTGCAAAATTAAACTTAGGGTGCAGAATGTAGACGAAATGTGTTTTTTAACCACACAACAAAATAGTAACGAGTAACGCTGCTGGCTTCGCCGGAAATAACTTTCGATTTTTAAATGGAACACCCTGTACAGTTTTACATTTTTGGAGTACGGAGGAAGAAAGAATGGAAGAAATTCGTGCTAACGAAATAACCGAACCACAATCCAGCGCCGTAACGGGCACAAGGATAAAGGGAAGAAGAAGAAGAAACCCGAAGGAAAATCTAAATCCTAATAGCTCTATTCTCTATTGATTTGATAGTAAAGAACAAAAAACATTTTTTAATCAAAAGTGCCGTGACCCACAAACTGTTTTGTTTATTGTAGTGATTTTTAAAATAATACAATAGTGGGCCACTGGGCTATTTGAATAGGCCATGTTTTTACCAACTGAATGCTATTAAAAAAATCCGGCCTTCAAAATTCGGTACAGTTTGCAGATTAAATTGGAAAACGACAATACAAAGCAGTTTATCAAAGAACCGAAGAAATAATATTCGACTTAGACCGCTAGGAAAAAGGAAAAATACGAGAACTGCCAAAAACTAAAAAATTAAGCTCTTAGTACCACTTAATTTACAAAAAACTTAATCTATTCGACTCAATCAGTAAATAACTATTATTCCATTTAAAAAAATGTTTACATTCAAAAAAGCTATTTTCAAAACTTCGAATGCCAGTATTTCATATTGTTCGCAAGCGGTAGCGATGACTTAATTTGTATTCAATTTCGAGTATCAATAAAAAAACAGTTTTGTAGGTCATGAGTATTACGAAATTTTTCTCTATTTTTAGTACCTACTCTGTAAGTTTTCATCCAAAATATAATGAGAAAAAAGGGATTCGTTTACACTCTGTATGTCACCTAATATTCCACAATTGCTATTTTTAAGCAACATTTTTGGTGGCGATATTTTTACTAGACGACGTTATTAATTGGAAATATTTCTAGATGCAGCATTTTTACTATTAACAATTTTGACTAAACGTTATTATTTTCTGGCGACGTTTGTAATATCGGCATATTTACGTAAAATGCTACTTTTGATGGACACTGTTTTTAAATGCACTACTGTGAAGGTACACCAACTGGGACTTTATTTTGCAAGGAAATTTACTTTACATGCACGATCGTATTAATGAGTCTGTCTCTAATAAATTCATTTGTTTCAAGTGTAGCCCGAGAAAGCATCCAAGAAAATTGTTATTACGAAATTTACTAATTTGATATTATCATGTTTTGCAATTATATTGTACCAACAACTGACATTCCTTTGAAGACAGCTATGAAATGAGTTTATTTTATAAGAAAAACTAGTTATGAGGGATGTACTTAAAATACGAAAGGCCCAATGAGTTGATAACCAAGACTGGTATATAATAATCCAAAAATGAGTTTCGGTGATAAATAACCAAAATCAATGAAACACAGGTAACTCTGATAAGACGAGTTTTCTAACACCCGTTATAGTATCGTATTAAAAATAAAACAGTATTAATATGAAAAAATTGCCGTAACTAATTTACATCTAAGAAATTAATACTATAGTTTGTAACAGAAACATCTACAGTAATGTTGAAGTAACTATATCCAACTTCTTGTAACTTGTAGTTGGGTTTGGGACGTTTTAAACTTAAAATCTACACTCTATTAAATCTTAGCCATCGTATTGCCAAACACCCTGTACACAACTTAACTTTATTTTATTGTTATTAAAGCTTTAAAGCCGGCCTGGATGGCGTCAGGGTTAACTTGCTTGCCTTGTAAATGAGAGATCTCGGGTTTGATTCCCGATCCCGGTCGGTCAGATTTTTAATGCGAAAAAATATCTGAAACTATGTCATCCTTTGGATACGACGTAAAACCGTAGGTCCCATGCGAATGCGATGGTTTTGGCACGATAAAGTTTCCTTCCACGGGTGGAAATCCCTTGGGTTCGGGAAACTTCCAGTCGGGCAGTGCCAACGGCCGACCATAGTAGTCGACGCGCTTGGAAATCCCTAGCATGCGCAAGCCTAGATTTTGCCCAATAAATAAATAAATAAAAAAGCTTTAAAAAAATGTCTTCCGGGTTGCGACCGTGTCATTGTTGACGCTGACACGACGAAGGATATTCTGAGATGAATATGTCGAAATGTGATGTTTGATTTTTAAGAAATTGGGAATAACCTTATGACCAGGGCAACTAAAAACTCTTCGATCCAATTCTAACATTGCAATATTACCCGCAGACAAGGGTAACGCCACAGTCATCTTAGATAAAACTCATTATGTGGCAAAAGTAAATGATCTTCTTCAGGACAATGCATACACCCCCATTTCTCGTGACCCCACTTCCAAAATCGAATGCGAAGTTGCCACCCTTAGCATACTCAATGCCGTCTAATCCCTCGTGAAACTGCCAAGATTGTATGGTCTTCCTAAAATTCACAAACAGCAGGTCCCTTTTCGTCCCATTGTTAATACCATAAATTCCCCCAGTTACAATCTGGTCAAATATCTCGCTGGTATTCTTAAGGCATATACAGGGAAATCTTCTTCACATATTTTAAATTCTTCCCATTTTGTAAACCCCATCGAGGTAGATCCTAATGACCTGCTTCCTGCTTGTCAGTTTTGACGTTACGTCTCTCTTCCCCAAAGTTCCCATTTCTGACTCTGTAGATGTCACCGAACAGTTACTAATCTAGTTCAAGACGGCAAACCTGCAAGTTTAGTCATTCTCGTTGAAAAGTGCCATTCCTCCACATATTTTCTGTTTAACAACCGATTCTACAAGCAAGTAACAGGCGCTGCTATGGATTCTCTCCTTTATCCGGTGGTTGTAAACACCTTTATGGAATCTTTTGAAAAAATAGCCCAGGAATCCTTTGATTTAAAACCCAAGATCTGGTTCCGTTATGTAGATGACACTTTTATTATGGAAGACATAACCTTGCTTCCTTCCTGCAACATCTTAATAGTCAGCACCCTGATATCAAGTTCACAATGGAAATAGAATTGAATGGTTCTCTCCCTTTTGTCGACGTCCTGGTTATCCGTAAACCGAGTGGTCATCTTGCACACTCTGTTTATCACAAACCCACACACATGGATAGGTATCTTCACGCCAATTCACATCATCATCCGGCACAAAAGCTCTCCGTAACCAATTCTGTCGCTCATCGTACTATCACAGTGTCCCAACTCGTCAAGAATGGGTATACCAAGAGCGATGTTAGAAAAGTCATCCAAAAACAATTACACATTGCACCCCTAAAAGTCCTCAAAATACCTGCACCTGTGTTACTGATCGCATAGGTAGGATTCTCAAAAAACATAACATCAAAACCATCTTCAAACCCCCTCCAAAAGTGTCACAGATACTTCCTTCAGCAAAAGATAAGCCTCAACCCTTGTCATCAAGAGGCATCTATAGCATCCCCTGTTCTTGTGGTTTAGTGTACATTGGAGAAACTGGTCGCTCAATGCATACACGTATCTATGAACACAAACGTTGCTTGAAATCATATCTTCTCTCACACTCAGCTGTTGCTAAACATCATCACGGCACTGACCATAAAATATTATTTGAAAAATCTTCGATCATTGCCAATGCCCCTTATTTTTTCAACAGAAAAATTCGTGAGCTTATTCTAGACCCCTAATAATATGAAAGTCCGCTATCATTACTGGCTCTGTTCCCTCCACCTATGACCAATCGTCATCACAGTCCGATACGCTTGGCCGGTTATAGCCGGTATAAAGTCGCTGCCTTTTCTGTTTCTCTTCGGAAGGGTTTCGCCTCTAGCTTGGTTGACAAGTTGAGTCACCGTTACCCTTCTGCCTCCTGCTAAAAGAGTTTCACTTCTGGCGTGGTTTACACGTTGAGATACCGTGCTCTTTAGTACTCCCTTTTCCTTCTGAAGAAGCTCCTTAAAAAAGTGGTCGAAACGTTATGTTCTTCTTTCTCAACAATGACACGGTCCCCACCCGGAAGACGTTTTGTTAATACTGACACTGACCGTGGAAGTCTTCGCCTTCAAAGCTTTAAAATTCAATAAAGTGAAAAATCAGAAAATTTTTAATAAAAATCCATTAAAACTGGGGTCTATTTCACATATAGTGAGTTTCTTTAATTATTGTTTAAAAAAATTACCTTCTGTATAATGGCATTTGTAGTGGAATTTGAAAATAATGTTGGTAGTTTAGGTTATTCTTTAACAGTTCTAATGGTTTTTCCAAAGGAAAAGTAGAAACATATTAACCAAAATAGAGAATACTAAACAATTTTAGTTCATTTTAAATCATTCTGAAGTTGGCAGGCCGTGTCAAGTGTTAATTTTTGAAGTTAATAGACTTTGTCCACTAATACCAAAATAAGACTACAATCATTAAATAGATGTTTTTTCTACACCTATTTAATTATATTGCAATTATTAGCATTTTTTTTGTGAAAAATAGTACCTATAATTCACTGCAGTGAATTATGGATTCATAATTCACTGTAGTGAATTATGATTTCGGCCAATCACAAATACATAAATATTTCGCTAATCCAATCATATTTTAAATCGCTCGCGATCAACTCCTTCTGCGGCTGACAATCGACTCGCGTGACACGCCCAAGTGTGTTGTCATATTGCTTGTTTACAAAGTTATCAAATTTGACTAATTTGAGTCTAATATATTTGTTTAATAGGTGTAGAAAAAGTATCGTATTACATTCGCGATTATGGCCATTATTCGCTCAGATGATTTGTGCCACTCGCCTGACGGCTCGTGGGCTCAAACGTCATCTTCGTGAATAATGGCTGTCATAATCGCTCATATAATAATATACTATTATTAAATAAATAAAGTGTTCACATGTTAGTTCATTAAGTACATACGATAATTAAAGAAATACAAAGTTGATTTTCACAAAATTCTTTATTGCTGTCCCATGACAATTGTTTCGCCAAACATTGGCATCTTCAGATGGCGAGTACAAGACTTGTACAGAAGTGATAGAAAAAGTTGTTTATTTAAAAATAAAATCATTTCCAAATTCCCACCAGGAAAACCATTAACACGAGGTATAAAGTTTTTATTATGTAAATCCCTCTGATGCAATGATGAAGAAACACAATATACGAGTATATAATAATGTATAGTTTGCCTGATGATATAATTAAAGCAAAATAATTAGTTTTAATCAAAAATGGAATTTTAATAACCAACGTTTTTTCACAACGCTCGTTACATAAATTTAAATTTTATTAACTTATCGTACTTCATATACAATAAAAATACAATGTCGCTAAAGCTAGCAAAGTGTGACGTAATTAAATGTGCGCAATTTGTAATTTTATGCAAGTTAAACGTAAAAGGGAAATTGTCCGTTTTCGTATAATAACAATACCTCGACGATTAATTGTTGCATGCTTGTTTTTACACGTGCGCTCCGAAAAAAAACCGGCTGTCGCATAAAAACTGAAAAAACTAGTTTCGGGTATAGAGCCGTTATTAAACACCTTTTTTGTAATTTCGGTTAAACTAAGTACAATTGTAACCCAATCGCGGTATATCTTGTGTAATTGCAAAAACGGAGCAAAAAGGGCTTACATACAAACACTTTTTTTTATAGTTGATTATTATGAGACCTACATTTTTTTGCTATAATACTTTTGTTCCATGTCGTTTGCATAAAATTTATATTCTATTTTTTGTTAAATGTTTCATTGTGCGTTGGATATTTTTTTAAGATTTGCACCTGGGTAAAACATAAACTGAATTTTAGAACAAACGTTCTTCAGTAATAAGAAAACAAGGTTTCAGGTTCATTTTTTTCTTACAAGATTAAAGTGAAATTTTAGTTTATTCCATGTATTATAGAACACGGAACTTTTCAGTTAACGTAAATACCGTGAACATATCTAAATACTTTAATTACATAAAACCGTAATAATATAATAAAAGCACAAGTTACATTTCCGTATCCAAACGCACACCCTTATGCAAATAAACAGCTTTAGATTTAACAATAGATGATGATGTATGCAAAAACGAGCGGATGGTCATTTCAGTATTTTTGGTAAACTAGCAACTGTCCAGCAGGAAGGAAGTTAACCTATGACCCAAGTTCCCTCGTTTTAGTATCCCATCCCGAATTTATAGTAGTTCAGAGAACCTTTTTTACACGCATAAGGGTAGCTAGTTTTGCTTTAACGCAATGGGCGACTAGAGAATATTCAATGATGTTTTGTATGGAAGCACCCCATTTTTTCGCCACAATTGCGTGCATAAAGCTAAATGCACTTTTGTGATATTCATATTTAGTATAGCCTGTATTAGGGTGCAACAGTAATTTGAGTAAATTTAGAAAAATCCAATATTTACTTGTTAGTGGATTCCCCAAGTTAATAGTTTGGCTTTATTTGGTTTTTATTTTTTTAGTTACTTTTTTTATGCGTTTCTTTAAATGTGGCTGTAAAAATAAGTCATTAGTTCCATTTTCTATCAATTTGTGTATGGAGTATTCAATGAATATTTTCTTTATGATTTTACATTGTAGTTTAAAATAATTTTACAGAAAATGCACTATGTTTATTTCTCATTTTTTTTTTTTATATTAAAAACCCAACATTGCTCTGAAACCTTTTTAAATCAAATTAAAGTAAGGAATCATAACTATGAAATAACAAACGTAAGCACTGTTTTGAGACCAAAAGTGTGTATTATTTGGTAATGCTTTTAAAGTTCAGACACCTGTAAAATGTTTTCTAATGAATTTTAACTTTGTAAACAGAAAATCCCAAGAACGGATTATCAAACTTTTTAAAACTTGTATCGGGCACACTGTTAACTTCCATTATCATTATGACAATATCCACATATAACACTGCTTCACAAATACTGATTAATTGAAGTGTCCCGCGAATCATACATAAATTCACATAGCGATTGTTAGGTTTGACTTTAGCCATACTCGTATTTTTCAAATCTGGTCTGATCTGTTATTTCTATTATTTTCCAAGCACAAGAAGGTTAAAAAGTATATCCATATTTATCGATCACTTTAAGTTTTTACTCCATACTTGAAACTGTTTTCGCTAATTCTGGTAAAAGTAGTAAACGATCTCTGCTGGGGGTAAAACGTGGACATGGGGTGGACTATGCATTAAAACGAACAAAAAGGGGACACGCGACCTATTTTTTGGGGGAGACTATTGACCTAATGTAATTCTGCATAATGCAGTGTCCACTGTCTGCACAACAGCTGTAGGCCCTTTTATTAAAGGCTGTACAAAGTATATTTTCTACACCGAGTTAAAAAAAAATCAAACTATTTATTTCCTGTTCTTAGATTAATAAGTGAAAAGGATGAATTTCTAAAAGACAGTTTTACTGGAAAACCTTAATATAGCCAACAAAACTGCTTCAGTTGTGAAAATATTAAAATTTTGGACAACCTTGCCACAAACTAATCGTGATATATTCATACGATGAAAAAATACAATTGTCATATGCAGCAACAGTGGTCCATCGACTTTTTTGTCATGGATGAAGCATTTTCGATTGAATCAAGATGAAAATTAGCATTGAGTGACTGTCTATTATTCTATTTTGATATTTGACTACCCCTACGCAATATGTTAGACCAGATAGTGGACGCTGGACCTATGAAATATTTATCGGGGCTCGTATCTTGCGCAAAAATTCATTAGTCCTCTCTGTAATAACAAACGATTTCTTTTATTCCAATATGTTGCCGAAAATTATGACTGTAGGTTGTTAAAACATGTCTAAAATATTTGCTTGTGTGACGAGAAGCATTTGTACCACCTCTATTTAAAAATTGCAGTTTGATTTAAGCTACAAATTTTCTTAGTTACTATATTGTCTCGTCTCGTACTGTCTAGCTGTGGTCATTTTGGATTAAAACCATGCTTAAATTTGACGGTAATAACTTTAATTATACAGATTATTTATACACCCTAATCGAAAAGTGTTCATTTCATTTGTCATAAATTTATCTCATTAAAAATAAATCATACTAATATTATTTAAACGCAGCGTGTTTTAGATTATTTGATTTAGCCAAAAGTTTATTACAACGATCGTTGGTATTTGGTGAAAGGCTAATAGAACGATGTCGAAATTTTACCAAGAGAGTTTCGGTTTGTTGAAAATTTGATATGTTACTCCTTACATGATGAATTTTTAGAATAGGTAGTTTAACTTATTCTTGTTAAAAAATTACTTAACTGGATTTTCTTTTTTAATTTCTTACAAAGCTTGTTTGATTTTTCCACAAACGGGGAATACCATATTTGAGAAACTAGGATATCACAGCATTTTCGTTTTAGCAAATTAACTTTGCATTGGAAAGTATTCACGCAATTCTTCTAATTGGTTTTAATTTCTTTGAGTGAATTATGAGATGAGAACAATAAACGTAGTTTATGTCTTTATAAGCCTCTAAAATATTATTATTCAGTATTTAATAATAGCGACATAATAAACTGTAAGTTCAAGTCAGTACAGGTTGGACTTCTAGCTCGAAAACAAAAGACGATATGAAATTTCGGATTGTTCCATTAAATGTGTCTCAAAAATTGGGCCCGAAACGCCTTTTTTACTTTTTGCGTAGGTGCAATAGTTTAGGAAAGAGCCTGGAATTCCTTCGAAGACGGTCCACCCTGTACTCAACAATTTTCTTAAGTTTGATAGAAAAATGGAAAAGTTTATTTTTTTGTAGTTAACCCAAAAATTTATATATGGCATCAAAAGCAAATTTTAAACGACTTTTCTCAAATGTTCTTTTCTTTGATAAACAACTTCGTTTTTGGCAAATTCTTGCAGAATTGTAGCAGAACTAATAAGGGTTTCGGTAAAAAGTATAAACTGTTTCCCTTTGCTGGAAGCTTTGTTTGAAGTGTAACTAAATTATCGTAACCGACTGTAATGGCATTACTCTAGCCTACCTGATAGTGATCATGTGATCACCTATTGGGCTGTTAATAATGAATTTATATCCAAATAAGTACATACAATAATTTTTCCTAATAGGATTCGAATTTCTACTAAACTGAAATCGAGTTTCGAACTCCGAGTTCATGATTTGAATCTTAAGTACGGATTCCAGCTTCAAATTCTAAAATTGAATCCCCATTTCAAGTTTACTTAGATTTGAGTTTCTAGCTCTCGGACTGCACCATTGAATCAATAACCTTTCAATAAAATCTTAAATTTAAAATTTTAAATTTCGTTTCCAGGATTTGAATCTCAAATATCGGTTAATATTCAAATCTTCAATTCAGATTCTAAGGTGCCAATCCCGAATATGGATTCACCGATATTAATGGATTCGAATTTATTTAAACTCTGATTTCAATATCACAAAAAATAATTGTCAGATTTAAAGGTTGAAAGTATCTAATTTATTACAACAATATACCTTATTCTGATTTTATAAATTTTAATAATGTTCGTAGTATACGCGACTTTTATTGAATTTTTGAAATAAGCTCAAATATAAAGTTTGGTTAAATTAAAATGATTTTTGTATTTTTTTCATGTTTTTATTTTAAGACTTATCGCCACAATATGAATTATTTATTGCACCATTTCGCTAAAGTGTTTCTAAACGTTAGGCAATTTTTCTTTGTTTAACACAAGTATTTGCATGTTAAAATTTGATAAAAAGTGGTTCCAGTTTTCAATAGGAAACAGAAATAAAGAACAGTATTTAGGTCATATATTTCTAAAATTTGTTTTTACTGACTCAGTTTGGCTATCTGTTTTATAAAATTGACCAAAAATAGACTAATACGACAATTACCCTTAATTTACAATTTTTGTAATACAATTATTTTCTATACCCTTTCACGTGACAGTACCTTTAAAAAATGTAAAGAAATACTAACATCCTTAGAATTACATAATCTAATTCCCTTTATACCCGCAGGGTAACAGTCGTCACTCAATTCTTTATAAAAACTTACTCGTATTCCAGTGTTTTCTATTTTGTGCGGGCCAGTTTGATGGGTTTGTTTGTAGCTAAGTTTTCTCTTTTTTCTTGAGGATTTTTCTTATTATGCTGTCCCACGCTTGTTTTGGCCTTCCTCTCTTCTTTTTACCTTGTGCTTTAGATGCCCACACTTTCTTAACCTGTGTTATGTTCCTCGTTCTTTGTAGATGTCCCCATCATCCAAGCTGTCTTTGTTCAATAAATTCTTCTACAGATTCTATTTTTAATCCTGCTCTTACTCTCTCATTTCTAATTCTGTTCACCTTTATGACCCCTACTTCTTAAGTATTTCATTTCTGCCACTCCAATTTTGCTCGTTTCTTGTTTCCATAACTCGCATCCATATAGAAGGATCGGTCTGTATGTGTATATGTATATAGCTTTGTAGACTTTCGTCTTTGTTTGTTCTGTTACCTCTTTCTTGTTTCTAAGTCCTTTGGTTAGTGCATAATTCCAAATACTGAACATTGCTAACTTGCTTTATAAATTCTTCGTCTAGTACGATTTTTATTTCTTTCTTACCTCCAGAAATTACCATGACTTGTTTTAGATTTATTCATTTTCATTCCACTCTCCAGTTCACATTTGATTCCACACATTCAGACTTTCTTCCAGATCTTTCTTGTTTCCCGCTATTATTGTTATGTCATCTAAAGGCGCATTTAGAAATATATATCCTTTCCAGATTTTTGTATCCAATACGTAAAGGTTTTATTCTTTGCTTTGCTTCTCGACTTAGTTAATCCAATAATACATAATAGTGGGGTTAAAGTACCTCCTTGCCTTACTTCTTCTTTTCTAATAAATTCTTCTGATTCTGCATTTTTGTTTATTACTCGGTTTGTGGTTTCTTTATATAGGCAATTGACTCCTCTAATAGTTTTTTTTTATTTATATCTCTTTTTCTAATCATTTTCATATTCTCGTTCTCGGGACTCTGTCAAAAATATTTTTCATGTTCATGAACGCTAAATAGGATATTTGTGCTATTGATTGTGTTCTACTTATAATTTCTTTTAATGTGAATACATGGTCTTCCTTTCCGGAATCCACTCTGAGCTTCTAACAGGGTTGAATATACTAGTATACTTTTTCTCAGCCTTTTCTCTACTGTTTTATCAAACACCTTCATTAACTGCTCAAAAGTATTATGCTATAATTATTGCAATCCTTATTATCTCCTTTCTTAAATTGGCAGTAGTAAATCAACTTCCTACTCTTTTGGTATTGTTTTCTCTTCTCATGCTTTGTTGTAACTATCTAGTGGCATTTGTAAACCTCGCTTTCCCATACTTTTCATCTAAAATTTCTTGGTCTTCTATTTCTTCATCTTCTAGATCTTGTGTCTCTGTTGTATATCCTCCCTAAGTAGTTCTTGAAAGTGTTCTTTCTAACACTCTATTTCTGTTTCAGTTCTTCTTACTTCTCGTTCCTTGCTTTTGATTACTAGTGCGTCCACTTTTTTTTTTGATTTTTCAGAAGTCTATAGTTCAGCCTACAGTTTTTCATTGCTTTTACTGTCTCTTTCCAACTTTTTCCCAAACTCCTTCCACGTCTTTTGAATAGATTCTAAAATTAAGTTTTTTAATTTTAATACTCTTTGTTCCTTTTTGTTTTGTTACTTAAGAATTTTTGCCATTTCATCTTTTTGACTTTTATTTGCTGTTTACTTTATTTACCTTACTTATCCCACATGTTTGAAAAAATTTCCAAATTTCTTCGATGTCCGTATCTTCCTTTTTATTTTGGTAAATTTCTAACTTTCTATTTACATTTGATCATTTCTTTTTGAAATTGTCTTGTTCTCGAGTTTGTAGGATCTAATCGTTTCACTTCTTCTCGAAGAGGCGTGCCCTTTACAGGGCGTTGTCAGCCTTCTCTACATACGTCTGTAGTGTGCATGTCAAGTAGTTTACAGGCATAGGGCACCTACAGCTTAACGTGGGCTCCAAACAATGGAAATGCTTGCACTTCTACTCCAGAGAAGGCTTACTAGGCAGAAATACCTCGGTGGTGTGCTATTGTCTTCCGAGGGAAGCGGTCGAGTGTTTTTAGTCATATGTGGTTCTGGGAATCGAACCCGAGTCACTCTTAACCTGAGTGGTCAGACGTACGCCGAACCAACTTTTGTTTTATTTCTTGCATGGCTCAAGTTATTTAAATTATGTTATTTTATAAGAGTATTCGTAAACATTTTGAAAACAGCTTTTATGACATCAATGAGCATAACGCGCATTAACATCCGTGGCACTCCCAAGCTTAGATCTCACGTAATAAATTAAGCAAACAAGCTATTTTAAATTACGCAAATTAGGTACCCAAAAAATATAGTATTACAATTAGTTTAAATGGTATTTATATCATACCTTAATGAATCAATAGTAATGAAGCTTATCATTTCTTGCATTCTTTTATGAAACTGCTGTCTGAAAACCATACAAAATGGTATAATA
Organism: Melanotus villosus; assembly: GCA_963082815.1. Classification (NCBI taxonomy): domain Eukaryota; kingdom Metazoa; phylum Arthropoda; class Insecta; order Coleoptera; family Elateridae; genus Melanotus; species Melanotus villosus. The sequence goes on along the minus strand of OY720421.1, from coordinate 48,611,633 downwards.
ATTAAATACATTTTTGATCAAGAAGGCCGTGAATATTATGAAATTATATTGTTGAGTAGTGTAATAATAATAATAAAAACCTTTTGCTTTTAATTTATTTCGTAATTAGTAGATGATACGATGTAGGTAGGTGAAACCATAAGTGCTAACAATCTAAAGATACCTACATTTTCGATTTATTAAATGAATGTAAATACTGCCGTTTAAATTTAAACTTTGAAATATGAACACTATAATTACAAATTTCAGATAAAACGTTTTTTGATCACTCTGTATTAAACTTAATTTTGATAGATAAATATAAATATGTGTAAATATTTAAACTATCCTGTTAGGAATGCTTAGAAGCAGATCTGGTCAATTATTCTTAAATATGCCACATCATAATAAAACCATAGGATGTCGGCTGTATTTGTAAATTATAACAAGCGGTATAGCGATTAGATAACGTAAATGGCCTGCCTGTCCGAGTCAGACACTACTGATAAGAGTTAAAAAGCAAACACTGATAATGGAGGGTCACCTATATGTGAATAAATACCCACATGTTAGCTAATCTACGGCTGTGTACAGCACTGTTAAAGTAATTGGTAACGCTGGCAGCGGTAAAATTAAATTTGCTTTTTCATTAAAAAAACAGTGTCAAAATCAATAAGTCAATTTTATGAATTTTTAATAAAAAATAGCAACAGGTGTTTGGTTGACAAAAGACATGAATGCCATTTGTTTTAGATAAAAGACTGTGTCTGGCAGGATGTCTGTTACTTAGATTGATTAAAATTTAAAATCCTGTGTCTAATTAAAATTCGCTTGAAATAGCAGCTATGTTAAAACATTAGTCCGTGTACTTTCAAAACTTGCTTGGTGTTCAAAATAGGGTAAAACATGATGTTTTAGTTAATGAAGATGGTTTTACATTTATACCTAGACACGAAGATGCGGTGCAATTTGGACAAGACTTCCAACGCATATCCTACCGTACATCATATTGTATATTTAAGGATTCAAAGTAATTATGTAGTTAGTTGTTAGTAGGTAAAATGACACAAATCTGCGAATTTACAAAATACCTTTACTAATGTGTTGTATATGACGTTTTTCTGCACCATAAGAATATTACATATGTTTATTAAAAATTATTTATGTTCGACTGGATTTATGGATGCATTTAGTGTCCATAATGTGTCACTTTATTGGACTCGTACTTTTACTTTATTTTTTTGCATTTTGACAAAAAAGTGGACTTTTTTTATTAAAAAATCATAAAGAAAGCAACACTTTTTTTAACTATTTTTATTAAACATTTGCAATATTTTGAAATGGTAAATGAAATATTGTAAATTGTCAGTTTGACAACTGTAAATTCTCAAATCCTTTTTATCCTATTTTGAGGGATTTAAGATGTCAAAATGCAAAAAAATATTGTGTACAACTCGTATGAAAGCATCTTTTTTTCACTCGTTTGATTGATGCACTCCGGCTTCGCCGTCGTGCATCAAACTTCAAACTCATGAAAAAAAGTATTGCTTTCATTACTAGTTGTACAAATAACTATTTATTGGACAGAACTGTCACTGTCACAAAAATGGAATTTTTTTATTTAGGTACATGAAATAACAAATTTAAACAATTAAATTAACATATTTATTCTTTGGCACTTGCTGCCAACTCTTCTACACTTTCTAAAGTATCAATTTATTTGTATAAAGAATATAAATTATTAAATCGTATTTAAACAATTGTTGACATTTACAACACTAGAAAAGCACACTAATTTTTATATAGGAAAATAAAAAAATAATTTTAGAAGATATCCAGTTCCTCTAGAGCAGTCGAACATAAAGCTTTGTATGTAATTCGTACATAAACAAACTGTATAGACTCGCCTTGTTTATTAGACTCGCTCGCTCGCTCGCTCGTCCATAAACAGAGGCTCGTCCAATAAAGTTCTATATTATGTACTAATTACATAAATAGCTATTAAAAAAATATATTGAAATTTACTTTTATAAAATAAAAATGACAGTCATTTACTTGACTGTTCTAGCATTGCTGCATATTGCTTTGAATACAAAAAACAAAATAAAAAAAATCATATGAAGGCAGTTATGGTACTCACGTTTTTAGAAAAAATATACAGGGTGTCTCTAAACCTACTGCCATAAATTTACCAGGCGATTCCTGACGCAAAAATAAGTCGAAAATGTCTATAAAACTTTTGTCCTAAACCGCTCCATGTGGAAGCTACAAGTCTTTGAAAATGGTGTTGAAAAAACGGAAAACAATTGCATTTTAAAAACGGTTTGAGATAAAAAATCGAAATTTTGCAGGCGGTCTAACCTATTGAAGGTATAAACTTCCTACTATTTTTTTTTTGTAAATTAACCAGGGGCGGCACGAATGGGGGTTATCACCTTCTTCTTGTAACCCGTTTTTCTTAACCTGTTGTTTTTTTCTATTTTAGTTTACAGATTTGTATTCCCTGCTGCCTAATTAACAAAAAAGGTACTCTTGTTTCAACTCGCCTGGACTAATCGTTTCCTATAAAATTCAGGTTTTCTGTTTGTCTGAGTGTAAAATGCGGCGATTGTGATTTCGGGTTACAAGAAAAAGGTGATAACCCCCATTCATGCCGCCCCTGGTTAATTTAAAAAAAATAGTAGGAAGTTTATACCTTCAATAGGTTAGACCATCTGCAAAATTTGGATTTTTTATCTCAAACCGTTTTTAAAATGCAATTGTTTTCCGTTTTTTCAACACCATTTTCAAAGACTTGTAGTTTCCATATGGAGCGGTTTAGGACAAAAGTTTTATAGACAATTTCTACTTATTTTTTCGTCAGAAATCGGCTGGTAAATTTATGGTAGTAGGTTTAGAGACACCCTGTATAATTCAGTTCGGCAACGATTATGTCATGTCATGGATAATATATTTGGAAACTCTCAAACGAATTTAATTAAATGATAATTCGTTTGTACAACAACCTACATAACATGGCTCCATGGCTGGCATCGAACATATTAGACAGCCTTAATTATACAATTTTCGAATCCCTTGTTATAACAGTACTAAAGCACCAAATTGACAAATGAAGTATGTGAATCAAGATTTTGGGGTTTTTCATAGCAATCCCAATCAAACAGTTTTTATTGTTATACCGAATAAAATCTCGTTTAAAAAAGTTTTTCGATAAGCTAACATCTCAGCAATACGTATGTCAAATTATTTTCATTACTACACAGTTACTTTTATTACTCGTTATTTGTTTATTGTGAAATGTTGTGATGCAATCTTCAGTATTTGTACGTTAAACTGTTTAAATTTACGTACCTTGCACAATTCAAATTTTTTATTCCTCCAACAGAATCCCTTTAAAAAGTTTGTGTTAGTGAATACCGATAACGACCAAGTGTAAAAAAGTCTTCTGTTGGAAATTAAACAGCAATTAACTAACTGCTAAAATTTTTTACAGCTTAATTTAGAATCGTTGTTTAGTTGATAAAAAACCACATAAAAAATCCAACCTGAAAAATTACTTACGATTTATAGTATAGTTTTTGTTTATTCTAATCTCACTATTTGCATATTATATTGTATATAGTATTATAAATAACATCGCTTAATCAGGGTTGCAAATGAGTAAAAAAAACTTTAGGGGGTAACTTTTTCCCACAAGTATCTTTAGGTTTAGATGTTGAGGGTAACGTTTTTTCTTTTTAATTCAAATTGGCACGTTAAAAAACGCCTTGCATATCATTGGAACTGTTTTTTATTTAAAACCTACCCTAAGGTTTTTTATGAGTTTCTCACGGTGCCGTACGGTTTTCTTAATGTAATCGTCCCTGCAAGTTGTTTTTGTGATTCTGAAATATGCAAGATTTTTACGAAATAAATTAGTATACGTGTGTTTTTACTGCCAATAACTAATGAACATTTTCTGTGTGATTTATGCATATAGAAAATACAATAAAATAATTTTTGGGCAAGTGACTACATATTCTTCATTTATAATTTAAAGAATAAATTAGGAAACTTAAGGTAAATGATTAATTAATCGTTGAAACGTTGGCCTTTGTTCATTTTTCTAATAAAATATTAGTACAGTACAGAGATGCAACGAATATTATTAAAGGGAGAGTATTTACATAAGCAAAAAATGTTGTCCCAGGTTTTTCTATTCTGTCTTGTTTAGTTTTTACCCTTTGTGCCCGCATGCTTCGGTTAATAAAGGGCCAGAGTAGCCAGGTGCGTATAAAAAACCCTTTTTTATGCGGGACATTTTAAATGATTTATTTTTTTAACAGTCCCTTTTTGGCATGTGCTACGTTGTATAATACTGAAAAACAGTGGCCAAGGATGACATTTGATCTCGTAAATTAATAGGTTTCATTTTATTTCTTTTTCTCCAAAACTTTTTTATTTATGTTCTTTTCAAATGCTCGTTGTGCTACCCGTTCTAGTGACATTTAAAAATATGTTTTATATTGCGTTTTGTAAATATATGCCAACGTAGTAGGGAAGGAAGGTTATCGAAGAATTTGCATTTTATAAACTTCGATTCTTGTGAAAAAGTAGGGCCCTTTTCTTTGTTATGTTTTACTCAACTAACACCTAATACATAGAATTTCCCGCTTTCTTAATGAAGGAAGCAGAAGATGTAACATTGTACATTTTATTTTGTAAAATAACGGCTATTATATAGGAAGGGCGTCAAGAAACTGATGTTTTTGACTGGCGGCAAAAAACAGTATGTAATGCCTGAGGTTAGCGTGAAGGAGAGTTTCAACTTATTTCCTTTTTCATTATTTTAAATTTGTAATTTGCCACAATTAAATGACATTGACAAGCATATTATGGGAAAGGTGTTATTAAAATTATTTAAAATTGTATCGTAATTAAGGTAACGAGTGTGGACAACCATTACAATTTTAATAAAATGATCAGGGTGTAAAGTGCATCCTACGGCGAAAAGGCGCATTTTACGCCCTATTTTGAAGCATCGAATGCGATATTTTACTCCATGGAGTTGGAGTACAAAAATTATTTGTAATAAGTGTTCGCGATTTCCGAAAATTTAGATTAATTATTACCCTTCTGTATTGTAACATATTAGCGAATATATAAGATAAAGTTACTTAGTTGCTACAACTACGAATGAAACATTTTATTTCTGTGTTCTTTGAAATGCTAATCGAGCAGTGGCACTACATGTTGTAGACAATAATTATGCCGGGAAATATTAAATTAAATGTTAATGTGTAATCAGACGGTCTTCAGAGAAAGCATTATGGTTTGTTATATTAATACAACAGAAATCCAAATAATGTTATAGTTACAGTGAAGAACGTCTGACTATTCAAATTAGAACCTCGTAATTATGTCATTAAAACACAGCTTATCCAAATCTGTTTTTATTGCTATAAAAGTCTAAAAACTAAAAACATGATCTTAATATATCATTATGGTAGTGTCCTAGTTAAAATATTTCGTGTTTTTTATTTTATATATAGATGAAGCACAATATTATTAACATTTAAGACATAAATATTTAATAAATGTTGAAAACAATATATATTATTGATAAACTAGAATATTTATTTAAACCAATTATACCTACACTAAAGACGTACTAGGTGCATCTAATAGTATATTCTGTAACAAGGTTAGAATGAAAATTCGATACGAGTGGAAGAACCACGAGTAGATCGAATTTTCATTCTAAACGAGTAACAGACTGTATTTTCTCCACGACCGGAAAGTATGAATCAAAAACAATTAAATTTGAACAAAACAAGTTATTTATTGAAACAATTATATTACATTGTATTAATATTTATATTTACATCTGACACTGACAGTTTTGAAATTCATGGCAATCTATGTATTTCGTTGAGCATAATCATGGAATATTCATTCTGTCACTTGTTATAGAATGAAAATACATGCAAAACACATAAGAAGCAAGTGTTTCAGAATAAATATTCTATCTAAAGAGTGAGAATTTTTACTTTCTATTATTAAAAATGATTTCGGAATTATTACATTCACAAATGGTCGTGTAGAAAATATTTTCAGTTAAATACAAATTTCCATACTGAGCAATGTCATTTGTTGAACATGAGTATCGAATAATAAAAAAGGGGCTAATAACTAATTTTTAATATTAATTCAAATTTCCAAAAATTTCCCTAAGCATTATCAGAGCCACAAATTAATCGCAATTTAAAATCTTAAACCTTTGTTCTTCGTATGTAATAAGTTTAATAAAGTTATTAGTTTAGAAAGTTAATGTTCCCATGTTAAAAGAGTCTACGTCTTTACGTACGTTATCATGTTTAAACTATCACTTTATATTCAGTTAATTGTACTGCTCTGATGGTTATAATTGCTAAGACAAATAAAGTTATTATGATTATTAATATTTTTGGTATGAAAAAATCGACTGCTAAGCTTGTTATAAACCGATTAACTTTTGTTAACTAATATGTGCCTCTAAAGTCTTGGAATCGATCTTTGTCATTAGAATTTATTAAAAGGCTTTCTACTATTAATAATATAATACTTAATACTTTTAGAATATTCATTTCGGTTTAAAATTATATCAATAAATTGGGATTCAAGTTAAGATATTTTTAATCATAAACATAAACAGTCGCCCTTGGTTTCAAGAGTTTTGAGACACTCGTTATTTGGAATAGAATTCGTAGTCCCTTAACACAGCGTATCGTGCTGGTTCTCACCATCCAAACGAAATAGCCGGTGTTAATTATCGAAGATCCGGCCTATGGCGGATGCAGTGATTATACGGAAACGGGGAGCCGGTCCAGGACAGGCCCCTCGGCCAGGGGTCAACTTGCCACCGGCACCTTTTGCACTCTGCGTAATAACTCCTTTTTAATAACACCATGATGAAACAACCCCGACCCTATTGTCGGTTTGACTGCTAATTAAATTAATCAACTCTAAATATCCAAACGAGAATAAAGCTGATGTAAAAAGTAGAGCTGGGTCGTTCATGAACGAGTCGTTCCAAAGGAACGACTCCTCGGATGGAATCGTAGGAATCGATTCACTTATTTCAATCCAATTCGTTCCTAAAGGAATCGCGCCGCGAGTACGTTACAAATCATCACGATTCGTACAAATCCTAGGAATCGAGCCCTAACCCGCAAATACATACAGTAAAGGAATGGAATCGGAAGTATGAATAGCTACATTAATATTAGTATGCTATTAAGACACGATCACACGATGTTGCGTATTCACAAACAAAAGTAGAACTTATTGATTTATAAAGCTCTGCGGTTTTAAAATGAATTTCCCAAGTCGCCGATATACAGGCTTTATTGTTGAAATGAAATTTGAAACTTTTTATTAGTTATGCAATAATTAAACATGCATTTTATATTGAAAATTCGTGTAATTAAGGTTGTAACATTCATGCAATTTTGAAATTGTGCATGCTCAGCATGCTGGCTCCTGTTTAACGAGTTATTGTTTAGTCTTTTATACCCTCATTTATTATTGTAGACAAAATAATTTACGTTTGACGTTCTGAATCTGAATGCATAGTCAACGAATTTCGGATTTTGTTCCAATTCGATTCATTCTAGTACGGTGCGTACTTAAAAGTACGATTTAAATCATAGGAACGAAGGAACGAGAACGAATCGAAGGAACCGATTCATGTTGTGGAATGGAATCGAAGGAACCGATTCACCGAAAGGAATCGGATTGCCCAGCTCTAGTAAAAAGTATTACCGAGATAAACACGTGTGACCTTCTCAGTCGTGATGTTGATTGCCCGGCTATTGTTTTCACGAAATTGTTGGAATAAGTCCGGTAAATTCCTCTTTAACGGTAGCTGGATGTATATCTTCGTCTAAGTCAGTTAACGAGTTTGCGGAGATGAACAATTTAGGGGATAATTGCGGTAAATGCTGTTGGTCAGTGACAAAGAATGTCGGCTGTGATTGTCGAAGTGACCGCGGCAGAATCAAACGCGGTCCTTTCGTGCCATTAAAATTTTATTATGTTTGCAGTAGCGTCAGGCGCTTAAACTTTGCCAGTAGGTAAGCTTTAAATGCTAACGTATTTCTCCTCTTAAATGAAATTATAAATACATTATTAACCCTCTAAATGTCAACACAAGGTTAATTTATTCATTTTCATGAAGCTACAGGAAATAAAAACTTAAATGTTCAATATACTTAGAGAAAGAAAAAGGTACGAAGAAAACCTTACGCATTAAACTTTCTTACTTTCATCAAAATTGTTTATTGTAGGGCATAAGTTCATATAATTAATGTCAATGGGAACTAAATTTTATGAAACGTTTTATTAATGTAGGAAGCTATTAAATTAAAGAAGGATGTGCTATTTTATTAAGCTGATCATTTTGTAAACTACAATCAATTTTACACTTATTAAGCATAATTATATAGGGTGGAAAAATGTTGAATTAGAACTCTCTACCTAAAACGATTAGAGATGTAGGTTTGTAGATTTAAACTATGATGGTGTAATGCAACATTTCTACGCATTATCAAATATAAAAAATATTTTTCTCTCGATTGCCATCTCGAATCTTTTTTTTTAAATTACAGTTGGGGTATATAATAGGACACATCCTCAGAGAACATATATTTTTTCTCTTTCTATAAAATATAAAATTGTATAAGAAGACGTAAAAAATATGGGAAAAAATTTTACAAATAGTTTCCTGACTGTTAAATTTTCTCTTCGCCAAGTGGGCCATGATAAGTTATTTTGTAGTTTTGTGCATGTTTGCTTGTTTTGGCATCTACTGATAATTTTTGTTTTTTCTTAATTTTGCCTTTGCAACGGTTTCTAGATTAGACGGCACTTATAAAACGTAATTGTATTATGTGAACTAATTAAAATGCTTTTTACATAATGTTACATTCGTTAGAAAAATAAAATTCTCTGATATATGTACTACTATTTATACCCTCAATTTTTATTTATAAAAAAACACGTATCACATTAGCAACCTTTAACTCTACAGGGTGTTACATAATGCTTCTGTCAAACTTTGGGAATAATTTTGTAATGAAAAATGGAGCAAAAAAGTATGATACAATTTTTTTCTAATTTGCATAGTTTCTGAGAAAAAGCAAAGGGTTAAAGATACAGGAACAAAGTTTTTACGGATAAATAAGAGTCTTATACATCAAGTAACAATAAACATTTATTAACAACCACAAAATAATTAAAGGAAAAAAAAAATGCAACGGAGAAAAAGATGGTATAAGAATTTCTTATTCCTTTTATCGTTACAAACCCACCCCTAAAGTTTGGCAGAAGCATTACCTAACACCCTGTATAAACACACAGATTATCTGATGGACTTTGTTTTATGACACTGCGATTTTCTACCTTAATTTCACTCATTTTATCAAACCCTCCCAAATCTCTACAAGCCGCACAAATTAAACACAACTTAGCACATGTACTTCTAAATGTCACAGCTATTTTTTAATAATTGGTTTGACATCGTTACTTTCTTGTTTCATGGGTAGGTAGATAACATAAAAAATACGCCTTCGTTTATTAAAAACTATACAAAAAATCTAAAAACTGCACTTGACCAGTTCCGTAATTATGTTATTATTTACAAAAAAGGTAATAAAAGCAAAACCAAACGCCCGATTTATAAGGATTGTTTTAATATGCATTGTTTTAATATGCATATTTTTTAAACTAAATTATCAGATCTAAAATTCTATAGATTATCAGTAATAATATAATAAGTGCATAAAAAATTATCGATAATTTTAGGGAAATGTGCATGAAAGTAAGTTGGGCTGAAAAAAGCACGAATGCACTTAAGTGCATGAGTGCTTTTTTCTGCCTCAACTTGCTTGAATGAACATTTATCTAAAATTATAAATAATTTTTTTATGCACGTATTATATTTGGTAAGAAAATTTCATAAATCAAAATATTAAACTGGAACCATTTTGACATTACTTATTCGTTGTTTGAACAGCATAGGTGATTTGATACTTGGCGTGATTGCCAAAATTAAGGTAGGTAGATATATTATTATTATATTAACTTAAATGCCAAAAAATTATCAGCAGTTGCACATATGCAATTATCGATAATTATTTGACAAGAAAAATTATCGAGTAATTAAATTTTGTTGAATGTTGATTGGTTAAAATAATTTCATATCTAGAATGTGATTGGTTGTTTAGGTGACAGTGACAGATGTATGAAATTTTCAGTAATAATATAATAAGTGCATCAAAAATTATCGATAATTTTAGGGAAATGTGCATGAAAGCAAGTTGGGCTGAAAAAAGCACGAATGCACGAAGTCCATGAGTGCTTTTTTCTGCCTCAACTTGCTTGAATGAACATTTATCTAAAATTATAAATATGTAATTTTTTTATGCACGTATTATATTTGGTAAGAAAATTTCATAAATCAAAATATTAAATTGGAACCATTTTGACATTACTTATTCGTTGTTTGAACAGCATAGGTGATTTGATACTTGGCGTGATTGCCAAAATTAAGGTAGGTAGGTAGATATATTATTATTATATTAACTTAAATGTCAAAAAATTATCAGCAGTTGCACATGTGCAATTATCGATAATTTTTTGACTAGAAAAATTATCGAGTATTTAAATTTTGTTGAATGTTGATTGGTTAAAATAATTTCATATCTAGAATGTGATTGGTTGTTTAGGTGACAGTGACAGATGTATGAAATTTTCAAAATAATAAAATAACCAAATTAATCTAGATCAATGTTATGTATTACCGGTGAATTTATAAGCCTACTGCAATAAAAGGTTTCACTAATTAAGTAATTCACGTAAAGAAATTGAGTTGATCGGTTGTAGTCTGATCTGCTATGTTAATATTAGTAATATAGGTACTTAGAAATAATAAGAAATATTTTGTAACACGCACACATTGGAAAAATGTTATAGGTTTGTATTTATTCCTTCTAACAACAGTAACGTTTTATTATGTTACTTAGTTTAAATCAAATCTTTAATAAAAATAATAGCCACTTTATATTATTTTATATAGATTTTGGTCGTCTCTTAATGTGCTGTCTAGTATGGTTGAATAAAACGTTTCGATATCATAGTATTACTTTGTAGAATAACGATGATTTACGTCATTTTATGGTATTAGTTATAATTTTGCAATAGGTACCTATATGTATTTACTTTTTTACAACCTTCAGTGCTCCGAAACAATATTTAATAAAAAGATAACGAATTCTTAATTTTGGTTAAAAAGACTAACAAACAATCAAGTTTTATTAATGCAGTTATCACTTTTATTTACTTTCATTCATTACATAAATTTTGTTTTGCTGTATGCGGATCGGTTTTGTTGTAGTTGTGGTCACCAGTGATCTCAATCTAATAAATAAATTCCCCTGCTTCAATAACTGACGCAACCCTAGGGCTATCAGTTGATCCTCATTCCGCTTGTAGGGTCACGTTTCTCTCATGTCTGCCGGACCATATATTACAGCCTATCATTATGATCCTCGTATTTTCTATTCCTATTAGTAAACAACTTAATTTAGTGGACGCATTCAGCCTCTAGTTTTTTTAAATTAGGGAAAGATGATATTAGGTGAGGTCGGAAATGCTAAGTAGCTTCGTGTATCACGCTTGATGTACTATCCTATCACGTGCTGACATGTCACGAAGTAAAGTCAAGACTTCTTGGGTATCTCAGCGGTTGACATCAAACATTGGTCTAATAGAGCATGATTTCTACCTACACATACTGGCCAGATCTTAAAATCGTTTGCTAAGTACACTGATTAAGGAATGTTTTTTTAATGTTTTTATGGTTACTGCTGCAATTAGATAATAACTTTACTTTGTGAAGAGGAAAAAACAAGCAGTTTGTATGTTTATACGCAAACACCTTACAAGTCAATAATTTTAATTTTTATGTTAATAGGAACAGAAATACCTCTTAAAAGGTTTTCTAATATGCTAATTTTGGTAACGATATTACGGAATTACACGTGTAAAATTTTACTTGGGTAAAATACGTTAATACATAATTTGTTTAATAACAAGAAATATTTTTTAGTCTTTATACATATAAAAATTTGAAATTACCAGCTAAACGTTGTATTCATAAATAGTTTTAAGTAAGTAAAAGGAAAACATATACTTACCAATAAATGTTGGTAAAAGTTTGGAGTTAGTTAATTTATAAAAAAAATTAGGAAAGCTCTCTATAAATGTGTTTGTCTTTTTTTTATAAATCAATACAAATATATGAATTTTAAAATTTAAATTTCATAAAATTATATTTTGGTCGGTTTCGAGAATACTTTCTCAATCTCTATGTAATATTATCTGAAACTTAACTGTATTATTAAACGATGTGGTTCTAAGAGGGACAATGGGATTGAAATGTTAAGGTCGCAAATAATTGGTAATCTCCCATCTATTATTAACCAACGATTCATTTAATATCATTGTAGGAGATGTTATTTTCTGAATCAATAACTGCCCAATGAAGTGAGGCTATTTTAAATTCAAATCAAATTAAAACTGCATTGAAGTTAAACACAAATTTTGTATCGTCAGCTTTATGTATGTGAAAATAATTTAGGACAAGCTTTTATCGAATAAATCCAATAGCCGAATTATTACTACAAAAGAAATAACAATACGTAAACTATTCATTAATTGTAATCAAGAACATCTCATAAAAGTCGGAATTCTAAAAATTAGACATATTTTCAGCTAATGTAAGTTCGCCATTGTTTAACGTTCATACTTGTTAAGGTGTAGGTAATTTGACTTGCATCAAGCTCCGTTAGTCTTTATTCATAAGAGTTAACATGATAATTAATCAATCTCAGCACAGCATCTCTTCATCATTTTCTGTACTCGGCCAGTCTTTTTGCGGTATATAACGGAAGGAAAATGAAGAAACCTTGGGCTGATACCACATTTGACAAAACAAAAGTAATGCCTTGAAAGATCTTTATCGCATTTATAAATATAGCAATAATCCTAATTTAAAATTACAGTTTAAAAAAGCACATGAAAAATATTGAGTATGCAGAAAAGGATTACTACAGTAAAGGAATTTCTGCTTCTGGCAACAAATCTGTAATGGTTTGGAATATTATTAAACAAAATATAAATACTAAATAGAAATATAATAACAAGATCTCTGATATTATTACTAGACAAGAAGAAATTGCGGTTGAATTCAAAAATATCTTGTACATTCAATTACAAAATTCGTTTAGGAATTCGACAAAAGTATACAAATTCAGCATCAGGTTCTTGGGTAACTTGTTCTTAAGAGCTATAATTCAAATAAAAGATCTTCTAATTTAGGTGAAATTCCCTATTCTCTAATTACAAAAATTGGAAAATATTTAGCCGGACCTCCACAGTATGTAATAAACCTCTTATTTAAAATTGGTTATTATCAAAATTCTCTCAAAAAACATTAGTTATACCGCTATACCGAATGGGGACGTGAAATTCAAATAAATTACATGTATAAAAATCAAGTATGCTACTATATTTTGCCAATGTTATGTCATAGTAGTCACAAGGCCTCGATGGCGTTAAAGCCAGCATATAAAGCAGAGATCTCGGGTTCGATTCATGATCTATGTCGGTGAGATTTTTAATGCAGAAAAATATCTGAAAGTATGCCCTCTTCCCGATACGAGGTAAAACAAATGCCAATACGATAAAGATTCCTTCCAGGAGTGGAAATCCTTTGGGCTCGGCCAAATTCTAGTCGGGTAGTGCCAAGGCTAAATAGTAGTCGTGTTGAAATCAAAACAAACAATAATTATTATTGTTTAAAGAAAATACGACACGAACAAAATTGACATTACAGTAACAAACGCAATAGTTAACATACTTGGTTTTTTTACATGTTATTATCCCCGATATACGATATAAAAAAGAACAACGCGACATGAAAAATTACAGATCGATATTTATGTCACGAAATGTTTGAGAAAGTTTTTCTAATTAGTAAATGAATTTTTATGTACTTAGGTATAAACTGCTGAATTTTAAACAATTAGGTTTTTAATCAAATAAATCTACCCAGGATACACTGTTATCTTTTTACAATAAGTTGCTAGCAAATATAGATGAAAAGCTTCCTCTCGGTGGATATATTTTTTGCTGAAACAGTGAATCAGTTGCGCAGATGAAACAGTGAATCAGAACTTATTATTGAATAAACTGGAATGAAATGGAATTCGTGAAACTGTACCGAAATGTATAAAATAGTTTTTATTAATCAGGCAGTTTGCCGGTTAATACTGGGGTACCTCAAGAAGGCATTCTTGGGCCCACCTTGTTAATACTTTACATAAATGGCATCGTTCATTCTACTGACGCTGTTGATTTAACTTAATTTGCAGATGATACTTCAAATACAATAATTATGTCCCTTAGTCAATCAGCTAATCAAAGCGTAAGAGATATCAAAAAGCTGGGGTCAGCAAAATTGTATAGTTTTAAATACTTAATGCAGAAACAAATTTGATATTGTCTAATCAATACATATTGAAGGATGAACTATGCATCCAATCAGATCTGTTAATAACCTTATAATAAGACATGATTCGATCAAATTCTTGGAAATAACGTTGGGTAAGAATTTATGTTGAGAAACTCACATAAATTGCTCTTCAAAAAAATTGGCTAGTTTAAATGATTCTGTTTTACAAATTCCTAGTTCGATAAACATTTACACTAAAACTTATTATTGGGACAGTATATGTACTAATATCGAATACGAATTAAGTTGTGAAAATAGTTACACAGCAAAAATATTTTTATTATAAAAACGAATATTTAGAACTATGTTTCAAATAACCCGAAGACTGTCTTGTCGAACTTATTTTATAAATCATAAAATTCCAACCATTTGTTCAATAAACATGTTACAATGTTTGTGTTATACATATAAATAAAAACTTGGACGATTTCCCAAAATGTAAAGACGTAAATAGCTTATATGACTAGAAACTCTAACAACATCTACGTGCCTTTACATTGTTTAAGTTTCAAATGATAACAGCCATAAAATTGTCCAAACGCTGGTCAGAGACCCTAGGGAGATTATAATACTTTTAAAACTAAATTTAGAAAAATCCGGAAAGATAACGCGTTCTATTAACTTCCTGAATTCTAGTATTTTAAATTTAAGGACTGAATAGATCTGTATAATATCAATTATATAATACTTACTTACTTATACTTATACTTAATCATGTAGCTCCATAGGGAGCATAGGGCGTCCTGGGACGTTTCTGTAGCAGGGATAATAGTGCAAGGTCGCTAGTCTTGCACTAATTATATAATACCTAGTTATTATCATATTTGTTTGGCCATGTACATACGTTGTATGTATTTGTTGTTGTGATATAAAGGAATTACTCCTATTATTTAATTGCTATGATTTTTTGAAACTGTTACGGTGGTTATGCTGCTGTAAATGCTAGAACGTATACCGCTTGTAATTTTGACTATTCCAAAATATTTGCAGTATTGTCACATTGTCTCACTCGTAACAGTATTGTCAGTTCGCATAAAAATAAGGGAATGCTTCACTTTCGGGTATCTTAAACTACGTTTCTTTGCTAAATATTATGATGTATGTATTTGTTTAAGTAGAACGAATAAAATGGAAATCATATTTTCTGTAATTTAAAATTTTTAATAAAAGTATTCCTGATCTGAAATGGAAAAATTCAGTAAAACGACCGATTGCTGCGTTGACAGCATGGCTCTTAACTTCTATAAAGTTAATAAAGAAAGCAGCTGTTATAGCGATTTTCTTTAATATAGTTAATGTTAATTATTCGCAATGTGAGTGTATGAGCCTTTAAAATAGTGCTGTAAAATGTGAAAATATTTAGGATTCGAATTTTGAATCGTGAATCTGGACTTTGAATGCAATTAAGATGTAAATTTGTATTTGTTTACAATATTCGTGATTAAATTTCGTAATTTCAAAATGGAATTCGCCTTCAAGATTCTCAACTCACTCTATCGATTACTATTAGTGATAATCAGAATTTAACCGAAAATGTTACTTTAAAAACTCCAAAACCTTTTGGATATACTTTCCATTGTGTATGTTACTATTTCCTCAATAGCAATCTTAAGGATCAGTTCCGTAGTTAGGACGTGGCAAAGGTAAATTATGTACGTGGTCTGGGGGCAGTATGTACTTCCTAGAAAGCTTATCAAATTCTATTTCAAAAACAGTAACATTCTTCATAGTTATTTTGTTAGAATAATGTAGTAGTAATCTTAATATTTTTCACCAAAATTTTTTTGTTCCTATATTTTTAATGAATAGATTTAGATTTTATTTTTCTTTGTATTCTGGCGACAAGAAAATTATAAGCCACAAGCGTCAGAGTGTCTAGCTACGGCACTGTAGTGGATGCTGTACAAATTTGTTATTACCTTAACCTAAAGGTATTGATTACAAAATAGTATTGCATATGCTTCTTCTCTTGTACTACTTTTGCGATTAATATTCAAAGAATGAAATGTTCCGATGTATCGGTATTGCTGTAATTTACATCCATTTTCTCACGATCCGCTTTTACTGAGTTGTTGATGTCTATTTCAAGCAATATAATTATGCCGCGATACCGATGGCTGGACATAACTTTCTACATGGTCGACGATAAAGTGATGTGCGAACGTTGGTGCCATTTGCAATCATCCTCGTATTCTTTCTCGAGTTTCTGCCTATTCAAATCCTTGTCGCCGTGTATATGGTCGTCTAATGATAGTTATGTATGGTGAGGTACGCATTTTCTTCCTTAGAACGAGATTGATTGACGCAGCAGTTTTAAAGGTAAATTGACGAGATTTATATTTTGCACGGAAAATAGCCGCGTAAATTGCTTTCCTTAATTTAGTTTTATTAAGAGTCCCATTATAAAATAACATTGCCGTTGGTTGTCGCAGAAGGCCTAGTATTACAATAAAGTTCTATTATGGGCTCATTTAAGAGTCGAATTAAAGGATTTATTGCTGCATAATAGCACTACTTTCAGATTCCAAGAATAGTTCAATAAACTTTTTTGTTTTTGTCATTTTGCCCTGCATAACTTTAACTACGGCTAACAAGAATTGAATATTTTTTTATTAACGATAAGGATAAAACTATTACTGCTGCGCACCAAATGATATGAATACAGCAACGACATTTATTTTCTAACTTTTTTCGTATAGATTTAATAAAAATTCAATTAACCTCAATGAGAAAAAAAAACATTTGTATCGCTACGTCCTTAACTCCCCAACTTACAATAAGCACAGGAAAAATGCTTTTAGCTGGATTATTTCCTTCGGACGGTTTCAGCTACACAAGAACGAGAGATTTATTTAAATTGCTTAATCAATCAAATGAATACAAAAAAGTGCATTGTGTTGATAAAACCACGTTGCCACATACAGGGTGTGAACGAAAATGGGCCCGTTCCTATTTTTGTTAGTAGGTTTTAAAATTTAAAAATGAAACCGAAATTGGATACAGAAATTGGATACTGTTTTTTAAGGTTTGAAATAACTTTGCAACACCTCAAATTTTGCCAAAAATGACCACAACTTTAAAATTTTTAAATGGATCGCATAGCATCTTTAAAGCAAAAGGAAATTCAGTATTTGAATATCTTAATTTTACGACTTTTTGAAAATCCCTGCATATAGTACCTAAAACATAAATAGTCTCTAAGGCATCTGTAGAATATGAAAAACTATGACATAATATAAAAAAGGGGTAGAATTGGGCCTGAAGTTTTTCCATTTGCAGTATCTATACTGTGGAACTTGGCACTTCAACTATAATTTTCATTAATCACTACTGTGTTCATATAACATTTTTGTTTTAAGTTACTCCCAAGTAAATACATTTAATTTGGACGGTGTGAATCTATCAAATTTTGAAACAAATGTTGGAATATGGCAACATATTTAGAAATTAAGCATAAGCTGAAAAATGAAAAATAATATTGTATGAGAGAGGACAGAAGGAGAAAGAAGCTAAGGTAGAAAGAAAAATGAAGAATATTTCAACAGCGTTACATCATATTAATTTTGCGTTTTCCGGAAGAAATTGCCAGATACTGGCGTACCGCTATTTATGAAATCATTTCCTAATTAGTTCCCTAGCGTATCAGGAAAACCATTATCTGATTCTTCAACAAAAATAAGAAAATAGGTTAATGATAATATTAGAAATTTTTCTAAAATCTAAATTGCTTCTTCCAGTCAGTCGAATCCCTCGATTGCAGAAAAACTTTAAATCCTTGTCGTTTTTTTTTTTTAGAAAGAACAGCAAAAATTGTGTGACTATGTAACTTAAACTAATTGATACAAATTAACAAAACGTCTTCCGAGTTGGGACTGTGTCATTGTTGAGACAGAAGAATTCAACATTTCGCTCACTTTTTTAAGGGGCTTCTTCAGGAGGAAAGGGGAGCACTAAAAGAGCACGGTAACTCAACATGCCAACCACGCCAAAGGCGAAAACGTTGAGTTCTTCTGGCTCAACAGTGACGCAGTCGAAACCCGGAAGACGTTTTGTTGATACTGACACTGACCGTGGAAATCTTCGAATTCAACTATACTTTAATTAACTTATACGTATAATACAATACTGAATTTGGTAGTTTTACTAAAATAAAATGCCACCAAAACCTAAACAAAATAGAATTTCAAGTATCGATTCTCTTACATTACACCTGATGTTTTAAATAATGTTTTGAAAATGGAGAATCGAATTTTTTTTTTATTAAAATTTTGATGGTGAATGAGATACTAATAAGCTAGATATTTCACGAAAAGAAATGGGGAGGTTGGGAAGATACAAAGATTGTTGATGAGTGTATGTTCTGTGGAATTTCTTTTTTTTGCAACAAACAACTGCTAGAGCAATTTGTGAACGTTTATATCAATATACTAAAAATAGCTGTTTAACTAATAGGAAAACTTACCATTTCCCGTACAATGGTGCGATTGCTGAAAGAGGTGCAGCCGAGTTCAGCAACCACAAAAATCCAGGAAATTGCATTGCGTATATTACTTCTTTGTGATAATACTCAAATGTTTAAAAGGCATAATTATTCTTTAGGTAATTATATATAAATATACACAAATTTATATTGTTATTAATTAGATGTTTAATGGACTTAATATACCTTGTTATTGCTGTTTTTCTAATTTAGAAAATACGAGTATGTATTTTACAGTGTGTCCGAAATTCGAAATAGTATGGGTAATAACTGTTTTAGCTAATTAGACAGTACCGCACCAATTTTCATAAGAAAATTATAAGTTTATGTTGCAACTTTAATATGCAATGTAATCGAAAATTCCAGAATGTTACTTCCACCACTGTAATTCAGGTGAAAATGTATTTCACAAATTTAGAAATTATAACAAGTGAGTAAATTAAAATTTTCATTAAAATTCGAAAACGAAGGACCTACGGATAGCGAAGATTTTGCTAGCGGGTTATGTAATACGTGTTAGTAATGGGAATGTGAAATAAATTATTAGATGTAAGGGTTGGCCTAGTTCTGTGTAGTTTTCCACGTTTCTATTTTTATTTATTTCCACTAATAATATACAGGGTGACACATTTAAAGTTGGCCACATTAACACAACAATATTTTATTCAAAACATAAAACTATCAACAAATTACTAACGTATTCTGAAAGAGGACAGTTTTCTTAACAGGATAGGCTGAATTTCATTCAATGTGTCCACCTCTTGCTCGAACACATGCCTTCAGACGCTTCGGAAAGTGATCGACGATTCCACGCAGCATTCCATCGTCTATTTCGTCCCATGCTTTCCTTAGGGCGCGTTTCAGAGAATCTAACGTACTGTGGCTTTTAGCGCAGGCTTTTTGCTCCATAGATACTCCAAACAGAATAGTCCATTGGATTGAGATCCGGTGAGTACGGCGGTCATTCTTCCGGAGTAATGAAAACTGGAAAATTTTCAGAAATCCACATTATAGTTTCTCGTGCTCTATGTGATGGCGCTGAGTCTTGTTGGAACGTCCAATTCTGATTGTCATATGTAGCATGAGCCCATGGAAGTACCTGATCCTCAAGAAGCTGCCTATAAACAACTTGATTGATTTTGACACCCTCTTGAATGAAAATTAGCGGAGTTTTTGCCGTTTTACTGATTCCGGCCCATACCATGACCGAGAGAGATTTTTGAACACGGCCAATTATTCTATCTTCTCCGGGAGGTTTTGCTGCCCATATTCTGTCGTTTTGGCGGTTGACGGATTGCTCGATCGTAAAAATTTTCTCATCCGTAAACAGAATTCTGTCCAAAGTTTCCAGAGCGTGGGACTTCAATAATTTTTTACATCGCTCAAGCCGAACTGCTTGTTTCTTGACGGTCAGCTCCTGTCGTTCTTGCATCTTGAAGGGCTTTAGATTGAGCTTCTTTTTGACAATTCGTCGAACCGTTTCTCTGCTGATACCAATATCTTTTGCTACTTTTCTCAAGGAGCGCCTCGGATTTCGCCTTATTCTTTCACGCAGCATTTCCAGAACTCTCAAAGTAGCAACGGATGACTTTCTAATGCGCTTACGATCAGAAAAGTCTCCTCTTTCATTATAGCGAATGATTGTTTCATTAACAGTTGTGCGTGGAATTTTGAGACGCTTTGAAATCAAACGATTGCTGTTTTTTGCCAAATAGAGTTTAATAATTTCCAAGCGTTGTTGTTTCTTGTCCATTTTTCCAATACAGCTGTCAAATTAATCAGACGCAAAGTAAAGTATTTTATAGAGCAGAAAATTCTGAATAAGGCAAAACAAATTAAATGACACAAGAATAAAAAACAAATGAATGGCGCCCTTTTAAAAGTGGCCAACTTTAAAATTGTCACCGTGTACTTCTACTACTTTAATTTTTTTAAAGCTCTTGCATTAGAGCCCATACTATTTAAACTAATCGTATTTATTGGTTTCTAAATAATTAATCTCTGATGTTAGATTCCTTTGAACTGTTGCTTTACTTGGTGTCGTGCAGTTTTCGCCCGTGCGATTTTGGCTCATGGCGTCAATCGTACTGTTTCAGCCCAGCGATGGACGGTAAAGATAACTAGGTACACTCTCGGCCCAAGTCGTTAGCATCTACTCATACTGACATCTGATAAAGATAATCCTCTTTTGTAAAAGAAATAATTAAATGCCATACCAGGAAAAATTAAATTTGGCTGAGGATAATGGAATTTTTCTTAAGTTTTACGCGAATGCAATTAGCACTGACATTTGTTTTTTTTTCTTGGAATCAAGAACAGGTTTTTAAATTATTGAAAATTTTAAACACAACTCAAACTAACATAATTAGTCTTACTTCAGCTGTTGATCTATTACGATCGATAGCTGATTTAAAGGCTATATTTTATTTTTATAAAAATGTCTGATTATTTAAATATTCAACAGACAATTAAAGCAAAGCCGCATTTGATTTACAAAAATTATGAATATAGAATTCGGGGGCAAATTTATTTTTTTCTGGTATAACATTTAAAAGTTGAACTTTGTAAACAGAAAGGGAAATTATTTCTTTTACAAAAGAGGATTCTCTTTGTCAGATGTCAGTACGAGTAGATGCTAATGACTTGAACCGAAAGTGGACCTAATTATGTTTACCTGCCATCGCTGGGCTGAAACAGCACGATTGACGTCATGAGCCGAAATCCCACGGGCCGAAACTGCATGCAACCTTTATAACCGTTTTACTTTATATGCAATTTTTTATAGATTATCCAGAATATAGCCCTTAATTATGTATGTGCCCACTACATTATTGAGAATCGTAATGGAATAACAAAATTATTTCATTTGCCAATTTCAATGAAAGTGTGAGAGTGTTCTGGTAAAAGGTTTTCTTAGAATCAAAATTTTAGTTCAATTAAAAAAATTTCCAGTAATCGCCAAAATGAAACAGATTGTGGTGGTGTTATTCCTGCTTTCATAAAATTATTTTAGTTTTAAGTTTAACTGAGGTCAATATTTTGTAAACTGGGTTTTCTTAAATCTGATTGCCGTTTCCTATACTTTAAGGTAATGATTTATGTTAATGGCGGAACATTATCCTTATTAATAACCGCACATTTTCTTTGGAGATTAGCCAGGTACGATAATTTTCAAAAGATGTAAATGTTGAACCTGCAATTTAACACAACGAAGCATGGCGTCCTCTTATCCAAATACATTTGAAATTGTTTATAAATACTAATCTTGCTTATTTACCAGCACACTATAAATTCTGAAAAGAAATATACATCGTGAAAAATTATCGAAAAATTTTTTTTCGAAAGGAATATTGAATGCAATTAATTTATAAAACAATGTAAGACGAAAGTAAAAGGCTTTATATGTAGAATTTAAACAAAACTATGTTATTGCATTTAACAGTTAGTTTGTTTGTATGACAAATACAAAGTGGTGAGCATGTGATATGAAAAGGAAATATTTTGTTAATTTTCAATATGTAGAAAGCAAATAAATGACAAAAAGAAAGCATATCTAGTAAATCAGTTGGAGTAATTAGCAAATTTAAAATCTTAAGTATCATCGTTTTATGTAACTGCATTAGATATTATATACTTTGCGCCATAAAGTCAACACTAGTATGGGTACATTTTTTATTTTTTAAAAGATAAATTGGAATACTTGCTTGTTTTTTTTAAAGATTAATATTGTGTTATTTAGATTTTGTTATGTGACTTTCGCATATTCGAAATTTGATGCTTCTTTTGTGATTTTCGGTATGACGCAAACTTGGTATGTTCGACAGTGTGAAATACCAAAAACGAGATTATAATTCAAAAATCGTTTTTAAGAGGTTCTGTCCAAAATTTAATTCTGACTTCATATAAAAATTTTTGTGATAAACTTCGAAAAATTAAAATTTGCCACATTTTTATTAGAATGTATTCATTGCGATATTGACAATTATTTAATATGTTATTAGATATTACTAAACACTAAACGAAAATATGATACATATTTCAGAATCCTATAAATATTTTTGATTTGTTCTTGAATATCGTTGAGCATCTGTAGTAAGAGTTTTCAACACAAATCTGTAAACTTTTTGCTCAAAAATAGATCCAATAGATGCATTCATTACTTGAGTTTAGAATTTTCAGTTATTGGTGAATTAAAGGTAATTTGAGAAAAAAAATTGTGAGTTAAAATTTGCGCAAGAATTCAAATTTTTTACTTTTTTAAATGAATTCTAAAAAATAATAGAGATTTATCAAAGGGAATGGTTATTGCGATTTTATTTCTTAAGTCAAAATTAAATTTGTGTAGATATTAGAGGATTACGTGCTATAATTATTGCCGTATATCATCTTTAAGAAATTCATTCTATTTATTAAAATTGCCTATTAAATTTTGCTTAAATATTAAGTGATATAAAATTATATATTGCAGATATATTTATTTGGAATATAGGTACGCTAGAACGTATACCACGTATATGTGCCATCTGCGATAACCTTCTAATTTTACCCTGAATATAAATCTCGAACACATAATAACAGTAACCAAGAATTAAATTTCAAGTATATCGAATAGCTGAGGGCCAAGTGAACAACTCATAATGATTCATGGGCCATGATGCAAAACTTGCTTTCATTCTTAGCACAATCTATCTAATATATCGTGTGAATTTTTGCTAATGATTTTTCGACTAGCCATACATGGCCCACTACTGAAAAGAAATACTTAATACATATCATTTGCATTTTGTAGTTTTAAAGCCAAACTCATTTTTCTTACTTTAAACTTTTTAAATTGTTAACAAAAGATTGTAAGCCAATGTCATTATAAGATAAATCTACACTTCTTGCGGTGATTAATTTTTCAGTTATTTACAACAATCTTAATGGTCAAAAGAGAAGGTGTCGGTTTATGTTTAACTTTTAATTAAAACCAAATGATTACAAAAAGGTGATCACGATATTTATCCAAAATCGAATTAAAGTTAAAGATAATATCTGGTAAGGGTGAAATTTTTTATGAATGATGAAATCTAGCATTTTCTTTGTTTTTAATCGTTCAAGATACATAGTAACTATGGCGTTGGAAATAACCGCTCCCATGGTTTTTCTCGTAACTTTTCTATTCTTGCAAACGGAAGAAGTTCAGCTACTTCTCACATACGTCCAAAAGTAGCCGCTTAGGCAAGTAGAACAATCAGCACTCTCATAATTAACTACCGGAAATGGTTCGCTCTGTTCCCCGTCATTCTCAGCGCGTTAGCGACAATGGACACACATATCTTTCATAAAACAATAAGGCGAATAATTACCGCAATATCTGTAAAGTTCGCTGGAGGCTAGCGTAAAATTTTACGGTAAAAGTCGATTATGTTGTCAGATAGTGTTGATGTTTCGAAATAAATTATCGGCGTACAAGGAAATATAATTTTAGTCTTTAATAAGGGATTTCCAATTACGCCAAAAAGCAAATTTATATGTAGAGACATATTTGCGAAGCGGCAGTTAGAAAGTCTCGTTGGGTTTGTTTATGCGGTACAGGTGGGTTGGTTACAAAGGTGAATCGACTGAACCCGTAGATTAACATCAGAAGTCGCTGCCGTGTCGTGAAATGTCTCACGTTACTGATTGTAGGACTGATGGAAGCAATGTGATGGACGATTGCCCAGTTTCTCGATAGGAAATATTTAAAATAAACTCCGTGATTTTATTAAAGATCAAGTAAATTTACTTCTGCAACGCATTTACTATACTCTGAATTTTTTTTTCAAAGGCATCAGGAATGCTCAAACAGAAATTTAAAAAGTAAAATAGTGGGCAAAAGCTTTTACATTTCTAGTTGCTTCGCAGAAAATTCCCAAATGGTGTTTTATTTTGATGATTTACAATAATTGAATAAGTATATGTACTTAGGTTATTAAGACCTGCTTTCTATAAACAAAAGTAAACAACGCGAATTTCGATAATTATTAAGTCCATTTTTAATTATTCCTAACACTAATCGTCTATTTTCAATTATTGTTTTTTGCTTGTCAAATTATAAGAGGTTTTCAATATTTTGCTTCTTTCATGAAAATTGAAAAAGAATATTCTCTGAAGGTTAGTTGTGGCGATTGTCTTGACATTTTTAGTTACCTATATGATTTTTAATATAAATATTTAACTTTTAACTTTAAACAATTGGTGGCGAAATATAAAAAAATATCAATAAAGAAGTTGTTAAGCATACACTAGTCCAGATTTATAAGTTACATATCAGATTTTTTAAAGTGTCTGTCCCCTTGATTATTTATGTTGAGGAGAATAAGTTAGTGATATGTAGGTACTTATACAGTTGCAACAAACTATTTAGTTTTCAAAAGAATTATGAAAATTCGAATAATGCGTTTTGTAACGAAATATTTGCGAATTGTTGAAATCACTTTGTATAGTTTTTTTTAACAATAACTGATAAGCTTTCACTTATTTGACTTTTTAACCACCTTAAATTGGAATTTGTATACTCAATTAGCTCTGGATAACTGGTATTAACTTCGACAACTCTATAATTACACCTTTTACTTTCGATAAAATAATGACGTAATTAATGAAGACATACATAGGGGGATTCAAATTTCCTACAATATTTATTCATCTTACTGATTCCTAATACTGTCTTACGGTCCGTGGGAAAATCTTAAAATTTTCTTTCACGTAAAATTGGAAAACGTTTTTACAAAATGAAAAGTGTATGTAGTTTTATTAGAAATATCGCATATTAAAAATAAAAAAGAAGGATAATTTTCTAAAGGGTCTTTTGCACGGGAGGTATGTTACCTTTTGAACTAATTCAAAAGAATGTCAGTTTTAAAAGGACGTCGATTTAAAATTCTCATGAAAATAATGTTTGTTCATAATTTCATAATTTGAAAGAGTGCCTAACTACGGAATCTCATTTACAAGAAAGTTTTTAATAAGCATTTGTACTTATGCATTTAACAGTAGTGCTTTGAACCCCAATATTAAAAAGCTAGATTACTAACATAAAGGTTATAAACGTTTAAATGAATGTTTAACAAATATACAACATAATTTAACTTTTCTCTGTCACTTCTCCCAGAAATAAGATTTTAATAAATAAAAAGTGCGGATTAGTACCTAGATATTATTGACATCTAAACTTCTTCCGGCAACTTAAATAACTATTTATTATTTCAAGTTCTATTTTGAGATCTAAACGATAGGTCTGTGATACAAGCAGCATTTGACCTGCCCAGGATGTATCATTTGCAAACAATTATTAATATTCAAGAAGTATATACAGAACTAATGAACTATCTTGGTCTAAATCTTAAGTTGAAGTCGTTAGGTTTAAGGAATTATGAAGGCATCTTAATAAGAGCATCCGCAATTTCACAAGACACCTGACAATGGACTCTGTGTAACAATGGGAGCCGTGCGACTGCTCCCACGCGGTTTCATCCACGGGAATGACCACTGACCTGACCCGGCTAAGTCCGGACATCCTATCGGAGTACATGCAAGATACACACTAATTACATTCTTGTTTATTACCTTGGAGAACGAGATATAAATTATTATTTTAGCATAAATAACCCACTTGGTTAACTACATTCTTTAGAAAATTTTATTTATTGGCCATAAACACACCTGTTGGGGTGATAGTTGAAGCAGAAATTTAAATATTTGCGATTTTTCCTTAAATACCTATATCTGTGTAATACTTCTGATAAGTAAACTCTGAAGTTTGTTATAATTAAAATTCTAGTTATTTTTAAAGAGACTTCTGGAAACTTTAGATATTGTTAAGCTGGTTAATTACCGACGATAAAACGTTTAGAATTGGTCTTATTAAACGTATGCTTTTGAACTGACAGGTTATTTTCCTTGGATAATCTGCTATAACATCAGCAAACAAACATAGTTTTTAATTTTCATGTTTAATGAGTGTTTATTTAGGTTAATTAATGTTTAATGGTATTTGATTGTAGATGGTAAAGAGTAGTTTACGAAAATAGACATATACTTTGGGTCTGATTAAGAGGGAACATACCCAAAGTAAGGTCAATTCCAAACAGGACTATTCGACTATTACTGAAGAAACACTATTATAACACGTAGGTACTTATGTGGAAAAACTCAAAATACTCGTATATAAAAAAAATTAAAAAACTGAACTGTTCTTTTTCCTTCACGGCATCGGTTTTTAAAAATCCAGCAGCAACTGGTATTCAACCTGTATTTTCTTGGTGGCAAAGCAAAGTCTAACCAATTGTCCATCAAGACACGACTACTATGGTTATTTATTGCATTATTTTGAAATATGTATGCATATAATTTAAAGTAAAATTTTTATGAAAAAGTTTTATTATATTAGTGCATTATTTTGAGATTACAAAAGTATATCAGCTTTCAGCAACGATAGTCTGTGCAATAAAATACCATGGTATTATATTAAAATGCTTTCTAATAACTTAGCAAAAATCCTTTAGTTTCCCATTTAATGCAAACTAGAAATATTACATTTGATATTTGTTTCCCCTACTGGTTTTTGCAATAAATAAGTATGTAGACTGTATATTTAAAAATTACATTTATTGTTGATCGCATTGAGGGGAAATGACCTTCGACTTCAACTTTTGAAAGTGTTACAGCGTAATGAATACATCGTTACGTCTAGAGTCTAGAGAGAGCGATGTTGTACTTCCCATCCGTTTAATTTTAAAATAAATTTGACGGTTTTTTTGAGCAACAATATTTTTGAAATATGCCAAAAGGTTATACAAATCATTTCTCTCTCAGAAAAGGGCAAATATTCATATTATTTATTTCTTTAGATTCTGTTTGCACTTAAGCACATCATTCGTTAACTTTCAACGATCTTTTGTTGAAAATCAACCTTATTTTAATAATGATCATCCATCTTTATACATATAGTTCTGAATATTGTTTCCCAACAGCGGAGCTTTTTTCCTAAAATAACCATAAAAAGGATAATTTAATACGTACATTAAGTTTTTGCTAAAACCATGTTTGGTTCCGAAAACTACAAAGAAGTTTAAAACGAATTGATTAGTTCTTCTGTAGCTTTTTATAAACCCATTTCGGCATTCATAATATATTTGAAGTCTACTTTTCTTTATAGGTAGCCTTTTTATTTAAAGAGCAACGGTTAAATTAGCAAAGTTCATGTAATGCAAAAAATGAAAACGCTCCAACGTATAATTTTCCGCCTGGTTCAGTAAATTTGGTAAAAATTTGGCAAAACTCTTTCGATTTCTAGTTTATAACACATGCTTAAATTTTTTTCGAATGAGCTTTTTGTATACCATTTAAGAGATTATTTTCTCTTCTCTTCAACGATATATCACTTAATGTGTGTGTTTATCGTCAAGCTTGTCCTACGTTAGACAACAACCTACTGTGATGGATAAAGATGTGCGAACGATTAGAACATCCTAGCTTATTTAGATAATTTTAGATGCGATTATGATATTAGTTACATTGTTTAAATTAACATGGTCGTTGTTTAAAAAAATGAAGATAAACCCCTCGAGTGATGTATCATTAAAAATCGAGGAAAACCTTTCAGTCACATAGAGATAAACAGTTACTTCAATTAAAAAAGTCGGTGTATGTTATAATAATTCTAAGATAGAGAGAAAGCTGTCACGTGGTTTTGCAATTCCGTGTTATTTTGGGAAGTTTAGAGTTATTTTGAATTTTTGGTAAAATTTGTTAGTATGGTCCTGCCCTCTTAATTTGAATCCCGTGTTAATTGTGTTATCCTTGGCTGCAGTTTAATTTCATTTTATTTTGTAGGGCATCCAAGGTTACGCCAACTCAGCGCGTTTTGCTTGCAGTTCTACGAAACCTTCGGGTCATTTCAGAATGTTTTGTCGTTGTAGAAATTTTCCTTTGTTAAAAATCCCAAGGTGACCTATTTCACGTGTATTTTGTCAAGGCATGATCTCATCTTGTTTCAGTTATTGCAGCTTCTCGTGATACAGTTCGGAGAATCCCCTGTACGCCAGGCCCCGTCAGCTGACCCGTTTCAGCGTCCTTTAGATTCTTCTGTATCCCCCTTCTTTAGTGCGTGACAACATCTCGATCATGTCGAACGTCTTTTAAGACGTGGTGCGAGTTTATCGTTTCCAGCTTGGGTCCTTAAATTACACCGGAAAGGCCTCTATTATCGGTAACTCTCGTGGAGAGTTACAATTTACGACTTGGTCGGATTCACCAAAAGAATGCCATATACTTCCGGAAAGATATAGTTGTGTGTGTGGAAGTTTTAGTGATTGTTGGAGAACCGTTCCCACGCATTTTCCTTAATTGGGAACAAGAAAAACCACAGCCTCTGGATTATTATACTTCGTTGTTTTGCACCCGTTGTGGAAGAAAGAACATCATAGCTCTTCCCAGTCTCACGTCCGTCACGTTACTCTCTGACCAACATCTTGTCAGGTAATTTTACCTTCTTCTCGCTGCACCTGCTTTTGCTGTTTTTGTTCAATTTCAGATTCAAGTTTAACTTTCTAGCCGACTCCTGGTTGATCTGGTTGTCCAGTGGTATTGTCGAAGGATTTATGAATCTCACATTGTAAAGTTTGAGGGCCACTGGCAAGCAGTTAACTAGTTTGGTATATTAATTTTTGTGCTTACTAGTGGAAGGCATTAGTTAAATTTATTGTCAATAATTCTTCGAGCGTGTTTTCTATCGTCAAATTCGTTCAACAAGTTAGTGTTAAGTCTTCAATTAGTGTGTGACGTTTTGTTTTAGTGATATCAATTTAGAAACTTTGCGAATTGCCGTGGCATTTCTACGTATTTCTTGTTGCATGTGTGTAATCTTTTGTAAATTAATTTTTTAGCTTAAGTTTTGTATTTACCATCATCATTCTTTGACTGCGGTTAAGGGAGTCAAGTAAATGTGACATCCCTTAATCTTCTCGTTTCACGTAATTTAAGATTGAATTTATAAACCCCTTTTGTCTCATATGTTTTGAATAATTCTTTGCTTTCTTTAAATTTTCTTGTCAATTCATTCTTGCCTTTTTATTTGTGTTTATTAGTGTTTTGTTAAAGATTTATGTGTAAAGTGTTAGCCTGCCTACAAGTTTAAGTATTTCTGTAAGTAATTTTTAGTCAAGCAAGGTAAGTTACATCTTGCGGCAGGATGGAGCTACAACCCTTTTTGTCCAAGCCCTATGGGAATCTTCTGTGGTGGGTTTTCTTCTTTTAGATCTTAGGGCGACTAATATCAGTGGCGCTCAACATTTTCATCTCTATTACGACTACCCTTAATCGAAAGGTTTTTACCGTTTCGAACCACCCTGCTCCACTGTTTTAGCTAGCCGCGCGCCTACGGGACTCTATTATAATACCTATATCCTAAAATGTCGTACTGCGAGTTTGGCACGTGACAAAGTTTATCGAATTGCATACAAAATTGTTATGACGTTTTCAATATTTTTCCAAATATTTTAAAGAGTTATTCTAAATCTAAAGTTGCCTTTTAACAACCTTTTCAACTTGTGACAGAGTTCTTTATATAAAAAAGTTGTATTTGAAGCCTTCAAGAAACTCGAAATCCTGTATAACAAGACTTTATATTTTTGTCAGAAAGTTTTAGCATAAATTGCAACAAGTTTACCATTAGGGAAAGCTCGTTGGTTTACAATTTATCAAAATTAGTATTTTCACTGATTTAAGACTTCTCGTGTAAATATTTTATGTCTGGACCTCTTAGTTATGGTTTTATTGTGGTAATTATAGATTAAGTCTAATTTTGAAACGTCTTTTTATAGAAAAATACTACAAAACATTATCATTTATTAATACATCTGTATAAACTATAGGATATCACAACACACTTTTTTCTACAAGAAATGAGAAAGAAACATATGATAATATCAGAATTCAAGCGGTCTGAATGTTCAAGGCAATAAGCATGAAGATGCCATGATCATGCTTATTGCCTTGAACATGAAGATGCCATGATCATAAAAATTAACGGCGATTTTTAGTTTTGAACGGTCGACTAGTGTTCACGTTAGAATTCCTTTACAGAAACAACATATTCATTGAAAACAGAGTAGGTATAAATAAATATGTTGGAGAATCACTAGGAATAATTTTGGTTTAATCGACTTTTTTTTGGTTTTAAGACGTTTTACCTAATATAATAACAAACGTATCCTACATTAATCTATTGCCGATCACGTAACATTTGATCAATTATTGTACCATTTGTTTGTTGGCTGTTATGGAGCTAAGGAAGTAAGTGCGAATTTACCTACCTAGTAAGTATAAACAAAGTGATTAATTTAGTTAATTTAATCTGCTAAAACGTATTTAAAATATTAAATTTATATCGGAACTAGAAAAATGGCATTCTTACAGGGTTGTTTTTGTACGTACCTCCCTGCTATAATTAACTATTTAGCACTACCGAATTGGCAAGTTCAACTTATCACTTATAAGAAGGCAAATTGATTTACCAGTTGTCATGCGACCAGGAAAAATAAGTGTAAATTTACCTTATTAGAGAAATAAATAAATACCTAACTGCCTACCTCGCTGGTGTAGGGAAATGCAATGCATAGAAGAGTAGCATGTCCCCTAGATCGAAAGTCTCAGGTTCGATCCTGACCGAGGTCGTGCGAGATAATTTTACAAGTAATTATTATTAACGTTTTAATGAATACACTTTTCAACCTGTATTTTGTTGTAGTAACCAAAATTGGTAATTAGAAAACATCCTGTATTATGCTTATTTGTCAACCATACGCTAGTTTATCGTAGATCGCAAAAATTCAGATGTAATTATCTACCTAATAGCGTAGCAAAAATTAGGAAAATAATTTTATAAGGTTACGAAGAGTAAATATCTTACTAAATTAGTTTATTATAAATTTGTAATTAGAAAATCCAAAAGCAATCCTTCTACATATATTTAGTTGTACATACATATATTTCTTTGCCAATAAAATTAAATACATTCAACTTTTTTAAAAATCATTTTCCGCTTGCGAAAGAGAGAGGTTGCATATATTCCGTTTCTTGACAGTTATCAGCTTACATATCACTCTCGACTAGTAACTCGGTAGCTACCGTGCCTAATTAATACCCGTATTTTGAAGTCACGTCTTTACTACATCTTTATTTCGATAGCTTTATTTTATGTGCACAATTTATAGTTAAAAAACTTACAATGGTGGTTTGTGCATACCTATAATTTCGATTTCTGTATGTGGTTGAATATCTCTTGCACATTTACTCAATAGGCAATTGCGTCATCCGTAAGAGAAAATGCACAGTTCATGCATTCCACAATTGCTACTGAAAAATCGCTGTAGCGACCAGATTTAGTTCGTTTCTTATTAGTCTTTACTTTCGCGAGTGAAGGTCTTGAAGATGTTCCCATGGTTGCTATCTGCAACTATCTTAGGCATGCCTGCACGTGGCAGCTATCGCTGGATCATCTATGTCCAAGAAAGCCGCTTCCGAGAGCTTGATTCTCCTAATCGGACAGTACTCCACGTTAGTGGGTGTGTATACTACTCTCGTTTTTGAGGTTATTACTTGTTAAGTTGTAAGTACTCTGATCTTGTTATGATTATAATTTGTATACAGTTGTAGTATGACAGTTAAATATGACATTTTATTTTTTTATCTCTCACATCAACAGAACATTTACTATCATTTAACTTAGTTATAGTTGTTTAATTAATATAACAGTAATATATTATTTAATTGTATTATTAAAAATATTAAATTCTTGTCAATTGTAATACATTTAATTATTTATAAATTTAAAACGTGAATGAGAATTTTAGTAAAAGTAAAATGTTACATTGGGCGCATTCAGGGACGCTCAGCGGCTGATGCGCTAAGTTAGCAAAGTCCCTGAACAGACTCGCTGCGAAAAAGCTTACAGTAAGCCGCTGACAAATTCGCTCAGCGTATAATTTTTTAGCTGACTTTGTCAGCGGTGTCAAAAAAAGGAGCGGGAAACACACAAACTTAATAATTTGAATAAAAACATATTAATTAGGGTGAGCTGGTACACATAGTCCATAATTTGAAGATCATTAGCCATAATTTCTTTAATTTTTGATTTATTACATAATAGTGAAAGTAACACCTAACCTTACAAAACAAATAACAAACTGTCAAAACAGCTTACTATCAGACGTTTCATTCAGGGAAATACCGTTTGCTGTCATTTAGCATAAGCTGACTAAATTGCCGCTTAGCTAAGCAGCTGAGCGTCCCTGAATGCGCCCATTGATTTCACAAATATCAAGCTGACAGTTGATTTAAGAGTCTGTGACTAATTACAAGACACAGATTTTGCTTTCCATAATCACCGTTTTTCAGTAACTTTTGTAATCGCACTGTATATCGTGCCGACCTCCGTACCGAAGAGGAATAGCAAGGCTGCTTTGTACACTAAAGGCCTCAGATTCAAAACCGGTCGAAGTCAGGTGAGATTTTTAATACGGAAGAAATCTGAAAATATGTCTTTCGGTTAAGGGGTAAAATCATAGGCTTCATATCAATGCGATTTTTAGCAGATAGCTTCCGGGGGTGGCAGTCCCTTGGATTCAGCAAAATTCTAGTCGAATGAACAGTGGTAGTAGATTGAAAATCTAGATCGTGGCCAGTAAATTAATAAATATACAAAATACTTTAGCTAAATCTCAGATACGTTTATTTTTATTTTTAAATAAGTAGCTATCTATAGGTAGGGGTTATTTTCACTAACTTTCTAAGCCCTAATAATCCCCACTTTAAGATTTCATATAGGAAGGTATCCTTTGGAGGACTTCTGTTAAAGCACTTTTTTGTTTAATATAATAAAAAAGCTCGTCGAATTCGGTTGATAAATAATATTTAACAAAATGTTTTTTAAATGCCAGTGCTAATATACGACTAGGCGTTAAATAGATATAACAAAAAGGAGTTAAAACAATATTGTGGGTCGTTCGCATTTAACATGTAACTAACGTGTGTTCACAAACAGTCGTCATCCCAGTTGCCTTTAAAAACAAAATTTTATATCTTTGATTAATTCGTGCAACACAATGAAGCTTGGAAAACGTCAACTAGTTTTATGAAAGTTCATTGAGTACTGTCATAGCGCGTTTAGGTTTGTTCAGTTTTGAAATCATGTTTACGCCGCAACAGAAAGCATTTATGCTCGAAAGTTATTTTCGCAATGGAGTACTGGAAAATGGAGAATGGCAATACTCGATCGAAGCTTCTAAAAATGAATTCAGATTGAGGTTTCCAAATGTAGTGTTTAACCACAATCAGTTTAGGAAGCAGTTGAGCAGATCACTTGCAAATTTTCGGGAAACTGCTTCAACTGATAAACAACGGGGAGGTGGAAGACCTAGACTTCGCACGGAACATGTTGTCAATATGGTTAGAAACGCGATCGAAGAGCGACCTACATCTTCAGTTCGAAGGCTTTCCCAAGAACTAGACATTCGTACAACAACTTTGTACAATGTTTTAAAAAAGGATATTCACTCGCATCCATACAAATTACAAATGTACCAGGAGCTGTTAGGTCCAGATTATGTGAAAAGAGTTCAGTACTGCCAGTGGTTTAATGAAAATTTGAACAACAATGATGTACTCGATAAGACATTTTTTTCAGACGAGGCCTGGGTGCACTTGAATGGTTACATTAATGCACAAAATATGCGTATGTGGGGAACCGAAAACCCTCATTACTTTAGAGAAGCAACGATGCATCCTGTTAAAATAGGGTTGTGGTTAGCAGTAAGTCGTAGAAGAATAATAGGCCCAATATTTTTTGAAGAGACTATAAATGCTGAAAACTATCGGAACATAATGCTGGAACCGTTTATAAATCAACTCCACGATGACGAGTTGCAAACCGGATATTTTCAACAGGATTCTGCGCGTCCGCACGTTGCACATGTTACTTTAAATTATTTACGAGAATTTTTCGATGACCGTTTAATAAGTAAAGACCTTTACCCACCACGTTCTTGCGACCTTACGCCTTTGGATTATATCGTGTTTCCGTACATTAAAAATAATGTGTTTAGAAACCCAGTACACACATTGGGAGATTTGAAAAACAGCATTCAACACCAGTGCGACCAAATAACACCAGACATGCTAATAAATGTATTTGAAAGCATGAAGCGAAGAGTTAATTTGTGTATTCAAGAAAATGGTCACCATTTCCAACAGTTATTGTAATCTCAGTTCAGTTTGGTTTACTTTTGACACATTGTTTGACAGTTAATAAAACTTGCTGTTGTAAATAATGATGTTTGCATTTTTGCTCAATTTTAATAGACATACGTTTCTGAAGTCAAAACCTACTGGGATGACGACTGTTTATGAACACCCGTTAGTAAACTAGTAACTGTATATCTCACATTTCCATCAATGCATTTGTTTTTAATCCGTCAAATTCTGCCTGACGTATAACTACAAGGTTTACGCGAATCACATAGTAGATAATAAATAACAGAAAATGAAAATAATTAACTTGTATGCTAAACAAACCTAATTTGAAAAACATTTTTGTTATATTCAGCATAAGACACGAAGTTTTCTTAAACTCTAGAGATGTTTATTTGAAAATATACAGGGTGTAACATAAATGGTGGGCTGACTATATCCAGGCGGCTTCTACGACTAAAAATAAGTAAAAAAGTTTATATAAACATATGTCCTAAAATGGCTCATTACTGAGTTACAGAAAGTCGTCCGGGTAGTACAAAAGGACCAATCCAGAAGTCGTTGATAATACCCACACATTTAATGAAAACTGCTGTTAATGCCTCAACTGAATAATGGCACGAGGGTTTTCTTCTTGCCACTGATGTAAATTGTGAAACTTGACGATACCATCTCTTGTAATGCTAATTTTATCAGTAAAGAGCACAGATTGCTGTAACTCAGTAACGAACCATTTTAGGACATTATTATATTATGTTTATATAAACTTTTTTCCTTATTTTTAGTCGTGTATAGTCTGTTCACCATTTTTGTTACACCCTGTATATTGAGATGACATTAGTGGTGTTAATATAAATGTTGATTTATGAGTTAAAAATATTTTTAATTGATAATGTAATAGTAATTTACGATACTAGTAACGTTATGAAGCATTACGAGAGAAAAGTTTGAAAGAACGAGCGACGAAGGAGCGAGTTCTTTTAATTCTCGAGTAATGTAATCAGCAAATAACGTTACGCGTGTCGTAACACGGTTTATATCATCCTATAATAATATTTTTCAAAAAATAAAAAAATATTCAATGACAATTCATAAATAGTAACGTAAATCAGCCATATCGTGCTGTTATAAGCTTTACAGCACTAGTGCTGTTAAATGTATCATAACATAACTCGTTGCTAAGGAGTTATTAGCATGATAACGTTATAGGATGATGTAAATTTTGTTAATAATCATTCATTATAAATGTGTTTCATGCAGATTTGATTTAATAAAATAAAATGTAAAATATAGAAATTAGATAGCCAGGATAGTAATAAAATATTAAAGAATGTACATAAAATATTATTGTAATGAAATTAAATAGCTTAAAAGTAGGCTTATGTATTATAAGAAAATTCACCGTTCGTAAGTAACTAGAAAGAAATTTCTAATTGGAGGAGTTAAGAAAATAACCGGTGTGACGATAAAAAACAACGGAAAAATAAAATAATATGAAAATAACATTTTTCTGAAGAAAGAATATAAATAAATTTTCTCTGAAGAAAAAGGGGAATAAAATTCTTATTTCTAAAAATTTTATTCAAGATTAAGTAAAAGCAGAGTGAATATTAATTATAAATTATGGATAGAAATAACAATTCTTTTAAATAAAATGTATTGACGGTGAAGATTTGAAATCATCCTTCATAAAGGATATTGTTGTGGAAGATTTGGGATCATATTTCCAATAAAAGATATTGCTGATCGATAAACCCCATAAAGAATAAAAGAAATTATTTAATAGTGAGTGTGTTTAGAATTTAATAATAATAATAAGGAAGATAGGTTTTCATGTTTTTAATTTTATGTAATAAATCTGCATACAGACATAATTATTTTGTGAATGAATAGTTAATTTTATTAATATAATAAGGGGAAAGGTTGATACTTAAAATAAAATAAAGTTGTCACGAACCTTCAGGACGACCAAATTTAAGAGTTAGCCAGAGCAAAAGCATTTATTGATATCAAACATAAAAACAATCATTGCAATATTGACACGCTTGAGATTTTTTGTCTAGAATAGGTACTTAGTAAACGTTTGATGAATGTTATTCCAAACTATAAGTACAATCTGTAGAGTGTCGAATACGCAAAACTTCGAACTTAAACTGCTGCCCATACAAAATAGTAGGCGAGGATACAGAAGGACAAAAACCTTGATTTTTTTAAATTTTAATTATATCAGCTACCTACTAAACCTCCGAAAGTTGCCTTCAGATAATTATTTTTAATGTAATATTAAACAGTTGCTAAGGAAAAATGGAAGAAAAAGTTTACACCCAGCATTTCAAAAATTTAACGTACAAAGTCAGGCAACAGGTATCACTTGTTTTGCTTAACCTGCTCGAAAACAATATTTTCTTATTGACAACTCTTTTGTCAGATTTATGAGCGTTGATCCTTAATAATTATGTTTAATATATCATGAATAAGTTCCGAACTACAACGCGTTTACGTGGTTAAAAGATTTATATGAAGTAATGAAGTCAATCAGTTAGTTGTGTATTGTGTAGATTCACAGGCAGTTCGTTGCGAGTGTAACGCTGAAAGACACGCAAAAAGATTTTCGACAGGGAAAACTGTCGTGAGATAGGTGTAAGAAAGGGAAACTTTGGCTTAAAATTTGTTGAAGGTACTAATTCAGACACAGTAAACTTTCTTTGAATACTCGTTCAGCACCTAATCTATCGTACTTATATGTAGGTAGTTGCTCAGTTGAACTTAGATCTACTTAGCTTAAACTGTTGTTGAAAAACGGACTCTAAAACATTCTGTTACAAAGCAAACTATGCTTACAACACAACGGTGTCAAAGCACATAGATACAATATGGCAAACCTGAATTATGTTACAAATTTTGTTTTCTGGTCACTTGATATCGAGATCTGAAACAAAACGACAGGTTTTTTCAAACATTACAAGTAGGAACGATGCAAAACTAAAGATAAAGGTTGCAGTACTGTACTTAAGCTTAGAGAGATCGTTTAAATGACAAAAATCTTTGAAAATAGATAATATCGATTATTGGACCTTGTGTTTATCTCTTTTTT
Source organism: Melanotus villosus (assembly GCA_963082815.1). Taxonomy (NCBI): domain Eukaryota; kingdom Metazoa; phylum Arthropoda; class Insecta; order Coleoptera; family Elateridae; genus Melanotus; species Melanotus villosus. The sequence continues at coordinate 48,573,215 of OY720421.1, read as the reverse complement.
CGCCTGGCAAAAATACAAAAAATCCTGTTGATCCCCAAATTGAAATCAAACATAACTATGTATTTCTCAAAGAATTAGAAATCGTTTCAACGGCGGGTTATTAAAAAGTTAGCAACTAATCTTAAGTTTAAACAGATACATTTTTCAGTTTTATGTTTCTATTTGAAACTTTTATAGTTTACAATTCGATTACACTACATTTTTTTAATAATCGCACCAACTGGTGAATTTGAATAAAAATAATAATACAACTTGAAACAGTTAAAATTATTAAGTAAATCCTTTGCAAATAGGTACTTTCTAAAATGAATTTATTTTGCACAATTTTTTGAAAAGTAAATTTTAGATAAGCTTTGAATTATTTGCGTTTTTAGTTATATGATTCTCAACAACGTTTCCCGATAACATTTTAAAATTTCTTCATTAGAAATGGATAAGATGAATTTTTAATGCATATAAATCACATCAACTTATTCTTCATACATTTTAAGCAATTCTAAACAACTGTTCGTGCTGTTTTTCTCTTTATTTGTAACGTGGTAGTCTTATATTTTGAATATAGCCGGAAACACAGTCTACCTAAAAAGTAGAGCTTAGTATAATGTATCGGCATTTGTTCTCCGGAAGGGAGTATGGCCGGCAACATGGAGGGTGAAGGCCTCCTAAGTCACATTCATGATGTGGTAAGCACCATGCCTTTGATAACTGTATACCTTCTGTGTGTCGGTTCCCAATTATTTTTAGTGACTGGGTAGGCCACCCGCCGAGCATTCGATTCAGGTTTGACCCCGAACTCGTCCGCGCTGTAGTCGAGTGCCTTAACCATTCGGCCACTTCGGCGATAGTACTATATGTAGATTTTTTTTAATTCAGTTGGAAATAATACTATAGTATAAAGATAATTACTCACGAGAGTGAAGTTTGCGATACGAGCAAAGGAGAGTATTTCGCCTAAGTGAGCAGTAGCCATTACATGCAAGTAAAATACTACACTAGACTTGTTTTATGACTACGTGCCTTTTGGTGCAAATTAAAAACATATAAAATTGCGAATCTATGAGAGCAATACTTTTTACGAATAAAATAACCGCAGTGGATGACGTACCGCACATGGCATAGCAGCTGCGAAGTAAAAGATTCGCAGGTTCACGATTTTATGATTTGGCGAAGTCTGTGAGTTATAATAAGTCATAATTTAATAGTGTGAAAATGTAGGAATTACGCGTATACAGGGTGTGTCACGACGACTACCGATTAGAAAACAACTTATAGTACATAAATGAAAATTTGCAAGATAGGTTTTGGGATATTAAAAATTGATTGAAAATATTGTTAAGATTGTACAACTTCCGGTTATACCGGAGGTAGAGACTAACTTTGTTATTTCAAATAGAACACTCTGCATATCTTTAGATATTCAGAATTGCCTTTCAACGGCGAGTGCAATAATATAGCACTATAGGGGTCTATCGCTAACAGTTCAGCAGTTATTCAATTGTTTTTTTTAAATCTAACCTCACTTTGGACGAACGCCACTGCGAAATTAGTTCGAAGTAAGCGTTCTTTCTCAGCTATCACCCATGGAATAGCTAGGATAACTCGGGACTATCGTTTGCCAGTATACAGGGTGATCGAGAAATGCCGACCTCAATTTTTTTCAAAATTTGTAAATGGGACGCCCCATATTCGATATGACAGTTAAATAGCCACTATCATAAGCTTTCATAAAATACCCAATTTGATAGGTTTATAATTAATATGTACGAAGTTATTAAAATTCAAATTTCAATATTTCAAATTTTTTATGTAATCGGCTCATACGTTAGTTTATTCCTTGTTCTTGACTGTGAAGGCAATAAAATATGAAACCCTTAATTTTTCAAAAAGAAACTCATATTTTATAATCTTTTTGAAGATGGGTTTTTTACATAATAGGTTTTCTAAGGTAGAAACAGATGTTCTATGCGCAGATTACATCAACATTTTGAAATTCAGTAACTTCCTGCTTATTAATTCTAGACCTATTAAGTTAGGTATTTTATAAAAGCTTATGATAGTGGCTATCTAACTGTTGCATCGACTATGAGGCGTTTCATTTAAAAATTTTGAGAAAAATTGAGGTTCTCATTTTTCGATCACCCTGTATACTGGTAAACGCTAGAGTCGAATGGTCCTAGCTGTTCCATCGGTGATAGAATGCTTAAATTAAATCCTGAGAAAGAACGCTTACTTCGAACTAATTTCGCAGTGGCGTTCGTCCAAAGTGGGGTTAGATTTTTTAAAAACAATTGAGTAACTGCTGAACTGTTAGCGATAGACTCCTATAGTGCTATATCATTGCTCTCGCCGTTGAAAGGCGATTCTGAATGTCTAAATATATACAAGGTGTTCTATTTGAAATAACGAAGTTAGTCTCTACTTCCGGTATAACCGGAAGTTGTACAATCTTAAAAATATCTTCAATCAATTTTTAATATCCCAAAACCTTATCTTGCAAATTTTCATTTATGTACATAAGTTTTTTTCGAGAAACTTCTAATCGACGGTCGTCGTGACATACCCTGTATAATGGACGTATTATTTAATATAGGTACTGGTATTATGCATTATCAATTCGTACATACAAATTAAATAAAGTTAATTACATAGTAAATGTATTTACAAAAATAAAAAGGAAATAACTAAAAACATTTTCGTTGTTAAAACATAACGTAATTGTAAATTCGTTAAGTCTGAATTTCTTTTGTCGCCTGTACATACATACAGTGAGCACGTAAAGGTTGGAATAAATTCGATAAAATATTTATTGGGCAAGTAAGAAAATAATGCTCGGACACGTCGATTTTCTTTTTTCGATGCGCATTTTTTAGTATGCGCATATTTTTTATTACATCATCCCTGTTCGAGTTATGACGTCATCATCAGTTTTTTTAAATGGCAATACCCTCTTTTGATAGTACCACTTAAAAGAGCGTATTTTTCTGCGTATAGACGCCAAATTTTATGGTATGTTACATAACAATATTTTCGAGAAATTAGTACCACAATTGTTGCACCATTTTTTATTGACGGCGCATTAAATGCTGAAAAATATTTGAATTTTTTACAACAACAGATAATTCCCGCGCTTGTAGCACTATATCCAAATAATCAAAATCCCCAAATGCCGGACGAATCAATATGGTACAAACAAGATGGTGCGTTACCACATCATTCACAGATTGTGCGTAATTATCTGAATCGCCAATAGATGGATATTGTCAAGAGGTGAATGATATGCAATTTCAACGTTTAATTTAATGGGTTTTAGTTGTATTTATTATTTCTTCTATTGTTATTTCATTACACTATTATGAATTCTAAAACGTTTTTTTTCGAAAATATTGCTATGTAACATACCACAAAATTTGGGGTCTATATCCAGAAAAATGTGCTCTTTTAAATGGTATTATCAAAAGAGGGTGTTGCTATTTAAAAAAACTGATGATGACGTCATAACTCGAAGAGGGATGACGTAATAAAAAATATACGTATACTAAAAAATGCGCATCTAAAAAAGAAAATCGACGTGTCCGAGCATTATTTTCTTACTTGCCCAATAAAGATTTTATCGAATTTATTCCAACCTTTACGTGCTCACTGTATGTGTATGTATAATAAATGACAAGTAATATGACCGCATGTTCAAATAATAAGCCGCGTCAGTAATAATCAGCTCGCGTATGTATAGGTAATAAGAATTAAGGATGGCCGTGCCCACATTGCAGGCCCAGTGGGGTCCCGGACCGGTCAGCCGATACTGATCTGCGGACAACACGGAGGAGGTCCCGCAGAACTCTGACTGTGCATATTCGACTTCATTAGCATTCTAAGGTGTGGACACTGTCCTAAGAAAGCTGCTTACACTTAGTGTGTAGGTATATTTTCTATGCGAAAAGAGCATTAGATGAATTTAATCGAAATGAGTGCCATTGGCAAGAGAAACCTTATTCAGGAACATTGATACGGGTTTGTAGCTCTGCCTAAAATCAAAAACATTGCTATGTGCTTCTTATTTATAAAGTTATAATTTATCTTCTTAACAATATAGGGTGAATCTTAAATAGCATATAATATAGGTACATACTGCTTAAAAGCCCAGCAATAAATTCTTATACCGATTTTAACTCCTTAGACGTGTGGATCTAATGGCAGTCTTCAGTTATAATCGGATCTGCTTGTCGTAGGATATCTGTAATAAATAACCTTATCGAGGTGTAGTTTAAACAAGAAAATAATAATTTTTAGTTGTACTTATCACACCACTGGTTCATCTACAATTTTTGTAAATCCTTCAGAAATATTGTAAAGAAGTACCTACGGCGATACAAAAATAGGTTATGTAAATATTGGTATTTTATATTTAATGAAATACGTTGTTCAACGTTCTCTTACTTTAGTGTAAAAACCGTATAACACATGTTAAAAATTGAATACCACAAAATACACAAGTTCAGTTTAAAGTAACTCTGTTGCTGTAGATCGCATAGCGCTGTAGAAGGTAAAAGGTGATTGTACATTTATGTAGATTCGCATTAACTATTTCGGGTATTCCCTCAATTTTACAAGCAACATATTAGTTTGATGTGGAATACAATCTAGAAAAAAGCCATTTGGATATATTTTCAAGCAGAAAATTGTTGATTTTGCAAGTTTAAGTGATTTTCGAACCATAAACGCCCTGTAAAACGACAAAGAATAATAGAAAAAAATACCCATTTCAGCACATACTAGGTTGCCATCCTCAATGTTAAACTTTCTTAACATTTCTGGTTGGTCAGTCTGAAGCTTTACCAAATTAGAAAAGTAAAGTTGGCTGAAACAGAACCCCTGTAGACTCTTCATCAAATCGCCAGAGAAAGTATCCTAACCTTGTGCTTATTCTAGTATCCGGACCTGGGTGGACCTGTTGCGTTTTTATTCTTAAAAATAAAAATACTCTCAAAAGAATTTAACTGCTTTGGTTAAGATATTGAGACACATGTAAAAGCTCTTGGTCTCTCACGAAGGCATCTTGGGTTCGACTGCTGAGACCGGCTTTATCACTGTTGGAATTTATAGAAGATCGTATGCTTCCAAAGGCATGCTAAACCGACGATCCTGGTTATGATTATTTTTAAGAATCGTTAACCTCGCAACACTGCGGGTCGATCTTCTTCGCCTCCTTCGATTGGCTAGGTTAGCCTCTTGCCCGGCATACGTGAAAAAAGAGCTCGAAGAACTCATACTTACAAGTTAATGGTCTAGGCTTCAACTATGAGAGGAAGAAAGTGAACAGTCTTGAGTACTGTGCTCTATTCCAGAAATATGTTAGACTATGCTCGATTATTCTGCTCTGTCGAATCTAAAATCAGCCATATATGCTCTGAATCTAATGGCAAAATTACGTTTTATTTGTCCAACATACCCAATATATTTTGAATTCCAGTGGGAGCATCTAATTTCGTAAATTTCTGATTTCTCCATCGTCCTAAGTTTGTTTTTCGGATTTTTTTAAATGACTCCTGATATTGTTGAACAATTTTAAATCCAAAGTTTTTACAAATTTTCCCAAAACCTTTTGTAGTCAGGTGAAAAGGAATTTTAATATAATCTCTTTTCAATTCTTGAGTTTTAAGGCTTCGGAGGGTTGAGGAATCTTTAATATTTATTCTTATCCGAACGACCGTTTTAGGAGAGAAACCATTCTAAATAGCTATACTTTGTATAGGATAAGGGGAGGAGAGATGGACCACATTTTGAAGAAACAAATATAACTCTTTATTGGCTCCTGCTACATAAATACAAAAATTAGGGGTATAAAATAACATTCTTTAGCAAACATATGGCATAAGCAAAACTAAAACTAAATTATATTTAATCAAGAAAAAAAAAATAAAAATTGCAACTCTGCAAAAGTCCATCCCTCCTCTAAAATGTAGGAGAGATGGACCAGACCTATGAGGAGAGATGGACAACCGTGAATTCGTACCTATTTCTTCTTTGTAGTATGTTTTCCGCACAGCTGATACAAATTTGTGAAGGATGTGCACCCCTTGTGCAACCAGCGGCCACATATAAGGCAGTTATCCTCCTTGCAACCTGCACACTCGTTTTCGTAGTCTTCCAAGACGTCATCCGTTGTTTCTTCATCATTTAAAACAACTTCTTGCTCGTCTTCTCAATTGCTGCCAAAAGAAAGTCTTAGTTTGCGATTTCCTTTAGCTTTAGGATTTCTTACCATTTCCTCCACCTATACCGTATAGGTATAGTCCTCATGTGAGAGGAGAGACGGACCAGTGTATTTTTACCGCGCACATTGTTATAGCATCTCATTTCTAGGTTATACACACGCTTTAGGGATATAATTATGCGAAACGTAAAAAGAAACCATTTAGTCGCATAAAAATTTACTCACTGCTAATTTCAATAAACGCTTGTATTTCACTTAATTCTTGCCAGAACGTGCTGCCACCGAATACCATTGCGTACTGTGCTGTAACTCAATTGACCATTTGTGACAAATGTATAGTTCACCTCAAATGGCGCCTGCGTCCTTGCTAATTGCGTCTTGGCAAAATGAAGTGGGCAGGCCTTATATGCAATATTAATTCAGCGGGCCTTGACCATAATTGCGAAAGAGTCATCTGCTGATCAAGTCAGGAATTAAGAAGAGTGGTCCGTCGCTCCTATCGGTCCAACTTTCCTTACCCTTACCCTAATCCCAACATCGGTGTCATACTTTGCTTCGTTGACAGGACAACTTAATAATCTATTAACTAATAAGTTTAAGGCTGTCATTTTGTTCGAAAAATTGTGAATTGAATCTGTCAAAATAAATCTGTTGACTGGTTTCTCTCCTATAAATATCAAAGCCTAATCTTTTATTATTTCTAATTACTAATATATCTAAATATGGCAACTGTTCATTATTTTCTATGCATATAAGAACTAATACTTGGAACTGTGGAGTTTAGATTATTTCTAAAATCATCTAGGTATATTGCATTTGGATTAATTAAAAACAGCAAAAATGTCATCCACATATCTAATCTATACCCTAGCCCTAGGGCAACACTACGCCTCATTTTTAAGTTCGGTTTCAAATTTTCCCATAAACAAGTTAACTATGAAGAGTAAAAGGCTATTTCCCATTGAAGTGCCTTCATGCTGTTTACAGAGTTTTTCATCTATTTGAAGCAGTTCTGGGACATGCAATGGTCTGTTAACCTCACCAATTACTTTAGGATCTACTTTGTTGTCCGTTAGCACTTCCCTTAGATATACCATAGTGTGTGGAATCGATACACTAAGAAACAATGAACATACATCGAATAAAATTAAGATTTCGCATTCACTATATTTTAAATTTTCAATTTTATGGCTAAATTCCATTGAATGTTTTACCAAAAAGCCTTTTTGAGATGGAGGTAAGTTCTTAAATGCATTCGTTAACCATTTTGATAAGTGGCAAGTCGGTGTGCAACAATTTGTTAGTTGCCAAAATACGCATTTGTTTGTATTAATTGACTTTTGTGGTTTTACAGGCTTTCAAGTGAACCAAATCACAAGCTGCGTTTCTTGGATTCAATAAAGTTATATTAAAAAAGCTTTACAAAACACCAGCATAAGCTCCGTTCGTGTTACATAATCTAAGAACACTTCCCGGATACTTTTCTACTTTCGGGAATGTTCTTGGGAACCTACCCAGAAATATTTCCTAAAACATTTTCCTTGGAAAGTGCCCATCTCTTCTTATGTTACGTGGAATAGCAAGAATTAAACAAGTGGAAGACGTTATTTAGCTAACTTTTCTACTATCATTCTAGGACTTAACATTTTAACTTCAAAAACGGAAGTTTTTAGATATACGTAGATAAAACATACAATTCCTAGTTATTAATATTTTGCATAAAAATAAATATTAAACTTATCATTTGATAACAAAAGTAGTGAGATTCGCTCGCACTAAATTACCTAGGTACCATATGTTTATCAATGCATCTACTTGATATTTAACAGTTCTCCTACATTAGCGTATAATTATGGTTGCATTGCAAAATTTCACGTACAGTTTAAAAGTCCAAGTGAGCGAGTCTCGAGTAGCTAAGTGTATTTTCACAGAACCTTTGACCCTCGCCCACATGTGAATTATTACGCGATCTGCTTTATTTAAAAGCGTAAAAGTAAAATGGAGCTAATTTTCGCCATTTAATTCTTAACGGTAATGACAATTAAAAGTAAATCTATCCGCGATTTTAATACTGACCGACATATCAGAGTTCGCGAAGTGCACAATGTAACATTACGAAAATGAGTTCAGAGCAGACCACATAGCACGTTCATTTAGCATTAAGAGATAATACAAATAACGTTATGTCGGAGACAGGCATTCCTTTACACGATAATATCTAAATCTCTATATATTAAAATAATTTATGTTATTTATATGCAGAGAATGATAATGCCACATAAAGAGATATAATTTGTTTAAAAGAAAACTCAATTACGTTTAAACCTATCCGCGAATGCGATAAATTTTGTTCGTGTGCCCGTATCTGAACAGGTTTTTGATCCGTTTAATAGGCAAAACGTAAATTGCGAAGAGTTTAGATGTTCCTAAATTAATGTTATTACTAACGTTAAATAAATAATTATACAACTTCCACCTACTAAAACCGTAAGTCGTAATGACAACAACGTACAAATAAACAGGTGTTTTAAACGCTTAACGTAACTTTTTCTAGCAGATAATATATTCGTGGTTTGATTTATGGTATTAACGTTTCATTGGTGACCGTTCATTTACATACGTGTTAAAGTTTTTATTTCTTCAATTAATTAAAATGTGTTTTAATGACAAATAGTAAATTTATGGGTACATATCTCTTGAAATTTTTAACCTTCGTTTAGATTTAATAGCATTAAATTAGGTTACACTTTTTTCATTAACAAAACGTAGGAAGAGTTACGAAATGAATGTATACATTTCGTATATGCAGTTGTTAAAATTTTAATATTACAATTAATTTACTAATTACGCAATAAACTAAATGATAAATTTCATTATTATTTATTGTTAACATGTAACAACTATTTATCGGTGATACAATCGATTAACTACCTCGATCTGTTTGGAGTTTAAATAAATGCGACAAGCCTATATGGTATAACATTTTGATATTTTATATTTGGGGGTATATTTATATAAAGTCATTTTATCTTTATTTCGGTTATGGTGGCCCAAGAACAATCAGATGATTTCACTTGGTATAATTTTTTCGATCGTAAATTTTACTGTCAATGAACATTATTTTTTTAGATTTTCAAGGAGTATGTGGACAACTCACACGAGTTTAGAGTGGAATTTACTGTCGGGAAGAAACTACAACAGCATATAATTGGTTTCAAATCAATAAACTAAAGAATATGTTATATAAGAATACGGAAAATGCTTAACAACATATCCCTCTTCCCAATTCACGCCCCTACAGAAAAAAAGGACGATACAAAGAAAGAAGAATTCTACACTACTTTAGAGCGAGGAATTGATATTACACCAAAGAACGACATGAAGATACTTATGTGCGAACAAGCCAAAAATAGGGAAGGAAGCAGGATACAGGCCAACCATAGGAATGCGCAGTTTGCATCATGAAACGACAACAATAGGGAGAGTTTATTGAACTAGCAGCATCGAAGAACATGGTAGTTCGAAGCACCGCCTTCCCTCAAAACCGAGTCCACAAGGTCACATGGAGGTTCCCGGATGGGAATACGTCCAATCAAATGGATATTGTCCTAGTTAGCGCTAGGTTCTACTAGAATGTAATTGATATTAGAACAATGAGAGGAACCTCGTCAGATTCTGACCATTATTTAGTCAAAACAAGAAACAGGATGAAAATTAATATGAGCAGAGTAAAACCAGGTGAAAGTAAAGTAAAATGGGGAAGATATACAGGGAAACTCTTGATACGTATCTTAATCCAAATAAAGGAGGAGGGTCTACGAACCTAACACAAAGTAACAGGGGCCCTAACATCAACGAACAGTGGACTCTGATTAAAGGAAACATTTTAAGAGATCAGAAGAAACATTAGGACTAAATAAAAAAGAAAAATGGAAGACATGGTAGGATAGAGAATGTGAGGAAGCTATTAATATGAGAAACAAAGTCCGAGCTAATATGCTGTAAAGATCGACGCGGAGAAAAGAAGAAATATATAAACAACCCGCCAACATAGTATTCAAAAGAAAGAATAAAAAGTTCTCTATGAACAACTCAGAAAGCTAGAAGACTCGTACCAATCCAAAGTAACTAAGAAGATGTATGACTTAAGGGTGGGTTTTAGTTGCATGTTTATGCGCTGAAAAGTGTGTAATTTTAAAATAACGGTTCGGTTAAATAATAACAGTTGAAAAGAAGGACGGGTATGAATTAAAATTTTTAGACCTTTCCTTCATACGCTACAAGGCCAGAACGACCAATTTTTATATAGTACATAATTAAATAATAACCTATTATGTAAAACTTACGAAAAGGGACTCACACAAGACACCCATCAACAATGTTTTGATTTTTGCATGTAGCGGGGTGGGTTTCAATATTATCTTTCTATGCATGTATCGACCCTTTTGCAAATTTGTATAACTTTGGCGTAATCTTTATTTGACTTTAGAACAAAATGCTTTTAATTTTTAAAAAATTGATTTGAAGATAGGCAACCCAACATTCACGGATTCTGTTCATCACTTTCAATGTTTACAAAGAGCTTTAAGAGATTAAAAATCGGTATTCGTAAATACTTCTACTGAATTTTGAAATTTTGTTAGGTAGCAGCAATACTAGAAGATCAAATCTTTTCTTGACTGTATTTAAGTCAGGCAACCCAAAATACTTAAAAACTAAAAATATTTTAACTAAAACCCACCCTTAATCAGGGATACAAAGACGGAATATCAGGCGAGAACTACGATATGTAAAACAATAGGGAGAGAAATTATAAAAGAACAGGGCAGGGTACTACAGAGATGGCAAGAATATTTCTCAGAGCTTCTAAACAAGACAAACTTAGAAGAAGATTACATTAAAAGAACATTTTATATAGTGGAACGGGAGATGGAGAAACCCGCACTACAGGAAGTAAAATATCATAAGGAAAATGAAGGGCAACAAAGCCTCAGGGGTTAACGGTATACCGGCGGAGCTTACCAAGGCTGGAGGAAATCTGCTAGCGCAGAAATTGCACTCGTTAATAAAGGACATCTGGAATCTAGAAGTAATGCCACAGGAATGGGAAACAGCGATTATCTCCCAAATTAAATATATAAGAAGGGAAATCGCTTGATGTGCCAGAATCACAGAGGAATATCCCTCCTATGCGTAGCATACAAAACATTTACAAACATTCTGAGAGATAGATTGAAATATTTGCCAACGAAACAACAATCGACCAGCTGTTTGTGGTCACGCAAATAATGGAAAAGGGACGGGAATATAACGTCCCAATATACCCAATATTCGTAGACTTTACATAGACAAGCCTACGACAGCATCGATAGAATAGCCTTGTAGGACGCCACGGACGAACAAGGTATTCCACCCAAGCTTATCAGGCTCTCCCCGATAACCATGACCAATTCACGGGACCAAATAAGGAGGAACAAATGAATTCAACACACAGATGGACTGGCCCCAGTACTATTTAATATAATCTTAGAAAAGGTGAACAGGGATATGACAATCCGTACAAATGGCACAATCTTGAATAAATCATACCAGGTGGTAGTGTATTCAGATGACCTGAATATTATAGGGCAAACAATACTAAGTGTTAAAGAAGTGCTTACCATGTTGGAAGTAAATGTCGCAAGAGTAGGACTACAAATTAACGAATGCAAAAACTAAATGCATGGCCACTAAGCCAACCCGAAGAGTAGGTCAAAACTTGAGTATCAAGGAGAAGAATGTAGAGGTGGTCACGAATTTTAAATACCTTGGGCAAATCTAAATGAAAACAATGGCATAATACAAGAAATTCGACAAAGAATTATTGCAGGAAACCGAGCATTTTAAGCGGTGCAAAACGCATTTAAATCTAAGCTAACATTAGGCAGTGCCGCCAAGATAAAGATATATACAACCATAGTGAGTCCCGTAATAACGTATGGCTACCAAATATGGGCCATAAGCAAATAGAAGATAAACTCATGAGGTCCGAGAGAAAAATCCTACGAAAAATATACGGACCCATGCAGGAGAACGAACTTTGGCGAATACATTATAATCATGAGCTGATAGAATTGTACAAGTCGTTCAACATAGTGAGCCATGTGAAATTCATGAGGCTAAACTGGAATGGCCACGTAGAGCATATGGAAGGGTGCCTAATTCCAAAAAGATCTTCAGTGCCCAGTTTGATGGAAATAGAGGGAGAGGAAGGCTACGGCAACACTGGCAGGAAATATGAAAAGAGACGTCAGCAAGAAACAGAGTTCTATGGAAGAGAAGGATCGAGGAGGTTCAAGCCCACTGAGGGCTGTAATGCCGCGGAATAAGAAGATGTGGCTAAATATTCTTAAAGATTAATAACAATTGATTCATTAGGCATTTTGTAAGTAATGCACTAAAATTTGCGTTGGTATTAATGTTTTATTTTGCGAAAACAATTTATAATCTAAAATAGCTTAAATACTTTTATACACAGTGAATTATTCTAGAAATTCAAAAGCAGTTCAGTCTAAATATAGATAAAACAGGCCGTATAATACCATGAAAACTTGTAAAATTGTCGACAAGCGCTCGTGGTAAATTTCGAAGTAACAAGCTCAATTGAAGGAAAATTTGAGTAGCTTATGAGAATTTTATGAAAAAAATATGTAAAAACATTGTTGTTTTTTAGATAATAAATTTCATGAAAATAGAGTACCTATAAATAAATAAGATGACAAAACGCCAACTGATGTTTTGTTGTGAAAAAATGTGATATGCTTTTAGCTGTACTAAATTCCTTATTGGTGGTTCTAAAGTAGTTGGGTAAAATTAAGGGTTGGATTGGACTTAGCATAAGAATGAACAAAATTTTGAAAGTTTTGATTGCATCTTTCTACAGAATCACAGTTCTAATGCTTCCAAATGTTCCCCCGTTTGTGCCTTTAGCGTCCATCTCTGCTCCATATATTAATTGCGATCATACATAATTTCACAAGTTTTAAATTGGGATTATGGTTTTATCTTCTAACTTTCCTTTCCTGTTTAACCCTTATGTTCCTTGTTGGGTTCCAGTTCGCTATTAATCCAGATATCTAGGCAGTTACTTAAATTCCTCTACTCGTTTACTATAGTATTCATTTAATATGTAAGTACTTAGTTTTCGTTTAATGTGTTTTGATACATTGATAGTCCTAATGCTTCGGTTTCATCTGTTATTCTATTTATTTAAAAGTGTTTCTAGATATTCAATAATTTTCGCTAAGATAGCGATGTCATCCGCATATCTAGTGTTATTTATTATGTTTCTCCTCCTGTTTATTCTTGTCGGTATTTCTTTTACTTGTTTCTATATGACAGAGACTAAGAAAATTCTCATTAAAAGAAATATAAAATTAATAATAATGCAACAAACGAGTAAAATGATACTTTTTTGAATAAGCAGAAAGTTTGCGTTACAAGAGTTACAGCGCAGCGTAGGAATGGCAAAGCAATGACTTCACTCAGCGCTGTCGAAGAACATTTTTATAAGGTAAGTGTTTAAAATTAAAATAATATCTATAGGTACTTTTATACAATCATAAATTCGCCATGAAATTTATCTTCGATCACAGTGAATAAAAGCAATGCTAATAAAAAAATCCACCACAAAATTTGGCGTCTATACCCAAACAAATGTGCTCTTTTAAATGGTATTATCAAAAGAGGATGTTGCCATTTAAAAAAGTTGATGATGACGTCATAACTCGAACAGGGCTGACGCAATAAAAAATATACGTATACAAAAAAATGCGCATCTAAAAAAGAAAATCGACGTGTCCGAGCATTATTTTCTTACTTGCCCAATAAAGATTTTATCGAATTTATTCCAACCTTTACGTGCTGACTGTATTGTATATTTATATTTTTTTGTAAATAAATAAAATAGGTATAAGATATAATATAATAAAGGAACAATTAAATGCAACACAACATACATGGTACTCCAGGAGATATTTGTCAAACTTAAAAGGTGTATTTCCCAAGTCCCCAAGTTTTAAGTCAAAAATGTCATATCATATCCACGACTGGTCTTATCAAATTAGAGAATGGTGCTCTACTAAACAGTTATCTTGGCCTTAATTTTTCTCATTGTGGGATCGGTCGAGGGGGCTGTATGCATGTCCCGTACAGTACCTCGATCTAAATTCACTCGACTATTATTTTTTGGCATACCTGCAGAAACTGCTCTATGCAAAATATTACTTCCGTGAATTTTTAATGCTGCCGCTTAACTTCCAAATACTTCTCAAATACTAGACAAATGTAACATTTAAACGTACATATATATACATACTAAAAACAGTTGTAATCTTTATTAAAATTTATTTTTAGATGTAACTCTATTTTTTTAACTGATTTTGTTTTGACGGCCCTTTTTTGCTTAAAACTGCTGTATTATTTCCCGTCATGCGAAGCATGGAGGGAAATAAGTTGTGAGGCTGAGAAAAGTCTTCTCTGCCGTGGTTTATATACTATATTTTCACTACTATCACCTTTATTCCTTTTAATTAATCATTTTTACATCAATAAAAAATAAAATGACAGATGTATATATTCATTTCTAAATATCCACAAAACTCAAATAGCCTTGCTTGAAAACAAGGGGAGGGGTTAATTTCAATTGACATTTGTGTAATATGTATTCATAATAGGTACCTGAGTGCATAGCAATTGTTTCTATTATGGAATGAAAAATTATTAACCACTAGGAGAGAAATTCATCTTATCGGCTCGAAAAGAAGGCCAATAATGATATCTTCTAATGCTAGTAGTGAAAAAAAAAAGTACAACTTCTCCGCATGCCTTGCAATGTTACTTTACCTATGGAAATTGATGAATCAGTTAAACAAGTGAAAACTTAATATGAGGCATGTATGCAGTGTCCACGAAACAGCTGTTTTATTTTGTTGTTCTGCGCTCGAAAATCTGCTTGTTCGGTAGACATCGCTGCTGTACGACGGGGCTAGAAGTTGGAAAATTAAAGCTAGAATGCTGCTATGCAGCTCCATTTGTTAAAAAGATATCTTTTAAACGTTTTTGTAGTATTTTGATTAACTTTACATTGTTTTTGTAGAACTATGTTTACAACGTTTCCTAAAATGTTATATTTAAATTACAGCAAAATAAGTTCTTTGCACTTAATTATTAAGAGCTATTAATAATAAACAAAGGGGAGGCGGTACGGTAGTGAGTATTGGGATAGCGAATCGCTCTGCAAAGTGAAGCATCGGTGCCCATGGTCAGAGCTCGAACGGGTGACGTGAACCAGGCTCAGCTTACTACGGCTAGGTGTGTTCTCCTCGACAAGCTATGGGCCTTAATGACCTGTTAAAGCTGAATACATACAATAATAAACGAGCAAGATTGCCTTATACCGAAATTAAATATTGCAAGTGTTAGCAACAGCCGAGAAAAAGACACTTTCATGTGGATACATATTTAAGATTTCTAGTTGTAATCGGAAAAATGCTTTATTTTGCTCTCTGGGTGTATTTTTATTATTATTTTTATGCAGAACGCCCAAAAATATTGGATACGTGCCGCCCCTGAATATTTTACAGCATATTAACATTTTTATTTTGAACGAACTAAGGCTTTTTAGAAGATTTGAGAACTGTATTTTTTTTGTTTTTATGTCGAATCTGATCCAAGAATTTTGAGAGTTTTAGAAAACATTACTTCCTTTCAAATTTACTTAATTTATAGAAGTAATGTTATCGACACATCTTTAACATTCAGTTTTCCACTTCTTCACGATAAAGAGAAGAATATTATAGAAGAATAATATTTATAATAGCGTAACTCATATTAAATTGTTTGTCTACTTAGCTACAAAATGGATGTAATGCTGTAAATTATCAAATTACAAGCTTATTCGCATAAAGTTTGAAATTGATAGTTCACAAGTCTTCTGAATGACAACTACACAAGGCTAGTTTTGATGTCTTTTATGAATAGATTCACGTCTATAAATTCAACAAATAGGCTTATCATTTTACTTTTTTCTAACACTAATATCTTATACTGTTTATATGGTGCATAAGAGCTCACTTGTTATGTTTCCTTTAAAATACGCTTTCTCTATAAAATACGTCGTCAATGACAACGTATTTTATAGGCCTTTAAATACGTCGTTGTCTAGCAATCTTCGCATTTTGTGTATTATGACGCGCCTCAAATAATAATTTTTTCTAACACTAATATCTTATACTGTTTTATTGTGCATAAGAGCTCACTTGTTATGTTTCCTTTAAAATACGCTTTCTCTATAAAATACGTTGTCAATGACAACGTATTTTATAGGCCTTTAAATACGTCGTTGCCTAGCAATCTTCGCATTTTGTGTATTATGACGCGTCTCAAATAATAATTTGTCAAAATTTCTAGTAATATATTAGTGAAAGAAAATGTCTCATATTAGTGTTAGAAAAAATCTTGAAGACAACTCGTGTTTTAATAGTTTAAAAATCTCGTTCTATCAAATCCTCGGCTCACTTCGTTCGCTCGGATTTGAACTACGAACTCGATTTTTAAACCTTCTATAAAACACTTGTTGTCTTAATAGCTATATTAAAATTTCTAATAATACATTAGTGAAAGAAAATGCCTGATATTAGTGTTAGAAAAAATCTTGAAGATAACTCGTGTTTTATAGTTTAAAAATCTCAGCCTATCAAATCCTCAGCTCACTTCGTTCGCTCGGATTTGAACTACGACCTTGATTTTTAAACCTTCTATAAAACACTTGTTGTCTTAATAGCTATAAAGGGTGGAGTATCTCAATTAAGCAGAAAGCGGATCCAAGTATGCGAAGCACACTAAACATTTAACGAAAAATACGACCTGCGAAAGGACTTCCTGCTGCTTAATTTAACATTGTATGCCCTATAACAAATTTTACCTCGTAAACATTATTTAAAACTGAATTAAGTATTTTTCAGTATTCCTATTAATCCTCCAGATAACCTATTAAAAGTTGTGTTTTGTTTAGTTTAAGAAATGTTGATAAAATGCAAGAAAAACAACAATCACGTATCTAGATACCTTCATTTTTATTAAATGTTATTAGTTAAGACATTACTTTTAATTCCAAGGATTATTGAGGATGACTTTAAATTGGATCGCTTGATACATACATATGTGTGTATTTATCAAAAAAAAATTAAAATAAAATAGGTTATACCTTTCACGATTTTCATAACTGATTTCTCTACATCGTCAAGTCCCGATGACCTCACTAGGTGCGGTGGAATCTGTATAGGTCATGCTGACCTAAGTTTTTTCTTATGTGGTACTTTGTATGTACGTCCACTAAACGCTAAACGAATGTGCTACTTTTTAATTTTTTGATGAATGATACACGAGTGTTTGCTTATTCACTTATTTATTTTTAAATTAAAAATTTAACATTAAATTCAGATCGAAAACATAAAGATATAATTCTACTCTGTACTTAATAACAACCGCAATGTTATTGATAATTATTGTATATGAAAATATTTTGTAAGATTTCTCATTTTATTAATAAAAAAAGATAAATTAATATTCTTAATAGAAGAAAGGATTGTACATGTATGAGATGCATGCCTTTTTAATTGTCCCTGCTAACTACTTATGTTATCGAAGTTGTACGTAATTATCTTAATTGATGATCCTATTCAACCTCAAGTGTGCATGAGTGCCGAAAATTAGGCTTTCTTATTAGATATAACAACAGTGTAAAATATTAAATAGCGTAAAATGAGCGAATGAGTATCCTGCAGCTAGACTGATTGATTTCCAGAGAGCTGTCATCTGCTATGAGAAATAATACCAATTATAACAATATTGTTATATTTCGTTTCTTTGTTTAGCTTCTGCACTCAATATTCTGTAATATTTAGATACTCTTAGACGTAATCGAATTAAAAGCAAAATTTCCTCTGAAGGTGCCACATATTTAGATTAGTTAGTGCATATTTTATAAGTAAATTAAAATGCATCAAATGACAGTTTTTTAGTCAACTCATCAAACAATATGAAATTAAGTGGTACATATAGAAATTGTTACATTTAAATTCTGGTTTGTTTAAAAGCAATAAGTATAACATAAACAATAATGTCTTCACATGTCTGTATTAGGAATTAATCACACAGCTGTTTTGTAACCTACAATTGCCTCTGATTTATAGTCACATTATCAACTCCAAATCACAGGTTAGTTCAGAAAATTATTAACCACGATCGTACGTTTTTCATAACTGATTAATTTCGACAAGTGTTTAGATATTTAAGAGCTTGTTTATAGAATGTGGCGTAGCTTATTTAAAAAATATTTATATTCATCATTTATACATTTATATTATATATTTAATTAGACGAATATTTAATATACATACTCGTATTATTTTTAGAGTTGAGTCATTTAAAATTATCACTTACCTAATATATTAATAATTATCTGAAGTATACAGTCTGTCCCAAATTCAATCCCCACCATTAGGATCTCGGAAACTATAAAAGCTACAAAGTTGGTTAAATGGGGAAAGTTTTAGGAATTTTAATACTCATTTTATATCCGTTGAAATCACAGCCAACTTTTATCGTTTTCGAGATATCTTGAAAATACCGAAATTTGGAGTTTTCTGTTTTCCAAAATATCTCGGAAAGTATTAAGTTATTAGTTTCAAGACCTGTACATTGTGAAGGCACTTTTTTACGGAGAATCAGGTGGTACCATATGTTTATATTTATGACGCTTTGTTTCTATTCTATGAACAACTACTTTTGATTTTCATATGGACGCCATATTGAATTTTGTCATAACTAAATTCAGCTCTTTTTTATCTTTTCAATGATGTGTCACACGTACGGTTTTTTTGAATAAGAGCGGGAATAAAATACATTTTTTCTTTATTCGCGTAGTAGGCTATGATAAAAAAATTGTATTTTATTCCCGCTCTTCTTCAAAAACCCCGTACGTGTAACACATCGTTGAAAAGAGAAAAAGGAGCTGAGTTTAGTTACGACAAAATTCAATTTGGCGTCCATTTAAAAATCAAAAGTAGTTATTCATAGAATAGAGACAAAGCGTCATAAATATAAACATATGGTAGCACCCGATTCTCCGTAAAAAGTGTCTTCACAATGTACAAGTCTTGAAACTAATAACCTAATACTTTCCGAGATATTTGGAAAACACAAAACTCCAAATTTCGTTTTTTTCAAGATATCTCGAAAACGGTCAAAGTTGGCTGTGATTTCTCAACGAATATGAAATGAGCATTAAAATTCCTAAAACTTTCCCCATTTAACCAACTTTGTAGCTTTTATAGTTTCTGAGATCCTAATGGTGGGGATTGAATTTGGGACACACTGTATACTATATATTATTTTAAAAGTTCAATTATCAATTATTGTATACTTTTAATTTACGCGCGGAATAGTATTTTTCACAAAAGCATAGATTAGAAGGATTTGACAGTGCCCTGGAAGAATATAATATTATAGCTGAAGAAATGGAAGTTGGGGCAAGCTTTCCAGTTTCAGTAAGAGTTCGAAGAAGAAAACAATTATTTAATTATGAGCACCCCGATGAACCAATTCGTGACGCATGTGACAAATTTAAAATTTCAATTTTTTTATACTTTACTTGACACAGCAATTAATTCCTTACAGGATTGTTTTACTCCACTAAATCAACATACAAATTCATTTTCATTTTTATTTAACATAAAAAATATTGGTACCATGGACTCCAAAATTTTGAGAAATAAGTGCAAAAATGTAGAATTAATGTTTACCGATAAAGATAACGCACACACGCACACCACAGGCACATGGAGAGAGGATCGGCAACGCTCTGCAGTAGCGCGTTTACCTGTGGGCTTATGGGGCTTGAGCCCTAGGTCGCCGGGCATGAGAGGGCGCCGGACGTCAAGGGGCGCCCACCGTGACGTACAATTGGGCAAAAGTTTTTTGAAGTGAAACTTCTTCTGAGCGCGAGGTCGAAGGTTCGATTCTCGGACGAGCGGATTTTTTTTTAGCTCTATCTATAAATGTGATCAAAACAATGCAACGTGCAAAATTCTCTGTCTTTCCACAACACGAGTGGCGCGCGTATCCCCCACCAACACTGTACGCGCCGCCTCACGGCCTTCATCGACTCTCCAGCCAAGCGTCACCGAGCAACTCGTCAAAATAAAAAATAAACAAATAAACACGCTCACGAAGTGTGTGTGGTGAAGAAAGCGCATAGTGCGCCGTGTTTAGTAAAGGTGGCAAAAAAATCATATGTTTTACTCTGGAGGAAAGTGTTATCGCTTCTCTTAGATTATATTTCTGCCCTCGCTCGCTATCGCTCGCTCGTGCATAAAAACGATCTGCGGGAGGCAATCTTACACTTTGCTCCCTAGTAATACAAATAGCTATTTTGTTTATATAGTTTGTTTTTGTTCATATTGTTTATTTGAATTTTGTATGAGTTATATATTTTTATTTGTTTATTGGTAATATATTGACTTTTTCTAGTTCTGAAACTTTTGTAAAACTTCTCCCCCCCCCCCGGTGTGTTTTCTTATGAAGAGGGGCGCATTATTGTTAGTAGCCCGCGGGCGCCAAATACCTTAAGACGGCCCTGACGCTCTGTAAAGGGCATGCCACTCCAAGAAGAAGATAAAGATAAAATTGACGACGATTTTGATGCAGATGAGTTACATACGGAACTCCAGTCTTTAGCCATACTTCTAGACGACGATTTGACGCCGAAAGAGGTATTAAACTATATTTATAAACAGAACTTGAATTCTTGAATAGTCTATTCCCAAACGTACAAATAGTTTTAAGATTATTACTAACATTACTAATAAGTGTGGCGAGTGGGGAATGATCATGTTCCAAATTGATTAAAAACTTGTTGTACTTTCTATGTTGTCCATTGAATGCCATATCGCTCAAAAAATAGATTATACGACAGCGATCAAGAGATTTGCTCAAGCAAAGGCAAGAAAAGTGCCATTTAGTATTTCATAAATCACAAGTAGGTACTTCATAAGTCACAACTCACAAGTGCTTTTTATATTCTTCTTATGATTCTCATGCAGTCTGTGATTTATTTTTGTTTTTGAAATTATATTAAAATATGTTCTTTATTTAGGTTTTTTTGATATTCATTATCAGAGTGAGATTTAATTTATTTATTGCACTATTTTATTTTTGTTATTTTTTTTTGTGGAATATAGAGTATTCTTATACAGCGTCACCGTTAAAGTCCGCATCATATGGGAATTGTTTTTATTATTTAGTTTACCCAAATTTAGATTTCATGAACAGTTTTTGCTTTGAAAATAATGCAAAATGACGTTGACGATTTTTTTTATCGATCGGTTATACCTGTCAAATTAATTCAACATATTTTCAAAAAAATTACAAAAAGTTCGGTTATTTTTCAAAATTTCGAAAAATGTTAACTGCAAAAGTTGTTTCTTTTTCAGTTTTCTACCGACCTACCAAATTTGAACAAATTTGGACAACCTTGATATTTTTAAAAATTTTGATAAAAATCACTGTTTCATAATTTTAGAGAAACTCTCAAACATTTTTTTTTCTTAATTTCCATGACATTTAATTCTTTTCTTTCCATAGCATACTTCTTAGCTCAACGGCAACTTGATTGATGATTAATTTTTAAGTATTAGTCCAGAAAAACATTTAATTAAATTAATTTAGCAAGAGCTGGAGGTCTATTAATTGGCAAATGAATTTGAGAATTTTGGCTTATGGTATTTTTGAACTGAAATGTCCTTTTGCACTGTGATAGAAATGAATAAAGCTAATTTTGCTGTGAAATGTTGAAACTAGAGCAACTTTACATCAAGTATGACATAATTCTATTAGCATATTTGGATTTTTTTTTTGAAAAATCCAATTAGAAACATTTTTGAACAGAAAAAAACTCTTAGGCAGATAAGTGTATTACATCTTTATGCATCTTTTCGGATTTTAATAAATTCGAATGAGCCAAAAAATTGTTATGTTAAGAAAACGTGAAAAATATCAAGGTTGTCCAAATTTGTTCAAATTTGGTAGGTTGGTAGAAAACTGAAAAATAAACAACTTTTGCATTTAACATTTTTCGAAATTTTGAAAAATAACCGAACTTTTTGTAATTTTTTTGAAAATATGTTGAATTCACAAGTAGAACAACTATATTGCTCCAATGTGGGCGCAATGTTGTTCTGTATTGGCCCTATATTGTTTTACTGTATCGGCCCAATCAGCGAATGTTAACATTTTGCAATATTGTTTCAATATCGGCCGGTCAATATGGAACCAATATTAGATTTTCAATATTGTGCCAACGTTGTTAAATCCATATAGCGGCTACATGTGTTTTACTATACTTTTTTTAATTTTTTTTAAACAATGTCGAATTTGACAGGTATAGTCGATCGATAAAAAATAATCGTTAACGTCATTTTGCATTATTTTCAAAGCAAAAACTGTTCATCGAATCTAAATTTGCGTAAATTAAACAATAAAAAAATTTCCCATATGCTGCGGACTTTAACAGTGACACCGTATATAAAGTACCAAATGAACAAAACTTATTTAGATAAAGGGTGGCTTTGGAATTCTGAACGAACCTATCATGTAGAACCAACAACAAATTGAACCTATCAAAGGCAGTGATTTTGTTCACCATGGCCATCCCCTATCTAAATAATTTTTGTTCATATGGTATGAAGTAGGTATAAAGTACATTAAAAAAAAATGCCACTCTACAAATATTATTATTCCTATTAATAGGGGGGGGGGGGTCATTTTTAGATCTTGCCCACCCTATCTTTTGTTCTAGATCCGGCCCTGTCTACTACTAACTTACATAAAGTTTGAAATAAATTCAATAGAGTCGTAATTATTGATTTCTGGAAACAGGTGAATTTTGTTGTGAAAAAACACACATTGATCAATACTTCACTCCTTTAGAGTACTTTATAGATGCCACCAATATTTTTTTAATGGCAAACTGTATTGTTTCTATTTAATAATATGATATACAGGTTTGAATTCTCTTTATAATGGTCTGAAATTTTATAGGGCTACATAGCAATATTGGTGAGAAAATTATCATTCGGCCTTATTTTGTTGCGGAACTTAAGGGGTTACAATTTTCAAAATCCATCAACAGATTGAAAACTGATGTTTGTTTCAGTTGAGTTGAACCAAAAGTGTTATAGTTTCTTTTTTTTCTCGAATCGTGCTGTAACGTACATATCTTCAATGGGTGTTTTGCATAAATTTTATATCCCACGCTGCAGATACTTTCTTTCGGTATTCCAATGTTATTTTGGAATTCCTGGCTTTAGGGGGCAGGATTTGTACTGTTATTTTCCATTCTTCCGGTACTTTGTTGTTTTTTCATGTTTCATCTATTATTTTGTGAATTCTTTCTAAAGCGATCTGTGGAGCATTCTGTAACAGGTCTGTTTCTACTGTGTCCATTTCTGGAGCTGTACTCATTTTCAGTTGTTAAATTATTTCGACTGTCTCTTCTCGAGTTGGAGGCCAGCTTAGGGGCCAATGGTCCATTCCTTCTATTTCCAAATTCCCATGGTGTTCTTCCGCTATTTTTAGTTCTTTTTCCTAGATCATCATTAGTATTCTTTTCTTGATGCGGTGGCGGTTCTTCTGTGTTTTTTTGATGCATTTGCATGTTTCTCGGATTCGTAATTCTGGTGGATGCGACTGTATCTCTCTGAAGAATTTTTTCCATTTCTCTGCTTCGTATTTTTTTTGAGTTTATTTCCTATTTCTTATGGACACGTTAAGTTCTTTCTTACGTTCTATATTTTTTATCATATTGTTTCTGAAGAGCGCTTGTTGATATTTTGCCTGCGTTTTCCTTCTTCTGGGGGTCATTAGAGATGTTGGTATGGTCAATGTTTCCTGTGGTGCTTAGGGTTTCTACAATTTCTGGCCATTTGGTTGGAATTCGAGCTTCGGCTTTGATCCCTACTTGTTTGTTGTACTGCGCTTGGAATTGTGTGATCTTTAACAGCTGTATATTCAATTTCCTCCCATGGGTGTGCGTTTTACTTCTTTGCTTTTGCTTGATGTCCTTAGATGAAAATCTTGGAGCTTTATCGTCCCAGTTAACATCTTGTGGTCTCTGCGTACTTCGTAGTGCCATGATGCCTGTATATGATAAATTTTGATATGTCGTTCCTATTTTTCTAAAAAGTTGCCCAGTTGTGCTTCACATCATCCCTTTTCCCATGTTGTTCTGACGGAATTTGACTTACTCCAGGTGTTTTGGATATGAAGTTGGAAGAAGTGCGCAAAATTTTTCAGTGCGATATAGTCCAGTCAAATGGTCGAAATAAACAGGCAAACTTTGCATTTTGGGTAGGCAGCTATTTTCTTTTATCGGTGTATAGAGGGGTCAGTGGGGAGCCTAATTCGGGGTTTTCGGGGAGGTAACCGCCTTCATTTTCCGCCATCTTGCAAAGAAGGGTTAATTGGTTTTTGGGCTATATCTCTGTATTCGGGAAAATTAGTATAAAGCTTTTTCGTAGAGAATTGTATTTTGCACAATTTTTATTAATAACTTTTTTACATAGTATTAATAATAAAAAGTTATAAGCCGGACAAAACAAAAATTTACTGGCTTATAACTCTTTTATTATTTATGCTACGTAAAAAAAGCTATTAATAGAAATTTTAGAGAATATGATTCTCTACAAAAAAGTTTTACACAAACTTTTTGTAAGACTCACGACTACATAGATATAGCCGAAAAGCTAATTAACCCTACTTTTCAAGATGGCGGCCGAATGAGGGGATGGAGTTATACTAATAAAAGTTGTAGATAATGCGATTCTCTACAATAAAGTTTTATACAAACTTTTTGTAAGACTCAGGGCTACAGAGCTATAGCCGAAAAATTAGTTAACCCTTCCTTTCAAGATGGCGGCCGAATGGAGGGGGTTACTACCCCGAAAATCCTGATTTAGACTGACCACTGACCCCCATACACATCGTAAAAAGAAAATCGCTGCCTACCCAAAATGCAAATTGAATTACCATTTGATTGAAGTAGTCCCGTCAAATGATCGAAATAAAAAGGTAAACTTTGCATTTTGGGTAGGCAGCGATGTTTTTACTATGAGTAGGGGGTCAGTGGTAAGTCTAAATCAGGATTTTCGGGGTGGTACCCTCCTCTCCATTTGGTCGCCATCTTGAAAAGGAGGGTTAATTAGTTTTTCGGGTATATCTCTGTATCCGTGAGTCTTACAAAAATTTTATGTAAAACTTTTTTATAGAAAATCTCATTCTCTATAACTTTTGTTAACAACTTTTTTACATTGCGTTAATAATAAAAAGTTATAAGCCCTTAATGTTTTGTCTTTTCCGGCTCATAACTTTTTTATTATTAATGCTATGTAAAAAAGTTATTAATAATAGATAATAGATATTACGATTCTCTACAAAAAAGCTTTGTACAAACTTTTTGTAAAATTAACGTCTACAGCGATATAGCCGAAAAACGAATTAACACTTCTTTTCAAGATGGTGGCTGACTGGAGGGGGTTACCACCCCGAAAACCCTGATTTAGACTCACCACTGATCCCTCTATACACCGATAAAAAAAAATCTCTGCCTACCCAAAATGCAAAGTCGAATTACCATTTGACTGGACTAAGACAGTTTGCGTTACATTTCGTATGTCGTAGTTGTAGCTCTATTATTTTTGTGTCTCCCTTATAAGGTCTCCGATATCTAGATGTGCATTGAAATCCCCTAATATTATCGTTAGCATTCTTTTGATCGTTTTCCTTGTTTCCTCGTATATTACTGACGTTGTGTTATTAAATTTTTGTCTGCTGGTATGTGCGCTTCTAATATAGTTATTTATTCCTACTGTCACTGAGAAAAGATTTTCGAAGATTTCTTGATGAGCTGTAATTGTGATGCCTTTCCTAATTAGAACCGCGACGCGACTTCTTGTTTGTTCATTTTTCTCTCCGCTAGGGTGCCATCTGTAGTTCGTGGTATTTGCTTTCCTGATCGTCATGTATGTTTCTCGCAGGCAGGCTGTGGTAATTTCCTTTTGGTATAATAACCTATCTATTTCTTCGCGCTTTTCTGGTCTTCGCGCTTTTCTGGTCTTCGCGCTTTTCTGGTCTTCGCGTTCCTCTTACATTCCATGAGGCTATATTCAGTTCTGTTGATATTGGCGCATTTAGTTGTCTATAAGATGATTATGTTTGTAGGGATAGGTTGTATTTTCGCGATTATATTCTTGTAACCTGCTTTTCTATATCTGCATTCTAGTTCCCGCTTTGCTTGTTTCTTCTTTGATTATTATTTTCTTCTACCGTTTCTACGCTATCGTAATGATTTCTCAAGCCGTTTTTTGAAGTCCTATATGTTATTCTTATTGTTGTCGCGTACACTCTTGTGTTCTTCAGCATTTAAGCTGCCTCGTAGGCAGAGGTTACTTTGTAAAACCAGTTTACAACATAAAACAAAATAAAATAGATCGACTGTAAAATATGGTTACTAAAGTGTAGTGATTCCCACAGAAGACAGAACTATAACATTCTATAGTTGCTAAAAAGTTGTTTTACTATATTATTTTCAATTTTTCGGGAGAAAATTGAAAATTTTATTTTTTAAGTTTTATCGTTTTTTCAATAGTTAAATTAGCAGTAGTTGAGTAGAGTGCAAGCTAGAATACTGACTATTTGACTGTTTTAAAATCCCATTTAACATACCGAGGAAAAGCGAGAGCTTGATACCGTAGATGGCCTTGTAGCATACGTTTGCTGTAGTCATTTTGTAGGGACATTGGTTATTCAAGTGTTTGTCGTTAAAACTTCCGAATTAATCAGATGAATAGATCTGCATATTTTATGTTTGCGAAACTATAAATCTATGGTTTTATAGCAACATTATAAATTGATGACGATAATAATTTAAATTATATTCGTATCTCTCAAGAAATCCTACCATAATATTTATTTAAAAATAACTCACTATGATATCAATTGCAAACATTTTAAAATACAGTCTGAATTGACTGTGTCAATCAACGACAATCCTAAATAAAGCGTTGCGTAATCCTCCTACTGGGCCATAAAATTAATTGATTATCTAATAATCCTTATTTGACAAATCGAAAGTTTGAATGGTTCGTATTTATTGAGCGACATCTAGACTTCCAGCTTCTAATTATCACTTCTTCTTCTTCTTCTTCTAAGTGCCACATCATTTTTCATTACGTTGGCGAGGGGGATCAAAGCCACATTTTTTAACGACTTGGCGTCGTGAACTTTGTAATATCCTTCTTATACTAGGAAAATGTGTTATCTGCAGTGGTTTCCCGTTGCTTTCTGCAGAGTTTGTGACCATATATTAAATAAGTGTATTATAGTGTATGTGTCTAGTTAATTGTAACCAAACGATTAAATGGCTTCACTCGTTCAAGTACCGACTTCGAACAGTGGGAAATTCTTTGTAAAAATCCTTACCAGTTGGTTAGGTAGTTTTTCCCACAACGAATATCACTTATGTACGTTAATCGGTACCAAAAATTTCAGTTTATGAAAGTGCCATGAGTTTTTGAATAAACATATTACAAAGACTGATGAGTTAACCTTTTTAAGCTACTCATTTGTGGAAAGACATCTCTTGGAAATATTTTGCTACCTACCAATTTCTTTATAAAGCACGTGTGTAAAGGGTGTCTGTTTTCCACCTTAAGTATGGCGAGTGCGGTTATTTTAAGATACATGAAGTGAGTTAAATTAAGCCAAAGTCGCATATTTTAAAGCTGATCAATAATCCGAAAGAAAATTTAACCTATCAACTTCGGTTTTAAAAATGTGTTAAAAATTGAAACATTTTAATTTTAAATTTTGTCCATTAATTAAAAACCGCATAAAACAACGCATTTTTAAGCAGGGCATTATCAGGAAGGTTTTAACAAGGTATCCCGAAACCTTATGGCATTTGTCATTTGTCTTTGAACTCAATATTTCTGATTACGTAACTTTGCCATAATTTAATTCCCTTCTTAAACTAACCGAGATCTCCGTGCTTAAAGCCCTGTATATACTATTGCGAAATAATAATTTTTGTGAAGCTTCCTTAAAACTTTCAGTTGTTTACCGTTACAGATCTTAAAGACTCGCCTTGCAACCTACATATCTAACATTTCATTATCATTATGTCTATACGTGACAATTGTTTGTAATATGCACAAAAGGCGCAAGTGGCTTACAAAGGCTTGGCGAGAGCTCACACCTTTGTATTATTTAAAATATTTTATAGATGCGAGTTGTAGGCGATACAATGGTCAGTTTGTTTGATGTATTGAAGATTGCAATGCAACATTAATATTTTATAGGGAGAAAGCAACTGTAAATATATGAAGTGCTTTTAAACTAACAGATCTGATACTTTATAATTTAACCATCTGACGTCAAATAAAGAAAGATTATATTTTCGTATGAAGGAACCGATTATTTAATTACTGTTTCACATCAATCGTTATTTTGGCCCAGCTTATAATATTTGACTAAGAAATTCTTAAGATGTATACGTACATTTATTTAAAAATAAGCAGTTTTTTTAAATGAGTAAAAGTATGTACTTATGAACTGATCAAATATCCGAATGATGATATTTCTCATATAGTAATCAGAGGCGGATACAAGAAGGCTCGTTCGCTACGTAGTTTTAGTTGGATTGCCCTCCCCCCATCAAGAATAAAATTCCGTTCATACATAATGAAAAACAAATTCATGGAAATATGTTTAAAGCTACACAATGTTATAGAAAGAAATTAACTGGGCTGTTCGTTTTTTTGCTCTCAAAATTAACAAATTAAGTAATTACCATGAGATAAAAAAAAAGATGATTCTGAGCAGGCCTTGACTAGCATTCTAGAGCCAGTGTAGCCAATCATTTTTTTTCGATCTCATGGTATTTGTAAACCAAATCTAGAAAATGTAGCCTTTTTGAACGAAAACGAAAGTTAGAGAATAACAAAAAAATACTACACACTATAGCTTTTACTCTTGCCAGTTAAGAAGATTTAAAATCGAACTAGAAATTTGATTTGTACTCATAATAGTATATTAAAACACAAGTTACAGAAGGCAACATTTTCGCGCACGAGTCCGAACGGACGAGTGCCCGAATTGCCTTCTGTAACGAGTTTTTTATACTATTTTCTCTGTTTCGGCTTTCATTTACGTTATTTATTTATAATTTTTTATAAAATTAGTTGACAATTTCCATTAGGGAATTTTTTGGTAGAATAGTTAGGTTGGTAACAGTGGTATGTTTGACGTTTATGGTTTTGCACATAATATTGGAATGTGTATTTTGTACGCATTTTGTAAATTCGAATTTGTTATTAATATTGATAAAATTAACTAAATTGTAATGTTGGATGAACAATTGAAGGGCTCGGTGCAACAACCGGTCAGATCCATTTGTTTGAATTTTACAGTAGGTATCAAAAACAAACTGTTTAAAATACGATAAGAAAAATTTAACAAAAATAGTTGGAATATGTAGATATTGCTATCTTAAGATAGTTATAAGGGAAAATGATTTTATTGTCAAGAGTAATGTATAGAATTTTTTTTTCTCAAATGGAGCTGTCCAGTTTTTGCCGCAAGAATAAAACACAACGAAAGAAAATGAGTGTTATGAACGTTTATTAAGGAAAAAGCTATAAAAAATAGTTTCTCTATGTTTAACCCATTTCAACTTCAACATCGTCGGTTACAGGTTCTTCTGCTTTCGCTACAGTATCGTAGTACCATTTATCATTTTTGGGTACATATTTGTCCGTCAGAAAAGACACATTTTGTAGTTTTTTTTTTATTGTAATAGTTAGTGGATACGTAGCATATAACTTATCAGTTGGTAAAGAAAATAATGTAGTCGACATTTTCTTAAAACTGAACTGTTTTCGCCTAAAAGTGGAGCCGACAGGTTTTTACCACGCTGTATCTCTGTATTACGATTTTTTTAGGCTAATAAAAGTAGGTGATATATAACAATTAGAGTTCGGCAAATATTACCCATTTTTTAGTTCTTATAAATAACGTTTACACGACTGAAAAATTGCTGAAAAAAACCTGACGAAGTTGTACCGATTTTGGGACAACTTCTTCGCCTAACTTGTGTTCACCTAAAGACGAAGTTGCACGTTTAAATTTTGGCATCAGTTTTTATTTTTTTAAGTTATATTAAAGCACAAAATGGCTACAGTATAGGTTACGCTTGATGTTGGTCGCTGATCTTTGGGTCAAGTTGTTTCGTTCCATTAACCCACATAGGAAAATTGTCTCGAAAAATCGTAATTGCAACTCCCTGTTTAACGAGATAACCTTTGATAATCAGTCTTATTTCAAACTTTGTTAACGGATAAGACCAAGCCGAAAGTTGATTTATAGCAGCAGGCACCGAGAGGTTATTTCCAATATCTTGCAGTGCGTGTTCAACTAAGTGGAGGTCATAACGCTGGTAACTGCTACCTGCCAACACTTTTCTATTTCTTTTCGGCATTATTTTCAAAGGTACTAATCCTACGAAGAACAAACACGCGAAATGCAACCACAACGGATAGTGTGCAGGTTATATTTACAGTGTCGTACATTCAACTTCCAAACTGACGATGTTGCCCCGTTTTACGGTAACTAAAATAAGAGATATGTTTTAGCTTCTAAATGTTTTTTTTAATCTAATGAAAACTAGGAATATAAACAATAAAAACGATTCAATCTAAGCCAAACTAACCAACTTTCACCCCGATTATTAAATTTAAAAATATCTTGAAATTAAATGTAACAGTAACGTACCATGAACTTTAGTGTCGGAACTACTGACGATTCACTATTATCCTGGTTTTGATTGACCTCAGGTTGGGGAACAATTTGGATTGGTCTGAATCTCTAGAATTATAGTTGCATTTAGCTAGAAGTGATAATAAAAAACTTATTTTTAGGTTATGCCAACAATAACCTTTGAAACGGTTTTTTTTTTAAATTTTATCAAATTATAAAACAATTTTTATACTATAACATAAAGTCCTACCTTTAGCAATATAGTTTTCACTCATTTTCCTAACCAAAATACGATTTAAAGCGTTTCCACGCTTTTTTCAGTTCACTAGTCGATCTCGATGGTTGACTTTAAAACATCGAAAATCACTTGGTTCGTTTTGCGGGTTTTGCCACCAAGTAAATAGTAGTTTTAAATATCGAAATTCTAACCCCTTCATTTACGTTTTTGCTAAATCAAAATATCAAAAAGTATTCATAGCTTTATTGACAGGCTTTATTTATTTTATTAGTTGCTTAGATGCAATGTAGCATACCAATTCCTGAAAACAAAATATCACCAAAAATCATGTATTAATGAAGCTCATTAAAGCATCAAAATGCGTGCTTTAATGAAGTCATTCTAATGCCGAAACAGAGAAAATATTTTAATATACACATGTTCTCAAGATCGCCCATACTACTTTGCTATGTAACAAGCACATCCATGTTATAAAATGCCGCAAACCGGAAAATAGTTTCTCTATTGAAGAAATTGGTTAGAAAGTATATCGCTACGAGTCCATTACAGTAAACAAAACTTTTCGTTAATCACTTCAATTTGTAAATACCGTGCGCCCACGAGACTACGCACCTTGGCGCTGGAGTGATGCTAGTTTATTTTAAAGATCTAGTGCCGTTTCACATGGAGCGTATGATACGGACGGATCGTCAGGACGTATAACCAAGCGCCATGTGTTTAAATGAGTAATTTCACATGAAGCGCGTATGATCCGTCCGCGTGATTTGGTACGACGGCCATACGTCGAGCCCTTGCGTCGTCGTATTGTCAGCACGCGCAAGGGCCGTTGTTTATAATGAGTAGCTTCACATGAGAACTGATGGTCTGTTGCGTACCATCTCGCCTAGTTGTCAGATTTGCCCTGTTCTAGTAAACACGTGACCGTCTAGCTCTAGTAGATAATATACTGGACCACCGCCATGAATTATAAAATAGATGCGGAAATATTAATTTCCACAATAGAAAATTAAAGGTGCATATATTCTATTACGTCGATACATTGTCAAATGAACATCCCCTTAATCAGCAAGAATGGCAACAGCGACTTGTCGGTTGCTGACCATACGATATGCATGTGAAAAGGCGTAAGTCGCGTATGGAAATGGCTCGCATGGTCAGCGCTGACGATCAGTGCTGAACATACGCTCCATGTGAAACGGCACCTACTCTTCCGGTGGCAATTGATAGTCAAACGGTTGCTAAGCATTGACCATTAAAATTAAAATTGAATTTGCAAGTAACAAATAATATACAAAAATCAAAAACAACAAAAATAAGTAATTTTATCCACGACTATACCTTTTCAACTTCAAGTTGAGACTAATCATCTTCAAATTGAGAATAAACACATTCAAATTGAGACAAAACAATCTGAAATCAATTAAACACATTCAAATTGAGATTTAACATAATCAAATTGAGAATAAACATATTCAAATTGAGAATAAACACATTCAAATTGAGACAAAACAATCTGAAATCACTTAAACACATTCAAGTTGAGAATTAACATAATCAAATTGAGAATAAACATAATCAAATTGAGAATAATTAATTTCGACTTGATTAAACGCATTGAAATGACAATAGACACTTTCAAATAGGAAAATAAACACATTCAAATTGGGACTAAATAACTTCAAATTGGGAAATAACAACTGAAAATTAAAATTCATCAATATTATATCAAAAAATATACCAACAATAATTTTCATAAATGAAACTGTTGTACAGTTGCCAGAAATTACCCCAAACTGAGTTTCTCCTCGTCAGCTGTGTCTGTGCATGTATACAGGGTGTATGAAAAAAGCCGACAAATAGTAACATCATGAGAAACTACATCAAAAACCGAACAAGAAGCTTCAGGCATTTTGGCATCAAACTCATAGTTTCCACAATATCTTCGATTAAAGTTTCTTAAATTTGGCAACGTTGCTACAACTTTACTTTTTACCAATGTTACTATTTACAATTTAAAAATAATAAACTAAACTAAAAAACCAAATTTTTATTCAAAACTAGATAACAATTTATAATAACTGTTCAAAATGACCCCCTCCAACATCTCGACACATTCTCACTCGGCGAATGATGCCGTCATTCATGGTCTGTAACATATTATTTTCTCTTATTGTGGCGACTGCTTGCTGCATTCTTTCTATCAGCTGCTCTTCTCTGTTTATTTCTTCTTGGTAGACGAGCTCTTTTAAAGTTTCCCATAAGAAGAAGACAGCTTAAATTCGTACTTCTTGCACACCACTCTGCCGACCCACTTCGTTCAATCCATCTCTCAGAGAACTCCTCATTTAACCAGTTTCTTGTTTGAATTCCCCACTGAGCTGGTGCTCCATCCATTTGGAACCACATACTTCCTCTGGTTGCTAAAGGGATGTCTTCTAATAAATCCGGCAAGTTGTTAGTCAGAAACTCCACAAAACTGTTTGCAGTTAAACGTTGGGGTAAAATATTAAATATGTGGTCCTTAATGTAGTATGAAGAATTCCGGCTCAAACTTTTACAGTAAATGGCACCTGATGATGGGTTTGATAAATAGCATGGGGGTTCTCGTCACTCTATTGGTGCCGTTGCGAGTAAAAGTGGGTTCATCCGTCCAAAACGCAACAAAATAATGAAACAAACAGACAATTTTCGAAATTATTAAAACAGGCAAGCAATTGCTGACAAGTCAAAATGACAGGAAAGCAATGTTGATCTAAATAAAAACAATTTCGAATTTTCCAGTAGTTACTTAGAAACAGTACAGCGTTGCAAAACCTTTTAAAGCTTTCAGAAGCAAAGAATTTTCTTTAATTGAAAACACATTCCAGCCAAACTCCAAGCAAAAAATGCTAAAATACTAACTGGTTGTGTTTCCTGTTGCCTAAACTATGACCAGTCATTGTCATTTAATAATAATTCGCCCTATTAAAAAAATTAGTATCCTACTTAAGACTATTAATTACTCGATAACTAGAGGGTTACCAGCAAAATGGAACTAGAGTTTTTTGTTTACTTCTTAATGCTGCTTCACATGGTGTGCCTATTTGTCGGCTTTTTTCATACACCCTGTATAGAAAAGATTATACAGTGCGAGTGTAAAGTCTGGAACTATCGCAATAAATCGTTTATTAAACGTTTTTGACAAAAATCCCCGAACACGTCAATTTTTATCTTAAATGTGACATATTTTACTGTAATCGTCACTTAAAGATCGTCTTTTGTTTTTGAGTTATGACGTAAGCGATAATTTTTTTAAATGGAAACCCTAATTTTTTACGGTGAATTTGGAAAACGCATGAAATTCTTAGACCAAATATGATAAAAAAGTGTGATATTGTATTTTTCTATTTGGAAGATATTGTACATAATAGTAATGAAAAATCGAAAACACGTAAAAAAGCCCACAATAAAAACAGATAAACAAACTGATAAAGTGATAAAGAACTGTCATAATTTTAAAACGCTGTCAATTGTTACATGGCTACTTGATTTTTTTATTAAAACTTGGAACTCTTGATTGTTATTAGATTTTTGTTTTAAAACTTTAACGGCAATTATCTCGAAAATTTCAAAATACAGTTACATACTTTTTTTAGCATATTTGGTCTTAGAATTTCATGCTCTTTCCAAATTCATCATAAAACATTAGGGTTTCCATTTAAAAAAATTATCGCTTACGTCATAACTCAAAAACAAAAGACGATCTTTAAGTGACGATTACAGTAAAATATGTCTCATTTAAGATAAAAATTGACGTGTCCGAGGATTTTTTTCAAAAACGTTTAATAAAAGATTTATTGCGATAGTTCCAGACTTTACACTCGCACTGTATAGGAAAACGTATGTACATATAACAAAACCATGAACTGGAGAGAAATTAATAATAGGTGATGAGACAAAATTGCCAATAAGTGTATAAATATTATTTAAAATAACTTAATATACATGTAGTCAACTTTGTTTCTACTAATTTTTGTATTTGATACAATAAATGAATTGCTTCCCAATTTTAAATTGATTATTCTCAATTTGAATATGTTTATTCTCAATTTGATTATGTTAATTCTCAATTTGAATGTGTTTAATTGACTTCAGATTGTTTTGTCTCAATTTGAATGTGTTTATTCTCAACTTGAATATGTTTATTCTCAATTTGATTGTGTTAGTTCTCAATTTGAATGTGTTTAATCGATTTCAGATTATTTTGTCTCAATTTGAACGTGTTTATTCTCAATTTGAAAATGATTAGTCTCAATTTGAAGTTGAAAAGGTATAGTTAATAATCTGTCAATTATTCATGTGTTTGGTCACTCATAATGCTATCCATTATACACTGAAATCATTATGCACGGTGTCATGGTAACATCATTGTCTATGGTGTATAATGAAGGAAATAGGTTATGTTGTCATTGAAATAGGTTATGTTGTTATTTAAATTTAAATTTAAATTTTAATTAAAAATTCTTAGTATTTTGTAGTCGAGGATAAAGTATAGTTTACTACTCGATATAATGGCTACTATTACCTCGCATAATTGCAAAACTCGCTCGCACGCTCGCTCGTGTTGCAAACATTATCCTCGGTAATAATAGCATACATTATAGCGTCGTGTATAATATACTATAATCAATTTCGCAGTCATTACAACTGGCGCATTTAAATTAAATGTTCAAATAAGTTTCCATTTACTGCCATACAGTATCCTAACCTATCATAAAAATTACGTCTAACATTATCTGACAATCGGGGACTAATATTAAAACACACTTCGGTAATTTTATCTTTAAGAGAATCTAAATTAGGATGAACTCGGGAAGAGTAAACTTTAGATTTTAAGTAAGGCCATAAGAAAAAATCGTTTGGAGCCAAATCAGGGGACCGAGCGGGCCAACCAATTGCACCTCCATGTCCAATCCAGGTTTCATGAAAGGTATTGTTTAGGAATTCTTTAACTAATGCTGAATTGTGAGCGGGACAACCATCGTGTTGGTATCACATCGGTCACTAATCCCCAAACATTGTATGTTCAATCGCAGGACAAATAGTTTCAGTTAAAAGTTCTAACTAAGTCTCTCCGGTCAACGTCCCGTTAATAAAGTAAGGTCCAATTACAAGGTTATTTAATATGCCACGCCAAACATTAACCTTCTGTGGATATTGTGTGTGTGTTTTTACAATTAAATGGAGATTGTCGGTACACCAATATCGAAAGTTTTGAGAATGTGGTTGATTATTTAAAGTAAACGTACATTCGTCAGTAAAGCACACTCTTTCTAGAAAATCAGGTTCATTGTTGCATTTATCCATCATAATTTGACAAAATGCAGATTTGTTTTCGGAATCTCCCTCCCGCAGTTCTTGATGAGGCTGATATTTATATACGATTTTAATTTATGTTTCTTTAATATTTTATGTACGTAACTTTTACTTAATCCATTTTCTGCACTTAATTGCCGCACTGAAATGTTGGGATTAGCACGAACAGCTGCCATTATATCAATTTCACGATCATGAACCGCAAGATTAATGATATCAGGTGCTACAAATCTTGAGAAAACATTACCAGTATTTTCAAATCTGCTTATGATTCTTCCAACAGTAGTGTGTGCAGGACGAGGTCTGTTGGGATATGTCGTTGCAAATCGTCTACACGTTTCCCTGTAACTATTTCCCGTGTAGACCCATTTCACTATTTGAACTTTTTCTTCCACAGCGTAAATATTCATGACGATTTTAGTATAAATTCAAATAGGACTTGATTTGTTTCAAACCATACGTCAAGTTGAATGCCACTTAATCGTTTATTGCCATAGAAAAATAAATATAATAGGGTTTGTTGTTAAGCTGTTTTCGTAAAAGAGCTGATCTTTGGGATAAATTAACGTTGCTCTGATTCCATGGTGCGAAACCCTGTGGACACGGGGTATAGTTTTCTTTTTTAACTAAATATTAGGTATCTACTCATGTCACTTCGTAGTAAATGAAGCATATCTATAGGTTTGACTGATTTTGAAAGTGGCGCAGCAACATGATAATAATGAATTAGGTACCTATAGTTAAAGGAAGCAAAACTTTGGTCTTACGTCACCGTTCGTGGTATTAGTAATACCACTATAAAAACAAAAATATTCCCTCTTTCCCTGACTCTCCGCCGCTGTCATATTCAGTTACTTTCTCGCGTAAGGTTGGCAGTGATACGTGATCGAGCACAGTGTTGTCATTACAATCCGCGCGTGTTGTTTACGTTATTAGCATCACCATTCCCGGTTTTTTGTATTGTTATTTAAAAATGCTTTGTACAAAATATATGTAGTAAATTCCAAATAAAAGGTCGTTTTATTTCAGTGAAATTTGTGTTACTTTTTTTTTAAATTTAATTGTTTAAATTTCATAAAATAAATGTAAAGAAGAGTTGGACACAAAGTGAGGTTAGATTATTTATATACATTTGGCAACGCTGCGTATTAACAAACGTCAAAATATTTATTACGTAAGACCAACGTTTTGTTTCCTTTACCTAGAGTTTGTTTCTTTACTGAGTGAATCTAAGCTTACGAGTGTACCAATTAAAAATTTGCCGACCCAATGACTTCTACCGCTGGTAGGGGTCTTTATCTTTATTCGAAAGAGAGCAAAGTTTAATTTTTTTCGCATTAAACATCTCATCTAACTACAGCCGAAATTGAACTCAAGACTATTGATTTACAAGACAACCTTGCTAATTCTGTACACGCCCCAAGAATTTAAAATATTTTTTAAATTGTTCATTGTCAAATACGGCAAAATTACTTCTTTCGTTATACCTTCCTTCAATCTATTAATGCTTTGTTTTAGAAATATTAAGAAATTATTAAATTTTTTTCATTTTGAAACTAAAATTTAACATTGAGCACGAGGTATTAAACAAAAAACGTATGTTTTGTAGCAAGTGTACTTTATAATAATTATAATGTTATTGAGAATTATATACTATACGAGACCGATTTTGGAAAAAATTAAAGACACATCAATATGCATTAGATCATCCTTTTTATTGATACACGGTCCAAACTGAAAAATTTGTAGTTTTTTATAATCTGAAATAACATAAATATTCTTGAATACAGATAGATACGTCATAAATAATTGTTTTTCTGTAGAACTTATTCTTTTATGTTTTCAAAGCAATGCGATACAATGGACGAGCAGTAAAGTGACAACTTATTATTTAATAGTAGATTATGTGCCAAGTGCAGAAAAGTGGATTTTACTAGTCGAGTATGGCAGGTTTGAGTACGAGCGATAGCGAGTACTTAATGCCATACGAGTCTAGTTAAATTACTTTTCTGACGCGGCGCGTATACTATTTTTTCGCATTTTATATTCTCACATAAAAAGTTATCTAAATTTATTGATACATTCTAAATAAAATTAATAAAAACACTGAAAAATGTAGGCGAATTCTCGATAACAAAGGAACCTGACAGGAATTGTTTTTGACAAAACAGCATTCAATTCAAACAAATAAATACATTTTTTTGGAAATCTAATTCCGAAATGAAATTGAGTGACGAAAATAACTTGGAAAACCATTCAGAAGATATTTTAAATGCTGCCCGAGAAGCTGTCAAATTGCGTTTTAATGACACCTAACGTTGCTATGCAGTAATGGTTGCTATATTGTAAAGTGACCCATTACTTCACGATTTTGAGTGTACTAATATAATACATTAGTGTATGAAATGCGAAAAAATATCAATTTCAATATCTTTATAATCATACAAATACAGACTCTGGTAAAAAGTACCGAGTATTTTATAAGTTGTATAAAAGTAAAAACAATCCAGTTACAAATCTAATGCTGCACCATTTAGCACTGATTTAGCTATAAAAGTGCGAGAGCAGCATGGAAATATTAGGGGGACGTTTTCGAACGATTTATATCATTAATCATTAAATGATATCCTAGCGTAACCACTTTGTTTTCCTGCTGGGGCTTGCTTTTAAAATGTCGGGTATATAGATATAAACCAAAAACATTAGGAGAATTGAAGAGAATCACAGAAGGTGAAATTTGCGATATAAACCAACAGGTCTTACATGCGTAAATTTTATCTAGTAGGGTCATTGTGGGAACAGTGAATCACCATTTTTTCAGTGCCATATAACTTCGTAAATGCATATTGTACAAGTCAAACTTAAATGTGTACAATGCTGGCATTTAGCAACATTTTCTTCTAAGACATCCCTCCTTGGACTATTAGGATGTTTGAGTAGGTAATAAATGTTTAAAAAAAAAGTGGGTAATGATTCACTGTGTACTTAGGGGTGTACACAATGACTCACAGCAAAGTACACAGAGAATCACAAGATTTATGTAAGGAAAACACAGTAATGTTCATTTAAATATCGCTTGTAATTAATGTAACATCAGTTTACCTTATCTATGGCAAATCACAGAACATTACAATTTGTACTTATTGTAATTTTTAAACATTAGCTTAGTACGCATATCAGACCCATACCAGTCTTTTATCAATTCTAGGAACAAATTTGCCTGCCACCTTACCAAGTAAATTTAAATTCAGAAATTTAAAATTTAATTTAAAAGTACACAGTTATTCACGATAAAAGTACACAGTGGATTGATTCACTGTGTACTAGTTTGTAAAGATTCACTGTGTACCACTCCCGCCAGTTTGATTTTGTTAACTCATTTCCCAACTTAAACACCGACTTGAGCAGTGGGTATATCATAAAAATAATGCTCAATGAATGATTATTACATACAAATATTAACATATAGATTATTTTCAAGAATTAGGACAAGAATAACTAATGAAACTTACATGGAATTTTTTTTTTGGTCCATAAAAAACAAAAACGCACTCCCAGAAAACGTGTGCAAACTTATACCAGCGTCACAGCTGGAGTAAACTGAGAGGCTCTAGGAATGTGAACTAGTGGGAAAGAGACAACACGATCGCGTTATTCTTTTAACCCTATACGTCACTGATTCACTGTGTACTGTAGATTCACTGTTCCCACAATGACCCTACATACGTTGGTGAGAATAGGAGACATTTAAGATAAACTGTTAGATAAATATTAAGCCATTACCTATATATTAGAACTGCACAGTGCTTTTTACCGGACTCTGTATTATATACAACATACAACATATGAGTAAAGTGCCTTTTTTGAACTGCCAGATTCACGCTATACGCGTCAGCGAACTTTCTGCTCATATAAAAAAGCATTTCATTAGTTGCTTGTTGTATAATAATATAATGCGTAACAGTTACGTATTGCTTGTACTAAAATTCGCTTATTTGTTTTATAATGACACTTTATTTATTTATACATTTTTCAAGCTGTTTACCATAGAAAATGAATCGGGAGTGGAGTGCGTACAGTGACTTTTGTAATTTGCTTTACGCACTGAGTTTCCATTGCACTATTGAGATAACATAAAACCATATCGTAAAAAATAACTGTTATTGCACTGTTTACATCATTCAAGGGAACATACTGTGTATACAGTAAATTCAAGATTTAATTAAAATTATCCAAACTTATATTTTCAGGGTACAAAGTAACATGTGTATTTGGAGGTTGCCTGCTGGGAATTGTAACCAGAGATTGGTTACACTTGTTCACAATATCACAATACAGCTTTTTACTTTGTATTGTTACATTTTTATTCCATTATCTTCTACGAATAATGGACTGTAGTGGTTTTCATACTTTTGATTCTATCTTTTTTGATATTTATTTATTAGCACTTTGTCTTTTACATAGATACATTTAAAGTATCTACCAAAAATACCAACAATAACGTAATAAGCAATAAGCAAATTAATATTCTAATTGCACCATTTAATTTTACCCGAAAAAGTGACCCAGACATATTTTTTATTTTTGTTTCTATCTCTACTAACAAAGGAGTTATAAATCGGATTTTAAATTTTTGTTTGCACTATTAAATTTGTCATGAAAATTCGGTCTGAGACTCTTTTATTACCAGAAATCACTTCGAAAATTGACCACCCTGAATATTTATGTTCTTAAAACAATTCTTTTTTGTAAAAATGAAAAAATTAAGTTGTTCTTTACACAGTAATAATAGACACAGACGATAGAATAGCAAAAGTACTGAAAAGGAACTAAAATCGGTGCTCATTTGCCATTTTTGGAATTTTTGTTGGAAGGTTTCCGACCGGCAACACGAAACTATAGCGGGCGCATTACTATAGGTAAGATGCAAAATGACTAGTATTGGAAAACGATATTAAAAATAAATAATTTAAAAATTCGTTACATGGCACGTTGGAATTTTTGTTATAAATATAGAGCAGAAAGTAGTAAAGTCAATCTTCATCATCGACAAGGTTTAGGCTGTGCAGGTATGAAGCCTATTCCGTCTTCATGGAAACTTGTCCGCCCATCTTTATTTCTTTTTCCTCGAAGTATATATTTGAGAATTACTTTAGGGATTTGGTGTTCTTGCATTCTCAAAACATGATTGAGCAAATTTTACGAAATTTGTTTATTACTTGTAGAATGCTTTTTATGTTTAATTCTTCTAGAATTTCTGCATTACATTTGTGATCTTGCGTCAAATCGGAGAAATTTCATTTTGGCTGCCTGTATTCTATGTCTCAGTGTTTGTGTTAACCTTTAGAGTACCAAGTTTCAATGTCTTGCGTAAACGACCAAGAGGGGTAACTGAGTAACTCCCATTGTTTCTTACTGAATACTTACCTGTTTCGTTGTACTTAAAGTTCTGGTATGCTCAAAAGAACTATTTCTATATTTTTATATATCATCCGTTTTGAAATTTTCTAAATACTTTGTTTCGTAATCTTGGAAATTAATAAAATAATTACTAAATTATTTACACTTTATTTATGTGAAATTAAAAAAAAGTTGTGAAATTCCAAAAAACATTTGGACAAGTAATAAATGACAAAAACCACAATAACACAACCAAAACAGCTGATCACTGGGCATACAAGTCTCAAACGCGCCTATAAAATTACTACTGACATAAACTACCATGAGGGGTAAGTGAGTGACTCTGCCCGTTTTTTTTGCGAAAAACTAAAGTCGAAAGTTCAAATTGGTTGTACTTTATACAGCGATATACTCTAAATAATGTCAAATAGCATATTACAAAAAAAATTATTTCAAAAGTAATATTAAATTAATGCCTATTGGGGTCACTCAGTTACCGCCCTTGGTACTCTAGAGGTTTTAATGTCCAGCAGTCACTTCCATATAATAGTATTGGTCTCGCTATTATCTTATACAATTTTAATAATGTGTTTCTGCTGCTTTTATTGAAGGTTCTTATTGTCCCACATGTATATTGAAATCTATCTAATTTGATCATACAATCGATGATGTCATCATACGTTAGGTGGTAACCGAGGTAATTAAATTTTTATGTTTGTTCTATTTGCTTGTCTTGCAAGCATATCTTTGCTCTAAGGGGTTGCATTCCTTTAAAGGCCAATACTTTGGTTTTTCGACTGATATCTATAAATTATATTCTGTGGCGATCTGCCTCAGTTTACATATACACTGCTCTTTGAAGATCGTCTTCTGTTGAACTAATTTATATTTAATCATCAGCGAAAATAATCTTGATAAACAATATGTAATTTTTTTCATTGTGCTAGTTAGCTGCATATCATAACAACATTCCAAAACTTCGATCGGTGCTTTTAGATAAATAGGTAATTCTACACAAACTATTTTATTTTGTTTTTGTCCATTTAATTTAAATGCAATAAAAACAACAACATAAAATGTTTGCAGACCACAAAATTAGAGCAAATAATATATTCTGTAAACAATGCTAAATGGGCAACTCTTTGCACGCATGCTAATAGAACGAGACGTTAGGTCTACAACTGTATAAGTTTATATTAAAACTGATAATCAAAAATTTATGAACTTTATCAGTTCGACAATGGCAATTAGTTTACCATCTTTTTTAATTAGTTTCTAGCTTTATCTAACTAGAGAATACAGATTTTTAATAGTTGTAGTTAGTTCTATTTTGCATTAATTTAAGTAATACAGGGTCTAAACGGAGGAGGATAATATAATATAAGTACCAAATTTAAACTCTATTTCTTATAATGAGCGGGATTCCTGCATTGGTCTTGCAATATGAATCACCCTCTCTATCTATGTAACAAGATAGATATGTATGTATATCTAGACATGTAACATATTTTAAATAAAGCAATTTACTTGGTTTTTCTTTTATTGTTTTATTTATCCCTAAAGAAACTAAAACCAAACAAAGGAGAAGTATAACGAAAAAGGAAAATACATGTACTTCACTTAATTAATATAAAAAAAAGTTATAAATTTCTAACTAGAAATTTGTTGTACGTTCGTTGAATTACACTACTATTTCAGGAAGTATAGTAAATTACATAGCCTAAAATTATAGTAACAGTTCTTCCTCTTTTTTTTCTGGTATGAAATTGATGGTAAAGTTTATTTTAAAGAAAACCAAACCGAAAGAGCGTTTCATTTCTTAAATTAGAGTCCACTTAACAGTATTTTGCAACAATTCTCGCACAATGAAGATCACCATAGATGCGAAACTGTGACGATTTTTTAAAGTTCCGCTAGTAAGCTGTCCATTGCGCTGGTTGTTCCGTCATCAACTTCTTCCGGTCCAGTCAGTAATTTCTAAACTGTTTTATTTGTCTTGTTATAAAAGAAACCATCTATTTCAGGTGTGGCGCTTGAACAGAATAACTGTAATTTTAGAAAATATCAAATTTGCATAAAGCACGTGTTGACAAGATTACGTAGGTATTCTACCTTTTTTATGGCCACATTCTACTGCACTTTTCTAAATTTTGGAAATGATAAGCATATACAGTATTTATTATTAATTATTAATAACTGACTATTTTACGTATTTGAATGCGTTATTTAAGGTTTTCGTGTAGGCATTAGAACTCTAAGTACAAACCGAAACGAACAAGCTTATTTCGAAGCTTATGGGCTCCTACTATTAAATAAATGATGACAACACGTAGTAAACACATATTTCTATATAAATCATATAGCGGAAGCATGATTTAACGTGTAGCGCATGCAACTCCACGATATTTCACCGCATCCGTGTTCGCTAAGACAATAGATTACATAAACTGCAGGATAAGTGGACGCAGTGACCGCGTGACAATCCGCACTCCATGACCGATTCTCGACTCTTAGAACGTTGATCTTATTCTGTTAACAATAACCCAGTTATGGGTGGGCGGCTTAAAAATCTGTTAAAGGAATTGTTAGTCGATTTAGAAAAAAAAAAGAAAAGAAAACAATTACGGTTGTTCTTGTGGTGAGAATAGAAAAATGAATTACATAGTAGGAACAAGCCAATGTCCGCCTACTGCCCGTACAGCACCGGATGGGTGCTTGAGCATTTAAAAGGCTGTAAAAATGACTACGGTGTTGCTGAAAAATTAACTTCAAAAATGCTGTTTCTGTAGAAGACTGAAAACATTGTGTGCAACACTTACTTACAACACTGTACGGTGATATGTGGTTACGTAACACTATTAA
Source organism: Melanotus villosus (assembly GCA_963082815.1). Lineage (NCBI taxonomy): Eukaryota > Metazoa > Arthropoda > Insecta > Coleoptera > Elateridae > Melanotus > Melanotus villosus. The sequence goes on along the minus strand of OY720421.1, from coordinate 48,528,240 downwards.
CTACTTTGAAATTCCTAATCTTCCGCAGTGATTTTTTTAAAGAAAGCTTATAATAACAACCCCGAGAATATTAATAGAAATAAAACAACAAGAACTTTTCCTGCTTAATGTTATAGACGAATTTTTTTAATTTATTTTCCAAAATATTCTAAAAGGTAAAGAGAATGGCGCCATACATTTTGATTCATAGTCGATATAATCAATTTGTTTGAAGGATTATCATGTAATACATATTGCATATTAAGGTTTGTTTGTATATTTATTGAGCGAGATCTAGGCTTGCGGCTGTTAGGAATCTCAATGCGGGTTGATGCTTTGATCATCAGCACTACAGGACTAGAATTGTGTCAAACTCAAGTATTCAAGGACCTTCCGCTCCTCTATCATTCAAACATCGCATTTGCATGACGTATAACTAAGAATTAACAAAATCTAAGGATCCTATATGGCTGACTCATTTGCGTTTTTGCAAAATAAAAATTTTCTCTTTCGATAGTGTTATCTAAGAACGGTGCAGTTAGATATAGGTATAGGTATCGATACTAACACCCCGCAAGGCGTAACGGAGTATGGCCGGCAACATGGAGGGTTCATGCCTCCTAAGTGATAGTACTAAATATGTAGTAATTTTAAATTGTACAATTCATCAAATTAGGGTCAGCTCTGTTTCGAGTTATTCTTCTACTTCTACTGCTCTCAATACTTTTCAGTGGATATCGCGATTTTCATCTTCTGCGGTTCTCCCCACATCTTTTAACATTTCTGGTTTATAGTTTATATGTATCTATATAGCTGATGTTTAAAAAAAAACAACAGAAAGCAATCGGGCACTTAAATATCAGCTAAGTAAGAGTACCATTTAGTGAAATTTACTCGTTTGGAAAACGTTCTCGCAAAATTTTCGTGCTTGCTCTCGAACTTTGATGACTATATCAGTACCTATATCCTAATATTCCCAATCCTCCTCTCTAGTAAAACTAGTACCGCACTGTATTTTATAGGCAAGTTTCTGCTTTCTTTGTATTTTTGTTTACTCTTCTTTCCATTCACATTATATTCCTTTTCTATAGCTATTTTGGTTTTAAAATCGCCTACTGATTGATTTCGAAATATAAGCCCCGCTGCTTCTAAAACACGTGGTGCTGGTTAAGTTTATAAATGCCGGCTTCTTGATGACAATCGTTGAACTAATATCACTTCGATGGATATACGGTCTGTCTGAAACTACAGCCACATAGGTACCTACTGATCCTGTTCCATATATCCAATACAACTAGAAAATTTCTACTTACAAAATATACAACACACAAACAAACAAACAATATATTATTTCTTATCGCACTTATCACAACGAAAAAGGAATGCATAACTTTGCTTAACTTCTATTGTACAACTAGTAAAATATTGTGGTAAAGGTGAGAAATAACTACTATTTAAGATAATACAAAATTAAAGCAAAATGTTACAACAAGTATTCAAACAGGCCACCTTCTTGAGCTAAACAATATCCCAGGCGGTTGTAAAAATTTTGGCGAACGTGATTTAGCATGTTCGGCGTAATTAAAGCTGCACCTATAATACTTTTTTCCCTTAGGTCATCTACATTTGTAGCACGTGTTTCCTGTTGGCGGTAAATACAATTTTTTATGTGTCCCAGTGTCCCCAAAGAAAGAAATCATTAACTGATAAGTCTGAGGACCTAGGTGGCCATTGTATATTTCCCCGTCTACTTATTACACGTACAGGAAACGTAGTGCTAAGAAAAGCTCTTACAGCAGCGCTTTCGTGAGCTGGACAGCCATCCTGCTGGTATCAACTATCTTCTAACCTTACGTTTGCAGTCCTAATTGTAGGTAATATTTCATTCTGTAGTAGCTATAGGTATTTATTGCTATTCAATGTACCATTAATAACAAAAGGACCAATGATCCTGTTGCCTAAAACACCAGTCCAGATATTTAATTTTTGGGGATATTGCGTCCGGTAGTTATAATGCTCATGATGATTGGTACGGGACCAGTAGCGTACAATGGAAGCATTATGATGTCCATGAACAGGAAAAGTACTATCGTCAGTGAACCAAATGTTATTAATGAAATTTTCATTTTCATTTGTAATGGTCATCATAGTCTTGCAGAACTCCATTCGTTTTATGTAATCTTCTGGATATATTTCCTGGTTCTTTCGAATTTTGAAGCACTTGTATTTGTTCTTTCTCAAAATGTCCCTTACACGATCTTTGCCCATGTTGACCATGCTACTTACATGTCGCAAATATTGAAATTTATATTCTTCTACTGTAGCACATACCTGTATTTCCATGTTTTCCTGGTCAGCATCTCTTTCACGGCGAGGTTTTTTTATAATTTTTAGGTGAAACGCATCCGGAAACTTCAAAATTTTGTATAATTCTTCGAACAGTCCTAACAGAAGGAACTGGCCGATTTTCAAATAGAATTTGAAACAGGTCAGTAATTTGTCGAACAGAAATTCCTTAGAAGTACCACTTAACAATCTGTACTCTTTCGTTGACTAAATACACTTCCATTTTGTAGCTGCAACTTGAAAAAGTACAAAAGCTATTAGAGTATTTTTTATTACATGCAACTTATTTTCACATTATCATTAATTGTTGCTTGTGATGTATGCCTTCTATGCATAAAAATATAATAGCATATGTGGCTAGTGAAGCCAGACAAAGTGTATACGTTTAATTTGAGTGTATAAAAATGTAAAAAAATCTATCTATCTTCAACTCTCCCTACTTTATATGCTGTTTTTATATTCGTTTTCACACCTAATTCCTTTTCGAGGAACTTGTCTACTTCTTCTTTTATTTCCTGATTTTTCACCTTCAGTCCCTTGATTATTAGATTTCCCTTTTTCTTGTTTTTTTCTTGCTCTTCTATTTTCGTCTCTAACATCTCGATTCTTTCATTTAGTTGCTTTCTGTCTTCTTCCCATTTGGTTTCTTTTGCCAATATCTCTTCCTTTAGTTTTCTGATCTCTTTGTTATTTTTCTTTATTTCATTTGTAATTATATCTTGCATTTTCTTTTCTTTTTCTTTTAGCTCTTGTATGTCTTTACTGTTATCTTGGAAACCTTTGTTTACTACTCCGGTTAAGTCGGTTATCAGTTTTTTTAGTTCCTCCGTTTCTTCTATGTCTACATCTTGTTATGTGTATGTCTTTTCTTCGTTCTTACTTTTTATCGGTGATCTACCTATTAGTTTACTTCTTTTAAAAATGTCTTCGCTTAAGTTGTCGTCCTCTTCTTCGTTTTCTTCTCTTTTTCTTTTGAGAAGTTCTTCTAGTGATCCTTTACTGTTGCTTCTTGTTATATTTTCCTTTCTGTTCATTTGTTTTGTTCTTCCTTATTTTTACCGTAATATTTCTCGGTTTGGCAACGTTGCTTTTATTTTCCGCCTAAACCTTTTACTCTGATCTGCACATGCACAAATTTGCCTAACCTCACTTTGTTTTTCCTTGGATTTATTTCCTTTATTCGTTTGTTGGGCCTTTATTTTTGTCTATTCACTTGCACTAACTGTCAAATACATTGTTTTCCACATAAAATCACTTTGTAACTTGAAGCACTTTCTACACACTGTTCAACCAACCATACATACTAAAAGGAATAACAATCTAACTTAATTTTGGTAGATTTTATTTGTAGTATTCCTTGTATAATAATTATAGACATATTTTTTTATCCAATAGTTGGAATACTTCGTGAGTATTCAGGGAATTTATTTACGATATATATTTCCTTCTCAACTAAATTTAGTATATTCCATCTAAAATAACCATGTAAATTCCAGCGTTTATCAAAATTTCACTGAATAATAAGCCTCCGTCCAACAATAGGTACTATGCTATTGCCTGCAGTATACAATCGTCAATATAATATAACGTTTCTTTACTGTTGCTTCTTGCAAATTGAGAATCTGTGTTTTGTATTTTCTCATGTTAATAAAATTAGTAAGCTTGCAACATACTCCTTATAGTCCAAATTCCTATATTTATTTACTTTAGCACCCTCTGCAATATCTTTTGTACCAATGTACTGATGCTCTGCATACATTGGTAATTTATGTAATATTTAATTTCAGAGTGTAATAATATGATTTTCTGTTTTATTATATAGTTTTATATCATTCATTTTATCTTGAAATAAGTATATTTTAGGTGCTACTGCGATTGGTGGATGTAGGGCGGTGACAAATTGTATTTGTAGTGCCTGTAACAGATGAACATTATAATTGGTTAGGATGATAATTACAATTAGATATAATCGGTATAAAATTCAGTGTTTTTGACATTATTAATTACTTGCGTTATGTAGCATTGGTTTTCAGATGTGTCCTAAATTTGCAGGCACGATAACACCTGCGGCTTCTGATAAAACGTCGAAGTGCTATCAAATATAATTAATTAGATGTTAACTCAAATTTATACGGTGTTTTTTTGTCAGAGACGTTTACAAGTAGACATATGAATAGAAATAAACTTGTCTATAAAATACGTGGTGCCATGTAGCTATATTTCAAGTACGTGAATGCGCGTTACAGTAGACCTCTTGTCGCGTCTGTTAATCTATTAATAATGACAGCTAAAATGCTATGTTTAATTTAAAGAAAAATATTGGCGTGTGTCCATCCTTGATTATAATTTTACACCTGCAACTGTATCAGTGACAATCTAGTAACGGCCAATTTGTACGAGGGTTATTTCGAATAATTTCATTTGTGGCCTACTAAAAGTATAAAATGTAAACAGCAAAATTACAAAAAAGACAAAAAGTTATAATAATCTTCACGTTTTTTTAGAAAAGTGTAGTAGGAAAGAAACCTTCTTCGTTCTACGGGTATATAGCCGAAGCAGTGATGATCTGTTCATTAACTATAGGCAGGAGGCTGACCTTATCCGTCAATAGAGGAGTTTATATTACGGGGTTAACTGTTACCAAAAGTGTTAATTTAGGAACCACGATCGCAGGCTTAAGTTATTCTCCGAAACTCAGAGTTAACTTCTATAAATACCAGCGGGTCGGTTTCGGGAACTGAACCCGAGAGATCTGTATGAGAGACCGAAGCCTTTTGTGCATAATGTATGTCTGCTCTTCACTATGTATGTATGTCCGCATATTTCACTAACCGAAGAGGGGAACAACCCCTAAACGGTATTGTTGTTGTAGTATTATTACATCTAACAATAAACGTTGGTGATCATTACCTAAATACCATTTTATATAACTTATTTAAATAAAAAGAGGTCTATTCTTTTTGTCTTATATAGACGAAATTACTGTGTTTTAGGAAGAATGCTTGTTAAAATCAGCCCAAAAATGTAATACTTAGTTCAAGAAAATAATTGCTAAAGTTGTATTGATTTTTTTAATATAATATAATTAAAATAAGGTAAAGTTGGAACTGAAAATTTAAAAAGATCTAACATGCTCAATATTATCCAAAGGCTATTATTTGGTGGACTGAGAAGTTAAAACCAAATAAAACGTCCTAACATTATTATTCCCACTATGGTCACAGCGCTACATCCTTCAGAAAGCTAATAGTTTCTACTTTCAAGATAGTTATTTTTCCAATTCAGTTACAAAAAATCGACAATTTAATTGGGAAAAGTTACTCTTTTTAGAACTAATGATAAACTGTCATAGTATTTTATTCTCGATAAAAACGATTCCAATTGTAGATCAAGCGCTTATTACGATTATTATTTTAAATTACACCCATTCGGAAAAGGCGAAAAATAAAACGTGTTTTTTTACATTTTATATTTGAATTGGAAAAATTCTTGTATGAAACATGTATGTGGTAAAATGCGTCTCTTTATTAGACATGGTGTTGTTTACACCTAGCTGATGTATGAAACCATATCATGCAACGAATGAGTCACGTGATTCTTTACTTTTCAAAAAAGGTATTTTACTTGTGTTTTGCATAGGTATAATCTTTTTGCTACCTACAATAGAAAAAAAAAATAAATTGTCAAGAGAGTTTCTGCACATTAAATACGAGCAAGATATTTAAACTGTAAAAAAAAATTGCTTAAAAAATATTGAAGGGCTTCGCGGTGGTGTAACCTGCTTCACGATCGAGTCATTTTGTATGTTAGGCATGCAGATAACTATTGCAATTATTAAAAATATTAAACGTGTTCTAAGAAATTACAGAATCACGTATTTAAAAACCAGCATCGCCTTAGTACAAACTATTAAAATCTCTTATTAGCTCGATATTTATTTACATAAGAAAACGTTTTTTTGATTAACGAAAGATAGCCAAATATTGAGCTTTAAAAAACAAATAGGCTATTCCAAGACTAATTTCATTTGAAGCTTTGAAGCTAATCGAAGCTACCTGTAATTATACATAGATAATGCAGAAATAAACAAGAATATCTTCTTCTTCTTCTTTTATGTAGGATAAATCCTGTTTTTCTATACGTGTTACGGTGTTTCTATAGAGCTAGATGCCCAATTGCCCAGCTCTCTATCCATCTTTTCTGTGGTCTGCCAGCGTTTCTCTTTCCTTCCGGTTTAAAATCTCTTGCTATTCTGATTAGTCTATTTTCTTCTGCTCGGTCGACGTGGTTGTTCCATTCTTCCTTTCTCTCTTTTACGAATTTTATTATGTCGCCTATTTCACATTGCTGTCTTACGTCTCTGTTTTTTATTCGATCATATCTTGTTTTACCTATTATCATTCTCAATATATTCATCTCTGTTGTTCGGAGAAGTTGTTTTGTTTTACTTGTTTTAGCACGCGTTTCTGCTCCGTATGTCAAAACAGGTCTCAACAGGGTCTTATAAATTTTAACTTTCCCTTCGGTCGATAGATACTTATTATTCCCGGTTACGTCTCTAAGATAACCAGATATGCGGGCTCCCTTCATAGTCTGCTTTCGTACTTCTTTATAGGTATGTCGATCGCTGGCGATGTCTATTCCTAGGTATTGAAAACTCATGACTTGTTCTATTACCTTTTCTTCAATTTCCAACTTATATCTAATTGGTGCTTTGGATATCACCATTGATTTGGGTTTCTCCGTTGATACCACCATATTGTATACCTTGGCTGTTGTTACAAATTGATGTACGAGCCTTTGCGCCTTTGCAGGTTATCTTCCGAGTCAGCAATTAACACCGCGTCATCTGCGTAACACAATATTGTCACTTGATTGTTGTTGCCCATCCTGTACCCCTCTTTTACTTTAACCTTTTTTATTATCTGGTCCATTACTAAATTGAACATAGCTGGTCTCAAAGAGTCTCCTTGTCGTATTCCGCCTGTACACCTTACTTCATCAGTGAGCTGGTTTCCCACTTGTATCTTTGTTGTTACATCTGTATACAGTGTTTTTCACTTTACATGAAGCCACCTAAATAACTATTTTATTAATAATGCAATTAGTATAAAATTTGTACCAGTGAGGCCATTAAGACGAATCTTTTTTGTAGGAATGACATTTTTTATAGTCCAAATCTAGCCAACTATGATTAAAATAGAAACTGGCGTTTCAAGTAAAGTCATATCAGCGATTAAGATAGAGCAAAAAGGTATTTAAAAAAGTAGTTGCTAATTGCAAAAATATCCCAAATATGAAGTTTCGCTGAAAAATTTTCATTTTTTATTTTCCTACATTTTTGTGCTTCACTTTACATGAAACCACTTAAATAACTGTGTTATTAATAACGCAATTAGTATAAAACTTTTACCAGTGGTAGATGCCATTAAGATGAACCTTTTTGTAGGAATACAAATTTTTTAGAGTCTAAATCTAGCTAACTATGATTAAAATAAAAACTAGCGTTTCAAGTAAAGTCATAGCAGCGATTAAGATAGGGCAAAAAGGTATTTAAAAAAGTTGTTGCTAATTGCAAAAATACCCCAAATATGAAGTTTCGCTGAAAAATATTAATTTTTTATTTTTCTAAATTTTTGTGTTCCACTTTACATGAAAGCACTTAAATAACTGTGTTATTAATAACGCAATTAGTATAAAACTTTTACCAGTGGTAGAGGCCATTAAGATGAATCTTTTTGTAGGAATACAAATTTTTTAGAGTCTAAATCTAGCCAACTATGATTTAAATAAAAACTAGCGTTTCAGGTAAAGTCATAGCAGCGATTAAGATAGAGAAAAAAAGTATTTAAAAAAGTTCCTTCCTTCAGATGCTACTTTCCGGAAAAGGAAAAAGCAGAATAAGAATAAAAAATAGTTACTTGTATACTAAGGCCGCGAAATTCCATTTTAGCGTACCGAGAGAAAAATTGTCGCCGAGGCCGCTTGCGGCCGAGGCAGGACAATCTCGAGGGCGCTAAAGAATTTCGCGGATGAAGTATACACAACATTTCGCGGCCGTTACTAAGGGTAACGCAATACAGGCCGCGAAATCGGATCTCGCGTCCTGTATTGCGTACGCGAAATGACCACTTCGCGTCCGGTTGCACAAAAAAATATTTTAAAGCACTTGATTCTAACAAATTTTATATAGGTACTAATAGTGAAAAAAAAATAAAATCACTGTCCCCGCCATCCACAAGCATTGGATTGACTTCAGTTTTTAAAGATCTGTATCTCTGTCTGTAACCTCTTTTACCTTTTGGTGCATTAACATATGAGGTAAAGATTCTAAAGTTCAGAAAGTTACAGAAGTTAAGCACAAGTCTGAAACCGGTATCGTACAGAGGTATAATATTTTTCAACATATAGTTAGGTTTCTAAATTTATTCATAGGAGATATGAGTATTAATTTATTACAAATGTAATATAAGTACAAGAAATTCAGTTTTGCTTATTCCTTTTTAAAATAACGTCGATGAAATCGTGAAGGTATTGTCATGTTGGAAATACTGTCAATATTGATACACCTTAATGTTTCATCTTTTGAAACCATAAAAATGCCACAATCAAATTGTTTGAATTTTGAAATTTGAAAGTTGGCTTAAAAAGTTATACGAAACAAAGAGATTGTAGCTCTTCTGTACTTAGTAGTGTTGGATCATCCAATCTGCTTATTAAATTATCTTATGTTTGTATGTGTGTATGTATGTATGTACGTTAAAAACTAAAATGTTCCTATGTTTGCTTCTTTAAGTAAGTAAATTACAGAAGTAGATGAAAATTTAAACATCCATAATTGGTTCTATTGACAAATATTAGGGGCGTATGAAGCTGGGGGCAACAAGAACAAATGCTACTCCGAAATTAGAAATAAACTCTAATGACTCTGCCGACTATGCAGGGTGTCATCATAGTCTTGAAAGTAGTATAGATAACTTTTTTTTAAAGAGCTACATTAAAATGCAACGTAACAAAGTTGCACGGAATTGAAGGACAAAGGACAAATCCGATAATGTTTTCAGATTTGCAGCACCTTGTTTACATTTTGAAGTAGGTAGTTAATTTAGAGCAAAAGTGAAAACATCATCATATAGATAATTTTGTGCAGAATTCACAACACAAAGTTACATTTTTTAAATGGAAATAATTTATTGTTACACCGCACCGCCGAAAAGCTTATTTCCACCCCTTTTTAACGATATATTACTCGATGGGTTTATCTTCAATTTTTTACAAACAATTTAAACAAAGTAACTATTATATGGCATTAAATTTTTTTAATAATAATAATTAAAATTATAACTATACCCATATTTCAATAATCTTGGATACTATGGTATTTTACATTTGTTAATTTATCACAGTAAGCTGATCACTGATCACCAAGGTAGATTAATGTGGAAAAAATGCAGATAAATACATATATCGACTGTTAGAAAGGATATATGTAAAAATAATTTAAGTTTGTGTTATTATAAGTCAAAAGTCAGGAGTATCATGTAAGTTCAATGAAGTTTGTTGAATTCTCCACAAAACTATAAGATGACCTATTCACGTTTGCTCTAAATTAAATGCTACTAAAAATACAAGATAATTATTTTAAAAAACCTGTGGGGTATTCCCAAATGTAAAAACACTATTAAATTTGTCGTTTAACTACGCGTAACTTTGCTAATTTAACGTTTGTTGTAGCTCTTTAAATAAAAAAAGGTTACCCATATAACTTCTAAGAAAATGGGCCCTCTGAATACAGCGTGAAAAAAGTTTCGAATCTTCTTCTTTTTAGAGTGGCTAACCTTTACAGGGCGTTGCCGATCCTCTCTCCATATGCCTGTGGTGTGCGTGTCAAGTAGCCTACAGACATAGGGGACCTACAGTTCAACGTGGGCTACGAATCAAGGAAGTGCTTGCACTTCTACTCCAGAGAGGACTTTACTAGGCAGAATACACCTCGGTGGTTTGCCATTGCCTTCCGAGGGGAGCGGCCGGATATTTTCGATGTATATGTGACCCTGGAAATCGAACCCGGGCCAGTTTGGAATCAAGCTTTCCCAAAACGATTAGAGATATAGATTTGAAACTTTACATTATCTAATATGATACCTTATTTCTGCCTAGATTTGTATGTATGTATTATCTGTAACCTCTTATACCTTTCGGTGTCGAGACAGATGCGTTAACTTATGAGGCTCTACGCGTGCAATACACAACCCGGCTCGTCTCTGCAGGTTACGAAGTTGGTGGTAGTTTTACCAACGGGTACATACTGCACCATATGTAGCGTGTAATGTGTATGAATTTTTTTAATTTATTCTTTTTTAATACATTTATTCTGCATGCTCCGCCATTACAATGATACTACATACTAATGCTATACTTATAACTATTCTAATAAACTTATCTTTTAATTGTTATTCTATAATCTATTAACTAACTTAACTTCTTAACGATGTAGAAACAGTCTTAGAATAGCAATAATATAACTAAATTTACAACTTATCGAACTACATTACAAAATTAACATTACTTAACTAATTAAATTGTCAAAATCTATGCTTTTAACAAATTCCAAAAATTCTTTGAGATAGTTTTCGATTAGTTCACTTTTTGGAACCGGCCAATTGTCACGTTTTCATAAAACACTGTCTTTTAGCTGCTGTCTTATCGGTTCTAATACAAGACACTCGTAAATTATATGATCCACAGATTGTTCACCTGAGTTATAGACACCCTCTGGATCTTCACTTATTTTAAATCTGTGGTACTAAGTTTTAATAGTCCATGTGCGCTTAACATAGTCACTTTTGTTAACAAGGGGATTATAAACTTTAATCTAGAGCTCACTGTTGGGGAAAATGCTCTTGTCAATTCACCTTTTTCACTGTGCAACCATTCACTTTGCCATTTCACCTCACTATTATTTTGCACTTCCTTTATCATTTCTGTCCTTTTGTTTCTGTAACTGAATCGTAATTCACGGTTTCTTTCATTTGGGTCTGCTTAATTTTCATTGTGTTTACGCATGTCTCGCGTTCTTCTCTGTATATCTATTTTTTCTTGTATTGTAATTATTATCGGTGTAATTCCTGAAATTATGCATGAAGCTTCATACGAAATGGTTCTAAATGCTTTTAGTATTTTAATGTTAAATAATCTGTGGATTCTTCTGATTCTTCTTATGTTTATTTGTTTTTTAAGGCTGGTTCCCAGACTTCTGCGCTGTAGGTCAAAATCGGTAAAACTGCCCCTTCATATATCGTTCTTAGCGACTCTTGTTTCAACCCCCACGATATTTTTGCCGACCTAGATAAGATGTTTACAATTTTTAAACATTTGTTTGTTATTTGTTGCACATGTAAATCAAAATCCTATTTATGATCTAGATATATACCCGGGTACTTCATACTTTTTACTTGTTCTAATTCTTCAGTGTTCATGAAGATACTGAGTTTTTGCTTTCTAGAGCTTCTTTTTCTTGATACTAACATGATCTTGGATTTGTTTTCATTAAAAGTAATCTTATTTTCTTTTGCCAACTTCGTGATTTTTTGTATCTCCAGGTTCGCTGTTTTCAATTTCAATTACAGTTCTTCCAGTGACTAATACAATTAAATCATCCGCAAAAGCTAAAGTTCTGGTTTGTTTTTGAAAATTTAAATTTAGTAATGAGTTGTACATGATATTCCATAATCCTGGTCCGCAACATGAGCCTTTCCTACCCCCCTTTTCTACTATTTTGGTGACTTTAACGTTGTTTGTTTCTAGGTTCGCAGTCCTTTCATTAAAGTAATTTACCGCTAGATAAAATAAGTTTATTGGAGAGTTTAGTTCTTTTAAGCTATGTACAATTTTTGGCCACCCCGCAGCATTGAATGCCCCTTTTACGTCTAGACTTATTAGAAGTATATCTTTCCTCTCTCTTAAATTCTCTTCTACAAATGTTTTGACTCCCAGTAAAGCATCTACAGTGCTTTTATTAGGGGTAAATCCGTATTGACTTGTATTCAATAGTCTGTTGGATTGCATGTATTTCAGTATTCTTTCTATCATTAGTTTCTCAAGTACTTTACCTCCAACGATGATTAAGCGTATGGGTCGATATTTCGATACTTTAACAGAATTCTTCTTTCCTGGCTTAACTATGAGTAGTATTATAGACGATTTTCATTTCTTCGGAAATAATGATTTTTTAAGGCACTGATTATAAATTTCTCATCAATAAAGGAAATTGATTAATTCTTTCTAATATTCTAAATATGTCGTCCACTTCTGTGTGAAACGGTTCTTTAACACGGTTTCTGATTCTTATTTGAGTTTCATTGTATTCTCGTGGATTATCTTCCAGAACGAATTCATTCATCATGTACTCTAAAGTATCTTTGCCATTTAAAGCGTACTGCCCATCTTCTTTCTGTATAGTGGTAAGTGTTAATCTGTTTTTTATTTTCCCTGCTTCCATGGATTGGAACCCTCTTTAATTTCACAGTAATGTTTCCATGATGACAATTCTGTTTGTTTAATTGTTTGCATATAGGTACGTTATTAGAACTTCGTAGTATGCCTGTTTTCCTTCTTCTCGTAGTCTGTCATTGTTTTGGGCTCTTTGATATCTTCTTCTGCTAGCGTTAGTACGTTTTCTCAACATCGTTAGTTCGTTTGACCACCATGGTACTGCTTTTGCATTTTTCTGTATTTTTCTCTTTCTTGATAAATAAAACGTTTCCTGGCGTGCTTTCTGGATTGCTAAATTATACTTTTCTATACAACCGATGTAATCTTCTTTTTCTCTAACAATCATGCTTAATTTTCTGTCCATTTCTTCAGGATTTCCTACTGTATTATCATCGTAAAATAATCTTTGAAATTGCTGAGCTATATTTAAGTCGAAAGTTTCCCATTTGTCCTGTTTTTATTATACAGTGCGAGTGTAAAGTCTGGAACTATCGCAATAAATCGTTTATTAAACGTTTTTGAAAAAAATCCTCGAACACGTCAATTTTTATCTTAAATGAGACATATTTTACTGTAATCGTCACTTAAAGATCGTCTTTTGTTTTTGAGTTATGACGTAACTGATAATTTTTTTAAATGGAAACCCTAATTTTTTATGGTGAATTTGGAAAAAGCATGAAATTCTTAGACCAAATATGATAAAAAAGTGTGACATTGTATTTTTCTATTTGGAAGATATTCTGATATTGTGCATAATAGTAATGAAAAATCGAAAACACGTCAAATAGGTCAATGACTGAATTACGTAAAAAAGCCCACAATAAAAACAGATAAACAAACTGATAAAGAACTGTCATAATTTTAACGCTGTCAATTGTTACATGGCTACTTGATTTTTTTATTAAAACTTGGAACTCTTGATTGTTATTAGATTTTTGTTTTAAAACTTTAACGGCAATTATCTCGAAAATTTCAAAATACAGTACCATACTTTTTTAGCATATTTGGTCTTAGAATTTCATGCTCTTTCCAAATTCATCATAAAACATTAGGGTTTCCATTTAAAAAAATTATCGCATACGTCATAACTCAAAAACAAAAGACGATCTTTAAGTGACGATTACAGTAAAATATGTCTCATTTAAGATAAAAATTGACGTGTTTGAGGATTTTTTTCAAAAACGTTTAATAAAAGATTTATTGCGATAGTTCCAGACTTTACACTCGCACTGTATATCTTATCCTATTGTCTTCCATACTTTGAGTGTTCTGTGTTGTTGTACTAATTTTATACGTTATAAATTTGCGGTCCGAACAGCTTTCTTCTTCATCTATATTCCAACCTTTTATGCAATTAATGATTTGGTTATTGACAATAGTCAAGTCAATATTGCTTTTGGCTCTTACTGTCTCGAATGTGAATCTTTAATTTTCTTCGCTTGTAATATGTAAGACAGTGTACCCCCAAACTCCGCTATACTCTTTCATCTTCCATTAGTGAATATGTCGTGCCATGTGACAAATCTTGCATTGCTATCTAGTCCAATCAAAACTGCATTTTTTTTGCGAAATGTAATACTTTTTCTATTTTTTGCAAATTTTTGTTTATATCTTTTGTGCAGTCAAAATAAGCATTTATTATTAAACATTTAAGGCTTTTGCATTATATTTCTAAATTCTATCCTCGTCCGAAAACTGATTTAAAGTATAGTTAATCGTCCCATTCGTTATAACTGCCGCAGCTCTTTTCTTTCTGTCTCCCTGTGTATATAATCGAACAGTGTTAACTAGTCCTGCTACCTTATTTTGCAAAACATAGGGTTCCTGTATTAGCGCAATGTGTATGTATGTGTAAGACCTTGTTACTCTACCTCCTGGGCCTGTATTCGGAGGACAGCGTCGTTAATTAGGTGTCCAACGACGAATGGTCATTAGGGGGATTCGGACCAAGGACTGTCGCAACGCTAGCCTGCCGCTCTACCACTGCGCCACTCTGGCTACTTCTGCGTAGTTTTAAAAGACAAAAAAATATTTTTACTGAATTTTTTTTACCCAGCCGCCAATTCAATTTTTTTTAAATAGCAATGAGGGGTATATTATACATCAGCAGAACTTATTTTTTCTCTTTCTGCCAATTCGCTAACAGGAAACTTTTCCTTCCAAGCTTTTTTCCACCCTGTATGTTACTGTGTATTCTTTTGACAGATCCAGTTAGCATTACCTAAGTATAAACTTGTCACTAGAACTAACTAACCGACACTGGAAAAAAAAATTAACTGTGAAAGAAGTGTGATTGTTTCATTTAATGTTATGATATTGTAATTACATGACTTCAAAACTCCTTGACCGACCAATTTTATTTTTGCTTATACTATAAATTCTCTGTACGATCTTAACAAAAGTTTAATTTACTGTGTACGATCACTGTAAAAAAACATATTGAAAATCTCACCTAATCTTATGTGGGACTGAGGCTTTTGGTTCTAAAGTTATATTAAATGATTATTTACAGAAATTGGGAATTGTTATTAGGGACGAATATGTTTAGATTTTAGCTTGTAGTGTATTTTCAAAAAAGTGTAATCATCAAAAGTGCTAAGATTATTACTATTAATTTTAATACTCGCTTTCGTAAATAAGAACCCGGCGATTGTTTGTTTGTTTTTGTAAACAAACAATTATGGAATTTATTAAAGCATGCTAAAAACTGCGTTTTTACTAGTTATGTACCTACTAAGGAAAAATGCCACTTTAACGTACCCCCAACGTTGTTTTTTGTTAATAGAAAAAAATTAGTGTTCCGCACATTTCAAGCCCTTATCAATTAATTGTACCTTTGCGAGACACAGAAAAATAGTTTAGACGAAACAATTTAAAACGTTAACCTGATTAAAACCGAAAGCTCAACTTTCTGCTACCTTTCCTTGAGCTCGAAAACAATATAAAGCTTTTGCGCTGAAATGACCTTAATTGAAAACAAGCCCTATGCGATAGGATCTGAATTAAATTGTTGGCTCTGTAGTGCAGTGAGCGTGGCATGCATGCAAAAAGGCGACCAAAGAGCGACCTTTCACCGCGACAGTGGCGTTCATCTGATAGGGGTATGCGGGCGGGTCACCTTACCGCGAACATCGGTCACCTCACCTGCATGCGGCGTTTGATAAATATGTACAGTTAGATACACAAAGTGCTTAATTCGTTTAGAGCATAATTATGTTTTTGTCTGATCTGATTACGATTAGCAATTTTCTACACACGGCTTTAACTAAAGCTCGACTGATGATAATAATATAATACCTCTTTTGTGATGCTACTGATATTACAAGAAAACAAAGGCGAAATGATATAGGCAAACTTTGTGGTTTAAATTTCTAATGTACCACGGGCACTAAACTTTATTTAAAACAGTAATAAATTTTCAAATAATTCATAAATTTCTTACTTCAAATGTTTTTCATAGATAACCCTGAAACAGAACTCTTTGAGATCGCCATTTTCACTTTTCTTTTTGAGATTTAGAAAAGCACATTAGTTTTGTTTTGATGACGATAAAGCTGTATAAAAAATTATAAGAACATTTATTCCTAAAATTATAAAAATTACAAAAAGCTAATTGAACAAATCTAAACTTATTGGAAAATAAAAATGTTTCAAAGCATATAATAATTGACTTAAATAAACAAAAACAATCCTAAAATTGCTGCTCACTTTCTGTTAAGTAATCTATCTTGATCGTTCCAGATATTACTTTAATAAACATGTCATTTGGTAGTCTTTGAAGGGTATAAGTTGAACTGTTTGACATGTGCATGAAAATTTAGCAAACTAGAAAATTTTACATTCCCCAAGAACCAAGATTTAAGATCCACGTTTCTATTAACCGGTTTGAAAGGTAGTATACAAATGAGTACCAAGTACTATGGGTTTGAATGCATACTTCAGCTCGAATAAAGAAACTATGATTGGATTGCACAAAACTCTTCTTAAATTAATAAATAAGTAGATAAAATGTTCTAATAAATGTTTATTTACCGGAATAATTTGAATTTTGGCGTAATCTTTATTAGTTTTGTTTACTTAACGACCATAATAAGCGTTACTCCAAAACCCTTAACAAATAGAGTAGTGGGTTATTTAAACCGATCACCTAGCGGCTACAGCTGCACATCACGTAGTTATAACTAACTTCACAAGACTTCAGACGATACATCTCTTAGTGATTCGCAATTAATTAACATTTAACATTGTCATGATGTCATAATAGTTTACCAAAATAACTTAGCTTTGTAATTATCACCCGTTAATTTGAACTAACTTTATAAAGTTAAGATGGAACATACTTACTTTTTAAATTCTGTTAATAGTTACAAGGGCATTACAGTTTTTTTAATGAAATTGCAATACACTACAAGTGCAATACGTTCGATAAAATTATTCAAATAAAGAATTGTACCAACTTAATTTAACCATATAATTAAATCAGGAATATTTATTTTCAATAATCCAATTAATCTATACAAATACACATCCATCGCAAAATTCGTCTAATTCTTATTTAAATAATGGATAAAAAAATCCCACACATATATTGAAAATAGATTTATGGAGGAAATTTAAGCTTCTCATCGTTATAATGTACATCTAAATCGTAAAGAACTCCAACGCTACAGGGAATAAAAGGAAAGCGAATCGGCACTTCTTGTGCATGATCTAATAAATCTGTTCAATTACATCTCCGCTATCTCTTGACTGGTTACTTGCAACATACGTGTCTGAAATGGATTGCAGTGCGATCTTGCATTGGAACTCACCATAGAAGTAAAGACTTAACAGACAGTTTTGTAGTTTAGAATCTGTAATGCTGTAATTGATGTCGATGTATAAAACTTCAATGTTTTATAATTAATCCAATTCGCCCACTACTGTTTCTATTATTTACCTTAACATGTATTTAAAAAGGCTGCATTATTATTTCTGAATATCACCAGCATTTATTAATGAAACTGGAAACAATTTAAACGTATCCAACTTTAATACTACACCAATAAATTTTATGGTTTCTTTAATAATTTAACCAGCTACATCTAATCCTTTTTGATACGTTCTAAGTAATATACGAAAATGTATATGATGTTTTACTGTTGAATCTAGAAGTGATAACACCTTTAAGAAATCATTTTAGGATTGTACTCATTACATTCAATATACTATACCAACATGATCACGCTTTTCTAGTTAGCAATCTATGGTTTTAATAAATTTCTCTATTATTTGCAACACAACTTAAATAACATTCACTAATAATACACAGTATTTTGAACACTGTACAATAAATTTAAACAGATATACCTGCGCTTTGGTTTAGCAGTAAATATTTTTAATAAGGTATGTTTTAAATGGTTAGCCAGTATTACCAATGTGGATCGTTCTTTTATATTTCATTTTATTATTTACCCTACTTTGTTGTAGGCATGACTAAGAAATCTTTCTTATTAAAATAGCCTACCATGATGTATCATTTTATTATAAAACTGCGTTTTTTCAGTAAAATTTATAAAACCTTTCGATATATGATCACCTCTGAGTTAGTAATGAAGTACAAAATAAGTAACAACTTTCAATGGACATGGTGAGGATTACTTTTGATAGGTGTCACATATACGATTTTCGTAAACTTTTGATAGGTGTCTAATGTACTGCACAACGTTTATTTAAATTGTACGGAAAGCATATACATTGTAATTATACAACACAGTTTTTATAAATCATTCTTTCTTCAACGGTAGTGTTGTCCTTTATTTTAATTGCTGTGCTTAAACAAGTCTATTAAGATTTTCGGCTGGGAGCTAACATTAATTAGTTATGTAACATGTAACAAAATATCATTTCGTTTCATCATTTGCTTAAAACCCGAGTAAATGTTTCATTAAGTATTTAAGTATTCGTCCATGTTAACATATTAAATTATTTGAAAAAATGCAAAAGTGAAGGTATGCCCGTCTATGTGTTTCCACCGTTACGAAGTATATAGAGCAATTCAAAGAGATGTAAAAACTATCAACTTCCCTAGCGAATTGAACACCCTATTTTCAATTTTACCTACTACTATTATACCAGCTGAACTACACAGGAAATTAATCACTAAGCATATAATATCCGTCTTGGCATATAAAATAACGATGGTATTGCAGTTGATAGGATCGAAACAAGTATTAGAAATCGATGGGTATCTCAAGAAGAGCCCTTCTTTGATGATTTTGTGAAGAGCATACCTTCAGGAGTTCTGTGTCAGAGAACTTTAGTTATGTAATTTGGTGCAAAGAATATCTTCAATAAGTAACTTCAACAAATATTGTCAATTTGCTTATTAATACTATTGTGTTTCTTTACAAAATTCCTAACGTTCAATCAGGAGTTCTTTAGTAACGGTGTCACAAAAGCACTTTGATTATAAAATTGCTTTTTTGAATTATGCGCACAAATCATTGTTCCATAGGCAAGTAGGGCCAGCCACGCCGAGCACTTCGAGTAGACCTGTTGAACGGGAGTCGCGGCAATCTCACCTTTCGCATCTACAGTTTGGTGCTCCCAACCGTTATGTTTTATTCGTGGTGGCGACGTATACGATATATACCCCCAGAAGTCAATCCATACAGGATGTTGGTTAGTCACCCAACTTCGATAATTCACCTTGCCATCATACGATATTAGAGAATAAAGAAAATTTATAACAGATTTCCAACGAAATACTGAGATTTATTGTCATAGAAAACATTAATGTTGACATTTGATATTTGAATAATAAGTGAGAAGAAAATACATAAAGAAGTACAGTAGGTACTATTATCAAGAAATGAGGATCTCCAAATAAGCGCATCAAAACCAAAAACACAACCAACGAAATTTATATTTTTGATAAACTGAATAAATTTATTATTTATTTGGCAACAGGAAGAGAAACGGAAAATAAAAAGGTAAATACAAATAAGTGTTCACGTGGACTAAATAGACTACTAAATAATAAAGGTGGCCTGTATCAACAAGATTGAACTTAAGGTTTTAAAGAACAGTTATCTAAGTAATTGTTACACATAGTAGTGCAGTTTGAAGAGGAAGAAAGATAAAATAAATGACCTGAGAAATACAGGAAAGTAAAATATCGAAAAAGACTTTCGAAGAATCGGAAGATCGAACTTATAATCATAATGACGCCGGAGATGCTACCAAATAAATTGTCAGTCCACAACTTATCGCATGAAAAAGAAGGGGAGATCAAGAGAATAATAAAATGTTATGGAATATAAGAAAGGTGAATATAATTGATTGAAGGGATAAAATATATGGCAAAAAGAAGCAAAAGAAATTTTTGTACCAAAGTACTGGCCAACAGGGCCCGCAGCGTTATACTATACAGGGTGTTTTAAAGTTGCACGGCACGAATGTAAGAGCTTACTAGAGCAAAATATTAGAAAAATGTCTAATAAACATATGGCCGAAAATTATTGATTTCAAAAATATCCTTGATCAAAGAATTAAAGATGGCAATTCTTATTTAAAACTGATGTGATTTATAGGTTGGTATTAGAAGGTGTTTCAAAATTGCGAGACATTGTTTTAGGGATGTGTCCTGTGGGTTATATGTACATATAATAAACAAAAAAGTCCACGTAAACATATGTTTCAAATTGATTTACATATTAACAAGAAATTAAAGGGTACAAATTTATTTGAAAAGTCTTCACTATTTTTTACTATTTTTCATGTAGTTAATAATGGTAAAATATGGCTCCAAGTTTCATGATCACCCTGTATATATAATTACGCAACAGTTTTGCCTTTTTAATAGATCATGCATAATTTTCTTGTATGGGAACGGGAAAACTAATAATAGTAACCTGTAAAATATACATAACCTACAACTGCCAAATTTGTATTTGCTTTTTTAAAATAATGTTTACTCAAATCACATTCTATCTTGCCCCGTCCTCTTTCTTCAGAAATTCAAAAACATTTCAAATAAATGCCTTCTAAATACGATTAATGTTTTAAACCGTAGAAAAAATAATATGTATAATGTGCATAGAAAGTAATCTGCAGCAAATTGAACTCGCTAGGCGTATTATAGAGCAAATATAATTTTTCATTTCTAATCACTGACCTACCGCGATTTAGTTTGTTCCCTATCCAGCTCTAACACGAGTGTAGGAGTTTATAATCAGACTAGGTACCTACCTAACAAAGCTTTTTGTTTGTTATTTATTATTTTGAAAATGGTTAACGAAAATATCTAAAAAGCCAAAGTAGTGATTTTTTAAATGATAATTTATTTGTACTAGAGACTCTATAGGTACAATCACTGTTCTACTAAAAAGATAACGTAAACTTCACACGAAAGTTAATAATCTATACTCGGTGTAGTAACAAAGTGAGTCACATCATCTTATTTCTTAATCTATTCTATATCAATTATTTTTTTATATTTTATGTAAATAGCCAGGGTGGTTGCAAATTCGAGTAACAGATGTGGAAGGTGGACTGAAGTCGTGGGATTGCGGTCTTTTAAAATGCATATGTCCTGAATTATTTAAATTCATATGCAGACTTCTTTTATATCGATAATTTCATCTTATTTCCCTACCTACGCTCGCTGCAACGTGCACTTTATTATGACATGTCGCGCATTGTTAATATTTCCGTACATGTAATCGCAAGATATGGAACCAAACGAAATACCAGTATGCCATGTTCCACGGCTGATCGTTGCTAACACTCAAGTTCTTCCTCTTAAAAGTTTTTAAGTGGACATTTTTATTGTCTCCCACCGAAAACTTGGTTCGAGTTAAGGATAAGGGAATGTACAATGAGGCCGACTCCTTTGTGTTCAATGCAGCCACATGGAAGTTACTTAAACTTCTCTAAGTTTATTATCTCCAAATTAAGTTTATGTTCTTACAGTGGTCAAATCTTTCCCCCCTTGCTTTTGAATTCTATCCTTTTAAGTTCCTGTAAACGCAAAACTATTGCTACAACAAGGTATTCTTTGTTTTAAAAATTCAAAGTCTAATTTTTAACATATTAGATATATGGTGAATTAACGGATTCTATAAATAAGTTTAACGAATACCTAAAAGAATCATGTATGGCCACGGAAACTATAATAATAAAGACGTGTTGTTTTCATTCATATACTTTTAATGAACTAATTAAGAGAAAGTTCACTATAATAGTACCTAATCATAATTTCTTATTATGTTCTATTAAATAGGTCTTATGTGTAATATTTTACTAATCAAGCAAATAAAAATAAAAGCATTTTCAGGTTTTAGTCAAATAACTAAAATTACGTTATTTTTATCCGTTTTATAAAAAGATTATTTATTTTTGATTTTTATGCGTAGAAATACTATTATGGTAGGTCACATTTCGACCAAATCGCGATTCACAATCTCAATTTGCCATGCTTTGGATTTCGGTAAATGCGGGCACGGCATAGTTCAATTCAAACAAACTAAAGGTTTCGGACTTGTTTACAAGATCAACGCAAGCTGTCAGATTTGCGACATTTTCCATACTTTGGTGCAATAACACAAAGCAGACGTGTATATAACTGATGGTCCATCCATCACAGAGGGTTACTGACCACGATTGCTTCGTACAGAAACGGATTAAGTTCATTTTTCGTAATCGCGTTAGAAATACAGTATGGTGATTTTAGTGGAATTTAGAAATCCTATAAGTAAAACTATCAAATTTTAACGATAGAAAATCTCCCGGTGGGATTTTAGAATCAGAGCTTAAATTTAAGGCATTTTTACAGCGTTACGGTCCTGTTATAGCTGCAGCACTCGATGAGTTGCATATTCTTTTATCTCGTATTTCGTTGCGTTTCGGACATTTCATACAAACTGTCACTTAGAAATATTATAAATGATCTAATTTTTGTTTGAGGACAACAATCGTTACGTTCGCAGAAATATGATACTTTATAGCAGTAGATCACATGAGTATTTTGTAGTTTTACTTAAATGCTGTGAATATTAAATTGTTGAAATTATTTTAAATATACATTTACTATATGATGACAATAATATTTTCTAATGAATCACTAACATTCTAAAAAATGAAAAGAAGTTGATTTACAAAAAAAAAATATTATTTACCGGTAACTTTTTTTAAGACAACTTTCTATAATAAGTTTCTTTGTATGCGTAAAATATCAAAGACCTTAGGTTAAACACTAAGAGGGTCAATATTCTTCTAACACTGACCAGACTAAGACAGATTTATTTTTGCCTCCAGATTTGGACCAAATAAACTCAAGTAACCGTCATGATCTCGTAAAGTCATTGACCAATGCGACGAACTTGTGCAACTAATAATTAAAGCTCACATTTGTTTACTGCAAAGGTAATTAAAACATGAATTATGCGCTAATTTAGTGCATCTCAAATCTCTTAGTTGCACGTTATAAATAGTTAATGTTGCACTAATGAATGGTCGAAGACGTGCTGTAAATTACGCTTAATTAATTTGTTATCTTTATTTAAATGAATTATTTATGGTAGTACCTACCTAATTTTATGACATACAGCGTAATTTTTAAGTAGGCGTTAGAAAATATTTAGGTTATTATTGTAACTGATCATCTTTTTTGTATTGTGTGTGGTCAGACTTTTTTAAATCGAATTTATAGCTCCGTCAGAAAAATAATTAGTACTTTATAGAATTTCGACAACAATAATTTATCGCCATATCAAAATAACTTCACCAAAAATAGGTAGACCTAAAGCAGCTGCTAAGAAAGATAGAGAAAGACAAATTAGAATGCACGAGGAATATAGAGTTACTAATGAGTACAAGTTACTATGCCTAAATTTGTCACCGTGTTTAAAAGAATATTCTGTTTCTTTTCAAATAACGAAATTATAAATCCTGTTCAGTTATAAAGTACTTCCACAAATTAAAACAAAGTTAAAAAAATTATTAAACTAATGGAAACAAACTCTTATAGGTACCATATTGTGCAAAAGTCTTAGACCACTTAGAAAATTGCACATGACATAGATATAATAACATAACACATAACATCAACATTTGTTTTACATAAAAAATGGTACATTAAAATGACTATTTTTAATCAGTACATCCTTTATATCCTTTATAAACTGTTAGAATATAAGTAATATGATGTGGGATGCTTTCATACAACTTTTGAATAAAAGTCAGGTGAATCTTGTACCATTCTTCTTGTAATTATTCATACGGTAGCATTCTTAGGTTGCCTTTCAATTTTCTTCCTATTTAAGTATTCCCATAAATGCTCGAGATATTTAAATCTTGGTTCTGCGGCGGCCAATACTTTCTTCCCTTCAAATTTATTTAAATAATCTTTACGACACGAGGAGTGTGTTTCGGATTATTGGCGTATTGAAAGACAAAATTTCCAATTCAATTCTTACCAGATGGAACTACGTGGTTTTGTAATATTTTATTGTGCCAATCCGCTCTCAGTTTACCTTCAACTCGTATCAAATTCCCATCTCTACGTGAAGAAAGGCACCCCCAAACGAGAACAAATTCTCCACCATGCTTTATGGCAGGCTTAATACAAACTGGATTTAATGGCTTTCCTTCTCTTCTTCGAATACATGGCCACCTCTTGTTTCCCAAACAATAATATGTATGTCATTTCAGTACATATCTTCGCCATTAAACAAGAAAATGTGCATAACATTTAAAATACTGAGTAGTTTAAGACTTTTCTACAATAATGTATGTACATTGTACCTCCACGATTATACACAAATTGCTCATATGATTCTGTATTCAGTTATAACAAAGAAAAGACTAATATCTCTGAGTCTACATAACGTTGTCTTAATAGAAAATAGGAAACTTTGTATTTTTAGCCACTATATCATAGGCGTCGAGTTTTCCATCATCGTGGGGGGTACAACTAAACAATATTTCTAATACAGAACTGGAATATCTCTTCATGGTATTAATTACAAAATAAAATTCTTAAGACTGCCCTCTAACAATTGTTAAAACTTACACATAATATAGAATTACAACAGACTGCACGTGGGCCAAAGGTCCCCACCTCCAACCATAACTATGGGTATTTGGGCCCTTCAAAAATATTAATTTTCCTTAATCTCAAAAAAATATGTTTAAAAAAATCATATTAAACACGGAAGGTAAATAATAAATAAAGGCAACAACTTAAAGTTAATTGTATATTATGTGAAAGAAAAATATATTAAAAATATTAATCCAAAGGTAAATTGAGGAACAGGGTTGGGTAATGGAAAAAACAAGAAGCAAGCTATTAACAAAAGCAGAAGAAGAATTCCTGGTATAATTATTTGTGAAACGACAATAAATGAACTAGAAACAAATAATAAAAAGGAACAAAAATAGAAAGAATACGACCAATAGAGAAGCTATAAGAAATAAGACTAAACAACTAATGGAAAAAGACGAGAGCTAACGAGTCACGGTAAACAAGACACTGTTTGCTACATCGAATTAAATAAAACTATACAAAATAGCATAAAAAAAAGACATCAGAAGAAACACAGAAGATTTAGTAGAGAAAACAACAGAAGAAAATAAAAGCTTAAAAGTATTACGAAGAAAACTAAACACAAACATCAATATCATTAGCCATCTGAAAAAAGAAGACGATACAGTAACGTATGATACAGAAGAAATCATGCTACTATCAAGACTTGTAAAGCTCTAAGGTGGAAAAACCAAACACAATAGAAAGGCACATTCTTAACACCGGTTCTGAAGAGATACCAGAAATAGAAGTTGACGAAATAAAAGAGGCAATAAGGATATCAAATTAAATTGTGCTCCAGTAGAAGACGGAATAATTCCTGGACTTATTAAATATGGAGGATCACCTTTAATTAAAAATCTTAAGATATTACTAAACATATGCTTAGAAAAAAGGAAAATATCACAGGACTGGAAAAACGCTGTAATCGTGTTACTACTTACTACATAAAAAAAGGAGATAAGTCAGAACTGGGGAATTATAGACTAATAAGACTTCTGTGCAAAGTATATGAGAATATAAGCTACTTACGAAAATAATAACTAACAAATAAATTCGAGTCATATCAGAACACCGAACAAGCAGATTTCAGAAAACTATGTAACACTTTAGATCACGTACAATCTATGCGAAATATCATCGACAAAACCATAGATTATAACAAGGATTTATACTAGCATACAAAGGAGCAACAACAGTGAAATTACACCCAGATTGAAGGAGGAATAAGGCAAGGAGATTCCATATCACGTTAGCAATGGAGGACATATTTAAAAATCTCAATTGGGGAAACCGTGGTATAAACATCGAAGGACAAAAGTTAAATACATTGAGATATGCCGACGATGTAGTGCTTATTACAGAAGATCGTTTGGAACTGAAGGAAATGATAAAAGAGAAAAAGAGAAAAATCAGAAGAAATAGGACTAACTAGGTATAAATATGACCAAAACAAATATAATGAAGAGATCCTCCCAACAAGATGAATCCCATCATGCTAAATGGAATAATGATTGAAGAACAATACATAGGGTAAAGGTTGGCATTATCTTGATAACTTGGAATGATAGGTGATTTATTCCAAAACTAACATGAATAATACAACTTTCAAAATACAAAAAGAACTTATGGGTATTATTTAAACAAAAAAATACAAGAAATGCATATAATGTTTAAACTTTACGGTAAAAGTATAAAGTTAACTAATGTAATCGTATATAGGTTATTATCGTGATATGCATGATAATGCACTTCGTAAGCCTCTCTACGTCATATTTATCGCAACACATGCGACATGCAATTTGTATGCACCAAAAAAACGAGACGGACTCCTATTTTTATAGGTAACGTCCCAGAACATTTTTGTATCGTTCATATCAAATTAGAAAGGGCTATATAACTACAAGTACTAAATTTTACGTTTCTTTACCTGTTTTTGAAACGACTTTCTTTAATTGTTGATACTTTTACTGTCACACATGTTTTCTTCTGCAGCCCCATGATACCCACTGAAGCCGCACCACATGGTCGACGATCTTGCACGCTAAACTCATTTATACCTTGCTTATTAATACCGTGGTAAAATTCCACCTTTAGATATTACTGTTATCACGATAATACCAACCTTTACTACCTGGGACAACATATATGTAAGAATAGATACAAGAAATGCAAACGGCTGATTTAAACAGGCGAATAAGACTTGCAGCCTTTGGGAGATTACAGCATATATTATGCTACAAAATAAAAACAAAAGACATACATGAATATATATATATATATACAGGGTGTTTCAGAACTGCACGGCACCATTTTAGGGATGTGTTCTCTAGTACAAAATATTACGATTTACCTAAAATTACCTTAGTCCGAAAGTTAATATTTAGGGAGATACAGGGTGTCAAAACCGAAATTTTAATTTTAATTTTTTGCTGTAATTTCAAAAGTTTTCAAAATATTGACATGAAAATTGGGGAAACTACCTTTCTTAGGACGAGAGATAATAATCCGTCCTCAATTTTAATATTGATCTTTAAAGAACCTTATTTTTGCTGCACCTAACACCTTAAACATACTTCAACTTTTTTTATACTTAAAGTTAGGACAGATTTAATTGAAAAAAGCAATTGCCTCATCTTTTTTATACAAAAAAGGTATACTAGTTAAATGTCTCTAAAGTTAACCGTTTCCAAGATATTTGCTGTTGCAGTAAGTGATGCTACATTTTTCAGTCCTTAAACAGCATTACTTTACACCTCGCTTTACACTAAAATCTGAAATTTTTTTAATGACAAATATTCCACTGATCCACTATTACTTTTTGTCCTATATCTTGTTTTTGGCAAGAATATCTAAATTTTTTGTTTTAAATACAAGCCTACTGCGTTACAGAATGTTTAAAGGATGAAAAAGACGTTGCATTACTTACATCAATAGCAAATACCATGAGATCGAAAAAAAAAATGATTCTGAGCAGGCCTTGACTAGTACAACACGATTGGCTACACTGGTTCTAGAATGCCTATGAATTATAATGTGACAGTGACATTTCAAATGTAAGTCAGTTTTGCAATCTGTTTCCAGAATTATTTGAGTTTATCGTTGTAATACTAGTGAAGGATCACATTTTGAACACCTACTCTAACATGTATTCATCTCAGTTTTCAGTTTGTTCCCTAAATAAATACTGTTTTGTGTTTTAATTTATTTGACATTTATTAACCTCTAACCTACTGCCACATTTTGAAATCAGTCTTGCCAATCGTGTTGTACTAGTCAAGGCCTGCTCAGAATCATCTTTTTTTCGATCTCATGGTATCTTGGAAACGGTTAACTTTAGAGACATTTAACTAGTATACCTTTTTTGTATAAAAAAGATGAGGCAATTGTTTTTTTCACTTAAATCTGTCCTAACTTTAAGTATAAAAAAGTTGAAGTATGTTTAAGGTGTTAGGTGCAGCAAAAATAAGGTTCTTTAAAGATCAATATTAAAATTGAGGACGGATTATTATTTCTCGTCCCAAGAAAGGTAGTTTCCCCAATTTTCATGTCAATATTTTGAAAACTTTTGAAATTACAGCAAAAAATTAAAATCAAAATTTTGGATTTGACACCCTGTATCTCCCTAAATATTAACTTTTGGACTAAGGTAATTTTAGGTAAATCGTAATATTTTGTACTAGAGAACACATCCCTAAAATGGTGCCGTGCAGTTCTGAAACACCCTGTATATATGTAGCGAGTTTGTACAGCCTAGACTGGCCGTGTCTCGCATCCTATATGCCATAGGTCCCTATCTTCCCATAGGTCCTCTGCTAATTCTCGCTTCTCCATTGCCTCTCTTACATCATCGTTCCACGTTCTAGGTGGGCGACCTCTTTTTTTTCTCTCCGGTGGATTCCATTCCCATATCTTCTGTGGCCACCTGTGGTGTTGCATACGTCTCATATGTCCATACCAAATTAATCTCTTTCTCTCTATCTCTTCCATTACTGGTACTTCTATTTCCATTCTTCTTCTAATCTCTTCGTTTGTGATATGTTCCAGCCTACTCACTCCACAGCTTCGTCTTAAATAGTCCATTTCGGTCGCCAACAACTTGTCTTTATTTCTTTTTGTGATTTCCCACTTTTCGGAAGCGTATATATATTTATTTTTGTTTGTTTTCTTATATCTTTTGACCATAGTAAAGAGTTAAGCTTTTGAGTTACTCGCTTTGTCTGTGTTATTCTACTTTTTATTTCTTTTTGGCTGTTTCCTTCTTCTGATATCATTACTCCCAAATATTTATATTCCCTACATAATTTTATGCTCTTTCCTTCTATGCCTAGATCCCTTCCCTCCCCTCCTGCAACTAAGTACTTGGTCTTTTTAAAGTTTATTTTCAAACCCCATCTTTCGTAAGTTTGTGTCAGATTCCTCAACATGTAGTTGATGTCGTCTTCGTCTAATGCTACTACTATTTGGTCATCTGCAAATAGGAGGGAGTGCAAATAGTCATTTTCTATTTTTATACCCATTGGTTTACATTTTTCTTGCCATTCCTTTAATACTTCATTTATGTATACTTTGAAGAGGGTAGGTGATAAGCAGCAGCCCTGACGCAATCCTTTGGTGATTTTGAAGCCTGGAGATACTTTATTTCCGATCTTTATCTTACTTTCCATTTCATCATACATATCTTTGACTGTGTCGATATATTTATTATTTATATTTGCTTTTTTTAACACCTCGAACATTTTTGATATAGGGACCGTATCATACGCTTTTTCTAGGTCGACAAATACAACATGTGTTTCTCTGCCTCTTATTTTTCTTTTTTCTATAGCCTGTCTTAGTGCAAAAATATTGTCTACGCATGATCTTCCTGCGGTGAATCCCGATTGCTCTTCTCCTATCTCTACTTCTTTCTCTGTTCTTGTTTTTAGTATCTTCCCGTACAGTCTTCCGATTGAAGATAATACACTTATCCCTCGGTAGTTGTCGCAGTCCGTTTTTTTCCCTTTTTTGTAAATTGGACTGATATAAGCTACTTTCCATTCCTGGGGTACTTTATCCCCCTCTATTAGACATTTATTAAAGATTCCTGCTAATATTTCCACGAGGCATTCGGGAGCTTTTTTTATTAGTTCAATCGGAATACTTCCTGGGCTTGCCGATTTTCCATTTTTCATGTGTTTCAAATTTCAAAGCTTCGTAAACCTCTTTTTTTGTAATGCTAGCTATTATTTCCCTTTCCTGTACTTGTCTCCTTTGATCTCCTTGTATCATTTGAAATTCATTTCTGTCTACATTTAACATTTTTTCATAGTAATTCTTCCAGTCTTCCATTCGTATTAGTTGTATATTAGTACGATTTTGGCAATTTTGCTTCATGTTTTTTATTGTTTTCCATGCCTCTTGCGGTCTAGTGCCACCTATATAGCTCTCTACCTCGCTACATTTTTTATTCCAGGCGTCGTTCTTCGCTTTGACTACCACTCTCTTCACTTCTCTGTTGTTTCTGGCGTACTGTTTTCTGTCTTCTGGGTCTTGTGTCGTGAGCCATATCTGATATAGTCTTCTTTTTTCCTTTATTAAGTTTTCTGTATTCTTATTCCACCAATACTTCGTCTTTTCCCCACCCTCTTGCTCCCCTAATGCTTCGTTGGCGGCTTCATGTATCACTTTCTTCATTTGGTTGTACCTGCCCTCTGCATTTTCACATATTTCTTCTGTAAGTTTTGCAATTATTCTCATTTTATATAGGAATTGGATGGAGCCTTGTTGTAGTAATTCCAGTTTATAGTTTTTATTCTTTAGATTATCCGAGTAGTCGTTGTTTTCTTTTCCATTTTGTTTTTTAAACTTTAAGTACACTTTTCCTCTTACTAGTATGTGATCCGTGCCACATTCGGCACCTCTCATTGCTCGGACATCCGTTATTTCTAATTTTGATTTTTGCTTTTGTATTATGTAGTCAATTATAGATTTTAATTTGCGTGTCGGTTGTATCCATGTATATTTATGAATATCTCGATGTTGGAAGTACCCATTCATAACTTTTAATTCAAATCTGTGACATAATTCGATTAGTCTTAGGCCATTTTCATTTACAATATTTTCTCCGAACTTCCCTATCACATTATCATCTTGTTCTGTTCCCGTCCTTGCATTTAAGTCTCCCATTAGGAGTATTTCTTTTCGGCATCCTATATTGTTAAGGAGCGAGGCCAGTTTACTTTCAAAATCGTCCTTTATTGTAATATGTGTATCTTCTGTGGGTCCGTATGCTGCAATTACTACTATGTTGTGTCCCCAAATTTCTAATTCTAACTTCATTATCCTTTCATCTATTTCTTCCCAGTGTTTTACGTTTTTTTTTAACTTTTTCCTTATCGCAATTGCCACCCCAGCTCTTCCTATGTTTTCTTTCGGAACTCCGCTGTGGAACCATATGTATTCTCCACTTTCTTGATTTCCTGTTCCCTTTTTCTTTACTTCTGTAAGTGTTGCGATATCTATTTGGTATTTTTCTAGTTGTTCAAATACTTCATTTTGTTTGGTACCGATCCCCTGTACATTCCAAGTGCCCACATTCAGTGTCCTTTTTCTTTGCTTTTGTCGTCTATCATTTTTTCCGTCCGGGTTTTTCCGAGGCTCGCATTTAAGATTTTTTTTTTTTTAAATAATAAAGATATTAAATCAGGTGTTACCCCGGTCCTGCTGTATGCAGTTGAAACATAGGCCATGAGTAAGATGCAAACTACACAACGCCACATGGAAAGAGCAATATCCTGAATATCACCTAAAAGACAAAAAATCTATAGAATGGATTAGAGAACGTACCAAAATGAAAGATGTCAAAAACGCAATAATAATAGCAAAGTGGAGGTGGATGGAATATATTATAGCAAGAATGGAGAAGACAAAATGGATAAGGAAAACGACTGAGTGGAAACCATGGGGAGAAAAGAGAAATCCTGGACGGCCCATACTAAGATGCTACGACGACATTGGGAAAATGACAGGGAAGGGATGGATGAACGTAGCACAGGACAGAAGCAGATAGAGGAAAATGGAGGAGGCGTATGTCCACTTGTGGACGATACACGCTGAGGAGAGAGAAAGAGAGCGAGAACGAGAGAGAGAGAGAGAGAGAGAGAGAGAGACAGAGAACGAGAGAGAGAGAGAGAGGGGGGGGGAGAAGGTGTAAAGGAAAATAAGCAAAGGAGAGAAATTATAAAATTGAATGGGTAATTTATTGAATAATCCACTTTTAGTAAATTTTATATCAATTCTGAACATAAAGTAAGTGAAAAGAACTGAACTTTTGATCATTAATCAAGTACAGATAAAAGAACATAAAAAACAGGAAAAAATGAAGAAAAAAAGAGAACACAAGATAAACTTTGTAAAACCAAAAAAGTGTATCAGAGGCTGAACGTGAAATTAACTTTAGATCTACGACAAGTTCTAGAAAAATAATAACAACATCAAAGTAAAAGATGTAATATGGAGGCCAAAAAAGAAAACGGACCAAAAAGAGCAAAAAGAAGAATATGTAGAAACCAGATAACAAAAATGTAGAGAATAAAGATGAAAAAATTGAAAAAACGGAAGAAGATAAATATAAAACATTGAAAATAGTACAACAAAAAAAAGGAATGTGGAATATCAAAATTATAAACGGAAAGGAAGAAAAACTAACAAGGAAGCAAAGCTTAGGACTAAGTGGAGTGAAGTTGAAAATAGAAGCCGGGATAATTACAAAAACAACGGTGGTGAAAATAACAAGAATAATAAGGAGGAATAATGAGGTATAAAACAGTGTGAAGGTATATAAATTATAACTATAATTAAACATTCAACTGTAAATTAAAAGACACATCTACACCCCCGACTGTTAATTATAACTATAATTCTATACTTTATGTATTAATATTTCTACGTATCTACATATTTTAGATTTTAAAGAGGCCTATTTTTTACGATGACGCCAAAACTTGCTTTTTACTAAAACTCCACCAGCAAAAATTAATTTTGCATACAACATAAACATTTTGTTAAAATCGACTGAACTGTAAATAAACTAATAAGTATCTTGTAAATTAATTTGGTCCGGTGCA
Organism: Melanotus villosus; assembly: GCA_963082815.1. NCBI lineage: Eukaryota > Metazoa > Arthropoda > Insecta > Coleoptera > Elateridae > Melanotus > Melanotus villosus. Next base: position 48,495,246 of record OY720421.1, on the reverse strand, counting down.
AAACGTAGTCAAGTGTCAATAAGGGCAAAGAAACAGAAGTTAAGTTGAAAGCTTGGCAGAATACAAGATAATTTATAACTTAGATAAACAAATCTATATTAAAAGATAAATATCTATAACAATAATTCTCATGTCCTGAGATAAATATTTGAAATTCCAATGTGCCTTAATTCTGAATTACAGTTAATATTTTCAATCGGTCAGTTTTACTTCAGGATTTTGTTTCAGAAAAATTTTTTTTGGCTTAGCTAATTTATTCGGGTTTAACTTAATTCAGAATTTGGAAAACTACAATATTAAATTGTTATACAATGTCACAGTAATTATTTACCGTGGCTAACGACCCTAACGGGCAAAATAATTTACCACGAAATCAATACACACATATGCGACTTGTTGAAAACTTCATCATATTCCCTCAACTTTGCCGGACCCGGACATACAGCAGTTACTCAAATTGTTTATATGTGGTTCTGTTTAGCTTCTTGACGACGACTTTGGGGCCCTCGAGCAACGTCATTCTTGGCTGATTTACGTCGGTTATTGCATTACAGTTCTAAGCACATGTAAACTTTTTGCGGTTTTTCGCGTGGCACAGAAATATGTGCGTCACCGTTAACCTTTTTCTGGACTAAACATATTATTGAAATGTGGACAGGAAATAGAAGTGAAACGGCAAATTGACAAATAGTTCTAGGATATGGTGTTTAACATTCTTTCGTTGGTGTCTTCACTAACACGCATCGTTAAGAAAACATATTTTCAGAACTATTCCTGAAATGGTGAAATCTTCTTAGTCTGTCTTTGGAAATTGGAGAAATTAAAATGAAATTGATTTTAACAGACTTTTTCAGTTTAAAATTGTACGTTTAATTATGTAGGATAAAATATTTTCTGCAATCTTTAATTTACGTTAAGAATGCCTTTTATGAATTGTAAGATGCTGTATTAGAAAATAGAAGGTTTAACATGAATCTATTTATTTGAACTTATCAACTATCTTTTGTTTAACATTTTTCACAGTAAACAAACGTACCAGAAAATGTAATTACGGGTTTTATTTCAATTATTTACGATTAATTTAATTCAATAATCAATATACATTTTTCTTCATTGTTTACCATAAAAAGATAGTGAAATAAATCTGTTGAAAAGCTGACCTTATTTTCATGGAAATCAGATATCAAACTAAAATAAGGTAACTCAACCTTATATTTTATTTTAAATAATTTTTGTGTTCTTATTTATTTACAATTTTCAACAATTTTTAAATTCGAAATTAGATATGTTATAATCCTCGTTAAACTACGTGCTTACAGAATCTTGATTAGCTTTACTTCACACAAAATTTCAACTTCATAATATTTGAAACTCTAGAAACTATTGGCGTTAATGTGTAGGTTGCATCACTCGAAAATTTTCAAGTTCAAATTAAAAGAAATTTTAAAATGTAAAACCGATACACAAACGTGTATAAACTAAAATACGAGGAACTATTTTTATCCTTAGAGCTATTATCAAATGTACCTTATTTTTATTATTTACATAATATTATTTTATATATCCTGTACCCTCTACAAAAAAATTAAGAAACACTTTTTGCTTTCTAAAAAATTTTGTATTAAATGAGAATGATATATTTTAAAATAAGTTCCTCTTTAGGCAATTAAATAATCTAATAATAATTCATACATTTACCATACATACATTATTCCGGGGATATTCAATCATTTTAAGCAAGTAAATAGCTTTAGATTATTGGTTATTTATGTATTTGTTTTACGTAACATATTATAAAAGGCTTGATAAATTTCAAAAGCTATTGTAGATACATTTGAAGCACTATAATACACAAGAAATTAGTATCGTAGGACAATAAATCTCATTTCCTAATGATAACTAACATACATTGTATCTTAGAAATAATTTATGTATTCTCAATAAAACGTACACGTCTGCAGATGTCAGAACTCATCAGTTTCAATAATAACAATTAAAAAGTACAATATAGAGTACTTTTCAAAAGCATCGTTATATACTTAAGAAAACTATAGAACCTTTCTGTGAAATCTAAACAGGGGTGGTATCGAATATCTGAATAACTGTAAACACAGGCTACTCGAGATTTAATCTCTAAAAAATAGTCCCCTGCATGGAAGGCATAAAAAAGCGTTGACCCTAGGACGAAAATGACCGTAGAGGCCTTTGATTAGTCAGGTCCAGGTATTTTTTAGTTTTTTTACCGTGGGATATTTTCACGAGATTTATAATAGCACTGGTCAGGTATTGAATTATATTTTATGGCTCAGTCTAAAGTAGCTTATTATGTTACCGTTTTAGACCAAAAAGAAAATTTTTGTCGCTAAGCTATTAGATGAACTTCGCTGTCTTCCGTCCCTTTGTTTTTCGCTGTTTAACTGCCGTTCACGCCGTAGTTTAGTTCCGGCAGTATTCATTGCGTCTTCTCAAGTTTCTAAATATAAAAGAAGATACCGGACATGCGGGCACAGGAATTACTCATTCAAAGTGATTAAGATACGCAAATTGCGAGTGAAAGAGTTCAGATCGTATAGCAGTATTATAAAGTAAGAGAAAATAAATAATTTTATTCAATTTTTGGTGATTTTATAAATTTTAACAAATACTTTATGATCCAACAAACATTTTTTTCATGAACGGACCTGTATCGAATTTCAGTTATTGTCTATTACTTGTATATACCCATACAGGTTAAATTTCAATTGTAAAGAAGGCAGGAAACGTACTAGCCACACCGGATGGACGTTCCAACAAAACACCTACAAACATTTCTGACCAGGATCTTTTTATGATCGTCAGTGGTCTTTAATATAGAAATATGCTTCAGCATTTTGGATTTTATAAATAAAATTTAGTACAATTACTGCTGACGTCCTTCAATTTTGATAAACTGGAGATGCGTTTACCGGCTAAATATGTATGTATGTATAAGCAAAGTAAAACTAATACGGTTAAAGTTAAAAAAGTAACAGTATCAAAAATTGCAAATGGTCTTTGTGCTTTATAAGGAAAAGTGAGTTAAAAGCAAAACCAAAATAACTGAAAAAGATCATGGGTACGTTATTGATGAAAAGGGAAAACGGTTCTTCTAAAACATAATATATTAACAAATTGAAATCATATCCTATTCAGGAATATGATAAATTATTATTATTGTTATTATTAATTTATTCCAATGTTAACTTCTCGGTCTCGTTAAATGCACTATAAAAGACAAAAAGGATTCTTTGGGCCTAGAACTGTACAGGATTCTATAAAGAAGGAGAAAGGTGTTAACATGTTAATTTGGCTTAACGTAGGTACAGTTCTATGCAATAAAATCTAGTACAGTTGTTTTTGGGCAGAGTGATCGGGCTTTGGTATCTATAGAAACTATGTTTTTGTTAGTTAAAAGTCAAATTCAGAATTCAGAGATAATAACACAGTAGCCATTGTAGCCAAGAAACCCACTTTAGAATAGCAAAAAATACCAAAAATCATTCCCAAGAGTTGTACTAGATTTTTTTGAATAGAACTGTACAGTACCAGTTAAGTTGGTCGTTGATGTTTTACAGAACGAACTTAGAGTAGTAATTAATATATTTCCCTTTAAGAGAAGAACATCACTTCATACGAGCTGTTTAACAACCATAAAAATTATTCTAAAGTCAAGCGAAAATATTCGCGATAATTAGATATTAGATATTAGAATAATAAAATTTTACTCATACCTTTATAAAACACCATTTAGGCTTTTGATACAGGGTGGCCCTGAAACAGTCGAAATCTACGATTGGATTGGGCTCGAGAAATGGATGAAAAAACTCCTGTTATCGTTGATTAAAAAAGCATCCCTCAGGAGCTATGACTTATTTAATTAGGTATTAGTACTGTTTCAGAAAATGAAAGGGCATGAAAGCATAAAACTTTTGTTTGTTTGTCTAAAATTGGTTTTACGTGGTGATATTTCTACATTGTAATTCTACTGTACTTATTTAGAGAACTTCCACACGATTTGCATGTAATACATAAACTTTTCATCAAATACTGGCTGGAGAATAGAACACGTCATTTTCAAAGTCATTTACCTGTCTTTTTTGAGGTTTTATAGGGATTTTCATGTTTTTATTTTTCAGTTGGCTGCCATGTCATTTGACATGGGGAAGGACACGATGTTAAGGTCGTTCACATCTTGGATTAATTAATAACAAAGCATATCAAGCTTAATAAGTTAGGTTAGAACTACAAATCTGGTCAACACCTTTATGAATTTGCCATCAAGCTAAATATGTATATAATGCCAACATACATTTATTACTATACCATTAATATTACATTAAAAACACTAGTTTCTATATGCAATGTTGCAAGCAAATTGCCATCATATAAAACCGTACTCATTGCCTATAAAAATGTATATCGAATCAACACCCTCAAAGATTCCTTAAACTAAAACAGTTGTTTTGATTTTTCAAAATTACAGCAAATTCTTAGTATCAGAAATGTACCTAATCGCAAAAAAATAGCCCACGGATACATACTTATTCATTTTTCCTATATATCGTAGTTATCAAGATATCTACACATTTATCACTCGAGGAACAAATAGCCCATTTCATAGTTTATATAACTCAGCATTCTAGAACGTTGAAATAGTCGCAATTTGCTGTTTTTGCTCAGATTCCGAATTGCGTGTTTATTTCTGCAAATAGCCAGATTTGGTATTTGTGTCTAATATACAAAATAATACCACACAGTTCAAATAATTCTAGTAGTAGTAGTAGTAGACTTTAGCTTTTTTTGTATTTTTTGCTAGCCTTCGTTAATATAACCGACCCTTCACCTACCTAGAACAATGTAATTAATCTGAGACATAGCCTGTTAATTGACATTCATTTTTATTGTTAATTGAAATAGTATTTTTTGATCACACTGTATTTTACACGCAGACGAATCTTGTAAAAGAAAGTCGACCAGTAAAAATCTAAAGGCTTCGATAGGGAAGTGCTAAAAGGTTTTGCATCGCGTTTATGTAAGAACTGTAAAGACAAATCGTTTTGTAGATCTTACTTATTTCTGGTCTTTACTAAACAACGACATTAAAACACTTATTAAAAGCTGTTTTAGTTTTAATACATTCATTCCCAAGGATAACCTGAAAATGTAATTTTGAAAACAAAGGATGGGTTAATAGTGTCTGAAATCGTTTGCATATTGACTATAAGTTTTTTAAGGGAAAACTATTTTTATAGTTAAATAGTTCCTCTTACTCTAAGCTAAGCGGTTACAAGTATTTTTTACTACTAGTTTAGCAACAGAAAATATAATAACTGAATGAAATTACATTGAAAGGTAGTGATACTTGATACTAATGAATAATCATTACTGTTATAATAGCTACAACAATTAGAAGAGATTGAGACTTAACAGTTTAAATAGTAATTACACTAATCTAAATTTAAATTATAAACGGATTTTTATTGATTGTCGTAAAACACCACATTGTGTCATTAGTAATATTATATTAAACAAAATAAAATTTACACTATATTATCGAAGCGGACGAAATGTAATATTTAATATAGATGTGATCTTTATCATACCATTTTTTAAGTGATTGGTTTCAAAATCAGTTTAATCAAAATAGGTACCTAGTTCGTTCGATATATTTTAGAAGTTAGGAATATTTGCAGTGTGAAAAACGCAAAACAATTGCGAAACATTAATTTAAACTAATCTAAAGCCAAAGCTGTTCCATATTTCATATTATTTAGAGATCGATGAGAAATTGTTCCTCTTTTACAAAATATGACCTAAATGATTCTATAATCCGTTTCAACCTTAGAGAGAAGTACGCGTCCTTTGTATTTTTGTCTTCATTCAGTTTGATAGTTTTCTTAATCACATCATTTTTCAACAAAGTAGCTTTATCAGTTTTATTGTGCGAACAATTATGTGTCGTACGTGTAATATGGCAACACTGTTCTTTATAAGCCCTATACTTCTTGGTAAACAGCGGAAAATGTATAATATATTTATGTATAATGTAAATGACCGTTATCAAGGTGTTGATTGTCTATTGGTTTCCTAGTCGAGATCTAGGCTTGCAGGGTGGCCCATTTTCGATGTTTTTAAATGGGAAGTACCCTTAATATCGGAGATAGGCAAAAACTGATGTCGGAGTCCAGGGCCCTTTTTTGATGCAAGTTCAAGTCCCGAAAACAAAATTCCGCTATTTTTTGTTATTTTTTAGTTATAGCCCAAAATTCATAATTTGGCCATATCGAAAACTTCAAATAACTGTCTTGGTTTTGAAGATATCCAAAAACGGTAAAAACATTCTACAGGCACTTTTTCAAGTAGAATACGATAGTCAATCCAGATATCTTCTAATTTTCATGTTTTAAGAGTTATGACATAAAGTTGACATTTTTTAAATATAAGTCGTAGTTGGCCATGATACCATTAAATTGGATATTTTTTCTGCTTTCCGAAAATATATAGTTTATAGGGTTTAAATGTAGTAACAATGCCTTTTTTGAACAAAATCGGATTATATGATGTTGTCAGCAATTAGTGGGCCATGGTTCATGATTGCAATAAACAAAGGCTAATAGAGCGGGTGCATGTGATGTCACCAGGCACACAATAACGCGCCCGATTGAAAATGAACGACAGTTTTGTAAGTTAACAAAACTAAATAATTACATTAATATTTTGTAGAAAATCTCGTGTTATCTTTAACAGCTTTTAATTATCTTGACATATGGAGATTTTACAAGTTTCTACGTATAACCTGGCAAAATTTTTAGTTTCCTGTTTTCCAGAGCTTTTCTCTAACTGCTTTCTCTGGGAAATATCACGTTCCCTAATACTCTTTTTAATTCACGATAAAATTTTCAATTACGTTCGTATCAACTGACCGTGGGGAAAATTTTAAGTAACTGAAAATTTCAAAATTATGTAGGTTAAACCATCCCTCATCTGGTTAAACACATCTTTATTCGGTTTGATATTGTAATATGTAATATTTCCTTTTTGGTAAAATTAGTATACCGATGCATACAAATCTACCCTTTGTTTACCCTACAAGAGTTCAGCTGATGACCTAGTGACGTCACATGCAACCACTCTACTACTTTTTGTTTTGCTATCATGAACCATGGCCTACTGATTGCTAACAACATCATAATATAATCTGATTTTGTTCAAAAAAGGTATTGTTACTGAATTTAACCCCTATAAACTACATATTTTCACAAAGCAGAGAAAATATGCAATTTAATGGTATCATGGCCAACTACGACTTATATTTAAAAAATACCAACTTTATGTCATAATTCTTAAAACATGAAAATTAGAAGATATATGAATTGACTATCGTATTATACTTGAAAAAGTGCCTGTAGAATGTTTTTACCGTTTTTGGATATCTTCAAAACCAAGAGAGTTATTTGAAGTTTTCGATATGGCCAAATTTTGAATTTTGGGCTATAACTAAAAAATAACAAAAGATAGCGAAATTTTGTTTTCGGGAACTGAACCTGCACCAAAAAAGAGCCCTGGACTCCGACATCAGTTTTTGCCTATCTCCGATATTAAGGGTACTTCCCATTTAAAAACATCGAAAATGGGCCACCCTGTACAGGGTTATCCATTTTTGACACTTTTGCTGGGTATCTCGGTAATTATTGAATATATCAAAAAACTGATGTAGGTGTCATGAGATGTTTTTGGGAGAAAATAAAAATGGTAAAAGCAGAATTTAAAAATATTCGCTCTTGTAGAAGATACGGGGGTAAATTGAAAAATTGGCGATTTTAGAATTGACCACTATAATCTTTATTACTAATAATAGAAGAAATTGTTTAATATAAAAGTTTCTTAGTTTGTTAAGTAGAATATGAGGCCACTTGAAAATCGTATCTACGGGGTCAGGTCAAAAAGTTATCGGAGCTAACTTTCTTATTTTAAATGGCACACCCTATATATTTTCAGCCAAAAAATGTGCATTTTTAATTCTCGTTTCAAACATATAACATACAATATATTCTATTATTTAAATAAGTGAACAGTTTCAATTTTTATATTAAATCAGTAGTAGGCCGGGCATTATGAACTAAGAAACCGAAATAAAAGATCCCATTTTTCGTAAAAAATAATTATTGTTAGTTATTAATATAATATAAAAACCAATTTGACATTTTTTTTATTGCTTTTACTTATACCATAGGAAAAATAATTTAAGTTAACGGTCAAACAGTAATGATAACGATATTGATATTTTTGTGCCCAAATTATTTTAGATGCAAGTTATTTTACTTTAATAACTAACAATAATTATTTTTTACGAAAAATGGGATCTTTTATTTCCGTTTCTTAGTTCATAATGCACGGCCTACTATCGATTTAATATAAAAATTGAAACTGTTCACTTATTTAAATAATAAAATATATTGTATGTTATATGTTTGAAACGAGAATTAAAAATGCATATTTTTTGGCTGAAAATATATAGGGTGTGCCATTTAAAATAAGAAAGTTAGCTTCGATAACTTTTTGACCTGACCCCGTAGATACGATTTTCAAGCGGCCTCATATTCTACTTAGCAAACTAAGAAACTTTTATATTAAACAATTTCTTCTATTATTAGTAATAAAGATTATATTGGTCAATTCTAAAATCGCCAATTTTTCAATTTACCCCCGCATCTTCTATAAGAGCGAATATTTTTAAATTCTGCTTTTACCATTTTTAATTTCTCCCAAAAACATCTCATGACACCTGCATCAGTTTTTTGATATATTCAATAATTACCGAGATACCCAGCAAAAGTGTCAAAAATGGATAACCCTGTACTTCAATGTGTGTTATAGCGTTATAGCCATTAGCACTATCCCACTACATTTTTTCCAAATTCAAGGAAAATTACAGTGCCTAACGTTGCATTGGAACCCAAAAAGCTGGTCAAAAAAGGACAAAGAGTTTTTCCGCAGTAAAAATATCACCTGACTACGACCAGGATAGAACGCGGGACCTTTAGTTTACAACGCAACTTAGCTATTCCTATATAGCTAGCTATATATCGATGCTGAAGTGAAAGTGTTTGCTAATGAGCATGCAATACTTTGGGAGGTCACAGAATTAAATTTGTTTAATAAATACGTGTCAAATTTTTCTCTGATTCTGAAATACACAGTGTTGAAATTATAAAAATGAAAACCATCTGCGAAAACTAAACCACCAAAACTGCCTGTCTCCAAGACATCGTTTCAACAAATAGATTTTTATTTCATTTTATTCCCAAATAATCTAAAGAAGAGCGGATAACTATTCGCATGGCCTGCTCGATTTTGAAGACAAACGTCGTTGTACGGCATGTTAAGTTTTAAAAAATGCCATTGTGACTTTGTGCTTCGCATGGCGCCCATTACCTTGCTGGTTTAGAACTTAAACAAACAGTTGCAAGCTGTCAGCATACTGACAAGTGCCGTAGCAGCAATTAACTTTAAATGATAAAAAATTACGAAACATAGTATAGTAAGTACGTCTGGTTGTTCCCTGAAGAATGTTTTCACAATAACCATTTTCAAAATAAATACATAGATACTACAAACACGAGCAGATTCAAGTATTTTTGCTTCTAAAAAAATATAATCAAATAGAAATACATAGATGATATATTAATTCGTATTACAAAGAATTTCATTTAAACTACAATACTGCACTATAATGAAAATGTATTCGAACCATTTCTTTCTTAAGATGAGTTCTGAAGGAAATTCTTGGAGTGATCTAAATTGATTGAAATTTGTGCAGATAGAAATATTTTTTTAAAAGGCATTATTACTTTAAAGTAACAGCTGCCAGTAGTAACATGAAATTAGTATTACGAGCAACTCCTTAAAGAAGAATATATAACAATAACAAACAATAATATCAAAAAGCTATAAAACAAAAATAGCAATAAACAGCTGCGACTGCAACATATTTAATGTTTCGTTTTCCTTCCATTAACGTTGACCTCTGCGAATCGCGTGATTGGTGCGCCGTTTGATCCTACATACTGCACCGTGTATATGGTATAAGTGTGTGTACGTGTTGGACCTTGTTACCCTGCCCCTTTGGTCTTCGCAGGAGAGCGTCGTTAATTAGGTGCCGAACGACGAATGGTCACCGGGCTCGATACCTACCTCCAGAATGCAGAAAAATACTGCCGATTAGGAGATTCGAACCAAGAACTAGCAACGCTTGCCTGACGCTCTACCACTGCGCCACCCTGGCAGTCCAATGAAAGTAAAAAGATACATTTTGTCAGCGGGGGCGTAAATCTTGGTTATCGACCAAAAATTAATTCTAAATTTACCGGAATCTGTCATATCCGGTATAAAACCATTTCCGGCGGTAAGTGGCGCCATGCGGAGCACATCCTTCTTTGGCCGTCGACCCCTTCAAGAGTTTATTGACTTTTTATCGACCCCCTCTATTTTACTATAAAGTAATTATAATAGGACAAGCAAAAAAGGCACTTATATGAGCTTTAGATTGTTTATTTTATAGTGAGACTGGGATCAAATATGTGTAAGTATAAGTAACTAAGGAACCATGAACGTGTCAGTCGGGCGGGAACCACCGACATCCGTTTATTGGTTAATACGGGATTTTGGTCTACTTGAATGGCCTCCCTAACTATTTTCATGACCTTGCTCAATCTTACAGGTCTTATTCATGTCACTGTTCCCACGATTCACTCTTAATTGCGTTGTCATTCAGGATGGAGGTAATCCAAGTTAACCGAATTAATATTACCTGTACAACGATGTATTACATTTTTCTATCGACCCCCAATCGACCAGTGAGCCCCAATCGACCAGTGAGCCCGAATCGACCCCGAACAATGTTATATCGTCCACTGTCCTAAACTGACGTCTAAACAGACCGTGTAATGACTGCTGTTAAAATCAAGCAGGCAGTGACTATTTGAATTCTGAAATTAAGATGTAGTATTTGTTGAGTATGGTTTGTAATACCTTAATTGCAGAATATTTAGTCGCAATGTTTTTTTACCGGAACTTTTCAATGTCTACAAGAAACTGGTACTTTCAAACGTACAGGGAGAATAATAATAGCTGACCGTGCCGTCTCCTTGAAAAATGAACATAGTAAAACTGTGCCGCTTCATATGTATGTAAGCATGGACTGCACCTACATTCGTGTCTATTTTGACTAACCTTAAACACCAACAGAAACGTTGACCCTAATCATACTGGGAAAAATAGGCGAACTAACATGTACTAAATACGAAAATATCAACGCTAGTCTTGAAAAAGACTGACGTAGAAGGCGAAAAATTAATCTTGCCAGGCAAACGTCAAATTGCGAAACACGTGTGAAGCTAATATCACACTGAACTGCAACGCGCATAAGCAAAGTGGATGTAAAAATTGGCAATACCTGCCTTGGAAAGTAGTTTTTTCGGTCATGAGGGCAAGGTACATCCACCGGTAACAGATGGGATGAGGAAGACGTGTTAAACTTCATAAAGGGTGAACCACGTCTTGGCGCAAGACAAAAATCACGTTGTTTCATTGTTCCACATTCGCAGGTTTGTTATTCTGTTATATGTAACTGAAATTATTTTTGTAAAAATATCAAAACTTTTCAAGGTTTATCAAGTAGTAGTTCATAAGTAAGGACTACTACATACCTAACACTTCCAATTCGCTCAGGTATTACAATAACAAAATGGAAATCCTTGGCTTCTATTTTTTGAAATATGCACTCATGGTGCAATGAAAAATCCATGTTTAATAAGACGATCAAATTTTCAACAAATCTTTGGGCTGAAATTATTGGACATCATCTTATAGGACATGTAGCATCGTCAGTAAATTAATGCCTGCTAGCTAGCCGGCTGACACGGGTTCGATTCCAGCGGTGGCCATAATATTATGGAGCCGATTTGGATCGAATTCGTTAGTTAAGGCTTAGCTTTAAGGTGTATGAATCTGTTGTGGATGAAAGCTGGTTGGAGCGTGATGCAAGTCCAAAATGGACACAAATCCCCTCCACTACACACCAGCAAGTACGAATGAGCCTCGACACTGCATAGCGGTAGAAGAGGAAATGGATTATGTATGTATGAATGTTAACAATTATCGAGATTTTTGAAGTAATGCCTTTCCTTTTCTGCTCAAAGACGTCAGGCAGCTGTATGTAAAAATATGATTTTGCAATATGATGGAGCTCCAACGCATTATGGCAGTCAACTAACAAATATTATTAATAAGCATTAGGCGTGAAGTGTCCATTCTTTACCCCAATAAGATCTACCGATTTGACGATTATTGAGTACTTTTTTGTGAGATTCAACGAAACAAGAAATGTATTTTAATAATTACTTAAAAGAATCTATCATGTTGCAAATTGTATAAGACAGACTTCGCAACAATTAATTGCAGCACAAAGGGCATTACTAGCTACGTCATGCCGAGTTTTGCATTGCAATATGATAGTCACCTTAAGCACTTATTATAAACAATTAATATACATACATATTTAAATTTCTTTAAAATATTTATTTAACTATAATATCTATTATCTATGTAATATGTTAACAATGATATTTTACTTCTACCACTTTGCATTTCCGAGAATGATAAGAATCGCACATCCAAAAATATTGCACGCCAATTTCCAAACACCCTATGCATATAAAAAATGGGCAAACAATAAATGGAATAATAATTTTATTCCATTTTAAACGCATTAACATTTAATTAAAAAAGCTGTTAATGTATCAATGATACTTTTATTTTGTTGCTTTCACATTTTTAGTCATATATCCACTGGAGTGCGGTGGGTTTTTTATTTGGGGAAGCGCTTCTGGTTTCCTACTAATAAGTACACATATTTGTGAAAGTTGTTTAGGTCCGAAATCCCACTCGAGTTCCATGGAGTTTTTTCACTCATGTTGAAAATTAAACAAGGCCTACAAAATAATTTTCCTAGTGTGTTGCATCCCGTCAGCCATTTAACTTTATTATAAAAGTCAATTTTAAAGTGTCTAATGAATTACTTAGCAGACTGTTCAACTTTAGTTTCTAACTTTATGGATGGCATATGCCTACCTGTAGAAATAAATCACGTTTTTTTTGGAAACCGAAGCCAGAAAATCCTTTTTCTAATATTTTGCACAATACACAAACACTGTTATATATTGGCTATTCGAGCAGGATGGTTTATCTGTTTGTGTTTGTTCCATCATAACTAGCAGAGGCATAGCACAAACACTACTGAAAATTATAAAAGGTCTGTTCGTTTGCTTACTCCAACAAATTGCGTTCGTTTGCATGAAGTGAGGAAACTGTACGCTGTAGGTATTCGTTAAAGTTGACGAATATTCGTGTACAAATATATGTTTACGAACATTTGTCGAACACACCCTTAACGCATACGTGATATTAGCCGAATATTCGTATTTGGTAATATTTGAAATATGGAAAATATTCCTATTCGCTTTATTCATCATGGATTAATTCGCCTTCAGAAGCAGGCCTAGTAGTATTGCAGCTGCCGGGTATTTTTTAATGAGTTACCATTATTTACAATTACATAAAAAAAGTCAGTAACCTTGTTTCGATTTTTATGATTGGGGCCATTTTGATCCCAAAGGCTAGTTTCAATTCTTTACACTTTTAAAAATTCTAATACAGTTTCATCTGTCCATTCCATTTTCAAATGTTAGTGTAGGTACTTGTTACACAAAAATAAATGGTTTAGCCTACATAATTTCAAAATTTGCCAGTTACTTCAAATTTTCCGCGCGGTCAATTGATATGAACGTAATTGAAAATTTTGTCATGAATTAGAAAAGAAGAAAAACGGGGAACTAAAAATTACGCCAGGTTTGCGTACAAACTTGTAAAATTTTCATATGTCAAGATAATTAAAATCTGTTTAAGATAATGCGAGATTTTCTACTAAATAAAAAAATTAAATTATTCGATTTTGTTAACCCTTCAAAGTTGTCGTTTTGTTTTCAGTGGTGTGCGTTATTGTTAGTAACAATAAGACGCCATTTGTCTATATTAATGCAAAATTTTGACTTTGTCAATTAATTCAGAAATACATCGATTTTAAAAGAAATATGTCAAAATGCGTTCATTTCAGGTCGAAAACAGCTGTTCACAACTTGCACTGTGACGTCACATGCGCTTGCTGCAGACCAAACAAACACACCTAAAGATGCGGATGCGACAAATAGAGCGCAAATCCAGAAACAAAAATACGTATACGAAATATACAAGGGCGTTTACTCTCTCCAATCACTACGCAGATTTACGGCACGTGGGGCAAGCGATTTAATTGCCGCGTTCGGGCATATAAAACAATGCTCGACGGTTACCGTAAAGTGACGAAAACTACGAACAAAGCTCACTGAAGTAACCGTCTATGAAGTCCCGCTGCCGGGAGACTAACTGCGCTAATTTTAACAATGACTATTCACATTATATTATACAAAGCGAAAATTAAATAAATAATTTTAACCTACCGCTGAAACAAAAAAAAATTAATAAATCATATTGTTTTGCGTTGTGAAAACAAGGGAAGCGGTGCTTCCACCGCTTCCACGGACCGCACGCCACTGCATATATCATTATAAATTACACACAATGCATAGCCACAATTAACAACTGTGAAGATACCTGGTGTAACTAATGTTTTATAAAAAATAAAGCTGGCAAAGACAGTATCCACGTCTGAATTTTATGGCAAGTTCTATACAGTAAACTGGAATTATTGGCCGCGACAAATCAAGCCGAGTTTTTCAAGAACTTGGCCTAAATGTCAGGGGCGACTCGTCTATAAGAACTGCAGGGCTGTAGAACCACCAAAAGTATGATTATAATTATTAAAACAACAAATTATTTAATGCAATAAAACAATTCACAGCCTTTTGCGTCTTGCTGAAATGTTACTTTTCGTATGGAAATTGATAAGCCAGTCAACCAAATGAATATTTTAATATGAGACCACTATATAGCGTTCACGAAACGGTTGTCTTATTTAGTTGTTCTGCGCTCGAAACTCTGTTTATTCGGTAGATCTCGCTACTACACGATGAGGCTCGAAGTTTCAACATTAAGAGTGCATTTGCCTTGTAAGTCAAAGACTCTTGCAGTATCTCAGCACTTTCGCATTTATGTGGAAACTGGAAACTACGAAAGATAGCGATTTTCGGCGAAAACAGCAAGAAAGAGCTACATTATTTCTACATAGGTACTGTACCACTTTTTCGATTTTCTTTATATATTAAAAAATACAATTTTAGAAATATCCCAAAAATGCCCCTCTTTCTCGTTGATATAAGACACGTACAATAAACAAAAACTAAAATCTGGTACTGCAGACAGCTCAATTGAACTATCTTGCCTTGATAAATAATTTTGGTTTAATTGTAAAATTTTAATATTTCAAAAATCTTTGCTTAAACAAAAATGACTGTTATTGCGAAAACACGACATAAACGGTGCTATCGCGCGGAGAACGCTACCGGTCCATCGGTAGGCAAATGCACTCTTAAAGTTAAAATTGAGCTACATGATGTGATTTAACAATAAGCTGCCTTTGAAACCTAGTTTTGTAGTATTTTGACTGACTGCTTACCTGATTAATTCGTAAATTTGTATTTTGTTTTTGTACGACTGTGTTTACTGCAGTCCTAAAACAGATGTTATATTTAACTTAAAATTAAATTAAAAAATATAAAAAGGTTAATTGCTTAGATGAACATTTTTATTGATATCTTTTTTAATATAATTTTTTGCTGTAGAACACTCAAAAATATGCTAAATAATATACAGTGAGCACGTAAAGGTTGGAATACATTCGATAAAATATTTATTGGGCAAGTAAGAAAATAATGCTCGGACACGTCGATTTCCTTTTTTAGATGCGCATTTTTTAGTATACGTATATTTTTTATTACGTCATCCCTGTTCGAGTTATGACGTCACCATCAGTTTTTTTAAATGGCAATACCCTCTTTTGATAGTACCATTTAAAAGAGCGCATTATTCTGCGTATAGACTCCAAATTTTATGGTATGTTATATAACAATATTTTCGAGAAATTAGTACCACAATTGTTGCACCATTTTTTATTGAAGGCTCATTAAATGCTGAAAAACATTTGAATTTTTTACAACAACAGATAATTCCCGCGCTTGGAGCACTATATCCAAATAATCAAAATCCCCAAATGCCGGACGAATCAATATGGTACCAACAAGATGACGCGTCACCACATAATTCACAGATTTTGCGTGATTATCTGAATCGCCAATAGATGGATATTGTCAAGAGGTGAATGATATGCAATTTCAACGTTTAATTTAATGGGTTTTAGTTGTATTTATTATTTCTTCTATTGTTATTTCATTACATTGTTATGAATTCTAAAACGTTTTTTTTCGAAAATATTGTTATGTAACATACCACAAAATTTGGCGTCTATACCCAAAAAAATGTGCTCTTTTAAATGGTATTATCAAAAGAGGGTGTTGCTATTTAAAAAAACTGATGATGACGTCATAACTCGAAGAGGGATGACGTAATAAAAAATATACGTATACTAAAAAATGCGCATCTAAAAAAGAAAATCGACGTGTCCGAGTATTATTTTCTTACTTGCCCAATAAAGATTTTATCGAATTTATTCCAACCTTTACGTGCTCACTGTATGTATAATTACATGAATATGTTAATCAAAATCAATCAACTTTCAAACTAATAATTATGTAATAAAACCCACATCGTTTAAAAATAAAGAACTTCGCAAGATCTTTTACAGCGGTCGTCCAGCAAAGAAACTCCAAAGAAAACAACGCAAGAAAAGGAATACTTCGTCGGTCGGTTGCATAAAGGAACTTTGAAAATTAATTCTAGTAGCTTACTCAAGTAAACTGGTTCCATAATGTGCTCGCAGGCGCTCAGTTCAAAACTAGATGGATTTGTGAGATTACGATACGAGTAAATTAAAGTTGGGAAACTGGATAAGATTATGAATGAAAAAGCTTATAATGTGGGTTTATTTCGTTTGGGGAGCAGCTAACGCACCCTTCCCTTGTTTGCAACTTTGCACCGCGAATATTTATCGCTTACTGTTGTGTTCTAATTATCTGATGACACAGTTAGTGTACTTTTTATTCATTCGGCGCTTTGAAATTCCTATTATTAACTTCTCCTTCCAGTAACGAAAGGAATATAATTCTAATTCGCATTTTTTTACAAAAAAGTGAAAGGTAATGAATATTACATCTTAAAAATGCATTACACAATAATACTTTTTTCAGTAAAAATCAACAAGTAATTGGTATTTAATAACGAAATTCTTCAATGTTCACCTCATCATCGAAATGGCACAAGAAGCATAGTCGATTATAAAAGACAAACACTGAAGTCTTTAAATGAACAACTGGAACTTTTACCGTTTTCCAGAAATTATTTTTGACTTGCTTAATTTGGGTGAAAAATTAAAATGAATTAATTTTCATTGAATTCAAACAATTCCTTTAATAATTGGAATATTTCAACGAAAATTGTAGCAGATACTTTTCAGTTTTAATTTAGTTTCGTATTTATAATATAGCATATTGATCAATTGGCAAAAGTAGGCGACACTAGTAATTAATTAAAACAAAAATGCCGTTTTAAAAATGAAAATGGTAGGTCACTGTAATTTTGAAGGTATCGCAATTATCTTACAGAGGTTCAAATTTCGGCAGTGGCGTGGAACTTTATTAGATTTACGTTAGGTTAGCAATATAAACTTAGCGGCATCAACACTGCAGTGTGAGTTGCACCAGAATAAGCTAGAAATGTTTATAATATATTCTTTATTTTGATACTATTTTTGCTATGGTTAAATAGGGATGTAATTTTAAAACTAGCAGAGAGGGAATCTCTTTTTAAATTTATATAATATCACGACCGGCAGTACCGCAGAGTGGAAGCACACGTAGTTGTGCAATATAGAAAGTTAAGCAAAGACCTGCTTGGTAATAACTTGAATGGGTAACCACTCTACGGCTCGGTGTATTCGCCCCCCTCGACACTAAAGGTATAAGAGGGTAACAGGAAAAGAAAGATATAATATCACTTGTTTAATAATTAAACTATCGAAGCACGGAAATATTTTCATTATTTTAAATAATTAAAAAAAAAAAAAAAAAAGATTATTTTAATTTGCTGACAACTTTGGCAAGTCGGCAGTCTGAGCAGCAACATTCGCTAAAAGAAACTTCTAAAAACTTTCTGGTATTTGGATAACTCATATATTATCACAGTTACAAGTCTCCACAGCCAAGCTACTGTAATAAAAATTGAAAACGTATTTAGGACTTTTTGCACCAAATTTAAACCAAGTTTAAAATTTGGGGATCTTAGGATACTTATTTTTCAAAATATATGTAGGTATATACTAAGGTATTGGTAAGTAGTTAGATATATATCTAAGTTACAGAAATTATGTTAGCAGTGTTTGATATGAACTTCTACAAAGTTTCATTTTAAAAGTTTTAATCCCTTGTGTTACGTAAAAAATTAACATTTAAAAAATATCTTCATTTTGTGGTCAAATATTTGTTTCTGAAAAGGTTATCTAGTAAAAAAAAGTGATCAAAATATGTTCAATAAATAAAACGATTAATAACATAGGTATGCCAGTGTAAAATGAAGTTTCGTGCGGAAAAGTCTGCAAGCAGTTTTGTGTTTTTTTTTAAAGAAGAAAGAAAGTTTAAAGATGATGTAGAATACTGATCTGCAACGAACGAATCAAAAATTTTTCGAAAGTCGTAGTAGAGTTACTAAAGTAAAGAGATGATTATTTTAAATAAAACACCATTTTCAAATATGGGTTTTCTTTATTGTTTTATTATTCTAAGTACCTGAATTTTTTGTGAAACTATCTGACCACGTTAATTAATTTCGAGAGAAATATTTATGTGGCATCTATTTTTTAATGATATAACAGTTAAAATAGGAGCGATTGACAATTACCAAATTGGTCCGTTCTAATTTAGAAATTTGAAATTTTGTGCATGCAGAATGAATCATGAACATTTTAACTTTTTTTTATTATTATTTAGCTATTTCTCTGTCTTTTAGTTCTAGTTTCCAAATTTTTGTATGTAAATCCAAAATAAAAGTCGCACTATACATAATGAGCCTATATCTAACCCTTTATATGCAGAATTGCAAACACTACCTATTGTAATAATTCAGGCGGCTTTTCTGAAAAATAAAGGCAGCATTAAACAAACGTTGTTGAAACTTTTGCTTTTGTCTTTTGCTCTTCTGCCATTTCTGTATCTGCAAGTAATAATTTCCGAAAATCCTACACCCAAAATTAAACAACACTTGCACGTAGGAATTTGCAATATACATAAATTGTTCTACTTTATTTTAAAAAATAATTACATATTAACAACACAACTATTCCATACATTTTGTTTTTAGAAACAACTACTTATTTACCATAAATAAAACTAAAAAAAATATCACATCACTGAGAATTAGCCCAAGTAGAATATCTGATTTATAACCGCTTTTTTCACATATGTTACAGTTATATTGAATATAAATTATTACCGACTTTTGAAATAATAACGTATCATTAAGAGTTACGAAGTTCGTTCGTGACAATCAGATTTGATATTACCGAATTTTCGGAGTGGTGGCTGACCGTTGCATTTGAAATCTTCCCATGAAAAAAATATTGACCAAACTGTAAATGATTTCGATATAGCGGTTCATATCACATGTAGCTGTATATAAAAAGATCAGTTCGATCTCATTTTTTACCCTTAGTTCCCACCGTAAGCGGATACTAAGCACATGTGCTAGTTCTCTCCTCGCTTTTTAGCGTCTCCCTCAAGTTACGCACGTCTCGGTCTTTCTCATCCCTATACGAATACTTACGCACGTAATTCTGGTCTCCTTTTTCAGTACCCACATTTGCGATACTCTTTGTGCAAACCGAACTTGCACCTCCATTGTCCAGGTACAAAAAACGTTTTTTGTATTTTAAATTAATCCCAGAACGGAACTCGGCGTAGGGTTCCTTAAAAAATCTGCCCCTTTCCTGTAGGTAAAAAACGTGGGGTCTAAGACTGTGCATAAAAAAGGCGGCTTAAAAAACGGTCAGGGGACGATTGGGCCATCTGGCCCGCAGAAGGCTCTTGAGACATACCGAAGAGCTTGCTTGCTGTCCCCTTTGACCCTCTCGGCTTGAGAAAAAACCGAAAAGTGTTGCGTATAGGACTTTTTTATCGTACTTTTTCCGTTTGGTGTTGTTTATCTTGGTTTTGATAGGCGTAAAAAATAACCGAGACGAGCATAATTAAATTTAAATAGAAATCATCAGTCTGTTGTAAATCTTATTGTAACTAACAACGACCGTTTGTTTATAATATAAAATTATATCGTTGTCTTACACATACTACGTAGGTCCGTCAACATACACTGGCTACATAAATTACGGATTACATTAAATATTTTAAAATGTTAATTTAAGAAACTTTTACTTAGATTTTAAATAACTTATTATTAATTAATTAGTAGATTTAAACCTTAAGTAGATAGCCCTGACCTAACTGTAAGTTTATTACTTATTTTAGTTTTTTAATATCAAATTGATTAAACATTAAACATTATTTTAAAGTTCTTCCGCTTTCAAAATTTAAACTCCAATTAATATAATCCAAGATTTAAGTGTTTCCGTTAGAAGTTTCATTTTTATTTTTATTTTAATGTTTTACAAGGTCATTACTTATTATAATCTTTACAAAATACAGGTATATTATATTTTAACAATTTCTTAAAGAAGTAGTGGTAAAATTTTAACTTTTATGTTTTTTAATAACCACTAATGTCTATGTAGTTAAATGTTGCTCCGCTGAACTAATTTTCGTTTAAGTAACTGTAAATTAAGTAAATAAAGCTGAAACCTAGTTCTATACAAGAGTAACATATAACACATCTCGAAGAAACTTAAAGTTAAACTACCATAAATTTAATTAATCAGAACTTATACCTTTTAAATAACGCGGCGATTTTATCTTTGCAGTTTCTGTTTTTGGCCAATATTACTTCTTTGGCATTTTTCCCTTTTCTGATGCACTAGAATGAATCTATCTGATTATTCAATTGTTACCTGGTGAGATAATAAATAAACAAATAATCTTTTGAAAATTTTACAATATAGGTACTTTTATATGTTTATATTTCACATAATTTAACATAACGCAAGTACATTAGTACACTATCATTTAAACAGTAGTGTCACAGCCATAGAGTAATACCTATAATAACATCTTAAATCTAGTAGGTACTATAATAAAAGATTACGCATGATATAATATATCAAAGATGGCATATAAATTTGTTACCAGATTGAGTTCAGAACATCTACTAAAACTGTAAATTTCCATGCATTTGTTTTTTTTTTATTAAGTCCCCCTTGATTAATTTTAATTTATATTGTCATAGAAATTAAATATATATACACATCTAATAACGTGTTTTTTCTTTAAGAAAATTGATGAAAATTTTAAATATACTTTTCTGTTCGTAATTTCGTACTAATAGCTGGTCTCGGTGCTGAAGAAGAATGCCAGGTTTCAGGTTCGATCCCGGCGAAGGTCATGTAACGCACAAAAATATGAAACTCACTCTTTTTCAAATATGAAGTAATGAAGTAGATCCCGTGCCAACGTGATGTTTAACATAATCAAAAACTCCACCATGGATGGAAGTATTTTGGATTCGGGTTCTAGTAGGGAGCGCGAGTAACTACACTGCCGTACTAAGCTCAAGAGTGGTAACTGACATAGTTCGATAGCCGATTAATAAAATGTTTTCCCATATTTTGCGAGTTTTTTGCCGGTTTGCTGTATATTAATCCACATTTATAGTGATAAGTGATAGCTAAGAATGTTTAACCAGATACTGCTGTAATTCTAGTAATATACGCATTTTATGCCGCAGTTTCACATAACAAATAAAAATTTATCTATTTTCTCAAAAATTTAGTCTTTGGGCCTAGCAGGGCAGTACATCAGTTGACACGCGTCGATTTTCCTGGCATTCGTACGTCTAGTATTCACCAATAATAAACAGACAAACATTGAAAACAAATATAGTAACAAAAGCCCCAGTTTCCGACCAGGATTTTAATTTTTTTGGAAGACTTTCCAGTCAAATCTTTTTGTTAGCCAGATATAGATTAATACGGTTGAAACGTCGCTGCCATATACTTGCATGAGATGTTTAATATTTATCAATTTACGCTGATATGTCTGCTTAAAGTTATATTTGATTGTGAAGACAGTGCTCAAAATCTGGAAACAGAGTGAAAATAATTCGTGGACGTTTTTTTATAACCCGACAAATTTCCGGCAATTTTTAGTACTGCTTAAATTTAAAAACGAAATCGATCTAAGTATTGATAAATCTGACTATTACAAAAAAATCGAATTTTTAATGTTATAGTATTTTTCTCAAAACGTTAGTGAAGGACTTCGTAACTTGTTTGGTTCAAAGTATCTGAATTTTGAACAAAAGCATAATTTTCATACCAATGAACAAATTTTCTTAGGGGTACTTTGATGAATTATAAATTGATAAGGTACTTTAACTAACGGTATAAATGGGGGTTTCATTCAACGTCAAATTAAAAAAAAAATTAAATATGCCCAAAGTCAGTTTTCGGGTAAGCATGGCTAATAAAAAAATACGTTAAAATTTAGAAATTTTAAGCTGATTAATACCTTTTGCTAAGTCGATCCGGAGACGTACAGTATCTAAAAGACTAGAAATGTTTCAAAATTATTGTAATCGTCGTTTCTATAGCACTTTCCCAGTTTTGGTAAAATAATACTTGGGTACTTCAAAAAATGTTTCAACTATAACCCTTCTAAGAGCATTTTCGCTACGCCCTACAGATCTACAGATAAAGTTAGCCATACAAAATCTAAGTAAAACTACAAAAACAAACATAATCTTATAATTTGGAACTAGTATAAATACTTACTTGAAAATAAGTTTAAATTTTGTTGTCAATCCGCCCCTAACTCTGCATAGAAGAAAGCTGCACGTCATTTAAAAAGACTTATTAAATTCTAAAGCTAAAGTTACAGTAATTTTAACGTTATAGAATTGAAGTGTTTGTGTAGCAGACAAATTAAATCATTTTGTTTAGTTTAAAAACCTCTCGAGTTAAGAGGAAGCCGACTAGACGAAGAGGGCAGCGGTCAAGGTTTCCCCTTAGGGATTATAAATGTTCACCCGCACCCTTGGAATTTCTCTCACCAACTACCCTGTTCGGTTTTATTGCCTGTCTTGAGGGGTATAAATGCGGATAGTACAACTGACCACAAACACTCACGACCTGTCACAACAACTTTGGTGATCGTATTGTAAACCATAAAAGGGCGGAAATGTAAGGTGAAATTAACACTTACATTTTTTTACTTGGAATATTCCGCCTAAAACCAAAAATATGAGCACAAAAACTAAATCGCCAGAAACCGAAGTCCAGCTGACCGATGTAATCTTTAGGATATAAATATTATAATCGACGTTATCGTTCAAAGGACGAAAGCGTTATATTTAGGACTTCCACAACAATAAAAAGGTATAATTAGGCGTTTTATTGAAACTGTTTGGAAAATGTATGTGATTAAGTGTGGTTCAGATATATCTAAGCAACAACATATGGTCAATTTTATGCCTTTTCGCGTGTTTAACGCTTTTTACGTGTCTAAAATAATAGTGGTCACTTTTCAATTACTATTATTACTGCATATGTAGTTGAAAAAATCGTAAGACGGCTAAAAATTATTTCAATAATTGTCTTAACATTGTTTCCTCCACAGGAAAAACGCGGTATGTGCAATACAATTAAAAAGAAATAAATAAACTGAAATAATTAAATCACATATTTTGAAGTCACCAAAACATAACGAATTCTCGCGAATTCAATGGATAGATCTCTTTCTGCTTTTCAACTGAACTTATTTGTAGAACGCCGTTAAAAGAATTTATAAGGGTTAAAACCACCCCAAAGTAAAACTAGGGCATCTTCAGTAGACTAAACATGAGGTCGCCGTTATATACGTCTGGTTTCTGCCGAGGGCTAAAACAGTCGCCTGATGGTTTCAATCTGTCAATACATCCCACCCCCGCCTGGGGTGGTTCGGACTTCTAAAGCCGAACGATTTAAGATGTTTGAAATCTTGAAATTTGATACATCCTAACGGTCCAGACGGCGTATAGCAAACTATAATAAAAAAAATTACTGTTATAAAATTTAGTAAATAATAAAACGATATTCTTGCACTCCGTATTTTAGGCTTTTTTGATAAAGTTGGTTATTCGAAAACGGCTGTACGCATATTTTTAACACATCATGTATGATGGGTAAACTACAACTACACAGTAAAAGATTGGGGCGGTAGAATTCGAAATTACAACATGGAACATGAAAACAATTATAGCGAAAGCATGCAATTCAGCGAACCTTTGTATTGCTATTAAAAATAACAAGAGCTTATAAACTTCCTCCGATATTATCAAAGTTTGCCGAGACGATATGTAAACATTAACAATCATTTTAAATACATAAATACATCAAGAATTGTTAGAAGCTATTTCAGATACATGATTATGAAAATAATATAATTTATAGTTTTTGCTATTGGAAAAATTTGTAAATAGTTTGTGAATGACCAAAACAATGTAATATGGTGTCAATCAGAAGACTACATAAAACATAATGTCTAATCAATAAAAACTATTCCTTGTCTTCTTTCCCTAAAGGAAATACTCATTGAAGCGTATTATAGATATCATTTCCTAATATATTAAAAGAATTGACACTATTTGTCCCGAACAATGTATATTCAAGTTACATACATGGTTATAGTTATAATTACTATTTAACAGATTACCTACTTTATATTAGTTACTGTCTAAAAAGACTATTTATATGACGTTTTTGCAGAAGTAAGTACCTAACCAACTAAGTTATAACCTTTTTATAATAAGGGTTGAATGGATATATTCGGAAGGTTGTTACTATCTGACTAAGTAGCATTTGAATTTAACAGCCCGAATTAAATTACTATAAATTGTTTAATATTCAGCCAAATTTTATTTAATAACTAATTGTAATAATATTGTACTCCTAGTTACACTAAATGTATTAGTCGTTTGTTAATTATTTAAAGTATTGACTTGGGTTTTCGAAATAAAGGAAACGCGAAATTTTATTAATAGAAATCGACTTTCTGATCTACAAACCCATTAATCTAAATAAAATAATGCAAAACTTAAACAATGTTAACTAGTTTCAGATTCTCCTCAACCTTCTCTTAAATTTGGAAAAGTACAAAGTTAATTTTTATGTCTTATTGTAACTAAAATTGATTTCATAATTTAATCCAAAGGCAGAAACATAAATATTTGACTTAAGATTTAGTTTAGGATACCAATTCTTACTTATAACTGTGCTGATGTGAAAATAATTTTCTTTACGTTGCTATAAACTTTATCATTTTATTTACTTTGTTATTCTAATATATTCTCATTAATACTATTGTAATGTAGGATGTATAGAAGTATAAGTACCCCACGTGCGTGTATTAAGATGTATTGTATTCCACAGAACCCTTTCTCTTAATTAAAATATTTGTATATTAACTGATTAACGCAATTAATTACCGAACCACGTTTTTATAATACGCTAATGGTATGTTCGTTTATGCATTCTTGTTTAAATGTACACACGTAATTATTCATTCTCTGTAACAATTATCTACCAATTTTGTTTATTTTTTAATCTTTATAATTGCGTTTAGAATTATTTGTTTATAATTTAGTATATTATGATTCTGGTCGTATACACACATTTAAATTTAATTGTGACATTCAATAAACTATATTATCTTTTTGGTAATTGATATTGCAGCAAGTAATTTATTCTGAAGCAATTAAAATTTGGTCAACATCGCCATTCATTTATAAATTTGCAATTTGGTTCGTTACTTTTACGTAAAAAGAACCCGTTTAAATACGCTACAGACGCTACAGTAGTACTTCGAGTTTAATCCGACGTTTTAAAAATATCTTGCAACCCTACTACGTCTAGCTTTGGATGTCCAGCACACACACGATGCACATGGTGCAGACACGTCTTGAAGATGTTCTTCACACACGTCCACACATGTGTAGTCTCCGTCCCTTTGGGGTTTAAGGAAAGAAATTTCTCTATACTTATTTTAACTTGATATAAGGACGACATCAGCGACACTAAAGAAAAACATGTGCCGGCTATATTTATACTAAGTAAGTGTGTGACCAACTACGATTTTTAAAAGATCACAAAAACAAGATGTAAACATTTCGGAAGTTTACTTTGCGTACATAATACGTATGCAACATGAAATAATTTCTTACTTACGTAATTTCTAAGATATGCGTCAAAAACTAATTTATTATGTAGAAGTTAGTCTAATTATATCAGAAAAACTTTGAAATATTATAACTCTTGTAAAAACAATAATCAAATTTCGGGTTTTTTCGATCCAACTTGTAACAATCTATTTTATTCTACTTTTTAGTTACCTACATATTTATTAAGTGAGATCTAAGCTTATTGGTGCTGTTACGGTCAAAACTCAATATTCCAAATATTTTACCTACAGGATTCATATTCTTTTATTGCGTTTTTTTAAACAATTCGTTTCGAAATGTTATGTGTTGCTGAGACATGTAAATCAGTAAACAGAAGAGTGGATTTAAAAAATGCTTTTGGTTGTACAGCTAGTTATTTCGAATGCATGTTTTAACAATTTTTCAATAGTTTGTTTTTCGCTCCTAATTAGCAATACCCTACTAAGTTTACTAAAAATTAAATTATGTAGTTCTATTAATAATAATGTACCATTTAAAGGAAATGGACACACTTTTAGAGAATTAGTCCTAAAGTTAAATAACTTTGTAAAATACTCAAGGTTTATAAGAGAAAATTAGTGAACACTGCGGATTAGAACGTTTAAATTTAAATGTTTACTTGCCTTAAAAATCGACATTATTAATTTACATTGTACGTTACACATCACGAATAGAACAAACCAGTATATTTACAACATTTTGCCGAAAGTGTAAGATTGTGATTAGGTAACGTGAAAATTAATTGCAGATGAGTTAGTTAAGATGAGTTTTAATTATCGAATATTCACAAACGTCAAATAACATTTAGATGCTACATAAAGACTTCTTCAAATTTTAATGACCAGTCATTTACATGGATTTTTTATTAACCTGCAGAATCCCATGTGGACATTCTTGACCTACTGCTAGGTAATATTTATGAACAGTTACCATAGCATATGTAGAATATTACAGATAATTATTATAATTAAGCACTGGCTATTGGTAAATTAACGAGCCGCAGGTCATACAGCTGTAATTATTTGGACGTGCTAATATAGCGGGTTTGAGCTCTAACAAGGTTTTTAGATACATTCACGAATCAAATAAATTTAAGAGGTGTTAGAACAACAACATAATCAAGCGTTATCCAAATATTGCTTCTGGCGAAAATAAAAGTGAGAGTTTTGAACTTTCTGAAACTAGTTACGTTAAAAATATATCTACTAGTAATATGACAAGTTCTGTATTATGGATTTTAATGCAGCATAAACCCAAAGTTGACAAATTTAAAATATACTCGGCTAATTCCATATTTAATCGAGTTTTGGGTTAAACAACTAACAAATAATTTTTTATTTGTTTTCAATATAAAGTAAGATATAAAATAAGTACAGACG
This sequence comes from Melanotus villosus, assembly GCA_963082815.1. Lineage (NCBI taxonomy): Eukaryota > Metazoa > Arthropoda > Insecta > Coleoptera > Elateridae > Melanotus > Melanotus villosus. Next base: position 48,467,332 of record OY720421.1, on the reverse strand, counting down.
TTTTGTGTAGCATTTTTATTATAACACATCATGTAAATAATATTGCTATAAACTGACACAAAGGAACGATACCCGAAAAAAGGAGAGAAAAAGAAAACGAGAAAATATAAGACTCTTAATTTATATGACGTAAATGAAAGTTAACGATTTTTACATTGCAACTTATGAGAATATGAGAATAAGTACCTACCTAACTAAATAAGGAAATATGTATTAACTGCCGTTTCACTATAATGACCATGGATAATTAGTAATCAATAGCTTCAGCATTACTTAAAGCTATAAAAAGTATGTTGATGTTCCTAATTTTCAACAAGAATGACCTTAAAATTCTAGCATAACGAATAAATCAATTGCTACCTGCACAAATTAATTAACTAATTAGGTAATTTATTAATTAAATATAATTTATAAAACAATAAACACAAGAATTTTAAAAAAATTAAAGCTAATGTCCGATGGAAATATTTTTGACATTTATGATCATTAATATATTATCCAATCACACAATGCTTATATAAAAATGCGAATTCATTATATGTTGCACAATAGTATTTCAGTTACACTTACGTTAATACATTAGAGTGGAACAAAGCTAAAACTAATCTAAGATAAATAAAGAACTCAATGTGTATACAAAAATTCTCATCATAAAAATTTTATCTACGCATTCAAAAATGTTCGCCATATTTGTGAAGCTGTAAACCCTAGTTTTGATAAAGACTATGTAGTTATATTTGATATTTTTCATAAATTATCAAAACTGACTTACTTATTTAATCCTAAAGCCTTTAAACCCAATTGGGTATAAGGCGGAGTAATAGTTAATTACCCTGATATATTTAGCTCGAAATTATACATTTATATGTGTAGATATAGGCATTACTAACATTGTGAAAATAGGGAATTTACGCGAGATAAAGGATATTAAACATATGTCCTGTGTTTATGACTATTTGGTAGAAAGTAAATGATTACATTCTAGTTGGCTTAATTATTTGATTACATTATTAGTTTCAGTTTTTTTAGTGCTTTTGATACAATAAGCATTGCAGAACGGATTTCGATAAATTAACAAGGATCAAATGGCTTTCACATCTATACATGATGGCCATATTCAATAGATCACATTTATGCAATCATATATAAAGTCTGGATTTTATTTCGTTGTTGTTCTATTTCTAGGGCCTCCTTTAATAGCTAATTATCAAATCTATATGTTTACGTTTGTAATATAAGGAGTTAGATACGAGAATTATTTTATCTTGAAATAGTAAAACTATTATTTGTTAGGTATTCGGATGACAGAATTACATCTCTTATCTCCAGTAGACGTTTGTGTGTGCTTTACCTATGACCAAATAAACTTCAATGAAAATGATATCATTGTTTTGTTACGTTTAAATAATCATGATGTCATGTTTATAAGCAGGTACAAACCAAAATTTGTGTTTAAGCATTGAATAAGAAGAGATATTCAATGGTTTAAGTATACATAAGTATCATTCTAAATCTAAATCTTCAATAAAGTTGCTTATTAATGACTTGAAGAGAAATATCGCAAAAAGTAAATCGTTTGCCTCAGGTAAGTAAATGATTAACAGTAAAGTAAAGCTACAAATTATAAATTAATTATTACTATTCACAATTCACATCCTATTGTACTTGTCTATACTATGACTAGTCATAATAAAACACTCCTTATGATTCTATTATTTTAAATTGCAGCTGCATGCTGAATTTACTCAATAATATTGCTATAGTAAACTAACTTAATTGTTTTTAAATATTTACTGATTGGTGTGGAAGTAAAGCAGAGGGAAGACCAGTGAAGTGTTTGTTAAAAATACCAATTTAATGTAACGCGTATTGAAGTGACCGATGAATAGAAATTCAGATATCTACAGTGACTGGCAAAAAGTTCGCAACATATTGGAAATTTTTTTATTATTAGAATATCGAACAAACTTTTATGGGAGATGGGTTCTACATGTCCGATAACCTAAAAATCGAATTTGAGGTATGTCACGTGACCACTGATATGATGACAAAATATCGAAGAAAATTATTTGCAAAAGTTGCTTAGAATTTAATTTTAGGTCCATACGCAAAATTTGAATCATTTATTTAAAAGAATTGAAAATTTTTTCGTGAATATTTTTTTATTAATTTACAAATACCCAATTTTTTCCTTTAAAATAGCGTAATTGAAGTGGAACCTATACATTTGAATAACAGTGGAAAAACGTTCTCGTTTTTTCCATAATTGACAGGTCTAAAACTAAAAAAAAAAAACAGATTTTCGCTAGGACGCTCGCTGTTCCAATGGTTTGTATCTAAAAGCTATTTCAAAATGTTCGAAATATTTTTATTTTAAAGCACTTAGAAAAGATAAATTTTCTCGCTAATAATCAAGTTTAATCGCTAATCGTGAATACATCTCCCTGAAATATCATAGAAAGGAAAAGAAAAAGAAAATTATATAAATAAGGTAGTTTTTTGTTTATTGGATATTTTATTCTTCTTTATTTCATAAATTGATAAACTTTGACCATAACCAAGAAAACTTAGCTCTTCTAAGTGCTCTAGCATAAAAATATTCCCAAACCTTTTATACAGCTGTCAGATACAAACCATTGCAACAGCGAGCGTCATAGCAAAAACCTGTTTTTTAGATTTAGACCTGTCAATTATGGCAAAAAACGAGAAAGTTCTTCCACTGTTATTCAGATACATAGGTTCCACTTCAATCAAGCTACTTAAAAAGAAAAAATTGGGTATTTGCATTTGTAAATTGATAAAAAAATATTTACAAAAAATTGCGATTTTCAATTTTTTTTTAATAAATACTTGAAATTTTGTATGTAGGCCTAAAATTAAATTCTAAGCAACTTTTTCTAATAGTCTTCTTCAATATCTAGTCATCTAACCCTACTTTTTGCGACTTCACAGTAATTTTGTTAAATTTGCCGCCATACTGGTGGTCACGTGACATACCTCAAATTCCATTTTTAGGTTATCGGACATGCAGAACCCATCCCCCATAAAAGTATTTTCGATACTCTAATAATAAAAAAAAATTCCATATGTTGCGAACTTTTTGCCGGTCACTGTATAACTAGGCCCATATTCGTTTCTGAACGCACCGATTGACTGATTTGTACTCACCACTTTCGGCTTGTTGTAAAACTACATAAAATTTACTAGAGCAGTAAGACATGTCTTTTCAGTAGTTATGCAACAAGAGGTTCGAAAATAATCGAATATACGGTTGAGAGGATGAGATGTGTTGCCTAGGAAACATAACGACACCTACGGTGGAGTTATGTTTTCAGGTAACACATCGAGTCCGCAAACTGTATATTCAGATGATTTTCGAAGCTCTGTTTGTATGGTGCATAAGAGCGCACTTGTTATGTTGCCTTTACGTTTTCTCTATAAAATACGTCGTCAATGACAACGTATTTTATAGGCCTTTAAAATACGCTTTTCTCTATAAAATACGTTGTTGCCTAGCAATCTTCACATTTTGTGTATTGTGACGCGTCTCAAATAATAATTTATTAAAATTTCTAATATGTAATATATTAGTGAAAGATATTATTAGTGTAAAAATCTCGGTCTATCAAATCCTCGGCTCACTTAAAAAACCAAAGTTGTACATTTTTCCTGAACAACAGTAGGTCATGAAAAATAATTAATTATGCCATTTTATAAAAGAATCACTACTAAAAAACTATTTCCTTTGACTTTTTCTTGTATTTCTAATAATAAACGAGATATAAGCTGGTCAATGAAAAATCAGACACCCTGTATACAAAATAATAACACATTTGTATTTATCGAACAATGGGACTTGTTCATTAATCGCATTTATTCGTTTTGGTCATCATGGTAATAGGTTTTGTTTATAATCTCTCAAAAGTAAATTTATATTTATTGAATTTTTACATCGCTATTGTTGACTGTGTTTTAAAATGGTTTTGACTTTACAAGATCGAATTAGTCTTGTTCAATAGTATTATGAATGCAGAGGAAGTTTAACAAACGGCATACGAAAATTCAGAACAAAACATAATTTAAGAATTGGTCCGTGCAGTTTACATAGAAGAAAGATTATTGCTTGTTGAAGAACAAAATGGCGGACATATTCAACATTTAAACTGAATCCAGTAAACCCATATCTTTATGAGTAGGTATAAATGTGTTTTTATTTTGTATATATGTTAATTCTTACAAATGTTGTATCTACTTCAAAATGTAACGTATTGTTGAATAACCTTATATATTAAAACACAAGTTACAGAAGGCAACCGTTTCGCGCACGAGTCCGAAGTTTAGACACGAGCCGCGTAGCCGCGAGTGGCCGAACGGACGAGTGCTCGAATTGCCTTCTGTACGAATATTTTATACTATTTTCTCTGTTTCGGTTTCCAGTTACATTATTTCTTTATGTTTATTTTTATAAAAATATTTGACAGTATCCAATTGAGGAAATTTTGGTAAAATAGTAGGTTGGTAATAGCGATTGTTGCTTGACAGTTGACAGAAGTTTGACATTTGACGTTTTTGTTGCCTAGCAATGAATGGTTGCTTAGGTATTTTGTGGATTATTAGATACAGTAACACCAATTTCAGGAAACATAATATCACTAAAAATCGTTTAATAATGAGGCTCATTATAGCATCAAAATACGTGCTAGAATATTGTCACTCTAATCCCAAAACAGAGAAATCAAATTTCCCGAACGAATTGTTGAATTTTGCTCCGTTTCGGCATTAGAATGACTATATATTTTACCAAAATTTCCGCAACTGGAAATTTTCAAATATTTTCATAACAATAAACATAAATAAATAGCGTAAACGGAAGCCGAAACAGAGAAAATAGTATAAAATACTCGTTACAGAAGGCATTCGAGCACTCGTCCGTTCGGCCACTCGCCGCTACGCTAAGCGGCTAGTGCGCTAGTGTCCAAATTTCGGACTCGTGCGCGAAACGGTTGTCTTCTGTAACTTGTGTTTTAATATACTACATACATACTATTATACGTATAGTATAAATCTATAAACACCACAAATGCAATACCATAAATTAGTGTTGTATTAATTTTATGTGTACTTCCGAGGCACCGCATTATCTGTTTTTGTCTCGCAGTCCGGCGACAAACTTCGGTACGGATTCGGTCGGCAGTTTAAATGGAAGTCACCCTCCTGTCTCTTTACTCCGTGGTATGAACGTATGCACCAAAACTTGACTTATGTATTATAGATTCGCTGATACAGAAAAGTAGTAAGGTTGTCTTATAAAAAACATAAGGTATAAGGTCTTAGGTTCGATCCCGTCCCAGGGCAGGTGAGATCTTGGGGAAAAAGTCTGAAATTTTATTCTGTTCTGGGCGAAGTAAAACTGTAGGTTACCAGGGATGAAAGTCTTTTACATACGGGAAAATTCTAGCCGGGTCTTGCTAAATCGTAATAGTAGTCGAGGCACTCGCAGTCTTAGATCTCGCCCAATAAATGAAAAAACAAGTCTTTTTCTGACAATGTAAATTTTTGACTAATATTACAGTCTCTGAAATTATTGCTACTCTTGAGCGTTACCTCTTCCACAATTTCCTCCACCGTTTCTTGTTATTATCAGTAATTTCTCATTTTTAACTCTTAACTTAGGACTTTTGATATATGTAAATTACTACTACAATTTTTCTCAGGCTTTACTTCTATGTTAGTCATAATAATCCATTACTACTAGTTTCTTGTTTTTGTATTAAATTTTATGCATCTAAGGTAAAGTACCTTTGCAAATTGGAAAATTATTTTATTATATACAGGGTGTCGAGGAAACCTATATTATTTTTATTATTTTTTAAGCTATCAACATGAGATTTGGTATACATAATATATTGTTAAAACTACATTATTGGACGCATAATACAGGTTTCTACCACTTCCGGTTTCGCTCGAACTAACATCAACTTTGTTATTTTAAACGGAATGCCCTGTATATTTATACCCGGAGCGGGTTTCATTGACACCCGGTATATTAAGGTTAGAAAATTTGAAGACAAATTACAGCCCCGTCTTCGATTGGCATGATCAGCGTTGAAACCATTTGGTATTTTATTATAAATTTTTCCATATTCCCTAGTACTAGTAGAAGTCCATTAAAATCTAAGTTATTTATGAATTTAATCTCGGCAAATTATATATTTTTGAAAATTGTACAAAATATACGGTTTAATAAAACCTTGGTCAACTACTTTTACCTATTTAAAAATATTTATCTTTAGATTGTTCTTAGAATTATAATAGCTGAATTTTCTTGGTGAAGGCCCTGTGGTTGTTTCATGTTTTTTAAGGTTTTCAAAAATAATGGGGATTTCAAAATAATGAAATTTTCAGTTTCGCCCTGTAACTCATAACAAAATATTGTACGCTTTGGTTTGCGGATAATGAATCAACACTAAAAGAAGAACCTACTACCAATTTTTTGTTATCATTAGTAATCCTCGCCATGTATATCCAATACATTTTTGATCTTAAACTTCAACATAATTTTTATGCATTTTAAAAACAATTTAAAATTATATACATTTTGTAATGAGATCCCCGTAAAAACCAAATTTTCAATTTTAGAAATTAAATTTGTAAAACTTCAGTATGCAACTTTTATGTTATTTCGTTCCTTGCAAAAATAAAAAAATCAATACCTATATCTGTACCTTGGACATTATTGACAAGTACCTACATACGTCATATATATATTTACTTATGACCTTCTCCATTTAAATGATGGGATATAAAGCATAAAAAAATATTCGTTAACCAGGAATATTTTTATTATTCTCGGAAAAATTGTTGAGCCAATATTAAGTCGAGTATATTTTATTACTTGTAAAGTTGTAAGGCTCTAAGGTAAATATTTATTGCTGGCTCAAAGCTTCATAAAGTTTTAAAAGGATTCAGCAAGAAAAAACTCAATGGTTTGAGAAGAAAAGTTCGTCGTTCGGTACAAGCTGTAAACTCGGAAGTTTCACAACTCACGGTTTCGTATAAATGTAAATTTCAACTCGGACTTTGAATTTTGAAAAAATCTCAAAACCGGAAACGAAAACGAAATTTCAAAGTTTCTTTTTGCAGTTTTTTATTGATCACTTTTTAAAGTGAAAGATCGTTATCTAGAATATGAAACGGCCTTTGAAAGCTTGGCAAATTTAAATTTGAATATGAATTTGATCATATTGTACCTAATCACAAAATTATAATCGAGGGTTGTTGTTAATATAACACTGTTTTCTATTGACTCGCCTTAATGATTTGCAACATTAGTCCATACAACAAAAAGTATTACTCTATCAAACCAAGAGTTATTTCGAACTCCTAATTTATTTCAACATTGGGTTGGTATTATCTTTGTTAAACACAGTAGTATGTATATCGAATAATTGTATTGCTATTTAACGTGAAAAGTTGTTAGAACTGGTTGAGGGAGGTACATTGCTTAATACAAGACCCGTCAACTTCGAATGAAAATTGCTATAATTTCTGATGCATCGTTTTCCTGTTATAGCATTTTATCTGTTATAATTATTCATCATTCTTAGTGAGTGTTTGTAAGGGTAATTTTTTTACCGAGTTAAGTACCGACAAATATCAAAATTAAAATTTCCTCACCTCGTAGACTTGCTGGATTTTTTATTTTTCGAGCAATGGCCCAAGGGTTTTAAAGATGAACACATTCTGAATTGTAGGTACGCTTTAGGTAGGTTGCCAACAAATTTGTTAAAAGCAAATAATTATAAATGTCTTCAAAAAATATCTACTCTGACGTACTCTTTAAAATGTGCTGATTTACAACTACTGTTTAAGTAGTTTTATGAAATTCTTGTTAACCTAATAATCTTGAATAACTTAAAAAGGGTGCTTTACAGAACATAGGTATGCTTATGTCATTATTTAGATTCTTTTGGTGTGTATCGGTGATCTAAAAATACCGGCAGTTATACAGGGTGATTTATAACGAGTGTACCAAACTTTAACAGTTTGTTAGGGAGATCATTTAGAGTGAAAAATGTCATATGAACATAGGTTCTATTCTATCAAGTTAAGCAACTACAAGAATTTTTTAAGTTTTATTAGTGGCATAGTAAATTTACCAATTTAATAGCAAGTTACCGTTGAAAAACAAAATAAATATATAGAAAGCTATGCACAAACGGTACGAACTGTCTAATTCTGACGTTTATTTAGCTTATTACGACCACTGCCATTGCAATACCCATAAATAAAAACTATATCTGTATATTCGGGTGCAGTAAAATGGTGCATTGTCTTACAAAAATTAAATAAATAAGCTAAATAAACGTCAGAATTAGACAGTTCGTGCCATTTGTGCATAGCTTTCTATAGATTTATTTTGTTTTTCAACGGTAACTTGCTATTAAATATTAAATTGATAAATTTACTATGCCACTAATAAAACTTTTATTTCTTGTAGTTGCTTAACTAGATAGGATAGAACCTATGTTCATATGACATTTTTCACTCGAAATGACCTCCCCAATAAACTGTTAAAGTTTGGTTCACTCGTTATAAATCACCCTGTAGGTATATAATTATTTTGTATGTAATTGAAATGATTTCCTTTTACAGTAAATGTTATAATAAATCTAAGCAAAGTAGTTGCCAGTAGATTTTATTTGGCGCTTAGTTTTAGATAGATAACATGTAAAACATTTTATAAGAGTATTTCAGCAATGTAATCTTTAGGGGGTATTTTACAACATACGTGATTTTACATTGAAAGCTGTCGGTAATGTCTGTTAACTCGTTTCCAATCGTTTTAAATGACCAGTTCGTGTAGTATTTATAGCACAAACTTCTATATAATCATTACTATATTAATCTATTGACAGCTAGCACGAAACTCGTGAGTTTCTTTTACCGGAGCGTGCTCTCTTGGACAATGGTGACCTGACTCGCCCTCCTGACGTCACCGTATTCAATGCTAATGTGATCGCAGCCTCATCTCTCCAGTCACTCCTTTGGCGTCTTGGATCTATTAAATGTCGTACCACATTTCAGGTGCAGTACGTTTTTACTTTAGCTAATAAATTTTATATTCGGGAGCTAGAGACAGCGTTTCCGAAGTCATGATATTGAGGTCCATTCAGGGATGACACGTGGGTGTCCTTATATTGTTTATTGTCCAGAAAAATTTGAGAGACAATTGACAATAGAAATTATATGCCTGTGGACTGTTAAAGATCTAGCTACGACAAATATCTTGATCTTTACCTTTAGCTTTGATGAATATCATTTGAGCAAATGTTAAAATGCATGTTAATATCGAAATTCCAAGAAATTTTCCCTTTTTTATTATTCTTTTTTAATAGTAGATCGTTCATATCTACATATTTTTTGTATAAAGCGTTATTTCTTAAATCTTCAGTTCTTAACAGTCTTGTTCCTCTGAAAATTTTTCAGTTACATTTCATTTTCATCTCAAAAATAGTTTATCATGCTTAGCATGTAATTGCATATTATTGCAATTAATTTTTAAGGTAGAACGGTCATTTAAGTTACTAAAGGTGATGCCACTTTAAAATATTTTTTTACAAATAAAAACATTCGGCGCTAACCATAAATGAGAATTTAAAATAAAATTCATAACGTATATTATTTAACTTTTGATTTTTATAAGATTTCTGCACAGTCTGCACTATGAAGATTTTACGAGAAAAAATGTATAATAATTATGTGATATACAATCAAACCTCAAAATAAAGGCGTTAAAATTCTATTTTCAAGCAAATTTGCCTTCATATACTAGCAGGTAACGGTGATTTAATCTTCTTTAAAGCAAAGCACACTTAAAATTACTTGCGTGTCACATACCAGAAGCGTAGTGTAACAATCCCCCCAGCATTTTTACAAATTCAAGGTTTTAATTACATCGACTCACGTCAACTTTAACAGATAAAGGTGACGAAATGTGACATGGACAAATTTACATACGCTTGGTAACGAGCAACAGTGCTATTAATTTTGTACGCCTTGTCATAATAGCAACGGTCATCTTCGATGGATGGTTTTGACTCGTGACCCCGTCAAACTTCTCTTCCTGATGGAACTTCGAGAACTTCTGACGTATTCTACATGTAACACCTCAACATCTCCGTGACAAAGTAATAATGTAAGCGATATTGTAATTGCGTGATAGTATTGATGCTTCTTTCCATATGCAGTCTGGTTTGCATGCCTAGAGGGTTTTTAAGAATATTCTTAGTTCGCGTTATCTAAGGCAAAAGCAATGCTAATTAAGGTAGTATCGTATATCTAACAATCGTTAGCTTACATTAATATTGACACCCCAAATCTAAATACTTTTTAAATGTTATTTCTGTTTCAAAACAAGAAAAATAATATTGAAGACGCGCATGATTTTATATGAGTAATTAAATAACTGAAATTCAAACGAACTTCTCAAATTTAACAAAAATGACTAATTCTATATCTTTTATGTATTTAAGTGTGTAAGGAAGCGTACACACATTTTTTTTAAAATTTTTTAATTGATAATAAAACAGGCGGATTTTAACTCATAAAATAAATGAAAATGTTGCGAGTCATTTGTCAGAAATTATTTTAATCCTAAAAATAATTCTTGCTATTTGGGGCATAGGTATATGTCCTTAAAAATATAGTTTAGTTAGAATTACCTTAATAATTTATTAATGTTATAAATTATTTGTAAAATAATAGTGTAAAAATGAAAACTACCCATATATACATATAATATACATTAGGTAAGCCTGAAATTCGGTGCATATTGGTGGAACCCTCGAAACGGTAAACGATAAAATAATGATTAAACTGGGCCCAAAGTGCACCATGCAATATGATTTTGTTTTACTGGATTATTTAATCTCTGCGTTTGTTTATTTTTATACCTTATCATCTCCGCATAAAAACAAAACGTATAGTTATAGGTACCTAACCTTTCTATTTGTGTAGCCTGCCTACATTATCCTACGTAAAAATTATTCAAAAAGTGTTTGGAGCATATTTTGCTAATTTAATGAATTAGATGGGGTAATAAGCAAATGATAATAACTTACTAACTGCACCTCGAATATCAAATTTGTCCACCCCATTGAAAAAAAAAGAATATGCATAGTAAGATTCGTCTTAGGCCAAAGTGTAGCACCGATTTTTTGATTTTATAATTATGTCTCAAAGAGAGATAAATTAATGGTAGATGAAGTAATTTAAGACAAGGATTTTGTTTTCTACAACCTTACTTATACATACATTTCTATAATCGCAGTGTAACATTGATTTTTTAACACTATTTTCTTTCCTAAAATTTTAATCCGTATGAATTTGTAATTTAATTAAGGAAATAAAAGAAGAGGCCAGGGCTCATGACGGGCTGTAGTGCAATAGTGTGTGTGTATGTGTGTATGTGTGGAAACGAATATCCAATATTGAGTTTTATCAAAGAATTCGTATTATTATTAATTATACTTTTCCTTGCGTACATTATCTAGGTCTACATTAACGTTGTATACAGCCATATCTTCGCTCATGCTAGTAATTTTCTTATTCATTCTACATCCTTAGTGGATTTAAAACCTTTCCCATTTTGATGTCAAAGGTAGATAAAATCAGAAAATTGCAGGTAAGTATGTGTTAACGTCAACTCGTTTTAAAGTAATCCGTGAATGCCTAGCATTCTCCCAAACGTGATGCTTCGGGTGTAAGAATTATTACACGTATTCGCTATAAGTGAATTTACCATGAAGGATGATTAATAATTACGTCTTCATTTAAATTTATTAATTTTTGATGCGGAACTACGTCTTTTTTCGCGATTCTATAGTTAATAACTTGGATGCTCAGCTGTTTATATCCTTTATTATTTTATGGTAAAACCCATAACCTTAATTATTGAACTTCGATATTCTCTCCTTATGCACTGTTTTTAAAGGCTTTCGATATTGCTCGCCTACATGGATCCATCAAACTCGCGCGTGAAAGTCTCGAACATGTTTGTCTATTTCATGCAAATAAGTAACATCCTTTACGAGTTCGTGATTCACAGCATTGCTTCAGTGATTGGAAATATTCGTATTAGCTTGGTTACGAAATTTTTTGTTATATTATGATAAATGTTATACCTCTTGGTCAGTTTGTTACCATGATAAAGTTGGGTAATGCTTCGATGAGTGAAGGCCTTCATTTACACTAAAACGTAATGGTCAATAACACTTATCTCTAAATAATTTGTATAATCAAAGGCTGTACAATAATCAATTATTTTTTCAAGTAGAAGTCAAACTATCGTCAATTTTACATAAACGGTGAGGTCGAGCATATTCACACAGTATTGCAAAATGCATAGAGGAGGCAGTCTGCCCTGGGTATGTAACCTTTGACCCGATTTCTATTGCGGTAAGTCCCGTTTAGCCGCTAGCAAGAGACTAGTTTTCGTTTCTTATTGCCTTAAAATATGTATGTGATATTTCAGGCTCAGCTAAGACAGAGAGAATGAACGTGCATTAGTTGTAACCTTTTACATTATTTTTATGTGCTTGCGCAGCGAAGCTTTCCTCTTCAGGTTTTAAATTTACTTAACATCAACGTACACACACGGCATAGCGAACGTACGTTAGCGTATCACCCTTGTAAATGAAGGACGTCGCGACGCCTACACGTGCTGCCTTGCAGCGGTGAAAAGCGGTATAACTACCACCCCTTCAGTCAACGTAATGTGTACTTAAAAAGTCGGAAAAGTTAATTAATTATTTTAAACGCTTTTGAATGCGCTTCTGCACACTTTCTTATGAATTATAATAGGGAAACTTGGGGAAAACTTTTGTATTTAGTTGTCGCTTTGGTTTTTTTAGTAGGTAAGGATTTTTATTTGTGATACTTTAATGTTGGTTGATGAAATTAGATAATTAAAGGTTTATGAATTCGTTTTCGGCACTTAACAAAATTTTTAGTGTTCTTTTACAACTTTATTAACTATTCTTAAAATGTCTGTTACAGAATTTCTCACAGTAATTATCAATTAATTATAAATAGCTGATTTTTATGTAACTGCTTGCAAAGCTATTTTTATTAGATTTGTCTTTAACGTTATAAGGCAATTTTATTCGAAGGTTGCTTTAAATTTCATATTTTGAAACTGCATTGGCTGACAGAGAAATCTTTACAACATTTACCTACTGTTGTAAAAATGTTTATCGAAAAGTTTAGTTTTTTAAGCAAGTTCTTATAATTTCTACATTTTTTACAATAACACAAAAATGTTAATGAACGTGGCTGTTGCAAAAAAATATTATTTCCATTTATTATTTTAGGTTTCCTTTTTACATACAATAACATATTCATATAGTTTTAACTGATGCTTGTATATTAAGAGTAGGTTGCGTAAAACTAATGTTAAATTAGTTCTGGGGCAAATAAATGGGCATCGTACTTTGTTGACCAATATATGATCAGTCATAAAAATCAGAACTATGATTTGACTTTGTTAGTTTTGATTAATGAGTTATCAGATTAAATCATTGGATCACACTTGGTTAATCGGTATTTAAATTAGCAATTTTTAATTGCGGTTTCTGTATACTTTTATGGAAACATATTCGTTTTTTCAAAAAATAATCCTACAATTTTTTGAGAATAGAAAAGTCAAAATTGTTGCATGTTGTTCTAGTAGATAGTAAAATAAATATAGGTAATGTAAAATATTTATCTTTGCAAAATCCCACAATAATATTATAAGCATATACGAATTATGAACAGCTAATTTGAATTATAAACTAATAAATAATTAAGTCAATAAATAAATATAATTGTAGCTACATACTTTGCGTAATTTTTATAGTAAGTAGGAACACATCAAATCGGTTTTATGAATAATTTTATATATCTAATGCTTTTTAAAAACATATGAGATCGTTGTCAGAATTTGGGTCTGAATTATTAACGACAATCGGATCAGTGTCTTTGTTAATAGATCAGGAACTTAGAGCGACATAGAAATTGTAATATGTAGCAAAGTATTTAACATGGAAAGGGCAATTAGATCTTTAGAAGATTTCAAGTCAAGTCAAGTCAAATATATTACGCATAAAAAAACAAGGTTCTTTTCTGCATGCGAAGCTATTAAAAATGGTAATCAAGTGATAGAGTTTCTGATTATTTTGTCAATGTTATTTTTTTAAGTAGGTACATATTTATGTTGGTAAGTAAAATTAGCTGTATTTAAAACGAAAGTAATTTCTTACATAGTAGGAGTTAGCGATGCGATATTGAAGATGAGTTGCGGTGAGCGAAAGCTCGTAGAAAGCTCGAACTCCGGAGTGCTCCGGTATCGCATCCGCCGGCCAGCGTCCCGCAAACCCCCACTACGGGTGGCTCATGTGCGCAGCAGCATCCCTTCCTACGGGGTGAGCACGGCCGGTGGCTAGTGAGTGGCCTTCCCGAACCATACCGACCCTGGCCGACATACACCGACATACGGGCGGACGCTTGTCGCCTGTGAGTTTGTCCGCCTGACACACGCGCTTGGACCACTGGCTATTCAGCATCACTGGTCGTCCTGGACCGGACGTCCTAACAAGCGCGACATGTTCATGTTTTCTGATACAACACAGACCACCCTTGCCACAAGAATATCTTAAAGTCGTATCCATTTATGCGTGTCATTTCGAAATAGCACTTCCAGATGGACTTAATACCTACCAGTGATTAAAACGTTTAAATTTAAGAAGTTAACACTGAGCGACACGAGTTTAAAAAGTTATTAAAGTGTCGTGATTTTGCGAACCATGTGAAGAAAAGTGCCGTCTGAGCTGTCGGACTTATAATTATGAAGAACAATCAAGATAATCAGTGTCGAAGTTAGAAGAATTGTCAACAAAACATCAAGATGAGAATTAAAATGCCAGCAGTCCGGATAGCTCAGGGTGAGCATTTTTAACGTAACTTATTAATTAACTTTTATTTTGCTCAGTAACACCATTAACCTTTCGGTGTCGTTCTTAACCCAACAAAATTTGAAAAGCGATTGCCGTCTTAAAAATCGCGTGCTGCAGACACGTGATCAATGTTTTTAATTAGTACTGCGCGACGTTGCGGGGGTGGGTCGGTGGTAGAAGGGAAGGGAATTGTCTGCTTGCTAATAAGAAAAAGTTATGATAATGATTTTTGCGAGCGTCGCTTGCGCAACTTTTTCTTCGGCGCCTTCTTGTTCAGTCTTCTTCAGAGGTTTGATGAGCAAACACCTTAACACCATAATTGCAACTTTCGATTAATACCTCCAAAAATTTGTCAATTTTAATTGTTGTGCAATGGATGGCTTGTTTACATTTGTATTATAGCAGCGAGGCGCGATTTCCACGCCTTACCTTTAGTGCGGTCCGTCGCTGTAAAGCAGTGGTCAGTTCCGGCATAAAGTTGCGGCTGTTTTTAACAGTACAATACCTCAATTAAAAACCGTTAATTTCGGTTTTACCTGAGCATTTGTGTGCATTTTTGAATTACAATAAAAGAGGTTTGGAAATAAAATTGACCGCACTGACCAAGAGCCTTTTTATCGTGCGAACGAGGAAGGGTTAACTCGACTTTTAACTTATTAACCCTCTTCAGAATTTCCTTTGTGGTGACCTCTGAACCCTACAAAAAATGTAGATGGGCAGGTACGACGCGTGTGTCTTCGGAAGGGTTATTAAAAGAAGATCCACCACATTAACATGTTAAGATGCGCGTGCTGCTTTGTGATGACCCTCGTCTTTAACTTTATTTCTGGCACGCGACTGGTAATTTATTTGAATTGAGCTGTCCTTACATTCTCGGTTCTTACTTGTAATCAAATTGTTACTCTTTAAAATATCAAATTAGGATTTTTTAAAAATAAATCTAAAAATAAACTTCATGAAGAAAGCTCTGATTTTCAAAGGTTTCTTTTGTGTTCTTTGAAAAGAACGGAAGCAGGAAAGTAACTTAATAGCCATTTGTGGATTTGAAAATTTGATACTCTTTTTTCCTTTGATTAGTGTCTTACCTGCTTATACTGTTAGATGGCCGTGCCTTATTGTCATTTAAAATTTCTTGAAAAATCTGTTCTTGTTCAAGATAGCTATTAAAAGTGAAAGACTAAAATGAGCGAGTTGCAAATTATCGCGTGAAGTCACATGTAAATGTTTTAGGGGGTGTTTTATGCTTTAGGGTGTTTTGTTGTGTCCACTGATGGTCAGAAGGGTGTTCATCCAACCGTACATCTTATCGAGCTTATTGTTAAATTGTCGCTTTACCGGTGCTTAATTTTTAAATGTTGGTTTCCTGCCTACATTTTATTGTTACATTTACAACAATTAGAACTAAAAGTATTTGATTTTATTCTACTCGCAGCTGCCAAAAAAAGAACGAAATTATAGGTTTCAAACGTGAAAATAAAATATTTAGATTAATGGGTTTTTACATGGTCGCAGTTCATTTTGGATTAAGATAACTTCGCTAATTCCATTATAAAATTTCATACAACAGTTTCTGTGTTCTTCTGCAAAATATGAAACACTTCAATTCAGTTCAAAAATGGCCTATGCAGAAGTCTAAATCTTTCCGGATTGAAACGCGTTGTCATTTCTTATCCTATCATTCTGTTTAATTTAAGCAAATCTTTGTTTGAATGCCTATTAGTAAAAACATTTACTATTAATTAATGTAAATACTACATTTGTTTCACATTAAAACATATTAGGTACATGTAATCAGCAATCACATTTAAGAAATTACTGATTTCGAAGGTGAAATTTTCGTACATAAGTTATTCGCAAATGTGCAGAAAATTTGTAGTTTTGTTTGAAGGATAAAAATACGAGATTTCAAGAATCTAAATGTTAATCAGCGCTTAAAATCCGAATTGTATTGGTTTGGCGAAAGTGTATTTTCTTGAGCCGGATATGCTATCTACAAGAGTTAATTTCCCACAAAGTAATTATTAAAGTCGAAGAACAAAAAAGAATATTTTTTACTTCAAATTTTGGTTGTTATGTAACTTATTTCATTATTAAACATTAAACTGAAGCCTTTATCTGCACTCTTATAGTATGAGCGAATGATATGGCGTATATTTTGTTTAAAATAAGATTTTGATATTTTTGATGAGTAAGTATTATTTGTATTCACAGGGCCTAAGATTACTTCGGTAAGAGTAGTTTCCGTTTATAGTGGGGAAACGATAAACAGCGATGGTATTTAATAATATCATCCGGTGTGATCTCGCTTCAGTTTCAACTTTCGGTAAAATAATGAATATTTGAAGTAACAGTTTAAGTTTTTATATATATTTAGATGAATATGTTTGGAGCAATGTTCGCTTGAAGTAAAATAATTACAATATGTACTTAGTAGTTTTAAAACTCAGTTATGCGAATAGTGAACTTTTTTCTTTTAATTACTCATTTAATATTGTGTATAAAAGTTTTAAATTCAAATTCTATTATTATCCTGTTGCTGCATATTTCAAAAGTGTGAACTCTCGGTTCTCATTAATTCTCCGTCTTCCTTCCCTTGTTTGATCCTCCTACCCTCCGTTAGATGGCTGAACTTCTTCCTCTTTGGAATGAACACAGTAAGAGAATTCCCACACCCTTACTGGGAGATCCTTAAGAATCAAATTTAAATGCTTTCTAAGTTTACACACCTGGTACTAATATTGATATAACATCTCACCCTTTACCTCTAAAGTTTACTTAAACTTTTTGCGGATGCTGTTCTATAATTAACCGACTAATTATGATTAGTTTTGTTCAGAGGGTAGCAAACATTTTTTGGTTTGTTTTAAAAAAGTTTATAAACTGGAATTTGTAAATTCTCTTTGTAGAAATTTTATACGAATACTGAAAATAAAAACTGCGTGTTGAACTGTGACCGGAAAAGCAATATATGGATAGGTAATTTGTTATAGAAAATAATACTTTGAAAGTTGGTTAACTAGTTTGCTGGCGAGTGTTTGATCGATAGTCTCCTGGAGATAAAGATATTAATTATAACAGGATCGATTGTTCATTAGGGCAGTAACGTGGATAACATATAATACAACTGCATTAAAATTTGGTCTCTAATAAGCGATGATTAATATTTCAAATGATCTATGAGATAAGGAGATAATTTACATAACCCAAGGTAGTTCTTTTGAGAGTCATTAACCAACTTTAGAGAAATTAAATGAAATACCATCGTGTTATATTAAATCTGCATAAGTTATAGTAATTACATCTTTATATGGCGTAATTTAAGTTTTTTTCTTACTTTTTATGAACAAAAACTCTGGAATAAAGAAGATCATGTTGATTAAATCAATTGCTTACCTATTTATTACTAGTATATTTAGATTAATTATACCTATTAAATGGGTATAAAACTTGAGCTTTGAATTTATTCTCAAATCCAAATCATTGACCAGAGATTTCTTTAAATAGATTATGCAAGTATGCATTACGTACAGATAATGGTTCGAACTTTATAAAGAGAAAGAAAAAATATCTTCATCTTTTTTCGTGTTTTCATATTATATTTTAAAATTATCAAAGAAAATGCCGTATACCTACTGAAATTGAAAGGTATCAATTGATTTTTAATAAATTTCTAAGGATAACATAAGTAGATACCTGCAATAATTACAAAAATAATTAATCACAGGTGTAAATA
Source organism: Melanotus villosus (assembly GCA_963082815.1). Classification (NCBI taxonomy): domain Eukaryota; kingdom Metazoa; phylum Arthropoda; class Insecta; order Coleoptera; family Elateridae; genus Melanotus; species Melanotus villosus. The sequence continues at coordinate 48,448,603 of OY720421.1, read as the reverse complement.
CATCAGTAGGTACTCATAGATTAACGATTAGCCGTTCGAGACTAATGATTTGACAGTCATCATGAATAGTCTATAAAATTTTAGATGACCCCCTGCTGTTGGCTGATTAACAGAACAATATTTCAAGCACTTCAAAACAAAATTTAAATGGTTTCTATATCGATGAAGACTCGTTGTTTATTACACCATTGCCTACCATGTTCACACTTTAACTCATAATGTACGGCGAAACGTGTTTTGCACGTTCTTTTATCTCAGGAACGATGATACAGGGGTGTGTAATTAACTGCCTGTATATTCTATTTATTAAAGCCTGCTGAGTTTATTCGTTCTATACGTTTTTTACTGTTTGAAATGAAAAGATTAATATTCCAATTTTTGAGTGATAGAATGACAAGTAGTTTTCGGAATTTCACCGAATTGTTTTTTCAAGAATTAGATCGTCAGTTCGTGCAAGTAACGGCCTAAAAATCCGCCTTCTAATTTCGAAAATCGTCGTTATTGCAAGAATTGCGAGACATGCGACCGCTTCTACATGCACCACGTCAGATCGTGTAATGATGAGGACTCTAAGTTATGGACACGACATTGTGAACAAGCCTCCTTAATGTTATAGTGACCGAGTAGGCGAAATCTTTTAATTTAAAGTATCTACCTATCTCGTTATATTTTGTAACGCAGCTTGCGATTGCTTAAATTAGAGTTTCCAAGCAACAGTTATTTAAAATAAGCAACGGCAATTATAATACAGATTTTCCCAACTTGTATGGATTACCTCTTGAAGAGGCTTTACTTATTTCTTATCAGTTTAATAGCTTGACCATAATTCAACGTAAACGCGTTATCTGATAGAATTTAAATATAAGCAATTTCTTGCCAGCGCTTCTCGAGTATCATGTATATGTCATTTAAAGGCAGTTATGCAAATGCACGGACATACTTGGTCATATCTCACCTTACAGTGACCACACTAAATATTGCCATAGTTTATTATTACGAGTTCCTTAGTAACACAAGGTAAAATGATTATGTATTTTGTTTTTTTCTTCTTTTATTACTCACATAAGCTATGCGGTTTATTAAGACGGAAAATTGTGTTCGGCGATGTAAAAGTGAAGCTTGGCTATTTAATAGTTTTAGAATTTTACAGTTTGGTACTTTCTAGCTTGTTTAATATTTGAGGGTGTTATTTATACTGCATGTCTATGTAATTTGGGCAAGAGCCAACTCGGATTGTGTTGGCTGCAGTGCGGTCTGCATTTTCAATGACCACTACATGTCCACCAAAATTAAGTAAAACAAAGCTTGGGGAATGTCATGTGCTATAAAACATTAATTATACCTAAGTAAAATTTATCAAACTACCCACTCACAGCATGGAATTTATTTTAAAGATAAAATGACCATAACGTATTATATGGTGTGGTGGCGTTCAAAACATTATGTTGATTTAATTAATATAAAAAGTTCCGTAAATCATTTCTCGAAGTTATTCGTAATTAGCGAAAATAATGAAAGTGAGTAGGCTCAAGTGGTATTTAAAACATTGCTCCAGAAAGTTCGAATATACCTAAATTTACTGCAACAAATTTAATAAAACGAATCCACAAATTAAGTGATTGATTTAGTTGACTACATTTTAAATGTGTACCTATATAACTATCGAGTTACATACTTCTAATATTTGATAGTAAACGTAAATGTGTTAATACATAAGTTTTTTTGAAATTCATTCAGTTGCAGGTTGTAATATCAATATCCGAATATTAGAACTACAAGCTCGCAGTAATTCTAAACACTTCCCTGGTATGAAACACTTAAAATTTCTGTACTTGCACATATATCTTTAAGAACATAATGCGTATGTTTAATTGTTGCAACAAATAACTATTTAGGCAGCATAATAGTGTAATAAATTATTATATTTTTATGTCACACATAAGGCTTTTTGTTTTGTTTAACCAAGCATCCCCGACTTTGCAGCAAGTTTTAACATAATCGAGCTAGATTAGTTTTGTGTAAATATTTAGTTTAGTCCATCAACAAGAAATTTTGAAGAAGTTGTGGCTAAAAACCTAGTGAGAGTAATTAATGATGACTGAATATTTAAGAAGGAATTAGTTGTTGACGATTGCCCCTGCAATAATTCATAAATATCTTTAAAAAGTAGGTACTAAGTGACGTGCAAAATCTAAGTGGCCTTCTTAATAGTATCTAATAAATTTCCTGGAATAATACATTAAGGCAATAGTAAAACGAAAGTTAGCACATGTAGTACTTAGGTTAAACTGTGGTCAAGCATGCATCACGCCTATTTGCGGTTATGGACAAAAAGGTTGTTATAAGAGCATAAACCATCGGGAGTATGCAATCTAGTGTTGTAAAATTGTCCAAAGTGGTCAAATAGCTGTAAATATCTGTGGCTTATTTCTAAAGCGTTTGGGTGGCCAAGTGTAAAAAATTGGTCAGAATAATCTTGCGAAATTCACGTAAGGGTTCGATTAATTTCCACATTTCAATAAATTTGTTGTTAATTGCAAATTATTAAGAATTGTTTCCCATGGAGTTTTATTTATGGTGCATTTGATCGCCACTCTAGAGTATTGTATAAGTGAAAATCTCGTATTCAAAATTACTTAATATTTTGTTTGCAAGCAAATTGAATAGATTCTCGAATTAAACTACATTTAAATATATTTAGAAAGGTTGTATTGTTCGACCTCTGAAAAAAATTACGTATATTTTGCATAGGAGATGTTTACACAAGTCATTTAAACTTACTTATTGTTACAACTTCTTAAAATCAAACTTATCCGGATACTGGATATTTTTTAAGGTTGATGTAATTACACTTAAAGAAGATTATATTATATAAACATTGAGATGTTAGTACTAAAATTCATTTAACTGTAGTAAATTTGTCGCCTAAGGGTGAGTTGCACAAAGTAATTAAACAACTTCGTCAAATTAATCATTCGTCAAAATGAACAAAATTGAATCAAAATTCGAATTTATAGGGCAAATAATACATTAATAAACAAAAAAAATGTTGCTCTTTTGTCAACTTTGATCACTCGTTATTTTAACAAAAGTTTGGTGCAACCCACCCATTATCTTAGAGATTTAGCTCTTTTATTTTAGTCATGATGTGAAAAGTTAATTGATGGCAAATAATTAAAATTGCATAAAACGAGGCACCTCAAATCTTTATAGTTTTCATAGTTTGTAGAATTGTAATTACAATATTTATTTTTAAATCGATTTTAGTCTATATCATTTTGAGATAATTGTTATTCATATTACGATAATTTAATATTATTAAATGAAGACATATATTACGTAGATTATAAAAGTAACCATGATGAAGAAATCTTATAATTGGAAACAGTACTCCTGTCAAGACATACCGGCAAGATATTAAGGAAGGAAATAGCTATTAAATGTTTACATTTTACTGTACTATTAAATTGTACCATTAAGTTATATACTTTGGATTCACTCATCAGTTACAATTTATGGTTCGTTGTTAAACTAATGTTCCCAGTACATACTTTTGTTCTTTTAAAAATGATTTCTAAATGTTTTTTCTCGAGAAACTGCTTTTAGTATTGTTATCAAGGTCTAAATAAGTTTCCTTGGCACTAGTCTTTTTAAACAACAGATAAAGTGTTATCTCTAAATTCTTTAATTAGTACTTACATTGTGCAAATACAACCAACTTTATATAGAGGTGTGATTCGAGCAGAAAATTACCGAAGAAATGTAATTTATATAAGCATTCTTCTCTATTTGTACCTACTGTGAATTGTTTCTTTTAAATCGAGAAAAATATTACAATAAAATTAAACTAATAAATATAATATAAGTCACTGTCGTTTAACAACAGCTTTGTAATTGTCATATGATTTTTATATTAAGATAGGTATAAGTTTCCTACCTAATTCCAAGTGACTTAAAATTCGTATCTTAGGCGAAATTTTAACAATAATAAATAAAAATGCTGTCGTGATTCCTCATGCCAGGTAAAATGTTATATAACAGAAGTTAAATTTCTTGTAATTATTTTGAAAACTTACATCTGAAGTTTTGCTGTTGACACGTACAACGGAAAATTTCAGATAAAAGCACTCCAAATGGAATTATTTATGTTACTTGTAAAGCAACTGATAAGCTAAGAAAAAAAATGCGCGACGGTGAAGATTCATGTTCAGATGCCGAATTTAATTGCATTTTTTTTTTGAGAAAATATTTAATGTACACGTATTGGTTTGCTGGAGAACGTCGTATTGATTCCCAACTGTTTAATTGACAACCGAAGTATACTTCAAAGAGCCGTGTTAAATGGGCGAGGCGATTTAACACTGTTTCGTTATCGATACTAGAATCAACCTTAGCTTTTACGCTTTGATATTCAGCTTCGTCAGAGTGTCCTAACTGGACAATATGCCACCGGAGTTACGCTAAGCGTAGAAGTCCACCGGAGCGCAGCCACTTGGAACAGCAATTCCTTGAGGCTCGGACCACCGTGGCCTGACCTGCAATTTTAAAGGTCACTGGAGATTCGCTTCTAATCCGAATAAGCCTTAAAAACTTCCTTAAACTTCCCGGATCCGCTCTCGACCTCTGTTTCAATTTACACTTCATATCCCTTAGTTTTTCACGATTAGCACACGCTGTATCGCTTTACTTGACGTAGGTTCAAAAGTTCAGCTATTAAAGCCCGTTTAGCCTTGCGAACGACGTCCTGGTCTTTCTTTAAATGTCAACCATTACAGGCAGTTAGGTGGACGAAGTGCCAGATGCATTTTATTGTTTTATTGTCTAGAAAGATGTGGCCGAGCATGTAATTATAAAAGCACACATTGAATCTTATTAAGCTATAAATTCTAATGTTGCGTCTGATTAATTACCGTCCAAGCGTATAAATTTTAAATCGTAAAGTTTCTGCAACGTTGTCTAATGACAGTAATACAAGGTGTGGAGAAAGAATTTCGTAATTAATTAAGGTCAAGTGGCCGGTCAGAATCGGTCAAATATAAACATTTTCATTTGTTGGTTTTGTGAATTACACTCTTGCCATTTAAGAGGTGAAAATATGTTTATGGCGTTGTAAGTAATTTATTCTGGTAGTATAATGATTTCGGAATTTGATATTTAAAAATATTCAAACTACTCGTATTATAATGTATCTAAATATAAAAAAATCGAGAATTAAAAATATTTGTTACTAGTAAGCAGTAGTTTAGTTTGCAAATTTCTAGCAGAGTAGTGCTAATGGGTTGATATACTTCAAACGTTGTATTAAACTGAATGTGTAAAATACCTAATATGAAAGGAAGCTTGAAGTGACGATTATTATTTTTTAAAAATTAAACTGTAGTTAATCTTAACTTGCACGAAATTAGTGTTGAAATAATTATTCACCTTTTATAAGTAATTGTATTGACTATTCACCTCATATGTCATCTGTCAAAAATTGGCCAATCAAAATGCAAGATTTGACATTTTGGAGTCAATCCAAACGAATTGTATCGACAATTTTCACCAGAAAAAATTGTCGATAAAATTTCACTAGTGATCCGAAGCGACAATTTTTTGATTGCGAATACCACTTGTGCTGCGCACTCGTGATATTCATATGCAAGCACAAGGAACATTCCTGATGTTACAGCAAAAAAATAATCGACAATTCTTTGACCACTCGTGGTATTGTAAGTGACAATTTTTAAGAAAACAGTTACCTATATCCGTATTTTTTATAAATTTATTATGTATTCCTTTCTGCGAAGCCTTATTGTTAGTGGATCCTGCTTGGCGTCTGTTAGTTGATTTACTACCTAATCTCAAGCCTGGTTGAAAAGATTCATATATAATTATTCGAAATGTAAACATTATACAAATTAATGGTACAAATAATACATAGATTTCGTCATAATTTTAAAAAATCTTCTAACAATTAGGTATGTAGCAAATTTAAATTTTCTTCTATAAGAATGCATCATTATACCTATGTATTATACAATTAACAGTCAAAGAAGTTTCTTTACAATACCGATATTAATAACAGGTGTTATAATTTGGTTCGATTTTAATAAGTAATAATAAAATAAAATTACAAATGCAATACAAGAAAATAAGTGCATCACTTAGGTTAACAATGTTCTTCCTTATAAAACTAGTAATATTACCCTGCATGTTATTCTCCAAAGAAATTGCTCGTAAAATAGAACATTGTGTTGGGTGATCGATGCCGTTGAACTTCATTTCTGAATTAACTTGGCAAGTGTTTCTCTAGCTTTTATTATAAAATGAAATAGAGAAATATGTTCGCAAGAACCAAGCACCTAATGTTTTTGTTGTATTAAACTTTAATAACTGTTTAGTAAACTAAATTTTATTAAAACAATCATTTAAAGTCATACTGAACGAGATCATTAAAAGTTAAATTTTATATTTTAATAGCCACAAAAGGATCTTACTTTATTACTACTAAGAAATATATTTTTCGTAACTAAAATTAGCTACAGAAAAACTAACGAAAAGTATTTAAGCCACTTCCGGAATGAATGTAACAGTTATACCACGAATTTGACGTTTTACATTTTTCTTTCTTACATGTAGCCTATGTATCTTGTAGGTACTTCAAATAAAGTAATTTTTGAAATATCTTAATATATTGCAATATTTTGTGTAACTTAACACTTAAAGAAGGTTTTAGTTGACAAATTTAATGAAATATATTCGTACTTATTAAATGATTTTAAAAAATAATATTTTAATAAACGCTTCGAAATAGCAGCTTTTCTTCTTTTGCAGTCACTTTATTATTAGCTTAAATGCAATGAGCTTTTGTGAAATTCACGTCTGGGAAGAAATATTGTAAGAGGAAATGTCAACCTTTTAGTTATATACGAACTTACCTGTTTGCTGTATAATGTGTGGGATTATTTACCTAAATTGATTTAAAATTTACTTTCCATCGTAAGTCAGTCGTGGACTCCACGCAGGCATAGTCCCTTAGTGGGATGTCTCGTGTATTTCTTGTACTTTTAAATTGTTAATCCTCGTAGACTGCTTTTGTAGAGTCTCTTGATATATAAGGCAAAAGCGCTATGCTCCTGTAGCTTTAAAATAAGTCTTCGTTTCTGTGTCTTTTCTAGAATTGTTTTGCAGTAAAATAAATAACAGTCACTTTTATTCCTGTACAGTAGCAACTTCAGATACCACGAGTACAAAGACCTGCATTAGCACGTATACGAACTTTTTAAAAATACAGTTTAAAGCATTTCGAACAATTTTGGCTCAACCTGTCGGTAACAAAAATCGTAAAATTTTAATATTTTACTTGAAAGTATTCCATTGTATTGTAAATATAGGTATGTGTGCATAATGCAACTGAAGGCTTATTACTCATAAAGCTATCACCTTTTATTGATTTTAAATTGATTGGCTGCCTCATCATGTTACCTATATCCAGAAAACTTCTATAACGCTAAAACGTTACGCTTGTTATTATTTCTGTTTTCCTAAGTGTATTTATAATTACCATTACCTCAATTAACATACTTCATAATATTAATAATTTCAAAGAAATATTATACATTATTCACAAGTAATGATGTGAATGTAGGTATAGGGATAATCTACCGACTAAATTTTAGTTATGAAATATACATATACGTAAAGATTTATTAAAAGGATATTTATTCATACACCATTTATAAATTTCGCTGATTAATAACCTTAATGTAATTTATACTTGTCATTTCAAACGCTAATTAGTTTTACTCATCTATTGAAATCGTAGGTGTGCAACCTAAATATCACAAATAATCGGCAAGATCAAACGCGACCGCGTATTTTATTAGTGTTTTAATCAAACCATAACTTGATAATTCACAAGCTATATATTAATTTAGATTAATATAAATAACTTGGTTTGGTTTGGTTTTAATTACTTTTTTTTATTTTCATACTGATACTTACTACCATGAAATTATTATTTTTCATGGTTACATTTTACTTGTGTACGACTGTACGTAGTTACTTGCCAAAAATAAGTTATTTTTTTACCATTAAAGTAATCATGTCGTTGTATAGGCAAAAACTTGAGATGCATCAAAAGTAATTTAATAAATAAAGAAATGTGTCTTTAGGGCCTAATAAGAATTACATATACATACTTGTATATCCTTCTTAACTTTTCTTACGGGAGGTAACAAAGGCAACATATCGTATGTATTCTTTTAAATTTCCTATTTTTTAAAAGAAAACTGAATTTTATCTTTAGATGTTATAAAAAAATAGGATGTTTCTGATTCATCTCGAGATTTTTAAGGTTTTTTTTGTGGTTCATAAAAGAAATCGTTTAGCAGTAGTTTCGAAAAATCAAATTAGATTAACAACAAGCCTTTCTGAACAGAACTCAGATTTAGTTATTCGGATAATTTAAATATACTACTTTTTAAATAGTGATTTGTAGGTATAATATCTTGAAACTTCGGATTTTAAAGCACTTTAAAGACATTAGAAATTTAAGAATTTATATATCATGCTACAATTACAAATTTAAATCATAATTCTCCACATATTGACTTACCATTTCTTTACAATTCAGCAAGAAATCTTGAAATTGCATTGTAAGATTGTAAGAGAGTAATATGTGTAAATATAGTTATAAATAAACAACTATTAACTTTTTAAAATGAAATAATTTAATTTGGTATTGGTTTAATTGTATTATAATTAAGCTTATGCAGTTTATTGCGTATTGCCCTTACCTTGAGCACACGTCTAAAGAATTGGTTAGTTGCTAAGCTGTGTGATATTGAAAAAAAACAATGAGATTTTTAAAAAACTCAATTGCAGCAGGCCGTATTCTGACTTAATACAGACAGTTCTAAGGTAATTAAGACAGAATACGGCCTGCTGCAATTGTGTTTTTAAAAAATCACATTGTATATATCAATGATGAAAAGGTATCGATACTATGGATCATGGATATATCGTTTATTGCCATATCGAATTAATCGATATATGTATGGTATAAATTCATATTTCTAACTAAGTATTCAATACGTGAATCAAATTGATGTATTGATTAATCAAGTAGGTACTTCATATGTTGATAATAAATTCTTGTAGTTACTTTACTCTGATAATTTCTTTGCGAAATATGTATTAATTTTATGGAATTATTTCATAAATAAAATATTCGTAAAGTATCGATTAAATCGATACATTGCCAATAATTAAATGTTTAGTATTCCATATCAATATTGTATAATATCAATACATCGATACTTATATCGAAAAAAATTCGCAGCGCTAGTAGCTGAATTATGTAGATATAACTAAACAGGTTTCTGAAATCAGTAACTTTGGAAACATTGATTTGGGAGCTACACTAGAAACCTAACTGCTTCCGTTGTAAGTTTAAATTTTAATTGGAACTTCACAGTTTTTACACATTTAAGAAGTTATGTTCTATTAATACTATCTCTTTTTTTGTTAACAAAAGATATAAACAGCAAAAATCGTTTTACTTAAACTGCTTTACAAATATATTTTGTATGCCCATAATTCAGATTCATTCACTATTGTAACAGAAATGGCTAACTTAAATAGTTACCTCCTATATTAAATGTACATTTTGCAGCGAAAGTCATTAGACAATTTAGACATTGTTTTACAAATTACGTACGACATGATAAGTAATATTCTAAAAACTGTACCGGATGCTAAGTACTTTACAGCGCTATCCAGGTGAGCAATGTTTACGCGTGATAAGACCAAGCCCGGTTGGGTCACGCCGTTGATAAGATAAAGTTAGACCGGTGCGATGTCCACACACCACGTACGTTTTTATGTTGACAAGCCCAAGTTATTTTGTTAACAAACGTAATATACCTACTCAGGTACATTTCCATGCAAAAACATTTCACAAAGTAAACTTTACGTTGCAAAACTGTATCGTAAAAATGGAATTTAGGATTAAATGTGAGAATTAGTAATATTTTGTGTAGACAAATATCTGAAAATTATTTTAAATGAACAAAATAAGCAAAATGCAAAATACAAAAATTACGTATTTAGCAATTGTTCCGCAACCGTTACTCAATACTCCTAGTCACGACTCTTCGTAAAGAGGCTAATACGAATTTGCATTTAAAATGTGTAAGGAAGATCAATTTACATATTGACTTGTGCAGTATATTACTAAAATCGAGAAAGATTAAATTACCTCTTTAATCATTAGAAAAGAAGCAAAATGCGAAATACTGCAATTCTGTTTTCAGTAAACGTTTTATAGTCATTTTATAAAAACGCTTCTTAAGTAGTCACGCATTACCTGTATGCTTGATTAGCAAGCTACCCATTGGATGGCCTTAGAAATTGTAGATTTTAAATTAATTTATATCAGGTAATAAAGTTTAATTCTACGAAACGTTAATTATCTAATTATTATCTCGTACGTTGGTGTTTAGATGTATTATTATCAGCTGCGAGGTACTTGAAATATACCTGAGGATATAGTCTTTCTGGTTATTTAGCAGAGTTGTTAAATTGGAAGACGTTGTGATGATAGTTGAAACTCACGCTGTAAAACCATTAATTCAATCTACCGTTTTTTCTTGAAACATAGTTTAACAACACTTTAAGTTCTGAGGAAAGAAAACGGCCCATGGTCAAAACTAGATCTCCTAACTCGCATCAGTATTAGAAACGTTGCTTATTAAAAACAACGTAGATAATCACAATAAAACTTTACAGCATGAATCTTTAAGTAGTTTAATAACTGAATTCGCAGTGCAATAACTACAAGATGGCGATTCTATTTTAGTAATTGTGCCTGTGGGGTATCTACGTACGATTGGGCAAGACGACAATAACACCATATGACTTTTTTGTCACGCCAATCAGAGACTCCTCGAAGGTCGAAGGGACTGGTTATGATTACAATTTTTAAAGAAACTTTTACTTTAATTAATGTGATACATTTACATGCGCGTTTCATTACGGTTAAACTTAAATAAGATGTAGATCATGAAATATTTAAGAATATATCTAACGATTTAAGAAGATAAGAGTAGTATAACATAAATTCGGCAGCTACTTCTTGTACTGAAAGGAAAACAGTGTCCACAAATTTTAAGTTTTACGGGAAATTGTTTTTCAAATGCACCTACCTAAATAACGTCAATAAAAATATTTTTAACAAATTTGGCTTGTTTTGGAATTTAAAATGATGGATTCAACTTGATTAGTCTATCAATAATTATTGTATTCTAGCTAGTGTCTTCGTATATATTTGAATACGAATTAAGCAAATATACTTGTCAACGATTTTTGGTTCAAATGCATGTCGTTGAGTTTTGCACAATTAATTGGAAAGCAAAAATATTATTTTATTAATTTGTAGGTACCTAAAGAATTTTAATTCACTCTTTTACATTTACTTCAACTAAATTAGAATTAGTAACGTATAAAAAACCAATTTATTAATATGTTTTATTATTGTATTTATTGTATTTTGTTATTTACTCAACTCTTATTCAAACTGATACAGAAACGCTAACCTCAACTGCGAAAGATTTAATAGGTATAGAAAAAGAAATGTAAATTTAAAATTAGTTATTTTAATTGTTAAAAATGCCAGAACATTTTTTAATTGCAAAATTCAAATTCGAATTGTGTTTAAATAAACACTGCCAGCATTTTAAATAATATTTAAAAGTGTGCATTTTTACAAAGTAATTGATACACTTATACTAAATACCATTTAAATACCATTTTTTAACAAAAATACCTATTTTGTTCCATTTTGAAAGTGATTTAGCTTAAAAGCATCCAAGAACCACCAAAAAATTGCCTTGAATGAGACATTTCTATAAATATTATTGTTAAAGATAAACCTTGTACTATTTTATATTAGTACAATTTTGGTAAAGTATTTTAAGACAGCTTAAGCTATATTTAAGATCAGTTTCTCCCACAGAACAAATTAACAATTAACACACTGATGTTTTGTTGGGCTGTATTTTGAATTTGCTTATGTTATCGTTTACAGTTAAAAATAACACCTGAAAATATGGATTAAATGTAGAAATATATTTGCACCTAGGAGAGGAATTTTGATAGTCTAATTTACTGCAATTTAAATCAATTTTATGACCATAAAAGAAGTTAATTTTCATTAGACTTAGACGGTGTAATAACACTAATAACACAACGTACTAAAAGAACCTTCCAGTAATGTTTTATTGTATTTTTATTTCTATCAAAACTCCTGGAATAACGTTTTTAAGTAAAAAAGACGTTAATGTATTAAGGCTCAATCGCTCAATTCAACAAAACATATAGCTCACATTTCCAAAATTACAGCTGTACTTACTTAAAAAAATTATAAATCTAGCGAGAGAATTTAATAAAAATTACAACAATTAATAAACGCCCACCTGCTTCTTCAATTCACATCGATCACGACACAGTACTAAATTTGTTGAATTCTATGGTTACCATATTTGATGATTTTCGCGGCAAATTAATAATAGTGAAAATGATATAATTCACATACACATTGAAATAATTAGATGCCGAAGACGCACAAGTGCCACGAATTGTTTTAATGTTTGTGTTCTGTTTAATAGCTCATACTTTTATTACTAAAATTACTCACATAATGCATCTTTGAAGTTTGGCATATTCTGGGTGTTCCCTGAGTAAACCAATATTCTTTTACCGTGGTGTCATTCTGAACAGAAAAGATCAGATACATTATGAGTTAATTCTGATAAGCAGCGATCGTGTATAAGTACATTATTTTATTGACTTATTAACAGCTTACCAGAAAAGTCCCTTATTTCGTATTAAGAATTTGTCCTGCGCCGCAGTAAAAAAAATCCGGCATACTGCTTTAAAATCTTTTATGTATGCTTTTGCATAATACATATACCTTTTGCAAGTGTGCTTCTTCGTTAAAATTAAAGAAATATTTGAATCGTCTAAAAGTTTATCGACTGCCAATTGAAATCGAAATAGAAAAATTGTTGTTGAGGCGTCGGATTTTCATGCATTTCAAAATATTAATATGCATGCCATCTATGCATTTCCATATACACTTAAGTTTTGAAATATACCCGTTAAATAAGCGTATTTCAAAAATTTAAACTTTTGGTGAAATACTAATAAATTTACTTTAAGGCTTCATTTATAAAAGAAAAACAAATCTGAATGGCTTGTAGAAATTTGTTCTATATCTTTTATAGACTCTATAAGTAACCTTACTATTCAAAATAGTGTATATTTTTAATTATCTTTTTAATATTGTTTAATAAACCGCTTACTTTATGTTTAGAATGTAAATATATACAGTGTGTCCATAGAAAGTTTTGGACGAAGCTACAGCATCATTGTTTTGAGGGAATCCGCGTGCTTCGTCTGTCAATTTGATATCCTATATCTTTAAATTAAATATGCAGTTATATGCAGCATGGTATTACTTAAGGCGAAGACGTCCTTACAAAAGATGGGGAAGAATCTTCGCTAGACTTCCATACCATTCTTTCTAATTTCAAATGTATAATTACTATACATATTATTTTAATATATTTGAAAGTTTTTCAAGTAGGTACCTACCTAATATCTACATGAAAATATATGTGCAGAAAATTAAGTATCGTACCGAAACCGAAAAGTTGACTGTTCCTTTACACTTAATTGGTTTGTTCGTTATATTCCTTTGAAATTATTAATATTTTAATAGACAAATTAGGCAAAATTTAAACAAGCACAGTTTTTAGAGCGAAAATGCGATTATTATTTTTACAATCAGATTTAATTTTTTCCCGTTTTGAAATCTAAAATTTAAAATTTAATTTAAGAAAAACATTTTTTAATAGAAAATGATTGTTCTTATCAACAGTAACCTTGCGAATGGTACACTTAGGGCCGGTTGCATAAAACTTATTTAACAAACGCTTGATTTAACCAACTGATTAAAATAACAAACGGTCGTGCGTTGCACAAAACTTTTTTGAACTCTTGTTAGTTAATCAACGGTAAGTACCTTTCTTATGTTACGCGTACGTAAACTGTTGTGGATCAACCGCATTTTCAGGGATTTGTACAAGGTCAGAAACGTCAGTCATTACAGTCGCGCGTTTTGTAAACGCTTCCTGCTCGTGCTTTTTGCTGTACTGGTCGTTTGCTAGAAGTGTTGTGCAAGCGAATTTCTTTTTAATTAATCAAAAAATTATACTGAACGTGAAAAGGCGCAGTTATTATGTATGTAATAATAATAATAAGTAAGTATATACTTAAGTAATAAAATATAGTTATTTTGTATAAATAACCTCAAAAATCTTGGTATTTTAAATATTTTATTTTTCATACAACATATTTAGATAACATGTAAGTACAGAAGGTGTTAATTGTAGATCGTACATATTTTAAACAGTTTTTATTATGCTTGATAGTATTGTAATATAAAATTTAAACATAAGCCATATCGTAACCAAAACGTATCTAATAATCTATCTACACACCTTCTGTGTCTATACTGTATAATCACTGTACTACATAACTAAATTGTGCCTATAACTAAAAAGTGCTTTCTTATTTATAGGGACAATATTTCACCCAATTACATCTTTATCTTTACTAAAATTACAAGTGTTGGGGTCACGAGGTGACTGAATTCTGATGTTAATTTGTCTATAATTGCCACGGTGTTTGGAAAATGGGCGATCAAAATAGTGCTCTTTAATACCAGGTAGTTCTTCAGCAGTTGGCATATTAATATGTTTCTTTTTTACATGTAACACAATTTGTTACAGTTTCAATAATTCTTGATACAGTTGCCTTATGTTGTTTCCGATAACCTGTAAGAAGGTCGCAGTGGCAGAAAAATGTAGTGTTACCAAAAATTGCACCAAATGGGCTTAAAGATTTATTAAGATGTTCTGGGTTTGAATTGATCACCAACAAAATGAAGAATTCCAGCAATCGTTTCTTTATCAAATCTAAATTCGATATTAAATTCAAGATCGTCATACTTCATCATTGGATAATTACACTGTTGTATTTAACAGTTCTACCAAGGAGGTTCTTAGTCTTCAGAAGTTGGAGAACTAAGGGAAGAGAGGCCCTGTATGTCCTTAACTATAATTAAATATATTTTATAGTGCTTAAAAATGTATGTAACTAAATACTTAATTATTTTGTATTAAACGTATAATATGTGTAATTATAATGTACAATAAAATCTTACCTTTGGTAAAATCTATTTAATTAAGTTGTATCACTAACAACACATGTTAAAAAATTGTTTTTTTATAAATTATTTGTTAGAATCATCAAAATTAACACCTTTCGTTAACTTTTAATCGATGCTTGTTCAATGATTAACTTGACAGTTCGTCAAAGCACATTTGACGAATCGTTAAATGTAATTTTTGTTTTGTGCAACACTTTTTTGCTTTAATCATTCGTTAAAGTGCTTTAACGAACGATCGTTCGCTAAATATTTAACGAATCGTCAAATTCGTTTGTTTGTCAGATTTGACGATTCGTCAACTACTTGACGAATCGTTAAAAGTTTTGTGCAACCGGCCCTTAGGATGGGTTCCACAAACATCGTTTAACAACTTCATCAAATTAATCATTCGTCAATTTGAACAAAATGCAATTAAAAATTCAAATTTATATGGTAAAGAATTAGTAAACAATAAATGATGCTGTTTTGTCAACTTTGATCTAAAAGTTTTGTGCCACCCACCACCCTTAGTTTGTTTCAGGCAACACCAGTAACGTCATGAATCTAAATTGTCGGGGCCTATAATTTCTTAGGAATTTTAGTTATAGGTAATTAATATAAAAATTATCCATAAATCTAATTTTATTATTCATCAACTTCTACCTTATGTTAAATTGTTTATAGTATTACAATAACGTTTTTGTATCCTTTCTAAACTTTATTTTTATGTTTACTCCCTCAGACAAGCATATATTTAAAGTATTGAAAATATAATTAAACGTTTTCCCCGATCGTGTGAAAGATAAGTAGGTATATCTACGTATGCAGTAGCTACCTAACTGTTGTTAATTCTTTGACTAAGCTTTGAATAACCCGTTAGGTAAGTACCTTAAATATTATAGCGATTATAGCGATAGATAATCTGTATATCAAACTTTACTGTGCTTTCTTTTTGACATAAAAATAATGTTGCAGCGACTTTTATAATTTATACTAGGCTGAAAAACTAGGTTAAAATAAATCAAAATATAACAGGTGTGTTTCGGCATGTCGTTTAAACTTCATCCACCAGCTTACACTGTTCAGATATTTTGGAAACTTTTAATTGTGTTGTTTTTAAGATTTTTAAGTTTGTACAGATAAAGTTATTACTAGGAGAACTAAACAGTTGTTAAAAGATTATGAACGTTAGTTGTTCGTTATAAAGCAAGGATTGTAAAAGTTAAAAACGTTGAATGCTTGTAAAAGACGTTCCACGTAAAAGCATGTTTCTGTTTCCAGCTTCGAATTGTTTTGAAAAAATTATTTTTCTCACTACCACCTTGGTAAATTGACATTCCATTGTCAAAAAGTCGGCAATAATGGAAACTAAAACATTTAGTTGGACAAAAACAGACTGTATCTAAGGGCAAAAAAGACGATTTACCGCGCCAGGTCATTTTCCGCGCATGGTACCCCATAACGCTACACCATAACGGATATAAAAAAAATAAATAGTTATAATGGAGAATACGTGCTTATTTATTAATATTAAAACTAATTTTACAATTGGAACAACGTTGAATGTTAAATGAAGGTGTATTTACAAAATGTTTGATTTCATTCTTTTCGTTACTGAAAACAGAAATTGCGTTTATGTGTTTGTTTGTACCATAGCAACAGCGCCGTTAAACTGTCATAAATATAAACGTCACAATTTTTGTTAAATTATTAATGAATTTTATTTTGTGGTAGTGAGAAAAACGTAATGCGCAACGCGTAGGTAAGTTTCTTTTTTATCCTCGGTGGCTTTATGGACCTCAGCTGCGCTTCGGTCCACAAATTACCACCTCGGATAAAAAAGTTCACTTACCATAACTTGGAGCGCAAATAACTATTTCCATGAATTTTCAATATTTGGAAACCCACATATCCACCCATCTACAAGTTTTTAAAACAGCAAGTATTTAGTGTGTAATGTGTTTTTGTCAAATTACATGTGTGTCAAGTATGATATCGCTCTGGACTTTGAAAATAAATGTAATTTGATGTTGTGTTTAAAAATTGAGACTTCAATGTTCTATCAAAGTTACGTTAACCGCATCTGAATGTTAGTCAGGAATACAGAATTTCTGTGGGGAAAGAAATTCCATAAAAATGTGCATTATAGGCTTATGCAGAATTGTTATAGTTAGTAGATTCGATTCTGAAGTTTTCAATCATTTTCAACTTTATTAATTAGCAATTTCATACGGTACTTATTAAAATAATATTATTGTATTATAGCAAATTCAGTTCTAATAAATGAAAAAATTGCATTCATTTTTGTCGGAAAGTACACAAGTACTAAGGTTGTTTCTGTAAATTAGGTTTCTTGAGACGTGTGTTACTATTATAATGATGTAGATCTAAACAGCATAATTTATTGCAGAAATGGACGCTGAACTTTTATGTTAAGTTTCTTTTAAATATTAATCCCCTTTGCTAGTACACGATCTACCACTTAGTATCGAACTTTGCATTTACTCATTTTGTATTAGTTCAGCTATGTCCACTCTGGTTTCTGCATAATTTAGAACTTTGAGATACCCGGAGGTGTAACTTTACGCACAGATAATTTTTGTTTTAAATTTGAAAATTGTAATTAAATGAAAAACTGGAAACTAAGCCCGCTGTTTGAATTAATTATGAAATGGCGGTTCGTTATCAAAGCTTTTGCCTGTTGTCCATTGAAAACTTTTAATTTGACGGGTCACATTCCACACCCTTTATGGAATTTGCGGTTTTACTCCCAAACATCCAGTTTCAATGCATATTCACATCCATACGTGTACGGCTAATTATTTTTACGGTAGCCTGCAGGTAAATTTATGTTTACTTGTTCTAAATACAGGCATGAAAACCTTCACATAATTTGCTTATAAATTTGTTCCGATAACCCGGTAGCATTTATTGCTAAAAGTGTTTATAAATTTTACGGCATAATACTTAATCGGTTATAAGCTTTGAATGTAGTAGTTATTCTTGTAAAGGCAATGCTTAACAGGGCATTATTTTACTCAGTACAGAGGTTCTGTGAATTTATATCCAGTTGCAACTTTAGCTCATCAATTAGATCAAAATCTTAAATCAAAGATCGATATCTGCGGCTGCTTGAGGTTTATTCTGTTTGTTAACATCACGTCTACAAGCGGAACCAACGTTTGAGCCCCTTTTGTATTGTAAGGTACAACTTATAACGGTACTAAACTTTTGTCCGCGTTTTTATTATTAATTACAAACCGAAGATTTTATTGCATTATCTTATCGTTTAACGTAAATATACTACACTTAAACGACTGTTAGCAGACAATTAATGCAATTTGATCGTTACGGGTCTTTGTTTTCGAATAATAAGTCTGCGTTATCGATATTGATTCGTATTATTTTCAGTTTCAGTTACAGTCAAATGGTGAGTTGAAGTAAAAAGTTTAGTCAACATTTGCGAATTGTATTAAGATTTATTGAATTCAAATGACACAATAGGGTTAAGCTTCGACGTTGCTACTTGTTCACGTCTTCTTTTTTTTTTAATATAAATTTTGAATTTGTGGCATACTTCAACATATTTTATTCTAATTAGGTTTTATTTAGGTATGTTAGTTCAATTTCGCTATAAATCTACTTCGAAAAGAAAAGTATATCTCGTATTTATAATGATAATGGTAGATTTACAAGCTGAATCAAAAACATTTTGTTCTTACTTATATGTATGTAAATATTTGCCTTGCCTTTAAAATAATGAATACATTCCTGGTACCTGGTACTATCTACCAAGCGTTGTTTTTACAGGAGGCAAACAAGGTGCGCTTTTCACTGAAATCAAAATGAGTGTATGAACTGCAATCGTCTCTAGAAATTAATGCAAAAGTTGCTTGCTACCTTGCTTAGCAGATCCCTTGTTTAGATTTTGTCTACCCAAACTTAGTTAAGAGTTCAATTAAGACAAGTATATTTTCGGACAGTTAAAAATAGTCCCCCTGTGGTCCTGCCTA
Organism: Melanotus villosus; assembly: GCA_963082815.1. Lineage (NCBI taxonomy): Eukaryota > Metazoa > Arthropoda > Insecta > Coleoptera > Elateridae > Melanotus > Melanotus villosus. Next base: position 48,429,334 of record OY720421.1, on the reverse strand, counting down.
ATATTTTTCGTCTTAACGTTGCTTCCAGCTCGTCAGCGAAGTTCTAACAACCTCCCCGAATGTTATTCCTTATACTTTAATTGGTCTGCTATAAGCAGAGGGTGGAATGACATTTTTAGACTACGTTATGTTAATGCCTTCGGTCTTTCAACTCGTTAAAAAACAGATGCAGTTTCTAAAAATGCAACACATCGGTTTCGAGCTAACTGAAGACAATTTTGATAATATTTGTAATAAGCCCATACAATTTGTGCATTCGTTAACGATGTGATGGAGTTTGCGTTTGATGTTTAAAAACTAAATTTAAAAATTAACTAATGAAAATTGCGTTTTACATATATTATGTAACATACGTAGCGTAACAAAGTGATCGACACTGCAATTGGACTTTCAACAAAAAAGACAAAAACCGAAGTGGTAACAAAGACGTAGATGTAATTAAAAAATTATACTTAAGAAACTAATTTAATTAGATCACCCATTTATTCAACGCAGCTACGAAATTTCTTCTGCAAGTTTCCTTGTCCATTATCAACAACAGAACTTTAATTTCGTGTGAGATTTACAAATAATCTTTAACAGGTTTTAATAAACGGACAGATTGATCAAACGTTTACCTTATGAATTCAATTTAAAAAATGAAACATAAGTCACATCAATATTTAGGTAATTACACATTTCACGAACTAAGTTAGTAAATAATTAGGGTTGCATTATGAGTTGAAAACGTTTATAGCGTAATGTAATTGTTAATAATGGTGTGATGGTGTCACCCCTAATTACTTTATATGTAAATGTATTTAAAATATGAAATAAAATATAAAATGTTAAAAACTTGGTTCTGCACTTCCTTTATTTACTTTCCAATATACAGGGCGATTCAAAAGTATTGTCGTTAAATTAAATGGGTGTATGTTGACCTTCATAGAAGTACCTACATCACAGCTAAAATTTAAAGCTTATCGCGATTTTTGTTTATTTTAAATTTTGATACACATTTTTGAGAATAAGCATTTAAAAAGCCTGCGATAGAGATTTGACCTAGCAAAAATAAATGAAACATTACACAATTATGTAATTTACAGGTTTCACTTTTCTCCCATATTTTTTCAGGCTTGAGACTGACATTGGCATGGTTAAAAGTGATATTAGAAAAAATTGTTGTTAATAAAGAGAAACTGGACTTACAGAAGGTGTCAAATGTTCCTCCATTAATTTCTACACAAACACACATACACGCAACACAAACAAAAACTGTCTTACAGAGCTCCTGCAGCATTTTGAAGAGCTTTCCCGTAAATTAAAACGTCAATTAATTCGGTTATACGGTTAGGATGACCTGCCATTAAAGCGTTCGAACAGTGCACTTTTAAAGCGAAAAATGAACTGACTAAGCTACGCCACACCTGGGCTCTTATCAGTACGAACAAGAAATACGATTGATAAGTTTAAATTTAGAATGTAAACGGAACCTATTGCAGTGACCTCAAAACAATTTTTGTATTAATGTTTTTAATTTTTTTCTGAATTTACCGTTTACTTCGACACATGGTTTATTGAGAAAAGTTGTTCTATCTGATATACTCTACCTACCCCTAAAATTAATGACAATACTTTTGAATCACCCTGTATAGAACTTGATGTGTTTATAAACCTTTAGACAAATTCATCAGAGTCTAGCATTTTAATAAAATGAAACGTATGCACTTTATTATCAAAAACTATCGTAGTTTTGTAGGTGTATCACAAGGTTGAATGCTATATTTGAGAAATGTAACAGGTATTTTGTATTATATTTCGTGGGAACTGTAAATATAATCTGAAATAATACTAATTATCTTGGTTATGTTTCCGCAGAGTAACTGCAAAATCTATTTAATCTGATTTTTATTAGTTGTAAGAGGCCACTACCGGTGCCTTTGTGTTACGTTCTTTAGTTCGTACCTACTTACAATCTATTGAAAATCTTATCTAAACTTTCTAAATCATCACGTACGTTCACATAACATTACACATACAAAGGTATAGTACAATTAAACGTGGGAACAGGGCAGATAGCATCGGATCTCGACCACCTTGCAATCCTTTGTAGTAGGATGACCTATGAATGGTCCAGTTGTCAAATCTATATAAGAAACGTGGGTCCAGTTGCTCTATTCAAATGACAATGCTTCTTTTACGTATACAAGGAGTTAATACCAAATATTTAAAAAGAACATTTTTGTACGTAAGATGATAACTTAATCTTAACTGCACTTACAAAACAATGACGGTATGAAATTAACCTTTTACATTACAATAGCTTTATCATGGGGATCGTTGATGCAATCACCTGAAATCAATCACCAAACGTAAGTTGATGACGCGACCGCACACACAACGACGATTCGAGAAAAAAAGCGCATACTACGTCAATTACGCTGGACATCATTAGTTTTTACGAAGTAGAAGGTATGCAAATTGTTACTGATACACATAAAAACATCTGCCGTCTGTCGCCATCGTAAAAAATCTGCTGTTTTACATTTAGTGGTTGTTTTGAATATCGAACATTTAAAACGAAAACGTTTCATTCAAGTTATTTTTTCAAAATCAAGTTTCTTAAGAATGCCTGAGCACCTACTACATTAATATGCAAAACCTACATATTATTTTCAAAATCTTAAATCCTAAAACTTATTAATTTAATGTACCGTTAATGATACAAGTGAATATAAGCGAAAGTTATTATTCAGCATATAGTAATAAAATCAGTCCATAAATAGTACTAAGTAGACCAACGGCTAAAGAACAATATGAATTATATGGCACTATGCATTACACGAACATAAACATATATTATGTTAATATTTTTATAAATAGCTTTTTAATGCTGTAATATTCCGTTCAACTTCTCGGTGCAATTACTTCGCCTACCTACTATATAAAGAAAAACTTTATTAGCGGTTTATGGGTTCATAGTTTTTAGAGAGACGAGTTTTGCATTTCTAGGCTTATATTAGCATATTAATATAAAATTGTTTAATTTGTTTGCTCATTTAGTTATTGATACTTCATGTACCTACTATTTTAGAATTTAAGCTACTCTGCGCATTATCCAAGCACATACCGGGTGTCTCAGGTAGGACGCACCATAGGGAAACGCCAATGTATTTTTTCAGAAAGGATCCGCAATGCCTTTGGAATATGTATGGATTCAGTGCTCAACGCATGTTATTGTATTTAGTTAACGCTAGAAAGAGATAGAAATACTGAAGGCGTCTGTCACTGCAACAGGCGATTATTTCATTGATTATTTTTTATATTTGTCAATTTTGACAGCGACACAACGTCAAATTGTTAAGCTTGCCAGTTACTAAAGAATCTACATCTAAAATGCAATGAAGCACAATTATTATAGATTCATTATTATTATTATTATTATACTAAAACAATAAGTATAGTTTAAAAAATTTATTTATAATGTCATAATACTTTACATATTTACTAAAATCACTATTTACGTAAACGTACAATTGTTACATTTTTCTCTATGTAACCAATTTCACACCTATCTACATGAGCCATTAAAATTTCTAAGTTGCATTAATAACTTCTTACAGAAATTTTAGTACAGCTGACTAGACAAATTCTTATTTTCATTACATTTTTAAGTTCATTCGGTACCTGACTGATGATCATTTGCTTTCTTTTGACAGAATTCAATGCTATTCCATGTTTATAGATTTTACTTACGTTTTCTTTACGTATGCTGTTGTAATAAGGCGAATTCAATTTAAAATATGTAGAATGCAGAAACGGCGATTTAAAAAATTACGCATTTTGCGTATTTTTATTGTAAATGAAAGTTTTAGGTGCTGTCAAAATTGACAAATATAAAAACTAAACAATGGAATAATCGCCTGTCGCAATGCAGACGCCTTCAGTATTTCTATCTCTTTCTAGCGTTAACTAAATCCAATAACATACGTTGAACACTGAATCCATATATATTCCAAAGGTATCGCGGATCCTTTCTGAAAAAATACATTGGTGTTTCCCTATGGTGCGTCTTACCTGAGACACCCGGTATAGTCGTATATGCAAAAATTAGATTGATATATAGTAAGTAAAAAATTTACAGCTGTATTGTTATCATTTAACAAGAACAATTTGTATACACTGTATTTTCCGAGAACATCATAATAATATAATGACAAGTACTAACTACATGATGATCGTATATAGGCAGTAACAACGCTAGGTACGTAGTTATTTGTGAACTCCAGAGAATTGGTGTTGTATTCAACGAATTTGTTCAAATATATTTTATTATATTAAGTTTTGCTATTGTATAGTAAACTGAAAAAAATAAGCTTTTTTTTTAATGAAATCTGTATAGTAGTATATAAGAAATATAGTAATTTGGAATTAGATTACACTTCGCGTATTAATCGCATGTAGATTTAATATTCAAAATATTGTAAAAATAATAGTTTAATGTTCTAATTTTATATAAGCTAGTTAGAAGATTTATATATTCTTGCGGAATGTTCGCTCAAAATTAATTAACTAACATTCATTTACATGTAACTTCATGAAAATTAAATAAAATCCCATTATTAACCTTGCAATTTATACAAACGAGTTCCTGGGAAACATTTGGTTCTTGTAGAAAATTCACTATAACGATGGAGAGATAACAGCAGTAACGGTGGCTAGTTTCTTGTAAGTAAGGTAGATGAGCAAGGTGTTCGTGAGGGACTCTCCCACGCTCTACTTCGGGCGCTGAGGTGCAAGAAAGGGTCAAACCTTATTGCTATGGATTCATTCATTCATTCAGCACTTGTTGAACGGACAATGGTCATCATAACCTGCCACCCAAACCACAATGCAGAAAAATTTACCGACAGTTGGACTATTATGTTTGTAAACAGGGATTTCAGTTGAATGCCGTACAAACTGGCCATTTAATATATTTTGAAATTTTTCATTTCGTTTGATATTTTTTATTAACTTTTTAGAACTAAGTGTTTTGTTTACAAAATATTATATGTATAAATACCTTAATTAAAATTTATTTATTATTTTGTCAAACTTTTATAAACTGAAAACATTTCGAAATTTTCGACGAGAAAAAGGATCAGCAAATTTATTTCGTTCTTCCTAAAAATACATGATCGAATCTGCATGTTGTTTTGTTCTAGCCGAGCACAACTAATGCCATAAATTTTTATATCTTAAAAATGATCTACCTTTTTCTAAAACATAAGTTGAATCCTTGTCACCAACAAAGGGTAAGAATTTTTCCCGTTAATCGAAGCAGATGTAGGCGTAAAGATGACTGTGTGGGAATCCGACTCTCAACCCTTTACAACACAATGGGGTAGTGTTTACTTCAATACGCAGGATTCGTGATGTTGGGGACATGAAAAATGATACCGGGCAATAACATAAAATTCTGTGAGAAACTTAAGATTAACTGACTTCTTACTGTTCTTTACCCGTTTAGAAGGAGTAATTTCAATATCGGGCATTAATACCAATTTTGCTAAGTTGCAAAAATTCTTTTGTCGTGGCCCCTCTAAATTTGAAATTCGTTCGAGGGTCGCAAGTAATAGTTATCCTGATCGACCCCCACCCCGGACCGTCGATCCCTTAGCACCCCTAATTTTGTTACCTGTATATTTCGTATATCAGTTCATCATCAGCATCCTTCAGAGTATCGTGTATTTTTTTATTTGCTGGGCATCCATTCGTTTTAAGTAAACAACCAAGAATGGATTTATTGCGATAATTATTTTGAAAGTCCCTTATACAGAAATGACCGATACCATAAATTCGTCAGACCTACCTATTATAATGGGGGAGTTCTTTGCCAAGATGAAAATACTTTGGAATAATCTTTTTGGTGAGTTACTTTACGTTAATTTTTGAAAGAGGGGCATTTTGATTATGTAACCCTTCAGAAAATAGTATTTTAATCATTCGAAGAGTTTTGATAGGTAGTTTTAAAAATGTGATATTCGTATTAAACTTATCTTTGCAAGTAAATTAGAGAGGCAAAACGACTTAACTTTGTTGGTACCTAGGTACCTACTTTAAAAGTGAACAACACGTTTGCTTCTAAATATAATTTAACCAATGATCATTTACGAAAAGTTGTAAATAAAATGATTTTTTGGATATTAATTAAATTTATTTTCCCTAAATAATTCCCCAAAAAAACAGACTAGAAGCAATTTTATCTGCACAGATTCATTCTAAATTCGATTTTACTTTAGCTGTACCGTTACTTATGATATAAAATAATTTTTAGCCAATTAAAAAGACATCCTTTTCCGAAAAGACTATGTAGTTTTTGATTCATGTATTCATAGTTGTGAGTTATTTATTTAAAATTTTTGATTTTATTTGGTTTGACTAAAATTAGCCACTTAAAATTCTCGTATTAATTGTTTGCCATAAACTACTTCAGTAGTAACCATTAAGACCAGCCCTCTTGATTGGAAATGGCTATTCCTGCCCTGATTAGTCTCAGAACTCGTAAATAGAGTCACATAAGGTCCGCAGATCGACTAAAACTATAGAAGTGGCGATACTTGGAATTATTTTATTGGCTCTCTGGGTGACAAATGAAGCTCGGGTCATGACACAAACTACCCTGGGCCAAGAATATACCCTCTCCATGGCTTTTCGCTTCGTTCTTTCACGACCGCGAGTACAAATTTATTGGATTACGTCTGTAATTAAGTAAACGAATTCTGAGATGTTCCGCTTTTAAGGCCAGTTACCGAACAGGAAACACCCTGTATGTTCGTTACAAGTAATGCGTATAGTTTCATACTTTTGACGACAGATTTCAAGTCAACAATGTATAAGCCATAACAATGACAAGGGCGTGACTGATAGGGTAGGAACCGGGGGTTTCAGTAATGCCCCAACTGAATATGTGATAAACAGCCTTGTTTGCCAACCAAACCTTTATTGCTCGCGAATTTTAGTGTTCCGATATCAATAGACTTGACTCAGATAACGGAATTGTTCACCAAATTTCTTTTTATTGCTTAATTACGTAACTCGGAGAAAAATACGAACATAGAAAACAAAAGCATTTTCAAAGATTAGGTACATTTTATAGTTGTAAAATGAAAATTAGCACAGCGTTATGTTCGCTCTTTTCAGTTTGAAAATCGGTATAACTGTAGGTTATTTAAATAATTTTATTTTAATTGCAGGTTTTAAAACAATCATCTTTAATTAATCAAAATTATATTTATTTGTAGTTAATTTTGAAAGAAAATATCCGAACTGTTTCATGTAGAGAGATACTTCATTTAAATTATCGTTACAAGCAAGATAATATACATTTCAAATATATTTAATGTTTATCAGTTCGGAAGCCTATAGTATAGAAAAAATTTAAATATTATTAGATTGTCATTACAGTTATTTGTATGCCTAGGCCGCGAATTGACTGTCCAAAATCCCGAGAGCGTTAAACCCATTTCGCGGACGAGGTCTACACAATATACCTACTTGGTTTTAGCGGACGCCAAAAATAGGATTTTTTTGGACAGTTTTGTCTACGTTTTTTCACGACTTTTTAAAAATAGGTTGAGTTTGTGCGCCAAAAGTCCTAAGTTTAATTCTAATTAAAAAAGTATATATAGGTGAATTAGTAGAAAGATATTAAATTTTCTTTAAAACGAGGCACTTTATAACAAACTACCTTTATGGAAGTATTATTTTACACGTTTTGTTTTAGTTAATTTGGTATTTTTCTGATTATTTTTTATTTGAATGCTTAAGCTGACCCAAAATAGGAAAATTCGGAATTATCTATTTGCAAAAACTCTCAAAGAAAGTTGTTTAAAATTATCAATTTATATAATGTCGCATTAAACAAAACTTTAAATCTTTATTCAAAAGCGGCGTAGTTAAATAATTATTAATATTTTTCTTGATCAAATGAACATATTAAAATTAAATAAAACCGTGGAATTTGCTTTTCTTAAATTAATCATTTTAAATTATGCGGAATTGCAAAGCCGCCGTTACACTAAAACATTATTTTAACTTTTGATGCTATTAAGTCATTCGGTTGTATAACAGTTGCGTAAATTCGCTCTTCCAGTAAAATAAATTGCCAAAAAAAGAACTGTAACATACACTAAGGATTTTCAGTAAAACTTTCAATATTCGTCAAATAATTGAATTACGAACACACACATTCCGTTCGGTAACTTGGACATTGGATTATCTACTTTGCTGATGTGACAAGCTAACCCTAGAGGCTTCCAATACGATTACTGACCACCTACAGCTAGTGGCACAAAAAACAGAGCCTTGATCTTATTATCGTCCCTAGTGGTAGCTTGTCTAACTAACACAATCAGAAGGTGATGCTGCCTCCGGCATCTTGACGCTTCTTCTTGACACTTGTCCAACTGTAGCAGACAATTTGGTCCTCGCAAAATGTACGTTATAAAAAAAAGAATAATCGTGGTGCTGTTTTAGTTCTCCTTAATCAGTACTTCCTCTCGAGTTAGCTAAAAGAATAAATGCAGCTACCCTTCTGACTGGGACAATGGACCGTCTGTAATGCCGTTGTTTGGAGCTTTGTAGGCCCCTGTGGTCTCCACAGTCCACACCTGGACATACCATTAATGAAATGGCGGATATAAAAGGGTTTGCTTAATTTACTGGACATATATACATATTATTCGTAGGTATATGATCGTTATTATTTCTAATAGTTATAAAACAACCGCACTAAGTTTGTTCATACTAAGTATTTGTGATTTTTGGTATAATTCTGTCATTAAGCCCATTTGCGGCAGGTGTTTTTTATTTACTTATAATGCCTAAAATTTAATTTCGTTATCGCGAGATCTGAAGCTAATTAAGGTATTATTAATTAAATTTAGAGTTACAATCTTTTATGTTATTTTTCATTGGTTAAGTGTTAACTGCAACTTCAGGGGTGATTTGAATCTACCCCAAAGTCATTAACAAGTTCATTAATAAGTTATAACTAAGTATCCTTATGTTATATTTTGTAATAATTGTAAATGTAATTCGTGTATTATTTTAACATAAGTAGGTAAGTATAAAAGCGAATGATTTCGAAATTACTTTTGGTAAAATACAAAAAAAAATCGTGTTTTAAGGTCTCTAAACTTGCAGTTAATATTACAGTTTACATTGTAACCAATAATAAGATACATATGCTGATTTATACCGTTAGTACCTTAATTTATTATTTTTAACTTTTTCTGGTCGCATGACATATGGCACTTAACGTAAGCGAACATTTTCTCATACCAACTTTTATTAGGTAGCAAAAGTGTTAAAATAATTACAAGACAGTAGTAGGTATATTTTTATATTCGTATTAAGCAACCCAAATTCTATGTGTTTATAATAGGCAACCTTTTTCTTTTATTAATAATAAATTATAAAATTAAATAAACCTGATCTGAGCTGTGTAAGTGACTTGCTTTTGCTGCTGAATCAAACGATTTTGGAAAACAACTTTTAATCCCTCTTTCATACAAGAAGTAAAACGATAAATGTTAAAAATTCAGTATTTGATGTTTGACATACTGAAGAAATTGGCGTTTTTTTTGAGCCTCTTGTCGTAGATTTTTATTTTTCTGTCGATTAAAAAAAAGATAAAAGACACGAATGCCATCTTTATAAACTGATGAATTTCTAGTTGCCAGTACCTATATAAGAAAATTGTTTAAAAAATTTGTAAGGCATTGCTTAACTACCATTAAGTTCTAGAAATTCTTTTTTTTATTATTCCGCACGTTAATAATGTTATATTTCTTTTTACATACTTATTTAGAAAAATCGGGGCTGCGTTCAAAATTTATCCTAATTTTTATTGACAGCAAATGCACATACCTCGATCGATTAATGTATTTATTACAACATATTGCTTTGCAACTTTGTTTTTAGTTTGAAGCCGTATGTAGGTACTTATATTGTTCTCAGTCAATCCGTATACATTGGTTTTTTATTCATTTCAAAGCCTTCCAAGAAGATCTATTTCCACTATTCCGTATGGTTCCAAATTAACTGAAATAGTAAATTTATCACAGTTCAGCTATATATAGATAGGCAGTAATGATTCCGTAAATAGTCAATTTCTCTTCTTTGTCTGTATTTGTGATTGTTTTTCACCCCCTATTTGGAATGCATTGGCCGCCAATTGACTTTATATTGGTTTCTTCAGATATGCTGATAATATCTATCATGTATTTATTACTTTGTCTCGATTTCTTGTCCGATTTTATGCGTATTATAAAAGATAGATCAGAAATAAAGCACTGGAAAGCCGTTTATGTGGGTCTAGCGGTCTAGTATTTTAAGGGTTAGGTATTTCTAAGTGAATACATATTAATAATGACCATTGTCCGAAAGGTTCTCCAATAGAATACTTTTATTATATGTAACACATACACACTGACCTCGTGCGCATGCTACTGGTCAGTTTTGGGAGTGGTCACTCAAGGGGGTTGCTAGTGCTGGACACCGGTTGGTTTAGGTAGATATATACGGCAGTAACAGTTGTTACATTGAAAAATTCCACGTTTATTTACCCGCACCTGCTTTCGTGTAGTCAGCGGTTCCACACATTTCGTATCGCCCTTTGTAATAAGCTAATAAGCAAAGCTGTACGTTTTATATCCGCAACGTCGCCACAAATCATAATTTTATTATGCCAACATATTTAAAAGGATTTAAATAAAAAACCTTAATGTCACCAGAAATACAAAACCAGCAAACAAGACTCCCTAACATGAAGAACAATTAAAAATATAGATCAGCTGAGTCGGTGATTGCTAATCCCCGCAGGGTGCTAACTAGAGGGGGTGAAGGGCAATTTCCACCCCGTTTGTTGAGTATCATTACGACACCCGGTCGCATCAGGGGGTGGGTTAGATTCACAGCTGTTTTATGAATCGATTAATCGATATACTCTGTAAAATATTATTTACAGCTTCTTAAGGGTTTTTACTTTTTACACAATATTCAGGCGCAGCAAAGTACGCCAGTAAAAGTTGGTGCAATCAAACCATTTGCAATTATCTAAAAAGCATCGTTAAGGAACTGCTAAAAATTAATTTAGACTTATTTATATCCAACTCTACACAAACTTCAAAAAAACCGAATGCTTAACTGACAAGATTTTATCAATATTTTATTAATCTAAATTACTTTAGTTAAATACTAATACGTCAGGTGATTAGGTATATATTATAATATTATTCTTTTATGTAAAACTTATTTAAATTTATTAATGAAATAGATTTCAAATGTTGACGTCACGAAAACGATTAAAAACTGAAAGTATTTTTATATGCTTTCTTGTAAAAAATTTCCCCAAAGTTTTCTTAGAAACAAAATGTTTGTGTAGTAAAATGCTTCGTATCTAACGCATCTTTTTCTCATCTAGTGAATAACTTGATTTGAATAAAGTTAGGGAAAATATCGATTCCGAAAATAGAGAAGTTGACCCTAACAACGAACGCGATTCAATGTAGTGTTAAATTGAAAATTATCGTAACCCTTTCGTATTTGCTCAACTTGTTCAAGTGCACTTACTTGGTTAATGGTTTACTAAGTATTCATCTACCGATTTTTGTTCAACCGTGTTCCTAAACTAAAGTTTCTGATTTATTGTTTTGTAGCAGACGCAGACGGGGCGGATCCAGACGGTCACCAGGACATCCTCACATGTGGAGTCTGCCAAAAACCATTTGCCCTCTCCGATATCGTCAGATTTATTCAACACAAAGTAGCTTCTTGCAACAAAGAAAATTTTGCGGGCGGACACTGTTTTCAGGGTGGAGATAGGGACAGAAACAATGATGATGGAGCTTTACCCCTTTCTAGTATTAATACGAGGCGGCCTAGTATATCGGCCCCTATTTCTGGAAAAAAGGCATCTGGAAGTAATACAAGAATACATACGCCTCCACCTGCATCTCCACGATTGCCTGCTCCTGGAGACTTGTGCGTTGATGGAGCAGCATCATCTACGCCTAAAAGGCGCGCTTCGTCATCTCCCTTGACTTCCTCCAGTTTAGAAGATGGGGAAGATATTAAGCCTAACATTAAACAGGAACGAATGGAGACGTCGTCGTCGCCGGAAGAAAACAGCCACAAGAAGTCTCGGACAGAAGTTGCCGACGCTGAATCCAATACGACAAATAGCGGTAAGATTTTTATACTGACCTGTATTTTTATTTTAAATCAAACCTAACAATTACATGCGATTCGTAACATTTTCTTTTCCTTCTGGAGTTCATTTTTTGTCATTTGAAGAAATAGTATATATACAGGGCGTTTCTTAATAACAGGCTAATATTTAAGGGGGTTATTCTTGGGTCCATTTTGAGAAAAAAACTTCATATGAACATATGTCCTAAAGGTCTTAACTTTTGAGCTACAGGGTGCTAAAGTTTTAAGAAAAAAATCTTTTTTTTATGATAACTTTGGTATGACCCTAGATATTTTTGTGAAACGTAGTACGCATCTTCTATGCATCAAAAGGCATTTTCTGCTGTACAATATAATTTTTTATTCTTGCCAGTGGCGTTCGTGCGGGATTTGCACTGAATCATTTTAAAGAGAAAAGTGATACGCCACTGCTTTTTCTTAAAGTAAAAATTATTTTTGAAATCCTCATTCCTTTCTGAGCAAATCTGCAGGTCTGTTGATTTTTTTCGTTTGACGTACGGTTTTCGCATAAAAAAATAAAATTCGTTCATTTGCATCTCGCTAGACCACTTACGAGAAAAAACAATTTATGTAACTTTAAACAAAAATTTATTTAAGAGAATAATTTTTAAACGGTAAAATTATAAAATTATGTTGTACAGCAGAAAATGCCTTTTAATGCATAGAAGATGCGTACTACGTTTCACAAAAATATCTAGGGTCATACCAAAGTTATCATAAAAAAAAGATTTTTTTCTTAAAACTTTAGCACCCTGTAGTTCAAAAGTTAAGACCTTTAGGACATATGTTCATCTGAAGTTTTTTTCTCAAAATGGACCCAAGAATAACCTCCTTAAATATTAGCATGTTATTAAGAAACACCCTGTATAATATCGTTATTAATCGTATGCTGTAATCAATATCATTTACTTTTAATCCTTTCTTTCTTTTTCTTACTTTCTTTCTCTTTTACCCTCTTATACCTTTACAGTGTCGAGGGGGCCTGACACACCGAGCCGCAGAGCGGTCACCCATCCAAGTTCTGGCCAAGTAGGCCCTTGCTTAACTCTCAATATTTCAATATTACGTGCACTCCCACTCTGCCGTACTGCCGGTTTTAATCTTTTCTATATCTTGATAAACTCCACAGTAGTGACGTGTGCTTCCTTTATTTCAAAGGAAATTTCTAATCCGCTAGATTATAAAAATACCTACCTACGTATGCAACTATTAATTTCAGCGATTCATTATTTTACTAATGTTGATGAAAAGTGGCAGTTTTTTAATGAGGCGTGAAAATTGTGCACTGAGGTGTTGAAAAGTGAACATGTACTTATTCCCTCGTATTGTAGGTATATTTTAAAACTGCTGTAAAAGGTATACATATAAAATAAAGAAATTTGTGTTTACCATTATATTGCTTGATCTGGTTTTAAAATAATCGTAGTGGTTCGTTGATATGGAAGTACAGACGATTTTATAACAGTTTCCTCTTTTTATCACTAATAGTGTTACCTTTCAAAATTGACATAGTTTATTATAATATCTCTTTTTCTGTATTGTAATTTCGTTCACTGAAATATGTCGTCAGAAACTTTTTTTAGTTGCATAAACATAAACTACCACATTTACTATACCTAAGTTACTACTAGAAGTTGATCTAATTTTCTAAAAATAAAGGTGGTTAACTAGAATAAGTATAAGATTAAAAAGTATTTCTTTTTTTTAACACACTGGGGCTCCTTCGCATCATTTTTTTTGTTTAAATGTAAAAATGATGTTTTGGCATTACAGTGCAATTATTCTTGTTTAATATTTTGCAGTTTAATTAAATTAAAAAAAAAATACAATAACCAATTAATTCTTTGTGTAACTTTAATTTCACGTTACTAAAAATGTGTATTATTCGACTGATCTTATTCATTAAACACCAAATTTGACCGAATTCTACAGCCCCTAGACTGATAAATGCGGTATTTTCGCCTGAATGAAGCGCAAACGGAAATCGATCGTTTGAAATCGTCCATGTAATGCTAACTAACTTGAAGACGTTTTCGTGATTGTAATATAACCGTATTATTTTTTGTTTGAACGATTGCCCGATTTGAGCATTGTTGTACTTGCAAAATTAATAATTCATTTCTAATTAATAACAAATTGTTGCAAAATAAATCTTGATGATTCATGATTGTTTGGATTTGCAAGTAGCAACATCGCCTTTGGCTGCAAGTTGTTACATTTTAAAATGAAAAAAGCACTCACATTCGCCCTTAAAATAATACTTCTTCTGCCCTAATTATGTATGAGTACCATGATACCCAGCATGTGCTCATCAACACAATAACGTGTTGAATCATCCCCGTAATATCATTTTTTTAAATTTGAAGCTTAATGTAAGCATGCGGGGGTTTTTGAGGAGCATTTGTGAACAATGGGTATTGTCCGTCACTGCTGGACACAACCCTTCACATGTGTCGCCCTCAACCTTCATCTAATAGACTCGTTAGAGCGTAGCATGAACCGATTTTAAAACTTTAAAATCTTCTATTCATAAACAGGGGCTTATGTCCATTGAGTGATGTAATCGTGACATGTGTCTCTACCGGGAATTCGCGATAAAAACTGATATTTTCCAATTGTAGTTAACTGAATCTATAATGCGGGTGGAATGGCAGTGAAAGTACGGAATTGTTTTAATAAGTGAACAGAATTACTGCGTTGCAACTGATGAATTTTTACTTATTATTTAATTAAATTTAACCCTATGTATAAATCCATCATTTCTAAGTTGTCAATATAGAACTGGTCGTCGATAACGACGAAATTGTAGTGAATACCTACACTCCTTGCTTAGTTATTAAATATTCCCGTTGACGTTTCTGAGGGGACGGGTTGTGTAAGAATGACAGTTTGTTAATTTAAACGCCGCGGGCTGAAGACATTTGACACCAAAGTGAGTTGTAAGAAATACAATTTGCTTGCGAAGAAAGACGTTCAAAACAAACCCAGTTCATATACCTGTCCTGGTTTTGATATGCCGATCAAAGAAAGGCTACAATATTTTTTTATTAATGTGTTAAAATATAATTAGTTTACGCTTACATATTACGCCAAGAATCTGGCGGGTTTCTCGATATCATATTTATTATGTTGCTTTTGAAGTACGTAAATTATGAAATCTCAACCCCATTTATATTCCTAACACGAGTCACCCTCTGCGCTATCAGCTGACAATTCCTTGATAGTTTGCAGTGCCCACTGGGAAAGCTGCGGTGATACGATATTATTAAATTTTTCAATGGAAACACAAACACGATTATGAATTTCACAACAGCAGCGCAAATGTTATCGATAGCTGTAAATCAATCCCGATTGTGATTTGGCTTTTAATAATACGGAACCGCTGGAACGGCAACCCTCTGGCATTTTCTTCAATTTGCCATTTTAATAAGAATCTTATTTTATCGCTGAATTTTAATATCAATATTTGGTTATATCTGGTTAGATTGTAAGTTTTCTTTTGTGCAATTTTACGAATTAAATTTTATTATTCCCCTTGTAGGTACTTCTGAAGCAATCCCGAACTTACTTTACTTAAATAGTCTAGTATTTTACGCCCATACAAAATGAAAACATTATTTATAAACGGAAAGCTTAAGAGGCAATTTGTATAACAAAAACTACAATAAAAATAATTAAAATTATTTTTTATTAAATAAATTAAATATAGGAGGTACCTACAAGTTTTTATAATAAAAAGAAAATGTGTACTTTTACTTTATTTCGCCACAGCAATATTGTTTCGTTTCGTTTTGTCAAAAAGAAAAAGAATAAATCTATTTTGTGGTTACGGAGTTTTCTAATAATTAAACGTTTTGTTAGTACCACTACGGTCGTGCACAATCATGCTCTTGCAAATATAAACTCGGTAATAAACTTCATGGGCTTAATGTCCCACGTGCAATTGCAAATTCCCGTCGTGGTCAAACTATACCTCTTGACCTCTTCTTGCCGTTAACTGATTTATATCCATCCAGTCGTGTCATTTATCGCTACGAACGAGTGCTGCAGTATTTAAGAAAAAAGTCTTGGCTTTGTGAAGCAACTGAATGTTGCTGCTAATGCCGACAGTTTCTATAGTATATTTGTAATATAATCATTAACAGTTAAACACTTTCTGTCAGATGCTTTCCTGATGAGTACTTGTTTAAAGTAACAATAGCTGAACATTTTTAACTAACAGTGTAGAAACTATTAAACTTGTATTTAAACATACTGCAACAAATGGGTCTTGAATTGACTGTTAATATTTTATGTTGTTATAAGCTTTTCGTCAAAAAATACTTTTCAGTTCTCAGTTTAAAATAAGTCTTCTTCAATTGCAATCTTTTTCTCGGACATATTAAGTACTTAATTCTCAAAAATACTTTGTAACTCGTTTAATTACGCGAAACAAATTTGCTTTACATTAAAACAACAAAATATGTTAGTAACAATTTGTGAACGGAATTTTTTAAGTCCTATTAATTTATCTTCTCAAAACTGCAAAGTACAGTCTAGTGTATTACGAACCCTGTTTAGAAGCGGTGGGTGCAAACAATAAATTGGAACAAACTCATTCACGATACTATAGCCTTAAAATCGATATCAAATTATAACTCTTTGTCTTTGGATAGTTGGTATTTATCTTATAATATTCACTTTAATATCCGTTACTACTAAAATCACACGCATAGATATTAATAAATATAACTATGTACCTAGTGCAGTACCCTTAATATCACATAGGTTTTCTTTGTTATTTGGCCTAACGTAATATGTTAGAGAAAAAAAAGGCAAAATTATCCGTGCTAACATTTGGCGAGGAATTATGTTCGGGGACCGGGGACATGTAATTAAAGATAAATTAAAAAGTTAGTATATGTATATTAGAAATAATTTGAATGTAAACCATTAAACTATTAATAAACTAACTACAGAGACATTTTACTAAAGGGCAATAATTGATGGGCGCAGGATGGAAGTAATGAAGGAACTAAGACAGATTCACAAATTATCAACTGCCTATTTAAAACGTTAATTTTTTGACAGTTTTTCCAGTCACAGTTTCACATTTGTTAATTTATCTTAAAAACGATTGATTTGTATATGAATTAACGTGTGTAATTTTTTAACGTTAAAAATTGTAATGTAATAAACTAGGACAAAGTAACTAACAAACGATTTTTTCTTTTACCGTTTTAGAGTAAAAGTAAAACTCATTTGACAAATTTTTTACTTTTATAAGTATGTAGGTACGTATACAAAACGTATACAAAACCAAGCCGGGTGTATCTCGTCACAATTGGTTATATAATATGTAATTATTTATTATGAAGAATATTGCCTAAAACTTATTTTAGAATCCTTAACTTGGGCCATGCATTTAAATGCAATGCAGACATAATATTTCATAATAATATCTACAGTGCTATTCGTCAAAGCATTCTATAGATGATTTCCTTAATGCTACGATAAGACCGAAATGACCGCGATATTCAAATTTTTAAGCTCCGCTTCTTTGTGCGGTGTCCAAAGCTTATATCACGTATTCAACGGGGCTAGTTTGGTGCAAACCACCATCCCTATCGAGTCCACTTCCTGTCCAACTAAAGCATGTGAAGATTAGGTGCGAAAATATTTGCCGCTTGAGAGCCACAGTGATCGGACAATCCTCAAGATGTTTCCAACCCCTCCTTCGTCCTCCACTCTTCGCGATAAATAATCGCGGGTTCGTGGAGTCCTTTGTGCGCAGTCCGCGGCCACATTTTAAACATATGCAAATGTACGAAAGCCTTCTGCGATGACCGTGACTAGAAAGTGGAAGGATTGCGGACGAGTGGACTAAGGGATGAAAAAGAAGATTAAGCACCTTTCGTAACCCAGTAGAATACATAAGCCGTTACTCACTAACACTTACATAACACCCTGCACAAGAATAGGTTAAGTTGCCTTTCTTGAGAACACTAAATACATGTTGGTGAAAATATACGCTACTCACCGATTGTTTCAGATTCCAGTTGAAAAACTTGAGAATATTGCTGTTCTATGCTGAGGAACTAATATTTTGAATTAAAAACCGCTTAACTTAGAACCATGAATATTGCATGTTTCGATTGAAATCCATTTCGTATAGTTTGGTTTGGTTTAAAAATTCGTGTATCGATATAGAAAATAATTAAAAAATATCCAGTATTTGGGAATTTTTTAAGTGAAGTTAACATTAAAACATAAAAATGTTATATATTTTAAAATGTATAAATAATATTTCATAATGAGATAAAATGAAAAAACCTTCTTCAAAAGATTGTGTTTTAGTGTTTAATATTTAATTCAAATTAACGCCTTGTTAGCTATTAAAAGATTTCTAACGTAATTTTAAAATTAAGCAGCTTGCTTGTGTTATGTGTCTATAGGTAATGGTAATAATCATTTATTTTATCTTTAGCGTGCCATAATAACTTACTTAATGGATATATAAATTCGGAATTTAATTATAATTAATTAATTACATACAAAATTCATAACTTTCTTAGCTTTAAGTACCTAAGTATTAAATACTGAGCGTATTACATCGAAAATATTTCCCTTAAGTAGGTAGTACATTCTTACAAATCTAATTTCTAAAATAATCAATTTTTAAAATTTGAATTGAAAGGATACGACGTGTAACCCTATAAATTAACATACACATTGTGAAAAATCTTAAGTAGATGTGCCCTATTAACTAATTAAAAATTTACAATAAATAAGTTAACCGATACATTGATAAATTACTGTATATTTTCTTAAACTTGCTTTGTTATTAATTAAGTTTAAACTTTATATTTAAAAGTAAACTTACAGGTAGAATTGAAGCAAGTCATGCAGGCTGTAATTAGTCGAGGCGTAATTTTTGATAAATTATAATCGTTACTATAACAAATTCCCAGGGTCGTACCAGTATTTGTTTTCCAGAAAAAATACAATTAAACGGATTTTCCAAGTACATAAATGATCTTTAAGCTTACTATAACAAATTCCCAGGGTCGTACCAGTATTTGTTTTCCAGAAAAAATACAATTAAACGGATTTTCCAAGTAAATGATCTTTAAGCTTGTAAGTTAGCATGTTAGTTTTATTTAATATAAATTTACAAAATCTGATCATATAAATATAAACATAAATGCATAACTGTGTGTCAAATTTTAAAGAAAACTACGGCAAATAAGCCAGAATTGGTAAATGTCGAAGGAGTTAGAAAATACTACTCGAATAACGAAAAAGACATATCGTGTTAACAGCGTTAACATGCCAAAAGCGTTATATTTCAAATTTTTGTATGTAATTTATACAAAGTTCATACGACAATGTTATATTGAAAAGCAGTTTTAGTACGTCCCCAATTTTGTCAAAATGGGTTCTGAAGCTTCACAATTGTTTAGGACCTTTGGCTTTAAGTCACGTTTTTTCTCGAAATTTAAATGTTTACATAATTTCAATACTTTAATTTTGTTGGTGTAGGTTTACTTCAGTACAAACTTCAAATTTATGAAACGTTAATTTTTTAAGGTATAAAGTCTGATGCTGCTAATTCAATTATCAATAACGCATTCAAATTTCGTATGAAAAGTTAAAATTGCAATTGGAAGAACGTTGTACGGTTTTGTAAACTAGTTGCAAGCAGATCTATAAAACTAACTTTGTACCTTTAGGTTTAGATAATCGAATATTTTTCAACAGAACCAACTCGATTCCTTACATACTTTTCAATGAACTCGACATACGATAAATGTTTAAAGCCTTTAAAAAGTAGAGGCCTGTAGTAAAACATAAACGCGTTGTTAAACTGATTAATAGGTCGAGAAGGGTACCAGGTATTAAGTAGTATGCATGTTCAGCACGCGTTCTACTGGTTTTAGTTGTATACTATCATCTGTTCATCTTAACATTATAATGTACCGAACTGCTGCTTCTTTTTTGTTGATGGCGTGTGGACAAGATCCCTAAAGGGTTAGAAACCAGTTAGAAGCTGATTTGTATCTCTACTAATTGGGACGCGTGTCATCAAAATGTATTGAACAAATAAAAAGAGAACTAAAATTATTAAAATCTCAATAAAATTAATGTTTTTGATAGTTAAAAGATATGTTTATTGTTACTTAAAAGTTTCCCCTAATTTTTTAAATTTATATTTTATTATGACAGTAAAATGTATGACCTGAAAGAATTATCTTAATATACGAGTAATAACAATATAAGTACATAGTATGATCAGAAAGTCTTTGCATCGCGGTTGCTGTGGAATTAAGTCATCTCTGAATTTGGTTACTTCTATTATTTTTACGTCATTGACATTTACTTGACATCTTTCAAAAGTGAACAGATTGTAACTAAAAATGTTCCAAAAAGATATTTCTTTGTAATTTTTTATTGCAAATCTCAACTAAACTTTGTTTAATTATAAAAATGTATTTTTTTCCTTGAAAATTTGCTTTTATTAGAAGTTTGGGAAATGGTCTGTAACGTAAAAATAATAGAAGTAAATAATTTCAGAGATAACATGTAATTTCCACGGCAACCGCAATGCAAAGATTTTCTGAGCATACGATATACAGGGTGTATGGTAAAGACACCACTAAAATACATAAATACGTATACTTAATCGGAACTTATTGCTATGCTACTGAACTGCACTTAAAAATTATTAAAATTAATGACAATGGCTGATTTATTCATTGATCTGTTGATCAATTCAATAACTTTTTAAAATGATCGTCGTTCACATTAATACAAGCATTGGCTCGCCCTAACCAATTTTCCTTTACCCTCCGTAAAACGTTACCGTTTTGCCTAATAATGTCGGAGGCAGCAAAAATGCGTCTCCAACCAGTAACTTTAGATATCCCGAAAAGAAAAAATCCATTGGGGTTAAATCGGGGGATCTCGCCGGCCAATGTATAGGTCCAATCCGCCCAATCCACCTCTGAGGAAATTCAGCATTTAAGTAATTAGTCACGATACCACTGAAATGAGCGGGTGTTCCATCATGTAGTAGCTACATGTCCCTTCGGATTTGTAATAGGGCATCTTCTAAAAGTTCCGGTAGCATATTTGAAAGAAAATTGTGATATGTAATGCCATTTAAACGATTTGGTAATTTATACGGGCCGATGAGATGGTCACCCACAATACCTGCCCAAATATTAATTGTAAATCGTCTTTGCAAATTTCCACGATGTATTTCATGTAGGTTATTGTCACTCCAGTGGTGGCTGTTATGAAAATTTAAAATCCCATTTCGAGTGAAAATAAATTCGTCCATTACCAAAATCTTTTTCAAGAATTCTTCATCATGAGCTTCTTCTAATATTAACCACTCACAGAAAGCTCGTCTAGCTGGAAAATCAGCAACCTGAAGGCGTTGGACCCTTTGAATGTGGTACGGATGCAAAAGCTGTTCATGAAGAATTCTGGAAACTGACCACAACGAAACTTCAAATTCTCGGGAAAGTTGTCGTGTACTTATTTCGGGATTCAAAAACACTATCCAAAACGCCTTCCTCTAAGTATGTTTATCATACTTATGCTCAGGACGATGGAGCACACAGTTGTTCTTCTGCAGAATTAACGAACCTCTGCTTCTCTTAATCGTCGATCTACTGCTACAAAAGGGCTTCTATAGTTCTATAAGGTATTCTCCTATTTGGAAAACGTCTGCGGTACAACCGAACTGCAGCCGAGAATTTCCTGAAGCTTTACCGTGGACTAAATGCATAAGTCCGCGTATTGAATATGGGTGACTATTGATTTCATCTGTCATCTGTCAAAAATAGACCAGTTAAAATGCAGGATTCTTAATTTCACAACAACTAAAAATGAATTGCAGTGAATATTTTGACTAGAAGTGTATATTATCGATTATACCATGAGATCGAAAAAAAGATGATTCTGAGCAGGCCTTGACTAGTACAACACAATTGGCAAGACTGATTTCAAAATGTTGCAGTAGGTTTGAGGTTAATAAATGTCAAATAAATTAAAACACAAAACAGTATTTATTTAGGGAACAAACTGAAAACTAAGACGAATACATGTTAGAGTAGGTGTTCAAAATGTGATCCTTCACTAGTATTACAACGATAAACTTAAATAATTCTGGAAACAAGATTGCAAAACTGACTTACATTTGAAATGTCACTGTCACATTATAATTCATATGCATTCTAGAACCAGTGCAGCCAATCGTGTTGTACTAGTCAAGGCCTGCTCAGAATCATTTTTTTTTCGATCTCATGGTACTACTAGTAGTCCAAGTGAATATTTTAAAGAAATGAAACTCTTTATTTTTTTCTAAATATTTACAATTCAAACTATTTATTAAAGGTAAAGGTACAATTTGAAAAGTTTACATTGGTGCAATTCTGCAAAAGTGCTTTTGAAGGAGTCTCAACTGCAGTATAGTCACCCTCTATTGATTCAATGAATGGTCCCTTGAATACCATTCGTAGTCACAGTATTATCTAATATTTTTCTTATAGTGTTACTCATGTTTTGAGCTTGCGAATATTACTCTTGCTGCCCACTCGTAATATTCATATACCTACCAGCACAAAAACATTCGTAATACTTACTACAAGAAAAATATTCGATAATGCTATGACCACTTATGGTATTATAAGTGATTGTCCATTTCTAACAATTTGGCAGAATATTTACGATGACATTTAAGTAAGCAAAGTACCTGGTGACCTATTAAATCAGTTTAATACAAGGGAATTAAAAACGCTAATCAAGCAATCGACCGCTGTTGTAATGGATTCTACAAAACAGTGCATAATAACCCTTTCTCATAGAATTTCTTGAAAACTATACATGCTAGGCCAAAATGGAAGAGAGATTTTCGATTCAGTTCATCGTCTTTTATTAGTATGTGAATTTTGGTGGTGTCTTTACCATAACCCTGTATTAATGCATTATAGGTAATTTATATTTCTGAAGCTAAAAGTATCAGCTTTCGTTGATACCCTATGTATGTAAATTAGGGATGAAACACTTATAATTTATAACCCTACACATAAATAATTGTTTGGCAAACAATAATAATATTAGTAATGTTTGCTTTATCGTATTTATACCTGACTTGGAAAAATTAGTTTACAAGATATAATCAAAGCTAACTAACTATAAACGTTTTGTCTGAAACATTTTCAAAAGTTGACCATTCTATAAAATTATAAAACAAGAAAGAAAAACTTTTTTTGTTCTTTTTTGAACTTCATATTTATAAAGGGTTGCTGTGTTTTGTAATTGCGTTTGTATATGTATTTTTTTTTAAGTTCTTCTAGAAACGTACGAGTAGATTTAAATAACTGCGGAACAGTTTATGTACAACCAAGATGTTTTGTATGAAAGTTAATTAGTCTTACTTTCACTATATAATAAATAGGAAATTGTTAAATTTTGACGTTTATCGTTTTATATGTAAAATTACTGTATACTTCATTATAATTTAATGATTTTTTTTTCGCATAAGGTTAATCTTTAACAGCTCGAAAGACAGTTATTTAATTTTTCATAGATGATCGTATGTAAATTTTATCCCAGTTTCTACTCCGAAAAACTTGTTCGTATAGTGTTGTGGAATATTTTGCCGTGGTTATAAAATATAGCTTTTATTAAGTGATTAGCAATAGGTAATACGTGGTCTACATACCGTTACAAACTGTCTTGTGATATGGGCCGTATAGAATGTCTAGGTGTATAGTCTTCATATTTTTGCGACTCAACCTTGCCCTAGGCGCAGCCTTCTTCGTTTGCTTTATGGAAGCTGTACGGCACGTATCCTCTCCTTATAAAGTGAAACCAGATATAATAAAAACTTTGCTGGATGGTTCTTTGCATTATCGACTGACGCTTTCTTACATGACGGTCGACACTTCATAGATGTCTATAAGGAAACAAGTCACTCCTACCGCACATGCTAATAGAACATTGTATGTTTATTCTTACACGCGCCCATTCATTTTATAACACTTGGACGTGCTTGAATCTCATTACTTTGCAACGGCTCGTTTTATTGCTGGGTTAATTATCGATAATATTTTTTCAGTATACCTCTCTGAAAACAGTTGCTTTCCTGACGGTTTATGGGTTGCGAAAGCGCATCTTTCCCGTGCACTGCACGGGAAAAATTTTTCCCAGCTTATTCCACCTCCATCTGTAAACACTCGATAAACAATTCCAAAGAAGCGTTGCTAAGGAAATCTCAAAAGCATTCTAAATGGCGTTTGCTGTGAGTAACAACGCATATTTTAATTTACGTGTTCTATCGCCGTTTTTCAGAGAGGTATAATGAAAAATATCGTTCATTACACGGCAGAAACTGCTTTTCCCGTTCTCGCATGGCTTCCCGTATTTGGCTTCGTCTCACACGAGAATTGACACGCTCGAACGGGAAAAGCCTTGTTTCTCGCCTCCTAATGAAATATACTATTACGGGTGATTTGTTTAAATTAGATTTATTTTGGTAATTATCGAAACGTACCTGTAAAATAACCGTATTCAATGGAGTTTTGACGAACTAATCAAGTTAAGTATTTTAACTTTCACTAGGTACACTTAACAATTAAATTTCTGCCACTTTTTTCGTTTTCTATATTTGAAGAAGACAATTATTAGATCATTAATATTGCCAACAATTTTGTTATTCTAAAGATAGTTCTTTAAGAACCGAACGACCCTGTATTATATAGGTACATATCCTTACTATACAAAGTCAAGAGAAATACGGCTTCCGTAAAAACAACTTCAACATAATAACTTATTAGGTACTGATAAACATACTACTGTATGCGTCTATTAGTAATGTCTATTATATTTTATGAAATAACCTGGTTCTTTGAGCGTGGTATGTTATTGAAACTCAGTCGAAACGTTGTATGAATAAAACAGAATTTATCATCTTTTTTTGTTACTACTGACAGTTTACTAACTCAAGAAAAAGAATTAGTTACTTTGACTTTCAAAACAAAAAAATTATTTAGGTCGATGTGATTGATGATCGTTTTCTGAAATCGATAACAGCATAGTTTTAGTAACCAAAAGAAGCAGCATAAACGGCAGTTTTTCACTATTCGTCGCCATGTAAAGTTATGGATATTTGTTAATATAAAAATTTCGAATTTTAATAAGGATTTGGCGATACCTTTTTGTCGTGCCTTATTGGCATATTAGTAAGAAAATTATTATTGAGAAAACGGTTTTTCGCTAAAACTCCAGATAAGATTTGTTTAATACTTTTCTTTAACTGTTAATCTGAAATCGAGATCTTTATATTCAGATTTTACGCACTTTATTTGAACTGAGAATGGTTGACGTTTTTATAGTAGTCGTTGTGAAAATACCCTAAAGTTTTACCACTTTACTCTGAACCGAAAAGTGTAATTTCAAAAGGGTATGGGCAATAATAGAAGGTTATGTTTTATGTACTTCGCTGGTCTTAACACAACCAATAAAATATGACATTGTCCTACGATTTTAATTACATATCTTATTTGTTGTGTCACATTTAATTTTAAATTTAGTACATCAACTTCGTAGGTAACAAAACTATCTATACAGATTGAAAAAATAACGCAGATAAATTAAATATTGAATGGTCTGTAGAAATGCTTATTTAGTTGGTTTATATTAATATAACGAGAACTTTATCATGATACCTAATGAAATTTCGAATTTTGAAGTAAAATATGGAACATTAAAGAGTTTCATACGAAAAGTTGCACATCGGTCAGAGTGAATTTAAGGGGAGAAGATGCTGTCATGACAGTTTAAAATATGCCCATCGCAGTGACAGCATAGAAAATATCTTTTTGTTGCCTGGAGCCGTGTCGCAAACCGGAAGTCGCTACCATTTCCGCTTCCCCGTCGTCGAGCGTAAGCAGGGCAACATTTAACTGAATCGATCTCGTTAAATTACCGGTAAAGAACAATGGCCACCGCAATCAGTTGCAGAAAGAAACCGTTTAAGGTGGAAAGCCTGAGTTGATCACTGGGCCAGTCATTATAAAATAACTTCCGTCGTCTCAAGTTTGACCTCGCGAAATGCTCAGTTATCCGTGGTTCCTCGTCATTGTCATCCAAGGCGCGCTCGGTATCGAGACGCAGATTCCCAGTCATCGCACGTTCGGCACACCCTCGCCGGTCCGGAATACTGAGCATAAATGTCCGAGCAATTTTTCATTCCCGATTTTCACTTTATTATTATTTTGTCGCGGCGGGGGCGTAATGGCTCGCCAACATGTGGCCGCATGCAGATCGCCACCGCTGCGATATGGACACTCAAATTGCTTTTCGCTCTCCAAATACAATTTTATATTTGTGCAGCCCTTATATACCCCGAATTTACATGATATTCATCATAAGCTTTACTTGTTTCAGAACCCAGTAACTATGTGTGCTCGACGTGCAAGGCCCGAATGCACTCTGCGTGGCGTCTGGTACAGCACGTTCAGCATTCCCATGGGATGAAGATATACGTAGAGACGTCTTCCAGTAACAACAACAACAGTTCGAGCAGTTCTAGCAGCACGTCATCGGGATGTTCATCTGGTGGACCTCCACCACCACCTAACATTAGGCACCACATGCTACCTCCTCCTGATCTCCATAACCCTTTCAGTGTGGGCGGATTATTAAGATTGCCTCTTCCTCCTCTCAACCATGGCCCAGTCCATCCTGCGCCGCTGTTTTCGCGACCGGAACATCATTTTAGAATGGAACAACTGGTTAGTGAACAATTTAGACATCATGGACTTAATTTAGCTGCCGCTGCTGCTGCTGCTGTTGCTGCTGGAGCTGTTCCGCCTCCACATGCGAGTTTTCCATCTCCCGCAGAACGACCCCCAGCAATTCCTAGTGTGCCTCCCAGGGAACGTAACACTCCTAATCAACCATTATCTTTAGAACCGCAGCTCGATTATTATTCCCAACGATTAAGGCAGCTTGCTGGAACAACGAGTCCAGGTGCCGCACAAGCGAGTTCACCATCACCCCGTAAACATTCACCTCCTTTTGCAAGTCCTTCCCCTTCTCAATTGCCTCCAACAAGCATTCCAAGCAACAATATTAGCAGCAGCAGTAGTAACAATAATAATAACAACAACAATAATAGCAACAACAGTAGCGGGAGTCCCCCTCAAAGCATCTCGCCTCCTGCAAAAACTGACGAGGAACCACAACCGCTCACCGTTACTCCTCGATCTTCATCGACTCCGCCAGGAAAACCCCTTTCTCCGAAAATTTCTAACTCGGGGGATTCTTTACATGCGTGCGATTATTGCGGAAAGAAATTCCGTTCACAAAATAACCTCGAAGTGCATCGAAAAACGCATAGTGGCGAACTACCATACAAATGTACAGTATGCGATCATGCTTGTGCGCAGAGTTCGAAACTTAAAAGGCACATGAAGATACATCGAACACCGGAAGACCGCACTAGCAATGCGGGATCAGTTGAAACATTGGATGGAGAAGAAAGTGAAGATGAAGAAGAACTCGATGAAGAGGAAGACGAAGACGATGGTGAAGCGGAAGAAGAGGAAGCTGAGGATTTAAGTGTACCAAGTCAAGTAAATCCAAAAAACTCGACACAGTCAGCTTCCCTGGTGGGGGAGCTGATGGATAAATTTGGTCTTAGTAATATAGCACAATACAGCGAAGCTTACAAGCAAGCTTTACAAGAATCGGGGTCAGCTCTTAAGCTCCATATGGCTAGCAAAGATCGTGATAATAATAACAGTACAAATTTATCAGCACAGCTGAAACTGCGTGATGACTTCGTCAAAGGAATGTTGCCAGGTCCACCTCCACACCCTTTACCATTATTTCCGCCTTTCGGCGAATCGTACGATATCAACAAACGTTTAAAATTAGATCTTGAACGAAACGATTGGTGGTTGCCTGGGATTACTAGAGAAAATAAAACTATTCCTGGGCCAAGTGCTCTTCTTCCAGGCCCTTTATTAAAAAAGGAACATCGAAGGAATGATACATGCGAGTACTGTGGGAAAGTATTTAAGAACTGCTCGAATCTTACAGTACACCGGAGGTCACACACGGGAGAAAAACCATATAAATGTGAATTGTGCTCGTACGCGTGTGCTCAAAGTTCAAAACTAACTCGACATATGAAAACCCATGGTCGGCTCGGAAAAGATGTGTACCGGTGTCGGTTTTGTGAAATGCCTTTTTCGGTACCGTCCACTCTCGAGAAGCACATGCGTAAGTGTGTAGTAAATCAAGGCAAGAGCCACTTGTTACCAACCATGCCGATGCTGTCTGGGGACGAAGATTCGTCTACCAGTATCGCCTCCAAGGAGGCTACATGACTCTACACTTGGGGCGGCTTACGTCTACCGCCGCCCCCTCCAAGTCTCACGTACTAGTCCACATGAACTTTTAGCCAATTGTGAACGGTGGTACTTCAGACTGTCCCCAGCGTTCTACTTGCTATTACTGTTATAAGTTGTCACTATTGTTCTATGTAACTGATACCAAAGCAATGTTTAACTTTCGTAACTTGTCATTATTATTGATTTTATTATTGATTCATGTATATTTGTAATTAGCGCTAGGTTGTTGTTTGAGACTGAGGGACCTGGAGGGCCCGCGTCGTATGCTACTTCTTCATAATAATGGTGAAGTAGCCTACATCGCCGCCGCCTCGGCCCCACTGTACATTCCCGGATCATATCACTTCTGGCCAGTAGCCCAAATGTACATACAGTATTTATTGCCGTATCTTTCACTGTACCGATGTTTTATTGTACAAATGTCTCGAAAAGGTGTTTAAATTTTCAATGAATGTTTTAGTTTTACGTGCGAATCAATGTTTTTCGAAGTTACTACATAATATTGGTGTTAGAAGCCGGATATTTATATCCGCGTACGCCTGCCCTGTTTTATCACAGGGTCATCGTTAGAAGTATTTCAGGGTTAGAAATTGCTAGAATGTAAAAATGAGTAGGAGCATATCTGGAATTCCGAGTAATAAACGAAATATTCCTAAACACATCTCAACGCAATATTAGTATTATTAAACAGTGGACCAGGGTCTTAATAGCCACTTCGGCGTTGATGCTTGGTAGCACGCATGTCATTTGTTACATGATGCCAGAATGTAAGACATCCGCACTACCAAGCACCACAGGAATGTATTTGTAACTATTAATGTTAATACTATGTTATATGAGATATTTTTTATTTATTTGAACGATGGTTGTAGCACTACGGCGTTCGTATGGGCTGCACACTATAACTTGTACTAAATGTGTTCCTATACTGAACTCCTCATTCAGTGTGTATTAAATTAAATTCATTACAATTTGTTATTGCGTTTTATTTTTTAGTTAATCTATCCGATGCTTTGAGCCAAAAAGGAGTCAATTTTTCGTAGAAATTAAAAAAAGAATCGTTTTATGATATTAATCAGTTTCCACATCAACCGCCATAATTTTTTGTTTCTATTTTATAATAGACAACAATTTGACCAAAAACAGATTGGCGGTAAGCGGGTTAAATAAACACACATTATTAGAACGACAGGAACATGTGGCTGCACGGGTTAACTAAACAAGCTCTTCGCCCGTAGGTATGTTCGTATGAAACCAAAAGTTGCTTACATTTTGTCAGCAGAATTTCAAAAATATGTTTATTTAATAATTATTTCTTAAATATTAATTGTTTTTAAACGCGTTCTTAAATAAATAAAAACCAACAACTGAAATCTAATATACTGGCTCAACATAAAATCCCACACCGAGGATTAGTTCGGACCATAAACAACGCGCCTGCTTTTATGCAACTGTTAGCACAGAGTTCAGTGGGGTTCCGTAAATATTCGAGAATTTTGATTCACCTACCCACCACTAGAGCGCTGTATAGAGGGGTTTGTATATATGCTGTAGGGGTGAAGTGAATGGCAACAAAAACCTATCCAAAGAGAAAATTTGTCTGTGGATTTATGTATCCAGTTATTGTGAGAACAGGTAGGTTTCGTTTATAATTTATGTGTTTTGTGGGTTGTCTAAGATCGTATGTTTATTAAATTAGCAATTACGATACAGGAAGATATTTATCTGTTTCTTATTTGAAAAAATTGATGCTTCTTTCAATTCTATTAAATCACATTTCGGCATTAAGCGGGAAAATATATACTTTTTTTTTAAATCAAAGTTTAACTTTAAAGAGTAAAGCAACTGTACGTTTTATTTAAAAAAAAAAATCGATTATATATATTTGAATATAACATTCATTAGATTATTTGGAATTGTACAGAATTATGCATACGTACTGTCATTAGGCATAATTTAATAAATTGACAAAAGAATTACAAATTACTATTTTATAATGGATTTGGAGTACGGTGTTTTACGTACTTATATTTAAAAAATATGTATTAGAATAATAATATTTTTAATTTTAAACGAAAACATAAACCTAAACCAAAAAACCTAATTATTTATGCTATAAATGTTAAAAGTGTTTTTATAATAGATGCTGCAAATCAATAAAATTTCGTTTGTAAACCTTGAAAGTTAATTAGGGTTTAGAACACCTTGATAGACGTTTTTTTTTTTTACAAAATTTGAGCTTTTTTACGATAAAACTCATATGTTTTAACGTGTAGATTCTTTCAGCGCTGTTGTTAAAAACATTTTGACACGATCACTCATAATATTAAATTAAAAATATTACTTTCATGGTAGTCCTACAAAAATTTTGCCTTGGTTGGAGGCATTCTTGTCCCATTTTAGATTCAATTCTGGGCGGTGAGACTTTTAATATGAAAAAATTCAAACTTTCGCACAATAAAGAACT
The DNA here is from genome assembly GCA_963082815.1 of Melanotus villosus. Lineage (NCBI taxonomy): Eukaryota > Metazoa > Arthropoda > Insecta > Coleoptera > Elateridae > Melanotus > Melanotus villosus. The sequence continues at coordinate 48,398,218 of OY720421.1, read as the reverse complement.
CGTCAGTGTTGGAAACCTTCTGATTCTACATAAATGCTAAGTAATTGACGAAAGTTAATAATCGGTATCTGTAAGCTTGGACTTAATAAGGAATAAATAAGAATTTATTAACGGCAAGATATGTTGCGTTTGAGTTATCACAGTCTCTGTGCAATTTTTAACTTAGGTATAATAAATCAACATATTGTTTTCTCTATTTTTATTTCATAGAAAAGTAGGTATATAACGTGCAGGGTGACTTCAAATAGGAATGATTGCTGTAAACATAATTGAATATCTATATTTTGATTTCTAAAGGCGCTTGCTTGATCTCTTATTAATATTTTTATAATACAGCATTGCCAATAAAACCTTCATAAGCAGGGTTTTGATTTGGATTTGATATATAAAAATAAGCTAACTCAGCTACGTATTGGTCGTCCTAAATATTTCAGAGAAAAGTGTTACAAAGATAACCTATTCTCATAATTGCTGCGACGTATTTTATTTTTTTAAGAGGACTTTGAAAATGAGAAACGATCTCATAACGATACTATTTTAGATTTGGTAGCCCTAAATAATTAACAAAATAACAACAATTAATAAAAAATAAAATTAATCAATTAAGCTTGTTTTGTTTCAATTAATAAAATTTTAACTTATGCATATTGTAATTATCAGCTTAAATAACAACTACGATGATTTTGTAAAAATTTATAAAAACTGCTCATACCATAAAACAAATATTTTAAGTTTTTGAGCTGTTCATGCGTTGCATGCAAACTATATTTATTAACCTTTCTCTATAAAATAATGAGGACAGCAAATAATTGAAATAAGTTATTTTATTTATTTTAATCTCGATGAAAAATCCTATATGTGGGCAGTTTCACTACTTCGTGTTTAGTGGATAGTACATGTCATAGGAAATTGATTTCTATAACCTTCAGATTTTGGCATCATTTCGGCATTTAAAAATTTACACGATGAAAACATATCAGAAGATACTGCTGGTGTGTTACTTATATTTCTTTTAATAATTGAAATTTGCTCTTCATTTTTCTTTATTCCACTATTAGAAATTTTATCTTAAATTTGAGTTATATCTAATGTATTTTGTGTAGTTTTAAGTTTTACTTTCTCTAAATTCTTAAGAGCATCTCCTTTGATTTTCTCTAATTGACTTTCAATCAGAACTTTTTCATTAACAATGTTCTTTTCAATCTCTACGGCTTCCTTTGTTATCTCTTCATGTATTTCTTGTTTATTTTTAAAAAGTTCTTCCTTTAATTCAATAAATTGTTTATTATCTTGTTGGATTTCTTTTTTGATTTCTTCAAATCGTTTATTTAATTTGTCTTCTTTAACCTCTTCAAATTGTTTCTTGGAATCTTGATCTCGCTCCTTGGAATCTTCTTTAAATTCTTCATCTCGTTTCTTTGCCTCCTCCTTTTGTTTTGCTAACTTTTCATTTGTTTATTTAGTTGCTGCATTAGAATTCGAAACATTTCGGATGTATCTTCATTTCCTTTGGCCTGAGGTATTTGAACTTGAACTTAATCTCAAACACTTTGAGATTCCTCTTGAAACTGTTCACCTGCATTTTCATGTTCCTCTTCAACTTCAACCACCTCCATTTCATTTGTATTATCTTGTTCTTCCATTTCTTGTTCCGTATCTTTTCTGGAACTGCTTCTTAAGATTCTTTTACAATCACTCATAATTGTAAATTTCAAAACCTATTAAAATGTTTTATTCTCCCAATTTATGTACAATTTAATATTCAATTCTTCTTTGTAATAATATTATCTACTAAATACGAAATCTGTATCCCTATAAATTAATTTAATACTGTTGTTTTAATTCTACTGTGAGTTTTCGGTTTTAATTCTTCCTTTTATCAATGTATTTCAATTCAATTTTTACCAATAAATTTGAAAATGAATATGACCACAATTAAATATTTGACAAGTCATTGACATTTAATATTTTTTTCTATAGCAGGTGTTAAAGTGCTACTTTATCTATTAATCTGAGTAGATAAAGTAGCACGTTAACAGGGTAGATAAAGTACTATTTTAACAGCTAGGGTAGATAAAGTACTTTATTTTTTGTTTTTAACCCTAAAACGCCCATACTAATGACATTTTAAAACGTGACTCGATTTGTAATTTTTTAAACGTCAATGTCAAATAAATGTCAAATAAAATTTATTTTATATTTTTTTTCCTTTAAAATAAATGCTATAGAAAAAAAATAGAGTATTATACACGACGATAAAATTTAATTATCTTCTCGAGCGTAATTAGCGTCTCGACTAGCGTCTCGACGCTAAAATACGCCCTCGAAGATAAAATACAATTTTATCGCCTTGTATAATAAATAACTATTATTCCATCAATCAAATTGACAGATATTATTTATATTTACCAAAAACTCAAAATTCTTGGTAAAAATGATTTGCCCCACCAACTATGAATAACCTCTGTTATTAGGTTGTTACTCTTGGTCTTTTATAAATTACCACGTTAATTACTATAGCCTTTACTTTGGTAGATATGAAAATTATTATAAACTTACAAAATCGCCAAATACCAATATGAATAATGAATGTTAAATGTTAAACCAAGGAGAACTAAGAAAGAACTAAGAAAGCCCCATGTTGGCTAACGCCAATTATTGTTATAATTGCATACTTTTAAATCAACAACCATTCATTTAAAAAAAAATATTGATATGACCTATTTTTATTAAGATGTTCTTTAATCTCAGGGTCGTTCTGAAGGTTCGCCAATTTTATTAATTAAAAAAATTAAATTTTAAAAGAGACCAGCGTCAAATTTTGGTATAAATCGAAATCGTTTATAGTAGCATTTGATTTTAAGTTCGGAATTCATTAAGACAATTACTCACAGAATTTAAGAAATACTAATACAATTTTATTACAAAAATATTGTTCCTATCATTCCCTGTCTTATTATATCTTAAAATTATTTTAATTTTAAAACAGCGCCCACACTTTTTCTCAAATTTCCAATTATGTAGGTACTATCTTCGTCAATCCGGTTTTTCTTCCACTCTATGTCTATTTTAAATCCAATTAACTTCAAATTCAGTTCTCGTTATTATCAAACTTTAATTCTAAATCCAATTTTACTGCATGTCCATTTTAATATTTTGTTATTTATTCTTCTTCTGATTTATTGTTTTATTTAACAATATTACCTATAGATAAATGGTTAGGATATTTTTAAATTAAATATCAATTTATTTCGAAGAGCAATTATTTTTACATCATTTCACTTTTTGAATTCAAAACCATCTGTTTATTTATCAATTTGTTTTTCTCTTCTTCCGTTTCCCTGGTGTCTTCTTATTCCATTTTTTTTTTAAATAAACATTCATATATTCATCACATTCATAGGTACGTTACCATAACAATACATCACTAGCTAAATATAATCCAATAATATACAACAATTAACAATTTCTACAACTAATATCTAGGTACTTAAAATCCAATCTAGCTATTGTAACAAATTTTTTAATTTGCATCTTTTATAATTTTTAGTAATTTTTATTTATCCTTATTTATTATTGGTCAAAGTTAATATCATATCAATATATTACAATTAACGCGAAAAATAAACTGTTTTTGAAAAATTATATTTAAATGATTTATTTAAGTGAAACGGGCATAAAAAAGAAACTAAACCTATATCTCCATTATATCGAATACTGCACTGCCTTTGCCAGCTCTTTATCATAGACAAACATAAATGTTTGTTTATTTGTCTACCTATTTTTATATTTTGATGTTGAAATATTTTATAAAAAGGGTAGTGGTACGGAGAAATCTTGACATCTTTTGGGTGGTACACGAGACCCAAAAGCTCAACCGCTGCAGTACACTATTTAATTATATTTTCACGCAGATCTTGCAAATTTTTTTCAACACTTCACCTCACAAAAAGGACTCTAGTAGGGCAAGATATGGACTACGAAGAGACCTTCCGATCATTCTGTTGTTAAATGTTGTATGCAATTAATATTGCTTTGATAGTGAACAGGAGTACCATCATTTAGAAACTACCGGTTTTCTTTAATGGTCACGGGGATTTCTTCTAAAAGTACAGGCAAGTCGTTTCTTAAAAAAATCAAGTAGATGCCATCAGTAGAATAACTCCAAACAATTAAATGAGGACCGATGGCAAAATCTACCAGTATACTGATTGTTTTAAAATAACTTTTTCGTAACGCAGATTATTTTGAGCGTAATAGTGACATGTAACCAATGTTTATTTATTATTAAAGGTAGCTTCGTCAGAAAATAGTACATGGTTTAAAAATCAGGATGAGCAGTTAATCGATCATTAAAAAATGGCAAAATCACATTCGATGGCCCTAATCGACTGCAACAGTCAAATGTTGGCCTAGCACTTCGTGGTATAGATGAAGTCTATTGCCTTTAAGTAATCTTTAATGATACGTGCAGTTCTTCACTAGTGACCTATTGCATTATTGCTTTCGGCGTGAAAAGCTGTCCATGCTCTCTCAATTTTTTTTAAGGCGCCCCCAGATGTTATGGGATGGAGTATCTCTATAAAACCGTATTTACCGAGTCGAGTCAGTCAAATCTGCAACCCACATCACATATTTCCTAGACAAATAGATTTTTTCTGAAGTATAAATCAAGGTGACCATTAGTTTGCTTTTTCCTGTCATAATGTAAAGGTTATGTTGCATAATAGTAATTTGTAATACAAGTGTTGAAAGCTTGCGTTTGGTACACGAATGTGAAGTTTGCAGTCACATGAGAGTGGCAAATATAAGCTTTCAACACATGTATTACACACTATTTTTTTTACAACCACATTTCCATTAAAAAAATTTAAATATTTCTGCAAAATCAAATCTGACATTCATCAAATGTCATTATGACATTTTGATTTCGGTGCGGCAAAATTATACTTTGCCGCACCGAAAATCATGCATGTGCGTGCGGAAAGTAAATTTTTAGCACTCACATATGAAAAATGACTCTTTTCACACTGATTTCCGTGTGAAAAGTACCACTTTAATGCACTAGTGCGAAAAGTAAAATTACTTTTCGCACTAGTACAAAAAGTAAAATTACCAGTGCGAAATGTAAAATTACTTATCTATTACTATGGATACGGAAAAATATTCCTACTCAGATAGTTTGATTGTCTTGATCCCTTGATTTTATTTATTTACTTAGAGCTATTTGAACGTTCGTAGCTAAAAAATCTTGTATGATACACGTTCGAAAAGTGTCTTTAAGGCACTTATGTGAATTGCGGAACTCGCTACGCTCGTTCCGCAAACTTTCACATGCGTGCCTTAAAGACTCACTTTTCGAACTTGTATCATAAATAGCTATTTCCGCACGCTAATTTCACTTGTTCGGCAAACACTCATTTTCCATACTCGTTTCTATGGAGACGAAGTCTGAAAATCCCACTTTCCATGGTGGGAGTAGAAAAATTTTAGTTACATCGCTGTTATTACATTTAAATATTCTCTGAATGTTATTTGTGGCGCTTGATTTGACTTTTAGAGGTAAATAGCAATAAAAAAGTTTAAATACAAATGCGGCTTTACACAAATCGTCAGGTAATTCAACTCGTAAACAAGGTTCTGTTTACTTCCACTGTCACTCTTCCACTGACTCGACTCTGTGGATCTGGATAGTTCTTTGATCTAATTTTATTATAAGGTTACATTAGTGATCGAGCCACTGATGAAATATGCAATATGGGTTGCAGATTTTACTGACTCGACTCGGTAAATACAGTATATAGAATATTCTGACCACAACCTTCTAGATTTTGACGTAAAACGTCTTTATCTGGTACCATCATATTTTAAAAATACCATTAAGCATATGTGCTCCACATGGCGCTAGTTACCACCTAAGGTTTATAATTCAGCTACAGTATTAGCAAGGACATGCGTATATCCCCGTATTCCGTATTGTCACATTTCGGTTGCTATTAATAGCTTCGTTTCTCTCGCAGCCTAGGAGGCCGCTTACTACCTATTATTCTTTATTGTCTCTAGACAAAGTATTTTAAAATTAGTGTTAATATATCATGACATCAAATTTAAAGGTTATGTATTTATATCACAGCAAGGCAATTTGTATTAAATTTGACATTTCTTAAATAAATTACTTATTATAGTCACATATTACAGTAGGTACTAGACATTCTAGAAAAAATGTATTTTTTCTCGTAGTATTATACGAGGGCTTATTTTTATATTATCTACCTAGCCATGAAAAAGGACACGTATCACATTAACAATCATTTACTTCTCTACGTAACTCCCTTCAATACTTATACATTTATTCCATCTTTTTCCAATTGTCACATAAGTAAAGGTATAGGAGAATAAAAGGAAAAGAAAGAAAGAATAGAAAGAAATCTCACGGAGCTAGGTGAAGGCTATATGATGGATGCCTTAACTCTATAAACCCACAGTCATTGATTATCTGTTGCATTTTGTTTTATGACACTGCGATGTTCCACCTTAATTATTTCACTCATTTTCTCAAGAAGTAAACCTTCCCAAATCTCTATAAACCGCACAAGTTAAATACAACTTAGTACATGTACTTCTGAATGTCAATCTATTTTCAGTAATTGGTTTGACATCCTCGATTTTTTGTTTCATGGCTAGGTAGATAATATAAAAATACGCCATCGCATATTATATGGACTACTTTAAGTGTTAAGGGTGCTGCGGTGTATTGCACTTTATTTATAATTAATATTAAATCGATAACGATTTTTAGAAACTTCTAAAACCATACACAAAGGTAGTTGAAAGTAATTATGTTGTATAGTACAATTCCTATCTTACAAATAAACTTTTCAATAGAATACAGATTTTTGTTTATTTTCAAACTATGTATTATGATTGTCCATGTAAACTGTCTGCCCTCTAAGTGATATATAAAAGTAATGAACAAATTCGACTCCTGTTATTGTAGAATATGTTGTGAACATATTATGTATTATTGTATGAAATCTTACTGAAACGTTTAAACGGCACAGAAAAGTATTTTGAAAATTCTTAGGACTTTCAAGTTTTACTAATTTATTTCGCATTTCGCATTTCGTATTTGCCAGTGAAATGAATATGCATTATCCTTTTTTGTATATTGCAACTTCTAATACATTATTTTATCGTTTTAGTGTTTGTCATGCTACATTTAAAATTTAAACCAATTTAAGAAGATATCTGCGTATCAGGCGGACATAAACGATAGCTGGAACCTTATTATAAAAAGGAAATAATTTTCAAACGCTTCATCCTTAAATTGGCACAGAAACCGACGTACGTTTCTATGGAAATTCTCCCTCTACATTTAGAATCTCCTTGACTTTTAACATACATTATTAACATTTCGTTGAATGACAATGGTTGTTTTGGTCGGCAAGTGGCTCTATGCGGGAAACACACGAAATTGGCATTTGATTAGGCCGTCTAGAAGGTCAGGATTCTGACAAATAACATTTGACGAATCCGTCTTTTATCTTCCACAACCATGAATTTTCAAAATTTAAAAGTATTTTGAAATTGACGAGTTATCTGCAAAAATCACGAGCTCGTTAAATGTGTTGCCTACAAGATAAAGCGGTTACACTGCTTAAAAATAATTACAGGCATATTTTGCGTCAAAACCTACTTGAATATGGTGTTTGTAGTTCTTCTATAGAAAGCCGGTTTTAAAAGAAATTGTATATTTAATGTATTTGCTATAACCCGTAGATTACGCATTCTACTTATTTTGAAGGCAAGATCTTAAAGATTTTAAACTATATTCGAATATTCGCAAGCTTTGCTACTTTCCGAGATCCCACAGCTAAGGCTCCCCAACACCTTGTCTATCTTCATATATTGTACTCGTATTTATTCATAAAGAGTTAAAATAAAATAGTATTAAGGAAACCTTTTTTGTTATATTAACGGTACGAGATTTCGAACTTTATCAATGTAACCAGTGATTTAAAAGTAGATTCATCAAAATCTGCCGTGGAAGACAAACATAGACATATGTATACTACTACATGTCTGATATTAGTACAGAAACGCAGGAAGTAGTTCATGTATTGTTTATAATTTCTCTCAACTGTCAACTCGTTTGATGTCATCGTTACTTAATACGCTTTAAATAGTAATTTTTCTACAACCACCATGGAAAGCGGGATTTACAGACTTGGTCTCCATAGATACGAGTATTGAAAATGAGTGTTTGCCGAACAAGTGAAAATTAGCGTGCGGAAAGTAAACTTTCCATACTCAAATTTTGATTTGCGTGCGGAAAGTAAACTTTCCACACGCTAATTTGTTTACTTTCCGCACGCAAATCAAAATGTCATAAATGACATTTGATGAATGTCAGATTTGATTTTGCAGAAATATTTAAATTTTTTGTGGTTGTAGAAAAAATAGTGTGTAATACATGTGTTGAAAGCTTGTATTTGCCACACTCATGTGACTGCAGCACTCACTAGCGTTCGTGCTGCAAACTTCACATTCGTGTGGCAAACGCAAGCTTTCAACACTTGTATTACAAATAACTATTGTAATACAAGTGTTGAAAGCTTGCGTTTGCCACACGAATGTGAAGTTTGCAGCACGAAAGCTAGTGAGTGCTGCAGTCACATGAGTGTGGCAAATACAAGCTTTCAACACATGTATTACACACTATTTTTTCTACAACCACAAAAAATTTAAATATTTCTGCAAAATCAAATCTGACATTCATCAAATGTCATTATGACATTTTGATTTCGGTGCGGCAAAATTATACTTTGGCGCACCGAAAACCATGCATGTGCGTGCGGAATAGTTATTTTCGTATCAAGTGTCGAAAGTAGCAAATATCAAGCGAGTGTTTATAAATAGATATACGAGTGCGGAGCGTAGCGGAGCACGAGTAGAAATATTTATAAACACGAGCGGAGATATTTGCCTTTCGAACGAGTTACGAACACTATTTTTCCCACGACCAAAAATGTACATGTCAAAAAGTAACACTGACAGTTCAGGTAAAACGACCGTCATTTTTTGTTTTGAAGCGGCCGCAGCTTCCTATTATTGCGCAAACTGTGCGATATATCCCTATACGTGTTCATATCGCACGGGTTGTTCATTTGTTTTGCGAAAGTCAATCGCACGGGTGATATTGTCAACTTTCGCGCCTAGTTTGTTGTGCGTTAGGAGCGACTTTCTTATATGGTCGTGGGAAAAGTAAATTTTCCGCACGCTAATTTCACTTGTTCGGCAAACACTCATTTTCAATACTCGTATCTATGGAGACGAAGTCTGAAAATCCCACTTTCCATGGTGGTTGTAGAAAAACGTTTTTTAAGATTTTTATCAGTAAATCTGGTTTATTAATGTGATTTAACTCCATTTTCAAGCCTGATCTGTAATAATTTGTTGAAATAACCTGCAAAAAATTGCGGATTTTTAGCAACTACTTTTGAACAAACTCTAATTAGTAACAGTTTTACTATAGCGGAACTTGTTTTGCATACACCGTAAGTAGTAATTGTTTGTAGTAAAATACGTAACATTTAATACAGCATATGTAATGAAAACAATGTTTAATTTGCAAATTTTAAATTATGGGTTTTACAGATCATCAAAAACGGTGCACACTAGAGATGGCCAAAAAATTAATGGCGTTTGGATCTACTCCACTTGAGATGCATTTGCTGAATTTCGTGAAAAATTTCCAAATGTGGCGGTTCACTATGATGTGTTTAGTAGGGCTGTTCGTCATATTATGGATGTTTATAGGGAAACTGGAAGCGTAGCTCATAAAGCAGTTACTGGCAGGCCAAGAGTAAGGAGTGAAGAAAACATTGAAGCTGTCAGAGCTGTGGTCGAAGAGCAGCCACATGCATCAATTCGACATTTGCAACAACAGATCGTTCTCTCATACAGTACTTGTTAACGCATCCTTAAACAAGATTTAAAACTTCATCCTTATCGTATACAAGCATTCCATGAAATTATCCCAAATGATATTCCCCAGCGGCAGATATTTTGTGAATGTTTTCTTAATAATCTTGATAACCATGATGAGGCGTTTGAAAAAGTATTTTTTACTGATGAATGTTGGTTCCACCTCTCTGAGTATACTAATTCACAGAATATGCGGATGTGGAGTTCAAATAATCCACATTATTTTATTGAGACACCTATACATCCTCAGAAACTTGGAGTTTGGGCAGCTATCGGTAGAAGACGCATAATAGGACATATATTTTTTGAAGGGATACTAAATTCTGAACGATACCGCCTACAAATTTTAACTCCTTTTATAAATCAGTTATTGGATGATGAACTAGCAGAAGGATATTTTCAACAAGATGGGGCTCGAATAAATACCACAATAGAAAATCTTAATTTTCTTAAGGAGTATTTTGAAAATCGTATCATCAGTTTAAATACGCCAATTATATGGCCTCCAAGATCATGCGACTTGACTCCATGTGATTTCTTTTTATGGCCATATTTGAAAAATTACATTTTTAATACTCCTATTGGCGTTATCAATGACCTTCGACAGAAAATAATAAATAAAATCGAAGAAATTAATGATAATCCTGAGTTATTAAATAATGTTATGTGTAGCTTTAAACGAAGAGTTAGACTATGTCAAGACATTGGAGGTGGCCACATAGCACATCTTCCTTAACCCTCGCTACCCACCTGCTTTGAAACTACATATTACCCACCTGGGGTCATATTTGACCCCATCTTTAAATAACCCAATTCATTTAAATAAATATATTTTTGTTATTGAAATATATTTATTGAAGCTTACATCTCCGTATAAACTCTTAAGAGAGAACACAAACAGTAACAAAACTAAACAAATGATATGATTAATATAGGTACTATATTGAACATTTTATTCTGAACCGGTATCCACTGACGCTAAGTCTGCACATGTCACACATAATGTAATGCAAAATAAATATTCTATAACACTGTAGCAACAAAAAATAGTAGGGACTAGTACTAAGAAGCTCGACTGAAGCATATCTAACATTTCACTGCAAAAAACTAACAATAAACATAAAATAACGGCATTTTTCAGTACGTGGGGTCAAATAATAACCCAGGTGGGTAGCGAGGGTTAATTAAAAATTGCAGCTTTTCCACTTGAATTTATTATAAGTGTTAAATTTTTCAATTAATTTTGTTTCAAGCAACTTTAGCATGTGTATAACTAGCAAACTTAAAACGTGTTCAAATGTTTGTTATTGTTATTCCATTACGTACAATAAAATTTAAGATAAGTACATGAAATTGGCCCTTAATAATTAGTTTACTTTGCTGTGTATGTGTGTATTCAGATTTATAAAATTAGTTTCAATGGCATGTAAGTAGTTCACATGTGTCAATTTAAGTGAAGACATACTTAGCTTTTATCATGGCACGCTTTGATGAATCTACTTTTGAATCACCCTTTAGCAATTACAAGTTAGTCATTAATAGTATATTGCGTCATAAGGGGAGATATAGGCATATTTCATCCCGAAGATTTCTGCTGCACGAGCGAATGTAGTGAGCGAGGGCAGCAAAAGCCGAGGGATGAAATATGCCGTTAGATTCCCGTAGGGCACAAGTTATTTTTCCGCATCCATGAGAAGTGCGTATTCAATAAATATAGTTATAATATAATACGCACCTACGTTTTTGACATATAACCTCAAATTACACATGTCAAATTTTCGTATTAAAAATAACTTCTATAATGAATTTATGTATAAAATAATCGTATTTGCTTGAATTTTAAAAAATAATTACACTTATCAATCACTTAAATGAAGATTTTTGTATAATCAAATAATAATTTTGATTCTAAATTATATCGGTAGATGTCACGTCGATAGCTTGCACGGTAAAAACCCGCAAATGTTCATATCGTCCCGCTTTTTCATATTTACCCGCCATCCGCCATTGTTAACCTCAAATGAGATAAATAATCTGTCAATTACATACCATGGATACGGAAAAATACGTAGTTTAACGATAAATTATTAAAAAATTATTACACAGAACAAGATAAGTTGTTAACAATTTTCAGTTTTTTCAATTTCTTGTTTTATGTATGTAAAATTATTATATTCAAAGATTAAGATTGGTTTCGATCCCGGGCGAACGTTCAGAGCAGCAGGTGTTTGTTGATTTCGTTTTGCAAGCGATACACGAGGTTCTAAGAATATTATGTGTTTAAGTAAACCTCCTCATATCTGACTTTCAGTATACGGTAAAATAATCTTTGCCTTTCGTTAGCCACCAACCCCATATGGGGTGGTGTGCGTTTCCTACAATAGTTTAACTTTTAATTATTTACTAAATCAATACTTAATATAAAATAATTTTGAAATGCTGGCAACCCACAATACTAGTATGAATACCAGTAACGTTCTACAAAGTGAGGAGATTCCTAATCAAAGGAATGAGATCACTATTAGGTACTGCTCACCAAATTTCTTTGAATAAAGAAGCGGCCTCCTTCCCTTCCCAAACAGACTTACTCCAATGTTACTAAAACAGCCTTTACTTACCCAAATAAAAAGGCATAATCCTAAATTCGATACCTAATTAAAGATACAGAAGGGTTTCGCCTCTGGCTTGGTTGGCAAGTTGACACGTTGAGTTACCGTGCTCTTTTAGTGCTCCCTTTTCCTCCTAAAGAAGCCGCTTAAAAAAGAGGGCGAAACGTTGAGTTCTTCTGTCTCAACAATGACACGGTCCCAATCCGGAAAACGTTTTGTTAATACTACATCACTGCTCTTGGAAAAATTGTAGTAGGTCCCCTTAAACATTATTAGCAGCTTCACGAATCTTTAACCAAAGAATTGCAATATCCAATATACTTAGCACAAAAATCAATTGCCGATAAACTTATAGACGAGAATCAAGTAATTAAAATAGACGATAATGAAATTGTCATCCCAAGATTAGCTACTACAAGTAAAAAAATATCTTATCCAATGTATCACCATGTATTCCGAACGAGGTATCATAAATCACACTTAAAACAAACGGAATTAAAATAATGTCACCAATATATTTTATTAAAGCAGGTTTCACCGACCCAGAATATGCCCACATTGTTAGTTATAGATATTTTTTAAATGTCAACCCTGACGAAAGTACTCTACCACGTTCTAACGTAGTTGAACACGACGCTGACTCTTACAAAATATTTCTTCAAAAAGATGAAATGAGGTGCTTTTTGTGCAAGGAGCAAGGTCATGTCGCATCTAAATGCGTGACGTTACCCCCTACCATAGTAAACAATATTAACTAGCAACAAAGTCCAGACGACAACACTCTTAAGTGCACCAGATCTATAAAAGAAATTTCTTCTGAAACTACAAGCCAACCTTTAACAAATTTGCAAAGATGCTAATTCATCTGTTGTTGGCGAAGAAAATTAAAAAGGCAAAGAAACACAAACTAGATAACTCCAAATAACTAACACACGATAAAGAAAAGAAAGAAATCCTAGAACACTTAGCACCGCTAAATCAGAACTTACAGAGGATGATCACACTTATAAGTTTACGATCGATATTTTGGCCGAGTTTATTATCAATATGAAATACAGATCTAATGAAACTATTAAAGAATATTCTCAGGTGGCTGAATCGGTCGTAAATACTTTAATAGACCTATACCCTCTACTCAGACAAAAAAAATATATAGAATGACGCGTATGTATAAAAAACATTTTCTGAGAGGTATAAATAAATAAATATACCAATATAATTCATTCATTTCAATTGCAATGGATTTCATAATCATCTTGAAAACATCCAAATGTTATTAATGGAACATCAACCACAAATACCTTGTTTGCAGGAGACACACTTGAAAGGCAACAAGAAACCTCTACTTAAAGGTTATACTTCATACAACAAAAACCGTTTTAGAGGACCTGCTAGTGTAGGCGTTGCTACCTTTATCAAGGAATCCATTTATTCAGAAATAACAAATCTTCGAACTGAATTGGAAGTAATTACAGTGAAAGTACACAGCCCGTACATAATTACTATATGCAACATATACATTCCACCCGACTATCAGCTTACCTTAGCAGAAATTGAAAACCTCACATCCCAGTTACCTACAACGTTCCTTATAGTAGGTGATTTTAATTCACATAGTACCTTATGGGGCTGTACAAAAAAGAACAACAAAGGAAAAATAATTGAAAAATGGAGAGATGATAATTACATCACTTTACTTAATACATCGATAACAGATCACATACATTCTCTGGCATCGGCCTGTCCTTGTGCGACCCCAAATAAGCTCCGCGATTAACCTGGTTGGTATTACCAGATACCTATGACAGGGACCATTTTTCTGTATCCATTATTATCAATGAAAAAGCTAAATTCCCAAGTACCTGTTCTAAAAGATAGACTAACTAAAGCAAATTGGAATACCTACAGAAACAAACTAAACAAAGCCCCGTATATTTTCCCTAATACCAAAGACATTAATACGAATGTTAATGAATTCAATGATGTAATTATTAAAGCTGCAGAACAATCTATTCCAATTTCGAAGCACACTCAACAACGAACGCAGATGGCCCCTTGGTGGAATGACCAATTTAAGCAGTAGTAAAGATAAAGCTTTTGAAAGACTTAAAAGACACAAATCTATTGAAAACCTGATCTGCTATAAAACAGCCAGAGCTTCAGCAAGAAGAACGATCAAAGATGCTAAAAGACGTTCATGACAAAGTTACGTAAAAACGATCAATTTTAAAATATCAACAGCACAAATGTAGAATAAAATAAAGGCCATGTACGGTGAAGCCTCACCATTTAATATAACCAGCGATAATCAAACTTTTGTGTCACAAAAAGATATTGCAAATGTCTTGGCAAAAAACCTTCCAGCAAGGTTCAAATTCTGAAAATTATGACCTACATTTCCAAATATTAAAATTCGAAAAGGAGAAAACAGAACCGATTATCCCCGAAGCTGGTAATGAACATTGCAACAGTGACATTCAACAAGACGGACTTGAGTATGTGCTCTCCCAAATACACGACTCTAGCCCTGGAATAGATGATATTTACTGTTTAATGATAAAAAACGGCACTAATGACCTTAAAAAGGAATTAATAAAATTATTCAACCATATATGGAAAGCAGACGTATTTCCCTAGCTTTGGAGTAAATCAGTAAAAATACCTATCGTAAAACCAAACAAACCAAGACAATACCCCGACAGTTATCGCCCCATAGCCCTAACATCAGTTACATGTAAATTACTGGAACGTATAATCAACAACAGGCTAATTTTTCAGCTAGAAAGTTAAAATTTAGTCAATAAACATCAAACTGGTTTGAGAATTAGTATATTATGCAATGAGCATTTAATGATAGCTATTAAGACACGAGTATGAGAATTGAGACACGAGCCTCAGGCGAGTGTCTTAATGAATACGAGTATATTAATAGCCATTAAATGTGAGTTGCATACACTATTTTTTCTACGACCGCTTATAACCTAATGAAAAAATAGGCACCTTCTGAAAAACTGCTACCTAACCTTATTTTTGACAACAAAATACTTTGCTGCTATTGGTTATAAACTTGTATCTTCTGTATCTTAATAAATCTCATTAAAGTACAGCTAGTAAATGTTTAATAAATCAATTAAAGTATGGGAGTAGAAAAAAAATCATTCTATATTAGATAACATTAGTCAACTTGAAAAAGATGTCAAAAATTCATTTATTAAAAGATAATATACAACAGCCGTCTTCTTTGATATGAAGAAAGCGTACGATACTGTCTGGGGATATAAAATATTATCTGTTCTTCTAAATTGGGGTTTTAAAAGCTATCTATTTAAGTTCATTCAAAACTTTTTACAAACCAGAACATTTATAGTACGACTTTGGAATGTAACATCAAATACGAACGAAAATGAATGGTGTACCGCTAGGATCCGTTAGTAGCGTAATTCTATTTCTAATTGCCATAAACAATTTAATTGACAGAATCCCAAGCAATGTCTTGCATTGGGACCGTGTCATTTTTAGACAGAATAGCTATTCTGTCTCAAAAATGATACGGTCCCAATCCGGAAAACGTTTTGTTAATACTGACAGTGACCGTGGAAGTCTTCGAATTCATTAATGTTCATGCGTCTTTATTTGCAGACGATATAATTATCTATGTGTCTAATAGTAGCCATAACATAATACACGAACTTCTACAGACGGCTATACAACAATGGATGGAAGAAAATGGGATAAAATTCTCAGAAACGAAAACAAAATGCTTAACGTTCAGCAGAAAATATCATTCAGCAACGCCACCACTTAAACTTGGTAACACATGGCTCGAGTAAGTTACAGAAATAAAATATTTAGGAGCCTTCTTAAATAGTAAAATGAACTGGATACCCCATATAAAACAAACTATAGATAAGTGTAGAAGATCACTAAACGCTGTTAAGATAATATCTCATCAAGAATGGGGAACTAACCCCGAAACACTGATAACCGCAGCAAATGCTCTTATAAGATCAAAAATAGAGTATTGTCTATGCATATATGGATCAACAAAGAACTACATTCTGAAGACCTTATATTCCACCTACCATCACGCTCTCCGACTGGCTACAGGAGTACATCGTACTACTTAGTCCAATAAATGCACTATACGCATTAGCAGGACAACTCCCACTACATTATAGATTATTAAACCAGTTATCTGCTTATGGTATACGAGCTATAAATAATGTAAATCATCCGAATGCAAGTTCTATCAAGAAACCCTTGTTCCAAAACCTATATCTTAAATCACAAAAAACCTCGCCTCCATTCAATATCCGCTGCTGCCAACTCTTCTCTGTTCCAGAAATTCAACCACTATGCTTTCCACCTTCTATATCTCCACCACCTTGGACTCTCCATATCTCTACAGTTAATTTTGAACTATCATGTTTTCCCAAAAATTCTACAAATTCCGCAATATACCGTAATCTTCTCAAAGAAATACTTGAGAAATCACCTAACAGGGAGATCATCTATACCGCTTCGACTTACAACCTGGGTACATTTTGTACCCATGCGCTTAATTTTTGGAATAAAATGTATTTTAATCATCCAACGTACGCAAGGCGTTCAGTAGCTGCCCATGTATCTTCTATGAATGTGCCTGCAAAAGATACCTGACGCTAATCCCTTTATTTTAGTTTTTGTGGATAATATTTGATGCAGGGTCCAAAATGTACCCAGGTTGTAACTAAGCGTAATCCAACAAATTTGGATAAAAAGACAGACCACATACAGGGAATTTTTCTTTTTAGTATACATATCCCCTATGTATACTTTTATAATAAACGCAAATAGGCAACCCATTATACACTATAAACGTCACGTCACGTGGTGCGTAAAGGTTATGTTTCATGTTTGTAAATAAAAAATAAATCAAAATTGGTGGAATATCAACATAATTTTAATTCAACGATTATTCTAAAACATAAAATATCAACAATACAAAACAGAAAGGAAAATAAAAACAGCAACAGTTAAAGACTAATTTTTTGATATTAACTTAATTTGATGATTTTTGCCACAGCATGCTAATTTTTTAACGTTTATAGTGTATAGTGGGTTGCCTATTTGCGTTTATTATGAAAGTATACATAGGGTATACTAAAAAGAAAATTTCCCTGTATGTGAAGTTTGTCATAAATGGATATGCAAAAATCATATGATTAAACATGTGATAAAAAAATTCGTGCAATTAATTTGTACTACTAATCGTATTCAATGTATTTTTCACTTTACTTTCTGTTTTCTTGTTTTTTTGAGTTTTAATGCTTGTAGTGTGGGTATAAAGCCTCTCAAATATATTTTTAATATTTATTTGACCATACCAAAACTTATTGCCTTTGCTACTTATGTTTACATGCCTAATTCTAGTTTTTATAAGGTGGGTACGAAATGTACCCAGGTTGTCAGGAAACGTGGCAAAAATATCCTGTAAGTCGAAGGGATACCGACGCCGGTGGGTCGAAACTGATAAACCTGACTGGATGTGCCTTCGTACATAACCAAACTGCTACACAGTTCAAACTTCCAAACCTAGCCAGTATCTATAGTGCGCAGAATTATATATTTTTTGTTTGTTTTATGATTTATTTCTATTTACAATCAATCTGTATAAATACAATAAGTAAAATTTATGTTAAGTATGGTAACAGGACATGACTATTGACATGTGAGAGGCATTCCATTGAGTGCCTCTCTTTGGTTACTTTGCTAAAAACACGATTGAAAGATTTTAAGCTTGATCACAGACCTTAGTATCTACCTACAGGGCGACATTGAAAAAACTACAATGTATAGTACCACGCGATAGAGGACCATAAAATAATAAAAACAGTTCTTATACGCTAATGTCCGATCGCCTTTTTTTTCAAGATACTAGCCAACTACAGGAAAGCGTTTCAACGCGTTAAAAATATGATAATATTCTAATAATACTCGAAACTAAAATACACAAAATAGCCACCTGCAAGGGCATAGTGTGCACCAATTTTGGTTCAATTATGTCTTCACAATCGGAAGAAATTTAAAAAAATTTAAATTTTCTAACAAACTTTTAACATCCTGTATCTTAAAAAAAAAGGCGATCGGACATTAGCGTATAAGAACTTTTTTTTTATTATTTTATGGTCCTCTATCGCGTGGTACTATGCATTGTAGTTTTTTCAATGTCACCCTGTATATGGTAAATCCAGAGGTTTGAACCTTTTCAGTCTATGAGTTTGCTCACTATTGTCTAGCTGTCTAGCAGATTCACCGCGTAGTCATTTGGATGATTTGAGAGTCCGTTTAAGTAACTGGCACTGCACTTCTTTATTTCGTCTTTTATTGAATTCACTTTTAGGTCACTTACAATGTCCGCGTTTCTAATAAAATAAGGGACATATAACAACGAAAACAATAAATTCACGATCATAACAGATTCTCTAAGTGCAGTACAACGTTTAATGGACATCTACTCACGCAACAAATACGTCAAACAAATTCTCTCCGCTCAACAAGAAATAATAATTATGTAAAAATAAGGAAGTTCATTTCATATGGGTTCCATCTCATATTAATGTATCCGGCAACGAAGTAGTTGATAATCAAGCAAAAAAGGCAGCACAAAAAACTACTTATTACACAATCCATGCCACACAAGATAATTTAAAATCACATATAAAACAAATCATAATAAACAAATGGTAGAATGGTACACAAAATGATCTGAAACTGCAGCGACAAAAAACTACTATCCACTGATATTCCCCACTAAAAGATCCAACGTCAATCTAAATAGAAAAGAGGAAACAATGGTAACACATATAAGAATTGGCCACACCAAACTTACGCTCGATTCCCTACTCAAAAAAGGCGATCCTCTAAATGTGAAAATTGCAGTATTACTCGTACGTACAACAACACCACATTTTGCTAGAATATCCTAAATGGAAGGAACCGCGAATTTTTCCTACTGGGACTACCCTTCAAACGGTGCTTTCTGAAAGTGACATTATTTAAAGTTTTTACAGTTAATATACAATATGCTGTATTTAACATCAAGCATACAACTACATGTGTATGTGTGTATATGTGTAATTTAAGTATGTAATCCTATGTTCCTATGCTGTAAAATTTTAGTGCCACAAGACCATGTAGTTTAGGCACTTAATTCATCAATAAAAAAAAGATTAAACAATGCAAGTATATTTTACAATATTGAAACTTCAAAAAAGGTGTATTCATCGAGTTCTAACAGTAAAATATGTCACCCAAATTACATATTTCTTAGACAAGCAGATTTGTTTTTTTTGTATAAAATATAAATCAATACGGCCATTTAAAAAAAATCAGGCAATAGTGTCAAGTAACTTTATCAACACTGAATTATTTGACAAGATACTTAACCTATGAAAATTTTACACGAAATGTGGTTCTTTGATATACTTTTATTATAATAAGTCAGTGATGAAATATGTTATTTGGGTTGCAGATTTGTCCCACCCTACTATCCTAGTAATCAACCTGCGTTCATAGATAAATAACTATTTTATAAACACTGAAAACAAATACGTAAACTGGCATGTTATTGAAAATAGGAGATGATACACTACTAGCGATGAAAAATTAAACTGTTTTTACAATTAAAAAAAAGCAAATTTATATTATAACTCGAAGGTCAACAGCGCCATGAAACATTGCCTACGTGTATTGAATTCTGTGCAGTAATATGATTTTTTTTACCTCTACTAAATTAAACGGTTATAAATAAAAAATAAAAATAAATAAAATTGGCAAATTTTTAATATTTTCGACATATGTCACTAAGTTTTTATGGTATTTCAACACTCTAAACTACCAGATTTCGGTATAAAATTGAGGAATTTTGTTAATTTTCGACGAATATGGCAGCACGTTAAACAAACAGGTTACCTATTCAACTTTTTAAAAAATGGTTATCCTGTATAATTGTATAATTAATCATTGCGTTCATAAATGTTTGAGATGGTAGTATAGGCAACCAATCATACACGATTGGTATTTCCCAATATAAATATCACTAAAAAAGTTACTACAGTTTGTAAAGGTAAAGATAACGCCATTTACAATCCGCGAGGGAGTATAGCCGGCAACATGGAGGGTTAAGGCCTCATAAGTCAATTTTATACCCGCTTTCGACAGCCGCCTACCTTCCCTACTTCACTACTGTGTTTTGATTCCCAATCATTTTCAGTGACTGGGTAGGTCGCCGCCGAGCTTCCAACTCGGGTTTAACCCCGGGACCGTCTATGCTGTAGTCGAATGTCTTAGCCACTCAGCTACTCAGCTACTCCAGCCTGTAGTCTGTAGAACAATTAATTAATAAATTTAGAAATTATTGTTACCATTAACAAAACGTTTTCCGGATTGGAACCGTGTCATTTTTGAGACAGAGTAGCTCAACGTTTCGCTCACTTTTTTAAGGGGCTTCTTCAGGAGGAAAGGGAGCACTAAAACAGCACGGTAACTCAACGTGTCAACCACACCAAAGGCGAAACTCTTTTAGCAAGAGGCAGAAGGGTAACGGTAACTCAACTTGTCAACCAAGCCAGAAGCGTGTTACGATTTTTTAGCTTTGGCTTGAATCGTATCGAGTTTTTGTCTTTTTTGCCAATGTTGTGAACGTCAAGAATTTTTGTTTTGTGTTTGTTTAATTTAAATTCTTCGATTTACTTTCAAAATTTCACTTTTTGACTTGTTGGATTCACATTTTCTTCATATTTTTCTTGATGCTGGTTATTTAGGGCAATAGCTTGTCTTTATTATCGTTTAAAAGTAATTCTTTCGGGTTTTCCGAGTCTATTATTTTCATATTCTATTTTGTGTTATTCAAATTACCATTACTAAAATTATTTTCATTTTTGAGTAAAATCTTCGCCTAGTTTTATGCAACTGTAATTGCATAAGCGCTATCTGAGTTGTTTATGTTTGACCTGCGCAGTATTTCATTGTCGGGTGTGGTGGATTCTTTAACTCAGATTTTTCTTTCTTTTTGGCGTTAGAACTTCAATGTGAACAGACGTCTAAGTTATTTAAAAATTTCATCATTTTAGTACGTTCAGTTATAATGACCGTCATTTTATAAAGTATCCGATATTTGGATTTATAGCTGTTATGCTTGTTAACAGTTCGTTTTCGCACTAATTGGTGGTAAGATAATTTTTTATTAATTTTTGCTTAATCTTCATTTTTTCTGATTTCATTTGGAAATTTCAGTTTCAATTTACACCTCTTTAAATTTTAATGGTGTTAATTGACATTATTTTCCTTCTGGAGGAGCTGTGGGTATTTTCCTGCTTGGATTAATTAATTTCCGCTGGGAATTAATTCTTTTGGTAATTTTCGCTTGCACGTGGAGGGACGCCATTTTCCCATGCGTTCTGCGGTGTTATCTGTTGAACCATATTTCACCGTTTGGAATCAAGTGTTGCGGAAATTCCAGCTTTTGTAAATTTTAATCATCTGAAGCCTAAGATAAGTGTCATTTCTATTATTTAGTAATTAATAAAATTTTACTTTTTGATTCAAATTTATATTTCGCACAGGTGTGTGTACACCTGTTCGTTTTAGTAATATTCACTGCTTAGATAAAGTGTGCATTTTTATCATGGTAATTCAATTCAATTATGAATTAGTTTTGGATTTATCTTTTATAAATTTTCATTATTTAATATTTTGCTAATTCATGAATGAATTGATAATATTTTTTTTATATTTAACTTTAATATTGTATTCTTTAACATTGTATTTTTAAGTACATTTAAATTCTTTAGGTAATTTGACAAGTCTTAATTCATGTTCTAATCAATCTTTAATTATGGTTTTTTTGTAATTAATAATTGGAATCCTGGCCTTGCGCCGAATTGAGTCCGACAAAAATAAATTGTTAATGTTTTAAAAAAAGGCTTTTTATTATCATTTTGATAAGTTTTTGTAGCAATTAATGGCGCCCGAACAGTGAGACTTTGATGATTGGAACGTTGATTAAGGCTTGATAAGATATTTTGTAGTTAAGACTTATTTATCTTTGATTGTTGTCTGAATTTTTGTCATACTTGATTTTGCGCTTAGGTTGTTAAATTTGATTTAGTGTATTGCTTATTTTCATTCTAAATTTTGATGGCGTTTTCTCCGTATTTTGTGTAGTTAGGTAGTTTTAACTTCAAAAAGCATGTCTTCGTAATTTTTTGTTATCGCGGGAGGTTGGAGGGCGATAGGGCCTCAATTGTTTGCATTTCCACCTAGTGATTCTTTTCATTGCAAAACCACCCTTTCTCCACCATCTGTCATTTGATAACTCCTTAGGTTATACAGGTGGGTGGTTGGTTTTGGGCGATATGGGCCACATTTGTTCGGCATTTCCATCTTGTGATTTTTCATTGCAAACCATCTTTTTCAACACCACCTATTCTTTCTGGTAGTGATTTCTAGGGTTAATTATTAGGGAGTAGGTTGGACGATAGGACTTTCTTTTGCAGTTCATCCTTCTGTAGATTTTTACTTCAGAAGACCATTGACGGGGAGTATTGTCTTATCGTGCGTTGAATAGGATCTATTTTTTTAAATTTCTTTTTGTTTTCAACATTGGCATATTTTTCACAATTTTTCATATTTTTCAGCTTTTACCTTCATTATTTCAAATTTCACTTTTGTATTTTATTGTGCTTTAGTTCCATATTTTTTGGATTTATTGCCTTTTGTGCATTTTTTATTTATTCTTGTTTGCCGATTTTCGTCGATAGTTCAGAGTCAGTAGGTTGTGTTTGCCGACTGAAGTTGAATTTTTTCTTGATTTTTGAACCATTGTTTTTATGGGTTGATTTGTAACCTGATTGTGGTTTGAAATTTTTTTCTTTTTACACCTAGGTTTTTGGTGTTTGCGATGTTCTAACCTGATTTGATTTTGGTTAGTACGTTTTTCTTGAAGCTGATTTTAAGAGCGTTGTGTTCTTAAGCATTTCTTCATACCTTTTGTGGGATTTGAATAGTTATATTTTTTAGCTATCATATGGAGATCAGTTTGAGCTTTTTTGCTTTTAGGCTTCACATTTTTAGTGTAAACAAGAATAACGAGTTGATATGGCTGAAGTTTCAATATTTTCATTCTTTGTGAATTAACTATTTTTCTAGAAACGCTTGCGGTTTCTTATTTTGTTTGAGGGTGTGTTACGATTTTTTAGCTTTGGCTTGAATCGTATCAAGTTTTTGTCTTTTTTGCCAATGTTGTGAACGTCAAGAATTTTTGTTTTGTGTTTGTTTAATTTAAATTCTTCGATTTACTTTCAAAATTTCACTTTTTGACTTGTTGGATTCACATTTTCTTCATATTTTTCTTGATGCTGGTTATTTAGGGCAATAGCTTGTCTTTATTATCGTTTAAAAGTAATTCTTTCGGGTTTTCCGAGTCTATTATTTTCACATTCTATTTTGTGTTATTCAAATTACCATTACTAAAATTATTTTCATTTTTGAGTAAAATCTTCGCCTAGTTTTATGCAACTGTAATTGCATAAGCGCTATCTGAGTTGTTTATGCTTGACCTGCGCAGTATTTAATTGTCGGGTGTGGTGGATTCTTTAACTCAGATTTTTCTTTCTTTTTGGCGTTAGAACTTCAATGTGAACAGACGTCTAAGTTATTTAAAAATTTCATCATTTTAGTACGTTCAGTTATAATGACCGTCATTTTATAAAGTATCCGATATTTGGATTTATAGCTGTTATGCTTGTTAACAGTTCGTTTTCGCACTAATTGGTGGTAAGATAATTTTTTATTAATTTTTGCTTAATCTTCATTTTTTCTGATTTCATTTGGAAATTTCAGTTTCAATTTACACCTCTTTAAATTTTAATGGTGTTAATTGACATTATTTTCCTTCTGGAGGAGCTGTGGGTATTTTCCTGCTTGGATTAATTAATTTCCGCTGGGAATTAATTCTTTTGGTAATTTTCGCTTGCACGTGGAGGGACGCCATTTTCCCATGCGTTCTGCGGTGTTATCTGTTGAACCATATTTCACCGTTTGGAATCAAGTGTTGCGGAAATTCCAGCTTTTGTAAATTTTAATCATCTGAAGCCTAAGATAAGTGTCATTTCTATTATTTAGTAATTAATAAAATTTTACTTTTTGATTCAAATTTATATTTCGCACAGGTGTGTGTACACCTGTTCGTTTTAGTAATATTCACTGCTTAGATAAAGTGTGCATTTTTATCATGGTAATTCAATTCAATTATGAATTAGTTTTGGATTTATCTTTTATAAATTTTCATTATTTAATATTTTGCTAATTCATGAATGAATTGATAATATTTTTTTTATATTTAACTTTAATATTGTATTCTTTAACATTGAATTTTTAAGTACATTTAAATTCTTTAGGTAATTTGACAAGTCTTAATTCATGTTCTAATCAATCTTTAATTATGGTTTTTTTGTAATTAATTGGAATCCTGGCCTTGCGCCGAATTGAGTCCGACAAAAATAAATTGTTAATGTTTTAAAAAAAGGCTTTTTATTATCATTTTGATAAGTTTTTGTAGCAAGCGAAACCCTTCTGAAGAGGAACAGAAAAGGCAGCGACTTTATACCGGCTGTACCTCTTCGCTGTTATAGTTTCTCTATTATGTGCCTTCTTGAAATAGCAACTCAGACTCCAATTCTCTGGGGATGTAAGGTGGTTTCAACAAATTCTTGGGGTTTTCAGATCCCCAAATACGAAAGTTTTGTGAATTAATATTATATAGCCAGAGAAGTGAAACTACGCTCCATCGGAAAAAAGTGTTAAATCCAGAAGGTCGTTATCGTTTGACAAATTTTCGTATAACCATTCAAAATATCTCACTTGACATGCAAAATCAGGTGGCAGCAGTTGCTGCGTAACTCTAATCTCATAGGGATAATAATGAAGTCTTTTTGCAGCTCTATGAATCGTGCCAACTGTCAACCCTTAAATTGGTTATTGTAACAACATAGTTTTGTAAGTATGTACAGCAGGGTGTAGAAGTAATGACTACTGCGCCTTGCAAATATGCAGCCCATCTATCACCAGTCCGGCTTTCACTCAGCAGTTTCAAACATATTGTAGCCGGACTGGTGATAGATGGGCTGCATATTTGCAAGGCGCAGTAGTCATTACTTCTACACCTTGCTGTACCTGCCTGATCTACTAACGTTCTTAAAGATTTTTTCGGGCTGGCTATCTTGCGATGTTGGATACCATCCAGTGTAACCACTGTTAATTTTGTTGGTCGCCCAGAAGACTTCCCCTTACAAATATAGTTTTTTCTTCTTCAAATCGCTTAATAATATTAAGTTTGTGATTGACAAAATTGTAGAGGTTAAACTCGAGGAACTCAGGAAACAGCTACGTGAATTGTTGAATGTAAGTCGTACGTCCAGGCTCCATCTGCACTTAGAGTTGTACTGCGATAATGGGCCATTAAAATAAAGGCGTCTTGTTCAGACGTAAACACCATAATAATTTGTTTTTTAGCTAACATTTAAATTATTATTATTATTATTATTACAGAAATAAGGGAAATTGTATTGGAAGTAAGTTGTAATTGAAGCATAGTCTATAACCTATAAACTAAATAACTTACAATTAGGTTTGTAGTGTTACCTTAAAACACTAAAATACACCCAGTAGTCTCAAAAGAACTGATTTTTCATTAAAGAAGAAATCAAAAAACACAGCAAAAAGCTACCACAAACAAAAACCAAAAACACAGCTCGCAAACACACGGTTTGGCTAATAGAGGGTTATCGCAAGTACTACGTTAAATTTCCGTTAACGCTAAAATCACGTTATTTTATTTTTACGGTAAATAACAATTTTGAGTTATCGCACGCCGCTATTTTACCGTACGCTAAAGTTTCCGAACCTAACCTCAACACATATAATTACTTGTTTATAAATACGGCAACATAACCTTACCACTCAAAATAACGTACGCAAAAAACCTCCGCTATTTTATGGAAATAGCGGACCGCGGTTATTTATTTAGCGTGCGCTAAACGTAGGCGCATGCGCATTCGTCCGATTTTGCGAAAATAACGTACGCTAAATTTAGCGTTGTAAGAGGTGGTTCAGAAAAAAAGTAGCAGCAAGAAACTTCATCATCTAGGCAGGCATTGCAAAAAAAAATTGGTATATGTATTACAACTGTCAAATTACATCCTTGAGTATCTCCAGCGCAAGTTTTGTGGTAAAATCTTGATAAAAAAGCGTCATGCCAACGAATGAAGTTATTCGTATTAAGCTAATTGTGAACACCCACCTTGAAAATCCTCTCTGGAGTCAAGTTAAGTTGGCAACATTTTTTGTTGCTGATTTTAGCCAAATCCCTGGACAAGAATTTTTTGTTGCAATATGTAAGGACAATGTGGCTCTAAAATATAAATATTGGATGGCAAGTAAATTTCCCCAAAATTTTATGATTTGCCAAGCGATATGCACATGTGGCTTAAAAATTGAAGGATTTGTTACAACTGGCTCTATAAATGGAGAAATTTACGTACAGGAATATCCGGAAAAACGTTTATTGCCACTAATACAACAACATAAAAATTCTGTTTTCTTTTGGCCGGATTTGGCCACATGTCATTACGGCAAAAAGGCAACAGGCTTTTATGCAAAGAATAATGTAATTGTCGTACCAAAGGAAGCAAACCCGCCCAATTGTCCCGAACTCCGACCAATTGAGCGTTACTGGGCTAACATGAAAAGGCAACTTAAAAACACAAAATCTAAGGCGGCAGACATGAATGATTTTCGAAAAAAGTGGAGAAAACAAGCTCAACAAATCAGTAATGCTCATGTTCAAACTTTGATGAAGGGGGTTAAAGCAAAAGTTCGATATTTTTGGCACGGGTGATTTTATTTTGTTTATTTATTGCAATTTAATAAATAATATGGTATATTTTTCTTACGTAAAATATAAGTTCGAAAAGACCGTCTCTTTTTTTTTAATGTGGAATTAACAGGTGCTACTTTTTTTCTGAACCACCTCTTACTTGCGATAACTCTCTATTAACAAGTGCTGTATAATATTAGGCATATTTTGTTGACTACCAACATAAAATTTGATATTTTCACTTTAATTTACATAATACTTAAACAGAATACTAACAAATTAAGTTTTCGATTATAATTCTAAAACGAAAATTCATTTCCATTCCCACCATCGCTGTCTTAAGAATTAGCCCCTCATGTGTAATAGCTTTTGGCGTAACTTTATAAACAAGAAAACCGGGTATGTGCCCAAAGCTATTAGAAATACCTTGCAAATGAAGAAACAAAGCTTGATCTAGTATAGTAGATGTAGATATGCTCACAAATGCTTGTTGTTTACTTATTCATTGCAAGTGGCATTTCTAGTTGTAAAAATAATTTTGTTGTTAAGGTTCTAATTTCCTTAACGGAAATATTGATAAAAATCGCAATATTTTATATCACTTTTGTGGCTTTATTATTAAATTTGAAGTGCTGGTCGACACTTATAAAGGTTCTGTAGAAGGTAAGGTAGCGATGTGTTGATATGTTGATGTCAAAAGGTCAATTAATTTGCTGTAATTAATCGAAAACGTCCTATAATTTCTGCAGTTTCTTTCGTTTATTTATGATCGAAACCAAAAAAAGTTTGAACAAACTGACAATGATTAGCACGGTCTACTGAGGTCTTCTAGTAGATTTTTTCGTCGATGTTTATTGAACATTTATATCGCAAAAATAAAATTGTATTTAGGCAACCAGTTAAACATAATGTTTCGGTTTTTACTTTCCCAATTTCTGCAATCTAAGTTGCCTAACGTCAAAAGCATTCTTTTAAAGCGTTGAGTGGCTTGTACTGCGAAACCTATTATCTGTACTTGTAATCCTTAAGAGATAGCATAAGAAATTGTCCTCCAGGCTCTCCTTTACTTAAAATACATTCATAGTTTAAATTAATGCTTTTGACGTTAGGCAACTTAGATTGCAGAAATTGGGAAAGTAAAAATCGAAACATTATGTTTAACTGGTTGCCTAAATACAATTTTATTTTTGCGATATAAATGTTCAATAAACAATAAATCATAAAATAAACCCTAGAATTAATATTTCCACCAAGACTCAGTACCCTCAAAAAATTAATATCTGGGCTGACTTTGTATTTGGGCATATCTTGTAAATCTAAACAACATTTCTTAATAAGGTTTTGATGTGTTTTTAAAAATAAGACCACTTTACTCTTGAACACTTTTTTATTTTTTGCCCTACCCTGTATACTGTTTGACTTGGAGCCATTCTAAGTACACCTAATATAGTTATAGAACATGCACCCACTTTTGGTAGTATTCAATTTTTTTATTTCC
Organism: Melanotus villosus; assembly: GCA_963082815.1. Classification (NCBI taxonomy): domain Eukaryota; kingdom Metazoa; phylum Arthropoda; class Insecta; order Coleoptera; family Elateridae; genus Melanotus; species Melanotus villosus. The sequence continues at coordinate 48,369,207 of OY720421.1, read as the reverse complement.
AAACAATAAAAAAAAATCCCATTTGTTGCACACTTAATGGCGCACACTGTATTTAAGATATATTTCAACAAGCTCATACTTTACAATATTGGAAACAGATTTCCATCTTGGGAGAAATATTTCATTCTCATTAAATTTTTCGTTTTCCTTTAAGAAAAACATTGTTATTTATCTTACGAGTAAATAACAATAAAATTATCCAAGACATTTAAATTGTTCGAGAAGTTTCTATATCTTTTTCGAGCATATTATGATTCAATGATAAACAAAAAAGATATGAACAAAAAGGCTATTGTTTGATATAACTCAGTAAACAATTGGAGGTATAGCATTTTGTGGTTTAACAATAACTGGAATGTCAAAACTAGCAAATTAGCCATTAGCCGCTTTATAACATATGAAAATTAACGAATGCAAAATGAGGTACATAACTTGTGCTGTATCAGATTCATGCACATAAATTACAGACATTGTTATTTAAAATTCCTTAAATTAGAAATAGTTTTTAATACCCAAGAGTAACTAACTGATTCAAAAACTGGAAATAAAAATGTACTTCAAGGGTTGTGTTTAACAAAATGAGGTCTAATTTATAACCGATTATATGCGCAAAAGACTAGAAATCAAAACACTACTGATATAATAGTAACTGTTTGATAATGTTGCTTGACGACACAACGTTCTACATTATTAATCACTATATCACAGTAATATCTATTTCTTTCACAGGATACCTATCCAAATTTTAGAAGATCCTTTCAAAGTTTTTACTAGATACTTAGGAAAGGATTTATTATTTACTCGAGGAAAGGTTTCCTACTTCAAATTATCGAGAACATAAGGAAACGCATTCATCTAAACATGCCGAGTGGGGTAAAACAACCCCCATGGTTTGGGGACGCCACTCAATCTGAACCTGTCCGCGACAGCCGTGTAAAAACACCTCGCTGTTATGTCGACTGTTAGACGGATTTGCAGCTCTTGTCTGATTGTTCCTGCTTTGTTTACCGATCAACCTGCTCCTTGTTGCTAGACTGTGAATGATGGCACATGTGTGCTAGCGAACCAAGATTAGTTTTGAATGAGTTTAATGTTTGGTTGGAGAAATTAGTAGGTAACCTTGTGTAAGTACTCATTGCAATCCAGAATTTTGTATAAGTAACTTAAATATTAGTACTTACAGGTTTAAAGGAAATTAATATGGTTACCGGTTTTTATTTAATTGGGAGATTTGCTAGAAGGAAGATGAGTTTTATACGAAGAATTCATACTTATTACAACAGCTAATTTTTATTCTGAACTATATTTTTTATCATTGTTGTTATTTTCTTTATTATTTACAATAGCATTTTCGATAGTTTTAACTGGAGAGTTATTTTCGAAAATAAACAAAAACTTTTATTGATTTCATTGCTACAAGAATATGGTAGGCTGTAGGCTTAGGCTGTGTGCCTCACAAAATTAAGCAAACGTTACAGGGTGCCCATTTTATCAAGTAACCCCTTACACATTTTGAATAGGTAACCGCCCATACTGCTTTTGGCGTGTAATGGGTATTGCCTATTCAAAACCAGTAAGGGGCTACGAGATAAAATGGACATACCGTATACTGGGTGATTTACAAAAACCGCGCCCCTTAAAATCTTTAAATGCATCCCAACATACATATTCCCCAAATTACAAAAAAGATCTGCCAATTACAAGTCAAAATTTGATCAAGCAGATATGTTCACAAACACTTGTTTTTTACTTATTCAATAAAAGTGACAGTTAGAAGTTTCTAGTCGGGAAAATTAATGTTCCTTTTGTCTTTTTTTTTGTACAATTTTGTACAACTGGTATACATTTATTTTAGTTATTGATAATTTAATTTTCTAGTTATAAGTTATGAAAGTTTTCAGTTTCATTCTGAAGTAAGACCTCTGATTATATCAATTTAATTGAGGACTAACGTCGATCAATATTATTTATGAATTTGTAAGTTGGATTGCCTATTCCGATTGTTAATATGCGAATCACTCAGAATATGTTAGATAATAGGAAATAGAAAATTATATTATTATTAGCCTGAACATCCCTATGTAGGGCAAATATTAAACAAATATTCTTTTTATCTTTTGACATCACAAGGTGTAATAGGGGCATTTTGTAATTGCTGGTAAAAAAAATAATCTACAATTCTTTGGCCACGAATGGTATTTGAGGGACAATTCCACTTATAATCTGTAATCCAATGAAATCACAGTATTTTGGTGAATTGAACCAATCACAATCGAATTATACTGGAAATTTCACTACTAGTGAAATTTCCGCGGAAGTTTTACGACTAGCAACCTTGCTTAGAGACAACGTCTGTCAAATTTTTTTGAGTGACAAGTATTTCAGTAATTTCATTATAATTCGAGGAATTGTCATGCCGAATACCATTCGTGACTAGAATTTTACAGGCAATTTTTGCCGTCACGATCACTCTTGCTTGTTGCTTTAAAAAATCGTCGCAACAAGCAGTCGTGTTCATGACGACAAAAAAATTGCCGGTAAAATTCTAGTCACTTGTGGTATTACTTCTGACTATTCAACGAAAAAAAAAAATCATTTCCATCGAATCATTTTTCATAAATTAGTCCACATTTAAGTTTGTTTACATGAAAATTGTGCTCTGTGGGATATAACTAACAATAAACTGTTTTCAAACAATTGTCGCTTCGTATCACTAGTGAAATTTTATCGACAATTTTTTCTAGTGAAAATTGCTGATACAATTCGTTTTGATTGGCTCAAAAACGTCAAATCTTGCATTTTGATTGGTCAATTTTTGACAGATGACATATGAGTTGAATATTCGTAAAAATTTGATACAACTCTTAGATACAAACCATTATAACAGCGAACGTCCTAGCGAAAACCTGTTTTTTAGATTTTGGCCTGTCAATTATGGGAAAAACGAAAAAGTTTTTTTATTATTATCCATATACATAGGTTTCACTTCAATCAAGCTATTCAAAAGGAAAAAAATTGGGTATTCGTAAATTAATAAAGAAATATTCACAAAAAAATGCTTAGGCCTAAATTTAAATTCTAAGAAGCTTTTTCAAATAATCTTCTTCAATATCTTGTCATCTAACCCCACGTTTTGCGACTTCACAGTGATTTTTATAAATTTTGCCGCCATATTAGTGGTAACGTGGCATTGTACATTAAATTCGATTTTTAGGTTATCGGACATGCAGAACCGATCTCCCAGTAAAGCTTTTTCGATACTCTAATAATAAATTTTTTTTCCATATGTTGCGAACTTTTTACCGGTCTCTGTATATGTTTCATTGAGGATTAACACAAGGTTATTTCTGAGTTTGTAAGTTAGATTGCCTACTCCAATTGTTAAGGGGCGCGTCTTATGTGAATCACCTAGTATACAGGTTAGCTATTTTCTTGATAGTTATACATGGGCACGTTTTTGTATATAAATATAAAGCTAAAACAAAGGTTACAGTAATAATGCCCTGTAGAATTAAAAGACTAATCGGATAATATTTTCAGATCTGGGATACCTTGCACACTTTTTGAGATATTAAAAAAATACGGTTCTTTAATATCCTGTATTTTCAAAGCCCCTTAATTTAGAAAAACAGTGAATGCTCCATGTTAGAGAAAATCTAGCGAATAATTTACTAAACTTGAACTTTCAATACCCTCTCGATCTACTAGCTATAACACAACTTACGCTTTTTTTTTCGTTATATGGAGACAACACTTTACATTTAAATTATATAAAAGTTTATCTGCCTCTTACTTTTGTGATAAATATATCATTGGATAGATTTATTTTCAAATTTTTTTTAGAAATAATTATACAACAACTGCATTAATTTAAACAACCATTATCTGAGCTTAAAAAACACTAATAGTATAAGTCGTAACTATACCCAAATCATTTAAATAAGCTTAGATAGATATTATAATATTTCATATACAGGGTGGTCCATAAGTAATGGTTCACAGACCAACAGTAGATTCCTGAGGCCAAAATATTACGATTTACCTAAAATTACCTTAGTCCAAAAGTTAATATCTAGGGAGATACAGGGTGTCAAAGTAGAAATTTTAACTTTAATTTATTGCTGTAATTTCAAAAGTTTTCGAAATTACTTAAAGTTAGAGCAGATCTAATAGAAAAAAACAATTGCCTCGTCTTTTGTATACAAAAAAGGAATACTATTGCAATGTCTCTAAAGTTAACCGTTTCCAAGATATTTGCGATTGAAGTTAATGATGCTACATTTTATTGCGGTACACATAAAAATTAGAAATGTTTTAATGACAAATATCCTACTGATTCACTATTGCTCTGTGTCCTATTACTTGTTTTTGACAAGAATATGTCAATTTTTTGTTTCAAATGTAAGCCTACTGCGTTACAGACTGCTTAAGAAGTGAATAAGGCGCTGCATTGCTTACTTCAATAGCAAATATCTTGGAAATGGTTAACTTTAGAGATATTTAAAGAGTATGCCTTTTTTGTCATAAAAAAGATGAGGCAACTACTTTTTTCAATTAGATCTGCCCTAACTTTAAGTACAAAAAAGTTGAAGTATTTTTAAAGGTATTAGGTGTAGCAAAAATAACGTTATTTTAAGAGATGCATTAAAATTGAGAACGGTTTATCATTTCCCGTCCTAAAAAAGGGAATTTCACCAATTGTCATATCAATATCCCGAAAACTTCTGAAATTACAGAAGAAAATTAAAATTAAAGTTTCGACTTTGACACCCTGTATCTCCCTAAATATTAACTTTTGGACTAAGGTAATTTTAGGTAAATCGTAATATTTTGGCCTCAGGAATCTACTGTTGGTCTGTGAACCATTACTTACGGGCATAAAGATTAAAAAACAATAATTAAAAAAAAAAAATTCTGTTGCCTATTATGTAAAATAAAATATAGTTTCAATTTGGAAAAAAATGTAAGTTTGTGTTATGGCTCGAAAATCAAAAGTGCTATACAATTTTTACTAAGTTTATTGAATTCTACGTAAAATGATATTATATTATAGCTTTTTTCCGTTACATTACATTATTTTTTTTTTAATATCTCGTAGATGTTACGATGTATTTCAAATCTGAAACGTTAGCAGGTTTTAGTTTTAATTCTGCACATCCTCACTAATTTATTCGTTGGCATATCGCTTAAAATAAAAGAATTGCCTATACCTATACCTTTTAAGAATATGGGCACTGATTCATATAAGACGCTCCCCTTAACAATTTGAATAGGCAACCGAACTTACAAATTCAGAAATAATATTGATCTATGTTAGTCCCCAATTAAAAGTATATACTCTACAGAATGATAATACATAATTAAATATCATGCAAAGGTTATATTCCAAACGGAACACTAGCTGAAGAATAACTAGAAAATTAAGAAAAATGGTAGGTATTAATTACAAAAATAAATTTATATCAATTGTTAATACAACAATATGCCAAAAACAGCAACTGTATAGACACATCACCTTCATAAAAAATGATTTTTACGACTAGAAATTTCTAATGGTCGCTTTTAATGAATAAGTAAATAATAAGTATTTGTAAACATAGTTATACCGGGTGTCAACGAAACCTGGTGCACCCCCATAAACTTTTATTTTTTAAGATATCTAAATGAAATTTGGTATGTGTAATATACTCTCTAAATGGCATTTGTTGACATAGGAAACAAGTTTCTTTCACTTCCGGTTTCGCCGGAATTGACATCAACTTTGTTATTTTAAACACCCCGTATATTTATACATTTTTGGAATCTCCATTCAATTTTACGTATGGTAGTATCAAGTTTGAAACATTTTGATGACAAAGTAAATACTCGCAGAAGAGTTTATTTATTAATCTAGGATTCCATGACCTGCGTAAAATGGCAGTCAGGGTGCTACGACACTCAAAACAAATTATTTTGGCACTTCAACTGTAGCAAGTCTGTCACGTTTTTGTGCATTTCATTTGTTTTACTTGTTTTGAAAACCAGTGTCTAGATCTAAATGTCCAAAATACGGTTTTTTTGAACGGAGAGTGTTATTCCGAATTAAATTTTCATATTAATTCCATGTTATTGGTATCAATAAAATCCTTGAAAAACGCTCGTTTTTAATATCCTAGTGTCCCACCCTAGTGCCATTTGAAAAAATAGAGTTATTCTCGAAAAAGCATTTTTGCCAACTTTAGGCCATTCTAATACAGCAGCTAAAATAGTTAAAGTTCTAAAACAATTTGTCTCGAGTGTTGGGGCACCTTGACTTTCATTTTGCGTAAGTCATTGCACTCTAGATTAATTTCTGCAAAAATTTACTTTGTCATCAAAATGTCTCGAACTTGATACTACCATACGTAGAATTGAATGGAGATTCCAAAAATGTATAAATATATAGGGTGTTCCATTTAAAATAACAAAGTTGATGTAAATTCCGGCGAAACCGGAAGTGACAGAAACTTGCTTCCTATGTCAGCAAATGCCATTTAAAGAGTATATTACATATACCAAATTTCATTTAGATATATTAAAAAATAAAGAATTTATGGGGGTGCCCCAGGTTTCGTTGACACCCGGTATACTTACCCTACTAGATCAAACTTTGTTGTTTTTTAATTTGCAGGATTTCTAGTGGCTTTGGAAATATGTACATATGTTGGGTTGCTTTTAATGATTTTAAGGGGCGCGTCTTTCGTAAATCATTCTGTATATCTTTTAGCCCTATAAAATCAGGAGCTATATTCGGGTAAAGAAGGAAAAAGTAGAGAACTTGCACTTTAATAAACTTTTGACATTAAGTATTTAACTATCTATTAATGAATAATGTTAACTTTTTTCTAAATTAAAAAAAACGAAAACATCTAAATAAGCGAATGTTTACGAATGATTCCAAAAGTTACTTAAAATTTTATAAGTTTTCGTGATAAGGGCAATTCCCATTTAAAATTATGGAAAATGTTCTAGCCTGTATACCATTATCTTCTTAGTTCGAGGACCTGACAACTTAATCAACAAAAAAATTATGATAAACTAAACCACAGACTAGACGTAAAAACAATAAAATTCACATTCCATATTTTATTATGAACATCATCATATCTCTGATAAGTATAAACTTTTCGAAAAAGTCTGTTGTAGTACTTGATATTTCAATTAACATCTCATTCCATTTTCTCTAATCAAACGGCATATAGGTAGAGATTTATCATTAGGGTTAATCGCTAATTAAGAATTAATTAAAAATGGCTCATAAAATTGTTATAAAAACTTTCTATTAGCTTTTATCATTTGTTTATCATATTACATATGGATGGATGTGTCAATGAAGATTATCAAGGAATTTAGCTGATTTATCTTGGTACAGGTTAGAATTAAATTTAAACACTGAGCACTTCGGTAGCATAAGTTCTAAACTAAGATTAACTGGATTGAGATGATGGACAGTTCTAATGTAGTTACAACTATACATTAAATTTTAGTAATAGTAAGTTATATTTGCTTTTTGTAGCTGTCTTTATTTTTTGTTCTACTGACTCAGTTTTGATAAAGTAAATTAAATTATAGTAAATGTTTACCATGGGTTTATTTGCTATGTTTTACAGTTTTATAGTAAATACCAGATGTCCCAGATGATAACTTGTCTGAAACAATTTTTGGCGTATAGTTACAACAGATTACAAATGCGTGATATCTAAGCAAGGGTATTTAATAATAGAATTTTTTAAAGAGTTAAAGATTTCCGAAAAATATTAAAATAATAAATTATTACCATCACAAAAATCTGTAATATTAATTTATTACGTTAGTATTTATGTAATGGGTGTTCAAAAACTAGTACGTTAGGAGTTGGCTATGGCTTGAGAAAACAGTATGGTTTTACTTATTGCATACACATGAACAAATAAAACAGCAAAGTAAATTGAAGTTATAAACTAAAATCTTTATTTACATTTTACACATAAAATTCAATTCTTTATAAAAGATGATTAAAATGCCCGCCACTGGATATATGTACATTTCAAAACTCTGTTCCTGACTCCATTCACTGCATTTTCTAAAAACGGAGGCATATTATTTATTTCTTCAAACTGCTCAATAATATTCGTCGTCTTAATTCTTCCAAATTATTAATTATTATTATTATTACAAGCTATACATTTCCGGGGAAACTGTAGCTGCTTCTTAGCTCTGTTGATCCATTTGCCGTGGTGGATAAGACCACATTTTCTGTTTGTGTTCTATCTTTTCCTACAGGTCCTGGTGCGTTTTAGCCTGGTTTACTATCTTCTTCCATTCTTTTCTATCCTTAATCCGGCTTTTCCAGTTTTGTATCTTCATTGTTCTTATATCCTTTTCAGTTTGATCTTTCCATCTTGCTTTTGGCCTTCCTCTCGGTCTTCCTTCTGCTGGGCTCCATTCTGTTATTATTCTTACCGGTTCTTTATTGTCCTTCCTATATACATGACCATACCATCGTATTCTTTGTGATTTGAAAATCCTAACTATATTTTCTTCTTTTAGCAGAGTATCTATTTCATGATTCATCAATTGTCTTATTTCATCTTCTATCGTTTTTGGACCCATTATTATTCTTACAATTCTCCTTTCAAATATTTTAAGTTGTTCCTCTTCTTTCTGCGTTAGATTTGCCGTTTCCGCTGCGTATGTTACGATGGGTCTGATGATTATCTTATAGATTCTTATTTTTGTGTTTTTGCTTAGTGTCTTATTCCTCAGCAGCTGTTTATTGGCATAGAAAGCTTTGTATCCTGCCTGTATTCTCTCTTTAATATTTATTCTTTCACCTCTTCTATGTATTGATATTCCTATATACTTAAATGTCTCTACTTCTTCAAAATTATACTGACTGGTTCTTAATCCTGTGAATATTAGTTTCTTTTGTCTACTACAGTGCATGTACTTTGTTTTCTTTTCATTAATTGATAATCCTTTTTCTTTCGATTTTTCTTCTATTATTGTAAATGCATCTTCTAGATCCCTTCGGCTCCTTGCTACAATTGCTACGTCATCAGCGTATGCTATAATCTGTACGGATTTCACGTTGATTATTCCATTACTTTTCACCTTTTTAATTATGTCATCCAATGATGTTATAAATAGTAATGCTGACAAGGCGTCCCCTGTCTGAATTAGTCTGCCCTACGATGACCGTTGCTCTTGACTTTTCCATTGTCATTCTGACCAATTTTATCAGCTTTTGAGGTGTTGCTATTAGCTCTAGGTCTTGTATTATCTTTGTCCTACTCAGTTGATCAAATGCTTGCTTGAAATCTATGAATAATATATGAATATCTATGTCATGTTCATAGCATTTCTCTGTAATTTGCTTCATTATGTGTAATGCATCGATTGTGGATTTACCTTTCCTGAAGCCGAACTGATAATCTCCGATCACTGTCTCTGTATGTTGTGTTAATCTTTCTTTTAACAGTGTTGTTAAGATTTTATATGTGACATTTAACAACGTTATCCCTCTATAATTTATACATTTTGTTAAGTCGCCTTGTTTGGGAATGGGCATTATCATTCCAATTGTCCAGTCCTCTGGCATTTTTTCCTCGTTCCAAATTTTAACTATTAGATTGTGTATTTTTTTATGCAGTTCTATACCCCCTTTTTTGATCAATTCTGCACTTATTCGGTCTGTGCCTGTCACTTTATTATTTTTAAGTTTATTTATAGTTTCCACTTCTTCTTCATAACTCGGTCTTTGCTCCATTTCTACTTCTTGTTGTTCGTCTGCTAGTGGTTCATCTTTGTATAATTCTCTAAAATGCTTTATCCATTGCTCTTCTTCCATGATGAATGTATTGTTCGATTTCTTTTTTTGCTTTAAGTGTCTATACAGTGGTCCTGTGTTATTTCTTCTGGATTCTCTTTCAATTTCTGCCAATGTGTTCTCTATCCATTCTTTTTTCTTCTTCTTACATAGTTTATTTAGTTCTCTCCTTTTTTCTCTGTAAATATCCATATCTTCCAGTTGGCCGGTTTTTAGCCATTGTAGTCTTGCCTTTTTCTTGTTTTCTAACATATGTTCGCATTCTCCATCAAACCAATGATTCTTCCTTCTATTTTCTTTGTATCCTATCGTGCATTCAGCTGCTTTCACCACAGTTTCTTTTATTAGCCTCCATTCATCCTCTACCCTAGCTTCCTCTTGCCAGCTTCTTAATCTATTTTCTATCTCATTATTGTACAGCTTTCTACTTTCTTCATTTTCCAATTCTTCTGTATTCCATTTTCTGTGTTTCTTTTCCTTTTTTGCAATTTTATTCTTTTTTAATTTACATTTAGCAATAACAAGGTGGTGATCCGTATCTACGCTGGTTCCTCTGTAGGATCTTACTATAACAGGTAAAAGCGAAACAAAGTAAAATAATCACCTACCTGTATACTTATAAAAAAACTCAAAAGAATTCGCCGACTAACTTAGTTGTTTGCGAGGGCCGTAGATCGCCGAGGATTGCCTTATCAAAGTTAAAACTCATAAAGTGAATACTGATAAAAAATGAAAAAATTGGGCGCCAGAAAACTTTTCAGTTTTCAAAAAAATATAGAAATACAGATAAGTAAGTTTAATAAATTCAAAGTATTTAACAACAGACAAATTAAATGAAAAAATAAAAGCCAAAAATATTCAATCAAACATACAAAACAATTCGCTTAGGTTAATTTCAAAAGAACCAAAAAAACTAAATATCAACGTTAGTTGAATTAAAGAAAGATATACATGAATGGTAAAAAAAACGATCAAGGTGGATAAATAATAAAATAAATAAGCGCTTACCTTTATTACCTGAGTGAAAACAAGTCTAATAAAAATGAACGATCAAAAAAATATAGCAATAGCCTTGTTTGAACTCAAGCTTATTACCTTGAAAAAAACACGCAAATTCGTTATGTTAATAAAATAAAATGGAAAAACCAACCTAAAGCGTTACATTATATTACAATCAAAAATATAAATTTATTTCGTGAAGCGAAAAAAGATTAATATGTGATAATTAAATTAATGCAAGTTAAATTCGCTGAAGGCGTTAAAATTCAATTGTATATATATTTTAATAAAGCAAAATTAACAATCACCTCGAAGGTAACACACAAGTTTAATGATAAGAAATTTAATAAATGGACTAAAACCAGGTAAATTCGACGACACTTTACAATTCAATAAACACCGACCTTGAATCCTCCAAGCGATCGAGTGGCGAATAACCAGCAATGATAAATAATTTTTCAATAATACCGCATCCTTCAACTCCATAAATAATGCAGCCGCAAAAAGGCAATAACCAAAAGAGCCGGAGTACGGTAAATTAATGGAAAATAAAACCAAACGAAAAGAAAGAAGCTGTAACAAAGTCGCCATTAACACGTGCGTTCAATGATAAGGCAAAAATCTCCACTTACCACCACAATCTTGGTGCTTCTAAAAAATAATTTCACAAAGTGAAACAAAACCGAAAATCTCGGAAGTTATAATTACGAAAATTCCATCAGAATTAAATAAGTAACTTCGGGATAAATTTTACCAAACTCAACTGCTTCGCAGACAACCCAAACGGAAAAAGCCAAGAGTTCTAGAACGCAACGCCAATCCCCAAACGCGCATGACGCTCTCTCCCCAAATCAGAAAACCTACTCAAAACCAAAAAGTCACTAACTACGTAATCTTTTACCAGTGAATATATAATAAATAGAGGTTCAATAAATGCATTCACCGTAAATAAGCAATTGAAAGGAGCAAAATAATATAACGGAAAATGAACCGTTACACTCCCCCCAACCAAGACGACGAAAGTAGAAACCATCGATCAGAGGAGAGAACTCACCAAAGATGGAACTGGAGAAAAATAAGGTGCGGAGAAAATGAGGAACATGAAAGGAGAACAAAGGACTAAAAAAATAAAATAAAGGAGAGAAAAAAAAACACAGTACTGACCCAACCATTACTCATCTAAAAATGACAATAACAAATGCCAGTTGACCCCTCGCTGCATGGATGAAAACTGCTGCGCCGGTGGGCCAACCGACCACCCTAACACAACTAGTGTTAGCTCCATTAATGAACAAAAAAATAGATGAGCAATAGCATGGCAGCACCGAGAAAAAACAATAAAAAAATGGGAGAAAACGGCACAAAACAACCACAGAAGAAGGAGAAGGTAGGAGGGTTGGTTTCGTGTGGCTGACTAAAAAGACAACAGAAAATTTCAAAATGGAATCAAGCCGAAAAAAAAATGAAACTACTACCACCTTGAGCCACCCGGCACTGGTTCCCGAAAGAATACATCAGTGAACGTAGGTAACTTTCAGCGAGTAGCAGTAAAAATCTTAAACCCACCACCACACTAGGCCAAGGTAAAGCAAACTAGTCCAGGACCGACTAGCCCACTGAAACTACCGCCACCGTGACCAACGGTAGGAAAACGAAATCAAAAATTGCAAAAAACATATCAAATACACGAACACAATAACACAAGGGCAACCTGAAGGTAAAACCCTAGAGAGCGCCTTTTGTATGGAGTAATGGAAAAGACACCCCTGTGGCCTGCCGGCATCCCCTACCTACCACCCAAAAATGCTAGCGAAGGAAAAGGAAAGGATGGAGGACAAAAGACTAAAAACAAAGGTACAAGGAAGACTATTCTGTTAACCAAAACATGGATAAAAGGTCTTCAGGGAGAAGTAAATGACACAAACACACGCAGGAAAAATATTCAATCAAAGACACGAAAGTGCCTGACCACTCTAACAACGGATGAGTTCGTTAAATTTACAGAAAATCCGCCACTCAAATAAACTTCCCAAAATAAATCCATAATCAGTGGAACTAGCACCAACAAATCGGTAAATAAGAATAGGTTCGCATTAAAAATAAGGAATGTGTTAATGCACCCTAAACAAAAATAAACCAAAATGGTTATAAATAAAGGAGTAAAATAAATGCTTTTCGACCCCTAACACTAAAAATAACCTAATCAAGGTCAATATCAAAATATAGATAGTTAGTTAGAGCGAACAAACACCATAAAGAAATCCTTAGGGTCAATGACCGAACATATCTACCAGCTCAACCAACAACAATCACACTGCATTCACCCACATTCACACTAAATTTATTCTTCAAATTCTTCTTCCCCAAAGCAGGGTTTGAGGTCCTTAATATGCCAAACACCTACACGTTTATTATCAGGGACCGTCGCGAGTTGATAAGTTAAAGGTCCTATTACTTTAATGACTTTACATTTGACATACTTAGGAGCTAACTTTTGGTTAAAATGACGTGAAGCATCTGACAAAACGTAGTTACGTTTCCAAACTAAATCATTAAGATGAAATCTTAAAGGTCGTTTACGAAGGTTATAGGATTTAGAATTTCTTTGGTAGGCGTTGTTAAGGCGTCTACGAACGTCTTGATACAATTCGGACAACTGATTAACATCAGCGACTAAGTCTTCGCGGGTGTCAAGAGTCAGTTCTTCCTCTTTAAAATTCTTTAGACGACCATAATAATCTCCCGAAACCGGAACGGTTCGACCAAAGTTAAGAAAAGAAGGAGTAAAACCTATAACTTCGTGAATAGCATTACGTAAAGCATGAGCTACTTTATAAAGATTAACATCCCAAGTGCGATGATTGTCATTTACATATGAACGGAGAGCAGTACCAATTACTCTATTGACTCTTTCCACAAAATTAACCTGTGGATGGTAAGAAGCATTATACCAAACCTGTTGAACTTGGTAACTATTCATAAGTTTTTTAAAGTCAGAACTAATGAATTGTGGACCGTTATCGACCATACACACTTGAGGAACCCCAAAAATAAGAAAAACTTCGTTCTCAATGAAGTTAACAACCGATTTAGCGGTAGCTTGACGCAGTGCTTTCACTAAAACAAACTTAGTGAGCCAATCACACACAACGATGATGCTAGTATGACCGTTTTTAGAACGAGGAAAAGGACCCATAATGTCTATGGACAAACCTTGGAAAGGATATAAAATTTTCTTTTCTTTTCCCATAAAACCAGGTCTAGCAAGCTGAGAAGCTTTACTAGCCGCACAAATATCGCAATGACGGACATAACGAACAACATCGGCATGCATTTTGGGCCAATAATATTGCTCGCAAAGTTTATGAAAGGTTTTATAAACACCCAAATGAGCGGAGGTAGGCTCATCATGAAAAATTTTGAAAAGTTCTCTACGTCTTGATTTAGGGACTACCTGCTTCCATTCAATCAAATTACTGGTAATATTATGTCGATTAGGAGTATATTTATACAAGCTATGGCCTTCAATTCTCCAGCCGGGATAACTATCAGGATTATTCTGGACATTGTCAATCATCTTCAGGTACCAAGGATCTAAGTCAACTTCAGCAAGTTCTAAAGCGGATACTATGACAGGAGCTCGTGATAAAGCGTCGGGAACAACGTTGTGTTTGCCCGGTCGATGTTTAATATCAAAAGAATATTGTGAAAGTCTAACACTCCACCTAGCAAGACGACCAGTGGGCTCACGCATATTAGTTAACCACAATAAAGAATAGTGGTCGGTAAAAACTGTAAAATGAGTTCCCTCAATAGATGCTCTAAATTTTTCTACACCGAAGATAACTGCCAAACACTCTCTTTCAGTCACAGAGTAATTACGTTCAGAAGAATTTAAAGTACGTGAAGCGTATGCAATGACCTTTTCATCATCTCCTTCACCTTGCGTAAGAATACAACCTAACCCGTAACTCGAAGCGTCACACTGTATATTAAAGGGTTTAGTGAAGTCAGGGCTACAAAGAATAGGAGCTGAAGTTAATCGTAATTTGATTTCACGGAAAGAAGTTTCAGCCTCCTCCGTCCAGGTAATCTTTTGTTTTTTAACACGTCCTTTAATAAGGTCTGAAATGGGAGCAGAAAGAGTAGCGAAATTGGGTACGAAACGCCTATACCAAGAAGCTAAGCCAAGGAAACGTTTAACCTCGGTTACAGTAGAAGGTCTGGGATAATTCGAAATAGCTTGGACCTTCTTAGGGTCTGTATGCAATCCATGTTTGTCAACGATGAAACCTAAGTAAGTCAAACTAGATCGGCAAAATTCACACTTATCAATGTTAACAGTTAAATTGGCATTCTTCAACCGGTCGTAAACTTCTTTTAACATGCTTAAATGTTCCTGAAAAGTACTCGAAACAATGATAATGTCGTCTAAATAAACAAAGATGTTATCACCAAGCAAGGGACCGAAAATAGAATCCATCAAACGCTGCTGCGTAGCGGGAGCGTTGGCAACACCAAAAGGCATAACATTATACTCGAACAAACCCCTACGAGGAACAACGAAAGCAGTCTTTTCGCGTGAATCAGGATGGAGAGGAATCTGATAAAAAGCTTGCTTCAAATCAATTGACGTAAGAAATCGCGCATCTCTTAATTTATCTAAAATACTTGATAAGAAAGGAATAGGATAAGCATCTTTCTTTGTCACAGAATTCAGTTTCCTTCCATCAAAACATAGGCGAAAAGATTCACCATCTTTCTTTTTAACCAGAACCATGGGCGAACTCCAAGGAGATTTAGAAGGACGTATAATACCATTCTCTAACATCTTATCTAATTCGGCATTAGCATGTACTTGCATAGCAGGAGAAAGTGGATAATAACGTTGTTTAATGGGATCTGCATCACCAGTATCAATAATATGACAAACTCTATCAGTTCGACCTAACTCGGGACCTGAAATTGCAGTGAAATTTTGAATGATTTCATCCAATAATAATTTCTGTTGCGGACTCAAATCGTCAGTACTACAAATAGCTTGTAATGCGGAAACCTCAGACACCGAAAATTGGTTAGAAACAAAGTCGGTTTTAACTCCAAAAGAGTAGCAAAAATCCATCCCTAAAATAAGAGTAGACGGAATAGTACCACAAACAACGGCGTCAAGAGTTTTAGAAACCCCGTCAACAGAAGCCCCACGTTGGGCGCCAATTTAGTATAACAGGTAAAAGCGAAACAAAGTAAAATAATCACCTACCTGTATACTTATAAAAAAACTCAAAAGAATTCGCCGACTAACTTAGTTGTTTGCGAGGGCCGTAGATCGCCGAGGATTGCCTTATCAAAGTTAAAACTCATAAAGTGAATACTGATAAAAAATGAAAAAATTGGGCGCCAGAAAACTTTTCAGTTTTCAAAAAAATATAGAAATACAGATAAGTAAGTTTAATAAATTCAAAGTATTTAACAACAGACAAATTAAATGAAAAAATAAAAGCCAAAAATATTCAATCAAACATACAAAACAATTCGCTTAGGTTAATTTCAAAAGAACCAAAAAAACTAAATATCAACGTTAGTTGAATTAAAGAAAGATATACATGAATGGTAAAAAAAACGATCAAGGTGGATAAATAATAAAATAAATAAGCGCTTACCTTTATTACCTGAGTGAAAACAAGTCTAATAAAAATGAACGATCAAAAAAATATAGCAATAGCCTTGTTCGAACTCAAGCTTATTACCTTGAAAAAAACACGCAAATTCGTTATGTTAATAAAATAAAATGGAAAAACCAACCTAAAGCGTTACATTATATTACAATCAAAAATATAAATTTATTTCGTGAAGCGAAAAAAGATTAATATGTGATAATTAAATTAATGCAAGTTAAATTCGCTGAAGGCGTTAAAATTCAATTGTATATATATTTTAATAAAGCAAAATTAACAATCACCTCGAAGGTAACACACAAGTTTAATGATAAGAAATTTAATAAATGGACTAAAACCAGGTAAATTCGACGACACTTTACAATTCAATAAACACCGACCTTGAATCCTCCAAGCGATCGAGTGGCGAATAACCAGCAATGATAAATAATTTTTCAATAATACCGCATCCTTCAACTCCATAAATAATGCAGCCGCAAAAAGGCAATAACCAAAAGAGCCGGAGTACGGTAAATTAATGGAAAATAAAACCAAACGAAAAGAAAGAAGCTGTAACAAAGTCGCCATTAACACGTGCGTTCAATGATAAGGCAAAAATCTCCACTTACCACCACAATCTTGGTGCTTCTAAAAAATAATTTCACAAAGTGAAACAAAACCGAAAATCTCGGAAGTTATAATTACGAAAATTCCATCAGAATTAAATAAGTAACTTCGGGATAAATTTTACCAAACTCAACTGCTTCGCAGACAACCCAAACGGAAAAAGCCAAGAGTTCTAGAACGCAACGCCAATCCCCAAACGCGCATGACGCTCTCTCCCCAAATCAGAAAACCTACTCAAAACCAAAAAGTCACTAACTACGTAATCTTTTACCAGTGAATATATAATAAATAGAGGTTCAATAAATGCATTCACCGTAAATAAGCAATTGAAAGGAGCAAAATAATATAACGGAAAATGAACCGTTACATTACGTCATTGATTCTAAGGCTGTTGAAAAGAAAAAAAGTTATCCGGATATCCGGATATGAACTTTTATCCGAGTCATCCGAAATTTCCGAATTCGGTTAACAAACTAATTTTTTATCCGGATAATTAGAAATATCCGAATAGTTATAATATCCGGATAATTTACAGTATCCGGAAAATTTACAGTATCCGGAAAATTTAAAGTATCCGGATATTTTGAAGTATCCAGATTACTTTTAAATCTATTATCAATTAACTAGAAAGCTGAAAATGATATGAAAATATTGAAAATACTAAAAAAGGTCTCTTGCTGCTCTAAAAATGTATTATGCAAACTTTTTAAAATATTAAAATATAGCTTGCAGAAATATAATCTCCTACATAACTTGCCTACAAAATATTCTGTAAGCAGTTTAAGAGAAATCTTTAGAAATCATTAATTCTATTCTTAGTATTCTTATCACATACCGCATTAAATTACATCATATATTTGATGTGAATTCTGGTTATTTATTTCTGTTATGTTTTGACTGCTGTGTTAGTGTTTAGTCAGCAGTCGTCAACTAAAAACTCTTAATAAAATAAACAATCTCATTGCAATTTATAAATTTAGTATTGCGTATTCAGCGATAAATTCTTTTATCCGGATAATTCTTTATTCGGATAATTTTTTTATCCAAGTTATACAGTTTATCCGGATATTCTGTTTCTCACGGATATCCGATTTCTTCCATTTCGGATATTTTTAAATACTAATTATCCGGATATCTACGTGAAAATTATCCGGATATCCGTTTTATCCGGATCGGATCAACAGCCCTAATTGATTCCCTTACTGCTTCCTTTCTTCACCAACACATGGTCAATTTGGTTACCATCCGTCGTTCCAGGTTGCATCCAAGTGATTTTGTGATTCTTTTTGTGTTTAAATTTTGTACTCATTATGAACGTATTTGTTGCTGCAGCAAAATTGCACATCATCTCTCCATTCTCATTAGTTACCTCGTGTATTGTATAAATATCTGCGACTTCTCTATAACAAGATTCTCGCCCGACTTGAGCATTAAAATCTCCAAGTATTATCAGCATATCCTTTTTGGGTACCTCGTCATATAGCTTTTCTAGTGCACTATAAAATTCCTGTTTGTTTTCTTGCTCTGCTTGTTCCGTTGGGGCGTAAACGTTTATTATTGATAGGTTTTTTGGTTCAAGTTTAATTCTAATATACGATATTCTCCCATTTATTGCCCTAAACTGCAATACATTCTTTTTTAGTTTACTTTGTACTAAGAACGCTGTTCCTCCATATCCCTGTTTCTTTTCTCCTGAATACCAAATATCATATTCTCCTTTGTCCACTTTTCCTTCTCCACTCCATCTTATCTCTTGTAAACCAACTATATCTACATGGTATCTTTTCACTTCTTCAGCAACTTCTTGCATTTTTCCAGGCATTAAAAGTGTATTAACGTTCCATGTACCAATTCTCACTGTATGCTTCTTTATTTCCTGTCTCTTCTGTTTCTGCTTTTTCTTTTCCATTAATATTTGACTCTTGTCCTTGTCCTTTGCTTTGGTCATATTTGTGTAAGTTTCGCCGACCTCCTCCCCTATTAGTTTTTTGTCTCTATTTTTTCTTCCAAAACTTCGGCCAGTCTATTCCATATCCATTCTTTCTCATTAATCCATATTTTCTTGAACCCAATTTTTACTGTGTTACCTTTCTTTTTCTCCATCATTGCTCTCTCTCTGATTATATAACGTATTCTTTGCTCCTCTTTCGTTAGGTCTTCGTCTATATAGATTTTAGTGCCTTTTAACTTATTCTTCTCCTTCATGACTTGCAGCTTATCCTGCCATTTCCTCATTTTTACTATTATTAATTTTTTATTTTCCCTGGTTGTAAGTATTTTAGTACTTTCTATTATTACTCTGAGTCCGATTTGGTCTTTCAGAATCTTCTGTACTTTTCCATTAACGTTTTCTTCATTTACTTCTAATCCTTTAATGACTATATTTCTACTTATTTCTTCTTTCTCCTTTTTTATTTTCGACATAACTTAGTCTTCTTTCCATTTTCTCCATTTCGATCTTCATCCTCTTATTTTCATCTTTTACTTTATTTAATTCCATTTGGAATACATCTATTTTCTTTTCCATTCGCTGTCCTCTCTCTTGCATTTTGTCTAATTTGGTGCTTATTGCTTCCAGTAATTCCTCCATCTTTAAATTTATAGGTTTCAAAATAATTTTAAATTTAAATTATTAATAGGAGTTCTAAATATTGAATTTTTGATGAAAGGCCATAAACAGAAATCGCAGGGTGCCAAGTTGCAAGATCGTTCAGACCAAGAAACTACCGTGTTTCTGCTAATAAGTCTATTATCAAAGAACTGTCTAATCAGCTGTATAGTTTCAGCTGTACAATGTGGTCTCGGTCCATCCTGCTGGAAGTAGCCCTTACCTAATTCGTCGTCGTGGAGTTCGTTGAAAAATGTTTGTAAAATTTCCTCCCTATATCTTTCTGCATTAATGTTCTCATTCAAAAAAATTTGTCCAATTAAACGTCGTGCAGTAATAGCTGCCCAGATCCCAATATTTTCAGCACGCAGAGGTGCTTCAACAAATTCATGAGGATTCTCAGCGAACCAGGTTCGATAATTTTGTGAGTTAACAAATCCTTGCTTATAAAATAATAGGGGCATATGTGGACATCTTTACGTAAAATTGCATGACAAGTTCCCACAGAGAGATTTACTTGTTGCGACAAGTGACGAACGCATTGCATTATCTCAGTCGCTTCCTCAATAACTTTATCTGTACGTTTTTTTGGACGTCCACCACGTTTTATTACAACACTACCAGTCTCACAAACCTTGCTACACAAAACTACCATTTGGGACATTTGGGTACTCATTACGGAATTCTTCTATGCAATTTTCTACTGAATAAGTTCAAACCCCGTCAACTTTTGTTGGATTGCGAAAGTAACTTTCTATTATGAAATTTTATTGTTCTAAAGGATGTGTAATGTGTACTGGTCAAGCAGAAAGCAACAGATTTATACCTAAATGGTAATGAATTTTTAGTAAATAAAATAATTACTTACAAAGAAGAGAGAACGAAGTATAACCTCAAAACGTGAAATAAAGTAATCGAAGGTCAGCTGGTCGTGTGGTTAGCGAATTTACAAACGGTTACTGACGTTCAACTCGTACGCCTTAAAACGAATAGAATGTTATACAGTAGAGAGTCGATTATCCGAACTAATTGGGACCCAAGGTGGTTCGGATAATCAAAAGTTCGGATAATCAAACAAAGGCTAACTTTCAGAAAGAAAACACTGCCCTTCATTTAAATATCAATATATTGTGCATAAATACAGTAGGATACCTTTTTTTTTAACAAAAAGGAACATTTTTAAGTTGGAAAATAAGAAACACGACTTTTTCTTAGTACATTCATACAATTTGCAAAATTAAAAAACGTTAATGCGTTTAATTTTAACGCTTCGGATAATTGACGGTTCGGATGATTGACGTTCGGAAAATCGACGCTCTACTGTATTTACAAATAATACAATGAAGAATACTGCAGCTGCGTTATACTCGTATTATTAATTTGTTCTGACTGTAAATACATTTGCGAAAAAATTAGACGGGGAGAATATTTAGGGATTAAATAAGAAGAATATTTTGTTTCCACTACAATTTACTGATTCCTTTTTGAGTTAAAACCAGTTTGAAAAAAAACGTGGTATTTATATTTCAAAACTTGAAATATTCACAAAATTTAGCTGAACAGATTTCTCAAAACAGAATAACAAAAAGCATCATTGTCAAATTGTAAACTAAATTCAGACACGAAGATTTGTCAATTTTAAAAATTGTTTTGATGCATTCTAGAGGCTCTAAAGATAAGAATATAGGTAGGTACATTGCTCTGTGTTAAAATGGTGGAAATATTGTGTTTGTGCACAGAAAAGTATCTTGTTAGGTTGTTAGTAAAAATTGAGAATGTTGTGTGTTAATTTGAACTTTTGGAGGTATCATGATTAAGAATGAGGGTATTTTCAAAATTTTAGTGATTAGTATAATGTGTTGCTTTTTCGCATTTTTATTTACACCCTGTATATTTACAAATGCCGCTTTGTATAGCTACTGATGTCTGATACGTGTTTAACATACAGAAACAGACGGATTTTAATCATTTTTTTTAAATGCTTCAACAATATAAATAATGATAGCGCCAGCTGGAATGTTTCTGATTTTGAATAATTTAATATAACAAACATTTAAAAAAAAACATTCGTCAAACTCGGTTCTGTTTTTGTGGGTTTAGAAGTAAAAACCTTCATTGACTTGACTAATGTGAAGGACTTCCTGTGAAGGACGAGGCTGCAAGTCTCGGCGTTGTTCTTGATAATAAATTAAGATTTAAAACATATATACGGAGCTGTATTAATAAGGCATACTGTAACCTAAAATTGCTCTTCTGTAACCGGCATATTCTAAATAAACAGTTAAAAATAATGCTATGTGATTTACTAGTTCTTTCACAATTTAATTACGCCGACGTATTATATAACCACTGCATTGATGCAGATGATTGCAAACGAATACAGCTAGTCCAGAACAACTGCTTAAGATTAATACATGGCATTAAAAAGTTCGAAAGAATCACATACAAATTAAAAGAAACGAACTGGCTTAATATGAGACGGCGCCGAGATTTGCATTGTGCTGTATTATATTACAAAATACTTGTAACAAAAATCCCATCATATTTGTCTCGTAAAATTAGATATAGAACTGATATTCATAATCTCAATTTAAGATATAAAGGTATGCTATCAATACCCCCACATACTACAGCGCTGTTTAATCGTGGTTTCTCTTATAATATTTGTGCATTTTACAATTCATTATCATTAGATCTTCGAGGCCTGTCCGCTACAAAATTTAAAACGCTTTATAAAAGGAAGCTGTTGCAGCAGCAGATGTTCGAGTGAGCAGAAATGTTAGTATTGTTAATAGTAATAATAAAATTCACCGCATATCATATCATATCATATACCGGGTGTCTCAGGTAAGACGCACCATAGGGAAACACCAATGTATAATGTCTGAAAGGATCCGCGATGCCTTTGGAATATGTATGGATTCAGTGCTCAACGTATGTTATTGTATTTAGTTAACGCTAGAAAGAGATAGAAATACTGAAGGCGTCTGTCATTGCAACAGGCGATTATTTCATTGTTTATTTTTTATATCAGGTATCGCGGATCCTTTCTGAAAAAATACATTGGTGTTTCCCTGTGGTGCGTCTTACCTGAGACACCCGGTATATCATCTATCTAATGATTTAGAACTATTAATTGTATATTTATGTGTATTAGTATTTAAGTATCTATTCTGGTGAGGTGGTAGAACGGTAATTTAAGTTACCGAACCTCACCATTTATCCTATTCTCATAAAAATGTTATATAGTCCAGTGAAATTAGACATTGCTCTCCGGAAAAATTCCCGGAAAGCTGGATTTTGGTATGGACCTTGATATTGTGGTTCTAAACAAAATGTCAAAAGTCCCCATTGATCCGAGTGCCGCTAAAATTTTCACGCAGTGTCAAAAGTCACACAACACGGTTTTTCGTGAATATCTCGTTAACGGTCACTTTTACGGAAATAATATTTATTATCAAATTTGTAGCTTATGAAATTTCCTACAAAACAGATGTAATGACTTTTATTTATAGGAGGGGCCGTTTTGGAGATAATGTGATCTACAAAGTTGTAACGAATGGTGTGCACTCCTCAACGGCATGTATGTATACGCCACGTGCACACTGTTCGTTACAACTTTGTAGATCGCATTATATCCAAAACGGTCACTCCTATGAATAAAAGACGTTACATCATTTTTGTTTGAAATTTCCTAAGCTACAAATTTGATAATAAATACTTTTTCCATAAAAGTAACCGTTAACGAGATATTCGCGAAAAACCGCGTTGTGTGACCTTTAATCCTGCATGAAACTTTTAGCGGCACTGTGATCGATGGGGACGTTTGACATTTTGTTTAGAACCACAATATCAAGGTCTATGCCAAAATCCAGCTTTCCGGGAATTTTTCCGGAGATGGGACTTTTGTTTGTCTAATTTCACTTTACTATAGCATTATTTTTAAATAAACATTTTTCAAACAAAAAGAAACGTGGATTAGGCTTACTGCAGACACCACGTACAAAAAACTCAGCTTGTATTCTACCTCGAAGGTAGAAGGTAGTGTGGAAAGGAGTGCACGTTTCGTAAGAAAAATAAAGATTACAACTCTGTAGATCGCATTATCTCCAAAAGAGTTACTTCTATGAATAAAAGTCATTACATGGTTTTTGTAGGAAATTTCATAAGTTACAAATTTGATAATAAACCTTTTTTCCGTAAATGTGACCGTTAACGAGATATTTACAAAAAACCGTTTTTTGTGACCTTTGACCCCACATGAAATTTTTAGCGGCACTCGGATCGATGGGGACTTTTGACATTTTGTTTAAAACCACAATATCAAGGTCCATACCAAAATTCAGCTTTCCGGGAATTTTTCCGGAGATGGGCTTTTATTTTGTCTAATTTCTCTGGACTAATATGTACATTGAAAATTTATCATATGTAGTTTTTGGGATAATAAACAATTTATTACTATTATTAATATCAATCTATTATAACGTCAGATCGAAAAAATTTCACCTCAAAGTTTGCCATGAAAAATATACTTCGTGTCTTTGCTAAAGTCATACAACTTAAGCCATTAGAACTACTAAATCTAAAACCACGCCTAACTGATAAAAATTAGAGCAGATTAAATTATTCTAAAAACTAAAATTACAAATTGAACAGAAAAATGTTATTAACGGAAAATTATTTTAAAGATGGATGAGTTATGTGACCTCCATTTTCTTGGTGGCAGATTTGAATTCTGTGTTTAATAGAATTAGTGACATTTTATATGCCTGATAGCAAAACTGACATAGCCTCACACACCTCACATAACCTATAAAACAACAGCTGACATTTGTATGACTTAAAAGTCGACATGCCTAATTTTGTGTTTTCATGTTTCATGGCCAACTTGAGGTGAAATTTTTTCGATCTCACGTTATATTCTTTTCTAATATTAAAGCCAGGGACTACAACCGGAACCCAAAAGAATTGGAATCGAAACCGGAACCTATTTTAATATTACGGAACCGAAACCGGAATTGAAACCTTTATTGCAATTCATCTTAATTTTAAAACCAGAACCGGAACCATTATAAATTACAGAAGGAACCGGTATATTTCGGTTCCGAATTTCGGTTCTAATATGTTATGCTCCGTAACAGTTATAACACAACAATTTTTCACTGAGCTGGAATTACATCCACCTCCACATGTTAATAAGCTATTTTTGTTGTGTTGGTACTATCTATCAACTTGTTTGTTTTCGTGATCGTTATAGTTCCTGGAACCCTTAAGGAACCTAAAAAATTCTAGAACCGGAACCGGAACCTTATTTAAAAAAATTATAAAACCGGAACCGAAACCCAAACCGTTATTTTTAATTTCCAAGAACCAAAACTGGAACCGGAATCTATATTTCAAAAGGGTTCCAGTACCTGTATTAAACTGGACTCTATTACATTTTTGGGCGCTACTTTTCAGGTGTAGGTATGAATGTCTATGTATTGACATGTTATTAAGTGGGTGTTAAAATCATTGTTACTGAGATAAATTTAATTTATTTGATACTGTGGATTTAGCTATTTAAAGAAATGTGTAATATAAAATAAATAAGGTAGCTAGATTAGATGGTTAATTAAAATATAAAAAAAAATGTAAATATTATATATAATGTAAAAAAATATCATTATCCAGATTACTAGATAAGGGGGTTATAAATAAGGTTGTTATGAATAAGGTTGTTATGAATAAGGTTGTTATGAATAAGGTTGTTATGAATATGAAATAATAATTTAATTGGGTGAGAATTTTGAGAAAACCAGTACAACGAAAAACTTACATGGAATCACTCAGTATTTCCGATTTCGTTAGTTCCGAAAAATGTCTAATGGAAAATGAAAAGCACTTTATACTAAACCAGTTTAATGATTAACAATAAAAAAATGTAACAAATGCTTGAAATTAATAGAAACTCACAAAAGATGAAAAATTGGTTGGTTAAAGAAAAATAATAACTGGTTTTTCACTTAAGTCAGTGTTGCCACATCTAGCCCTGATACAAGCGCTTCAATCTGGCGGGGAATGATTCTAATCAAACTGTCAACTTATTCTTCGGGTAAGTTTGCCCATTCCTATTGAGCAGCTTCAATGAGCTGTTCCACATTTCCTGCAACTCTAATCCTTCTTTTAATGAAGTACCGCACATGCTCAATCGGATTAATATCAGGCGAGCAGACAGGCCATCCCAGAACAGTGACAGCTTCTGTTTCTAGAAATTCTGTAGCAACTCTGCTGGTATGTTGGGGGGGGGGGGGCATTATCATGCAAGAAAACGAAATTGTTTCCTATTGCGGCTCTCCACAGCTTAACTATGGGTTCTAGCACCAGTGTTGTAACAGGTACTTCTTTTTTGGTACCTAGGTAAAGGTACAGGTACACAGAGAAAAAATTACCTAGTTACAGGTACAGGTATACTTTTACAAAAATACCTAGGTAAAAATACAGTTACCGTAAAAATGTACCTAAATATTGTAGGTACAGGTTTAGGTACAACCGCACAAATAATTTTTTTGATCGATTGTTAAAATTTAAATACAGGGTGTCTCACTATATTTTGACTGATTTTACAAGCTTATATTTTCTAAATGGGATGAAGTATTAAGGTGCGGTTTTCACCAATGAGTTTTACATGAGCCCAAGTTTTTTTTATGGTTTTTACGAATATGCTATTCCTTCTTTAAAAACCGAAATAAAAATGGCATTATTTGGCATGCTAAATGTTTTGTTGTTTACATTTTTGATTTTACAGTAGTATCTTCATAAGCGTTTATCTCGGTCATTTCTCATCCGATTTTAATTTTTAAAATATCGTTTGAACGCTAAAATATGCGCCTATTCTTATTTCTACAAATAAGTACAGGGTTGGCATTTAAAAAAATGAAGTAGCTGGTCTGCCAAATAATGCCATTTTTATTTCGGTTTTTAAAGAAGGAATAGCATATTCGTAAAAACCATAAAAAAAACTTGGGCTCATGTAAAACTCATTGGTGAAAACCGCACCTTAATACTTCATCCCATTTAGAAAATATAAGCTTGTAAAATCAGTCAAAATATAGTGAGACACCCTGTATAAAAAATACTACCATTTTTTAAATAAAATAAAATTTTTTCTTAAACATACCTACATCATGCACATCATTTATATTAAGTATTTATTTTTCTTGAAGAACAATAGAGTTTCAAAAGCCTCATCATAAATCCTATTTCGTTTGGAAGTTAAAATTAAATTTGTCCTCCTGTACTAAACAGTCTTTCAATAGGAGCTGATGAGAGTATGATTGTATTATTTATTATTTAAAAATTCTTAAAATGATTTCATAATTAAATAGGGATTTTAAATTTTTTGACTTATCTTCAAAATACTTCACTATATTTTGATAATATTAATGGCATCATCATTCTCTTTCACTTTACCGTTAAATACGCTACACAAAATACCCAAATGGCGCCAATAAAATTCGAACTAGGTATATGAATATATTGATATTCTCTTTATATCCACAATTATTGTTTAAATTTTTTTACGTAGTTTTACAGAGAAAATAGAATTTACGTTGTACCTTAAGTTTTTATGTTTTTTAGGTACAAGGTAACTCTAAAAAATACCTAGGTATAGGTAAAGGTAATTCTAAAAATATGGACCTTTTAGTATACGAAGGTACAAGAGAAGTACCTAGGTACTTGTACCTAGGTACATTTACCTAGGTACGTCTCAACACTGTCTAGCACCAAAATCAACATACCTCTCTCTCCCAACAGAAGGCATCCTTCTCATACTGTGATAACAGCTGCAGATCGAAGACTGAGAGAAACTGGAACCATTATTCCAGCTCATGACATGAACGGAGGTCGACCAAAATACAGGAACCCAACTCACAGGAAAACGTTTTACAAATAGTACGAAGTATTTCTAGAAATTTGGGTGTTTCTAAAACTCGTGTACATAGGATTTTAAAAAATGATGGACTGTATCTTCACCACAAAACAAGAGTTCAGAATCTTTTGGAGGAGGACCATCCACATCGATTTACTTTTTGCGAGTGGTTGCTAGAACCCGATAGAAGAAATCCTTTGTTTATAAGCAATGTGTTATAAACGGACGAAGCTACATTTACAAGAAACGGCATCTTTAACTGTCACAACGAACACGTTTGGGCCCATGAAACACCTCATGCAGTTCACGAAAGAAACTACCTGGTACATTTTTCAGTAAATGTATGGGCAGGAATACTTGGAGACAGGCTGATTGGCTCTTTTATACTTCCTGAAAGGCTAAATGCAGAAAATTATTTAGAATTTTTAAATGATAACCTTCCGGGTTATCGGATATCCGCGGGTACAGTTTTGTAAATAAGATCCTTCATATTTTCCCATAAATGGTAGTCTAAAGGAGAAAGGCCGGGTGACCGCCCTGGTCAACGTATGGCCTGTTGGTTTAACCACCATTACACTGACAAATGGATCGGTCATGGAGGTCCAAGAGATTGGCCAGCGAGAAGTCCGGATTTAACACCTTTGGACTTTTTCCTGTGGGGGCAATTGAAGAATTTGGTGTATGTTAGTCTTGTCGAAACTCGAGAAGACCTTATCGTTCGAATTTATGAAGCAGCCACAACCATTAACCCCAGAATGTTGCAGCGTGTTCAAAATGCAATTGTTGTGCGTGCACGCAAGTGCTGCGAAGCTAATGGGGGGCACTTTGAAAACGTTTTACAATAATATAATATTTTTTTAAGCCAAAGAATTGATTGAGAATTATTTTTGCTTGTTACTTAATTTTGTTCTAACTTAAAAACTATTTATCCTAGCATTTTCTAACACATAACAAAACCATTAAATAAAAATTTTACTTTGTGCATTATTTTTCTGTCTAGATTTAATATTATGTAAGGCAAATAAATTTATTAAATTGATATCTCGGCCCTTAGCCTACTAATTTATTTTAATTTGTCACTTCCAAACAGCGTCCTTAATTAAGTGACCAACGACGAAAGGTTACCAGGGCTCGATACCGACCCCCAAAGCGCGGAAAAATCCTGCCCATCGGGAGATTCGAACCAAGGACTAGCGCAGCGTTAGCCTGACGTTCTACCACTGCGCCACCTTGACTTTATACTTTTCAGATGTATAAATCAATAAGAGAATATAAAATATCAGGTTGTTCGTTAGTATCATCTTAAATAATATTGTAATCAGTTTCTTTTTGTGATTTGTGTAAAATTAATTTTAGTGCACTTGTCGGGTTTTGAATTTAGAAGACCAATATAATAAATGCTATATTGAGTGATTCACATAAAATGTGCTTCTTAAAATCTTCAAATGTTCTAAAGCTACTAGAAACATTTGCAAATTAAAAATCAAAATATGTTAAAAAATACTTAGGTACTGTTTATTTATTCATTAAAAGATTAAAGCTTAAAATGCTTACAACTTTTACATGGCATTTAATTATGTATTGTATTATCATTTTGAAAGAAACCACCTCCGATTTTATAAATTTCTTTGAGGGTTAACATTCCGGGCGATCCAGAAAAAAAAATAAATTAGAGCAGGCCCTGATTAAGCTGTTAAGGTTGGTAACATTGCTTCCAATTTTTTTAAATTTCATATCCATGGTAATCTGATTTGTTACTTGAAAAATAAATTTGACATTTTATAACCTAAAATAAAAGCATTAGTGGACGTAATTACATTTATGGTTATTAAATAAAGTAAATTTATTTATTTAGTTATTTAGACCGCCTACAAACAGGCAATTACTTACTATTATTTAAAACACGGACAATAATATTGTTGCATGATTTTGACAGTTAACGTAACCCAGTGGCGGCTCGTGGTTATTAGGATTGAGTGGGCACGTTTCAAACTTATGAAAATACATATGTATAACTTAATTTCCATACGCAGTTCATGTGTTAACACTTCGATTTTTAATTAAAAAGTCAACCGTATTAGGAGGTTGTTGCTGCATTTTGATGTTTTTCAGTAAATTTTAAGAGACCTACTTATTTAGTAAAAAATCAAAATATTCAAAACAATTTCTTAACAAAACAAAACTGAAAACATTCCGACAATTCGGTGAACCGCCAATTTACTTGGCCTAGCACTTTCAGCGACTTTCAAGTTAAGATACGGCATGTTCGAATTCGTCCCAATATCTACGAAAGCCACGATGTCACAGTGAATTTGTGACCCATTCGTCCTTAACTCAATTGGTATTTTTAGGTGAAAGTATAGGCAACCGCTTGCATGCCCCTGCATGAATGCATGCGGTGGAATGGTCACAAACGGCCGGTGTCCATCATTAGTTAAATCATGGACACAACTGAATACGAATGGGTGTCAGTAGCTATTGTATTACTTTTCTCAATATTAAATTTAAAAAAGAGGTGTTTTAATAATCAGTGAAGTTCAAAAGAAATTAAAGATTTAGAAAACTAAATTTAGAGCTGTGGGCACGTGCCCTTGTGCCCTTTAACAGAAACCGCCACTGACGTAACCTCTTTAATGGTCAATAATGTTTCTGTTTACGCTCACAGTAGGCGAATCACGGAATACCAACTTTGGTAACTAGGTCACGGCCTGCTCTAATTCATTTTTTCTGGATCACCCTGTAGATCAGCATCATTTATAAATTTGTAAGTTAGGTTGCCTATTCCAATTGTAAATGGACGTGAATCAACCAGGATAAAGTGTTCTTGCAACATCGGGATAAATGAAAAAAGTCCTAAAATGAATAAATAAAAGGTTATGTAAATCGGAAAGTTAAAAAAACAATTCTTAATTAATAATTATGTGAAACATCAGTTTAAAATAATTTGTGAATGCTGATGCTACTGTCAAATTGTCAATTTCTTACAGAAGTAATCGATATTTGCATGATTTTATTTGTTCTGCTGTTGTTCTACGCTATGTTTATTTTTGATTTTATTGATTGCTCAGTGTTCAATTTCTTGTTTGTTGTATTAGTTTAAAATACGGTTTCATAATAATATGATATTTATACTGAACGATTCACTAAGACGCGCCCCATACAATATTGTAATGCAACTCAACACACATGCTTCCACAGCTACTATAGAAAAAATGGCAAATTGGAAAACAAAATTTAGTCAAGCACAATATTTTCACATCTACTTATTGTTCACTTATTCATCAAAAGTGATAGTTAGAAATTTCTAATAGTAAAAATAATTTTGCGGTTTTTATATAAAATTGTTTTTTTTTGCATAGTTTCATACTAATTAATAATTCATATTAATTTATTTCTGTTATTGATAATATTTTTCTTAATTTTGTAGTTAAAGGTTATGAAAGTTTCGGTTTGGAATATATCTTTGACACGATATTTATATTGCCATTCTGAAGCAAGTCCATATACGTTTAATTGAGTATTAAGATGGATCAAGATTATTTCTGAATTTGTAAGTTGGGTTGCTTATTCCAATTGTTAAGGACACGCCTTATGTGTACAGTATTTTTCATCTAGCATTTGGGTTGACGTCAACTTTCCCCGTCCAAAAACTGTCTGACACGCATTCGTGCGCAGTAGGTAATGAAAACCTAGTTCCGAAAGGGATGAAGTATAGAGTATAGTTGGATTGTGAATTTATCAACGCACTGTTGATAAATTCACAATCCAACTGACGACACAACCCAAATCCTAGGTGAAAAATACTGTATGTAGTTAGTAGTAAACATTAAGCAGTTATTATAATTTCTTGTTACAAGTTTTAATCCTAACACCCTTAAAAAATATACTTGTTTATAGAAATATATCATAGTTCGACCTGTGAGAGATTTTTTTATTTATGAAAGTTAATGTAATTCTAACTAATATTTCCAAAACTTAAGCAATAAAATCTTAAACATAATGTTTTTATTACTTTTTATTATTTGCAAAAATTTTCCCTTTGAAGGCAGGTTTCATATAAAATGAGATGGTAATTAAAATTAAACATCAAATCAACTGGCTTGTTAAATAGCGCCTTTTCTGGATGAAAAAATTAAACATTTTTATGCTGACTACTGACTTAATAATTAACCCCTTGGATACCGACTATAAATTTGGCAACTACAAATATTTCACTAATGATGATGAATATTTATAATTAAATGCGATTTTGTTCATTTTGACAAATGATTAATATGATTATTCAATTTGTCGTAAATCTTTTACCTGATCTCTATTTATAGAGTGGCTCATATCGTTTAAAGGGCAGTCCTTGACTTATGCAACACTTGTTGCGTGTATAGTGGTATAAAAAAAGAGTAACCCACAGATTTCTGTCTCTGTTTATATTAACAACTTAGTTACGCAAATGAAACATTTTTACAATTGACAAAATAAAAACATACAAGCACACAATGTGGGATGTGAATCAGCACATATCGTCAAACCTTTTTGTGTGTTGTGGTATTTGTTTCAAACTGAGTTCAAAAAATTGATTTGCTGGTTTTAAATAAATTAATTAATTAATGATCAAAAATTATTATTCAAAAATATTTTAGGTACTTAATCTTTTAAAACAGCCGGCCTGCCTCATTTGCAATAACAATGCTAATATGTGTAGTAGTTTTGCAAGGGACAAAAATCTGTATAGTTAGCAAATACTGAAATTAACTCAAAATTAAAATAAAAATAAATAAGCTAGCGTTTGTTGTTTATTTGCCCAATAAACTACCCCTGACTAGTAAGAAATAGCATTATTATTTAAATATAAGTAGACGCAATATACCACTTGCAGTCTATTTTACATACTTACTATTCTTATCAAAAAAGAAGATTCAGGATTCATAAATTGTCGTTATTTATTAAATAAATTCGACGTTTGTATGTGATCTCAGTATAAGTAATTTGTTGTTAAAAATAACGATAAATTTACACAGCTACAAACTCTTATCTTCGTTTCCATGCTATTTTGCTGGTATATCTTTCTAACAAATTCTGTATATCAAACAATTTTCCAAATAAATATTAATAATACTTGATAGATGCTTTTGTTCGAATATGAATGACTTTCTTATAAAAATAATTAGCTAACAATAAATAAAGACAACAACTTAGCGAGAGACAATCATGTTTATGCTTTTAGCACAGAGCAGCTTTTAGTTATTGTGATCCTACATGTACTTTGTGTTGCATAATTTAAATGCTGCACCAGGCAAGTTATTTGCCTTACTCTGAATTTTAACTGCGAGGCCAACTATCTATGGAATGTTAGGGTGAGTTGTCTATTCACGAATAAGTACCAAATAGTGAATTTTACATACATACAACACGATCATCCCGGAATGACAAATCTTTTAAAAATATATAGAGAGCTATTAACAAAAATATTATAATTTATATGGGGATTATAAACTTCTGCTCATTCATTTGTATATGTAAGTAAGTCCATAACAATAAAATAAGAAATAGCGGGTGTGTTCACATGTAAGTAGTAACTGAACATTTTAGGTATTATTATTATTTTTCAGATGCTTTTATATTTGTATTTCGATACGCTAAGAAAACCTTAATTGGTTATTGGAGGACCAATAATTAATATTATGAACTTTAATATAAAAGGTTATTAATAGAAAGATCAGTTCATATTACATTCAGAAAAAATGTGAATAGTTTCTAATAATTAATGGACTATTTCTATGAATTTGTAACGCAAAATTTTTATGAAAAAGCTAAACAACCTTCTCGTAGATCAGTGAAAATTTTAAGTTTTGGGAAATACAAATGTCGGGTTATTATATTTCTGAACTGGGATAAAATAACTAGACTTTCTGACGAAGATAGTATATCTGATTATTATATCACAATGTACTTAGGGAATTTAGCAGATATTAATACTTCCACAACAAATAGTATCTAATAACCGGTGGTATAACCAAAAGACTCACATTCTAAGGCGGATGTAAATGTGCGCCGAACTCTAATCCACCGCCTCCTTGATAGATTAATCCAGCCCTAATGAGTGTAAGAGCGATAAGTCTTGCATGTGAATGCCGTAAGTCAGCAGCAATCGCTAATTAGATGAATGGCTCACAATGCCTATCTACTTGACTGCCGTATCGTGCGGTTTGTATACCCACTTGCAGTTATTAGGAATAAGCTGCTCAAAACTCTAGAATTAAGATTAATGAACTGATTTCATGGATGTTGCCCGCCTCCAGTACACAACGCTTCGGCTTTTAACGAGAATATTTTATAATGCCAATCAGAAGGAAAACAACGTTAACGTAAAAATTTTGTAGTTTAAACAAATTACAATTACGTGCGCTTTTAATTTTTGGACGTTGCTTCTTAAATTTACCTTATTAAAGAGCTTAAAAAGGTAAATCGGCGGTATTTTTCTATCACCATACCTACTTAAAATTTATGAATGTTATAAGTCTAAATAAATGTATTCGGGTTTTTAAGGAACTTTAATAGCTTTTACAGTACATACTGGGTGATTCACATAAGACGCGGCGCCGCGCCCCTTAACAATTGGAATAGGCAACCCAATCTACAAATACAGAAATAAAGTTGATTTATATAGTTATATAATCAGATGTAGTCTACTTTAGAAGGGCAATACATAATTAAAGGTCATATCAAGGTTATATTAAAAACTTTCATAACCTCTAACTAGGAAATTAAGAAGGATATTATCAATAAACAAAAAGTAATTTAAATCAATTGTCAGCATAAAAATAACGCAAAACTTGATAATTTTGTACACAAATCACTTTAACGAAAAATTATTTTTACGACTAAAAATTTCTAACCGTCACTTTTAATGCATAAGTATTAGTAAACATATTATTTAGATGAAATTTTGTTGCAGAATTTCTCGTAACTAGCTTTGGAAACATGTATCTTGGGTTGCATTTGAAGATTTTAAGGGGCCCATCTTACGTGAATCACCCATTTATAGAAACGGCATCTCCAACTGATTTTTGACTACACCGGCCAACAAAATTCATGAAAAATATATTCTTAACTATTCTTCCTTAAAAGTTTGACCTTTAAAATGTCTTTGAGGTGGAACATAAAATACTCGTTTCGCAAATTTGATTTTCTATACCTACCTAAAGCTCCTTTCATTTCATATTTCTGCCATTATGTGCTTGGTTTAATTAATGACTCTGTATTTTCTGTTATCTAAATAAAATTATTAAGTAGTGTTATGGTTAGTTTTTAAACCAAAGTTATCTGTAAACTTCGGTACATAATATCGAAATAAAAAAGCTGATAAGCAAACGTCTTTTTACTTTTATGACATTAATTTGATATTGAAATATAAATAAGAAAGAAATTATTCTAGAAGTATATAACTAAAATAACTTAGAGGAATTGGAATAGTTTTGATGTTAAACGTAATTTATTTGCGAAATAAGTATTAATGATTCAATTTTCCTTACATATTCCATGAAATAGGT
Organism: Melanotus villosus; assembly: GCA_963082815.1. Taxonomy (NCBI): domain Eukaryota; kingdom Metazoa; phylum Arthropoda; class Insecta; order Coleoptera; family Elateridae; genus Melanotus; species Melanotus villosus. The sequence goes on along the minus strand of OY720421.1, from coordinate 48,334,034 downwards.
TTTAAATTTAATCAGAATAGTTTAAATATATCACGCTCGTTTACCTATTTTGTGTGTTTCGAAATGTGATTATTTTTGTAAAGATAGGCATCTTTAAGTTTTAGAAAAAGCCAGTAATATGTTTCTTTCTCGCAATTACTTGTTGTGTTTATTGGAAAACAAAATGTAGATAGTACTAACAGTTTTAATCAAATATTTTATCTAATTCCTAATACGATTATAGTTCATCAACGTGTTTATTGAATAGGAATATTTATCTTACATACCTGTAACTGATTGCTTCCACTTATACATTCAAGGTTAAATAAAAACACTATCAAGGAATAGTTTATTGTCAGATATAAATAGGCGAAAAAAATAAACAAATGATATGATACTGAAATAACAAATAATAAGCTAGAAAAGATACTACAATACAATAATGAATACCAACACAAGTGTTAAATTTTTCCAAGCAATATTTAATCAAATATCTAATAATAAAAGTTAATACGTATTTTTAAAACATAAACTCAAGTAACTTTTGACTAATATACAAAATCAACAAGCAAAAATCAAAATAAAAAAGTAACTTTTAAAGAACAATAATAAAGAAATTCGTTCCGTAAAGGGAACAAGCAATAAAAAGTATCTGCTAAGAAAGCACCAATAAAATGAACGGACAGGGGTCAAAATTTCCCCTATTTTACGTCCCCACCATTATACCTAGAGGGGTGACCACAGTATACGTTCCCTTATTGGTTGGTTTGGTCAGCGGTCAGTTCACAAATTACCAACATTTCCAAATTGAACTTATTCATACGCAAATCGTTGTTAAAGTTTAAATAAAAATACCGGATACAATCGATTTTTATATCTTTCAAGGCAGAAATAGTAAGCTTAAATGAAAAACACGTCACAACGCGGAATACGATTTATTCCACTTCTCGATTATAACTGAGAGCTCCTTGCCGAAGAAATTTTCTTTCCTCGCTTTTTACTCCTCACTTCGAATCATTAGCATTTTACCTCCTCTCGCCCCCAGTCGCTCATTTACATGTTTATTACTAAAGAAGATTCATTAGGTTCATTTTTAAGTACTTTCGCCCTCCCAATATTATTTTTTGGTAAAGCTATAATTATTATTACTAATGGCGCCCTGCAGCTTCTAAGGTGTTGTATCAGTGCGGTCTTTTTTGTGGGAAGTAGAACATCCAGCTATCCACCGTGTTAGTTCTGAAATTTAAAGAAAAAATGTGCAAATTAAATGTTAAAATAGCTTGTAGAATAAAGTATTAACAGACTTATTTTCTATAAAAAATTACATATCAATACAATATACAATATTATGTATGCTGTGTTCAATTTTTTTATTATATCTAAGGTAGGCATAGACACATTTTTATGCAGAATTAAAATTCACTATTTTTATAATTAATAGGTACTACTTAATTATTATAAACTTAAATGAGTAATAAATAACAACCTGCTTTACTTTCCAGCAAATTTAAATTTGTAGACAACATTTTTCAAAATTTTTTATATTACAACATTCAACAAAATGTTGTAATGTGACATTTTGCTTTAACTACTTATAATTGAACATTTTGGTTTATTTTTATTTTATTTTAAATAAATGCATCAAAATCTAATAGGTAATATTTGATTTTATAGATCTAAAATTAACGTTTATGCAAAAATCATCATCGAGCTATCTGAGTGACCCGAGTGTTAGTATTGATTTAAAGTTTAAAGAGTAGGTATCTGATAACAAAATTTCAAGAACCGAAGTTTGCTACACACGTCTGTTGCTGCTAGTTAGCAGCTATATTTCGTTTTTTTTTTTGTTTTTTATGATGTTTATTTAGTTATGTTGTGTATGTTTTATGGTTTAAAGTATTATGCCCCATCTGTTCTAACATAATCTTACACTAATAATATTGTAAACAATAAAACTTGAAAAGGAAACAGAATCTGATGAATTTAATATGGATTTGGGTTTTGTATTTTTTTGGTTGCTACACTAAGTTTGAATAAGAATGTTAATTTTTTTTAATTCATTGCGGGACAGGCATTGTTAATAATTACCAATAGTTTTTCATTCTTTCATTCGTTGTTTCGTCAAGAGCTTTGTTTACTTTGAATCGAGGAGTAGTTGACTGGCTCTGCGCTAGAAGCTTTGAGCTTCTTTGCCTGGTAATGCATATGCGCAATTTTTGATTTCGTGAAAAATAAACCCTTGGAATACGACAATAATGCAAAGCTTACCGGTCCGTATTCGTTACCTGGGTGACGTCACAAAGGGTGTGTTGCTGGGATACGAATCCCTCATCCTTCACATCTGCATATCTATCCAATCGTACAGCTAAGTTACCCAGGACTCACAATTAGTTTTTAATCTGGCAACGCGCAATAACGGTTCGTCTGCCTGTAGCGTAAATGCCGCGTCGAAAGACACAATATTAAAATATAAAAAATATGGAGATTCCTTTTTAGTTATTAAATTATTGGCATTTTTGTAGCATGTCTAGATACTTTTTATACGCCTTCTTTTCAAGCTAAGATATTTCATAATTTTATATAGAATGTCTGTCGTACCACATATATTAAATTAAAACATTCTTCAAATAAGGTAGCACCAAGCAAAATAATTTAGTTTTAGTTTGTCATTTTCGAACATGTTATTGTCACATAGTTATTTATTTTTTTCTGATGTTTCATTTTTCCTTCGCAAATAATTTAAAGCTATACGTTTTTTGTATTAATAATACATTCATTAACTTTTCCTAGTGCATTTTAGCTTTAATAAAAAAAATTCTTTCTTTGTTTGTAATTTTAAAAGCCGTTAACGTAATTCAAAATAAACAGAGAAGAGACAATTTTTGCTATTACATAGGTACTTAAAAATAATACAATACTAATTACAAAAAATATGAAAATCAAAAAATTCATATAATCTCAGTAGAAGAAATAAAATTGCGAATTTCATAAAACAAAAATATTTAAAGATTGTGTTAAACGTGGGCTAACATAGCTATATTCTATTCAATGACAACTGAATCTATACATATACAGGGTTATTCAAATTCGAGGCTCACCATTGGGATCTCGGAAACCGTAAGAGTTACAAAGACGGTTAAATTGGGGCAAAGTTGCGCTATACAATTCTGATTAATATTTAAAAAAGAAATTTGACCTACCTATCCTCGTTTTTTTATTAAGAGGAAAAAACAGAAAAATGTCAATTTGGTTTTTTGGGCATAATTTGGTTGTTATTAAAAATTTTTCAAATCTGTTAAAACTTTCTTTAAGCAACTTTTTAGCCGTAACACTGTAGTGATATCAAAAATTTTCTACGACGTTTCGGTTTTCCGGAATCATCATTAGGTTCGTGTTTTCTTATGGGTGCCATGTTGGATTTTTATAGCATCTTATAGAGTTTTCGATGGTGATTTCAACGATGTATGACATGATGGCGTTTCACTTCCAAAAACTACTGTTATTTACAAAAATCGTAAATTTCAATAGATTGCCATGGAAAAACAAACAGAAACAACACAAAAACGGCCTTCAGTTTGAACTTCTCCTGTAATAAATAAACTAAATAACTAAATAGCGTTTTTCTGTATTTTTGACGATAGTGAAAAAAAACTAAATTAGAAAGGTCAATTTTATTTTTTATTATTAATCAGGATTTTATAGCGCAACTTTGCCCCAATTCAGCCGTCTTCGTATATCTTACTGTTTTCGAAATCCCAATGGTGAACGTCGAATTTTGTTTTTGTGTTGTTTCTGTCTGTTCTTCCATGGCAATCTACTGAAATTTACTATTTTTGTAAATAACAGTAGTTTTCGGCAGTGAAACGCCATCATGTCATACATCGTTGAAATCACCACCAAAAACTCTATCAGATGCTATAAAAATCCAACATGGCGCTCATAAGAAAAAATAAACCTGATGATGATTCCGGAAAACCGAAACGTCGTAGAAAATTTTTGATACCACTACAGTATTACTCCTGCATTCGTTTCGGAATCGCTAACTTCCCGCACTTGTTATGAAAATAACTATTCCTAAACTGTTTCCACTTTCTAAGTAATTTAGTGCTATTGCAAAAGTATAATTTTTTAAGAAACCCTTCGTGCTCCTTTCTTACCTTTGTGTATGAATCTGACAAGTAATATCCACCGTCTAACATAATTTGTTCTGTTGTCAATTTAAGGCAAGTGCAGACTCAAACAATTACCGGTTTTTCGATCGTCTTCCCGGGCAAGTTTTATTTTAAATCTCCCTATGTACTTATAGCGCATTTATCTCAAAATCTACATTTCCTAGATTATAAAGGCTGTTAACATAATTTTTAATTAATTTAATGTTTCTTCGTTAAATCATAAGGGAAACAGTAAAAGCTATAGGTTATAGATTTCTTCTCTTACCAGTTTGTATTATCCACTCGGCCGAAGATGTATTATAGCACTATTTATTTAACTATAAATCAAATACTTAAATCCCTTTTAAAATTACTTACTGGTGGTGTATAAAACTGTCTATTAATTTTTAAGTACAATATAAAACTAGTAATCACTTGCAGAAAGACTAAAAATTGCACTACAGGTGATATTATTTGCAGTAACATGTTCAACAGAGTTGATTCTTTTACCATACTGCAATAGGAATAGTACTAACAGAAAAGCCCTAGGAGACGGGTAGACTCTCGGCAAAAAATCCAGTCAATAAAACAAAATAAATAATAATAGTAATAATAATAATAAAAATTATAATAATAATTTTGTTAGTTTGCTTGTCCAAAACTAGTGTACACTTTGTAGTTGGTGTACGTACATCGCGTTTATTTATATACAATGTGATTTTTTAAAAACTCAATTCAGCAAGCCGAATTCTGTCTTAATAGCCTTAGAACTGTCTGTATTAGGATACGGCCTGCTGCGATTGAGTTTTTAAAAAATCACATTGCATGTACTTACATTTTTTAAATTTTCTTTTAATTAGTTTTCGTCATATTTAACTTCGATTTTTATTGAATATTTATAAGACTAATACGATTGACAATGAAATAAATGAAAGCTATTAATAGGAGACTTATTCTTTTTAATTACAGATTAACTGTGGTTTTGTATACCTACTACATATTGTTTGGCAATTAAAAAAATTAAAGGAGGTCAGTATGGCAATGCATTTCGAGAGATTGATTTCTGAGCGCGTTTAAAAAATATACCTATATTGTAAACTAGAACAACAAGTTGAACTACCCCGAAGACGTGAAATACACAGGTCCCGTCATTACAATAGCAAACGTTATCACACCAAATAGAAACAACATCTTCTCTGTATGTTCCTGCCTGCTAGAATATACATAAGGAAGTTTAGGGATCTGCGTTTTGTAACGATATTATTGTTCGCACCCGAATGGACATGGAAGTCCAAGTGGGCGTTTCATCTGATCAAAGCAAAGTGTTTGAATGCATGCATAAAGCGTGAGGTTGCCGAGTTCTGTCGTTTTATTACGTTAGGAAGGCCCAAGTTAAAGACAAAAACGGACATTTAGAAACTTCCATTAAGTAGAGCTACTAGTTTTGTTTGAAACTATTATTAGAAGCATATAGAAGCAAGATATTTGGACACTCCGCAGCACTGGAATATTGAATCAAATTTCTTTGATCGAATCTACCTGTTAACTGGTGCATAAATCTTCCACATATCAAAACCTTTCGAGTCGCTGGGCAATAATGTTGTCAGTTTGTAAAGGAAAAATTTGCCCCGTAGAAGCTTCCACTGCTACCAAGGAAACGTAGAGAACGTGAATAAACACCTACTGCCTAATATTACAAAAATATAAAATCATAATATTCATATTTTCATGATTTATGGATTTTTATTGCACGTTTCTGAGATCTTTATAAAATACACGTATTTTTCCTATAACATTATTCCTTAACTACCTAAATATTTTATTTCAAATCGGATATCACCAGGCACGTAGCTAGGATTTTTAAACCAAGTGGGCCGTAAGTGAGTTTATTTGGAATAGGAATACGTTTAGAAAAGGAAACTGTAAGTCAAGGTTACATTAATCTTTAGCTAACGTGAATAGAAAATGTTTATTTTACAAACAACAAAAGACAAGTTTATCTTTCTAACTATCTATATTTTGCATAATACTATTTTTGTTTTAAATATTTCAAATACAATTTTATAAAATTGTACATGGGGTTTTACAGTAAAGTAATCCCCAAGATTTTTAATTATTTTTTATGTATCATTCTTTTTTTCTTATAATTTTTATGTGAATACAACCTTATGCATTATCTGTTTACAGCTCATTTTTAAAGTTAAATGATATATAATAAATATTAACTCACCCAATACATTCGCAACGACTGCAGACATGATTCTAAAAACTAAAAAAAAAATAACAAAGAAATTCGTACATCAACTGTAAAATACGGCGAACACATTCACTGATTATTGGAATGAGGATTACCGCAAGTTTAAAGAAATACCTAATTAACCGTAAAGTAGTATATTTAGTTATGTTACTTAGAAAATTCGGAGAGGGTCAATGGGTGATCCCACAAAATTTCAGGTTGGTCAAGTCTTAATTCCATGTCTGAATATAACCAAGAAAGTATTACTATTTATCAATTGTATCACACAACATTTTATTTTAAAAATTATATAAGGATAAACCTAATTTACGAACTATTAAAGCCACAAAATAATTAGTCACCTTTCAAATCCGTTCTGGTGCAGTTTTCAATTTCAAAATATAATTTTTTCCATACAAGCTATAGAACGTTTGTTGTGGTATTCAAATGAGCAGGAATTGTTGGAAATATAAACAACATTTTGCTTTCCTTTGAAGTTATAATAACTCGGTGTCTTACTAACATCTCTAACTTCCCATCCCCGATAGAAAAGACTTTATTTAACTGTCGTGCCGGTTTGAAGTTATATTATAAGTTATCTCATTTTTTCAGAGCGTAGGTATTTGACGATTTTGATCCAAGTGGTTATTAGGCTGTTTATATTAGATTATGAAGGGAACACAAAATTAAATTTTCTTTTTGGTGGAAGATTGAGGTCAATTCTTAAGAGATAGCAATTGTTTAGTTGTTAGCGCTATATGTAGTATCAAGTAGTACATTATCTAAGTTAACATTATGTTTATATTTTTTCTTAATAAAAATAAATTAAAAAAATATGTGATTTAAAGTCAATCAATAAAATTTAGGCTTTTTAAGCAGCTACACTTCATGTAGTATGTGGTAACCCCGGCTCCACACTTGCGTTGTTCGTGTACGAATATTCGCTATTCGGATAAAATGTCGCAAGTGTGGATGAAAAACTCGTATTCGTATACGAATATTCGGCACTTTTTCACGAACACGAATGTTTGCCATTGGGTGTCAGTAGGTTAACACACATCAAAGGCGACGAATATTCGTTGTAAGGTCTTTTTTCCATACCCTGCATACTATCATGTACGAACATGCAAATCGTCTGTGTTTCATTTATTTTTGTGTAACAATTGCAGTAACACTTGAAAATGGAATGAACAAATGAAACTGTATTAGAATTTTTAAAAGTGTACAGAATTGAAACTAGCCTTTGGGATCAAAATGACCCCAATCATGCATAAAAATCGAAACAAGGTTGCTAACTTTTTTTATGTAATTGTAAATAATGGGAAATCATTAAAAAATATCTGGCAGCTGCAATACTACTAGGCCTTCTTCTGAAGACGAATCCATGAAGAATGAAGCGAATACGAATATTTTCCATATTTCAAATACCAAATACAAATATTTGGCTAATATCACGAATGTGTGGAGGGTGTGTTCGACAAATACTTATTCGTAAACAAATATTTGTACACAAATATTCGTTAACGCAAGTGTGGAGCCGGGGTAAGGTAGAACTTTCTAATAAAGGCGCCACTTGTAATTTTAATTCCGTTGAAAGGATACATCAGTGTTTTTTAAATATCCAGTAAATTTATCAAAGAAAAAGTACTTATACTCTGTTTACTACTCGTATAACGAAATTATATGTACATCCGCTTATTTTCAGTTTTTTCTCACTTTGATATATCAGTTTTACTTTATTTCATTTTCTATAGGTAGGCCATTTTTAAAATTCTGTATAAAGAGGCAGTTATAGAGCAAGTTAATTTCTATGTAACTGCATTTTTGATTCATATAAATTTGTAGATTACACAACTATTGCTAATTAAAAGCAAATTATGAAAAGAAAAAAAAGGTTTCTGAAGTAGACAATTTTTAAAGTTGGTGCAGTAATTGATTACAATGATTACGTTATTCCTGAAACTGTACGTTTATGTACTTAAGGGCCGGTCTTTCCATATCCTAATAAACCTCTTAATAAGCTATTTGGCAAATAGTTTCCATGAAAACGATTGTATTAACAGGTTTTTAGAATAAATTTATTAGGAGATGGAAATACCGGCCCTAATTATACTAACTAATAAATCTACAGTAGTTGAGTTGTGCCGCAAAAATTATTATTTGTACTTTGATTCTTATACTGCGTGTTGAAAAACACATCGGAAATATATTGGGAGCTTATTTAGTCTATACAGAACGTTCCTTAAAGATATGTCGTAAATTTGGGAATATGTTCAAGGACTTAAAATCACTAAAAAGGGTCTTATAAGCATATATGCTCCGATCCTTCGTTATAAAGATACGAAACATTTTGTTTATGTTTGCACTCTCTATGGTATAGTAAACGTACCCCTACCCATTCTTATTATTAATAAAATATTTTACTAAATGAAACTACGTTAAAGAAAATATCGTTGCCAGATTGCTTCCTGTTAGTATCTGTAAATTGGCAAATCATGACGTATAATTGTGTCCATGATATAACTAATAACGCTGACTTGTTAAAAAGGGGATGGTATAATTGAGAAAATTGTCACATTGAACAAAGACAACCATGTACTTAGCAAAGTTGAGAGATTACAGCAATTTAGGTACATTACAAGGCTTTAACAATAATGATTATTTTAGTTTACTCATCTCTGAGTCTCACAAAAAGCTGAGCTAATACAAACTATTATAACGAAGTAAACTTCATATAAAACTAATTTACCTAATTCAAAAAATACCTCAACGTCGTATTTGAAATTTAAAGGTAAATTTTAGTTTGGAAAGTATCAAAAACTTAATGTGCTAAAATTATTTTTTTTAACAAAACCTATAGGCCTGTATATCAAAATTAATAAGAGTGGTTATTGTTTCTTATAGTAGTTTAATTACTATATTTGATTTGAAAAAATAATAATTGCTATATTATATTGGGATTAAATATGGTCTTTTATTAAATATTTATTGATGTTATTTCGTTAAGTAGGATATTTATATTTCAGAATTTATAGCGTATATAAATAAAATTCATTTGTTAAAGCAATGTACCTATATGTGCCTTTCTGCCTTTTTTCTCAGTGCCCTTTAGTCCCTGCGTCTAAGTGGAATGCGTCTAAACGGGCGCACCTAAGTGGTCGCGGCTAAGTGCCCGGCCAGCAAAATTTAGTAATTTAAAATAAACAATTGTCATTTGTATATTACTGTGCAGTATAATTTCACTACTTAATTTGGTCACTGTGCACTTAGTTATTTACTATATCTAAATAGACTACTCTGTTGAACAATTAATAGCTAAAATGCAACTTGCTTTGGATATACCAATGCGGCCGAAGCAATACAAATTTCGTCTGTCGGATAGACTGATACTTTTATAATATAGATTATAGATGCAGGGGAGTCATTCGAATTTACTTTAATCGTAACTCCCTAATATACCACATTCCATTTATAATGTTAAAATATTGCTTATTGTTCACAAACAAAACGTCTTTTAGCTTTATAACATACTCTCAAATTTACGACACACCCTATATGTATAAACATGTGATTTGTACGATACTTAATTATTAGTAATTAAAATTTCAGCAAAGAAGAATTTACTAAATGAAAACATGTTCATATTATGTATTTCATTTACAGAAAATGTTCCAAATTACTACTATTATATTAGATATTAGATACATAAGGATGTGAATCTTAGTAGTGACTTTTGCTCCCCTAATACAATTTGAAGATTATTGGGCATCACGTTGTGAGTACATTAACTATACGATCCAAACCATTTCTATTTCAGTTTTACAAATTGTTCTAAAAGTTTGGAATAAAATTCATTGAACGTTTTTACTACCAATTAAAAAAAAATCTCAATCTCAATTTTTATTTTCAAATCTACATTTAGCGAGGTTACCTATTTTCAAACCTCCCCCACTAACTCTCTAAGTCCTAATAAGCCCAACTTTAAAATTTCAAATGAGTAGGGAAATATCTCTTGTAACACTAATAGTTTTAAAGCATTATCTACGTTGAATATAATTTTTAAAAATTTTTTGTTTTTAACTTGATTGATAGATAACGGAGATATACAATAAAATGTATTTGAATGCCAATGTCAATATTCAACTACTTTTAAAGGTTTAAAAGCCTTTCAGCTGATAAAAGCGAGCAACAGTTGCATTCAAAATCCCACTGAATTAATCGCTCCAACCAACATTTAACTTGGAAGAAAATGATATCCTTATATAATTTCGATTTGTGAAGGGCTCTTTAAGCTTCATGGCTAGAATCTGGACTCTTAAAATAGTTTTCGCTCACAACAAACTTTATTTTTTTGGCTATCTGTGAGCTAGAAGTTTAAATACTCTTAAATACTTCTTACCTTTAAAAACACACAGTTGTACTGAGTTGAAATTAAAGAAAATCCACACTTTTGTAGATACGCAATAATGTAGAAATCAGTTGAGTCAAATAAAAATTATATACATACAGTGTGTCCCAGGATTGATGTTACAATAGGTGCGCGATGGACTATAAATTTTTGAATTTTATTTTAAGATTGTGGGATTAAGTCCTGCTTGGTTTGAAGAGAATTTTAAGAATATTTTCAGTTTTTGAAAAACAAGTCGGCCTTGACATTGAAGCGAAAACTATTTTATTTTCTGGTAAAGTATAGGTACCCTTCTTGTTCATGATACGGCAAAATTTTACTAAGAAAAGTTGTTTCGAATGAGAAATTATGGTCCTATACAAAATGTAAAAACCATGCACCTGAAAATTTTATCTTCTAAATATTTTAGTTAAATAGAATTATGAATTTTGAATTTTTATCTAAAATTACTTTTTACATTTGATGACAGTCTCATATGATTTCTGACAATAACGCACCTGACGCCAATTGTTTTTTTATTTGATATCATTTTCAAGCACGTTTAACAGAGACACACAGAGACAGGTTTGTAGTTCATAAAAGGATGATTATATACACAATGCGAGACCACGAGAGTAAAGGATGTTAAATTATACATTCCCCTATAGTCTAACTTGTGGAACAAGATCAAGCTTGGTCCATCCCTTTAGCATCATCCGTTTCATTTAAAATGTGTTAACCTCACCTGCTTTTTGAACTCTTCCATTGTTATATTTGTATAAAATTATTTGAACGTATATACACGTGTAATGGGAATCACGCGCCACAAATTAATCTTTGACCTTTTACATCCCCATTCATCTCAATTTAAATAAGGCAAGGTTTGACATGTTACTTTCGTATTTTCAATTTTGAGAAATGTATGTGACATGAAATTTTAATTATTTACGGCGTTAAAGTCTATCCTTGAACATTATGAAATTATTATTTTATAAAGTTAAAAAACTGTGCTAATTAATTGTGGTAGTTAAATAGAAAAAGGTTTAGTCTTACGTTGATTATTATTTATCCTTTATCTAATAACGGTTTTTTAAGTAATTTATAGATTATATGTACAGAATGTCAACGAGGTTGGGAAATAAATTAGGACCTTTTCTTTAATTACTTTCATACAATAGATTTTTATCTTATCAGGTTTATTAGTTAATCATTTGATTTGTAGAAGTTTTCTATGAAAATAAAACCCGATTTTACCTTTTTTCAAATTATAAATCTTTTTAAAAATGCATTTTTTTTCGAATTATGAAATAAGCTGTACATAGTGTACATTATCAGGATCGCCACGGAAAGCAGCTTCTACGGGTGGGAAAGTCGTCTTCCCAACACTTGCTTTTAGAAGATTTTGCTAATTGTAAACTTCTCAATAGGAATAGAACGACAAGACTAAAAAAAATTATTTCTTCTTGCATGAAGTACCACTTATTTTGACTGATTTTTCGTTTCGAATTTCTGAATAAATTCGGTTCATTTTTACTTTATTATATTTCAACAAAAATAGGATAGCTTCACACAAAACAAGTTTTATGAATTAAATTTAAAGACAATAAATTTTTCTTTCAATTTTGTGGAACTTTAATAAGTTAATAAAAACGTTGTGTATACAGTTTTCAATAAAATGGACGTCCTATACAGGGTGTGAACAATAACAGGCCCACTCCCTTTTATCTTTGTAATTATTTTTCGAAGTTGTTTTTTCTGATTTCGTTGGAAATGGAACGAGCTACGCTGTATATTTTAAATTTTTGAATACTTAACACCTCAAATTTTATTTTTCCTTTAACAATGCCACGGCCCATAAACGTTGTTTTTTATTGATCCCTGTAATTAAATAAAAATCACTGTGGTTTTTAAACTTTTTAAACCATTCTTTTACTCTAAATGTTTTTTTTAAATAGAACAACGGTCGCTTACTGGGTTATTCGAATAAATAATACGTTTTTACAAATTCAACGGTCCTAAGACCTCGACGCTCTTTTACGTACGTGTTGGAGATTAAACCTGAGAATGAAAAGATAATGTATTTTATCAAACAACGGAAGGAATTTGTTAACTTAAAAGGCTTTGAAGAAACCACGAAAAATAAAATAACTACTAAGATCAGGCCAATTGCTTCAGTCATTGTTTTTCGTTGTTTTAGTCAAAGCCTTTTAAGTTAAAAACATTTTCTTCAGTTTTAGGTACCTTCCTTATCATTTCTGCTTTCAAGCTTAATACAACAAAAAGTGCAACGGAAGTCGCCATTTTGAACACCCATTGTCGATTATTTACCGCGTGTCATTTGCTGATCATTTCTGTTAGTTAGTAGGCTGTACGAATAATTTAGATAGCTACTATTGTTCCATTTGTGAAAATCAAAATCTTCATGCCGATGTACACAAGGTACAGCAACGACATAATTGTTTTTAATTTAATTACAGCCATCAATAAGAAGCCTTTTTGTGGGCCATGGTACTCTTGATTAAAATAAAATAAAGTTTTGAACAATTATTTCGTGTTTTTCAAAAATCAAGAAAGTTAAGTATTCAAATTTTCCTCCGGATTCCAAAAGTGTAAAAATGTACAGGACGATCTATTTAAAAATCGAAAGTTAGTTAGCTTTTTGAGTTAAAAATCACAATTCCTTCCATATTCCTAGAGTCCATTCTATAAGTTTCAACTCTTAAAAAAATAAAAACAAGGGAAGCTAGTTTTTTTTTCGTGTATACTCTGCATATTGATATGTAATATTTTACTTGTGGAGCTGTTTTAGATATAAAATATTTATATGTAGGTAGATGTAGGTATACATATACCTACTATTATTATGTGCGACAAATTCAGATTAAAGTACAATAAGAAGGAAGGCTGCAAATATCATATAGGTATTGCTACTGAATCTTTATTTTCCATAGAAACAATACTTTTTAAAAAACTCTATAAAGTCGTCCTACCTTTTATGATTACTGTTCTGCTGTATAAAGTAAACTGGGCATATCCGGTACTGGCGTGCGGTGCGCTCCATGCAAGCGATCCATTCATACGGCAAAACAATAGTTATTTTCATAACAAGTGCGGGAAGTTAGCGATTCCGAAACGAATGCAGGACGTTACAGAAACGAAAGCAGAGAGTTTCTGTACCTGCATGAGTTTCGGAATCGCTCTTGCCGCACGTGTTATGAACAACGTTTTTCCTACAAACGTTTAGGAATCGTTCAAAACTATCATTTTGTAAGTTTTCAAGTTGTCAAATTTGACATTTCCTTTTAAAGTAATAATCTAGTAAGAATGGTTGCTATGCGATTTTCTGATTTTTCAGAAATTGTTGTCACTTTCCTTAACTCCGTGCGGGAAAGTTACTTTCCCGCACGCAAAATGAGTGTGGGAAAGTAACATTCCTAAACGTTTGTCGGAAATATAATTTATTAATTTTATTTTTGTATTTTGTTTCAGTAGTAGGTACCTATGTTAAAATTATGCCAATATAGTGTGTCCAAGATAAGCGGGCTATGCATGGGGATTTCGTAAACGATAGAGACAGAGATTTGATTAAATTAGAGAAAATATTCGGCATCTTAATTGCAAGTATAATCCACCGTCGAATTGTAACCAAATTTTCAGTACCAAACCTGAAAATTTCAAAATTTTCATTTTTTGTTTCTAACTTCCTTATTATCAACAGAAACAGAAAATGGTTTGATAATATTAAGGTACATTTGTACGCAGATTTTGAATCTAAAATCGAATTTCTTGTAAGGCGCCAAATTTTGAAGATACCGTTTACAAGATCCCCATGTATGTATAAGACCACTTATCTTGAAACACACTATATGCGTAACTGTATTTCTTACAAATGAAACTTGTTAATATTTAGTTTTATATTGAAAAATATAAATATTAGATCAGTCTAATTGTAAAAGAAACAAACTTACAGTAGTTATTTTCGAACCAAAACATTAAAAAGATATTAAGAACACCTAATAAATAATTAAAGCTCAAAAAATGTATTTTTAAAAATAAACCCAAAAAATATATATTCTTGGGTAAAAAATGAACCAAACAAATACACTGCAAGATCTTGCCTCAGTGGCACGCCAGACTTTGGCTTTAGCAAATTGCGTCATTAAGTAAGTTATTACAATTTATAATATTGAGTAATAAGGTTCAATTATTGCAATACAGTCCAAAAAGCCATTAGCTTAATTTTTCGATGACGATTATTGTCTTTCTGCCCAAAATTTGCTGCAAAATTTTATGCTAGAAACAACTGCTTCTTCTGTTTCGTTACTAACTAATACGGTTATGATAAGGGTGAAACAAATAGATACGTTTTTATAAAGCAGATACTAATTACATTTTTAAGGGTTCACCTGATCAACTTTATTTTTATTCTCTCCGTCTATAATGTATATAAGAAAATGACAACAATGACAATAAAAGAAATGCAACAAAAGAACAACCAAATTTGAAAATTATTTGTAAATAAAGTTCATTTTTGTAAAATCAAAAAAGCTAGTGATACTGGATTCTACAATAATTTTAAAAAAGAACTAATGCCAAAAACCAGAGACCTTGCGCAATTATTTAAAACAAACTAAAAAAATTCCAAAGGGATACCTTAACAGTATTCTGTACGTACGAGTAGTTTTAAATGACAAAATGGTTTTTATGGTAGAACTTGCAATAAGTACCTAATCAGCAGAAAGTAACTTATTCATGAGAAACCTCAAATAAAACCCTAAGTTGTAAATTGATTTATAATTGCTATATTACAGTTTCTATTAATATCAGTGTATTTGTCGTAATTTTCTAAAGCTACCGCAAATCACTTATAGTTAGCTCGCTCTGTACTATCTTTAACGGAATTTAGAAAATGATTTAGTCATTTACAATTTGTATTCTCTCTACATTTTAAATATGTAGTTATTTTGGACTTAAAATTTCACGAAATTTAAATATCTTAACTTGTTATTTTAAGCGTTTTACTTACGAAGTTTTTCAATTTACACAAAATGATGTTTTTAATAAATACAGCAAAAAAATGCCCACAGAAAAAAATTATCAGTTTATTTACATACCTTTATTTATTTTAAAGCTTTTTAATTCACCTTCATTTAAAATAAACACACTACACGATGGTTTACTCTGGATTAGGTTTGTTGGCAAATTGTAACGTGAGTATAACTGGTTACTCTACCTATAACCGGGTGGTCATCTGTCACCTGGGCACGAGGTCGCGAGGTCATGAATATACAAGGGAGTGAGCACGCCGCAAAAACCCTAATAGTAGTAAACTGTCAACACATTGCTGATATTAATCATAATGGTATACTCTGGTAAAAATATTCCGAAAATGTTTTATTTTTGCTATCCAGAATCATCGAAAAACCATGAATAAAAATTTTGTAAAAAAGTGTTAAATCATTATAAGTTTATGTATAACTAAGCAGGTACTAAAGAATGGTTTAGGGCTGATGGGTCAGTCCTTTTAAGGGATCGACTACCTGGAAAAGGGATATAACATGTAACGAATTGA
Organism: Melanotus villosus; assembly: GCA_963082815.1. Lineage (NCBI taxonomy): Eukaryota > Metazoa > Arthropoda > Insecta > Coleoptera > Elateridae > Melanotus > Melanotus villosus. The sequence continues at coordinate 48,317,709 of OY720421.1, read as the reverse complement.
TTTAAATGCAATCTAATTTGTAGGTAACCGTCAGTTTCAATGTCCAGCTGAGCCCAGAGCATCACCGTTACCTACAGAATGTTAACTAACTTTCAAACTTTGCAGCTGTTTACTGATTAACTAACCGTTTAATTGAGATACTTTACTTTTGCGACAATTTTTTATTGCCTTTATTTTATAGGAATCGTTTTCCACTTATGTCGTAGACGATAATAATAAAAATATTTGTTGTGGTATTCAACTTTGTGACGACATAGAAAGATTAGCCTCGGGATGTTGGATATGACTTTGAACAAGTTTTTAAATAAAAGTTTAAAACAATTACAAATAGTATGGGACTTGTTCAAGTCTGCCAAGGATGCCGAGCGTCTGTGGTTGTCAGAGAAGTTGGGGGCAAAGCGGGGATTAGGAAACTCGGGGCAACTCGGTCCGTCCAAGTGTCATTACAAACAGCGGCCATTGCTGGACCCCCCTCCTCCGCGCGGTAAGGGGTGAAACAAAAGACGGAATAATCCATAGGGGTGTTGACCAATGGCGTGCTCTCCTTGCTTCAATAGTCCTTTAGTCCTTTGGTCTCGCCGGCTTTCAGGAACTCGAAGCTGCATGAATTATTACTCATTTGTCTAATTGTTTATGTACGATTGTGTGCGTCTATGTTTCATTCATGAGAAAGTGAGATTGCTTCATTAAAAAGGAGTAGAACTGACCTTCTGCTAAATATCTAAATGGTCATTGTTAAATTATTAAAGTTGGAATTGCATTTTTTGCAAAGATCTGGTAAAAGTATTTTTTGTACGTTTACATATAGCAAAAGGCTTTTTATAGGAATCGATATTATTATTATTATTGTTGATGTCGTTGCTTCTACTAACTAAATATGTTATTACAATAAAATATTTCAAATTTCAAATCCCAAAATGACACTTTAAAAAGTTTCTACCTGAGAACAGAAGTTCTTTTAAAGTACTCTTAAGAAATGGCGTTAAGAAGGGGAGGGCGATAGGACGATATGGCATCAACAGCTTAGAATAGAAAGTATCGAAATGCTCCAAAGAAGACTATATCAAAAATCGATATATCGAATAAATCGACTTATCAAAAATATCGAACTGTACCTATAGATGATTTTATATGATTGATTATGTTTTATGTTCAACATTTATGGCTTAATTAGCGAGATAGTATTTTATATTTATTTCCGAATATAGTTACTACATTCTATATTTACAAGAAGGGTTCGAAGCAGACTAACAGAAAATACTATTCCAACAATGTTCGCGCAAGTTCTTGGATTTAACAAAATATGACAAAAGGTGAAAGCTAAAGTGCTGTTCCAAAATAATAGATCTTTTGAAAGTTACGTTATTTATACGGACGACATTGATTTGACTGCAGAAATATGCTTACACTTGGTTTGTTTTTAATTAAGTTAATTTTTTTAAATTAGAGATTCCCATACAATTTTCTAACATGTTTCACATATCCTTGATTCCGATACGTCGATATTTGCAAGATAGTATTTATTAATATCAATGTGATGGAATTATTAATATTGACTATTATTATTTATAAAGTTTTCTTATTAGGTACCTACTAATATATTGGGTGCCGTCAGCCTTGAACAGAAAAGTCTTTGAATTTAACCAGAAATTTCAAACGTTTTATTTTCAGTAGATCGTTCTATTTCTATCGATTTCTTTAATATGCGCAACTAATCAAAATATTATATTTTGATGTATACAAGGTGTCCATTATCTTGAAAGTTATATAGGCAATTTTTTCATTTTTAGAGTTACGTCAAAGGTTAAATTAGCAAAGTAGGTACAAGTGAAATCTGGTGATGTATTTAGATTTTAAATATTTCGTAAACTTTTTGACATAGGTATTTTGAAAAGAAAAAAGATTGCAATTTTTTCAATTTCATGTATTTTCATAACATTTAATTTAGTACAAAGGTAAAATATTTTATATAGGTACATGCCTACATGGTGTTACGTAATGCTTCTGCCAAACTTTAGGGGTGGATATTTGTAACGATACTAGGAATAAGAAATTCTAATACCATTTTTTTCTCAGTTCCTTTTTTTCCTTTAATTATTTTGTGGTTGTTAATAAAGTTTTAGTGTTATTTGATGTATTAGACTCTTATTTATTCGTAAAAATGTTGTTCCTGTATCTGTAACCCCTTGTTTTTGTTTTTCCCAAGAATAAAAAGTAAAATTAAAGCATGCTTTTTCTCAGAAACTATGCATACCTATTAGAAAAAAATTATATACAATATTATACATAATACTTTTTTGCTCCATTTGTCATTACAAAGCTATTCCCAAAGTTTGGCAGAAGCATTACCTAACACCTTGTATAACTTTGTATAGAATTCAGAAACTTGATTTTTGAATTATTATAACATACTTTTTTTTAAATGTGAACACTATTTCGCAATTAGAAGTATTATTTTCTCCCCCTTCTTACGATATGGTTGATTAAACCTACAGTGATAGACAAACAAGTGCGGAATATCACATTATTCAAGTTTATTTTTAGAAGTTTATAGGATGTAGTTCTGAACAGTACCTACCCTTATTATTAGTCGTCGTCGTCGTCTTCCTTCTAGGTGTTTAGGCGATACCGCCTGTTCTGGCTTCTTTTACCACTTTCGCCCCATAGTTTGTATTCTATTATTGACATTATTGTTTTAGGTAGCTTATCCTTTCCACATGTTTCTTCCATTTCTGTTTATTCTCCGTTATTCTTTCTTCTAGGTTGCATATGTTTAGACCTCTTCATATGTTATCATTTCGCAGATGGTCGGTTCTTTATTGGCATCCTTTGGTCGCTCTCAAGAATTAATTTCAGCCGATTGAATGCGTTGTTTGTCTTTACTTTTTAACATCCAGGTGTCATATAACAGTGTAGGTGTGGCCATAGCTTTGTAAAATTTTATTCTTGTTTCTTGTGTTGTTTTAGTGTTCTATGCATTGTGCTACATAGGTATGTGTTAAAATTTATATAATTTTTTGTCGATGTCCTTACTGTAATCGTAACTTATATTGCAATTTAGGTAGTCAAAGTGAGACTTGTTTTAGTAATTTGTTTAGTTGATACCTATACGCCTTGTTGCAAATCGTTTTCGGTTTTAAATATTATTATCGTGTCATCAGCAAACATCATATTGTTTATATAAATATTGCCATTGCAAATTTATTCCAGGGTTAATCATATTTTTCCAGTTTCTGATAACGTCATCTAAATACATGTATGTCGAATAACTGAAAATAAGCTACATCCCTGTCTAACCTCTTGATTTATTTTCATTTTATTTGTTAATTGTTTTCCTGTATGTACTTTAATGTTACTGTGCCTATATATTGTTCTAATTACTTGTATCAAATGATTTGGGTATCATCGTTTGTTCATGATGTTCCATAGCCTATGCTTGCCAACTCGGTCAAGTGCTTTTTCTATGTCAATGAAGGCTAAGTGCGTCTCTAAATTAAATTCACGTCACTCTTATTAGTAAAGCTTTCTAACTTGAATTGCAGTTATCATGTTTAAACTGATACACTACTGGTTATACATTTGTTTTAAAAACTTGAAGATACACACGTCATTAAAAAGAGGAGAAAATAAGCAATGACATCAAAATAAGCTATTGCTTTCATTAGAAAAAAGCAAATTTGTATTATACCATGAAACCTTAACTAAGACTATCGAATTTTACACAAAATTATCTGTAAGATAGAATTTTGACTTTTGCACTCAATTACATGGTTAGGAAAATATACGAAATTAAAGAAATTGACAATTGTTCGTCTTATCAAAATATCTGCGACTTATTGTAAATCTAAAAACATTATCATAGTTGCATAACTTTGCTAATTTAGCCTTTATTATAGCTTTCTAAATTAAAAAATAATCTATAAAATTTTCACGAAAATGGGCATCCCATACATTAGATGTTGATTATTTCTCTAAATTCAGTACACCAAAAATATCAATAGTTATATCTTAACTTTTCGATATTCTAACACCTAAAAATATCGGCATCAAAATTTCAAAATATCAACACATAACATTCAGGTATGTTAAACATTTTAAGATGTAAGGAAGATGATAGGGCACAACATACCGTGATGCAGTTGTAGTATTACTTACACAGCATTTGTAAGCATTTAATTTTAGAGATTCTAGGAATTTTGGGATTTGATTATTTGATAGACATTTCCTTTGGTCCTTAACTTCTTAATGAGTGTTTTTTAAAAAATATTGAAATAAATTGAAAACGAACCTATGGAGCCATTACGTATTATGTAAATGTATACAAACTGGCATTTGTTCTTGTATCATTGTTTTTGTTGAAGTTTTTGCAAGCAGATACGTTTTTTTTAACAACAAAATACATTTAACAGGGAGAAATAAGAACATATTTTGTTTAGAAAATACTTGTTTGTCTATTACTGATTTGTTGCGTTGTTTGAAAACTTTTTTGCATAGAAAATTCACAACTTTGTATTTATATACTTGAAACAAGCAAAACTAATCTCATATAAAAAGCGAAATGGAGATGTGGGTCTATATGACGCAGAGACGGAGACGATTTATTACTGCAATTCAGATTGGATTTACTGATTTACTATGTCTATATTATTAAATGTTCTATTTCTTGTTCTTGACAGATTTTGAGAGCGTCAGTCGGAAAATAACAGAGATGGGATTTACATTGGTTAGTTATTTTAGAATATTTATTTCGTTTTGAAAAATGTAACAACGAATCCTTATACATCCAAGCAAAACAATGATTCTTCTAGAAATAACAGACAAGTAATGTTTCACAATCCTACGTTGTATTTTACTTATCTCAAAATATTTAGAAACTTATCCATTGATATGCTATATTCACGTACTAATTGATCTACAGGTCATTAGTCATCAGGAAGGGCTAACAAATTGAATTAACAATGTCACTTAAAAAAATTTAATCTATTTACTCAAATACTAACCTATTGTGTTCGAAGGGTATTATTATATACGTCATATACGTGAAAAAGCTCGGTCTTTGCCGCTAGTCTCGATTCGTAGTCGGCATTTGAAGAGCTGTCCGCAGATGTAAATTAGTGTTCATGCCGGCTGAATTAATTGCAATTGGAAATCAGGCTGGCCGTGGGCTGATGATCGCACCTCGTGTCTTAGCATAACTTTACATGCTACAGTTGCCACCCTAACTCTCAATTTGGGTTTTCCTCTCGCTGCTGTTTACTTAGTAACACACTGCTATTTAACAACCTACTAAAATGTAAAATCTTGCTTAAAAATTCTAACTTAGCGACCTTAAAGTCCGCATGTCTTGTGTACTGATTTATTTGAATTGTTCCTATTTTCAAAATTTTAAACGATTTGATAAATAAAAAATTTAAAACTTTCGGGATTTCGTTAAATAAACAAATCGTCTGTTAATCTGCTTAGGCGTCAGTTCTACTCATGTGAAAAACGAAAATAGCTATTATTAATAACGCTGCTGTGCACAGCGGGATATAAGTGTATTTTATTTTTGTCCCTGATCATTACATGAATTCTCGCAATAAAGCACAAGCTGTTTGCACATAAGCTTTCCTTGTAACAAAGCAGAACGTGCATTTAATTAATTGTTAACGGTAATGCAAATGAAAAATTGTGAGGTAACTTTGAATTATGAATTGTGTCTTATTTTTTGGAAAACCCAGCGATAATATGATGCGATATACCTAATAAATAGTTAAAAAAAGTTTTTATAAGGAAACTCTTTTTTATATAAATTTAATTAAAGGAGTATTCAAAGTAAAGTTTTCTTTACTTTTTCTAGTATAGCGTACTAGCATAATTAATAGTTAGAAAAGTATATACATACATAAAGCACTACAGGCTACAGGCCGTCGTGGCGCGTAGCCTAAGGCTTGTACGTTGTGTCTCCACTTCTTTCTATCTATGGCTTTCTCCCCCCGTCTTCAATTGCCTAAAGTGTTAAGATCTTGCTCTACTTGGTTTAACCACTTATTGCGAGGTTTCCGCCTCATCCTTGAGCATATTATATCTTGTCAGACCTTAGTACCTTTCTCAATACTGTTTCTATTGGTTGACGTATCACGTGTCCTAACCAGCAGTTTCCCTGCGGTTTCAATATTTGGGTCTTCATAATATACTTCGTACACTTCCTTGTTTTTTCTTCTATACCATTCGCCATTGATTTGCTCTCCTCCGAATATTCTCCGTAAAAAAGTCTCTCCCATACCTCCAATCTTCCTCGATCTGTCTTGTTCGTCGCCCAAGTCTCACAACTGTACAACACTGCTGATCGTACTACCGTGTTATTATAGCCTTAACTTTGCTTTCCGTGATACTGCCTTGGATTAAACTCGCTACACTTTGGTTTGTTTTATTTATTCTTGCTTTAATTTCTTCTTCGTTTTTTTTTTCAAAAAAATAGGTTTTTCTGAGTTTCATTGTTACTGCCAAGCACTCTTTTCTTCCTCTCTGTTTTACTGGCCCCGTCTTCATATAGTTATTTCGTTTTTTGTTCGTCCATCCTCAATTCGTAGTGGTGCACCCCTCTTCATTCTTTATTTGTCCCGCTTTCTCTCATTACTTCCTCTAGCACTACGTTGAATAACATAGTGAATAAAGGGTGCCATTGTCTCAAACCTTGTTTACTGTGAAGTTCTCACTTGCACTAACTCGTTTTTATTTTAGGCTTAGTATTATCCAGCCTTATTTTCTTCTTCTTTTAAGTATGAAGCCGTCACTATATACCGGGTGGTCCATCGGTCTGTATTTTTTTTGTTACTGGATTATTTTAAATATTACCGAATTGTTTTCAAACAAAGTTTATTTTACATTAAAATGCCCACATATCTACAGTATAAGTTTTTCTACCGGGTGTTCCATTTTTGAAAAAAAATTCGGTAGGTAATATTTAAAATCATCGAGTAAAAGAAAATACAGACCGATGGACCACGCTACTTGTTTTGTATATTGTACAAACCACCGCCTCCCACCATTCGATACGCATCTCCCCTTTCTCCCAAATTTCTATTATTTTTATTAATTGGTGTACCTGCTAGTTCTTTTCCTCCTATCAGGTTTCCGCCTTTATCTTCATAGTACCTACATTCTTTTTAACTTCTTATTTTCTTAATATTTTCAAGTTTCGTACTTCTTTCCTATTATATTCTTCCTCCAATTTTTCCAGTTTCTCATCCATATATTTTCTCTTCTCCGATCTACAAATCTGCTTTATTAATATTCGCTGTTCCATATATTTGCAACCATATCAATCTGGGTTTTCTCATTTCCTCTATTGTCCTACATTTTTCATCAAACCACTCTTTTTTGACCTACTCTTTTGACCTCCTTTTTTTTATTATTTTGTCCATTTTCTGCCATTTTTGGGCAACACCAATCTCTCCCCGTATTTCCTACGCTTTACTTGCTATAATCTCTTGGTACACTTTTAGTTGCTCTTTATTTTGTATTTCTTTCCAATCACATCTATTTTCTTTGTTCCTTTGTTCTATTCTGGTTTGGTTTGGCTGAGCATTACCTTAACCAAATAGTGGTTCGAATTCATAACTACTCCGCTACAAGGTTTGCATGTTGTGGATACTTTTGGAAAATTTGGTTTCCATCAACATGTGGTCTATCTGATTCACCCTGCTCCAACTGGGTAACAGGGACGTGCGTTTATGAATCTCTCGATGCTCCAAACATATGCTCATTATTTGCATATTGTTCTCAGGCAAATTCTATTACCTTAAGCTTATCTCCATTCGAAAAGATAAAAGTAAAGCCAAATAAATCAAAATAAATATTACTAAACTGAACATTCAGCCCAATATAAGGGGAGGTACTTAAATACAAAAATATTGACCAGAATTTAATAAGAGGTGTATAGAATGTGTACAGAAGAAACTGGAATTGCATAAGGACGAACAACAGCAAGTCAAAAATATTTCAGACAAATTTGAAGGCGAAGCAGGGACGCACCTTAAATCCTCTGCTATTTATAAAAGTCATGGATGACGTAATAAAAAAAGTAAATATCATCAGTGTTAGAAAGTACCATGATGACTGTTACAAAATGAAACCAGTTTGTTTAACAGAAACGGTACATGCAGATAATCTGGAACGTAATATAAAATTACGAGGCCTGTTCAAAAAGTAACCAAACTTTTTATAATTTTCTTGGGCTTCCCTATGAACTGTTGGTACTTGTCACCTACGAAGTTTCTTCTGCTCGACTGATACACCTCACCCAGCGGTGTTTTCACTTCTTGAAGCAGTCCTCATAAGCCTCTTTTGGAATGTCTTTCAGAGCCTGTGCCGAATTCGTTTTTATTTCCGCAAATGTGTCAAAACGTCTCCCCTTCAACATGTAAAAGTCAGCTGGGGCTAGGTCGGAGGAGTAGGGAGGCTGGGAAAGAACAGTCAATTGATTTTTCGGACAAAAATCCGGAAATGACAAGGCGGAATGAGTAGGGACATTGTCATGGTGAACAGCCATGAGTTTTCACGCCAAAGTTCGGGCCTCTTCTTTCGCACCATTTCTCTCAAACATTTTAAAACCTCAGCGTAATAATGATGATTAACTATTTAACGTTGAGGAAAACATTTGTGATGGACAACTCCCTGAAAATAATTTAAAAAAAACTGTCATCATCACCTTGAGATTTGAGCGAACCTGCCGAACTTTTTTCGGGCGTGGCGAATGTTTGACGACCAACTATGATGATTGCATTTTTGTTTCATCATCTGTAATGATGCTTTTTAAAAAATTTATCATTGTTGTCATGTTCTAACAGTTCTTGGCACACTTCAACTAGATCATCTTTTAGCTTCTGAGTCGTCAAGCGAGGAACGAATTTTGCGGTGACTCGGTGCATCCCTAATTTTTTTGTTAAAATTTCATGGCATGACCCAGTTTAAATGCCATATTTCTATGCTAATTCCTACACTGTTAACCGTCTATTTGAACGCACCAAAACGTTAACAATGATATTCGTCTGTTGACGTTGATGGCCTTCCGGAGCGAGAATCATCATCAATCGATTCCCAACCACTTTAAAACCAAATAAACCACTCATAAGCTTAAAGACTACATTGCCACTACTAAAGTAAGTTCAGTAAAAGCAAACTCACGTTGACTCTGAAATATATAAAGTATATCTTAGAGCATATTTTACATTCACAACTCGATACTCATAACTTAAATGGATACAACAATATGTCAAACTGGGTCTTATTTGAGGTTATTCAAAAAGTAAATACAATCGAATTAAAACTGACGGTGCAAGAAGTCGGCACACGTTAATTTTCCATGTTGTATTAATGAACTTTATATGTATAATCGTGCGACATAATCTGGAAACAAGTAATACGTTTTAATTCCGTGAGTAATTATAATTATTAAGTGCATACCTATGTACAACACATGATCTATTTATTTATAATTATAAAATGAGGCTATTAAATGTTCTAAATGATTTACCTAAAATAAACTGGAAATATTATTCAAATAAATAAATATATCTAATAAGTAAAAGTATAAAACTCTGTACCTATACAGGGTGTCCCAACCATCTGGGATTTTTCGATAGCGTCTTTATTATTATAATTATATCAAAATATTATTAAGAAAAGTTGTAGGGTTCGATGTTCTACATATTCTAAAATTATTTTCATATACACAGGGTGTTTCGTAAATATGTGACGATATAAAGTTGTGTTTTTTTAAATGGAACACCCCACATTTTTTTACATATTTGGATTCTCCCTTCAATGGCGATTGCAACAATATAGCACTATATGGGTCTATTGTTAATAGTTCCGTAGTTATTCATTTATTTGTGATAAAAATAACCTCACTTTGAACGAATATAACACCGTAATTACACCGAAATGTTAACTACTTTTCAGGATACAATTTTTCGAATCTATTTTCAATAAAACTGCGAGGACTAAAAGGCTCTAGGTATTTTCAATATACAGGGTGATCGAAAAACGCGAACCTCAAGATTTCTTGAAAATTTTAAATAGTACGCCCTATACAGGGTTATTCAAATTCGAGGCTCACCATTGGGATCTCGGAAACCTTAAGAGTTACAAAGACGGTTAAATTGGGGCAAAGTTGCGCTATACAATGCTGATTAATATTTAAAAAAGAAATTTGACCTACCTTTCTTAGTTTTTTTATTAAGAGCAAAAAACAGAAAAATGTCAATTTGGTTTTTTGGGCATAATTTGGTTGTTATTAAAAATTTTTCAAATCTGTTAAAACTTTCTTTAAGCAACTTTTTAGCCGTAACACTGTAGTGGTATCAAAAATTTTCTACGGCGTTTCGGTTTTCCGGAATCATCATCAGGTTTGGTTTTTCTTATGGGCGCCATGTTGGATTTTTATAGCATCTCATAGAGTTTTTAATGGTGATTTCAACGATGTATAACATGATGGCGTTTCACTGCCGAAAACGACTGTTATTTACAAAAATAGTAAATTTCAATAGATTGCCATGGAAAAACAAACAGAAACAACCCAAAAGGAAAATTTGACGTTCACCATTGGGATTTCGAAAACAGTAAGATGTACGAAGACGGCTAAATTGGGCCAAAGTTTCGCTATAAAATGCTGATTAATAATAAAAAAGAAAATTTACCTTTCTAATTTAGTTTTTTTTTTCACTATCGTCAAAATTACAGAAAAATGCTATTTAGTTATTTATAAATCAGCATTGCCATAATCAATGGATAGGCAACAGTGGCGTCGTGGAATGGCCTGCCCGATCACCCGATTTGTTTCCGTTAGATTTCTTTTTGTGGGGAAATCTCAAAAATAAAATCTATAAGAAGAATATCAATAATAGAGACGAATTCAGAAGAGACATTGTAAACGCATTTGCTACAATTCGAGCAAGAGATATTCAAAGAGCTATAAACAATACTAGAAAAAGAGCAAATCTTTGTATACGTGAGAACGGCCTTCAGTTTGAACATCTCCTGTAATAAATAAACTAAACAACTAAATAGCATTTTTCTGTATTTTTGACGATAGTGAAAAAAAACTAAATTAGAAAAGTCAATTTTCTTTTTTATTATTAATCAGCATTTTATAGCGCAACTTTGCCCCAATTTAGCCGTCTTTGTAACTCTTACTGTTTTCGAAATCCCAATAGTGAACGTCGAATTTTGTTTTTGTGTTGTTTCTGTTTCTTTTTCCATGGCAATCTATAGAAATTTACTATTTTTGTAAATAACAGCAGTTTTCAGAAGTGAAACGCCATCATGTTATACATCGTTGAAATCACCATTAAAAACTCTATGAGATGCTATAAAAATCCAACATGGCGCCCATAAGAAAAACCAAACCTGATGATGATTCCGGAAAAAAGAAACGCCGTAGAAAATTTTTGATACCACTACAGTGTTACGGCTAAAAAGTTGCTTAAAGAAAGTTTTAACAGATTTGAAAAATTTTTAATAACAACCAAATTATGCCCAAAAAACCAAATTGACATTTTTCTGTTTTTTGCTCTTAATAAAAAAACTAAGATATGTAGGTCAAATTTCTTTTTTAAATATTAATCAGCATTGTATAGCGCAACTTTGCCCCAATTTAACCGTCTTTGTAACTGTTACGGTTTCCGAGATCCCAATGGTGAGCCTCGAATTTGAATAACCCTGTATACGATTATGCCATTAAATAACCGCTTTACTAAGCTTTCAGAAAATACCATATTTGTTGGGTCCATGTTTAATCGTTACGAAGTTATGTTAGTTTCTTTGTCATATTAGAGATTCCTTCGCGAACTCTGTAGTCAATTTAGTGAGCGATTGCGTGCAACTGCCGATTGTTTTTATCGTTTGTTGTTTTGAACAAAATCGCATCGAATTTTGTTTACGAATACTTTTGCTGCCGTAAATACGTCACGTTTGATGCGATTTTGTTTAAACAACCAACAGTTGAATATTATCGACGATTGATGCATTCAGCCGTATGAATGATTAGAAAACAATTGCATTTAACAACTACAAAACAAAAACAATTGCTAGAATATTTGTCAACAAAAACAACGGCTTCTGCGCTTCTGTCACAGTTTTTGTAGGGTTTGATAGAAAAGCTTAGAAATAATGAATTTCTCGAAAGAAGAGTCAATAAATATGGTTTATATTTTGGGTGAATGGAATCGAACTAGTTTGTTAGCCAATCGCGTAGTATATGCAGCACGGTGAATAGTGAATACTGAAGTTATTGGTCCATACTTTTTTAATGAACCATTGACCGGGGAGAGATACTTGAATTTTTTACAAGACGGGATTCCTGAGTTATTAGAAGATGTTGCCCTTCGAACTCGCCATTTAATGTGGTTCTAGCATTATGCGGCTGAACCCCATAATTATTAGAGGGTACGAGAGCGCAAAGGTGGATCGGTTGAAATGGTCCCCTACCATGGCCCGCGCGTTCTCCCGATTAAAGTCCAATAGTTCTTTTTATGGGTCCATATAAATGATCAAGTTTACCAGGTCCCACCAACTACAATAAAACATGAAAAGTCGGATAAGAAGAGCATTTGCTGGTATGCATATCCAAACCCCTACGCCATGTTCAGTTGACATTACTAAGACGTTTACATCTGTGCATTGAAACAGAAAGGAGAGTTTTTGAACCCCTGATGTAACGATAATTTTTGTAACAATGGATTTTTTTACAACACTTGCTGCAGTCTGTCTTCCTGTTTTTTTTCAAATCGTTTTTAGTTAATGTTCGTTATTTTCTTAGTAAATTGTTTTCTATTTTATAAATAATAGTTTCATAGCGTATTAAGATTTTAGTTATTTACTGATTACTAATTCATTATTTCTAGGCTTTTCTACCAAACTTTACAAAAACTGTGACATAAGCGCAGAAGTCGTTGTTTTTGTTGACAAATATTCTAGCAATTGTTTTCGTAGTTGTTAAATGCAATTGTTTTTTAAATACTCCTATGGCTGAATGCACCAATCGCCGATAATATTAAACCGTTGGTTGTTTAAACAAAATCGCATCAAACGTGACGTATTTATGGCAGCAAAAGTACTCGTAAACAAAATTCGATGCGATTTTGTTCAAAACAACCAACGATAAAAACAATCGGCAGTTGGTGCAATCGCTCACTAAATTGACTACAGAGTTCGCGTACGAATCTCTAATGTGACAAAGAAACTAACATAACTTCGCAACGATTAAACATGGACCCAACAAATATGGTATTTTCTGAAAGCTTAGAAAAGCAGCTGTTTAATGGCATAATTGTATATAGGGCGTTCTATTTAAAATTTTCAAGAAATCTTGAGGTTCGCGTTTTTCGATCACCCTGTATATTGAAAATACCTAGAGCCTTTTAGTCCTCGCAGTTTTATTGAAAATAGATTCAAAAAATTGTACCCTGAAAAGTAGTTAACATTTCGGTGTAATTACGGTGTTATATTCGTTCAAAGTGAGGTTATTTTTATCACAAACAAATGAATAACTACGGAACTATTAACAATAGACCCATATAATGCTATATTGCTGCAATCGCCATTGAAGGGAGAATCCAAATATGTAAAAAAATGTGGGGTGTTCCATTTAAAAAAATACAACTTTATATCGTCACATATTTACGAAACACCCTGTGTATATGAAAATAATTTTAGAATATGTAGAACAGCGAACCCTACAACTTTTCTTAATAATATTTTGACATAATTATAATAATAAAGACGCTATTGAAAAATCCCAGATGGTTGGGACACCCTGTATATTAACTTTTGAATTAAAAATTTTTTTTTACAGAATATTATAATCAATTTATAAATGTACAAGTTGGATTTTTTTGTTTGTAAAATATACAAACTTTTCGTGTTGATGTAGAATTTTATCTGATTACAAAGCAACTTTGAAACGATAGCTACGAAATGTGAAGTTTGGTTTCTTCAGATGTTGTATGTTAACATGTTTCTGGCACGCCTGTAAACTTCTGTATTAGTTTCAAATTAATATTAAGCAGTAAACTATATCAAACTAATCAATAGTTTATTAATAATTTCATAATTAATACAAAATTACTAGACGTGAACTAAAAGTCTAAGCTGTTTGTTGTCAAAATATCTGTCGAACACACTTAGCTAAGTTTTATTATTATTATTATTATTAATTTTACTTACTGTTTAAAGTAAACATTTTTGTTGCTTTAGAAATGCACATTTATACAAGCAATCACCATTTAGTATAATATCGTTGATATAAATAGCATAGATGTCATAGTTTCATCGATTCATGAATATACTTAGTTTATTATCGTTCTCGGCGGTGTATAGTTGAAAACACAAAAAAATAAAGAATCTCGCGTATTGTTTTATAATCTGTCAATATTTAGTCGTCAAAATGTATAAACCTGTCACTTAATTATATCTACTGTATTAAGATCGCTCTATGAAAGGTTATTTGTTTGTTTTATTGTTTCCTACTTCTTATTCGCTTTCTACTTCGGAGCACAACTGCAAAATATATTATTACGAACAGGTCCAAGAAATCATTCTTAATGTGGTGAAAATTTTCCAAAAGGAAAGTGAGAACCAATAATTTATTATAAATATTGACAATGTCAATGAAAATTCATCTTAATAAGTTTGATCATAGTCTTGAAGAAGAATTATGGCAGAATATCCCATTTATTATAACAACACATTGAAATTGAAATATACTAAAATTTTATGTTCGCATATTTTATTTATATTTATGTTGAGCGTGCACTAATATAAATTATTGAATTCCGGGTTGGGGTGTTATTGTTGAGAAAGAACTCAACGTTTCGCCCACATTCTTAAGGTGCTTCAGAAGGGTTTCACTTCTGGCTTGGTTTACAAGTTAAGTTACCGCACCCTTCTTCCGCTTGCTAAAAGAGTTTCGCCTCTAGCGTGGTTCACACGTATTGTTCCTTTTTCCTCTTAATAAAGTGGGCGAAACGTTCACGCGGTTTCAACCCGAAAAACATTATTTTAACAATAAATTAGTATACACATATTTTTATTTTTGAATCATATAAAAGGTACGAGTATAAAAGGCATTTTCTAATACAACCCAAAATTTTATTATTTTGAAATAAGTTATACTAATCCATAAACCCATGTTTAATGTCACTATCATTTTAAATGCGAAATACTTTTGCAACTAAAAATCTAGTGATATTCAATTATTTGAACTACAGAAGACAGCAAGGTTTGAAAGTAAAACGCAAGTTGATTCAACGTACAATATCTAGGTATAAGATTGCCGGAAGTATCGCTATTAAAAAGAAAACTGGTCGAAAAAGAACTCTCGAATGATAAAAATTGTGTGAGAAGGTGTACCGGTGTACCCACTAAGGAATTGTGCAGTATTTATCAGAACCTTGCTAAGGACCTCGAAATAAGTCATAACTTTGTCCACCTAATTTAAAAAAAGGTTTAAAACTTAAATTAAAACAAGAAAAGACGAATTTATGCATTGCCAGTTATTCAGTCAATGTATAGAAATTATTGCTTCCACAAGATTCTAAACCGGCCCATAAAGCCGAAAGAACTCAAAATTGGTGAAGGCAGAATTCTAACGATTTCGTCAGTGGCGAAGAGCGGCCTTCCTCTTCGACAGATCGCATTATAATGAGTTGTTGTATGTATACAGGGCTACATGCAGTCGAAGTTAGCAGATATAAAATGTAAAGATACATATAATTCAGTTCAAATATACATGGTGCATACGAATTCGACCGACAAACATTGGGTGCATATTCCTCTCATTAAATAAAAGCTAAAATATTCGATAACATTGGTCTTTGTCTGCAAAATAAACTCTACACAGGCAAAACATTTCTAACAATCTACCGTGCATTTTTCAGGATTCGTTTTATTAAATAATAAAAAAAAATATTCGAAGTTCATTAACTGCAATATTAATAATAAAATTTATAATCAACTATTGCCTAACTGTCTTCTTTAAAAAATTCTAGGTTTCGAAAAATCATTCAAAATTAATGTTTCTACAGATTACACGCATTCAAATCTCCAAACTTGAGTTTTTATTTTTACGGGTTAATGACAATTTGTTCAGAAATTTGCTATTTTTATAAAAAGTAAGATTCAAAGTTTAATTTGATATGGCTTATTCATTTAATGAAATGGTAGACATGCTTTGGACATATGGAGCTGCGGAAGGAAACAGTAGAGAAGCATTGCGAATTTTTACAGAGAAGTTCCTCAGAGGCGACAGCCGCATCATACAACATTCGCTTCAATTGATAGACGATTACGTAAAACTGGCACACTTAAGTGTTCAAGACCACATGCTGGACGACAAAGAGACATCCGAACTGCTGATTTTGAAGAAGATATTCTGAACAGGATTGAACAGGAGCCAAACATAAGTACCAGAAGTTTAGCAAACCAAGTTGGTGTAAATCATAATGACCGTTTGGAATGTTTTGCATGACCAACTTCTTTATCCATAGGTATCGACCACAAAGGGTACAAGTTTTACTTCCAGCAGATTTTCCGAGACGTCAACGGTTTTGTGAAGATCTGCTAAATCGAAGTATTGAAGATACAAAACTGCTGAGCAAAATATTTTTTACAGATGAAGCGAACTTTTCAAGAGATCGCATTACAAATCTGCACAATTTACACGCTTTGGCTAATGAAAACCTCATAGTTAATATTGTAACCCGCAATACTCAACATAGGTTCAGTATAAATGTATGGTGTGGGATTATTGACAATTTCTTAGAAGGGAGCAATTCTTCCTTCCTCAGCGGTTGACAGGACAGACTTATGTCAACTTTTTGCAAAACTCATTACCAGAATTGTTGGAAGAAGGGCCACTAGAGATTCGTAGGCAGATGTGGTTAATACATGACGGCGCCGCAGCGCATTTCAGCATCGGGACAAGAAACTATTTAGATGAAGCATTTCCTTCCGCAAAGATTGATTGATAATGGTGGACCATTAAAGTGGGCAGCTCGTTCGCTCGATTCAAATCCTTTGAATTTCTTTCTTTGGGGCCACTTAAAAACTTTGGTATATGAAACACCAATATAAACGGAAGCCGAATTGCGCCAAAGAGTCATTAATGACTGTGAAACGATCGGACGACTCCAGCAATATTTGAACGTAGGTACCCATCAATCTTCGCTCCAACGGTGCCAGCGGTGTGTGGAAGTTCGAGGAAGGAATTTTGAACAACTTTTATGACCCTCCCTGATTGCATTGTTTCTTTTTCGTATTACCTTTAACTACAGTTATTTTTTATTGTTTCTACGATTTGTTAATTAATTTCAACCTGTTACAATAAAATTTCTAAAATGTGATTCAAAGCATTTTAGTTTGCTAGGCATTTTTGAGCAAGTTTATTGAAGAAGATCAAGAGAAAAAGAAAGTGTTAGATGTCCTTTTAAAGTGTAGTCTGAAACTGCACTCAGAGAAAACTTCAGTTCGATATGTGGGCAAAAATTAATTCAGTGATTTCAATGCTAGATTAGGAGAGATGTCAAAAAATAGGCCATAACTTCGAAATGAAAGAAGATATGATATAAGTATGAGGACCATTTAAGTGCATCTTTAGGCAGCAGATACGCCCTAGAAGTTTGCCCGTCGAATTTATATTCACGCTGTATATTGGTCGGAAATACCTGATGAGATGGGTCGTGCCGCCTGTTCGAAATTCATAAAAAATCTTTGTTATACCGTAATTTATTTTCAACTATTACTATTCTTTTTCTGATCTATGTCAAATTTTAACTGCCAATTTATAATGGGGCAGTTATTCTATGACACGCTGTATGGCTGTATACATTAATTTACTTGAAAAATGATATATTTAGTTATTTTTGCTGTTTTTGGGGTTTTTGTTCCAATTATTACGCAGCTTAAAACATTAACAACAAGGATACAATATACAATATTCTTAGTTTGTGAAGTGACTTCATTTTCAATTTATTTTAAGTAAGTATATCTTATGATTACCATTTTAAGGCCATCTCACAGTTTATTGTTTTTTTTATCGTTACCCAATGAAGTGAAACAAGCAATTTCTAGAAAGAAGTTATTTCTGTTTTAATAACAGCAGCCAATCACACCTGCCCACTGCAATTCTCTATATGTAAAACAAATTGAAAATTAACCATATTTTTTTTAAACAAAAGCTTTTTCTACGACTATAATACGTCCATTATACTCTGTAGGTACGTTACTTATTAACTAATAGCCTCCAGCATTCACATCGTTGAATTCTAACGTAACTCACAGGGTGTGCCCAATCACAAAACTAGATTTCGTTACTCACGATTTTCTGCCAATCGCGAAGCTGAATTCTTTCATTTCGAAGTTGCATCATTGTCTAGCCACACACGAGTACCGCAGTTGTTTTATTCGTAAAAAAATTGCTGTTAGCGGTCATAAATTCACGATTTTATTGCACTAAAAAGTAAATAATTACAGGAGAAGTACTTATAGTATTCTGCCCCCGTGTAATAGCTATTACTTATATAGGCGAATTGTGACACTCGCCTTCGCTGGTGCCGCAAACTTCGCTAAGTAATAGCTATCATAATACGTTGAATATTATACCATTTTAGATCGATAAAGTAAAGATAGAAAGAGAAACATAAATTGTGACATCTGTCACCTTAAAAAAAGGATATTATGAATATATCAAAAATATATTTAACCAACAAGATCCTTACATTTCAAAACAATGTGAACATCAACTGGCAGAAAAGATATGTGTTTTGCTTTATATTTAGAAAATATTGTTAATTTCAATTTTACATTTTGAACTAATTAATTAGGTAGATAACACAATATGACATTCAATTACCATACGGTAGTGTTTAGTGAGAACTCCTTTTTGGATGTCTATGAAAGCTAAAATGCCTCTTTAGATAAACAACGACTTGAAATTTAACGTACATGGAATATTAATGTCGATAAACATACTATCGTATATTACTCCAAGTGAAGCTTTCCGCAATGCTTTCAAGCTCATCAATAATTTTCAAATCAGAATTAAACCGCAGGTTAATCGTAGATTAATAAAAGCTTCCTAGCTCGTGAAACTTGCGATAAATTCTCGGTCGAATGGCGTAGACCCTTGAGCCAAGTGTAGCCAACTGTCTCAAATGCCGTTACTTACATGTGGTCAGTGCAATCAGGGGGTCCCTCTTAATGACTTGCCCGCTTGCAAGGGTCTGCCATCACGCATACCCGGAGCCCAGAGTAGCTGGCAAAGAGAGCAATGCTGCCTCGGTTTAATTGCGATCATTATTTTAGGTAAGCGATTTGCTAAGTGAAAATTTTAGTTGAAATCATATGTACTAACTACAATTAGGGCTACTTTTCAATTACACATCATTAGTCGTCAGTTTTACGTTTTCATCGTTTCTCCAAAGGAAGGTTTTCCTTAAAAAAGATACAGCACAGTTTGATATAAACATCGAAGGCATAAAGGAAGAGGAAGCTTTAAAGAGCTACCGCCGCTATTTACACCAAATACATTGCCCTGATAAAACGAATAAGAAGATGCTACTGTATGTCTACCTTGTTAACCAGATAAATAAGTTAGTACGAGATCGTAATACAAATATCGAAAGATTCTCAGCAAAATATGGTTAACAATGTTATGAAATTCTATCGGTAACTGCTTTAGTTGTTAACGATTTGTTTTTACAGTTACTACATACACCTTTTTGATATTATCTGTCTGTGTATTATTTTGAGAATGGAAAAAACTGCGCTTAGAAACAGAAATGTATGTATATTTGTGTTCAAATATAATTCTTTGTAAATTGTCACATTCTGGACATAGTTTTCGGAATATTTTATCATAAATGACCACCTTCATTTTAAAGACGAATTTAAACATATAAATACTGATTGATAGGCAGGTACTTACAAATACGTGAAAGCATACGAAAATGGCTACTTTAATAGATTAGGCCAATGCTTAATGATTTGGTGGAGTATGTAAAAAATATGTTTATTATATTTTCATTAAGCTTATCGACATCTACTGTTTCGGTGTTTAGCTAGCTTAATGTATCAGGTTCCAACACCTACCGCTTCAGAACTATTATGGACATGGCTGAATACCAACCCGGGACCTCTCAATAACGAAGCAGCATTAAAAAATACGATTTGGTTTGTAATTTCTGTTGTCATTATTTTTTGTACTTTCTTAGAAACCAGGAGCTAATAGTTATTATAGTCAGAATTGTGAAAATGATAAATGTTAATCACATACTACTGTTCTCTTTCCGCTGAGCCCATCTATTAGGGCCATTAAAATTTGCAACAAACTTTGTTTGACAGTGGAAGCTAGTTTGTTGTTTACAAGTTGAATGACAGTGACGGTTGACAAATATACTTGAATATTTTAAAATACATAAGCTTAAAGTAATCCTTTTCGCAAGATATTTTTAAATTGTACTATACCGGGTGTCAATGAAACCTGGGGTACCCCTATTTTTTAAATTATATTATATCACAATGAAATTTGGTACATATAATATACTCTTTAAATGGAATTTTTTGACATGAGCACACGTTTCTGTCACTTCCGATTTCGCCGATGGTACAAACGTCTTCTGTGGTGATTCTGGAGACCACAAGCGTTCAACTGAAGCAGGTTTACTTATTCAGGAATACTGCGTCAATTTTCGTATGTTTGCAAATGGATTTACGTACGGAGAAGTGACACAAATCCTAGACCTGCGTCAATCGCAACCTGCCTTCTTGTTTCGGTGTTACATATTTTGGTTTGTTGTTCATTTTAACGGGCTGATCACGCGAATTTTTATACAATGTTCCCATCAAACGATCCGGTATGTGTTTTATTACTTCCTTGGAGTAGTGGATTATTTCATCACGTTTTTTGATAAGTGGATTTGATTTTAATGTTAATTATTATCCCTAATTTCTTTAAAATTGCTCTTAATACTAAGGTGATCAACTATTTTGTATGTAAACGGAGTATGGATGGAATTCGATTCAATATGGTGATTGGGGTTGCGATAAAACGAAAAGAATCTTGAGTCGTCTCCACGGGATTATCCCATATTATAATTTAATCGTAATGTTAATGAACCTTACAGCTAAATATTTTTAAAATAATATAAAAATTAATACTGGTTCTAATATCACATTTCTAAATATAATGTTTAATTCTTAAAATCATATTTTTCCGTTGTATGAATTTTTTGGATAAATCTGAATTTTCTTCCAATACTACACACATATCAGAACATCTTTACATCCCGCAAGTTACTGTCCACGCTGACTTTTTCATCTACCTATTTCAGGAGTACAAAGAACTATAAAAGAATATAAAGGAGTACTTTTAGAGTACGGTTTTAAAAGGAGCACGGTTCATGGAAAAGCAGCACAAAACCCCCGAAAGGGTACGGTTGGTCACCTTATTAATACACCTTTAAAGAATAATTCCAAAATATATTATAGTGACAGTCACGTTGGTTCAACAAGTCAACATTATAACTTTCCCTTTTTAAATTTAAAATTTAGTTGCTCTTACCTCTAACGGGTTGTCGTGAAGGCTTGTTATTTATAATTTATTTATAAATTAATTTGACAAAATAAAATTCACACAAATTTTTAATGCAGATTGATTTTATTATAATCCCTATCATCCCTACTTAATTCTATCTTAATATTACAATTTTCTCACTCACTATTCAATCCACTTCAGTTCAGTTCACACCGTGACTTTTCAAAAGAGTTCCAAAATATGTTCCCTTCCACCTCTTTTCAATATGATTGCCGTTCCAAAATAAATCCAAATCGCCTCTACTTCAAATCCAGTTTATTTCCAGTTTGTATTTAATTTATTTCGACTTCCGGTCCAATCCAATCTCACTTCCAGTTTCGTTTATTATTTTTAACTTTATATTATTATTTTAATTATTCACTGCATCAGAAAATGATTCTGATTATATTTAAACTTTATTTCAAATTAAATATTTATTTTAGATTCAATAATTCGGACGAGCAACTTTTCGTGCTTCTTGCCCTATGATAACCATTTTTAAATTTCTATGGCAACCATTTCTAGCTAATTATAATCTAACAATAATTATAACAATAAATTATTTACATTAACAACTTAATAATTATTCTAGCTATTTAAAATTTATATTACATTTTCTTTATAGTTAAATCTGCCCCAATAATTAAAAAAAACCTTCATTAACAATTAAAAGTAAGAAACATCCAAAGGTAACGTTAGTCCTTGGTTCGAATCTCCACAGACGTGCAGGATTTTCATGCAGTCTGGAGATATCGGACCCTGTCGTTGAGTACCAAATTAACGACGCTCTGAGTAACAAGGTCTTACACATGCATACTTCACAATGAGTAGGATGCATGTGTAAGACCATGTCATGGTGCAGTATGTAGGTATTAAACGGTGCACCAATCACATAACTCGCAGAGTCGGGCCGGATTGTGCATTGCACCCGTAAAGACCACATACGCTAACGCACAAGCCTCGACACCGAAAGGTAAAAGAGATTACGGATACAAATACGGAATATGAATGTAACGATAAATTCTATTTTTATTTCTTATAGCAATACGTAGATATCAATTTTCTATAGATAATGAACTTTACATACAGTGTGTCCACATGGTAATGTATAAAATCGATAAAATTGTTAAAAATGAGTTTATCAAAAATCCGTCGGACATGCCGAGAGATTTGTATTAAATTCTATATTTTGACAGGATTTCCTGATTTTTCCCGCCATTTTTCTAATGGCTATGACGTCATCGATATTTTTTTTAAATGGCAACCCCTATTTTTTATTACGTCATTCGAAAGAGCGCATTTTTTTACAAATGGTAAGTTAAAATTTATAGTAGGTTGCATTATAAACATCTTCAGCAAAAATTATTTTATAGTAAAAAAAATTTATTTCTTAGAAAGTAACACGTGTAACATTAAAATAAAATTAAACTAAATCAGGTGCTCAAATTGTGCTCCGTTTACAGCTTGACAGTGTGCAAGGCGTGTAATCAGGTGTTCAAATTTCTGTTCAATACACTATCGCTGTTGTAATCCACACACATTTCTTAAATTAAAAAATAAGATTATCCGAGAGGGAACGAATCGAAATACTCACCATGATTGGTTTTGGTGACAGAGTTCGGACACAACCGTAGGTAGCCCGTTTATTTAATGAAATTCATCCTGATCGTACCCCTATTTCTCAAATGATGGTAAGCAGAATTGAAGCCAAATTTAATGAACATGGACATGTTAGGGCTCTACCCAAACCTGGTCGGTCAACAAGTGAAGATCTACAGCTCAACGTATTACTGGCTGCACAAGAGAATCCACATTCGACACTTAGAGAGGTTAACAGGTTTGAAGTGGGGAAATCTACAATCCACAAAATACTTCGTAGACACAAATATCATGCTTATAAAGTTCATCTGATACATGAGATGGTCGAAGACGATTTTGATCGTCGAATTCAATTTTGTGAACAGTTAATCGAAATTTGTAATACCAACCCAGATTTCGTAAAGAAAATTATTTTTTCTGATGAATCAACTTTTTGTCTGAATGGTGCAGTTAATAGACAAAACTGTCGGTACTGGGCCCAAGAAAATCCGCATTGGATGATGGAGGTGCATACCCAATATCCTCAGAAAATTAACGTGTGGTGTGGGATAGTTGGCGATAGAATTTTGGGTCCTTACTTCTTTGAACAAACGCCGAATGGGGAGGGATATCTGGAATTTCTCCAGAATGAACTGATTCCAGCCCTGGTAGTCTTATTTCTAAACCAATCAGACCCTGATATTCCACACAACAGCATTGTCTTCCAACAGGACGGGGCACCACCCCATTGCGCCGCGCATGTACGAGAATATTTGGATCAAATTTTCCCTGACAGGCGAATTGGAAGGAGAGGTGCTATAGAGTGGCCTGCTAGATCACCGGATTTAACTCCTCTCGACTATTTTCTGTGGGGTTACTTGAAAAGTAAGGTTTACAAAACTAAGCCCGTAAACTTAGAGGACTTGAAAGAACGAATTCGACAAGAAATCCGTCTTATAACCCCGGACGGCATTGCCAACGTGCAGCAAGAATTTATCACACGTCTTGCACACTGTCAAGCTGTAAACGGAGCACAATTTGAGCACCTGATTTAGTTTAATTTTATTTTAATGTTACACGTGTTACTTTCTAAGAAATAATTGTTTTTTACTATAAAATAATTTTTGCTGAAGAATTTTATAATGCAACCTACTATAAATTTTAACTTACCATTTGTAAAAAAATGAGCTCTTTCGAATGACGTAATAAAAAATAGGGGTTGCCATTTAAAAAAAATATCGATGACGTCATAGCCATTAGAAAAATGGCGGTAAAAATCAAGAAATCCTGTCAAAATATAGAATTTAATACAAATCGCTCGACATGTCCGACGGATTTTTCTGAAACTCATTTTTAACAATTTTATCGATTTTATACATTACCACGCGGACACACTGTATAAAGAATTATTAAGTAGAACAAACCTACTTACAAACCTTTTTAAAAGTTTTATCCCCCGACAATATAAAAGTGTAGGTAAGTACTAAATGGAAAGTCCGTTAGATTTAAATTATGACGGTGGAACTGTTTTTAGCATCATCAACTTCTTTCGGGGTCGAGGTAGCTGCGTTACTTAATTTTAGTTCATGTAGCATACATACAGTGTGTGGATAAAGTTTGGAACAAATTCATTATCTCCCGAAAAATTATTTTTTCTGGAAAACACTCTCACATGTATATATTTTTTTCTAGTGACGTCATCGACATTTTTTTTTTAATGGGAACATGTATATTTGATTATCGCATTGGATAGACATTGTTTTTCTCTTTTTAGGTGTATGTAATTTTTATAGCATGAATAACCAAATTTTTGAGAAAATTGCTGAAATAGTTTTAAAAGTCTCAGTAGGCCGGTCTGGAACAGCAGGTGCATCTCCAACTCAAAGTAATTGTTTATTTAAGCTTATTACTTTAAAAGTGAACATAAATGTGAGGATAAAAGTACATAGTTATTATAAAAAGAGACAAATTTGTTGTAGTTTTATAAAACATTTATGTTGGTAGTTAGTAACTTTTATGTTACTATGGAGTGATATATAAATATTACTTCCGGTTGTATGTTACAAGTTGTTACAATTTACTTTAATGTATTTCTGGCCCTGTTGACCAATTAAACTGCATAAAGTCAGTGCTCTGTGTTATTATTTACATCAGGTTATGGGCCCAGACCCTTTAAAACTGCTGTGGTTAGGTCAACGAGGGGTGTAGTGTTTTATGAAATGTCGACAATGGATTTCAAGGCACAAATAGAAAAACTAGAAGGTACAGGTAACTGGAGCAAATGGCGCCGGAAAATAGAACTTTTGCTACGCCATCACGAAGTGCTAGAAGTGGTCAATGGAAGTCGGACACTGCCCATCGAACCAGATGTGGAAGCGTCGATAGCTGACAAAGAAACTTTCAAAGCAGATCTGAGGGGTTTTAACAAGGCAGATGCATTAGCCCAGCTCATACTGGTAAGCAGCATGAACGATGCGAACATCGATCTTACTGCGACTTGCGAGTCTGCGAAAACTACTTGGGAAAAACTAATCTCAGTGTATGAACAAAGTTCAGGCCAGCGAGTAGACAGGCTAATGGAGCAGTTTTTTAGCTCTGAAAAAGACCCATTGGAAGATATTGCGACGCACATAGCTCGTTTACAACGCAATTTCAGAGAGCTCAATGACGAGCTGAAAAGGATAGTCAAGACCGAGTTACCAGACTTGCTGTTAATGAGTCGTGTTATGTCAACTTTACCGGCGGAATACTTTGAGTTTAAAAGTGTTTGGGAGTCGGTGCCCCTCGAAGAAAGGACCTTAAACAAGTTGACAGAGAGACTTCGGCTGATTGAAATGCGTCTGCCCGAGAAGCGAAACGACTCAGCGGCGTTGTTGGTGACGCGAACGAATAAAAGTTTGCCACCAAGAGTGAAACCGGAAGGAAAATGGCGGAAGTGCTTTAAGTGTCATCAGGTTGGACACTTCGCAAAAAATTGCCCGAAGAAGTCGCAAGGCGGTGTTGCAAAACCGAAACTGTCCGGTGATGCGTTCGTGAGTGCGTTCGAAAATGATCGCGAATCTCATCAATGGTTAGCCGATTCCGGTGCGTCGGCACACATGACTAAAATAAAAGACTATTTTCTAACCTACGGGGCGTTTACAACCCCTAAGCCGGTTCGAATAGGAAATAGTGACGTGATTTATGCGTACGGTCACGGAGTAATAAATGTTGAGATGAAAGTGAACGGTACGTGGATAAAGAATCACTTGGAAAATGTGTGGTATGTTCCCGACATAAGTAGAAATTTGTTTTCGATTGGCCGAACGATAGAAAAAGGGTTCGAATTTGAAGCAAATTTACAGGGTTGCGTGTTTACAAAAAACGGTACAGTACGGTTAAGTGGTAAAAAAACTTCGAAAGGTTTATACAAACTGGAAATGCGTGTGTGTAAACCAGAAACTGTTGCAGAGATTTTTGTGGCATCAACAGTTGACACGTTACAATTATGGCACGAGAGACTGTGTCATCAAAATAAGCGACATGTGAAACAGTTCCTGAATCGACGTGGTGTCACTGTGGATACAAACGAAGAATTTTGTGATGCCTGTGTTGTAGGCAAACAACATCGAGGAAGTTTCCATGTGCGAACAGAAAAGGCCAGTGCAGTGGGTGAGCTGATTAATGCAGATGTATGTGGACCCATGCAGGAGGAATCTGTGGGAGGTACACACTCGTGTGCTTCAAGGATGAGTATTCTAAATACAGACGTGTTCTTTTTATTAAATTTAAGTCGGAAGTTTTAGAATGTCTAAAAACATTTCTTAATGAAGCATGTACGGCAGGCAATATAGTTAAAGAACTTTTGTGTGATGGGGGCAAGGAATTCGACAATTTCAGTGTGAGATCCCTGCTTAACTCAAAGGGGATTAATTTCCGTGTAGCAATGCCGTACACACCGGAGCAAAATGGGTCAGCGGAACGGGAAACTCGTACCCTGGTTGAAACCGCGAGAACTATGATACATGCAAAAGGTTTCCCGATAAAGTTGTGGGCTGAAGCTGTGAATACCGCAGCGCATACTTTAAATCGAACAGGAGCCACACCTGTAGAAAACAAAACTCCGTTTGAGTTGTGGTTCAGAAAAAAGGTGGTCAATCCCGACCATTTCAAGGTTTTTGGTACAGAATGTTTCGTACATGTACCAAAACAAAAAAGAAGGAAATGGGACAAGAAAAGCATTCCGGGTTATTTCGTTGGCTACTGTGGAGAAAAAGATGGTTACAGGGTGTGGATTGAAGCTAAAAACAAAATCGTTCGAAGTCATGATATAGTTTTTAAGGGTGAAACAATAGTGCCCAAGAAAATGTCCTTAATAGTTGAAGATGAAGTAGCTCGAAATGTGCAGAACACTGAAGAAATAGAAGTCTCCGTACCATTGGTGACTCCAAACATCAAAACTAGCCAAGAAAATAGTGAAACTGTAGGCTCAGAGGAAGTTCGTGTTTTGGAGGAAGCTCCAGTAATTAAGGAGGTTACAGAAGCGACTGGTTTGGAACATGTTACAAATGCAGAACAAACTGAGACGTTACGCTCAGTTCGGAGGCAGATTAGGAAGCCAGTGCATTTAAACGACTATATACTTTTTGCTGAGCACCTAACTGAAAATTCTTTTGTTGGAGCAATGCATTCTAGCGACACAAATGAATGGCGAGGTGCCATGAAGGAGGAATTAGGATCCCTGGCAGAAAACGATACCTGGAATCTTGTTGAGCTGCCGAGTGGTAAAAAGGTTATCGGTAATCGTTGGGTGCTACGAATCAAGACAAGGCCAGATGGATCTATAGAACGATTCAAAGCGAGGTTGGTTGCAAAGGGCTATGCACAAAAACCTGGAGTCGACTACGAGGAAACCTTCAGTCCTGTGGCAAGGTTCGATACTGTACGCACTATTCTTAGCGTGGCAGCATCAGAAGAAATGCATCTTATGCAGTTTGATGTGCGAACTGCATTTTTGTACGGGGAACTTAAGGAGGAAGTTTTTATGAAACAACCCGAGGGTTTCGATGATGGAACAGGGCGAGTGTGCCAGCTAAAGAAAAGCATATATGGTCTTAAGCAAGCACCTCGGTGCTGGAATAAGCGTCTTATGGATTTTATGGTGAAGAAACAATGTTTTGTGCAGAGTCATGCAGATCCGTGTTTGTTTATAAAAAATACAAGTAAAAGTAAAATTTTAGTAGCCGTATATGTGGATGACGGACTTATAGCATGTAACGATGCTAGTGAGATAAAAGATTTTCTATGTGAACTGAAAAACGAATTTAAGATAACAATGAACACCTTAAACTGTTTTTTAGGTATAGAAGTTTTACAGTTAAATGGCTGTATTTTTATAGGACAACAAGCATATGTCAAGAGAATCCTGGAGCGATTCAATATGGGGGATTCAAATTCGGTGACAACTCCATGTGATGGCAGCATTCAATGCCTCGAGTCCGATCCAGAACTGTGTGAAGAAATTCCCTACCGAGAAGCTGTGGGCAGTTTAATGTACCTATCAGTGGCAACAAGGCCAGATATTGCGTACGCTGTAAACATGGTTGCAGAGTTCGTAGCTAATCCAAAAAAATCAAACTGGCAAGCCGTAAAGCGTATATTTCGATACCTTAAGGGCACCATGGACCATGGCTTGTTATATTATCGGGATCACAAATCTGGTATATTGGAAGCTTTTAGTGATGCCGATTATGCTGGCGATGTCAATACAAGACGCTCAAGAACAGGAGTGGTTTGTAAATATTCCGGTGGAGCCATATCCTGGTCAAGTCAGAAACAAAGAAGTGTCGTTTTGTCCACTACTGAGGCTGAATACGTCGCAGCAAGTGAAGCAGTTAAAGAAGTTATTTGGCTTAAACGCCTGTTAAATGAAGTAACAAAATTGAAAAGAGTTCCATCTCTCCAAATGGATAATGCAAGTGCGCTTAAATTGGTGAAAAATCCAGAATTTCACAAACGATCCAAGCACATCGAAATAAAGTTTCACTTTATTAGAGAAAAGTACAATGAAGGCGAAATAGATGTGGAACATGTGGATGGTGTAAATCAGATAGCAGACATCCTGACCAAACCATTACCACGTTTAAGATTTCAAAACATTCGGAAGATGCTGGGCATTTCTTGCCAACAAAATATTTTGGGAGGAAGTGTTGTAGTTTTATAAAACATTTATGTTGGTAGTTAGTAACTTTTATGTTACTATGGAGTGATATATAAATATTACTTCCGGTTGTATGTTACAAGTTGTTACAATTTACTTTAATGTATTTCTGGCCCTGTTGACCAATTAAACTGCATAAAGTCAGTGCTCTGTGTTATTATTTACATCAAAATTAAATAAATTAAATTAACAAGAAATTGGTAAATCTCCAAACAACAACAACAACAATTGACCGATAACGGTCCGAAGCACTAAAAATATTTTTAGTATTAAATGACATACAAGGAAATAATGAAAAAATTGTTATGGTAAATGTTCAAATTGATATCCGTTTACAGCTTGACATTGTCCAAGACGTACAATACATGTTTGTTGATAACCCTGTTAATAACGTCACGCGCAATTTGCCTTATTTCATGCCAAATGCGTTCCTTCAAATCTTCCAAACTATTAGGTTTATTCTGATACACATTACTTTTTAAGTAACCACACATGAAAAAATCAAGTGAGGTCAGATCCGGAGATCTAGCAGGCCACTCTACTGGTCCACGTCGGACAATCCACCGATTCGCGAAAACCTCGTCAAGGTATCCAGGTTCATTAACAGTAAAATGTGGTGGAGCTCCGTCCAGTTGATACCACAGGATATTCCGGGGAAGGTCAGGATCATTTTCATTAGGGTACAAAACAGCTAATGCTGAATGAAAAAATCAAGTGAGGTCAGATCCGGAGATCCAGCAGGCCACTCTACTGGTCCACGTCGGATAATTCCTGTACTAATTTAATTTTATAAGGATGCCATTTCTCTTTCTTTGGCATCTTACAAATTGTAGAATGGCTAACGTTATTGTCCGATCCAATGTATCGACTGGGGGTGTGTGGATTGTATAGCAGTATTAGTAGAACATTGAGTTTTGTCTCTTCTGGTAATCCAGGACGACCACTTCTATTACGATCTTTAACATTCCCAGTCTCTCTAAAGTTTGCTTCAATTTTACTCACTTTTGAACAAACAATTGATTGTTGATTTGGATATTTGAGGTTGAATAGGTGGCATACTTCTTCTTGAGTTCTAGTTTTATTACCACAACCAATCAAGATAAGAATTTCAATTCTCTGAGTTTCGGTCAACCGCATTGCAATTAAATTACCAAATGAAACTTTACACAATTAATTTCAGTAAACGTTAAAGTTAAAATTTTTCGGAAAACAGGTGTTCACTTTTAAAGTAATAAGCTTAAATAAACAATTGCTTTGAGTTGGAGAAGCACCTGCTGTTCCAGACCGGCCTACTGAGACGTAAAACTATTTCAGCAATTTTCTCAAAAATTTTGTTATGTCATGCTATAAAAATTACGTACGCCTAAAAAGAGAAAAATAATGTCTATCCAATGCGATAATCAAATATACATGTTCCCATTTTAAAAAAAATGTCGATGACGTCACTAGATAAAAATGACTAACGCAAAAATATTTTTAAGCATCTTAACCTTCGCGGCACCACGTCAAAAAATTACACAGAGTACCACGCGGGGTACATTTGTACCCTATAATTAAACTGCACTGAACCGACCGGGTGATATTGTAGATGTGGCTTAAAGTCATCTGACTACCTGTCTGTTGATTATCATGGCAACGCACATGCCAACATTGCTCGAACACCTACGACAACAATTAATTCATACGACAGACTACAGTCGGGTGCCTCAAAAATAGCATGCTACGAATGCACCCCAAGATCGATTTTAATTTTTACCAGAAAATTTATAGATTTTTTTTCTAATCTAAATATGCAATATTGTTGTTGTGTACCTATGCAAGGATAAATTAAAAAATGACGGCATAAGATGTCAAATTTTCAGAGTTACACCATAAAAAACTACCCGTGGGGTACATTTGTACCCCGCCCGGTGCCGCGAAGGTTAAAATATGCGCCATAATTTAAATCGCTATACCTGTCAGAGCGTTTTCCAGAAAAAATAATATTTCGGGAGATAATGAATTTGTTACAAACTTTATGCACACACTGTATTATACTTATTGTTGTGCCTTAATTCTCAAAATTACAAGTAAGAGTTTCTAAAAGTTACAGAAATTTTTCAACATAAACAATAGCACTTTGGCACCCTATATATTAATATTAATATTAACTACCCTAGGTTAGTTAATATTGAATTTTCATAATTTTGCTACAGAAAGTGGTACTATTGCTTTTAAAGTTTTGAACATTAGGTTTAGGATATATGTGGTGTTAAAAAGTAATTAATGCAGTGATGATCTGCATACCTATCCGTCTTTTACTTGCCGTCTCCGTATTAATTTATCGTATCAGTTTCTGTTATTATTACAATACAAACAGCAGGAATACTGTTACAATTAGTTTGTTTTGAACCATAGAAGCAGCTCTAAAAAGTACTCCTAGTACTCCTCTTTCTAAATAATTCTGTAATATTAGTAGCCAGCTCGTGTAACATTACCCCTCCTTGGTCTCTAGAGGTCACGCTGCCTTGCAATTATTCAGAGAGGGTCTGTCCGGGTGAAATTAGAAATACGAGGTTGGAGCTTAGAGGCTGGGGGTTGAAAGGGTTACAAAATGTCCGTACTTAAACTGCGTAGGTAATTATTACCGTGTTTAAAATTTAATGCAAAATTCAGCAAGCTTAAGCGACGCACAATAAAGGATTAAGTTTTTGTCGTTCGTCAAAGAGTTAAGGGATACGTGTATGAATTAATGGGTTTGAAAAATAATACCTCGAATAATGTGGATTTTTCTAAGCGAAAATTACCCAAGTGCCTCGATTATTACTCTGATATAATAGAATTCCATTATACGGAAAGTTGTGAATAATAAATTACAGGAGCGGAGGGTTGAGTCCGGGTAAGTCCGGTGGGTGCGGGCACAAAGGGGTTGGCAGCCATACTGGTCCAGCGGCGCGGACACAAGCTCCGGGCTTTGCCTTCGGCTATACTCTGGTTTTGATTAATGATTCACATTCAACAATTTACCGTGCTAATTTTTACTTTATGCTCGAGTCTGCTAGTTTTTGAATACGGTGTTCTTATGGAACAGGGAACCGCACTAATGTGATAAAAATACTTTTCAGTTTTATTTTTCTTTTAATCTTACTACAAAATTTGCGTTTTTTTCCATTAAAATACTTTTACCGTGAAATTTAGCCTATTTTGTATTACATATCTTTTGTTTAACTAACACTTCTTATTCAACTTGTTTATCACCGACGATTTTTTGACACACTGGTCATTCTTTAACTTATATGTATACTTTCAACTTTTTCTAATACCTTGGTTTAAAGACACTGATAAACGCGTTACATATTTAATCAGAAGACATTTTCTTTCATAATCACATCGTTAACAATCCCTATCAAATGTATCTAAAGGGTTATATCGTCATATCACCCCTTAGCTTAACGCCAATGGCGCATTGGAACGATTTGACGCCCTCTCACTATGTTATCTTGCACTTACCCCGGGGATGGTTTCCATCATGAATTTAACCCTTCCGAAAAGTTAGCAGCATATCTGAATGTTAGGCTATAATTATGGATAATCTATAAAACTTGTTGTAATAGCATTCCTCACCTCATTATACCTCGAAAGCTGGGGCGCGATGACGTTACAAAACGCATATTAAACATCCTCAAACAATTTTCAAAATTTACTTATATTAAATTTAGAGTAGGGATTACGCCCCGGAAATGAATATTCACGCATTTCCATTTCCGGCCGACAAAATGGTGGCGTTTGAAATTATGGGGGTTGAAATTTCATTTTGTACATATAAACATGAAAACGGCCCAAGGTTGCTGAAGAAGTTATAAGGTAAACCAGTTTGTGGGTACGTTTGTGTTGTGAAAGTACAGGCTCTTAATAATTACGTGGTGGTATAAATTTGCCCCCAAAGAAAGTAAAGCACAGGAAGTGGAAACACGAAGTATGAAGGACTAAGATATTACAACTTTTGTATTTTACACGACATTTTAGATCTATGATGGAGTACTATCTACAATATGTAGTTTTGAATAACTATTTTTAGCTATCAAAGGAGCGCCAGAACATTCGTTCGAACTATCATTAATGCACAAGAAACTTTTCAAATCTGCTGTTTAATAAATAAATACAACGCTAATGCGAATTGACAATAGTATGTAATAGTTAATGCAACTAAAAAACAAATCGAGTTTCTGGTTGAAACTAACAACGTAACTTTGAATATTTCTTGCTTGCCATAAACTTTCTGTTAAAATATAGTGACTAACAGAAATTTAAAAAAAAATACCTGAAATTAATTAGTATTTAAATTTCTACTAGTAATTTTAACTTCACTTATAATGTTATAATGTATGTAGTGGTTAAAAATGAAAGAAGCTAAAACAAAAATGTAAAAACAGTTTAGATGAAATGTGTACATGTATGTTTTAGACATTCGTTAATTGTATTACGCGTTGTAGCAGTATATACAACCAGTGTTACTTTATTTTCTCTTTACTAATTGAGTTTCAGTTAATTAATACTCTTTTGAAGGTATTAACAATTACACAAATTCTGCAAACTTAAGAGCACTCAATCGTATTAAAAGAAAGCAATGAGTTGATTTGATAGAGTGGGTTGTAAAAATAAATTAATATAAAAATTACTTCTATCATTTATGGTCCAAAAAAGACTGTAGCTACATATCATCTTCAACACCGTCCCAGTGACTGTAATTACTTTTCTTAACAGCACTAAACTAATATCTAAATGAACTGTTTAAGATCTTAAAACTTTTTTGTCAAAATTAGAGCAAAGGTAAATTTCTAGTTTTACGATGTTAGGGAATCCGTCTCTGAGTCGCAATAGAAGGAATGTAAATGGTGCAAATTCCAACGCGTAACGTCGAATACTTGGCTTGATGAAGCGTCCAGTTCTTGGCCCTAGCTCTACAAAGTATTCGAGTGTATTTCAACCATTGTCTTAAAATGTTCTTAAGTATGGTGTGGGGTTTGTAATGTACAGTGCTCCAGCTCGTTTCTACTTGTCCTTACGTTCATTGTTTTGTAATATTCGGTTAGAGCTGTTGGCAGCAGGACAACCAAGTTACAATAGTAACTCAAGACGCCTCGGGGTTTCTCTCTCCAAGTTACATTCTCCTTGGCTAAACACACTTTACTCTACTAGTGCACACAGTCACACTAAGAGCACTGCCCGAATTAGTTTAGACTTGAAGTTGGTTTTGTATTTAGTTTTAGTTGCTGAGCTGTAACACTAATATTTTGCTTTCACTAAAGTGTTCCTTGTTATTTTAACTGCAGCCGTTAATTTAGATAAAACTTGTCACTTGCATCCGCATATTCCATTCTTGTAAATAAACTCCATCTACCACCGAGAACAGAAAACAACGAACTAATCTTCTTCCAAAATTAAATTAATTTACATCAGAACAAAATTTTCCCTACATGTGCCTTAAAGTGCAGCTTGAATCGTATTTTCCGAGACCCGTTTCTCACTTTAATTAATCATATTTTCCTAGAGGAACGTCGTAATTTACTAAAAGAAATTATCGCTTATTTTATAATTGTTAACAATTTGTAATTTTGTGGTGCAATTTACAGTAGTTATTTCAATACCAAAAATAAAAGCGGAATTTTGAACTAACAGTTGAAAACAATCCTTGGCGATTCTCTTATACGCTGTATCTGCACACAACGAAGTTTGAAATCAACAGGTTTTCAAATAATTTTCTGTTTCGGAGGCGGATAAGTTAAATGATACAAAATTCACCATTCACCGGTTTAATTTTCTTCATAATAAAGTTATTTTTTTACTATTTCTGTTACAGTTTAAATTCTGAACATTTTCGATGCCTGGCTTCGATGTTAAATTTAGTGAGCAAGTGCAGCTGTTATTTAGGTTACACTAGGTTTAATTAGGGTTAATACAGTTAATAATTTAGTCGAAGAACATTTCAGGGTAAATCTTAAATGTAAATCGCCCCCACAAGCTAACTAACTATTACAAGATATGATGAATTCCCAACTTTGTACTAAACTAGAACAAATAGAATCAAAAGGACAAAATTAAGTTACCCGACTTTAACGCCTCTAGTGGCAAATGCAGTCTGAGATGTTCCTATTGCCAATATGCATGTATTATTGCAATTTGTATAATACGTAATTTGTGAATGCAAACTATCTTTAGCAGCAGAACAAGCAAATAGTTTGCCAATCTCACACGTGAAACCTAAATTGAATTCTATGACGTGATTAATCCATTAATCAAACTGCTTTTGGCGGGAACCCCAAAATACGATTACTTCGTTTCCCACTAAATTCCGGAGTGTCGTAATTAAGAAAAAGGCAATATTCTAGTTCCGCCAGTCTTTAGATCTAATTTCCATTTTCATTCGTAAATATTTTTAGGCATATGAATACTCTTACCTAAATTGCACTAATAAATGTTAGTATTATGTTGTACAGATAAAAGTTTTCAAATAGTTACAATGCTGGGCACAACTTAGAATTTTATTGCCATATTTTTGTCTGCTAAAACCATGTTTGTACGTCTACTAAAAACAATGATCTATAATATCCTGGAAACCTTTGAAAAAATCGCCAAATGTGACTAATTTCCAACGAATCCAGAGTGTAGATTACGAATCGAATAGTAACTAAAGGCTATGTGCGTGCGTCTAAAAGTCTGCCTGTCCGTTATGTTAACTGGGGGTGACTTCTAACTAAACCAGATAACTAAAAGAAATTTTAAAATTATATTCGATAAAAAATCGTCTCATTGAAATACACTGGAAAAGAATAGTGTATAAAGCTTCATCTCTCTTTGAAGCTTTCAATTTGAGATCATGTATCATAATTATGTGAAGCGACATGGGCGAATTTGTTGTTATTTAAATTCATCGTAAAAAGTCAAAGAAGAAGCACTTCTTCCTTGCTTTCCAGCTAGCTATTTTGTGATTTTAATAACAACCTAACAAACAAATTTATACATTATATGGGTTCTTCTTTTTTTTTCAGTTTTACATATGCATACAAACAAAGAAAGGCAAATTGATATAGTTTTTTCTATTAGCTTTTCGATTAAAGTTGAAAATCAAAGTCCAAATATGAACATTATGGCGTATAAACTGTATATAAAACACTTATACACGTATTACGGACTGCCTCGCGTATACAATTGCGTGAAGAAAAGAAGATGACATTTTGCCAGTTGGAATAACAAAATAAACCAATAATGCAATAATTAATTGACTACTTTTGAAAATAGCTTAAGACGATAAATAGCGAAAATTAATATATTTTTACCAAAATCGTGATACTTCCATTTCGTATCACACAATCATGATTAAAATAGTAGTATAGAATAAACTGAAATACCAAATATTTTTAAAATAGCTGCAAGCAAGCCAGGACTAACAACAACTAAAATTTGCTTACAATCGATAGTGTTTCTTCAAAATCTTGTTGGGAGTATATAACAATTAAACTATGCTTTAAACCATTCCAAAACAGACAATGATGAAACAACAAAACAGGTAGAATCTTATAAGTACTAATCTATTCCCAGTACTATCGGGAGTACTGCAGATGATACTACAATATTAGCATGAAGATCACATTACTACTTCGAGAAAATTACAAATATATCTAAAGAAGTTTGAAGAATGGAAAATAAAAACTAACGAAACGAAATCTATGCATTATCACATTTACTCTTAAGCATGGAAACTGTTACCCCTGTGTTGTTAAATGGAACACAAAAATCACAAAAAGTCACAATCAAATACTTGGGGCTGCAGCTGGATAGAAGACTAACATGGCGGACGCATACTTTTACGAAAAGGAAACGACTGGGAATGAAATTTAGTCAAATATACTGGCTACTTGGCGGGAAATCAGAGCTGTTGACTAACAATGAACTCCTGTTATACAGGGTGTTTCATGATGAGTGTAACAAACTTCGGAATTTTATTGGGAAGGTCATTTTAAGTGAAAACTGTTACTATATGAACCTAGGTCCTATTTCACTTCGTTACAGAACTATAAGAGATCAAAATTTTAAAAGTGTAGTAGTAAATCCATTAATAATTGACAATCACTTGTTTGTGGACAAAGTTAATATTTTACAGATTGTTGTTTGCTGTAAAAAAACAAAGTTAATAATTAACAATTGTTGTTTGTTGAAAGAATGCCAAGTTTCAGTGCAGCTGAATATGCCGATATTGTTTTCATCGAGTTTTTGGCCGTACTTTTCAAAGACTCCGTGAGACTGGTACAACTGCTGTTACTAATGTTGGTAATCACACTGCAGAAGGTAATGTTAACAATGAAGGAAATGTAATCGATGCAGTTCTGTACAATCCTACAGTTAGTACTAGGCGCGTTGCAACGCAATTGTACATTTCGCAGAGCTTTATGTGGAGGACATTAGATCGCGAAGAACTGCATCCTTATCACATTCAACGAGTACAGGCACTACAACCACAAGATTTGGCCCAACTTGTTGCCTGGTTGCTGCGTAAAATTACCGAAGATCCAAATTTTTTAGGTAGAATACTGTGGATCGATGAGACTCAATTTACGAGGGATGGTATTAAAACCACCCACAACTACAATCTATGGTCTCTCCAGAATCCCCAGACGTGGGCTGGCATTTTTAACAGTTTTAGTCGGTTGCTTGATATCGTGATGATCGCTTAAATACACAACGATGCGCTACTTTCCTAGGTGAAAGACTTTATGAGATGCTGGAAGACACTCCACTTCACATTCAGCAACAAATGTGCTACGAGCATGATGGCGCCCCAGCCCACTACGGAAGGCAAGTAACCGAATGGCTAAGTATGCATTATCCCAATAGATAGATTGGTCGTGGGGGGCCCATCGCTTGGCCTCCGAAGTCCCCTGATCTAAATCCTTTAAATTTTTACCTTTGGGGTCACCTAAAATAGCTAGTCTACAGTGTTGAAATCAATACTCGTGAACGGTTACTCCAAAGGATAATTGATGCGGCCAATCAAATTCGCAATGACGATGCCATAGTTCGTGTGTATGATTTGATGATTCGTAGGTGTCGTGCTTGTATTCAGGCTGAAGGGGCACATTTTGAGCACTTGTTATAAATCGTATACTCCCATTGGTTTTTAAATTAAATGTTCATTATAAGTTTCTAACATTATATGCTTTATTTACCTGTTTGCTACTACACTAATAAAACTTTGATCTATTGTAATTCTGTAACTAAATAATAATTGGAATACGACCTATATTAATATAACATTTTTTGCTCAAAATATCCTCCCCAACAAAATGCCGAAGTTTGCTACACTTATTATGAATCGCCCTGTATAAACAATTGTAAAACCTATTTGGATCTTTGGCCTACCTCTTTGAGGTTGTGCCAGCTTATCCAATATGGAAATAATACAGAGGTATCAAAATTTTAGTGTTCCGCGCCATATAGTCAATGCACCATGGTACGTGCCAAACACACTATTGCATGCTGATGTAGGCATCCCTACTGTAAGAAAATAACTCACTAAAGTCAGTAGAAAATGCAAAGACAAGATTTCGATACACCGAAATCAACTTGCTACCACGCTATTTGGATGACGAAGAGGAGCCAAGAAAACCAAAGAGATTTAAACCAGCAGATCTAGCAAATCGCTTTAACTAGGTAGGTACCTAAAAATAATTATGTAATATTTAGTCAAATCCTTTATAGATTTATACAGAGAATACTCGTTCGAGTATTACTCCGCATGACATGTACATATACTAGTTATAGTTATATACTAGTTTAAGTTTTAGATCAAGTACTTACATAAGATGTATTTATAGCCCGGAACACGAACCGATTGTCCAAAACCTAGGAGTCAAAAAAAAATTATTATTTAGCGTAAAATGTGTATACAGTCTGTTCTACAAAAAGGGCCCAAGACTATAGCGACTTCAATTGTGATTTAACCTTCAACAAACCATACATATTATTTAACGGGACACTTTTAGCAACAACCTGGCGAAAAAAATTCTTTTTTAAACACCTTCATGTGTTTGTTGTGACGTCACCGACAATTTTTTTAAATTGCTCGGTATAATTTTTTTATTTATTCTTGTAGAGAATTTTAAGTACTTTTCACCGGTCTAGACTTTTAGTAGGGTTACACTATGAAACTTTTGCAAAAAATGCAAAAAACTGGTTTGAGCTAGTAGGCTGTTAAATCTAAAATTCTCTGGAAATTCTGTCGGGAAAACGATCAGCATAAAGCCTCTGCGCTTGAACACTATTTTTGTGGCACTCAAAATAAACATATCTACTAGTTCATTAATCTTTTCCATTTTGGGATGGTTAACATTAAACAAAATGAACTTCTTTAGGCAATTTGGAACGTCAAATAAGCGACGCAGTTGTTTTCAGCTTGCTTAATTATTATCACTAATTGTTTGTTCCGTAGAATTTTGGATTTAACAGCCTACTAGCTCAAACCAGTTTTTTGCATTTTTTGCAAAAGTTTCATAGTGTAACCCTACTAAAAGTCTAGACCGGTGAAAAGTACTTAAAATTCTCTACAATAATACATAAAATAAATTATACCTTGCAATTTAAAAAAACTGTCGGTGACGTCACAACAAACACATGAAGGTGTTTAAAAAAGAATTTTTTTCGCCAAGTTGTAGTTAAAAGTGTCCCGTTAAATAATATATATGGTTTGTTGAAGGTTAAATCACAATTGAAGTCGCTATAGTCTTGGGCCATTTTTGTAGAACAGACTGTATAATGAACTATTTTTTAATAGTCGAAAAGAATTTTTTTAATTGGTGTCTCACATTTATTTTAACATAAGCTATCATATGTACAATAAACGAAATTTAAATTATCATTTATAATTTTTATAATATGGATAACGTTACCATACTGCATAAAAAAAGTTATAGGTCTGCTTCTGCGAATTAGCGTTTTATATATAATTTCATATCTCTCAAACATTATGAAACGGTTTACAGTTGTAATAATAATTTGTTTGTGTATTCAATATTTTAAAGTGTGCTGTAATTTATAACTTATTTCTAAAACGGAAGACACGTTGCTTTTAACATATTTGGTAGTAATAAAGGCATAAGGCTTGAGGTAAATTGATCTAAATACAGATTTAAAAGAAAATGTGTAGGTACATAGTTATACAGCGCGATTTAATAAACATGATCATCATCCTCGTGTCGATCCCAAAAGCAATCGATTCTTCTTGGTTTTAGGGTTTATGTTATAAGCCGTAGTACATATGTTTGAAGTTATTAAAAATAAAGAACGGCTAGTAGCTAGAAAAAAAATATGTATCTGCATAGTTTAGTTATACAGTGTAATCTATTACAAATGGCGTTCGTAGTAACTATCTTAACTAATATTGATCCTTGTTTTAAATCTAACATTATTCAAAACTATTACATCCTTTATGTGACTTAATTTACCTAGCTGTTTGGAACTTGTGGCCCAGAAAATGTGCAACAAGTGGAAAACTTCTGTTTTCGTTTATATTATTGATTTGTAAAAAGATAGTCTTTTCGAATAACCCAGTGAACTAATATTATTCCATTACAAGAAAATCACTTACAGTAAAAAAAATTGATTTCAAAAACGATAGTAAGTAATTTGATACTGTACCAAAGCTACAGCAACAACTTAATTTTTATTCAGTTACGGAGATTAATACGTACTAGTACCAAGTAAATGTTTGAAACATTTTTTAGAGTTCTTTAAAAGTTAGATAGATTCAGAATTTTCTCAGGATTTTAAAATATAAAGTGTTCCTTTTATAATCGAAAGTTGAGATCATTTTCTGTGAAACCAGGAATGTTCCTAAGTTATTTTGTAAATCAAAATGCCTCACTTTTCCTGTGTAATTCAGCTCTGGAAGTTACATTTTTCTACTCCAAAAATAGTAATAAAAAAGAGGGCGTGAGCCTGGTTTTATTTACACCCTGCATCTACTGATTCTTTATTCAATATAGTGTTTTCAAATTATTTTATTTATTAACATTTGTCGTAAGGTGTTATTAAAAAACTAACTCAAATGTGGGTGTAGTCAGTTACGTTAATCGCCAATTTAGTGATGGGGATAGTAAACTGATTAGTGATTACTATTGATACTCATGCTTATGTTTGTGTTTATGAATTCTTAAAATTAACACAAGTAACTCCAGTAGTTAGTTACTTTTCCAAATTAGTTTAACAAAATTAGAAATTTAAATCGCAATATAAATGGTAATTGTGTTAAAATAAACCGAGAAGAAACATTACTGGGTTGCAAATACGTATCAGTGGGCTGGTTTTCCGTCGTGGCCTGATCTACAGGTGGATTTAATATAAAAGCGAAACAAAAATTCTTATTTATTTGAAAAACAGCCCAGAATTGCTGCACCATAATAATATCACCCCTAAACAATTCTAAATAAGTAACGAAATTTATTATGTAATACTAATAATAATACTAATAATGTATACAAAATGATAAAAGTAAGTAAGATGTATGATTTAAAATTACTTGTCTATTTAAATATAGTAACTATTAACTCCGAAAATCATTACAAACTACAAATGTTTAAGTCGCTCTTTTAGTTTTATAGAAAATAACTTTACAATTGGAAATTGATATGAATTCAATTACTTTTATACAGTGTGTCCCCGGATTGAGTTCACTATAGGTATAATCGACAAAAAATTTGAGAATTTCATTTTCATGTTTTGGGATTCTGCCCTGCTTGGCCTGAAAAGAATTTTAAGCAGATTTTTAGTTTTTCAAAAATTAAGACAGCCATGAAAAATGTGAAAAAACTATTTTCTATTCAGGTAAAATGAATTTTCAGTCAATAATACGGCAAAATGTTATTGAGAAAAGTTGTAACAAGTAAGGGGAAGGTCGTGAAACTGACTTTTTTACACGAGTGTGCAATTTACGACACTGGTCGTAGACGAGTGATGCAAGCACTTTTTCTGGATCTACTGGCGAAACAAAATACATACATATATACATAAATACATCCGTAGCCTTTCTACCTTGACGGTGTAAGGCTGAAACAAGATGTGTTACTTAATTTGACAGAACATCCGTCAGTAGAGTATAATATGACGAGTTAATTAGAGTCAGGTAGATAAAACAC
Source organism: Melanotus villosus (assembly GCA_963082815.1). Classification (NCBI taxonomy): domain Eukaryota; kingdom Metazoa; phylum Arthropoda; class Insecta; order Coleoptera; family Elateridae; genus Melanotus; species Melanotus villosus. Next base: position 48,275,153 of record OY720421.1, on the reverse strand, counting down.
TGAATTTATTATAAGTACGTAAATTAACTGAGTATATCTCGAGTAAGCTATAATGACGGTTACATACGTATTGCGTATACTGTTTTATTTGGGGCCATAAGAAAAAGAAACACAAAGAGAAAAATTTAGATGTTATTTAGATATAGATTTCAGTTGCGAAATCAAGTTTCTGTTTATTTCTATATATTTCGAGCTGTTTATTATAAAACGGAGTCAACAGTGCATAAAGTAACCTTCACACATCATTTACGCCCCGTGTATCCATTTTCGCACTAGTGGGATAAAGTAAAACTTTACACACTGTTTGGAGTGTATAAATCTACTTTACGCACGGTAAAGAAAGTACCAATGGCGGCTCGTGGCTTAAAATTATGGGGGTGCTGCAGCTTTCAAAATATACTTACATACCAGTAACGATCCCTGATATTTTTAAGGTGCATTTTAAATAAAACAAAACAAATCGAAATTGTACTCAACTACTCAATTTATAAAAAAATAAGCTTACAGGAAATAAAACGAATTAAACGAAATAAAAAGAATTCTTATTTAAATATAAAATCCATTCTGCGATTTTTAGCTTCACAAAATTTTTCAATCACCTTTTCATTAACATTTTTTATTTTTGAAATCATGCTTTTTTCAATGGAAATCATCGACAGAGCAGTTAATCGTTCTTGCTTCATATTATTTCTTAAAAATGATTTTATCCTTTTTAAAGTTGAAAAACATCTTTCCGGTTCTGCTGTAGTCATAGGAATTGTAATTAATATTTTTATAGGTTTGATTGTTTCAGTAAAAACCCTTGACACATTTTCTTCAGTTAATAGATTTAATAATGCAAGTAAGCCATTAAAGTTGTGAAATTCTTTTCTAGAATAAAATAATAACATCTGGAGTACATCGACCTTTACTTTTTATTTCAATTTTTTCAGGCAGTGACAATTGGGAAAATGTAATTTTTTTAACATATTCAACAGTAACACCCATGTCACCCATCATAACGTATTTAAAATAATATTTATTACATATTTAATTGTATTTTTCTGTAACAAATATTTAAATGTTAGAAAAAAAAACAGAATATTATCCTACGTACCTATATGAAAGATTAATTCGCTCTGAATAAAAACATACAAATTAAATCTCAAATAAGCTGACGCTGCTAAGACAGCAGATTTCGGGCCCGTTATTATTATGCTTACAAATTCCTGGCGAACAATGATGACGCTGTACACTGTACAGACAGCAGCGTCGCGCTGCTTATTATCGTGTGTTATAGAACAAACAAGCCTGCGCGGAACTTGCAGAGAGTTTTGGACACTATTAATTTCGCAGCGTCTCTGAACTCCGCGGAACTTGCTTCGACGCGACGTACGTACATTTCGCAGCGTCTCTGAATGGAATCTACAGCTTCGGTTAAAATAATTCCCTTTAAAAGCGGTTTAATTAATTAAATTTATGTAATAATTATGCAAAATATTGAATGATTGTTATATTATTGATATTTTCAAGTACAAATTTAATAGGTAATTAATTTCCATATTTTGTTCTGGGGGTGCTGCAGTGTCGCAGCGCTTATGGACCAGCCGCCACTGGAAAGTACTAAGGTGTTGCCCGAATTGTGCATGGTTATTTTATTTTGTACAGATTAATTAAATTTATAGTGTCAAATGTCACTGTCAAGAACCCGAAGTAAGAGGTCTTACCAATTTCAAAATAAATTATGTATTGCCTCGAAGTATTACCTGATCAAGATGTATTTGTGTAGTTATTAAATATACTAATTAGAATTATGAGAAAATATAAAAAATATAGGTATATTATTTCAAGTTAATTTGACCCTTGGTGCGGTCTGCTATACCTTTACATAATATGTAAAACCAAATCAAATCAATCGCATCCAGCAGTTATTAATCTCCGGTATTTAAGCGTTAGCCTATATATACAGGCTGTCAGTCAGTCTTTTTAGTATACATATCCCCTATGTATACTTTTACAATAAACGCAATATGTAGGCAACCAACTATACACTATAAACGTCACGTCACGTGGTGCGTAAAGGTTATGTTTCATGTTTGTAAATAAAAAATAAATCAAAATTAGTGGAATATCAAAATAATTTTAATTTAACGATTATTCTAAAACATAAAATATCAACAATACAAAACAGAAAGGAAAATAAAAACAGCAACAGTTAAAGACTAACTTTTTGACATTAACTTAATTTGATGATTTAAAAAATTAGCATGCTGTAGCAAAAATCATCAAATTAAGTTAATGTAAAAAAATTAGTCTTTAAGTGTTCCTGCTTTTATTTTCCTTTCTGTTTCGTATTGTTGATATTTTATGTTTTAGAATAATCGTTGAATTAAAATTATTTTGATATTCCACTAATTTTGATTTATTTTTATTTACAAACATGAAACATAACCTTTACGCACCACGTGACGTGACGTTTATAGTGTATAGTTGGTTGCCTTCATATTGCGTTTATGGGGGATATGTGTACTAAAAAGAAAAATTCCCTGTATGCCTAATTGATCAGAGATACGCCGAAATGCAGAAAAACTCCAAAATATCTCAGATATTAGCAAGAAAATTGGACTCACAATTAACATAACGAAAACAAAGGCTATGTGATTACAAACAAATAACACCAGGCCGTTCCAAGTAAATGCAGAACCAATCAAGGATGTTACTAACTTTACCTATCTAGGTAGCACCATATCGACAGATGGCGGATCCAAACTCGACATTAAAGCCAGAATTGGGAAAGCGGCAGGAAATTTTGGTATCCTTAAACCAATTTGGAACTCGGCGCACTTAACACAAAACCTAAAACTACGCATATTCAACTCAAATGTGAAATCAGTGCTTCTCTATGGTTCAGAAATATGGATGCTAACACGCGATATGACAATAAGTAAAATACAAGTGTTTATTAACAAGTGCCTAAGAAAAATAATCAAAGTTAAGTGGTCAGATTATATGTCTAATGGGGAACTGTGGCAACTCACGCATCAGGAAGAAATAGGAGTTCAAATCAAAAGACGAAAATGGATGGTATGGAACCCACAGGGGAGCTGAAGAAGAGGAAAACCAAATACGACTTGGAGATAAACGATAGTCAAAGAAGCGGAAAAAATGGGAAAGACGTGGAACGAGATCAAAGCAACTGCACAAATTAGAGAAGAATGGAAACGCTTTATCGAGGCCCTATGCTTCAATTAGGAGTTAAAGACTATATAACTATATATTCTGAAAATTTAATTTGCGATAATGCTTTCCATTCAGAAAAGCCTTGGGTCTTGAGGGGTGATATGGTAAGCACCACGCTTTCGATGGCCGCCTACTTCTTCTACTCCACCACTTTGTTTCGGCCTCAGTTATTTTCAGTGACTGAGTAAGCCACCCGCCCGGAATTTGATGCGAGTTTGAACCCGATACTGTCCGTTCTCTAGTCGAGAAACTACTAGGCATGGGTCGGATTACTTTTAGATGCTCTAGTGCAGTGTTTCTCAAAGTGTGTTCCGCGGAACCCTAGGGTTCCATTAGTACTTGCCAAGGGTTCCGCGTAAAGTCCCGAAAAATACAAAAAATTGTTACCGTATTGCGTATTGCAACGAAATCTCCCGAACATATACGAAGCGTTCATTTTAACATTGGTCCGGTTCCACACAACTTATATTTACAAAAAAGTGTTCCACGTGAAAAAAAGTTTGAGAAACACTGCACTCTACTGTCTAGTCTACTCGTCTACCCAGACGCTATTTTCACTCTGTAGTTACATGACTCTTCCTTATACTGTTTGCCATTGCTGGTATTATTAACACAGGGAGATAAGCTTAGTTTTTACCTATTTAACCACGACGATTCATTATGAAGTTAATTTGCGACTAGAAGCAACATATTAATTTTAAAGTTTTTTTTTTACGATAATTTAATTGACCTAACAGTACTTGACATCTCACTCGTCCCTAATTTAAACATTGTCATTTTATGGTAACGTTGCAATTTATTATTCTTCTAAGTACATCTTTACCTAAGTGAGCGTCGTGAGCGAAACAGAATTTTTTTAGAATGAAGTCATCTTTATTCGAACAATAGAAAGATACATAACTGTGATCTGTGATTAATATTTACCACGACCTTTCTGATTTTCATTACAACCTTTTTATCCGTCCAATTTTATTTATTTATTTATTTGTTTATTGCAATCCAATTGTTGATCCAATAATAGGATGCAAATTTTATTACACAAACATAAAGCGGAAATAAAAACAAACATATTCAATGAAGTTAACATAATAAGATTTACAAAAAAAACAAAAAACAAACAAAAATATTGAGTTTCTACGTAATTAATCTGGGGTATTTTAGCGCCTATTATAATCATTATCCTTGAACGAAATACTGATACAAGTCAATTAATAGCTACCATTTAACTGCAACTAAACATATTTCAAATCATATAGATTGCTTAAAACGAAGCCGAGCACATCGGCTTAAATGATATTTTTAAAATAAGAGCAAGTCGGATAGAGATTTTTGCGTAAAAATTTTGAAGGTATTAATTTTTACTGAACAAAATATGCCAAGTCATGCGTAAATCAAACTAAAAATGACTCCACGGCATAAGGGTAGGATAATATTTTAGACTCACAAGTATTTGGTTTTGGTTCAATTCATTTAAGAATATTTTTCTTCTAGATTACAAACACGTTACTACTTATTAAAAGTTAAAATACATATATAAATGAATTATCTCGTGTTCCTATAAGTTTACTATTTAAACTGCATCCTCATGTTTTGTGAATAATTCTGTTTAACTTCAGCGTACATGCAGAAGTTCTGTGGTCGATTAAAATAAATCAACTTGAATGATCGGGCTCGCAGTTATTTTGAAAGCAGTATAACTTTAAATTCAATTCGGTAAACTAGTGCTAGCATCTAACGCTCCGTAACCCCCGGCACTAAAATTTCTCATCGCCATTTAACAGAATTACCATACAATTAACTTCGCATTGAAGTTGGGATCTTCAGCAGTGGTCAGGTGATGTATTCGGTGATGGCCTAGCTTAACTGCGCAAACTCTACATCCCAAACCGCAACTTTGCATGTGACAACCCTTAACATTATCAGGACTGTGGCCATTAGGAGATGGTCACCATCGAAAGCCTCACAGTCTAAGGAGAGACACCAACAAAGGGTATAAAGAAGAGACGCCAAATTGCAAAGTTCGTTAGCTGCCCCGCCGCGCGCGCTTTGGTACTTTGACGCCCGGACTCTTGTGCTGCTTGCCCACCCGGACTTTCGATACCCACTTAACGAGTTCACTTACCACTTTAACTTCTAGGCACAGTAGTCATTTTTGATCATTTCTAGCGGTCTACAATGTTTTGTTTTTGCAGGATCTTAACAGTTTACTAATTAGCAGTTCAATACAAATCAATAAATTAACCTGCAATTTAAATATAGTATATAACAGATGTTCATTTGGAGTCGGTCGTTACTTGAAAACTGTATTCTTAATGAGCACAATTTAAATCGAAAGACGCAAACTGATCAGACCTATGTTAAGTGAGTTGCCTTACCTTCTTACCTATTAGATTACTATTAGGTGTAATTACATAAACACCATTAAGCACCACACTAACGAAATATTTACATTAAAATACAAGAACTGAAAGGTTTATTGCAAATAAAATGTTGTTATTATACGTAGTTATAACAAAAATTGATCAAACTTTTCGTCTAACACGAATATCAATATGTTATCCAAAAAATTGGGCATGTTATTTATTATCTTCAAACTTTTCGGTCATTTGTTATTTTAATTCACTTAAATTTTGAACATGAGTGCGAAATATTGAATTTTATAGGTAAATCCACAAACAAAACTTACAAAATAAGACCTTAGTGGCTAATAAAGGAATTTTTGTGTTTGAAAAAGGCTATTATCAAGTAACTTCCTCAACAATTGCAAACGTTCCTAGGTAAAAGGCGGTTTGCCTCCTTCGTGTTAAAGGTAATCTTCCTGTAGTTCATCAGCCTACAAATAATTAAAATTTGCTATAAAATGTTTTCTCAATATCTCCAGGCATTACCATCCAAAAGAAATTCTTTAATTAACTATCTTACATTCAACTGTTTAAACCAGATTTTTAGGACGTAGGGGCGTTTTAGGAAAAAAAATAGACTACGTTCTAAATCGTTGTAAGATGATATAATATTGTTTATAAAAAAAAAAACCTGCCACAGAAAAAACTCTTTCAGAATGCCTCTCCATCGCCATTGAATTACGTAGTACAAGGACGATTTCGACCGATCTGTTCTGCCGTCCAGCTCTCTTTCGACTGATCTGCTATGCCACACGGACAAATCTTTAATTTCCCACAAACGTAAATACCTCATTTTCAGTTTCTTAACGGATTTGATATCTGAAGGGGAGAAAACTGAAAGGCGGGTCGGATATTTTGTACTCGTTTTGAAAACGACAAATAATTGTGGCTATTTATTCGAATTACTCAGTTACTTGATAATCGATTTGCGAATACTCGATTATCACGATTAGTTGACTATAAAAATTAATAACGACAAATCGATTATTGATATATTTTTTACCGAGTCACTTAAAACTTATTTTTATTCATTTATGTTATTTCTAGAAAGTCGTAAAATATAAAGTACCTATCTACTTAGTTTCATATTATTCCCTACATTTTTAAATGGAAATTGTACAGTATAACAGTAAAATATAGTTCAAATAACAGGTATTATCGTATTATAAGTGTTATTAGAATTTACTGTAATAATGTACCAAAACGTTAAATACATATTGATTAATTGAATACCAGAGATAATCGATTAATTTTATAACAAAATTAGTAGATTAATCGATTTTTTCGCTACATGATTAGTAATAGGCTGCACTACTAATAACGCTCGAATACAGCTCAGCGCGGGCGGTCTCGGGGTCAAACCCGAGTCGGGTACTCGGCGGGTGGCTTGCCCAGTCACTGTAAATAATTGAAAACAAACACAGTGGTGGAGTAGGGGAGGTAGGCGGTTGTTGAAGACGTGGTACTCACCACACTACTCCGTACGTATAGCCTGCGAAACAACCGAGTTATGAGAAGTAAATGCCGCTTTCTGGTGAGAAATTTTTTTTGTCTGGAATTTCTAGCCCGCACAAGCACAGATGCTGTAATTGGCCTACTAAAAAGTCTTTGAAAATAACTTTTCCGTAATCCAATAGGGATTATCTTGAGCGCAATAGCGACATTATTATTAAAGGCAGTTTCCTCAGAAAATAATACATAGTTTCACAAATCAAAGTCAGCAGTTAATTGATCTGAAAAAATTACATTCGACCGCTATAATTATTTTCAGTTAGATGTTGATATGTTGAACTAACATAACACTACGTGAATCGGATGAAATCTATTGCCTTCAAGGATATTAAACCTTTACTGATGCTTTCAGTTCATTTGGCTCGTATGTGGATTTTCTTTGACTAATTCAAGCATGGCTGTTTAATTTTCTTCTTCGGTGACTTGTCGCATCCTTAATTTGGACGTGCAGAACTGTTTACGTTCCCTCAAGTTATTTTCAATGCATATAGGAACATTGTATGGGGTAGAATTTCTCTAATGGATAATGTTATGCATATAATAATAATAATAATAAATAAATCTGGGTGACCTTTAATTACATATTGCCACACTGTATATTATTGCAAACGAAGAGATAATATAAAAATTACATATGTATAGTATTAGTATTCTAAGGTCTCAATTTATAATAAATTTTCTTCTTGTCTAAATATACTATAAAAAACAAGTTAAACGAAGATAAAGAAAGTGAAAACTGAATTTTTCAACAATATGTAGCAAACCACGAACTTTTTTGAAATACAAAAGTTATTACTTATTATAATATTTTATTGGGCCCATAAGATGCACTTCTCTTCCCAATTTAATCATATAGCAATCTGTTCTTAAAATCCTTCAGTTTATTCATGCCAAATTTGTATGTGTACAAGGTGGGTCATGTAACTAGCTTATCCGGATTGTAAGTTGTATTATAGACTCGTATGATGCGTGATAGTATTGAAAATCTGCATCGAGCCAGGGTAGGTGCTCAACAACACAATGCTGAGTGCAGTAAACAACAACTGTCAGTAGCTTATTTTTGCGAAATTAGTAAACGAGTATCCAAGGAATCTGTGGTCTAGCTAACTATGATCGTTGTTAGTACAGGGTGTAACAGGTATGAACAAAATAGATCTAATGGTTTTTAAATCTGTTGCAAACATTTATGTCACAAAATTCCTTATAATTCTTGAGATATAATAAAACAAAGTTAAGGGCATCAAAAATGGATTAAATTTTTATAAATTTCCAGTATAATTGCGGTCCTCAAACATCAAATTTTTCAACATTGTCTTGCTGTATTTCAAAAAGTATAAGGAATAAAATATTCTGCTACGAGGGAAACTAGAAAAATTATCTACTTAGCTATCACAGAAACAATTGATAGCGCTTTGCTTGAAACGTCAAATAGTGACAACATTTTTCTACATGTGTGTCAAATTTGATTTGAATTCGTTCATTATTACATTTTCTATTAAGTGTTTTGGAACAAAAAATAAGTGTTTTGAAATTAGAACATTGCATTATCATAACATTTTTGACAAAGCAAGGGACTAGTCGTAAAAATATCCATACAAGGATGATTGCAGTGTATGAGGATAAAGCTCCATCATATTTCACGGTAAAATATTGGACTAAACAACTTCGTTGGGGTCGTGAATCCATTGAAGATGATCCAAGAAGCGTAAGACCTTCAGATGCCACCAATCCTGAAGTCAGCAGGAAAGTGGAAGCAATGGTTCTTGGAGATCGTCGTTTAAAAGTATCTACCATTACTAAAGCATTGAATATATCAGAGCCAAGTGTTTTGTCGATTTTTCACCATAAATTGGGCTTGAGTATGGTTTCAGCGAGATGGGTTCCAAGATTGTTGACTCCCGAGCAAAAATTTCATAGGAAGGAAATTTCGCAAAATCATCTGCCATCTTTGAAAGCCGACCCTGACTTCTTCTTTAAGGTCGTGACTGGTGATGAAACTTGGGTCCATCACTGGGATCCAGAAACAAAATGGGAGTTTATGTAGTGGGACCATAAGGGCTCTCCTCCGCCAAAAAATGATCGTACACCGTCTTCAGCTGGGAAGGTCATGGCTATTTTGGGATCAAGCGGGAACTATTCCCATTGATTACATCATGTCGAAGGGCACTACAATAACAGCAGTCACCTACTGTAATACATTAAAAAATTTACGTAAGGCTATCGACCAAAAACGCCCTGGTTTGCGTCATGAAAATGTCCTCATTCTTCATGACAATGCCAGAGTCCACAAAGCAATCAAAGTTCAACCAGGCGAGTGTATTTTTTCTGAGCTAGACCACCCGCTGTATAGTGCAGATCTGGCTCCTTCCGACTTTTTTTAATTTAGCAATTTGAAGAAACATCTTAGGGGACGTCCGTTTTTGGAAGACAACGAGTTGAAAGAGGCTGTTGACGCCTATTTTGAAGACCAAGAACAATCATTTTTTTCTACTGATATAAAGTCGTTGTAGGGCATTTGAAGTTAGGGGAGATTATGTTGAAAAATAAAAATTATAAAAATATTGAATGCCTTTTGTTTCATAGCTAGGTAGATACTTCTTCTAGTTCCCCTCGTACTTATAAGAATTTTATATTACTTATAGTAAATAAATAATTTAATTTTAAGCCCCATCTCTATAACACAACTTGAACAAAATATGTTTCAAGGCTTACAAGGAAATATTACGTTACTTACGAGTATATGTTAGGCAGAAAATGTAGTTCCGGCAGGATGATGCCCCTCCTCGCTACCACAGAGACATAAGAAATTATTTAAATGTATTGTTTAGGCACAAGTAGATTACAAAATAGGCCACTCATTCCTTTTCTCCCAAATTCCGACCTTTACTTTGTGTGAGGTAGTGAGGTACGTTTTCAGGGCAATCTTGCTAACGAAAAAAACAAACGAAAAACCAGAGTAACGGAAAGATGTTCATCTATAACATTTGATATTTTACGACAAGCTCAAATATTTATGTCAGAACGAATATAGAAAAATGTATAGAGAAGTTTGAACTTTACTAACCTAATATGTACTTAAAAATATTGCGTATTGTTGATTTGTACAAAAATTTAATTAATTTTTTTGGCACATTATTTCTCTGATCTGCTATAAATTTTCAAAATTATTACACATCGCAAGCTGCAGTTGAGATGTACGTTGGATTGCCTATTTTGAACATTCAGGGAGACTGAGTTACGCGGCATACTATGTATATACGAGTTATTCATAAGTGATGGTGCCCCAAGCTAAATTTGAATATACATTTTCACATGTTACTTCAAATCTTCTTACAATTAAATAAAATACTAAACATTTCACCTACGAATATCCCTAAATGTTAATAAGGTTTAACAGATTTCAGCACCATTGATACCATTAATTAAGACAGGAACAATGATGATAGTAATAGATTTTTTTATTTTTTATTAACACAATGCAGAAATTGGATATGAACAACAAACTAAAACCTTATAAAAAAAGCAATGAGTAACTAAAAACATGTAGTAAATTAAGATAAGCTAAACGAAAAAGATACGGTTATTTTAGCTTCTGGTACAAAAAACAGTCGTCCATTATCTGCAATTTCTAAATAAAATGTTCACTCTTTCTATTTTCAAAATCTTTTTCATCTACAAGCGACATCTCATACACAACGCTTTTGATATACCTAACCCCATAAAAAAATAGTCTAAAGTGGTAAAGTTGGGACTTTTTAGCAGGCCAGAGTGTAGCAGATCCTCTTACAATCTACCAATTTTCCAACGTCCACTTAAGTAGTTCTTCACATTCTTGTAATAATGTGCTGCGGCAACGTCTAATTGAGGCCAAAGTTGTTACCTAACATTCGATGGTACGTTTTTCGATAGTCTTGGTAAATTTTCTACTAAAAGCTTTTCTCAAGGCACTACAAAAAAGGTGAAATACGGTTATGCGGCTTCCAATTATTATGTGCCATCATTCATTTATGGAGAAAATATGTTGGAAATGAGCTTTTCTATGTTTCGGCATTAGAATGACATTATACTAGAACGCTTTTTGCTGCTAGAGAGAGCTTCATTTATAAACGATTTTTGGTGGCATTTTTTTCAGGAATTGGTAAGCTGCATTAAATAATGCACAAAATACCTAGGCAACCAATTCATGTTCTTTATTTAATACTAGGCAACAAAAACGTCAAATGTCAAACATATCAGCCTAACGTATTCTGCCAAAAATTTCTTTAATGAAATTCATTCGTCAACTATTTGTATTAAAGGAAATATAAGTAAATAACAAAATAAGGTAAATTAACGCTGAATCAAAGAAAATACTCCTTAGAGGTCACTGCAGCACTCGTCGGTTCGACGATTCTCGGCTACACGGCTCGTGCTCGAATTTCGAATTTGTGAGTGAAAGTGAAAAGATTGCTTTGTGTAGCTTATGTTTTAATATACTACTCCGTAGGTTGTATTCGCAAAGGAGATCATCGACGGTAGGCAATTGTTGCTAACTTTTAATTTTTCCGACATTGTATTATTTACTATTGCATTTAAGGCTGTTGAAAAGAAAAAAAAATATCCGAATATCCGGATATGAACTTTTATCCGAGTCATCCGAAATTTCCGAATTCGGTTAACAAACTAATTTTTTATCCGGATAATTAGAAATATCCGAATAGTTATAATATCCGGATAATTTACAGTATCCGGAAAATTTAGAGTATCCGGAAAATTTAAAGTATCCGGATATTTTGAAGTATCCAGATTACTTTTAAATCTATTATCAATTACCTAACTAGAAAGCTGAAAATGATATGAAAATATTGAAAATACTAGAAAAGGTCTGTTGCTGCTCTAAAAATGTATTATGCAGTAGTAATGTAGTAATCTCCTACATAACTTGCCTACAAAATATTCTGTATGCAGTTTAAAAGAAATCTTTAGAAATCATTAATTCTATTCTTAGTATTCTTATCGCATACCGCATTAAATTACATCATATATTTGATGTGAATTCTCGTTATTTATTTCTGTTATGTTTTGACTGCTGTGTTAGTGTTTAGTCAGCAGTCGCCAACTAAAAACTCTTAATAAAATAAACAATCTCATTGCAATTTATAAATTTAGTATTGCGTATTCAGCGATAAATTCTTTTATCCGGATAATTCTTTATTCGGATAATTTTTTTATCCGCGTTATACAGTTTATCCGAATATTCCGTCTTTCTCGGATATCCGATTTCTTCCATTTCGGATATTTTTAAATACTAATTATCCGGATATCTACATGAAAATTATCCGGATATCCGTTTTATCCGGCTCGGATCAACAGCCCTAATTGCATTAACACACAATCGAAATAAAATGTCAGACTCTAGACACATACATAAATGATGCAACAAAAGATTATCTCTGTCTATTAACTTTGAGTATCAATATTTTAATTTAAAAATGTCAATGTGTAGATTGGGTTGCCTATCAGTTTTATCAAGAGGGGCCATCATTCCTGAACAATCCAGTATATACATTACATATACAACAATCCAAGGGAATTCGAAGACTTCAACAACGCGCGTTAAAACAACGTCTTCCATGTTGGGACCGTGTCATTATTGTATTATTGTTTCGCCTGCTTTTTCAAGGGGCTTCATCAGGAGGAAAAAGGGGGCACCAAATGACACCTGGAAGAAGTTCTTTTGACAATCTAAAAGTTTTAAATTACTACGTAAGCACGAAAAACTAATATTTAATAATCAACTAATCGGGGTACTCGAATATTTGTAATAATCGATTATTGGTAATAATCAACACAGTTAATCCGAAATTTTACAACTACTGGTTTACGAAGATAATGGAATATTCAAAAATCGATAATCAATCTTACAAAAATTGAAAATCGCGGTTATCGAATAATCGATTATCCGATTAATCGATCAAATTCGATTAAATTACGAGCTGTAGTCATTAGCACTATTGTAATCATATTCGAAATAAGGAGAAAACCGCTTGTATATCCTCACTTCGAAAAGCTTTAGTAATTGATTGAGAATCCTGCAGTAATATTGTTCTATGTACAGATATGATATTCCCAAATGGAAAATAAAATATATGCACTTTTAAATTTTAAATAAGCATAACTGTTTACCGTAGTCTACTTTCTGTTAGATTAAATAATCAGTCCTACTACGTATCCCGTACGTTATTTTTAACATATACATGTTATGTTATAATAACATGCTTAAATAACATACATCTTAACAAAGTGTTTTAAATACGCTACCGTGTATCCCTTAATAACATTCACTGTTAAAATGTATGTTAAATAATTTCAGTAACAGAAATCATTCGTGATATTTCGTATATCATGAAATAGCATTATACGCATAACAAATGCAAGACAAAGAGCGTTATATGAGTGGGCGTGTTTTATGAATAGATAGATAGGCGGCATTTGTAAAATAATTTTACTTGTTTGTTTGTTTATTTTATTTAATTTGACGTTTTGACATTTTGCGTAAAAGGTTTGGAGTTGCCTTTTGTATTTTGTATGTTATGTTACATATAAAAGCAACATCATAACATACTACGTTAGCTAGTAAACATAACATGGGATACATAGTAAGAAATCTGCTTCATAACATAACAGAGTTTGGTAACATGTATGTTATCTTAACATTTGGGATACATAGTAGGACTGAATAACAAAAGTTCCTATAAGGTGTTAACCTTTTAAGGCGGGCGGCCACTGCGAGCGAAACGAAACTAAGCTAAGCTAAGCGAAGAGAATGCTAACTAAACTAAACTACGTTGGAGCGGCCACTGGGAACGTTTTTCGTTTAGTTGTCAGCTGTGTTTTCGTGAGGATGGACGTGTTTAAAATGAGTTCTGTAACAACCTAAATGTTGTTATTGGATCTAAGTTCGCAATTAGATGAATCAGATTTTTTTGAAGATATTGCCAATGTAGTTTTCATGTACAAGAAAGAGAAACAATGTTGGATAAGCCGTTACATGAAGAAACGAGAAAAATTTGGAGAATTTCATAAACTGATCAATGAGCTAGACGATTTTAAATTTAAAAATTATTTCAGAATAACTCGAGAACAATTTTATGAATTGCACGAATTGATAGCCGCTGATATTCAAAAGCAAAATACAAATTTTCGAACACATTCAATCAACAATTCACTTTGTGATATTTTACAGGACATATAATTAATTATTTAAGCATTTAACTTTTCCAAAATTTGTTATTACACAGTATGTAGGTAAATACTACGACTTTCATCGGTTTCATCACACTGCTAAGCACGTGGTCACCAACTAAACTGCTCAAAACCTCGCTCGAATCTGACATGAGCTAAAACGAACGAAACGAAGCTAAGACTTTAATCTTCGTTTGCATATTTTCGTTTAGTTTAGCTTAAGTGGCCGCCGATGCATTTGAAAGTATGGCAGCTGATTTATAAAAAACTTATCTTCGCTTAGCTTAGTTTCGTTTCGTTCGCAGTGGCCGCGCCCGCCTTTAAGGCGGGCGGCCACTGCGAGCGAAACGAAACTAAGCTAAGCTAAGCGAAGAGAATGCTAACTAAACTAAACTACGTTGGAGCGGCCACTGGGAACGATTTTCGTTTAGTTGTCAGCTGTGTTTTCGTGAGGATGTACGTGTTTAAAATGAGTTCTGTAACAACCTAAATGTTGTTATTGGATCTAAGTTCGCAATTAGATGAATCAGATTTTTTTGAAGATATTTTCAATGTAGTTTTCATGTAAAAGAAAGAGAAACAATGTTGGATAAGACGTTAGATGAAGAAACGAGAAAAATTTGGAGAATTTCATAAACTGATCAATGAGCTAGACGATTTTAAATTTAAAAATTATTTCAGAATAACTCGAGAACAATTTTATGAATTGCACGAATTGATAGCCGCTGATATTCAAAAGCAAAATACAAATTTTCGAACACATTCAATCAACAATTCACTTTGTGATATTTTACAGGACATATAATTAATTATTTAAGCATTTAACTTTTCCAAAATTTGTTATTACACAGTATGTAGGTAAATACTACGACTTTCATCGGTTTCATCACACTGCTAAGCACGTGGTCACCAACTAAACTGCTCAAAACCTCGCTCGAATCTGACATGAGCTAAAACGAACGAAACGAAGCTAAGACTTTAATCTTCGTTTGCATATTTTCGTTTAGTTTAGCTTAAGTGGCCGCCGATGCATTTGAAAGTATGGCAGCTGATTTATAAAAAACTTATCTTCGCTTAGCTTAGTTTCGTTTCGTTCGCAGTGGCCGCCCGCCTTTAAGGCGGGCGGCCACTGCGAGCGAAACGAAACTAAGCTAAGCTAAGCGAAGAGAATGCTAACTAAACTAAACTACGTTGGAGCGGCCACTGGGAACGATTTTCGTTTAGTTGTCAGCTGTGTTTTCGTGAGGATGTACGTGTTTAAAATGAGTTCTGTAACAACCTAAATGTTGTTATTGGATCTAAGTTCGCAATTAGATGAATCAGATTTTTTTGAAGATATTTTCAATGTAGTTTTCATGTAAAAGAAAGAGAAACAATGTTGGATAAGACGTTAGATGAAGAAACGAGAAAAATTTGGAGAATTTCATAAACTGATCAATGAGCTAGACGATTTTAAATTTAAAAATTATTTCAGAATAACTCGAGAACAATTTTATGAATTGCACGAATTGATAGCCGCTGATATTCAAAAGCAAAATACAAATTTTCGAACACATTCAATCAACAATTCACTTTGTGATATTTTACAGGACATATAATTAATTATTTAAGCATTTAACTTTTCCAAAATTTGTTATTACACAGTATGTAGGTAAATACTACGACTTTCATCGGTTTCATCACACTGCTAAGCACGTGGTCACCAACTAAACTGCTCAAAACCTCGCTCGAATCTGACATGCGCTAAAACGAACGAAACGAAGCTAAGATTTCAATCTTCGTTTGCAAATTTTCGTTTAGTTTAGCTTAAGTGGCCGCCGATGCATTTGAAAGTATGGCAGCTGATTTATAAAAAACTTATCTTCGCTTAGCTTAGTTTCGTTTCGCTCGCAATGGCCGCCCGCCTTTAAGGCGGGCGGCCACTGCGAGCGAAACGAAACTAAGCTAAGCTAAGCGAAGAGAATGCTAACTAAACTAAACTACGTTGGAGCGGCCACTGGGAACGATTTTCGTTTAGTTGTCAGCTGTGTTTTCGTGAGGATGGACGATGGACGTGTTTAAAATGAGTTCTGTAACAACCAAAATGTTGTTATTGGATCTAAGTTCAGAATCAGATTTTTTTGAAGATATTGCCAATGTAGTTTTCATGAAGAAGAAAAAGAAAAAATGTTGGATAAGCCGTTACATGAAGAACCGAGAAAAATTTAGAGAATTTCATAAACTGATCAACGAGCTAGGCGATTTTTAATTCAAAAATTATTTCAGAGTAAAACTCGAGAACAATTTTATGAATTGCACTAATTGATAGCCGCTGATATTCAAAAGCAAAATACAAATTTTCGAACACATTCAATCAACAATGCACTTTGTGATATTTTACAGGACATAATTAATTATTTAAGCATTTAACTTATCCAAAATATGTTATTACACAGTATGTAGGTAAATACTACGACTTTCATCACACTGCTAAGCACGTGGTGACCAACTAAACTGCTCAAAACCTCGCTCGAATCTGACGTGAGCTAAAACGAACGAAACGAAGCTAAGATTTCAATCTTCGTTTGCATATTTTCGTTTAGTTTAGCTTGAGTGGCCGCCGATGCATTTAAAAGTATGGCAGCTGATTTATAAAAAACTTATCTTCGCTTAGTTTAGTTTCGTTTCGCTCGCAGTGGCCGCCCGCCTTTATAGGGTGTAATAAACATATTGTTCTTTTAATATTTTTTAGTTCACAAATTGAAGGGATCAGTGACGCAATTGATTGAAAGCCAACTTTAGAAACACTGGGTTGAACACCTATTTACAAATTTCCTCAATTTTGGTAATGTGCAATAAATTTTCATAATATCACTAGAGACTGGAAAAGATGTAAAATACATATTACATAATATATGTAGCTACATATACCAACTGTTTTGGGATAACAACATATGTACAACACATATCCATTTACATATAATAAAAAAAAATTATATGTGAAAATACATTTTCATCGTCATCAGACATCATTATCAATTGACATGGAGCAGATTCCCGTGGATCAATCCTGGATTACGTCAGGGCCACCCCATGCCAATAAGGTGTGAAGGGATTTGTTGTGTTAGGTGGGGATTCGGAGCCCTGTATAACGTTAACATGCCTGTAACGCCAGTCGCAGAACACCGCTTCTACAGTGCAAGGTAGTTAGTAGAGCATATATTCAATGGGAGTTGGATATATGACCGAGATGGTTAAATATGTTCTTTTCATCTTATGCTACAGTATTTCTAGTATTACCGCTACTTTCCTAGGTCTAAGATATGAAACGCTTTAGCGCAGACATGCCTGCCCTCTTGCATGTTACTTTATGCTAGCTAAGTCTAATTATTATTATTATCTATTCTTCGATGTTTATATATCTTCTTCCTCTACTTCTAGTTCCTCGTTGTCTGATTCTTCTCTTGAGTCATATATGCGATTCGTTTCCCTCTTCATCCTAGTTTTGTTCCTTACTCACTCTTCCCAAGTTTGTTGTGGTATACCCAATCGCTCTATATCTTGTTCCAGTGCTGTTTTCCACATGTAACAAGGGCTTCCTGTGCCACTCTATTTCCCTTTGTAATTGCAATGGTTTTTAGTCCGTATAGGATCATTGTTTCTACTATCGTTGTGTAGATTGTCTTCTTCAATCCCGGCCGCAGTTTATGCTGTTGTAGTGTGGGTACTGTGGGTAGTATGGCATGGGAAGCTTGGTGGGCCGTTGTGATTTGTTAATTTACCGTTGCTGGTCTTTCCAGCGTGTTGGTTATATAAGCTCCTAGGTACTTCATTTTTATGACTGGTTGTCTTATCATGGCTTGGCATTTACTGGCGGTAATTTCTAGTTCCGCGTCGTTCAAGTTTTCTGTGATTTCTTGTAGTAATTATCCCAAGTCGGCCTCCTCTTCCGCTAGAATCAGTAGGTCATCTGCGTATGCTAAAATTTTTGGGAGCAGTAGATCATTTCCGGTAAGAGTCCGATTTTGTCGTTTCGCTGATAGCCCCCGTAGTGCTTTGTGAAGTGAAATGGTAAAGAGGCGGGGTGAGAGTGGGCATTCTTGCTTTATTCCTCTGTGTTTCCGGTATAGCTTTGTTCTTTACCCAAACCACTAGATCGCAGTACTTTTCTTCTAGTGCTGCCTTGATTATCCTGTTTATTAGGTGGTGGGGTGATTCGCTGTCCTTTAATCCTTCTATAAGGGCTGGGTGTAAAACTGTGTTAAATGCTTTAGCGCGGTCCAGGGTTACTAGTATAGTTCGTTCTCCTGCTCTCCATCTTTTATCTAAGATTCTTCTGGCGACAAACAGATGATCCTCCACTGATCTGCCGCTGAGAAACACTGCTTAGTATGATAGCATTTCTTGAGTCGTATCGTCCAGGGTCTTCAGTAGGTGCTTTTCGTAGATCTTATATCCCACGCTGCAGAGGTTTATCTTTCGGTATTCTGATGTTATTTTGGGGTTCCTGACTTTAAGCAGCGGGATTTGTACTATCGTCTTCCATTCTTCCGGTACTATGTTGTTTTGCCATTTTTCCTTTATTATTTTGTGTAGCCGATTGTGGAGCATTCTATAACAATTCTGTTTCTATTCTGTCCATTCCTGGAGCTCTGTTCCTTTTCATTTGTTGGATTATTTCGGTTGTCCCTTCTAGCGTTGGAGGCCTGCTTAGAGACCAGAGGTCCGCTTCTTTTATTTCTAACGTTCCCTGGTATTCTTCCGATATTTTTATTTCTTTTTCCCCGCTGCTCATTGGGGTGTATTCTCTTTTACATGCGGTGGCGGCTGTATGTTTCCCGGATTCTTGACTCTGTTGGATGTGATTGTATTTCTCTTAAGAATTCTTGACACTTCTCAGCTTCGTGTTCTTCTTAGGCCTTTTTCCTGTTCCTCATGGATTCGTTGAGTTCTTCCTTACTTTCTGCATTTTTCCTTTCTGAAAAGCGCTTGTTGGTATTTTGCTTGCGCTTTCTTTCTTCTGGGTTTCATGGGGGATGTTGGCCTGGTCAGTGTTTCCTGCGCTGCAGTAGTTACGCTTTCTACAATGTTTGGCTATTTGGTAGGGTTTCGGGCTTCGACTTTGATTCCCACTTGTTTGTTGTACTGTATTTGGAATTGGAGACCTTAACAGTTGTATGTTCTTGTTATCTATTTGCCGGATGCAGGAGATTAAATATTTCTAAGTTTCAATAACGGTCATTAAGGATCTAAAATATTTTGGAAAATACCCTCATTAAATGTAGAGGGGTAAGTTTTGTTTGACCGTTGGGAAATTGCTTCATTTGAAAGTTATCTTTACAACAAGTAATAGTGTTAAAATGCCTAAAGAAAGTAAAGATAAATCTAGTCTTGTAAAACTGTGGATAGGCAATAAAAGCGAGTTCAAATTCACAAATGCAGAAGCTGTGGTAAGAGGGTAAGCACCCACGAATACTAGAATACCATGTTTTTTAATTTTTCATTTTTACGATAGATACCATGCAAAATGAAATTTCAACTAGCAACATGTAGGAATTGCACTGCACACGAGGGAGCTTCTTGAAAATAGCTAAACACTCCGACAGCAAATATTAAATAATATGTTGACTACAAAAAACAGCCCCACTCAGCATGCCCTATTTTCAAGACATTTAAGAAATTCATTTCTAAGTTATGATATTCCAATTCATAAGCTAGAACATAGCGTATTTCAACATTTTCTGAAGACCCACTGTTATCCAAACGATCAAGAAGTATCAGTGCCTAGTTTTTCCACGATCAGAAAGAAATATGTTGATATAAATTACCAAGAGGCTTTAGAAAATATTAGACAGGAAATACTAGGAAAATATTTGTGGATTTCAGTTGACGAAACCACCGATAGCTTGGGACGTTACATCGCTAATTTAATTGTTGGAGTGTTGGACGGTAAAAGCACTACTAAAGCACATTTGGTTGCTGTGAAACAGTTGGAAAGAACTAATGAATCTATATCAAGATTTGTAAATGATTCTTTAATTTAGCTATTTGTACCTAAAACGTTACCTACGGAAAGGATTTTACTGTTCTTGAGTGATGCGGCTGCATATAATATGATGAAAGCAGGACAGAATCTTATTATTTTTTTCCCAAATTCGATTCATTGTTCTTGTTTAGCACATGGTCTTAACAGTGTAGCAGAAGCGGTGCGGTTACAGTTTTCAAACAAGTTAGTATGTAACGTCAAAAGGTTTTTTGTAAATGCACCTCTACGTGTTCAGTTCTATAAACAAAAGCTTCCAAACACTCCGTTACTTCCAGAACCAGTGTTAACGAGATGGGAAAGTTGGCTAAATGCTGCTAGATTTCTATCGGATAACTTTAACGGTATTAAAGACGTAATTTTTAGTTTCAAAAAATAACTTGGTTATTGAACGTCCAGTATATTGCCCTTACGACGGAACAAAATCTAAAAGGATGGAATGAAGAATCCAATTATTATCGATGAAATGGGTGGTAATTCCATAGTATCCTTTCACACTAAAAGATAGGTGTCAACATTCACACATCACACTACATCATACAGTGAGCAAGTCTATTCGAAATTTTATGCATATGCAAGCGTTTCAGTTAGCTCGGGGAAACCCCCAACTTGTATCTGAATACGCGCATGAACCTGCAACAATCGAAACGAATGAATGATCGGAGCGGTTTCGCACATAGTCGGTTTGTTATTAAGTAATGGCAAGCAGTTTGAAATAGCTTGATATCAAGTCAAGTAGTAACGAAAGAAAATCATGTCAAGTCAAGTAGTGAATTTTTGAAAAGCTTGGTTTTCAAGTCCAGTCAATTTATAAAAACATCAAGCTACTTGACTTGATGAATCTATACCTCTGAAGGAATAACCAAGTTAGAAAATACTTCCCTATTTTTAGCTGGTGCCAAATGAAGTTCAAACAAAAATAAATAAAGTTACAGGAAAGGACGGTACGAAAATAAAAGAAAACTTTTTGTCAGTTTTGTCAAAAAATAAAGGTTTTAAAAAACTAAAAAGAAATTAGTTATACTTATAGTATTGAACGGCAATTTTGATAGATGTGATGATTTAGATATACATATATACGTACCCTTCTAATCTATTTCAATTATTTAATTATACCCCTACCACTTCATGTGGCGTCGAAAGATCCCTTTTAATTTATTTATAAGCATCTTTTGACCGACAGGCGACAAAATTTAACGCCGGAAAACAGTTAAAAATAACATTGCTTAATACGTTCGATTTGTTTATATGACTGTAAGACAGTCTGTATAATATTGTACTTCTATAAGTTTATTATGCGTACCTATGTATGTAAAATATTAATAAAATGATTAGGTTCTTAATAAACTAGCTTTTTTAATAATTTTCTTCCTTACTATCTCTTACATAGCCAGGTTTTTGTCATTTTTTAAATACATATTGTCAAGTTTTTAATACATATTTTCAAGTTTTTAATAGGTACATATATTGGCTAGTTTTTAGTACATATTACATACATATTTTGCCCATTTTTACTACATATTTTCTAGTCTCTAATAATTAATACCTACACAACTGCGAAAATGTTCCTGAATTCCTAATACCTAACAGCAGAGCGCTCGGCGTTAGTCTGCACTTATCCCAATAACTAAATGACAGGCCGCAAACGCATGAGAAATCAGTGTAATAATAATAATAAGATGAGAAATAAAACCGTAATAATAATAATAAACTGATCGCATAAAGGCGAGATAAAATGAAAAAAACAATAGTATCTAATAATAATTGATTAGTTAAATACTCACAATTAATTACAATAGGTTTACTAGCCATGTATACCTTGCTTTAGTCGGCTGTAACTTTGTCTGGGAATATAATAAGAGCATTTCATATTTTTACTTTTCAAATATAGTAAAAACAACAATTTTTTTTTCGATTTTGATTATGTAATTAATGGTGCATTTCAAGTTTTTCTTTAATTGCAATTTTTCATACTCATTCATTTCTAAGCACTTGTGTTATGTTACAACTTTACAACTTTCTATTTAAAATAATAACTTTTTCTTAAGTTAAACTGTGTTTTTTTTTTAAGGTGGTAATAATTTATTTTTTACGATACTTAAAATAAACGGTTGGCATAAAAGTAACATATTCCAAAAATAAACACTTCGAATCTAAGGAGCAGATTTTCTTTTTTCTTCTTCGTTTTTCGACATAATTGATATCGTAGTTTTCATATCGATCAGTTTATATAAACCGTTTGTCTTTCATAAGATTATTTTCAGGTTTCACTTGTATCGCATCGCGTCTGTAACAGAAGTTTATTAGATACTAAAAATTCGTTATTGCAACTGGTTAAAACCAAAAGAGAAAAAACTTTTCGATTTACGTCCGTTGTAGTTATTTTCCAAATAATAAAAACACTAATGAAGAACTTATGACTTTTAATTTCTAATTTTAAAGTTTTTCAAATTTGTCCGCTTTAAAGCAGCTATCATGGCATTTCAATTTTATTAGTAGTTTTCCACCCAGAAATCTATCCTTTTACGAGTACTTATTTCTTAACAAAAAATTTTTTTGAAATATTCTTTTTAAATGTAATTTTTATATTAGAATTTTTATATTAAAATTACTTTATTTCACGCAATCATCATTATTTGTTACTCATATAAGTACAAAGTGTTATAAATACTAATTTAAAATTTTTATACAAATTGCAGTTTCGTTATAATTGCGTGGGTTATTTCTTCAGCCTAATAGCAATTTGTGTCTAACGTTCATCTAATAATTCATTGTTGTAAATGCATTACCAAAAATGTAGCGATTAGAAAACTTTTGGACAAGGACAAGTATAACATTTCGAGTGTAATAGTTATAGGTACCTTATGTAGTATGCATATTTTTTATATTGAGGCGCCTCCGCCAAAAGCTTGAATTCTATTACAGTTAAATTTATTACAAAATTTTCCAGAGAAAATTTTAGAAAATAATTGCATTTCAGTTTCTCAAATTACTGCTTGTTAAATCATACTACTGACCACATCACCACCATATGTGCGAAATGTGTTTTTAAAAATAATTATTTAAACAAGCAACAAATGGGCGACAAATTAGTGCAACGCAGTAATACGTAATTTATTAATAAAATTTGAGAACGATTTTAAAAATAACATCAGAAGTGGTCGGTCACCGCACGTGTTATTTTACGTACATTAAAGAATCAAAAGTTTCAAACGGGATAGATAAAATAGCCAAGTCCCAAACATACCCTATTTACGTCTGCATGCAGTTAGTTGCAGTGTGTTTAGGCTATCTAAAACTAGAGGGCAGTCTACTAAAATGCGAGGGTAACTATGAAAAGCACCGAGGGGTAAGTTTTTTATTTAAGAATGCCTGGTGTTTTTTAACCAGTTTGTTCAACTTTTTTATACAGGCTCCATAAACTTCAGAATAGACGTTCGTTATATCCTAACTTACGAAAGGGTATTTTTAAATATCTTCGCCAATCGTAGGTTTTCGCTTTTGTTAGCCGTATTGAAACTTGTCCAGCTACGAAAACTAATAAGTAAATCCTAGAAATAACAAAGAGCTTTCGAAAAAAGAATGTTTTTGTTCATAAAATTCTATTTGTACTTTATGGAATATGGAAGATAAACATTGAATGAATATTTTGTGTAGTTTCTAGAAAATATGTACTTTTACTTCGAAGCTTTTTTAAACCTTTAAAAACCTTTTAGTTATTTAAACGGTTTAGTATAAATACGAGTAAATACTGTAATATGCATCACCAATTATGAAATATGTTAGAAAATATTATAATTCAAAACCTAACTAAATTACATAATATGATCTGTTATTTGTATGCCTATTTTTCGCAATAGCTTTCGTATTGTATTATGTTAATAGTGTTGTTCGTCATTTAGGCTAATTTGTTTGTTTATTTATTAGGCAAGATCTAGATTTACGGGTGCCGAGTATTTTCAGTCGCGTACCCAACTAGACGTTTTTCCGCATCCAGAAGACTTCCATCGCTTGTAGGGTTTTTATTGTGCCAAATATCGCACTGGCAGTACCTATATTGTCTTGCATTTAAAAAAACATTCTTTCAAATTTACACTCCTTTACAAATTTTACCATTAACTTATAAAGAGAGGTATTACAATTCCTACACCATTAAATCAATATAAAACATAACTAAAATCAGTTTCAGTGGAGCGTAAATCTGGGCTAAGTAGGAAAATGTATAACTATTAATAATTTATTTATTTATAACCAATTGTCCATAAACAATAACAACAATTTTTTTAATGTAAATTTATTTGGGTAGACTGAAATACTGAAAACTACCAAGCATAAAAAGCCATTCGTCCATTTTGTGTAGTTCAGGTAGAGAAATATGCGATACAATATACGGGGATGCGTGTGTCCAGTTGTCCGAACGTGCACAAGGGTAGGGAAGCCAATAGCCACCGGTTTTAGTCGTACAAAGGGGAATTATATGTAGGGGTATAAAAACGGACTGGGGTTACGCTCATAGAATAACTTCCAAAGGGTGTTTATTTTTCGCAAACGGTAATAAATAACATAAATCAAATACACATGGTATCACAAAATGTGCAAATAAGATTGGAAAACATATAGATGTGATGTTTTGCTGTTTTGCTTCTATAAAGAGCATCCCTCGCAAACCGGACAATGACCGTCGCGGTTTTGCCCGGAATTTCCGGTCGACGATGTGCACAAAAAATAATCTTTGCTAGATAAGTGAGCATGCAAGGGTGTAAATCGTGGATCTTTCTAAGATAATAAATGAATAAAGGGACGACACCAGTTTTGTACGTTCATTTAAAAATGGTAAAATTTAAGAAACAACAAATTTTACGGAGAAGGCAATGCACATAACGTAATCTATTTTAAACTGCTAACTTTCAGAGTTTAGTGTACTTTTAGAAACAGGAATTAATACTGGCACTTTTCTACCGTCGCAGTAATTTTAAACTTTAACACTAAACTTTTAAATTAGTCGAACTAACATAAACTCAACAATAACAACTTCAGCATATCTAAAGTATAACCCACTCTTATCGTACAATTTTACTAATTTAAATATTGTATTTGTATTCTGTCCCGTTATAGATACTTATTCAGACAAGATTAAAAAAATTGTAGTAATTTATGTACTAGTGATTATTTAAATGTGATTGTGGAAACATTAGTAAATTCTGGTTATATTAAGTTAGTAAATCGTAGTACAAAGCCCTGTGGCGACTGGCTAAGTTTAATATAATCAGCAAACCTAAATTTCATTAGGTACTAGTTAATAGTAATGAGTGTTCGGTAAGCAACATTTGATATGTGAACGTAATTAAGTTGTGAATTAAATAATACGAGTATGTAGGAAAATTAGCTAAATTGTTAGTTTCAACATAACCTTTTTATAACATAGTATTTTATATTATTGTAACAAACGCTATTGAAACTTTTTAGATCGTCTGCTTTGTCAAGCATCTATTGTTATATTACGATATTGCAACAAAACAGAACTTTTTCAAACTTTTCCTACATAATAGGTACAAACAAAATAGGGTTTCATCTTCTGTACTTTAATTAATTAAAAGGCTGTTTATGATAAGATTAAACTCGATGTTGTTTAGACACTATTTGTTGACATCGGCGATAAATAAAATTAGTACACACTTTCAGTTATTTTGCTAGCCTAACCTAAATATAGATAGAATACTTACCTCAAAACTACAATAGTTATGTCGTTATAATAAAATAAAAGGTAAAGGTATCGGCGCCAACACTGCGCGAAGAAATATAATCAGTAACATGGAGGGTTAAGGCCTCCTAGATCACCTTAATTCTTAAATATATAATATGCATTCATAGCGAATGAAACAAAAGAGTGTGTGCTTAGCTATTATCTATGCTTAATAATACCAATCAGTAGTCATAGCTTTATTTTTTAAATAAAAATTAGATTTATTTCAGTTCAATGTTTTTACCATGACCACATTCTGCATTCGTAAGTAAGTTTGGTTCTTTGAAATTCGTTACTTGATATGGAATTTCATAATCCAATTACGTTAAAATGTAACCACAGAAAATAGATTTTATCTGCAACAATGAGTGAAGTAACTATTTTACTCACTCCAACGAACCAGTAAAGTAGAACTTCAGCCACTTGTGAGAATTACCTACTTCACTAACCTAAATTGGATAAGTTTATTAATTTTTATTAAATTGTACTACACTTTAAATACCTATATAAATTTATAACACAATTATTAATATTTATTCCCGAAAACAATGCAACGCATGCGGCAGACTTGTGATCTTGGTTTATGAGAGACGTTCCAGGCTGAGTTGTAGTTTTTCCTCCAATAGGTAGATTTAGAAAAGCTGTTTTTTTGTCAATTCCTGCCAGCCGTATTGGACTCTATACTTTAAATTTTATTTAATTAGTATTTTTAGCACTTAATTTAACTTTTGTTTATAATTATTGCTTATTCAATTTTTTTGCATGGATTTCTGGGTCATTCGAAAACGCTAGTCAAAGTTTTTCATATGTTTTACTACTGTCTTGTTGCCCAAAAATTAATCAAACAAACATACACTGAAGTGAAATATAACACCTACTATATATGTAATAAAGAAACAGATCTAGATTTTAAGTAAATTGTTACATAAATAATAAAATAAACAAAATATAAATCCTAAATAACTCAGAATAGTAGCTTCACTTTTATTACACATATTGTTATTAATATTAATATTAGAAACTTATCTCTTGAATTTATACTCTCAGCAAATTTAAAATCATATTCAGTTACAAACATATAAAGTTATCAGACATCGAAATAGCGAAGATACAGGTACAGGTAAACGACCTGCACTGTGTGTTACATTAGATAATTAAGAACTACTTAAATATTTAATATTTTAAAGTTGCTCATTTTGTTATCTTAATGTACTTCATGAATTCCAACTTTAGGTAGGTACCTACCTATTTCAGTTGGTGAGTTTACGGTGATAGAGATTCTAAAATATTTAAAATTCGAAAAATGAAACTACAAATTTCTTAATTCCAATACTTCGAATTCAAAATTAAGACTAGAATTTCCGAATCCAACCGAAATCTTAAACTAATTTCAAATGCAACCCTCTAAATACTTATTAGGAATGCGACATAAATCTTTAATTTAGAATTTAAACTCATAATTCTAATTTCCATTAGTTGATCCAAAACATAGTAAGCGAAGTAAAATGATTTAATATATTTTGCCTAATCAGTGTAAATTGGGTAATCAAGATTTAAGGAACAAAAGTAATAAAGAAAAAAACCCTCGTTGTTCTACTGAACAGCACTGGTCGGCAACATCGCGACTTCGTAGTGTTTGCTGCTTATCACTCTTATCAGACATCCGCAGTTAACCGATGCCGTTCAATAAAGAACTATTTTATTAGTTCCTTATTAAGAACCTTTGCTGTTCCTGAACGGTATTCATTAGCTATATACTTATACCTGCCGATCAACTAATAGATACTACGAAACTATCATATTCAGTAGATTAGCGAGACTATTACCAAAATATTTCACTGTTTTTCACGTTGCGTTAAAATACATAAATATCTGCTTATAGAAATTATAATTTTTTCCAAAAATATAAAGTTTTATATCAAACAATTTCCGTTAAAAAGTTCATATTTCAACAAATAGATGAGATTAAGGCTCAAAATTAAAATTTAGAATTTTAATTGGGAACATTCAGAATGTAAATTTGAATACCGAATAGCAATAAATTCGATAATAAAGAATTGAATCATCATTGCAATTCTGCAACACTCATATCTAGATCGAAAAATTTGAATTATATTTTAGAAAACTTCAAATATTAGTTGCTAGATTTGAATGTCGAATTTTATTTGGATTTAATTCTTTCACAGTCCTGATTGACTAAGAAGTCTTGCGGAAGCTTAGTATGATTTACAGACGGATTTTTTATAATTATTTGTAATTACATTACCTCACAGCTTGTTGCGTCTCTGTGCACGCTATGTCGCCAGGTGTAAACATATGTAATTTAACATTGGTTCTTTACTTATAATTTTGGAAAGATTTGACAGGAGAATTAATACTCGTATGTTAAAAATCGTATGAAAAGGTTAAATCCCAATAAACTGATATTAATTCCTGAAAAAACTTGGCCACATACTATTCAAATAAAATTAGCAGTCTAAAATAAAGTGTTTTCATAATAAATTCCGCCTATTAGTGGAAGTTGTGGAAGTAAGAACGAAAAGGACTAGAAATTTGGGAACACTCTTGCAAAAATACTTAATGAAATTATTCTTTTTTTGCTATCCTAAAAACCAAGATTATAATTAAAGTGAACAATTAAACATACAAATGCATCCATTTCGAAGATTCTCAAGTTTTACTTATACTTTTATTTGTATTCGATGAAGCTGTATTTTTTTAATTAATTTTTAAATAAATACCTCTATAATTTACAGTTCGTAGGGTTGTCAAAGTGGTAAGATTAGTACTTTGATTTTGTATTTCTTGCCCGTTCCTTAAATCCGGTATAAATGTTGAAATATTTGGTCCGCGACGAAGAAACAATGAATTATCTTAAAAGGTATTGACTCGCGACTTTCATGGCACAAAGCATATTTGCGTAGTTTCGTGTAAAGCTCAGCAAGCGGTAGCGGACACTTGTGTTTAAGTTACGGGACTCGCCATATCCCTTAATTAAACAGTTCTGTTTGAACAGGCAGCTTAAATGTGACATAGAACTGTAATCGCGCTTATTGTGGTGGCCTTACTGTTCTAGGGTCAGGTAAGGTGTATCTGCGTTGTTTCACTAAATAACATTTAATATTTTCCTTTAATACCCTGCATTTGTACGAGATTATTAGTTTTTCAATGTAAAAATAAAGCGATGTCATGAAATAAAATTCATATATTGGTGGTATAAGCTTAAGAGCTTTAAAGTTCATATGCGAAATGTTTTGTTTTGAATATCAGAATTTTCTTCGTTCTTCGTACTTTTAGTAACCAGGTTAGGGCCTAAGAGGGTATCGAATTTCCAAGGATGACCACGTTCCGTACTTTACTATGTGTCAAAAATTTAAAAGAATCCCAGTGGACGCATAGAAATTTTGAAAGTGTCCGAGGGACGCGTCCCTGGGCGCTCGTGATGCTGTGCCTTTAGCTCGCACGGCCGTCCCGACGCGCTAACTTTCGCTACACCATGGCCTTTTGCTTCTAAACGGATAAAGTTATATTTCAGAGGTAGTTATTCCGAGAAACACAGTCTCAAGCATAAAACTAAATGATTATTTTCATAAGAAGTATCTTGCAATGTATATGCAACGTTTTGATGATTTGACAAGTAGGTAAGTAAAACGAACATTTCTAACCATTCTGCGCTTATTAAACTCCATTAGTTATTAGCAAATATAACTTGGTTTTAATTTATCGTCTTTCGATATTCAAAAATTTTATTAAATTTACAAAATTATTAAAGTACCCCAGTTTTGGCCGATGAGAAATCTCTTTTCTCGCAACAAAAATTTTAAAATATTCTAATTATTTATTTACACGGTGAAATCAAGATCGCGTGTCAACTATTATGGTCATTAGCATTACCCAACTAGAATTTTGCCGAACCCAAGAGACATCTTTATTATACCGAAGATCACATTAGTATGGGACCTAAGGTGTTACCTCGTATCTGAAATACGTCAAAATTTAAGATATTTTCGGCAGTTAAAATTCAACCTGACCTCAACTGAGATCGAACCAGTGAGATTCAGTTGATAAAACTATGTTACTATTTTCTGAAATCCTGCTATAAAAATATATTTACGGACCTAGGTCTGCATACACAACAAGCGTGAGTATGAAAAATATCTAACGATATTTATAAGATTAGGTAACCGTAATTATTTTCATAAGTTTTTAAAGTTCTTACAAAAATTGTTACTTTTCTGATTATTACAACGTTTTAAAGGCTTTTATAACTAATTATTCATAATTTTCCACGAATTTAAAATAAGCAAAACTACAACTTATATTCGAGATTATAGTTTTAATCAACCTCTGTATTTTTACTAATAATAATGATGATGTGTCTAATAGCTATTAAGACAACAAGTGTTTTATAGAAGGTTTAAAAATCAAGGTCGTAGTTCAAATCCGAGCGAACGAAGTGAGCCGAGGATTTGATAGACCGAGATTTTTAAACTATAAAACACGTGTTGTCTTCAAGATTTTTTCTAACACTAATATCAGACATTTTCTTTCACTAATACATTATTAGAAATTTTAATAAATTATTATTTGAGACGCGTCATAATACACAAAATGCAAAGATTGCTAGGCAACGACGTATTTAAAGAGCTATAAAATACGTTGTCATTGACGACGTATTTTATAGAGAAAGCGTATTTTAAAGGAAACATAACAAGTGAGCTCTTATGCACCATAGAAGCAGTATAAGATATTAGTGTTAGAAAAATTAACATAATTATGAAATGCCAATATGTTTTTTAGAAATTAAATATTTTAGGATTCGCTCCGTTGGGGAAATACTTTTAATGAATTTTTATGAAAATTCTGTACAGAGTACAGAGTATTTCAAAATTGCGCGACAATATTTTGTGGACGTGTTCTCTAGGTCAAAATAAACAAAAAGTTCAGACAAAAATATGTCTGAAATTGATTTATTACTAAGAAATTAAAGGGTAAAGATGCATGTCTAAAAGTGTAATGTTAATCAAGTGTCCGTAGCCACTAGAGGTTTTGGTGATAATCTTATATCATTTTTTCTATAGCAGCTGTTAAAGTGCTACTTTCTATTAATTTGAGTAGATAAAGAATCACTTTAACAGCAAGGGTAGATAAAGTATACTTTAACAGCAAGGGTAGATAAAGTAATTTATTTATTGTTTGTAACCCTAGAAACGCCCATACTAGTAATGACATTTTAAAACGTGACTCGATTTGTAATTTTTTAAACGTCAATGTCAAATAAAATTGATTTTATAATTTTTTTCCTGTAAAATAAATGCCATAAAAAATAGAGTATTATACACGACGATAAAATTTAATTATCTTCTCGAGTGTAATTAGCGTCTCGACTGGCGTCTCGACGCTAAAATACGCCCTCGAAGATAAAATACAATTTTATCGTCTTGTATAATAAATAACTATTAGTTGCTGATGCACTTACTTATTAAGAATAATCCTGAAGCTATATTCATCATGTGCTGAATGCTGTATTCAACAAAACATGAACATTTGCTTTAAATTTTGTACTGTTAAAAAATGTAGTTTTGCCCTTTCACTTCTCAGCAGTAAAAAAATATGAGACAGATAGTTATCTGAACTTTTTTATTTATTTTGACGAAGATAACGCGTTTCTATAACAGTGCCTTGTAAGTTTCAAACGTCTAAAATACCAACCTACTAAATCATAAGAGTCTTGAGGAAAAAGAATATCTTTGAAATGAATGATTTTCGACAAAATTTTTATTAGGGTATTTTCTTACTAGCTCTTCTATTTGTGTCGTGCAATTTTGAAACGCCCTGTGTATAGAAAAATATCACCTCCCCAGGAATTTGAATAACCGACCTTCGGCTTTACACTAAATTTCACAGTTTCCAATTACTATATATGAAGGAATATCATATCTTTAGTGATTTGTCTCTGTAGCTCAATTAGTAGAGCATTAGCGCGTAAAGCCGAAAGCCAATGGTACAAATCCCTCCATAGGTTTTTTTTTTAATATATAGAATTTTCATAATTCATTAAAATACTTAAAAAATATGCAAATATATTCTATTTCTATCATAAAAGTTTATTTACTTTAGTACCTACCTATTCTTAAAATCGTAATTTAGCTTCATGCAAGTGATATTTTATATATAGCTAAAATGTAAAAAAAGGGGCTAAAATAATTGATAGAAATGCAAATAATATGAACCCAGGATTTCGAATATTTGAAATTTCGCTTGATATGGAGTGGTTTTTAATTAGTAATTCACGTGTATTAGAAAAAATAAATAAAATAAAAAATAAAATAGCGATTTTAGTTTTTAATTTTCGTTCGGATAATACGGCGTTTCGGTTAATTACGTACCGAATAACCAAGCTTTTACTATAATAAGGTTTTATGTTTGTCGACATTTTAATTATAAGTAATAAAGAAAAATATATTTAAACTATTAATTTAGCAAACAAGTGCATTACTTATTGCATACGAGTAAATGTGTCAATAATGACTTAATTTCAGATAAATAATTATCATAATTTGAAATATTTTTTTGTGGTTTGACATCGACTGTATAGGTTCTTAGCATTTGGTATGTGTATTGATACAGATACAGATTTTTCAACCTAATTCGGATTCATTACATATCTATTGATGCATATATTTAACATTTTATCATTGCCTTTATCAAACTACGACTTCAACAAATGAACAGTATCACTAAATGAATTGATCATACAAGCATTATCAAGTTTCGCTTTAATTAATTCGTTGCTAATAATATAAAGAAAATAGCTTAGATGTTAGCATCTAGTAGGCCTTGGTTTATTGTAAAAGAGATAGGGGTAGTAAAGTAACGTATGTCGCGTCTGCGTCCATCTAGGGGCCCGTCAGACGCACGGCCATGTTATAAATAAGGATTAGGCCAGTAATTTCGACCCCACGGCCCATAGATTCCTTTTAAAGTTATTTATTTTAAAATATTGGCAGCGGCTAAAAGCACACCCTGACCGTTCCGCTGCTGTTCGATACCCGCGCGAAATGCGATACGGTCCACTTATTTTAATTTTCGTAAAATTTTATTTCAGATGGGGTGAAATTTGTTGCTTTTTGATGTCCGGTTTAAAATTTATTGCTACTTAAAATAATTGAAATTTCCAATAGCTTTCGGTAATACCACCTTCTGCTATATTTATACTTTTTGATTGATTGCTTTGAATTTGTCTTGCGTTAACTGTAATGAAGTAATAGAGAATTTCATAAAGGTGTTGATGTAAAGATGGTAAAACTGTGTTAGTTTAATAGTTTAGTTTTAAGATAAATGGCAGTACTTAATAGCATTATCGGTAAATTAAGTTATTAGATTTAATAATTCCTTTGCGCTGTTGATTCTTTATAAGTACTTATTGGCGTAGTATGTATTCATTTAGGTATATAATGAAATTAATAATAACACGTTATATTCAGCAAAAAACGACAAAACTAAGATATAAACATAGTTTGCCCTATAAATATAATATAATTTTGAATTTCTAAAAGCGTAACTCAGATATTGTACTTCAATAGGTAGGTATGCAAAATTTACAGATTATTATTACAGTTTACTTTTGTAATTTCGAAAAATATAAAATTTTACAAAATCGCAGTAAATATACATATTTGCAAATTCGAGATTAAATATTTAGTATATATTAGATCTAAAAAGACTGTTTTAAATTTTAAATTAGCTAGCATTAATAATCATATTAGTGCAACAGCTTATATCTTAAATTTGTACCTATTTTGTCTCGATTTAGATGTGAATAGGTATATATTCATATACATTTTTACATTTTTAGATGTTAATGTGTAAATGTGTAGGCATAGTAGTAGCAGTTAATGGTAGGGTAAAAGGACAACCTCATATAGTACACAGAAGTATTATCATATCCCGATAAACTTGAGATTAAAATAGAAAACTTGGTAGTTTTCAAAAAATTTCCAGTATATATGTTATGGACAAAGTGATTAACAGGTCATTATTCATAATGTCTAGTCATTATGAATAATGTCCAAAATGACCGGACAAATTGATAAATATTGATTAATTTATTAAACTGACCAGGCACTATGAATAAAGCTACTTTCCATTTGGGCAATTTGATTTTAAAAAGAAAGTTTCCACTTGCTCGTAAACAATTATTTATTTTAGAGAACATAATGAACGACAACAAAGTAAAAATCAACTTAAGTAAACTTCCAGGATGTCATTTTTGGTACAGTATATTAAAAATATTTTATTAGTTATTTATTCGAGCAATTAACACTTTGATGGCACTTTGAATTGCATAATTTTTTTTCTTTGCGACAATTGCATCTATTCGATTTGCAACCTCCTTTACAACAGCATCGATTATAGCCTTGGCCTCCAGAACCAGATGACATTCTTGCACATTCTCTGAGTGAGATATCTGCATCCGGTACTTCTCCGGCGGAAATGAAATTTTCTTTACAAATAGTAAATTGGTTTCTAGAATATAATTGGTTCAACATACCATGTTTGGTGCCCAATTTGTAAAAGCTTTTATCTTCACCAGCAACAACAACAGCTAAAATATTTCTTCCATCAGAACGGGCTCGATCTACATCTGGTACATGAACTCTTACTGTTTCACCGACATTAGCTGCTGGGTATTTGGAATTCGACGTAT
This sequence comes from Melanotus villosus, assembly GCA_963082815.1. Lineage (NCBI taxonomy): Eukaryota > Metazoa > Arthropoda > Insecta > Coleoptera > Elateridae > Melanotus > Melanotus villosus. The sequence goes on along the minus strand of OY720421.1, from coordinate 48,240,321 downwards.
CAACCATTTTTTCTGCTTGTTTTTTAAGATTAGATAAAGCCATTTTCCTTTTTTTAGACACCCTTCTTACTTTTTCTTCTATTTCTGGAAGCAACTGATTGAATTCTTTTTTTTTTTCATTCACCGACTCTGTAATAGTAATAACGTTTTGGTTTGGTTGGTAATCTTTTGCATGCGAAGACGTAGGTATCTGAGCTTCATCAATTATGTTGCTATATGGGGGTGACATTATCGAAGAATCTTTTACAATATTATCTTGAACGGCACTTGATCCTTCAGAGTCTGAGCAATTACGACTTTCTTTATTGTCATTACTTTTAGAAATAACCTCTAAATCTTCTTCCGTATTAATGTTGGTTAATACTTCGTAAGGTATGGAACTCTTTAGACCAACTTTTAACTTTGTACCAAACATGGCCTCATAGGGGCTACAGTTTATGCCAGTGTGATGGGCTCGATTTTTCATCAGTTGTACAAAACGTATTCCTTCCGACCATTTGTTAGTGTTGTTAGTCGCCATCCAAGAACTAAGCATATTCTCTACGTCTTGATTGCATCTTTCTACTGAGCCCTGACTTTGCGAGTGCCTGGGCTTCCCATGCACCATTTTTAACTCGGGCCACATGCTACAAAGTTCTTTGATGACATTGTTGGCAAATTCTCTGCCATTATCGCTTTGTAGAATACTTGGAGCACCGAAAATTGTAAAAATATCTAAGATAACATATGCTACTTCTTCAGCTCTTTTTGTTTTCAATGGTCGTAGTTGAACAAATTTAGTTAAATGGTCTTGATACACTAATATAAATTTATATTGGTCATCGGCTTCTGATTGCATATCGATGAGATCGACTTGACACCTCGAGTTCATTTCCTTACTTAAAATTGGTTTAACCACCAAACCTTTCTTAGGAACACTATGTTTCTTCTGACAAATTTCACACAAGCTCAAGTAAATTAGGATCATCTCCCTTGTAATATTTTTATATTTCTTACCTAATTCTTTTTCCATGCGGGTTCTACCACTATGGCCAATAGCAATATGGGCGTCGTGCAATATTTTAAAAATTTCTTCGGTGTAAACGTAATATTTAACCAAACTTCCTTCTTCTAGAGGATAAATTAATTTTTCCGTTACTCCGATAGCGACAACGTCATATCTGCGTAAACGCTGATATTCTTCCGGTAATTTTGAAGTCGTTTTGGTTTTTGCCTCTTTTACTTTCTCTATCATCGTTAAATATGCAGATTTTGTAAGAATTTGAGTGTTCTGTCCTTTTGTAGCTATTAACTCGTTTAATCGAATGTTGAAACGATTATTCATACTATTTGAAAATTGTTCCATGATTGATATTATATTTTTAAGAAGTTCGCACTATTTTAGGAAACAGAAGTAAAATTAAAACTTGCCAATTGAACATAACAATCGGTACTAAACAATATACACGTGTAACTCAAACGCAATGACCATTTGACAGTTTAACACACTACTTGAACGCTGATTGGCTAGCGTTTGTCACCTGTCTACTGTTGCCAGAAAGGTATCTTATAATCACATTGTCCAGTTATATGGTAGCAGTATTCATATTGCCGGTCAATTTGATAAATTATGATAAACAACTTGAAATTTATTACAATGACCGATTTTGTTTGTCATTATTCATAATGACCGGGCATTATGCATAATGTCCGTTTTAATCACTTGGACCATAACATATACACCTGTATTCTGTGGGTAAATGCCATGGATTTCAAATTTATTACCAAACCAATTTGTTATTGCCTTTACTGCATATTTGCAATTTTAATTATTAAAATTAAACGTTAAATGGCCGTCTAATAAACGTTGTTGACAGTGTGAGCCAATTTTGGATAAGATTTATGTTCTTGCAACTACATATTAAATCCCGACGAAGGTTTGAACCGTCCGCAATAAACTAAAATGATGCTTTTGATTAAGGTTACTTTTTTATTGTCCTGTTGGACGCTACACATCTTAGTACATAAATAATATATTTTTGAGAGTAACTTCAAAAACTGCGATTTAAATTGAATAGAATTAGCGCTTATACACCCGCTTTTTCTGCATGTTTAACTTGGCAAAATATTTTCAACGATTTCTAAAACGTTTCTTTATTTCCAAACAAATTAATAAGTATACAAAATCGAAAATATGGACTAAATCGAACTTATATAAAAGTGGAAGAGATTATTGTAGTCAAATTATATCGAAATAAATTAGGTTTTATTTCTTTTGAAAACATTTTTTATTTATCAAACGTTTCGAACGTTAAAGTTCTTCTTTCAATTATTTATTATTTTAATTATGTATTTTCATTTTTAGATATATTTTATTATTTTTGCCCACTGACGAAGAACTTTAACGTTCGAAACGTTTGATAAATAAAAAATTTTTTCAAAAGAAATAAAACCTAATTTATTTCGATACTTATAATTGGACTACAATAATCTCTTCCACTTTTATACAGTGTGTCCTCGGATGGAGTTGACAATAGGTATGATGGACCAAAAATTTTCGAATTGGATTTTCATATTTTGGGATTAATCCCTGCTCGGTCTGAAACTTATTTTTAGTTTACTTTCGATTTTTTTAAATCAAGTAGGCATTTACAGTTGAGCAAAAACTCTTTTCGTTTCAGGTAAAGTACCTTTTCCGTTCACAGTACGCCAATGTGTTACTAAGGAAAGTTGTTCATAATGAAAAGTTATGGCTTTATGCAAATTTTCAGAACGATCGGCCTACTTTGATAAAATTCATTATTTGTCAATTTCGTTTCAGGTAAAGTACCTACTGTTTCCGTTCACAGTACGCCAATATGTTACTAAGAAAAGTTGTTCAGAATTAACTTTTAATAATGAATGACTTTTCGTCGTAAAATTAATAATAAAGATTTTTCTCCTATTGTCAATTTCTATTATCAAAGTAGGCCGATCGTTCTGAAAATTTGTATAACGTCATAACTTTTCATTATGAACAACTTTTCTTAGTAACACATTGGCGTACTGTGAACGGAAACAGTACTTTACCTGAAACGAAATTAACAAATAATGAATTTTATAAAAGTAGGCCGTTCGTTCTGAAAATTTGCACAAAGCCGTAACTGTTCATTATGAACAACTTTTCTTAGTAACACATAGGCGTACTGTGAACGGAAAAGGTACTTTACCTGAAACGAAAAGAGTTTTTGCTCAACTGTAAAGGCCTACTTGATTTAAAAAAATCGAAAGTAAACTAAAAATAAGTTTCAGACCCAGCAGGGATTAATCCCAAAATATAAAAATCCAATTCGAAAATTTTTGGTCCATCATACCTATTGTCAACTCCATCCGGGGACACACTGTATAATTAATAAGTATATTAATGAATACTTTAACGATGAAATTTCAATAAGTAACTTATTCTTGGAATACAGCACAAACTAGTTTTTTTATACAATTAATGGATCGTTTTAAACAAATAAGGCAAAAACAGTTCTCTCTTGATTAAGTAATACCTCTATATTATTTAATATGCTTATACTTTTGAAGGTATATTAAAAATAATCAGGCCTCTCGGTGGTGTACCGGACGAGGGCCTGCTTCACGATCAAGAGGACCCGGGGTTCAGATCCAACCATGACCAAACCTCGGTTTGAAGCGTAGTTGGCGTTCGAACCTGTGTAGGTTAAGTTCGATTAACCCTTATCTTACCAACCGGGGTGCAGGTGCATCCTAGAATTTTTTTAGAATAAAGTGTTTTAGAATTTTTTTTTTGTTGAGGCCTGAGCTTTTGAGTAGCATAATTTAAGTGATTTTTGAGGTTAAATGCCGTTGCAAGTTTCCTTGGAGTCATTAAAAAAATAGTTTATTTTTAGTAGAGCGGGGTGCACGTACACCCCAGTTGATAGTTAACTGCTATTAAAACTTTGTATGTTACGTGAAGCAGTCGTGGATCAGTTGGTTCAGCGTGCGTCTGGCCGCTGAGATGGCCCGAGTTCCCAGGGTCACATATAAACCGAAAATACCCGGCCGCTTCCCTCGGAAGGTAATACCAAACCTCCGAGGTGTATTCTGCCTAGTGAAGTCCTCTCTGGAGTAGAAGTGCAAGCACTTCCGTGGTTCGGAGCCCACGTTAAGCTGTAGGTCCCCTATGTCTGTAGGCTACTTGACACGCACATCACAGCCATATGGAGAAAGGATCGGCAACGCCTTGTAAAGGGTATGCCTCTCTAAGAGGGTGTGTATGTGCGATTTCGGGTAGCTCCCTGATAGTATGTAGTATAAAAATGTAATCACATTTTTATGGGATTCCCAGCTAGTTCCGGGGAATACCCTTTCTTATACATTTCTGAAATTCTACTTGACCACGTATTTAGTTCAATTTAACTGCATTATTTGTATTGTGTGCTTCGTAGTGATTTGTATTAGTGCCTTTTGTATTGAAAGCCATGAGTGCTGTTCTAAAAAAAAATACGTGATCCAAAGAACCTTACCGAAGAGGAAATGTTGAGGATTCTGGATTATGATGATCCGGAATTCGACTATTTAATGATCTGTATTAGAAATAATAATTTAAATTTAAAAAAAAAACAAGAAGAAGAAGAAGACAGCGACGAGGAAAGTGATCATGTGTCAGCTGATGAAGACGAGAATGGTGAAATTTCTGATGATAGTTTAAGTTTAGATGAAAGTGATTATGAAATTAATGACGCCGCGAACGGTTTACCTACGTATATAGCCAAAGATGGAACTGAATGGTCAAAATATCCAAAAAATATAAGAGTTATGAGATCTCTAACAAACCTATTGAATGTTTCTCCTGGTCTAACGACCTATAGCTCTGGAATTTCTAGCATCAGAGATGCATTTTTGTTGTTTATTAAGCCAGAAATCATAGATACCTATTATTGTTACCGAGACAAACCGTAAGGCTACTGACTTTTCTATGGACGATGGATTGCTGCCAACTCTCCGAAGTCAAGAACATTTGTTCCAACAAGTAATACTGAAAGATTGGCCAATATTGGACTTTTACTTACAATTGGTGCTCTCAAAAGTAGTAAGAAATCTGTCGAGATGTTATGGTGTATCGACCCTGCTTACTGTAGGGCTATCATTCCAGCTACTAATTATATCTCGTAATCGCTACAACGAACTCACGCGATTTCTTCGTTTTGATAATTCGAAACCAGGAAAGAAGGAAAAGAAAATGACAAATTGGCTCCGATTAGAAAGATATTTGATATATTTGCTGCAAAATGTATAATGAGCTGCAAACCAGGTGCTCATATATGCGTGGATGAACAACTTGTTTAGAGGTAAAGCTCCATTCCGTGTGTATGTATGAAGAGCAAACCTGCCAAATACGGGATCAAGATTTGGACCGTAGCAGACTGCGATTCTGCAAACATAATAAATATGTAGGTGTATGTGGGTAAGGCTTTGAATGCCATTAGGTAAAATTGTCTGAGTATGAATTGTGTGCATATTTTTTTTGGGAAAGAAGGATAACCGACCAGAAAATAACCATGGAAAGAGAGTCGTACTAGACTTAGTAAACCACTTACCAGCAGGGCACGCAATAATCATTGATAATTTTTTCACGAGTCTACTTGGCTGAAGGGAATGACCTTTTATGTTAGGTACTCTTAGGAAAACTAAAACGTTTATACCAAAAGAGTTGCTTCCTATGCCATGTAAACCTATACAATCTTCTATGTTGGCGTTTCGAAACAAACGTACTCTGGTATCATACGTGCCAAAAAAAAAAATAGATCAGTAATATTGCTATTCAGCCAACACACTGATAATAAGGTCGGAGGAGAAAATGAAGACTACAAACCTGAAATTATATTGACATACAATAAAACCAAAGGAGCTGTTGATGTAGGTGATCAGCTTGCTCAACAATATTCAACATAAAGGAAGACCAACAGATGGCCCACGGTCATATTTTATCATATGCTGGATATCGCTACCATTACTGCATTACTGCATTCAAGGTATGGATGAATGGATGTTCGCCAATCCCGATTGGGAAGGGAATGATAATGATGCACGAAGAAAATCTCTGCTCCAGTTGGGAAAGAACCTAGTAAAAGAAAACATCATTCGTCGTTACAACAACAAACATAGGTATACAACACCAACTAAAAGAGCATATGGTAAAAGTTGTGCCAGAAGTACAGAGTAACCAACCCACTATAAGAACAACAGCATCTGTAACAAAAGTACAAGAGCGTTGTCATCTCTGCGACTGAAAACGTGACCGAAAAACAAGGCAACAGTGTACCTACTCTCTGTCAAAATTGTAATGATGAATAAACTTTAACTTGTTAATAAATTACTGTTTTTGATATTTTTGCTAAATAAAGTTTTCTTTCCATAGTATTGGTGTTACTAGAGGTCAATAAGGGTCAAGTGTTCTCACAATAAAGAAAAATGGCTATTTTAATTTGTTTTAGGCCTTAAAACACTGGGGTGCAAGTACACCCCAACTGGTAGTTATCGTAAAAAAAAAGGTCGGTAAGAGAAGGATTAAGTTTAGAAGGCCAATGATCGTAGTAATCGACACTGATAAGCTAAATTAAAGAAAAATAATAATCAATTTGACAGTTTGTACAGAGGCCTCTCACGTAAGAAACAAGTTGCACAGTAATCAGCATGGTCCTATTTAAAAAATATATATTTTTTATGTTAATATTGTGTGTTAGTTCTTATTTCCTATGAAAATACTTTGTCATATATGAGATATACAGTCTGTGTTTTGTTTCATGACTTGATTTAGCAACAGAAACCTGAAAATCTCTATTTCTTAATTTAACACAATACGTACCTTATGTTAGTACATGGTTCAAAAGAGAACAAAAATGCATTCCAATTAGGTCACAACCAACTATGGTTTCTATTTAAAAAAAAAGATGTAACTTTGGCCAATTACTCGAATATGACAAGAGCCCAAAAAAACGCTTGGTCTACGATATTCTACGTAAAACTTTGTTCAAAAAATATTTGAAGTATATTGTCTAATTCTAAAAATAAATGAACTACGTGGGATAATAGAAAAAGCGATTTTTTTTTCGCCAATAGCTTTTTAACCGCACCTTGTATATCAAATTTCTTCAATTCCTTATAAAAACTGCACTACTTTGCCTACTTTAATCGTTTCTCGATCTTTAAAAATAAAAATGCCTAGGTATATAACGTTCAAGAATGGGACACCCTCTGTACCGAAACCTTGACTCTGACTGCGCTGAGCGAAAAAGCAAAGTATACAAAAATCTGTGTGTCTTTGGACAAAACCACCGAAATATCTCAAATGTACGTAACAAATTCTGTATTTGGGATATTAGGAGCCCCAGAAGAAAAGATAAATCATATCTGTTTACCTTAACTAAATACTAAAAATGTCAACAATTTCAAATCCGCTGCTTTTTTTATGATTGTTTAAACCTTTTAACCTATGGTTGGCAAAGCCATCCAAGGATTACAATTTTTGTACCCAAAGATGATACATGTAACTTGTGCGGCGTTTGGTTTGCTAAGATTTTCATACCCATTATTCATACGTCAAACAACTGATATCTGTTTCCTTAAAACGCCAAGTCGTTTGGCCTAATTTAAAGAAATTGCAGAAAACGTCCCGCTTCTGCCTGCTCCAATTATTACAATGGGGGAATTTAGATAGATGCTGCCAAATATTATGTTGAATATTTTGCAATTATTAAAAGTGTTGTCTATAAACTTGATCCTAACGAAGCTCAGAACATCAAAGAAGCACGGATATTTTCAGAAAAAGAGGTATTCTTAGTCTTCATTACATCTAATTTGAGTTATATTTCAACTGCAATTACAAAGAAGAAAAAGTTTTATCGCTGCGGGATAGTGGAAGAATTTACAAGTACCTAATTTACAAAACTTTAAAAATCATAAATTCTTCGAAAAGAGTGTTGGTAAAAAATGTGTAAGAATATTAGCATAGACTTAGTCTATGATATTAGCTGCGTTTTACAAAGTATAATAACTATCTATTAACTTAAATAATGGACATAATCTTTTTTATATGTAAATACTTCAGTTTACACCCCAACTCTTTTTTTAACGTGATACCAGCTTATGGATACCAACACGAAAACCAGAAAGCACTAAAAACGTACCTCAACAATAATAACAACGCACGCCCTTTAACAGTAATTTCGAATCATATCAAAGTAAAAAATTGCATTTTTCCGACAAATTGAAGTGAAAAGCATCACTTAATATTGAAACATACGTACTGGATAATAGTAGTACCTATTATATTTACCTAGATTTAAGTTAAAAGAATTCTGGATTTTTCAATACCTCATAAAAATTATTTAGCACAGATTGCTGTAAAGCAGACGCAATATGAGAAATACATACCTAATACCATACCATAATACCAAACCCCGTTAAAACGCCTGTGCGCGATGTTGTGAGACGTCATTCACCGCGTGACGTAGGTATGTATTTCTCATATTGCGTCTGCTCTACCTAAAAGCGAAGGATTTTATGATATATGTACTTATTAAATAAAGAAATAACATTCTGGAATTTGTTCTTGGCATCAATATTTGTCACAAAACGCTTTATTTAGAAATATTTTGGGATACTCATTTTAATTTAAGTTGATTTTTTAACTTAAAGTTACTTATTTGTAAATCCAGTTAAGATCAATCTTAAATTATCAACAGTGGCTCAAGATACCAATACTTTTGGAACACTGGTTATAAGTATTAGTACCATGACCGTCTCAGTGTTTGAATAAATTCATAATATTTCTGGCTGATAAAAAGTCTCGTTAAATGAACTAACAGTAATACATAAATGTAAAACGAATCTCTAAATATTATTTTTCCTACTACGAAGCTTGAAAACTAACAGAGACGGCATTATTGGGATTTCTTCGATTTTTGAAGCAAGATAGCAGAGTTAGAGCGAGGATAAAAGACGTAATAACTGTTTTGTGACACTGGACGCGGTAATGTTACGGCTGATGTGGGTCCGAAGAGGCCCGTATCTGTCGTTATCAGCTACTAACCGCGTTGACCCGTCCACAGACCGCAATAGCTTTTGCTATCGTTAGATTGAATGGTTATGTGCTGCTGTTGGATACAGTCACAGAAATAAGCACACCCTGCGGTCTAAACCGGTATCAACATCTTTACTTTCTAGTTTTACTTACAATTTAAGTAGGTAATTGAAAACTTCATAAAAATGTAAGTGAACTTACTAAGTACGATTTATTAGGACTTTGTTATGGTTATCAGTTTTTAATTCTAAATCGATAAATTGTCGCGTTCCAATACCCTTGTGCTGCATTTGTCATAGATTCATAGAATCTATTAACTGAATTGACTCCCTGTATCCAGTTTGATTGTTATTATGTGAATGTAATTATATCAGACGCATGTGTCAAAAGCAGCAGCTTTAGATAGTGTATTAAGCAAACCATATTCTAGCTATAACTGCTCTTTGGCTAGTTGGAAGCTAAGATATAATCGCAGTCTGGCTGAAATTAAGTGCTAAATTTTCATTTAAATGTACTTTGTACCATGCTAAACTTTGAAATCGGTTTTGTTGTTTACATTAAGAAATTATTAATATCTTTCAAACAATCTATTATTTACATTTGTTTACATCCTAATCTCCGTTATTGTATATAAACAATTTTTACAATATTTAAAGAATAGCCAGTTATGAAAATGTCTAAACAGGTTCAATTCTATCAAAAATCAAGTGAATATAAGTTACATACCTAATTTAATAAAATGAAAACCGTTTATAACACTGAACCCTACGAAAACCTTCCTCGTTGTTCTAATATTTTTAGCTATCAACAAGTCAAATAAATTAGTAATAATGATAAACAGCATCGATTTCACATCAATACCAATTATGCATTAGCTCGTTCCCTTAGTAAGAATGGTTTCAACTTTCAACACTTTCACCAAAAATCACCTGTAAAATTTTTCCCGAGTTCAGTTCTATTTATAAATATTGCATATTTAAAAATCCTAAAAGTCTTAAAATTAATCCCATATGAAATTCCCTTAATATACGGAGACGCATGCTTATAATTCTGGGATGACTCGTGCTTTGTACGTGTGCAAGTTGGTTTAACATCGTGTAGTTCGTCTATATACACCTCTGAAAAGTTACAAAACTGGCCTGGACACTGCCCATTCTTGATTATTATTTTTACCCTTATGTTCGAGGCGTATGTGAAACTGGTCATTCTGGCTTTACGCGTGGTAATGCTCAATTGAGTTACTTTAATCTCTGAAAGCAAATTGTGCAACTACTCTAAACCGTATGCACAAAGAATTTAAAAAAAAGTCAATCACCGTTTGAAAAAGTTGTGCTTCTGTCTCAAATATCGAAGTAAATATTGCTATAAACGAGTATTGATTTAATAACCAGCTGGATTATTTGACACTTTCAGCGTAAATCAAACAGAAATAAAAAAATAAACTATTAATATTTCCGTGAGAAAAGCACCCAACAAGTTAAACATAACCCTACTCGAGCCACTTGTGATTTAGCCGATTTGTACAATAACTATTATGTTTGTATTGGCATCACAAAAAAATCAGAGCGTAAAAGGTTTTTTGTGGACTTAGTCCCCTTATGGTCGCACAAGTTTTTAACCCTGTACTATTTGAATGCAGGTAACATCTCCGTCCTATATCCAAACGTTCGGAATCGATATCGAATAAAAAAGGCCGTTTTTTTTTATATAAATTAATCCCAAAACTGCATTGTGAGTCAATGACAATTCAAAACTAAATGGAAAAGAATTGTCCCTTCTTTTCCGATCCTGACTTACAAACGTAATCCTTATATATTTTGGTTTGTAACCGCATCACGTTTACAAAGGCAAAAAAACTGTACTATTATACAATTCGAAATTTATTTAATGTCTATTAATCATTTTATTCTTTGAATTACTTTAAAATGTAAACCGTTACGCTGGTGCATTAAAAAATTTTAGAAGATGTAGTATAATTATATGTTAGACATATGTGGGTATAATTTTTCTCAATTTAGAGTTTTATTGTAAAATTTCGGTACTTTTTAAGTTCAATAACAGGCTGCAGTAAACAGAGATTTATTGTAATGTTTACTTTCCCAGCAAATACCGTTGAAACACCCTTAACAAATCGAAGTACAACACAATAAAAATTTAATAATTTTAAAATGTAATCCAATTTAGAGGGCCATGCTAAATGTTTTTTATTGTACGTTCCAGTAAACCAATATACTATAGTAAACAAATTGCACGCAGCGTAATAGCGAACGACATGTATAGGTCGTTGTATAACTAAATAATTTAAAAGGTATAGATTTATTTTGGTTTTAATGAATAAATTGCATAAGACCACTTTCAATAAAGCGAACGACAAATACGTATCTTTTTCAACCGTTATTGGAACCCATTACGTACGGATCACACTACCTAGAAATGAAATATACACAGACAGATAGATCCATTGTAACCATGTGAAATATTTCACAACCCTTTTAAGGTCTAAAATTTGAACATATGCGTCACGTTATACATTCAGTTTTATACCTGCGCAGGTAAACGCGAATGCAATTCGATATCTGTAAAGCGCAAAGGGTTTTAGCAAAGGGTTGCCCACCGTGTGAATACCAGGAAAAAATTAACGGAACTTATAACGTACCTTTCCGCTACACTTATTTGCGATTTTAAATTATTGATTGATTTTTGTAAAATTGACATTTGCTTCATGTACCGTAAATATTTGCCGAATTCGTTTACTTTTTTAAAAGTAAGGGGCAAATTTTTATAATTTTAGCAAGCATATGGTGTAATAAGGGACAATGTAAGTTAGTTAATTTTTTTTTAAAGCTGTAGTGAATATTAAAAGTTATTCAAATCAGGGCGCGTGCCAAGACCCCTTCTGGTCATGCTTCCGTTTCTAGGGTGCCAAGTTAGGGTAGCCAGTAAGAATGCGTCTGCTTGACTGACCACCCTTTGGTGGTCAAGATTTCGGCCCCCTCTACAATGACCGACGCATGTCTAAATTTTTACGCTTCCCAACAGAATTTGTTTAATGTCATCGGCAATTAATAATATGTTTTACTCGAAATACTAAGAAGTTTGACAACGTTTGTTAAGCCTTTTGTTTCTTATAAATCGTAAACTCCCTTTGGATATAAAATACATTTTAAAAATTCTGAAAATATTTCATAAAGATTTAATGAGTTGATGTTTTTGGGGAATTCATCTTTATTTAAATTGGATAACAAAGTTTAAATAAAATTATCCTATTAAAAAATATCGACTGATACAGCATTTAATAGGGTATAAAAAAGAAATTCGAGCGAACGACAAAACAAAATGCGACAGAATGCAAAAGGATAGGTACATGAAATTATTACATAAAACTTTGAAAATTCAAATACTAATCGAACCATGGCAAGTGAAATAATCTGAATTGTTTTATAATACGTTATTGATTTATATCAACTGATACTGATTATAATTAAGAAAGGTCAGTTGTTTGATATACAGGGTGGTTAAAAAGAACTTGTTGTTGAACACGTTGTGCCGCTATATTCTTCATTGTTCTCGAATTAGCCATAGCTGTCACTAATTAAACGTCAGAGGCATTTTTGGCGGGAAATTCACAAGAACTAGATGTTTGACTTTTTTTAACCACCCTATATGATGAATGACAAATAAAAGCCATTCCTGTACGCATACAGTCGAAGCTCGAAGCGAGTAGCCTCAAGAAATTATATTTTGACATAGTACACTTGTAATAACCACCCAGAAATTCAGTTATAATAGAAGGGGTTGGCCATAAATTTATTTGTTATTTCAGAGCAACATTTATTACTAAACAGGGACACCGTAGTGACGTCTTGTCATTTTAGAAAAAAATCTGCATCGAAATTTCTTTTACTTTAGTTATATATTAATGTAGAATGCCCAAAACACTGTATACATAAATTTCGTTTCCCTGAAAGGGCAAGATATGTAGCGTAAAAAATTAAGGGGTAGTATGTGCTGAGTCAGGCGATCCTAGAAGAGCAAAAACTACCAATGACTGGTGTATTTTTCTTTACTCTAAAAGCAAAATCTCCGTGAACTTCATTTACGTAGGTAGGCATATCTACAATACCTAGATTAAAAAGACGGTAAACCCAATTAGATATAATATTCAGAATATGAACTTAAAACGTTTTTTTCTACTGTTGCGCAAATGGGCTACAGCAAGCAGATCTTTTAGTAACTTAGTTGAATGGATGCCGCACGAACTATCTTTTTCAAATACAAATTTATATATTATGCACCTCTCAGATTTTGACAGACGCTTTCGCGGCCATCAATATCAGACGATGTATGCAGCACTGCTTTGTGGAAAGCTGAGTGGGTATATTTTTCTCAAAGAAAGTATATATGCAAATAAACATATGTAGGGAGTCTTTATGGTAGACCAGTGAAATATTGGGTGAACCGCCGGTGCGGACATTGAAATATTGCAGATTTTACAATGACATATCATCGCCAACATTTGTAAGAAAGATTTTTGATGTATAGTTTCTCTTCGGACACGAAACGTAGAAAACTGCTTTCCTATATTATTTTCATACAAACATTACTATATCAATCACGACTTGTAAAATAATGTTTCATAATCCTTGGAATATGATAATTAATCTAACTTTCTGCTACATTTTCAAATACGCTAATTATTTAATTCAAAAATTAAAGAGGGCGATAACTTTATTACCGCTAATGATTAAGAGCTAACGTTTGCTCTGCATAAAGCTGTAGGTATTTTCAAAGTTTCTACCGCCGAAAAACTTTTTAATAACTTTATTTAAAATTTCCAAATTGAACGAATTATGTTAAACTGTAATTAACTTATTTCTTACAAATTTATTTTCTAAAATACAATTAATTAGTAATAATTTATTCCTAGTCATAAATTCAATAATCTGTGTTAGGCTTAGTTAAAGTTCAGGCTTAGGTAAACGAAACCCCAAAGTTCGAAAACAACAAGTAAAACCTAAATCAATATTATCGTAGACAAGACAGGTCTATACATTAAACTAATCATCTCAATCGGCATTATACATCTTCCCTGCAAACTTTGAGTCACCCCATCTTACACAAACATTTCAAACAAGACAAGCCCACGCGGAAAATAGAGACAGACAATGCACAATGGACACAGCAGCACTCAGAGGGCGAAAGTAAGCTCACTGAGCTTCGGACTGAAAAGTTCCTAGGACATGGAGGAATGATAGGACCTCCAGGAAGGCTAGACTCTTGTTTTGTGGCTATAACAGGGACGAACGAAACTTTTGCTTACTTTGCAATCTTCTTATTATTGATCAGTGTCCAGCGGTCACATGCGCGCGCAGGGTCCGAGCTTTTAGGGGTTGGGGGAAAATGGCCAAGGTAGCTACACGAATCAATTCTGCTTTACTTTAATGAGGGTTTCCTTTCTTTGTAGGTTCCCGCATCTCGCTACTTATTAACAGAAACAAAGAAAACATCCTTTGAGAACTCGATTCTCGTTTAACACAAAAGAAAGAAGCAACATTAAAGGTAAAAAAAGAAACCCTAAAAATGTACTGATTCATTATTCAGAGTCTTGGAAAAACAAGAAAACAACCTTAACAACTGTAATGACTAATAATCGTCCTTGTTTGGTCTTTTTTCCCCGTTACAAAGTTCTCATGTTTTTAATTTTGGGTAAAATCCAATGATAATGCTATGTAAATGTCTCTCAAAAACATACAAAAAAATCTTTAAAATGTAGAATTAACAAATTAACATGCTACGCTGCTCATTAAATTAGAGCTCTTTGTAGAAGTTTTACAACTTGACTCTAAACTTTCGAAGACTTTCATTTGGAAGTGTTTACGAGTGAGTATATTTAATAATCAAACAAGATAGAGTGGTGTAAGTCACTTTAAGTCTTGATATTCTTAATTATAAAATGTCTTCCCAGAAAAGACATGTTTATAGTCATAATCTTAATTATATCAAGTTGGCTTTTCAATTGCAGTTAAAAACAAATTTACCTTTTTACCACGTTAACGAGTAACAGGTAATTTATATACGCAGGTATTATACTACAATCTGCTTAAAGTTAGATGAATTATTCCAGTCAAGTTCCACATACAGAATTACTAGAAATCATTTTTTCTCCGTAATTATATGCCAGTTATCTTTTAAAACAAACATCAGACTGCCCACCAACTGCTAGTAGGTACATTTACATACCCACAAGCATTAACTTTTCTATTTATGCTTAATGTGCATAATATGTATTATTTTTAACTAATTTTCATTAAGAATAACAAAAATGTGAGATAGTTTTACATTCGTAATGAATTATTCAACTATTTATTCAGAAAATAAACTAAATTTATGCTGTTAGGGCAAGTTAATAACTGAAACGATTTCAACTGTACAAATATCGGGCTATCGGACAATAAGTTTTGCTTATTTACGTAATTTGGCCACTTGGGATCCGAGTTTAAACATCTCGTTTGATATTCTGGCTATATAGCTAGCTTCCCATTATGAAATTAATTGTAGGGGTAATATTAATAAACAAGTTATATTTGACTGACCGTCTGACCAACGAATGTACGCTTTTATTATTCAGGCAGATTAAATTTATAGAAAACAACAAATATATTATGTTTTTAACTGTTTGCTACAAATCTCAAGCTGCAACTTTAGAAATGTACAGCCTATTCTTATCGAAAGTTAATTCTGTTTAAAAAAAGTTGGCCGAGATACACAAACAAGTTTCATAAATCAAGTGGCTATGGTATCATCTTAGTGGAGTTAAACTACTTTATTTACTTTTTGCACAGATTCACTTCGGTTCACATCATACTTCAAACTTTTTTTATGAAGGCTGCATGAAAAAGAATAAGCCAAACATTTTTAAAATGGCTGCTTCGGACAAAAATTAAAGAGATACGAGCACAGTATAAAAATAGTCGACAGTTTGTAGGTTGGGGTGACTTACCCTCGGACAATAATTAGTCATAGGGGGTGGGTAGGCGGCCATTTTGCTAATACAAGAGCTTTGTGCAGATTTTACCGATTGACGTATACGAATGACACAATGAAACCGGGACAGAAAGGCAAACGCGAAACCGATGCAAATAGACTAATGGCTAGTTCGTCGAGGTAATTTATCGTCGCACTTTCCTGAAAGTCAATGCAAAGAAAGTCGCGCTCTTCCTTTTCTTTGAACGAGCAAGAACGTCTCCTTGATAAATTGCGGCGATGTAAAGCTTGCACGGTTGACATTTCACATTCGGATCGAATATACGTATAAAATGGAATCATTTTTACCCACAATTTGCTGAAAAAGTATATATAAAAGTTAATTTTAATCGATTTTTAATTATGTTTTTAATTTTTTCTAAAAAAAATTATTAATTATGCTTTATAAATTGTACTTTTACTGATTGATTTACTTTATTAATTAATTTTAAAATAAGGTAATTTTTACTAATAGTACCTAATAAATAAATTTTTCAACGCCAGATAACTCCAAAAGTTTTAGGATTTATCTACTAAGTGATTAAATAAAATTAAAACAATAAGAGTAAAAATAACAATAAAAAAAGGTAAGTATTGGTTGAGCATTTCAAAATAGGACACGTTTTTTGATATTTGTTCTTTACTAAAATTAAAGGCTAATCTAAATTAAAAACTTGTTGCCAATTCAATGTTAAACTTAGTAATATCATCTTATACTAAACCATTTATGTAATAAATAATAAATAAAGCTTTTACAGGCCACTTTAGGCCCATTGCTTAACAATCTGCCTCCATTGTTCCTTATCCATGACTTTATTTCTCCAGTCTTCTATTCCTTTACTTGCTATGTCTTCCATTACTGCCTCCCTCCACCTATTCCTTGGTCGTCCTCTTCTTCTAGTTTCTTGCGCTCTACCTTCCAATACTATCTTAGTAGCTCTCCCATCTGGCATTCTCCATATATGCCCAAACCATCTTAACCTTTGAGCTTTAATGAAGTCTACTATACTTGGCCCCCTATACTTCTCTTGTACTTCTTCGTTTGTAAGTCTTCTCCAACCATCCTCCGTCCGAGCCCCTCCAAATATTTTTCGTAGCATTTTTCTCTCCCACCTACTTATCATATCTTGATCTGCCACATTCATCGTCCATGTTTCACATGCATACGTAGCTGTCGGTCGTATCACAGTCTTATACAGTCGTAACTTTGCATTTCGCGACATCTGTTTTGAGGACATTATACTATTTAACGCGCCCGCACATCTCGATGCTTTTATTAACCTTGTTTTAATTTCTTGTGTGTAATTTAAGTTTTCAGAGATTAATGTTCCTAGAAAAATAAACTCCTTAACTCGTTCTATTCTCAAATCCTGCCCACCCACTGTTTTTAAAATCACTTCCCCTTTGCCAGCACTTTCACCTTTACCACTTAACTTCATCACTTTAGTTTTTTTTGTGTTTATCACTAATCCTACTTTTCTTGCCTCCCATTCAAATTTCTTCACTTGTTCTTGCATTTCATGTATCGACCTTGCTACTAATGTCACATCATCTGCGTATGCCAGCAGTTGGTGACTTTTGGTCTTGATCGTCCCATTCCTATTAAGTTGGCTGTTTCTAATAACTCTCTCCAGAACTAAATTAAATAATATTGTCGAGAGGGGGTCTCCCTGCCTTAATCCTGTTTCTGTCTTAAATGCTCTTGACAATTGACCTCTGTATCTCACTTTATTTTCTGTATTTGTCAATGATTCTTTTATCAAATTTCTTATTTTCTTATTAACATTCAAGGAAGCCAAGATATTAAACAGCTGCTTCCTGTTTATACTATCGTATGCCTGCTTGAAATCAATAAACATCGCATATATTGTTATATTGTGCTCATAGCCTATCATTTGGATTTCTTTTATTGTGGCTATTTGGTCCATCACTGATCTATATTTTCTAAATCCACACTGATAGTCACCTATTTCTTTTTCTGCATATGGCTCCAGTCTTGTATTAATTCCTGAAGCTAAAATTTTATAGGTTATATCTTGCAGGGCGATTCCTCTATGATTTCCACATTCCGTCCTTTCCCCACTTTTATAAAGTGGCACAATTATGGCTTCTTTCCAAGTCTGCGGCATACTTTCTGTCTCCCATACTGCCTTTATCATTCCCCATATCTCTTCCTCTAATACTTCACCTCCATACTTTATAAGTTCCGTATATATTTCATTCTCTCCAGGCGATTTTTTATTTCTCTGCTTCTGTATCCACTTGACTACTTCCTCTATTGTTGGTGTTACTTCGTCTTCCTCTTCTATTCTTCTTTCCATTTCTTTTTGACTTTTGTTTCTTTCTTGCATAATCTCTGTTGGTTCTTGTCCGTGTTCTATCTTTTGATTCGATACTTGTTGGAAGTGCTCTCTCCATATCTCTAAGATTTCTTCAGTTTCTCCTACCATGTTTCCTTCTCTGTCTTTTATATAAACTGGCCTTTGTTGAAAACCTTTCTTAATCTTCTTTGCGTCTTGGTAGAAGTTTCTGATTTCTTTTCTGTTATATGTTTCTTCAATATTTTTCACCCTATCTTCTTGCCACTTTCTTTTTTTATTTCGCAATATTCTTTTCGTTTCCTGCTTCTGTTCTCTGTATTTTCTACTACTTATTTCACCTGGTTGTTGTAGCAGTCTTAACCATGCATCTCTCTTTTTCTGGATACTTATTTATGTAATAGTTATGTTAATATGTAATAAACTAATAGATAACCGATAACAAGCGCCTTTAAAAAATGAAGTTTAAAATGATTTAATTTAAACTAAAAACAAGAAACAGTTGCAGTTGATGTGCCGGAACTATAAATTCTATGATATTTTGTAATATTTCTAACATTAAAGCCTTACAATCTTTATGGTGTTTAAAGGTAGGTACCTACACAAAAGTATGAACATGCTGTAAGTAACTGACGCCGTATGCGTATTAAGTAATAACCTTTTAAATAAAGAACTAATTCAGCCTCTTGCTTTCATTCCTAAGTCCATATTTCGGATACGTACATTTGATATTATTCTTTTCTCACACCAGTGAAGGAAAAATATTATCACTTAGGACCTGCGAGTTTCGTTGTAATTTGAACTCTAAAATTTTCCCTTTAGTTTCAGTGAGTATTAATTCGATTGAATTCTAAAGCTACGTTTTCCTAATGATTTAACTAGCACCATATGCCGTCCCTGAATAATTACATTCACAAACTATTAGGTAGCTGACAGTGGCAGTTAATTTTTATTTTTCAAATTTTTTACATCACCAAAAACTTCATAAATTGTTAAACTTTTATAAACACAATCAATTTTTAAACCTGCTATTAAGGTTAACCTAACGAAAAGTAAAACCATTAAAATTCATTAATTATTATTTTTGGCGATTAATTTGGCACTTTTAATTCTGTTTTATCTATTATAACCATTCCAATTTTATGGTTCTTTAAAAAACTTTTCGTCGAAACTTTACGGTATTTCTGTACGTTCAGTTTCAGCAAGTAATACTCAAATAAAACTTAAAAATCTAAAGCTTTCATTAATTTTAAAGGCGTTTATTTTTTAAACGATCACTGGAAACTTTTAGATATACCTATTTCTTTGAATAAAATCGTTTTACAACTTTTTATATTAACTAATTTTACTAAATATACAGAACATTGTAAAGTATTACTTCTTACATTTTTCGCTGGATCTTCTACATGATAAAAATTGTCCTTCGGTATGCTGCTTATCACTTATCATTACTGTACAATAAGAAGTTTGAATATATGTACTTATTTATGTCAATTTATTTTTTATGAAATTTTTCGTGGGGCCGATTTGTTTTAAAATGTTTGAAAGCCACTATTATTTTCAAAAAGGCTTTCTCTCTTGTCAGAAACGCATCTATTTTATTATTTCATGGCAGTAACCGGTTATAACATAACCCTTTGCAATAAAATTCACGGCTAGATAAAATTTTGTACATAAAATTAATATAACTTCAGTAAAATATTGATTATTGAAAATCTCTCAAATGAGTTGCCGTCGTAATGTTTAATGTAACAAAATTTTAAATAAAGCGAAAACATTTCAAATATGTTAATAATTTCCCCTATGTAATGTAACTCTCAAATTCATTTAACACTGCCATATTCTCGAACAAATGAATTAAACAATACTAATAGGTTAAAAGGCTTGAAGTATATCTATTTCGGATATACTCAAAAATATTATAAAGTAATAGACTCACCATGCATTTAAAACAGTTTTAACTATTTTACACTTTAAGTTTATTCTGATAAAGCTGGAAGTGTTTTCTTTCTTGACTTATAGATCAAAACCAAAGATATGAATATGCGAATGTCTGAACCCAAACTAAAATAATTTTCACCTCATACGGTCTCAGTAGGTCAAAAATCTACCTGCGGCCCTTTTCTTCCTTCCGGAACGGAAGCCTTTAGATGAAATTAAAAGGGTTGTCCCGTTTTAATACAATAAAGTCTAACCCTTACGCCAGAGTTTACCTGCCAGCATATGGTGTATATAATTAAAAGTGGTACAGCTATTAGCAAAATTTTGTTAATCTTACAAATTATTTAACTCAAACTTGACTCAAACCAAAGAATATAAATAGACAAACCTAATTGGCGATTTTTGAAGATGTGTTGCTTTAGCTTTGTAGTTTACCTAGCCTGTGCAAGTTCATTCATTAAGTTAGTAGTTCTCTACCAGTATACACAGTAACACAGTACTTAGCTCAAAGATGCTTTATTTTTTTAAAGAAAAACGCATGGAAAATAAATACTACGAGGGTATAAGTTCTATTCTGATCTTCCCTCAAACGTACATTTGGAAAGCCTATCACATTTCGCTTTTATTTCATATATCCTTTGCGTCCTTACTGGCCTACCTACGTAACCCAAATTCAAATATTCAAATGTCACATTATACAATCGTCAAAACGTATCTTGGAGGTTCAAAAACTACATTTAGTTAAAAAATCATATGATCCAGTACATTAAATAGATTGGTATATTTAATCCTTCTTTGGCATAAGGGATTCCCTAACCTTTTCGCAGGTATACGAACCCTACGCTCGCATAATTTTAGCCACATTATAATAATTTTACATATGGTCGTCACAATCAGCACAGCTGTTAAACCTAGTGAAAATGTACGATAGGTAACGAATGCGTTTTATACTGAATGTAATATTTTATTTGATACAGTCAATAAATATCACAAAGTTGAAATATGGACTATTATAAATTCGCGATCAATATGAGCAATTAATAGATTAATAGCAATTATTGATACTAAATGTTTATTTTTTATTTATTTTGTAATATTGCAAATTTTTATTTCTGATTTCAAGTTTGAAACCTGCTAGTTTATGAATAACGTAACGGCCATGTATCAAAGATAACCGTAACCTAAAAATCAGAAATTAAAATTTTAATTAGAACATGAAATGCCTCCATAAGGAAAGCACGCATCAAAGCCGCTAAAGTGACTACTACATTTAGCAAGTCATACCGAACGTGGATCACATAGTAGATAATTTCTATTTTATTATTATTTTCCATTAAAGTGGTATGGTGCTTTAAATTTTACCTGTTTTCATCTTATTCTAATGCATTTTTATTTGATCAACCAAAAAAGATTTTTTAATTTCTAAAGTTACTTAAAAATTCAAAAAAAATTATTGCAAACATAATTTTGATGATTCAAGCTCCTAATGAAGCTAATTATTTCATTCCTTTACAAATGATATATAGATAAAAAAAATATCCTAAAAATGATTTGGTTACATGAAAGAAATACAGTTTCCACTTGTGCGGTTTTATATTGGAACTTATAACCTTATAAGTCAGCAGCGGAATAGAAACATTCAATTTACGCTATGCTTCTAATATAAAGTTCGTTAATCGGAATATACAAGTAGATTTCATGATACATGAAATAAGGACCAACCATAATTTCGGGTATTCTGGAGGAGTTTAGAGTATTTATTTCAATAAATACGATATACGATTTATAGTACCAAAGACCTAAAACTGATTTGACATGAGCGGACTTCGATAACGATTAGATTTACAATATTGCTTTAATTAATATATGTTATACCAAACAATATTCTGTGGTTATCTTGTTATACATATATTTCTCAGTTATACCACCGCTTGCCAACATTTGCTGTAACATTAACTAAAAATTGGAAATGGCAAAATCAAATTCAAAATATAGATCGCCTTAAGAATAATTAAGATGTTTGGAAAAATAGCAATTTTGTGAATGTAAGAAGGATAGAAACGCATTTATCCATAGTTATTGTATGTCCTTCTCGCTCCTAACCATTCTGTGCTCCTAACGGAGCATAGGACACTAACAAAGTTCATACGAGTGATTAGTTTGCGAAACTAATGCACCCTTTTAGTATCTTTTAGTATCTTGTTCATTTTTTTTTACTTTGTGTGTGGGTGTGCGTGTGTGTGATCTTGTTACACTACCTCTTAGGCCGGTATTCGTACGAAAGAGTTTGGTGGCCAACGACGAATGGTCACCAAGACTCGATACCGAGCTCCAGACTGCTGGAAAATCCTACCCATCGGGAGATTCGAACCAAGTACTAACGTAACGCTAACCTGACGCTCTTGCCACTACGCCACCCTAGCCTCATCCATAGTTACTATAATCCAAAAAGTGATGAAATTGATGATCCACTAATATCGCTATAGATGTTTAGGTTTAGGTAACATCAAATAAAATTAAGTAATTTACAGGGGTACATAAATGACCTATCTCTCACGACGCCTTATTGTTACATTTCTTTCCAAAAATTCCCGGATAATCGCTAAAAATTTGTTATTAAAATTAAAAAGTTTCAATAGCGTGAATGCTGATTTATTTATGGACCACGAATTAAAAAATACTGTCACTTTTCTAAAACCATAACATAAAAGGTTGTACCGAGTATAAATGAGAATTGGACTTTATTATTAAAGAATTCTTTAATTTAGAGAGTCATGCGTTCTCCCAAATGTATTTGGTTATTTTATGAATTTAAAATGCATGTTTATTCACTAGGCGAAATCTAGATTTGCGGCTGCCAGGGATATCAACGCGCATCGATTATTATTGACACTACCCGACTAGAATTTTGTAGAACTCAACGGACTTCCACACCTGCAAGGTATCTTTATCGTGGCAAACACTGAACACGAAACCTACGGTTACACCTCGTAACACAGCGAAGTTTCCGAATTTTCTATATTAAAAATCTCACTTCACTCCTGGGACTGCAGCTGAGACCTTTAGTTTATAAAGTATACCACTGAAACTGGTGGTTATTTAGTTTATTGTAACTCTGACTTTCATTATTACTTTAACAATTTTGCTCATTATTGATAATTACAAGAACATCTAGGCTTATCGGCCACTAATGTGAAAAATAAAATGGGTACCAAATTTATAGTTTCATATTATTTCTTGAAAATTGAGGTTTTAATTTGCGTCTTTAATAAGCAACCACACTTAAATATTTTATGTTATTTAAAAATATAATTATCTTTCTCTTTTCATATGGCAGGGATATTAAATTCGTTGGTTTTTTAGTTTTTAATAATAGGAACTACTTTATTAATAAATAAATTTAACTTTACAGTCTTTCAGTTGCAGTCTTGTATAAAAGATCTTATTAAATTTAACTTTATAGCTGGACATCACCATTTCGGTCCATCGTCCACCAGACCTGCAGTATAACATCGCTTTTGATATGGCGACTCTTACAACCATAAATTCAAAATTGAACTAGCTATAATGCATGGCCTTCGATCTACAGTGAACATGGTTCGCATTCAATCCATGTTGAAGTTATTCTGTTACCTCCCCATTTATACTTTTGTTTTCAAATATTTGTTAACAAAACAAATTGTATATACACACGTTTAGTTTGAACTAAAGAAAACAAAGGCTGATTCCTAAGTGAATAATTACTAGAACTTTTATTATTTTCTAATTGTGCTATACATACGTTATTACACTCTTTTTAAATTAGCTTTCGAATTAATGTATGGTACATGGTACCCTAAAATTAACTTAATAGTGTATGAAACTAAAAGTTAGTATCTACCATCGATGAACTGTCAATGATATTTAAACTTTTATGCGTTTTACAGACGTTGGTAACCCTTGAATAATCACTTTTGATTGAAATTAGTGACCTTGGTAATTTAAAATTCTAAAACATGAATGTACTTCCTCCGGGTTGGGACCGTGTCATTGTTGAGAAAGAAGAACTCAACGTTTCACTCACTTTCTTACAGGCTTTATCACCCCTCAAAGGGTTTCGGCTCTGATTTGGTTTAAAAGTTGAGTTAGCGTGCCCTTTTTCCTCTTGCTAAGCTAAAAGAGTTTCGCCTCTGGTGTTGTTGACGCGTTGGGTTACCGTACTCTTTTAGTGCACCGTTAAGAAAGTGGGCGAAACGTTGAGTTCTTCTGTCTCAACAATGGCACGGTACCAACCCGGAAGACGTTCTTTTGACACCGACCGTAGAAGTCTTCGATTTCATGAAGATACTTCTTCATTTTTTCCAAAATTTTTGTCAGAAAGATAACCATAAAAATGAAAAACTAAATTAATTAACTTAACTCTAGATCAGTATTTCAGTTAAAGTAGGAGATGAACAATTTAACTAGGTTTAAGTTAAAGGCTTAAACCAAGCCCGGTAACAGTTAAGCCATAGACTAAGCTGCCTTAAGCTAACCTTTAGCTTAAACTTTAACTGAAATATTAGTCCTAAATGAATATAAGTATTAAAGTCTGTCGTGTGGTATAGTTGTGACAAATTAGATAAGTCATATGCTAATTTAGTATATTTTTAAAGCTTTGCGGCATCGACTGATACTGTAATTAGCCTTATAAACTTAACGTAACGGGCGCCTACACCAACCCTGCTCCACAGACCGAAATCTTAAAATTTGCAACTCACTGATTGGAATTAAATATTTTTTTCTACAAACACTACTAAAAACTGAATTTTTAACACGGCATACTGCAATTAAAAATGTAATATTAAATTGCAGCGTGTTAAAAGTAGATCACGTGGTTTACTTTTAACACTAGTGTTAAAAGTCTGCTGTCACAATGACAACTAAAATATTACTCAAAGACTGATTTTGATTTAACTCAATAGTACCTACCAAATCGACAAATCTAATGTTGCCCTACTAGCAGCTTCTTCTATATCGATCGAAATTTCTTTACTTAGATTAGAACTCATCTTAAATTATTCTTTTTCACTTTTGACAAGCATATGTCAAACAATACATATGTAAGCTCAATTCTAAATTGTTCCGTAAATGTCACAGAGTACTAGATTTTTTAGGTAATCTTTGAAATCTCGAATAAGAGAGTTTAAAATGGTTTCAATGGCGTTTGTAGAAAAAATAGTGTATGATATTCGTGTTAAAGGTGATTTTATTTTGTTCGTGGGGTTGCTCCACTCGCTACGCTCGTTTCGCAATTTTCCCCACTCACAAAATAAAATATCACTTTTAACACTTGTATCATAAATAACTATTATAAAAATTCTCTATCTGTTCCTCTTTCTCTCTCTATCTTTCTCTCTCTCGCTCCCTTTCTCTCCTCGTCTTCTCTCCATCCTTCAGCTCCCTCCCTATGCCACATTTAATTTTATGAAGGTGCATTACTTGTCAGTATACGATTCAGGATTCAGCACATTTAGGTATAATAAGTCAGTTTAAATGTATGTCCTTGCCAAAATATGAAAAAAAAATAAGCAGTTATTATTTCCATTCCCAATGTCGGTATCGAGTTATAAACAGTATTCTATATTTCAATTCAAAAGCCTATTAAAACAAATTAGGATAATTTATAAATATTTTCTTATCGTTTATGTATAAAATCAGCATGACATTACAAAACTCATAGATAGTATAGTATGACAAATTATAGTATTAAATATGAGCCCTCTTCAACGAAGGCAAAATATATAATATCGAGCATAGGATTAGGTGTAGCCAATCTGTCGCGAGCTCTGATGCGAACGGGTCCTAAGCTCCCGTAATGCTAGGACACAACTCCTTTTTTCCTTCTAGTCATGAGTTCTTACTTGAATATCCATCCCCCAGTTCACATCTTTATATCTGATGTATGGTTTATTTTTTGTTAAATTTTTAATGCCGTCGATACAGTAAAACGTCTGTAGTTCGTACTTATATCATTCGTTGAAACTTTTTTAAACTTGGGCAATGTTAAACTTAAAAGGAGACATTTCTTTTATAATTTGTTAAAACTTCAGAAAAGAGTGGAATTTCCTTTTGTTGTTTTTAAGGAGCAAATTTTTGACGTTTTGCTGCACAATTGAACAGCGATGGAATGTTAGATTGATGTCATTTACGGTTTCCTGTTAAAGCTTTTCTCCTTCAATGTAAACACAGCGGCATATTTCGTTTGTCAGCTCGGATTTGTGGGCTCTTCACTCATGTGAGATTTCACTTTAATATTCTGATTTTTTCTAAACAAAAGTCCTTTTTGGACTCATTTTGAATATAACAATAACGGTGAATACACTGAGAAAATTAAACTTCCTGTAGAACACTCTACAACATTTTCACCTTGTTAATCAGAAACCAAGAAGAGCACAATCTGAAACGTAACTATTATTTTTAAAGTAAATGTGGACAATTTTACGTTCACATTTGATTTACCCCAATAAATTACATTTATGTTTATTAGATACATTTATATAAACCTTGGAAGTGCCTACAATCTGATGAGTTATACAGGGTGTTTCATAATTGCACGGCACCATTTTAGGGATGTGTTCTCTAGTACAAAATATTACGATTTACCTAAAATTACCTTAGTCCAAAAGTTAATATTTAGGGAGATATAGGGTGTCAAAGCCGACATTTTAATTTCAATTTTTTGCTGTTATTTCAAAAGGTTTCAAAGTATTAACATGAAAATTGGGGAAACTACATATTTTGGGACGGAAAATAATAATCAGTCCTCAATTTTAATGTAGCTCTTAGAAAAACCCTATTTTTGCTACACCCAATACATTAAAAATGCTTCAACTTTTTTGTACTTAAAGTTATGGCAGATATAATTGAAAAAAAACAATTTCCTCGTCTTTTTTATACAAAAAAGGTATACTAGTTAAATGTCTCTAAAATTAACCATTTCCAAGATATTTGCTGTTGAAGTGGAAGTGATACTACATTTTTCAGTCATTAAACCTAAAACAGCATTACTTGTGTTACACTAAAATCTTAAAAAATTTTAATGACAAATATTCCACTGATCCGCTATTACTTTGTGTCCTATAACTTGTTTTTGACAAAAATATGTGCATTTTTTGTTTTAAATACAAGCCTACTGCGTTACAGAATGCTTAAAAAATAAAAAAAGGGGTGTCCATTACTTATATCAATAGCACATATCTTGGAAACGGTTAACTTTAGAGACATTTAACTAGTATACATTTTTTGTATAAAAAAGATGAGGCAAATGTTTTTTTCGATTAGATCTGTCATATCTTTAAGTATAAAAAAGTTGAAGTATGTTTAAGGTATTAGGTGTAGCAAAAATAAGGTTCTTTAAAGATCATTGTTAAAATTGAGGACGAATTATTGTTTCTCGTCCCAAAAAAGTTAGTTTCCCCAATTTTCACATCAATATTTCGAAAACTTTTGAAATTACAACAAAAAATTAAAATTAAAATTTCGACTTTGACACCCTGTATCTCCTTAAATATTAACTTTTGGATTAAGGTAATTTTAGGTAACTCGTAATATTTTGTACTAGAGAACACATCCCTAAAATGGTGCCGTGCAATTATGAAACACCCTGTATATTCAAATTTATATTCCTTTCAAATATCTTGCACCTGTTTACCTTTCGGGCAATGTACGTAAGATTTTACTAGTAATTTTCTTTAAGTAAAAAGTGCTTTTCATTAATTTAGTTTATCAGATAATTATTTCGGGTTACTATGAAAACTATAAACTTTTCTCGATGCGATATTAATCATTGCACATTATATGATATTTAATAAAATTGTAATATATTTAAAGTAGAAGAATTCATTTTAAAGTTAAATAACAGACTACGAAAAATCAACCTATAAATAATAATCCTCGAAAATAATATGTTAAAGACTTTGAAAAACTTGATTCGTTTAAAAAATCGGGGTAATATAATATATAATCTGTAACAGTATTTAATGTTCTTCTTTTCATTCTATTTAGAACAGAGTTACATTTTGTAAGTATTATAATCAAATTGTAATCCAGTAACCATGAAATTCTTCACATGAGAATATTATAACAATCAAACAACATTACTGTATGATTTTATTTGCAAAATACCGTGTAAACACTTGTTGCTATAATACTGTAACAAAAATAGTCGAGGGGTGAATTTCTGTAATGTAAACCCTTATTACGTTATTTTACCCCAAAACACACATTTTCAGCTTCCGTAATCTGTCTATTGTTATATTACTTTTTGTCGAAAATAGATTTTTTAACTAAATTCTCCGGGCGGTGTGTTTACAGAAAATATAATAAAGGGACACGGGTCGAAATGGGGGAAATCAGCGTGAACACGTACTTGACTAGTTTATTCCGCTATCGTTTATTTGACATTGAGGTAAATTGATCGTGTCACTAATCGCCATTGACGTTTTTTGTATCTCTCAGAGTCAAAAAGTATTATCATTCACATATGTCACAAACCTTAAGTGTTATTTATTAACAACAATATAAGATTTTATCTGTGTACCTCATGGGTATTTCAAGTGGCAATACAACTATCTTCGTCATATCTGAAGTGGTTTATATAAATGAACTTCAAAGTCAAGGGCAGATGTTATCTAATTGCGGTATTTAATTCTCTTCTCCCTTTTGATTTCGGTAAACATGTTGTATAGGTCTAGCCGTCCTATAAAAAAAACTAGTCAAAAGCTATATTATTTTGATCATTGATTTTATCTCTTTATTTTGTTTTTTCTTTTTGAAGAAAGCACATTTAGCAAAAGAGAAACTGAATAACTAAAAGTAAACGACAAATTTTTATGTAATAATCGTTGCACATCACAAATTCTGCCATATACGGGGGTATCAAAATTGACGCCGTGCTTCTGTGGGATTTGATTCAGAGAGCTAAAAGAAATCGAAAATGAAGAGTGGAAAATTTTCCGTTTGTCTTTTGTTATCGAGTTATCAATAAATAACAAAAATTTAAGTACAGCGTCACCGTTAAAGTCCGCATCATATGGGAAATTTTTTTATTATTTAGTTTACGCAAATTTAGATTTGATGAACAGTTTTTGCTTGGAAAATAATGCAAAATGACGTTGACGATTTTTTTTATCGATCGGCCATACCTGTCAAAGTCGACATACTTTAAAAAAAATTACAAAAAGTTAGGTTATTTTTCAAAATTTCGAAAAATGTTAAATGAAAAAGTTGTTTCTTTTTCCGTTTTCTACCGACCTACCAAATTTGAACAAATTTGGACAACCTTGCTATTTTTCACGTTTTCTTAACGTAACAATTTTTTGCCTCATTCGAATTTATTAAAATCCGAAAAGACCCGTAAAGATGTAATATACTAATCTGCCAAACGGTATTTTTTCTGTTTAAAAATGTTTCTAATTGGATTTTTTCAAATAAATTCCAAATATGCTAACTGAGTTGTCATACTTGATACAAAGTTGTTATGTTAAGAAAACGTGAAAAATATCAAGGTTGTCCAAATTTGTTCAAATTTGGTAGGTGGGTAGAAAACGAAAAAAAAACAACTTTTTCATTTAACATTTTTCGAGATTTTGAAAAATAACCTAACTCTTTGGAATTTTTTTGAAAATATGTCGAATTTGACAGGTATAGCCGATCGATAAAAAAAAATCGTCAACGTCATTTTGCATTATTTTCCAAGCAAAAACTGTTCATGAAATCTAAATTTGCGTAAACTAAATAATAAAAAAAATTCCAATATGATGCGGACTTTAACGGTGACGCTGTATCAACTTTAAACTTTATTAAAAACGAATAATATTTGAAAACAAGTTATTTTCCACATCTGTTGTAACAAAAAGTGTTCAAATAGGTTGCCTCCTACTTCAAGGCAAACATTCACACGATTTATCATTGAAGCACGAACTCTCTGTAGCATATTTTCGTTTATTGACAAATGACAAAAATTTTCCACTCTTCATTTGCGATTTCTTTTAGCCTCCTGAATCAAATCCCAGAAGCACGGGCGTCAGTTTGATACGCCCTGTATACGTAACAGATGGCAGAGGATATTTTCTGTTATTAATGTGAAAAGACTATATTCAAAAAACAGTCCAAATCAAGACAAAAAACAGTAGCGTTACCTTGAAAGAGTAACAAGCAACAATGCGAGTATAGTGCTGATTTTAGGAAGAAGATGTATAATGTTGTTTTATTATTGTTATCATACGGATGTATATGGTATGAAACTTACCTCGTGTTCAATCTTTTAAATTATTCTCTCATGTGACTGCAGCACTCACTATCGTTCAATAAATACAAATAACTATTTCTCACTACCACCTTGGTAAATTGACATTCCATTGTCAAAAAGTCGACAATAATGGAAACTAAAACATTTAGTTGAACAAAAACAGACTGTATCTAAGGGCAAAAAAGACGATTTACCGCGCCAGGTCATTTTCCGCGCATGGTACCCCATAACGCTACACCATAACGGATATAAAAAAAATAAATAGTTATAATGGAGAATACGTGCTTATTTATTAATATTAAAACTAATTTTACAATTGGAACAACGTTGAATGTTAAATGAAGGTGTATTTACAAAATGTTTGATTTCATTCTTTTCGTTACTGAAAACAGAAATTGCGTTTATGTGTTTGTTTGTACCATAGCAACAGCGCCGTTAAACTGTCATAAATATAAACGTCACAATTTTTGTTAAATTATTAATGAATTTTATTTTGTGGTAGTGAGAAAAACGT
The DNA here is from genome assembly GCA_963082815.1 of Melanotus villosus. Lineage (NCBI taxonomy): Eukaryota > Metazoa > Arthropoda > Insecta > Coleoptera > Elateridae > Melanotus > Melanotus villosus. The sequence continues at coordinate 48,209,203 of OY720421.1, read as the reverse complement.
AATGCGCAACGCGTAGGTAAGTTTCTTTTTTATCCTCGGTGGCTTTATGGACCTCAGCTGCGCTTCGGTCCACAAATTACCACCTCGGATAAAAAAGTTCACTTACCATAACTTGGAGCGCAAATAACTATTGTAATACAAGTGTTGAAAGCTTGCGTTTGCCACACGAATGTGAAGTTTGCAGCACGAACGGTAGTGAGTGCTGCAGTCACATGAGTGTGGCAAATACAAGCTTTCAACACTTGTATTACACACTATTTTTTCTACAACCACAAAAAATTTAAATATTTCTGCAAAATCAAATCTGACATTCATCAAATGTCATTATGACATTTTGATTTGCGTGAGGAAAGTAAACAAATTAGCTAATTTTCACTTGTTCGGCAAACACTCATTTTCAATACTCGTATCTATGGAGACGAAGTCTGAAAATCCCACTTTCCATGGTGGTTGTAGAAAAATAACTATTTCTCACTACCACCTTGGTAAATTGACATTTCATTGTCAAAAAGTCGACAATAATGGAAACTAAAACATTTAGTTGAACAAAAACAGACTGTATCTAAGGGTAAAAAAGACGATTTACCGCGCCAGGTCATTTTCCGCGCATGGTACCCCATAACGCTACACCATAACGGATATAAAAAAAATAAATAGTTATAATGGAGAATACGTGCTTATTTATTAATATTAAAACTAATTTTACAATTGGAACAACGTTGAATGTTAAATGAAGGTGTATTTACAAAATGTTTGATTTCATTCTTTTCGTTACTGAAAACAGAAATTGCGTTTATGTGTTTGTTTGTACCATAGCAACAGCGCCGTTAAACTGTCATAAATATAAACGTCACAATTTTTGTTAAATTATTAATGAATTTTATTTTGTGGTAGTGAGAAAAACGTAATGCGCAACGCGTAGGTAAGTTTCTTTTTTATCCTCGGTGGCTTTATGGACCTCAGCTGCGCTTCGGTCCACAAATTACCACCTCGGATAAAAAAGTTCACTTACCATAACTTGGAGCGCAAATAACTATTTTCTACTCCCACCATGGAAAGTGGGCTTTTCAGATTTCGTCTCCATAGATACGAGTATTGAAAATAAGTGTTTGCCGAACAAGTGAAATTTGCGTGCGGAAAGTAATTTTTCCACACGCAAATAAAAATGTCTGATTTTGCAGAAATATTTAAATTTTTTTATGGAAATGTGGTTGTAGAAAAAATAGCATGTAGGTAATACATGTGTTGAAAGCTTGTTTTTGCTTGTTTTTGCAGCACGAACGATAGTGAGTGCTGCAAACTTCACATTCGTGTGGCAAACATAAGCTTTCAACACTTGTATTACAATATACTATAACCGTACTGAAAACAACTTACGCACAAAACGAATGAATGGTGTAACATTATTGTACATTTCTTAATGTAAAACCTTAATTTTCTTTTCAAGTGTACAAAAAATATTATTTCAGTTATCCGCTGCAGCATATCTGCTTTGATAGTGTTCTTCACTAACAAAGTAAAGTGCATATTTAGTACCTATATCTTATGCTAACTGTTAACTACGACGTTGTTTCCTTGCACAATAAATTAAATTATTGAAAGGAATCTTGAGAAAGTATCATGTAGTTTAAATACATGCATTTAAGACTTCAGGGTAATATTTTCGTTATATTTAAGGCAGAGATAAAGCGCATTTTCTGAGTTATAGACCCTACTTACTATAGCTTAGGCTTAGGCTTAGAGAATAAAGAAATTTTTCGATATTTGGCTTCGCCTTGGAGAAGTCGAAATAAACATAAAAAATCTAAAATTTAATTCAAATTTAGATTCCACGTAGTTGCCGCATTTCTATTTGAAAATTTGTAATAATTCCGCACACTGAACGAGGTTTTAATTTTCAGTTTGGCTAAAGTACAATTAAAGCAAATGAAAACCCCAATAAATTATTTATACGTATTGAAACAGAACTTGAAACACAAGTTGATACTGCAACAACAATTTATCAATAATTAGCATATTTCCATCATCTTACAACAGAACTCGTTAAGTACTTAACTTACCTCAGGATACATAAATCGCAACGTTAGTTATGTAAATAAACGATTATAAAAAACGCTCTTCCTATTAGTAGCATAAAAACCTATTTTGGCGAAGAAATAATCGTGCATCCATTCACAATTTCACAAATAATTTTCCTAGGCCCATGCCCAGAAGAAGGAAAATGAAAATTATTCGTAACTATGGAAACCGATCCTGAAATTACTATAACTAGGAAGAGATGGAGAGAATCGTTGGAATAAACAGGCTATAAACCTAAAAGAAAGAAAGAAGAGGGAGAAGAAGAACTATTTTTGCCGGCCTTGATGGTGTTAAAATCAGGTGTCTTGTAAACCAGAGATCTAGGGTTCGATCTCCGTTGGTGAGATTTTTTAATGACAAAAGTCTCTTCCGGAAAGTAGGTAAAACCGCAAGTCGCACTTTGTTTGGCATAATCAAGATTCTTTCCAAGGGTGAAAGTCCCTTTATTCACCAAACTTCTAATCAAGTAATGCTAATAATCATGCAGGTAGTAGGTAGTTATACAGGGTATCTCAGACATGACTCCCCAGGCCTATAACTTTGTTATTTTTAAAAATAACTATAAGAAACTATATATATTCGTAAATGGGCGCAAATTCTCTATAAGATGGGGAAAGAAAATGTTAGAAAATCTGTACTCATATTATGGCAGCGATATTCAACTTTTTTTTTTCAAATTGCACACTATGCTTTTTTTCGCTCATTCTGAGAGTACTTTTTATTCTCTTTATAACCATCTAAACCAATATTGGTCTTACATAAGAAAATTCTCGAAAAAAATACGATTGAAAGTTGAAGTCTAGGTTTGCCATGGAAACAACTGATTGTTGTAATTTGTACTCGTCGGCGATAAAAACAATAGCGGATACCTTTCTGCATACAACCTGGCTGCTCTTCTTGCATTCCTCTCGCATAAACCATAAATAAGGATCATATCAAGCTTTTCAGAATTAGTGTAATTCATTTCTAATACTCCTATGATTTTAAACAAGAACATACAAATACAGAAAGAGCACTTGTCATTCTTTACAACGTAAATTGCAATTGTTTTACAGCTATACGCTATTGTTTTCATCGCCGACGAGTACAAATTACAACAATCAGTTGTTTCCATGGCAAACCTAGACTACAACTTTCAATCGTATTTTTTTCGAGAATTTTCTTATGTAAGACCAATATTGGTTTACATAGTTATAAAGAGAATAAAGAGTTCTATCAGAATGACCGAAAAAAAAGCATAGTGTGCAATTTGAAAGAAAAAGTTGAATATCGCTGCCATAATATGAGTACAGATTTTCTAACATTTTCTTTCCCCATCTTATAGAGAATTTGCTCCCATTTACGAATATATATAGTTTATTATAGTTATTTTTAAAAATAACAAAGGCCTGGGGAGTCATGTCTGAGACACCCTGTATACGTATATGTTATGACTGTTATGAGTATATGCGTAAATGCGTAAATAACCATTTTTTGTTTATTGAGGGAGTTCTAAGCTTGGGTTAGCTAAATATCTCAATATCCAATGTTCACCAGTACCCTGTTAGAATTTTGTCACATCAAGAGGGCTTCTAGGCCGGGCAGGGAACTTACCACTTCAAACACCGCTTGAAACCGGAAATATATCGAGGTTGAAAAACATGGTTTAATATTTAGGTTTTTCAAATTAAGCATATTTAGCGTATGAATACCTATCTAATTATTGTTAATCCATGTAATAAAATTGAATCCTCTAAGTCTAAGTAATCATCTTACTTATTATTATAATTATTATAATTTCACGACTTTGGCGGTTTCTGTGAAAGAGACAATTTTTTACATTTTTCTGGCATTGGAAATTGAAACGTAAATGAATACTGCATTCTTCATTTTATCTAAAATTTGTTATTTATTGGGTGGCCTGCACAAAACGTACGTTAAGTTGACGACTGATTAAAGTTAATAAAGGAGTATTACTTTCTTGTTTACTAATGTTTTATTGGCCTCACCTTCTAAATTATGGTGTAAAATGTGTTTATCCAACCCTAATAATATTTTGCAAATACCCTGCATATATATAAATTAATTTATTTAACGTACAATGGCATAAAAATTAAAAGAAGCTGGTAAACAACTATATAGGGCATTGAACAAAAAGGGGAAATATTTAAAGGGTAGGTAGTACGATAGAAAACAAGTATACATGAGTCCACAAATCAGCCGTTTTCACGATAAGAACTCAGAAACTGAATCTTTGGTTTATTTAAGATAAGACACCGCTGCATTTTACGCTTTTATAGAAATGTATAGGGCGAAGGGTCCCGTTCTATAGCCTCCTAAATCTCCCGACTTTACTTCTTTGAACTTTCGTAATTGCGGTTAAGGTAGATCCTAAGTAGTTCGTTGGTAATTGTCTTTGTGGCGTTAAATAATAAAAGCTAAACAAGGTAATCTATTTAAGTTATCGTAAAGAAAAATCGCTCGCATCTTGGAAACGTTTGATTTTCGGGCCCATGTATATTAAGACTTTTTAACTTGATTTTGATTTGAAAGGTTATTTTGGCAGGGTAATAATGATCCAAAATTTAAAAAAATCATTGTAGGCTCACGCGTAATAAAATCTAGTACCCAGTGTGTACAAAAAACTTCTTGTTTGAAAATTAGTAAAACGCATTGTATAATTCTAGTATAATTCATTCGAAATTTTATTTACTTAGGCATTCATATTATCAAATTTCTCCTTATTAGATTTCGTATTAAACTAACTATTAAAATTAATTTTTATAAACACTGATGATCAGTAAACTAAAACCTTCTTGTTTGTTTTAATGTCTTTTGAGAAGTTATTCCGCAGAATAATGTTAAAGCTTCAATGTTAACATTTAGATAATTTATTTCAAGATTTATTATCACTAATAAAATTACTTTTGCTTGTTTTTTTTTGTACATAATTGGATTGGCTGTTAACAGCAAATATTTAACTGTCACATATACATCAACGTGGCTAACTCGCTCGTTTTCTCAAAATAAATGTATGTATGGTTAAAAAATGCGCAGGTTTATACATAAGTGAACAGAGAATTCACTACGTAAAGTCATGAAGTTCATAGTTTCATAATAAACAGTATTAACACAACCTTAAATACAATGACCCGTATACTCATCCCATGCTTAGTCGCTTCCAACTGAAGTCATGTATAGGCTGAACATAAACTGACCTAGCTTTATGTATTTTTTAATTATTATAAAGTTTATAAAAGAGATACACAACATTGCGCCCCGGTGATTAAACATGTTATATAATTTAAACGTAAAGTGACAAAATACAATCGCTTGCATTTATCAGTAAATCCTGTAATTAAAAATTAAACATTATTTCCTTTTTTAAACACTAACCATGACTCATGCTAAATTTATTGAAATCCCAATGAAAACGAAAGCTATACTTACATAGCTGACATAAATATGTGCATAAAGTAAAATGTATAAAATTTTGCTTAAACTGTACTTAGTATATGTGCATAAAAATCTCCCTGAATATAATTAAACTAGCACGGTCGGTCGGTTTTTCTAGACAGTATAAAGAACGGGGGTGTTTCTCCGTTATCCCGGCTATTCCCGGGTTGGTATGGTAATACCTCGCGAAGCTGGCCGGCCGCTGATAACGGAGGGTCGCTAGTCCGTCACCCCCTCATCCCGACCACCCTCAGCTATAAGACGTTATATCTCCCTCTAAAAACCCTCGGATCACCGGCTACCTTGCGGACTCTGCGAATATTTGATCATTTTTATCATAAAAATATCGTTTCAAAAATGCAAAAACCCACCTTCCGTATATATTTATTGCTACTAACTGTATTTATGAGATTTCGGTTTCAAGCATAACGAAATTACCAAAGTCAACGGTATAGCACCGTATAAATCAAATTAATAAAATGTGAGGCGAAATCCATAAAACCAACCCCTAAATCATATCGTTCTAAAGCTTGTTATTCCACTTGATCTAAAATAATATATTGCAAAAACGAACAAACTAACCGAACTAGAAGCAAATTGGTGGAAAATATTGTTGCAGATCCCAAGTCCAAACTGGAATCAGAATTTTTACTCGAAGTGTATTTAGGTAAACCGCTAACAACGAACTAAAAAACAAACTACTTCACTAGAGAAAAATAACTCGCAAGAAGGGTTATACCTAGTATTGCTGACTTCGATTTCTTAAGGGTTATCCAGGTAAAAATTTCGTGAGAAAATTTTACGTAACGGTTAATGCTGGGTTGAATGAATCGTAGTTTCTTTCGCATGGAACAGTTACACCACAGATTAGGTGGAAACACATTTGCAATACTGATTTTATAAACATCAATTGCCTGTAAATAAATGTAAAATAAGTAAAATAGTTTTTACCCGTATATTTTTAATACTGTATGTGTAATGAGGACAGCGAACTCTTGCTCAGAAGTAAGAAAAACGAAATTAACATACATGCAGAAATGTATTAATTATCTAATATAAGGTATTCACAAAAAAGTCCCTTAGTATCTTCAAAAACATCTTATTAGTTTTCTATTTTGTTATGTAACAATTCCTTAGAAATAAGGAAACTCGCAGAGCCTTACGGATGATGATGGTCGTTTTTTCTGCTTTTATTAGTTATACAAACGCCGTGTTATAAAAAATGGACTTAGTAGAAGTTTCAACTCATCCAACATTGTACTTCGCCTATTCATTAAGGATGATCTGAAAAATTCTGAGTGTGATTTTTTTATACACAAACCACCCCTTTGAGGGGTAAAATTTGTGTAAAAAATAATCGGATCGCTGAAGGGTTTGCGGCTGAATAGAGTGTCGGGCATTATTTACAAGAGGGGATTTCTGGGGCTCTGCGGGGGGTTAAAGGGTTAAGGGAAGGGGCTAACGTGTCTCACCTTGCTGATCATATCCCGTGCAGATGTCATATGTGCAATACTACGTGATTAAGATTAACCGTTAGTTTTTATTAGAATATCCCATTAATTTCGATTAATGTTATTTACTAATAGGTACCTACTTAAAAAAATTGTTTAAATTGAGTGATTTTGATTACGTCGGTGTTCCTTCGTTCTTTGAGGTCAAATACTTTTTGGAATGGAATTAACCTCGGCGACGTCTGGTCCCTCTTACGATTTAGCGAGGGTGTGTTTTATATAAAATAGCCACTCCCAAGTCCACTACAGAATCATCTGTTTCAAACAGTGCTCCCCCAAGCTCATTTATAACCTTGGATCATACCAGTCAAAAATGGAAATGTTGAATTCAGAATCGGAACCATATTGGCTATGCGGGGATTTGATATGGTAAATTACAGTTGTGTTTTGAGTGGAAATATTAGAGCGATTCCCTCCGTATTTTTCTTACATCAGTGCAACGTGGGGATCGTTCAATTGCTGAGAAATAAACTGATTCGATCCCGAGGTATTTTGATATTCAGAAAACAATACGCTCTTAATATATCTTAGGATCCTTGCAAGAAAGGCTGCATTTTTTGAATGATTTGGGGTGTCGGAGTTGTACATTTCTCAGGGAATTAGGATCCAGGCCTCGCAGCTAGCCGACACTGACATATAGAGTTCGGTCGGTGACAAAAACCAAATCCCATTCCCCGGAGGCAGCAGAGTCCGGGCTTATTTAAATCAGGAGGGCCTTGGAGACGCCTGATAGCTTCTGACGCCACAATACTATACTGCCCTCTCCGTAACTTTACGGAAATAATAACATCTAGTCCAGATTTATATTGCTAACTTGAAGTTGAAATGGCTTTATAGCTTCAGAATTTTATATTTTCGTGCCATACATGGCTTACATAACTAGCGGACATTGAAAAAACCTTTTATTTTAATAGTTTAACCTTTATCTTTTACTTTGAATTTTTATTTTAAATATTAATTATTTTACAACGGAATGTATAGATTATAGCCCAAAAAAAGCCATTAATGTTTAGCTTCACAGTTCTGAAACAGGAAAAGCTTAACATATACAAATACTTTATGAAATCCTCGACTAATTACAAACAAAAAAAAAACATTATAGTTACTAGTTGTTTAAAATCTATATAACGGCAAACGTGCGCTATCTTTCACTTTAGTTTTACCAAAGAATGCCTAAATATTTATGCAGTACTATACGAGAGCTACCTATCCAATTTTTGCAGGCCCGGAGGCTAAGTTTTTGTTCTTTCTTTACAGGGAACTCTGCTTACAAAAATAATATTTATATCGTTTTCTCGGTGAGTGGTCTTTTCGGCAACAGTTACAAAATAACAGTATTCCTTTATATGGAATATTTATATACGCATCAACTTTGATAAAACGTGCTCTATAAAAGAAACAGTGCTTATTCTCTGAAAACTTGATATAAAGTTATTAATAATGTAGGAAATTTGTTAATAAAATCTGAAGTAGCAATTAATTTTTAGTGTTTATACCACAACCAAAAAGTAAATCGTAAGAATTAATTATGTAGTGAAATGTAAAACATATATAAAAAAATAAAATAAGCACTACAGTTATTAATAAAAATTATTATAATTTTCAATCTCGTACACCTCATGTAGATTAAGGGTGGGTTGCACGAACATAATTGAACAACTTCGTTAAGTTAATCATTCGTCAAAATTCGAATCAAACTTTAAACTCGTTTAAACTCATAATATGGCACCTATTTCATTATTTAAAAAAACGATGTTTTAACTTTACAAAAGTTTTGGGCAACCCACTCTAAACTAAATTTGTTGTAACATCATTTTAATCATTGAGCTTTGTTTTAAGTTTATATTTAACACACAATGGTTACCTAAAGTAACAATATCTCAGGAACGACAAAGTTTAAAACATACGCTTATTGACTCTAAATATATTTCCGAATTGATCCTTGAAATATTTTGGATATGTTCTCGAACACCCTGTATATTATATTTAAGTTAATTAATTGAAATTTTTATTTTATTTTCAGAGTATTGAATATTGTAAGGAAATTTTTACAAACTGTTGCGAAGTATTTATCTACATAAAATAAGTATATTGTAGAACCTAATACATAAAAATGTTTTTCATAAGCTGCTTCATACCACCTACAGGTTATGCATTGGTGGCTAGGGCTAAGCTACTCTTTCTAGCTAAATGCTGCTAGGAATTCTAAATATAATTTTCTTTTTATAGTTTATAATTTATCTACCAATATGAAGTTATGAAGTACTTATTGAGGCAAAGCTGTAGTTAGTCATGATGATTAGATATATAAGTACCCCTCTCTTCCCCGAACCTGGTATGCTCAAACTAATTATTTAATATATCGTGGAATATAGGACAATGAAATTATCAATCAGACTCTTCTCGATAACAATTTATTGAAAAAACATTATTTCATTTTTATTTTTAAGATTAGAAATCATTTAATTTTTCCATAGTTTGAGTAGATTGACATTAATTCTTTGTATACTTACCCATACGTCCTTCACTGGGTTATAAAGAGATAAATTTTGGAAATATTTTGGATTTAATAAACTGTAACTTCGTGCTTGGAAACTTTCTTTATTAGAAACCAATAATACTAAGCATTCGCTATATTGTAGTGAATATTTCAAGTTCAGTTTTCTCCAAGAATCCATAAGAGCACTATTGGGGCCTTTAATTCCCATTTTGGGTAATTACACGTTGGTTAGTTCTCGTAAAAAGCAATAATAAAAGTCATTGTTAAGGAGTAGTGGCCACAAAATTTCCTGACTAAACTATTGTCCAATCAATTAATGGATTATTCGCTAACCGCGATTACTGATTTTTATAAAGTTTGTTAATCGACTTTTGAATATTCGATTACCATAGCAATTAATTCCAATGAACCAATTATTCAATAATTACTATTAATCGGTTATTACAACTAGTCAATTACTCACAAGCAGTAAATTATGGAAGCGATCCCTTGTTCTTTAATATCACAGTATTTTTTTTCTCAATTTAAGAGACATAATTTAAATTCAATATGACACCCATCAGAACATTTATCACAAAATACTCTTGTATAAGGATTAAACCGGCCAGCGCAGCGCAGTGCTTTTAAAATATTTCTCAAAAAACTGTAAGGGTTAATATAGGGTTTATACAAGGTGACTCACAACTTTGAGTTTAGTCAATATCATATTTTTTACACAAATTATAGGAAAACTTTATACAGAAAAGTTAAATATAAAGGTGGCTGTACAATTTGTTCCATTGTACAACAAGGCATACGGTTTTTAAGAGTCGATATAAAATGTTGTTATTTTACATTTTTGGCAAAATTAAAAATCGAAAATATACAGGGTGTTTCAGAACTGCACGGCACCATTTTAGGGATGTGTTCTCTAGTACAAAATATTACGATTCACCTATTTTCCCCAATTTTCACATCAATATTCCGAAAACTTTTGAAATTACAGCAAAAAATTAAAATTAAAATTTCGACTTTGACACCCTGTATCTCCCTAAATATTAACTTTCGGACTAAGGTAATTTTAGGTAAATCGTAATATTCTGTACCAGAGAACACATCCCTAAAATGGTGCCGTGCAGTTCTGAAACACCCTGTATAACTTAGATATTTGGTACGTTGTTTAGTTAACATTATTTAAAGAGCTCTGTCATAGGTTAAATTAAAAAAGTTGTGTAGAATTAATGAAGAAATATAATGATATATTCTGTTTAATCGAAGGTAAAGGTAAAGTAAAAAAAGAAACATGCCACCTTATTGATAACTCTGCGTGAAATTCAATAAAATTGGTTAAATTTTCCTTACACTCTTAATTGACAGTTCTTCGTTTATTAAAACTATCTTAAAAAGTTTATCAAGTATTGAGAATCTGAATTTATTATCAAAACTTAATTCTGTTTAACTTATTTCTACCTTTAACGTGGCCTTTTACCTAAAAAAGTTTCTTATACGGGTTTCAACAAATACTGTATGTCCTTTTCAAAAATTATTTGATTATTAAGAATATTATGTTCAATTTCCATTAATTCTTTTCCTCTAAAACCCATAAAACGTAAAAACTGAAATTTGAGAATTTATATGCCACTCTATGGTGACTTTCGAAAAGCAACATACAATATATTTTCTAATTGAAACTACCTTTATTATGTATTTCTGCGGATAATGTAATGAATAGTTCGTATTACTTATTTGAAATATGTTATTGATTAATCGGATAATCTAAATGAAGTGATATTTTCGGAAATCAATTAACAGTAGGTACAATAGAGTAATAGATTATTTATCTTTATTTGTATTTGTGTTTGTACATCTAGCATTATTGTTCTGTACACTCAAGCTCCAAGTGTCTGGTTGAGTACCTACCTGCTATATTTTACAGAAATAATGTGAGATGGAAAAATTCTAAATGTATCATAATAAGTATATCCACAACAATAATTTTTAATACATATTTCATATCTACACATACATTTTTGAATCTAGTTAGCATTTTTCATATTCTATTTCTTTCTGATATGTATAATTGAAAATTTCTCTTAAAGAAATAGAACATTAGAAACAGAAGTACAAAAATTCACCACACTAATACAAGAAACCGCTTGGGAAGTGACAAGTGACTACCGCACCAAACCAAAATAGAAAGAAATAAAATTGCCCTACTATTATCAGAAAAAACATTCTGGAAAAACTACAACTTAGAAAAATCTGGCAAAGGTCAAGACATCCGCAGGGTAAGTTAAATCACAATCGCGCAGTAAGACAGATTAATGAGCAAACTAAAAAATAACTCCTTTCACAAATATTCGAGAAACTTGTCTCCAACGGTGGATACTGATTACTCTCTATGGAGAGCAACAAAAAAAAAAAAAAAAAACTAACGCAAGCCCATATTCCACCAATAAGGAAATGTAATTGACAGTGGTTTTCTCTAAGACCTTAGAAAAAGTATTCCATCCATTTCCATAAACCAATGAAGACGAAGATGATGAAATATACTCATTTCTCGAAGATCCTGAAAGGCATGACGAGATAATAAAACCAATAACATCAACATATTATGAACATATTAATAAACAAAGGGATACCAAGTAGCATCACAAATACAAGGTGGTCCATGGGAAACGGACGTTTTTTGAAGAAGTATTACTCCATTAATTTTTTGTAAAAAAAATATTTATTACCATAGAAATAATCAGTATAACATGCCATTTTCAAATGCTTAAGTGCGGAAAACAATGTCATTCAAGTGATGGCCATTTTCACGAACACCCGCTTGGAGCCGTTCTCGAAAGTTTACCTTCACTCTTCTCAACGTTTCTTCATCGATTTCTTCAATTCTTCCAGTGTGCGAGGCTTAGCTTCATACACGCGTGATTTCAAGTACCTCCAAAGGTAAAAGTTACATGGAAAGGTCTGGTGACCGAGAAATTACCCGATTAGGGAATGCAGCTCGAACAACATTCATGGAAGTTCTGGCCGTATGAGCAGTGGCCCCTTCTTGTCGAAACCACACGTCCCTCCTGTCGCTGAATTAACGGTTACTGTGGCTCCATCTTCTTCGAAGAAAATTAGCCTGAAAATCCCTCACTTGCCGATACCACACCACACCATTACTTTTGGACTTTGTAGTGGTCTCTGGTGCAATCCACGGGAATTTTCTACGGCCCAATATCTGCGATTTTGTTTGCTGACTAACTCATTTAAACGGAAATAAGCTCCATCGCTCATGATGGCCAAATCTTCGTTTTCTTCGAACATGTCAAGCATTATTTGGGCAAATGTGAGGCGTTGTTGATTGTCTCATTCACTCAATATAACTATAATAGCTAGCCATATACACACATTGGCAAAAAAATTGCATCGTATGGGGAGTTGTTAGACACCTGCCGCAGGCCCCCTCTTCTCCTACTAGTCAAGTACTACCCATTCCAAAAACATCCATTTTCCGTAGACCACCCTGTATTTTAGAACAACTCAACAAAGAAAATATGACGAAAATACGAGTTGGCAAAGAGCTTACAGAAGAACTACCAGTGACACAGAGAGTCAGAATAAATACATTAAAGAAAATCTAAATAAAAACACAAGATTGGAGAAATTTTTAATCTATTTATGGAAGATTATGCCACGCAAATGATGACCATTTTCGGCCTCGCAAATACGGGCTCTTTTCAGAGTATTTTCCATTACAGATCTCAATATTTCTGGCTGTAGAGCTCGAATTTTTGCGCGGATATTGTCCTTGAACTGCTGGATTGTCTGGGACCTATTGTTCTAAACTCGCTCTTTCAGATAAGACCAAAGAAAATAGTCCTAGTATTGAAATGGCGACGGTATGCTCTTTGGGTCAGAATAACTGATTCCTGATTTTTAAAATAAAATTCTATAATTTTAGTTCGTTGTACCGTTGTGAATTTCTCCATTCTAAATTTCTCAACTGTCACTTAGGTACTTATTTCTGACAATCACAAAACAAAACAATGAAAAATAATTAAGTTATTCAATTTTTCAATGGTAATGTGTAAATATGTAGGTATGTAAAATAAGCCATTGATTACCATCAATGACCTAAGCTATCGAGACCAGAGCACACACTAGGAAAACAGCTATTACGTACCAACGAAATGAGAATACTGAGGACAATTATTACTGGGAAGACCCTGCGCGACAGAGTGAGAAATAATGAGATAAGAGACATGTGTAATACTGAGGACATAGTAAGATGGGGACGTACCAGAAGACGAATGTGGCGACAACATGTAGAACGAATGAATGACCAACGACTAGCAAAAGTATGTATGACCCAGAAACCACACGGACGAAGAATGCCGGGAAGACCACCAAAACTCTGGCAAGATTGTTGGACATCATCCTCTCAGGAACCGTGCGAACCAAAACACAGGTCAATGACCTAATTGAAGAGTAAGAACAAGAAGAAGAGAAGAACAACATCAACGGAAATCAAACATATTATCAAGAATGATCTTGGTCCCAAGAAGGATATGATCAAATCACAGGTCAGATAATACAAATAATACTACCACGAAAGGGATTAGTCATGATGACACAGTTATTCAATGCAGGTATAAGTATGTTTCTGCCCAACGGAAGGTTGCAGAAATTATGTTTATTTTGAAACCAGGCAAACCGCCAAATAATACATCCTACAGGCCGATTAGCCTTTTGCCCATCATATCAAAAATCTTTGAACAACTAGGTACTAGAAAAAGGATTAAAGGAGATAATAACACGAAAGAACTTAATTCCCAACCACCAGTTCGGGGTTAGAAATAAACATGCCACAATCGAACAGATATATCGAGTGACTAATGCAGTTAACAAAACATTTGAAGAAAAGAAATATTCTTCTGCTGTGTTCATTGACATTAGCCAGGCCTTTGTTAAGGTCTGGCACGAAGGATTCCTCTATAAACTCAAAAAGAATTTACCAAAAACAATTTACCGAATTCTCAAATCCTACATAAGTGACAGATATTTTAGAGTAAAATATCAAGCGGAAGTAACAACACTATACTCAATAACATCAGGTGTCTACAAGGCAGTGCTTTGGGACCTGTTTTATATTTATTATTTACAGTAGATTTGCATACGGACGAATAACATCAACTTTTGTAGATGACACTGCTCTTTTATCAATTGTCGCATCGAGACTACTACAAAATAACCTCAACCAAATAGAAAACTGAATAAAAAAATGGCGAATTAAAATCAATGAATCAAAATCAAATCATATAGTTTGCATTCACTAAATGCTGAGGTAAATCTCCTACTATCAGCATCAACAACGTAACAGTAACTACCCACTTCGGACACCATAAAATACTTGGCGATGTATCTCGATAAATGCCTCACGTATTATATGTATACATAGGTATATAAAAATGTTACTATACAAGTCAAGATAGATGAAGACACAAAAACATAGAAAATAAATGTTATGGGAGGGGAGCGTCAGGGAGACGTAATCCCCCCTAAGCTGTTTACACTGACCTTAGAGGGCATCTTTAAAAAAATTAAATTGGGAAGACAAAGGTTTGAAAATCGACAGATCTTCCCTTAGTCACATCCGTTTTGCGGATGACATTGTCATCATGTATAGTGATCTAAAAGAACTAGGACAAATGTTGCAAGATCATAACCAAACATCCAAAAGGGTCGGATTAAAGATAAACCTCAGTAAAACTAAGTTAATGAGTCTTGACGATAACATCCAGATTGCCATAGAGAACAACATTATAGAGAAGGTAAATGAGTATGTTTATCTGGGGCACATTACAAAAGCCGAGAAAAGAAAACCAAACGGCAGAAATAGCACGGCGGATAGTGCTGATGTGGGCTACCTTTGGTAAATTACAACATGTCCTGAAAGATCAACGAGCTATGGAGGGAATAATGCTGGGAATCTCTCTACCCGACAAGATGAAGAATAAAACAATTAGGGAGAAAACCAAGGTCACAGACATCATTGAACGCATAGCAAAACTAAAGGGGCAGTGGGCGAGACAATCAACAGAAAGGTGAACAATATGATTGTTGCAATGGAGAAGACCACTTGAGACAAAGAGAAGTTGGGGAAGACCTAAACGCAGATGGGTGGATGATGTGAGGCAGTTTGCAAGAAAGAAATTGTTCCAGAAGGCTAGAAACAGAAATCATTGGAAAATACTAGAAGAGGCCTTTGTCCACGAGTGGATTGGGATGGTCTGAATAAGAAGAAGAAGAAGAACTAGGTATAAAATTTCACAAACATTATTGGCTCCTTTGAAGGAGGTCACATTTATCATTTCACAACAGATTATTAGTGTATAACGCAGTGGCGGCTCGTGGCTGGAAATCATGGGGGTGCTGTAGCTTTCGAAATATACATACCAGTAACGATCCTTGATATTTTTAATGTGCTTTTTAAGTAAAACAAAACAAATCGAAATTGTACTCAATTCATATAAAAATTAGCTTACAGGAAAATGAAATAAAAAGAATTTTTATTTAAATATAAAATCCATTCTCAGCCACACTCATTCCAATACAGTATCGTAGTCAAAAAGTAAGCAAGGAAAACAAAATAGAGCATTTCTAATTTGCCAACCAGGCAACCATTTTATTTTTTCATGCCAGTCCTTGTTAAAAGATCTAGTAAAATATTTTTTCTACACATGATACGAAAACAAGTATTTTCTTCACGATAAACCCTATGCGAAAACGCTACATTTTCTATCTAGAGATGAAAACATTTTCACTTCTAGAGATGAAAACAAGAATTCCAAATCTATGGCAACAAAATAAAAAAATGCGTGTGTTACTATGGAACCGATTAAACAAACAATTAATAATTTGCATTGACACAATTCGGTTTGAATTAAGTCGAATTAAAACTTATTTCAAACAGATAATTAAAATGTCGTAGAAAAAATAGCATTTACTACTCGACATGAAATACGTTTTTTTCGTTCGTGATTGCCCTACTCGCTGCTAACGCAGCTCGTGGGCAACTTCTCATCTCACGAAAAAAACGTCATTTTCATGTCTTGTTGTAAAATATACTATTTTGCACTCCCCGGCGGAAAGTTATTACTTTACGCCCGCGAAGAAGGGTTATTGTAGACCGCGAGCGCACTTTACGCCCGCAACAAATTAATAAAGAAGTAGATTACCTTAGTTACAAAACAATTTTTATACCTAACTTGTAAAATCACTCTTGCCGTGAATGCGTCAATTGGACATTTTTAAAAACGCCATTAGAAAATTTTTATTAGAAATTAGAAATCAACAAATTTAAATAAAATGTTCGTCAGTGTAAAAAATATTGTATGTTATGTACGGTGGGCTAAAATCGATATCCTTACGCCCTTGATACATAAATAACTATTTTGTTTTTACTAACTGCTGTTTAATGAATAAAAACATCTGGCGTACATCGACCTTTATTTTTTAATTTCAATTTTTTCACGTAATGAAAATTGGTAAAATGTAATTTTTTAAATATATTCAACAGTAACATCCATCATAACACATTTAAAATAATATTTATTATTTAATTGTATTTTTCTGTAACAAATATTTAAATGTTAATTAAGTACGAGAAAAGAAAACAATATTTTATTGCTCACCCTCAACGAAAACAACAAAAATATTATCCTACGCAAATTAAGAAAATAATCCTGACGCTGGAACCAGTAGATTTCGCGCCGGTTATTCTTATAAATTACTAGTGAATCAGCTGACGCTGTCTAGAAAGCAGTTTTCGCGCAGCTTGTTACATGTACTATTAATAGCAAACAAGCCTCCGCGTATGTATACGTTTTCGACACTTTACATATCGCAGCGTCTCTGAATGGAATCTACAACTTCGGTTAAAATAATTCCTTTTAAAAGCGGTTTAATTAATTAAATTTATGTAATAATTATGCAAAATATTGAATGATTGTTATACTATTGATATTTTCAAGTACAAATTTAATAGGTAATTAATTTTCGTATTTTGTTCTGGGGGTGCTGCAGTGTCGCAGCGCTTATGGACCAGCCGCCACTGTATAACGTCATCTTTAAGCCAATGTGATACTATGGGATTCAGCTCCGGGGTACAACCTCGAAGTGTAACACTGCAATACTTGAGCGATTCCAATCCAAAGATATACGTGTGTTGGTAGGTGCACCTTGGTTTGTGACTAAACTAAAGAAATTTATAACGATCTTGAACTTCCCACTGTGAATGATATAATTGTGCAAAGTAGTGAAAAATACTTACAACGATTAGAAAATCATCCAAATAATGTGCTAGCAGTAAACCTACTAAATAACAGGCCGCTGACCAGAAGATTAAAACCCAAAACTCCATTAGATCTGTTATTACTCATTGTTTACTTATGTGCATGTAATCACATCATATTATTTCATTCAAAATAATGTTAGATTATTCATAAATATAGAGAACATATACGTATTAGAAATATACGGCTAATGCTGTATTCTGACAATGAGCGGTGGGCATGCTCAGCAAAGAGAGACAGCAATATTGATAGCTCCATGATAGCTCAGATAGCTCTATCTCAGTTTGCACCCTTTTTAAATGTG
This sequence comes from Melanotus villosus, assembly GCA_963082815.1. Taxonomy (NCBI): domain Eukaryota; kingdom Metazoa; phylum Arthropoda; class Insecta; order Coleoptera; family Elateridae; genus Melanotus; species Melanotus villosus. The sequence continues at coordinate 48,191,050 of OY720421.1, read as the reverse complement.
CGCATGCTCGTTGTGTTGAAAAAGGGGACAAGTTGAGATAGAAACAAATATGTTTGCACACTGATGTCGAGCACGCAGAGAAGGTAGTATCAGCGGTATATTTCTAATACGTATATGATAGAGAACGTTGTTCATTGGAACACATCTCTCACATGATATATTAACATGTTCAGCAGATATGCTTATTGTTTGTAATAAATAAGTAATAACAGATCGCATAGTAAACTTACAACAAAACAAATGTATAATTAAATTTTAAAACTTTGACTTTTCAACTATCCAATAATAGAAGTTTGATGTATGTTATTTTTTTTATATTGAGCATTCTGATTTTATAAAGAGATCAAAAAACACTATTTTAATTGGCAACAAAACATTTTCAAACAAAACATTGTACTGTAACGTCTGTAACTTGCATTTCGTATTGATGATAATGAATGTAAAAGTTAAAATACAACGAACAAACAAACAAAATGTAATTTATGTTTACAAAATACGTAATATAAGCAATACTCTCAAATGTATTTTCAGCAATAAAACCATTGTTTTATTTAATTCTTGCTATTCGCCACATAACCAGATTAATTACTATGTCCCGTAAGCAAGCTCCCAAAACTGCTAAAAATCACTATAGTTAATTACTAGCTGAGACAATATTTCTTGATCACATTGTAAAAGCTAAATGTTTCGATTTTTTTTCTTTATATAGCTTCTTGGTAACTCGATTGAGTGGCATGTAGTTAGTTATATTGGTCAAATTTCACATTTTTTAATGAAAAGATGCACTTACGTAATAATCCAAATTCTTTCAATTTTAAATTTTATTTAGATAAATTTAGTTACATTTCAAATTTTTATAATAGAAATAATACGAGTACAATTACTGTATATACAATGCGAGGAAAAAGTAACGCAATATCACTATAACTCTTTTATTGTCGACTTTTAGAAAAAATATTTTTAACAAGAGTTGTAAGATGGTAAGTACTCCATATATCTGTGGCTTTGAATTTATTTGTCTTACGTCTTCACGTGTAAGTAGGGGGGCATGCAACTTTACTTTCTTAAATGGGGCACGCAGTATATTTTTTAATTATCGGATGCAGAATAAAAAACTACCTTCAGAAATATTAACACAATTTTTTATATTCATAAGAAAGCAATGCAAAAAAGTACAATTAGAAGGACGAATAGCTGAAGAAATCGATCGTATTACACCATAAATGAAACAGAATTCGCTCTAAGACATTTTATTGATTGATTACATCACTGCCAAGTAGTAAACGGAGCACAATTTGAATATCTTTTTGTAGTCTCAATAAAATTTCAAATTAGATATCTTGATTTTGCGTTGTCGGTAGTTTTTTATTTTTTATATTGCTTTCGTATGAATAAAAAAAATTATGTTAATATTTCTGAAGGTAGTTTTTTTATTATGCACCCAAAATGCAAAAATATACTTGGTGTCCCATTTAAAAAAGTAAAGTTGCATGCCCCTGTACTTACACGTGATGACGTAAGACAAATTCAAGACCACAGGTAGGTTGGTAGGTATATGGAGTACTTACCATCTAACCACTTTTGTTAAAAATATTTTTTCTAAAAGTCGACAATAAAAGAGTTATAGTGATATTGTGTTACTTTTTCCTCACCCGGTATACTCGATTTTTTTAAATCCACGAAACTTTGTACTTATCGTTCGTTAATTCAATTTAAATTTTTATTTTTATTTTGAGTTTTCATATATTTACTGTAATTTTTTAACTCGCTTTATAACGTATGTTCATTAAAAAAAACTTGCAGCAATCCCTGGAAATGATTTTCATATGTAACATACAGCTTAAGACATACTTAAAACAAATTTTCAAAGCACTCTAGAGTTTTCTTTTAATGGACATACTTTATAAGTATTATATTTTTTCACTACTAGTATTAGAAGATATCATTATTGACCTTGTTTTCGAGCCAAGAAGATGAATTTCTCTCCTAGTGGTCAATAATTTTTTATTGTTGGCTACTGGTTAATATTGGAAACAATAATTGCTATGCATTCAGGTGCCTATTATAATTACATTTTACACAAATGTCAATTGAAATTAACTCCTCCCCTTGTTTTCAAGCAAGGCTATTTGATTTTTGTGGATATTTAGAAATAAATATATGCAACTGTTATTTTATTTTTTATTGATGTAAAAATGATTAATTATAAAGGTGCTAGTAGTGAAAAAAATAGTATATAAACCACGGTAGAGAAAAATTTTCTCAGCCTCGCAACAATACTGCTCGGCTGAGAAAAATGTCTTCTCCACCTTGGTATATAATATACTATTATCTATTAGTTATGCTCAAAGTAATGCAGTTTCAGATACCCGAAGGACAAAAATAATTTGGGTAAATAATAATTATATTCTTCTCGTTATTATAATTTAGCTAGGTACATAAGTACATTTCTTATAGCTTACAATTAACAATAGTACTTCAGAGCTTTAAACGTATTTCGGCTAAATCGCCCTTGTGTGTTATCATTCTAATAAACATATCTCCCAGTGTGTAGAACAACAGAGATAGAGTACTATAAATGACATATATCAGACAAATAACTGATTTACTTAACGAATCGATTTGTTTTATTCAGATACTATCCGTTGTAATAACATTTCAAATATTTCCATCATACAAATATTGTGAGAAAAGGGTTATTAATACAAAAATTTTAAATATTAAAAACACGGACATATAAAACAAATATTAATTAAGCAATAGGGAAAAAATCCTTATCTCACCGGAAATAACTTAACGAGATAAGTTATTCCTGGTTTTTAATGTTATTCGGCCAAAACGAATGTTGATTTGTTTTTAAATTTTATGTATAGGTTACACAAATTTGTAAATACGCAATAGATTTAAAGTTTAAGGATACAATTGACTCGCTAACCGTTAATAAGTACCCAAAGTAATAAATAATCATTTACTGTCTATCTAGTTGGACGAGGGGTCGAATTATTTATACGTTGGTTAACTGGAATGTTATTTGAATCGTGAAAAACGGGCCTTAAAAGTACGAATTTGTGATCGGATCAACACAGTCACAATCTAAATGCGAAGGGAACTTTCTAGCTAATAACGTCTGCAATGTATTTTATTGAAGTATTAGAGTAAATCCAAGGCCATAAACTACATAATAAGACGGGGTCAGCTTAGCATTACGATCGACCCAAAGGAAATAACCCGAAGATGTTGCGGTGGGCCCACGACGGCTGATGTATGTTAGGGCAAGCCTATTCCGCGATATTTATTGTGTACTTAACTGGAACGAGATACGCACGACCAAACTCTATTACCCAAACAAAAACTAAACAACACTGACACAGATGATACCAATTCGGAAAATTGGCCGCGACTACGGCGCTATTGAGAATTCTAATTTGTTTATAAAAGCAATTCTTAAAAGTGTTCCTCGAAGCTCGAGACCTACAGCTGCCCAGAACGATAAAATTTATGTCAGAATTTCAGATTTTCATTTGATAAACTTATGGACTTTCGAAATATCAAAGGATAAATGTCTGTCTGGATTCCGTTGATTTCCAACATCCGATTTTACTTATACTTCCAACTTAAATAAAAAATATATATCACATGTTATCTTCACCGGAGTTTATTGAAGTTGATATAAGAAAGTTTAAGTTTTAAGAATGCACATAAAGAGAATACATGCGTACACACACAACTTTTTGCCCCCTTTTTTCTAAACACATGACATAAATATTGCCGGAACAAGATGTCCATGAAATCAAACGACGCGTCGGTTACGTCCGGTATGCGAAACACATGTTAGATCCGGGGAACGTTCAGAAGACTCCCGGAATCGATGGCCGGTTCCGGGCTTAATGGCCACGCTTCATCCCACGAAATGATCGCTCCGTGGTTTGAATGACAAGAACCCGCGAGTGCTACTAATGTGCTGCTATTTTTATATGGAACGTGTTTTGATATTGGTTACATGAAGGTACACGCTCCATACAACTTCTTTGCCAGTATTTAAAGCAATCTTTACATTTTCTAGTTAACATTTACAGGAATATGTTTATGATTTATTTATTATAATTTATTATTACTATTTGATTTGCAATATAATTTCGTAAAATTATATAATATTTTTTTCATCTTTAGGTATTAAAAGTCACTTCTTAGCTTTAATTAAATAAATTGGAAACTGGAAAAAACATAATGACTGAAACGTAATAATAAAATAACTAAGCAATGTAAATTCTCAACAATTCCTTGTTTTTGAAATCTTTTTTAGTAGCAGCTTGTAGTTAGTTTCAAAAGTTAACAGAGCGACAAATTTTCTTAGTTGTACTTGCCAATTGCTGTATAATGTTATTGTTAATTTTATACCAACGGTAATTAACTGATCGGCATTTGCTGCTCTCCAATTCTTAGCATAAACATAAACACCAAAAGTCTTCAATTGAACGAACACCGGGGTAGTTTGCGGGATTGTCATCCTTCTCAACAAATTCTATGTTTTCATACCTTACGATTTTTGATCGGGTCAGAAGACATATTCGTTATTTTCGTAGTTGCTCGAATATAGGGAATCAACCGACGCCGAATACATTCATCTAAGTACACTTTTGAGTTGATTGCAAAACCTGACTTTGGTATTAGAGGACGGCTCAAAGCTTTTCGACCGATGGCTATCCATACCAACACCTTTCCTTCAAACTTTGCTTTTGTAGAAAATTTTATATTGGCTGGGGTCTAGCAAACGTTACTTGCACAAAATCCATCATCTCCTTCGATAGTAGAATGAAAAAGAGTGAAATTAATATGACTCGTCGCGACGTCTAAAATGAATGCTCGATTTGCAAACTTTCGCATCAGACGATTGCACTTTGACTTTCCAACACGAATTTGATTTTCTGAACGTTTCGGAATAATTTGTTTTACGATACCTTAAGTTCGTCTTTTTTAGGATATTTACACAAATAGCCACAAGTTACGTCATATCTCCTTGTCAGTGAACGTAGTAAACCAATCATTGTTTTCGAACAGAATTTTAATTAGCTGAAATTTTCTGGACCTAATTTTCACAGCCTGTCGGCCAGATCCATTTTTTCTTTCAGCTGTGAATCCTTCTAGTAACGTTGGGAATTACTGTATATTAGTTGATTTTGGGGTATTTTTAGCAACGAAATGTTTGTACGTGCATAACTTTGTCGGTTCTCTATTTTCTTCATAAAACCTATACATGCGCTTTTTCAGATCGACCTCCTTCGAAGGCATTTTTAACCTAACATGACCACATTGACAGTTAAACAGTGATTGTCTAGTAGTTCTAAGAATACTTCATCCCCTAAAACTAACTAGAGTTTTTAAATGTCTGAGTAGCTGTAATATCTTATTTTTATTTTAGTTCAGATATCTAGGAGACACCCCTTAGGTACTGTTTTAGCAAAAAGTCAGAGTTCTGAATTGCAATTTTTATGTCGGGATACGCAAAATAGCATCTAAAACTTTAATTTAAATAGTTTTTAAAAAGCCCATAAATATAGTAATCTTGGCATGGTCTATCAAAATATCATTTCCACTTCCCTTAAAAATATTTAAATGCAACAGAAAGCAAAACAATCTACGATAATTTTATTTACTACGTAGTGGATTTTTTTTTGTTTATTCTTTTTTAATTCAACGTTGTTTGTTTGGGTGTTTGATAATTGGGCGAAAGCTAGGCTAGACGGTGCTAACAAAAACACAAATCTACTGAAATACCAAAAACAAAAGATAATAGAAAATTTTAATAACGAGTATGTACTCCTCTGGCATCAATAACAGCTTGCATGCATGCAGGCATCGACCGCAACAAATTTTGGATCGTTTCTTGTGGAATACTCTCACATTCTTCATGAAGAGCAACTTTCAATTCCAGTAGAGTTTTAGGGAGCACAGAATGTCGTTTAACCCTTCGTTGAAGTTCATCCCATAGATGCTCTATGGGATAAGATCAGGACTGCATGCCGGCCAATTTAAAGCGTTGATACGAGCCAACGTCGTGCAAGTATTCTGTGACAATTCTAGCTGAATGTATGCGGTCTCGCATTATCGTGCATGAGTTGAAAATCGTCTCCTATAAATGGTGCATATGGAACTACAAACTCTTCTAAAACTTCTTCAATGTAACGAGCAGCTGTTATTCCACCGTCCAAGAAAACAAGCTCTGTACGACCATGGAATGATATACCTGCCCAAACCATAACGCCGCTACCGGCTTTATTTTTCTTTGCTTGATTGAAGCTTGTGCATATCTCTCAGTATACCGTCTCCAGCCACTTTCGGGTGCATCTCCTACATGCAAACAATATCTGGATTCGTCCGTAAAGAGAACTAGTTTCCAATCCAATCCAAGCCGTTCAGTGTAAATGCGTTCTAGCAAAATGTAATCGCTCTCTAATGTGATGTGGTTGTAATTCAGGGGCGATAGCAGGACTTCTGGCCTTCAAGCCAGCTTCGTTTAACCGTCTTCTAATTGTACGTTCACTAACGTTTACGTCCCCCACCGTCTGAAGACGATTTCTAGCATCCATAGCAGTTGAAAAACGATTTCTCAGAATTTCTAAACAAACAAATCGATCATCTCTTACGGAAGTTGCTCGTTTGCGACCCGGACCCGGAATGGGACGTTTCAGCGCCGCCATCTCATCGCCGCCATTTCAGCGCCGCCGTTTCATCGCCAGGACATTTCAGCGCCGGCCGATTCAGCGCCAGGACATTTCAGCACCGGCCGTTTCAGCGCCGAAAATTTTTAGGTACTTTTCCAAAAAATGTTTTAAATCGATTGAAATTAACATCAAACTTCCCTTCTCACTTTTCCAGACTTAAGACTGGCATCAGCACAATAAATCGATGGTGTGATTAAAAGTTTGTTTAATTCAAACGCGTCAATAGTATTTTTTGTTTGTTTATTTTGTTTGTTTTTTTTTTTTGCTTTTTTGAATTTTTTGATTTCTTTTGTTTTTATATTTTTGCATTTTGAAAAGAAGAAAGGCGAAGGATATACAGGGTGTAAATTAATGGCATGCAGATATTTCAGGGGGTGATAGTACTCGGCAAAATAAGAAAAAAATGTTAATATACTGAGATGATATCGTTTTGATGGAATTTTGGAATTTTAATAGAGTGAGTTATAAACACCTTTTTAAAAAGAATGTAAAATTAAATGTTAATAAAATGTAAATAATTATAAGTTAGAAATTTAGTTTTGTAAATAAATAGAGTAGAATATCTAGTTGTTTAAGTTGTAAATATGTCATATAAAATAGTCATATAGTGTGTTAAAATTTAGAAACTAAGGAAATGTAATGTAAATAAATAATAAAATTGTATTTTTTAAAAATATAGCTGGTTTTTGAAAAGTTCTTTTAAAAATTTACTTTAAGACCACAAATAATATTTAAAAATCAATAATTAATTAAAATATAGTATTGAAAAAGTGTTGTTATATAGAAATTTAATTTGGAATCTTCAATAAATTAAAATTTTAATGAAATGGAATCTATGTTGGAGAAATTGTTATAAATTTGGATAAAGACAGGTTTTGGTTAATTTTGGAGTTGAAGCAGGAGGTGTAAGAAGTGGGACAGGACTTGTATTTGGTATAGAAGCAGGAATTGTGTTTTGTTCGAGTTGTTTTAAAAAGGTGGTTTTTAAATTTATTGATTTTTAGAAAGTGTTTATTTAGTTATTAGAATTTGTTATTGTTATTTGTAAAGTTTTGCATAATTTTTGAAAGGTGTTTTTAAAATTCAACTTGGTGAGTTTTATGTAAATATTAAAGTTCGTTAAAGGCGATCCCTTTTACGACCCTGAGTTAGGAAATTCTTTGAAATTAATTTAATTATAAACATTTTGAGCTAGTCGGAACATTTTAAAATTGTATGCGATTCTTTTAAATAGGAAGAGCATATCAATACACATGATCAAAACCGCGCCATTTTCGATATACAGGGTTGCGAAGTTTCCAATTTTTTTTCGTATTTTGCGTTTTTCTCCCGTATGTTTTGAGATAATTATTTGAAATTTAGTATAGCTCTTCGAATCTCTACAATAAAATGTCAAAATCATCAGTTGCAGTATACAGGGTGTTACATTTCTTTGGGTTACCGACCATTTTACCTTCCGGAACTTTTTTTTTGAGCACCCTGTATAAATTTTTATATCTTACTTGAATTCCTTGTTCTTTTCTCCAGCTTTTTGGTTGTTACATTATTCCCGTATCTGTCACCGTTTTTGAGTTATTTGAAAGAATAGCGATCAATACACACCAAGTGTAGTCAAAATCTTTTTTTTTTTTTTGTAACACTCTGTATACTGCAACTGATGATTTTGACATTTTATTGCAGAGATTCTAAAAGCTAGTAGCTATACCAAATTTCAAATAAATATCTCAAAACGCAAAATATAAAAAAAAATTAAACTTCGCCACCCTGTATATCGAAAATGGCGCGTTATTGATCATGTGTATATTAACATTTTTTTCTTATTTTGTTGAGTTCTATCACCCCCTGAAATATCTGCATGACATTAATTTACACCCTGTATACACACATACGGGTGAATAAAAATTAAGGAACCTCGATGCTGGAGCTTTTATTATTAGTTTTAGAAAAAAAAGTTTTAGACAAAACTTTTATAACAAATTATTTACCACAAACTGATGGGTTTAAATATTTTTTTCAAGGTCATACCTTTGCGCTATGACGTCATCGGTACTTTTTTTAAATGGCAACCTATATTTTTTGGGTCGAAATTTTATATCATTTTTTTTTCTCTTTATGACCATCTAAAAAGATCATACGGTTGCATAAGCGAAATTTCTAGAAAAATCAAGTTGAATGTTATTCGTACCAATATTTAACGTACGTACTTTTATCACAAACATTAAACACATGACTATTAAAAACAAATACAAACAATGTTTAACATTACTTTATTACAGAAGATGTTCAAATTGTTCGCCATTAACTATCTGACAATGTCCAATTCGATGTGAAAATCCCTGTAATACATTCCGAATGACTTCGGCTGGTGTTGCCCGCATTTCTTCCCGAATACGAATTTTTAACTCTTCTAAATTTCTGGGCCTATTTGTGTAAACTTTACTTTTAAGATGGCCCCACAAGAAAAAATCCAACGGATTCAAATCGGGCGATCGGGCTGGCCATTCGATACTACCCCTTCTACCGATCCACCTATTCTCAAAAATTGTATCCAAATAGTTTCGAACGTGAATGCCATAACGGGGGGGGCTCCATCTTGCTGGTACCAAAGGGATGTTTCCTATTAAATATATCACGCACCTCGAAATGGGATCTTCTTCTTTCACCGTATTCAAGTATCATCAAAATTTCGATGCGTTCTGTTTCTGTACCATAGTTGAGAATCACTTTCTCAAGCAGTTTAAGTTACAATAATTATTGTCTTATTATTTAATAAACACAGACTGTCACAAGTGAAATTTGCATTTGTTTCCAATGCAATCTTTCATTTCTTATATTTCTCTCGTCCAATTGGACATTGTCAGATAGTTAATGACGAACAATTTGAACATCTTCTGTAATAAAGTAATGTTAAACATTGTTTGTGTTTGTTTTTAATAGTCATATGTTTAATTTTTGTGATAAAAGTACGTACATTAAATACTGGTACGAATAACATTCAACTTGATTTTTCTAGACATTTCGTTTATGCAACCCTATGATATTTTTAGACGGTCATAAAGAGAAAAAAAATGCTATAAAATTTCGACCTAAAAAATATGGGTTGGCATTTAAAAAAAGTATCGATGACGTCATAGCGCAAAGGTATGACCTTGAAAAAAATATTGAAAATCATCAGTGTATGGAAAATCATTTGTTATAGAACTTTTGTCTAAAACTTTTTTTTCTAAAGCTAATAATAAAGGCTCCAGCATCGAGGTTCCTTACTTTTTATTCACCCCGTATATACATTATACAATAAACTACATCTTACGACAATTTATTGAGTCATTTGATAATTGTGGGCAATGCCTCGTAAATATTCCACAGCGTTTCTGTTGTCATATTCCGAAACACTCCTTAATATACGTTCATCTGCATCTCTATATTTTTTTAATTTAATTAAATGACCTGGCGATGAAACAGCCGGTGCTGAAACGTCCTGGCGATGAAACGTCGTGGCGATGAAACGGCGGCGCTGAAACGGCGGCGATGAAATGGCGGCGCTGAATCGTACTAGACCCACCTGGACCAACTCTTCGAGTAAACTGGCCGGTTTCTAAAGACCGTTGAAAAGTCCTTCCAACCGTAGTTCTTGGTATACCCAGAGCTGCAGACACGTAAACTTGACTTCTTCCGTCTTGCAACAAAGCAACAATACGTGCGGCATCTTCACTAGTAAGAGGCACTTTTACAAACAGAAAGTGCTTGTTAATATTGGGAAAACGTCAAATTGTTAAAGAAAGTGAAGAAACAAATGCCAGTGTTTTGTTTTGTGTGTTTCATTTTTCAAGAATATCAATTAACTGCAAAGTATGGATGGCTTTGATTTTATTTGTACCGCGATAGTGATGTTTGTAATCTTAGTAGGCTGTAGGCTGGCAGATTGTACTGAACACCATGCATGGACATTTATTTAAATCATTTTCCGCATAAAAAGTCTCGCCAATCTAGATCGGGGATAGAATCCGAGATATCTCTGATTTATAAAGCAAGCATATTAATCTTAACGCCATAAAGATCGGCAAACTTAACATTAAATTTAAATTTAACTGTCATATATAAATTGCAGTTACCAAGCTATTTTACCAAAATTGCCTCAATGAATTGTTAAGTATTTTTATAAAAATAGACATAAATAATATAAATGAAAGCCTAAACAGAAAAAATAGTATGAAACACTCATTACAGAAGACAATTCGAACACTTATCCGTTTGGCTACTGCGAGCTGCACGGGTCGGGTTCAAAGCACACCTACCTTACATGTGATATCTGACGAAAGTTGATATGCAACAGAACGTATACAGATTGTGCCCGAATGACCTAGTGCAGTCACTATAGTGTCGTAAAATATACTTTCAGATCCCTCCCTACTACTAAAAGATCAATCGATCTACCTTCAACAACACGCTAATGTAAGTCATACGTCGAATTGTTAACGTAAAGCTCCATACAGATTAGTGAACCCAAACACAAGAAGATGTTCGAGACGAAATTAAGCGTTAAAAAATTTTCTTTAAACGGAATCCATCTCGTCGCAAACATTTTGCATTCCAACTGTTAGAATTGTGAACTGACACATTTGCCAGACGTGACGATTCTTATTGACTGGATGCCTAAATTTTCCTGCAACTCCGTTGTGCAACCGACAACTGTTGGAACACGCTGGACTTTGTCGCGAACATGGGTGTTGCACCCCAACGTTAGTTACGCGATGAAGTTGCTAGATCCACATCTACACAAACGTACTCCAGGTGCTTACCTACGCTGCGCAGACATGGAGCTTAACGCAATCACTAATTGCAAAACTGCCCAACGAACCATGGAAAGGAAAATGTTGAATGTAAAATTAACAGACATAATAATAAATGCAAGAATTAGAGAAAAAATAAAGTTAATAGACGATAAAAGACATGTAGCATCTCTAAAATGGAGATGGGCTGGCCATACCATGAGGCAGAGTGACGAACGATGAAACAAATAAATTCAGCATTGACGACCGTGAACTGAAAGAAGAAGTGTAAGTCACCCGCAGATCAGATGGAAAGATGATTTGAAGATGACAGCATTTTTAACATGATCCAGAATAGCCCAAAACGTATGAAGAAATAAAGGAGATGCCTATATTCAACACTGACTGATAACATGCTAATGAAGAAATAAGAACATGTTTGTTACATTTTTATTATATTATTATTAATACGACGTTATATGTGTACTACACCTTGAACCTTCGTCAGTTTTAAGAAAGCGTCATGGTGAGCTATTTATTACCGTGACTAGTATCATTGTCTGCATTGTCATATTACAGGGTAGTGTAACCCTTTGGGGCCTGCCCGTTTGGGTGATGGAAGAATTCGATTAAGGAAACAGTATAATTTTAATTATCAAAGATAATGTGTTCGTAAGTATGTTTTTTTGACATTGATCTGTACCCTCTTACCCGGGTAGGACGTAACCGGTAGGGGTTGAATGCTAGAAACTTCCAAGTCTCTTCTCGGGGTGAATGTACCTGTTCGGTGAAGTTACCGTGCTGAAAGTAGCGTGTACGGCCTGTCACTTCCAACCAGCTACCCTGGGCTTCCCCAAATGGTTATTTTTGGCCGTATCTTGGGTAGCGTGTACGGCCTGTCGTGCTCTCTGGTTTTAACTCTTTATTTAGATTAATTTATTCATCTACACTTAAAAGTAGAAGAGGGATATATTATGTATTTATATATTAATTAATTTAAAGATTTATTTTTAAGAAGTGATAGTTAATTTAGGTCGGAGAGATCTCTCTCAGTGCATTACGCACGCAATCATTAACACAGTCTTTTCAAGAAAGCAATTATGTGGGACCTAGTGTCCTCTGGAAGAAAAGCAAATTATTCAACTCGATAAAACTCAATTTAAAAGAACAATTAATTTACTGAAAACAATAACAAACTAACAAAGGAAAATTTGTTACTGAAACAATAACAATTTAAACAAAGAAAAATCAGTTGCTGAAGCAATAACAACTTAAACAAAGAAAAGTGGAAACTAACCTCCTAGTTACACTGAATGTTACTTAATATTTAAACTAACCTTATAAAAGTCCTCCAAGGTTATTGTTTCCAAAAATTTGGTAATTCACTTTAATTTATACGAATAGAATTTTAAAGTTAATGTGTTATTTTACACTTAATCAGGAAGTATAAAAACAATTTATTTAAACACGAGTTCGGTAATAAAAATGATTGAAAATTAATTTGGAAAAAATTGATAACACACGAGTTCGGTAATAAACTTAATTCCGTCTTTTTTGGATGGGAACCGCGAACTGACTCCGTTGAAGGTATTTTCCTTCGGTGACACCAAAACTGTCTATTTTTCAAAATTAAAGAAATAAGTTTTAGTATACGTTTTCTAAGAGTTACTTGGAGCAATTTTATATCGTAAATCTATATTTATTTCCAACTGTTAATTTAGCATTTTCTCTATCAAGCATAGTGTGTTTAACTAGAAAACACGTTGCTAACGCTTTTGCAAAGACTGAAAGTGTACCGGATGCTAGCTCAACTTTCGCTGAGTAACGTCCTGTATATTGTATTTCAGGCTGGGAACAACTTGAACTACAAAAAAATATTCTTTTATTTCATTAAAGAATTTGAATTAAATTTTGGATATTATCTAGCCCGTTACAGTAGCAGGTTACCCATTTTTTAAAGGTTACATGGGTTATTGTTTAAATTAAAGCGTTACGTTGAAGGTTAAATTAGCAAATTTGCACAAAAGTATAAGGTAATATTAATACTTTCGGATTTGCAATAGCCTATAGACTTTTGAGATATTTAAAAAATCGAAAAACTATTTAGTCCAGTCAACGAACGCTCAATAGGGGGGTGTAGAATGCATGGAGGGTGTCACAATTTTTGACTTCAGGGCTTTGTTTGGAGTCATTAGGAGGTAAACATACTAAAAGTCCCCGGACATAGGAGGTGAGCGGGGTGCAGGGGGGACCGAGAAGATCCCTTTTTTTGGTTTTTTGCTTTTATCTTGCTGGAAAAATTTCCCACATTTTTGCTTTGTGAAGTTCTTTTCTATCTCCAACCGTTTATGAGATATCCGCTATCAAAATTCGCTAATTTTAGAAAAAATATATAAAATGTATATACTATTTTTAAGGAAATTTAATCCTCTACAACTTCTTTTCTGGGGATTTTTCTATAAACCGAAGAACTGAGGTACTAGAGAGAAAAGTTTAGCAAAAAACGCGAGGCAAAATATTTTCTTTCAAAAATTAACGATCTTTGAGCGCAGATATCTCATAAACTGTTGGAGATAGAAAAAATCTTAAAAAAGTAAAAATGTGGGAAATTTTGTATATACTAACTTTTTTGATAAGATGCACCGTCGTCAAGATATAAGCAAGAAACCAAAAACAGAGACCTTCTCAGTACCCCCCTGCACCCCGCTCACCTCCTATGTCCGGGGACTTTTAGTATGTTTACCTCCTAACGACTCCAAACAAAACCTTAAAGTCAAAAATTGTGACACCCTCCATGCATTCTGCAAACCCTTTATTGACTGGACTAATTAGTTTTTTCAATTTAATTTATATTCAAAATTTAATTTAGAACAATCTTATTATTGTATAAAATCGAGTAAACTTAATAGAAATTTCATGGCACCCGATGTTTTAACATAAACTTAATTTTTTTTAAATTTGGTGGCGGAAAAGCCCGTGTATTCCTCTTTTTAATGATATATGTTTTACGTGATGGGTTTAATTTAAAAAAGGTCATTGAATAACGGCCACCTTAATCTAAACAAGATATATGTATAAACAAATTTAAAAAAATTGATAGTACTAGTAATAATTATAACTATAACTAAACCTAAATTTATCTAAATAAGGTTGGATGGATATGCTGATATTTCTTAATCGTTTATCTATCACAGTAGTTTATTCACTATAATGTAAGAGAAAAATTGGAAAAGTTGGAAATAGGGGAAAATATGCTTTTTACTGAAGTAAAAAGCATAGTCTCTCCAGTTACAACAAGTATCTCGAAATTTATTGTTAAATTCTACACATAATTACACATCTTCTTCTTCTGTTAGTGCTGATCCGTCAACGGATATTTGAGATCATCCTGGCTATTTGTACCTTATTTACTGCAGCTCTAAAAAGTCCCGTTGTTGTGATATTGAACCATGTTCTTAAATTTTTGAGTTACGATATCCTTCTCCTTCATGGACCTCTCCTAATACTTTTACTTGTAAAACCAGCTGAAGCAATCGACATCTCTCTCCATTTCTCATTATGTGGCCTAAGTATTCAAGTTTCCTGATTTTTATGGTTTTTATGGCTTCTCTCTCGTTCTGCATCCTTTGTAAAATGATGGTGTTGATAATATTTTGTGTCGAGGAACTTTTCAATATACGCCGATAGAGCCATATTTCAAATGTTTCCAGCTTTTTTGTTGTTGTTTCGTTGAGGGTCCATTATTCTGCGCCATATAATAAAACAGGAAAGATGTAACAGCGCAATAGTTTTATTTTTATGTAAGTACATGTCCAAATCATTACTTATGAACAAGGTTTCGCAGCTCGGGCTTTTTTCGATTCTACATTTTATTTCGATTGAATGGTCCCAATTGCTATTTATAGTTCCTAAATAATTGTATATGTGCACCCTCTCTATGGGTTTGTCGTTAATTATTAGTTAACACGAAGGTATCCCATCTTTTGCGATTACCATATATTGTTATGCCCCACGTTGGGTTCGACATTTATTGTTATGTATGACAATAATTGTTAGAATGATGTATGCAAAATTATCCTGTCACTGTCAAAATAAACTCTTCGGAGCCCTAAGTAGCCCTAAGAAGTCCTATCAAAACCCCACGAAGCAATCACGTTGGGCGCCAATTTTTGTTAAGATAATTGATGTGACAAGCCCCACGTTGGGCGCCAATTTTTGTTATGCCCCACGTTGGGTTCGACATTTATTGTTATGTATGACAATAATTGTTAGAATGATGTATGCAAAATTATCCTGTCACTGTCAAAATAAACTCTTCGGAGCCCTAAGTAGCCCTAAGAAGTCCTATCAAAACCCCATGAAGCCCCACGTTGGGCGCCATTTATTGTTATGCCCCACGTTGGGCGCCATTTATTGTTATGCTCTTCCACTCAAAAGAATTACATACAATTTTTAATTATTCTTCCGGCTAGCTCAATAATAAGATTTAATTAATTTCTTTCAGAATCTCCTAAATCAAGGTCTTTAAAGGGTTCCCTTTGACGAATTTCAAAATTTATAAAAATTCACCAAGATAAAATTTTAAAAAATATAACACCTTTCAAATTATGATAAACTTTTACAAAGAAATAACAATAAATAATTCTAATAACAAACTAAACAATTTTTTTAAAAAATTAAAAATATAAACTACCTTTTTTTTATATTTGAAAAACAACTTGAACAAACAACACTCCCTGGCTTGACTTCTAATGTATCCAACTGTTGAACCAACCTTTTCACAATGAAAGACTTTCCCCTTTGACTCCAACTCCACCAACCTGACTGCAACTCCACCAACCTTACTGCAACTTCACCAATAACACAATTTCCTTCTTTCGATTTTATTTATATTTGTGTAATATCCAAATTTTTATATAAACTTCTTCAAAAATAATAATTTTTATTCCAAATAAACTTTTATTAAATTAAAATTCCAAATTATTTTGATATAATAGAACTTCTTTTCAATCTTTATTTGTTTACAATTTGTTTTCAGAATATTCTTTTGGTACTTTAATACGTTTTCAAGAGTTTTTAAAAAAACTCAACTTACGTTTTTCCAAAAAAATAATCAACTGTTTGTTTTTTATTTGTTACCCTAGTTTCTTAAATTTTAACACTCTACAAAATTATTTTTATGACATATTTACAAAATTACTATCTAGATTCTATCCTACTTATTTACAATATTCATTTTCTAACTTATAACTATTTACAATTTTATTTACACTAAATTTTCATACTTTCAAAAGGTGTTCATTCACTTTATCCAAATTCAATTAAAACAATATCACCTCAAATTTTTTTTTTTTTTTTTTTTTTTTTTTTTTTTTTTTTTTTTCAATTTAAGATAATATTTAATTGCAGTAATATATTATATAAAACAGACCTCTTCCACTCAAAAGAATTACATACAATTTTTAATTATTCTTCCGGCTAGCTCAATAATAAGATTTAATTAATTTCTTTCGGAATCTCCTAAATCAAGGTCTTTAAAGGGTTCCCTTTGACGAATTTCAAAATTTATAAAAATTCACCAAGATAAAATTTTAAAAAATATAACACCTTTCAAATTATGATAAACTTTTACAAAGAAATAACAATAAATAATTCTAATAACAAACTAAACAATTTTTTTAAAAAATTAAAAATATAAACTACCTTTTTTTTATATTTGAAAAACAACTTGAACAAACAACACTCCCTGGCTTGACTTCTAATGTATCCAACTGTTGAACCAACCTTTTCACAATGAAAGACTTTCCCCTTTGACTCCAACTCCACCAACCTGACTGCAACTCCACCAACCTTACTGCAACTTCACCAATAACACAATTTCCTTCTTTCGATTTTATTTATATTTGTGTAATATCCAAATTTTTATATAAACTTCTTCAAAAATAATAATTTTTATTCCAAATAAACTTTTATTAAATTATGTTGGAAATCTGTGTATGTTCCGTCGACAATCTTCACGTATTTTATATTTAGTCTAGTGTGCATAATAATGTGAATTGACATAATATCGTTAAGTCATAGTTTGTCCGAATAAAAGGTTGTCACTCTTATAAATTTAACTACGTCTCAGTCTATCTCTGGTCTACCACCTCTTTATAATAACGAATAGGTTATGGGCCCAGCGTGCCCGAGATAGCACCGATATAAAAAGTAAAAACGCGACACGTGGCATGTTAAATTTTGGTCGTTAGTGACAGTGTGATCGCGATAGTTTATAGAAGATGGCTTCAGGTACATCGTCAGGTTGGCGCATTCAGTTGTTGTCCAAGACGAATTATGATACGTGGTGTATACAAGTAGAAGCACTTCTGGTAGAGAGTGATCTGTGGGAGTATGTCGATGGGACTATTCCGAACCCACAAAAAGGCGATGAAGGAATTCAAGCCTGGATAAATAAAGACAAAAAGGCAAAAGCAAAGTTGATTATGGCAATTGAACCATTACTGGTCACACAAATTCGTAATTGTGAGACGTCAAAAGATGTATGGTTAAAATTGGAGTCAACTTATGCGTCTAAGGGTCCTGCGAGAAAGGCGACATTATTGAAGCGACTGATGCTTCAAAAGCTGGATGAAGGCGGTGACGTAAGAGACCACTTGACTAACTTTTTCGATGCTGTAGATAAATTGAAAAACATGAAAGTGGACATAAATGATGATCTCTTGACTGTAATGCTGTTGTATAGTCTTCCTTCGTCGTATGAAAGTTTTCGGTGTGCAATTGAAACAAGAGACGCGTTGCCGACACCGGAAGAATTGAAGGTGAAGATTATGGACAAGCACGATTCAGATAGACAGGGATCTGGAGGTGTCGTCACAGTAATGACCGCCAGTCAAAATCCAATGAAGGGGAAAACGAAGAAGAAACGCGTGTTCAAATGCTTCAAGTGTGGGGCGCCGGGACATAAAGCAAATGAGTGTACAGGTCAATTCGACAGTAGCCAAAGAAAGCCAAAACCGTCGGCGAACAATGTTGACGAGTCGTTTGCAGTGAACCATACAGTTTTAAATGTAGATAGTGTATGCAAAGCAAAGACAAAAACATTGAGTAAACCATGGTTATTGGATAGCGGCTGTACCGCGCATTTGTGTGGTGTGGAAGCGTGTTTTAAGTCTTTAAGTGAATCCCCGAATGTGAAATTAAGTCTCGCGAGTCAAGCGTCTGCTGAAGTGAAAGGAAAAGGCATTGTTCATTTGTCAGTTGCAAGTGATAATAATGATCATCGACTGATTGAATTCAAGGACACTTTGTATGTGCCTGAATTGAGAACAAACCTAATTTCAGTTGCAAAAATTACGAATAAGGGACATGAGGTGATTTTTCGTAAAGAGGACGCAGTTGTTCGTGACAAGCGCGGGAACATTTCGCTAATCGCCGAGCGACGAGGCGATTTGTATTTTGTTCGCGAGAACTTAGAATGTGCTGAAGCGGTAGTCCAACCAATGGGTTCAGAATTGATGAAGTGGCACGAAAGATTAGGCCATCTAAACAGTAAAGACCTCGTGAAATTGATTCGTGATGGTGTAGTACCCAAGGTTGATGTGAGTAATGCAGCACAATTATCACATTGTGAAGTGTGTTTGAAGGGAAAAATGACCGTGTTACCTTTCCCTAACGATCGAGTACCGTGCTCTGAGACATTGAAAATAGTGTACTCGGACGTTGTTGGTCCATTTAGAACGGAATCCACGGGACGTGCTAAGTATTTTGTAACTTTTATTGATGATAGCACGAGATGGTGCGAAGTGTACTTTTTGAGACAAAAGTGTGGAGTGTTCGATGCGTTCAAGCTTTATCAGAAGCTAGTAGAGAAACAAACCGGAAAGAAAGTAAAATGTTTACAATCAGACAATGGACGCGAGTATTGTAGTACCGAATTTAATGAATATCTAGCGGATCAAGGTATTAAAAGACAATTTACGGTTCCCTATACTCCGCAGCAAAACGGTGTCGCGGAAAGAATGAATCGTACGTTGTTGAATATGGCTAGGTGCCTGTTGTTGCAGTCCGGTTTGAGCGCGATGTTTTGGTCGGAAGCTGTTGCCACAGCTTGTCACATTCGTAACCGATGCCCGACTAGTGGATTAAATGGAAAGATTCCGTATGAAAAGTGGACGAAAGATAAAGTAAACGTGAATTACTTTAAAAAGTTTGGGTCGAAAGTGTTTGTCTTAGATAAAAATCGCGACAAAGACAAACTTTCACAGAGATCTGTTGAAGGCGTATTCATGGGGTATCCTAGAGAAAGAAAAGGCTTCCGTGTGTGGATACCGAGTAAGAGACAGATGATAGAGGCCCGTGATGTAAAATTTTTAGAAGAGACTCGTATCGGTCCTTGTGATACGCGCGTACTTGAAGAATGGTTTATGTCAACGAAAGAGGGGCAGGAGGATGAAAACAATCATCTAAAATATGTAGAGTTTTTACCGCAATCTGTTGAGTGTAACGAGACTCCGAAAAATCGACCAGACACCCCGGAGATAGTTATAAAGGATGCGGAAGAGCCGATGAGAGCCCCTGGTAGACCAAGATTGTTGCGTACTGGTAATAGAGGGCGACTGAGAAAGCTGTATCAGTCAAGAAGTAGAGCAACACAAGACGAAGAAGATATTTGTACTGAAAATGATTCTGACTTAGATGACGATGTGTTCGTCGGTGTAGCAGAGATCAGAGTGCAAGATGCTTTAAAAAGTGATGCGTGTGATGAATGGAAGGATGCGATTGAATCCGAATTCATGAATTTGGTGAAGAATGATACGTGGGATATCATTCATAATGACGACAATAAAAACATAATTGGGTGTCGTTTGATTTTGACAAATAAACATGGACCTGATGGTAAAATTGAGAGACGCAAGGCCCGACTGGTAGCGAAGGGTTACAGTCAAAAGTACGGCGTCGATTATCATCAAACATTTGCTCCAGTGGCAAGACTGGAAACATTAAGT
This sequence comes from Melanotus villosus, assembly GCA_963082815.1. NCBI lineage: Eukaryota > Metazoa > Arthropoda > Insecta > Coleoptera > Elateridae > Melanotus > Melanotus villosus. The sequence goes on along the minus strand of OY720421.1, from coordinate 48,170,551 downwards.
TTATTATTGGCTCTTGCGGCTCAGTTTGATCTAAAGATCTGGCTGTTCGACGTGGTGACAGCGTATCTCAATAGATCACTGGAAGAAAAAGTGATCATGAGAGTCCCAGAAATGTTGCACGAGATATTGCAGCGGATTGTATCCAAACAAGGGGAGACTTCAAAGGTTGGAGCTCGAGCGAAAAAGATGATAGTGAATTTAAGTGATGGTGGTAATGCATGCAGACTAAAGAAAGCCTTGTATGGTTTGAAGCAAGTAGGCCGTCAGTGGTACTCGCGATTATGTAAAAAGCTCGTAAGCTTAGGTCTGAAACCCGTGAAGAATGAGCCATGTTTGTTTTATGGTGAATGCGAGGGTGATACGCTATTGTTGTTAGTGTATAAGGATGATATGCTTGTAGCATCACGTAATATAAAATGTATTACGAAGTTAAAACAAAAATTGTTAGAGGATTTTGAATTGAAAGATCTTGGTCTAGCAAAGTATTGTCTTGGTCTTGAAATTGACCAAAATGAGAATCAAGTGGAGCTTTCTCAAACGGAATATATATTGGGATTGCTTAAGCAGTACGGAATAAGTGAATGTAATCCGGTTACGACACTATCGGAAGTGAATTGGCATTTTGATGTTACAAGTGAGGAAAATGCACACGAAAAGTATCTAAATGGACTTGGTTTTGACTCCAAAGATAATGAATGAATATCTGACCTGCAGATTGAAAGGGCGTGTTGGAAATCTGTGTATGTTCCGTCGACAATCTTCACGTATTTTATATTTAGTCTAGTGTGCATAATAATGTGAATTGACATAATATCGTTAAGTCATAGTTTGTCCGAATAAAAGGTTGTCACTCTTATAAATTTAACTACGTCTCAGTCTATCTCTGGTCTACCACCTCTTTATAATAACGAATAAATTAAAATTCCAAATTATTTTGATATAATAGAACTTCTTTTCAATCTTTATTTGTTTACAATTTGTTTTCAGAATATTCTTTTGGTACTTTAATACGTTTTCAAGAGTTTTTAAAAAAACTCAACTTACGTTTTTCCAAAAAAATAATCAACTGTTTGTTTTTTATTTGTTACCCTAGTTTCTTAAATTTTAACACTCTACAAAATTATTTTTATGACATATTTACAAAATTACTATCTAGATTCTATCCTACTTATTTACAATATTCATTTTCTAACTTATAACTATTTACAATTTTATTTACACTAAATTTTCATACTTTCAAAAGGTGTTCATTCACTTTATCCAAATTCAATTAAAACAATATCACCTCAATATTTTGTTTTATTTGTGTTTAGTGCTAAACCAAATCTTTTGCTTATTTGTGCTATTTTAGTCATTAGTCTCTGTAAACTTTCCATATTATTTGCGAATATCACCGTGTCGTCGGCATATCTCAAGTTGTTTAAACGCTCTCCATTTATAATTATGCCGTCTTCTGAATTTTCCAAAGCTTCATTGAAGATATCCTCGGAATATACATTGAAAAGTATGGGTGACAGGACACATCCTTGTCGTACACCTCTTTGGATAAGTATATCTTCCGTGATGCTTCCTTCCACCCGCACAGCCGCTGGTTGGCCCCAGTACAGATTTGTTATTATGCTTAGACCTCGGTCATATATTCCAACCCTTTTAAGTACTTCTACCAACTTATCATGTTGCACTGTGTCAAACGCTTTGTGATAGTCTATGAAACAAGCATATACATCGCAGCTCATGTCACGGCATCTTTGAAACAGCACCTGTACGCAAAAATGGGCTTCTCTTGTTCTTGTTGCATTCCTGAACCCAAATTGTGTCTGTGCTACCGATATTCTTTACAAGGTTTATATACCGGGTGTCAACGAAACCTGGGGCACCTCCATAACTTTTTTATTTTTTAAGATATCAAAATGAAATTTGGTATATGTAATATACTCTTTAAATGGCATTTGTTGGCATAGGAAACAAGTTTCTGTTACTTTCGGTTTCGCCGGAATTGACTACAACTTTGTTGTTTTAAATGGAATACCCTGTATATTTATACATTTTTGGAATCTCCATTCAATTTTACGTATGGTAGTATCAAGTTCGAAACATTTTGATGACAAAGTAAATTTTTGCAGAAATTAATCTAGAGTGCCATGACTAACGCCAAATGAAAGTCAAGATGCCCCAACACTCGAGACAAATTGTTTTAGAACTTTAACTATTTTAGTTGCTGTATTAGAATGGCCTAAAGTTGGCAAAAATGCTTTTTCGAGAATAACTCTATTTTTTCAAATGGCACTAGGGTGGGACACTAGGATATTAAAAACGAGCGTTTTTCAAGGATTTTATTGATACCAATAACACGGGATTAATATGAAAATGTAATTCGGAATAACACTCTCCGTTCAAAAAAACCATATTTTGGACATTTAAATCTAGATACTGGGTTTCAAAACAAGTGAAACAAATGAAATGCACAAAAAAAAGACAGACTTATTACAGTTGAAGTGCTAAAATAATTTGTTTTGAGTGTCGTAGCAACCTGACTTCCATTTTACGAAGGTCATGGCACCTTAGATTAATAAATAAACTCTTCTGTAAGTAGTTATTTTGTCATCAAAATGTGTCAAACTTGATACTACCATACGTAAAATTGAATGGAGATTCCAAAAATGTATAAACATACAGGGTGTTCCATTTAAAATATCAAAGTTGATGTCAATTCCGCCGAAACCGGAAGTGACAGAAACTTGCTTCCTATGTGAGCAAACGCCATTTAAAGAGTATATTACATATACCAAATTTCATTTAGATACCTTAAAAAATAAAAAAATTATGGAGGTGTCCCAGGTTTCGTTGACACCCGGTATACGCTGATGAATGATTTTTGGAAAGATTTTCAGCAGGTGGCTCATGAGACTTATGGTACGATAATCTGAACATTGTCTAGCACTATGCTTTTTAGGAAGAGTTATCAACGTAGATTTTAGCTATGCTTTAGGTAATTGTCCTGTGTTATATATGGAGTTGAAGATTTTTGTAAGCCATTTTATTCCCTCCTCGTCAAAAACTTTTGGCATTTTTGAATGGAACCAGTTGCTTTTCCATCTTTCCTTCGCATAATTGCTTTTGTTATCTCAGCTACTGTTATGTTATCTCTGGGTACGAGTTACAGACGGCATTTGAAGGGCGGGGAGGTCTATCGTCGTCTCTGAAAAGGTCAGTTATAAAATTTTTCCATGTATCCATCTTCTTGTCTTTATCAATTACACATACGACAACGTTATTTATTTGGCACTAAATTAGATACTTACCAAATTACAATTTGAGTTTTCAAAACATTTAAAAAGTTTATGAGTTATTATTGTAAATCTGAAAACATTGGCAAATTTAACCTCGAATTCCATACAAATTTTTCTAATTTATGCTTTGACGGATCTCTTTAAATAAAAAGCAATTTATATAATTTTTAAGAAAATGTATAGCATCCTATATTAATGTTGATGGAGCGGTATTACATTGCCATATCGACATAAAAAATATTCTAATTTATAGTAAGTATTTATTTTTAAAATTAAATTTTTCTAACCCATGTATTATTCCTACTTAAAATCATAAGTAAAGAAAAATGATATCAATACTAGATTTTCGGAGAAAAGCTATTTGTTTTTTTTTATTACATAAAAATTGAAATTTAAAAGTAAACTCTATAACTACTAAAGAGCTTTAGCTAATTAAACTAAATTGCGTAATAAAAATAATGGAAACATTCCTGAAAATAATATAAATAAGATAAAAAAGGCATTCTTTCTTAAAAGTTTTGCTTGTCGTACAATGTTATAAATGATGATTATAGTTTGGAACAACTCTGAAAAAAGTAAAACCCAAGGTAGTTTGCTGGAGATGGCTTTACTATTATCGAATTTGCAGAACGACCTGTGTAACTTCTAATAATTATAATCCTCATGTATGACATTTCAGGGCAAGCAAAACTTTTAGGAAAGAAGAAGAAAGAATCAGTGACACGCACAAAAGGTCCAAAAATTACTGCCTTGACTATAAAAGAGCATTTTACTGACTATATTAAAACAACCAGCATAATATTAAAAATAATCATCAAATAAATGATTATTATTATAAACATTCAGCAAAAAATTATATGTTGAACACGACAAAAAAGCAGATTCACCGACTTAGCTATAATTTTAAAGCATCGGCTGCGAAACACCAGCCGCAGCATCTGCTATTTTTTTGCCTTGTTAAATAAATAAATATTTTCACCGATTGACATTTAAAATATAATTCAACCCAAATTGACAAGAACAAAAGTCCCACTTTTACTGCCTTGGTAGGAAAAGAGCACTTTACTGCCTGCAGAATTAAAACAACCAACAGAATGACATTTATGATATTTGTTTTTCCATATTAGCAAGCGCTTAGCAGCAGACGGATAGATGATAGTGATAACATAAAAAGCATTAAAAATAATCAATTGGGGACACACTGTATGTAATTCGCTCAGATTATTTTTAAGGTTTACAAATTAGTAAATGGTTTATATTGTGAATTGTGTTAAATCATATTATGGATACAGGCTATTAGGTCACGTTTAAAAAAAAAGGAGTTATAGATAGTATTTGAAACACAAATGTAAAACGACTGAAAATTAGAATTCTTAATTATGGTTTATTTTCCAACCAATATAGTTTAAAGATATCAACGTAGGTACTTAAAAAGTTAAACTAGCAATAAACAATTCTGATTCTCTAATAATAGATATTGCTGTATCTATATGACCAACCAATGCTAATATTAATAAATACAAAAATAATAATTTATTTCAAGTTGTAATATTACGTAAATATTTTATATCGTTTCAACTAAGTATAAATATCATTAAAATTTATCTTGTTAACAAAAAATAATCATACACAAAAAAATGCGTGTTATTTTCGTAAAAAGATTTGACTAAAATGTTCTAAACAGTTTTATAGGTCCTTTTGTTTGAAAGTTTGGTCTTATTAATGTTAACATAAGGGACGAAAATGGACACGGGGCATGTATATCCTTAGAGAATTGAAAACTTATTACAAGTTGCCTTTGACGTCTCGGTCAGGCTTTACCCAAGAGACCACATCAAAGTTGAAAGAAAGCTAAGCAGGCAACTGTAAACTGTAGGTTTTCGACAACTGTATAACTCTTCTGTGTACAAATCCACTCGCAATATAACGAAGCAAAAAGAACAGCAGAACAGCGACTACGTTATAGAAAAACGTAGAAAATAAGTCCGGTTTTTTATGTTTGTAACTTTTGTTATATGGCCAATAACGACGTTGGAGGTTCCGGGGCGAAGCCCGGTCAGGGTAACTTCCTCCCTCTTCTATTTGCGGAGTCCAGAGCGGCAAACTTCACGAACTTTCGTACATTTGTTATGTCAGTGGACCTTGCACAGCTGCTGATTTATATGCAGAAGCAATACGGCGATAAAACTTTAAAAGTTTGGTTCCGCTACGTCGATATGTGTTTTAAATGGGCCAAAGTTACATATTATATTTGCTTTTAATTTTAGAGTATCAACAACTTCATATAATTATTGAAATGCGTATCCATTTTGAATATTTACGAGTATTAATTTTAATAAAGCTTTATTAAATTATTAAAAAGAATTTTCTCGTAAGAAAAATATGCCTTAATTTATATGCAGGATTACCGGGTTATTTTACTGAAACACAAAAAATGGCAGTGTCGGTTTGTAATTTAAAAACTCATGCATGACAAAGTCTTTGGCATTTTATAAGGAAATGTGAAAACTATAATGTAAAAAGTATATGTGAAAAGACAAATCCATGTTGTTGCGACTTTTATAGGACATCTGCGATTCTATAGGTATAAACCACGCGGCTCTAGAACGTAAAGACTACTGGACCAATGGCTGTGGAGGCGGTAATCTTCCTTCGGATCCCATGTCACTTCGACTAGCATCTTCAAAAACTACAGTGAAATACTTTCAAGTTGGAAAACAACTCTAACGAGTTCTCAAAGCAGATCTAAGTAAACACATTCTGGACAAAACTTACAGTAAATACTCTTATCTTCGTAACGAAAACTCAGTCTATTAACTAAACATTAGCAAAATATTTTAACCGTTGAAAGTGTAAAGCTACAAATATGTGTTTTGTTTAAGTAATCGTTTTACCGTTAATTTTTAAATCCAATTAAATATTTATAGCAAATATGTTCAAGTAAAATTCGATTAAGATTTCTAAATGATTTTTAAAAAATAAAAACAGCATAACTTATTAACACAGTCGATCCTGAGCTTGCAAGGCTATTTTTAAAAATTCAAACTTTCTTGTTGTGATAGCACTGTAATCGGGTAACACACACGCCTAGCACATTCCAATATAATGTTATATTCTGATCAAGCAATAAAACTAGATGCCACATCATTGTGCGCGCCCTTAGCATGTGAATTAGGGTGTTATGTCCTTTGATTTCACGCGATACACCCCATCTTCTTACCCTGATTCGTACTGACCTGCCAGGAGATGACTGGCGTTGATATGCTATGAATTATGGAACAGGTATTCAAGTTTTTCTGGCTACAAAGAGTAATAGCGGTTTTATTTTTGCAACACGAATGAAAATTTTCGGCATTTTACAATATAGAAAACCTCGACCTCGATAAAATCGTTCGGGGGTGATGGTGTATTCTACGGCTTTTAAAAGAAAGTTGATTAATGGAAGGTAGTGTTGAAAATATAGAAAGCATGTGGGTTCATTCTTTCGACAGCTGGTGTTAACGGGTTGTTTTACAAATTTAAAGCGTTAACTCTGTCAGATGGTAATAAAAGAACAATTGTACAAAACCGTTGTTCAATATTTCTTATAGTTTTTTAAAATGTTATGAACTACATTATTTTTAATTGCAGTTCTAAGCAATTTGTGAAAACCGAAAAAAACTAAATCCATATTTGCTAATCAGTTTTATATAATCCATCTTAAATAGAAACCTTAAATAAACTAATTAATATTCAAGAATGAAGTAAAATGCCTAATCTAGAGAATGATGTCAATTTACGTTTGGAGTTATACGAACTAACAAAACTTTATTATCTTTTTTAAGATCAAAACCAGCACAACTGAAAATGCGGTCGAAATATATTCTGGACAATGGAAGGGCGAGATATGTTTACATTGTGGTTCTCGTTTCACTCAAAGTCCAAGGGAGCTCGAGATTGACGAGTTACATTAGCAAATGGCCGCCCTCTTTCCATCCGTAAAGATCTCAAGCATCTCCCACCCACACCCTTAACGGACAGCTGCTCTGGACAATGAGTTTTCTCACTGCCACTTGCCAAGGAGTACCCAGAAAAATATGGACATTTAATATATTTTCTAGCAAATACATTTTACCGCTTTAAGAAAATCTCTCATCCTAACCGTTCAAAAAATTATGTCATAATAAGACATAGACCGTTAATTAAGAAATCAATTTCTAAATTTGACTTTATTATTGATTGTTTAAAGATGCTTTTGCAGTCACACTTAAACAAACATTAAATTATAAAAGTTGGTTAATCACGAAAAATATTATTATTGATGATTTTTAAGCGTCGACGTTAAATTAATTGACATTTTATATTATTCACAAATTTATCAATTTTTATATATTCTCATTATGTGTGATTATTAACTGTATGAGTATTTCGCATCTAACTGAAAACTAAAAAAAAAATGTAGAAAAACCTAGCTCTATTATTAGTGTTATTCAAAAACGAGCAATTTTGTTTTACTAAGAACTTCGTTTGAAAAAATAAATTGAATTTTCTTCGGGACGTTACATTATTTGTCAAATAGACAACCGTTTAACTTTTAATTTTCAGCATATAGTGATGAAAACCCTATATAAAACTAAAGACATCAAGCTCGCCACAAATAACTTTCAAAAAATTACTTTTTAGAAACCAATTCTATTGTTTACTTACTTAATCAACGCTAAATTTCTAGAGCTTCGGTGCCTTGGTGAAATACGTATTTGGTTTCAATATATAAATTTGATTTTAAATAAGTACCTACTTTAGATTCTTTTGGATCAAACCCTAGGCCCTGCACTGATATGCCCCTAAGAAATAAAAAAGCTGATGATGATGTAAAACAAACAAAATGCTTTTTGAAGGTTTTGATTAAATCCTTCAGTTGAGCTTAAAGAGTTGCTTGAAAAAGTGTTTTTTGTACATTATTTCAGATGACAACATCAGAAAAAAAGACATATATAGTATATAGCTACGAGGGCTGTTCTCTTTCTACTGAACCTATCTACCCATTAGGGCTATTAAAATTTGCAACAAATTGGTTGACGAATATACTTGAATATTTTAAAATACATTAACTTTTAAACGGTGAATCGTGTATTTATTGAGAGACTAGTTATGCATTTGTTTTTCACAGCACGCTTTTCAAAAAATATGAAGTATACGTACAAAATGGCAACTCGATTTTTTATAAAAGTTGAAATATCTCGAAAACGGTGCGTCGTACGGAAAAAATGCAACAACACTTTTCTGGGAGAATTAAATTCTACACCCGTTTCTACAACAAAAAGTTTAAGAAAGTTTTGTACAGAAACGTTACCGTTGAAAAACTAATGCATATTGCCAGTAACTGGCGCCCTCTGGCGACTTTTATGAAAATACTGTTTGTCGTACGTGTAAATTCACTTAGTGTGCATAACAAATTTCATTCAAATCGGTCATGGGTTTCCTTAAATAATCACCAAAAACTATTTCCAGAGGCCACCCTTCGGGGGTCCAGTGCGTTACTTAAAACTCGAAATTGGCGAAAACAAAAAAATACGTGTAGCCTATTTATCGAGGAGGAATACGCAGGTGAAGTTTCCCGAAATAAATCTGGACCATCCTGTATACTAGCTAAGCTTATGTGGTTTTCTGCCAATGCTATTATATGTGCGTAGTCTTCTTTAGTTTTCGTTTGGTACTATTTGGTTCTTTGGCCACAATTTCTGCTCTATCCAATGGACGCGATGGTCTTCTTACTTCTTACCAGACCTGTTCTGCAAGTCTGGATTTTTAGTCTCACTCTGAGAGATCGGCTGGTTTCTCCAATGTACAGACTATCGCATTCGCTTGATAGATCGTATACATAATTTGTTTTTAATGTTTTAATGTTTAAATGTTCATCGAGAAAATGGGGCCCTAGCTGTTTTTGTGGCATTGAAAATACACTTGTAACATATCCGCTGTTTCAATAAATCCTTCCATTATTATAAATAGTATGTACAATAAATTATGAGAACTTGCTTTATTTAGTATATTAAACTGTAATCTTGGCATCTACCTATGTTTTTTTTTTTCGTTGCTTCCTGCAACGTTCACAACCACTACATCAAATATGTACTTTATTAAATCGCTTTAACGGGCCATTAAGGCCTATAGCTTATCGGTCAAGGAGGACACACCGAGCCGTAATAAGCTGAGCCTGGTTCAGGTTACATGTCCAAGTTCTGACCATGGGCACCGATGCTTAACTTAGCAGAGCGACGCCCCACATCAATACTCACCATCGTACCGCCTCCCCTAGTTTATTAAAGCAATGGCTTTATTTATTCAATTAAAGATGTACTTAACTGGAATCGCTGGAATAGTAATTTGAAAATTCGCCGATATATCTAAAAATATATAGGGTATTCTATTTTTTGTATCATTCTTCTGGCATTATTTCATTCCATTTGATATTACAAAGCCAAATATCGCACCTCTAAACGGTTGACTGTAATTTATAGTTAAAATGAAACTCTCTTTATACAGTTTATACAGTTTTCCGGTACTAAAATCAGTAAAATCCGTAACAAGCGCGTGAGAAACTTCTTTTTATTAGAATTCAGACGGTGTGCCTACAGTATTTTAATGAAATGATTTAATTCTTGTTATCAAAGCCTTTTCAAATAGAAACTTAAAGTTAACATGTGATTCATATGAAAGCAGTATTCATTCAATAAAACATTTATTTAACAATTTTGTGATTATTTTGGCATCGTTGGACAAAGTCTACTAACTTTAAAAAGCAACTGAATTTGACTAATTTTTATTTTCTTTAAAATGCTTTTACATCTTATACTTTACAAATAAAATTGATAAAGAATAATGTCAACTGGCAACCAAAAGTGTGTCATTTTCGAAATTGTATGTGCTAACGAAACTACTAACACAAGGTAAAGTTTATACCATCTGAAGGTATACCTCCAAACAGTATCAAAATAGCTTATTCTCAAACATAAAAGTAGTTTTACGGGTTTTGAAAGAATTGACTTTAAGTAATTTTCAATTTTAAATGTGTCTTCTTATGGCCAACTCTTATTAATAGAAATCAATTTTAAGTATTGTAATTCATTTACAGGCGAAACTTGGCATTATACGTACACGTTTGAGTGAAATACATTTTGCACTACTACTTTTGCACATAAAAGGTAAAGATATTTTTCGATGCCCAGATCTACGCATTTATCCAAATTAATTCTGTAATCAATAACGCAGTAACGGTCACATTCCGCTGTTTGCAGTATTCTACATTTTGAATTTAGTTATCTCATATTCTCATAGATACTTAGTTATAGTTCTTATACCGAATGATTCATTTTATAATTTATATTATTATTTTCATAATTTGCCCGGATAAATGTTTCATACGGGTAATTTGCTTTTATCCGGAAAATTCATTTTACGCAGCTAATTCATTTTATCCTTTTTATCAGGACAATATTTTATCCGGATAATTCCTTTTGTTCCGATAACCTATATTTTTAAATATGCGTATTCTTACGGTTCGTATTTTGTATATGCTAATTAGCCGGACATCTACCTAAAAATTATTCGTTTTATCCAATTTATTATTAAATTCACACTTCACCATACAAAAATTCACCCGCAAGCCTAAATTTCGCCCAATAAATAAATAAATGTACAAAGTCTTCTGGAACTTTAAACCTAAACGAATCAAGGACTTAACATTTTATTTTTCACATATGTGCAAAACTACAATTACTTCAAAATGTATTTACTCAAAACAATGTTGAGTTGTAATGTAAATGCTTAAATACTATACCTACCTATACATATACCAACTATCCTCAACCTACGGTAGGCGTACGCGGTAGACTTATGGTTGGCTACGCAAAAAATGAAGTGTAGAAATTAAAAAAAAAGCTCTATGGATTTACGTTACGACCTCAATAAAATGCAGACTGAGAATAGAAAATATTTTCACACAAGCACGGTGACTATGAAAATTATTCTTTATCTTTAAAACTCTAAAACAATACATTTTTTTAAAATACACTTCACTGTGATTTATATGTCTATTTGTTATTTACCCATCATTCTGATAAGTGCCAATCATTATAAAACGTTTAGCTATTCCAACTAGATGATTAGCTCTTGACAGCTTCACTACTTGATCAGATACATAGGTACATACTATGTTTTATTTGTCACCTTTTATCTTAATTTCGAATTATTCTTTTTTTTTAACTAAACAATTTCCAAATAAATGAATATATTTACAATATAGTTGATTAAATACAATATAATTAATTAAATACAATATAATTAATTAAATAAATAATCTTAACAACAGTATTAATAATTGTTTTCCATTTACAAAAATAAGGTAGAATATAATGCGACTGCCAATACAAACATCGATACAGTGACTCCTGTAGCACCACCATCATCAGAATCAGGGGTATATACGGTAGCAATAATGCTTTCATGTGGTTTTAGTGCAATTTTATCGATAGCAATTAGAGTTCTGAAAATTAATAACATAAGAAAAATGCATATTATGAGGTTTTTTTAACATACCCCCGCTTGTATTCTGAGCCAGTGCTGGACACAACAACTTGTATATTAGGAGTGAATGAACGAAATACATCAGTTATATTAATGCTAGCAGTTTCAACTCCAATATTAAAAAGATATAAATAGGGATCGCTTCCATCGAGCGTTCTTGTGCAACCCAAAACCGTATCAGATAATGCTTCCAGTTTAAGTTTGCCTTTAATCAAAGTTTGTTTAGTCCTAAGTTCTACTAACTGTTTATAGACCTGATAATGGCTTGGAACGTTAGGACCACTTTGTGCTTTAAGATTGTTTTTTAAGTATTTTTCGCTTACTGGCAACCATGGTGCAGCAGTTTCAGTAAATCCGGCATTTTTTGTGTCATCCCAGTGAAAAGGTGTTCGTTCAAAATCTCTGCTAATCTCATCAAACTTTGCTGGACCTTCTTTACAAGCACTTGGATCTTGTCCTTGGCTAAAAGTAACCTTTCCATTCTCTTGCCCAATCTCTTCACCGTTATAAGTAATCATGACTCCCGGTAATATTGCTGTTAACATATTGAATCCATCAACCTTTTCGGGGCCAAATCTTGTAGCCACACGATGTTGATCGTGGTTTCCAAGCTAAGACGGTAATATAAATAAATTAATTTTTATCGCCTTTAAAATCTTACCACCCAGTTAGCTGTATATTTCAGAGGCATGTAGGCTAACCATTCTTTCATAGCTACAACTATGTCTCTTGCACTAGACTGCTTATTTAGGCGGGTGATTAGTTGAAAATTAAAAGTGAAATGACCGCCTTCCCTTTCACCGTTACCATAATATAGCATAGTGTTTTTAATGTCTGTATACGCTTCCGTCATGATTACTCTAAAACGTTTGTAAAACAGTTATTCATATTCATAGGTTTATATATGTCGATTTACAAACCTAGTACTTCCACCTTTTGATTTTGTGTAGTCGTCAATGAATTCTCTGAACTGATATATCATATCTAATGTTCCTGTGTGATCGCTCGTGTAAATATGACTTAAATAATTGTAATCGTTTTCTGATGCATTTGGATCTCCTGACAAAGGTTCATCTCTAAATTCTTCATCTTCGACCAAATATGGTACAGCATCCATTCGAAAACCATCTACATTTTTGTCTAACCAAAATTTTAGTACGTCCTAAGACATAAAATATTTGATGACACTATACGAGTATAAAGTCTAAAAACATGTTTTACCTTCATTTGTGCGACCAACTTGGGACTTCGATAATTCAAATCCGGTTGTTCTTTTGCAAATTGGTGCAAATACCATTGCTTACGTACGTCGCTGTATGTCCAAGCACTACCTTTGAAAAGACTTCTCTAAGAAGTAGATAACAAATTAATAAATGTAAAAAGCCAAATTGTAAAAATGATTATTTAAATGAAAAATATTTAAGTTTCAATAAATTCTCCTTGATTCAATTTCTATTTGGTATTGTTTTATTATTTATTATAGTTATTATTACTATTTTTATTTAGACGATTATGAGAATTTAAAATACGAAATATAAACCAAAAACGGATTTTTTTTATTAAATTAACTCGCTAGATTTGACAAACGCTTTCCTACTCGTTAATTTTAGTTTTTCTCTTTATACTTTTTTGCTCTAAAAATTATAGCTGAAATAAGTTATAGGTATAGTATAAACAGCGTCTTTCTTCTGTTGTTATGCACTATTCATACGAAACAGGTAACACTAATCACGCTTAAATTTGGTTACAAATTCATAAACCGCTTTTCTACGAGTATTAACCGATGTTTAGAAGAAAAATCTGAAATAATCATTTACCCAATTATTGGGAGGTGTATCTGGAGTTCCATCTCTCCATATATAAAAATCTTCATAACCCGCTTCCTTCTTTTCTGATTTTTCAAACCATTCGTGTTTATCACTGGAATGATTGGGAACAAAATCCATCACAATTTTAATTCCTAGTTCATGGGCCTTCTTGATTAATTCCTCGAAATCGTTAAGATTACCGAAAATTGGATCTACATCTTTAAAATCACTTATATCGTATCCATGATCAATTTGCGGAGATTTATAAATAGGCGAAAGCCAAGCAGCCGTAACACCCGCATCTTTAAGGTGTTCTAGTTTACTTATAATACCTTGAAGATCTCCCAAACCATCATTGTTACTGTCTTTAAATGATCGTGGATAAATTTGGTAAATTACTGAATGTTCCCACCAATCAACATCTTCCCTTGGTGTTTGAAATATTGAAGCCGATTCGATGTTCGAAACTGCTGTAACACTTAGGAGGGAAATAATCAAACTAAAGTTATTCATTGTATTATACAACTAGTGCAGTCAGATGAACTAATTGCTTTTTTATATATTTCAGAGAGTTGATAGTTTTATATCAGCTGAAGATTAGATAGCCCATTTACAAATCTGCGCAAATTGATCACGGATACAATATAAGTAATTTCAAAGATGCAAATCCAATTTTCGGTAATCTCAACGATTCCGAGGAGTTAATCAAGAAGGCCCATGAACTAGAAATTAAAATTGTGATGGATTGTCATTAGAATTGACATGAATGGTTTGAAAAATCAGAAAAGAAGGAAGCAGGTTCTGAAGATTTTTATACAGGGTGGTTCATAAGTAATGGGACAGAAATCAACAGTAGATTCGTGAAGCCAAAATATTACGATTTACCTAAAATTACCTTAGTCCAGAAGTTAATATTTAGGGAGATACAGGGTGTCAAAGTCGAAATTGTAATTTTAATTTTCTTCTGCAATTTCTAAAGTTTTCGCAATATTTATATGGAAATTGGTGAAACTACCTTTTTTGGGACAGGAGGCAATAATCCGTCCTTAATTTTAATGTTGCTCTTAAAATAACGTTATTTTTGCTACACCTAATACCTTAAAAATACTTCAACTGTTTTGTACTTAAAGTTGGGACAGATCTAATTGAGAAAGTCAATTTCCTCGTCTTTTTATACAAAAATTATATTTATGTATTTATTTATTATTGAAGCAAACGATGCAGCGCCTTATTCACCTCCTAAGCATTCTATAACGCAGTAGGCTTACATTTAAAACAAAAAATTAACATATTGTTGTCAAAAACAAGCAATAGAATACAGAGTAATAGTGAATCAGTGGGATATAAAAGAAATTAAATTTTATGTGTAACCCAAGTAATACTCTTTGAGGGACTGAAAAACGTTTTCATTGTCTGGGTAGAATTTCCATGTGGTAGGTAACAAATTCTTTTCTGATATTGAGAAATCCTTCTGACAATTTATCACTCCGTCAATAAATTCAAGTCGTTCTAAATTTTTGACAAACATACAAGCCACACCAATATTCCTCTTGGAGATTTAACTTCACACTTAAGCAATCTTGATGAAATGCTTCATTTCTTAATTTAATAACTCGCTTAGGACAGTTCCTTTATCCACTATTGCTCTATATCCCATCACTTGTTATTCACACGAACATGTCAAAATTGTCATTTTTAATTCAAGCCTACTGCGTTAAATATTGTGCAAATAACGAATAAAATGTAGCATCACTTACTTCAATGTTTTCATTTTGGTTATGTCTGTCGATACTTTCCTTTGTATTCATAGAATAAATTATTTATTAATAAAAACTTGGCTGCTTTCGATACATTATTATTTTACCACTTTAACGGTGCTATTTTTGTCATTTGACTCCATAACAAAAAATGTAACAACTTCTTTACTGTTACTGCGACGAAACAAGGCTACTAGATGAAATTGCTAAAGTTGGACATTTTTCAACTTTAATCGTGTTTAACAGTGTAATTTTCCCATCTAACCCCAGAATACTTTTATAGCACGGTATAGAGAAAGCATAGTTCTTCCGACAAAATGCAAAAAATATACAGGGTGTCATTTAAAATAAAAAAGTTGAATACCACTGCTCAAACCTCAGTAGGCCATGAAATAAAATAAATGTACAACAATATAGAGCATATATTATAATTCTGAATAGCTTTTGTTAACAAATTATTTTTCTAATATCAATATTAAATGAACTAACAGCGGGGTGCCTCTATCTTAACTCACTCTGTATACGTGAAAATTACTTATTTTATTTTACATCATGTAATGATGTACTTTTCTCAGAATTTTTGAGTCAACAAAAGTGAATAATGCTTCGGTTAGTTTGTTTGGGTGTAATCTTGTATTGCGGTAATTCCCAATACAAAACATCTTTTGGCGACCTTAACGTTTAAACCAAGGACCATAAACTGAAAATCACTTTCCTTGATTTAAATCATGATTTTTTTTAAATAACTCATGTGATTTAAATCGCGATTTAAATCGCTTGATTTAAATCAAACATACCCTGATAATAACTATAATAATGAAGAAGACACACCATGATTAAAGGAAGAATCAGATATAACAACTTAGAAGAACAACTAGACTACATACTATATACTAACAGAAGAAGAACTATCACAAACAATAAAAAATACACTTAACTGGAAATGCCCAGGAATAGATGCAGAATTTCTGGCACAAGTTCACATGTACATACAAATACCTAACTACACAAATAAATAAAATAATAGAAAACCCTGATTTGACTCTACATTTCCTCCCAGGAGACAGAACGTTTGTAAAACTCAAAAGCGAAGATACCCAAAATCCAGCAAATTAACGGCCGATTTTACTTGTCTGCCAACCCTTTACAAAATTATAACGGCCAAAATATATAGAGAAATAGACAAGCATCTTACAGAACAGAACGTGTTAAGCGAAGATCAAAAAGGCTATAAACAGAACTGTCAATTCTGCACAGCTTGTAATCGATAGCGCCATTATGAAGCAAGCCGAGAAAGAAGGGAGAAATCTTCACGCCTGTTATGGTCCCTCATAGAAAAACAAATAAAACCCTACAACTATATAAGATGAATCCGTTCATGGCGTTCATACAAAACTTTCTTGCTACCGTAATGAAAAACTGGAGAACCAAAATACAACTAACAACAGACACAGGCAAATTAGAGACTGACGAAATTTGTATCAGAAGGAGTATATTATAACGAAGTGGCTTTTGGCAACATAGAGGGTTAAGACCGCCTATGTTATCATATTGATTACGATGGTAGAGACTTAGAGCCTAACTTCATTACGAGTGTTTTACTTGGCTTTTGCAAGAGGTTATTGAATGAAAGTCTAATTCAACTAACATAACACATATTGTTCGAATTCCGAATTATGCTTTACAAATATTATTCACTGACAAAGTTACAAACAAACACATTAAAACATTAAAGAGATAAATTACAAACATTAAGTTAAATCATAAAACAAAGAGTTACATCCTAACTGTTAACACGGGTCACGCCCAAACTACTAGCAAGCCGTTCATTGAATTGAATTACATTTGAATTAAATACAGAAAATATTCTTACGTAAACATTTCGGAAATCACATACTACGGTTGAAACTAACTTGAGGGGTCGCCATGCTTGAACCCTCAAGCATCTCGACTGTTCTTACACGAACATCTTTAGAACGGCACCTATCTTGGTAATAACGCCGGAAACGACATTTAATCCAACTTTTGGCTTACTGCCCGGGTTGGTCCTGTAAGGGTCCATTACCTAGGCCTCTATCTGCCTACTCCTAGTTTCGTCGTCAGACCCCCACAGGGAACTGAAACTCTGTTTGAAATCCAAGCATTCTTATACTAAAAGTTGTGCCCCTTCTACTCTAATATTCTTAACATCTGCCAGAGCTGTTACAACGGTTTCCATTCATTCTTACTTTGTATGAATATAGGTCATGGTTTTCCCTCGAACGGATCACGTCAATAAAATATTAACTATCCTGCAACATTGTAATACAATGTAATGATTTCGCAACATAACCATCCAGCTGGTGTTTAAATGACATAAGTCCGTTTGCAAGTACACCTTTAGTTAGTAAACATATTCCATAATTCCTACATTGTAAGGATTGCGTAACTTGGTATAACAGTCACACCCAAATGCCATCTTATTGAATTCATTTCTTATGGCGATGTTTTACATTATTTGTTAATATAATCCGCTTTATTACAATATTTTCAAGGCGACGCACTAAGTGCCCTGTGTTTCTGAATACAGGGTGTTTAAAAAGAAGGTCGAATATTTTATCCACGTCTGGTACTCATCAATAGAAAGAAAAAAGTCTTAACGAACATATGTCCGTCAATCAGTGTTTCAAAGATAGAGTTGATTTTGTATTTTAATCAATAAACAGCATACCTGGACTTCTATCGTGTTTTTCAAGGAAAAAATAAAACAAATTTAAGTCGTTGTTATTTTTTGTTTTCCGTTATTTGCTGTAAGTGTCATTAATCTCGTTGCAGTGCTATCAGTTTTCGATTAGTTTTTATTAATAGCAGTAAACTTTTTGTAATAAAAGAAAATGGCGTTCATAAAACTACAGAGATGGCCGATATGCATTTTATGTGCTAATGGCAACGCTTATGAAGCACGGCGTCTATACGCCGAAGCATTTCCTAATCGTACACTTCCATCCGATAATTATTTTCGAAACTAAGTACATCAACGATTAAGTGAAAGTGGCTCATTTAATATTAATAAACATGATGCCGGACGGCCAAGATACTACTCCTGAAACAAAAGAAGAAGTTTTAAGAAGAGTAGAAGAAAACCCGAATATCAGCACCAGAACGATAGCTACGGAACTAAACATGAATACTTCTTTAGTCTGGAGGATTTTACGAGAACTGCAACTGTATCCTTTTCATATTCCCGAGTATCATTCCAGACTAGCTTTCTATAGATTCATACTAAGAAAAATTGCAGAAAATTTAAACTAATATTTTATTTATTGACGAGCTTATTTTTACAAACAAGGGGATCATCAATTTCCACAATAATCATGTTTTGGGCAGATGAGAACTCTCGTGCTATTATGGATACAAGATATCAACATCGGTTTTCGGTTTTTGAACGTTTGGCTGGGTATTTTGGGAGACCATTTGATTAGACTAGTGTTTTTACCCAATCGTTTAAATGGCGAAGTTTATCTTGACTTTTTAAATAACATTTTACTCCCACTATTGGATGATGTTCCCCTAATTTATAGAGCTAACCTTTGGTTTTTACACGATGGGGCTCCTCCGCATTTCGCTATCGTCGTATGAAATTCTTTAAATGCAACATACATCAATAACTGGATAGGTCGAGGAGGTCCAAGTGCCTTGACTTCTGCATTTGGGGATATTTAAAATCACGGGTATATTCAAGGCCCATTAATAATATAGATGACCTGCAGCAGCGAATAGAAAATGACTGCCAAACTATTCGCCAAAATCCGGGAATATTCGAAAGCATAAAATGTGAAGCCTGTATCCAAATGGAAGGTGGACATGTAGAATATCTTCTTTAAGTATTTTTCATTGTATGTTTTACATAATAACACGTTTACTGTTCGTTTTTTCATAATAATGTAATTTGTTGACGACAATACAAAATCAACTCTATCTCCGAAACACTTAATTTAGTGACCTATGTACATTAAGACTTTTTTGTTTCTATTGATGAGTACTATACGTGGATAAAATATTCGGCCTTTTTTTAAACACCTTGTATATCTAAACCCGCTATCCCGCTCTAAATAACACATCCTATGGATTTACCATCAAGTACCAAAAGAAATCGCAATATAAAATAAATCATGTTATCTTATATGCACATGGACGATATCAAAATTTACGCCTCAACATTAACTCAAATCAGAGGTTTACTAAAAATTATTATAGATAACATCTCAACAGGGCCCTGATGCACAATAAAAACGAATTCACAAGTTACAATTTACTAGTAGGTACATTACGTCACTAGGAGTAGAAAGCGCACTTTTTTTGCTGAGCTCAGAAGGTTGCGGCCGAGGCGATAGCCGAGGCTTAGCAATCTGGGCAAAGCACAAGAAAGAGCTTTCTGCTTCTAGTGACATATGTATACTATTTTTTCTTCAAGCGCTATATAACTATTTTGCTTGTTAATCAATGAAAACGACAGACCATTTGAAAAGTACTTACTTGACTTTCAACAACTTGTGTAGACGCGGGCACAGAAAAGATCTTTCTACACAAAATAAATATCGTTCGAAAATAATTTTCGAAGCGTACAACACGCTTTTAAAGTAATTTTACCTTTTCAACTGCCCGAATTTATCCAAACTTGACAGTTGTAATCAAAACAATAACAAGTGGCGCTACCACTTGTGACGAGTTGCACTAACATTATGTTACTAGTAACAAAATGATTTCCATTATTGTATTAGTAACATAATGGAGTATTTTACCTTGTCTATTCAGTAGCAAAATGTTACAATGATGATACGCTTGAAAAAAAAACAATTTTATTAGCCATTTAGCTAAAACTACTAGTAAATAATTGAATTATATTAAAAAAGTTGGCGCTGCATTAAATTGACAACTTGTTTCGGGACAAGCTCACCAAACAAGACACAGCTGAAAAATGGAAGGTGATTAACAACTATGCCTTATCTTTGAGTGTAGTGGCTTCAAATAAGGACTGGGCATACATACGAAATGTTTGGTGGCCAAATATAAGAAAATCGGATACCTACAGTAAGTTTATATTTAATAAATAGTAATGCCTTTCCAGCATGAGATTGTGCTTTTATGAGAAAATTGAGAACTTTAGAAAAACCGGCACAGAGGATGGAACAAATTTTAGACTCAGTGAAGTCGCTGAACAAGTATTAAAAATAATAGGGAAAGATTCACCAGTAGTTTCGGGGTTAGGGGTTACAGAAACTTGGGATATTATCAAATATTCTACAGAAGATAAACCAATATATTATATAAATAGAAGAGAAGAAGCTGCAGAAGTAGATAGAAACCGAATATACTTTGTGAGTTCTATGGACAACTGCAACTTTGCAAAGTTCAACAAAATCTATAGGAGGTAAAAAAATAAAAACAGAACTGATTGATTAAGTGAGCAAATACTATTTCTCACTACCACCTTGGTAAATTGACATTTCATTGTCAAAAAGTCGACAATAATGGAAACTAAAACATTTAGTTGAACAAAAACAGACTGTATCTAAGGGCAAAAAAGACGATTTACCGCGCCAGGTCATTTTCCGCGCATGGTACCCCATAACGCTACACCATAACGGATATAAAAAAAATAAATAGTTATAATGGAGAATACGTGCTTATTTATTAATATTAAAACTAATTTTACAATTGGAACAACGTTGAATGTTAAATGAAGGTGTATTTACAAAATGTTTGATTTCATTCTTTTCGTTACTAAAAACAGAAATTGCGTTTATGTGTTTGTTTGTACCATAGCAACAGCGCCGTTAAACTGTCATAAATATAAACGTCACAATTTTTGTTAAATTATTAATGAATTTTATTTTGTGGTAGTGAGAAAAACGTAATGCGCAACGCGTAGGTAAGTTTCTTTTTAATCCTCGGTGGCTTTATGGACCTCAGCTGCGCTTCGGTCCACAATTTACCACCTCGGATAAAAAAGTTCACTTACCATAACTTGGAGCGCAAATAACTATTTAATAATGCTGTTTAAGGTATAAAACGAAAAAAAAAATGAAAAATCTGTATACTGAAGACATTCCGAATAACACAGATTCAAAATTATTACACAATACAAACGATGTTATAATTATTGGTAACTAAAAAAAGTGACTCTAAAATAGATTTTTGTACAATTTTTCTTTTTTAAAAATTAAATATTTATTAAATTTATTATTTGTCTTTGTCTCAAGAATGCTACTGGCATCATCTTCTTCGTATACATATCTGCTTCTGAGGAGTCTGAGCACCACCTTTACCTGTTACATGTTGAAGCGCTGGACATAATTCTTCAATAAGGTTTTTAAAGTTTTTGGCGTGCATTCTAAATCTCTCCAAACATTCGGCTCTCGTCTCAAAATTAAGATTAATACGAGGCCGAAATAATTTCTTTCCTTCTACGACAAAGTAATTGGACTTCTTCATTCACTAGACGAGTCAAACAGTAAATTATCCATAATATTACTCTACAGAAGAATTTTTGAAAAAAAAAACATGAAATCCCAATTTACTAGTTATAGTCCAGTCAATAAGTACTTAAAAAGGTCGTTACCTTGCAAAAGGTCGGGTAGAAGATTTTTTTTTTTACTTGTAGATATTAGGGCCAGCATTGAAAAACCAAGTTTTCCAATTCGGCTGACTTCGGGAGAACTTTCTGTGGCCAAAAAACCACGAAATTTTAAGACTTTTCTTGTTTTTTCAAAATATCTCGGATATGGTTCGGTCTAGCGCTTTCTTTCTTCTCTTCCATCTTAAAGAGGACAGCATTTCCAACAAATTTCAATATTACAATTTTTTTCTAAACCCAATAACAAGCGCGCTACAGCACCCGATATATTGCAATTTTTTCCCAACTTGGTGAAAATAGCACTTTATTCCATTACTCGTATAATAAGATACAGAGTGTAACACAACTTATCCGAAAAATTTTAACCATACATGCACCTTTAAATAAGAAGTCGATTTGTGAAAAAAAATGTAATAAAAGTCCAACACAAAACGAAATAAAAATTGTACGCTAATACAATTAGTCCAGTCGCTAGGTTCGTAAAAAGGCCGTTACCTTGCAAAAATTCGGGTTTTCTTTTTTTTTTCTCTACTTGTATATATTAGGGCCAGCATTGAAAAACCAAGTTTTCCAATTCGGCTGACCTTGGGGCAACTTTCTGTGGCCAAAAAACCACGAAATTTTAGGACTGTTCTTGGTTTTTTTCAAGATATCTCAGATGTGGTTCGGTCTAGCGCTTTCTTTCTTCTCATCTTTCTTAGATAGGACAAAATTTCCAACAAATTTCATTATTACTACTTTTTTCTAAACCCAATAACAAGCGCGCTACAGCATCCGATATATTGAAATTTTTTCCCAACTTGGTGAAAATAGCACTTTATTCCATTACTCGTATAATAAGATACAGAGTGTAACACAACTTATCCGAAAAATTTTAACCATACATGCACCTTTAAATAAGAAGTCGATTTGTGAAAAAAAAATGTAATAAAAGTCCAACACAAAACGAAATAAAAATTGTACGCTAATACAATTAGTCCAGTCGCTAGGTTCGTAAAAAGGCCGTTACCTTGCAAAAACTTGGTTTTCCAATGTTGGCCCTAATATATACAAGCAAAAAAAAAAAAATCTTCTACCCGACCTTTTGCAAGGTAACATGTACTTATTCACTGGACTATTATTTGATATTCACAAGTAAAGCTTGATTTGTACATTTTTGAACAATGGAAATGTTATAAACTAACTAACTAGTTAAAATTATATTGTGCAATATGTACTTATATACTTGTAATTTACATTAAAACGCACAAATATTTTAAAGTTTACAAGTTGTAGATAATAGAATTTTAAAATTCCATTGTGCAACAATTATTTTCAAGTTAATGGTTACAAGACTAATATTATTAACTTGTTTATAATAATTGTGCAACAGGGCACAGATATCGGAATCAAAGTTGGTACAAATAAATGTAAAATCTTATACATAGAACGAGGAAAATGGCAACACGAAACTACTTTAAATAATGACATCTTAGATAAAATAGAAAAAAGTGAAACCTACAAATATCTTGGTTTTCAGCAAAATACAAGAATTAATCACTCAGAAGTAAAGCAGTAGTTAATGCAGCAATATAAACGACGACTAATACTTGCCCTTATAATTAAATTGTGTTCTAAAAACCTATTTAACCCAATTAATACCTACGCCATATCCATTCTTACATACTCCTTTGGTGTTATACATTGGTCACAAACGGATGTAGAGAACATCAATTAACATAACTACAATAATAAAACAAAACAAAAGAAAAATTGGATCAAAGAGAATTTGTTAGAACTTAAATGTTTTTTTTTTAATTTAAATTATTGTTTTAACAAGTTAGCCTTTACATATATTTGTTATCTACCCTTTAAAAAAGTCTTTTCAAAGATAGTGCTTGGACATACTGTGACGTACGACAGGAATGGTATTTGCATCAATTTGCAAAAGAACAACCGGATTTAAATTACAAATCAAGAATCATGGAAGGAATTTGGAATAAAGTTAGAAAGAGATAGTAAAGGAAATCAGAAGTACCTATTAAAAAACTTGAGAAAAAATAAAAGTATTGATACAATAGTAATAAAAGGTAGTGATGGAATAGTTATTTGTAATACAAGTGTTGAAAGCTTGCGTTTGCCACACGAATGTGAAGTTTGCAGCACGAACGATAGTGAGTGCTGCAGTCACATGAGTGTGGCAAATACAAGCTTTCAACACATGTATTACACACTATTTTTTCTACAACCACAAAAAATTTAAATATTTCTGCAAAATCAAATCTGACATTCATCAAATGTCATTTATGACATTTTGATTTGCGTGCGGAAAGTAAACAAATTAGCGTGTGGAAAGTTTACTTTCCGCACGCAAATCAAAATTTGAGTGTGGAAAGTTTACTTTCCGCACGCAAATCAGATTTGCGTGCGGAAAGTAAACTTTCCGCACGCTAATTTTCACTTGTTCGGCAAACACTCATTTTCAATACTCGTATCTATGGAGACGAAGTCTGAAAATCCCACTTTCCATGGTGGTTGTAGAAAAAAATACTTACAGATCGAAAAATGGTTATGCACCGCTGGAAAGAATATTTTCAAAATTTGTTAAATGCAAAAAATGAAATACAAATAAAAGATACACATAATCAAAGTGAAAATACAAAAAATGTAACCAACGAAGAAGAAAATGAGAGAATTAAAAGCAACTAACACAATAAGTAATAAAAAAGTTAAATAATGGGAAAGCTCCTGGTCAAGATAAAATAACTTCATAGATAGTCAAAAATACGAGGGAAGATACAAGGCAACTTCTAATTTCTACTAGAAATATACAATAAGGTGTTAGACGAAGAAAAAATGCCGAAAGATTGGGACTTGAGTCTTGTATTACCAATATACAAAAAAGGTATTTGCGAATGTTGTGATATTGTTAACGGGAAATGAAAGAAACATGCAATACAACCTAAATGTTTGGAATGATACACTAAATATTCACGGCATGAAGATCAATCAAAATAAAAGAAAAGTAATGGCTATATATATCAAAAAAAAAACAAGAGATACATATACAGGTTGAAGAAACAGAAATAGAGCAAGTTAGTAGGTACATTTCAGTACCTAGGGGTCACATTACAAGAGAAAGGAAGACAAGACGGAGAACTATTTAACAGAATAGAGAAAGCCAACAAAGTATATTATGCTATAAACACAGGATTCATAAATAAAAAAGAAATAGCAAAGTGGTCTAAATGACATATGAATGTGAAACGTGGGTACTTAACCATAAAGAAAGAAGCAAGATACAAGCCTTGGAGACAAAATTTCTAAGAAGAATTGAAATTGTTACTAGGAAAGATAGAATAAGAAATGAACACAATACCTGTCAAGAAGATATATGCGAGGCGAAAAAAAAGAATCAGAGAGGGCCAAAAACCAGCTGGAATGAAGAAACCAGGAAAATTTTGAATAAAAAAGGGAAATAATGTGAGGAACTGCTCATAACAAAGGACTGGATTAAATTTGTGAAAAGTTACTTATAACACAATTTGACCCGACCGACACCCTAACACGCTTAAAAGGAGTTTTTGGTATACAGGGTGTTTCTTTAATATTGCGAAAAACTTTAAGGAGAGATTCCTTGCCAAAAAATAAAGGGGGTCTTCTATATAAACTTATTTCCAAAAACGTCTTCTATCGGAGTTACGCCCCTTTAAAGGGGTAAGTTAAAATTCAGTTTTTAGTTTATTTCTCAAATTTGGAGGGACATAGAAGAATGAAATTTGGGATGTAACTTTACCTTATTAAAGGCTTTTCTACACCATAATTTTTAATCATCTGCTACCCTCGAAAGGGATTGAAAATTTCAACCTTTGTTAGTTTTTTCATCGTATCTTTGTATGTAGTTAAAATGTGCAATTTTAAGAATGCTATTTGAAAGCTTGGTTTACTTCAAAACTTTTCTATCTCTTGCATTTTTTTCGTAAATTATGCCGTTTTTGTGTAAAAAAATAATATTCAAATGTATCAAATGACTTGAGAAATGCACAATGAGAGCTGATGACAACAGTGTATTATTTTTGGACTCTTGATGAACTGAATTTAGGAAGAGAATAGATTGTGGTAAAACACGACAGAGAATTATGCAGTTTTTATCAGTCTAAAATAAAAACTAAACTGTACATTAGCTATTTTTGATGGTTTTCTAGTATTGCAAGATATAAAACTTTATTTTTTTACTCAAAAACGGTATTAATTTACGAACAAAATGCAAGAGATAGAAAAGGTTTTAAGTGAGCCACGATTTCAAATGGCGTCGTTTAAATTGCAAATTTTCAACTACGTACAAAGATATAATAAAATTTATCAAGGGTTGAAATTTTCAACCCCTTTCGAGGGTAGCAGATGACTAAAAATATTGGTGTAGGATAAGGTAAAATTACATCCCAAATTTCATTCTCCTATGTTCCTCCAAATTTGAGAAATAAAATAGAAACTGAATTTTAACCTGCCTCTTTAAAGGGGCGTAACTCCGACAGAAGACGTTTTTGGATATAAGTTTATATAGAAGACCCCCCTTATTTTTTGGCAAGGAATCTCTCCTTAAAGTTTTTCGCAATATTAAAGAAACACCCTGTATATGATAAATAAAATGTCGCGGTCGTGGCTCAGTTGGTTCAGCGTGCGTCTGCTGGGTTCGATTCCCAGGGCCACACAAACCATGAAAACACACGACCGCTTTCCTCTGAAGGGAATGACAAACCACCGAGGTATTCTGCCTAGTAAGTCTTCTCTGGAGTAGAAGTGCAAGCACTTTCGGAGCTCGAGTAAAGGTGTAGGTCCCCTATGTCTGTATACTACTTGTCACGCACACCACAGACATCTGAAGAGCAGAAGAATATACATATATTGAAATGTTATTCATTGGGTTATAAGATTATTTTACTGGATTTGAAAGATGATGATTAATTGATATTTATAAGTTGTTTGTTACTGAGATAAAATTTGATTTGTTTGATAATGTGGATTTAGTTATTTTAATAAATATGTAATATAAAATAAATAAGATAGCTAGATAGATTGTTAATTTTATTATATAAAAATTGTGAATATTATTCTTAATGTAAAAAAATTATTAGCTAAATAGGGTACTAAATAAGAGTGTTATAAATAAGGTTGTCAGGAGTATGTAGTAACAATTTAATTGCATGAGAATTTGGATAAAACAGGGACATGAAAATCTGATTTTTCATGTTAATTGAGATCAGTAATTCTCTAAAATAGAGAAAAGCAGTGAAAGAAGAGAAAATTCATCTAATTTTGGGAAATAAAATAATAAAAGATAATTTGGTTTCGCCACAAGAGAATAGAGTCTTCAGTTGAGATGGAATTGAGCAGAAGGTAGGGCTCTATAAAGTTAAATTGTATAATTGGTTTACTACTCATAAAAATTTGATGCAAGAGTATTTTGGATTAGAAATTAGAATTTTTTCTTTAAATTTGAATATTATAATTTGGTAAATGGATTGCAAATTGCTGAATATTAAATTCTAGGAATTGGGAACCGCAAGGAAGAAGCATCCCAGAACTGTGAGTGTAGATAAGTTTATTTCTAAGTAGGGAAGATAGGAATTATCTAACTGTAATAAATCCACATTTATTAAAATTGAGTGAGTTTATTTCTAATATAAGAACCCCAGTAACCCAGTAACGACCCTGTGATAAGAGTTTTCATAAAAAGTACCAATTAAAAATATCATAACAATATTTTGACATTTCAATTTATATTTTAAAAAAGTATAAACCAGTCATAACAATATATATAATACAGCAGGAAACACGAACATCATTGGCTGCGAGGACTTTTAGTTTACTTCATTGTAGCGTTAAGTTAAATCTTATAAGGAAACAATGGCAGGATTATGATAATAATTAAGGAAAGAATTTTTTATATAAAACAATTAAGTTTCAAGTACGTTGCGATTCTAACATACAAGAAGATATACCTTAAAATTTGTTCAAACATACCCATATCTAACTGTACCTGTGCATGAAATGCCAGCGGTTAAGTGTCTTAGACTGGTTTTTGGGTCCTTTTTATGGAAAGAAAAGTTTAAAACTTTCACTTAAATAGTTAAATGGGACCAAACAATTGCAATAGTTTTACTAAAAATTCTGGGCCGTATCCTCAGCTCATGTTAAAGTTGTTTCTAACTACAATCGTGTTTAACGTGAACAAAAAAACGATATAGCTTTATATGAGTATACTTTTATATGTGTATAACAGAGATACACGTTATTGCCATGGTAATTACACATGACGTTAAATAATTTAAATATGAGGTGGGAATACCGACCTTTATCTTCAAAATTACAGGCTAGACGACTTTTCAGAAATAACAAATTTAGAACCCTTACAACCCGTGATTTACTAATTAACTGTAACTTCCTGAAAACATTTCTAAAGATTATAAAAATAAAAATAGAACAATTGCTAAAGTTTAAAATAATTTTTCTCTTGAAAATTTCATAAGTAGAATACGGTCAGTTGATACCGCCATTTTGTTTTTAATTGGGTCAATCAATTTAATCGATTGCGCAATCAAGGTCGAATTAATGGGATTAGCGGTTTAATTAGATCAATTCGCGGTTTATTTAGGGCAATTTAGATCAATCCGCGGTTTATTTAGATCGATTTAATGGGATTAGCGGTTTAATTAGATCAATCCGCGGATTATTTAGGACAATTTAATGAGATTACGTCATAATTAGATCAATCCGCGGTTTAATTAGATCAATCCGCGGTTTAATTAGGTCGATTAAAAGGTTTAATTAAATTCTCGATTAAAAGCGGCGGCCATCTTGGAATTAATAGCTCGATCAATCGATTTAATTAGGTCAATTAAATTCTCGATTAAAATTTCGATTAAAAGCGGCGGCCATCTTGGAATTAATAGCTCAAGCAGTTTAATCAATCATTATAACTAGTTCAATCAGGTTAGCGGATTAATTAGATTATTCCGCGGTTTATTCAAATCGAGGGTCCAGCTGTGACATCACGGAAAAACACATGAGTCATCAAAACGTCAATCACCCACTCGGGTGTAAACAATAATAAAAGTAACTTATTTCAAATTCCCGGAATACAGGAAATGACTAATGTGACAGCCATTGTGTGATGATCGCAAACAATAACCATTGTTCAAAGGATCTTTCTAGATTATTCTACAAGTTGCGTCATGAAAAGGCATGTTTCGACTTGTATGTGAGACATCTCCCCTTCCATCCTACACTACGGTATAAATAAGCGAACAGATTCCTACTCGGCCATTCAGAGTTCCTATCTGTGCTTTCTACCTAGTGACCTATTGAGTAAGTTATGAATAACCAGCAAGAAAATTCAACCGTTGAGGCCAGGAAGCGTTGGGCTCCATATGATAAATCGCGTCGAGGTGGCATCCAGAAGTCTACATCAGTAACCAAAGAGCGACCCCGAAGTTTTTCGCCACAACGCCATATCACCGAAGAAGACGTGCGTGTGTTTCAAGAAGAAGCCCTGCCTGCATATGGTGTTAAACCCTCTGAAGATGACGCGCAGCAGAGAAATCTGGTACGAAACGAGAAGAAGCGTCTACTTTGCGGGTCTTACATCCCGTTAAATAATTCTGCAAGTAAGTTGATACATATTGGAATGGATCCGTATAAAGATTTTGCCCCGGTTGTCCGCATCGTTAAAAGCGGTATTGAAGCTGGGGTAGAATTCGAAGAAGAAGCGTTCAAGGAGTTCGTTAATGTTCTACCCGAGATATTAGTGTCCTTGCGTGAAGGTAGTTTAAACTTCGATTTGCAGCGTTACAAAATGCTCTGTACGGGGTGGCAAACGTGTAAATTTGTACCAAAAACTGGTACAGAAACATTTGAACTTTACGCAATGTATTCTACGCTAGCGAAAATTGTGGACATGAAAGA
Organism: Melanotus villosus; assembly: GCA_963082815.1. Classification (NCBI taxonomy): domain Eukaryota; kingdom Metazoa; phylum Arthropoda; class Insecta; order Coleoptera; family Elateridae; genus Melanotus; species Melanotus villosus. Next base: position 48,140,571 of record OY720421.1, on the reverse strand, counting down.
TTTTCTCTTTGTGCGCCTAGAGACATTGAAAAGGAGTGCTATGAAGATGTCTGTGTTATTTACTGAGTTTTATACAAATGTAGCATGTATTGTTGAAAATTCTGGAAATTTTGACGTATTAGACGTTTTACTTTCAGACACCTATAAAATAGATTATAGGGGTGAAGATGTTTTAGGTGAATTGATTTATAATTTTAAAAATTTTGTTATTACTGTAATTCAAGGTAGTGTAGGGTCTGATGATCGATTGTACATTGCTGGTGGTGTTAATAGATAAATAAATAAATATTGTTTCCACGTATACCTGTCTTATTATTTATATAAATTTCTAATTCTTTATCCTACAGCCAGTTTAACTCTGACGTTGATGCAATAAACATGGAGTGCCAGTTTCAACATCCGTTTTCTGCAATTGTTGCGGGACCGTCGGGGTGTGGAAAGTCGTTTTTTGTAGTTGATTTTTTAAAAAATATGCACAGTGATAATATATGCAATGTGAAATTTGAAAAAGTAATTTGGTTTTATGACGAGTGGCAACCTTTATATAAAGACTTAAGCTCCATAGCTGAATTTCAACAAGGACTACCAAATATGGACCAATTTGACGGGGTTCAACCAAATTTAATAATTATTGACGATTTAATGCGCGAGACAAACGGCAGTATTGTAGATATATTTACTAAGGGGTGTCATCATAGAAATTTAAGCGTGTTTTTCATAACACAAAATATATTTCATCAGGGCAAAGGGCAGAGGGATATTTCCCTTAATGCACACTACATCATATTTTTTAAAAATCCGCGAGATGGAACTCAAATACGTCATTTAGCGTGTCAAATAGTCCCTTCAAACATTAAATTTCTACAAGAAGCGTACCAAGACGCAACTTCCAAGCCTCACGGCTATTTACTCTTCGACTTAAAACAATCAACACCTGAGGAGTTTAGATTCAGAACATCTATATTTTGTAAGATTGCATTACCGACGCCGATGACATCATCCTCCAGCTCGAGCATGTTGTTATGGTGATTGTATCGTAACTTGAGATTTAGGTGTTTTATCCAGCTGGCGATTAGAAAACAAATAACAAGTATTGACAGTTCCATTTAAGAATTTGTTCGTGGTACAGGTGTTATAATTAGTGTTCAATAAATTCGTGCCATAACTGATTGGAGTTTTTCACTGTTATCTTACATCTCAGAAGTGGGATTTTTACCTAACTTGCGACCTGTACGCGTGTGTTAAAGCATCAAGTGCCTGTGTGTTCAGTATGTCTAAAATCGGGCGATCCACGACTCCGGAATGTCCAATACCGGGGCCGTCGACGCGGAGAAATGTTTCGCCTCGCGATTCACCGATATCTACCCCGTCAATGCCTAAGCGAAAGTTGGTTTCAAAGAGAACGCATGAAATCACGTCGAGTTCGTCCACGTCCTCCACATCCTCCACGTCTGGCGACGAGGAACGAAGGAAGAAGAAACGAAAACTGAAAAGGTTGGAGAAGCGACTACACCGAATGGAGGATCGGCCTAGTCGAACGTATCCTGGGGAAGATGATTCCCGTATTCGATCCGCAAAAAACGGAACAGTCAATTAGTTGGTGGGTCCGTCGAGTGGATGATTTGGCCAAATGCTATAAATGGGACGACCGTACGGTTATTCGACTGATCGCGAACAGAGTGACAGGGATGGCACGGAGATGGTACGATACGCAGGAGGAATTTATAAATTGGAGAAAAATGAAAAAGCTGATGATCAAACAATTTACTAAACCTCTTCCATTTTCAAAATTGCTTCGGGAGGCGGCCTTGTATGAGGCTCACGGTGGTCAAGAATTGAGTGAGTATTGTTTCAATAAACTGGCGAAGTTAAGAGCGTTGAAAATAGATATACCGGAGGCATACCTAATAGACGCCGTAATTGGGGGAATTACGGACGTAAGCATCGCCAGGTCAGTTAGATCGTCGCGTTTTAAGGACACTAACGAGCTATATGCACATTTGAGTACTTTGGGACATCTGCCAAAAGGGTCAAAAGGTATCGGCGGCAAGATGGTTCCAAGCTCTTCGCAACGGTACTCGGAGAAGTCTTCGGGAGATAAAGTTGCAATACAGTGCTTTAATTGTAAAGGACCGCACCGTGCGCGCGAGTGCCCGAAACCCAGGGTAGAGTGCTTTTCGTGCAACCGCTTGGGACATAAACAGAGCAACTGCCCCATGAAAAATGCCAAACAGGGACAGAAAGGCGGTAACGTGAATGAAGTGGAGGATTTGCAAAGTAGTACTACAAACCCGTATATTATGAAAGTCGCCCTGAATGGCAGGAAATTTACGTGCTTAGTGGATACGGGCAGTTCGCGTACGATAATTCGAAAAAGGGTGTTGGAAACCTTGGGTGTAAGTTGGGACGCGGATAGGCAGTATCTGTTGCGAAGTTTTGCTGGGGATCGCGTCACACCCATCGGAGTCGCGAAAGTGCACGTGCGACTAGGCGAAGCCGGCGTTATTTTGGACGCCGTTGTTTTAGACGACAATAAATTGATGTATGACTGTATTATCGGGCGTGACTTTATAAATCTGCCAAACTTTATGCTTGTGACGGTCGGTAAGCAAATCTTTATGCGTCAGTTAGGAACTGTGAAGCCGGTATGCGACTTAGAGTGTTTCGGAGTTCTCGAAAGTGGCAAGGTGGAAATAAACTTTGGTAACGTGACTTCGGACCAAAAGGTTCGATGTGAGGCATTACTAAATGAATTCGAAGATCGCGTGTCTAAGTCGATGGCCGACTTGGGCAAGACCACGACAGCAAAAATGGAAATCAAATTGACTACTAACGAGCCAATTGTTTACAACCCTTATCGATTACCACAGACCGAGAAGAACATTCTGGGGGACATGATCCAGGACCTGTTATCCAATGGGATTATTAGGGAATCGACGTCCGCTTACGCCAGCCCAGTAATTTTGGTCAAGAAGAAAACCAATGATTATCGAATGTGTGTCGACTACAGGCGTTTGAACGCAATCACGGTTAAGAATAAATTTCCGCTTCCTTTGATAGAGGAACAACTAGACCGACTGGGGAAGGATGAAGAGGGTAATCGATATAAGTACTACGTGACCTTGGACTTAGCATCGGGGTTTTATCAGGATCGTTGAGGGATAAAATAGCGTTCCCTTACATAGATGACATTATCATCCCAGCGACGTCGGTCGACGAGGGCTTGAGGCGACTTCGCATGGTCCAAGAATACACGTTTGACATCAAATACCGTCCTGGAGTACGAATACCGCATGTAGACGCCATCAGTAGATTGCCCATCTCAGAAGGGGTTGAAATTAACCAGGTTGATATTACCGAAGGCGAATGGATCCTTGCCGCGCAATGGCAGGATGAGCAATTGTCCAGGATATACAAAATATTGCAAAGCGGAGTCCGGAATCCCGCAACGGAACAATATTACAAGGATTACTTACTACACAATCAGAAGATTTTTCGGCGGTTACCGAATGGTAGGAAACTATGGGTCGTTCCTAAAGCCGCGCGGTGGCAGATTGTGAGATTGTGTCACGACAATGCTGGACACCAAAGTGTGGGGTGCACTTTGCATCGAATTCACGAAAACTATTGGTTTCCCAAAATGTGGCGGTTCGTAGCGAAGTATATAAACACATGTTTGGATTGCAGTTATTACAAAAGTGTCGTACGTGTAAAAGGCAAGGAAAGCTACACCCGATCGAAAAACAGCCCGTCCCATTCCATACGATACATCTCGACCACGTGGGCCCGTTCGAGACGAGTCGATCCGGAAAGAAATTCTTGCTCGTGATTGTGGATGCTTTCACAAAGTTCGTAATCATGGAAGCTGTGAAGTCCACAAAAGTGAAACCCGTAACTAAGACGCTGCAAAATGTCATGTGCATTTTTGGGGTTCCAACCCGAATTGTCAGCGACCGAGGAAGTGCCTTTACGTCCAGGACTTTTCGTCTGTTTTGTGACTCTTATGCGATTAAGCATGTGCTAAATGCTGTTGCCACCCCCAGAGCTAACGGCCAGTGCGAGAGGTACAATAAGACAATAATCGCTATGTTATCTACCATGAGTGCGGAGGACGAGAGTAACAAGTGGGACGATTACGTCAAAAACGTGCAGAGTGCTATAAATTCAGCGTTCAGCAAAGGAATAAACGCCACTCCAGTTAATGCACTGTTTGGCTATCAACCTAAATCGATGGCTGAGGCTAGCTTGTTGAATTCTATCCAGCCCACGTTGGATCGAATTGACATTAAAGAATTGAGACAACGAATTAAAGAACATATTGATCGCGACCAGTGCAAACAAAAAGAGCGGTACGATAAGGGCAGACGGGAGGCACCAGTGTACGGAATTGGTGATTTGGTGCGCGTGAGAATTACGAGTGAAAACTGTACCGGCTCAAGTAAGAAGTTGCTGCCAAAGTATAAGGGACCATTCAAGATTGTACGAGTGCTCCCTAACGATAGATACGAAGTCGAGGACCTGCGCGAAGGTAAAAGGAGACGGACGCTACGAATGGTTGCGTCGGTGGATAACATCGAAAGATGGATTACGATGGTGCACGAGTAAGTGTATTTAAAGGTGAGTGTGGACTAAGTTTGTAGGGAGCCGATACTGCTCCGAAAGATGCGGATACTAGGAAGGTAACAATGGAGGCCGACACTGCCTACTTGTTACTGGAGTTGAAGCATCAGTTTGAAGAGAGCCGATACTGCTCCGAAAGATGCGGATACTAGGAAGGTAACAATGGAGGCCGACACTGCCTACTTGTTACTGGAGTTGAAGCATAAGTTTGAAGGGAGCCGATACTGCTCGAAAGAGGCTGATACTGGGAAGGTAACAACTGAGGCCGATACTGCCTACTTGTTACTGGAGTTGAAGCATAAGTTTGAAGGGAGCCGATACTGCTCGAAAGAGGCTGATACTGGGAAGGTAACAACTGAGGCCGATACTGCCTACTTGTTACTGGAGTTGAAGCATAAGTTTGAAGGGAGCCGATACTGCTCGAAAGAGGCTGATACTGGGAAGGTAACAACTGAGGCCGATACTGCCTACTTGTTACTGGAGTTGAAGCATAAGTTTGAAGGGAGCCGATACTGCTCGAAAGAGGCTGATACTGGGAAGGTAACAACTGAGGCCGATACTGCCTACTTGTTACTGGAGTTGAAGCATAAGTTTGAAGGGAGCCGATACTGCTCGAAAGAGGCTGATACTGGGAAGGTAACAATTGAGTCCGATACTGCCTACTTGTTACTGGAGTTGAAACGTAAGTTTAAAGGGGGCCGACACTGCCCGACAATGTATAAGGGAAGTGGCCACCGAGAGGCGCACGGTACTGATGATGAGACGAGCGGCCGATACTGCCGGATCGCTGTCGGAATTAAAATCGTATGGTGGTAGAGGCGAAGTGAAAGTAGCTGATAGCGGGAGCATCTGGCGGTCTGGGACATCCCGCTTGTAGGATGGCCGAATGTAAGATTGCATTACCGACGCCGATGACATCATCCTCCAGCTCGAGCATGTTGTTATGGTGATTGTATCGTAACTTGAGATTTAGGTGTTTTATCCAGCTGGCGATTAGAAAACAAATAACAAGTATTGACAGTTCCATTTAAGAATTTGTTCGTGGTACAGGTGTTATAATTAGTGTTCAATAAATTCGTGCCATAACTGATTGGAGTTTTTCACTGTTATCTTACAATTTCGAGAGGATGGTTCATGTTATGTGTACGTGCCGAAGAAGGAGTATAAATACAACAACACCTATAAAACTAACGTCATTAGTGCATGATGCCTCACGCTGTGATTAAAAACTCTGAATTGCTCCGTGCCCTAGCAAAACTCGGACCTAAGGAGCGAGCGGCTCTCTTAAAGGCCGTGGGTGATAAAGAAATTCATTGTATTTGTGAATGTATTTATAACACTTTAAAAGGAAAAGTTCCATTAAGTATTCATCAGAAAAGGCGACTCTCTCAACACAAACACATCCTAAGGCGATTGGTGAAACCCGGGGAACCTATATTCAAGAAGAGAAAATTGTTAATACAAAAAGGTGGTGCATTACTACCGTTAATTCTTGCTCCACTAATTAGCGGAATTCTGGGAAGTTTGCTAAAATAAACTAAAAAATGGAGCATGCTAAGAAAATGATGATTGTGCCTCCCGAGTTGCTACAACGGTTAACTGTTTCTGAAAATACACAACCAAAAATATTATCTCAATTAGACGAAGACATGCAAAAAGTTCTTGGTTCCAAATTATCGGATCATGACAAATGGGCCCAGTACAATCAGGTGTTGCAAAGATATTTACACTTTACGGACCAGTCTCGTCAGCCAGTCAACGTGCCTGTGGAAGTCAAACAAGAATCTTTACAGCATTCAGACATACTAGCCACACTACCCGATACGTATAAGAGAAAGGCGAAGAATCTTATTAATATTTTATCTTCAACTGGCTCAATTGATTGGGATGATAAGGGAACCGTCTCCATAAAAGGTGAAATTCTACCGTCATCAAATATTATCGATCTAATAAATGATACACTAAGACCTCGCAAAAGTTCAAATCCTGCAGGCTGGGAGCAGTTTGCATCCTTTATGAATGAGAAAAATATACCTCATGAGCTAATAGGTAACCCTAAACGACGTAATGTTTCATCTTATAATCAATCGCCAAAATTTTTAAAATCAGAAGTGAAGCCCGAAGACTACGATGCCGATTCAGAAGGTCGTATAAAAGAAGTTTCTGGAACTGTCTCAACCAGTCAACAAACACCTGCTAGCACACGCTCTAAAAAGCGTAAAACTTTAGGCAATACCGCACGCTCAGCTAAATCTCTGGGCTGGGCAAGACTTAAACTTTAAAAATGGTTGATTTGAATACCATCTACTACGACCCTTCAAACCCTGTTGGATATTCTGGTGCCGATTCATTAATAAACTCTGTAAAAAATCAAGTTCCAAAAGCAGACGTAGAAGAGTGGTTAAAGAAACAGGATGCTTACACTGTTCATAAACCTCTTAGAAAACATTTTCCAAGAAACAAGTACGTTGTTAGCAACATGTTTGAATTATGGCAGGCTGATCTTTGCGACATGAGGACTTTGACTAAATACAACGATGGAAATAATTATATTTTAACAGTAATAGATGTCTTTAGCAAAATGGCTTGGGTGAGACCTTTAAAATCTAAGACTGCAGCATCAGTAGTAGAAGCTTTTAAAGAAATATTTAACGAATGTGAAACGACTCCTTTAAAAATTCAAACTGACAAAGGCAAAGAGTTTGTGGCAGCGCCCGTGCAGAAACTGTTTAAAGAACATGACATTAATTTCTTTGTTACCAATAATCCCGATGTAAAAGCGGCCGTAGTTGAAAGATTCAACCGAACACTTAAAACAAGAATGTGGCGTTACTTTACCTATTCAAACTCGTACAGATACATCGATGTACTGCAAGATTTAGTTTCATCATATAACAATAGATATCACTCGAGTATCAAAATGCCCCCGAGTAACGTAAACGAACAAAATGTATTGGAAGTATGGAACAACCTTTATCGTGGAGGAGTGGGGGTACAAAGAAAACCTAAATTTAAAGTGAATCAGCATGTTAGAATCAGTAGAACAAAACATACATTCGAGAAAGGTTACGAGACAAATTGGAGTGAAGAGGTCTTTAAAATCTGCGCGACTATACAGCGGAAGCCGCCTGTATACAGAATAGTTGACTTAAACGACGAAATTATTGAAGGAACTTTCTACGAGGAAGAGCTACAACCTGTAACGTTAGAAAAAGACACAGTATTTAAAATCGAAAAAGTGTTAGCTGAAAAAGGTCGTGGCAAATCAAAATATTATTTAGTGAAGTGGAGGGGGTACAGCGACAAATTTAATAGTTGGGTAGCAGCTTCAGAACTTAAACGTTTGTGAAAATGGAGAACGAATTTTATCTAACTCTCTTAAGCAACAGTTCAATGAAATATTTTCCCAAAAACACTACAACAAAGTTTATTACACAGTTACATAAACGTGTAAGGTTAACTAGTAACTGGGTTGTTGGAATTGCTGAAATTCAATATCCGTGCTCCTTTTTAGCTGTGACAGACACGGATAACTTAATTTATTATCGTCTAACGCCACCTAACGCTGAAGACAAGGAAACGGTGCTAAAAAATGCTAGCAGCCATTTCAAAGACAGCTCAGAAGTTTTATACGAAAATGACGGATGGTTTGTTTTTCACATACCAGCCGGGAATTACGAGAATATTGAAGATGTTATTACGACGATTAACAGTCATCAATTACTAAGTAGGCTGTTGGAATTTAAGTACAATAAAGTTACTAAACGGGTGTCGTTAAACTTAAAAGAGCAGCTAGCCGTACTGGGATTATCACAAAGATTGGCTCTTCAACTTGGATATAAACCGGGGACAAACATTGCACTCAACCAAGCCCCGTCCCACCCCTCAAATATCTGGGTAGGCCTGCCATCTCAAATGTTTGTATATTGCGATATTGTAGAACCTCAACTTGTTGGCGATGTTTTATCACCACTTGTTCGTATTATCAATATAACCTCAGACAATTATAATTACGGATGTCATAAAGATGTAATATTCTCGCCCACTCACTACATCCCTGTGATGAGAAAAGAATTTGAAAATCTCGAGATAGATATAAGGACCGAGACCGGAGCCTCGATGCCATTCGAGTTTGGAACTCTGAGCTTGAAACTACACTTCAAGAAAATTAATTAATGATGGATTGTCCCTATCAACAATATTACGTACAACAGGCCGGGAGTGGTATTGGGACTATTTACACAGGAGCTCCTTATCAACGTGGACATGGAATTGGATCATTTCTGGGCGGTATATTTCGCAGCATCCTTCCTCTTTTTAAGACTGGTGCTCGAGTGGTGGGGGAAGAAGCCTTGAGAAGTGGGAGTAATTTTTTAAACGATCTAGCCGACAAGCGCACCGTTAAAGAAGCCTTTCACAATAGATTAGAAGAAGCTGGAAAAAATTTAAAACGAAAAGCCGATGCAAAAATCAGCACTTTAATGGACGGATCCGGGTATAAAAGACCACGCACATTAAACATTACTCAGTCTATATCAAGATCTCCTGGAAGGGTCGTCAAGCGTAAAAATACTACGAAAACAGAACATAGTGATATATTTACTAAAATTTAAAAATGTCTTTTCTACATGCTCATTCTTGTGAATGCATTAAATCGGAGCTGGACTTGTTTGCGTTACCTTCGACTCAAACTAGTATCGAAAATGGACAATGGATATTTTATAAACCGCTTTCTTCGCTTACTGATGACGCACCTATCGAATTTATTGTACCCGGAAATGGAAATGATTACCTGGACCTGAGTCAAACTATGCTACATGTAACCGCAAAAATAGTGAAACAAGACGATACACCTCTAGGCGATGAGGACAAACCAGCCCCCGTAAATAACTGGCTACATTCTCTTTTTAGTCAAGTGGAGATATATTTAAATCAAAAATTGGTATCACCTCCAAACAATACTTACGCCTACCGTTCATACATAGAGACTCTTTTGAATTATGGGCCTGAAGCTAAGAGTTCTCACTTGACCTGTTCGCTATGGTATAATGATACAGCTGGAAAAATGGACGCCACAGGCGATGAAAACAGTGGACTAGATAAAAGGCGGTCGTTCACGAGTAAGAGTAAACAAGTTGAATTAATGGGCCATGTTCATGCGGATTTGTTTAATCAAGAGAAATTTCTTATTAACGGTGTTGAAATGAAGATAAAGTTTGTTCGGTCACGTGACACGTTTAGTTTAATGGCTATCGCGGGTTCGACGTATAAAGTGAAAATTACTGACGCTAGTTTATTAATAAGAAGAATGAAGATAAACCCCAGCATTTTGATAGCTCACACTAAAGCTCTGGCAGCGGCTACATCTAAATATCCAATAACTAGAACTGATGTCAAGGTTTTAACAATTCCATCAGGTGTACAAAGAAAATCCTTAGACAATGTGTTTCTCGGACAATTACCGAAACGCTGCATTGTCGGATTTGTGACAAATAAAGCATTCAACGGCGATTATGCATCCAATCCCTTTAATTTCGATCACTTTAAAATGAATTATTTTTCATTGTATATTGACGGACAACAGATTCCTACTAAACCTTTACAACCAGATTTTACAAAGGACGGAATGTACGTTCGGGCCTACCACACCTTATTTTCGGGGACAGGAATTCATTTTCTGAACGAGGGTAACGATATTTCACGCGAAAATTACTCTAAAGGATATTGTTTTTTCGTTTTTGACCTAACACCAGATTTATCGGCAAATGCCAGCACTCATTGGAATCTTGTGAAAAATGGGTCACTTCGTGTAGAAGTTGGATTTGAAGAAGCTTTGAAAGAAACAGTGAATTGTTTGCTATACGCAGAATTTGACAACGTAATCGAAATTGATAAACACCGAAACGTGGTGGTGGATTTTAGCAGTTAAAGCATGTTTTGTTGCAAGTGGGGGTTTAGTCAGCTGCTTGTAGTTGCATAGTATGGACGTGTTCGTTGACTTGCAAGGGTTCCGTGGAGTTGACAAAAAGTTCATTCCAAAAGAAGTTGTTATTATTTCCGGCGACGGAAACAAAATTGAAATCCTTCACTTCGAACCCCCTCAAATTTATTCATCGCTACCTGCTTCTGTAAAAAAGGACGTGACATATCTAGAAAATTATTTTCACGGACTGTCTTGGGATTCAGGCTTCGTAAATTTTGAAGAGTTTGAACTAGAACTCAAACGTGTGGTGCAGTGCTTCGATACAGTCTTTGTTAAAGGCGAGGAGAAGAAGAAAGTTTTAAGCTTTCTCAAACAAGCTGTTATAAATTTGGAGGAATTTGGGTGTCCGTCTTTAAATAAATTGAAGAAAAAGAAAACTGCAGTACGTTGTATGAGTCATACAATTGAAAACCCTGTTTGCGCCGTTGAAAACGTACTACTTTTATCTGATTGGTACAATGAACACGTTCGAAATAAAGAGAGCTCTCCGGACAATACCGAGTCAGTCGAATGTGAATCGACATGTTTATGCTTCTGATGAATTGCCTACGCGTATAATTAGACCATGTGCGATTGTGGCAAACACAGATCCATTTTATAAACCCGGAGAACACTGGGCAGCCTTCTACATCGATGAAAATGGTCATGGCGAGTACTTTGATTCATTCGGACGCCACCCCGAAGGACATCATTATAATTTTATTCAGAAGAATTGTAAATCTTGGAAAAGCAATACTAGAATGATCCAGAGTATGACTTCAAATTTCTGCGGCCATTACTGTTTAGTGTATTTATATTTAAAAATGAATAATGTGTCAACTTTAGATTTTCTAAGTATGTTCGATAATAATTTAAAAAGCAACGATCGGCTCATCAAGCTGATATACGACCGTTATTTCCCTAAGATAAACTTGTCAACTCGGCGTATGATATACTAAATGTAATACAATCTAATGTATAAATTGTAAGTGCACTTTTTTATATATAAATAAAACTTTTTTAAACGATTTCTTGTTTCCTTATTCTCTACGAAGTAAAACAAAGAAAAATTTCGATTTGTATAAGAGTTTATTATTATTTCCATATATGTTGGTGGGTATAAAAAGTGAATTATGTATATAATAATAATCGTGTAACGAAAGTGTAAGTGATAAGTACAGCAGTAACATTAATAGTTAAAATTGATTAAAACTTGGTTACATAAAATCGATTAACTAGAGTTAAACTTGAATTATTATTATTTCCATATATGTTGGTGGGTATAAAAAGTGAATTATGTATATAATAATAATCGTATAACGAAAGTGTAAGTGATAAGTACAGCAGTAACATTAATAGTTAAAATTGATTAAAACTTGGTTACAAAAAATTGATTAACTAGAGTTAAACTTGGTAGCATAAAATTATCTACAGAGTAAAAAATGCTGATACTTGGAAGTTAAAAAACTATTATAATAGAGTACTGATAAATGATTAAAAATGAATAACTAAAACTAAATTTGGCTATACAGAGTTATATACATTTTAAAATATTAATATTTGAACTTAAAACTAATGTGATATGAAAAAAAGTATATACAAGCTAAACTAAGAATAATATATAAAAACTAAGATTAACTATGCTAACGTATAAAATAAAACTAAAATTAATTACTGGGAGATGACGAGCAGTTTCAGCTATATCGGTGGAAATCTACCATGTTATTACTAACTTACGTTCTATAACCGAAAGGAAGCGTGTCAAAACTATCCTCTACACGACGCCGCTTCGTATACTGAACTCGGAACACCTTCCGTTCAGGCTTGGAAACGACCTCGTGCACAGGTGTTCTGACAATCTTTCTATCGGTTTGAACGTACGTGGCCTCGGCGTCGTTAAGAACCATGTCTTTAAGGGTCTCGAAATTGACACTTTCAGAATTCTTAAAATTCAGGGTTATCCCTTTAACTTTGCAAATAAATATAAAGCCATTCTTATTGGTGGAAAACACCTTAAAGGCATAGTTCTTAGGTCCACCACTAACGAACTCGACAATGTAACTACCGGGCCCGTAACACTCGATCTCGTCGGTCATGTCACCGAGGAAATCTCCTGTTTCGGGTACCCACTCACCCGGTCGCTGTGTAAAAATCACACTGTCGGTGTCGAAGTACAGCACACGTCTACCCAGCTTTTCCAAATACTTATACAGCTCGAGGCGTGAATTAGCTGTCGTATATGCAGCTAGCGCGACATTGACGGTATTCAATGGCTGAATACACTCGTCCGGCCTGTCCCAATTTAGAATAATCGTATCATCGTCCACAGGAGTTAATGTATGGACTTCAACCGAAGGATCGGTAAGCTTCTTGAATAACTCATTCGAGTCCGTGATGATAGAGGACTGCATTAGATTTTCTCTCTGGGCAAACTTACCCCAGAAGCTGTTTAAACACAATTTCGCAATGTACCGCATTCCCGGATTTGACGCGATTTTACCTTTATCTAATGCAACCCCCTCTCGATCAGCGTATTCGGAAACATACCGATCCTTGGCCTGGTCATCCGTACACCAAGAAGGCCATCCACTACACTCCTGCTTTATCTTCACGAAATTATTAACGTAATCTGAAAAGAGTCCCCCTGTTTTCGTTGCCTTGTTGTACTGAGCGACCTTATATTCCCAAACCTCTAAAATTTCTATCACCCTGTAGCCCAGCGAAATAGCTTTCCGGAGTTCATCCGCCACGTAAGTACCGGTAAATTGACGCTCATCCTGCGTATGAGCACACTCGCCCATAAACTTGTCCTCAGCACAAGTTCTACACAGAACAAACATCAATTTACCGTGCATTCTAAGAGGTAGAACAGGATGGTATAGATCGGTTGGTGGTACAATCGTACACTTGACAATGCCCTCTACAGAATTAAGATCAATCTGTTCACATTTATCCCTGCCCACATGAATTTTAGGATGCCCTATGGGGTATTTCCCATACTTATTAACAAAGGTATACAGTGAACAGACGTCTAAATACCTGATCTTCTCATCCTTTTCTACCTTGTGATGCAACTTAATCGCATTGGTACGCCCACCGAAGAAACTATTTCGTGGGTTTAAGGGTTCGTGTCTAATAACGTTGTGATTTGCCAAAAATTCTGCGGCCTGAATATTAGTTTTTAGAAAATTTTTAAAACGACATTCTTTCATTTCAACGAGGTTATACCCGTAGGATCGGATGCGAGCTGATGTGGCCTCTGTCTTCTCACGACGCATAAACATCGTTTCATTTTTGTCACCACCAAGTTGCGCCGTTTGATCAGGGAAACAAGCTTCGCAACCGTGGTAGTAACAACCCTGGAACTGGTATACAGTGTTCGTAGCCTCGCAGAAGCCATCGACCAAGCAGCCCTCCCTAAGTTTAACCTCGCGACTATTACCCGCGTGTTTAATTTGAATATCCAAAGAGTGTTCAAGATATAACAACCATTTGATGGCGATAGCTGATTGCTTGTCGGCCATTCTATAACCGTTTGGGGGTATAAGGCCTATTGTATCAGCTGTAAGAAACTTACGTCTGAAGACTGCATTGCAGGAACCAGCAATCGTGCATGCTTCACGGAAGGGATCAACACCGTTTGACGTGCAATAACTACGCCAAAACTCCAAGCAGGCCTTCCTCAGTATATCGACGTCAGAAATGCAGTATCTAACAAGCTCTTCTTGCAGGTTGAATACTGCATCTCGCTCGACCTCGCCTCTATACCAAGCAAGAAACTCACTTCTAGCCGACGTAGCCATCTCGTCAGCCCCGTAATAGTGTGTAGCTGGCATTGGCCCAACATAATTTTGATTACCCAGAGTATTAAAGAAGTGCGGGAAGAACCCTTTGGACCCCTGGAAGCCAAACGTCTTGGGTAACTTGCTAAGCGGCATCGGCATGTAGTTCAGCGAATCTAAAAATTTGATATCCTCGCCGCAGGAAATGGACATCAGCTTGGTGCCATTGGATATAATTTTAGGGTTCCACCGTTCCTTCTGACTAATAATCCGGCGTAATACAAATTGTGAATCATAGCCTTTAGCGTTGTGCGCCAGAGCAACTACGGATCCTACCGATTTCTTGAATTTTAAAATGAAATTTAACAGTTCATCGACAGGATTCTCTCTAAAAATGTGCTGGCGCTTTCCGCACTTGTTGCAATCTTTATTGATATCGGCGTCGTCAATACACGACTTACACACGTTCTGTACAACGCACAAGTTTGGCTGATGCAGATAAACATTATCTGTACCATCCACGAGAGAGTCCTGTCGACATTCAAAATCATAAAAGACAAAACCAAAATGTTTGTCTAACTTTTTCTTATTCGCTACATTCTTTGACATATGACAAAGATGACGTATGGGTTGCTCGGACCTACATCTACTGCAGTACTTGAATCCACATTTATGATTGGACTTTTTGTCAGTCCACACACTATACAGACAGGTTGGGCACCTCCGCAAAGCCTTACACAGATTTTTGGTATGCTCAGTAAAACAGGCTTCACCGCGAAAATCTCTGTGGCACTCGTTGCACTTAACGAGGTCCACATTTACATTACAGGGGGGTGATGAATGACAGGACGGACAAATGTATTTGCAGCCTTTATGGTCTGTTTTGTTACTAGCACGAATACGGCACATCTCGCAAAAGTATTGAGTTGAAAAAGCTGAGCATAAATTAGTAATAACATTGTAGTGCGCGTTTTCAAGGATTAAATTCAGGACTGGCTTGTCGTGATGCCGGGGTCCTTCATAATATACCGTCTTACCCAGTCGGCTATTGTACACGACTATTGTGTGATTTACCAGATATTGCTGAAACTGCTCTATATGGTCCCTGGTCCCGCCCTGGCTGAGGTCCACTCGGGCTCTAGTGCATAGCTCGCGCGTGCGCCGGTCCATCTCGGGATACCCCTTCTCTAAAGCTACGAGCTGGGGATCGTTGTTCCTCCAAGCCATGGCTAGCACTAGAGCCCTGGCCAAACACTGGTTGTCGTCATTGTTGACCACCATGATGCCCTTCTTGCGCCGACAATACTCCTCGTAGCTAACGCCAGTTAGCTTCTCCCTTGCGGGTCCATACCCCACAGGGAGCGAGACCCTGTCCAGCTGGATTCTCAGCGCGTCCTGGGAGAAAAAACTGGCGTTGCTTTGCAGGATCTTGTCTAGCACCGCCATCACAACCTCCACGGATAACTGGTCAACACGGCGAAATGATATGCCTATAGGCTTCTCAGGGAACTTGTCGCTGTGTATGATCAGCCCCACACGGTCAGATGGCGATGCGTCGGCTACCATGTGGTCAATAATCTCAGTGAATGCATTCTAAAAATAATATTTCTTAATTAATAAACACTCTTAAAAAATATAATTGGTTTTTCAAAAGACTATAAGTTTAAAATAAGTTATTTACCTTAAGCCATAAAGCAGGCCCACTCGCTTCATTGCCAACGTCGGCAAGCTTCAAGGTGACTGTCTTGGCCATGAGGTTGAACTTTTTAACCAACTTCGTGCCTTGACTAATCACCTTGAAGTATTTAAAGGCCTCAACTGCGGGCTGCTGCTGGCGGATACCTACGTTGTAGGTCGGCTCACGCCTCCGGATCAAATTGGTAGCCTAAAACAGAAATTAAATTGAATACTTTCATTCACCTTACTCCAGTTAAAAATTTGTAATTTATCGTATAAATTTTATAACATTTACCTGATTGCTAGCAGCCTCAGGTCTAGGCGCCTTAATGGGTGTAGACGCTGCCTGCCTCGGTACTTGCCGTGAAGTCGACGGTACACCGGCACCGAAGGCCTGAAAATTGAGTTAAAAGATTAGGAATTACTTCAGACATGGAAACTTAAATTTCTTAAACTGATTTTATAAGAACTGTACTTACATCGACAGCGTCTCTCGACTCATCCCTGGGATGTTGAACGGACGTGGGCGGTGCCTGCATAGGCCGTGAAGTCGAAGGCTGACTTTCCCCTAATGCCTGAAAGTTGAATTAAAAATTAGAATTTGCATTACTTCAGACATGGAAAACTTAAATTTCTTAAACTGATTTTACGAGAAGTGTACTTACATTGGTAACATTGTCTACCGACTCGTGCTGCTGCTTTTTAGCCTCCCCAACAACCCCGGGTGATTCAACAGTTACCTATAAAAAATAAATAATGAATCAGACGCGCACTATATAAACGGTTGTTAATAGATAATTAAATTCCCTAGCGACAAGTTTATAAAAACTGGATTATTTTAAAAAATCCATTTTCAGTATTTAAAATTTTACTTACCCTTCGATTCTCTTGCAGCTTCAGTATGTAACCTTGCAGCTCTTTAAGGCAGTCGGCCTCAACAGCCGTTAAAGAGTAGCCTTCGTATACCATCTTACGACAGATTAGATCGTAGATGGTACACAAGCCTTCCTCGGTACGGATAAGGCCAGAGGCTACAATCTGCAGGAGTTCGTTGACGGTAGACATATCTTCTTGATGTAGTTGATGCTGGAGTCGAAGCAGTGAAGTGGATTGAGTAGAGCGATGCAGCTGGTTTTATACGGTTTTTTTCAATCCCTACTTTCACGATTTTTTTCTCACGGTACACACACAAAGAAGTTTAACAAAGCTGGGCAGTAAATATTTCAAGAAGATTGAATCACGCATTGTTTTATCTACAGACAATGCACAAAAGGTTTCCGGATAAACAAACCTGGTCAGTAAAAATTTCAAGAAGATTGATTCACGCATTGTTTTATCTACAGACAATGTACAAAACTACCTTTGTTAAAAGACCACTGTTTACTGAAATAATACGACATGTTAAATACAATGTCTTAAATCCTTAAAGAATCGAACGTCGGGTTTTTCAGCCCGGATTAAAAAATCTATTGTTTAAACGTATTAGTCATTTCGCATTTCACATTATTGTGAAATAATTTTTAAGCTTAAGTTCTGCTATTTCGGTCTGTAGCGTATATACTAGAAAAAACTGTTTTTAAAAACGTGGTTAAATTCCGGATTTAGAAATTCATCGAGTTTTAATTATTTAAAACTATAATTGTTGGATTGAAATATTTCCATCTACAAATGTATCAGTTAAAATTGAATTATTTCCAATTAGCTGCAGTAGATGCAGTAGATTGTTATTAAAATGCATTCCGGGTATTTAAGAATAACTCACATGTTAGTTTTCGAGATTGTTTACGCTTTTTTTTTTTAAAATGTGACGAGCGATGAGTAACGTTTGCTAGAAAAGTTTCTATTGTTAAAAAAATTAATCCCTATTGACGTCATAAGCTTTGAATTCTAAACATACAGGCCCCAACTTGTCGAAGGCGTACCTTGTTTGACAAAAAATGACTGTACTCGGCCTAGTTAATTTTATCGGCTGAATTAGATACCGCGATAACGCCGATTTTTGATAACTTTGAACTGTTTTTAAAACGTGTGTGAATTCTTGATCTCTCTTTTAGAAATCCATCGAGTTTTAAACAGCAATTATTTAAAAACTATAATTGTTGGATTGAAATATTTTCATCTACAAATGTAACAGTTAAAATTGAGTTATTTCCATTTGTAGATCAGCTGACAATTAAAAATTGAATTAACGGCGATAGATTGTTATTTAATAAAATGCATTCCGGAGATTTAAGAATACTAAGTCACATGTTAGTTTTCGGGCTTGTTTTTTAAAAATGCGACGAACCAGATGAGTAACGTTTCTTAGAAAACTATCTGTTGTTAAAAATAATTCCCTACTGACTTCATATTCGCCGGCGAACAGGTTTCAACCTGCCGAAGCTTGCCCAAGTGTTCGATCTAGTTAATTTTACTGGCTGAATTGATACCACGTAATTGATTAAATGCCGATTTGAATAAACCGCTGATTGACCTAATTAAACCGCGGATTGAAGTAAATAAACCGCGAAGATTGAGCTATTAATTCCAAGATGGCCACAGCTTTTAATCGAGAATTTAATTGACCTAATTAAATCGATTGATCGAGCTATTAATTCCAAGATGGCCACCGCTTTTAATCGAGAATTTAATTAAACCTTTTAATCGACCTAATTAAACCGCGGATTGATCTAATTAAACCGCGGATTGATCTAATTATGACGTAATCTCATTAAATTGTCCTAAATAATCCGCGGATTGATCTAATTAAACCGCTAATCCCATTAAATCGATCTAAATAAACCGCGGATTGATCTAAATTGCCCTAAATAAACCGCGAATTGATCTAATTAAACCGCTAATCCCATTAATTCGACCTTGATTGCGCAATCGATTAAATTGATTGACCCAATTAAAAACAAAATGGCGGTATCAACTGACCGTATTCTACTTTCATACATCTGTCACTGTCACCTAAACAACCAATCACATTCTAGATATGAAATTATTTTAACCAATCAACATTCAACAAAGTTTAATTACTCGATGATTTTTCTTGTCAAAAAATTATCGATAATTGCACATGTGCAACTGCTGATAATTTTTTGACATTTAAGTTAATATAATAATAATATATCTACCTACCTTAATTTTGGCAATCACGCCACGTATCAAATCACCTATGCTGTTCAAACAACGAATAAGTAATGTCAAAATGGTTCCAGTTTAATATTTTGATTTATGAAATTTTCTTACCAAATATAATACGTGCATAAAAAAATTATTTATAATTTTAGATAAATGTTCATTCAAGCAAGTTGAGGCAGAAAAAAGCACTCATGCACTTCGTGCATTCGTGCTTTTTTCAGCCCAACTTGCTTTCATGCACTTCCCTAAAATTATCGATAATTTTTTATGCACTTATTATATTATTACTGAAAATTGTACTCTGAATGTTCAGAACCAAATGCATTTCTGTTGAGGTTAGTTACATCGCTCTCTGAGATACCTATTTATCATTTATCGGCAATCATACCTAAAAACTGTAGTTAATTTTATGTACGTAGAAATATACGAGTACATAAATGCGTTGTCAAAATCGGCATGATTTTATTTTAAAAACAAGCATTTCGATTAAGTGCTATAAAATAAACTAAACGAGTGTTAAAAAACTAAACAATCCATAGAATTTGTTTAAACACTTATAATGACATACAGCGTGTTTTTTACAAAAAATAATCTGTATTTAAAAACAATAAAGCCT
Organism: Melanotus villosus; assembly: GCA_963082815.1. NCBI lineage: Eukaryota > Metazoa > Arthropoda > Insecta > Coleoptera > Elateridae > Melanotus > Melanotus villosus. Next base: position 48,120,788 of record OY720421.1, on the reverse strand, counting down.
ATATTAAAAACAATAGAAGTGAGTAAATTAACAATAAGGTACATTAATTCATTGCCAATATATAAAACAAGGAAGTAAATAATACTAAAATAGAACCCGTTGATACAGAAGCAGCACCATCGTCATCGTCGGGTTCCTTTGTTGTAGTTTTTACAATGATACTTTCATGTGCATCTAAACTTAAAGCTTGGCTAGAAAGAAGTTGCCTACAAAATTTCATATTAGAATAGTGCACTCTGAAAAAAGTAAAGAAATTTACCCTCTTGTACGGGATGACGAAGTATCAGTTAAAACAATATCCAAATATGATGTAACAGTACTTAATAGATCCTTTACATTTACAACTTCTCTAGCGTTTCCAATATTAAAGAGATAAATATAGGTATCACTGTCTTCTAATGTTCTAAGGCAGGATAAAACGTTATTAGACAATACCTTCATCTCAAAACTACCGCTGTCAAGGGTGGCTTGTTTACGGAGTTCTAATAATTGCTTGTAAAGCTGATAGTGACTTTTTTGGTTATCTTTACTTTGCGCTGCAAGGTTATTATCCGTATATTTATCACTAACAGGTAACCAGGGTTCCTTTCCTGTATTAAATCCCGCATTAACTGTATCATCCCAATGGAAAGGTGTACGTTCAAAATCTCTGCCTTTTGCGTTAAATACTTCTTCTCCTTTCCCACATACGCTTGGATCTTTACATTTATCGTATGGTACATCCCCATTCTCTTGACCAATTTCTTCGCCATTGTAAGTAACCATAACACCGGGTAATATTGCTGTTAACATATTAAAACCATCTACATTTTCTGTTCCAAATCGTGTAGCCACACGATGTTGGTCATGGTTTCCTAACTATACAAAACAAATAGTACTGAAATAAGAGAACTTTTAAGATTACTTTTATACATACCACCCAGTTAGCAGTGTATTCGTTTGGCATATGAGTTAACCATTCTTTAATTGCAACTTCTACATTAGTGGCCGTAGATTCTTTATTTAATTTCGTAATAAGCTGGAAATTGAAAGTGAAATGGGCACCTTCCCGATCTGCTCCATCGCCATAATATTTCATTGTATTTTCTATATCCGTATAAGCTTCCGTCATTAATAATCTAAGAGGTAGTTTGAAGCATATCAAAAAGTATATGATATAAATTATTTGCATTCAGAGATATTAAAAATGGCGGATAATATTTACAACAAGCGATTCCACGTCGAAAACCAAACAAAAATTCTAATTTGATCGTAGACGAGTATTTTCTGAAATATGAGCTATTAAAGGTGTTTAAATTAGGTAACGTTGCGTATCATATCCTTAAAATGAAATCAAGTGGGCAATATACTGAGGTGATATTGTTTTAATTGAATTTGGATAAAGTGAATGAACACCTTTTGAAAGTATGAAAATTTAGTGTAAATAAAATTGTAAATAGTTATAAGTTAGAAAATGAATATTGTAAATAAGTAGGATAGAATCTAGATAGTAATTTTGTAAATATGTCATAAAAATAATTTTGTAGAGTGTTAAAATTTAAGAAACTAGGGTAACCAATAAAAAACAAACAGTTGGATATTTTTTTGGAAAAACGTAAGTTGAGTTTTTTTAAAAACTCTTGAAAACGTATTAAAGTACCAAAAGAATATTCTGAAAACAAATTGTAAACAAATAAAGATTGAAAAGAAGTTATATTATATCAAAATAATTTGGAATTTTAATTTAATAAAAGTTTATTTGGAATAAAAATTATTATTTTTGAAGAAGTTTATATAAAAATTTGGATATTACACAAATATAAATAAAATCGAAAGAAGGAAATTGTGTTATTGGTGAAGTTGCAGTAAGGTTGGTGGAGTTGCAGTCAGGTTGGTGGAGTTGGAGTCAAAGGGGAAAGTCTTTCATTGTGAAAAGGTTGGTTCAACAGTTGGATACATTAGAAGTCAAGCCAGGGAGTGTTGTTTGTTCAAGTTGTTTTTTTTAAAAAAAAAAGGTAGTTTATATTTTTAATTTTTAGAAAATTGTTTAGTTTGTTATTAGAATTATTTATTGTTATTTCTTTGTAAAAATTTATCATAATTTTGAAAGGTGTTATATTTTTTAAAATTTTATCTTGGTGAATTTTTATAAATTTTGAAATTCGTCAAAGGGAACCCTTTAAAGACCTTGATTTAGGAGATTCTGAAAGAAATTAATTAAATCTTATTATTGAGCTAGCCGGAAGAATAATTAAAAATTGTATGTAATTCTTTTAAGTGGAAGAGCATAACAATAATTGGCGTCCAACGTGGTTGCTTCGTGGGGTTTTGATAGGACTTCGTAGGGCTACTTAGGGCTCCGAAGAGTTTATTTTGACAGTGACAGGATAATTTTGCATACATCATTCTAACAATTATTGTCATACATACAACAATAATTGGACCAGCAACGTGAGGCTTAATATTATTTTGTTATTAATAATTTTGAAGGGGTTCTGAAAGGCAAGGTAGGGTAAAAATGAGTGAATAAAATATTAACTAGAGAACAGAAGTAATAAAAACTTGGTAGGGTCATTCACAGTTTTGAATAAAAGTTATTTAGTAATTGAAATAATACAGATTTGAATCAATAAAGAAAAGTATAACGAATTTAATTGTAGAAGATATTTCCATAAATATTGAATTGTTTCATAATAAATGTCAGTTTGAAGTTTATTAAATTTGACAAATTGATAAAATTGACAAACTTGATTGTTCATTGTTTTGTGTGAAATTTTTGCTTAAATATTCAAATAATAAAATTCAATAAAACGAGATACAGATATTTTGACAAAGTTTAGAAATTGATAATATGAGTGAGGGCAGAAGAAATTTAAGAAGTTCTAGGAAAGACAAAGAACAGGAAATGGAACAACAAGAGGAGGAAAATGAAATGGAGGTGGTTGAAATCGAAGAGGAACATGAAAATGCAGGTGAACAGTTAGAAGAGGAACCTCAAAGTGTTGGTGATCAATTACAAGTTCAAACTTCTCAAATTATTACAAATCCAGTTCAATTTGACGGGAATTTCATATAAATAATGATGCAACAATTAAAAGAAATGAAAGATGAAATCAAAGAAGATTCAAATAAGCAGTTTACAGAAATCAAAGAAGATACCAAGAAACGAGATGAAGATTCCAAGAAGCAGTTCAATGAAATGAAAGAAGATTCCAAGAAACGAGATGAAAGATTAGAGAAGCAGTTTAAAGAAATGAAAGAAGATACCAAGAAACAGTTAAGTGGATTGGATAATAAGTTAGATGAAAAATTAGGTGAAATTAAAGAAGATTCCAAGAAGAGAGATGAGGAGGCAAAGAAGCGATATGAAGAGTTGAAAGAAGAAAATAAGAAGCAATTTAAAGAATTGAAAGAAGAATTGGTGAAAAATAAACAAGAATTATGCAAAGAAATTAAAGAAATATTTAAAAATGTTAAACATGAGGAAGAAGAGGTTATTTTAGAATACCAAGAAGTAATTAAAGAATATGAAGGCGTGGAAGATGAAATAGAAGTTCAGGAAGATATTAATAATGTTAATAATCCTGAAGTTATTGAATTAAATAAAAATAAAATGTACATAAATGATGTGCAAGAAGAAATTAAAATTACAGAAGAATATTTTGATATGCAAGATGAAATGGTAATCAATGAAAATGTTAAACTGATAAAGGATGGTGAAAAAGATAATTCAGGGATAATCAAAGATGGTATTCCAAAGAATTATGTAAAGATAAATAAGAAGAATTTAATTAAACAAAATATTAAATTATTTATCAAAACTGGAAAATTAAAATATGAAATGAAATTGACTAAACAGATTAAAAAGAGATTTTCAAAACAAAATAAAGCTAAAATGGTTAAGAATAAATTGAATAATAATCGTACGAAAAATGGTAATAAAATACAAAGAAACTCATTGAATTATCAATTTCAAAAATCAATTAATAATGAATATAAGAAAAATGATAATTTGCATTCAAATAAGATAAATAGGTTTTTAAAATTTAAAAATAGGTATTTAATTTTAATTCAAACGAATTCAATAAATACAGTTTTAAAACTAATTCGAAATTGCGTATAAAAGAACTAAAAGGTCCACCAGAATTTTAAAATGTGTTATAATTTAGTATTCTTGTAAAAATGTTAATTGTTAATTGTTTATTGTTAAATATTATTTACTTGCTTCAAACGAAAATTTTTAATTGAAATTTATTTAAATGATTAGTTAAATTTTAAAATTTAAAACTGCAATTTGTTTGATAATTAATTGAAATTAATACATGAGAAATTCCTCTAATTTTTCATATATCAATGTTATATCGATTTGAAAATTAAAAAAAAATTAAGATAGAAACATTATGTCAAATGTCAAACGTCAAATTTATTAAAAGTCAAAAATGACTTAAATGTCAATAATGACAGATATAAAGAAAAGTCAAAAATTAACTTAACCTGATTTTATATGTTAAAATGACAAATAGGGTTGTTAACTTAACGAAATTAAAATTGAGAAAATGTGTTTGAAAACAAAAATTTCACAAAAACAAGGTAGGGTTTTGAGGTGATATTGTTTTAATTGAATTTGGATAAAGTGAATGAACACCTTTTGAAAGTATGAAAATTTAGTGTAAATAAAATTGTAAATAGTTATAAGTTAGAAAATGAATATTGTAAATAAGTAGGATAGAATCTAGATAGTAATTTTGTAAATATGTCATAAAAATAATTTTGTAGAGTGTTAAAATTTAAGAAACTAGGGTAACCAATAAAAAAACAAACAGTTGGATATTTTTTTGGAAAAACGTAAGTTGAGTTTTTTTAAAAACTCTTGAAAACGTATTAAAGTACCAAAAGAATATTCTGAAAACAAATTGTAAACAAATAAAGATTGAAAAGAAGTTATATTATATCAAAATAATTTGGAATTTTAATTTAATAAAAGTTTATTTGGAATAAAAATTATTATTTTTGAAGAAGTTTATATAAAAATTTGGATATTACACAAATATAAATAAAATCGAAAGAAGGAAATTGTGTTATTGGTGAAGTTGCAGTAAGGTTGGTGGAGTTGCAGTCAGGTTGGTGGAGTTGGAGTCAAAGGGGAAAGTCTTTCATTGTGAAAAGGTTGGTTCAACAGTTGGATACATTAGAAGTCAAGCCAGGGAGTGTTGTTTGTTCAAGTTGTTTTTTTTTTAAAAAAAAAAGGTAGTTTATATTTTTAATTTTTAGAAAATTGTTTAGTTTGTTATTAGAATTATTTATTGTTATTTCTTTGTAAAAATTTATCATAATTTTGAAAGGTGTTATATTTTTTAAAATTTTATCTTGGTGAATTTTTATAAATTTTGAAATTCGTCAAAGGGAACCCTTTAAAGACCTTGATTTAGGAGATTCTGAAAGAAATTAATTAAATCTTATTATTGAGCTAGCCGGAAGAAAAATTAAAAATTGTATGTAATTCTTTTAAGTGGAAGAGCATAACAATACATTAACGTCACTAATAATGATCAAGAAATTTTACAGCTCGAGCAATACTCTGCGTACGGGTGACGTCACAGAAAATTCCCGTAGGTAGACGCAGGTTCACAAATCGTACACAACGGTATAATTTACAAGTATTGTTATCATTAAATCAATAGATATGTCAAATTGCCAATCGTGCAAAAATAGATATAAACTACTAAACTATATATTTTTGAAATCAGGAAAAAAGGATTCTTTTAATCGTGCTATGGCGACCCACGATTTATGTTTAATATAAGGAAGTTGATGTTAAAATCTTTCAATCGAAGAGTGGTTAACGATTGTAAACAAAATACTTAAAATCTAAGTAAAAAAGTGCCCTAATAATGTAGAAGAATGATCACCACATCTTTTCAAACACTGAAGTTAAGAAGTAAATTTGAAAACTAAACATTTTAGTTTTTTTGTTTAAATTAAGCAATTCTCTATCTCTTATGATTTAGAGATTATTAGGGTGAACCGATTAGTTTGGGCACCCTGTATAATATAAAGTTAAACAAACCTGGCATCTCCACCATACTCCTTTGTATAGTCATCCACATAGTCCCTCCACTGGTATATCATATCAAATGTTCCCTTTTGGTCGCTCGTATATATATGCTTATAATGGCTATAATCATCGCCAGGAAGTCCCTCCTCAATTAAGGGTTCGTTTTCGAAGTTTTCGTCTTCAACTAAATATGGAACAGCATCCATTCGAAAACCATCTACGCCTTTATCTAACCAGAATTTTAAGACATCCTAAACAATTTAATTTCAAATATTATCTGCTTGTAATGTTTTATTAAAGTCTTTTCACCTTCATCTCATTTACTAGGACGGGATTGCGATAGTTCAGGTCTGGCTGTTCTTTTGCAAACTGATGTAAATACCACTGTCGACGTATTGCGCTATATTCCCATGCACTGCCTCCAAATATGCTTTTCTATAACATAAGATTCTATAGTACACAACAATTCTATAAAAACAAAACCTTCTAGACTGGCTTTATGAATATTAAAATCCATGATGATTTTGACCTTTCCTTCGTCCATAGAAAGAATATTGCGCATTGAAAAGAATAAGAATTTAATTGATCTACATTTTTAAGCTAACATCGGCACATTAATGTTTCATGAAATTATAAACAATAAATGTAAAATAAGCAATTACCCAATTATTTGGTGGTGCATCTGTTGAACTGGATTTCCAAACGTAATAATCTTTAAATTCTTCCATTCCCGCTTCTGAATTTTTAAACCATTGATGATCATTGCTAGAATGATTAGGAACAAAGTCCAGAATAATTTTTATGCCCTTTTCGTGTGATTTTTTAACCAATTCTTCAAAATCTGCCATATTTCCAAATTTTGAATCAATTTGTTTGAAGTCACTAATATCATAGCCCTGATCAACATCTGGAGATTTAAAAATAGGAGAAAGCCAAGCTGCCGTTACGCCTGCATCTTTTAAATGGTCCAATTTGCTAATTATTCCTTTCAAATCTCCTTGGCCACTATTGTCATCATCTTTAAAGGATAGGGGATATATCTGATAAACTACAGCATGTTTCCACCAGTTAGAATCTCCTTCTTCTTTAGTAGCTAAAGATTTTGCAATGAAACTTTCGTATGGTTCTAAAGTTATTTTATTTGTAGTTAAAACTCTAAAAAATTTTTTTTGTTATTTATAGCAGAAATTATAAATTTATTACTTATTGAAATACCTGTCTTGTTTTTTCGAAACCGAATTTGTTACCACAACTTTGATATACTTATTCAAGTTTGTAAATTCAGATAAATCTATCTCTTCTGGCGTGTTAGCAATATTTATGACAACAACATAGACGTTGTCGTTTGAAACTGTTTTGGTAAATGCTATAACGTTATCTGAAGGTGTAATAAATGTCATTGGTGCACTATTAAAACCAGGCTCTTGACGTAGTTTTAATAGATCTTTATAAACGCTGTAGTGGCTATTAACTCCAGCAATGGTCTGTTTTGCTAGATTGTTTTCTAAATATTTCTCACTAACCGGTAACCATGGTTTTGTTCCAGTATTAAAACCTGCATTAATACTAGAATCCCAATGGTAAGGAGTTCGTTCAAAATCCCTTGAATTGTCCTCATACTCTTCTTCGGGCAATTTACATGCTCTCGGATCTTGACATTCGTCGAAGGTAACTTTTCCATTCTCCTGTCCAATTTCTTCACCGTTATAAGTAACCATAACTCCAGGAAGAACAGCAATTAACATGTTCATACCATCCACTCTTTCAGTACCAAATCGCGAAGCCACACGGTGATTATCGTGATTTCCAAGCTATAAAAAGTATTTCTGAAGTTGAAAAACTTTAGTGATACTCTTAATGTGTTTTAACTGATATTCGAGTCACGATTTTCTTGCATTAGAATTGCCCTTTGATATTTGATATAAAATTATATTACAATTTGCAATACATACAGAGTGGAAAAAAGTTTAGAATTATTGTTTTCATGTTAAAGCGGTTACTGATACTGAATTGTATTACATACTAAATTAAAAGGGTGTACTAATGTAAAAAATGCTCAGATATACAAAAATTTAAGTTTTACTAAATCCTAAAATGGCAATTTGAGATATTAGATGAAAATATTTAGAAAGAAAGACATTTATAATCTTTTTATATAAATTCTCTGATCTATCTAGTGTATTAATAATTTAATAAAGTCCTAAAAACTCTAATAATTCTAACCGTATTAATATAATACTTACAACCCAGTTAGCCACATATCCTTCAGGCATATTTTCCATCCATTTGTCTATTACGGCAATTATTTCACCTGCCTTGGAATTCTTGGACAAATCCGTTATAAAAAGAAAATTGAAGGTAAAATGAGCTCCTTCCTGACCTGCTCCATCGGTGTAATATTTCATAGTATTTTCGATTGATGTATAAGCTTCCGTCATCATAATTCTGAAATTAAAAATGATTTGTATATAAACCTATATAAATTATCCTTTAATATTTAGTTTAAACGCCAGTGTTAATTGTCCACAGTAATTATTGTGGCTAAATTAATAAATTTATAAGTTATAGACAGCTTTTTTTATCTACTGTCGACGATTGACATTAACAATTTAACAATTTTGTCAAAGATAAGACATACCTCCTGTATCAACCAAATTAATGATATAGCGGCAGCGCATGACGTGTAACAAATCAAAGTGTCAATCAAAATGTTAAAGATATCTTTGCATGTGGATGGTCAACTTTTGATTTGACTTTAATCACGCGATAGCAAAAGAAAACCTAAGCTTTTGTGTATTAAAGAGACCGATTTTTGTAAGTACTTAGCACGTCAACCAAAATTTACAATCGATGAGTTACAAAATAAACAATTAGTAAGGCGCGGCGCTATATTGAATGTCTGGTGTTATCCTTACCTTGGATCTTTGTCACTGTTTCGTTCATTATATTCATCTATGAATGCTCTCCAACTATAAATTATATCATATGTTTCCTCTTGATCACTAGTAAGGGTATGTTTTAAATATTCGTAATCGTCTGGTGTCGCAGTTGGATCTTCTGAAAGAGGCTCGTCCTCAAACAATTCGTGTTCAATTAAATATGGTACGGCGTCCATTCGAAAACCATCTACACCTTTATCCAACCAAAATGTAAGTATTTCCTAGAAAAAAATAAACAGTTTGGAAATTAAAACTTTTAGCTGAATTTTCTTATTCACCTCCATTTCCCTCTTAACGTCAAGACTCCGATAGTTAAGATCCGGTTGCTCTGGCGCAAACTGATGAAGATACCATTGTTCACGAACGTCATCATATGTCCAAGCGCTGCCTTTGAAGAGACTTATCTAAAAAGAGGCAATATTTTATAATTCAAATGTTTTGCTCATTTGTTAAATAATTATTGCATAATTAAATTGTGTATTATAAACAGTTGCGTAGTGGTATAAATACCGCGGTTACAGGTAATCTTCAGGTTATATATTTGTTTCTGATGACCGGGTATTGATTAGATTATCCAAGGTGAATACTTGATTCGAAAATCAGATTCTTTTACTAAATGTATATTTCATACACCTCTTAGGACTATACGTTACACTGTCTACAAACAACACCGAAGGATTTTTATGGTAGAATTTATAAAAACATGATCTATTAGAATAACTCGAAAAAAATAGTTACACCCAAGAAAAGTGATTTTCAAAACTTCAAACGCTTGTATTTATATGGAGCAATACGCAACACTTTGGAAGTCGCGATATTCTTGGAAAAAGTAAAAAAGTTTTTGACTTTTTGATAAAGACCGAATACTTAAGTTCTTCAGCTTTCCAAAAATCATTTGCGATGAAATACAAAATACTTTAAAAATGCAGTTCGCTTCTGTATTCAATTAAATCAAATTTCATTTTTGATACCCATAAAATAATAACTAAGGAAGAGGTTAGCATGTGTTCGTTTACATGATGTTTACAGAATCGTCGATCAATATAAATCTGTTTATAAATTTGCTCAGTATATCTCCAAATTAACCGTAATCCAGTATGTTAGATTTTGCAGTTACTAGAATTTTTGTACGTGACGGCACGTTTACTACTGGAGGAAAGGGGTATACCATTCTTCTGTTATGTGACACAGCATCAGCTAATATTTAGAAGGCGATTTTAGACTAATATTGTATACAAAAAATAAGAGATATGTGTTTTAAAAATTAGCATACCTACTTGCAATGACTAACATTTAATCAACGATTTTCAAAGGGATACAGGATACAGTATATAATAAATTCATAGTTAGATTAGGAATCTTTTATTTTTGTTATAAGGTAATTATTCTAAGATGTTTAAATAATTACTTTCTAGCATGTATACATAATATAGGTAAGAACGGGAAAGTGCTAGGAGAGCTTACCCCCACTTATCTCCTCTACTCTCTATAGCATGTGCCTTTAAATTAAAATAAAAAAATTAACTCACCCAATTGTTTGGGGGTTCATTATTGGGTTTTCCATCACGCCAGATGTAATAGTCTTTGTATACCGCGTCGTTAGCCTTCGACTTCTCAAACCATTCGTGTTTATCACTGGAATGATTCGGAACGAAATCCATTATAATTTTTATTCCTAGTTGATGTGCCTTTTCCACCATTTCCTCAAAATCTTCCATTGTGCCGTAATCCACATCAATTTTCGTATAATCACTTATGTCATATCCTTGGTCAACTTGAGGAGATTTATAAATAGGAGAAAGCCAAGCAGCAGTAACTCCTGCGTCCTTCAGATGTTCAAGTTTACTAGTAATTCCTTTAAGATCACCTATACCATCATTATCATTGTCTTTAAAAGACCTCGGATATATTTGATAAACTACAGCATTTTTCCACCAATCCTTATTTACTTTTGGCACCTGTACTATCGTTGCTGGCTTAACATTCACAATATGTATAAAAAATACTAGTAGGGTTACAATCACTAGTCGTGGCACCATTTTGCCGTGTACTAATAATTTCATAATTAACATCCTTTATATATAGGCAGTTTGAGCACATGAAAAATACTTCAGTTATGATGTGATAACAGCGGTGATAATTTCTTATCAAATCCTAAATTCGTTACATACCAATCTTCGTTGTTGATTTTATCGAATTCATTCAATACCAGTATGATTTACCCTCACGGGAACATCGTGCAAGGTAATTTATTAAAGGTGAAGGTATCGGCACTAACGCCCCACGAAGGATCATGGCCGGCATTTAATAATAAATCATAAATTATAGAAATATATTTAAATAAAGCGTAAGCAAGTCCAAATTAGGTGATCAGTTAGTTTTGTTTTTTGTTTTTTTTTTATATGGTTTTCTAGAATTGGCAGCTTTGAACTATGGCCAGATCATTTTATCAGCGACGTTCTTAGTGTTTGTTGCTAGTTATTGTGCTTTCTTTTTCCATTTTTTATAAAATAAAAATTAAAAAATAATTTTCAACAAGGCTAAATTTACATACATCTATAGATTGTAGCCAGTGTCCCCACGAGGGGCGTAACTTAAACTGTATATTCTAGTAGTTTCATTAATCGGCCTGTTCAGTATTAAGCATGAGCGTATTTCTGTCACTCTTGTTTAAAAGTAATTACCAGTTTCTGCGAAATCTGTTAGTATTAGGTAGGTACGTTATTCGTTATTAGTTGCACTTTCTACTATGTTATAGGCTTATGTTTTCGCATTCGCTGATTACTAAAAATAAAATTATGAGTATTATACTGGGCGATTCACATCAATTTTAATATGCCCCTTAACAATGTGAATATGCAACCTAACTTAGAAATTCAGAAATAACATTGATATAAATGTTAATCATCAATTAAACGTATACATAATACATACAATCAGAATGATAGGACATAATTAAATGTCATGCCAAAGTTATATTCCAAACTGAAGAATAACAAGAAAATTACGATATAAATTGTTAGTACAAAAATAGCAATTTTATATACAAATCCCCTTAATGAAAAATTAATTTACCACTAGAAATGTCGAACTGTCACTTTTAATGGATAAGTAAACAATTAAGTATTATACAGTATGTCGACGGATTGAGTTACAAAGAGGAAAGAATTTTTATTTTCAATTTTTCAGAAAAAGTCACTTTTGATAAAGTTGTCTGCTTGTTTTCGGGTCCTTAAAGCAGTTTTCATTTTTGGGCTAACTGTTATAGTTCTTTTTTTATTCACATTTATCTCGAAATTTTGGACTGTTTTGGAATGTTTTAATAAAAATCATGAAATACTTGAGTAGGCGAATTTTATTTTCAAATTCACATCATCGCTAATTTAGGAGGTGGTTTATTTGAATAAATTGTTTCTTTATAATTTTTTTTAAGTAAAATGTGAAATTAAACGTTTTGTAAACTGATAAGTCTAACAATAAGCAGACACGATTTCATAAAAGTAAGCCGATATTTCTGAAATTTTGCATGGATCGATGATTTTACATTGCGAAAAACTTTTCTTAATGCTGTTTTGCCGTAGTTAGTATAGAAAAGCTACTTTAACTCAATACAAAATACTTTTTTATCTACCGCCAAGGCCTCCTTGATTTGAAACAATCAAAAATATACTTAAAATTAGTTTCAAGCCAAGCAGCGTTTAATCCCCAAATATGCAATTTAAATTTAAATTTTTTTTGCCAATCATACCTCTTTGTAACTCAATCCGTGGACATACTGTATATATACATATACAGGGTGTATGATGGGAGAGTCGCAGCATTGGGATCTCGAAAACTAGTAGAGATACAGATTCGCTTAAATGGGGAAAGAATTTGCTCATGACGAGTATATTGTAATACAGCTTTTGTTTTCGGAATATAACTTATAGCCTACTAGATATTGGCTGAAAACTGAAATATGCCAATTTCTAAAAACCCGAATAACGTTTTTATTAGTAAACATACAAAAATAATTCAAAGGCAAAATTTATGTAACTTTTTACGTAGAATACGCATGTGTTATTAAATTTTTCCTTACATTCATTGTTTCCACGGAACAACATCAACTCAATTTTTTTTAAATAGGACGAATAAACCATATTTATTTTCGAAAGTACCTGTTATATTTGAGATTTTACTTTTATAAAGCAGTTGGCCATGGAACAGGTACGAAAACAAGTGAAATCGGCTGTGCACCGATCGCCAATTATTAACCGTTGGATATTTTGAAAAAAATCGCATCGCAGTTTGTTTCAAAAAACATTAACTGCAACAATTGCGCTATGTGTGTTCAACTAATCGATAATTGAAAATAATATGCGGTTGCTACAATCGGCCGTTATTTTAACTCTCAAAGTGATATAAAAAAGAAATGTAATCTGTTTTCAAGTGTTTAATTAACAACGAAAATTATGTAATGCCGTTTCAAACGATTAGATTTACAATTACTAGGACTAATCAAATATCACAACATTTAAAATTAATACTAATTATAATCCATACAAAACTAACTGAATAAAAAATATCACGTTACTACTAAAACAAATTAGGAAAAAGTTTAAAGAAATTTCTCGAATTGTTTATTATGATGTTCAATACACTGATCTATTCTCCTTGGTATGCAGTTTGTGACTCTCCTAAGAACTCTACCATCAATATCTTGCACACATTCCTCAATTCTTCTCTGTAAGTCGTTTATGTTTTGAAACTGATTTTTATAAATTACGTCCTTAATATAACTACACAGATAAAAATCAAGTGGGGTTAAATCGGGGGATCTAGGTGTTCACGGATTGGGCCATGGGTCCCAATATACTATTTATAGCCGCTATACTATTCTTTTTATATATATAATCAAGATCCCTGTTACCAATTGGTGTAGGGTGATACAATATTTACATAACTTAACTAACTACTTTGACAGAATGATTACTATAAACTAAATAAATTGTATTCCTATCTTACACTAATGGGGTTTTACTGATCGTCGCTTGTGTTCTACCGATCTGACTCTGTCAGTTTTCTTCACTTGCGTTATACACTGTGCACAAACTTTCGCCACTCTTTTCTCACTTTAGCTATCACCTTTGCTTCCTGCCATGTTTTGCCCTTTGACTTTAGTATCTTCCCTATCATCTTGTCCCATGTCTCCCGGGGCCTTCCTCTGCTTCTTCTCCCTGTGGTCTTGGCCTCCCATATTTGTTTCACCGTCCTGCTTTCTTCCATTCTCTGGAGGTGTCCCCACCAGCTCAATTGTCGGTTTCTATGGACAAATTCTGTCACTGGGGTTATTTCAAGCTCGTCTCTAATTTGTGTACTTCTTACCCTATCTCTGAGTGTTACTCCTTTGATCCTCCTCAAGAATTTCATTTCTGTTGCTTCCACTTTTCTCTTCATCCTTTTCCTCATTACCCAGGATTCAGATCCGTATGTCAATATCGGTCTGAATATTGTTTTAAACACGCTCAGTTTTGTTTTTCTTGACACTTCCCTCTTGCTTATGAAAGACTTGTTCATCGCGTGGAATATTTTGTTTGTTTTCTCTATTCTTTCTGCTATATCTACTTCTTGTTTACCTTGCTCGTCTATTGTCACTCCCAGATAGTTATATTTTTGTGTTTGTTCTATGAGCCTGTCGTTTAGTTTTATCTCTGTGCTGTGTCCTTCTTTGCTTACCACCAATATTTTTGTTTTCTCCGTGTTTAATTCCATCTTATTTTCTGTCAGTATCTTATTCCATACAATTAGGTTTCTCTGTAGGTCTTCTTCGCTTTCTATTATAATTACTACGTCATCTGCGAATGCACATTCTGATATGTATATTGGTTGTAGGTTTCGATATCCTATATGCCTTCTTTTGGATCCTAATTCCTTATTATTTCATCCATAAAGAGATTGAATAGCGTTGGGCTCATCACCCCTCCCTGTCTCAGCCCTATCCTCGTTATGAATTCCTTGGAGCTGATGTTGTTGTTTATAACGTTATTTCTGGTGTTGTTATACAAGCTTTTTATTACTCTTCTCAGTTTTGGGTTTACCCCCTTGTTCTTTAGGCTTTCCCATACTTTTCTTCTTGGCACTTTATCGAACGCCTTTTTTAAATCCAGAAATGCTAGAAATGTTTTTTTGTTATATTGTAGTCTTTTGGTAATTATTTCTTTGATGGTAAATATGTGGTCTTGCGCACCTCTTCCTTTGCGGAAACCACTCTGCGCCTCTTCCAGTGTCTGTTCTGTGGTGCTTCTCAGTTTTGATTCTATTATTCGCTCGTATACTTTGAGTGGGATATTTACCTAATAATGTTATGCCTCTATAGTTATCGCACTGTTTGTTGTTTCCTTATTTGTGTATGGGTACTATTTGTCCTAATTCGCAGTCTTGTGGTATTATTTCTTCGCTCCATGCTTTGTTGTAAATTTCCAGCAGCCATTTCTTTCCTTCTTCACCCATTTCCTTGATCATTTCTGATGTGACCTTGTCGCAGCCCGGGGCTTTCCCGTTCTTAATCTTTTTTATGGCCTCTTCCATCTCTTCTCTAGTGATCTTTCCTTCATCTTCGTACTGCCCTTCTCTGATGTTTTGTTCTTCGTCCTCCATATGCGTGCTGTCTTCTGCCGGACCTGCTTCCAGCAGTTCTTCAAAGTACTCCTGCCATCTGTCCATAGTTTCCGAGTTCGTTTTTGTTATGTCCCCATGTTTATTCTTTACTTTTGTTACCCTTTTTGCTTTCCCTTTCCTTAGTGTTTTTAATACTTGATAGAATAATTTTTGATTTTGTGTACTATCTTCCTCCATCTTCCTTCCAAATTCTTGCCATGCTTTCTCCTTTGCTTCGTATACCATATTCTTCACTTTTGTTCTTTGTTCTTTGTATTTATTGTATTTATTTTCTGTCCTGTTCGCCAAGTATTCTTTCCATGTTTTTTTCTTTAGTTGTGTCGGTGCTTCTTCGTTCCACCAGCTCGTTTTTTTTGTGTTGTTCGTTTCTTTGTTTACTAGTTCCGCATGTTTTTCTCGCTGCGTGTGTGATTATTCCTTTAAGCTTCTGCCATATTTTTAACTCTCACATCTTTAATGAGCTTCATGTTTTGCTTCTCTACTAGCACGTAGTATATTATAGATTTTTCCCCCGTCGATGGTTTTTGTCTAGTGTATTTGTGGATATCTTTGTGCTCGTAAAACGTATTTGTCACTATTAGGTTATATATTGTACAGAAATCTATTAACCTTACCCCGTTGTTATTTCTTCTGCTTTCTCCGTGTTTGCCTATTACTTTCTCCGCCCCATTTCTCCTTTTCCCTACTCTTCCATTGAAATCGCCCGCTATGTATAGTTCTCCTTTGCTGCTGTCTGTTGCCTTTCCTAAATCTTCCCAAAATTTATCTTTTGTTGCTTTTGTGTCATCATCGTTGGGTCCGTACACCCCTATTACCGTTATTTTGTCTTTTTTGCCAAGCGTAATATCTACTGATATTATTCTTTCTGACCAGCCCCTCCAGTTGTCGACTTTATTTACTAGGTCTTTTTTGATCATGCAACCTATTCCTGCTGCTGCCCTTACGCTTTCTGGTACTCCGCTGTATAATATCACATCCCCGTCCTGTAGGTCTATCTCTCCTTTCCCTTTTTTCTTAGTCTCTGGTAGGAGTAGTATGTCTAGCTTCGCCCGTTTATAATGTTTTATGTCCTGTCCATGTTCGTTGCCAGTTCCGTCATCGTCATCCCCCAACATATCTTTTCCTATAAGTTTTTTCGCGTGGTGCGTGTGGTTTTCCTCATCTGTTCTTCGAAACTGTCTCCCTCCGGGGATCTGTCCGCTACTGTTCTTTTTTGTGTGTTACTTCCACTGCTTGCCTCCTTTTCTGGTTCTTCCTCCCTTTTTACATCACTTGTCTTGTATGTTACGCCATTGACTATCAGTCTGTTGTATTTTATGAATGCCTTGTGTCCCTCGTTACGCGCTTCCTCCATGTGTGGTATCAGTATTTTTCTGTCCTCTTGTACTTCCTTGCTAAAATCTTCATCTATCCATACGTCCGTCCATTTTAGTTTCCTCGAGTTCTGTAGCAATTCAAATTTCGCCATCTCTTTATTTAGTTTTACGAATATGGGTCTTATTTTGCCGTTTGTGTATCTCCCCATTCTTCTTATTTGGTCAATGTCCTCTTTCGTATTTATGTTCACGGCTATTTTCTGCATTCTTGTATCTATTTTTCCCTTGGTCTCGTTATCATTTTCCTTTTCCTCGTCAATTACTGCTTTTATTATGACATTCTTCTTTCTAATCTCTCTTTCTAGCATATCTACTGTCGCTTCATGTTTTGCTACTATTTTTTTTAATGAATCATTTTCACCTTTTATTTGTTTCACTTCTAATATCTAATTTATCATTCATATTTTTCATGTTCGCGTCTATTTGCTGGAACATTTTCTCCAGTTTGTCCATATCACTCATTTTTATATGTCCTCCGTTAGTGCCTCAATTTCGTATAGCATCTGCCTTTGTGTTTTGTGCGTTTATGTCGCCCGCTAAGCAGCTCTTTGAACGATGCGTTGCCTGTCCAGTTTAGCCGCAAAGCCCGCCCTTAGAGATCACTCGCTTTTATCTGTCATTTATAGGTTCTTATTTAAATCAGTTAATATCTAGTCTGGCCTGGCTATTCCGAACTTGTTTTTAGTACAGCCCTTCACTTGGACTCTTCTCTCTCTTGTTCTCGATTTGGTGGTTTAAATTCACTCGAAAGAACCCGATTTGGATTTATTTATTTTCGGAGTAAATTATCACCACATTCACCACGTAAACATTCCATCATCCATCATCATCAAATGCTATACTATTTTCACGACTCATAATATAACACTCCAGCATGTAATATGTTTCAAAATTTGTGTAGTTATTATGATATTATCCATACTTATTAAACTGATCACCATTTCTCACTTATAAAACAACAAACAATTTACTATTGCATTTGACAAAATCGCATCAATCGTAACGTGTTTAGCGTCGTTAATGTATTTTCAAACAAAATGCGATGCGATTTTGTTCAAAATAACCAGGGGTTGAAATAATCGGCGATCGGTGCACAGCCGGCTTCACTTGTTTTCGTACCTGTTCCATGGCCAACTGCTTTATAAAAGTAAAATCTCAAATTCGTCCCATTTAAAAAAAATTGAGTTGATGTTGTTCCGTGGAAACAATGAATGTAAGGAAAAATTTAGTAACACATGCGTATTCTACGTAAAAAGTTACATAAATTTTGCCTTTGAATTATTTTTGTATGTTTACTAATAAAAAACTTATTCGGGTTTTTAGAAATTGGCATATTTTAGTTTTTAACCAATATCTAGTAGGCTATAAGTTAGATTCCGAAAACAAAAGCTGTATTAAACTATACTCGTCATGAGCAAATTCTTTCCCCATTTAAGCGAATCTGTATCTCTACTAGTTTTCGAGATCCCAATGCTGAGACTCTCCCATCATACACCCTGTATATCTACCCTGCTGGACCAACTTTGTTTTTTTTTAATTTAGATTATAAGGGGCGTGTTTTACGTGAATCACCCAGTATATGTTGTTTTCTTGAACATGCGTTTAAAAGTTTGTGACACGTTTGGAGGGAGTTTGAAATTACGTTTTTTAAGAATTCTACCTATGCGATCAGTAACCAGGCGATTGTATGGCGAGAAGCTAGTGGCCTGAGGAGTGTATCGTAAATGCTTTTTGTACTTTTTCAAAGACCTTCCTAACGTCTCCTTTGTTGTACCCATTCTTGACGACTTCGTAATAAAAATATGCAGATTTGTCCTCAAAGAGTGTTTGGTGACGTAGGTATCAGGGCTGTAGTCAAAAATAAAAATCAGACCATGTATGGAACTATATACTATCGACAATATTTTAAAAAGATCACTTAGTTAAGATAAATAGCCGAAATTTTCCTAGACCGGGCTTTATAGTGCAACAAAAAGATTATTTTTTTAAAAAGATACTCAATAAGGCCATATACAATATAAAATACGATGAATATAAAATTGAAAATATGGACTAAAACGAAGTTATATAAAAGTGGAAGAGATTATTGTAGTCCCAATTATATCGAAATAAATTAAGATTTATTTCATTTGAATAAATTTTTTATTTATCAAACGTTTCGAACGTTAAAGTTCTTCGTCAGTGGGTTAAAACAACAAGATATATCTAAAAATGAAAATACATAATTAAAATAATAAATAAGTGAAAGAATTTATTTCGATATAATTGGGACTACAATAATCTCTTCCACTTTTATATAAAATACGATGTTTGACATGACAAAAAATCTTGCCAGAGGTCAAAATCACTTGGGTTCTGCAAAACTCAAGTCAGGTAATATAATAATATTAACCCTTAACCCCTGACATGGATGTTTCAGGACGTAGACACTGATGTGCGGTATATCATACCGCTGCCTATTCTCCTTTGTTTTTAATGCTAATCTGTCTTATATCACTGTATTTGTTTTTTACATCAATTACTGAATTATTCTTCACACTTCTGTAGAATGAAATACGACTCAATATAAAATTTACTCTATTTTTTTCGAAAAAATTGTAATGTTGGACATTGTCACAAAACCTTTATGAACGTAATTATAGAAAAATTTGAGTATTGGTAACTATAAAATGGAAAAAAAATGTTGAAAGTAACAAACTAATGATATGAATTTAAAAAAAAACTACAATAGAAAATACTGATAATAACTAAAAATTGCAATAAAATACTTTACGTCAACGTAGTTCAAGAACTAAACGCATACTGAAACTGCAGCAATTGACAATAGGTACAGTTACACACCACTTGAAAGTACACAGGTGATTTTCTAGGAATCTTTTGTAAAACTCGTTTTACAACAGAATGTCTTTATGGCGCGGAATGATATACCGCATGTCAGTGTTTAAGGGTTTTAATAACCATAGCAGTTAATGCACGTTGAGATCCCTGGCACTGGTAAGTTTAGAAGTCACAGAATAAATAAATGAGACATTCTAAATTCTATACTGTGTGTTTTTCATACGTCGAAGAATTGCCCAATGTTATTTCATTTGTAGATACACAGTGACAATAATTAAGTAATCAAGTTCGATCGCCATAAAGAGTGAATGGTAGTTTAACTTAATTTTTATTGCTTTTTCTATAAGCCTAATGTGCCCGCGGTCTTTTCTTAAAATTATCAGCTGTGGATTGCAGTACTTTCTCAGGAATATACCGGCCCAGTCGACCCTTTAGGAACGCTTCAGGTCTTCAACATAGACATGTCGTTTTGCACAAGCCGCTGTCTCTAGAATAGCCCCTACAGCAGAATCCATTGAATTAAAATCTGGTGGAAATGAATCCAATCTTCATCTGAAATCAAGTCTGAAAAATATTCTTCAATTCAAGCATTGGCGGCTTTAGAAAGCACCATTATTACATTATTACTATTATTAGAAAGGTCCTTTAACATACTAATAAGAACACCCGCAAGAAAAGTTATCTTCAAAGATAACAGTTCCATAAAATCTATTTTTCTGAAAGGGTACATTTAGTGTACAATTTATTTTGAAAATCATTCGTTAAATAGATTTTATATAAGAAAGTTATAAATCGTAATATGTGTTAGCATTTTCTATTAAAAAAAGATAAAGGCTGAAATTTTGAAGTCCATGAAGATGAAGACGACATTTTACTTAATAATAATTATAACTGACATAGCATTTTGAGTTTTTGTTTGTAAATAAACGTCCTAGGGCGATTATCAGCTATAATATCCCTAGGACATTGATAATTACGAAATAATTTTATGACAGTTACCGTAAGCACGTTGCTTGGTAACCGCCCGACGCCGAAGGCGAAGGGCTGTTACCTAAAAGCAACGTGCTTGAGGAAGTTGTCATAAAATTATAACTTATTTATCAATAATCGAGGGATATTCGGTGAGAAATTTTTTTGCAATTTTAATTAAATTAAATACCGTGAAAATGACATTTTCAAATTATAACGATTAATACTTAATTATCTGTTAAAAACTGTTTGTTACTTAGCCACCTAATTTTCTGATCACGTGCGTGAAAGTAACCAATCAGAACAACATTACACTGATAATTGTTCTTAGGCAATTATCAGTGTAATGTTGTTCTGATTGGTTACTTTCCCACACGTGATCAGAAGTTCAGGAATTCAATTGCATAATTTTTTAACAAAAACATTTTCAGTATAATCTTGTTCTGATTGGTTACTTTCGCACACGTGATCAGAAATTCAGGAATTCAATTGGATAATTTTTTAACCAAACAATGTTCATTAGGTACAATAGGTCTAATAACACCTAAGTTATATAGAAACCGCAACTTATACAGAAAGCGGATTTTATCAAATTTATGCTTCCCTTACTTACAGGAAAAATATACCAACAAATTATTGCAGTAAGTGAGAATCGTCGTTTTTAAACGAATTCATTTGTTTTATTATATAGATAATAACATTTAAAATACATACTAAAAAAATATTAGTTAAACATCAAAAGATGGGTTAAACAAGCATGTAACAATAGTAATGTGACTGGGAGCTCAGATTAACCGTCTGATTCTTCAGTAGTTGCAGTAGATTGTGTTGATGTTGAAGTTATTTCTACCACTACGGCTTCTGCTTCCATCAATCCATAGCGCCTTGTATTGCGTTAGGTATAGCTTTAGCAACAATACTTTCATATGGTGCTAGTCTTATATCTTTAGTAGATAGGATTCTAAAAAGACATCACATAAAATGATTTTGTATCATATTTACGTATTACTAATTTTATAAGTTTATTAAAGGTAGTACCTGTTTAGCTTATTTGAATTGACATTTGCGACGACCACTTTTATATTATCTTTTAGAACTGCAAACGAGGACAAATCAACTGTTTCTTCTTTATTAGCAATATTCATTACAAAAACGAAAGATTCATCACTGACAACTTCCCTGGTAAAAGCGAGTACATTATCAGATAAAGCAGTTATCTTTAGGTTGCCCTTAACGAAAGCACTTTTTTGGCGTAGATTTAACAATTCTCGATAGACATGATAATGACTTCTAATTCCAATAACGTTCTGTGCTGCCAAATTATTATGTTTATATTTTTCACTAACTGGCAACCACGGCTCAAATCCTGCATTAAATCCAGCGTTATCAGTGTTATCCCAATGAAAAGGTGTTCTAACAAAGTCTCTGGTTGTCTTATTGAAGTCTTCTTCTTTACCATTGCATGCATTAGGATCTTGACCTTGCTCCCAGGTGACTTCGCCGTTTTCTTGTCCGATTTCTTCCCCATTATAGGTAACCATTACTCCGGGAAGAAGTGCTACCAACATATTCATACCATCTACCCTTTCTGGGCCAAATCTCGTAGCAACTCGATTATTATCATGATTTCCAATCTGAAAAAGGTGGCGTACAAATTCAAAATATGCAACATTTGTAAAATATTTAAATGTCTTATAAATAATTGTTGCTCTAATATTCATTAGTTTTTACATCTGACATCTCGCTCTAAAAACATTCTATATCTCGTTAAATTGGTTGTTCAGTAAAACTTTATGAGACTAGGTTAAATATTTATTCGTTGTAATTAAATTAAAACCGAATAAAATCATTCTCACGAAAGTTCTAAAACTGCAAGAATATAATATACTCACTACCCAATTTGCTGTATACTGTGAAGGCATATTAGTTAACCATTCATTTATTACATTAACAAGATCCTTAGCTGTAGAACTTTTGTTTACATTTATAATAAACAAAAAGTTGAAAGTAAAGTGTGCTCCTAGTCGGTCTCCATGTCCATAATACTTCATAGTATTTTCAATGTCTGTATAAGCTTCTGTCATCATTACCCTAAAAGGAAGGCGTATTATAAAAAAAATGGTATAAAAACTGAGATCGTACCTAGCATCGCCACCATTATCTTTCGAATACTGATCTAGAAGATCCCTCCAGTCATAAATAATTTCAAAGGTTTCATTTTGGTCTTGAGTGTGTATATGTTTTAAATATTCATATTCATCTGAATTAACGCCGGGAAGATTTGAAACGGGTTCGTCTTGAAAACCAGCATCTTCATATATAAAAGGTACAGCATCCATTCTGAAACCATCGACTCCCCTGTTTAGCCAAAATGTCAGTACTTTCTAAAATCCATATTCTTACTAATTTAACATCCTATATTAGACGTTCTTTATCTTACCGTCATATTATTTACTACATTTGGATTACGATAATTAAGATCTGGTTGTTCAATGGCGAACTGATGCAAATAGTACTGTTTTCGTACAGAACTGTATTTCCAGGCAGAATATTTAAACCTACTTATCTAGAAATAGAATATAGTCATCAAGAAATCATATTCAGTGTAATACTCCACCGTTTTAAACTTTCTTGTTTTTGATTTTTTTTTTAACATAGCATTTGCAATAGCTAGCAAAATAAATACGTTGTTCTAAGGTTAGTATGGGTACTTCTAAAAAAATTAACTAGGATACGAAGTAAAACCGTACGTGCTGCTCCAATGCTATGTTTGGTACCTACGATAAATATTCCTTCCAGCAGTGGAAGTCCTTTGGGTCGGCAAAATTCTGGTCGAAAGCCTAGATTTCCCCAATAATATTCATTTTGTCAATTCACGGTTTTGTTTTATAACGTAAAATAAATAAACAAACAAACATAAAAACAAAATTGTTGTTTTATTTGTTTCGGGGTTGGGGGATCTAAGCTTGCGGGTGCCAAAGAACTCGCATTAACACTAGAATTTTGCCCAACGCAAGGGATTCCCACTTTGGAAGGAATCTTCATTGTTAAGTTAAGTGGACATGTTCACTTTTCCATTAAAAAAAAATTGTTTTAAATTTTTTAATTAAATTTCGTATTTATTATTTCATTACTGCCAAAAACTGTGTTTAATTCTAGTTTTGAAAAAATTGAAAATAAAATATTTCTTACTAGAGACCTGTACAATCTATGATACCTATAATCCTCATTTACGACACCTCAAGACAAACAAAACTTTAAATAAAAAATAACTTCTTTAAATTCAAAAATAAAAAAGTTCCATCGCGCTACACGTTTTTATGAAATGCGTTACGTACCCAGTTATTGGGAGTTGAATTATCTGGTTTTGCATCTTTCCATATGTAAAAATCCTTATAGTCCGGGTCTCCTCTTTCTGATTTTTCAAACCATTCATGTTCATTGCTGGAATGATTAGGAACAAAGTCCATAACGATTTTCAAACCAAGTTGGTGAGTTTTTAAGACCATTTCATCGAAATCTGCAAGCGTTCCATAATCCTCGTCGATATCTTCAAAGTCGCTTATGTCATACCCTTGGTCAACTTGCGGAGATTTATAAATCGGTGAAAGCCAAATTGCCGTTACACCAGTAGCTTTCAAATACTCCAGTTTGCTAATTATTCCTTGCAAATCTCCTATTCCGTCATTATTATAATCTTTGAACGATCGTGGGTATATTTGATAAAAAACAGCGTGTTTCCACCAGTCGGGATCACCATCTTGTAATTCATTTGCTGAAGTAACAAGCCCAATATTAATAAATGTAACAATAAGAACTAGCACACTTTTTAAATCCATTTTGCTTCAGATTATGTGTTTCAGATACCTTAACTTTATATAATTACTTTTATTATCAACACTTGTCAGTCAGCACCGTTATTAATGTCATACTCGTAGATACGGTTAATTAAAAAAATTTTGTTGCAGCACCCTCATTCACTTGATAAGATTTTTTAGTTTAACTGAAGATTTATTTCTGTTTTGTGATAATAGCACAATAAAAATTTTTAACGAAAAGTACTTTAAGTATTACAGTTTTTGTTGAAACACATTCCGATTATTTGCACAACTACATACTTTATTACTTATTACTATGCTTATGAAGTACGTTTTAATCAAGGACAAAATCGGCATTGTACTCGATGAGTGTAAAATATTACATCACAGGTGCAATTACTATAATAATCATAAAAGTTCCAACTAGATTAACTATCTTTACCTGTAAAATATAAATTTATGTTAAAGCTTGCAAGTTGCCTGCAAGAACTTTCTTTTCGATTCAACAAACAAATAAAGGTCCTTTTACGTACGTCGGTAAAGTGTTCCTGCTAAGCTATTTTAAAGAAATTCGAGATGTTTGAATGGCCTATTTAAAGCAGGTTTCTCATTGATATTAACATAAGAGTATTGTATAGCATGTCGCGAGAACAAGAGACATTACCGAATGTGGGCTGTCTGTTTAAAAACAGAAATAACAAAAGGTAAAGTTATATGCCAGTCCGTACAGTTTCAGTGATTAGGTACCAGATGTTAGGTAAGGAGGCAAGATCTAGGCTTACGAGTGCCAAGAATGAAATAGATGACGATTTTGGTCATTTAGCTACTCAATGTTTTATTCTTAATTATATATTTACCAAAGTATTAATATCTGATTAAATTTACTTTTAAGTGGCTTAAATTAGTTTAATTATAAGTTTATTTTAGAATCACGAGGCAACAACTACGAAAAAGAATTATTTAATGGTTAAAACTATTTAATTAATTTATGTTAAGTATTCTATTGGTACTTTATTTTATTTCGAAATGCAATTGCCACTTTCATAAAAATTGTTATCTTCTCGTTAAGTTGTTACGACTTATTCATTAAGCTTTTTTATAGAATTCCACATGTCTTACGTTTCTGTTCATTTCCAAGAAAACAAATACGTGTAATAATAACATGTTACCTGCTCTAATTTTACTAAAGAAAATTTGGAAGTCAATTCAACAGCAGCATATAACATAAAATAACTGAAAAATATATCAAAATATTTAAAAATTAAAATATATTTTAATGCTGCATAAGGCAATAGAGTTTATTATACAGTGAGCACGTAAAGGTTGGAATAAATTCGATAAAATTTTTATTGGGCAAGTAAGAAAATTATCCTCGGACACGGCGATTTTATTTTTTTGAAGCGCATTTTTTTGATATACGTATATTTTTTATTACGTCATCCCTGTTCGAGTTACGACGTCATGATCAGTTTTTCTAAATGGCAACACCCTCTTTTGATAATACCATTTAAAAGAGCGTATTTTTCTGTGTATAGACGCCAAATTTTGTGGTACGAGGGCTGTTCTGTAAATTGTTAGTTAGAAGAAAACTACGGAATTTGTAAAGAAAATAATTTTATTGTTTTTCAAAGTATTCCCCCTTAGACATAATACACTTCTTCATTCTTTGAAACCACTTCTCGAAACAGGCTGAAAACTCTTTTTTTGGAAGGTCGTCAAGAATTCGCTGAAATTCAGCAACAGCGGCATTGGCGTCAGGAAATCTCTTACCACGCATGAGTTTTTTAATCAGCGGAAGCAAAAAGAAATCGTTAGGGGCAAGATCTTGACTGTATGGTGGATGAGTGACCAGTTGGACTCCGGATTCGTGTAAAAAATTTAAAGTTTTTGCGGCCGTATGCGGAGCTGCGTTATCGTGGTGTAGCAAAATTCCACGCAAACCAGATCTTGGGCGATCACTACACAATTTCTCGTGGACTTGAGGAAGGCAAACTTCTGTATACCAATCAGCAGTTACAGTTTTACGATCGTCAAGAGGAATTACTGCAACTGGACCACTGTATCTGAAGAAAACGGCAATCATTTTTTTGTTTGCACTTTTACCGCGAATAACTTTTGTTGGCATTTCCTCCTTTTCAAACACCCAACCAGTTGATTGTTGTTTTGTCTCGGGATCATAATTATATATCCACGATTCATCCCCCGTAACGATACTAAATACCTGCTTTGAAGATCCTCCATCGAACTTTTCTAACATAAACCTGCACCAGTCTACCCGTGCTTGTTTTTGTTCGTCGGTTAACAAATGTGGAATCCACCGACTTGCCAGCTTTCTTACACCCAGATGTTTATGTAAAATGATATCTACTGCAGATGATCCAATGCCTAGTTCGTCTTGAATCTCTCTATGAGTGATATTCCGTTTTTCCTTAATAAGCTTTTCGGTTGCAATAATGTTTTCAGCACAAACAGCTACTGCAGGTCGTCCAGGTCTTGGTTCATCTTCTAACGTACTCCTTCCACGTTTAAATTCACGGAACCAGTAACTAATTGTAGATAATGATGGACTATTGTCGCCAAAAGCTGCCATTAAATTTTGGTGACTTTGGTCGTATGTTAAGCCTCGTTTATAATCGTAGAAAATCATAGCCCGAAAAGCATTCCGCGGCACTTCCATAATGCTTAGTAATAATCAAACGAATTATAACAATCAAAAATTAGGATCTCTATATGCTTTAACCTTGCAAAATTGCAACTGGAAACTGTCAAAAGAATAAGCTTTCGATTGATGCAAATGTTTTTGTTTTTCTTCGCATCCATGGCCTGCTACTAACAATATACAGAACAGCCCTCGTTTGTTTCATAACAATATTTTCGAAAAAAAAGGTTTTAGAATTCATAACAATGTAATGAAAAAACAATAGAAAAAATAATAAATACAACTAAAACCCATTAAATTAAATGTTCAAATTGCATGTCATTCACCTCTTGACAATATCCATCTATTGGCGAAAACGGTGTTTAGATAATCACGCACAATCCGGGAATAATAGTTAAAGTGGCGCGCCATCTTGTTGGTACCATATTAGTTCGTCCGGCATTTGGGGATTTTGATTATTTGGATATAGTGCTATAAATGCGGGAATTATCTGTTTTTGTAGCAAAATTCAAATATTTTTCAGCATTTAATGCGCCGTCAATAAAAAATGGTTCAACAATAATTGTGGTACTAATTTCTCGAAAATATTGTTAGGTAACATACCATAAAATTTGGCGTCTATACGCAAAAAAATATGTTCTTTTAAATGGTACTATTAAAAGAGGATGTTGCTATTTAAAAAAACTGATGTTGACGTTATAACTCGAACAAGAATGACGTAATAAAAAATATACGCATACAAAAAAATTCGCATCAAAAAAATAAAATCGACGTGTCCGAGCATTATTTTCTTACTTGCCCAATAAAGATTTTATCGAATTTATTCCAACCTTTACGTGCTCGCTGTATATTGTGTTGTACTGCAAACAAGCTATTTTTTTGTTCTACATTGAAAAAAAAATACCAATAGGTAGATTTGATTTTAGGCCCACCTGAAACAAATTGCGTTTGTATATAACTACGACTGAGCCGTTTCATTTTTACAAAGAACTGTAAATATTCTACTGTATCATAATACATTTAACTTTCTGTAATAAAACCTAGAAGCCAGGGTGGCGCAATGATAAATCGTCAAACGAGTGTTATACTAGCTTTGGTTCGAATCTCTCAATTGTCAGGATTTTCCTGCAGTCTGGAGATCGGTAGCGAGACCTAGCGGCTATTCGTAGTTGGGCATCTAAATGACGATGCTCTCCTCCGAATACAGGCCTAAGAGGTAGAATAACAAAGTCCTATACTTACACACACTAACACTATACAATATACATATGGTGCAGTATGTAAGTATAAAGCGGTGCACAAATTAGGACTAGTTTTAAGGTTTGCTTTTTCATATGGTAAAAGATTTTGAGTACTACGAGAATCGCCCTCACATGTCAAATGAGTAACATTAGCCGATCATAACGTTGAATTTTTTGAGTAACAACCAATCCCAATTGAATTAATCGGAAATTTCCAAAAAAATCTCCCTAGGAAAAAGTGCAAATCTGTCAAATATGACATCTGTCAAATATAGTCGAATAATTTAAAAAAAAATGTATTATTATATTATTTATTTATCAATTTTTAACAAAATTCATCATTTATTAATACTTGATGTTAAATGTAGGTACAATTATTATAATTAATAATAAATTTTGGTGTGTTGCAACGTATACAAAATATACAAATTTAACAGTATTAAATTATTCTTGTTTTTATAGTAAAAAATATCGGGCGATTCTCTGCCGAATACACCTCAGGACAGGTATATTGCCTGGAAATTTTGCCTCGCCGCTGAGCCCTCGTGTTTGTTGTTCAAAACTTCCCTCGGGCTACGCCCTCGTAAAGTTCTCTAGCAACAAGCCCTCGGGCATGAGCGGTTCCAAAAAATTTTCGGCAATATACCTGTCCCTTGGTAACGAGTGATTCAAAAGTAGATTCTTCAAAGTCGGCCGTGGAAGACAAAGATGGACATATACTACTACATATCTGATAGGTATTAGTACAGAAACGCAGAAAATAGTTCATGTATTGTTTATAATTTCTGTCAACTGTCAACTCGTTTGATGTCATCGTGACTTAATACGCTTTAAAACGTTTTCTAAGAATTTTAGCAGTAAATCTGATTTATTAATGTGATTTAAGTCCATTTTCAAGCCTGATCTGTAATAATTTGTTAAAATAACCTGCAAAAAATTGCGGATTTTCAGCATCTATTTGAACAAACTCTAATTAGTAACAGTATTAGTATAGTGGAACTTATTCTGCATACACCGTATGTAGTAATTGTTTGTGGTAAAATACGTAAAATTTAATACAGCATACGAAATGAAAACAATGTTTAATTTGCATATTTTAGATTATGGGTTTTACAGATCATCAAAAACGGTGCATACTAGAGATTTATTTCAGAAATGGCCAAAAAAATAATGGCGTTTGGATATACTCCACTCGAGATGCCTTCGCTAAATTTCGTGAAGAATTTCCAAATGTGGCGGTTCACTATGGTATGTTTAGTAGGGCTGTTCGTCATATTGTGGATGTGTATAGGGAAACACGAAACGTAGCTCATAAAGTAGTTACTGGCAGGCCCAGAGTAAGAAGTGAAGAAAACATTGAAGCTGTATGAGCTGTGATCGAAGAGCAACCGCATACATTAATTCGACATTTGCAACAACAGGTCGATCTCCCATACAGTACTTGTCAACGCGAAATTATTCCAAATGATGTTCCCCAGCGGCAGATATTTTGTGAATGGTTTCTTAATAATCTTGATAACCATTATGAGGCGTCTGAAAAAGTATTTTTACTGATTAATGTTGGTTCCACCTATTTGGGTATACTAATTCACAGAATATGCGGATGTGGAGTTCAAATAATCCACATTATTTTATTGAGGCACCCCTACCCTCTACATCCACAGAAACTTGGAGTTTGGGCAGCTATCAGCAGAAGACGCATAATAGGACCTATATTTTTTGAAGGGATACTGAATTCTGAACGATACTTACCGCCTACAAATTTTAACTCCTTTTATAAATCAGTTATTGAATGATGAACTAGCAGAAGGATATTTTCAACAAGATTGGGCTCGAATACATACCACAAGAGAAAATCTTAATTTTCTTATGGAGTATTTTGAAAATCGTATCATCAGTTTAAACACGCCAATTATATGACCTCCGAGATCATGCGACTTGACTCCATGTGATTTCTTTTTATGGCCATATCTGAAAAATTCCATTTTTAATACTCCTGTTGGCGATATCAATGGCCTTCGACAGAAAATAATAAACAAAATCGAAGAAATTAATGATAATCCTGAGTTATTAAATAATGTTATGTGTAGCTTTAAGCGAAGAGTTAGACTGTGTCAAAACATTGAAGGTGACCACATAGCACATCTTCTTTAACTAAAAATTGAAGCTTTTTCATTTGAATTTATTATAAGTGTTAAATTTTTCAATTAATTTTGTTTCGAGCAACTTTAGCAAGTGTATAACTAGGTAACTTAAAACGTGTTCAAATGTTTGTTATTGTTTTTCCATTACGTACAATAAAATTTAAGATACATGAAATTGGCCCTAAATAATTAGTTTACTTTGTTGTGTATTCAGATTTATAAAATTAACTTTTATCATGGCACGCTTTGATGAATCTACTTTTGAATCACTCTTTATATTACATATGAAAATCGTACGACACTAATTAACAACCCAGCGCCGGCTCGAGCCCTTTTGGCGCCCTGTGCAAGATTTTTGATGCGCCCCCCCCCCCCCTCAATCCTGAAACATGTGTATCTGTAATAAAAGAGGCTAAGAGGAGGGAGAAAAGACGTACGGCGCCCTTGCCAGCTTGGCGCCCTTGCCAGTTTTGCGCCCTCACCAGCTTGGTGCCTCGCCAGCTTAACAAATATGTTTATTTTTTTATACCAGACGCCTTCGCGCGAGCTTGGCGCCCTGTTCGCACACCCCTCGAGCCGGCGCTGTAACAACCAATAAAAACGTTAATATTGAGCATGGTTACCACGGCCACGCCGGTATTTCTTGGAAATTTTTTGTTTATCGCTAGACAAATCTAGGCGAAATGAATAAGTAAGTGGAAATTTTTATGTCAAATATGACAGTTGACCTACAAGTTCCTATAGTTACGTTTCTAAAATTTAAATATGTACTGAATTATTATAGCTTTAAGTGGCGATGTCGTTACGATTTTCTTACCGAATCTACATTCGAGCATTAATTCATGTCCGGGAAATTTTTAGTAGTGCATTTCAACAACGTAATCGACCCTCGCGATCCACTCGGGCCGATTAATACGTTGTTGAAATGCACACCTAAAAATTTCCGAAAAGAATTAATGCTCTTGTGAGATTATAAATGAATATTATTATTAGTTCCTTTCTACCTTGTATCACTTCATTATATTTGATTTCTACCTTATCTTATGACTAAATTGATTTATTAATTAAAATAAAAATGCTTTTCAACTAGCCGGCCTGGATGGCGTCGCATACTTGCCTTGGGTCGTTTGATAAATAATTAAGGTAAAAAATCATTTTATTTTTCAACATATTATTCTCAATTGGGGCTACACACTTGGTAAAACGAGATTGGGAAGAGGACAAAATCACTCGGGACTAAGTCTGGAGAATAGAGTGGATGAGGCATTAATTCAGAGTCGAAATCGTGCAATTTTTCCAATGCAATTGTCGTCTTGTGCGATAGCGCATTGTCTTGGTGGAACAAAATGTTTTGCGCACCCATCCTAGGTATTTTTGTTTCAGCAGTTCTTTCAAATGGTCCAATAAAGTTGCATAATAGGCTCCTATTATTGTATTTCCCAACAGTCTTCTCTCTTATTATCTTGTTCAATTTTTTTATTATTAACTAAATTTTACTTTTATTTACAGAATAATTTAGTGTTCGCGAGTAGGGTAATAGTATATTATATACGATGCTATAATGAATGCTATTATTACCGAGTATAGGCAATTTTTGCAACACGAGCGAGCGGAGCGAGCGAGTTTTGCAATTATCCGAGGTAATAGTAGCCATTATAGCGAGTCGTATACTATACTTTGTCCACGACTACAAATACTAAGAATTTTTAATTACCGTTTAAATAACAACGCTACTAAAACCATGTGATAGGACTATATGTTAAACGAAGTGGTAGGATTATAAATATTTGCGAGCAGGCATTATACACCATAAACAATGATATTACCATGACACCGTGAATAATGATTATTCACTGTTGGTAGTGAATTATGGATAGCATTATCCCTGACCAAACACATAAATAATTGACAGATTATTGGGTAGTCGCGGACAAAGATATTCCTTAACGTACGGTTTTTTTTGTACCATTTTACCATACCATACTGTTGTTCTACAAGATATATACCTATTTATTTATATATAGGGTGTTCGAGCTACTTAGTCCTTAAGATTTAAAATAACACATACTATACATTATTACATACAATATTAAATTACCTTTCTAATAATATGTAGTGCTTGTACCTTAGTAACAAACAAAAATTAGGTGGAAAGAATCGTCATAGCATAAAAAACATGTTTTGTTTGCCTGATTGTTAACTGGGTGAAATCTAGGCTTGCCGAACTAATAACAATCTTACAGAAAATCACTCGGGCTTTACCCTCGTAACTCGTAACTACCAGATTAACTCTCTCTGTTGCTGTGCAACACTCTTTCGTAATATATCCGACAATTTCAGACCTCTTAGAATATTATTACAGTGATAAATACCATTCGATCAAAAAAATATTGATTCCGATTCAGAGAAGTCCGTGACTAGTTAGTGCAGCACAATTTGCTAGCACTAGCTGAAGGAAGTCTATTATTTAAAATTGGATAGTGACATTTCGAGTGTTGTATTTTGAACGTCTACTCTAATACGTATTCATTTTAGATTTCAGTTTTCATTTCTTTTTTCAGCAATAATTGCCTTTGTATTTTAATTTATTTTAAATTTCCTGTTTTGAATCATTTTATCGTACGTATAAGAGCTTAAAATTATTTAGAAGAGGTTAGATAAAAACGTCTTCCGGGTTGGGACAGTGTTATTGTTGAAATAGAACAATTCGTCGTTTCGTCTAATTTTTTAAGGAGCTTCGATAGGAGGAAAAACGGGGCACTAAAGGAACACGGTAACCCAACGTGTGAATCACGCCAGAGGCAAAACTCTTTTAGCAAGACGAAGAAGAGCACGGTAACCGGTAACTCAACTTGTAACCACCCCAGAGGTAAAACCCTAAGGGCGAAACGTTAAGTTCCTTTGTCTCGACAATGATACCGTCCCAACCCGGAAGACGTTCTTTTAACACTGACACTGATCGTTGAAGTCTTCGAATTTAAGAAATTAGGTAACTTCTAACCTGCTACTGTATTTTGAAATCAATCTTGCCAATCATGATGCACTAATCACGGCCTGCCATAAGTAATTATTTCTCCATCTCAGGATATAAAATTAGATACCTAAACAATCTCATTAAACTATACAGGGTGATTTTTAAGTTCATTCTTTCCTTTTACCAGGAAATAAAGCTAAACAAATAAGCGTTTTTTTCATTTACCACTTTTCCGAAATATCAAAACTAACGGAGGTAGCTACAGGGTGTTAAGGTTTCAAATTAAACACTCAAATTACTTAACAAAAATTAAACTAAACTTAAACTAACTTAAATGATATGTTCAAAATTATGACCATTCACTTCTACACATCGTTCAGCGCGACGTAACCATTGTTCGGTCATCGCGCGAAGTAGGGAAATTGGTTTGTCTCTAATCGTTGTTGCAACCTCATACGCGCAATCAATCCCTCCCTTGTTTCTACCGGAGTTTTAAAAACTAAAGATTTTATGTAACCCCACAAAAAGAAATCATATGGAGTGAGGTCTGGTGACCTCGGGGGCCACGCTACTGGACCATTTCGGCCAATCCATTTATTCGGCAAAGTAATTTTAATGTTTAATTTGAAACTTTAACACCCTGTACCTCCGTTAGTTTTGATATTTCGGAAAAGTGGTAAATGAAAAAAATGCTTATTTTTTTTAGCTTTATTTCCTGGTAAAAGGAAAGAATGAACTTAAAAATCACCCTGTATATATTTTTTTTCAATTCAAAAGTTATTTATTCGGCTAATTATAATTACACGTCATAAACTAACCTAATGGCCGGTTAGGGGTGAGTCCCCTCTTCAGCCTTTGACTAAGATATTGTATGTTTCAAAAAAGAAAAAGAAGAAGAAAAGTAAAAAGTATTTACATATGGCAGAACAAAAAAGAATATAAAATTTTTACATGTGGAATATAAAAAAAATTATACCTGTGGAAGGAAATATAAAGTACATACGTACATATTGAGAAAATTATTTCTAGAAAATTAAATTTAGTGTTAGTAACAGTTTGAGCTTTTTATGGCTCTGGAGCTCGAGACCTCGGGGTTACAATTGGTTATCTTAATCCTAGGGGGAGGTTTTCCAGGAGATCTTCAAGGTCCACTGGAAGATCGGGGGTGGCGGATGGGGCTTCTTCTTCGGCTTCCTCCGGATGGCGATGGGAGATCTCAGGGTGTCCAGATTGAAGATGTGCTGGCGCTCGACTGCGCGCGTCATGTAGCGGCCCCGGAATCCAAGGAGGCGCACGTCGATCGGGGGGATGCCCGCGAGATCGCAGACTTCCTGTGAGGGATGAAAGCGGTCCAACCGGAGCATCCTCCTAGCGATGGCTCTCTCCTTGCTCCGGAGAGCGTCTGTGTGCGCACGGCCGAGGGTGCTAAAAACAGAAAAGCGGTATTCAATTACTGGCCTGATAAACGTTTTGTAGGTGTGGATCAAGGTTTGGGAGCGGCAAGCTCGTAGGCCGCCGAGGATTCGAGAGAGAATTGCACTGTGTCGAGGCATCTGCGAACCCCCTCAGCCCCATTGAGGGTACGCCCGAAAGCGACCTCCAAATAGGTGATCACGGGAGCGAGTTGCAGGTGCGCCCCCAACAGAGCAAGATCCACATTGCGGGCATGGGTTTGGCGTTTCCGAGTGAAAGGAGGATGTTGGAACAGGATGCTTTGGGTTTTGGCAGGGTTCGGCCTCACCCTCCAGAGCCAGAACCATCGTTCCAGACTGGCGACCGCCGCCGACATGTACTGTGCAGCTAGGGAACCAGAGAGCGGTGTCGTCTGCATATTGAAATAATCGGACGGAAGGGTTGGAGGTAGTTGGAACATCCCTGTTGAATAGAATATACAAGATGGGGGCTAGTATGGAACCCTGGGATACGCCGGCCAACAATTAAATTAAACTATAGGTAAGAAAGAAATTTATATCTGTTTTGAACTAAATAGTTCTCCGGTCCTGGTGCAGGAAATAGTGACAGGGATAAAGTGATTTCAGTGCAAAGTTAAATTAAATAATAGACACATGACAAATTAAACATAAGAAGTGAGTGCAAAAGGGAGTAAAACACACAACAATCAAGAGACACCTAAATCCAAGGTAGGATTAGCGAACTAAGTAGCAAATAGACAGTAAAATAAATTGCAGGAACTGATAGGTAAACATACGGGTAATCGGCAACGGCGTGACGCGAAACGCGACGGACCGGCGCACATTTGTGCGAACCAAAACAGAGCCGCATTAAAGAAAATTCACGGACAAAAGTGCGGGTAACTCGCGGCAAACGAAACGCGATAAACAAACACAGTGGCAGCAAACAACAAAGCAACACTACAACAACCCGCGCAAATAATATATACCGGGAACAAAACACAATGGAGGAAAATAAAGAAATAACACTAAGCGACATCATGAATAAATTACTACAAATGGAAGGAAAACTAGTGCAAGTAGAAGGAAAAATAGATGAGACAAACAAAAACATGAACAACCAAATAGACAGAATAAAAAAACTGGAGGATACCATAAACAACCAAGAAAGGAAGATAGAAAGACTAGAAAATGAATCGAGGAAAAGAAACATAATTATGTTCGGAATACCAGAAAGCAGGGAGGAAGATCTAACAACCCTAAAAGGAAAAGTTATGGAGATAATAGGAAAGAAAATGGAGATACAAATAGAAGAAAATGAAATAGACTTCATCAATAGAATTGGAGAAAGTAAGGGAAGTGAAAGCAGACCAACAAAAGTGGGGGTTACAACAATCCTGAGGAAATGGGAAATAATGAGAAATACAAAGAAACTGGCAGGAACAGTAATAGGAATATCGGAAGATCTTGATAAGAAAACCAGAGAGACACAGCAGCAACTACTCCCACACCTGAAGGAAGCCAGAAAAAAGGGACTAAGGGCAATAATCAAGAAGGACAAGCTAATAATAAATGGGGAAGAGTGGAATGTAGAAAATATAACAGGAAATGACAAGGGAACAAGGAAAGTAACAACAAACAAAGAAATAGAAGATCAAAGGAAAAGAGGCAGATCCACAGAGGAAGAAACAAGCCCCTCTCAAGGAGCAATCCCAAAAAGGAAGAACTGGGCACAAATAGCACAACTATCCCTCCGAAATGAAACACTAAGACCAAATGAAGAGGAACTAAATAAAACACTTAGAAATATCACAAAGACAAATCGAAACCAGCAAACCTCAAAAAACTAATAGAAAATGAAAACCGGACGGAAATAAATAATATGAAGACAAACGGCAAAGGAAAGGGACAAAGGAGAACAATAAGGACAAAGACAGAAACACAAGAAAAAAGTAAAATAAATAAAGCAGAAACAGAAAAAATTAGAATAGGTACGTGGAACATAAATACAATCAATGGGAAAGAGATAGAGATTACAGAAGAAATGGATGACAACAAAATACAAATAATGGGACCGAGCGAAACAAAGAGGAAAGGAAAAGGAAGCGCAAGTTTAACAAACAAACATATAATATACTATGCCGGAGTTGATACAGGAAAGAGAGCAAAAGAAGGGGTAAGAATAATCATAACAGAGGAACTAAACAAACGAATAATAAAATGGAAAGCTGTTCACTCAAGAATAATACTAGTGACAATAAAACTCCAACAAGAAATAAACATCATACAAATATACGGACCAATAGAAGGTACACCAGAAGAGCAAGTCGAAGAATTCTACAACAGCTTTCAAGAAATACTGGACGAAGCAAGAGAGGAAACAGAACCAACCATAATAATGGGGGACTGGAACGCAAGAGTAGGGAACGACCAAAACAGAGGTATGGGATGTATAGGAAAATACGGAGAGCAAACGCTAAACCGAAATGGGAAGAAAATGATCGATTTCTGCCAGAGAAACGACCTGTTAATAGGAAACACGCTGCAGGAACAAGACTTGGAAGATAAGTACACTTTCGTAGCAGAGGAACGAGACGCAAAAAGTTTGATCGATTATATAGTATTCACA
The DNA here is from genome assembly GCA_963082815.1 of Melanotus villosus. NCBI lineage: Eukaryota > Metazoa > Arthropoda > Insecta > Coleoptera > Elateridae > Melanotus > Melanotus villosus. Next base: position 48,083,098 of record OY720421.1, on the reverse strand, counting down.
CAATCGCTAAGAGAATCAGTACAAGACATAGAAACGAGAAAAGAAGCCGAAATAGGGTCAAATCATAGGCTAGTAACAGCAAAACTAAGAGATACAGTAAATAAGAGCGAAAAAATTACATACAGCAGGATTGCAATACACAAACTAAAAGAACCTGAAAGACAAAAAGAATACCAAGATAAGACAAACAAACAATTTCGTAAATTAATAAACGAAAAAAAGAAGAAGACCTGGAGACGAAATGGAACCACTTCAAAGAAACTACTCTAAAAATTGCGGAAGAGGTATGTGGAAGAAGAAATGTAAATAAAAACCTAAAAAGAACAAGATGGTGGAGTGAAGAGATAAAAAGAATAGTGAAAGAAAAGAAACAGGCTTGGAAGAGATATATCCGAACAAAAGACCAAGAAGATAAAGAAAAATACATAGATAAGAGGAACAAGGTAAAACAAGCAATCAAAAAAGCGAAAAAGGAAAGCTGGAAAGAGTTTGGACAAGAAATAAATGACAAACACAAGGTAGACACAAGAAAGTTTTGAACAATAGTGAAAGGATTAAGAGGGACAAAAAGCAAAGAAATAAAAACAATAAAAAATAAGCAGCAAGAGCTCAAAGTGGAAATAGCAGAAATTCTGGAAGCCTGGAAAGAGTTCTGCGTAGAGAACTAAAGGACGAAAAGGAAGGTAGAGAAGACATAGCAGAAATACCAGAGATAACAAAGGAAGAAATACAGGAAGCGATAAAACTGGTTAAAACAGGAAGAGCGAGCGGGGAAGACAAAATAGCACCAGAATTGCTTAAATATTTAGGGGAAGATGGAAAGGAATAGCTTCAGGAAATGCTAAAAGAAGCATGGAAACTGAAGAGAATCCCCAAAGACTGGGAAACAAACTTAATAATACCGTTACATAAGAAAGGAGTGACAACAAACTGCGAGAATTACAGAGCAATATGCCTAGCCCAAACCACACTAAAACTATACATATACAAGAATACTGGAAAAAAGACTGAGAACATACGTAGAACACAAACTGGAAGACGAGCAAATGGCGGTTAGAAAAGGAAGACAGACAAGTGACAACATTTATACAGGGTTACTGGTAATTCGATACATTCCTTTGGAGATGTGATGGGACAGGAGCTAAGAAACAAATTAAACCTAACATACATTATGCAAAAATAAAAAAATAATTTCTGAGAAAAACGAATAGGTAATTTTCGTAGCTGATTTTTAAAAATTATTTTTAATAAGTTTTTATTTAAAATTTTCACATGATCTAAATGTTTCCGGATATTTTCCATTCGAAACGGATGACCATAGAGTGGGACAAGTAATCCAGTCAAAAAGTTCAGAAAATGTTAAGTAATTTTTTTAAAAATTAACTTTAAAGACATTAAGATCTACTTTTTTGAGAAAAACACAAAAATTGAAATATCTCAAAAACTATTGAGTTTTGCACAATGTATGTTAGGGTTAAATTTGTTTCTTAGCACCTGTCCCATCACATCTCCAAAGGAATGTATCGAATTACCAGTAACCCTGTATATTAAAATCGCTAATAAAAAGAACAATAGTAGGAGATAAGGAGCTCCACCTGATATTCATCGATCTGAAAGCAGCGTTCGATACAGTACACAGACAAACAATATGGAACTGCTTGGAAGACTTAGAGGTGCCAACACAACTTACCCAAATAATTAAAAGCACATTTAAAACAGTAAGAGGAAAAGTACAAATTGCAGGACACAGGTCAGAAAAATTTAAAATGGAAAAAGGAATAAAGCAGGGGGACAGCCTGAGCCCACTACTGTTTGTGATAATAATGGACAGAATAGTAAAACAAACCAAGAGGGAAAAAGACATAAAAACGACAGTAGGATATAACAAACTAGAACCCATATCACTAAGTAGCTTACTGTACGCGGATGATGTAGTATTGATATCGGACTCACGAGAAAAAATGCAGAAACTATTTGACATCTGGGTAAAAGAAATAGAAGAAATGAAAATGGAAGTAAACAACAATAAAACAAAACTGATGATAATAAATGAAAAACAGAAAGAAAATATAAACAAAGAAATAAAAAGCAAGAACACAATGTTAGAAAAAGTAACAACATTCAACTACCTAGGTACAGTACTAACAAATGATGGAAAAATAGACGCAGAAATAACAAACAGATCAAATAAATCCACAAAACTATATTATGCATTAAACCACATACTGGGACACAAAGAAATAGACAGAGAAACCAAAAAGAATATACACAACACAATAACAATCCCAACAATCACATATGCAGCGGAAAATTGGACATGGACGAAAAAACATGAAAGCAAGATAAACGCGATGGAGATGAAACACATCAGGAAGATAGCAGGGAAAACAAAATGGGACCACGTCATGAGTGAAACCCTAAGGAGAGAAGTAAATCAAACACCAATAATAGAAAGAACTAAAGAAAAAAACCTAATGTGGTACGGGCACGTCCTAAGAATGAATAACGAGCGGTTGACAAAAAGAATAATGAAAGGAGGGAAACCAAGAAACAGAAAAAGGGGAAGATCTAGAAGAAAATGGTTAGACGGAATAGAAGAACAGGGAAGAAAAAAAGGGAAAACAAAGGAAGAGATGGAAAGTTTAGCAAAAGACAGGAAAGCATGGAAGAAATGGGTTACAGAAGACCGAGACTCACAATCCGACGCCTGAAAGGGCAAAAGGGAAGGAAAAAGAAGCAGAAGAACTAAATATATGTATTGCACTAATCAGAAAAGTTGCCCACCCGAAAGTCTTGGACGGATTTGCCGAAAGTCGTTCCATTTGATGCGAACCAATAGACAGAGTCGTATTTAATTTCTACTTCTTCTTCTTCCTTTTATGGCCGACGCCTAGGCCAATGGCCTGCTATTAATTCAAAAGTATCAGTTCTGGGAGCCTTCCTCGCACGTATGCCGGACAGGAAGCTAACCTTAACCGTCGAAAGAGGTGATGAACATTGACCCGCAGTGTTGCGAGGTTAACGGTTATCAAAGGTATTGATATGATTAACCGGGACAGCAGGCTTGACTTGCTCTCCGAAGCACGAAGAAGCGTATGACCTCTAAAATTCCGGCGGGAATATCGTCAGACTTGGGAATTGAACCCGAGATGCCTACGCGAGAGACCGAGGCCTTTTACACGTGGCTATCCGCTCCTCCATATTTATAGTATACGAAAATAGTACTTTTTAGAAGAAATAATTTATATTATATAAGTTTTTATATTCACGTAGTTATATGCCCAATAGAGGGTAGGAACAAAAGCCCGAAAAGTTCCCACCCAACGTGTGTCCGCAACATCCCCCTTTTTCGTGAAAACTCACCCCTAGCGTGTATAGGTTACAGTTTTTTAAATTTTTTTTTAACCCGTTGCTCCGATTTGCAAAATGTATAGGAAATGAAATATTTATTATTAAATTCTACACAAAAAAGGTTATATTGTCCTTTTGGTTCATCTTCATCCAACTCTGTAATTAATATTAAAATCGCCGTTTTCCATTAAGTACGCAAAAGAAATGTTGTTAAGATTTCTTGTCTTTATTTATTTTTTGTTTGGCAATATTGTTATTACCACTACATCATATATTTATCTTTTTATTTCATTAGCGTTATTTTTTCCGGGAGTATTCAACAACGTTATTGCATTCCATATGCCAATTCTGATTATATTTCATTTTGCTTAGATTCGGTTTCTCATGTTATTGATTTATATTCAGTGTGATGGTTTTTATCATTTTCATCAATCATCAGATTATTTATAACCTGGATTGTCGTTAGTTTCTATGTTCACGTTCATGGTTCATACTACGCATATATGCGAAATTTACGTTCTATATTGATATTTAATGAAACTAATTACTTATAAGCACATATATCATTTATTTGAGAAATATTAAAGTAATAAGCCACAATATTTCCAATCAATTCTTGACATTATTTAGCAGTAGTAATATATAATAAGTTGTTATATTTTCTTTGATCGCAAGTGAGTCATTCTTTATTTTATATCATATCTTTCATATTTTTTTAACAATAATTTATTATTTCAATAATAATTGTATTAAGAACACTTATAATATGTTAAAATCCTATTTTAAACGAATTTAAATAATTAAATGTAAAAGTTATTACATTTACATCTATTTACATCCCTAAAAACATCACCCTTGGTGCACCGTCAATAGAACACCTTGTACAATATATAATAATACTAATCGTCCTTTACAACAAGTTAACCTACATAATCGTTGTTGACCTCCCATCAAAGTTACATGATGATCCAGTTCTAGTCTTCGTCCCCTAAATTCCTATACCCTGGTCCACTGCAGCATCTATTCAGCGTTGACCCTTAACCCTGACACGTTCCAGTTTTGATCTTGAATGCAACAGCTTTCAAACAACTCTGTATCGCATTACAGCATATTTGCGTTATTTAAAGCAAGTACCGAAAACCTGTTAAAACCTGGTATAAAATATTAAACATCCTTCAAATGTGTCACCTTGATACATCCTTCCAGTTTAATAACCCTAACGACCTGTTTTACAATCTGTTGTGACTTTTTTTATCAGATTGTTTCTATAGTAGATATCTGCAAGTTGAGCTTATCAGGAGATTGTAAAATCGATCCTAAAAGAATCAGTAACAAAATAGAATAAACAAAGGAATTTTCTACTGCTTACACGATTTAAAAGATAAGGACAAAATACTCCTTGTAATACTAAGAAATAATCGTAAATACTGATAAATACTTAACTGGAAAATAACTAATCAAGGTTATTTGAAACACTTTTGTTTATAAGCACGTACTTATTTGCAATACTCTTAATTTTTTGTAAATGAAAATGAAGATAACACAGAAATTAGAAAATAAGAAAGCGTTTATTTTTAAAATTTTAAATAAAGTTGTGATTACTATTAAATGCCAAATAATGTTTTTAGCTTTTCTTAAATATCTCAATTTCGGTAAAAATGTTAACTAACCAGGTATTATAGGATGAAATAAATTAACACTATGTTTAAAGTACAAAAACCTGTGTGTGATGAAATACAGAATATATACAGGGTGTTGCGTGACGTACCGTACATACTCAAGGAGCATGTTCCGAAGGGCATTGTAAGTAGAAAATGTCCTATAAACATTCTCAACTGTTACCCAGCTATAGACGTTTAAAGTTTAGAAGTAATTGCAAGAGTTTTTGGAATGATTTATAGTCAGAAATAAATGAAAACAAAACGTATAAAACAAATATTAACAAAACAACTTAAAAACATAAAAAGTTCAAACTGACGTCCTTCAACATTGATACACTGTACGGTGCGATCTAAAATCGACTGAGTGGCTGCACGTAGAACCTCAGGGTTATTTCTTACCTGCTCACATATGTCAATAATACGCTGTATTAGTTCAGCTCTGATATTAACTTTTACCTCGTACACTAAACTTTTAATATGGCTCCACAGGTAATAGTCTACAGGAGTGAGATCTGGTGATATCGGTGACCACCACACCTACGTAAGTTTACAATTGAGAGCTCGGAAAGAAAAACGCGATTTGCGCTCGAACCAGGACCCGCTAGTAGGCAATTTTTGACAGGTCACAAACAAAAGTTTAGAATTTTATACTACATTAATATTGTCTAAACTTTAAACGTCTGTAGCTGGGTAACCGTTGCGAATTGGACCCATGTTTATAGCACATTTTCTACTTACAATGCCCTCCGGAACATGTCCTTTGAGTATGTACGGTACGTCATGCAACACCCTGTATCTATATGAAACAGAATACATACTCAGTTAGATTGATCAAGAGCAAATTATCATGGCTGATTAAATCAAAACTTAATCTATCAAGTGATATTGTTATGACTTATGAGTCTTATGACTATTAAACTCATATGTCATCTGTCAAAAATCGACCAATCAAAATGCAATATTTGGCGTTTTTGAGCCAATGAAAACGAATTGTATCGACTATTCAACTCATATGTCACCTGTCAAAAATCAACCAATCAAAATGCAAGATTTGACGATGTTGAGCCAATCAGAATGAATTGTATCGACAATTTTCTCTAGTGATACAAAGCGACAATTTTTTGAAAACGATTTATTGTTAGTTATATCCCATAGAGAACAATTTTCATGTAAACAAACTTGAATGTGGACTAATTTATGAAAAATGATTCGATGGAAATGATTTTTTTTTTTCCTTGAATGGTCCCTCAAATACCATTCGTGGTCAAAGAATTGTAGTTTATTTTTGCTGTAAAATCAGTCATGTTCCTTGTGATTGCGAATACCACTCGTGCTGCGCACTCGTGATATTCATATGCAAACACAAGGAACATTTGTGATGTTACAGCAAAAAAATAATCGACATAACTTTGACCACTTGTGATATTGCAAGTGACTATTCAACTCATATGTCATCTGTCAAAAATCGACCAATCAAAATGCAAGATTTGGCGTTTTTGAGCCAATCAAAACGAATTGTATCGACAATTATCACTAGAAAAAATTTTCGATAAAATTTCACAAGTGATACGAAGCGATAATTTTTTGAAAACAGTTTATTGCTAGTTACATCCCACAGAGAACAATTTTCGTGTAAACAAACTTGAATGTGGACTAATTTATGAAAAATGATTCGATGGAAATGATTTTGTTCCTTGAATGGTCCCTCAAATACAATTCGTGGTCAAAGAATTGTAGATTATTTTTGCTGTAAAATCACTCATGTTCCTTGTGATTGCGAATACCACTCGTGTTCCTTGTGATTGCGAATACCACTCGTACTGCGCACTCGTGATATTCATATGCAAGCACAAGGAACATTCGTGATGTTACAGCAAAAAAATAATTGACATTCTTTGACCACTCGTGGAATTGTAAGTGACTATTCCATTCAGACCTAAATGAATAAATGTTAAGATTAAAATTTCGGGGTTGAAAGACAATTATATGCAAAAATTATTTTTATAGCCTTCTTTTATTTCAACTTGTAATCTTTTATTCAACAGATCATTAAATAATAATGCTTATTTCAAAACTAAACATTGGGACTTTGAGGACCTCGTGAAGACAGGGGAAGCATGGTACATCATTCTAGTAAGCTGAGCCCGGTTCGGGTCACCCGTCTGAGTTCTGACCATGGGCACCGATGCTTAACTTTACAGAGCGATGAGTTATACCAATATTCACTACCGCACCGCCTCCCCTAATGAACCGAATGTCTGATTTTGCTATTTATTTATTTGTACAGGTTATGCTATTATGACATTTGGAGTTACATAAAACATTATTTTTTCGACAGACATATTTGTTTGATTGACATTTAGTTGTACAGTGACACTTTTTAACCTTGCCCATGTCCAGTAGACTGAGCTGTGGCCACAGATCTCAGAGAAACTTTCCTTACTTTGAAGATTTTATCAATTGCTACAATTTTAGTAGGACATTATACTAAATGCTGATATACAGGGTTTGTCAAAAAGTCCGGATCATATGGAACTTTTTTTTATTATATTTATTATACTTTTAATGTTTTAACATTGGAAATGTTTATGCGCTCGTATATTGGACAGAGTTATAAGGATTTTAGTAGTTTTACGCGACACCAAAAGTGTCGGGTACATTCAATCGTGACCGTGGATCGCATTAACTCGCGCCGTCGAAACAAAAAAGTGTTTAAGAAGTTAGAGGGTGTTAGGATGGAAATCAAGATAATAATTAAATAAGAACAAAGTTTAATTCGATAAAATAAGTAAAACAGCATAATATGAACATAAGAACAGTTTGAATGTTAAATATTGAATGCCCTTGCCCTCGTTCGTACGTGTCAAGCGAGCTTGACTCCAACTAGATGATGTCATACCAAACATTTGAATTATTCGTAATAAAACTGCGTAAGAAGAATAGACAAGGTCTGCTACAAGTGTAAGGAAATTTTACAAGAAACTCATAGTCGTATTACAAACAGATACAAACTGATTAAATATGTATTCTTTTGTTTATTTAGTTTAATAGCTATTTATGGTACCCGTGGCGTACCTATCTTTGGGAGGCGGAGGGGTCAATATGTCTTGAGGGCGCCTTAGGACCCTTAGATATTTGATATTATAGGGGAAAAATTACAGGCGAATATTTTAGTTTGGGCTAATTTTAGTAGCGCGTGTTTTTGTCTATTTGTTGAAATAGTAGAGTAGGTGTTGGATAAAATTAACTTTTGAGAAAAGTACGAGTATTTTAGGTCATAAAAGTGTAATATTTATTTCTATAGAAAATTAAAGAGGCCACACCGCTACTATTTAAGAATATTTAAAATGAATGCAGACATTATTTATCAGGGCGGTAAAAAATAAAATAAATACAATGTGGGGGCTCGGTTGTTATAAGGAATTTATACCGGCCGACTAATAGTATTTGCTAATAGTGAATGCATGCGACATTTGAACATCGACCGTGGGCCGCATCACTCGTGCCGTCGAAACAAAAAAGGATTTAAGAAATTAAAGTGTAAGGAAGTTTTACAAGAAACTCATAGTCGAATTACAAACAGATGCAAACTGATTAAATATGTATTTTCTTTTATTGATTTAGTTTAATAGCTATTTATGGTACAAGTAAATAAAGAGACATTTTATCCATGGAAGGAAAAGTTTAGCTCACGAGGCGCAACCGAGTGAGCTAATTTTCTTGAGTGAATAAAGAGAAATATTATCCACGAAAGGAAAAGTTCAGCTCACGGGGCGCAGCCGATTGAGCTAATTTCCTTGAGTGGATAAAATGTCTTTATTAAACAATACCTAGCAACCTAAATTATAGGCACCATAATATTCATTCTAAAATTCAAGTCGTGAAGGAAAGTGTGGGTAAAATGTTTATAGCAACACTTTATCCACCCTTCACGTTAAAATGTTGCTTTAACAACTAGATTGACACATTAAAATGCCACTTTATGTGTAGGAATTGGAAAAAAATATTAATTTGCCCTCAGAGGTGTGATATTTCCACAATTTCGAAGTCGTAAGTGAGGTAAGTTTATATGTTTTATATATTTAGTAAAAATATCGAAAATGATGATCCAATTTCGAATAAAAGCAACTGTAGATCAACGATGCCGTAAATTTTCAAAGGGAAAATAGTTTTTTGCAAACAGTATTTTTTCCAGAGAGTCCAGGTAGGCAATTATTTGTCGAAATAAGTTGATTCCACACGTTTCATCAGATTTCAATGAAAACAAATCCGAATTTTATAGTAAGTATACTTGGAAAATTCAATAAAATGAGTAAAAAATAATAGGTAAGTCCGAATTTTTAGCTGAAAATTTTCTCACTGACGTAAAATGCCATTCTGAACAACTTTTTCAAATGAAATCTTTTGAAAAAATCATAAAAATTTGGTCAAATGACATTCTGTACCAAAAGACCAAAAGATAGCGGAATTTTGTTTTCGGGACTTGAACCTGCATCAATAAAGAGCCCTGGGCCACAACATCAGTTTTTGTCTATCTCCGATATTAAGGGTACTTCCCATTTAAAAACATCGAAAATGGGCCACCCTGTACTTCAGAGTGGGTGTTGTGTTAGAATTCTTTTAGTGGTGAGCAATAAAAACGATAAACTAGTATCAAAACAGAATAGTTAGAGATTAATAAATTAAACGTACAAATCTAACGAATGGACCAAGTTTGCGACTTCTTGTATGCTAGTTACTTGGAGTAAGAGACTTAATTTAAAAAAAATGTATAATATAAAAAAGCTTCATTAATTAACGATATCTCTGCATCACGAAATATAAAACGTGTAATAGGTGGATTTTTTAGAAATGCCGGGTATCGTATTATGGTGAATTCGGTATATGCAAGATTTCAGAAACGTCAAACATGTGACTTCTGGGCTGTATGCAATATGGAATAAAAAAAGTTTCAGAAACCTTTTGACTTTGATCCTTCATAAAACATTAAAGAAAAAAATAGAAGGTGCTGGTAATCATTGTATATTATTGTGCAAGTTTGAAGGGTGGCTTTGTATTTCGATTACGTGCAATTCTGGACCGTGCGATTTCGGCTTTCGTGCTGTTTCAACCCAGCGATGGCAAGTAAAGATAATTACTTTCCATCCAAATCATTGGTATCTTTTCATACAGACATCTGATGAAGATAACCATATGTAAAAAACTTCTCTTTCTGCTGTATTTTTACTAAGTTCATATAAGCATCGCCAACTAGAACATATTTTTTCTGTTTACCTCCAAATCCTATATTCACAATTTTCGTAAAACAAATGCTTTAATCGTCTGTTGAATATTCAAATAAACGAATATTTTATTGAAATAAAATGTGGCCTTCTTACAGCTATCGATCTGATCTTAACAGATCCGCAGTTAGAGTAAGACTAATTATGCTATTTTAGTAGTCTAAATATGACCGGATAACACATGTAGCTATAATAGTATCATTACTTAGGCTAACATTCATTTTTTAATAACTAAGTACTTCTGCTTTAATGTTAGCTTTATCAATTACTTGTTAATACACAAAGCGAAAGTGCAAATATTCAATAATAAAGAAGCTGATTAAAAGTATTTCCCTGTTTGTTGCTTTACTTACTTTCGCTATAAAAGTCACATCAAACGAATTTAATTTGCATATATAAAAATACCTTTAATCTAATCGTAGGCATACCTATGTTCAACGTGTCAAATTTGTATTTTTTCCTGGTACGACATTTGGAAGTCGAATTCTACTGTAAATATAAAAAAAAATTTACGAAAGAAAATTATCTTTAAATAAGTAGATGTTAGTGTGAATAAATATTAATTACCTGAGCGAAATTACACGGACCAAAACTGCACGGCACCTTGAATTTCATAGCACATTGATTATGCACATTCTTTTTATTAATATTTTTGACGTTTGTAAATTGTTATGGCTAATAAAATCATTGCTCAATATTCTATGCATTTTGTATAGTATTATATTACATACCGAGGTGGAAAGTAGTTCATTACTGTCGAGAGATAATTATAGTTAACCGAGACGCGAAGCGTCGAGGTTTACTGTATCTCGAGACAGTAATGAAACTTTTCACCAAGGTTTGTATACTATTTTATTTTCAATCAAACATATAAATTAATATGAATCATTTATAATAATAATTAATATTTTGAACAAACAATAATCAGCTGATCACTTTCCACCCGGGTGGAAAGTAACAACTTTCCATCCTGGCGGGTGGAAAGTGATCAGCTGATCACTTTCCACCCGGGTAGAAAATAACAGTCAGTAAAGGCCAATTTTCCAACTTACAAAACAGTTAGTAATAACGTCATTACATATAGTATGGTTGAAAGAAAATAATAGTTATTTGTATCACAAGGCTAGAAACTGTCACTTTGCAAGTACGAGTACTTGCAAAGCAGTTTCTAGGCGTGTGATACACAATATTTTTTCGGCCGATAAAAATACGTTAATTATAAAAAATCATTTTTTATTCAAATATTTGACGTTAGAAAATTTATTTTTCTAGGGAATTTATTTTTCTGGTATGACAATGGGCGTAGCAATGAGAGGGCGGAGTCAGTTCGGTTCAGCGCCACCAATCAAAAATCCTAATTTTACTTTCTGGACTAGTCCGGCAAATAGCATTTTCCAGTCGATTTATACGCATGAAAATTGAGTGTTTCTAGCCGGAGGGCGAAAAAATTTATTGCCGTAGCACAACAACTGTTTCTATGCTTCCCAGAGTCAAGGAAGTTGGGCGATCGCGATAAGTACATGTTTTGAAGAAAAAGTTCTTTATGCTGTAGAAGAAAACGATATTCCTGCAAGAACTAACTTTTCTCAGTGGCTGCTGCAGAACATCGTCCAAGGGCCCTGTTTTCCATACACAGCGTTAACCATCCTTTGTTACTGCAGGTGCTTTATAATTATGGTATTCGAGGAATACCTCTTGATTGGATTGAGGCATTTTTGAAAAATCGGCAGCAATACGTCTCCCTACGATATTTAAACAATGGCGTCATCAATACTGTTGCCTCGGATTCTTTTAATATTGATATAGGTGTCCCGCAAGGCTCAATTTTGGGGCCTATTTTAATCATTATGTTTATTAACAACTTAAATAATATAGAACTGGATGCATCTTTAATTCTTTATGTAGATGATACATCGGTATACGTATCGGATAAAGACGACGAAATTATCTCTTTAAAATGTAACAGGGCAGCAAATAAACTAAGTTCCTGGTTTTCTTCAAATTTTTTATACTAAAATACTTCTAAAAGTACAGTTATTCGATTTCATAATCGACAAAAAGGATGTATTAATCAACATTAAAGTTATGGTAAATTCTCTACCTCTACCCAATGTGAATAGTATTAAGTTTTTGGGTGTTTGGTTCGACGAGAATCTTTGTTGATCGAAACATTATCATAAATTAAGATTTTATAAATGAATTCTTCTACATATTTTGAGGCAGCTGTAAAATTTTCCGAGTGCGGTTTAGTAGGGATGATTTAGGATAGTTGTATTTAAACCTTATTTAAACCACTAAGTTGTAAAATGCTTCCAGCTATTTTGCTGATCCGAACGAATAGACTATACAAGCTAAATTTATTAACTGAACCTTTTTCGTATTTTGTCATACAGATAAGCTTCCGTGATTAACCTCGAAATACTAGCATGTATTTACAAATATATAGAATTATAAAATTTAATTAACCGGTGCTACCTGTCCTTTAATCATTTAACGAATCGTATAGTTATTTGGAAATTCAAATTTCCAACATTTACGTTTATTGGTGGACACGATAAGTTTCTGTAGTAATGTTTAAAATAATAAATAACATAACCACTATTCTGTAAACAATGAAACACCGAGTTGTAAATTCGTAATGAAGCTGTGAAATATTAATATAAAAAAGTGATTAGTTAAAGAGCACAAACTCATATTTACTTGCGTAACTAATTCAGATTTATCTTTCATCTAAACAAACAGTGTAATCTAGTAGTTACATTGAAGGTCATTCGTCATTATAATCGTTATTACTTTGATTTTTTTGTTGTTACGGTATTTTAATTTTACGGAAAAATATAGGTACAATTATCTGTTACTTGATATATTTATCATGCAGCAAATGACTGAAAATTTTCCATGCTCGTTGAGAAAGTTATTTATTTTTGCGAATTTTATAATTAAATGAAATTAAACTTTAAGAATATTCCTTACGAATGAGCCTAAGTAAAACGGTAGAGATGCAGCAATTTTAAATCCCATCTGCCTATATCTGATTAATGTATACCTGTGAACGGGGTTGCCTGTTTGAATATTCAAAACGCAAACTGATTGGTAGAATGGGTAATCGATAGGTTTGACCACTCGGACCCAAAATGGCTCTCTAGACCCTAAAGAAGGACGGCTAAAGCACAACGAAGTAAGAGGACAGCGGCCAGATCGGCATGAATAATGCATACCGCAGATGTGGAATACATGTAACCCCGACCCTCTCCCCCTTACCCTTCTGGCCAACTTGCCCCTTACTAACCCAACTACCCTTTTAGGAGATATTACAGTTCTGGAATGGAAAGATATCAACTTTGACACTTTTTAAATGATCATCGCCAACAAACCCAGTAATAAAAATATTTTAAGTTGGCATTTTTAATTTTCTCACGTTTACATCTTCTAAAACATTCTTTAGTTCTGGTTTTTATATTGTTGGAAATGTAAGTAACAAGAACGCAAAGTAAAATTTCATCGAGAAATTTCCGTAGTTTCAACGATTATTTACGTATTTTGCTAACATTACACAAGTAAATACCATGTCAAACCTTAAAATTCGACACAGCAAAGGTTGTCGACAATGTACTCTGAGCTTAACGCATCTTCATGGGAAATTCACAGGAAAGCCTGGACCCGGCTGTCCAATGTCGCCTCTGACGGATCCGATCCAAATTAGTTAAATTTGCATCAAATGTTTCGCAACATTATGTGACCGGCTTGCAAAAGCTTAGAGAGATTGTTAGACATTGATAAATATGCATCAGATTGCTAATTTGGCAAGTTGACATTCAGAAATTGCTCGTCGAAATGTTTACCATTATAAAAAAGAAAAATAACGGAACGACTTTCTCAAATTTAATGTTGTTAGGTTTAATGAAAATCTAGAACGTTTCTCTACTGCATTATCTTTCAGAACCAGTGTATTTTTTAACTAGTGAAGTGGGCGACACAAATGTCGCCCACTTGTAAAAATTAGTCGCCCAGTGATTGAAATTTTGATGTACTAGGCGACAAAGAATTTGGTAAATTTATTGCGTTATATTTTTCTGTCAAACACCAAATAATAACAAACACAACACAGTTCAGTTCACTGCCGATATAGTGTTCCAGATACGGAACTATATAGAAATAGGGATTTTTAAAAAAGTTTTTTGGCACTGATATGTAACACAACAATTTAAATGTTTAAGTGAATCCGTTTTTTAATAAAAATATTATAATTGAAAATCATTTTCCTTTTATTGGGTAAAATTCCTAACATTTCGTTAACAGTAAAATCAGGTTAGGTTCAAAATATTTTGGGCTTTGTCGCCCAGTGATTTTGGCTTAAAAAATGCACTGTTCAGAACAATTGAAAGCCAATAAAAATTGTAAATTTTCTAAAGTACATCATATTTGTTTTTCAACATTTAAGAATTGTAATCTGAAAAGGTAATAATTAATAATAATACATTGCATTGGATATAATTATACTTAAAGGTCTATTATTATTATTATTATTATTATTATTATTATTAAATTATTTTCGAATGAAAAAGGGAAAATTGTTATAAATAACTTAAAATAATACTATAATTGTCTGAGTTTTATATTATTTTCGTAAATAATAGCTATTTATGCAACGAGTTGCAAAATGATGGACTTTTTATCACCCAGGCGTGAAATTGTTCGTCGAGGCGAAACCGAGATGAACAACACGCCATGTTTTATTTATTTTATCCAATTCAGACAAAAAAATGTAAATGCCACATCTTCTTAAAAAAGGAGTTGGGTCATCGTGATAAAATGGGAGCATATTTTGTAACTAGTTACAAAATAAACCACTTTTCGCAACTCAAATCATCTTTTTGTAACTAGTTACAAAATGGGAGCATATTTTGTAACTAGTTACAAAATGAACCACTTTTCACAAGTAAAATCAATGTCGAAATGTTGACATTTCGTAACTGAATTGGATAAATTAAATTTGCAAAACAAATTAATTTCAAGTTGTAGGTACCTACTTGCTAATCTAGCATTAAATTAAACTGTTGTAGCACACTCTGATAAAATTTTTGTTTAAAATAAAAACCTAAACACAATAGGTAGATAAAGTTCTATTTGTATTGGTAAAAGTACTTGAAATCATGACCCTTTTATTTATTTTTAAATTGTGAAAACAACGCACCATGTGTCATACAGGACATGACGCAAATTAAAATATAAAAATAACGTGTACCTATAAACCGTCGACATCTTAGTTCTTTGAAAAACAAATTACAAGTCTTAAATTAAATCATAGACAATGATATTTTGCAAATCTTGACATTTGGTTTTGTGTTCTGAATCTAAGTACGAAATATGTTTCTGAAATCATAACCTACTGGGATGTTGACAGTTTATAAACACCCGTTAGAAGTTTTATTAAATTTTGTTTTTATACCTATTTCTTTAGATTTTAATCTTTAAATATTAGTAGCCAGCGATTGTTCCAAAATTTTTACCTTTTAATTCGCAAATCATTTGTCGTGTTAAATCATTCTATGATTATTTTTTGTATGTCATGGAACCTTATCTTGACTGTTAGCAACTGTTAATAAATAGTATACAGGGTGATTCAAATTCGCGTGTTTGCATGGGGATCTTGGAAACGGTAAGAGATAGAGAGTTGGTTAAATGGGGGCAAAGTTGCGTAATCAAAGGACCAACAATGTGCATTTAAAAAATCAAGGCTAACTTATTCAGTTTTTTAAATATTTGAAAAAAACTAAAATTTTGGAGAATCGTTTTTATTTAATTTTGACTTTATTTGAGGAGGTATTGGAAAACGGTAAACACTTTCTCATGGCCACTTTTTGTCCTCTATCGAATAGCTTAAATACATTTTTGATGCAACGTTACGGTATTTCAGGGCCATCATCAAGTTCATTTTCTTAAATACGGACCTGGAATTTTTGTTCCGTTTTCTGCAAGACCTTATGGTACATGATACAATATATTATCAACAAAATCCAAATTGAGACATTTCGTCCCTAAAATTTCATCTTCAGTTACTCAATATCGAATTTAATGTTTTTCATTTTAAATTTCCGAATTTATTGAAATGTCACGCGTTTTAAGTGTTTTACCCAGAAGTATTAAAGTATAATTTGAATTTATAATAGCTGTCAATACCGACTACCCACTAAACATATTAAATTCCAATTAGGTAGGTACTTGAATGTATCGAATAGGTATATCTAGTAGGTGTAGGGTGAAGATAAACAAAAATAACTAAATATTATCATCTTGACAGTTTACAGAATTCAATAGATTCGGAAATTTAAAATCAAAAACAATAAATTCGATAGTGAGTAACTGAAGATGAAATTCTAGGGATGAAACGTCTCAATTTGGATTTTGTTGATAAGATATTGTATCACACACCAGAAGGTCTTGCAAAAAATGAAACAAAAAATCCAGGTCCGTATTTAAGAAAATGAACTTGATGATGGCCCTGAAATACCGAAACGTTGCATCAATAATGTATTTAAGCTATTCGATAGAGGACAAAAAGTGGTCATGAGAAAGTGTTTTCCGTTTTTCAATATCTCCTCAAATAAGGTCAAAATTAAATAAAAACGATTCTCCAAAATTTTAGTTTTTTTCAAATATTTAAAAAACTGAATAAGTTAGCCTTGATTTTTTAAATGGGCATTGTTGGTCCTTTGATTACGCAACTTTGCCGCCATTTAACCGACTCTCTATCTCTTACCGTTTCCAAGATCCCCATGCATACACGCGAATTTGAATCACCCTGTATAGTAAAAAAATTGAAGAGTATTAAATAAATTCGAAGTAATATGACTGTGTTTTAAAATTGTATTGATTACATCTGCCAGAATATGCCTTTCATATTTAGTTTTACAATTTTGATAATGACATATTTTTCGTAGTAGTATTTAAGTAGGTACATACTTATACATATAAAAAAAGTTTTGTACCGTCTATCCATTTACTGTTCGAATTTCACTAATAAGTATACGAGTAGGTACTATCTACCATTAGTTAGACTTTGGAAAATTGCCTTAAAGTATGAAAATCGTAGCTACGTCGCATAAAAAGCTTTAGAATTTCCATTCGTAACCAATAAAATACTTTCAGTCTGATGTATGTATTTCAGGTTATATACCAGCATTTAATTTGCTTTTCAAAATATTCTTTCCAATAGAAAAACGTAGTTTGATATTTCACGGTAACGTAAACAATAAAGAGTATTGATAACAAGTTGGTTCCGATCGGAGAAGACAGGACCTATAATTGAATGGGCCGCAGCGGCACAGGGTTGATATTGTACTGGGACGCAGGGACTGCAGCTATTTGTTTCTTATATCAGAAACTGACAACAGAGAGCTCAATTTATAAAAAACGCCTATACTGTCTACTCTCAACACAGCAATACAGAAATTTACGTCGGAACTACTTACAGCAGGTTGATGCTCAAAATCTAACATTAAACCCTCTAAGTGTAAACGGAGTTTAAGGAGGAAACTTGTCCAATTATTCATATAAATGTGAGTGTCGCAGGTGCGGATATAGTAAGAAACGTAAGATGAAGTTTTTAGTCCTGCTTCGTCCATACTGCGGAGCAGGACCTCGAGGTCTCCGGAGACTCATAGAGCCGCCTTGACAGCACCATTCGCAAACATGCACCTTCCTTTCCGCGCCTTCTACCATCAGAATGTGAGTGTCTTAATTCGATATTCTGAAAAACATTTGAGGACTTTTTAATGTGCTATTAGTTTTCAACGTTCTTTTATTCAGACATATAAAGGGTACTATCGAAAATATTGATTTCATTTTTTTACATAAAAATAAAAGTTTATATAAAAATAAAACAACATAAGTAAAGTTTTTGTCTGTAACGTGTAGTAGTTACTGTAAATAAACTCTTGCTTTGACCAGCGTTAGAAAAGACTTTCAATACATTTGGATAACAATTAGAAAACCCTCTTTATACTACTGAAATTAACATTTAGATGAACTCTGACAACGTGGGCTTGTCAAAATATTAGAAAAAATATTTAATCTTATTTTTAATTCGATGCTCCATGCCGCAGATATTTGAAATTATCGCTTTTGCGACTTCTAATAACATGTGTCCATAAACTGTCGACATGTCGGTTGCTTTGAAAAACAAATTACAAGTCTTAGATTAAATCATAGACAATGACATTTTACAAATCTTGACATTTGGTTTTGTGTTCTGAATCAAATTACGAAATATGTTTCTGAAATCACAACCTACTGGGATGTTGACAGTTTATGGACATCCGTTATTTAAAAGTATTAAATTAAAAAAATCACATTGTGGAGTATAAAATTTACGTAATTTTACATATTTCAGCCCAGTTTATGAACGCCTTAAATGAAGTTCATTTTTCTTAGCATCATTTACAGTAAAATAATTTTGTAAATTTACAGTCAAATAATTGTACTCTCATTTAGTTATAAAAGGTCTAAAAATACCACTTCGGAAAACCTAAGAAAAAAATATATAAAATTCAATTTGTAAATTTGTCTTTACGTTAAATCACCTTAGGTATACATATAGGTAAAGGTATCGGCACTTACACTCCGCGGTGGAGTATGTTGCTTTCATACCAAATTATCTCACACGCTATGCATACAGGGTGATGTTGTAAGTACCTTCTTTACTCCATCACTGTGTCTTGGTTACAATTATTTTCAGTGTCTGGGTAGGCCACCCGCCGAGCATCCGACTCGGATTTGACCCCGAGACCGTCAGTGCTATGGTCGAACGACTCGGCGGCTCCGACTATTTAGTATACATAGCCATATTAAATACCAATTGTAACTTGCTATTAAACTATTTCGTAAGCAATAACATAAATAATAAATTCGTCATAGATACAACAGCAAAAGATTATTTTCTTGGCAAAACAGCATCAACGTGATAAAAAATTATTGTCTCGTATTACTTTTTTTGTTTTGTGGCGCAACAAATTATTATGAGACCCATCATTTTCCGTAAGACGTTTAAAAAACCAAATATTTCTTTTATAAAACAAAAAATACCAATATAGAAAATATACAATGTGGTTAAAAAGCCACACATCTAGTACAACTCGGACTAATTCGAGAACAATAAAGAATTTCAAAGCTAACTAGATGTTGCTCTTTTTTAAGCAACCTGCATTTTATATCTAACTTTACCTTATCTTTTAAAATTTTCTATTGGCACCGTTATCAGCATGATGAGCCTTAAAATTTGGGATTTTCAGCTTTCCAGTAAAAAATTATGCAATTCTTACAAATAATTCCAGTTAAACAGACAATGGAATATTCTTACATTTGTCGTAAGATACAAAGCTTTAAAAATAAAGAATACAGCAAGTAGCTTATTGATAAGATACTAAGAGAATTTTAATTCAAATCTTGTGTTTTAAACAGCTTATCACGGTATTATAGTTTTAAGAAATATTGCGCATTAATGTTATCTACCTACTTAATTACTAACGCATCATTTTTAAAGATTTCTAGTTGATTACTAATTGGCATACTTAAATACTTTGTACTAACTTTTATAATAGTTTCAAAATCAATTTAAAAACGCCATATTTTAAAACTACGTAACGGAAATCTATTCTAGTATGAGTAAACATTAAATAACAGAAGTACCTATTACAATTATTTTAATTATTCCTTGCACACTTTTCCAATTTATCGCAAAATAATTTGTATTACTTTTAAATTAACTACTGGTCGTCCTCTCCTCCTTAGCTTTGCTTTGCAGGTTTAACTTCCGGTTATTCCTTACCATACAGTGATTTAACTTCTCGATGTTTCCTCCTAAGCCACCTACCATTTATATCTTTCTTCTCATTTTTCGAAATTTTCTCAATACTTTTCCGTACTCTTAGGGTTTTCTGCTCAATTTTTTTAGAGTTCACACAGTACTAGCACTACTAGCATAGTAAATAACAAAATAACCATCTTGTTCTATGATTATTTGATGCGAACAACATTTTAATTTCTATGCCGCTACTTCACGTCACAAAGCAAACAAATATGTTCTTATTTTTCATCATTCATATTCTATTTTTTTTTCATTGTACCTGATTATTTCGGGAATACCTGTACTTTAAGTAAAGTTTTCAATTTCTTTTATTCTATCAATTATTATTTTCAAAATCCTGTGTAGTTAACGGGGTCTTTTCGCCATAGCACAATATCTGCTTTATACTCCTTTAAACTCATCGATTTTACAGAACTTCCCAGTCTCTCTTGTTTCTTATTAATATACATATGTTGTTAGTAATTGTGATTATTTCCTTTGATAGGATAATTTTATTTGTTCATTTCACTTTTCTCTTATTACTTTTTCTAGTACGATATTGAATCAAATTACTTATCTATCTCCCTCGCGTAATATTTTTTTAGATTTTCAAGAAAGTTTATCAAGCACCACCTTATTCTTTAAAATCATCCTGATTATCTCAGTTAATTTATTCTGCAATAACTTGCTATAATTGTTCGTTAAGGGTTTCATTATAAGCTTGTTTACTCTCAGTGAAAAAGGCATAGGTAAGTATTGATTTTATGCTTAAAACTTTCTACTTATATTTATCTGGTACTATAAATATCTGATGTATGATTGATCCTATCTTTTTTGAAATCCTTACATTATTTTTTACTCTAATAATAATTAGAAGTAATACCACAAGTGACTAGAATTTTACCGGAAATTTTTTTGCCGTCACCAACACGACTGCTTGTTGCGATGAAAATCGTAACGAGTGCGACAGCACGAGTTACGATTTTCCAAAGCAACAAGCAAGAGTGTTTGTGACGGCAAAAATTTCCTGTAAAATTCTAGTCACGAATGGTATTCGGAATGATAATTCCTCGAATTATAATGAAATTACTGAAATACTTGTCACTCAAAAAATTTTGACAGACGTTGTCTCTAAGCAACGCTGCTAGTCGCAAAATTTTCTAGAAAATTTCACTAGTAGTGGTATTTTCGATTTAATTCGATTGTGATTGGTTCAATTTACCAAAATACTGTGATTTGATTGGATGAGTGGAATAATTAATAAAATTATTCCTAGCTTCTAATACTTTTCATCTCATTGTTACTTCTGATTAGTACCAATAGTACTTGAGGACAACAGAATTTCCTCTATTGTATGTAATAAAAGGCACCAAGTAAAATTCAAAAAAAGAAATGGACATAAATAAATAAAATCATAAAAATGCATGGTGAGATATTTTCTTATTTTGAAATGTTTTATTTATTTACATACTGGACGAAATCTAGGCTTGCAGGTGCCAGGCCTTTCAATGCGCGTCGACTACTAAAGCACAGAATATCTCAAATTTCTGTGACTAAAGTATTAACTATAGGGTCAGTGGCGCTACCCGACTAGAATTTTGCCGAACGCTGCAAGAGACCTTTATCGTGCCAAACATCATATCGGCACGGGACCTACGGTTTTACCTCATATCCGAAAAAGGGCGTACTTTCAATTATTTTTAACATTAAAAATCTCATCGACCTAGACCGGGAATCGAACCCGAGATCTCTGGTTTATAAGGGAAGTATGCCAACCTTGACACCATCCAGACCGGCTAAAAGGTTTTAGTAGATGAAATTTATAAAAATAGACATTGCCGCCACGTTGTGTTAAGGTGTTCTCTTACTTAAGAAAATGCAAAAAAAAATACAGTACTAATGTACATATTCTAATACCACAATTACCTACATTATTTCGTACAGATTTCAAGGGATTCCTTCCTTTAACTTCAAAGTTTTTATTTTTTATATTAATTAAAGTGATTTGTTAATTATTATTACAGTTACAATGAACTATTGAAATTATTGCTATGAAGGGGATTTTTACAATAAGAGCTCTGCACGGGCCCAGCCAATCCAACGGGCTTTGGCCGGGACCAGCCCGGCTACCGAGCAGGCTGATCGGATTTCTGGATGCTAAGTTACGGGCTATCCCAGATAGGTACTTTAAAATCAGACGAGTCATTTTTTTTTGATAAAGTTGAATAATTTAATTTTCTTTAATTAAAATTTTACTTTGCCACATCTCACATCACAATAGAATGTCTAGGATGTCACTATATATATTTTTTTATGAAGGATGCCGTTCTCCATCTAACTACAGAATTCCTCAAGCTTTCTTATGGTATAATTTTTACAGTAGATAAATTCACTTTTATTAGGTAGGTACTTTATAATATCATCATAAAACCACTTTTACCACTGTTATGGTGTGTGGCGTGTTCAATTCCCTTTCTTTGTCTAACTACTTGCACAGATTTATTATTTGTCGGTGTTTAATATTTACATTTGAGAATCAAAATGTTTGTCATTTTCATAACGTTTTCAAACAATTTACCTGCGTAGTTAGTTAAAAATTAAACGCTGAAAACTTTTTTAACAACTGTTTTTCTATTAGAAAAACATTTTGATTATGAACAAAGTTTTTTTTTAATTTTAAACAAAGTGTGGAAACAAGCATTAAGACGTAATCCGTGTTAGTGATGAATGATGATGATAACAATTGATCTTTATTCCACGGATTTGGTCGGGAGGTCAACTTTACCTTACAGTTTGGATCCCAAGAGCCGGTACCTTTTTTTTTTAAAGCGGGCCACCGGGGAACGAAGTTCCAAAAGATCGGCCCATGCAGGGCTCTGTTAACAATAATATTACATCTACCGACTTAACGACGGAGTTTAACACATTGGAAAATAGTCGATTATATGCAGACTTTGCTCCATTTTTTGAGAACCAATCTTAATATAGGGGTGACGGGCGATTTTTGTTTCTAATCTTTTGTCTGTTTATACATAGACACCTCGGTTTTGTTAAATTAAAAAAAAAACGTTTTAGCAATAAAAAACGTACAACTCTATTTTACTCTTAAACATTCAAATAGTATTTGAAAAAAGTGAGATATCGAAAAAATATCCACGTCAATAAATAGATAAAAACATTCTGTTTTCAAAGGCCGCACGAACATTTTTCCAAAATAGAAATTAATTCGGAAATAATGGAAATAAGATTTTAGAAATATCGTTGTAACTCACTATTCATATTAATGTAGCGTGTAGACAACTCAACTAACAGAGTGCGATAGATCACAACTATTTCGTATTATTCCAAGAAATAATTTAATTATCTCCAACTTGTCAGTTATTACCCGACTCTACAGTTTTGTCATACACAAAACCGTGCACAAACCATTTTGCTTATTTAAGTAGTTATGCAACTTTAGATACGTCAAATAGCAAGTCACTGTATCTAAATGCCAGTCTTAAGGGGCGAACATATAGAAATAGCATGGGAAATCGTATATAGTGCAAATTTTGTTACTACGAACGTAGCAGACGATGTGACCAATTTACAAATGCCGAAAATTTGACGTTGACAGTTAACGAATAATCAGTCATTAATTGATTAATTTACAAAAATTATGTCGGCCTTGGCGTCTTTTTGGGTATACGTAAATTGGCCTTGTTTTGCCTATGTTCGCATTTCATTGGTCATATCGTCTGCTATGTTCGTAGTAATAAAATTTGCACTGTATATGCAGATTCCTGCTTGCCGTTTTAGTTGATAGGATTGATAGTGGCTTCAATCGAAAGACAAAAAAAATGCGCTTAATCTGATACTACTTTACTTGAATTTGTTGCTTGTTTAAGAAAGAAATAGCTTAAAAACTGTAATAAATAATTCTTATTTTTTTCACAAAAAGCAGACCCGCCACGATCATATTTGAAGTTTGTTTATGCCAAAATAAGCAGGAATTTCCAAATATGCGATCCTCAATGCTGTAGCTCTATATTTGCCTCTAACTCAAACACACATTCAACATTATTATTCAGTAAATCAGTTTTGTTCTAACAGAAAGGTACGCAGATAATAAGAATAAATTTGGGGCCATAACTTATATCATTCATTTTTTTTTTTATTTTAATAATTTGTCTTCTTCCATTTCGTAATATGAATATTACGAAACGAAAATTCGTTTTGTAATGAACTATATTACAGCACTAGTGGTGTAATAATTTTTTACAAAAAATAGCAGTTCTTTTTCCTTCAAACTGACAGTAACCAACAACAAATAAAAAAAAAATTGACAACTCCTGTTATTTAAACATCAACCTAATTTTTTTTTTTTGTTAATTTTATGAAAGTAGATAAAGCTTTGTACTATATTCATATCGTAACCTCATATTACGATCCTCAATGCATTTGTAAAACAGTTTCTTTCATTGTTAGGGATTTTTTAGGGCGAAAGCAGTAGATGGAACTATTATTTATATCCGTTTTTTCATAAGTAGTTTTACAAATAATGTCATTTTACATTACATTCTGCATTTTTTGACGTTTACCATAAAAATATTTACTTATCTACTTATCAACTTATTGGATTAATGAAATGTTTCTATTTTTAAATTTTCCGCAGTATTTTTGTAATTTTCTAAATTATGAAACAATTAAAAGCTAGCGTTGAAGTTACATTTAAAGTTAGCGACATCATAACATTGATTAAAATACTTCTTGATATCAAATAATGTCACCTTAATTTGTTGTAAATTGTATTTTATTCACACTATGTGGTCTTAACTTTATTCCTGTAACTCTACCACGCCCCCTGATGACTTTTTTTGTTTTATGTATTTAATTACAAAAAACAAGTTTATTACTTAAAAATCATTGTTATCTGATTAATTATGTCATAAAAATTGTACGATTAAAATAATAATCATCAAATCAAAATTATAAAAGCAACTCGAATTACATATGATAATTAAATAATTCCGTGTCAAAGGACATATTTCTGACGTTTGCAAACTAACTCAACGAAAATACTGTTGTTTAAATTCCATATATGCAATTGAATAAAATCAGTGTTATCTCATTAATCAACCTTTTAATTATATTCTGATTAAAAATGCTCTGATTAATTAATTATGGCGCAGACCCCGCCAGTTCCTGGAAATCTCAGTCCTCACAGACAACTTGAGAC
This sequence comes from Melanotus villosus, assembly GCA_963082815.1. Lineage (NCBI taxonomy): Eukaryota > Metazoa > Arthropoda > Insecta > Coleoptera > Elateridae > Melanotus > Melanotus villosus. Next base: position 48,057,742 of record OY720421.1, on the reverse strand, counting down.
ATGTTAGAAGTTGCTTTTTCATGTTGGAATCTGGTTACGGGCAAGGCGCCATCTGACTGTTTATTTAACCCGCGGGACGAAGGGAGGGGGAAGGATGAGAGAGAGATAGATTGATCTAATTAAATTGATTGGTTAAATTGACTGGTCTAATTAAACTGCTTGATAAAATTGAATTGCTTAAATTGTTCTAGCTAAACTGCTTGATTAAACTGATTTAATTAAATTGATCTAATTAAAACGCCGATTTGATTAAATTCATCTAATTAAACCGCTGATTTGATTAAATTGATCTAATTAAAACGACTGATTTGATTAAATTGATCTAACTAACCCGCTGATTTGATTAAGTTGATCTAATTAAAACGATTGACCCAGTTAATCCGATTTGATTGAGCTATCAATTAAATTGATTGACCTAATTAAAAACAAAATGGCGGTATCAACTGCCGCCTTTCTACTCTTATGATATTGGCTATCTAACTGACGTATCGAATATGGGTTCCATTTAAAAAAAATGAAAAAACTCGAGGTCGGTATTTTTCGATAACCCTGTATACTCGTTCACGTTAGTGTCGAGTTATCCTAGCTATTCCATGCGTAATAGAATCCTTAAATTAAATCCCGAGAAAGAGCGCTTATTTGTAATTAATTTAGCGTTCGTCCAAAATGAGATTAGGTTTTTTTAAAAACAATTAAATAACTGCTGAACTGTTAGCGATAGACCCCTATAATGCTAGTCATCAAAGGTCGATTCTGAATTGTCTACAAATACACAGGGTATTCTATTTGAAATAACAAAGTTAGTGTCTACTTCCGGTATAACCGGAAGTTGTAAAATCTTAAAAATACTTTCAACCAATTTGTAATATCCCAATACCTTATTTTGCAAATTTGCATTTATGTACCTACTATAAGTTTTTCTCAAGAAACGTCTAATCGACCCTCGTTGTGACATACCCTGTATCTATACCGAATTACCGGCCTGAATAGTAAAGGATGTTCAAAAACCCCCACGTTTGCAGTTGACTACGGCTCGAGAAAACAAGTAACACAGTATGTCTTTACTTATTACTTTACTTACACATAAACAAATAAAACAGCAAAGTAAATTATAGTTATAAACTAAAAGCTTTATTTACATTTTGCACATAAAATTCAATTCTTTATAAAAAGATGATTAAAACAGATTTACACTTAAAAGGAATCATTCTGGTAATGAATTTATAGTAAATAAAATAATTACTTACATAGAATAGAGAACGAAGTATAACCTTAAAACGTCAAATAAAGTAATCGAAGGTCAGCTGGTCGTGTGGCTAGCGAACCGACAAACTGTTACTGACGTTCAACCGAATCAGCGCCAACTCCAAACGTGGGAGTTTTTGAACACCCGTTATTACAGCAAGTATGTTTTCCTTTAAATCGGAGGTCTCGCATTCAGTATGCGGTTCAGATCAATAAGAGTTTTAATTTGAAAAAAATAAGATCACCAAATAGCAGTACTAGTTATTAATTAGTATCACTTTACGAAAATGCGTGAAAGTATTTCTTATTTCGAATGCGAAAAAGGGCAAAACAATTATTGTGCTAATGTTATGTTTAGCACGAAGAAAATCTCTTGGATTCAACCCTCTGCATATAACTAAATTCTAATTGGCGAATTTTAATAGTAATAGCCTAATAGCAATCGATGTGCCGTCAAGTACTTAACACGCGTAAATCTAAGCGTCTATAGTAAATAAATTCACTTCTTCTATGCGTTCTATGGTATTATTATTCAGTTATTATAGTAAAGATATTTTTAAATAATAACTAAACCCCTAAAGCATACAATTTTCAAAAATGTTTATGACTTTCGCCGATGATCAAATCCAAACCGTAACTGCTATTAACGTAGGTTTCGTTCTACGTCTACTTATATGGCACAATTGCCCCTTTAAAGAAATATTTCAATCCAAAGTTATAGTTATAGACGATCGATTTCTACAATCTCTGTTAATAAAATGCTAAAAAGTATGCTGCTTATCTACCATTAAAACAATATTGCAATTTATTGAAGTAGTTTTGAACTACTTCAAAAGAATATTAAATCCTTAAAAATTAATCACAGTTTTGTACAAAACCAAAGTTCAAATATATTGTAACTTTACAAAGTAGCGTGCACTTTGTTGTAATGGAACATCAGAAATAGAGGAAGTATCAGGACATTTCACATTCTAAGTCTAGCGTGGACCGCGCTGGACTGTTTGCAAAAAGGGAAGACCGCAAAGCCTCGAGGGACTCGTCCTAGCAAAATTACATTCTTCCCGAACTCCCCACCTGCTGTTCCCGTGAACGCTTGCAAAGGACACCGATGCTGTCCTTCCTAACGTGCAGGAATTTTAAATAGCACTAACTTGAAACCTGAATTTACTTTCTCTTTGCATTTCCATAATTTGACTTTTAAACAAGTACGTGTGCCTAAAATTAGTTTTTATTTGTTACTATCATTCGAAAATGAATCTAATTTAATCGACTTTCGACTTTTTGTAGTAAAGCGGCTACTACATTTTTATATGTATTGTTATAGCACAGCCTACTAGCACGATGTATTAATGAGATTTTTTTTTCTAAGTTATTATGAAGTTATTGAAGTTTTCAAGAGGAATATGCTACTTAATACATCAATAACAAAATACCGAAATCAGAATGTATTGAAATATGATCACTGAATTCTGTTCGAATGAGTGCAATTTTTTCACATTTTCAATAACAAAGTAATTATTTCAGGTTCTAAGAACGGCCAAATTTTAAATTTCATCCCATAACTTATCCACAATCAAAGATGACAAACTTTTGTTTTAAGATCCTGAATCAACAAAGCTTAAAATAAACTATTCATAAGGTATTATTGTTTCTTTACTGCTCTCAAAAACACAGAGTTAAATATCTTTTTTATAAATTTCTTTCTAAAATTGTGCAATTAAAGCCAGGTCCTTTTTTATACAGTACATTCAAAGATCGGAATTAATAAATACACGTCATTAATCAAATTAATGACGCCATATCGTATTTTGTTTATAGCAACTTTAGAATTGACACGTTAGGAATTAATGTAAAAAATCGATATGTAAACGTGATATGGATAAGATAAGGACTGTATACTTTGTAAATAGTGTGCTCAGTTTATCCCATAGCTCCTTACCCCTTAGTGATCCTTGTATAGGCAACACACATTATACTTTGTAGGTAGAGTAAAATCAAAACGAGAACAGCACTCACGTGACTATACACCGTAGACCAAGAAGCGTTCGGGCTGGTACACATTGTTACGGAAGGATAGTTTTGTCAGTGGCGTTCGTTGTGTTTGTTGCACTCGTTTCGTGTTTAGCTTAGTTAAAAATCTAGTGTTACGCAACTGAAATTTTCCCGCCGCGCAGATCGTTGATGACGTACATGTCCTTCTCGTTTTGATTCTACTCTAAACCTTATGGAGACACGGTGGATGATTGCCTATTCAGAATAATAATTATGTTCCGAGGAGCCACATACCTCCAAAGCCAATCAAGACGCAAACACAAATATACAACTTAACTTAACTTATACAACCATGTATAACATCATTGTATGTTGATCTGGTATACCTAATAATAATTTAAAAAAAAGAATAATTATGGTAGGTATTATTTGGTAACAGGCTACCATTTTATCGTGTAACAACTATGTAGGTAACGCATATTACAGTTAACATGATTTCAGAGACACCTTGGCGAATTCCAGATTTTTTAAATAATTAATAATCAAGGTTGTTACAAATCAAATTCATTTTAAATGACACATAAAATAAATACTTGACGATTCACATAAGACGCGCCCCTTAAACACTTCAAATGCAACATGCAGGGTGTCCTATTTCTTGAATACGAGGTGTGATTAAAAAGTTATTGATGAAAAACGAAAAAACTGGTTTTTCTATTCGCCGACGCAGTTCGTTTATTTTTAGAATTAGATAAATATGCTTCAATTACTTTTTGAACAACTTTTTACGCAAAATAATTTTTGCTAAATGGTTTTTTATAACTGCTATCATTGGCAAGTAATTGGTCCAAAGTTGTGTTTTTTTAATGGAAATCACTGTAGGCTGTGACCTAGTTGAAACTCGTTTTTTCTCTTTTCAACGAAACTACTCACAAATCAAAACAGCCATAAAACAAAACAAAAGCCATATATCATATAAACGACAAGAATTTTCATAGGAAACAAGAACATACAATATGAACATAAAAACAAATTACGTATTATCAAAAAATAGAATATAAAACAATACAATTCTATATGTTGACAATGCTCCCACTTAACAACTTCCTGTCAGTTCTTGTCTTGATTTAGCTGAGCGTTATTTCTCAATTTTTCAAATTAAACATTTAACACTGAATTGAGAAAAAATCTAGGTCATAACCAACTGTGGTTTCTATTTAAAAAAATGCTTTGCTCAATTACTCCAAAATAATAACAGTTATCAAAAAACAGTTTATCCAACATTATTTTATACAGGGTGCCCGTTTTTCGACCTCAAGCATGGGGATCTCGGTTATTATAACAGATGCGAGATCGGTTAAATTAGGGCAAAGTTGCGCATTTTTATGGTGATCAATTATCCGAAAGACAATTTGATCTGTCATTTTTAGTTTTTGAATTATTGAAGTAAAATGGAAAATTGTGATTTTTGTTTTAAATTTTTTAAACGAAAACCAATAAAACTAGACATTTTTAACTAAGACATTGTGAAGGCACTTTTTTACAAGGAATCTGAATCTGGCATCGTGTTTTCCAAGGCATCCTAGATGCAAGAGTTACAACACTTAATTTTTTTTTCCTTATGGGCGCCATATTTGATTTTTGCATTTTCGAATAGAGCTCTTTATTCTGATTACGACTATGTATCACATGATATGGTCAAGCTTTACATTTTGATTAGAATTTAAGAAAAATGCTTTTGCGAAGAATGCTTTGGAAACAACAACATCTACTTTTGTCTAACAAACAAATTTTTGACAATTCAATTAAATTTCACTATTCGGTTGCATTATTTTTAATTTTGTTCCAATTTAAATACAAAAATTCTGCCTTATTCTGTTCTTAATTTAAAACTTAATTTTCTAGGTAAATTGGGAAGAAATGTGAACGTGCAACTCTAAATTTAATTGAATTGTCAAAAATTTGTTTGTTAGACAAAAGTAGATGTTGTTGTTTCCAAAGCATTCTTCGCAAAAGCATTTTTCTTAAATTCTAATCAAAATGTAAAGCTTGACCATATCATGTGATACATAGTCGTAATCAGAAAAAAGAGCTCTATTCAAAAATGCAAAAATCAAATATGGCGCCCATAAGAAAAAAAAAATTAAGTGTTGTAACTCTTGCATCTAGGATGCCTTGGAAAACACGATGCCAGTTTCAGACTCCTTGTAAAAAAGTGCCTTCACAATGTCTTAGTTAAAATTGTCTAGTTTTATAGGTTTTCGTTGAAAAAAATTAAAACAAAAATCACAATTTTCCATTTTTCTCCAATAATTCAAAAACTAAAAATGACAGATCAAATTTTCTTTCAGATAATTGATCACCACAAAAATGAGCAACATTGCCCTAATTTAACCGATCTCGCATCTGTTATAATAACAGAGATCCCCATGCTTGAGGTCGAAAAACGGGCACCCTGTATAGAGTTGTTCAAAAAGTATGTGTGTATGTGTACATATGTATATCAAATTTGTTCACACCATTGAATTCATCATAGAAAACTTCACTACTATGCCTATTTAACCGTATTTACAAACAAAAAAGTTACCCATATAACGTTCAAGAAATAGGGCACCCTGTATAGTAGATAATTTCACAAATGTAATATTGTTTACTTATTTTTTTAAAGTTGCAGAAATTTCTAGTCATGAAAATAATTTTTCATTCAAGTGATTAAATTTGTATTGTTTTGTCCGAATCTCACGCAGTGTAAAGGCGGCGCTACACGATGCGTCGAACGTTGACTCGAACCAAAGAATATTTACTAACGAACAAGAAGCGACACTCGCCTACTAAGTAATGCCTCTTTTCTAGTGCGCAGGTTTACCAGAAACGTACGTTATCCTTCTCTACGCGCTCGCGTCCTTGTTGGTTTGCTTGTTTTCACGTGGTGAGGTAACTTTACATTGCTTCTTTACATTTTATTTTAAAAAAGTGGCGTGTGCAGTTAATAGTTTGATTTTTTTAGGATTAATTTTGTATAAACAATTATAGTTTGTGTAAATATTTCTTTAATAAATGTTGTTATTGTACACATAAGATTTAATTTCACATTAGGGTAATACAAGATGGAAAATCTGAATATTCTGTCATATTATTTAAAAAATTTCTTGTTATTTCTTATTCAAAATTACCGCCTTTTCGTACCCTGGCAAAATGGCGCCTACGCTTGAAGGTCATCAAATTCGGTCTGTAAAAGATCAAACACGCCGACACGAGTGTCGCTTCTTGTTCGTTAGTAAATATTCTTTGCTCGAACGTTGGGCCGAACGTTTGAGTTAAATGAGTTCGACAGTTGGTGTGGCAAATGTTTCTGCTACACGGTGTGGCGAATGTTTGATCCGATACATCTGGTACAAACGTTGTGTTGCTTTGAAAATGGAGGATATAGATGTTGCAATTGCTGCCGCAGTGGTGGTAGTATTGTCCTGCTCCAAGTTATTACAAAAAAAAGGAAACGTAAAAGACGTACTAGAAGGTGGTCGATGTTATTATTTTCACAACAAAACTTATCTTATTACATGTGGTTTACGGTTATATGTTATATCTAAAACCTCATTCGTAGAAATACAAATAAATCACATTAATTTTCTTCTTATTATTACAAACAGTATTTAGCACTATCAAGAGAGATAAACTACTAATATTCGAACGAATCATGTGTAGCCGTGCATCAAAACAACGAATGTTTTCCTTCGAACGTTGGAGGAAATCCTTTGACTCGGGTCAAAAATACCGACAATGGCCGGAACGTGTCCAAACACGAACGTTCGACGCTTGACATTGGTAGCTTGTAGGTTTGAACGTCGGCCACACGATGCGACAAACTAACAAACGTCCAACGCTGGAAGGTGTTCGTAACATCGTGTAGCGCCCGCTTAAGGATTTTTACAACGAATTCCCCACTGTTCGGATCGGTACTTGAGCGAGATATCATTTAATCGTTTAGTTACAATTAAGAATTAACGATTCTGTCTGGTCGACTTCAAATAGTAACAAGACAAATGCGCTATACACTTAATACATGGTCACAAACTCTGTAGAAGGCAACGGTAAACCACTGCAGACAACACATTTACATAGTTATAACAAAGTTCACGGCATCACGGCGCAAAGTAATTTAAAAATGTGGCTTTGATCCCCCTCGCCAACGTCCTGAAAAGGATATGGCACTCAGAAGAAAGTGATTTGTATTCAAAATTGTTTTTTGTATATCTTCGTACCAACAATTGATGTAAATTTACCTTTGCTATTGATAATATTTTTTTTAATTTTCTGGTTATAGGTTCTGCAAGTTTTCAGTTTGGAATATAACTACCTACTTAATTATGTATTGTCGTTCTGCAGTACGCTACCTCTAATCCTATAAAGGATTAACATAAATAGGCTAGCAACCTTGTTATTATTTCATTTATATTGCTATAGAAACGTCTAACGACGTCCTATGCTCCTTACACAGCAAAAATGATGAATGTTATTTACGAATTTGTAAGTTTGGTTGCCTATTCCAATCGCTAAGGGGCGCATCTTATGGTAATCACTCAATATACTAATAATAAAAAATTGTAGGTTTAAAAGTTATAAAACTAAAAATAAATAACGCAAAGGATGTGCAAAGTGTGTCCACTTTCTGGTTAGCAAATTTAAATTATTGTTCGTATGGTATAGTATAGTTTTTGCTCATTTTCAAAAGGTTGTTCGTAAACGTCTTTTTTCAGTTTACTCCACACAAAGGTCTAGAGGAGGTCCAATCACTCTGTTATTAAATCGCTTTGATAGGGGGTAAGAGCCCCATTGTTTTAAAACCACATATTCTCTATAATGCTCTAAAAATATGGGCAAGTTGTTTATTAAAAGATTTAAGCATGGCATCGTCATCAAATGACCTTAAAAAATGAGGACTGATGACAAAATCTCTTAGTACAGCACAACAAACATTAACACGAACATTTCTTTGATAATGACTTTCTTTAATTCAGTCGGGATTTTCTTGAATGTAATAGAGAGAGTTGTGTCTGTTATATACATAATGTGTTATACAGGGTATCTCAGACATGACTCCCCAGGCCTATAACTTTGTTATTTTTAAAAATAACTAATTATAATAAACTGTATATATTCTTAAATGGGAGCAAATTCTCTATAAGATGGGGAAAGAAAATGTTAGAAAATCTGTACTCATATTATGGCAGCGATATTCAACTTTTTTTTTTCAAATTGCACACTATGCTTTTTTTCGCTCATTCTGATAGTACTTTTTATTGTCTTTATAACCATCTAAACCAATATTGGTCTTACATAAGAAAATTCTCGAAAAAAATACGATTGAAAGTTGAAGTCTAGGTTTGCTATGGAAACAACTGATTGTTGTAATTTGTACTCGTCGGCGATAAAAACAATAGCGGATACCTTTCTGCATACAACCTTGCTGCTCTTCTTGCATTCCTCTCGCATAAACCATAAATAAGGATCATATCAAGCTTTTCAGAATTAGTGTAATTCATTTCTAATACTCCTATGATTTTAAACAAGAACATACAAATACAGAAAGAGCACTTGTCATTCTTTACAACGTAAATTGCAATTGTTTTACAGCTATACGCTATTGTTTTCATCGCCGACGAGTACAAATTACAACAATCAGTTGGTTCCATGGCAAACCTAGACTTCAACTTTCAATCGTATTTTTTTCGAGAATTTTATTATGTAAGACCAATATTGGTTTACATGGTTATAAAGAGAATAAAAAGTACTATCAGAATGAGCGAAAAAAAGCATAGTGTGCAATTTGAAAAAAAAAGTTGAATATCGCTGCCATAATATGAGTACAGATTTTCTAATATTTTCTTTCCCCATCTTATAGAGAATTTGCTCCCATTTACGAATATATAGGTATAGTTTATCATAGTTATTTAAAAAAAAAACAAAGTTATACGCCTGGGGAGTCATGTCTGAGACACCCTGTATAATTATAACACCATTAGTTTTATTTTAAAAGTACGTTTGTCAGGTCAGAAAATAGTAAAAACATAATAGCTGTAGTTCGTGTAATGACTCTTAGATGGACTTTTTTCAACTAATTCAAGCATTGCTCTTTTATTTTCTTGGCCAACAACCTGTTACATCCCTACCAGTGGCGTGTTTACCATGGAAGCTAGCGAAGCACAGCTTCCACTACGTAAACTAAATACCTACAGCGCATAATTAAATTAATATACTTACCTTAAAAATGTAATATTACATATTATCCTGTTGACCCGAATATGTATAATTATGAGTATAAAATTGAAGATATGGATTAAATCTAAGTTATATAAAAGTGGAAGATTATTGTAGTCCAATTATTTTGAAATAAATAAGGGTTTATTTCTTTTGAAAAAATTTTAATTTTTCAAACGTTTCGAACGTTAAGTTCTTCGTCAGTGGGAAAAAATTATATCTAAAAATGAAAATACATAATTAAAATATTAAATAAGTGAAAGAAATTTAATTTAAAAACGTACTTACAAGTAATATTAGAAGATGAAAATTATGACATGTTTTTAAAAATTTTTATTAGTGTCAAAAGAAATAAACCCTTATTTATTTCAAAATAATTGGACTACAATAATCTTCCACTTTGATATAATGTATAATTATTTTCAATATTTTTCAATACTAGATAATCGAAGCTTGAACCGTCGAACCTCATTTCAACTGTCCGCTGTCGAACGACGAAAAACACGACGTAACCGGAAACGGCTTTGTAAGCTACCGAGTTATAGCTTACCGCGCAGTATGGTGTTTTAATTCACTGAGTTGGATTCAAGCGCGTGACCATGAATATTATGTAGTAGGTAATAAAATAAATACTGTTTTACTGTGGAATTAAAAAGTATATGAACGTGAAATTAGTTACATGTTAATATACTCTAAACCTACTGCCATAAATTTACCAGGTGATTCCTGACGCAAAAATAAGTCGAAAATGTTTACAAAACCGCTCCATGTGGAAGCTACAAGTCTTTGAAAATGGTGTTGAAAAAACGGAAAACAATTGCATTTTAAAAACGGTTTGAGATAAAAAATCGAAATTTTGCAGGCGGTCTAACCTATTGAAGGTATAAACTTCTAACTATTTTTTTTTGTAAATTAACCAGGGGCGGCACGAATGGGGGTTGTCACCTTTTTCTTGTAACCCGTTTTTCTTAACCTTTTGTTTTTTTTCCATTTTAGTTTACAAATATGTATTCCCTGCTGCCTAATTAACAAAAAAGGTACTCTTGTTTCAACTCGCCCGGACTAACCGTTTCCTATAAAATTCAGGTTTTCTGTTTGTCCGAGTGTAAAATGCAGTGATTGTGATTTTAAATTGAAATCAATAAAAAGCATGTGTTTTATTAGGCACACACGACAGAAACATCTGCAAGAATACTTTCTTTTGTTTTGATAATAGTAGAAAATTTATACCTTCAATAGGTTAGACCGCCTGCAAAATTTCGATTTTTTATCTCAAACCGGTTTTAAAATGCAATTGTTTTCCGTTTTTTCAACACAATTTTCAAAGACTTGTAGCTTCCACATGGTGCGGTTTAGGACAAAAGTTTTATAGACATTTTCGACTTATTTTTGCGTCAGGAATCGGCTGGTAAATTTATGGCAGTAGGTTTAGGGACACCCTGTATAAACAATACAAATATCGTATCAATGCAAAAAACTTTCGTTTTTACGCATAATTTCGTTTAAAAATCGAACTAAAAATAGCCTTGTGTAAGCTGTGAGCCCGGCAGATTACACTCACTATCCCGGTCACAAGTGGATATACGGAACGTTCCTTTTCCGCGCTGAAACGAATCAAAGTTTTGTTATTGGGAATTATACAGGACAAGAAAGCTTTAGGAATTAGTGCAAGAATATTCTCGTGAAAAAAGTTTTTATGATAACGTTATAGATGAGTTTGCAAAAGAAAATAGACGTATGGCACTTCATTTTACGTAAGGTAAGATTTTGTTATGGATTGTAAAAAAAATATTTTTTTTTGCATCAAAAAATTTTTGTCTGCGGCTTTATTTTACTCTTCAGCTTCCCCTTTTGTGAGGTTCTAGACACGCCACTGATCCCTACTTTAAGGGTGGGTTTTAGTTAAAATATTTTTCGTTTTTAAGTATTTTGGATTGCCTGAATTAAAAACAGCCAAGAAAGGATTGGGTCTTCTAAATAGTATTGCTTCTACCTAACAAAACCTCAAAATTCAGTATAAGTATGTATTTGCGAATAACGATTTTTAATCTCTTAAACCTCTTTGTAAACATTGAAAGTGGTGAACACAGTCGGTGAATGTTGGATTGCCCGTTGGGTTGCCTATCTTTAATCAGTTTTTTTTAATTATAAGCAATTTTTCCTAAAGTCAAATAAAGATTACGCCAAAATTATACAAATTTGCAAAAGGGTAGATACATGCATAGGAAGATAATATTGAAACTCATCCCGCGACATGCAAAAATCAATACATTGTTGATGGATGTCTTGTGTAAGTCCTTTTTTGTAAGTTTTACATAATAGGCTATAATTTAATTACTATATTAAAATTGGTCGTTCTGGCTTTGTTGCGTATGAAGAAAAGGTCTAAAAATTTTAATTCATACCCGTCCTTCTTTTTAACTGTCATTATTTAACGATACCGTTATTTTAAAATTACACAATTTTCGGCGCGTCAACGTGCTACTAAAACCCACCCTTAAGCGTCGAGATCTGTTAATGTTACATCAAATTCTTTTCAAGGCATCTAAACTGCAAAATATGCACGACTTCTATGCTGATCAAAAATAAATATCATAACTGTTTTCTTGGTATTAGAGAACATCATTACAAATTATTTCAAAACGAAAACTATAAATTACCAGAATATTTTGGCAAACGTCCTATCCTGTCTTTCCACAGCTTTTTATCTTCCAAATTGTAAAAATTATTTTTAAATTGAAGTTATGTTACAACAGTGAATTTAGTAAATGTGTTACCTACCTACATGTTACAATACAATGAGAGCAAATAGAAATTTAAACCATGGGACCAAATAGCAGCATACTGCCTTTGATGGGACTTACTTGCTTACCGCCGCGCCGTGTAGACATAGGCAACACATTCTGCAAGGTTGCTAATACTTAAAAACTATTTATTCCCCAAAAAAAAAAATAAAACTAGCTGGTCATTGTTTGAAATATCGCTCACACTATTCTCGTTACATTTCAGTATCAGTAATTACCCCCACAAAAAAGTAGTAGCTTTTATGTTAGGGAAATATATCACCCGGGCACTCATAATTACAGAATCCTCATTTTTCAATAATTTTTAATTATTTAACACTTTTAAGAAGGGATTTTTAAGTTTATGGTCGATATTCTGATCTCATATTTAAATTTAACATCTTGTTTAATTACGATGGCAATATCTCTGTTATACCAATGAATAATTCTTATTCAATGGTTATACATACATAAAAAAGAAAAATCAACGTTATTTCATTCCACCCCGGAGAGATGAGGTGGTGGGCCGCTTTTAGGAGGGCAGAACTCCTCTTCAGCCACGAAGAACGGATATGTAAGAATAGGTTAAACTAGGATGGGGATAAACTAGGATAAAGAGCTTATAGGTGGAAAATTACCTGCCCCGGTATTTACCTCGGAGTTGAATCGGGAAAACCACCCAAAAACCCGATTCAAGGCAGTCGGCAGTGGGGTTCGAACCCGCTACCTCCCGAATGCTACGCGTGTGCAAGGACAGGGATGCACTTGTCCACGCAGCTCGGTATACATACATACATATACATACAGAGTGTGTCAAAAGTAACTAATATTGCCTGTAACTTTTTAATTTGAAGAGTTGCAAGAAAAAGTTGCATACGAAAGTTTTTGGGCTAATTGTGGCACATACAATGACATTTTTATTTTGTTAGTATCTCTTTTTGTTTGGTTGCTTTGGCAACCAACTTTGTTTATTTAAATGGTAACCATGTTTTCTTAACATATTTAAAAAATATAGGTTTTTTTCTATTCACCTGTGCTATTATATCGTACGTTGAATACTACTAAATGCCACATTTCGAAAAACAGTTATGACCAATCTCACCGAGCGTTCTTAAAATTTAAGAAAGACTTAAGTTGCTTAAGACATACTTATGCGGTCTCACCGTCAATTTAAGTCTTACTTATGTCTCTAAAAACGTCTTAAATATAATTTATCAATTTCGGTGACTTAAAACGCTACTTAACCTATAAGTTGCCGCGTTCTGTCAGTAAAAAGTAGTGGACCTTCAAAAAATGGACTTGGACAACAATTTATTATTTCTGCAAGTCTTACTTATGTCTCTAAAAATGTCTTAAATATAAGTTACCAATTTCGGTGACTTAAAACGGTATATACGAAAAACAGTTACGACCGATCTCACCGAGCGTTCTTAAAATTTAAGAAAGACTTAAGTTGCTTAAGACATACCTACTTACGCGGTCTCACCGTTAATTTAAGTCTTACTTATGTCTCTAAAAACGTCTTAAATATAAGTTATCAATTTCGGTGACTTAAAACGCTACTTAACCTATAAGTCGCCGCGTACTGTCAATTAAAATTAGTGGAACTCAAAAAATGGTCATATTCCCATTTGTATGAAGCGGTATTTCTGTTTATCGATTTCAAACGTGCTAGCCAATGTAAAAGCCCTTTGCCGCTTTAGTGGCAGAAATCGAACTAGACTTTGCCTAAGTCGCGACTTAACTCGCTTGGTGAGACAAAACACAAATTTAAGAACAACTTTATTTTAAGAACTACTTGGCTAAGCTTTAGTGATAAGTATTGTCGGTGAGATACGTTTTGAAAATTTGACAACTAAAGAAACAAATGCTATGAAAACAAAGTATTATTCATTTTTTCGAGGTGTTTGGCGGAGTTTATTTTATCTTTTTCTTAAGTTTGATGTAATAGCACGGGCGAATAGAAAAAGACCTATACTTTTTAAATATGTTAAGAAAACATATGGTTGCCATTTAAATAAACAACGTTGGTTGCCATAGCAACCAAACAAAAAAAGATTATAACAAAATAAAAACGTCATTATATGCGCCGCAATTAGCCCAAAAACTTTCGTATGCAACTTTTTCTTGCAACTCTTCAAATTAAAAAGTTTCAGGCAATATTAGTAACTTTTGACACACTCTGTACATAAAATTATACAGGGTGTTTCTTAATAACATGCTAATATTTAAGGAGGTTATTCTTGGGTCCATTTTGAGAAAAAAACTTCATATGAACATATGTCCTAAAGGTCTTAACTTTTGAACTACAGGGTGCTAAAGTTTTAAGAAAAAAATCTTTTTTTTTATGATAACTTTGGTATGACCCTAGATATTTTTGTGAAACGTAGTACGCATCTTCTATGCATCAAAAGGCATTTTCTGCTGTACAACATAATTTTATAATGTTACCGTTTAAAAATTATTCTCTTAAATAAATTTTTGTTTAAAGTTACATAAATTGTTTTTTCTCGTAAAGCTTTGGTTTCCTAGTAAGCGGTGCCGTCATTTAGCGGCCGTAAAAGTACGGTGGGTGACGTCACGAAAAACGGTGTCGTGTTTTTTAAGCGAAGTGTTTTCCAAAAGAGCGGTAGCGCACACCCAACGTAATAGAGCGGTGCCGTCTTATTTGAAGCGGTGGGCCAGTACGGTACGAATCAGTTCAGCAACGTTTTTTGGCGGTGTGTCTTGTGTATATAGTCCAGTCAAAATAGACATAACAGTTCGGAATAATTCGCAACGGCCGTATTTTTTCGCCGTTTTTCTGACGTCACCCACCGTATTTTTACGGCCGTTAAATGGCGGCACCGCTTCCTAGGAAACCAAAGCTTAAGTGGTCTAGCGAGACGCAAATGAATGAATTTTATTTTTTTATGCGAAAACCGTACGTCAAACGAAAAAAATCAAGAGACCAGATTTGCTCAGAAAGGAATGAGGATTTCAAAAATAATTTTTACTTTAAGAAAAAGCAGTGGCGTATCACTTTTCTCTTTAAAATGATTCAGTGCAAATCCCGCACGAACGCCACTGGCAAGAATAAAAAATTATGTTGTACAGCAGAAAATGCCTTTTGATGCATAGAAGATGCGTACTACGTTTCACAAAAATATCTAGGGTCATACCAAAGTTATCATAAAAAAAGATTTTTTTCTTAAAACTTTAGCACCCTGTAGCTCAAAAGTTAAGACCTTTAGGACATATGTTCATATGAAGTTTTTTTCTCAAAATGGACCCAAGAATAACCTCCTTAAATATTAGCATGTTATTAAGAAACACCCTGTATAAAGCTATATCATTTTATGTTTACGCTAAACACGACTTTAGATATAAGATCAGAATACAGTCCAAAATATTTACGCCTGTAAATAAATAGCTAGTCAAATTGGCAAATCATAAAATGAAAAGCATCTAGAAAACTTTTATGTTTGGGTTTCTATTAGCCGTTCATAATTTCGGTAAATCAGTAGGTATAAAAGAATTCCGGCAAAAGCGGTATATTGTAGGGATCTAATAATTGCCAAATACCTAATTTTACCAAGGTTTAAATTTACATTCAGCCAAAGTTTATTTGAAGTACAAAGTATTGATTACATAGCAGTTATTTTCCCGCTTAAATTTCAACCAAGTAATTAATATAGTCATAGTAACGAATACTTCAGACATCGAGTACTCTGTATTTTCGGTATCTTCGAGTATCGAATACGAGCCCTAACAACTATATGTTCGGCCATTTCATAATTTCTATCTAAATATTGTTTTAACATAATACTGTTACCAGCAATCCATTTTTACTACTATTTTTTTTATAGATTTTGGTATCACCAGTATTCTGGCTGTACTTCGAACTACGTAAAACCGACAATTAAATGTTCGGTCAAAATAATATGCATTTTAGATATATCACCAAATTAAAATCTAGATAACTTTGGACAGCTGAGTGGAATGAGGCTACAGGATTATCACTTTCCAGAGAAACTTGCAGACAGTGGATGCATAAAAGTAGCCTCGGTTTTTATAAGGTAATTTTATCAATGACAAATTTTTCAGTATGATAGGGACAAAAAATACAACATTTTAGGCTAAAGAAAAACCATTATTGACCCATCGCCAGAAAAAAAAAAACGTTTGGCATGGTGTAAGGAACGGAAATCATGGACACAGGAGTAGTGGAATACGATTATTTTTAGTGATGAGTCGAAATTTGATGTGTGTGTGGGGGATAATCGAAAAAGAGTAATTAGAAACAAGAAAGAGGTGTTTCATAAGGATTGTTTAAAACGTACTGTCAAGTTTCGTTCGGGGCTTATGATATGGGACTATATGTCCGCAAAGGGCTTAGGAAATATGCAGTTCGTTAATGGAACCATTAATGATGTAAAATACCAACAGATACTGGAAAATAACTTAATTCTCAGTATTGAAAAATTGTTCCCAGCGGTGCCATTTATTTTTCAACAAGATGGAGCATCATGCCATACAGCTAAAACCACCCGAACGTGGTTTGAAAACCATAACATGACAGTACTGGATTGGCCTTCCAGCAGTCCAGACTTAAACGTCATCCCTTTGGCACAAAATGAAACAAAAACTGAGAAACAATCCACAGAGAACTCTGGAAGGTTTGAGGTCCAAATTTCAAGAAGTATGGGACTGAGTAACAGTAGAAGAATGTCAATCTCTTGTAAATTCCATGCCAAAAAGAATTAGAGCAGTAATTGTAGCAAAAGGCGATGTTACGCCGTATTAAATTGTTATTTATTATTATGAAATGTTATTTTGGCCGAACATTTAATTGTTGGTTTTAGTTCGATAGAATATTTTTTTGACAAACAAAAAATGTGTATTTCTGTTATATTTTATCATCATAAAGTAGCCAGAATTACCATTATCCTAAAATTTAAAAAAAAATACATTAATAATATATTTTACGAGTAACAGTACATTGAGAAAAAAAATTTAGATATAAATTATGTAGTGGCCGAACATATAGTTGTTAGGGCTCGTAGATACGTTCCAACAGTATCACACTGCAATATTTTAAAAAACAAATAAAAAATCAAATCACCAATAATCCATATAAAATATCTAAACTAATTAGCTTACCACTGGGACGACTTTGAAAATGCAAAAGGGTTGAATCTTTGTATGTTATATAAACCAAACATCATTGTTTTCATGCATAACTTCAATATAACGAATTACATTAAATTTTTTACCTAAATATATGCAATTACGCGACAACAAAAACTATTAACTACTTTCAAATACACATAATTATGATAATGTGTCTCAGTAACCTAAAGGAACAAATTTTCTGATTTAATTTACAAGATGTCCTTTTTTTTATATAAAATTACTAACACCTCCCAAAGAAATAAATTTATTTAAATATATACATTTTAATATAAGTTAATATTTACAGTACCTACACTAAAAAATATACCATAACAAATTTATTCTACAATGAAATACAAAAAACCTGAAAACTCAAAATTATCTGTAGAAACAAACTGTTATACAACTGAATGCAAATTCACTTAAATAGGATATTTACAACTAAACTGTTTTCTGTCATTTAAGAAAAACTTAAAACTTCTTTTAACAAGAATAACTTTTCCTTGGAAAATCATTTCAGATAGAAAACTAATGTTTGACACAAATGGTTTACAGAACTCGCCACATAACTATAGTAAAAATAAGAAATAATGCTAGTTTTTCGAGCAAGTTTCTTTTTCATAAACATTACTTTCGAAATTACACTGAAAAAATTTAAAAATCCAGAAAAACATTATGAAAACAATCTGGTTTTATATTTGCATCGCCAAACTTTAAAGTTTTTGATCGTTAATTAAATGAATTCGAAGACTTCCACAGTCAGTATCAGTGTTAACAGAACGTCTTGCAGGTTGAAACCATGTCATGGTTGAGACAGAAGATTAATTAAATACAATTAACAACATAAAATCATAATCTGCTTGAACGTTTTTGTCAGGAAATAACAAAAACATATTTTTTAAAACAAATATAAAAATATTTATTGAACTGTTCAATTCTCTTGATACTAAAAACTGTTCAAAATAACTTGAAGGAGCAAGTAAATAAACAAATGTGGTAGGTAGCATTCACGTGACAAAATGCTGATCTCTTATTGGTTGCAAATAGTAGGAGAAAACTTTACGCTGTTTATACTTCTTTACTAGGAGTAATTACAGCCGGTACTGCAGGGTGGTTAAGAAAAGAGCTGTATTTACTTGACTTTGAAATGTTTGTTGCTGTTTTTTTTTTGTTATTCTTAAATTGGCCGCAGTTGTTACTAATTAACTTTTGAAGATGCTACACACTTTATGTAAAATGCATACCTTATGACCTGTCAAATAACTCGTTTGCTTTGTTGTTCAAGTTATCTCAGAGAAACTTGGAAGTAACTATAAATTTAATCAAATAAAACTTTACTTTGCTTTCTACTTTAAAACAGTTAGTGATACACATATAGCCCCCAATTATCCTTTCATAATTTTTTATTTCAATTTAATTTCTATACGAAATGTTTAGAGCAGTACATTTATTTGATAAAAATAATTATCATTTGTGAAATATCTTTTAAACACAATATTTATGCTTAAAATACATATTTAATAAATACGTTTAAATACTATCTTTTAACAAATTTTCAAAATTACAACTTAAATAATTCCAAAATTACTTTAAATTAAAAAACATCTCTGAAATTAAAGTGTAAATTCCACTCTTACTTATGTTATTAATGAGCAGGTATTAATTTAAATGTAGAAGTTTCAATAATCAACCAAAGATCTACTAACCCTATCTTTATAATCATCACGTCTTGAATCTCGATAATCTCTAAATTCTCTTTTGTGATCGTCCCTTCTTCTACTGTCTCTATCACCATTACTATCTTCTTTCACATAAACAGAACGTTTTTCAGATTCAGTACGAAGTTTAGGTGAATTTCTATTGCTAGAATGTCGTGAATCTCTTCTATCTTTACTTCGATCTCTATTTCGAGGTTCTTTACTTTTATGTTCTCGCTCTTCTTTTTTTTCTTTTGGACTATTACTTCTACTCCTTTGATTTCGACTTACAGAAACAGCACTTTTTCTGTCTTCCGAGTCAGAAGAACTTTCTGAACTATGACTATCGTAAGCATGACGTATCTCTCTTTGTCTAAAAAAAATATTATAATAAAATTTAAACCTACAAAATTAATACAAATATTACCTGCGGCGTAATTTTATTGCCATTTCCCGAAGTTCATCTTCTCTGTTTTGCTGTTCTTGTTTTTCTCTCTCTGATTTAAGTTGTTCCGCTAACTTATCAGCTTTAACTTAAGATTTAAACGTTAACTTGAACTATCTACATTTTTATTTTATTTTAACACTTACATTGTTTATTTAAAAGTGCTTGACGTTTTCGTCTAAGCCGCTCTTGCAAACTCATAGTAGCAGCAGGAGTAGTTGTAATAGCAGCAGTAGAAGTTGATTTCTGGAAATCATATACGTATTTACAAGTATCCAATATAGTACAGGTATTCATGTGTAATGTATTTATGATCAGTGTAATTAAATATATTTAGAAGTATAGGGTTGTAACAATTGAAACAAAGGTTCATGAGTTACAAGCAGTTAGTAAACTTGAAGCAACATGGCAATGGGCTTATATAAATAAATTATAATGAAAGTAATAGCAAGAGGCGGTTCTTACTGACTTTGAAGGCTGAAACTGCATTACCATAGCTTGTGACTTTACTGTCGCTGGTTGCCCTGTAAAGATGTAAGTTAGACAATTTAAATATTGTCATATACATTTTGTTTTTATACGTACGGACTAGTAACCGGTTTACTATTATTTTCATTATCACTTATATCTTCTAGTCCTGAAGAAGAACTCTGATCACTTCGTTTTCTTCCATAATACCGCTGAACGATAACTTTTGGCGGTGATTCTTTTTTAACAGATGGACTTTTACTTTTATTAAACTTTCTTGTCAATGAATGGGACCTTCTACTTGTACTTGAAGATGACGAAGAATTACTTCGACCGCGAGTTACAAATCGATTGTGTGATACACTTCTATTTCTAGTTTTACTTCTTGATCTAGATTTATCACTACTCGATGAAGAACTTGATCTTCGTGGTCTATATCTCCTATTGCGCTCCCTTGATCGTGAACGAGAATGTCTCCTATATCTGTAATATAGATTTCGTTAGCAAAATGTGACGTTGTCAGGGTGTTACAAGATGTTTACTAGTAAATAGTTAATAATTAAAAGCACATTGTGTAATAATATGAATTATTTAGATACAACATTATGACTTGGTAAAAAGTACTTTACGCAAATACACTATAACTGTTGCTTGAAATAGTTGAGAAGATGGATAATCCTTGTATCCGACATCTCTGAATAATAAATCACCATTAGCAACTTATATTGAAATTAAATATGATTATTTTACCGAAAAGATCAACAAAGGAAAATAATTTTCAATTGCTCCAATCCAAACCTTTTCTCTGAACCTCCAAAATGCATTAGATATTATACAGGGTGTCAATGAAACCTAGGGCACCCCTATTTCTTAAATTAAATTTTAAGATATCAAAGTGAAATTTGGTATATGTATTAGGGTGTCCCTTAATTATAGTTAAAAAGATTTTGACCGGGTCACCCCCCAAATCGATTCTAAAAAAATAAAAAATAATTTTAAGCTTTACCAGACCTCTTAATTCCAACGTTAAGGGGTGCCCCAAGGAGCCTGCTTTTTCCCATTTAAATAACATAGGTTTTCAGCACACTTCTGGTTTTTATTTTTTTACAAAAGTATGTGTGCCTGAAAAAATCCGGCGAGTGCTGCGATTCATTGCTCACTGATGCCCCTTTCATGGAAAAATTATGGGAGGCAGGTGCTATATCTTAAGCAAATAAATGGGGGGTGAAAAAGGGGTAATTTTAAAATATTGATGTTTTTCTCAGTTGCAACGAATTGTTAAGATATGACACCTGGCTCCCATATTTTTTCCGTGGAAGGGGCATCAGTGAGCAATGAATCCCAGCATTCGCGGGATTTTTTCAGGCACACATACTCTTGTTAGAAAATAAAAACCAGAAGTGTGCTGAAAATCTATGTTATTTAAATGAGAAAATGCAGGCTCCTTGGGGCACCCTTTAATGTTGGAATTAAGAGGGCTGGTAAGTCTTAAAATTACTTTTTATTTTTTTAGAACCGATTTGGGGGGTGACCCGGTCAAAATTTTTTTCAACCATAATTAAGGGCCACCCTAATATGTATATATATTTCCTTTGCAAGCGTTTTCTGAAATAACTAGTTCAAATTATTTTTTTTACAAAAGTTTTTCGATTATTATTCGAAAACGGTTTGTCCTACCAGAAAAACTCAAAAGGCCTTTTCTTTTTAGAATTAGTGTCCGATTAAGAAACAAATACATATTTTGAAAAAAAGCAGTGGCGTACTATTTTTTTCGTCAGAATTATTTATTTTTTTGCTGTCACGCACGCCACTGCTGGAATTGACAAAATTAGTTGGAGCGAAAAAGAGTCTCTTCATGCCAGTATAGTGCATACCCAATTTAATATCTTAAATCGTTTTCTTGGACACGCTGTATCCTTTATCTCGAAAAGGAAGTACTTTCGGATCCTTATTTATAGGAACTTTTTTGCTTAAAATGACCTCAGGAACATATTCCCAAAGTTTTGCAGGTTCCTCCCGGGACACCCTGTATGTTCCTTTTCTCGTACTGTTGTTACTTGTAATTCACATGCTTAGAAGCTGATTCCAATCACAGTCTTTATGTTTTTTATTTCTTGTGGTTTGCATTCCAAGCACGTTGTTCTTTGTAGGTTTATTGTTAGTCGCAGCTTACGTGATTCTTGTTCTATTTTAGTCAGCTCTTGTTTTAAATCTGTTTTTTCTTCCAGTGAGTCCTATATCATCAGCATAAGCATTTATTTAGTTAGTTTTTGTTGCTATATTGTTGATGTTGATGTTTGTGTTTCTTATTATTACTTCCAGTCCCAGATTGACTAGCATTGCTAACAAATTATCACCTTGTCTGACCTCATTTGGTGTCTTAAAAACATGAATTTCTTTTCCATTTACTACTACTTTGGCTTTGAAATCACGTAAAGTCATCCGTATCAGGTTTACAAATTTTTGTGGTATGCCGAGACCTTTTACACTTGATGTTAGCACTTCTCTATTTATACTGTCGAATGCTTGCTCATAGTCTATGAATAGACTGTGCAGATTTATCTCATATTCATAACATTTCTCAAATGTCTTGTTGCAAAAATATTATCTGAATTGATCTGTTCCTACAAAATCCATTTTGGTAAGTACCATTATTTCTTCATAATATTTTTCTAGTTTTTTAGCAGTCAATGAGGATTTTGTAAGTTATGTTTAGTAAAGTTATTCCACGATAATTGTTACAAAATGTTTCGTCTCCTTTTTTTCTTCTTTTCTCCATATGGTTTTTATTCAATCATATATTCTCCTTCATTCTTCTTCATGTAGATTTTTTATTAAAGCAGAAGTTATATCTTCTATGAGAGCAAAAAATATTACGTGCAATATTGGGAAAACGGAAGATAACAAGTACAGACCTAAAATGAACCATGAACTATTACAAGAACTAAAATGAGAAGATATCATAAGAGTAATAATGGCACAGAGATTTAGATGGTTGGGACATATCGCTTGAGCAGAAGAAGGAAAAGCAATCAAGAGAATGGAAGAAACTACAACACGGAGCAAAGCGAGACCAAAGATGAGATGGTGGGACGAAGTAAATGAACATCTAAAGCGGATGGGGATTCAAAATTGGAGGAATAAAGCTACGGGCAGAAGAGCATGGAGGGAAATTGTAAAGCAAGCTAAGACACATATCCACCTTCAGGCAGAAACATAAAGAGAAAAGTGAGAACTAATCCACCTCGTCAAACGGATTTGAAGAGCTTCAGCTGAAGTTGCAAAAATTCGCTATTACACTTTTTATGTCTTCATATGTTGTGTAACCTTCATACTGTTCTGCAGTTTGATATTCTTCTTGTTTTTCAGTTTTGTTTGTTTCTTCCTTTGTATATACTTTTGAGAAGTATTCGTGCTATCTATTTACTTTGTCATCGGAGTTTGTTAGTCTTCCTTGCAGATCTTTACAATACTTTAAATTCGATTTGAAGTTTGCTGTTTCTTTTTTTATATTCATATAGATGAACTGCTTCTGGCTTCTTTTATGGGCTCAATTGGTTTTTTCTTAATCCGCTAAAGCTTTTCCTGTCAGTCAGATTCAATCCAGTAGCTTATTCCTTTTAATTTTCAATTGTTATATATTTCCATTTTTTACTATATTTCTCCATTGCTAACAGTATTGGGCATTTTCTGTCTTGCTTATATTCTCCTAATGTTTTTACCGTTTTTTTTCATTTTCCCAATTCGTTTCTGCATTTATTTTATGTAGGATCATTTTCAATTTCTCCTTTGGATTGTTTAAGTTTTCGTTTTGACTTCCTTCTATTCCTTCAATAATTAAACTTTTCTTCTTAAATTCTTTTTCCAGTTTATGATTTTATTTTCTAATCTTTTATTCTCAGCTTTTGTTTCCGCTACTTCAGAGGTTATTTTATTTAGTTTTATATCCATTGTTTCGATTTCTTCGAACATATTTCTAATCTCATTTAATGCTTCCGCCATTGCTTACTACCATTTTTTTTAAATTTTTTGTTCCGGATTTTGTAATCTTAACTAAACACTTTGTTAATTATTTCGCATAATTTCCCTTAGACTGCCCCTGTCGCTTTTACGTCCTGCATTATTGTAACCTCATAAAAGTTTCTTATCACTTCATTGGTTAGTTAGGTAGCTAGTTTTCTCAGTTTTAAACTTATTTTACTGTACTCTATTATCACAAACAACGCACTTATTTATATATCACACTTTGTATGCTTTATTTTTATTTAAATTTAGGTTATATTCAAAATTTTATGAATTTACTGTTTCGTTCACGTTATTACTCGCCCTAACCAGGGTTGGCTATCCCAAAGAGTAGATATTATAGTGAAATAAATGGTTTACATAGAGATGGTTCTTATCTAGAATTATATCCTAAACTGCATTTTTCTATTTGGGTTCTTTAATGACTACTTTATGAAACTCGTTTGGGCGTTATAAAGTAACACTTTAAAGAATCCGGCAATCAACCAATCAAGGCAAAACAAAATGTCAAAAGGAGCGGAGCTTTACTGGTGGGTGTATAGGGTATAGTAACTACTGTTTTTTTTTAAATAACGAAATTTGTATTTTTGACGTTAAATAATCAAAATAGAAAAAATATTATAAAATACACGTTTCATAAGACATTTAAGCGCACTTGTCCATTAGAAAACTTGCCGCTGCACGGCTCGTTTTCTAAACTTGGACGCGTGCTCTAAAATCGTGTCTTATGAAACTAGTTTTTTAAATTACTATTATAGCAAAAGTTAACTCTACACAAAAAAAGATTTTCTTACCTATCACGTGACCTACTGCGCTTTCTAGATCTGCTATGTCGTCTTGAGCGAGGACTTCTTGATTCCGTACTTTTAGATCTGTGTTTTCTTCGGTAACCTCTATCTTTATCAGTGCTCAAACTTCTTTTCTTTTTATCAATTGATACTGTTCTATTCTCAGCACTACTGTCGCGCTTTTTAAATTTCTTTCCATGTTTAACTTTATCAGCATAACTAGATTTACTTGTAGTGGGAGGTTCATCATCATCTACATTTAAAAAAAATTAATTATAAAAAAAATGCGCTTATTATTAGTAATCAAATTTGTTTATGTTAAGTTGCTTTCATAATGATAAATAGCAATATTATCCATTCACAATCTTTCTACCTCGCATAAGGCTGTAGGAAAATGAAAAATTGGTGTACATACATAATATAAGGTCACCAGACATTTTACGGGATAGTTCCTTATTTAAACCCTTAACGATTCCACATTCTGAATATTTAAATTAACAACTGAATAAAGTGGATATACCTAGTAGTAGTTATACATACATAAATGAATCAGTACTAATACATCAAACTTACAGTTTTTTTTTAAAGTTTTTGAGATGTTCGGTAATTACCGGTAATGGTAATTGAAAAGTACAAGACAAACAACCACACTTAATAAAAGGTTCTGGCTTAAACTGATTTTGAAGTATAAATAATAATATTAATATACCATATTATTCCTTTATATTAATAAATTGTTTCGATGTGATGTGAAAGTTAACAGTTTCTAAATTTAATAATAAAGTGAAAACAGAACTGACAACATTGCGGTACGTCTCAAATAGTAACAAGTTATATGTACAACTGTTTATTATCATAAAAAATATAAATAATAAAGTTACAACTCAAAAAAACTAAACTGTGGCCAACCATGAGCCAAAAAGATCGTAAATGTATAATAACTACTATTAGTAATTAAGATATTAAAAGTAGAGATGAAACGAATATTCGGTAAACTATTCAGCAGTCATAACATTCGGCCGTTTTACTGAATTCTCGGCAAGACGAATAATATGTAATAAATATGATAAGTATAATTTTTTTAAAGGAACTTGTAGTGTTACACTGTAGCTGTTCATAGCCTCTTGAAACAATCTGAAATGTTCTTTGCTCATTTATCGAATCATGGCTCCGATAAATATAAATGGGATTTAAAGTTAGGGTTGGATTTAAGTTAATAATTATCGTTGTTAATTGATATCTTTAGTTTAGTTACATTTGCGACTCCTGGGGCTCATGTCTACCCTTGTATTTGTATCTTTATGTTAGTTATAGCCGTTATAAGTATACATGTATTTAATAAAAGTTCGTGCAATAAAATATTCGGTAAGGCCGAATACTAGCTGGCGAATATTCGTTTCTTCTCTAATTAAAAGCTATTTACAAAAATTTCTTTGAACCTTAACAGCATTGCTGAAACAAGTAATTTCTGTACTATTCAATACGTATCACTAGCAATTGAAACAAATAGAAAAATACAAGTCCAAGATTCTATTACGAATGAGTTTTTATCTTGTTATTCAGTAGCAACGACAAAAGTTCACCAATAACAACAAAATAGTCTGATTAACTTAAATGATCACCAACTGGATTCAATTTCTGTTAACTGTCTTTTTATTTTTTCTAATAAAGCATCAAGAGTGGTAAGTACAATCAATCGATCGAGCATAGTAAATTACAATGATATATTATTTCAGATCACCACAAAATGCACTTAACACCAGAATTGCTTATTAATTTTTTCTACTCCCGCTCAAATAATTAAAGATAAAAATCAGATTTTATAGGAATTTATACAGGGTGACTGGCACATAAACGTAAATCTTTTAAGGGGGTGTTAGTAGAGCTCAATTGCAACTGATTTAGCCCAATATACATTAAACAAAACTCAAAAAAAAATTAGTAATAAATACGTATGAATGTATGAATTGTTCCACTTTTAAAGAATAAACAGAAATTAAATATTTCGAAAACTGATGAGTTTTGTATAAATAGAATTCGATGTGGACTACTGCGTTGGAATGGGAAAATTCGAAACCAATAAAATTTGACCAATCTTATTGGCATTAACCACTAGAAACAAGAAATTAGAGCTACTAAAAAATACTCAGAAACTTAAAAATAGTGATATATGTATAAGTGAAGAATATACAAGAGAAGAGCAGACAATAAGGAATAAATTGAAAACACTTATGCTTGAGGCCCGGCAGAAAGGATACATGGCAAAATTAAAGGGGTGTAAACTAATTATAAACAATGCGCAATATACATTAGAAATGTTAGAAAATAAAGCATAGATATTAAAAAAGACTTTAGCCCGAACAACAAGCGAAAGATCACCCGAAGAGAGCAATCATAATGAAAATTCATGGAAGGGATAGCAGAAAAGATAACATTAGATAAGGAACAAACTGAAATTGTATGTGATAAATATAAAAACAAACCAAAAACTTTACAAAGCGTACTAGCACCAAGAAAACAAACAACTCCGCACAAGAATGACCAATCAAAGAAACAAACATATCAATTAAAGAACGCACGCCAGGGCGTGGGAATGGCTACTCCACCCCCCACAGGCACAACCATTAGCCAAGAAAGCTCCCACAAGCAATGGTAAAACAAAACCAATAACACAAAAACACCCAAAAAGAATTTGAAAGGCATAGCACAACACAAAGATACAGAAGAAAAATTAAAATAACAGACTGGGAAAGGAAGAGCAGGAACAAGAAGGAATGGAACAAGCTTGTGGAGCAGCCAAGACCCACTTAGGGTCATCGTGCTATTAGAAGAAGAAGAAGCCCCAGATGGACTTTGGTCTCTTCAACTTTTTGTTGAAGTATCTTAGCTAATTCGTTTTTTACAGAGCTGCGTCCAACTCCATCTTTTTATCTTCTACTTTTTTGGTCCACTCTCCCATAGTGTCCGGTCCTCGTGGGAGAGAGGTGCCGTGTTAATGGAGCAATCGGGCCACCCATTCTAGTACTGATCGGAGACAACGAAGCTTAACTTTCTGGATCATACTAGACTGGGTTTTACACTAATTTAGGATACTTGATTATTGAAGAATCCGCTCATATGACAATCATAATCAATAAAGATATATAATTTTATATTGAACTGTGTATTTGTACTATAGAAATTATATTAAGGTTAACAACAACTACAATTTTAACTTTTTGGAGAAATTTCCAGTTGTATGTATCTTATCAACTGAATATATTTTTCTATTGTTGAAATCTCACTGTCGGAAACATTAATACACAAATTGGATATTACATTGATATTTAAAGTCACATTTAACTTCGCAAAGGTAATGTTGACAATACAGCAAAAGTGAAGGTTATAATAAATGCTATGAGTTAAGTAATTATTGATTATTGATATTAATGATACGTACATGATTTGAACAAATGAGGGGAAGCCCCAATATCCTCTACAGCAGTGTTTCCCAATCAGTGTGTAGCGAGGATAATTCAGGTGTGTCGCGAAAATTTCATGATTACTAAAATATTTGATATTCTATTACTCTATTTATTGATAGTTCAAAATAAATATTAGAGCAGGACTGGCCAACCCGCGGCGCCCTTATGTGCGGCCCGCGGGCAATTATGACGAATTATGTTTTCATCATGTTTTTTAAGTATCGGGTATTTCAGAATATTTTTTAAATCATATTAAAATAATTAAAAGAAATAACGTTTGATACATCAACAAAATTTATGCACTCAAGTCACTTTGGACGGCACCACCCCAGTAATTTTTTTATATATTATCGATTTCAAAAATTTCTTTTTACTGATTATACCCCTCACTAAATTGTACTTTTAGGGTATGTTACTTTTCCTTCATGGTAAAATGCTAGTGTTCTACGATTTAAAATAAACAGCAAAATTGAAGAAGTCGAATTAGGGATTTTTTTATCAAAAAATCTTGTTAATAAAAGTTGTCAGAATCGTTCAAATAAGCCAAATCCGAAATTTCATTAAAAACAAAAAAATTTGAAAATCTGTCTCGTCCAGAAAATAGAAAAATGTATACGTGCTAATGGTGATTTAGTTGAAAATACTGTTATTTAAGTAATTAAGCATGGTTTTTTGTTATTGTATTGAATTAAAAGAATAAAATAAAAAATCATGGCAAACTTGTGAGCCCCGTCCCATTTCAGTTGGCCAAATCTTAGTTTTTTGGGCATCATCAAAAAATAATAAATACTACATGCTTTTTTAGGTCCCAAATTAATTAACAGAGCATATTTAATAATATGCAATAGAAAACACCAACTTTATCGTTTCCTTTTAAAATTTTTAGCAAAAAGTCAAAAATGTTCCAAATAAGGTGTGTTTTTTTAATACATCAATCCATTTCTATTTTGTTACAAAGTAAGCGTACAACCGAATTGGCTTTAGAACAATGGTCCCAAAACAATTGCTAATACCCGCTAGAATGCATTTCATACATTTTGAAGCTAGTTGTGTTCATTAAAATAGGCAAGGAAAAGATTATCGATGAAAAAATTCGTTCAATTATTATTAGATTTTTCAATTTTGGGAAATTGAACTGGGAAATTGCAAATTTATTAAAGTTATCGCGATATAGTGTAAGAAATATTGTTAGAAGATATAAAATTACTAGTTGAGTCACCACAAAGCCCCAATACGTGGGAAAAACTAAAACTACAGATCCCCGATAGAAGAGCATTAAGAAGAATTATCGCTGTGGAGTGATTCTATTGGAAGGCACATTTGGAGATCCACATGTCACAGGGGGACTCAGAAAATGGGAATTGGCACTTACAAGGTAAGTTGTTTGATTAAAGAAAATAAAATGGAAACAGAAAAATATTTTTTTCTAAAACACTGTTCTTAAAATTGGCAATTGTGGCCCAAGGCCAAAGAAAAGCCACTTTTAACGCCAAAGTAGAAGAGAAATACAGTAAGATTGACAAAAGAACATAAGGTTTGGGCACCTCAGCAATGGCATGCAAGACTTATCGCTCCAATAAGGCTCGATTCGAAGTGCGTATTGGAGACAGTAGAGGCCGAGTTATTTGCAAAATACACGAGGTGCTTCAGGTCGACTGTCTCAAAAGAAAGGTCAAATTTTCTGCATCAGTCATGGTTTGGGGCATCATGTCGCCGAAGGGGATAGGAAAAGTTCATTTTTTGAAGAAACTGTGGATACAAACAAGTATCTGTACATTTTAGAAGAATCGCTTTCATCGGTCATGGAAGAATATTTAACATCAGGACAAGATTTTCTGTTAAAGCAGGACAAATTTTTTTGTTTTTAATGAAATTTCGGATTTAGCTTATTTGAACGATTCTGAACAACTCGTGTGATTAAGCCACTCGCCAGAGGCTCGTGGCTCAACTTTCACACTCGTGTGAAATATTCAACTTTCAGCACTAGTTATACAATATACTATTTATTATTAAATATGAGATTGACTGAAAGGGTTAAAGAGCTATATCAAAGGTTAAATTAGTAAAAGTTGTGCAGAATTAAAAGAAATACTTAACTATAATTTAGAATTTTGAATAACTAAAAATGAACATTGATATAAGTTCTTTTCAATTTTTACATTTTTTTTTTTTAATCTCCAGTTGCACTTAAAAGCAATTTGTGCCCCTAAATATTTGTTACATTGAAATGTAAAATATCCCAATAAGTAGGTACCTAATTAGTATCTGCTTTCAACAATTACTGATACATCAACAGTAAGTTGCCGAGTATTAAGACTGTAATGATGTATTTACAAAAGCGGGAGTAGAAAAATAAATAAATGAGGTAACCATCATAGTCAAAATAGTTGTCTTAGCATGTGGTAATATTCAGTTTTACGAATATTAAAAAAGACTTCCGAAATAAAAAATATTTGGTTGTTTTATACCTCCGAAAGAAGTTATGTAAGTTATCTTTCCGGTATTATCTGGAGTTGGTGATCGTGAAGGTGATTTGCTTTCACGGAAAGAAGGATAAGTTGGTGATGAACGAGCTGCATAACTTGGTGGGCTTATGATCCTATTTGCTAACCGTTTTTCTCTGTGTGCTCTGTAATAATTTCAGGGGATTAATTTAGAAAGAAAATTACTTTTTAAAATACCAAAATTTACCTTCGCTCCCTTCTTGATTTTCTACCTGAAAATAACGCCTTTTCATGCTCTTCTTCTCTAGCTAATCTATTACTTTCTGCCTCTTCCATATCATCTGTTAAAAATGAATAGAAATCGTTGGAACTCATTCCAAAATTTAAACCATGTTTATTCATTTCATGTGCTTGGTATTGGTCTATTTTTGATACACTGATGTACAAGTCTACATCAAGATCGCTATCAGAATTGTCATCTGAATTTTCTTCATTATTTACCGTTGAACTTTGAGTTGGATATGCTATAAAAAAGACGTATTAATTGATATATGCAAAGTTAATGTCTTACCTTTATTAACTTACCTGTACCATCTTCATAATTAAACCCAATAGCAGCACCACCACTCTTCTTCTTTTTAGATTCTGGTTCAGTGTATCCAAACTGTTCTTCCATATGCAACTGCTTTAAAAACTTTTCCTCGCTAATACCAAGAAAAGAATTTTGAGCAATTATTCGATACCTTTCATAATTAGCTTGTCTTTCTTCATATGTTAATTCTTCTTCTTCTTGTTTTTTTACAGGATGTATATAATCTAAATGGGCACGCACATCAAAACGGTCAATTAAGTTATCTGCTTGGCCCTGCCAAGGCATCCTAAAAAACCATTAATGAGAATATGTGCTACACAGTTATGCGAAGCTGTTAGATCTGTTCACTGGAAGGCTTATTATGATCTCAAATTATTAATACTAATACACACATAGCGGCTGGACTATCAGCAGCAGAAGCTATTGCAGGGTCCAGATGTATTTTACATCGTCTACCATGTAGCTGCAAAAATTGAGTTGGATCTGCTTTCTAAAATAGAATAAAACCACTAGTTATTATAGAAAAATAATGGCTTCTAAAATTACTTACAATTTTTTCATAAAAATCTCGACGGCGTTCAGCACGTCGCCTATAATCTACCATCATTCCCCTTATTTTCCGCTCCTGTCTTCTCGCTTCGTGCCACATTTTAAGTTATTTTGTGGTTATTAACAGACACCTCACTTTAATACCCTAAGTTATCACACATACGGAATCAATTACAAACGAATTTATTATACGAACAACACGGCATAACATAACGCTTATTACGCTACGTCCCTTTATGACTTTATGTCATTTTATGCAATACTACCACCACCAGTGCTGCCAACCTTGTCAGTGTTAAATTCTGTATACATACCAGGGACGTACTTGAAAAAATCCGTAGAAATCCGTAGGCGTTCAAATCAAAATCAGGAAGGAACTTCTATTTCAAAATACCCAAAACTGAAATATCGAAACCATGTGAGTCACACTACTCACAGTCTCACAATTCACAATATCACAATACAAAATACAACACAAGATACAAGAGTGGAAAAATTCAGTTGAAATATGAGACTAGAAATTAGTAATAATCAGTGTTGAGACGTACCTAGGTAAATGTACCTAGGTACAAGTACCTAGGTACTTCTCTTGTACCTTCGTATACTAAAAGGTCCATATTTTTAGAATTACCTTTACCTATACCTAGGTATTTTTTAGAGTTACCTTGTACCTAAAAAACATAAAAACTTAAGGTACAACGTAAATTCTATTTTCTCCGTAAAACTACGAAAAAAAATTTAAACAATAATTGTGGATATAAAGAGAATATCAATTCGAATTTTATTGGCGTCATTTGGGTATTTTGTGTAGCGTATTTAACGGTAAAGTGAAAGAGAATGATGATGCCATTAATATTATCAAAATATAGTGAAGTATTTTGAAGATAAGTCAAAAAATTTAAAATCCCTATTTAATTATGAAATCATTTTAAGAAATTTTAAATAATAAATAATACAATCATACTCTCATCAGCTCCTATTGAAAGACTGTTTAGTACAGGAGGACAAATTTAATTTTAACTTTTATGATGAGGCTCTTGAAACTCTATTGTTCTTCAAGAAAAATAAATAATATAAATGATGTGCATGATGTAGGTATGTTTAAGAAAAAATTTTATTTTATTTAAAAAGTGGTACCTAGTATTTTTTATATTTAAATTTTAACAATCGATCAAAAATATTAGTTGTGCGGTTGTACCTAAACCTGTACCTACAATATTTAGGTACATTTTTATGGTAACTGTATTTTTACCTAGGTATTTTTGTAAAAGTATACCTGTACCTGTAACTAGGTAATTTTTTCTCTGTGTACCTGTACCTTTACCTAGGTACCAAAAAAGAAGTACCTGTTACAACACTGGTAATAATTGAGGTCATTGGTGTTTGCAAGAAAGTTCGAGTTGTAGATAACGTGCTACGTGCTAATTTGACTAATAACAAAACTACCATGTAAGCAAAATGTTGACACTTAAAATACTTTGTGGAAGTCCCGAAACTTGCAAATTTATTATCATCAGCATATCAGCATTAATAATACATCATACTCCTTTTACATTGCAGATTAAATTTGATTTTTTATACAAAATATTAACTTTTGTGGAATATACATATAAAAATCCGTAGATTTTTGGTCAATATCTGAAAATCCTAACTTTTTTATAAAATCCGTAGCTCTACGGATAAATCCGTAGGGTTGGCAGCCCTGACCACCACATCGCCACCGACTATCACAAAACGACAAAACATTATTAAGGTGGCCATACATTCCGGTTTATTTCCACATTTTTACCCGATCAGCAGTCAGTTTTACTCGTTCGGGTAAAATGGATAATGTATGGCAACAGGGCCGGTGCTAGAAGTGGGCCGGTGAGGCGACCGCCTCAGGCGACATTTAACTTGGGGCGGAATTTTTTGTGTACGCAATACAGGGTGTAAATAAAATGTGGAGCAAAAAGGTAAATGCGTTACACTTTGGGTTATGCAAATAAAGAATTATCTATTTTTAATGATACTTTCTGCACCGTTTCCGAATAATAAGCAAATAAAGAAAAATAAATCTGGCAACAGTGTTACGATACTACAGCATTCCAAATTCAAAAAAATTGTGTTGCGTAGGTACTATCCGAACCACAAGAGATGACCCCTGCCTCATCAATGCTATCCGTATGAAGTAAGATTTTACTTGTAGTCAAATTAGCATTAACCGGAAAACAAACAGCTGTCAAGTACATTCAATGCGAATTTAACCTTAAAATTATTTTCCTTTTGATTAAGAAATTTAAAAATCCGTATTGTACTGTTTTAGTTATTTGCGTTTACTTACTTTTATAATGACCAAGGTTAGATGCAACTTAATATATTTACCAATTAAAAATTTCAAATGATATAATAATCTAACCAATAAATGTACAACTGCGTTTCTTCTGCAACGCAATAAACCAAATTAAATGTTCATTTATCTAAACTTCACAACACAAATACGTACCACATAAACGAATTCCAATGAACATAGGAATTTAGATAACTAATAAAATAAAATAATGTAAATGTATTAATAATTTGACAGTTTGACATTTTAGTGATGACACGCGCATTTGACGTAAACTACTCTAGTCAAATAAGCACTTTAATCAGGCTTATTGTAATGCTATCCTTGTCGTGTGCATGGAGTTTGTGAACAAATATACACGCGTGTTTGTCGTTACTAAATTCAGCGTGTGATGAGGCAGGGGTCATCTCTTTTGGTTCGGATAATAACGTATACGTTTTTGATATGTAGCCAGTATGATAATAATTGCGCTGATGACAGATTGTAAAAGGTTATTGCATCGTAAGAAAAAATTATTTTTAAAATTTTACTGAAGCAATTTCCAGCCCTTGAACCCCTTATTAAGGAACAAAGGACTACGGGAAATTTTTGATGGCGGTTTCCAAGTTTCTTCAGCTCATAGATCAGCGCAGTATACTTTTTGCTCCACATTTTATTTACACCCTGTATACTGTATACCTACCGCAATCAAAACGTGACCATTCGCGAAAGCCCTTGAAAACAAATGTTATAAATCCCAGCTGTTATGTTGCATTGTTGCAGAACATGAATTAATCTATTAACAGAGGATTCTTTTTTTTTATTAGTTTTTCACATTAGTTCCTTATGGTAGAATAGAACCTGATTTTCTATAAACAAATATACATCCTATGTAGTTGCAGCAGGGGCGGGTCTTTAAAAGTTGCAGAGCTGCAGAATCACCAAAAATAAGATTATAATATCCTAGTGTTCCACCACAGTGCCATTTGAAAAAAATGGCGAAGAATCTTCGCTGGACTTTCCATACTTACACAATTGAAAAATGCATAACAAATATATCATAAGCGTGAGGATAAGCAAGGTCTCTGTCACCCATGAACGATTTCAGAGTTCCACATCAAAACTATTAAAACGTAGCATTAAATTATGTTTGTATTTTAATGACAAAAAAAAATAAAACAGTCTGTGCTAGAGGGCTTACTTTATTTTAGGTGTTTATGCCTAAAGTCAAGTAAATACATAATTAAAGACTTTGCAACGAAAAAGTCCCGACAAGTTATTTAATAATAATCCTATATAATATGTAATAATGCTTTTATAATAAGTAATTTGTATTTTCAATATAAATGAGCAGAGTAAGACAATATTTTTTTGAAAAAGTGGGTAATATAAACAAAAAAATATATATTGTTGTCACGCAGATTCGAACCTCCAACCTTTCAAGCGTATGCGGGTGGAAGCTTGGTCTCTTACCGCTGGACCAACACCGACTTTCGTTAAAACGGTGACTCCTGCCCTGATATTTATCTTCTGTCTTTACTCCTGTCCCTGTACTAGAGTCCCGTAAAAATTTTAGTACTGATTTGTCTAACCAACAGAATCGAGTGAAGTACATATAGGAGCGTCAGAAAAAGTTGGGTAGACATCACCATATTCTGGACCGGGTGTTTTAGACGCCATTTTCCAAAATGGCCAACACCGATTTTATTGTGTATATATTTCTGCTCCTGTGATAGGCATACTCATCATTTAGGTATCTAAATATATGTTTTTAAGGGCAAGGAATCGATTAAGATGGTTTATGAAGGTGCATGGCTGTTATTTATTAAAGAAAATCAGTACTAAAAGTTTTACAGGACTCCTCTATTACAAGGCGTAATCCGCAATTTAAAAACTGGCCTACTTTACTGTAATATTTATGCTGATACATCCTAAAAACTGGAATGTTCATTTCATAGAAATATTTTTGTACATGTAAACTAACATTGATGAAAATGGATGATCAACAAAGGATGGGAAAGAGACTGGCAAGTATTCGCCAAGAAAAACCAAATGTTTTATTTAACGCGGAGAAGTGCATTATTTGTCAGGCTGTAGACGGCAACAAGACAGTTACCACAGTTAATGGAAGAAAAACAGTACAAGAAGCAGCCGCCATAAGAGATGACATAATTGCAAAAAGGCTGAAAAGTGTGGCTTCTGATTTTGTATTTGTGTATCGCGTGACAGACAAGTGCTATAAAACGTATACTTTAAAAATATCTCTTAAAAAAATAGCAGTTGGAACAATTATACTGCCAGTACTTTCTTCAGGTATTCCATGTTTAATTAACCTGATCGCAAACTCAGTTTCAGCATGAATCTTTTTAGTGGTCTCATTACAAAGCAGGCCTTCTTTAACTTTGAAACTTTCGGGAAACCATGGTTGGCTGACTGGACTCTTGTAATGTAGGACCCTTTGACATGGTAATTCCTTTTGTAAATATTGACTTCGTTGGATTAAATTAGTCTCAGATACCTTTGGTTTGACTGGAAATTTGGTGCGATCAGGACATGCTTGAAATAGAACACTGACTGTGTCATGTGCATCATGAGTACCAGATATACTTGAAGCATCTCTATGTTCAAAATTGTCAATGGCTGCGATAGTAAAGTTTCCAGTATTAAAATGGCTTGGCAAAGGTGTGTTACCATTTCCACTTGCTTGTATAATGTATAGCATAGGCTGCTAATTGCTGTCTTTTACGCAACACTTCATTGTAGCTCACAGGAAATAATGCTCTATTCAGTCTATTCATACAAGTAATTAACTCTTGATTTATCTACTTTCCGCATACGTTTGACTATTTCATCAATCCCTAGTTTTGACGAGTAAACCATCAATGACTCATTTTTACTATCAGATGAACTGAAGCTTATTTCATCATCGCAATGTCTTTGCAGTCTTAGTTTAACTTCGTTGTTTCTAATTACGTTTCCACCAGCCAATTCATTTAACAAATCACGGATTTTCGTTACTGTGAAGCCATATCCTTCTTTAAGCTTAGGACCTATAATTTCCATTCCTTTTTCAAATGCCACATCTTTTGGTGAAATGGTTTTCTGTTCTTTAACATTTTTCATAGCATATTCATATTTTCTTAAATATGCCTCCAAACAAACTTTGTGGTACAATAAATCTCCACCAAACACATGAGTATCTGATTCCAGATCTGCCATACGAGTATAAAATATTGAAAATAGATTGCTGCAGATAAAAATTTTTTTGCTGGTTCAGATTCACTTATACGAAACTTGTCCCGGACACCATTATGACTTTGATGCCCACAGACAATACATCGAATATGTGTTGGGCGCACAATTGATGAAGGAGGCTCTCGTGGTACAACAGATGATCTTGTTTTTCTGGAGATTTCGTCATTGGCATGGTCATCTTCACTTTCTGATACTTCACTATTAGCCTTTTCTGCTGCTATTTTTTCAAGAGATTTTTTTAAAGTATACGTTTTATAGCACTTGTTTGTCACGTACACAAATACATCAGAAGCCACACCTTTCAGCCTTTTTGCAACTATGTCATCTCTTATGGCGGCTGCTTTTTGCACTCTTGTCCTTCCATTAAATGTGGTAACTGTCTTGTTTCCGTCTACAGCCTGACAAATAATGCACTTCTCCGCGTTAAATAAAACATTTGGTTTTTCTTGGCGAATACTTGCCAGTCTCATTCCCATCCTTTGTTGATCATCCATTTTCATCAATGTTAGTTTACATGTAAAAAAAATATCTCTATGAAATGAACATTCCAGTTTTTAGGATGTATCAGCATAAATATTATAGTAAAGTACGCCAGTTTTTAAATTGCGGATTACGCCTTGTAATAGAGGAGTCCTGTAAAACTTTTAGTACTGATTTTCTTTAATAAATAACAGTCAGGCAACTTCACAAATCATCTTAATCGATTCCTTGCCCTTAAAAACATATATTTAGACACTTAAATGATGAGTATGACTGTCACAGGAGCAGAAATATATACACAATGAAATCGGTGTCGGCCATTTTAGAAGATGGCGCCTAAAACACCCGGTCCAGAATATGGTGATGTCTACCCAACTTTTTCTGACTCTCCTATATGTACTTCATTCGATTCTGTTGGTTAGACAAATCAGTACTAAAATTTTTACGGGACTCCAGTACAGGGACTGTATTACTTTGGAATGTGCCGTTTCCGAGAAATTTTTTTTTGAAATTTTGAAAAATTTTTTCAGCTAATTATAATCGGTAGAGGTAGGGGTACAATTTGGCGTTAGGTTTATACCAAGATGTTGATGTGTTTTTGCGAAAAAAAATGTTAAAGTCCAAAACTTCAAATGGTCATAAAAGGCGTTAGGGAAAAATATTGGGGATGCGATCAACGCTATTTGAAAGGCATCTTGATTTACTATCGACCCAGAACATTTAAAAAAAATCGTGTGTGTCGTTTCCGAGAAAAGTTTTTTTGAAAATTTGAAAATTTCCAAAACTGTCCGGACTTTTTATTTTTGAAATTTTGAATTTTTTTTTCAGCTAGTTCTAACCAGCCGAGCTAGAGGTACAATTTGGCCTTAGATTTATAAAAATATGTTGATGCGTTTTTGAGAAAACCGTCCTTAAAGTTGCGCTTTTCAAAAATTCGCCGCGGGCGCAATTTTTGACATAGAAACTTCGGGAAAAAATTATTCGATTTCTTTTCAAATTCTGTATTGATTTCCTAAGTAAAATTTTGAAATTTTTTTCAAGGAAAAATCTGCGCCCAAAAAAACATGGCTAACTTCCGTTTCCGGTTCCGGATTTTTTTGAAAAGCTTATTTTATAGATGTACTGTAATTATAGGCCCGCATACCAAATTTGATGAAAATCGGCCCAGTAGTTTTCGAGATATGACGATAACGCACGCACCCACCCACAGACATTTTTCAAAAAACACATATTTAGGATGCCTGGACCCCTAAAACGTGTTTTTTTCGAATTTTTATGATTTTGAATTTTTGCACGATTCCAATACTTTCCTATACATGCGTTGCAAGTATGGAAAGTAACTCTAAAACGTGTTTTTTTCGAATTTTTACGATTTTGAATTGGCGCACGATTCCAATACTTTCCTATACATGCGTTGCAAGTATGGAAAGTAAAAACTAGAGTTATTTTCGAAAAAGCATTTTTGTCAACTTTAGGTCATTCTAATACAGCAACGGAAATAGTTGAAGTACTAAAACAATTTGTTTCGAGTGTTGGTGCACCTTGATGACTTTCATTTTGCGTAAGTGATGGGCACCCTAGATTAATTTCTGCAAAAATTTACTTTGTCACCAAAATGTTTCGAACTTGATACTCATACGTAAAATTAAATGGACATTCCAAAAATGTATAAATATATAGGGTGTTCCACTTAAAATAACAAAGTTGATGTTAATTTCGGCAAAACCGGACGTGACAGAAACTTGTGCTCTATGTCAAAAAATGTCATTTAAAGAGTATATCACATATACCAAATTTCAATTTTGATATCTTAAAAAATAACAAAATTATGGGGGTGACCCAGGTTTCGTTGACACCCTGTATATGTATATGTTCCGACTCGATTAATTATGTTGAGTCATCGTCAGATGTTAAACATGTATACATGTTTTAGCAGGAACATGAAAAACACTAAATTATAATGTTTAGTCTGTAACAATGCGTTTTTAATAAACTTTAATAAATCGGACCCCCTCCAAACAATTTTTCTGGCTACGTGCCTGCCTGGCATAATCGCATGCTTCATGAAATAGAATTTGTTTGCCTTTTCAAAGCCTGCAATCAAATGCAATTATTGCGTAGGATTTGTTTCTGGTGTGAGTGACCCGTGTGCCTTATTAGAAATATGATACTCCTTATTCCAAGAATTATTTTGGGTCAAGAAATAAAATATATTATTTTCCTATAAAGGTTAATTTCTTCGTTTCACTGCTTATTTAAAAAAAGAAAATTATGAGGGAAAGGATAATTATGTGATTGGGAGTGGGGGATTCTGAATATGTTACAATATTTTTGTAAATAAAACGTGGGCTTGTGCCCGTCTGGATGTTTAATGTATAACGACAATTATGTCTGCATGCATTTTTGTAAAAACGGTTAGCTATGTATGTAATCGAGCGTGAATGGGATTTAGGAAAGATCGTTAAAAACAAGTGTTGTTTTATGGTGGTAATGAACTACCATATAACAGCTGAAAGTTTGTTAAAATAGGCAGTTTACGAATGGATGACCTACAGATAAGAACAAGTGTAAACTCATGTATTATTTTTATTAATTAATATACGTTATTTATATTGAGCCTGAGTAGAGTATTTTAATCCTGACAATACGAAAAATACGCTAACAAATATAATCTTACTTTTTCATTCTTGGCTGTTTTTATCGCGGACAGAATAAACCCACTGGCCATTGTTTTCCGTCCGTTTCTGAAATACAACTCTAACAATCGGCGTTTCTGAATGTTATTAGTGAAAACCATAGCGTTTGAAATTAAATAGTGAAGTTAAAAGCTACTTAATTTAAAATACTTTGAAAATATTTATAACTGGTAGGTGAAATTGTCGAGTACAGTTTAACACGTATGAACTAATTTTGTGACTAAAATAAAAGTCACTATTAAAATGATGCTTATTTACTGAAATAATGCATGACATGACTTGTATATCTCTATCTCTTGCTTCCATCTTCCATGGCACACTCTGAAGACAAATTTTGTGGATCACCCGATATAAACAGGTTTTTATTTGCTACCGTGGCTATCTGATATAAAAAAAAGACTCGAAGTATGTTCAAAATTAGTTTCCAATCAAACAATCCTTAACAAAAAAATTAGCTTAATATTCACACATTTTTAGTTTATCTTGATAACGTACCTACCTAATCCGGGGGCATAGGTACTTACCGTCTGTATATTAACATTAAACATTCTCAGGATATGAAAAAATGTGATATAAAAATAATAAAATATATTGAACTAACAATCATATTAACTTTACATCTTTTTTGTAAGTACCTACTTACTTAAAATTTATATTTACACATTATTTGTATTATAAGTTATATTTAAGTTATAAGTATATTTTCCTATTAACTCGTTCTAGTTCTAATATGAGTTTTAAAATATGAGAAAACTTTTAAAAACGCTGTTAGTTAAAAGTTAAAAGGTATCTTATTACTTATATAAATATTTATTAAATTAATTTGTTCATCAGTAAAAACATTAAATGGCACAGGTACAAATTCTTAGTATCATTCATTATGTAGTAGTTTTGTATAATACACCAACATATTTGCAGTGATTTTCTTTATCATAGCATAATAGCGATTTACATGTTTATAAACTTTACCTCAGTTACCTCAAGTTAATAATTTTTCTACTTCAAGTTTCAAAATGATTTTTATACACTTTTAGCTTTACAATCTTTTTAAATTATTTTGTCGTTAGCAAACTGTGACATATGATGGCAAAATAAAATACAAAGCTGTCACACTGAAAAATAACAATATATAGTCTTATTCTTAAAGATTTTCCAAATAGAAAGATAAGATATTAACATGATTGTGTCAGTTGACAAGGTCTATTTAGAATCAGCTAATATCATTTAACTGTTTTTTGTTTTATTTAAAACATTTGTATTCAAGTATTTTTGTACCTAGGATTTGGGTTGTGACGTCAACGCGCTGTTTATAAATTCACAATCCAACTATACTTCATCTATTTCTAAACTAGGTTTTCAATACCTACTGCGCACTCACGTGCGTCTACCCATACAGTTTTTGGGCGGAGCAAGTTGACGTCACAACCCAAATGCTAGATGAAAAATACTGTACTTGTTACATTTGAAAAACTATTAAAACTTTTTATACAAAAATATAAGCTAAAAGTGTAGGTACCTACTATAAATAATTTTGAAATTCCACTAACACAACGTAAAGTTTTTACCATATAAATCCCAATAATGCAACAGTAAAGAAACT
This sequence comes from Melanotus villosus, assembly GCA_963082815.1. Classification (NCBI taxonomy): domain Eukaryota; kingdom Metazoa; phylum Arthropoda; class Insecta; order Coleoptera; family Elateridae; genus Melanotus; species Melanotus villosus. The sequence goes on along the minus strand of OY720421.1, from coordinate 48,015,501 downwards.
TAATATAGTGCATATTTATATATAATACAGTAAAGTTTAGTTTATTTCTTAACTCATTTTTTACGGTAGGTAATTATCAACGATATAATTATAATCTATTAGATTCAGCATGCATGTCACATAGGTAATACTAAAAAGCATTTGTTAGTAATGCTAGTATCTTACACATAATCATAAATAATTTTTTGTCTTAATTACACTTAAATTATTTGAAATTAACACTTTGTTATTTTCAATTCATTTCTTAATACTTTACCACCCGGATTTCTCGGTATAGCTTCAATAAATTTAACACCTCCATTGAGTTTTTTATAGGCAGCTACCTTAGGATTAACATATGAGAGCACATCCTCTTCGTTTACTTTCGCATCTTTCTTTAATACTACATAAGCACGAGGTAATTCACCAGCTAATGTGTCTGGAATTCCTACTACAGCGGCATCGGCAACACCAGGCATTTCCAAAATTATATTTTCTAGTTCAGTTGGCGAGACCTAAAAAAGTATTATTATTGTTTTATTGTATATAAATTAAGTGTACAGTATCTATAAATTAGACATTACTATACAGTGTGTCCCCGGATTGAGTTCCCTATAGGTATAATCGACAAAAAAATTGAGAATTTCATTTTCATGTTTTGGGATTCCGCCCTGCGCGCTTGGTTTGAAAAGAATTTTAAGCAGATTTTTAGTTTTTTTAAAATTAAGACGGCTATGAAAAATGTAAAAAAGCTATTTTCTATTCAGGTAAAGTGCCTTTTCGGTCAATAATACGGCAAAATGTTATTGGAAAAAGTTGTTTAGAATATGAAACTATGGCTCTGTGTAAAATTTCAAAAAGATCAGCGCAAAAAAAACGTAAGTTTCTAACACAGTATTTTATTAAAAAAAGAAATTAAATAACAATTACTGTATTAGACTTCCTCCAAGGTTTTGATTTTAATCTAAGATAATGACAATCAATTGTTTGCTTTACTACGACGCGATTTTTCGTTCATTAACACAAAAAGCGGATCTAATGAAAGTGAGCTGATCGTTTTGAAATTTTGCACAGAGCCATAATTTCATATTCTGAACAACTTTTCTTAATAAGATTTTGTTATATTATTGACCGAAAAGGCACTTTACCTGAATAGAAAATAGTTTTTTCACATTTTTCATGGCCGTCTTAATTTTCAAAAAACTAAAATCTGCTTAAAATTCTTTTCAGACCAAGCAGGGTGGAATACCAAAACATGAAAATGAAATTCTCAAATTTGTTGTCGATTATACCTATGGTGAACTCAATCCGGGGACACACTGTATATCAAACACATAACTAGACCTACAACCTACAACCATCAAAATTGAATGGACAGAAAGTGGGTCCAGGAAAATTAATAATGGGCTAGTGAATTTTTTTTAAACCAAAAAGGGGCTACAATTTGAATTTATTATGTAGCCCCGAGTGGGATACAAGGGCGAGTCAGATGCCCCAATGTCCCTCTTCCCTTGCTATACACATCAATTATTCGTAAGGCTAGGTAGCCACAGAATTTGAAAGTGTACCTATTGTGAAGATTTCCATATCACCGTAGGGATTTTAAGCTCTTAAAAATGTTCGTTTCTAGTTAAAAAAATAGTAAACACTTAGCAATGGGTCTTATTAAATTAAATTAATTGGTTTTTAAAAAATAAATAATTTATTTGTAAGTTGTAAGTTTGAATTTTTTAATACTCAGTAATTGTCCACTATCTAATTTGTAAAGTTGAAATTATCTAAGTTTACTATCAACTAAGCGAGTAAGAGTTTTCTTTCTTTAATAATATGTAAATGTAGGTGTGTGGTGTGTTAAAAAATTTAAACATTGAATTTGAATCGAATTTGAGATATTTTAGAAATAGTTCAATTGCGCATCATATTGGCGACACTGTTTTATCAGCGCGCAAGCGTGAAACCGACTGTCAAATGTCATTTACTTTCATTTTGGCTGTTGTGGTTTTGACGCGAGTAATAAATTTGTATTCTCGATCAAAGTTCAAAGTAAATTTACTTGTGCTACGAAAAATGGAAAATCCCGAAGAAATCCTTCATAGTTTAGAAGAATTCTCAAAATTAAAACCAAAAGATATACCGCGAGAACTGGAGGACTACCTTTGTTTTGTTGCGAAAACTGGCGATCCTGTTTACCAATGGGGCACTATTAAAAGTTTGTTTAGGGAGAAACTAATTAATGTGATAACCGATTTTTACGAATCCTGCCCTTCAGTAGAGATACCTCCGTGTCCTAATGTGGAAGTATTTAATTACGAGTCGATGAAAACATTCATACTGGAAAAATTAGACACATTTGCAGCAGCTCCATTTACAGTTCAAAGAATATGCGAATTATTAACAACTCCACGAAAAGAATATAACCGCATAGACAAGTACATGCGAGCGTTAGAAAAAAACATTCTCGTTGTAAGTACGACAGAACCAGGGTTACGACGTACCGCAGAAAATGGCGAAGGAATTGTAAACGGATTAGAGTCTGAACATATACCCGATACTAATAATTCAAATAATGATATAAACGTTGAAGAAATGGATGATACTCCTATTTGGTCTCGTATAACACCAGAAACCGTTGCATATCAAAATACCGAAACTAACATAAATGTCGATGTACATCCTGTTCAATCCAGTGATTCAAATCATCCATCATTTTCTGCCGATACACGAACAACAGAATCAAGCTGTGGTTCTAGTATTGATTCGGTCATTACATGTAGACCTTCGGAAGAACAGCCATATGTCTCAATTGAACCTGTAGCATCTGATAGCTGTTTGAGAGAAGAAAACGTTCAAGAATCTGATGTGACTGTTACCATTACTGCCATTCCAGCAGCTGTTCAAAAACGACGTGATAGTATTGAACCAGTAGTATCATCGAGTGAAGAAAGTATTAAGGAAGAGGCTTCGAAATTTGTTGTAAGTAATTTAATTACGTTGTAATTAATTTGTAGGTTCAAATTCCGACAGTGGCATTAAAAGTTTTCACAGTTGCTGAAGTGTGAATCGATTAGTTGAATTGGCCGTGTAATCTCAGTTGTCAAAGGTTTAAGGATGTAAGAAAATAATAGCAAAGTAAAACATGGGTTACAAAAGGAAACTTATTCATGCACAAGTCACATATTCGAACAGGAGGAGCGTAGTAGCGAGTAGACGAATGGACAAGTGCTTGAACAGCCTTCTGTAACGAGTGTTTTGTGTATTTCGGCATTCATTCACATTACTTATTTATAATATAGTTTTTATAAAATTAGTTGATATTTCTTTCCATTGGGGGAAATTTTAATAGAATAATATAAGGTTGGTGACTGTGATTTGTGTTTACAGTTAATAGCATTTGATTTTTGCTGTTTTGTTGATTAATATTATGGTTTGTGTAAACTAGGTATTTTGTGAATTATTTAATGCAACATACCAATTCCAGAATATAAAATGTTACCAACAGTCTATTTTAGTAAAATAGTTATTTATGTACCAAGTCAGTAAAGTGATTCTTTATCGAACGAGTCTGAGATTATGAGCCGAGCGAGCGAGGCGAGTAACAGGCGAGTTGTGCATGCATGTGGTGCATACAAAATTTTATCGCCAACCGTAAAAATGTATAATTGAAAAAATAACTTCCATTATTTTCTGTAAATAACTGGCGACAAAACTTTTACTGTTGGAGCTGTGACAGCAACAAACGATTTTTGTTTAATGTCATACAGTCATCGTTATGTTGATAAACATTAGCGGCAGGTAAAATGCTTGATTTGTACAGTAAGATAAAGTGTTTGTTTACTTCCGAAAATCGCTATGGTAATGCATGGCTTTACTGACGGTTGGCGATAAAAGTATATAATGTGAAACTTTCCACAACAAAACAAAGAAAAATGAATTCCAATACAATTCACTATGCTTTTCTAATACTTAACTCTTAAATGTTGTCACCGATTTCTAATAAAACATTGAATGGACGATTGCGGTGGTAATGGATTATTTTAAATGATATCGATTTTAAAAAGGAACTGTTTCTGTTAAAATGACGAATTTAATTTTTAATTTTGTTCTGGCATTTTCGTTAATGCCCAGTCTGGATAACCGAGCTTTTGCTGTATCTGTTAAATGTTAATTACAGATATAAAAAACTTTAAAAATAATTTTTTTACTATGAAACAAGTATAATAGAAATTTATATTTATTTAGTGAAAATTTGTTTCAAATATACTTAAATAGATTTGTTATTTTCACAGAGTGCTAATGTCAAAGAAAATGTGGAAACTACATCATCCTCGACAAACAATACTGAAGAAAATGTATCCAATGAATCGGAAATTTCAAAAGCAGAAAATGAAAGTGCTATAATTGTGGCATCTTCTGCAACTAAGGAAGAACCATCGCAGTCATGTGGAGATAATTCGGACCAAATAACTGATCCACCGCATAATGAGTCACCTTTAATTCAAGTACCCATAATATCAGAAGTAACAACAGATGTAAGCGAACAGGAAGGTGAAGCTATTAAAGAAACAGAAATATTAAATTCAGAATCTCAGGATGAAGGTGAAACACAAGACAGTTTAATTTTAAAAGAACAAATTGAAATAGTTACCAAAACAGTAACTTCGCAAATTTCCGCTCCAATTTCTCCAACAGTTGAATCAGCGGAGTCACAAACAGTAATTTGTGAAAATTCCGCTGCAATAATCAAAGAAACATTAATATCTTCTACAGAAGAAATTTCAAATGATGCGTCTGATGTTTTATTAAAAGCCAATCAGTTTATCCAAGTAAACAGTGAAATAAAAAATTGCGATCCAGAAATTTCTCAAGACAGTTTATTGACAGATTGCATTGCCAAATCAAGTACTGCCGTAAATCTTGAGGAAACTCAAGAAAAACAGTCTGACGAAGTAGCTTTGAAAGATATTCCGGAATTTGCAGCTGGTTCAACCACTCCACAATCTATGGACATTGATATAACAGAGGAAAGTTGTCAGGAAGCTCCAACCTCAGACGGATAAACAAGTTTAGTTATGTCCAGTTATTGTCCAAGCGCACCGATGAAGTGTTTGAAATAGTGATACATTTTCTAAGTTAAATCAATTATTACGTAGAAATAAAGTTCTGTGTTCATGTGTTTTACAAGTTCTGATCACTGCTCTTCATCTTACAGTTTTTACAATGAACTTCCATTACTTTAAAACATATGTGAGACGAACTCATACTGTATATCTAGGTAAATCTTATTACTTACCATAATAATTAAGTGCCTAGTTCTTTTTAAGTAATTAAGCATCTATCTATTTATTGTTCGTAGCTAGATTCACAGGATTGAAGTAAGACTTATTTTAAATAAAATGTTAATACGATAAAACAAAATGAGACTGCATTGCTTTCAGTTTTAGATATCCTATAATCAGCTTGGTGATGGTGGTGATATTTGAACCAATATGATACAGTTTGTAATTACTTCATTTACATAATTTTTGACAATGATGGCTGTCGGCTAAAAGTATTATGCATTTCATTTTTGTGCTATAGTAGGTAAATATCGAATTTAAATGTGATTTTTTTGTAAATTGTAAAAAAAATTTGCTCTGCAAATGCATTTGCAACTAAGTGCTCAATAAGAAGCTACTAAAATTACTACATAACAATGGTTGCCTAAATCAATTCAAATTCATTAAAAATGAAAATTTAGGTTTTTATTGTACATATTTACCATATCGGGTGTTAAAAAAAAAGGTAATATACTTTGAGAACAGGTGGACTCGCAAGAAGTGGAAAAATCTTAACAGATATGTGTACGCAAACGACTTGTTTTGAAGATATTTGCAATTTGCTATGTAGATAGTGTTCACTTTAGCTTGAATCTGGGGCTAGGTAATTTAGAGAATTTAGACGATAGACTAATAAATTAGGCTGATTAAATGGTCCAGAATATCTAAAGGACATGTTACCTCTACTAACTATACTTGAGATTAGGATTATCATTCATGCACACAATAATGCTACAGCATATTTCTTTTTGGGAATATCTAAGCAAGCAGTACCAAGGAAGGTGGATAGGCTATGGTGAACTGGTTGCATGGCCTCCTAGATCTCCGATCTCATATGCTAGATTGCTTCCTGTGGGGTTACTGGTATTGCTCTTACATTAAACAGGACAGAGGACAATAAGGTACTTCACTAATAATGACGTCTTGTTTCTTGTAACTGCAGTATAACAGTTCCCACGAGTGCATAACACAAAATTGATTATCTTCAAAACAGTTATTCACGAACCCTTGTGTGTTAAGACTGAAGGTGCATTCAGACTCAGAAATTTTGTCCAGTAAGTTATGGAGAAATTTAAACGAATCAATCAGGAGGTGTGTAGAATTTACCGCTTCTTACAATTCAAATTCTACACATCTCCTGATTGGTTCGTTTAAATTTCTCCGTCAACTTTCCGGACAAAATTTCTGAGTCTGAATGCACCTTCATTTTTTTGAACCATACTACATGCTCTCAACGTTTGTTACTCTGTTTTTTGCCTTGTTTCTGTAAAGCAAGTTTGAAATTACTTTCTAATTTTTTCCACAAATAATTTCTTTTTTTAAATAACAGATGCGTTTAATGCATGCAGCAACTATATGTGCAGCTTTAGTGCTGTAGTTAGCAGCTGTCAATTTGTTGAACAATATGTTGCGAAATGCCAGTTCAATATTGAAATTCATTCAGCTTTAAGATCTTTCGATCATAAATGTTCAAATGAAGTAAGTTAAATTGGTAACCTATTTCGTCATTTGTTTTTCTGAACTCATAACACTTGCATTGACTGCATTTTGCATGATTATAACATTCACTTAAATTGTATCAAATAAAAATACATTAATCGAACATATTTGCTTCTGGTACGCTGCCAACCCGCTGTAGTATTTAAAGAATGAAATGTTTTATTACTGTGGAATTTGTGGAAAATACGTGTAGTAAATAATATTATCATTATGGCGAAATATACAAATTAGTTAAGTATTTATGTATTTAAAGCAGAAAGCAAATAAGACTTTTCTGTTTAACCAAAGAACTGAGCTATGCAAAAGGAAAGGAAACCCATAATAGTATTTCTGTTAAAGCTATCGCAAAAATAAAATGGTTATTTAATAAAAGTAAACTTCAGATATTTTTTCATTCGAGTGAGTGTGAATGTTGAAACAGCTGAACAGCAGACAAGCGAAAAAGCCATGCTTTGTTTATTGATCAGATTCATCAGACGACAGTTGAACAAACCTACTTTCCATAGATAGTGTAGGAAAAAATATTAAAACTTGACATGACACATATACTGCGTGTTACATAAGTCCCTACTAAAATAATGTACGTCGCCCCAACTATACAGGGTTATTGGTAATTCGATACATTCCTTTGGAGATATGATGGGACAGGAGCTAAGAAACAAATTAAACCTAACATACATTATGCAAAAATATAAAAATAATTTCTGAGAAAATCGAATAGGTAATTTTCGTAGCTGATTTTTAGAAATCATTTTTAATAAGTTTTTATTTAAAATTTTCACATGATCGAAATGTTTCCGGATATTTTCCATTCGAAACGGATGACCGAGTGGGACAAGTAACCCAGTCAAAAAGTTCAGAAAATGTCAAGTAGGTGTTTTAAAAATTAACTTTAAAGACATTAAGATCTACTTTTTTGAGAAAAACACAAAAATTGAAATATCTCAAAAACTATTGAGTTTTGCATAATGTATGTTAGGGTCAAATTTGTTTCTTAGCTCCTGTCCCATCACATCTCCAAAGGAATGTATCGAATTACCAGTAACCCTGTATAGATGCCCATTTTTTGTTGAAGTTATATGGTAACTTTTTTATTTCGTCGAAGATTAAGTTAGCAAAATTAAACAGAATTAAAAGCGAAATGTGATGATGTATTCAGGTTTGGAATACCTTGTAACATTTTTAAGATATTTTGTAAAAATAAAAAAATTGTTAATTTTTCAGCTTAATGTATTCTTATAACCGTCTAATTCGTATGTATAATTTTGTACAAAATTCAATAAACTTAGTAAAATTTGTATAGCACATCTTGATTTTTAAATTATAACACACATTTTTTTATGGAGCAATCCCAGATAACACAGGATGTCTCATCGATGTCCCTATCATATCCAAAAAATTTCCCTACATTCATGAACTAAAAATAGAAAGCCATGAAATCCCCATTACACAATATTTTATGGATGTCCATAAATGCACGTACATAAGATATTAATTTAATAGCTACACCTGCATTGTATTTTGAAGTACAAATACAATGCCTTAAGCTACACAGCATTCCATCATCCTAAAAATATATGATCAAAATCCTTTTTCTGGACATATTAGTATTCATAAGATATTCCAAATCTTATCAGCATCCACTGCAAGTCCAAATGCGGCTGGTTTGGACATCCATCATATACCCATTAAAGGTTATGGATATCCAAAAGATATCCAGGTTTTAATTGGGATGTTCATATGTCAATAAAATTTTCCAAACTGGTACTTCAGGAAAAAAAAAAACAGTTTCCATTTTTAAAATGTAAATTTGTATTATAACTCGAAAATCAAGAATGCTGAAACTAAAGAGCAGTTGCGCTGCCGAAATTAAACACCCCAACGCAGAAATTGTAAGTTTAGGAAAAATGTAGTTTAGTTTACAATTAATAAAAGTATCTACTACTTATTTGGCCACTTGATGCAAACGTTGGCCTGTTGTAAAAATGTATTTTCTTTTTAAATATAAACAGATGTTATAATTTCTTATAATAGACCATTTTTGAATTTCACTGATGGTGTCTTATTTTTGCAAACAAGTTTATGAGTGAATGGATATTCTGTGAATATCTAAATTGGATGTTCTATGGACATCCCTTTCCCTATTTGTGACAAATGAATGTTTTGTAGATCTCCATAAGGTCATTCATAATGGGATATCTTTTGGATGTCTTTGTGACATCTGAGTAGTTTATCTTTACATCATTAAAAAGACCTCGCCTCTTCACAATTGCTTCACTTCATAAAGCATTAGGGGAGCTATCATCAAACTAACAAAATCGAACTCGTACTGGAAATGATCTGCTGCTTCCATGGGCGCCGACAGGATTATTTGCAGGGGGGTGCATCTATTCATTATACGAGTATGATATAATTTATATCTATTCATCCTTATAATTATTCACACGACTTTTCCCGAAGTTTACACTAAAGTGTATAAAATACATAACCATTTATTTACATAAGTTATGTATAACAAACAAATAACAATAAACAACTTCCTATTTAATTAATTAAATTGTGTATTTTCTTCCAAACCAGGGGGGTGCAATTGCACCCCCCTGCCGGCGCCCATGGCTGCTTCCAAAAATTTTGCTGATTCTAACGGAAGAAAAGGCCGACAAGGAGCAACTACTACAAGAAATCACAGAAAATCTGAACGACGCGAGACTAGAAATAAATATCAATAAACGCGAGGCCATAATACGAGAAACAGGACTACACAACCGAGATGTAGGGTTGTCACCTTTTGGACACTCTTACCCGGGACGTCATCTCCAAAATCTTACACATTCACCATTTTTTCATAAAGACTAAATATTGCGAGTCGCTAAAGCTATATGGTAGGTACTACCATTGAATAACTACCTAGGACAGCGTTTCCCAAACTTTTAGGTTTCACGGCCCCCTTTTGATATGTTTTATGGTACACGCCCCCCTTTCTAGCAAGACGGAATCACGAACTTTCCCGAGCGCTATAAAATGGCCCAAAAATTGTGAGGGTGGGGGTAGGACGTATAAAAATCATGATGCATGTCCAGCAGGGTTGACAATTTGGGGGAAAAGTTGTTAAATCTAGGTTATTAGGAATATGCTAAACATTAAATTAAGCATTAAGATATTTTGTATTAGTTTCAATATACTAATTTCTGTTCTACTATTTTTTTTAGCTGCGCCCCCCTTATAGGATCTTTGCGCCCCCCAAGGGGGGCGCGCCCCACCGTTTGGGAAACGCTGACCTAGGAACTTAAAAATATAAGGATATGAACATAGATAGTATAGGCAACCCAAAGATCAAAATGGCACCGCAATATCGATAATGTGAAATTAGGTACGGTTTCATTTATCGATATTATATAAATCATTAAAAAATAACTACATTTATTAATTTTGTGAACATTTTAACAATTTTTTTGCTTCAGTATATTATGATTTCGGGATAATTCCGGGTCCCGGTTAACATTGGTTTTTGCTGGGACGACAGCCTAGAATTTCGGGGTAATCCCGGCGAATCCGGGACAGGTGGCAACCCTACTGAGATGTAATAGAAGAAAATCTAAAATTTGGGCATTTTAAAATAAAACAAGTCAGAAAAATGAAATACTTAGGAACTTATAACGTATGTTCATTAAAAAAAAAAAAAACTCGCAGCAGTCCCTGGAAATGAATTTCATATGTTTAACATACAGCCTAAGACATACTTAATACAAATTTTCAAAGCACTCTAGAGTTTTTTTTAAATGAATATACTTTATAATCAACACGCTTCAAAGACCAGCAACGGTAAAACAATGAATCACAAAGGCTCACCAAGCTGTTCACGCTACCTACTACCAACACTACCTACTTACATCAGTACAAATTGCCTCTAAGATTGAAGAAGATCATCTACACAACAATAATAGAAACAACAGCCCTATACGGACTAAAACCCAGCGCAATTACAAAGATAAATAAAGTGGCACGCTGCAAAGAATGGAGAACAAAATTCTAAAATTTCAGAATAAGATCGAACTAAAGATCAGGTATGAACGAAGACGAATGGGCAACCGCACATGAAGTACTATACCTTTTCAACTTCAAATTGAGGATAATCACGTTAAAATTGAGACAAAACAATTTGGAATCGATTAAACACATTCAAATTGAGAATAATTATTTTCAAATTGAGAATAAACAAACACATTCAAAATGAGACAAAACAATTTGGGATCGATTAAACACACACAAATTGGCAATAAATAACTTCAATTTGGGAAATTAGCTGGTGAAGATAAGACAAATATATCTACCCCAAACCGAGTTTCGCCTTCGTCTGCTAGAATACATTTTACATGAGAACATACCTACAATAATTGTGCAAGATATGTAGCCCATATTCAAAGGTTTATTCCCGATGCTTTAAACTTGAATGATAATTTGACTTAGTTTACTTGCCGAGTTCAGTGTTCAGTGTCAGTAGGAAGTTGGAACGCAATTGAGATATGCTACGACGACGCCATTATTTCACACCTACTATGTAAAATTAAAAGTAGTCAAATGATATTGTTGATGGTATTATTATTAAGGGTTTTATTGTTATTATTTTGACAGGAAAGACAAGGGCCCGCGGGTAGTTTGAGAAAGCACTCACTACGCCACTGGTAGACACGCGTTCGTGCGCAGTAGGTAATGGAAACCTAGTTTAGAAAGAGATGAAGTATAGTTGAATTGTGAATTTATAAACAGCGCGTTGACGTCACAACCCAAATCCTAGGTGAAAAATACTGTAGACAAAATTTATTTATTATTATTATTTTTTTTTTAATTAATAGTGTAACCAGATCAGCAGTTTATTAGTTTGACATCCATAAGTTGAACGGTAATAAAACTGTAAATTTTTGAAAACGGCATGCTAGAGTTTGAAAAAATCGAGTTTCGGTCAGTTATTAAGTAGGTATTTACTTTTGAAAGGGTTATCCAGCAAAGAAATTTTTATTGATATGATATAAACCTTAGGTGATCAGTGTCCTTCATACGCCACTATTAAAAACTGGGTTGGGGAATTTAAGAGAGGAAGATCAGATGTCAAAGGTGAGCACCGTTCTGGAAGACCAATTTCTGTGACCCCTCTGGAAAACATTGACTCTGTCCATGATCTGATTTTAGTAGATCGACCAATTGGGCTCAAGCGTATAGCAGAAGCATTGCACATTTCCTATGAACGTGTGTTTCACATTGTTCATCGCGACTTGGGTATGAGAAAGCTTTCGACCAAATAGATTCCGAGATGCTTGATTGCTGATCAGAAGCGCATTCGATCAGACAACGGCGAAGAAAATCTGCCGCCGTTTTCAAGAAGATTCCTCCAACTTTTTGGATCGGCTTGTTACTATGGACGAAACATGGGTCCATCACTATGACCCAGAGACTAAAGAGCAATCCAAAGAGTGAAAGCATTCTGCTTATCCACGACCCAAAAAATTCCGTGTTCAAAAATCGGCTAACAAGATTCTTGCTTCAGTTTTCTGGGACAAAGATGGGATAATTCTGATAGATATTTGGAGCAGGGTAAAAGTATCACGCGAGCATATTATACTAAGTTGCTAACTCAATTACGTAAAAAAATTGTGGAAAAACGCGGCGGAAAACTTGCCAAAGGTGTGCTCTTTTTGCAAGACAACGCTCCTGCTCCCAACTCGTTGATTGCGCTGCAAAAATTAATGAAATTGGTTTTGAATTGGTTGACCACCCGCCCTATTCTTCGGATTTAGCACCGTTGGACTATTATTTATTCCCAAAACTCAAAAAACCTTTGAAAGGTCCTAAAAGATTATCGACAAATGACGAAGCCATATGTATGTATCGTTGAGGAGTGGTTTGCAGACGAAACCAAATTTTTTTTAAAGGGATTAGAAATACTTTATGAACGTTCTGCTAAATGTGCAAGTCTTAAAGGAGATTATGTTGAATAAATAAAATTTTGTTTTGAAATATTATGGCGTTCTATATGGTAGGCCAAGTACTTATCAATACTCCCTCGTATGTTGTGTATAATTAGCTTTGTTTCTATTAACTTTTGTATCATTGTATCTGACACAATAAACTGAATTTTTCCAATTTGAAATTCATTATTCAAATCGTTTTGTCTTAATTTGAATGTGTTTATTCTCAATTTGAAAATGATTAGTCTCAATTTGAAGTTGAAAAGGTATAGAGAGGAAAACAATTAATGTTGAAACGTTAAGTAAGTAAGGTAAGTTGAATCGTTACAGCTATTTCTGATTTAAAAAGCCACAAACGTTTTCCTGTTCATGACCACTTGATATTTAACTTTTTCGACTCAATAAAATTTAGAAATAGGAAAATGGCTTCGTAAGGACGTAACAGATACGAATTTATAATCCTTTTTAGGAGCAAGCAAACCATCGCTTTTGTCGCAAATTTTTCCTCCTTTCTAATTTTAAATATTAATATTATCATGAGGAGCGGATAGCCACGTGCTTCGTTCGGTCTCTCACGTATGATTCTTGGATTCGATTCCCGAGAATCTTCGCTGGAATTTTAGAAGATCGTACGCTTCTCCGTTTTTGGGAGGGTACGTTAAGTTGATGGTCCCGGTTATCATACTAACTAACACCTTTGATAATCGTTAACCTCGCAACACTACAGGTCGATCTTCTTCGTCTCTTTCGATGGGTGAGGTTAGCCTCGTGTCCGGCATACGGGCTCACATAACTTATGGTTATGAGTTAGGTACTAACAAGTCTTGGCTCTTGGCCTAGGCTTCGGCCATAAGAGGAGGAAGAAGAAGAAGAATATTATCATTATTATTTTTGTTTAATTCTCCTCGACTCTTGGGCGCTGTTATTGTCTGACTTCGGCTTTTGAGGCAAGACGATCAGAAGCTTTTGTTGAGGGATTGATTGCAAATTTAGGCGTTTTCTTACTATTGTGCAGGTGTTAGCAGCCTCTCGTAATTTTGACTGTTTGACAAATTAGTTAGTGTAAATAATAATGTTAGAGGAAAAACGATTTAAATCGCCTGTGTTTGCGCGCTTAAAAACCACGACATATCTGAAGGCTACGAGACAAACTTTTATTTTCGGACGATGTGTCCGAGAATATTAGATCCATCGTCATTTCTGATTGGCTGCAACCATTTTTTTTTTCGAATCGGATCGTCTTGCCTCGGAACACGTCGGATGAGAATGACCGAAAATCGCTGAACGTAAATTCACTTTAATTAGTAATTTTGGTAAACAACGACAAACGATTTTTCATAATGAACGACTTAATAATGAAATACAATGACCTTCACCAAGAACGTAAACTATAAAACGCTAGAACACTGAAAAACTCTATAAAACTATTATTGTGTTATGAGCGTATGAGCCAAACATTATACAGGGTGACAATAATCTACCTGTGATGTATGGGTAACTTTGTTATTATAGAAGTTACAGAGTCGGCTAAATTAGCAAAGTTGGGCAGAATTTCAAGACAAATTAGATGCCAGTTTGACATTTGACATACACTTTCAACTTTTTCAAATATTTCGAAAAAACTAAAAACATGCGATTTTTTAAATGCTTTATAATTCCATAACCACCTATTCTAAAACCAAAGTGAAATATGTTTCTTGTAGATATTTTTACGTAGAATTATAAAAAAATATCTACAAAGTCATAGCACTCTCGATTTTTGAGATATAAGCCAAACTTACGTTTTTTTAAATGGCAACCATAGTAGGCTATGGATTCATTAAAGAGCTTATTTTTTGCTGATTTCAAAAATGTATAGGTTGTCATATCTGTTTCCGTTAATTTTCTTAGAATTTGCAAAAAACTGAAATTAATGATGATAAATAATAACCATGAACTAATAATGCCTTGGAATTTTGTCATAGTCTCTTGTTTAGTAACTCATCATCAAAAACAATTGAAATAATCAATTTTTTTTAATTAAACAAATAACAAATAAAATAGGTACTTAGTAACTATCGTTATGGATAACAGGACTAAATAATAAATGTAAGTAACTATAAAAATAAATTAATGATTATAATAATACTTCAAAGTGACCACCATTTTCTTGAACACATAACTGACATCGTTTTAATATTTCACGTTGCAATTTATTTAATGTATTATGTCTAATTTCGGCTACAGCTCTTCTTATTTTTATTTTCAGGTCATCAATGTTATGAGGCTTTTCTTTGTACACTTTGTCTTTAATAGTTCCCCATAAAAAAATCTAGGGAAGTTAAGTCCGGAGACCTGGGAGGCCACGCAATAGGACCTCTGGTACCTATCCAATTAGGAAATCTTTCCAATAAATAGTGTGACACAATGTGAGCATTGTGAGCAGGTGCTCCATCCTGTTGGAAGTAATTCAAATTTTGTATAAAATTTAATGGAAGATCGTCCAACATTTCTTCGAATTGATTACGTAAAAATAGCAAATAACTCTCGGAATTTAGATTTTCCTCATAAAAATAAGGACCGAGAAGTTTTGTTCCAAGAATGCCGCACCAAACGTTAATAGAAAAAACGTATTGCTCTCGCCTTTCAACCGTTAAGTGTGGATTTTCCCTTGCCCATTGTATATGATTTTTCTATTAAATAAACCATTACTTGTAAATTTGGCTTCATCCGTAAATAGACTTGATTGAGAAAAGACTTCGTTTCTTTCACTTTTTCCAACAAACCACGTAACATAATAGAATCTTCTTTCTAAATCTGTTGGATACAATGTGTTTCCAACATGATGATGATAAGGTTTTAAATTATTTTGTTTCAAAATTGTTCTTGCTTGTTCTCTGGATACATTACACTCTCGCACAGATGCAGTTGGTTTAAAAGTATTGTATGCCAAAACACGCACCTCTGCTCCTTCATTAATATTTTTCTTAGCTTCTTTTGGTTTACAAAATGATCCATACCGTTTTAAATTGGATTCAAGTTTTGCAAAAACCCTTTTATCTGGCTGCCTTTTTTCCATGTATGTTTGCAGATACAATTCAGAAGCTGCATTCGCATCACGATTAGAATTGTAATAGCAAAATAACATATCATTTCTTTCTTCCCACGAGTAAGCCATTTTTTTAGTAACTTTAACAGAACTACTTAACACATTCACATCCGTAATTATCAGCAAAACAGGACTAACTTAACAATTAAATTTGTTTTGTTATTTTCCAATTCCAAGGCACCCTTGTTATACTATGCAGCTAATTATTAATTATGATCATTAACTTCAGTTTTTTGCAAATTCTGAGAACATTAACGGAAACAGATATGACAACCTATACATTTTTGAAATCAGCAAAAAATAAGCTCTTTAATGAATCCATAGCCTACTATGGTTGCCATTTAAAAAAACGTAAGTTTGGCTTATATCTCAAAAATCGAGAGTGCCATGACTTTGTAGATATTTTTTTATAATTCTACGTAAAAATATCTACAAGAAACATATTTCACTTTGGTTTTAGAATAAGTGGTTATGGAATTATAAAACATTTAAAAAATCGCATGTTTTTAGTTTTTTCGAAATATTTGAAAAAGTTGAAAGTGTATGTCAAATGTCAAACTGGCATCTAATTTGTCTTGAAATTCTGCCCAATTTTGCTAATTTAGCCGACTCTCTAACTTCTATAATAACAAAGTTACCCATACAACACAGGTAGATTATTGTCACCCTGTATATTTGACTTTGCCCACGACTAGTCAATAATCTGTCAATTATTCATGTGTTTGGTCAAATATAATGCTATCCATTATACACTGCCGTCAATAATCATTATTCACGGTGTCATGGTAACATCATTGTCTATGGTGTATAATGAAGGAAATAGGTTATGTTTCTAATCCTACCACTTCGTTTAACATAGTCCTACCACATGGTTTTATTAGCTTTGTTATTTAAATTTTAATTAAAAATTCTTAGTATTTGTAGTCTAGGACAAAGTATAGTATACGACTCGCTATAATGTCTATTATTACCTCGGATAATTGCAAAACTCGCTCGCTCGCTCGCTCGTGTTGCAAACATTATCCTCGGTAATAATAGCATTCATTATAGCGTCATGTATAAAAAGCATGTTCTACATTATACTTTTTCCAGCTAGAAACTTTGACTAGTTTCTAGCCGGTTTCTAAATTAGATTCCGTACTAGATTTCACTTAAAAATAGTTTACAATCTCCTCTTCTATTTCTTACTTGTGCGCAGACGCGGCAATAAATGATATTTAGTATTGCCAATATCATAAACATAAAAGTTTGGGCAGGTGATTTATTTAGCGAAGTGAACAAGTTCAGTTCAGTTTCAGCAATTGGCACTGCCGGAAACCGCGTTAGTGCGCAGGTCTAGTATGAAACTTGGACGAAAAAATAGGTTTGGATCTAGTTTGGAACTTATTTCTAGACGCTTCTAGTATGGAAACTTGGATGCAATTTTTCTGATTCACATTATACAAGTTTCTTCAAGTAGATCTAGTTTCCAGCTAGAAACTTGTCAAAGTTTCTAGCTGGAAAAAGTATAATGTGAAACACGCTTTTTATATACTATTATCGCTTTATCGCATCGTTGCGGTTTAACAGAGTTCTTCATCGTTCCGGTGGATCAGGCCACAATTTCCGTTTGAGGCTTAAACAACATTAGTAATAATTTACGTTCACCTTTAGCGTAATTAATTGTTGTCTTGAAATAGGGAATGTTTTGCATGTATTCATACTTAAGGTTTTCATTAACTGCCTGTTTATTATTTGGTCTGAACATGGATTGTGCTTGGTTTTTAATTGTTTTTGAAAAACAATTAATTTAGTCAAACGCATTATAAATCAAATAACTTCACTTACCTGATTTCCTTTTACTTTGATTAGTTCTTTACATCTATCTACAATATAAAAATATCCATCGTTGTCATAGTATACAACGTCACCAGTACGTAGCCATCCATCTTCAGTAAAGGTTTCTGCTGTAGCTTTTTGGTTGTTCAGGTAACCCAACATTACCTGAAATAAATTAGATTAGAAAAACGAATCTTTACTTAAGAGCAAATCTTTCACCTGTGGTCCTCTTATTAACAATTCTCCTGATTTATGTGGACCTACAACTTCACCCGTGGTTAAAGAAACGACTTTTGCTTCAGTGCTGGGAAGTAGTACCCCCGATGTATCTTTTTTTGATGCAGGTGCAGATCTTGGGGTTAATAATGTTACGGGAGCAGTCTCTGTCATACCGTATCCTATAAAAGTTACAAAATGATGGATCGCTTTTTTTAGAGTAACATAATTTTACCTTGACGAATAAAAATATCTCGTCCTACTTTCTCTCTGAATTTTTGCAACAGGCTCTCTGTAGCTGGAGCAGCTCCAGATGTAATAGTTTGAACAGAAGCGAGGTGGTCTTTAGTCACAGCAGGATGTGAAGCCAAAAACAGGAGTAAAGATGGAACAACGAACAGAAAATGTGGTCGGTGTTCTACTAAAGCTTTAATATAGTCTTCTGGTGTAAACTTTGGTAACGAAACTAAAGGTATTCCCATTTTTATGCACAGATTCATGATAGCGTTAAATCCATAAATGTGGAAAAATGGTAAAACTGTTAATGCTGTTTTATTCATCTCTTCTGGCTTAAGAGTGCATAGATCAGGATGATCTCCTTGAGCTATATTTACGACTAAATTTGAATGGGATAACATAACTCCTTTTGGTAAACCCGTGGTACCACTTGAATATGGCAAAAGAGCTAGATCTTGGGATGTGACTTTTGGCAGATCTGCTTTATAGCCACCCATGATCAAGCTTTGTAACGAATGCACATTTTTTACTTTATCGTCTTCACATCCTGCACAAATCGTTGTCCGATAACCTGGCAACTGCGAACCGACTTTTAACGCCACATCCAGAAAGAGCTCAATAGTTACTATAGCCTTTACCCCAGAATTTTCAAACTGACGTTTTAATTCGTCTGAAAAATAATAAATTATTAGTTTCTTTTCTTAGTTATTAATGGAAATCAATATTAGCTAGTGTTGTAAATGTTGCATTATTGGCTTCGTACTTTGAAATTGAAATCATAAAAATAAATTATATTCTTTATTGCAATATTACTGTTTCTGGATTTTGGATTTGGTTTAAGGGATGAACTAAGTTCATGTGCACTTATGTAGACCTCAAGGTGGGCACAAGAAAACATGCACACAGCCTTGGTGATGTTGTTCTAGCCAACCGGTCCTCTCAATAAAACTGAGGATAACCAAGGGTATGCTACAGATTCGTGCCATATCAGGCCAGAAATCCCCCAACATGGTACCTCTAATCTCGTCCTCCCAATTACAAGTCGGGCTGTTAGTTAGTCTTAATTATTATTGTTTCAAAAGTATTTTATTACCTGCAGTGTAGAGAGGATTTGCAAAAGTTACTGTCAGCCCAGCAGTTGCAATACCGTGGCTTATAATAATATATTCTGGTATGTTGGGTAAAAGTAAACCTACAACTTCTCCTGGTTTAAGTCCACAATGTCCTAATAATGCCTGAGCAAATTGATTAATGCAATTTTTCATTAATCCGTACGAGTAACTTCGACCAGATACGCCACATGTCTAAAAAAGAAGTGAATATTTTATACATATACAGAGCCTTCGTAAACGGCTGAACTTAATTGTAAGTTGATTATTTCTACTGAATTTTAGTTATCCGTTTACACCACAAAGCAACGTTAATTATAATTAATTATAAAAATCAAGCCATACTAAACTTACTTGTACCTCTAGGAACAAAAAGTCCATATTTTATTGTTATTTTGGGCAAAACGACGCAGTTTAGTGTTGTAGAAAATAGTTCTTATATAAAATTACATTACATTAGCAAGAACAGACAAAATTCTAAATTAAATAGTGAATTTTATATTTGACAAGATAATTTAAACTTTAACGTTCTTACGTTCTTCGGATAGTAATAATATCGCAGTAGCCAAAATGGAATGCGCCTTTTTACATAAAAAAAAACATATTAGTTGTATTACAAATTGTAAACATTATATTCTCTGGTTAAATTATCATCACGTTTTTTTAAATTATTTATAGTTCCATATATTCAATTATTTTAGTGATTTGTTCAGTTTTACATAAATAACGGAAACGATTATTATACAGTTAAATAACAAAGTTTAAAGTTCTTTATTGTACACAAATTAAGTAGATTATGAATGACTTAGCTTGCAAATATTTTTATTTGTCTCTGATATAACATCAGCGTTTTACTCATTTCAACTTATCGTAGTCGTAGTAAAGGTTAAAAATAATTGTGATAACTTATCTGAATTTAATTGATGGCAAATCTTTGTGTATTGTCTCGTAAATTAGTGCAGGGTCAGGAGGACAGTAATAATAAATGATGCCGAACTTTAGATTAAATCGATTAGCTACCTGATGATTAATTTCAGTCTAGTGAAATTCACAGTCGTAAAGTTCAATATTTTCATAAGTGTAATCACACAAGATTTAAAAAAAGCAGATCATCGTTAAAGTTTGTAGTCAGATATACAGGGTGATTAAAATTGAGCTCCGTCTAGTTGATTTTGAAATTTATTTGCATGTAAATTTGTATGTGACGGTATATTCTTTATTGTTTTTGAATTTGCCAGAGTTTTCACTAATCAAACGTCAATTTTTCACAAGTGGACTCGCTGGCATATTTCATGCTTCAGGGGAAATCCACAACTAAGTATAGTCCGTTTCAACCGTAGAAGAAGTATGAGTTTATAGAGAACAGCGTTGCCATTTTGCTTACAGTAGTATCTGGAGGTAACCAAAGAGCACGTACTTCTTTTAAGTGGACTATAGGTATATAACTTTTTTAACCATCCTGTAGATGGTTTCAATATTTATTTAGTAGGAACATAGATGAAAACTGTTAAAACTGACGTTTGTTGGCAGCAACGTGATGCAGAAGTACTGGTTGAGTTGGCAATAAAAAATGTTACTTGAAACTGGTAGCAATGTTACCTCCACTTTTTCTTGTTGACAGTGACTTTGAAAGTTTAAATTATTTTATGTCTATAAAAAATAAATGGTGCACAATTGCGGTAGTTATTTTTCGATTTGAACCTTTTTCCTTTTTCTATATTTTATTTACCGAAAACCTTATCATTGTTAACTTTCTTTCTTTCTTTCTCTTTTAGCCTCTTATACCTTTACAGTGTCGAGGGGGCCGGGCAAACCGAGCCGCAGATTGGTCCAAGCTCGTTTAGACCAAGCATGCTGCTGTTTAACTTTCAATATGTCAGTATTACATGCACTTCCCACTCTGGTGGGTTTATTATTGTTAACATAACATAATAAAATAATAATTGATATTCAGTCAAATTAACAAATATATCTGGTTAACAAGTTGCCCCAATTAGTCCACAAAAAATCAAGATTATTATTGCCAACTTAAACAGTATTTCATCCCGTATAAAGCAAATGAGAAAAATAAATTAATTTTCATAAAACCACTACAGCTGACGATACTCAATATATTTTATGAAGCAAGTTAAATCTTACATATAGTAAAACAGAACTTGTACTAAACTAGTTCATTGACGAATGTAACCGAGTCATGGAAACAAAAAACGAAGTGTACCTACCTCAAAATGCAAGCTAGACGAACGAGAGCTTAAGCGGAAGAATATCGCATAAAGAGAAGGGATGAGAAAATACCCCACAAAGCAAAAAAGAGAGCATATTTTAATAAACAACTGGAAGACATTGAAACACTGAATAGAGAAAATGAATACAGGAGATTGAAAAGTGAACTTAAGAAAAAGATATAAACCACGAACGGGTCACTGCAGAGACGCAGATGGAATGCTCTTGAGTAGGAAATAAGATATTTTGAATTACTGGGTAGACTACCTCGACGACAACTTAATCAATACCCCAAGACCCGAGCAAATAGAGATCTGGTGCCAACTGCCAACGATTGATGACAACCAAAAAATAACCTACCCAGTGTGATAGAAGTCCGGCTGCAATTAGAAGACTAAGTAATAAAGCTACTAGCAGAACTGTTCAAAGTTGCCGGCGAGAACTATACACGAAGCCTCCACAAACTGAATAGAAATATGGACAAAATAATCTTTGCCAAATGATTGGAATGCTAGAATACTATGCCCTATTCACAAGAAAGGCGATGTCTTGGACTGCTCTAACCACAGAAGAATTACTCTGTTGAATGTGGCATACAAAATATTCTGTTACATTCTCTACTCTCGAATTAACAGACATGTAGAGAACATTATAGGAAAATATCAAACAGGCTATCGAGCTGACAAGTCAACAATTGACCAAATATCGTTCACAAATTCTGAAGCAGACAAATGAACACGACATTGACACACACCACATATTCGTTGACTTTCAATCAGCCTACGACACCATCAACAGACAGGCATTATAAAGTCCGAATACAAGGAGAACTGTCCCGTACAATCACTTCACACATCGGCATCCGCCAAGGATATGCACTATCTTGTATCCATTTCAATATCGCACTGGAGAAAGTAATCAGAACATCGGCAATTAATACCAATGGTATTATATTTAACAAGAGCATACAACTACTCGCCCATGCCGATGATATAGATATTATTGACAGAAGTGAAGTGGTGGTCAAAAAGCGTCCATACAACTTAAAGAAGCAGCAAAGATGATGGGATTCAAAATAAATATACAAAAAACCAAATATATGGAACACCACAACAACGACAAGTCGTAAACATAAATGGGCAGACGATTAAAGCCGTACTACAGGAATTTGTATATCACGGTTGAAATCAAAAGACGGATCCGCTCAGCGAACAGATGCTACTTTGGCCTGGCTCTACAGATAAAATCGCGAAACATCTCGCGAAGCACGAAAATAAAAAAAGAAGCTGATTCGACCTGTATTAACATATGGCGCAGAAACGTGGACTCTCGCACATAAAGATGAAAACTTGCTGGGAACGTTTGAGAGAAAGACCTTGAGAACTATATGTGGAGCCGTTAATAATTTCGATCTTTACCAGCGTTATAAACTACCTAACATTGTAAAAACTGTAGCATATGACTTAAGTTATTAAGTAGTAAAAATAGATAAGGTTGTGTAACAAAAGATAGATTACCTAGACTACAATATTATGTACAACACTGTCATATAACTAAATGTTAAAATATAATAATTACTAATTAAAAGTGTGTTTTAATTAATAAAGAATATTACATGGCGCAGTCGAAGTTCCGAAAATGTGAAACTAAAAAGATCTACGCAAATTTAAGAAGATAAGTACAAGTAAATTTAATCAAATTTGTAGACAAGAGTGTGGTCACGAGCTATCAAAACTATCAACATGGAAGGATTCAAGCCGCCAAAAAATCTCGACCTTGGTGGTAATATTAGTATAAATTGGAAAAAATTCAAGCAACAATTCGAAATTTATATGAAAGCAACTGGATTGGAGTCGAAAGTAGAAGAGGTCAAAGTCGCAATTTTTCTAAATTTAGTAGGGGAAGAAGCACTTGAATTATATAATACATTCACTATTAAGGACAACAATAAGCTACAACCATTGGTTGATGCCTTTGAAGCGTACTGTGTCCCAAAAAAGAATGTGGTCTACGAACGTTACTTATTTTACAAGCGAGACCAAAAAGAAGGTGAACCGTTTGAACAATTTTTCACCGATATTAAAAAGCTGGCCAAATCTTGTGAATTTGACTGTTTACATGACCAAATGGTAAGGGATAGAATTGTTTTAGGAGTGCGTGACTTAGCGTTACAAGAAAGGCTCCTACGTGTTGAAAATTTAGACCTACAGAAAGCAGTGGACCATGGGAAAGCAGCAGAACTAATGAAATGTCAAATGAAGGATATCAGTGAGAAATCTGTAGATGCAGTACATAAGGGGAAAACGTCAGGCTATATAAAGAAACCACAAAAAAAGAATACGGAAACGGCTTCGGACAACTTTAAGTGTAAAAGGTGTGCTACCTGGCATGGCCCAAGACAATGTCCAGCCTTTAATAAAACATGCAGCAGATGTGGTAAGCTTAACCATTTCATAAAGTGTTGTCGAGTGAGAAATGTCAAAACAGTGTCGACTGAGAGTGAAGGTGTAAGTGCGGATGATGAATTAGCAATTAATTCAGTAGAAATTTATGAAAAGTATGTAGTAAATACTGTAAATTCTTGGTATGAAAATATTCTGATAGAAAATAAGTACATAAAATTTAAATTGGATACTGGAGCAGAAGTGAATCTGTTGCCACGAAAATTGTTTAAACACATTAACAAACAGTTTAATGTAAGGCCAACTAAAATAAAATTGGAGGCTTATGGTGGATTTAAATTAGAACCAGTAGGCATTGTAAATTTAAGGCTTAAGTTTAGAAGCAAGGAAATCTATGTAGATTTTATAATCGTAGAAAATGATGCCAAGCCAATTTTAGGGCTGGAGACTTGCATCAAACTAAATTTAATTAAAAAAATAGATGGAATAATAGAAACTAAAAATAAGCAACAATTTTTAAGTGAAAATAAGGAAATATTTGAAGGCCTAGGTCAGTTCAGCGGTACTTATGACATAGTTTTAAAAAATGATGCAAGCCCAACAATTAAGGCTCCAAGAAGGGTTCCATTAGCTTTAAGGGATAGATTAAAAGCGGAATTATATAGATTAGTGGAAAAGGGGGTGATCTCAAAAGTGGAAGGACCGGTAGATTGGGTCAGTAATTTAGTTATTATAGAAAAGCGCGACAAAAGCTTAAGGTTGTGTTTAGACCCACATGAATTAAATTTAGCTATTCGAAAGGAAAGTATATTAATTCCCACAATGGAAGAGATCACGAGTAAATTATCAAATAAAAAGGTTTTCACAGTCTTAGATCTAAAGGATGGGTTTTGGCATGTGCAATTAACACCTGAATCATCAAAACTTTGTTCATTTTCCACGCCATTTGGTACCTATAAATTTGAGAGATTACCTTTTGGGTTGAGCTCAGCTCCAGAGCTATTTCAAAAAATAAATTTTCAAAATTTTGAAGATATACCTGGAGTATCAATATATTTTGATGACTTGTTAATAGCTGCAGATACATATGAGGAACATGATCAAATATTAAATAAGGTCGTAAATAGAGCGAAAGAGTTAGGTGTAAGGTTTAACCAAAATAAATTGCAATATAGAGTCAAGGAAGCTAAATTTTTAGGGCACATATTTACAGAACATGGCATTAAATTAGATCAGGATAGAGTGAAAGCAATAATGATGCTAAAAGTTCCACAAAACAAAAAGGAACTACAAAGGATCTTAGGAATGGTTAACTATTTGAGAAAGTACATACCTAACTTATCAGATTTAACTATGCCATTGCGAGAGCTATTGAAAGAAAATGTTGAATTTCAGTGGCTTCCGCAACATACACATTGCTTAAATAATATTAAATCCAAGGTAAGCACCGCCCCAATACTGGCGAATTTTGATACAAAGAAAGAAATCACAATTCAAAGTGATGCATCACAAAACGGCCTGGGTTGTTGTTTACTACAAAATGGAAAACCGGTGTTTTACGCATCCAGGGCGTTAAGCGATACTGAAAAAAACTATGCAATGATTGAAAAGGAATTTCTAGGAATAGTGTTTGCAACACACAAGTTTCATAATTTCATTTATGGCAGGCGTGTAACCGTTCTAACAGATCACAAACCTTTGTTAGGAATTATGAAGAAAAAAATTGCTGACATAAACTCACCGAGATTACAACGAATGAAAATAAAGTTGCTTAGGTATGATCTAGATGTAAAATATCTACCTGGCAAATATATGTTTGTTGCTGATTTGTTATCACGAGATTATTTAATGGATGAAAGTCAGGATACAAATTGGTTAACGGATGTAGTACATAGTGTTAATGTAAATATGAACATTACAGATGATAGAAGACGGGAATTTATAAGAGAAACTAAAAATAATAATGTTTTAAGTGAGATACTTAATTATCATTTTATTGGGTGGCCTAACAAAAAGAATTTAGTTAAGCCACATGTACAGTATTATTTTAAGTTTCAAAATAACATTACAGTGGAGGATGGTTTGATATATTTCAATAACAGACTTATAGTTCCAAATACGTTACAAATATATATATTAAACTTGCTACATGAGAGCCACTTAGGAATAGAGAAAACAAAGGCAAGAGCAAGACAAATAGTTTTTTGGCCAGGAATGTCAACTGATATAGAAAACATGATTGCACGGTGTATAATTTGTGAACGTTATCGCAATGCAAATGTCAAAGAACCTTTATTGAATCATTACATTCCTGATTTACCATTTAACAAAATAGCTGTGGATATATTAGAATTTCAAGGGAAAAGTTATTTGGCACTACAAGATTATTTATCAAAATGGTTAGAGATAATCCCTCTAAACAGTAAAACTGCAAGTGAAATTATTGCTAAATTAAAATTAATATTTTCAACACATGGGGTACCTAGAGAAGTAGTGGCAGATAACAATCCATTCAATTCATATCAATGTAATGAATTTGCTAAACAGTGGAACTTCATGTTTAAATTTAGTTCACCAAGATACCCTCGTAGTAATGGGCAGGCAGAAAGAGCAGTTCAAACCGCTAAAAATATACTTAAAAAATGCAAAGATGATAATCAAGATTTGGAATTAGCTCTGTTAGAGTTTAGAAACACTCCTATTACAGGATTGCATCTTTCTCCCTCTCAATTGTTAATGAGTCGCCGTACCAAAACAAAAATTCCAATTCACTCAGCGTTGTTAAAACCAGAAGTTCAGGCTAATTCTAGTAGTTTAATTAGGGCAACACAAGAAAGGAATAAGAAATATTACAATAAACATGTAAAAGTTAGGGATGAATTAAAAGTAGGTGACAACCTGGTGTTAAATAAGGATAAGAAGTGGGAACCTGCTAAATTATTATATAAACATACTTGTCCAAGATCTTATTTAATACAGGATAGAAATGGACAGGTAATACGAAGAAATTCAGTACATTTAAGAAAGTCATTAAATGAATTTAAACCCACTATTACTAATAGTTTGGCAGATCCTGAGAATGTTGTAGAAAATAAGCAGAATAGAGGTAACAGTAGACAAGAAAATGTTAGTAGTAATAGTACTCCTGTAGAGGATAATGTAACTAAGGATAATGTGACTAATGATTCAAATGTATCATCGGATATACGTTGCAGTAAGAGGCAGTCTAAAATGCCAAGTCGCTACAATGATTTTGTTTGTTATTAAAGGGGAAAGATGTAGCATATGACTTAAGTTATTAAGTAGTAAAAATAGATAAGGTTGTGTAACAAAAGATAGATTACCTAGACTACAATATTATGTACAACACTGTCATATAACTAAATGTTAAAATATAATAATTACTAATTAAAAGTGTGTTTTAATTAATAAAGAATATTACAAAAACCATCAAAATAAACAGACTAAGATGGGTAGGTCACGTGCCTAGAACGAAAGAAGGAGATCCCACAAGAAAAGCAATACTTGAAGGGCTCATAGGACGAAGGCTACGTGGAAGACCACAGAAACTCTCAAAATACTTGGTATAAGAGCATGGAAAAGACGCGCGTTGAACAGAGGCAGCTGGAAGAAGCTCCTAGAGAAAGCCAAGGCTCATCAGGGGCTGTAGAGCTACCAAAGAAAAAGAAGAAGAAGAAGAAAAAGACTAAACTATTTACTGTAAGGGAAGGTTTTAATTTTAATTTTGACGGTGGAAGTATTTTTTTCTAAAGCGTATAGAATATAATTCAGTAAAACAATTGAAATAGTAGATTGATGATTGACAGGTATTAAAAAACTAATATTAATTACCTATAAAAGAATATGAGTTAAGTAAAATTTAGGAATAAGAGGTTGCTAATTTCTATAAATTGTTGTTTAATTGCTGTATTAATAAATGTTAACTAAATGTTAGTAAATACATGTTAATGTTCAGTTCTAACACGGTATATTTGTTGTTGAATTAGTGCTTTTAATTTTTAAATTACACCAATAACTACTCCTTAATTACTGTGTGTCCATTCACCTAAAACATGTTTTAGCTGTAAAAGTAATAAACTGTGGTAAACAGTATTTAAATAATGACCTTATCAAATGCTATTTAAACATTTAAAGTTGTGATTATAGACCAAACATGTTTATTTTCTGTATTTGTCTTATGGATGGTTCCTGATAGCCCGAAAACTATATTTATATTATTATTTGTTGTTTCTCAAACGTGTTTAAAACAAAAAAAATGGTGTTATATCTAACAAAGATAAATTTATTGTATGAATGGATCAAATTTTATTTTCAGTAAAGCTATATTTGGAAAAACATCGACAATGAGTTTAAATAATGTTAACAAATGAATAAAATTATGAAAATTGAAAAACCTTTTCGATTACTAATTTACGTATTAAAATGATAGGATGTTAGAAAATATTCAAACATAACATGCATTAAAGCGCAATAATTACCTTTCATGTATAATCTAACGAGTATGAAAATACGAAACTTACTGCAACGGGGAGATCGTCCCAAAC
This sequence comes from Melanotus villosus, assembly GCA_963082815.1. NCBI lineage: Eukaryota > Metazoa > Arthropoda > Insecta > Coleoptera > Elateridae > Melanotus > Melanotus villosus. Next base: position 47,987,086 of record OY720421.1, on the reverse strand, counting down.
ATCCGTGTCTTTCCAAATATATTCCACCAAATTTTCTTTGGGAATCCGAACAGGTGGGTAAGGCGACTTAACAATTCCAGTAGAAGCAAATCTGTGTTGTTCTTTAATTGCAGTATTATTATAAAATTTATTTACTGGTAAAAAGTTTGGAAACACTGATAGCATTCCACATCTCTGCAGATTTTGTACCAAGGGTGAGATTGCGGTAGTAATTGCTATTCTTGACATTTTTAATAATTTAACCTTAATCTACTTAAATGATCTGAATAAATTTTAAAAGTTCAATCTTATATGCTAAATATCACAGGTAATCTGAAACAAAAATAAAATAAAAATTACAATGCGAAATATCAGACATCTGAAACATATTCAGTAGATAAACTCAATTGCGCTCAAAGGTTTCTTTAGTCTAAGTTGACTATAAATAGTATTGATTAAATTGGATTGTTTTTTTTTATGGGGAGTGTGGCAGATTCTCGTGATGACGCGAGGCAACACCTCCAAAACGCCTTTGATACAATTTTTGAAGTTTTAGTCTAATAATAGTAAATAGTTTATACCTACGAATAACAAAACACAAAAAGAAGAAGAATTGTGCAATCTAAAGACCTACCTCAGAGTTTTAATTTTGTTGCAGAATTAATTCATTTTAAAATTTATTTATCGTATATTCATTTTAAAACTTATTTATCGTATATTCATTTTAGAAAAACCAAAAGTATAAACTATAATATTCGATAATATAATAACGGACAAGCGTTTTATGCATTACTTAATAATATTAAATTAAGCAAAATTGTTCTAAAAATCTAATAAAATTATTTTTGTTTATTTTTATCAAATCTCGCGGTTAAATTTTCAAATAATTTCTAAAATTCTTTTCAGCATACTAAAATTAATTCTAAGGGTAAAAGACAACTAAGGTTTAAATTTACAATAAAATGACGAGTTTTATTTATATATAATGCAAAATTCTGTAATTAATGATGACAACGTTAAAAAATATGTCGTTAAATTTTATGATGTGTTAAATAATAAAACTTGAGACTAAAAAAAAAAATAAAATAGAAATGCAGATACTTACTCGTTTATGTTTACAATTTCACTTGATAAAAAATTTTGGGAGCACAGAACTTAGCGTGTTAATCAAGCGATAGTTTACAATGAAATTCCACTTATCAGATTGCCTCGGTACAGTTATATGAGCGAGTTATACATATTAACACATAAAATTCAGATACCGGTACTAAGTCCAATGTTTCAAAGTCCACACTGCTTAACTTTCCACTTGGTTTTTTTAATAATTGCAGGTCGATAATGTGTATATAAATATGTTTGTATATAAGTGGTAAATTTGCAACTCACGTGTATTCACGTATAAAATAAAAAAGAAAGATTATCTTACATTTATACTACGTTAAATACTCGGGATAGTTAGGTGAATGTGATCTGTCTTCGACCTCGTCTAATATTGTTACACCAAGGCTATTTTCGTGCACAGATTTTGTTTTTTTGTATATATAAATACTTGCCTACAAAACCGGTGTGCAGACTATGCCCTTCTATCGATAATTAATACGCGAAAGTTTTGGTTTTGTGAAAGCGAAGAAATAGAAATTCCTTATTTATTTTTAAAGACTTTCATGCCAGTTATCAAATTCTTGGTTGTCTAAATAGACACTACAAACTTTATTACTAGAATAAAATAAAGAGTTCAATTTATTTTTATTTTTTGTGTAAGGTGCAAAAAAAACATTTAACAAAGTTTTTATTTTTTGAGAAATTAGTTAAAAAAGCTTGTTTTGAAGACCACCGCATTAAGTACTGTATAGTGTAACTAATATTAATATTTCCTTAATTGTCTCATCATATGTGACACTTAAATTCCAATGTTGCTTATAGTTAAATGTTAAATGGCATATGCAAAAGTCGTGCCGACTTTTGCATATGCCATTTAACATTTACCAATTGTAGTGCCTACAATTGGTATTTTTAGCAGTTTCTTGAGACTGAACTTTCATCGTATATAATCGTATAGTGATTTGTTTTTGTACGTTGTGTAAAATTACTTTTACTGTTTTAATGTAATTCTAGTAAATTAAACTTCCTGGAAAATCTACAACAATTATGATGTAGTTTTTTTTACATTTATAAATCCTAAAAATAGCATTGACGTGTACTACAAAACATACTGGTTTTAAATTAATAACCTGTCCTTTTAATTAATGTGGAAATTGCCTACCGTAACACTACACTCCCACTTTTAAGAAAAAATTTAGATTGTAAAAATTTAAAGTTTTAGTTTAGTGAATGAAGTTTATTACATAATAATACTACTACGAGTTTATTGTTCGATATAAACGAATACAATTTACATCTGTTGAAATATTCATTATAGCATGCGATTACGCTGAATGTTTTTTGTTTTTTCGAGTTTTAAACCGTATTTTTTGTAGTAGACTGTTATTTTAAGGAAAATATCTATAAATTAAGTTTGCATATTTTATGCGCCGTTTTAAAAAGTATGATTTAAGTAACGATTGTTAAGAGAAAATCACCATTATGAGTTTTATTTTTCAAGTCATTTTTGCAGAACGACAAATGACTACTATTTATGGCATATTGTAATAAAACACATACGAGTAACTGATAAAATACCAAATTAAAAATACAGTAACGTTCTTTAAACCTTCCAAAACATGTTAGTTTTAATATGTATGTACGATACTGCTTGTTCCTCAAATGTTCGCCGACGTTTGTTATATTAATTCTTTAATTAAAATCAGGTTCTCGACGAGTTTATTATATAATTTCTAGTGATTAAGTTTTTATTTTACGTATTTTTAGAAGATTTAGACTAGTTTTGTCTACATATCAATATATCAGCCGAACCGTGGTATTTACTATTTTAATACGTTAGCCTAACCAGTTTCACATTACTAATGAAAGTGAAGAACCATATTTAGAATGGCATACAAAAAAATTGTATCTATTTTTAACACATTTGATTAAAACTTGATGCGAGGAAGTACAACTGTTCATTCCATATCATATGTCATTGACCTAAGGAAGGCTGTTGTAATTAATATAGACGAGGCAAATGATTTTTTTTAAAGAATCTGTTTAGTTTTAATTGAAATAAGTTTAATCCGGTTGTCTGTTATGTACAAATGTACATATACTATAGATTGCATTTAGTTGGACGGGATAGTTTTTTTACTTTTGCAAAATATGAGAAACATACTATTAAAATTTTAAAAACAATGATTTTGTTTTCTAAACTAAATTTTACTGCATGTTACCACAAATTATACTTACATTTAGAAAATGGCATAGGTTTTCATTCTCTGTCATTATCTTGAAGTAAAGATATTTCAAATGAGCTTAATTTCCAGCCAAACAGGGGAAAATTTTTTAACAAATGTCAAAGAATCTTCACCAGACTTTCAATTAAATATGTATAGTATAAGTAATTAATTCAATTATAACGGGACTTCTCTTGATAAATAAATTTAGAAATAGTAATATACTAATAATTTTTATAGTTAATATAATTTAAAGCTAACGTTCAATTAGTTGTTGTATCAGCAAAGAATTTCCCTGGACATGAGCCCATAATGAATCTTGTGCTTAAGAACCTAAAAAAAAGGTACTGGTATATTTGGCCACATTATTCAACACCTGTATGGGAATAGGCTATTTCCCAGATCGTTGGAAACTTGCACATATTCCACAAGCACTCAAAAGATGAAAAATACTGCAAAAGCTATCGTCCCATAAGTCTTCTACCAATACTGGCCAAAATGCTCGAAAAGACAATTTCTTGTCGTTTATTTCTCTCTATTGGAGAAGAACAATTATTAATACCATCAATTCAGTTTGGATTTAGGAAAGACCTGTCAACGACACAGCAGTTTCATAGAATTACAAAATAGAAATAATAGAGGAGGGCTATGAAAACAAACAGTACAGTGCAGCAATCTTTATGGATATCGATAAAGCCTTTGATGAAGTATGGATAGACCGACTTAAGTACAAAGTATTATACACAAAACTACCTCAGTATCTAATCGCAATAATTTTCTTGTTCTTGGAACACCGAACGTTCTCTGTCCGGATCAATGCTTCCATATCTATTGTGAAGGGCATATACAAAGGGGTCCCATAAGGCAGCGTACTTGGACCAATCTTATTCAATGTGTTCATTCATGACATTCCCATGCCAACCATAACCATTTTTGCCGATGATAAAGTTATTCTTATAAGACATGAAGAACTACATAAGGCAATCTCTCAGCTCCAATCGGCTACTGACTCATTAAATAAATCTCTCAGCAAGTGGTGTGAATATATCTCTTAATCCGAATAAATGCGTAACAAAAATATTTACACTTAAGCGTATTAAAGAACATCTAAGTATTACCATAGGCGGCGATCCCGGGTGGGTTGAGTGGGTCCGGACCCACCCAATATTTTGGTCGACGGGTCCTGCCGTGTTATGGACCCACCCAATATTTTACAGGAATTTTTATTTATATTTACTGTAAATGAGGGATAAAGTGTTTACGATTATTTGCCAGTTCAGCACCGGTTGTTGTTTGTTGTTTACGGCTTTGACTCGTGTAATCCTAGCGTCAGCCGTCACTAGCGTGTACATACCTGCATGGTCGTGGTAGTCTCGTAGAGGCGAAGTCGTTACCGGTTTATACAATTAATAGTACCTCTTACCCTCTACTTTCACTGCGCAGCACATTGCGCTAATTTAATTATGATGGCTGCCATGGATTCTGACCCACTGGTTAGTAGTGCAATTGCAAGTGTGAAAGATATCGGAATTTTGTTTCAACGAAGTAGAAGGTATGAAAAAAAATTTCAAGAAATAGCTGCCGCAGGCGCAGCATCCGACTCAGAGGAAATATTATTTATGTCCTACACGTTGGCTATGCAGAGGAAAGGCAATCAAAGCAGTTCTTGATCAGTATGATACGGTTCTTGAAAGTTTGGAAGAAATGAGTACTGAGAAAGATGATGCTGAAACTAAAGCTAGAGATCTTCTTTCTAAATTTTCTCAAGCATCAACGTTATTAGGATTGCGAGTTTGTTAGCTTGTCAGCAGCCTGTTAGAAGAGTGCAATTCAGCGATGCAAAGTGAGAAGAGTTGTGTGACTGGAATGCTGGAACTAAGTGAAGTTACAAAAAATTCTTTCCAGAGAGTTCGATTCGATGAATATTTCGAAGAAGTTTTTCGCAAAACCGTAGCTGAAGCTGAATCCGGGTTCTCATTAGTCGATTTCATTGATCAGTGAGATTGAAACTATCCCATTGAAAATACAATTGAATGCGAAACTTGTCCACACGATTCAAGGGCATTGAACATTCAGTCAGAAACGATCAATTTTAAAAATGGCTGCAAAGAAGACAATTGTGCGTGCTGGAGTCCGTATTGTGTGTAAATATTTAGTAAACCAAATCAAAAAGAGAAAAACAAGAAAACCATTTGAAATGTGCCATGTTTTTAAAATGCCGCAAAACTCTACGCAAGTTTACCCAGAGCGTAAGTGCCAACAATAAAAGCTGACGATGCAACTGCATTTTTACAATATAATTGAATTCTTGTTCTCACATTTCAAACACTGTTCAATTTCATTGAATCAATCCCGTTCATCAACCAAAGTAGACCTGCCTTTCACTTCCATTGAAATGAAAAATTATTGATCAATATCGTTGAAATGATGTTTAGTCCAGTCGCTAGGTTCGTAAAAAGGTCGTTACCTTGCAAAAGGTCGGGTAGAAGATTTTCTTTTTTCTACTTGTATACATATATTAGGGCCAACATTGAAAACCCAAGTTTTCCAATTCGGCTGGCCCTGGGGCAACTTTCTGTGGCCAAAAAACCACGAAATTTTAAGACTGTTCTTGGTTTTTTCAAGATATCTCAGACGTGGTTCGGTCTAGCGCTTTCTTTCTTCTTATCTTTCTTAGAGAGGACAAAATTTCTAACAAATTTTATTCGTACAACTTTTTTCTAAACCCAGTAACAAGCGCGCTACAGCATCCGATATATTGAATTTTTTTCCCAACTTGATGAAAATAGCACACTTTATTCTTTTTAATAAGGTGCTATTTTCGCCAAAATTGAGAAAATATTTCAATATATCGGATGCTGTAACGCGCTTGTTATTGGGTTTAGAAAAAAGTAGTAAGAATGAAATTTGTTGGAAATTTTGTCCTCTTTAAGAAAGATAAGAAGAAGGAAAGCGCTAGACCGAACCACATCTGAGATATCTTGAAAAAACCAAGAACAGTCCTAAAATTTCATGGTTTTTTGGCCACAGAAAGTTGCCCCAAGGTCAGCCGAATTGGAAAACTTGGTTTTCCAATGTTGGGCCTAATATATACAAGTAAAAAAAAAAAAATCTTCTACCCGACATTTTGCAAGGTAACATGTACTTATTCACTGGACTAGTTCCCATTATTCAATTTCTTTACAATGGAATAGATTCAGTCTCATTAATCAATGAAATCGACTAATGAGAACCCGGCCTGAAAAAATGGGTTTAGATCAATTGCGTGTTCCTCGATTACGCAAACCAAATGCAAGATATACTGGTCCTGCAGAAGCGTTTAATGCTCCCGACCCACAAGTTCATTTTCGAAAAGCATTTTACGCTGTTATAGATTGTGTTCGGCAACAGCTAGCAAGGCGTTTTACACTTCTCGTAACTCCGGACTGGCCCGATATCAAATGTTTGAGAAAATACTTCTGGAAGTTGAAGTAGCGTTGAATCGAACAGTTTTGGAAGAATACAAAACCATTGACATAAACAGGCTAGAAACACAGCTTCGAATGTTTCAGGGTGAATATGGAAAGCCTAAGTCAATGTTCCAGGTCAGAGATATGCCTAGAAATTTATCTCCAGAAGTTCGAAGTTTATTTAGTCAGACAGAAAATTTTATTATTACGCTTATGCTTGTCTGTCCCGTAACATCATGCGAAACGGAAAGAAGTATCTCCACCCTGCGGCGATTAAAAAATTGGCTTCGAAATAGCATGAGTCAAGTCCGGTTGAACAGTGCCGCTATATGCCATGTGCACAAGACAAGACTGGACGCTGTTAATATTAATGATATTGCCTCAAAAACAGACGTAAGAAAATTAGAATTCGGGAATTTTATTTAAATTTAATGTATTTACTTGTGACTTGTGTATAATATATAAATTGTCTATATAGCATACCAATTATTCGTTTTCTGTGTGTAAAAATTTTCTATTTATGTAAACTGTAACGAAATTGCTTTAAAAACCAAAAAAATTTCCCGGGGGAGAACCCCCGCTCCGGCGCAACGCTTCGCCAGCACATGGACTGACATGCAACGGGAACCTGACGAGACCCACCCAATGTTTTGGACAGATCGCCGCCTATGAGTATTACCATAAATGGAACTGACAATACCTGGAACTCTTCGAAAGAAGCAGCAAAATATCTTGGAATACATCTTGACGCACTGCGTACTTGGAGAATTCATATAAATAATAAACTCAACCAAGGTTATGCCAGATTAAGGCAACTCTTTCCTCTGATAAATCGGAATACACCACTGCGACACGTTTGCACGATTATCCTATACAAGGCACTTCTAAAACCAATGACCACTTATGGCTATTCAGTGTGGAAAACAAATATTAAAAAACTCCAAGCATTTCAATTGTTAGCAACAGCCATTTGCATTACGAGCTTGGAATGGATACAATCCAGCAATTTAGTAAAAAGTCAACTAGAATATTTTTGGGCAAGTTGCACATCAGCGGTAATATTATTCAACAATTAGGTAGGTAAGAGAAATATTCATACAATACTAAAAAGGCGACTACCACAGGATCTTCCTTTCAACATAGTGTGATAGTGAGAGTGAGTAAAAACAACAAAATGTGACCGTAAAATAACAATAAAATTCGAGAAATCGTTTTCCTTATGCATATGATAAAATAAATATAATTATAAACTATAAAAACTTTGCATAACATTCTTGTAAGTGGTAACTGGTTACGCTATCATAAAAAAAAATTAACTTTTCTATGCAGAAACTGTGATTTTCTTAGTCAGATTTAAGTCCTTCTAGTTTGAAAATTGATACGTCGAATGTTTTCTTAAGATCGTAGAAAAACAGTCATTTTTTCTTTTAATTTTTGCGAACAAAGTTCTTCACAATAAAAAAAAAATTAAATACAAAATTTAATTTAAAAAATTCAAAAAAAAACTATTCAGTAAGCATGTATTCTTCTTATCGTAACACATCCTTGTATTCGTCTTCTAAATTCTTCGTACACAAACTCCAAAAGAGTTCTTCATTTATAGTAGCTTCTACAGGTTGTGGTTCAAAATATTTGCATAAACTTTTTGCTTTAGGTAAGCCCCCAAAAGAAAACTGGAAGGGGACAGATCTGATTGTTGACCAAAGCGGTCAATTCATTTACATCAACATTTATTATTAAACTAATTTCCAATTGTGGTTGTGTAATGTGTGGATCATTTTTCTTGCTAAAAACTAGTTTTCTTCTAAACACTATTCTTTTTCCTTTAATTTGGGCAAAACAAAATTCTTCAAAATTTACAATTGTGTCCTAAAACTAAAAAAAATTTTAGAAGTTGGTGCAATTATTGGTGCGTTAGTGCCGCGATTGTGTTAGCAATTTCAAGTTGGTACGAAAGTTGGCAGGTTGGAGTGCACTGCACATCAATTTGAGATTGGCGCCAATTAGTTGCTGCGTGTGTGTGCAGGTTGCTCAACTAACAGTACGATTTCATTGTAAAAGAATTGCTCTTCGTGACGAGACTGTGTTCTGCTTTGTTATATGAGGTGCAACAAGCTTCAGTAACTTTTAAAATGTCTTTTCATCCATGGACAAAAAGTTTTTACAATCATTAGGCTCATTGTCCCGTAAATGGCTTAATAAATTCGTATGCGTCTGCGTATATTGTTTTCGTTTTCCAATCCAACTTTTTATCCGACTTCTTTTTTTGCACCTTTCTGTAAAGCTTAGCACTGCACCGACCTTTTGTTCTTTTTGAAATTTGCGACATCTTTACTTCTAACAACACAGAAAGGTACTGAACGAAAAATAAATTGCATACAAAGTTGGGATGTTAGTGGATCAGTTGGTCAGTTGTCTATAAAATTGTAACAACTTCAAGTTGTACAATTAGTTGGTACGTTAGTGGGCCGTTAAGAGTAAATTATTTTATAAAGCGTTATGCCACACCAAACACGTGTTTTCTTAAATTTGTTAATTATTGGTTACAATTTTAAAATTAGAATTTTCTTAAGCACAGTAATTCCAATATTGTGAGTCGTAAGAGTTAGTTCATCGCCAAATAATTCGGTGAAAAAATCAGTCTTCAAAGGTTTTTTCATTCACTTATAATAAAATGTAATAAAAATAAAATGTTATTTTTTGCATTTTGACAAAAAAAGTGGACTTTTTTTATTAAAAAATCATAAAGAAAGCAACACTTTTTTTAACTATTTTTTCTAACACTAATATCTTATACTGTTTCTATGGTGCATAGGAACTCACTTGCTATGTTGCCTTTAAAATTCGCCTTTCTCTATAAAATACGTCGTCAATGACCAAAGTCCAATGACAACGTATTTTATAGGCCTTTAAAATACACTTTCCTCTATAAAATACGTCGTTGCCTAGTAATCTTTGCATTTTGTATATTGTGACGCGTCTCAAATAATAATTTATTAAAATTTCTAATAATATATTAGTGAAAGATATTAGTGTTAGAAAAAATCTTGAAGACAACTCGTGTTTTATAGCTTAAAAATCTCAGTCTATCAAATCCTCGGCTCACTTCGTTCCCTCGGATTTGAACTACGACCTTGATTTTTAAATCTTCTATAAAACACTTGTTGTCTTAATAGCTATAATTTTACATTTTGCATTAAGTAAGTGTGCTTTAAATAAAATATTGTAAATTGTCAGTTTGACAGCTGTAAATTCTCAAATCCTTTTTATCCTGTTTTGAGGGATTTAAGATGTCAAAATGCAAAAAAATATTGTGTACAACTCGTATGAAAGTATTTTTTTTCACTCGTTTGATTGATGCACTCCGGCTTCGCCGTCGTGCATCAAACTTCAAACTCATGAAAAAAAGTATTGCTTTCATTACTAGTTGTACAAATAACTATTTAACGGCATTTTCCACAAAATAGTAGATTGTTTTACAAGTCGAGAAAAGTGAGAGTTTTCCAGCGAGTGTAAAATTTTAATTCACAAGCAAGCGTAGCTTGCGAGTGGATTAAAAATTTACACGAGCATGGAAGAATCACTTTTCTTACGAGTTGAACATGCTATGTAAGCACGAAAATCACGTTAATTTTAAAAATAAATATTCAAAATTTATCAAGATATGTCATTATAGCATTATTTTTCACTGTGGTCGTCATGGATTTGTCCATGTTTACAGCCACTATTTGAATTAATTTTGGACTTGTCAAAAAAATTATGTAAAACGTCAGATTATTTTTAAACGTTTTTAAGATTTTGGGCGGGCTCTGTAGATAAAATATTGTACAATATACGTGTGATAATGCATTATTGAGATACGCCTTTGAAATTTGCTCGTTTAATAATTTGAACAATTGTACATTTACGAATATTTATACAAATGAATGAAAAAAAGTGTTGCTATGAAGAAAAGTGTTGCTAACAAGAAAAGTAACACTTTTCTTTACGATTTTTGATTAAACAATATGCTTGATTTCTATCTAGTACACGAAAATAGCTATTTATGATACAAGTTCGAAAAGTGAGTCTTTAAGGCACGCATGTGAAAGTTTGCTGAACGAGCGTAGCGAGTGCTGCAATGCTTTGATAAACTGTTGAAACAAGGCCGCTGTCATTCTGACAAGTGGAATCTTGTTTTTCTTACATAATAAAATTTTTTAAAATAATGGGAATAATACTCTGCAATAGAACAAGAAGCAAATTTTATTTAACGAATTAAGTAGGTAACACAAAAAAAAACAATTACTATAATAAATGTTCAAATAAGCCTCCATCCACTGTTAAACAATAACCCAGTCTATCAGAAAATTCTCGTCTGACATTTGCTAACTGATATGGCGAAATTCTTACGCAGTGATCTTGAATACTAGTTTGCAATTGTTCCAAATCTTCAAAACGGTTACCACTGTAAATCTTTGATTTCAAATTTCCCCATAGAAAGAAATCATTAGGAGAAAGGTCAGGACTCCGAGCAGGCCAACAAACTTCGTATCCTCTACCAATAACTTTGCCATTAAAGCTTTGATTTAAATATTCGCGGACGACACGACTGTTATGTGCAGGACATCCATCCATTTGAAACCAAACTTCTTCATTTTCCGGTGCAACCTCATTTATAGCTGGTGTTATTTCTTCGGACAATATTTGTAAAAAACGTTCAGACGTTAAATTTCCGCCAAGGAAAAACGGTCCAATAATATGATGCCCCAAGATACCGGCCCAAACATTTAATTTTTGAGGATATTGGATCCTCGTTTCTAAATAATTATGAGGATTTTGTGTAGCCCAAATCCTACAGTTTTGCGCGTTTGGCTCATTGTTAATGGTAATGGTGCTTTTTCAAAATTTTGTGTACTGTAGTGTGGTGTATCCCAATATTTTCTGCTAGTTGGCGTACACTTACATTAGGATTTTCAGTTACTGAAAGTAATACGTCGACAGCGTTTGCATTTTCTTGATGTCTTACATTCTGTAGGGCGTTTTCATTACATTTGCATTTATTATTTACAGTACCAGTTGCTTCAAATTTGCGGATCATTCTTTCAACAGTAGTGTGGTTTGGAATTGGTCGATTCGGATATTCTGCAGCAAACATTTCACTTACTGCACGTGCGCTATTACCAGAATAGTACCATTTTATCATTAGGATCTTTTCATTCAACGAATACATAATATTAACTCAGAATTACTTAAAATACTTCTAAATTTATTATTAAGATGCTAACATGACAGCTAACTAACAATTGTTTTTTGTTTCAACGATTCCAAGCCACTACCTATTTTTGCTGAAGTACCAGTTTTAGTTTCCTTAATTTTAACCCTTGTATGGAAAGTAAAAAAATAAGTAATGATATGGTTGTATACAGTATTTTTTTCTCTATAAGAAACATATTTACACTTTTTCTCTAAAATAATTTGGGGAGCCAATATTTAAAAATTAAGAATTTAACATTGAAATCCCTATGGTGCGTGAACCAATTCTACACCCTGTATGTGCTTCGTGGACCTAAAAAGCGCCTTCGATAGGGTAAGACGGAATGATATTATGAACCTACTAGAAATACAGCAAATAGAACAACAGATAATAGAATTAATTAAAGAAATAAACGTGAATAACAGAGCAAGAGTCAGAATGCCAAGAGGGGAAACAAAATACATAGACCTAAAGGGAGGAATAAGACAAGGGGACTCACTTAGCCCGCTACTATTCAACATGATAATGGATCAAATAATTCACGAAGTAAAAAAACGAGAGGGATACAGAATGGGAGCTCATAAAATCACTACAGTATGCTACGCTGATGACGCGGTACTGATAGCTGACACTGAAGACGACCTACAAAGACAACTCCATACCTTCAATGTGACAGCAGGGACATATAACATGAAAATTTCAGCGGAAAAGACTAAATGTATGGTAATCAGTAAGGAACCACGTAGATGCAAACTGGAAATAGAGGGAAAAAGCATAGAACAGGTCATGATGTTTAACTACCTAGGAATTGAAATCACCAGCGAAAGAAACCTGACAGCTGAGGTAACCAGGCAAGCAATCAAAGCGACGAGAGTTAGTAGCTGCTTAAGAGAAACCATATGGAGGAATAAATATATGACCACAGAAAGCAAGATGAGGGTATATAAGACAACTATGAGACCAATCCTAACTTACGGCTTACTAGCGGAGACAAGGGCAGACACGAATAAAACAAAACAGAAGATTAATAATGTAGAAATGAAAGTATTAAGAACGATAAAAGGCATTACGTTGAGAGATAGACAAAGAAACAGTACCATACGAGAGCAATGTTGCATCCAAAACATTAACAAGTGGATAAAAACGAGAAAGAAGAAATGGAATGAACATGTAGACAGGATGGGACCGGACCGAATAGCAAAAATATGTAAGAACAACAAACCCTATAGTAGACGACCAGTAGGAAGACCACCAAAAAGGTGGAAAGATAATATACAATCAACCACAACAGAAACGGATTAAGAGGCAGACAAACAGGGGCAATCCTAGTGATGCGAAGAAGAAGAAGAAGAAGTAATAACATTAAATATAACTATGCAACGTGTTCGTTGAGCAAATGAAATGAGACACTATCTGATATTATTGCCCAAATTTGAATTTAACAGTTTTGAATTTGAATATATAAAGAGACGCAATCAAATTGAATATTCAACAAATTAAAATCACTTTGTTTTAATAATGATAAATATAACGTGGTTGTAATTTACATAGAATCGAGTCTGCATTTCTAATTTTGCAGTTTATTTAATGCTGGTAAATTTGTTTATATGTTATTATTATTACTGTTATAAATACTGAAGATAGAATAATAAATTAATTTCAAGTAAAATTGGCATAAATTTCCTTTAAAGCAATTTACTTCAATTAAGAAGAATTGACAGCTACTGATCAATGTGATGAGGACAACTTTTGATCGACATTATAAATTGTTTGCAATATCACATTATTCACGAAGTTATTTGTTATACAGGGTGTAAATAAAATGAGGAGCAAAAAGGTAAATGCGTTACACTTTGGGGTGTGTAAATGAAGAATTATCTATTTTTAATGATACTTTCTGCATCGTTTCCGAATAATAAGCACCTACAGAAAAATAAATCTGGCAACAGTGTTACGCTACTACAGCATTCGAAATTCAAAAAAATTTGTTACGTAGGTAACGTATACGTTTTTGATCTGTAGCGAGCATGATAATAATTGCGCTGATGACAGATTGTAAAAGGTTATTTCATCGTAAGAAAAAATTATTTTTAAAAATTTACTGAAGCAATTTCCAGCCCTTAAAACCATTAATGTAACAACATTTAGTTCTAGAGTGATGAATTTTGACAGATGGGTAGAGAAAAGCTGTTTGAAAATATCATGCGTGAAGTGTTAAGTTTGAAGGCCCCTAATTAAGGAACAAAGGATTACGGGAAATTTTTGATGGCGGTTTCGAAGCTTCGTCAGATCATAGATCACCGCAGAATAATTTTTGCTCCACATTTTATTTACCCCCTGTATACACTCATGGACAAAAATATTGCATATTTTTATATTGTTGATTTCTTCTTCTGTTTGAGAAGCAATGTGGATCTAACTGTGCTGGATTGTTGTTTTTAAGCTTAAATTAATGTATCTGCCAAAGAAATTGCAAATAAGTCTTGGTATGTAAAATCCACAATTCAATTTATTGAACTTTAGAAGAATAATAACACATGATTAATAATTGAACAGTTTCAAAAATAACGTGTCTGTACTAAAACAAATGAATTTCAGTAACACGTGTTTCCTCCTCGAGTTTGAATGACTGCCCTCATTCTTCTGGGTACGCTGGAAAGAAGGTTTTGGATTCTTTCTTGGGGAATCGATTCCCATTCTTCTTTTGCAGCAATTCTGAGTTTATTTATGGTCGTAGGAGCCTGATTTCTGTGCCGAAGCCTTCTTTTCAGCATGTTCCATATGTGCTTGATCGGGTTAAGATCGGGACTGTTTGGAGGCCATTCTAATGTTCTGATATTAACCTCATCGAGATATTGTGTTACTGCAGCTGCTACGTGGTGGCGAGCATTATCGTGCATTAGCACAAATCTCTCATACCCTATCACTCCAACATAGGACACAACATGCTCTTGTAAGATGTCTTTAATGTATCGTTCAGCGTCATTTCTCCGTTAAACTCCACAAGCTCTATACGGGCCTCCCAACTAATACAACCCCAAAACATTATTCCATCACCTTCAAAGCTTACATTATTAACCAGATTGCAGCTGTAATAACGCTCTCCGGCTCTTCTATACACCTTATTTCGTCTGTCCGGCTTCCAAAGTTGAATCCTTGTTTCATCAGTAAAACAAATATGCTTCCATTCCTCCATGGACCAATTAGCATAAACTCCAGCAAATTATAATCTTTGCCTTTTGAGTTGTTGGGAGAGACGGGGCACTACGGCAGGTACTCTTGCAATCAAATTAACTTCTTTTAACCTCCGCCTTATTGTCTTAGAACTAACAGTAACCCTTCTTACGTTTTGCAGCTCAATTCTTAATCGAGAGGATGAAAACTCACGATTTCTTAGAGAGTGAAGTTGAACAAAGCGACCATCTTTAGCACTGGTGCACCTTCTTCGTCCTTGCCCTGCCCTTTTTTTATAATTTCCAGTTTCTTGGTACCGTTTTATAATCCAAGAAACCGTAGATTGATTTAATTGAACAATTCTTACAATATTTTTCTGTCTGTAACCTTCTTGCCATAAAGTTACCCCTTTTACGGCATCTGATTCGCTGCTGTGGTTATTTCGCGGCATCTTTTTACAAAAGTGTTTTAATTACACATAAAGCAACAAAACAGATAGAGTAAAGCCAAGTTTTAGTCAAAAATATCGGTTATAATGTTTATCAAGGAAACGCACTATTTCCACGACTTTCACAAGACAGCGCAATTATGATAAACGCCAAAATTCAAAATATAAACAAATCAAATAAAACAGTCTCCTAAAATAATAGCGTTATATAAAAGTGATATTGCGAGCAGAAAAATCCACATTTTGCTGGATTTATTAATATAATTAAAAATATGCAATATTTTTGTCCATGAGTGTATCAACGTAAGTAGTCACAACGTATTTTTTATATAAGGTTTTATGCTGTGCACGTCTGCGTAGTACCTTCTTACATTTTTAATTAAAAAGATTCACGACAGAAACATATCACTTGACTTCTTTTGTTTACATAGTTGTGTACAAACAAGTGTAAACTTAATATACTGTAATTATTTTAAAAACAGTTTTATAAGTTTGTATAAATTATTTATTGCCTAACAATTAAAAACACAACAACAAACAACACCGAGTAACAAACTTAAGTACCAATAAAAACAGTAAAACGAAACTAACACTAAAAATTACACTAATTTATGTACAACGAAAAGGTATATTTATTTCGCCACTATTTATATTCAACCATACGTGTGCAGTGTTTAATTCATTCGTTCACTTTGTTACTGTGAGACTGACTGTGACTTTGGGTAAATTGGTCCTAATCCACTCCTTAAAGGCGCCCATATCCTGTTGCATGTTTCTAGTCGGGGAACGCATCTTTAAAGACTTCGCATCTTGATAGTCTCAGAATTCTCTCGTTACTTCGAACTGATGATGACGTGTTCGTTACAATGCCCTTCAATTTGACAACATAGTCCGATCATTCCTCCACAATAGTACTCCTCTCTTCTAACTTAGTACCAGCCCGTTAAAAAAGAAACTCTCACCATCACAAGAAGATGAGCAGAAAGAGAATAATAATAATAATAATAATAAGCTTAATGAAAAATTGGGAAACCCGAATCCACGTTGCCAACCATGTTTCATCGAATATAAAAATCCGAAGGGGTATTTACCAGGGTGACACATTTAGTCCCTTGTGGTTCTGTTTAGCCCTAAACCCTCTATCACAACTTTTAAAACAACTAAATTTAGGGTACAGACCTGATTTAAAAGATAATGCTTCGAGAATCAGCCATCTGTTATTTATGGATGACATTAAACTATATGCTGAAAACCAACACCATCTAATAAGGGTACGTACAGAAAGAAAGCAGGTTGCCTGCTTACTGGTAACCGGCGCCGATCGGTGCCGATAATGTGACAATTCTGATAGACGTGTCTAGACAGAAAAGATGCAGGTTGTTACTGGTTCGTACTTGCAGCCAGCGCCGACAGTTTTACCGGAATGAACGTTTAATTATCGGCAAGCAGGTTTGGCATAAAGATCATTTGAATTATAGTATACAAATTATTATTAGTTCGACTATTATGGATAATAAGCTGTTAATTGCCGCAGTTTTTAAAAAATTTGCTATAAGGGACAAACGAGCAAGGTCCCATAGTAATAGAAATATTATTGTTATCATTATTATTATCAGCCTGTAACATCCCTATGTAGGGCAAAGGCCCCCCTCTTTCCCTTATTCTTTTCACACTTCTCTCTTTTCTACTCACTTTTTTATACCGTCCGATTTATAAAAAAGGCCCCAGCTTATAGTGCTTTTATTATTAATATTATACCAAATAAACTATATATATTCTTAAATGGCATTATAAAAGCTATATTTTCCCATTATAACTTTCTCAATATCAGTCAACTGTTTTGAAGGGCGATATTCAACTTTCTTATTTTAAATGCAATACCCTGTATATATATATATTTTTGGATAGATTTTGAAATTATCGTTCTAGGGGTACCATATAAGTATACTTTTAATACATAGATGAACGATTTTTTAAATTTAATACCTAAGATCTAGTAGCGATGATTAAATACAAAATTAACATGATATTCACTCATTTAACAGCACTATTATTAACGAAATTATTGAATAAAATGCATAAAACGAATTAAAAATTTTGGTAAAAAAATAAAATATACAGGGTGTTGCATTTAAAATAAGAAAGTTGAATATCGCCCTTCAAAACACTTGACTGATATTGAGAAAGTTATAATGGGAAAATATAGCTTTTATAATGCCATTTAAGCATATACAGGCTGTTTGATAAAAAACGGAGCAAGCCGTAGCACTCTTATTTATGAACTGATTTTAATAAAAAAAATTTTTGGTCTTATAACTCATAAAAATCTACATTTTGCCGTAAAAAATTTTTTTTTCGGCCTCATTGGTTAAGCGTGGTGACGTCATGATGAATTTTTTTAAATTACACTCTATATATTTTTTTAGATATTCTCATAGAGAATTTTTTTCTCTTTTCAACCGTTGCATAATAAAACTTTCGAGTTAAAGACAAAAAACCAATAGGTACAAGACTGAAACATTACGAACGTTTATTCTAGCAACTTTGAACAAATCGAGTGTGCCATGTTAAAATACATTAAACAGATGAAAACTATTAAAACAAAAAAAAACACAAGAAATGGAAACTACAGATATTGTTCAAATTGGGCACCATCGCGAGTTACGCATAGCTGGCATCTTTTTGCTAATTTAATGGCCTACTGGCTTGTATTGGTTTTTTGTCTTTAACTCGAAAGTTTTATTATGCAACCATATGAAATATTTACACGGTTGAAAAGAGAAAAAAATTCTCTATGAGAATATCTAAAAAAATATATAGGGTGTAATTTAAAAAATTCATCATGACGTCACCACGCTTAACCAATGAGGCCGAAAAAAAATTTTTTTACGGCAAAATGTAGATTTTTATGAGTTATTAGACCAAACATTTTTTTATTACAATCAGTTAATAAATAAGAGTGCTACGGCTTGCTCCGTTTTTTATCAAACAGCCTGTATATAGTTTATTGGGTGTAATATTAATAATAAAAGCACTATAAGCTGGGGCTTTTTTTATAAATCGGACGGTATACTTAGTGGAAAAGTGCTAGCAAGATATTAGCAAGGAAATGGGTGTAGATGATAAGTAATAAGGCTTTTATTAAAAAACTGTACTTATGTATACAGGGTGTCCCATAACTTATGGGCTATAGAGCAACTGGAGATAATATACATAAAAATAGGTATTTTGAGCCAAATTTGGCTAAGTAAAATGTTACCGGTGAATTAATTCAACACGAAACACGTAGTAAGCGCCCTCTAGGAAGTATCTTCAAACAAATACCAAATTCGAATTTCCCATTCTCGAAAACCTAGTTATACCAATTTTGAATTCGATATGTTCAACCGTCTGAAAATTATCATCAGTTTTCGAAAATTAACTTTAACTTTCAACTCTTCTCTTTAACCTGTAACATTTTACTTAGGCAAATTTGACTCAAAATACCTATTTTTATGTCTATTATCTACAGTTGGGGCACCCTGTATATCAGTGTTTTATTGTGTAGGAAAGTAATTACAATAATTAACTATGTACACTTGTACAGGGTGGAGCATTTTCGATGTTTTTAAATGGGACGTACCCTTAATATCGGAGATACACAAAAACTGATGTCGGAGTTCAGGTCTCTTTTTTGATGCCGATTCAAGGCCCGAAAACAAAATTCCGCTATCTTTTGTTATTTTTTAGTTATAGACCAAAATTCAAAATTTGGTTATTTTAAAAACTTTAAATAACTCCTTCATTTTTGAAGATATCAAAAAATTGTAAAAACATTCTAGATGCACTTTTTCAAATAGATTACGATAGTTAACTGGAATATTTTCTAATTTTCATATTTTAAGAATTTAGACTTAAACTTGCTATTTTTTAAACATAAGTCGTAGTTGGACATGATACCATTAAATCGCATATTTTTTGTGCTTTCCAAAAATATATACTTTATAGGGGTTAAATGCAGTAAAAATATCTTTTCTAAGAAAATTAATTTATATGGTATTGTTAGCAATTAAAATATGAAAATTAGAAAATATTACATATTGTGAGGAAGAAGATGACATCTTCACTTGATGCTAGCTGCTAAAGAACTAGCAGGTTAAGCAGGTACCCGTTTTTAATCTGTGCGGACGCCAGCGAAATAAGCGCTGAATTACCGGCGCCGAAAACCAGTAAGCAGGTAACCTGCGTTCTTTCTGTGGGCACACTTTAAAACTACTTACTACTGTAAAAGTGTTCAGCAAAGATATTCAAATGTCATTTGGATTAGATAAATGTTCGGAAATTCACTTATTGAAAGGAAAGTATTCGCTATTACTGGAGGTAGATACAGACTTCGAGCAGCTGAAACACGAAGATACTTACAAGTATCTAGGCATTCAACAGAATACACGCATTAGTCACACGCAGTTGAAGAGTGAATTTAAGGGCAGATATAGAAACAGGCTGCACAAGTTACTGAATACACAGCTAAATGCCAAAAATTTAGTAAATGCTATTAACACTTACGCCGTCCCTGTTCTCACCTATTCATTTGGCATCCTGAGGTACTCAAATACTGATCTCGAGGAACTAGATAGAATCACCAGAACCACTCTTACTAAATTTCCATTCCATCATCCACACAGTGCAATTCAAAGGGTGTACTTACCTCGATCTGAAGGTAGTAGGGGATTAACTAATATCAATAAACTATGTAAGTCGCAAGTAAAAAAAATGCGCAATTATTTTAAAAACTCTGAAAGTCCAATACTAAAAAAGATTGTTGAGGCTGATAATAAATACACTCCTCTCAACCTAAGGAGTAACCAAGAAACTATCCTTGAAACTCCAAACACCGAAGAACATCTAACATGGCAAAGCAAAGTTCTACATGGAAAGTATCCCAACCTATTGAACAATCCGGCTGTTGATAAGAAGTCATCACTGATGTGGCTGAGAGAAGGATATTTACATCCCGAGACAGAGGGCTTCATTATGGCTGTGCAAGACCGTGTTATCAGGACGCGAAACTATGAAAAACATATTTTAAAAAACACTCAAATTTTAGATATCTGTAGATTATGCAAGTTACCTGGCGAGACTGTGGAGCACATAGCAGCGGGATACCCATCTCAATCTAATACGGCCTATTTGGCAAGACATAATGAAGTAGCAAAAATAATACACCGACAACTAGCCCGGCAGCATAAACTAATAAATAATCCGCCTCCATTCTACAAATACTTACCTAACGCCGTACTGGAGTCAGCTGAGACCGTGCTGTATTGGGACAGACCTATGTTTACCGACAGAACCGTGGACTATAATAGGCCCTATATGGTAGTCATCGATAGGGTACATAAAAATCCTACTATAATCGACATCAGCTGCCCGCTTACTGTTAACCTTGAAAAAGCAGAAACAGAAAAGGTCACTAAATATCAAAATTTATCGATCGAGATTCAACATACCTGGCAGTTGAGACAAGTCCACATAGTCCCTGTCGTTATGTCAGTTACTGGGGTTGTAACGAACCAGTTTTTGAATAAGATTATGGTAGCCATACACGTACCGGCCGGCCTGTCAGTTACGCCTGAACAGTCCGCCGGGAGACCGGCGGCCGGAATGTGAGTGGGTTCCGGCTGGCCTGTCAGATCCGACTGAACCGGAGGCCGGAGAACGAACGAAAACACGTTCGTCCATCCGGCTGAACTGACGGGAGCGCAGGCGCACCGGTTCGTGGGTGGGGTGAGGCGACAGGCCGCCAGTCAGTCAGACTGTCAGATAGTACCTATATACTCAGAATATATTGCGAGTCCTGTTTAACCTCGTCTGTTCATAGTTAAAAAATGTCACGTGAAAAAGAAAACTAGTGTTTGGAGGAATTCATCAGTCTATACCGGAGTGAAACGTGCCTTTGAAAGGTGAAATCACCTGATTACCACGATTCCTATGTAGAACCTTATAAATTGCTTCACAGGTTTCAGGTATAATTCTGCCAAGTGCACGGGGTGATATGATCGTAGAAAACTTCAGGTTCTCCAAACTTCTCCCAGTAGCTACTTAGCTAGGAACCTCAGCGTTGCCATCAGTCGTTCATGTGACGAGATCACATTTCTCATCACCGTATTTTTTCTCGCAATTAATTGGGCAACCAATGACAAAAGTTGTAAATACGTATTTTCGTCCATTCTTAGGTAATTGTGCCAATCTTTTGGAGCCAGTTTCAATTCATTAAGCAAATTGACGCATGTCTCCTCAGCAACCGCTCTTTACACCATACTTTTTTCCTCCGTTTTTTATTATTAGCCTCTAATACAACTATTAAAGCGAGAATCGCTCGCGCATCTTCATCACTGGGGAACATGATCACAGGATATCAAGTGCTCGCCGGCCTGGTTTCAACTGAAGGTGTATGGGGTTTTCAGTTCAACAGGCCGCCGGTCTCCCGGCGGACTGTTCAGGCGTAACTGACAGGCCGGCCGGTACGTGTATGGCTACCATTAGCAAACTTGATCTTCCTGAGTACTTTTTAAAACCTATACAAAAGGCGGTTATATTACAAACTTGCCATATTATAAGGAAATTCTTTAATATATGACAGAATAGTATGAATTTACTCCCTGCCATATTCTAAGCAAATACCGGATGTTATCCGAGAAAAAAAAATAATAATAATAATTGAGATTAAACGGATGTGGAACACCAAGGCTAGAACCGTTGCAGTGGTTATAGGTACTCTAGGCATTGTCAGAAAGGGAATTCGGAACCAGCTTGATTTGATCTCAGGAAAACCGACAGTCTTTGAGGCACAAAAGATCGCTTTACTCGGCTCAGCACACATCTTGCGTAAAGTCCTTTAGCAGAGGAAATCCTTAGGACTCTGGTTGAGTCCCGGAAATTAAACCGACAAATGTATAGTCGAGAAATAAGATAGATGAAATAATAATAATAATAATCTTTATTTATCCTTGAGATCAGAGACACCGATATAGGACAAGTCACATAACAACACTTACACAGTAGAAGTACATTGTCAAATAATGGGATTAATTAAAATCAGATCAACGCCCGTAATAGATATTACATTGTTAAAATTACATAATTAAAATTATACATATTATGCACATATCACAGACGATTGTCACAGTCAGTATCAACAGTCTCCAAACTTATAATCCAAAAATTGTTGTACGGAATAAAATGCCTGTCTAACCAATAGCTCTTGCAATTTGTTTTTGAAAATTTTTCCAGGACAAGCCTTTAAATCATTCGGCAATTTGTTGTACAGAACCGTACCCATATACCAAGGATTAGCTTTGTACAGCTGTAAACGATTATGGTGATGTTCCAAATAATACTGTCCATGTCGCGTACTATATTGATGATAATTGTTGGGAAAAGTAAATTTATTTGTATTACTCTTTACAAATAGTAATATTTCTAAAATGTAGAGACCAAACAATGTCAAAAAAGGAGTTGTGAATTTGGAGGGTGTTGTTGAATAGAAAATAAGGCAGGACTTGGTAAATTTGGAATTAAAGCGGGAGGTGCGTGTGGTTCAGTTGTTAAATTTGTTAATTTTTTAAAAAGTTTGTTTAGTTGTTAGCATTTGTTATTGACTTTGTAAAGCTTTACATAATTTGAAGGTGTTTACTTTATGAATTTTTTTAAAATTCATAAACGCGGTCTCATAAATGACCTGGATTAAGAGTTTTCTAAAGATTAATTTTATTTATAGAAAACAGATTGAGCTAGTCGGAAATTTAAAAACTAAAATTGTATGCATTTATTTAAAGTAGGTGGAGCAAAGCGATATATACTTGTGATGGAATGAAAGCCGCACGATAAATAAATAAATACAGCGTGTCCCAGGATAGATGTTACAATAGGTGTGATGGACAAAAAATTTTTGAATTTTATTTTAAGATTGTGGAATTAAGCCCTGCTTGGTTTGAAGGGAATTTTAAGAATATTTTCAGTTTTTGAAAAACAAGTCGGCCTTGACATTGAAGCGAAAACTATTTTCTTTTCAGGTAAAGTACCCTTTTTGTTCATGATACGGCAAAATTTTACTAAGAAAAGTTGTTCATAATAAGAAATTATGGCCCTATGCAAAATTTCAGGAAGATTAGTCAACGATAGTTTTTTCATGGCCTCCTGGCAGTTATGTGGAATAAATAATTTATTGTCGATCAGTGTTATTATTATGTTTCGTAAGTTAAATTTCTTGTAAATGCTATTTGTTTCGTTCAATGTTCTACAAAGAAAATTTTGAATAAATAGAATTTATTTTGTTTAATCTAAAATGTGACAGTTTAATCAAAGTAGGTAGATCTTCCTGAAATTTTGTATAGGGCCATAATTTCCTATTATGAACAACTTTTCTTAGTAATATTTTGCCGTATCATGAACAAAAAGGGTACTTTACCTGAAAAGAAAATAGTTTTCGCTTCAATGTCAAGGCCGACTTGTTTTTGAAAAACTGAAAATATTCTTAAAATTCTCTTCAAACCAAGCAGGGCTTAATTCCACAATCTTAAAATAAAATTCAAAAATTTTTTGTCCATCACACCTATTGTAACATCTATCCTGGGACACACTGTATATGTAAATTTTGTAGTTCAATAAATTTTTATAGCACAATTATTGCGGTTTAAATTTGAACTTTCCTCGTAATAGTGCGTACATATCGCATATCCCTTATTCATAGATGTGAAGCCTGCACATGGAATGAAGTTATTTTGAACGTTTACATATTGTAATTTTAATTTGTTTTTATTGGTTGCCAATGTCAACTAGATGTGAGCTGTTGATAAATAAAATTTTGCATCATATCTCAATCACTCTTGCGGATAAGGCTATATTATTATTTTTTACTCCAAATTGCATATTTAATCGGCACCTAAAGTTATATCCACACCTTTTAAATCGCCATATATACATGGGCTAATTTATGGGTTTTGTTCGAGGTTTAGTAAAATAAAACAATAGCAATTTTTGAATATTTTTATTAATTAAACTAGCTTCAAGGAAAATAAAAATAAAAATGGATCTTCTGAAAGAAAAGTACAATCTTATTTACCTAAGCTTGCTGTTACTAGGGATCACAACGTCCGTTGACTGTTATGGCCATTTTGGCTACCCGGCTAGAATTTTGCCGAGCTCAAGGGACTTCCACTCCTTGTAGGGGTGTTTATCAACAAACGCATTGGCTTGAGATTGCTCGAGACCTATGGCTTTGTATCCGAAAGAGGACAAAATTTCAGATTTTTTCCAGATTAAAAATTTAACCTGACTTTGGTTGGGATAAAATCCGAGACGTTTAATTTACAAGGCAACTTTCTTATGTCCTACATCAATAATTCCGGTTTATTTAAACATAAAATTTAAATTAGAATTTATTGATTATCATATAAATACTGTACTGATACTCTCTAAGTGAATATTTTGTTAAATTATTTAATTTAATATAATTTTAGTATCAGTAACATTAATTCAATTAACTATCAATATTTCTTTATAGCCCCACATTTAAATACAGCTGAGTGCATTTTGTTATGATATTACAATTGATATTTTTAATCGATACATTCGAAACCCTTAAGGGTCGTTACTGAGGTTCTTACTTTTAATTTTCTGTTATTCGAGATCTAATCTTTAATTTCAATTAAGTTTTTTAAAATAAATCTACTCAATTTCATTAATGCGGATTTATTACAATTGAATAATCATTTTTCCTATATTCCCTACTAAATACTAAAACTTATCTATGCTATTCCTGCACTCACAGTTTTTGTATATTTGTTCTTTACGGCAAGCAAATATAATTATTTCCAATTCGAAAACTGTTTACCAATAACACAATCTTCAGCATTGAACTATTTCCAATTCTATTTTATTACTCATTCAAGTTATATTCACATCCAATTTGCATGGAGTAACACAACTTAACCAATCCAGTTTTATACAGCTTCACTTCTTCCCCTTTTTGTAATGGAAGATAAACAATTTTATTCAGCTTCAATTATTATTAAATTTTTAATTAATAATATTTTTTTTCTCTGGAAGTTTTTTACTTCCTTTTTGCAAAAATATTTTTTCTGTCTGTTTATTTTGCAACTTGTTTTTCGTCTCCTTGGTCTTTCGAAAATTCTTTATCCAATTGGGAAATTGTTTTTTTATGTAACTTATTAAATTTTTCTATAGTAACCCTATTTAGCTATTCATATTTTACAACAATAATAATATTTACGTTTTCAACACTTAATAAATAACCTGGCTATCTAAATTTTTATATTACATTTTTTTTTATGTAACTATATCCGCATCAAATAATTAACTTTTATTTCATGAACCATAAATTTGTAAACACCAATTAATATCATCTCAATAAATTTACAAGCTTTAAACAAATAAGTGATAACAACAGTAAATATATCATTTCGACGTGATACAAAGCAACTATTAATTAAGTATTTGTGTGTCGAATTAGAATTATTGACGTCTTTACCCATATCCCATATTTGTAACCTTTACGTAAACGTTATTCTTTGTACCAATTTACAAGATTAAAATGACCATAGAAATTATATAATACCATACATTGTTTTAGTTTAATTAATGTGGTAAATTTTCTGACTCATCAACATTAATTATTGTTCACATTTACATCAATTTTTTAAACAATAAATGAAAATTGGGTTAATTTGTAATGTATTACAAACGTTCATTTCGGCTTCAGTCGTTTCTACTGTTTGGTTTTTCCACTTTAATTCGTATTTTTCATATGAATCAAAACTCCGCCATTGCCGGTCCCAAGCCCGGATGTGAAAGGAGGAGGGGAAGGAGTAACAACCTCGTAAAAAAACCAGGGTACAGCTGGCCCGGCTGTTAGCACCCTGTAAGGGTGTAAGGGTAACAGGTATCTGTCGAAACAGTTCTAAGGGTGGATGAGGTTGATATTTAACCCAACAGCCAAAGAGGTGGAGAAGACTAAGGTTTAGCGTGCTGTCTTGCATTACAAATGTTGATACATTAAAGGCTTGGGGAAGAATACCCCGAAATCAAATTACCTGGTCCTCCTGGTAGGGGGTTACAGCAATGGGCCAACCCCCCAGTCTGTGTAAAAAAGTTAAATGAGTTAAAATTCCAAATCGAATACAGCCGGACGGATCTAATCGAAAACGACTACGCAAACGAGAAAGGACATTAATTATGAGTACTTGGAATATTCGAGGTATAGCCACTAAACAAATAGAGGTAATTGAAGAGATAAGAAAACGCAAGTTAGATATCGTAGTATTAACAGAGACAAAAAGAACGGACAGGGAAGTGAAATAGTGAATGACTACATCCATTTTTACACAGGAGTCGATAAAAGTCAACGAGCTAAAGCTGGTGTTTCTATTTTAATTAAAAAGAAATTAAGAACATCTATTAAAAGCTAGGAACAGATCGATGAACCGATCATAAGAGTGGATTTAAAATATTCAGGATATGACACGGTGATATTGGGAGTATATGCGCCATCCGGGGATGAAAATCAAAATATGAAAGACGATTTCTATGGAAAATTAAGTGACATAATGGATAAAATAAGTAATAGAAAAGAAATATTGATCCTAGGGCACCTAAATGCCAGAACGGGTAAAAGCAAAGGTGACAATGTAGTAGGAAACTACGGCGAAGATAAGCTCCATGACAATGGCAGAAGGTTAATCGATATGTGTAGATATGCATCTTTGAAGATACTAAATGGTTTCTATCCGCATAAAGAAATTCATACATACACCTGGACCCAACCAACCCGCCAACTAAAGTCCATAATCGATTACGTTATAGGTCGACAAAATTCTAAAATAAAAGTGGAAGATGTACGAGCTTATAGAGGAGCAGAATGTGGAACAGACCATTATCTGCTAAGTGCGAAAATTTGGTTTCCATACAGAAAACAAATACAAAACGATCTTGATAAAACGATTGAAAACAAAACGGAAAATCATACTCATAAATATAATTTGGAAAGTTTAAATGATGAGTCTATCAAATTCTTATATAAATTACGTCTAAGCGCAAAGATCGCAGAAATTCCCTACACGACTCCTTCACAAATGTATAACGAAATAGTTAACCGAGTAAATCAGGCTGCGTTTGAAGCTCTTGGAGAAACTTCCCGCTATAACCAGAAAAGAAATTGCTCATGGTGGACAAAGGAAATAGAAGAAATGACAAAAAAGAAAAAAGAACTGTATCAAAGTTGGTTACAAAATAAGAACACTGACACAAAAGATAAATACAGAGAAATGTGCAGAAAAGTAAAACAAACCGTAATGATAGCAAAGAACACCAGCTGGCAGAAAAAGTGTGAGGAAATAGATAAACAATTAGGACCAACACGAACTAAGGAAGCATGGAGAACAATAAAGAGTATGCGAAATGACAGAAAAGAACGAGCCAATCTAGAGATGATTAGCTTACAGAAATGGGAACAATATTACGAAAAATTACTTAATGAAGACAGACCTCAATTCATCAATGGTGGTAGTGAGCACGAAAAAGAACAAGATATAAACGACTTGGCAGAAGAGGAAGAAATAACACTTGAAGAGTTCAGATTGGCCTTAAAACAAATGAAAAATGGTCGAGCAGCTGGACCAGCAGGCATACCTATTGAATTAATAAAACATGGAACGGAAAATTTATTTGAACTACTGCTATATGTGTTTAACAAATTCTTACAAGGCAACGAACTACCGCAAGAATGGCGAGCAGC
The DNA here is from genome assembly GCA_963082815.1 of Melanotus villosus. NCBI lineage: Eukaryota > Metazoa > Arthropoda > Insecta > Coleoptera > Elateridae > Melanotus > Melanotus villosus. Next base: position 47,958,681 of record OY720421.1, on the reverse strand, counting down.
TTACATAAGCAACCTACACAAGAAAGGTGATCGTACAAAATGTGAGAATTATAGAGGTATCAGTGTGACAAATTCTCTTAGTAGACTTTATGGTAGGATAATCAAGAGCAAGATAGAAAAGCATTTGGAAGAAGACGAGGAACAGTGCGGCTTTAGACAAGGACGGTCTTGTACAGATAATATATTTTGCTTAACTCAGGTTATCGAAAAGAGGCTAGCCTATAATCTACAGACTCACGTGGTATTCGTTGATCTACATAAGGCGTACGACACTGTACCCCTAACCAAGCTGTGGGAAATAATGAAAAAGAAAGGTGTTGAAACTATCTTAATACAGGCAGTAAAGAATCTATGTAGTAATATGACCAGCTACATCAAAACGGGAAAAACGGTGTCAAATAAAATCGCCGAAATATGGAAGAAAAAGTGTAAAAATATGGGAATAGCCCTTGAAGATAATAATAAGTTATACTCGATGTTTTTGCGGACGATCAGGTGGTATTGGCAGAAGATCAGGATGACGTAGAGTATATGCTCAGAAAATTAAGGGAGGAATACGACGAGTGGGGCTACAAATAAATTTTAAGAAAACAGAATATTTAGTCATTGGAGACCAGGCAACCGATATTCAACTTGGATATGAAACGGTTAAACAGGTCCAGGAATACAACTACCTCGGAGTAAAAATTACTAATGACGGAAGATGTAAGAGTGAAATTTTACGAAGGATAGGCCAAGGACGGGCAGCAATAAAAACATTACACCCTCTGTTATGGAGCAAAAGCATATCACAGACAACTAAGATTAGAATTTAGAATATACAAAACCGTAATAGAGAGTATAACCCTATATGGATCTGAACTATGGAGTATAGGTAAAAGAGATGAAAGCAAAATAGCAGCTTTGGAGATGGAGTACTGGAGGAAATTTTGCAGTTTAACCAGACTAGATAGGGTACGAAATACGCAAATAAGAGAACAAATGGGCACTGATACAACCATAATTGATACTGTTGAGGCAAAAAGATCAAAATAGTACGGCCATTTAAGACGCATGGCAGATGACCGCCTGCCAAAGCAAGTGTGGGAGTGGCAACCTCGGGTAAGACGAAAAAGAGGGAGACCTCGAAAGAATTGGGAAAGAGGAGTAGAAGAAGCCATGGAACAAAGAGGACTAGAAGAACATGATTGGCACGACCGAAGAAAATGGCGATTAGGATGCGAAAAACGGTTATAAACTGTAAAAAAATTCGCAAATATACATTATATATATGAATCAAAATTTCGGATTAATGGTTTTGTTAGGGTTTTCGAGTTCGAAATAAAATTTACAATCTGTTTAATTTTGCGAACCAATAAACTCTACAATATGCCGCCTAACACGCATTGAATTAAACGAATGTGGTGAATTATTAAGCCATGAAGAAAACTCTGATGAGGGCCAATTTGAAGTTGTAAGATGAAATTTTCAGAAAATTGAAACAAAACGTTCTAGAAAATTTGAAGACTTTGAAAAGGTAAATTATCGAAAAATTCTGGAATCCTCTTGGAAGAAAGATTTTGAGGGGAGTGAAGAAAGATGATTAAAAAGTTATAAACTGCAAAAAGATAGATCCTATAAAAATTCTGAAGTGACGAAAGAAAAAATTACTAAAAAGTTATGGGGCATTAACAAAAAATTAAACGACCAACCTCGAAATCTAGAAGATAAACTTTTAGCGTAAGAAGAGCGTATTAAGAAGAAGATTGAGGTCCGAACACGTTTAAGAGGAAATTCAGAGACTCTAGGAGTCTAAAAGTAGAATTAATGGATGAACTACTTAGTCGAGCAAATCCACACTCTAACAATATGTCAAGTATAGCAGGTAATTCTGTTTCTGTATCTATAACCTTTTTTACCTTACGGTGTGGAGGCTGGTACCTTAGCGTATGGGATCTTAAAGCCGCGTTGACATGGGTCGTGAATTACGAAAGTGAGCCACGCTCGTGGTACCACGAATCTAGTAATTTCACGACTTGAGTCATTCCTCTTTCGTGAAAAAGGTTTACACGGCAGAAATTCAGCATTTGTCTCAGTCGCAAAAATGCAGGACTTGGTGTCAGAAGTCAGAAGCATGTCAAGTTATGTGTGGAGTGACAGCAGGCAGTATTTAAAAAAAAAATTGGCAAGAAAAAGAAACAGACAATGGTGGACAAGGAAGTGGATTCTACAAAATGTTTGAATTTCTTTATTACATGGATGTCTGTAAAGCCTTCAACTTCCATTGCAGCAGCAATTCTTCTTACTGCAGTTGCATGGGACTCTCGTTTTTATAGTCCTCTCTGGTTGGATCCCACAAAACCGGCTCATTCTGATATAATTCTAGAAATTTGCTGGTGGCTGCGTCATTCATTTTTAAAATATGAGGAGCCATGAACAAAATGTTTCAAACTTGATACTAGCATACGTAGAGTGAAATGAAGATTCCAAAAATGTATAAATATACAGGGTGTTCCATTTAAAATAACAAAATTTAGGGCAATTCCGAAGAAACCGGAAGTGGCAAAAACGTGTGCTCTATGTCAAAAAATGTAATTTAAGGAGTATATTACATATACCAAATTTCATTTTGATATCTTAAAATATAATTTAAGAAATAGGGCTTTTTCTTCCAGAGTGGGCAATGCCCACTCTGCGCCCCCCCCCCCCCCAGACTACGGGCCTGGTTATGGGTGATGGTAATGTTGGAATAGGCAATGTGTTCTTTCAGCTAGAAGAGAGGTTGAAGTTCTAAAACAATTTGTTAGAGTGTAGGAACACTGGTCGTGCTGTGCACGAGATATAAATATTGTTTTTTGGGTTACTATGTAACGTGTTGTTAGTTACGAGAAAAAATGTAAACAAAATGACAAGCAATAAATTTTAATATTCATTGTAATTCAATATTTTGGAAGTACAGTAAAAACACAAAAATCAAATATAAAATGAGGTACTTCGCTATCTCAACATGGTCCTTCAAAAGTCGGATTCGTTAACCGCAAAAATAATTGAAATAAAAGTGAAGTAACATAAAATCAAGAAGAAGCTCTAATTTGCATGGTTCTGGCAGAATTCAAGAATTTGGGTACAGAAACAGTTAGAAGACTACGTTCTACCCAGAAAGGCCGTTGTTACTACGTGCAACGCAGCAATACTTGAAAATCCCAGGGGCCATCGGCAATATAATAACTGTCAATAGTAAAAGACAGAATATTCAGGCAAGTGTACATTCTTGTTTGTTAGCAGGGAGCTTCCAATATTCTTTGTTCAATTTAGTTGAAGTAAAGGTCACATTATGGAACCCGAACTAAAAGGGTTGATTTCAAAACGCGCTCAAATTAAAGCCCGTATCACTAGAATTGAAACTTTTTTCCAAAGTTGCACCGATAAGGATAGCGTAACACAGTTAAAACTTCGTTTAGCTAAGGTTGATACCGCGTTCCAAGAATATGATGATGTGCAATCACAAATAGAATCTTTAGTTGAAGACGGTAGTCAAAACCACGATCGCGATATATTTGAAACGCACTATTTTGAATTAATGACACAAGTAGAACTCTTTCTGGCAGAGCATTCATCAAGGTCCAATAGCGAAAACGAACCATTAACGCATAGTCACAATAGTAGTGTAATTCATAATTCGCAATTCGATTTACAAGTCAAGTTGCCAACGTTAAAATTACCCATCTTTGCAGGTAAGTACGAACAATGGACTTCTTTTCAGGAAACATTTTGCTCACTAATTCACGATAATAGTAGTCTTAGTAATATTCAGAAGTTTCATTACTTAAAATCATGCCTCAAAGATGAAGCTGCAAACGTAATAGAAACGTTAGGAATATCATCTGAAAATTATTCAATCGCGTGGGATTTATTAAAAAGCCGTTTTGAAAATAAGCGTTTAATCATAAAAAATCATGTGTGTGCCCTATTTAATTTACCGGTGATTATAAAAGATTCCTCCACATCGCTAAGACAAACTTTAGACATCGTTTGTATGCATTTAAAGGTATTAAAGAGTATGAGTTTACCTACTGAATCATGGGACGTATTAATTATACATTTATTAACGTCTAAATTTGATTACAATACAATTAAAGAATGGGAAGCCTATACCAAATCAGATATAGCCACAATGAGCGAAATGACCGAATTTCTAAAACGTAGATGTCAGATTTTGGAATCACTAAGTTGCAACAACAGTTTGCAAAAGGTTTCACCAACTTTAAAACATATCCCAAAGAATACACGTCATATCAGTGCGCATGTAACAACTAACACACTAGTATGTCAAATATGTAAAAAACAGCACCCAATTTATCAATGTGACGAATTTTTAAATATGCCAGTAGAAACTAGATTGCTGGAAATAAAGAAATTGAAATTATGCTTAAACTGTTTTAAGGGAAATCATTTTATGCAAAATTGCTTTGCACGAAAATGTAGAGTTTGTCACAAACGACATAATACGTTATTGCATAATCCAACAGTTAAACCAAAAAACGAAGTGGAGTCAGCAATTAAACAAAATGGATCGGAAGTACAATCTCCCATTTCATCGGTAGTTGACGAAAATGCGGTTGCAAGTAGCGTAGTAAATAATCATTGTTATCAAGGTCAAACAGTTACTCAAGTTCTTCTTTCCACTGCAATTGTTCAAATACCCGATGTAAATGGCAAATTGCATGATTGTCGATCACTTTTAGATGTTGGATCGCAATCAAACTTCATAACACAGTCAATATGTAAAAAATTAAAAATTGGGACTGAAACAGCAAATCTAGTCATTACCGGTATAAATCAATCTTTCAGTAAGGCAACGGAAACCGCGAATGTCACAATTAAGTCAAAACATAAGCCTTATTCACGGAGTCTAAAGTGTTTAGTGTTAGATAAGATAACAGATAGTTTACCGGCTTCTAGTATACCGTCTCGGTTAAGTATTCCAAAAAATCTTAAGCTCGCTGATCCAAGTTTCAACGTATCGTCGCCTATTGATTTGTTATTAGGCGCAGAAGTATTTTGGGAACTGCTATGCAATAAACAGATTAAAGCAAGTAACGGTCAACCATACTTGCACAAAACACATTTGGGATGGATCATTGGTGGCTCATTAAATATCAGTCAATCGATGCCACGAACAAGTTGTAACGTAACCCTTAATGCTTTAGAAAAACAAGTGGTCAAATTTTGGGAAGTCGAGGGCATGGACTCTATAAATTCGTCGAAAAAGTTGTCAAACGAAGAATTAAAATGTGAAACTCATTTTAAGCAAACATTTAAAAGAAATTTAGAAGGACGATTTATAGTACAATTGCCATTTAAAGATAATAAGCAACATTTAGGGCATTCTAGGGAAAACGCTTTGCAACGTTTCTATTCGCTAGAACGTAAATTTAAAAAACATCCAGAAATCAAAACAAATTATGTAAATTTTATGGATGAATATTTGCAGTTAGGACATATGGAGCTTGTAACATCGCATGAAGTAGTTGAACCCGTCAACACGTTTTACTTACCTCATCATGCGGTAGTTAACAAGTCAAGCTTAACTACTAAACTTCGAGTAGTGTTTGACGCGTCCGCGAAATCCTCTTCGGGAGTAAGTCTGAACGACAATCTGATGGTTGGTGCTACCCTGCAGCAGGACTTGTTCTGTATAATTACGCGATTTCGGACGTACCAATACGTTTTATCGGCGGATATCGCTAAAATGTACCGTCAAATACTAGTAGAACCCATGCATCGCGACTTTCAAAGAATTCTATGGCGCACAGATCCTCAACAACCAGTTGAAACTTACAGACTAAAAACCGTGACGTATGGGACAGCTTCGGCGCCATTTTTGGCTGTAAGATGCCTACAACAAACAGCTGAGGATTTAAGAACAAAAGATACACTCGCGTATCATGCAATTTTAACTGATTTTTATGTCGGCGATTTGTTAACGGGAACAAATAGTTTTAGTGAAGCCAAAATTTTACGAGATCAGCTATTAGAGATATTAGGCAGTGCGGGGTTTGAACTAAGAAAATGGGTGTCGAACCATCCAGAATTAGCACCAGATTTGTTGTGCGAATGGGTAGACTTAGACAAACAGGGTGACACAAAAATACTAGGATTGCGTTGGGATTATAAAACGGATGAATTAAAATACGGGGTAAAGCAATTTGAAGCACCGAAAAGATTGACAAAACGGCTAATTTTGTCTACAATAGCACAGTTATTCGACCCGTTAGGTTTAATCGGTCCGATTCTAATAACTGCAAAGATCATACTTCAAAGAATTTGGTCTGAACGTTTAGGCTGGGATGAGGTAATTCCTAACAACTTACAAATCATGTGGACGCAGTTTTTAAAAAATCTGCCAGGCATAAACGAATTAAGAGTACCACGGAAGGTAGTGGGCGATCGACTGTCGGTAACATTTGAATTACATGCCTTTTCAGATGCGTCCAATTTTGCGTACGGTACGTGTCTTTATGTTAAATCATCTGATAGCTTAGGGAATTATACGGCACAATTACTATGCCCCAAAGCTAAGGTAGCACCGTTAAAGACAATATCTTTGCCTCGACTAGAGTTAAGTGGGGCCCTTCTATTAGCACAACTAGTTAATAAACTCGAACAAACATTAAACATAAAATTTAGTAAACATTATTATTGGTGTGATTCAAAAATTGTACTTGCGTGGATAGCTGCTGAACCCAATACGTGGAAAACTTTCGTCGCAAATCGCGTATCTGAAATACAGCAATTAACCAATGCGACTGATTGGCATCACATAGCCTCAAAACATAATCCTGCAGATATCATATCACGGGGTGCAACAGCTCAGGAACTTCAACAATCGTCGGTTTGGTGGAATGGCCCAGAATGGCTCAGACAAAATAGCGATACTTGGCCATTCACATTAACAAACTGTCAGAATCAAAATGTATTCGAAGAAAAACGTACAGTACTAATCAGTACAGTTCCAGTACGCGAATCAAATTTTGCAATTATGCATAAATTCTCATCGTTTATTAAACTTCAAAGAGTCATATCGTATTGCATTAGGTTCAGTTACAATATGAAACACAAATTATCTAAACGCGTTGGTGCCTTACGCCCTATGGAATTACACGAGGCAATGATTTCAATTGTAAGATATGTGCAAGGTGAACAATTCAGCAAAGATATTCAAGAATTAAAGAAGGCCAAAAGGGTCAGTAAAGAAAGTAAATTATTATCGCTCAATCCGTTTATCGATGAAAGGGGCGTGATTCGGGTAGGTGGTAGATTAAGTAACACCAGTTTACCATATAATAGTAAACATCCAATAATATTACCAGCAAACCATCAGGTAACAAAATTGTTGGTTATCCAAGAACACCATAAACAGCTTCACGCAGGGCCTCAACAGACGTTAGCTTCATTACGCCAAAGGTTTTGGCCAATTGCGGCAAGAAATACGGTTAGGCAAATTCTGCACAAATGCATAAAATGTTTTAGGGCAAATCCTGTGACTATTGACCAATTGATGGGTGACTTGCCAGAAAACAGGGTACAACCGGCACGTCCATTTGTAAATTCAGGTATTGACTATGCTGGTCCTATTACAATAAAGGGCGGTCACGGTCGAAGTAAAAAGACAATTAAGGTATACGTGGCAATTTTTGTATGTTTTGCCACGAAGGCATTGCACATTGACTTGGTTAGTGATCTCACTACGCTATCATTTTTAAACACCCTGAAGCGATTTATTGCTCGTAGGGGTAACATATTAAATTTATATTCGGACAATGCGACTACCTTTGTCGGTGCACAACGAGAATTAAAGGATCTTTTTCAGTTATTTCGATCTCAACACTTTGAATCTAATGTAATAGACGAATTAGCTTCCCTAAATATTACGTGGAATTTTATACCTCCCAGATCCCCTCATTTTGGTGGAATTTGGGAGGCAGCTGTCAAATCAACAAAACACCACTTACGTCGAATAGTTGGAAATGCATTGCTAACTTACGAGGAGTTGTACACAATCCTCACCGGTGTTGAGTCTTGTTTAAATTCACGTCCTCTCACTCCTTTATCGACTAATCCTGACGATTTAAACCCATTAACCCCTGCGCATTTTCTAATTGGAGGCCCACTGACGACTTTAATAGAACCAGACGTAACGCAACTGAAATTAAATCATCTTTCGAGATATCAGTTAATTGAAAGATTACGTCAAAATTTTTGGAAAAGGTGGTCCACAGAATACCTAAGCCAGTTGCAACAGAGGTCAAAATGGAAACAAAGGTCGCCTGTGCAGCTTCTCCAAGGCATGATGGTTGTCATTAAGGAGGATAACCTACCCCCTTTAAAGTGGAAATTGGGTGGAATTCTACAATTGCATCCAGGAAGTAATAAGTTGTGCAGAGTGGTATCGATAAAAACACATAACGGAGTGATAAAACGTGCAATTAGTAAGATCTGTGTTTTACCTATGGACAAAGAATGACTGTATTATAACCAGTAGATTAATTCACAATAATTGTTTTCAATAGCTATAGGTATGTTTATGGATTTGTAGGTTTAAGATATTAGTTAATTTTAGTTTAATTATATGCAATTTAAACATTCTTATTTGAAAGACGAGCGTTCAAGGTGGGCGGCATGGTCGTGCTGTGCACGAGATATAAATATTGTTTTTTGGGTTACTATGTAACGTGTTGTTAGTTACGAGAAAAAATGTAAACAAAATGACAAGCAATAAATTTTAATATTCATTGTAATTCAATATTTTGGAAGTACAGTAAAAACACAAAAATCAAATATAAAATTAGGTACTTCGCTATCTCAACAAACACCCTGATTTTCATTTTACATAGCTCATGGCATTCTAGATTATTAATACAATTTTCTGCAAAAATATAGTTTTTCGAAATGTTTCAAACTTGATTCTAGTTTACTTATTATGTAAAATTATATGGATTCCAAAATGTAGAAATATATAGGGCGTTCTATTTAAAATAACAAAGTTAATCGCCGTGTCCTAGGTAAATGCGGGTCCGTGCGATGCGGGCACCGCGTTCGCAAACATTTGCGGTAACTGCGAATACGATAAGTCACTGCGTTTTAATAATATACAGGGTGTCTCAGACATGACTCCCCAGGCCTATAACTTTGTTATTTTTAAAAATAACTTAATAAACTATATATATTCGTAAATGGGAGCAAATTCTCTATAAGATGGAGAAAGAAAATGTCAGAAAATCTGTACTCATATTATGGCAGCGATATTCAACTTTTTTTTTCAAATTGCACACTATGCTTTTTTTCGGTCATTCTGATAGTACTCTTTATTCTCTTTATAACCATGTAAACCAATATGGGTCTTACATAAGAAAATTCTCGAAAAAAAAATAAGATTGAAAGTTGAAGTCTAGGTTTGCCATGGAAACAACTGATTGTTGTAATTTGTACTCGTCAGCGATGAAAACAATAGCGTATAGCTGTAAAACAATTGCAATTTACGTTGTAAAAAATGACAGGTGCTCTTTCTGTATTTGTATGTTCTTGTTTAAAATCATAGGAGTATTAGAAATGAATTACACTAATACTGAAAAGCTTGATATGATACTTATTTATGGTTTATGCCAGAGGAATGCAAGAAGAGCAGCAAGGTTGTATGCAGAAAGGTATCCGCTATTGTTTTTATCGCCGACGAGTACAAATTACAACAATCAGTTGTTTCCATGGCAAACATAGACTTCAACTTTCAATCGTATTTTTTTCGAGAATTTTCTTATGTAAGACCAATATTGGTTTACATGGTTATAAAGAGAATAAAAAGTACTATCAGAATGACCGAAAAAAACCATAGTGTGCAATTTGAAAAAAAAAAGTTGAATATCGCTGCCATAATATGAGTACAGATTTTCTAACATATTCTTTCCCCATCTTATAGAGAATTTGCTCCCATTTACGAATATATGTAGTTTATTATAGTTATTTTTAAAAATAACAAAGTTATAGGCCTGGGGAGTCATGTCTGAGATACCCTGTATAGTGTAAAGTGTTCCAAATTCAACATTTACTTCGAATTTCACGCTTTCCCTTTTGCTAACGGAAAATAGTTCATTGAAACTGAAAATATAAAAGAAATTTAAAAACGTAATCGAGAAAAGATTCATATAATTTATAGGAACAGGTTGGGTAACGGCGAATTTCATCACCGTTTCGCCAGTAGGTACACCAAAATAACCATAAATAACTTCGACTATATTGTGGAAAAAATACATGCTACCTGTTACCATTGTACAACAAACTTCAAAGACCTATTTCTGTGGAAAAGAGACTTTTGCTAACCATATTCCATAATACGCTTCGTCTCCGTATTTCGAAAAGTAACCCTTCCATTGCTATAATCGGACGACAACTGCGGGGAAAAATCAAACCGTTTGAAACGACTAAACCATCCGTGCGATGCGGAACGCAACATAGGGCTAAACGCACGTGGACCGTATTCAATTTGGACATATTCATTTAGTTATACAGTTTTATTATTAATGTTGGCCGCATCGCGCGCACCGCATCGCACGCATCGCAGTGCCCGCATTCACCAAGGACTCGGCGTTAAGGTTATTTGCGGCTAAACCGGAAATGATAGACACATCTGTTCTCCGTTAAATAATGCAGTTTGAGAGTGTATCACATACGAGGTTTGGCAATTTAATTTCTGGACTGACGCGACGTTGCAGCTCTAAAGATACGTGATATTAAGCCAAAATTAAAGTAGATAGGTAGCATGTTTTTTTTAATTCACACTTTTATCAAAAAGGCTTGGGTAATAGAAACATCCAATAGCTGTCAGTTACTTCACAAGATGCTAGTTCGCAAATCGTGTTCCTGTCAGTCGTCATGGAGCAACGAATTAATGTTAAGTTTTGTGGTAAATTAGGAAAACCTGTGACAGAAACTTACGAAATGTTAAAAAGTGTGTACGGTGATAACACCTTAGGTCGTACCACTGTGTTTGAATGGTTTAAACATTTGAAAGATAGTTGTGAGGTGGTTCAAGATGACGCTAGAACCGGGCGTCCGTCAACCGCTCGAAACGCAGATTCGATCGCAAAGGACAGTGAAATTGTGGAAAATGATCGCCGCCTGACTCTCCGAATGATGGAAGATGAGTTGAATATTAATAAGGAGAAAATTCAACAAATTTTACATGAAGATTTGGGAAAGAGGAAAATCTGACCAAAGTTTGTCCATTCCGCACTGATAGTGAAGTTATTTTTTATGAAACACGGCGTCGTTGAAATCAATGGCCCACCCTATTCGCCAGATTTAGCACCGGTAGACTATTTTCTCTTTCCTAAAGCGAAAACTGTTCTCAAAGGAAAACGGTTTCAGGGCGTGCAAGACATTAAAAAAAATATATAACCGCCGAATTGAAAGTAATTCCTTCGGACGCCTTTTACAACTGTTTTCAAAAACTTTTAGAACGTTGCAATAAGAAGTGTATTCATTTATAAATGGAGATTGCTTTGAATGAATATTATGATAAATTTTTAGTGTTACTTAAATTGTGTTTCTTTTTATTGTGGCAGTCCTGGAATTAAATAGCCAAACCTCGTATACTAAATTTCATTTTGATATCTTAAAATATAATTTAAAAAATATGCTCCACGTTTTATTGACACCCGGTATATTTATCTCACCCAGAAGCCTAGATCTTTACCACTCAATAAAATAATACTAATGAAAGTTTCAATTTTATTATTTCATCGCTTGATATCATTATTATAAAGGCAGCTTTATATTGCTTGGTTAAAGTTGCATTTTTAATTATAAAGTAATCAATGGTTTATAATTCATTAAAGTCAATAAATAATTAATTAACCATTAGCGCATAATTACAAGTTTATTAAGATAAGTTTAATCTGTAGCTTATGCTAATGTTATAATTTATTAGACCTCATAAGAGGTCGTACTTTTGAGAGTGTTTAGTTAGGCCGAGGCCATCGATAACTTAAAGGCCGGTAACTTCCACCTCCACCAACCCGATGAATCACACAGCGAAGGCCGACTTTTGACTGTGCGTATTCTGAAATACGTATATTTATTCTTTTATGCACAGCTACCATCGGCTTCGGTTGTCTGCAATTAAACGCTTATTAAAAGTGAACTTGTGTTTCAGTGTGTTAAAGTGATTACTATTTATTAAAAGAAGATTTTAAAGCTTAAAGGTATGTTAGTTACGTACAAAATAACAACCATTTCGAATACTGATATTCATTTGTAATTCTTACATATAATTTAAAATAACTGAATCTTGCGCTGTAATGTGGATATTTTATTCTTAATTTGTTGCAGATGGGCAGAAAGTGTTGTGTGCCACTTTGTCACTCAAATTATTTTTCTCTAAAGGACATTACACGCGAGAACGTGACAACTTTTAAATTCCCCAACGATGAGAATATGCTCGCTTTATGGTTAAGAAAAATTAACCGTGAAAATTTCCGTCCAACCAAGTATTCTGGAGTCTGCATTAAACACTTTGAAGAAAGATTTATATCAAGGAATAGTGCCGTCAAAACTCAGGACGGAAAACTTTTGTCAGCGCCCAAAAAAACGCCATCTTTAACAGAAGATGCGTATCCCACTGTATTGCCTAATCAGCCTTCATATTTATCTTCAAAAGTACCTGCTAAACGAAAGACGCCAGATGAAAGAGCAGCAGAAATTGAAACACGTAAGAAGAAAAATGAAGAAGAGGCAATCCTAGCAGAGAAAGCTGCAGATAACATAGAAAATTTTGAATGTTTTTCAGAGGTTTGCGATTCACATATTCCTGATCATTGGTTCTGTAAACGAACCGAAACTTTTGTATTGATTTTTACTTTATGTACTGACGATGTTCCTAAAATAGTTGCGTCTTTAAAAATAAGTTCAGATTTAAAAATTAATATATTTTATGATCGAAAAAGATGTTTACCCCACATTTTAAACAATTTGTTCAAAAATGAAATTCTGTTGACCGAGTGGTCGAAACTTACAGAATTGATGAATTTTCTAGATCAGTTAACGCTACCTATCACGGATAATTTAAAACTGTCTTGCTTTTTACTAGAGGAATACTTGAATAAAATATCTGATGAATCAGATCAAGATGTAGATAAAGATTTTATTTCAAAAATAACAGTTTTACATGAAGAATTGGATATGAGCGTTAATAGCAAAATTAAGTATTCACCAGGAAGACTAGTGTTTTCTGCACAATTATATTTTTCCTATCCAGCTGCATATAAAATGCTGAGGGGTAGTGGATATCTAAAATTGCCACATCCAAAGTACTTAAAAAAATTATCAAGTCGTATTGACGGGTGTGAAAGTGGCATTCAGGATTCACATAAAAATTATTTAAAAAGAAAGCGTGAAATTCTAAATGAAAATGAACTCACTGTTAATTTAATGTTAGATGAAATATATTTACGACCCGAAATTCAGTACAAAGGTGGAAAAATTGAAGGGTTTACTGACAATAACGAAATAGCTAAAACCATACAAGTTTTTATGATAGGGTCACTTTTCTCTAAAAATACAGAACAGCGAAGATCTTAAACTTATGTTATTGAATGTAATTAAAATGTTGTATGAATGTGGCTATCGTGTTTTAACTCTTTGTTGTGATAACAACAGAGTAAATCGGAAAATGTACCAATTACTTTGTGACGGTTCTCTTAAAAATTTTATAATTAATCCGTACTCGAACGAAAAGTTGTTTCTATTATTTGATACTGTACACCTTCTGAAATGCATCAGAAATAACTGGTTGAACCAAAAGTCACAAACCAATGTTTCTGTTTGCCAGTGTCTTCAGATAGTAACGATATTAGTACTCATGTAACTGCAAATCTACAGCATTTGAAAAAACTTTATCAACTAGAGCAATATTCTGTAATAAAAATTGCTCCAGCTCTGAGTAGAAAGGTTTTATTTCCTACAAATTTGGAAAGGCAAAACGTTCTATTTGCGTGTAAATTGTTTGACGAAAAAAATGTCGCTGCCTTAAAATTAAAACAACAAGAAAATCGGGAGTTTAAAGATGTTGACGGGACAATTCTATTTCTTGTCAAAATATCGACTTGGTGGAATATTGTCAACGTTAAAGCTTTAAGAAAAGGAATCCTTTTACAAGATCAAAACCGTGATGCAATCTCTGACTTAATGGGAGTACAAGTAAAATTTTTAGCAGATTTTTCAGCATGGTTGGAAGAATGGAACGATCTAAGGGTAGATTTTGCATCTAAAAGTGGTAAGTTAACGTCCGATACTTACTGTGCCCTAAAACATACTACAGACACACAAATTGAATTGTGCAAGTATTTACTATCAGGAGAAATAGGCCAAGTGAAGTTTATACTGTTAGGTAAATTTCAAACTTATTGTTTAGAGGGTAGATTTGGACAATACCGACAAATGTCTGGTGGGCAGTATCACGTGTCCGCTACAGAAATTTTGGAATCCGAAAGAAGACTTAAAATGCTTTCAATTATAAATTTAAATTCGTCCATTTCTGGTACATTTTACCTGAAACATTTTGAGTATAGTAATCAAGATCATTATCCGAAAAAATTATCGAAGATAATTTTAAAGAATTTCTTTGCGAGAAAATCGTACCCGAATTTGAATCCACTACATTACAAGCGTTAACATTTATAGGTGGATATATTGCACGTGGAGTTAATAAGAAAAGTAATTGCATCGAATGCCATAAATTAACAACAATAGAGAAAAATTTTGATTTTGTAGCTGAAACTTCTAACAACCTGAAAGCAATTGACAGGGGAGGTCTTCTCTGCCCATCCGATACAATTTTAAATATGTGTTGTTACACTTTAGCTACATTCAATTTACTGCTGTCCAGTAAATACGAAAAACAATTTATTAAATGCAGAAACCAAAAGCAGTTACTTTACTCTTTGTCATATCAAATTCTTCAGAAAAATGATATATTTGTTGACGATTTTTGTAAGTGTGGTCTTACTGTTAGCACCCTCATCCAACACGCTTTAAATATAATGGCTAATATCTTGTTAAACAATTATTCTAAAAAGAAAAATGATGAGATATCTTACAACACAAAAAACAGAAAAAATTAAAAACACTTTCATCCTAGGATTTTTATAATGTATTTTATCTGCAAAACGCCTTCTAAAACACTTATACAATAAATAACTATTTTATACCTGAATATTAGTGCATGTTGTTCGTTATTGTATTTATTTTGTTACATTCTTTACTACTCATATTTCTAAAATCATCGTGTAATAAACATTTCTAGCTAGAAACAGGCCTATTATTATGATTAATGCCATATATCACTGTACCGAAGCTGCTAAAGTCGGCCTACGCGGTATGACTCATGCCTCGGAAGGTGCCGGCCTTTAAGTTATCGATGGCCTCGGTTAGGCACGTTCTTTGTTAACATTTGGGGTTATCTACACAAATGTTTAATATATTTAACAAAGAAATACTTTAAAAAATTACAGTCAAACACTTTTCAACATTAACTTGTGTAAACAAGCTATATACAGTCACCTGTTCAATAGACTTTGTAGTGATCAATTTTCAAATAAAATAAAACCCTTTTAAGTAGTGTTAGGTTTTTAGTAACGAAGTTTTTGAAGAGGAATTTAAATTATCGGCCGTAGTTTTATGTTATCTACCTAGCTATGAAAAAAAAACACGTATCACATTAACAATCCTATATTTTTCTACATAACTCCCTTCAACAATTATACACTTATTCCATCTTTTTCCAAGGGTCCCATACCCTCAGAAAAAAATTCCTTCGGCAACTCCTCTGCAAAATATTGTTGAACAGTTTCTTTGAGTGCTTCATCAGATGCAAAGCGCTTTCCCCTGAGATGCTTTCTTAAGTTTTTTAATAGAAAGAAGGACCGGCAGTACGGCAGAATGGGAGCGCACGTAGTACTGCAATATAGAAAGTTAAGCAAAGACCTGCTTGGTCAGAATTTGAATGGGTGACCATTCTGCGGTTCGATGTGTTAGGCCCCCTCGACACAGTAATGGTATAAGAGGGTAAAAGAAAAAGAAAGAAAGAAAGAACAAAAAGAAGTCTGACGGATCTAGATCAGTTATAAGGTGGATGCTTTAACTCCTTTTTTTTAATTATATTTGTAGTTAGATCAGCGTGTTTTACGCTATGCATCACTTGGTTATAAGAATGAGTTAACTAAAATAAAATTTTAATGGGGACGGCCCTATAGATAGAGCTCCTCAGTAGCTAAAGTTTGTACAACGTACACCTTATCTATTTATAAAGACACATTATATTAACTAATTATAACATAACTATACATTAACTGTCAGTATCACTGGCTTCAGATGAAGATAGAAGAACATCTTATGGTAGTCTGCGTTTTAGTCTTTTGTGAATAGCTTTGTTTAGTGGCGGCTCGTCTAAAGGGGCCTTAGGGGCCGAGCCCCACCTATATTTGTATAACTAACCGACTACCCAATAATTGTAGTTTTAAAAAAATATGTATGTTTCTTGTAATTATTATTTTTGATCTATTTCCAACACGTTTTATTGTTTAATAAAAAAAATTACTGTAGTATTTTGTGGCAATATTCTAGTTATAATGCGACTTTGAGGCCAGCCGTGTATTTTGTATGTGTAGAGCACGGAGCATGTATGAGGCGCGTGCACTACCAATCGTATTTGCTTACCAGGTGCAAAGCTTATCTTGAGGCCCGTTTAGTCTGGCGGCTGGCGCGTCATTGCGTTTGTATGTAAATAGCGCGCGATTCTTTCATTGCCTTATTATTTTTTCGTCGTTGTTGATCTGTTTTATTGTAATATATTGTAGTTGCAGGCGTAGTACTGACTGTCCTAGCGAGAAATAGTATACAGATTGTCCGACGGTGCTAGGTACAAACGGTAACTAGATACAGAGACGGTTTAAAATTTTAAGTGGTTATTAAGCAATTGTGACTAATTTATTACGTAAATGTCTTTTTGAAGTGGTACATAATTTCAAATAGAAAGAAGTATCATCTTGTATTTTAATACTCTGTTTACCTAATTTGTTTTCTGTAAGGGCTGTTGTTTAATATGAATGTTTATTCCGTCGGGGAAAAAGTCCAAATTGTTAAATGGCACATAATAGGACACTCCTTGCGACAAATTGCAGGTATGTTTGTGTTTTTTTTGAAAATTGACCTTCGCCTTCTTTAACTACTATCAGAAGAACAGCTAATAACTTTGGACGATTTGGTTGCGATAATCCGAAAAGCCATAAAACCGTTGTTGAAAAAACTGTAGAAGACGCCAATAAAGAAATAACAACTGTGTGCGCTGCACTGGAAGAAATTCCTTACAGATCTCTCAGGCGAGTTAGTGCTGAACTAGGGGTGGGAAAAGACACAGTTCGTAAAATATTGGAAGACAATGGATATAAATGTTTTAAAATTAAAAATACTCAGGAAATATTTCCTCAAACTGCTTTTCAAGGATGCAATTTTCCGAAACCATTATGGAACGATGCAATTTTGCGAAACCATTATGGAACGATGCAATCAAAATTCAAATTATATTAATAACAATTTGTTCACTGACGAAAGTACTTTTTCAATATACCTCTCCGAAAACAATTGCTTTCCTGACGGTTTATGGGTTGCGATAGGGCATCGTTCCCGTGCACTGCACGGAAAAATTTTTTCCCGCCTTATTCCACCTCAATCTGCCAAATAAACACTCGATAAACAATTCCAAACAAGCGTTGCTAAAGAAATCTCAAAAGCATTCTAAATGGCGTTTGCTATGAGTAACAACGCATATTTTAATTTACGTGTTCTATCGCCGTTTTTCAGAGAGGTATAATGAAAAATATCGTTCATTACACGGCAGAAACTGCTTTTCCCGTTCTCGCATGACTTCCCGAGAATTGCCACGTTCGAACGGGAAAAGCCTTGTTTCTCGCCTCGTAATGAAATATACTATTCCCATTCATGGCCATCATAATGCATCTGTAGTACGATATTGGTCCAAAGAAAATCTACATCAACGTTATAGCTACCGCACTCAATACCTACCCTGAAAAACTAAATGCGTGGACTGGATTATAGGAAACAGTCATTGATCCCTTTTTTATTGATGGCACATTAAATGGAAACAAATATTTAGATCTATTGGAGAACCACATAATTCCTGCCCTTCAGGAGCAGAATATTAGAATAGAAGATGTTTGGCTGCAATAAGATGGTTGCCCAGCTCACGGAAGTGTAGATGTGCAAGAATTTTTGCACAACACATTTAATAGGACGTTTAATTAGTCGCAGGCGAGATATTCCATGGGCCCCAAAATCTCCCGACCTATCTATCTATGAACGATTATTTTATTTGGGGTTACATTAAAAGTTCTATCTATCGGCAAGAAGATGTACGGCCTCACACTTTAGACGAGCTAAGAAATAAAATTATAGAAGCTTGTGCCACAATTACTCCACAAATGTTAGCAAATGCGAGGCAGAGCTTTTATGATCGACTGGGTTATTGTTTAGCTTAAGAAGGGGGGGGGGACTGTTCGAGCACTTAATAATAATAACTGATTTTGACTATTTAATTTTTGTTAAACATTAAATACATTAATTCAAGATTGTCATAGTTCGTACGGTTAATTTATTTCCTTGTTCTAATTTTATGCAAACCATGTCAGCATTTTTTTTAAAGAAATACAGTATCTTATGAATATAACAATATTTCCATTTTATTTGTTTGTATCTAGTTACCGTGTGTACCTAGTACCTCAGTACCTGCAGACAATATGTATATAATTTTTAGTTATAGCAATGGTGTATTATTAAATAGGAATAAAGAATATTTAAATCAAATCAAAAATAAGTTTATTTAACATTTAAGTGGGAGATTTACAAATATTGCAAGTTAGAAATATAATGTAACACCGTCCGGTGCTTGCAATGTGATATGGTCGTTGTCTACAATTTTACTCATGATCTATACTTTTCTAGTGTTACTCCAACAATATTTGATTTGAAGTTCGCAATTCTGATCTGATATGAAAGTTCAAATTCGAAATTCAGAATTATAATAATCCGAATTCATATTCAAAATTCGAATTTGACACATACCTAAAGATAAACTAATTCGGATGTAGTACTACTGACTAGGACTGGGATTTTTTACTCTGTATATTGAGATAAACATCGATGTATTGATAGAAGGTAAAGGTAACGGCACTTACATTCTGCGAAGGAGTAAACCGGCAACTTGGGGGGCTAAGGCCTCCTAAGTCGCTTTCATACCTCGGTTGTCTCGCACGCTCTGCATTCGGGTGATGTGATAAATACCATGCCTTCGACAACCGCCTACCTTCCCTACTCTACTACTGTGTTTTGGGGCCCAATTATTTTCATCGACTCGAATATCGATATGCAATAGAGGATTCATGCATACGCCAGCGCTCATTAAATGAACTAATTTTTGCATACATATTTGTGGTGAAATGTCGATAACAGCGGTCACATTAAATGCTGGTATGTTATGTGACCGCTGGTATGGCGGCAAATTTAAAAAAATCACCATGAAGTCCAAAAGAGTGGGGCTAGATGACAAAATATCGAAGAAAATTATTTGAAAAAGTTGCTTAGAATTTAATTTTAGACGCATATGCAAAATTTCAAGTATTGTCTTAATGTGACCGCTATTATCGACATTTCACCACAAATATGTATGCAAAAATTAGTTCATCTAATAAGCGCTGGCGTATGCGTGAATCTTCTATTCTAAAAATATCGATGTATCGAAATATCGATCTATCGAAATACCGATGTAACCCTTACGGGGGATGCCGGGGTTTACCTGATAATACATATATTTAGTTCATCTGAAGAGAACGCTATGCGACGGCAAATGTTGCCGATCCCGTCCGAGCAGCTTCCTTGGCCTCCCCTGGTTATCTTTGCCGTTTCTTGGGTAACGTACGGCCTGCTTTCTTCTACTTGGTTTAACCCTTAATTTAAAATTAGTTTACGAGTCTGTGTTTAAAGTTTGATTGTTAATTTAGGTCGGAGAGTTTCCTCCCAGTGCCTTAAGCACTCAATTTTAACACTGTCTTTTCAAGAAAGCAAAATGAGGGACCTAGAGTCGTCTGAAAGAAATACAAATTAATCAACACAATAAAACTCAATTTAAGAAACAAATAGTTTACTAAAAACAATAACAATTAAACAAAAGATGGAAAATAACTATAGTAGATAGATTTTGAGTCCACTACAATTTTATCAAAAGGGTTCTTGTATTATTTATTGTCTAATTCAACTCTCTAGTTACACAGAATACTACTTGAATGTATAAACTAACCTTATAAAAGTCCTCCGAGTTTAAGGTATCCTAAATTGGGATAATCACTTTAATTTAGACGATTTTCCTTTGATAGTTAACGTGATATTTTCCACTCAACCGGGAAGTGTGAAGACAAACAAACACGGGTTCGGTGATAAAATGTAGCTTTTGATTTAATTTGGAAAACAAACGAGTCTTTAGTTAAACGAGTACTTTCTTTTCTGCTCGAAGTCAAACGCGAACTCCCTGTGTCGAAAAGGTTTTTTTTCGGTAACTCTAAAACTGTCTATTTTTCAAAATTAAAGAGGTAAGTTTTACTATACGTTTTCTAAGAGTTGCTTATAGGGCCGGTTGCACAAACATGATTTAACAGCTTGGTTAAATTAACCATTCGTCAAAGTGAACAAAATGGAATCAAAGTTCAAATTCATATGTCAAATAATACATTAGTAAATAAAAAATGATGCTCTTTTGTCAACTTTGATCATTCGTTAATTTAACAAGAGCTTTGTGCAACCGGCCCTTAGAGTACTTTTATGTCATAAATCTATATTTGCTTCCAACTGTTAATTAAGCATTTTCTTTATCAAGTTTGTTGCGCCTAGCTAGAATCCCTGGTAAAGTTTTTCGCAAGAATGAATGTTTCCCGGATGCTAGCTTAACTTTCGCTAAGTAATATCCTGTGTTGATTTACTGTGAATATTGTGTTACAGGCTGGGAACAACTTAAAACGACAAAAGATATTCTTTTATTTAATTAAAGTATATCTTTTGAATTTGAAATAAAATTAGGATATTATCCAGCCCGTTACACCGACACAACTATGTATCGACTTAAGTAATAAGAATATATCGATTAACTCGATATTTTATTTATTTATGAAGTAATTCCATAAAATCTTTATTTCTTGAGAAAATTATCAAATAGGAAACTTGCTAATATTTTTTTTTATTGTATAAATGGCTTCCTTATAATGTAAAAAGTAAGATAAGATTAAAAAAAAAATCTTTTTGGTATACGTTTGTTAAAAAAGAGGTTTAAAATTTAAAAATTAAATATTGGCGCCAAAAACAGTCTGTTTTTTTAATTGATCCTGACGTCATAGTATCCTAAACAAAGCAGGCAGTAGCTGGCTTTGCATAGCAGAATCGGTTATGCATGTTGTTTTCATTCTTTACGTGTTGCCTGCAAGTAAATTGTTTGAACTGTGTTATTCTATGGTTACCTGGAACTTGGGTTCTACAGTAAACGTGTGCTTTTTTAATAGTTTTGTGATTTCCTTCCCTTTTTCAGTATTTAAAATCGTGATTAGTGTTGAAATGGCTGAAACATTTTACAAGTAATTTATTGTATGGTGCCAATGTGTGCAAGTACTACTATTTCAACACCAAATAAAGTGTTTATACATGTTCCAAGAGATCCGAAAATAACAAACACGTGGTTAAAAGCAGCAAGGCGTGATCTTGTATCTTTAAAAACTATGTTGTGTGTTTGTGAAGATCATTTTGACGTAAGTTATTAATAAAATAAAGGTTAAAACTACCGATGTTATGGAGATTCTTTTTATGTACAATAGTTATTTTCATAACAAGCAGTGGCGGCTCGTGAGTTTTTTTAGTGGGAGGGCACATCAAAACCGAGCTGGAAACATTATCTAAAAACACTTAAGTAGCTCCCTATTTAAATAGAAAGTCCATCCTTCTGTTCTTTTTACTGCCTGAATACATCAATAACTTTATTGTCGAAATCGGGGATCAATGCTTTTTTCAATCGACAATATTGCCAATGCAACGGTTGATATTTCGATGACCTAATTGTAATATTTTGATAATTAAGCACGTTCTCAGTTCTCAGTTAGTTATGAATATTTAGGGCGTGGGTGGGTTAATCGCTTTTTGCTTCCGCATTCACATACAGAAGCAGAAAGGATTTTTTCCATAATTACATTTCCTACATGTCCTACATAAGCAGTTTTAAAACATATATGTCGGGAATGAAAGCAGTAAAACACAATAATTTAGGTTTAAATAGAAAGATTGAAGTCATAAAAATGTATGAAAATAATGTTCCCGTTAAATTGAACCAAACATTATGTATGCATGTTTTCAAAAATTAAAAAATTAGTTTTGAAAATTGAAGTAAGTAATTTATAATAAAATTAGTCAAAATACGCATACAAATACCTAATGTTTGATTGTGTCTAAAAATTACAAACCTTTAAACGAACAAATTTTTCTGGTCCCACGAGTTTCCCTTTTAACAAGTTTCACTGTAAACAATAACAACCAGTAACGAACAAACAGTAGATAACAACGTAACGATAACGAACAAACCACGAAATCAAAATAAAAACAACAAGTTAATCGGAACATGCGCGCTTAACACAATTCACCTTCAGACGCACTCCACTTGTGAACTAAATAACTTGAATTTGTCACGTGCCTCCGGTCGGGATTTAATGTGCCCTTAACCACGCCTCTACGCCGGTCAAGCAGCGGCGAAATTTTGCTGCAATTTACCACTGCGCTTGCACAAATATGTATCATTTTTATCTAGTCCCCGGACGAAAGTTTTGATAACTTCGTTTCGGCAACAACGCGGCAATGGACTATAATATTGATATTATAGGTATAATAATAGATTGTTGTGTTAAAAAAAATAAAAGAAGTGAGAAGTGTTATTAAAAAAAGCTTTCTTTGTCTCGAGTGTAGGGAGGGCACGTGCCCTTGTGCCCTTTAGCACCAGCCGCCACTGATAACAAGTGCGGGAAGTTAGCTCTTCCCTCACGTGTTATGAACAACGTTTTTCCTACAAACGTTTAGGAATCGTCCTAAACTATCATTTTGTAAGAAATGCTCCGAAACGCATTTGAAAACATGAAAAGGCGTGTAAATTTATGTTTGCATGAGAATGGTGGCCATTTTCAACATCTAATGTAATAAATTGAAAATAAACCTGTAGTTTAATAACTAAGCTTTATTTGACAAGCTGATTAGCTTACATAACCTATATATTTTCAACTACTGACGATGAATCAAACATGCAGGATACGTTCAGAATTTCAAAGCCACCCTTTATCTAAATAGTTTTTGTTCATATATGAGAAAAATCGAAGACAACGGCCATACCACATTTAAAGCACCGGTTCTCGTCCGATCACCGAAGTTAAGCAATGTCGGGCGCGGTCAGTACTTGGATGGGTGACCGCTTGGGAACACCGCGTGCCGTTGTCACTTTTTTGTTATTATTTATTTGTTAATTGGCATAGATTGAATGTAGATTTTTTTTAATATAATTTTTTGCACTCCCGAGCGGAAAGTGACTACTTTACGCCCGCGAAGAAAGGCGTAAAGTTAATTATTGCAGACCTCGGGCGCACTTTACGCCCGCAACAAATTAATTTAAAATATCACAAAAATAAGTAGGTTACCTTAGTTACGAGAAACAATTTTTATAAAATCACTTTTGCCTTGAATGCGTCAATTTGACATTTATAAAAATGCTATTAGAAAAATTTTATTATAAATCATAAAATTTAAGTAAAATCTCCGTCCGTGCAAAAAATATTGTATGTACCACAGGCGTAATAAGCGACTTTAGCCCTAGGCGTGTTATAACCCTCGGCTAAAGCCTCGGGTTATAATATTCACGCTGCGGGCTAAATTCGCTTTCCTTACGCCCTTGATACATAAATAACTATTTCCGCTACCAGCAAATAAGTAGGCCTTACATCCATGGCAACAGTGACTGTAAGTAGTGTAAGTGTAAGTGACTAATAACATTCGAGCTCTAGTTACTCTTGATGACGGAACTTAATAGTGTTACTTACGTTCCTAGGAAAATAATGAACAATGATAACAGAAATGCAAGTTTACTGTTGTCATTGTTACCACTGTTATTATATTATTTTTTAACGCTGCCAAGTATAGGACGCATAGTTACCACAAAAACCGATCACAAAGTAATTCATACTTTGCTCGTTTAAACTACTTGGTAATGGTAGCGAAAAAAATATAATAAGCAACGCTGAATGTATGGACTATTAACATTTTCGGCAGGCGGCGGGCCTTGGCTTCGCCTCGGCTCGTATGCGCCTACCTCAAATGTTAATACGTCCTTACATTCCTTGTAGCTTAAATAACTATTTTTATTCCTGCTTAGTAACTTACCACGGCTATAATTGAAAATTATGTGTATTATTTCTCACTAGGATAGTCAGTACTAGAGCAGACGCAATATGAGAAATACATACCCACATCGCGCGGTAAATGACGTCTCACAACAGCGCGCATAGGCATTTTAACGCGGTTTGGTATTATGCGCATGACGTCATGTCGACGTAGGTATGTATTTCTCATATTGCGTCTGCTCTACGCCTGCACAATATAAAAAAATATCGAATACATCGATATTGAAAAAGTATCAATGCCAATATATCGACTCAGTCCAGATATCTATTACATCGCCTTATCAAATAAAACATCGAATAACGAAATATATGTATAAAATCTTCAGCGTTTTAAGTACAGTCTTGGTCATATGTTTTGTCACTCGGGGCCTAATGTATAGGCAGCACACTGTACGAGCGGTCCCCGGAGCAGGCTTCTTTACCTTTGACCAGTGGCGTAGCCAGGATGTTTTCATGGGGGGGGGGGTTAACTAAAGGGAAGATATAATATCAATATATTTTGAAGTAATAACGACAGCTCAATAAAAAAAACAATTAGGGTAGGCTGTGAAATTGAATTATTTTGAATTGGTACTTTAGCCACATCCACAGAATGACATTTCTGACATGAACATTTAAAACTGAACGCTCTTGTCAAATTTTTTAAGTTATTTATTTGGTGAAAAGTTTGAAAAAGTGGTATTCACTACACAACAAAAAGCGAAAGCTATTGAATGTTTCTTTCGAACCGGCGTAAGAATGAATGGAGAGTGGCAATATTCACTTCATAACTGCATGACTGATTTTCGTGAAGAATACCCCCATTTAGTATTCAATTACAATTATTTTCGCGACGCTGTAACTAAATCTGTGCAGTTATTTAGAAAAAGTAGTAGTGTCGCTCGTAAAAGTGGAAGTGGACCGCCGCTTAGACGAACAGAAGCAACGATTGAAGCTGCCCGGCAGATTATGGATGAACAGCCAAGGTTATAAACTTTGTTTACAATAAAAATGTCAAATTACAAACGTTATAAAATGTCATTCTGTGGATGTGGCTAAAGTACCAATTCAAAATAATTCAATTTCATATCCTATCCTAATTGGTATTTTTATTGATCTGTCGTTATAATAACTTTATTAGAATTTGTAATAAAATAAAGGCCCTTCCAGGTTCTCATGGGGTGGGGGGATTGAACCCCCCCTAACCCCTACCTGGCGTCAACATATTAAAAGATTACGGTAACATGACAAAACATATGACCAAGACTGTACATTTTCTTGAAATTTGTTAGTAAGATATGACTTTTAAGTATAACACGTTTTAATAATAACAAAATGTTCCGCATATTACAATTTCTCTTTGATTAATAGTAGATTGTTTTACAAGTTAAGAAAAGTGAGAGTTTTCCAGCGAGTGTAATTTTTTAATTTTTAACTTTGACGCCCTGTAACACAAAAATGGAGGGTCTTAGGACATATGTTTATTAAGCAAACCCGACTTATTTTTCAGAGTTCTATCAGCCGTATCATTTATGCCATGTTTTTTTGAAACCCCGTGTAGATATGCAAAATTTGTATTGTAATAATTAACAATCAATTGTATGTTATAATTAAATAAGTAAATTACTTTTACTCTTTCCTAAGAATGGTTTTGGGAGGCTCG
Organism: Melanotus villosus; assembly: GCA_963082815.1. Classification (NCBI taxonomy): domain Eukaryota; kingdom Metazoa; phylum Arthropoda; class Insecta; order Coleoptera; family Elateridae; genus Melanotus; species Melanotus villosus. Next base: position 47,932,467 of record OY720421.1, on the reverse strand, counting down.
AGCCCTTGGGCCCCTATGGAGCAGCCGCCACTGGCTTTACCTGTAAACACCGAACTCTCTGTCGGGAAAGCTCCACTAATATAAAAACCAAAACTTCAAATAAAAAATAAAAATAAACTCAAAATATAAACTTGGAATATACGAACAAATGATGTAATAGAAGACCTAAAAACAATGAAAATTAAAAATTGGAAGGAAAAGACGCAAGCGAGAAAAACACGAAGAAATATAGCGGATCAAGCCAAAACCCATTTAGGGTTATAATGCTGGATTTGTATCTATATGTATGTATGTATTCGATATGTCGATACATCGATGTTTACATCGAGAAAAAATTCCAGCCCATTGAGAATAACTTTAAACTGGATTGCTTGATATACAGGGTGTTCCAAAACGTACCGGAAATATTTCAAGCATGAATTCCAGAACTTATTTAGATCCGAAAAGTCCATATAAACATATGTGCTAAAATGCTTGGTTTTCGATATACAGGGTGCTAAAAAATTTTTTTTAGGGTTTTTCTTAAAAATCTCGAAGACGGTTTAAGATATTAAACTGAATTTTGGCACAGGTTATTCCAGTATAGAAACACACTTTTTAATCTAAAATATTTTTTTTTAACCAGTGGCGTAGCTATGGCTAAACCTCACTACAATTTTAACAAAAAAAATATTACGCCACCGATTTAAAAGAAAAAAAAGGTTTATTCTTAATTACCAATCAATCATAAACAAAAAAGGACTCTTTCATTTTTGTCGTATAACTTACCGTTTGGAAGAAATCGTTAATCAAATTTCTATTTACATACCGTCCTCCGGAAGACTTTTTTTGCATATCAATAACTGTGGCATTTAATTACTACCAATTCTTAAATTGATATCGAACATCAATTGCATCACTAGCATTTCTGTATTCTAAAGTATGATCAAAATTTCTGTTCATCAAGTATGGCCGTGGAAGTGCAAACCAACACCTTTAAAATTGGCTTTACATATATTTACTTCGAACTACCAACTTTTATTAGAATATTATATTGAAATTAACGAATTCACACATATTTAGTTTGAAGTAAATATATGTAAGCCAATTTTAAAGGCGTTGGTTTGCACTTCCACGGCCATACTTGTTGAACAGAAATTTTGATCATACTTTATTTGCGTAGGATATTTACGAAGAATCTCGAATGACCCTAGGTACTACTCGTAGAAACTTTAGCACCCTGTATATCGAAAACCAAGCGTTTTAGGAAATATATTTATATGAACTTTTCGACTCTAAATAAGTTCTGGAATTCATCTTTGAAATATTTCCGGTACGTTTGGGACACCCTGTATTCCTTTATCGGTTATTTTAAAAATTTAATTAACACACACATTTTTTAATAAAAATAATAAATTTTGTCCCTGTCTGTTTCTATTCATCCCATTTTTACCATATTTGAAACCTCTGTGCGTTTTTTTAAAGTGCAATTAGTAAGCATAGGCATTTACGAGGTTTGGCAATTTAATTCCAGGACTGCCACACTAAAAAGAAACACAATTTAAGTAACACGAAAAATGTATCATATTCATTCAAAGTGTTCTCTATTTACATGAATACACTTATTGCAACGTTCTAAAAGTTTTTGCAAACAGCCTGAAAAGGCGTCCGAAGGAATTGCTTCCAACTCGATGCGGCGGTTACATTTTTGTTAATGTTTTCCACGTCTTGAAACCATTTTTCTTTGAGAACAGTTTTCACTTTAGAAAAGAGGAAAAGGTCTAGAGATGCTAAATCTGGCGAATACGGTGGGTGATTGATTTCAACAGCGCCGTGTTTCATGAAAAATGACTTCAGAAGCAGTGCGGACTGGGCAGGCGCATTGTCATGCAACAAAAACCGAAATTGTGGTCACACTCGAGAAATGCACTGCAATAATCTCTTCATCACTTCGACGAATACACTATTAACTGTTTGCTCTTCAGCTACAAATTCTTTATGGATCATACCCTGTTTATCGAAAAAGGTAATCAGCGTGGTCTTGATTTTGGATTTTTGCCAACGAAACTTTTTGGGTCTTGGTGATGATTGTCCAGTCCATTGCATGCTTTGGCGTTTCGTCTCAGAATCGTACTGAAACACGCACGACTCAGCACCAGTGATGATGCAGTTAAGAAAATTCGCATTGGCACGACAAGTCTGAACGAAGTCTGCGCACCATGCAACTCTCCTCTGTTTTTGCTCATCCGTCAGATTGTGCGGGATAACCTTTGCACAGATTTTCCTCTTTCCCAAATCTTTATGTAAAATTTGTCGAACTCTTCTGTCATCATTCGGAGAGTCAGTTCAGTTGGCGATCTTTTGCCACAATTTCACTGACCTTTGCGATCGAATCGGCGCTTCGAGCGGTTGACGGACGCCCGGTTCTAGCGTCATCTTGAACATCCTCACGACCATCTTTGAAACATTTAAACCATTCAAACACAGTAGTACGACCTAAGGTGTTATCACCGTACACAATTTTTAACATTTCGTAAGTTTCTGCCGCAGTTTATCCTAATTTACAACAAAACTTAATATTAATTCGTTGCTTCATGACGAGTGACAGAAACACGATTTGCGACCTAGCGTCTTGCGAAGTAACTGACAGCTATTCGATGTTTCTATTAGCCAAGCCTTCTTGATAAAAGTGTCAACTAAGACAAGCTGCTTTAATTTTGCCTTAATATCACGTATCTTTAGAGCTGCAAGCTGCAACGTCAGTCCGGAAGTTAAATTGCCAAACCTCGTATTTGCTATTCTCATCAGTTTTAAACGTTATGATACTTATATCGTGAGTCCAAAAAAATTTTAGATAAGAGAAGAAAATAATGTCTATTGCAAGCCTTGGAATTTACCATCGACCTTATACTACTGGACAGAGCCTTCCGTGCTGAAACTGAAGCCAAGATTGTAAGAGAAATAATATATCGTCGTCCTTATCAACCGCCGGGTTCTGAAACAGTCATGCGCAAGTAAAATTAGGTGGCAATGCAGCGATCGTCGATGGTGCGGTACAATTTAGCGTAAACTTGTATACTCTATTTCTGTTACTCTCATTGTCGTTGAGTGAAACGCAAACCATTTGTTGATGTTGAATAGGTATGTACCTACGCTGCCTACCATTTCCACATTAATGGCGGTTATGCTCAGCTTGTAGTGCTTGACGTTTTAAAGTATAAATAAAGTTGTTTTATTCATCGCGTTTCATTGAAAAAATATATTAAAATTGATTTAATTAAATTTCTAAAATAACCACAGCAAAAGTAGAATATACTCTAGCAAGATATACAGCACCCAGTTTAAATTCAAAATCGTAATTCTACCACCGAATTTTTCGCGTATGCGCAGTAGATGCAAAAGGGACTCATGAGAAAATAATCTTGGCTTCACTTTCCACCTACTGCTGGTATAGGGAATTATCTGTCCAGTAGTATAAGGTCGATGGAATTTACACTCAATTTTTAGGTTAGGTTTGCCGCTGACAGTATTATGACGGCAACACAGTGATGACCTGATGACAGTTAATAAATTCTAAATCGTGCAATAGACATTATTTTCTCTTCTCATGGCCAATCCTTATCTAAAATTTTGTTGAACTCACGGTACATTGATGACATGTATAATTATAAAATTTTTGTTTTATTTGTTATTTTTTTTAAATAAAGATAGAGGACTGCCAAAATTTCCCGGGTCACTTAATAAAGAGTGATTCAAAAGTAGATTCATCAAAGCGTGCCATGTTAAGTATGTCTTTACTTAAATTGACACATGTGAACTACTTACATGCCATTGAAACTAATTTTATAAATTTTAATACACAGCAAAGTAAACTAATTATTTAGGGCCAATTTCATGTATCTTAAATTTTATTGTACGTAATAAGGAATAACAATAACAAACATTTGAACACGTTTTAAGTTTGCTAGTTACACATATGCTAAAGTTGCTTGAAACAAAAGTAATTGAAAAATTTAACACATATAATAAATTCAAATGGAAAAGCTTCAATTTTTAGTTAAAGAAGATGTGCTGTGTGGCCACCTCCAATGTCTTTACAGCGTCTAACTCTTCGTTTAAAGCTACACATAACATTATTTAATAACTCAGGATTATCATTAATAGGTATACGATTTATATGTACTTAAAAATGCTGAAATAGTTAATCATGCACTTATGCACTATAAAAACGTGAAATATGCACTTAAATATGCACTTAAAAATCATGAACTATGCGTTTATTAGAAATTTTTAATAAATATATGCACTTTTGATGTCGAACCGTGTTGAGATGTTGTGTAACTTGAAAGCGTTTTGTTGCATTTACTTTATTGTCGCACACTGTACAATACAACACCTTATCTAAACCTTTCTGAACTGTCTTATTTGAGAGATTAGTAAACAAAAGTACTGGTAAATTTTTCTATGAACAGTAAGTTGTCAAAGGGTCTTTGGAATTTCCTAATACGCATATTTATCATAATACTGCAGGATGTAAGTATTTAAATTTTAGTTGAAACTTTTTCTTTCTTAGAAAATATTAACAAGTACACAGATTGTTAAAGCAGTAAAATATTTTAAAGCCTAGTATTTAACAATAGACCTAGGCTTAGATTATGGGTTTCTCCTAGGCTCAACTAAACCGCCCTTGGCCCTTGGTTAGTTGTCTAAAATACTAAAATTATTTAAAAAATATTAGAAATTTCATAATTAAAGCATATAAAACTCTCAAAAAGTGGTAAAATATGCACTATCGTTCAAAAATGCTAAAATATGCATGCATTTATAAAAAACGCCTAACTATGCATTTATATGTACTTTCAAATTGACATATGTGATTCATATGTGGCTTAAACATGTAGAAATAAAGTATGTTCATAAAAAAAAAACTCTAGAGTGCTTTGAAAATTTGTTTTAAGTATGTTACATATGAAAATCATTTCCAGGGATTGCTGCGAGTTTCTTCTTTAATGAACATACGTTATAACTCTGCATATGTTTGCTATAAGCAGAAAACACATGCAAATGCATAGAAATACTATACCTAATCATTAATTTCTTCGATTTTGTTTATTATTTTCTGTCGAAGGTCATTGATATAGCCAACAGGAGTATTAAAAATGGAATTTTTCAGATATAGCCATAAAAAGAAATCACATGGAGTCAAGTCGCATGATCATGGAGGCCATGCCACAGCGTGTTTAAACTGATGATACGATTTTCAAAATACTGTATAAGAAAATTAAGATTTTCTCTTGTGGTATGTATTCGAGTCCCATCTTGTCGAATAGTATATTAAAATACAAGTTGCAGAAGGCATCTATTCAAGCACGAATTTGAAATTCCGAAACGAGCCGCATAGCGGCGAGTTGAGGAACAAATGAGTGCTTGAAAGACCTTCTGCAACGAGTATTTTATACTATTTTTTCTATTTTGCCGCTTTATACCATTTTACAAATTAAAAAATAAAAATTTTAAATCTAGGAAATTTTGCGGTGGTTGGTGACGTTTATGTGGCGTAATTTTAGGCGGCCGTGAAAAAAATTAATTTGAAACGTCAGTTTTTTTTATTTTCGCGTTTAATGTTTGAAAATGAATGCAGAAGAAAGTTTATCACTAACGCCGCCGAAAATTACGCAAATTGCACAAAAAACGTTAGAAAATTAATTGCCGGACAAGTCCAAATCCCAGTATGAAAAAGAATTTTTGACGTATGTCAGTTGACAGTTAAACGCTACCAACATCAATACAGTAAATTTTACTATTCTATTCTAGCACACCAATGACTTATTCTAACACTCAAATGACGTCATTTGGGTGCTAGAATAGAGTTATTCTAAACGCAAAATAGAAAAAATATAATCCTGCTATCATCCAATAACTGATTTATTATAAAAGGAGTTAAAATTTGTAGGCGGTATCGTTCAGAATTCAGTATCCCTTCAAAAAATATAGGTCCTATTACCCTATGCGTCTTCTACTGATAGCTGTCCAAACTCCAAGTTTCTGTGGATGTAAAGGTGCCTCAATAAAATAATGTGGATTATTTGAACTCCACATCCGCATATTCTGTGAATTAGTACTTATACCCAGAGAGGTGGAACCAACATTCATAAGTAAAAAATACTTTTTCAAACGCCTCATCATGGTTATCAAGAATATTAAGAAACCATTCACAAAATATTTGCCGCTGGGGAATATCATTTGGGATAATTTCATGGAATGCTTGTACCTATACGATAAGGATGAAGTTTTAAATCTTGTTTAAGGATGCGTTGACAAGTACTGTATGAGAGATCGACCCGTTGTTGCAAATGTCGAATTGATGTACCTATGCGGCTGCTCTTCGATCACAGCTCTTACAGCTTCAATGTTTTTTTCACTCCTTACTACTTTATGAGCTACGCTTTCCGTTTCCCGATAAACATCCACAATATAACGAACAGCCCTACTAAACATATCATAGTGAACCGCCACATTTGGAAATTCTTCACGAAATTCAGCAAATGTATCTCGAGTGGAGTAGATCCAAACGCCATTAATTTTTTGGCTATTTCTAAGATAAATCTCTAGTATGAACCGTTTTTGATGATCTATAAAATCCATAATTTAAAAATATGCAAATTAAACATTGGTTTTATTTCGTATGCTGTATTAAATTTTACTACAAACAATAAAATTACTATAATGCAGAATAAGTTCCACTATAGTAAAACTGTTACTAATTAGAGTTTGTTCAAATAGATGCTGAAAATCCGCAATTTTTTGCAGGTTTTTTCATCAAATTAATTGCCAGGGTGGCGCAGTGGTAAGAGCGTCAGGCTAGCGTTGCGCTAGTCCCCGGTTCGAATCTCGCTGGGTGCAAGATTTCTCAGAGTTCGGTATCGAGCCCTGGTGACCATTCGTCGTTGGGCACCTAATTAACGACGCCCGCCTCCGGATACCGACCTACGAGGTAGAAAAACAAGGTTCTATACGTACACACACATACACTATAGGTACACATGGTGCTGTATGTAGGCAAAAAACGGCGCTAATCGCGTGACTCGCATGCGAGCCGGATTGTGCATTGCATCCGTAATCCCTCATACGTTAACGCACCAACACATCCCTATGTTCCAAAATAATAATAATAATTTCAACAAATTATTACAGATCAGGCTTGAAAATGGACTTAAATCACATTAATAAATCAGATTTACTGCTAAACTTCTTAAAAAACGTTTTAAAGCGTATTAAGTCTGATGACATCAAACGAGTTGACAGTTGACAGAAATTATAAACAATTCTGTACTAATATCAGACATGTAGTATTACCTAGCTATATGTTCATCTTTGTCTTCCACGGCCGACTTTGATGAATCTACTTTTGAATCACTCGTTATCATCTACCCGCCCTTAAATTGTTTTCGAATTTATGTTTTGTGATATTCTGATTTTAAAGAAAGGTCTTCCAAATATACCCTATTTTTTTAGTTGTCTTCAACAAGTGTTGTCGCAAAAGCTAAGAATTTGCTTTGCTTACTTTGCTTACAAAAGTAAAGCTTAAAGTGTACCGATGATTAATTGGTTTGCATTTAACTATGTCCGAACATTGGATTTATTTGTATACTCTAGCGCATGTATAAAGCTTTCAGATCAATTTTATATAGGTTAAATGAGTTACCTATAATGAGATAGTAAACGTACTTACTTGCGAGTGCACTTTAAATGAATAGTGAGCAATGAAATTATATAAAACTAAAAATCAATACCGTGATTGTGAATGTGAAAAGGTAAGAAAAAGGAAAGGACAAATTTGTATTTACATTAGTTGAAAATGATTGTTAATTTTAATTGTACTTTTTGTAATAGCCCTCCTGCCTTTAAAAAAGATTTTATTCAATGTGCATTTTATCATTTTATGTTATAGAAATGTTCTTATAATTTTATTAATTGGTTTCTTATACAGTGCTGGCTATTTTGCGTCCCAGGTAGGTACTTCAAAGTTCACAGAAAATCAGCTCACTTAAACGTCAATACAAAAAATAAACAACTTTCCTACGAAAAGCTTATAAAAATGTATTTTTGTCAATCCGATATAAATATTTATTAGGTATTTTATTTACATTTGACTTAAAAAAGGAAATATTTAAAAAAATTAAAATTCTTACATTTTAAATTTGAGAATAGGTTTTTTATTTACATTTCTTTTTAATATTGAACCAAGTAACAAATTAGTTGCAGAATCGAAGTTATTTTTAAACACGATATTCTTAATATTGGCAACGGTTAGGTATATCTTACGACTTACGACATTCATTTGCGTCAAAAATAGTAAAATAGATTTGTACTTACTTAAAACGCACTCGTGTTCTAGATTGGTTTTCGAATATTAGGTACTTCCACTAATAATTCAAATAAACCCTTTTTATAAAGGATCTTTGTATACTTACAGACGTATTTATTATTAGTTTTATTACAAGGACAAAAACGTTTTACAAAAACATTTACCTATCTAATAAGTGTTTTAAAATTTGTGAACAATGGATATTAACTACCTACTGGTACGATTATTTTATAGACCTTTGCGTTGGTTTTTGGAAGACTACGTAAAATAACTCTATTTTAATAAAATGTCCTTTACAATTTTCTTGGTAGGTATATTATTGATTTCTTTTAATTATTTTATTTAGATGTTTATATTTACTTTCAAAAAATGTATTTGGTCCAGCCACCCCGTAACCTGTAACTATTAAATAAGTAGAGTACCGGCCCATAATGCAAAACCCTGTGGAGTTAATGATCTGTTTTGTTTGTTTTTACTGTCAATTATTTACATGAAAATTTTGGTAAGTGAGTAATCCTGATTTATTGATTTTATAAAATAAAAGATGCGTGTAATCGAGTAGTACGTTTTATCGTTTATAAATTTATAATTCATTTTCCAGTAGGTGTAGGCAAACCATAGTACATCCAAAACAACAAGTCACGACACAACTTTTGTGTTTTCATGTCAAGGAAATCTAACCTTAATTCTTATGTTACCGACAAAATTAATATATTTTTTGAGTTTTCTTTGATTTTATTTTCCTTTTATTGACAAAATTTATATTAATTCAAAAAAATGAGTGTGTATGCAAGTATATTGTGCTGTGGTCCTAAATTTAAGCTTTATTCTACATTAAAATTAATAAAAAATGTGAATAACAAAGTGTACTTATTAAAACAACCTTTACATAGAAAATTTTACAATATGACTTCGAAAACGCAACCGAATCAGGCTTATGTTGCGATTAATATTCAACAAAGCGGACACCAGGCTCATAAAAGACGAATCCCCTTTTTTCATAGAAGGTTTTCTAAAGGGCCACCGAAAGATACAAAACTCAAAAAGGCTGAAATTATTCGACTATTTTCTCTTGCAAAGCCTGAAAGATGGAAATTAATGGGTAGGTATAAACAAATATGATGTTTTATCGGACAAAGCTTTAGTCAATTGTAGGTGCCGTGTCGTTGCTCTTCGTCTCGAGTGCAGTGACCATGGCAGTGCCGTTTAGTTTAGGGAAAGTTTTAGATATAATTTATTCCAGTAGCGGTAATTTAGAAGAAGCACGTACAAAAATGAATCAACTGTGTGGTATTTTGCTTGCTGTATTTCTTATTGGGGCTGTTTGCAATTTGGGACGTGTGTATATCATGTCTACAGCAGGTAATAGTAATAATAGTAGTTATTGAAAGAAACACCTTTTACATGTTAATTGTAGGATACAGAATGACACAATCATTACGCTTGAATGTGTTTTCATCAATTTTGAAACAAGAACAAGGTTGGTTCGACAGTAGATCAACTGGCGAATTAATTAATCGGCTTTCATCGGATACACAATTAGTAGGTCAAGCATTAACAACAAATATCTCAGATGGATTGAGATCTACCATTATGGTTTTGGCTGGTAGCGGAATGATGGTAAATTTTCGTTGTAATTTTATCTGATAATTGATTATTTTATGTTCTCTTTAGTTTTATATGTCCCCAGAACTAGCAATGGTAGGCTTGGCAATTGTTCCTCCTGTAGCAGGTATAGCAGTTGTTTACGGCAGATTTGTACGTAAAATAACAAAAGGAGTACAGGATACATTAGCTGAAGCTACGCAAGTTGCTGAAGAACGCATATCTAACATGCGTACTGTTAAAATGTTTAGTCGGGAGCCTAGAGAAATGCATACATACACAAATGCTATTCGGAACGTTTTGCAATTGGGATACAAGGAATCAAAAGCCAGGGCATTGTTTTATGGAATGGTCAGTAATATTCAGATTGAATTTATCTTTAATAATATAAGTAACTCGAGCATGGTTGGAATTTTTGTATTTTCATTATTCAAGAGTGAAATATGTGATCCTAAATATTTTCGATAACTTCAATAAACATGCCATATTTTACTTTCTTGGTTTAAACTGTAACAAGGTGACATGTTAATTTGATTCGTATATTTATACAGGGTGACAATAATCTACCTGTGTTGTATGGGTAACTTTGTTATTATAGAAGTTAGAGAGTCGGCTAAATTAGCACAGTTGGGCAGAATTTCAAGACAAATTAGATGCCAGTTTGACATTTGACATTTTGACATTTTCAAATATTTCGAAAAAACTAAAAACATGCGATTTTTTAAATGTTTTATAATTCCATAACCGCCTATTCTAAAACCAAAGTGAAATATGTTTCTTGTAGATATTTTTACGTAGAATTATAAAAAAATATCTACAAAGTCATAGCACTCTCGATTTTTGAGATATAAGCCAAACTTACGTTTTTTTAAATGGCAACCATAGTAGGCTATGGATTCATTAAAGAGCTTTTTTTTTGCTGATATCAAAAATGTATAGGTTGTCATATCTGTTTCCGTTAATGTTCTCAGAATTTGCAAAAAACTGAAGTTAATGATCATAATTAATAGTTAGCTGCATAGTATAACAAGAGTGCCTTGGAATTGGAAAATAACAAAACAAATTTAATTGTCAAAGTTAAACGGCCCACTAACGTACCAACTAGTTGTACAATTTTAGAAGTTGGTGCAATTATTGGTGCGTTAGTGCCGCGATTGTGTTAGCAATTTCAAGTTGGTACAAAAGTTGGCAGGTTGGAGTGCACTGCACATCAATTTGAGATTGGCGCCAATTAGTTGCTTCGTGTGTGTGCAGGTTGCTCAACTAACAGTACGATTTCATTGTAAAAGAATTGCTCTTCGTGAGGAGACTGTGTTCTGCTTTGTTATATGAGGTGCAACAAGCTTCAGTAACTTTTGAAATGTCTTTTCATCCATGGACCAAAAGTTTTTAAAGTCATTAGGCTCATTGTCCCGTAAATGGCTTAATAAACTCGTATGCGTATATTGTTTTCGTTTTTCAATCCAACTTTTTATCCGACTTCTTTTTTTGCACCTTTCTGTAAAGCTTAGCACTGCACCGACATTTTGTTCTTTTTGAAATTTGCGACATCTTTACTTCTAACAACACAGAAAGGTACTGAACGAAAAATAAATTGCATACAAAATTGGGATGTTAGTGGATCAGTTGGTCAATTGTCTATAAAATTGTAACAACTTCAAGTTGTACAATTAGTTGGTACGTTAGTGGGTCGTTTTAGTCCTGTTTTGCTGATAATTACGGATGTGAATGTGTTAAGTAGTTCTGTTAAAGTTACTAAAAAAATGGCTTACTCGTGGGAAGAAAGAAATGATATGTTATTTTGCTATTACAATTGTAATCGTGATGCGAATGCAGCTTCTGAATTGTATCTGCAAACATACATGGAAAGAAGGCAGCCAGATAAAAGGATTTTTGCAAAACTTCTATTTACGGATGAAGCCAAATTTACAAATAATGGTTTATTTAATAGAAAAAATCATATTTACTGGGTAAGGGAAAATCCACACTTAACGGTTGAAAGGCGAGAACAATACGTTTTTTCTATTAAGGTTTGGTGCGGCATTCTCGGAACAAAACTTCTCGGTCCTTATTTTTATGAGGAAAATCTAACTTCAGAGAGGTATTTGCTATTTTTACGTAATCAATTCGAAGAAATGTTGGACGATCTTCCATTAAATTTTATACAAAATTTGAATTACTTCCAACACGATGGAGCACCTGCTCACAATGCTCACACTATTTATTGAAAAGATTTCCTAATTGGATAGGTACCTGAGGTCCTATTGCGTGGCCTCCCAGGTCTCCGGACTTAACTCCCCTAGATTTTTTTTTATTGGGAACTATTAAAAACAAAGTGTACAACGAAAACCTCATAACATTGATGACCTGAAAATAAAAATAAGAAGAGCTGTAGCCAAAATTAGACATAATACATTAAATAAATTGCAACCTGAAATATTAAAACGATGTCAGTTATGTGTTCAAGAAAATGGTGGTCACTTGGAAATATTATTATAATCATTAATTTATTTTTATAGTTACATACATTTATTATTTAGTTCTGTTATGCATAATGATAGTTACTAAGTACCTATTTTATTTGTTATTTGTTTAATTAAAAACATTTGATAATTTCAATTATTTTTGATTATGAGTTACTAAACAAGAGACTATGACAAAATTCCAAGCCATTCTTAGTTCATGGTTATTATTTATCATCATTAATTTCAGTTTTTTGCAAATTCTGAGAAAATTAACGGAAACAGATATGACAACCCATACATTTTTGAAATCAGCAAAAAATAAGCTATTTAATGAATTCATAGCCTAATATGGTTGCCATTTAAAAAATTGGCGAAGAATCTTCGCTGGACTTTCCTTACTTACACAATTGAAAAATGCATAAAAAGTGTGATTCATTTCGGCTATTCAGGGGATTAACATTCCTTACTTTAAGCCGAAGCGAGATTATTACCTTTTGCAATTTTAAACTATTGCCAGTTAAATACATATCCTATCTTTAAAAGAACATATATAATTTGCTAAAGCACTGGACATGGCTTTCCAATTGCAACCCTATAAATCATATGTAAATATTTGCTTCCCTAATTATTTTAGACCAAAAGTGCAATGAAGTTTTTTGTTGAGAAAAAAATACTGCATCGATTGATGCTACTTTACATAATTTTTGACTTTCGTGTAACAGAAAAAGTGTGGAGATTGGTTCGTACACATGCCTTCAATTGCAGCCCTATAAATCAAATTTCCTGAATGGATGGAAAAAAAATCGTGTGTGTCGTTTCCGAGAAAAGTAAAAAGGGAAAAAAGGAGACAACGGCACGCGGTGTTCCCAGGCGGTCACCCATCCAAGTACTGACCGCGCCCGACATTGCTTAACTTCGGTGATCAGACGAGAACCGGTGCTTTCAATGTGGTATGGCCGTTGTCGTACCGTTTTCTCATGATCCAGGCTTTTCTCTTTTAGGTTCCGTATCAGAAAATTGGTCCTTTTTATTTTTGAAATTTTGATTTTTTTTTCAGCTAGTTTATATTATTTTAAAATTGTTTAGAAATGTAATTACCTAACTATTGATCCAGAACATTTAAAAAAAATCGTGTGTGTCGTTTCCGAGAAAAGTTTTTTTGAAAATTTGAAAATTTCCCATAATGTCCGGACTTTTTATTTTTGAAATTTTGAATTTTTTTTTAGCTAGTTCTAATCGGCCGAGCTAGAGGTACAATTTGGCGTTAGATTTATAAAAATATGTTGATGCGTTTTTGGGAAAATCGACTTTAAAGTTGTTGCGCTTTTCAAAAATTCGCCGCGGGCGCAATTTTTGACATAGAAACTTCGGGAAAAAATTATTCGATTTCTTTTCAAATTCTCTATTGATCCAGAACATTTAAAAAAAATCGTGTGTGTCGTTTCCGAGAAAAGTTTTTTTGAAAATTTGAAAATTTCCCAAACTGTCCGGACTTTTTATTTTTGAAATTTTGAATTTTTTTTTCAGCTAGTTCTAATCGGCCGAGCTAGAGGTACAATTTGGCGTTAGATTTATAAAAATATGTTGATGCTTTTTTGGGAAAATCGGCCTTAAAGTTGCGCTTTTCAAAAATTCGCCGCGGGCGCAATTTTTGACATAGAAACTTCGGGAAAAAATTATTCGATTTCTTTTCAAATTCTGTATTGATTTCCTTAGTAAAATTTTGAAATTTTTTTCAAGGAAATATCTGCGCCCAAAAAACCATGGCTAACTTCCGTTTCCGGTTCCGGATTTTTTTGAAAAGTTTATTTTATAGATATACTGTAATTATAGGCCCGTATACCAAATTTGATGAAAATCGGCCCAGTAGTTTTCGAGATATGACGATAACGCATGCATGCACCCACGCACGCACCCTTGCTAAAAGAGTTTCCCCTCTGGCGTGGTTGACACATTAAGTTACTGCAATCTTTTAGTGCTTCCTTTTTCTTCCTGATGAAGCCCCTTCAAAAAGCGGGCGAAACGTTGAGTTCTTGTGTCTCAACAATGACACGGTCCCAATCCAGAAGACGTTCTTTTAACACTGACATTGACCGTGGAAGTCTTCGAATTCATAAAGTTCAACCAGTTCTAGGCTAGTGTAATTTTTCTGAGCTAGACCACTCGCCGTATAACCAGATCTGGCTCCGTCCGACTTTTTTATTTAGAAATTTGAAGAAACATCTTAGGGGACGTCAGTAATTTTCAAAGTTTTCCAAATATTGATATGAAAATTGGGGAAACAACTATTTTTGGGATGGGGAAACAATAATCTGTCCTCAATTTTTAATGAAGCTCTTAAAAGAACCTTACTTTTGCAATACCTAATATCTTAAAAGAGCTGCAACTGTACTTAAAGTTAGGGCAGATCTAATTAAAAAAAACACAATTGGCTCATCTTGTTTATACCGGGTGTCAACGAAACCTGGGGCACCTCCATACTTTTTTTATTTTTTAAGGTATCTAAATGAAATTTGGTATATGTAATATACTCTTTAAATGGCGTTTGCTGACATAGGAAACAAGTTTCTGTCACTTCCGGTTTCGCCGGAATTGACATCAACTTTGATATTTTAAATGGAACACCCTGTATATTTATACATTTTTGGAATCTCCATTCAATTTTACTTATGGTAGTATCAAGTTTGAAACATTTTGATG
Organism: Melanotus villosus; assembly: GCA_963082815.1. Classification (NCBI taxonomy): domain Eukaryota; kingdom Metazoa; phylum Arthropoda; class Insecta; order Coleoptera; family Elateridae; genus Melanotus; species Melanotus villosus. The sequence continues at coordinate 47,917,350 of OY720421.1, read as the reverse complement.
ACAAAATAAATACTTGCAGAAGAGTTTATTTATTAATCTAAGGTGCCATGACCTTCGTAAAATGGAAGTCAGGGTGCTACGACACCCAAAACAAATTATTTTAGCACTTCAACTGTAACAAGTCTGTCTTTTTTTGTGCATTTCATTTGTTTCACTCGTTTTGAAACCCAGTATCTAGATTTAAATGTCCAAAATATGGTTTTTTTGAACGGAGAGTGTTATTCCGAATTAAATTTTCATATTAATCCTGTGTTATTGGTATCAATAAAATCCTCGAAAAACGCTCGTTTTTAATATCCTAGTGTCCCACCCTAGTGCCATTTGAAAAAATAGAGTTATTCTCGAAAAAGCATTTTTTCCAACTTTAGGCCATTCTAATACAGCAACTAAAATAGTTAAAGTTCTAAAACAATTTGTCTCGAGTGTTGGGGCACCTTGACTTTCATTTGGCGTTAGTCATGGCACTCTAGATTAATTTCTGCAAAAATTTACTTTGTCATCAAAATGTTTCGAACTTGATACTACCATACGTAAAATTGAATGGAGATTCCAAAAATGTATAAATATACAGGGTGTTCCATTTAAAATAACAAAGTTGTAGTCAATTCCGGCGAAACCAGAAATGACAGAAACTTGTTTCCTATGTCAACAAATGCCATTTAAAGATTATATTAAATGTACCAAATTTCATTTAGATATCTTAAAAAATAAAAAAATTATGAGAGTGCCCCAGGTTTCGTTGACACCCGGTATAAAAAAGGTAGGTACACTATTATTTAAAGGTCTCTAAAGTTAACCCCGTTTCCAATATATTTGCTATTGAAGTAAGTGATGCTACATTTTATTCGTTATTTGAGTAATATTTAACGCAGTAGGCTTGGCTTGGCTTGAAGGTTGAAGTATTTGTAAGGCATTAGGTGTAACAAAAATAAGAAAAGTAAAATTAAAATTTCGACTGACACCCTGTATCTCCCTAAATATTAACTTTTGAACTAAGGTAATTTTAGGTCAATCGTAATATTTTGGCCTCACCAATCTACTGTTACTGTGTCTCATTACTTATGGACCACCCTGTATAGTAAGAAAATTTATTTTCAGGGCATAATACTAGTAGCAGAAATGTGTAGAAATATAACGTTAAAAAGGAATTTATGATTTTATTTTTTATTGTTACAGACTGGTCTTAGTGGAAATATAATTATAATATCCGTGCTTTACTATGGAGGTGTGATGGTTTCATCGCAGACAATTACAGTTGGAAATTTATCTTCATTTTTACTGTATGCTGCATATATCGGTGTATCTGTGGGTGGTTTATCAAGCTTTTATTCTGAATTAAATAAATCAGTTGGTGCTGCAACAAGACTATGGGAACTAATAGATAGGGAACCATTTATTCCGGCTTGTGGCAAGTACTGTTTAATTATTTTTTCTGTGTCGGTTAATAATTGTTTATTTGTAGGAGGTGTTATACCTCTTACAGCTCCTGAAGGACATATCATTTTTAAAAATATCGAATTTAGTTATCCATCCCGCAATGATATCAAAATATTTAATGATCTTGAGTTGGACATTACTCCTGGACGAACTTTAGCTGTCGTAGGACCAAGTGGTTCAGGAAAAAGCACGTTAGCTGCTTTATTGCTAAGACTTTATGATCCTACCAAAGGACAAGTATTTTTAGATGGACAGGATGTTAAGAATTTGGACCCTGCTTGGTTGAGAAAACATATTGGTACTGTTAGCCAGGTGAAATTTAGATATATTTAATATAAGTAATTCCTTAAAACAAAAATTGTGGAAGCATGTTTTTTTCTACAACATTAAGTAAAGTTGAACTTTATTACTTGATGAGCAGTAGGTACTTCACTAACTTAAAATTTTGTTTTCAATAATGTCAGTTTCAATATCTTTAAAATCATATAAATTCTTACTGTTGAAAAGAAAAACATTATATGCAATATAATCAGTACATATATTGTCTTTTTTTGAACTCGCAGATTTGCATCACTCGTTGACTTCTATTCGTTCAAAAAAGTATCATTTTATTCATTTGTCCCATAAAGAACTATTTGCTATCATATCCAAATCTAACTTACTAATAGTTTTTCTATATTCAGAAGTGCTAAATTGCCCAACCTCTTGTTATCCTTTCTATTCCATAGATATGGTTTGAGCCGCCTTAAATACAAAAATGTTTTTTACAGATATGTAAATTAATCACGATACAGGCCCAATTTGGATTACCACCAAGCTCCTATTAATTGTTTTTGTGCAACCGGACGTGAAGTGGTCATTTCGGGTATGCAATACAGGACGCGAGATCCGATTTCGCGGTCTGTATTGCGTTACCCTTAGTAATGGCCGCGAAACGCGTTGTATTTATGTTGTTTCCATAGCAACATTGTGACGTGAAAGCCTACTCTATTTACATTCATTTATGATAAAAATTTGTAATTATGTATTTTTTACAGCTGCACAAAAAATGTTGTGTATACTTCGTCCGCGAAATTCTTTAGCGCCCTTGAGATTGTTCTGCCTCGGCCGCAAGCGGCATCGGCGACAATTTTTCTCTCGGTACGCTAAAATGGAATTTCGCGGCCTTAAGGTACGGTCTATCTACAGCGTTTAGTCGAAGCGATTAACAGTAAGCGATAAGACGCGTCGTTTTGAGTCGCTGACATGGTCTCTTTAGTAGGCGATTAGTGGAAGCGATTCTTCAGTTTCTCATCAATTGATGTGTGATTCAGTGTGAATTTGAATAAAACGTTTTAAATAATGAGGAAAGTGTTCACTGCAATTATGCTTATGATTGAAGAAGAAGAAGAGGAAGAAGAAGCTCTCTTGTTAAACCTCTATAAGTCACGAGGCGAGACAAAGAAGATGTTTCAAAATAGAAGAACTGAAGGATGTTTCAGTACACTTATTGAAAGGCATTTAATGGACGATGACACCAAGTTCAGAGAATATTTTCGCCTTACAACAAATCAGTTTTTTGTTGTTCTCTCGCATATATCCGATGATATACTGAAAGTGCCCTCCACGTTTGTAAAACATCCTATTTCAGCTTTTGAAAGACTTGCGCTGACATTGAGGTGAGTTCAATAATATAATGAAAAATAAAGGGAATAAAATCTTTTTCTTTATTCACTTTGTGTAGATTTCTTGCTACAGGAGAATTATTCCGGTCTATGGCTTTTAATTACAGAATATCTCATAATCACATTAGTAAAATAGTAAGAGAAGTTTTGATAGCACTGCGCAAAAAACTACTTCCAGTTTATTTACCCTTGCCCACAAAACATGCTTTGAAGAAAATAGCTATCGAGTTTTATGAAAAATGGAATTTTCCAAATTGCTCTGGTGCGATTGACGGTAAACATGTTCGCATAATTTGTCCAAAAAACACAGGAAGTCTATATTTCAACTACAAATCATATTTTTCCGTTGTCTTATTAGCCATTGTTGATGCCCGCTACAAATTTACGTGGGTCGATATTGGTGCTTATGGAAAGGAAGGAGATAGTGGAATATTTCAAAGATCACCAATGTATCAACTTATACACAGTAATGAATTTATGCCGGGATAGAGCGATTTGCCTGGGACCAACATTGTACTACCTCATGTAATTTTAGGAGATGAAGCATTTAAACTAACACAAAATGTTCTGAGACCTTACCCCAGAGATCAAGCAAAGGTAGACATAGAAAAGCGTATATTTAATTATCGCCTAAGCCGAGCACGAAGAACTTCGGAAAATGCTTTTGGAATTCTATGTCAAACTTTCCGTATATTTTATACGCCAATTGCAACTGATGCGTCTGTCGTAGATGATATTGTCATGGTTTCTTGCGCCTTGCACAATTTGCTGAGAGGTTCGCGTCCAGTGACAATAGAAGAAGATGATGTTGATTTCCAGATGCCTACAGAAAACATGATAAGTTTACGTTATACAGGTGGCAACTCTTCGACAGAAGCGTTCCAAAACAGAAATGATTTCAAAAACTATTTTAATGGTGTATCGGGAAATGTTTGTTGGCAAATGAAACAAGTTACTAGAACAGATATCGAATAAGTTTATTGTATAATGTAATAATTGAAAAACATAAAAATTAAAGAATTCTTTCTTATGCAATCATTTTTTTATATTACTGCATTTCATAATTACTGAATAAGTCAGCACAGTCGTTGTAGGGACCATGTTCGATCGAACTACTAGGTGTCGAAATATTGTCCAAACTATAAACTGATGAAACATATGAATTTCTGCTTGTAGAAGGGGCTGGTCTACCATTTTCCAGTTCCAGTTCTGTGATAACTTGTAGTACCCTCATTTTGGCACGAGCAGCCAAATCGACAGGGAAAGTCATCACGGTCTCGGCCATACTGGCAAAAAATAATTTTACTGGGTGAGGTTTTTCCCAAGGTTTATCCAAGACTGATTCGATTTTATTCAGTAATTGGGTTCGATCTTTTGTTCTATTCTGTATGGTTTGCAGAATTTTTTCGCTTGCCGTTTTCCTTTTTTTGCTCTGTACACCTGAATCGGTGTGTGCTTTTTCAACCGATCTGTTTAAATTAGCATCTGTGTCACATTGTGTTTCTGTTGGATCAATTTCCGTATCATTTTCCTGTGAATCACTTATTTCCTCTTCGGATTCTTCTAGGCTTTCTGGAAAGTCACTTTTTCCGCTAACGGTGACGTTGCTTACAGTTCTACAGTAAAATTATTAAAAAACGATTACTGAAATAATGCATATTAATATGTATTTACTTTCTACATGTTTCTATTCTCTCAAGAAAAGCTAGGGCATCCATGTGTTCCCATTTACTTGTTTGCCTTGCCACTGAGCCAGTCCCTTGCTTAGTTTCCTTTTTCTTTTTCCAGTAAACATCTTTCAGACTTTTCCACCGTTTTTTACAGTCCTCAACTTAAATAATAAAACGGTTATTAGAATATTTATATAGGTATGCATTTTATTAATTATTTAGCACTCACCGCTTTTCCCTACTTCCAAAGAAATTTCTTTCCATGAATTGTCCCTCACATTCTGATCTTTATATAACTTATGCTTGGCGTCGTATAGTGCCGGGTGTTTAGAAACTTCGCCTATTACCTTTTCATCTTCTTCTTTTGAGAATCGTAACCTGTTTCCTTTATTATTTGCCATTTTCACTAGCCGAAACACGTGGAAAGTGGAAGAACAAGGTGACAATTGGAAAACAAATCGCTTGCGACTGACTAAACGCGCGCGATTAGGTTGCCTTCAAACCGATTCGATTTTTAAACGCGTCGTCTTGATGCGACTTGTTGCAACTTGTCGCTGAAGCTAGACCAAACATATGCATAATGCACGTGAGCAATTTGCACGATTTATCGCTGCGTTTAATCGCTTCGACTAAACGCTGTAGATAGACCGTACCTTTAGTATACAAATAACTATTAATTGTGAACAAGTTCTAAATACAGTAGACACGCGGTAACGTGAACATCGGGTAACATGAATATCCGGCTAACATGAACAACATATTTATTATATTGACCACCGTATAACGTGAACACACTAACCCTCACTAACGTGAACATTGTTTATGATATATATGAAAACAATAAAACATATTAAATTTCTGACGTTTCCTGTAACTTGTTTACATGTCTATGCCGCATTAAAGGTATTTGCAGACAAAACAGCGTTGACGGTGCACAAATGTGACTGCATAATATCTGTTTTGGTTAATTTTGGGTTGTCTACTGCTACGCGATTTTATTTAGTAGACAGTTATTAAATACGGCCGTTTTCCATGGCGCCAAATCTCTTTAAAGCTGATGCGATGCATTAAAAACGTAATTGTTGCTTGTGTTCAGTGTGTTTAATTTAGCAGTAAACGTTTCAATACAAAATTTTCGATTTTTTTCTGTAACAGTAGTTTGTATTTTAATATAAAACGCTAATAAACAATTTTTACTTTGTTTTTGATCTTTTTTTATCAGTTTCTAGTAGAAAATCATTACTATTCGATAGCATGAACAAATCGCAAACGTGAACACGCCTTGTTTTATTTTGTTCACATTATCGCGTGTCTACTGTAATAAAAACTGATCTTAATTGTGTGTACTAAATGAAATTATTAATTTCTAAATTGTGAATATACATAGTGTTAGCTTCTTGAAATGTTTTGATAATTTGCTATTGTTGTGCTATAGCTAATTACTTTTATTAGATAGTAGCAAACTTTTCAAATTGTTTTGTATTTTTCAAGAAAGTCAATAGTTAAATTCTTGATAATCTTATATATTTGTATTTCAGGAGCCAATATTGTTTTCAAGTAGTATTCGAGAAAATATATTATATGGTGCAGAGGAACCAGAAAAAATAACAGAAGATGAATTACTGCGGGTGGCTAAAGAAGCAAATGTGTATGAATTTGTACAAAAACTCCCACAAGGATTTGATACTCTTGTTGGTGAAAGAGGAGTTATGCTGAGTGGAGGACAAAAACAACGGGTAGCAATTGCTAGAGCACTAATCAAAGATCCAAAAATATTACTACTTGATGAAGCAACAAGGTTTTGAGTTAATTATTAAGTGTATATGTCACAATACTTGTAAATTTATTTTATTTTAGTGCTTTGGATGCACAGTCGGAGTATTTAGTAAGAGAAGCATTAGAAAGAGTAATGAAAGGAAGAACAGTTTTAACAATTGCACATCGATTATCTACTATACAAAATGCTGATTCAATAGCAGTTATTCAAAACGGCCAAGTAATAGAGAAAGGAACTTACAGTGATCTTTTAAATCTCGAAAGTGGAGCATTTAAAGAACTTATTAAACATCAAACATTTCAAGGCTCTGTTTGAATTATTAAAGATATATATTTTTGTTATTAACATTGTTAAATGTTTAAAAATGATTTAGTAATAAAATTTTTATTTCATTATTTAAAAATGAGTACCTACAGCTGTAGCTGTCCTTTATACTTTGCATGCAAAATATACGATTCCTCAAAAACATGTTGCGTAAATGATAGCTGGTGTCTTAATAAGGAGCAGTTTTCTGGATAACATTTAAATTATAATGATTATTTATGTATATTGGTGACGTGCGACAAGTGCAAATAAGCAGCCCGTACTCGCGGAGTAATTCAAGTGATTTTAAAAATAATAGTGAAAACTAAAACACCGGAAAGTGAACAAATGTTTAAACAAGGTGAAGTGTGATCAGTGTATAAAGAAAAATTACCGACAAAGTCATGCAAAATTCGGAATCCCGTACTTTAAAGTGCCGGTATTATACAGGGTGTTTCTTAATAACATGCTAATATTTAAGGAGGTTATTCTTGGGTCCATTTTGAGAAAAAAACTTCATATGAACATATGTCCTAAAGGTCTTAACTTTTGAACTACAGGGTGCTAAAGTTTTAAGAAAAAAATCTTTTTTTTATGATAACTTTGGTATGACCCTAGATATTTTTGTGAAACGTAGTACGCATCTTCTATGCATCAAAAGGCATTTTCTGCTGTACAACATAATTTTATAATGTTACCGTTTAAAAATTATTCTCTTAAATAAATTTTTGTTTAAAGTTACATAAATTGTTTTTTCTCGTAAGTGGTCTAGCGAGACGCAAATGAATGAATTTTATTTTTTTATGCGAAAACCGTACGTCAAACGAAAAAAATCAAGAGACCAGATTTGCTCAGAAAGGAATGAGGATTTAAAAAATAATTTTTACTTTAAGAAAAAGCAGTGGCGTATCACTTTTCTCTTTAAAATGATTCAGTGTAAATCCCGCACGAACGCCACTGGCAAGAATAAAAAATTATGTTGTACAGCAGAAAATGCCTTTTGATGCATAGAAGATGCGTACTACGTTTCACAAAAATATCTAGGGTCATACCAAAGTTATCATAAAAAAAAGATTTTTTTCTTAAAACTTTAGCACCCTGTAGCTCAAAAGTTAAGACCTTTAGGACACATGTACATATGAAGTTTTTTTCTCAAAATGGACCCAAGAATAACCTCCTTAAATATTAGCATGTTATTAAGAAACACCCTGTATAGTGCATAGGGACGATTATTGCAGTCAAAGCGCACAAACAGCTGTTGTTATGGCGCGAAAGGCAATTGGTTCATCTACTGAACGGACGTATAAGCATTGAATATAAAGCAACCCACATACGGACAAACGTGTGGCGATAAAATAAACCAAAATAGCGTATTTATATTGTAAAATAAATGTAGACATATGGACAATAACGGCGAAAAAGTAGACAAATGGAAAAGAGAGGATAGTACGAGCCCTAACAACTATATGTTCGGCCATTTCATAATTTCTATCTAAATACATATTGTTTTAACATAATACTGTTACCAGCAATACATATTTATTACTATTTTTTTCATAGATTTTGGTATCACCATTATTCTGGCTGTACTATGCGTATTACGATAGAATGCAATAAAAAAATCACAATCGTCTGTTTGAAAAATTTTCTGCTGAACTACGTAAAACCGACAATTAAATGTTCGGCCAAAATAATATGCATTTTAGATATATCACCAAATTAAAATCTAGATAACTTTGGATGCTGTTTTGACGTTTAAGAAAACAAAAGTCGTCTTCTCAACCCATTTGTCTGCATACTAACTCCAACATTAAATAATTAACTAGTAATTAATTAAAAAGGTTCCTTCTTTCTTTTGTTTTAGTGTAAATCTCTTTTTGTTTTATTATAAGTATAACTGATTTCTTAGATAATGAGCAACCTTGCACCTGCTGTGAGTATTTATGTAAAGCTTTTATCTTGGTTTAGGCTATGAAAATTGCACACTTAAATGTACGTTCATTAAACAGTATTTTACTTCTCTTAAAAATCATGTTCTTCATCATGGCTATGATGCAGTGGGGTGACTGAAACCTGGCTAGGAAATGATATAACGGTGATGTTATTATAATATGGTGTCTCCACTCTCCACTCCTTTAATTGTTTGTGAACTGTATTCTTTGACAAGCTGCGTACTAGTTCCAACAATTGCTGTAAGATGGTGCTAATGACAGTGAATGTTGACACCAAGAACTGCCAGAATACTTAATTTTGAATGTTATCACAACTTTTGGCGACATAAAGTATATATGTTTTGCCCGTGCTTTTTACATGATTTTCGAAAATGCCCAGAAAAACATTTGGGAGAACAATTTATGAAAATGCTTGTTTGTAGCATTGCAGCAAACCTTTTGCGAAGAAATATTTAGTTCAAGGAAAAAAAATCGAATTGTTCTTAAAGCTGCAGCGTTTAATATTATATTTATGTGTTTTTAATATCTTCTGCAAAAAGTGCAAAATTTATAAAAATACGTTACTTTATAATAGGTTATGATTATGAAAATATCAAATTTTATGCTGCGATCTAGCGGAAAATATCTAAACTAGTACGCAAACTGTCAAACGATACAGTACCAAAGTTTTATATGGAAAATAGTGGGAGTAGGAACACCATCTTAATAACATCACCGATATAACCAATGATAATGTTGCAATTAATGGTTATAATTTTATTAGAAAAGATCGTTTAGGAAGAGGTGGAGGTGTGGGTATTTACTTGAAAGTTAATCTTAAATTTAAAATTATTACATTTGAATCTGAAATTGAAGAGTTATGGTTGACTATAAATACTGGAAAAAATAACAGTTTTGTATTAGGAGTTGTTTACAGACCTTCACATAGCAATTTATTGCAGTTTTTAGATAGTTTTTAAAATAGTCTCTCATCAATCTTTCCAGCATCTGATAAAATTGTGTGTGTTGAAGACTGATATTAATATGTTAGACTGTGAAAGTCCTGGGGTTGAACAATTTAAAACCTGTTTAGACGGTTTGGGTTTAGAACAGTTAGTGAAGAATCCAACTCGTATTACTGTATCCAAGCAATCTATGATAGACTTGATAGGTACTTACTAATGCATCAAATTTAATTAGTGACGTAAAAGTTATTAGTATGCATGATCTCTCTGACCATGAACTCGTATCTTGTAATTTGGTTGCTAAATGCTTTAGAACTAAACCGATTATTCGAACTTATAGGGACTACAAAAATTTTGATATTCAGCAGTTCAGTGATGATCCTAGCTCTATTCCTTGGAATAACATACAGGGTGGTGACTCGAACACCCGAACATAGGGATTTAACATGTAAAATCATATTTTCGTAATTTCCTGCTCCCCTAATTATTTTAGGTAAAAAAGCTTCAAATAAAAGTTGTAGACCATAAAATTCTGCATCTGAATCAATAAACATAATTAATCTTTCGTGCTTTGTAACCCCATAAATTAGGTATGAAAATGACGTAAATCACCCCAAAAATAGCGATAGTCATGGAATTGAAACAAAAATTAACAAATGTTAACGGTTTATCTGTGAAGTTACGCTGCGTTAGTTTATTTTTATTATTATTTGTAATTACTGTTGAAGTGAACAATAGTACATAAATTAATTTTAAATTAAAAAAAAATAATAAAAATGAACTAACGCAGCGCAACTTGACAGATAGACCGTTAACATTTGTTAATTTTTGTTTCAATTGCATGGCTATCGCTATTTTTGGGGTGATTTAGGTCATTTTCATACCTAATTTCTGAGGTTAAAAGGCACTCAAAATTAATTTTGTTTATTGATTCAGATGCAGAATTTTATGCTCTACAACTTTTATTTGAAGCTTTTTACCTAAAATAATTAGGGGAGCAGGAAATTACGAAAATATGATTTTACATGTTAAATCCCTATGTTCGGGTGTTCGAGTCACCACCCTGTATATGACTTAGATAATATTGACGATAAACTGAATTTCTTTAATAGCAACTTGAATATCTTATTAAATTTACATGCTCCTCTAAAAACTGCAAAATTTACTAAACCCCCTGCTCCATGGTTAAACAATGGTATAAAATTGCTTATGATACTTCGGAATCGAGCTCTGAGTAAATACAAATCAAGCTGCAATGGAAGTGATTTTCAGTATTATAAACAGCTACGCAATTTCACGACAAATACAATAATTAAAAGTGAAAAAAGGAATTACCTTTGTAACAAATTTAAATCAAGTAATTCAAAGTCGTTTTGGAAATAGTTAAAAAATTTTGATATATGTAAAAGTAAACGACACACGCAACCATTACCGATTAATTTAGCTAATGCTGATTTAATTAATACCTACTTTATTAATTCTGTTCCTAAAGTAGCTTCTGATTCAGATATAATAGAATTAGCTAATTATTATAACTATAATACTAAACCGACAGTAAATCGTCTTTTTAAATTTCAAAATATTGCCGAAATTGAAGTAGCCTACCTACTAAAATAAATTAACTCAATCAAATCTAGAGCAGTTGGTTTTGATGGCATAGGCATCTCTTTATTAAAAGCTGGACTGCCATTTCTATTACCGTTTATTGCCCACATTGTCAATTTTTGTTTAACAAATTCTGTGTATCCTCAATGTTGGAAATATGCAAATGTCATACCTATACCCAAAATTGAAATACCGACTTCTTTCTTTTAAGAATTTGCGTTCCATTCAGTGCTGTATCTAGGCAATTTTGCGCCCTGGGCAAACTTCATTCCTTGACCCCCCTCCTCCCCCTACATCCGGATCTTAATTATTTCTTATCCAAAATTTTTTTATTAATAAGATGTATAATAAGATTGTAGGATTATTTGAAAAAACATGTACGAAAAAATATTTATTTCGTAAAAACATTTCATAACAAAAAATTCCCAGTCCTTCGCAAAGATGCAACCGGAGGAGACATTGAAAATGATGAAGTAGAACGCAAATCTTGTGAAATTTGGGATGCGATAAAATTTGTTACAAAGTATTAAAAAGTTGCAAAGATAGAATTATATAGAACCTCGACTTCCAATTCGAACTTTAAATATTATTATACGTGTTTTACAAGAAAGTCACAGTCTAAACAATACACAGTCTTAGGAAGGATCTGACGATAGTATGGGGAACTTTGTATGCTCGCCGCGCACAGTCTAAGTTATTGGGCACAGTAGAGCGCCGAACAGCTCCGAACGCCGCTCGATCACTCTCGAAAAGCAGCATTTGCAACATGAAATTCTAATCGAATTTAAGCCCCTATATAGGTACGCGAAACCAGAAACATTTTCAATGTTAAAATATATTCTATAAAATAAATAATAAAAGGAACAAAAACATAAAAAAATAATTCTAAACCCGAAACCCGAAACCTTTACTTACTTTGTGCTCAGTTTGAGTCTTTTAGTAGTAGATGAAAGAGTCTAAATTTGCGCCCTGGGCAGGTGCCCCTACGGCCCTGCCCTAGATACGGCACTGGTTCCATTAGCATCTTGCCTACTTTGTCGAAAGTCTTGGAGAAAACTATTGCAACTCAGTTGTGTGATCATCTGCAACAATATAAAATATTGCCATATAAACAGTCAGGTTTTAGGTCTGGTCATAGTTGTTGTTGTACCGCCTTGATGGATGTTGTAGATGATATTGTAAGCGCTACAGATTCTAATAAACTTACGTTGATGGCTTTATTAGATTTCTTCAAGGCTTTTGACACAATCAACCATACGATCTTGATTTCGATGTTTCATTATATTGGCTTTAATAATTGTGCTATCGATTTCTTCAAAAGTTATCTTAGTACTAGATACCAAAGGATTGTCTTGCTGGAAAGCAACTCTGAATTTTCTAAATTCACGTATGGTGTGCCTCAGGGTTCTATACTAGGGCCAATTTTATTCACAATTTACACGTCAACATTTCCTGAATTCGTGCAACACTGTAATTATCATGCATACGCTGATGATACACAAGTATACGTTACATTTAATGTGGAGGACAAGGTTAATGCTTATAAACGTTTGAACATTGATCTAAATCAATTATATTTAGTAGGTATCTAAACGACACGGCCTTCAACTGAATCCATCCAAATCCACAGTCATACTATTCGGTAATGAAAAGCTAAGACAAGAATGTGAAAACCACTTAATGGTAGCAATCAATAATATACCTCTGCCATATCAAAATAAGGTTAAAAATCTTGGACTTTTGATGGACTATAAATTGTGATTTAAAGATCATGTCAGTAAACGTTTGCAACTAGCGTACTGTAATATTAGAACTCTTTTTAATAACAGACATTTTCTTACTACAAATATGAAAATGTTATTGTGTAATGCGTTGGTATTGTCTCAATTTGATTATTGTGATTGTATTTATGGCCCATGTTTAGACTCTGTTGATGTTAATAGAATACAAAAAATTCAAAACTCCTATCTCAGGTTAATCTATGGTATTCGAAAATATGAAAGAATATCGCACAAACTTAAAGATGCTGGTTGGCTTAACATGACCAACAGAAGAAAATGTGAATTCGTTAATTTCAATATAATATTCTAATAAAATTTAGTAGTAGTAAATATATGTAAGCCAATTTTAAAGGCGTTGGTTTGCACTTCCACGGCCATACTTGATGAACAGAAATTTTGATCATACTTTAGTTAGAGCAAAATTGAGGAACAGAAAACCATCGAAAGGATATACAAACTATCAAGAAATCAAGGAAAAAATTAGAAACCGAACATTTAGAGAATGAGGAAGTAAAAAAGAAATATCAGCAGATTATAAACAAAAGAATACAGGAAGGAAACACTGTGAAAGAAAAGTGGAAAAAATAGAAGACATACCTACTAAAGGAAACAGTACAGATCCTATAGGGCGAGGGTAAAACAAAAAAGAAAGCATGGTTTGATGAAGAATGTGGGGACAAGATAAAAAACAGGAAACACACCAGAATGAGACGGTTAAAAGAAAACTCAGAAGAAAATGAAGAAGTATTAAAGACATCAAAGAAAGGGACAAAGAAATTACTTAGACAAAAAAGAAAATATTTTTGGAAAAACAATTAATAAGTATCGAGACGAATTACACAAAGAAACAAGCAAGAGATTTTTACAAAGATATTAGAAAGCAAAAACAACAGTATCAAAATAAAGCAATATTTATTAAAGATGAGAAAGGAGACATGATTGGAGGAACTGAAGAAAAGTTAGAATGCCGGAAGAATTATTTTAATAAACTATTAAATGGAGAGGAAGAAGAAAATAATCAATTAGAAATGGGGAGAGAACGAGACGAAGAACTACCAAAATTGGACGAAATCAAGGAAGTTATAAAGAAATTAAAGAATAACAAAGCACCTGGTGAAAATGGGGTTACAGCGGAAATTGTAAAGGAAGGAGGAGAAACATTGTTCGAAGAAATACATGAACTAATAACTTCGATATGGGAAGAGGAAAAATACCAAAGAAATGGAAGGAAGCAATGCTGATCCAATACATAAGAAAAGCGATAAAACAAACTGTAATAACTATAGAGGGATCGCCCTGCTGGACATGGTATATAACATAGTAGCAATCCTGATAAAAACGAGATTGGAAAAAAAGCAGAAAAAAACATACCTAGGTGATTATCAGTGCGGTTTCCGAAGAAGTAGATCGACCATGGACCAAATCTTCACACTAAAACAGATACAAGATAACAGCTACGAACAAAATCTAGCGCTCCAAATAGCATTTATAGACTTCAAACCAGTAAAACGGGATAAACTGTATGAAGCTTTGATAGAGTTAGGCGTATCTACCAAGCTGATAAGATTAGTTGAAATGACATTGGCAAGAACAGAATGTAAAGTGTTAGTAGAAGGTTATACGTCGGAAAGTTTTAGCGTGGGCAGAGGTAACAAGGTGATCTACTTTCCACAACTTTGTTTAACATAGTTCTGGAGAGAGTATTAAGAGAAAGGGGGATTAGAAGAAATGGGACAATATATAACCATAAAAATCAGTGTATGGTGGCATACGCCGATGATATTGCGCTATTGGCAAGGGCAAAACAACACTTAATAGAGGCGCTAATAGAATTAGAACACACAGCTAAGAATATTGGACTAAAGATAAACGAAGGGAAAACCAAGTACATGGAATTATCAAATAAAGGAAAACAATCAAACGCTGGTGCGGAATTACAAATAAAGGCAAAGGGTGGTACGGTACACACATTTGAGAAAGTCGAGAACTTCAGCTACATAGGAGTCACAATTAGTAATAAAGCAGATGATAAAAACGAAATTTTAGACAGAATAGCGAAAGGCTCGAGATGTGTTGTAGCATTAAGACAAATCCTAGAATCCACCTTAAAAGCATACCTATCTCGTAATGAAAAAATAAGGGGATACAAAACTATCATACAGCCCACAGTAATGTATCGGAGTGAATTATGGAAATTAAACCAAAAGGAGAAAGAAACCTTAGACATATGGGAAAGGAAAGTATTAAGGAAGATATACGGAGGGCAAAAAATAGGGGATTTTTGGAAGAGAAGAACTAATGCCGAAATAAGAGAGTTGTACAGTGAACCAGACATAACAAATGTAATTAGAGCTGAGAGGATAAGGTGGTTAGGCCATGTGTATAGACTTCCAATAGAGAGAGCAACAAGACAGGTACTAACAAGAGGTATTGAGGGTAAACGGAAAAGAGGAAGGCCCAGAACCAAATGGATAGAAGCGGTAGAACGAGATTTAGGTGAACTAGGGATTGGAAATTGGAAATAGGCAGCTGTGGAAAGGAAGAGATGGAGAAAAATCTGTGCAGAAGCCATGGGCCTTCTAGGCTCGCAGAACTTAAGTTATATATAATTATGTATCAAGTATGCAAAATAAAATTTTTGTGGACGAATCGATGATGAAGGATGAGGCGTTTAGCTGAGTGCTTAATATCAGATAAGCATTCATGCCACAGACTAAAAACAGTTTTATTATGCCTTTGATACACGAATAACTACCTACTCTGTGTACTTAGTTTGTTGAGGTGATATCTGATTTTCTAGTTCTGGGGCCAAATTATCATTCTGTCTCCGAGTCAAGGGCCGGACCAGATTATTAAATAAAATAAATTAATATTAAATGAATTAAAACAAATTGCTATTTCTTATTTCATTTATTTATAATATACTCCTCTGGTATAAAGCTCTACATTGGCAGGTTCTTTAAATGTTATGGAAAAGCCCTGATTTGGCATCGTTGAGAACACACCATGTTTTCTCCCACCACGAATTCAACTAGCTTCGCTGAGATGGATCAGGGCCAGATTAAAAGAAATAGAGGGCCGGAACCGGCCCGCGACCCAGGTTGCCCATATGTGCTCTTAAACCATTCCTTTACTGTCCGTATTGTAGTCGTTTATGGTTGACGTGAAAAGGAACTTTTTGATATTTTGAATTTCTTTGCTGTATGAATATAATATACAGATATGGCCACATTATTAGAAACTGTAATTAAAATTTGGACAAACAAAATGTAAAGTTTCCTACAAAGGTTATGGTCTAATAAAGGTCTTACGAAACGTGCTATCTAGAATTTCTTCTAATTTTAGTTCTGTTTCTAATAATATGGCCACATCTGTAGTTAAAAATGTATACCTACTTAGTTATTAATTTAAATAAACTACTCAAAAGAATTAAGGGGTCAAAATTTCAAATGCTTGTAGTTTTTTTAGGGCCGATGACATTTTAATGAAACTTCGTATACGCATTGGCGAAACATTTATTTTAATGAAATGCTATAAAAATTGGATATCATCTTAACATCTACCACATCATTGAACACTATATTAAAGTGAACCAGAAACTAAACTGAAAACTCATATCAAAAAATTAATATTCTTAAGAATTCTCAAGGAACCTAAACAATACCTAAACCTAATATCGTGCAAAGCTTCCTCCAGCTTGAATTACGGCATTACACCTGCGTGGCATACTGCGAATCAGTCTGCGTATGTTTTCCTGGGGAATACGTCGCCATTCTTCAATGAGAGCTTCTTCCAGTTCTGCCAGCGTATCTGGTGGGTGTAGACGCTTGCGAATACGTTGTCCGAGTTGATCCCATAAATGCTCTATGGGATTAAGGTCAGGACTGAGTGCTGGCCATTCCATAGTGGCTATGTTATTCTGGCCAAGATACTCAGTGACTATTCTAGCCGTGTGGGGACGAGCGTTATCCTGCATAAATAAAAAATCTTCTCCCACGGCAAGTGCTTGAGGCAGGACATGTTCTTCAAGGACTTCATTAATGTACCTTTCTGCCGTGAGAGAGCCATTTCTGATGAGAACAAGTTCAGTGCGGCCGTTTATTGAAATGCCGCCCCATACCATTACTGAACCGCCGCCAAAAGCCACGACTTCCTTAACACATGCTGGCAAAAAACGCTCATTTGGCCTTCTCCACACCCTAACTCTACCATCATTTGTCCATAACTTGAACCTCGACTCGTCTGAAAACATTACTCGACTCCACTGCCTCAATTGCCAATGTTCATGTTCACGTGCGAAGAACATTCTCCTTCGTTGATGATTTCTGGTCAACTTTGGCTTTTTTGCTGGGCGTCTAGATCTCAAATCGACTTCCCGAAGTCGATTTCTTACCGTTTGGTCGCTTATCTGAACTTGCCTGGCTCTGGAAAGGTCGATTTGAAGACTACGAGAGGTTTTCGAACGGCTGCGAAGGGCTTGAAGTCTCAAAAATCGGTCGTCTAGTAGGCTCGTTGCTCTGTGGCGACCCTGTCCAGGCCTCCTGGTGACAAGACCAGTCTGTTGGTGCCTCTGCCAGAGCCTCCACACCACAGACTGGCTTACATTGAGTTCTTGAGCAACACTTCGCTGCGCTCTGCCTTCTTGTAGTAAGGTAACTGCTCTTGACACTTCTACTGGATTCAGGTGTCTTCTCATTGTTCGTTTGACCACGTGACACCAATATTTTGTGGTTGTATTAAAAAACCGCCGTCTTGCAGTAATTAAAATCTTATGCAAATACTCAAATTTTCGTACAAAACAAACTTGTTTATTTACAGTTTCTAAGAAACGCGGAAAAAACAAACGAACGCAATAAAACATTGTAGCTGAATACTTGATTGATGGAATATATCAACACCTATCTTCTAGCTGATATCATAAGGAAGATATACCTTCTGAAAAAAGTGACCCCTTAATTCTTTTGAGTAGTTTATATAAAATAAATAATTAACTAAAATTAAGGCCAACACACTGAATTTAGAGTGTTTTGTGCTTACAACTATGTAAAAATATTTTTATTCTTGCTTTTAACGAAATTGGTTGCATTTACTTAGACAAAACTTTGTACTTCTAGCAGTTTTTCTTTGTAACATGTTTCAAAAAATTAACTAGGAGCTGTATTATTACAGAAACGTTTCTTTTCTACTAATACCAAAGCACATACCTATTATTAGGTATTCTTGGTTAATACACGTAATCTGCGGTATCTCAATGCTGTAGCACATACTCTCTAAAATGTGTAAACATAGCTTAACCATAAATTCCTAGCCATAAAATAAGATGATTTAACCCAATTTAGCTATATTCAAATTTGTTTCATTAAGCCACTATTCTGCTTCAAAGTTCTTTGAAAAAAAAATTAATTTTGTTTTGTCTTAATGGCAGCCCGTGCCTGTCTGCAGGTTTTGATTTTCCCACCTAAGGGCGTGTTTATGGTGGGTTAACTGGCGTATCATTGTGTTGAAAATAACGGAAGAGAGACCAACACTAGGTTCGGGACCCCAAAAGGCTTGCTCCGAACCTTGTTTTGGCCAGCTCATCAAGCTCCTCATTTGCATGATTGTCATCATGTCCCTTCACCCATACTAATGAAACGACATTGTTTTGGGATATTAGTTCAAGGGTGCAGTAACACTGATACACCAACTTCGAACTAATTGCGTAAGTTTTGAGGGCCAAAAGTCCAGCTTTTCTGTCGCTAAAGATTGCAATGTGCTGGCTCTGAATGTCGCTTTCACAAACTATATTAGCACCTTCCAATATCCCTACCATCCCAGCCTGAAAGACCGGTGGTTTTGCCTAGTGGTATGCTTACATGTAGATTTTGGTCATCGGAGAAAACTCCAGAACCAGTCCCGTGTTTAGTTTTAGAACCGTCTGTAAAGATAGCTAAGTACTGTAGCTACTGTATTGTGCTCTACGGAGTCCATATTCACCCGAAAGTGTCTGTCGAAAACAAACTTTGTGGGGAGGTAATCTGTCACAGCGCCCAGGTCGTCTTGGTGACGGCCTCTTCGAGAATGCGCAGAGGCCCGCACATTTCATCTCCCAGGCGCAGCTGTCCTTTAGAACGCAGTCTGACAGCTGTTGTTAGTGCTACCTCCTCTATGAATAGATCAAGACGAGGAATGCATAAGAGAGCCTCCATAGCCGCAGTTGGGGTGGTGCGCATCGCACCAATAATAGTTAGGCAAGCTTAACGTTGCACATGTCCTAATCTGGTTGGTGCTGTTTTCTGTCTGATTCTAGGCCACCAGACTAGAGCACCATAGCGTAGCATTGGCCTTATGACAGCAATGTACAGCGACAGGGCAATTTTTGGAGTCAAACCCCATTTTTTGCCAACAGCGCGGCGGCATTACTAGAAAGTCAAGCAAGCTTTCTCAAGCTTTGTATTTAAGGGTCTTACCCCAGTTCAGTTTCTTGTCAAATATAACGCCCAGATATTTGACATCTTCCGAGAGCCTACTACCAAGTAAATTAGGCAAGTGCAAGTTTACCAATTTTCTTCTGCTGGTGAATAGAACCATCTCGGTCTTTAAAGGATTCATATTCACAGACAGAGTCTGCTCAACACACCAGTCTTCAAGTAACCTGAGTGCAGTCTGCATTAAATCACATAGGATGTTCTCAGATTTTCCCGTTATGAGGATAGTAATGTCACCCGCATAGCCTATTGTGTCAAAACCCGCGATGTAGAAGGCTATCAACTACCATGTTTCATCATAGTAGTGGGGAGAAAACTCCACCTTGTGGACAGCCTTTCCTTACCAGCCCTTTCCTCGCGGTATCCCCAACACTAACTTGTACTACCCTTATGGCTTGTTTACACGAGCTTAGTGCTAATCATTAGTACTCGCTACTCGCCACTAAACTACGCTGGACCGTTCACACGTACTTGGTGAGAAAGTATGAAGCACTAGCGAAAAATTAGCCGTCAACGATGGATTACCGCCGGCGCCGTCTTGTATACATATACTTTTAAACATTATTCGAATATAATTATCTCAGCGTTGATAGAAGAACTTGAAAATGAATTAAAAAAAGAAAAACGAATATGGACAAGAAAATGGTTGCTTGGAAGAGACACTCGTGGCAATTCTGTTGGACTCTTAAAAGTGCTCGCAGTTGAAGATCAACCCGAATATAGAAGTTTTATGAGGATGACACCCGACCAATTTGAATTTTTGTTATTGCCGCCGCGAGTGTAGAGTGGAGGTCGTGGTGGGGGTACGTACAAGTGATTAGTAAATAGGATGGGTGTCTATTCACTCCCACTTGCAATTTTACTAATTCTAAGCACTAATTCGGCCTGTTTACACGTGATGGTATTAGCACGAGTAGTGAGTACTAATGATTAGCACTAAGCTCGTGTAAACAAGCCATTATACTTTCCCAGGAACATATACATGTTGATTAGGGTGTAACGGGTGCCTTAGCAACGCTATTTCCCTTATAAAAGTTTTCAAAAGAAAAGATGTACCTAAGGCTGATTGGACGCTACGATTTGGCCAAGGAGTAGTCAACACGCCCTGGTTTTGGTATAAAGACAATCTTAGCTTCCTTCCAACTTTCAGGTACGTAGCGGAGAGAAAGATACGCACTAGGTGTTCAAGTACAACTTCCAGTCCCCATAGAAGAAGAGCCGGGAATAACCCGCCCAACCCAGGCAATTTAAAATGTTGGAAGCTATTTACAACTCAGGTGATCTTAACATCCTGCACCACACGGTGGACAGCATTCCAATTCTCCCTTGTCGAAGGCGAAGTGCCGTCTCCAGACTTTGTGGGTTAGATCACACCCTGGAAAGTGTGTTTGTAGAAGAAAATCGGCAGTTTCGGCTGTGTTAGTGGTAAAAGTACCATCATCTCGCTTTAAACTACCTAGTTGTTGTGTTGGGTCTTTAGAAGGATTTTTCTTCAGTCGAGAAGCCGAATAATTTAGCTGTTAGTTTCTTGTTTAGTGTCCAGGTTTGAGTGCCGTAACTCATTGATGGGATTATACACACGTTGTAAGCTTTTTTCTTTAAATGCATAGGGATTTTGTTTTTAAAGATCTCCTTCCTCCAATAAATGACCTACTAATAGGAAACACCTTCTGGGAACAACCACTGCAAGAAAGATACACTTTCATAGCAGAGGGAAGAGAAGCAAAGAGTATTATCGACTATATAGTGTATACACAAGAAATGAGACACAAAATCGGACAGATACGAGGTAGCGACCAAATGTTCCTGGCCCGACTTACTTCTAGAAGCGTGACATGCAAAATAATATAAGTAATAGTAGGCTACATTGTTCCTCAGGCTCCACATAAATTTTCATTTGTTTCCATTGCGTTGTTTACAAATAGCTGCCAGTAGACCGACAACAAGTGGAATATTTTTCAAAAATGGAAAAACTAGAGTACCGCGCAGTGATTAACTTTCTCACTAAAGAAGGTTTGATGCCAGATCAAATTAAACAAAGGATGGATGCAGTTTACGGTGACAGTGGACCATCGTTATCAACTGTAAAAACTTGGTCAAAATTATTTCGTTGGGGAAGAGGGTCGCTAGAAGATGATGCGCGTTCAGGACGCCCCATAAAGAGTACAACATCAGAAATGGTGAAAAAAGTCGAGGAAGTTGTTCTTACCGACAGGCGACTAAAGACGAAAGAAATTTCAGAAAAGGCAGGCCTCTCGACTACTACCATTTTCAGGATCCTCCATGAACATTTGGGTATGACAAAAGTCAGTGCAAGATCACCCACCGTACAGTCCGGATTTAGCGCCCAGTGATTATTATTTGTTCTCAAAACTTAAGCAGGATTTACGGGGAAAGAAATTTGCCAATGATAACGAAGTGATATGGCGGTTTTTCAGCATTTTGAAGACAAAACTCCAGAGTATTTTTATAAGGGTATAGAGCTGCTTATTAAAAGATGTAAGAAGTGTGTTGAAGTAAAGGGTTATTATGTTGAAAAATAAACAGAATTTTTTATTTCTCAAACAACTGCAAACGGGTTAGGCCAGGAATATTTGGTCGCTACCTCGTAAGAACAGAAAATAGAGCTGAAATTGGTACACATCATAGATTAATAATAGCTGAACTGCACGAGATTAGACAAGAAATAATAGAAAAACCAGAATATAGCAAAATAGCAATAAAGAGGCTACAAGACCCAGAAAAAAGGAAAAGTTATAAGGAAGAAGCAGAGAAATAATTCGATATAATCAAGGAAAAAGAAAGAAGCCTCGAAGAAAGTTGGTGCATGTTTAAAGAAATAATATTAAGGAAAGCGGAAGAAGTCTGCGGAATAAATAAAATTAAGAAAACACACCAAAAAACTGATTGGTGGAACAAAGAAATACAGGCAGAGGTGAAAAAGAAGAAGGTAGCTTGGAAAACATACATTAGAACGAAAAGAGAACAAGAAAAAGAAGAATATCACAGAATAAGGAAAAAGGTAAAAGAAATGATAAGAGAAGCAAAGCGAGAGAGCTGGAAGAAATATGGAGAAGAATTAAACCAATCTTACAAAAATAATAACAGAAAATTCTGGAACAAAATTAGATCAATAAGGGGCGGAAAAAGAAAAGAGATAAGAAGCCTGAGAGATAAAAGAAATCAGATAAAATCACAAACACAGGAAATAGTAAACATATGGGAAGAATACTACTAGGAAAAATATGGAAAAGAAAATGATGAAGCGGAACAAGAAGAAGAACAGACTATACAGAGAAATAGGACACAAAACGAAATAACGGAACATGATAACACAATAGAAGAAATACAACTGGATGAATTGGAGGAGGCAATAGACAAAATAAGGATAGGGAAAGCAAGCGGACCAGATAGAATAGAGCCGGAGATGATTAAGTGGCTAGGGGAATTAGGAAAGAAATGGCTTCTAAAAATCATGAGACTGGCATGGAAATCGAATAAAATACCGGAAGAATGGGAAGAGAACCTGCTGATGCCAATCCACAAGAAAGGAGATGAATTCAATTGCCAAAACTACAGGGATATATGCCTCTCCTCGGTAGTATACAAGGTATATACAAGAATAATAGAAAAGAAAATGAGAGCAGTAGTGGAGGGAAAACTGGAGGACGAGCAATCGGCATTCAGACAAAAAAGACAAACAGTAGATAACATATTCTTACTAAGACAAATTATAGAGAAGAAAAACGAAAAAGGGGAAGAAATGTATATAACTTTCATAGACCTTAAGGCAGCGTTTGATAGAGTAAATCGAAAAATTTTATGGGAAACAATGAAAGATCTTAACATCCCAAGAAAGCTAATAGAAATAACAAAGAATATGTATGAAAATACAAGGGCAAGAGTACAAATACCATGAGATCGAAAAAAAGATGATTCTGAGCAGGCCTTGACTAGTACAACACGATTGGCGACACTGGTTCTAGAATGCCTATGAATTATAATGTGACAGTGACATTTCAAATGTAAGTCAGTTTTGCAATCTTGTTTCCAGAATTATTTAAGTTTATCGTTGTAATACTAGTGAAGGATCACATTTTGAACACCTACTCTAACATGTATTCATCTTAGTTTTCAGTTTGTTCCCTAAATAAATACTGTTTTGTGTTTTAATTTATTTGACATTTATTAACCTCTAACCTACTGCCACATTTTGAAATCAGTCTTGCCAATCGTGTTGTACTAGTCAAGGCCTGCTCAGAATCATCTTTTTTTCGATCTCACGGTATATGGCAAACGATCGTCGCAAATAAGAATGGAAAGAGGAATCAAACAAGGTGACAGCCTCAGCCCACTACTGTTTATCCTTATAATGCACAAAATAACTAAAAATGCCAAGCAAAGATCGAAACACCTACAAATGATCATCTGATACAACAACCTAAGACCGATTAAAACAGAGGTAATGATATATGCAGATGACATAATACTAGTAGCGGAAAACCAAAGAAAAATGCAAAAATTAATAAACATATGGGTGGAGGAGATCGAGAAAGCAAGATTAGAAATAAATATAAAGAAATGTAAATACATGAAAATATGCAACACACAAACACAACAAGCAGAGGAAGATGGAAATAAGCTGACGTGTAAAGGGGAAGAATTAGAAAAAGTTACCACACAAGAATATCTAGGGACAGTAATAACGAGCGACGGAAAAATCGACACTGAAATTGCAAACAGGGCCAAGAAGGCAACAAAAATATACTACGCCCTAAATAAAACAGTCCTGGGAAAAGCAGAAATAGAACAGAACACGAAAATACAAATATACAACGCAATAACGGTACCTACCTTAATGTACGCGAGTGAGACCTGGGTAATAAACGAAAAACAGAGAAGCAAAATAAACGCGGCAGAAATGAAACAGTTAAGAAAAATAGCGGGAAAAACAAAAATGGATAGATGCAGAAGCGAAAATATAAGGAAGGAACTAAACCAGGAAGACATCGAAACAAAAATAAATAAAAGAAAACTAAATTGGTATGGACATGTTTTAAGAATGGGAGAAGATAGAATAGAGAAAAGAGTAATGGAAGTCAAAAGATGGAAAAAGAAGGAAAGGGAGACCTAGAAAAGGATGGTTGGAACAAGTGGTAGAAATAGGGAAGGAAAAGGGAAAAACAATACAACAGATGAAACAACTGGCGAGAGACCGGAAAGGTTGGAAAAAATGGATAGAAGAAAAATGAACAAAAACTCCGACGCTCTATGGGCAAAAGGAGGACACCGAGAAGAAGAAGAAGAAGATCTCCTTCAGGGACTAGAACTTTTTCATCCTATGTCTTATCTCCTCTGCAATTCTTTTTTCATTCCGCTGGAGAAGGATACAAACTGTCATAGGCACTATAGGCAGACTAGGTACTTCTACTGAATAATCAATTTCGAAATCTGTTAATTACCTATTTGACATCAGAGTTGGTTTGTCCCTAATTTATGTTTCATTTATTATTATTATTATTATTATTATTGTTAGATATCTTTAAGTAAGTACCTAAGTAGATTTATTTAGCACATTTGCTACAATTATTACAGCTATACACATTAAGATACAATTAAATTACAGGCTTTTAGTTATTTAGATAATACAGATGCTTCAGGTACAATTTCTTAAACTGATTAGTATTGGTAGCATTTTTTATGTTTGGTGGAAGTAAGTTAAAATCTGTAAGTCCTTTAATAAATATTAAGTTTTGAAATTGCGTTTTGTTTGACTTTTTTACTTTTATATTTCTGTTAATTCTAGTCGGATAGTGGTTCATATCATTATTACGTTGAACTTTGTTGTTAATAGAGAGTTATCGCAAGTACTACGTTAAATTTCCGTTAACGCTAAAATCACGTGATGTTATACGCTATTTTATTTTTACGGTAAATGACATTTTAGAGTTATCGCACGCCGCTATTTTACCGTACGTTAAAGTTTCTGAACCTAACCTCAACACATAAAATTACTTGTTTATAAACACGGCAACATAACCTCACCTCTCAAAATAACGTACGCAAAACCCTCCGCTATTTTACGAAAATAGCGGAGCGCGGTTATTTATTTAGCGTACGATAAATGTAGGCGCATGCGCATTCGTCCAATTGTACGAAAATAACGTACGCTAAATTTAGCGTTGTACTTGCGATAACTCTCTAATGTAATGTGGCATTTGTTTATGATAAATTTTAAATACAAAGATCATGACATTAAATTTTAATAACTGTTTAATAGAAAGCCAGTTCAAAGTTCGTAACATTAAAGCTATAGAAGTATACCTATCACATTTTAAGATAATTCTCATAGCCTTATTTTGAAGAATCTGCAACCTATCAAGTTGAGTATCGTTTAATAAAAATAATAGGTACTGTACCGCAATAATTAAAGTGTGGTTTAATAATGGTATTGTAAATTGTAGTTTTAGTTCCAATACTTAGAGTTTGAGCTATTCTGGAAAAAAATCCAATTTTTTTGCCAATTTTTTAAATCAAATATTCGAAATGTTTAGAGAAATTTAAGTACTAATTGTCAAATACTATACCCAAATATTTTATTTGTGAAACCCATTCTACTTTTTCATTATTCATTATCAAGTTTGAAAGAGTACTTTTGATCTTTTTATATATTGCTTTTGTGGCCACAATCATTGCTTTCGTTTTTTTAACATTAATTTGAAGTCTGTTATTGATTATCCATTTGTTTAATGTATTCATATTCATTTGTAAAACATCTATTAGCTGCTGTATATTTTCACCTGATATATAGAGAAGTGTATCATCAGCAAATAAATTTACATTAACATCGGGTAAATTAAAAGTTATGTCATTAATATAAATAATAAAAAGAAGCGGACCCAATACACTTCCTTGCGGTACACCATAAATGTTCTCTTTATGCACTGATATATCATTATTAAGTTTTGTTACCTGCAACCTATCACTTAGATAATTTTGAAACCATTTAAGAACCACCCCATCTACACCATAGTACCTCAATTTATTTATTAAGATATTTCTATCTACAATTTCAAAAGCGCGTCGCAAGTCAAGGAAAACGGCGACTAAATTTTATTTCGATCTAGTTCACTTAGCCATTCATCTATCAAAAACTGCACCGAAGTTTCACAGGAGTGCTTCCTTCTAAAACCCGATTGATTTATGTACAGTAATTTATTAGTTTCAAAATAATTTATAAGCTGATCATGCACAACAATTTCAATTATTTTATCTATAACCGGTAATATGTTAATACCACGAAAATCATCCGCTTTTTTGCCCCAGTTATTTTTGGAATAGGAACCACTGTGCTTATTTTTAATGCAGAGGGCAGTTGTCCCGCTTTCAAAGATTCATTAACTATATTTAGCAGAGGATAACCTACAGTATCAAGTATTCTTTTAATTAAAAATGTATTAATTAACTGACTACTAACTTTGTTCTTAAGTTTGTACACAATACTTTTTAATTCACTTATGTTAATTGTTTTAAATTCAAATAAGGTACTTTGTATGTTTACATTTCCTTCAATTTTATGTTCAGTATTAGTACTTGAAATACTATTTACAATCCCCTTTACGCTAATTAAAAAATAGTCATTAAATGCAGAAGCTAAACTTCCATAGTTTTTATTTTTATCAAACATAGACAGATCAAAATTCTGAGAATCTTTACAATTTAATAGTGTTTTTAATTTTTTCCACATTTTTTGTGGTTGATCTTTAAAATTATCGATTTGCCTCTTGTAATATTTACTTTTTTCTATTCTCAAGTTCATAACAAAAGTATTCCTAAGTTGTTTATAAATTTTCAATCATCAGTACTTTTGGTATGTCTATATTTCTGATAAGCCTTTTCTCGCCCCACCTTTATATCTAACATTTTTTTGTTAAACCAAGGAATTCTAGATTTTCCAGATTTAACACGCTATTTTGGGCATATTTCATTTACATCCTTAGCAATATTATCCTCAAATACTTTATACAATATGTTTATATCGTTAGCATTGTATGACCAATCATCAGTTTATTGTTAATCATATTTAAGTTTGAATCACTGTAATTTCTTATAGTTTTATAGTTTATAGAAAATTTTTGAGTTTGATTGGTTAATACATGAACTGCAATTATGTCGTGATCGGTTATTTTTGGTTTAACATATACTTCTATTATAGTTATTATTTTGATTAGTTATAAGTAAGTCTAGCCAGCTAGTAGATGTTTGTGTCACTCTAGTAGGAGTGTTTATAACTTGTTGTATTCCAAAACTATGTATTTTATTAAGTAATCTAGTATTGACACTGTTTTACTTACTAATAAGTTAAAATTAAAATCGCCTAGCATTGTAACTTCTCTATACATTATATTTTCACAGAATAACTCAAAATGAATTAAAAATTCAGTAATATTGCCATTAGGCGAACGATAATACGTACACAAATTATAAGTTTTAGACAAAAATTTTACTTTTATTTCAATTAACCAAAATTTTTTTAAATAGCTCAATACGTTACAGACATCAAAGGAAACTTCATTTCTAACGTAAACCAATACTCCACCTGTATGCCGACTATCAGAATTACATCTGACAAACGTATAGTTTAATATTTCTAATTCTATTTCAGTAATTTCTTCAGTAGTCCTCGCTTCTGTCAAACATAAAACTAGAGGCCGCATCTTAATAACTAAATCCCTAATCTCACATCTACGTGCTAAAAGATTTTTTGAACATTTAAATGTAAAATAATATTTTTATTTACTCTAGAATATCCGGTCCACTTTTTTGCC
The DNA here is from genome assembly GCA_963082815.1 of Melanotus villosus. Classification (NCBI taxonomy): domain Eukaryota; kingdom Metazoa; phylum Arthropoda; class Insecta; order Coleoptera; family Elateridae; genus Melanotus; species Melanotus villosus. The sequence goes on along the minus strand of OY720421.1, from coordinate 47,888,922 downwards.
ATTTCTTCTGAACATTTTTATTTATATTTTTTTCTACTCCCATACTTTCAGTGATTTATTAAACATTTACTACCTGTATTTTAATGATATTCATTAAGATACAGATTGTTCATTAGATACAAGTTTATAACCAATAGCAGCAAAGTATTTTATTTGGTAACCATAGTTACGCGAGTTGCTGATGTTTCTTAATTGAGATAACCAATAGTAGCAAAGTTGTCAAAAATAAGGTTAGGTAGCAGCTTTTCAGAAGGTGCATATTTTTTCATTATTATAACTGGTGGTAGCAAAATAGTGTATGCAACTCGCATTTAATGGCTATTAAGACACTCGTATTCATTAAGACACTCGCCTGCGGCTCGTGTCTTAATTCTCATACTCGTGTCTTAATAGCTATCGATAAATGCTCATTGCATAATATACTATTTTGGTAGCTGTTACTATTATGCTATTACTAACTGAAATATTGGGAGTGTTTTTTTGTATTAAAGTTTTATTGTTTACTCTATTATTTTTTGCCATATTCAGAGTATCATCAGCAAAATCATCACAAATGATATTTTTTAATACACAATCCTTCGTAAAATATTTACTTTTTTGCATTATCATATCGCATATTACATTACATAAGAAATTTGTTCCTAGTTTATTTAAATGAAGTCCATTGCGGGTATAATTAGGTACTTCCCAAATTACGATTTGTGTCTGCAACTGCAAAATTACTACATTTCCTTTTTAACATACTAATTTCCTCAAAGAATTTTATATTAGTGTTAAAGATATTGTTGTTAATTTCTACTACATTAGGGCCTCTACCGTAATAATATGGAATAGTCGAATATAATTACACAAGAGGTTTTATTTAGTTGGATAAATATTTTTTGCAACGAAAACGTATTGCTTAGCAATTAGACGAGAAAAATTGACAGCAGATAAAATCACGACGGCCGAAGGCCGGAGTTGATTTTATCTGCTGTCAATTTTTCGAGTCTAATTGCTGTAAAGCAATATTAGTTTGAGTTTTGCAAATAAATATTTATCCTGACTAAATAAAACCTCGAGTGTAATTCGGCGAGACAATTTAATGAATGAACAATACAAAATTATATTTTTATTTGGTATTGAAGCTACAATTATTAAACGTTGCATAGCAACTAAAGTTAAGGTAGTGTTTTAGCCGGATAAAAGTTAAGGCAAACTTTTAGCCGCTGTCAAAGTGACAAAACCACAGCGGCTTATGCGATTTTTATACATGAATTAAATTGTCATAAATAAAATATTAGTATTAAGCACCGAATTACAAACACTTCTTATGACATTCAGGCTAATTGTATCTTTTTGTCTTAATAAGAAATCATTAAAACCACCTAAAATTACAACATAATCATTAAAGTTAAAATTGGCTGTTAATTGCTTTATGTCTACTATTACATCATTCAAAGTGCCATTAGGTTTAAACAAACATTGCACGTTATAATTACTACCAACATAGTTACTCATATATCGCATCATATTGCGTCCATGACTATCAGCCAATATTAAAATTCTGCTCTTCTCCTTATTCACAAAAGAAACAAGCACGCAGGTTGACTTTATTTTGGATATTGACAATGTTCTATCTTCTGAATGCAATGTGTGCGGTTTATCTACACAACGTATAATTCTCATACAATTTATATCACACATCTTCCTTACACTACTTGTTTTTTCAATGTTAATCTCACTAACAGATTTTGAGTTTTTTCTGGCAACGACATTTTATTCACTGAATTTAATTTCTCTACGAGTTTACACATTTTCGCGAGCTGAATTTGTAATTGTTTAATTTTACTAACTAGTGTACTGATGTTTCATCATAGTAAAATCTTCTTTTTTTGACTTTACGTTTCTCAATGACACTGTGTGATAGGATTTCATTGTCCGTTTCACTAGAAGTTTCGCCATTAATACATTTATTCAACCTTTCTATTAAATCGATTCTCTTTCCAGTACAACGCAAACCCTATTTTTTAATTCCCATTTTAATTCACTGTATTTAAGCTGAGATAAGTCCATACTATATACGCATATAACAACAAAGAACACAACAGAAGTAATTTTTAGAATTAAAACTGCACAGCTCCGTGAACCCACGTCCGTCCAGTACGACGAGTTAAAAATGATTTAACTGAAAAAAGACAAAGCCCCGGGGAAGGGTGGAGTAACAAATGAGCTAATCAAAACTCACCACCATGTTGAAAATGATTAGAATAGTAGGTATTTAACGATCGGTCCTATTATTTCAAGTAATGCATTAAAAAAATCTTCACACTCATCCTATAGTATTGATAAAAACATATATTTTATAAAATTGCTTTTTAGGAATCTATTTGATGTACGCAATACTCTTTCTGGCGCTGTTTTGTAGTTTTTGTTCTTGGAAAAGATGTCAACATTTGTACAGTACTAACCATTAACAGTTTATTGTATAAACACATAGGCACACATAAATTATTGCTATACATATGAGATACATATTAAATGTATTTACTACTTCACCCATGAAAATACAAGAATGTAATTACAATAATTTAATAACATCAACTATATTAAATAACACACATCATGCACAAGTATCTCAGAAGATATTAATTTAACTAAAGAAAGAAGAAAACGAAACTCGCTCACTAAAACATTGAAAATAGAAAGAATTTAATCTCAAACTATTTTGTATAATTATTTATCAGACACAGAAAAGACATCCGTGCTTTTACTTGCGAATTTACAGGGCCAATCAGAACTTAACCATGAAATTTTATAGGTGATGAGATATATTTTATACAGTTAATTTTGTCCAGTTGAATAGTTTACTTAGTCGCCTACTTTAAAGCGTTTTTAAACGGTATCTTTTGGTAATTTTGGCATTGTTATCTAAAGTTTTTGATCAAAGGTTTATTTACAAAAGTTGCTTCCTTTAGCAGCCCTAATCCTTCCTAAAAATGTTTAGTCGTGCAAATTCAGATATAGGTACAGTTCGGCAAAAAAAAAAATAGGACAACTTTGTAATCTAGTGCGTATCTGTTTCTTAAAATTTAGTGGTTTAAACAGCCTTTTAATTAAATTTACTAGATTATTTAAAATATACATACATATGAAAATATTGTAACACATGTCATACATTTGTCAAAAATTTGTTTAAAAGCGATAAAACAGAAATGCCTAAATTGGAAGATGGCTGGTCGCAACGGCAAGTAGCTATACATTATGGTATTAATAGGAATTCTGTTTTTAAAATATCTATGAGGTGGAGAGAAGAGGGCAGAATTGATAGAAATCCTGGGTCAGGACGACCAAAAATTTCTACCCCCGAACAAGATGTGGCATTAATAAATGCGTTAAGAGATCGTCCATTTTCTTGAATGGTTCAAGCCGTCGAAGATACGAACTTTCCTGGTTCAAGTCGAACTGGTCGCCGGCGAGTAAAAGATTCCGAGTTGCGCTGTCGGTCAACAGCTAAAAAGATTCTGTTTAAACTCGAAAATAAAGAAGCCTGCATAGGGTTTGCACTGGAACATATTGCCCTTCCCGAAAATTTTTGGGATAATGTGGTCTTTACTGACAAAAAAACTTTTCAATCGTCATTTACTGGTCATATTCGTGTTTATAGACCCCCCAATACTAGATTTAATGAGAGGTATATAAATAATGCCGACAAAAGTGGCCGATTTTCAGTTAATATTTGGGGTTGGATATCGGCACAAGGACTTGGTGTTTTATGGCACATTGAAGAAAGATTCAATAGCGAAACTTATGAAACTATTTTGGAACATATTATGCTTCTTCCTTCTGTGTCTCATTTTTTTCCAAATAATCAATTTATATTTCAACAAGACAACTGCCCCGTTCACACAGCTTGTAGCATAACTAATTGGTTTCAACAAAGTAACATTAATGTTATAAATTGGCCTAGCCTCAGTCCTGGGGCCTATAACACAAACACTACAATTGTTACAAGTCTACAAGTTACAAGTAATCTGCCTGTACCTACAAGTCATACTTAATTCGATAACACAATGCAAATTGCTACAATATTGTAAAAAATCAGTAATTTTTACATATGTAGCTACATATGTAATCTACGTACAACCACTGTAAGCTAGGGTTGCCATACGTCCGTTTTTATAACGGACTGTAGGTTATTTGAAAAGTGTCCGTACGTCCGGTCCGTTTTCGCAACGTGTCCGAATTTTTAGTAATTTTACATCCTTGAACAATACAACTTCAAATTTTTATTCTCCGACTCCCTCCGTCATCCGTCTCCATACTCATTCCGCAGTTTAAAAAAGAAATTGTAAGGGGGTGGAATGATTTTAAAGAATTATAAACTATGAAAAGATATTTAATTACTGATAAAACTTCCACCGTTACATTTTACATTTGATTTACACAATACGCACACAGTACGCCATATTGTATTCTGTTTATTGTTACTTGGTCGGTAAAACTGAACATCGCTTTTACCACTAAAGCAGAGGCGCACCTTAAATATTTCTAAGTTTAAACAGTGGCGTTACACTTCTCCCCCTTTGAACCACATGAACGTCCTCGGATGTGGGTCTATGGGAACGTGGAGTCTCTGGTCGGGTCACTCGAAGAACATCTTCTTCTTTCGGATCCTCGTAGAGCATCGAACAGGAACTAATTCCGGTTGTCTGGCTGGCGGCGTCCTTCCATCTCTGGGAACGGCGTTAGTCGGCGGTCGTCCTCTCTTCCGCAGGGGATGCAGCGGCTGTTGGATCTGGTCATCGGCAGGGCTGATGTATTTGGTCAGCGCGGACACATGGTATGTCCCTAATGGAACTGTTGGGTTATCCGGAGCTGCTACTTGATACGAGGTTGGACTCACTACCTTCGCGATAATATATGGTCCATCGCGTCGCGGGGCGAATTTTGATGTAATTCGGGCTTTAGCACTACTTAATACATGTGTGTCCACAAGTACGCGGTCATTCACTTGAAACGGCGATACATCACGTCGTGTTCGATCGGCGTATTTCATGCTAGCATCTTGCGAAAGTTCATGTCTCTCTCGAGCTTGGCCGAGAGTCGAAGCTAACGTACGCAAATACGGGGTAATTTGCGGCACAAAGTTTTCATTATCTATGATTTGACGTAAGTCACGTTGCACATCTTCGGGTGTACGAAGTTCACGCGCGAATGTGAGATACGCGGGAGTATATCCAGTTGACTGGCAACGAGAGGTGTTGATCGCGAAGCGAACACTTGCAAGTTTATCTTTCCAGCTAGTATGGTCACTTGTAGTTAATATCGCGAGCTGTGTCTTAAGATCACGGTTCTTTCTTTCGACTGGATTAGCAGCGGGGTGATAGGAAGGGATAAGTTGCTGTTTGAAATTTAGGACAAGGGCAACCTTTTGCATTACTTCACCTACAAACTGGGAACCATTATCACTTATTACTCGTCGAGGGGTTCCATAGCGGAGTATTATTTCTTCTATCAAGCATCGGGCACAAGCTTCAGCTGTGGCAGTCGTTAGTGCAAATAGTTCTGTCCATCGGCTTGAGGTGTCTTCGACGATAAATACCCATTTTTCACCAGTTGGTGCCTCAGGTAAAGGACCAAACAGATCTATAGAGATTACTTCAAAACGTTGAGCTTGTACTGGAGTCTGTATTAATCCTGAAGGTTTCAGATTAGTAACTTTATATCTTTGACATTCTATGCATTTGGCCACATAGTCTGCAACTTGTCGTCGCATTCCAGTCCAATAGTAGCGAGGTATGATCCTCTGGAGTGTACGTTCCACGCCATAGTATCCAGCAAGGGCCGAATCGTGCGTCTCTTTCAACACCTAGGAAACTTCTGACTTGGGAATTACTTGCTGAGCGTCCTCTCCATCATATTCAGGAGAATATCTGTACAATATTCCGTTTAGCATTATGTAACCACGGTCACTCCATCGACGGGCATCGAGTTCATTCAATTCGGGACCCTCAAGAGAGTCTATTATCTTCTTTAAATCAGGATCGTCAAGCTGTGTTTCTCTAGTTTTCTTTGCGCTATCAGCTGGTAGATCCACGGTTACTAGGCAAAGTTCGCAATTAGCATCATCGTTATCATGACATGGAGGCCTAGAAAGCGTGTCTGCTAAGGCATTGCAGCGGCCTGGAGTATATTCTATTTTCAGGTCATATGGTTGCAAAGCAAGAGCCCATCTGGCTAACCTTCCACTCGGAGATTTGAGTGCCATCAACCATCTCAGTGGTTGATCACTTTTGACCACAACGGAGGAGCCTTCAATGTATCCTCGAAATTTGTTCACTGCCCATACTATGCTGAGGGCTTCTCGTTCGGTAGTATGGTAATTCATTTCTGCGGGAGTCAATAATCGGCTCGCATATTCAATTGGCTTTTCTTCTGGTCCCTCCCCCTGGAGTAGGGCTGCGCCTATCGCATACGAACTAGCATCTGTGCGTAGTACGTACGGTCGGGTTGGATCAGCCTGATGCAGGATCGGGCTAGTCGTCAGTAGCTCTTTGAGTTTCTGAAAGGAACGAGTTTGTTCAGGACCCCATTGCCATTTCACATTCTTTTTCGTTAAGCTGCAAAGAGGTTTTGCTACATTGGCAAAGTTTTCTATGAATCTTCTGAACCACGAACAGGTTTGAAGAAAGGTTAGCAACTGTTTCACACTCTTTGGCTCTGGCATTGAGGCTATCGCGCGTATTTTCTCTGGGTTGGGCGAGATACCATCCGGCGTAAGTACGTGGCCCAGGTATTCTACCCTGGTACTACCAAAAGTGCACTTGGCGCGATTCAGTGTCAATTTGAATAATTTCAGGCGTTCGAAAACTTCTTTTAAGTCTCGTAAGTGTACTTCGTAGGAAGGCGAAAGTATGATTAAGTCGTCTAAGTAGGCGAACATCGAAATGTACTGCAGGCCTGACCGAAAGCGGTCCATAAGACGTTGAAATGTGGCAGGCGCTGTCTTTAACCCGAAAGGCATGGCTGTATACCTGAAGGTACCGAATGGGGTAATAAATGCAGTCTTATCTCTGTCTTCTGGCCTAACTAGGACCTGATGATATCCACATTTTAAATCTAAAGTGGTCATGATCACGGCGTTATGAGTAGAATGAAGTAGATCATCTATTCGTGGAAGGGGATACGTATCCGAACGAGTAACAGCGTTTAATCGTCGATAATCAATGCAAACGCGTGTAGTGCCATCTTTTTTGGGCACAAGCACAACTGGAGAAGCAAAGGGCGATTCGCATTCTTCAATGACTCCATTCTCTAACAGTTTGTCCAATTGTTTCCTAAGTATTTCCTTCTTGGCAGGAGCTAGGCGATATGGTGGTACTGAAATAGGGGTATCATCTGTCAATATGATTCGGTGCTCCGCAAAAGGAGTAGGTTCCTTGCTTTCCTGGAAAACTTCAGCACTTTCTCGAATTAATAATTCTAGCTGAGCACGCTCTGATTCATCGGCTTGGGTTGCCTCATTGTTTCTTAATGGCAAGTCAACCTCAATAGAATTAACTGTTAACGTTTGGGGATTTTCCGAAGTTACTGGTTCTTGATGAAAATCGAATGTATCATTGGGGTTACTGGCGAATGACCATTGCATTTTCATAAAGTTAAGAATGATTTCCGCTCTGGCAATAAAATCAATACCTAGTAGAGTTTTACTGTTTGAGTACTCGGGAATAGCTACGAATGACGTAGGAACGGTTCTACTATGAAGTTGAACGTTACACTCGAAAATTTTAGCATCAACGGTTCTAACTTGACCATCTGCTAAGACCATTTGCATTTTCGTCGGAGTATATGGGCAATCGATAGATTGTAGGTACGAGTAAAGATTGTAACCTGCTATGCTACACTTGGCACCTGTATCCACATATGCTAATCCAGTTTTAGCGAAAACGGAGATTAATAGTAAAGGACGAGGAAAACTCGTTGGTAAGTATACGTCTGTCGATAATAATTCTAGGGACGCAGCATCATTTACGATGGATGTATTTGAAGATGTACTAGGGATCTTAGAGCATTTGCAGTTTGGGCACTGAGATCATACATAACCTGGTTTGCCACAACCGAAACAGGTCAATTGCGTATTACTACGAGAGCTCGTTTGAGAAGACATCGCATTAGGTAGGGAATTCTGGGACGACTCTGAGTTAATTCGCGAACCTTGCGATTTGGAAGCATATTTGCGGCATTCTGACTGTACATGGCCAAAATTTTTGCAAAACGTACATTTGGGTCTAAGTTTAGACTGTTTCTCTGAGGATGACGGATTACTGTTGTTTGGTAGGGCTGATCTTTCTGTCAAACTTTCTTCGATCGATCTTGCCTTATCTATCAAGTCAGTAAACGTTTTTATGTCGTTTCGTGGAAGTACTTTGCGAATTCGACGATTCAATAAACCATAAATCATGTCGATTTGGTGTGTTTCATGAAGTACTGGCGTAGGTGGTAAACGAGACAAAAGGGCACGCGCTGAAGCCACAAAAACATCAGTAGGTTCTTTATCTTGTTCTTTCGAAAAAAGTTCCCTAAAAATTTGATGAGGCGGCTTGTTAAACCCGAAAGCATGTCTGAGTGCTTTTGTTACGTCATTCCACGACGAAATGCTAGCTTTTACTCCTTGAAACCACGTAGCGGCTAAACCATCTAATAGCATTGGGAGACCTTTGATTGCATCTTGGTCTGATATATGCAGGCAGTCTTTATAAACGCTCATTGCATCAATAAACGCGTCGCAGTCTTCATCTTTTTTACCGGAAAACCGAGACTGGCATTTAGAGAAGTTACTGGCAGTGGCTACTGCCGGCGCTACGGGAACAGGATTTTGTTCACCGGCGAAAATATTTCGCATTCCTAGCAGTAATGCATTTAACTGTTCTGGCGTCATTATAACGGGCTCCGCCATCTTGACGTTAGCGTTCGCGTTCTGACAAGTTTTCGATAAATGGATAAATGCGGGAGATTTATCAGGACGAGGTCTTAGGTTATAAGACATAAAATGGACAAAAGGAACTGCTTGAACCGTACGTTCGCAGTCGAACACGTAAGCGGTTAATATTATACAGCTGGTTTCGGCGGTCACCAGAATGTGTGTGGGCGGCTTCCTTAATAACTTTAAGAGAAGCTTGCAAACAATACTGTTCGAATTGCATCAAAATTTCAATTGAAATCACGACGAGACACACTTGATTACCGAAATTTACCAGTTCAATAGAGATCACGCACGTGTTTTTAACCGTAAAATACTGTCTACAGGTACTTACATGCGGTTTCAATACTTCACTACTGTATTATGCACTTATTTTAGTTATTCGGGCCACAAGTTGGGCGCCATTTATGTAAGGGGGTGGAATGATTTTAAAGAATTATAAACTATGAAAAGATATTTAATTACTGATAAAACTTCCACCGTTACATTTTACATTTGATTTACACAATACGCACACAGTACGCCATATTGTATTCTGTTTATTGTTACTTGGTCGGTAAAACTGAACATCGCTTTTACCACTAAAGCAGAGGCGCACCTTAAATATTTCTAAGTTTAAACAGTGGCGTTACAAAATTTCTTTTAGACTGTGCCGAGCCAAAGCATTCTTACCGCAGTCTAGGTAAAGTAAAAAACAGTCAGTCTGCTTCGTGTTGCAACCTTTCAGCTTTCGACGCGTAGATGATTCAAACAAGGAAATTTTTCTTTCAAAGTGCCGAATGCATTTTCAATTATTATTCTTCTTGTTCCTTTATGAGCTTTGTTGAAATTATTCTGAGCTGCATTTAATGGATCTTTATATGTTGGTGGAATCAACCATTGCTTCAGCGGATAAGCGGAATCTACAGCATTGGGATGAGGTCTCCAACCATTTGCCATTCTTCGGAATAAAGTACTATTACGAAGTACCCGTGCGTCATGAACACTACCTGGCCAGTTGGCACTAACATAGTAGAATTTTAGAACAGGACCACAAACAGCAATGCAGTTGATTGAATGTTTACTGTGGCGATTTACATAAGCTGGTTCGTTAATTCTGGGAGCGTCGTAAGTGTTCCATCCACTGCACCACATACTTCAGGAAAACCGGCTATTGCATGAAATTCTTGTATAACATCCAACTTATTATAGAGCCATGACACTATTTTATCGAATTTTATCTCGTTGGCAGCATTAACAGTGTCATGTACGCATCTACACACATTTTTGATACTCCATGCATATCGCAAACACCACCTCTATTCTCTAACCAGTATAGGGCAATTAATGTCTTCTGCGACTGCGACGGAGTCATGCCATACCCATACCGTCGAACTGTTTTATTTGCAAGCGTTGGTCTAATATCTCAAAGAAGATTTTCCAATTGGCGTCTGCTCAGACGAAACCTTTCGTTGAATTCGTTAACACTGAGAAACACGAATTCTTTTCTCATGTGAAATCGATATTCTCTAGGAATATCTTCATAGTCACTTTCGGAATCACTTGACCACATACCGGGGATAGACTGTTCACAGTACGGAAGTTGCCGTAATGTATTTACCCAGAGTTATAAATAAGTAGAACATTATCTACACTTGTAGAAAATACTGTAACACAATCATACACGTGTTACAGAATGTGTTTACATATGAAAAATTTCTTCCGTAATTACTAGTGCCGCACGGGTAATAACAAGATGTGTTGTGTTACAAAATCCTTACAGGTGTAGAATATATTTTTACAATTGTATAACTTGTAATGTTTGTGTTACGGGCCCCATCTCAATCCAATTGAAAATGTATGGGGACTACTAGTAAGAAACATTCAAAAAAGAAATTCTAGACCACGAAATGCCCAAGAACTACTGGAAATAATAATTAATAAAGATTGGGAAAATATTCCAGATCATTTTTGCAGGAAGTTATACCTATACACTATGACCGTAAATATATAGTACCGAAATTGTAACTTTAATCTGAGTTGGCATGGAAGTGACATTGACGTCAAACTTATTTTAAACACTTGTAACTTGTTATCTGTCAGATTATACAACATTGTCTGTAAACAAGATGCTTACACCCGAAGAAAAACTTTTCATATGTGAAGCATATAATCGCTCATACGACTTTGGCAGAAATAATGGGCTCAGCATTTCAAAACATGGTACGAAACCGCCTTGAGTTATGCGTCCAACAGAATGGTGCGCATATATGTAGAGCATATTATTCGCTTTTATAATAGACCTTAACTTTGTCATTTTTGTTAATTTTTTTAATGTTTATAGTTAAGCAATATATAATTTTTAATTCAGTACTGTATATTTCTGGTCATACTGTAGTTCTATGCCACGGAGGTTAATAGAAGGTATAAATCGAAATGGCGCAATAACTAAATATTAATAGTTTGTTATAATATGTACTAAATTTTAATAATTTCTTAATTTTTTACACGTTAAATAAACTGTTTATAACGCAATAAAATACATGCATTCTGATTTTAAAATTAAATTTATAGTAGGTACTGCTATTCAGATACAAATAAAGAACGATTCACACTAGATAAAAAGGGTGGCCTATTTTTTTTGTCTGCAACTGTACCTGGTATAGTAAATATACATTGCAGTTTCGACTAGAATAATCTCGTAAATTTGCCTTATTATTGCTTTACATTTTAGATTTTCTATTTCTATGTAATTATCTCTATGTTTTTGAAATAAAAATACAAAAAAATATTACTTATGGCTTATGGCAATGTTCATATTTAATGAAAGCATGTATAACATCGTTAAAAATTTGTTAAATTTAAAACACAATAAATTAAATTATTACATATAAATATGATAAACTTGTTTAAAGATATTTTGTATACCTTTAAGTTATTAAAAATAAATTAAGTTTTTAATTGCATACAACATTTCAATCTGGGATCGGCTATGAAATTAAATAACCATTTTCCGTAATTTCGAAATTTATACATTATAGTTTTTTAAACTGAAAGAATATAATTCTGCTGCTTTTATATTTTTATTATTTTAATGGAATTGCAATTGATAATCTATTAATGGAATGAAAGAATAACATATTATTAAGAAACATCTATACTAGCATTCAGAAAACAATATTTTTATTAATCTACTTGTTTTCCTTTTCATATTTTAATTTTAATTCTCTGCGCATAATTTTTCCTGACGCATTTTTGGGTATACTTTCCACTACAGAAACGCCGCCTTTTAATTGTTTATAACTAACAACTTTATCAGCAACAAATTCTTGTAATTTTTCAACATTTATTTTGGCGTTTGGTTTAGGGACTATGTAGGCTCGCGGAACTTCACCATGTGCACTATGAGGAATTCCGATTACAGCAGCATCAGAGACTTCCGGATGATTTCTTATGATTTCTTCCAACTCCGCAGGGGCTACTTGGAAACCTTTTACTTTAATAAGTTCTTTTAAACGATCACTTATATAAAACATTTTATTGTTGTCGTAATACACCAAATCTCCGGTTCGTAACCAGCCGTCGGAAAACGTTTCTTCTGTTTCTTTAGGTTTGTTATGGTATCCTTTCATAACTTGAGGGCCTTTTATAAGTAATTCACCGGGTTGGTTGGGTCCTAGTGGTTCTCCTAAGTGATTATCAGCTGGTACGATCTTTACTATAGTATTCGAAAGGGGTTCACCAAGAGATCCAGTAAAACCGAGCTCCTTCTTTCGTTTGGGCGCTGTCAGGAGTACACCCGGAGAAGTTTCTGTTAGTCCATAACCTAAACCAGAATATTGCTCAATTTAGTAGTACGTTTATATATTTCATATTTACCTTGTAAGACATCTATATCTTTTTCAGCTTTCTTCAAAAATTGTTCTTCGTCCATTTTCCCTAACGGTGCTGCTCCGGATATAATACTACGTAAAGATTGTAAGTATTCTTTTTTCACAGATGGGTGGTTTGACATAAATAAAACTAAAACTTCTTATTTTAATACGTAATGTATAAAAAACGATTCTCCTTACCAATCGGTGGCACTATGAATAAAACATTCGGTTTATGTTTAGCTAAAGTAGTCACATACAACTCAGGTGTAAACTTTGGAAGTGAAACTATCTTTGACATATGATAAAGATGAGTTAATAGTATTACTGTTATTCCGTAAATATGGAACCATGGAAGAACACCGGGAACTACATCCTGATGGTTTTCTGTAATGTTAATTGAGACAATATTTTGATAGATAATAAGCTTTTTAAGTAATAAGCAATCGTACCAGTTGTGTCTATAGCGAGTCTTAGATAAGGTTCATCGAACTGAACTAAATTAGCAACTATATTTCCCTGTGTGAGTTCTACTCCTTTTGGTAGACCCGTGGTTCCACTAGAATAAGGCATTAAGGCAATATCTTCCATTGTCAAAGGGGGTATATCATCAATGTCAACTTCTGAATCTATAAGTTCTTTAAAATTAATTGCTCCATTAGGTAGTGGTTCTGCTTCCTAAAATTTATAATGGAATTATAAAATCAGACATAAGTTATAGCGAGTAAAAATTGCGCTTTTTTGATAATAAAGGTATAATTACGAGTAAAAACTGTATCGTTCTGCAACACTAGAAAAACGTTTATCCATATGAATTTACATAATTTATTTAGTATGTTTGTTTAGTGGGCGAGATCTGGGCTTGCAAGTGTCATGGATCTCAACACGCGTCGAGCGCTATGGTTATTAGCACTATCGGATTACAATTTGCAGAATCCAAACGGCTTCTGCACCTGGCAGAATTTTACCTTGTATCCGAAAGAAAGCATGCTTTCAGTATTTTTTCGTATAAAAAATCTCACCAACCTGAGTTGGAAATCGAACCCGAGCCCGTTGGTTAGCAATACAAATATGCTAATTTTGATACCGGTTTATACATAGATCTTTATAAGTAATACTATAGTGCTATGATATATTGAGATGATATTACTTTTGATTATGTAAAATGAATTTATTCAGATTTAAAATAATTTCAATTAAAAATGTAATATAAAACAAAAATATAGATAAGTACCTAGGGTAGAATAAGTTAATTATTAAGAATGTTGTAATATTGTAAATAAATTAAGTTACCTAGAAAAATAGAGTTCAGAATGAAAAGAAATGGTTGCCAAGGAGAAGAAAGGATCATTCTCATTGGCAGAGGAAATATCAGAGAACCAAGGAGACGGGAGAAAAAAGAAAAATAAGCAAGTAAGAATATCTTCTTTAAATTTAATTTAATTTAAAATTCTCTACTTGTATATATTAGGGCCAGCATTGAAAACCCAAGTTTTCCAATTCGGCTGACCTTGGGGCAACTTTTTGTGGCTAAAAAACCACGAAATTTTAAGACTGTTCTTGGTTTTTTCAAGATATCGCAGATGTGGTTCGGTCTAGCGTTTTCTTTCTTCTTATCTTTCTTAGAGAGGACAAAATTTCTAACAAATTTTATTCTTACGACTTTTTTCTAAACCCAGTAACAAGCGCGTTACAGCATCCGATATATTGAATTTTTTTTCCAGCTTGATGAAAATAGCACACTTTATTTTTTTTAATAAGGTGCTATTTCGCCAAATTGGAAAATGTTTCAATATATCGGATGCTGTAACGCGCTTGTTATTGGGTTTAGAAAAAAGTAGTAATAATGAAATTTGTTGGAAATTTTGTCCTCTTTAAGAAAGATAAGAAGAAGGCCGAACCACATCTGAGATATCTTGAAAAAACCAAGAACAGTCCTAAAATTTCGTGGTTTTTTTGGCCACAGAAAGTTGCCCCAAGGTCAGCCGAATTGAAAAACTTGGTTTTCCAATGTTGGCCCTAATATTGTATACAAGTAAAAAAAAAAAATCTTCTACCCGACCTTTTGCATTTTGGAGCTTTATGAGGCAAGGTCAAGAAGAAAAAGAAGATATGTACTTAGAATTAAATCTTAATTTAAACACTGAGAAAACATACAAAGTGTTCCATTTAAAATTTGAAAGTTTAGGTCAATTCCCTATATTATGCATTAGCCAAAATTCAGAAATTCAGCGCAATTCATTCAATAAAATGTATACAGTGACGGCGCACTGGGTTTAGGGTTTAGTGGACACCCTGTATGTATAAGGCAAGTAAAAACTCTCCCTACTTACTACAGAAAAGAAAATTCTAATTCTTAAAAAGTATTAAGGCTACTTTGATGATAGGGATGCAGTACCGGATAAGTGGCGTTACAGGGTGAAATATCAAGCAAGTACATGTCGGATAAACACCTTCACTTCATATAATAGATCATAAGCCAGTAAAATAACTAAAAGGAAAAGCTTATTTGATTCATTCAAATTCGATTACCTGCATTTTTATAGTCAGAACTGGCATATCACTAGATATAAGTTTTAAGGCAGCTTGAGCCAGAGGCCATAAGGCTCCAAGAGTAATAATTGCCTTCACATTTGCATCCACCAATTGCCGTTTTATTTCCTCTGAAACAAAGAACGCTTGTAAAAATATAGTTATAACACGATTTTCTTAAGCAGTATGTTAAGCTAACAAGATGTATGATCCAATAAAAATTTGAGAATTTTAACGTATTTTTTTATATAAGTACTAACTGATTGAAAATTAGTTCTGACCATACCGTGTGCCCATTTTAAATCGTGACCCTTACTGGCTCTGAATATGCAACCCATATTACATTAGAGGTATAGACTATACATGTAATGTGATATGGGTTGCATATTCAGAGCCAATAAGGGGTCACCATTTAAAATGGGCATACCGCATTTAATTTTTTGTCTGAAAGGTTGTACGAATATCCAGAAAAGAAATATAAATTATTTAACTTTGTTAGAATCAAGATAGCCATCTAGGATTTGGTTGGAAAGTATATCAATACATATCGATATTTATTACATACTGATACATTTGAAGCAAACCAATGAAAATATAATATATCAAAAATCGATATTTATTGAATATCGACACGAACCAATACATCGGTATGAATTGATCCACCAAAATTTCGTTAATATATAAGGAAGTATAAACTCTAAATTAGCCAAAGTCACTATTTTGTTGCTTCTTAACTGCATATCAGAGGTCAATGGGATATGATTGCGCGCATTATTTATATCTCGTACATGACATTATCGATGTACTGACATGATTCATGATTTATAGATACAACGTTTAACATCACTGTAGCAGCGATACCTATCGGTGTAATAATTCATACCGATTCAATGAGACAAATACAAGTCAATATCGACAATTTAATATAAATCTTGATTATGTATCGGTTTTCGATATAACGATCCCGACTGTGGTCCACAGAGGACAAATTTATGTAGAAATATATACAAATACAAGTTTTGTAACCTAATATTATTTTCCACTATATAGGGTGTTTCGGTTTTAAGGGTCATTCTGTAATTTTGTCATTTTAAATACAACATATCAACACCTCCACGGGGATTTGAACCACTGACCTTCAGCTTTACGCGCCAATGCTCTACCAATCATGATTAATGTTTGTTGCTTAGCAAAAGCTTATATTTTAGTAATTTTCGTAAGAAAATGCTAAATTCAATTCATGTTGTCGTTGAAATTTTTGAAAATATAAAATGTTACTAGCTGAAGTTTATTAATTGACGTTAGTACGAATCATATGATCAGGATAATCAGTTCAATATTTACAAAACAGAATATCACGCAATTAGTACTTAAAGTACATTATAATAGTATAATTAAAATAACAACATAACCTATTTCAATGACAACATAACGTATTTCCTTCAGTATACACCATAGACAATGATGTTACCACGACACCGTGCATAATGATTTCAGTGTATAATGGATAGCATTATGAGTGACCAAACACATGAATAATTGACAGATTATTGACTAGTCGTGGATAAAACAAGTAAACGAATTTCAGTGTACGAGTTTGACAACGAAACTTCATGTACGTGAGCTAGCCCTATTTATTACTTTATTTATTCTAATATAATTTGGAGCAGCCATGCTAATTTTACTTCGACGCATTTCGGTTAAATTTTAAACAGCAATAAAATCCTAAGAAAATTCTCAAAATATTGAAAGATTCTTGGGAAATTCCTAATCCTATATTGTTCTATGCCTGTATTGGTTTTCGGATTTTGAATATCTCGTTAACGGCTTACATTATTTTAATTCCTGGGATGATTTAGTATGTATGCACTTTATTTTAAGAGAATTTGTTGAACAATTTAAAAGGTAATAAGTAATGCTACATCTGATGGTTAGTACGCATACTTATATATTGCAATTTTTAAATTTATTAAGCCTCAGTTTGGTTGCTTCATCTTGTAGGGTTCAAGTTTTTTTTTATAGTTTGCGTGTGAGTGAGTTAATTATCTAGAATTTGTTTTCTTTTGATATGCGAAATGGTAAATACGTGTGCGTATGTAAACTGTAAAGCAAATCAGAAAACTCATTCTGACTCAAGCTTTTCCCTACGGACAAATATAAAAGTAAAATATGGATAATTAATTGCGGCGACCCACATCTTTTTACGTTTTTGTAGATCAGCTGCGTGGCAAAAGAATTTGTGCCACTCATTTTTGTGAACACCATTTTACGAACTCGCATAAAAATAGAGTCCTCATAATGCTGTTCCAGTAAATTATAAAAATAATTAAAGTGATTTCACAAAATACGTCGAAAGTACACCACCCGTTTCGTCCAAAAAATTAACAGTAAAAAGATGAGTTGCTGTTCCGAAAGTGTACAGTAAAGTGTTTTTAATTCGGAACCTTATTTATCAGCAACAGATAACATCTCACGTGGCGAAGCAAACAAGACACGGGAAAATTCATCTATCATACAGGTGAGTCAAATATGTACATTGAACCGATTCTTTACTTATTTACTACCATAACAACAAAACAACCGTAAATTAAAAAGTTACTGACAATATAGGTTATATATCCGTTATGTTGAAAACTGCATTAGAAATTATTTTTTAATAGGCCATGTTGGACATGCCGACACCAATAAAAACAAAAAGCGTCAGAATTCCGAAGAACTCTATAGCAGAATTAAAAACTTATGTAGGAGAGTAGCAGCAAAAAATTCGACAATTTTCCGAACGAAGAAAAGTTGGCGGAAAAAAATATGCGGATCTATTAAATGTAAATCCAAAGAGCGTTCGCGTTTTTATTAATATGCAGCTATTCCACAAACGTAACCAAGAATGGACTAAGGACGAAAAAACTTTGGCTTTAAATATACAGGGTTATTCAAATTCGAGGCTCACCATTGGGATCTCGGAAACCGTAAGAGTTACAAAGACGGTTAAATTGGGGCAAAGTTGCGCTATACAATGCTGATTAATATTTAAGAAATAAATTACACCTACCTACCTATCTTAGTTTTTTTATTAAGAGCAAAAAACAGAAAAATGTCAATTTGGTTTTTTGAGCATAATTTGGTTGTTATTAAAAATTTTTTAAATCTGTTTAACCTTTCTTGAAGCAACTGTTTAGCCGTAACACTGTAGTGGTATCAAAAATGTTCTACGACGTTTAGGTTTTCCGGAATCATCATCAGGTTCGTTTTTTATTATAGGCGCCATGTTGGATTTTTATAGCATATCATAGAGTTTTTGACGGTGATTTCAACGATGTATGACATGATGGCGTTTCACTGCCGAAAACTGCTGTTATTTACAAAAATAGTAAAGTAGGTCAAATTTCTTTTTTCGCATTTTGACAAAAAAAGTGGACTTTTTTTATTAAAAAATCACAAAGAAAGCAACACTTTTTTTTAACTATTTTTATTAAACATTTTTTTACATTTTACATTAAGTAAGTATGCTTTCAATACCTGTAATCATAAAACAATTTTATTATTAATGATGACACTTAACAACATAGATTTTAATCTGACAGTTTGCGTGACCATGCAATATTTTGAAATGGTAAACGAAATATTGTAAATTGTCAGTTTGACAACTGTAAATTCTCAAATCCTTTTTATCCTATTTTGAGGGATTTAAGATTTCAAAATGCAAAAAAAATATTGTGTACAACTCGCATGAAAGCATCTTTTTTTCACTAGTTTGATTGATGTACTCCGGCTTCGCCGTCGTGCATCAAACTTCAAACTCATGAAAAAAGTATTGCTTTCATTACTAGTGGTATAAATAACTATTTTAAATATTAATCAGCATTGTATAGCCCAACTTTGCCCCAATTTAACCGTCTTTGTAACTCTTACGGTTTCCGAGATGCCAATGGTGAGCCTTGAATTTGAATAACCCTGTATATCACAAATCGCCAGCGCTATACCTTTTTATCAGGGAAAAGTTTAAGCTTCCTTCAAAATTTACTATAGTATCGCGGCTGAGATTAGCGCAACTAAAAACAGGCACTGATAATACTGAACTTTTTAAGAAATTGGCCGTAAAAGTTCCGACTATATGTCTGAAAATGAGAAACAGTGCGTTCTCTTGTTAGATGAAATTTGTTTAAAAAAGGTTTGGAATATAACAAAAGTCAGGATATTATAGAAGGCTTCCAGGGTTAGGCTATCTTGGTAGAAGTAACGAGATTGCAACGAACGCATTAGTTTTTATGGCAAGCGGGTTAATTCGCTCCTGGACAATTCCTATTAGTTATTTATTGGACGTTTTCTACTAACAGGAAAGGGCTACTGATGTATTTAGAAATATCTTTGTCTTTTGTGTTTTTTCCGTGAGACTAATAGTGTGTAAAAAAATAAAATAAATTGAAATGCCCCCTTAGTTTATTGAGAACTTAAACTAAACACAATGAAAAATTGGTTTTGAACTACACTAAATTTACAATTTTTTCTCTAAACTTCACCAAACCAAGGACTTGGCGGGCACTAAATTGTATCCACGTACTTAGGAAATACACTGTAACTTTTTTACAAAAATATCTCACGATTTCTATTAAGGGAAACTTTGGTAGAATTGTTAGGTTGGTACCTATGTTTGATAGTTAACGGAAGTTTGACCTTTTTGTTGCATAGCATTGAATTATTAAATAAAGAACAGCAATAATTGCTGCCTAGGTATTTTGTGTATTATCAAAGAATATCATATTATTTATTCTGTGATATAATTTAAAATGGAGCATATAAAATATACAAACAGCAGAAATGAAATTCTTATGGTATGTACGAGGGGTCATAAGAGAAAATAGGCTATGCAACGAACAGATCAGAGAAGATCTAAACGTATGTTTCCTAACAGACAAAATAGAATATAGCAAAAAATGAAAATGCCATCTCGGAAGGATGGAGGCGGAGAGGTTTCCAAAGAAAGCATTAAAATACAACCCGTGAGGGAAAGGATGCATAGGAAGACCAAAGAAAAAATGGAATGTAACAGGAACAGCTACAAGAGCTATTCCATGAAGGACATGGTGGTGATGATGATGATGATTGATGATGATATAAATTCCTGGACACAAAATGTCATCCAAAATCGTTTAGGAATGAAGGTCATTCTAATATTAAAAAGCGTCTTAAAACAATGTCATTCTAATAACGAAGCAGAGAAATAAGTTTTTATTTTCAGCCCTGGCTAGCTCGATTTTAAAAATTCTTAAGACAAAGCAATTTTTGCTTAATCTGGGGACGTACGGTATTCAGGATGCCCTATTTCTTGAACGTTATATGGTTAACTTTTTTATTTGTAAAGATGGTTTATCAGGCATTTTTTAGGAGGAATTCAGTGGTGTGATCAAATTTGATATACAAGGCGTAGTTAGAAAGTTAGTTTTTAGAATTAGAAAAATATGCTTCAAATACTTTTCCAACTTTTTACGCAGAATAATATGGGCTAAGCGATTTTTT
This sequence comes from Melanotus villosus, assembly GCA_963082815.1. NCBI lineage: Eukaryota > Metazoa > Arthropoda > Insecta > Coleoptera > Elateridae > Melanotus > Melanotus villosus. The sequence goes on along the minus strand of OY720421.1, from coordinate 47,868,063 downwards.
GATAACTGTTATCATTTTAGAGTAATTGGCCAAAGTTGTATATTTTAAATGAAAACCATAGTTGATATAGGAGGTGCGGTAAAAAAGTTATTGGCGAAAAACGAAAAAATTGCCTTTTCTATTATCTCACGTGGTTAATTTATTTTTGAAGTTAGAAAAGCATGCTTCAAATACTTTTTGAATAGTCTTTTACGTAAATTAAGGTAGGCTACATGAGGCATACGTTTAGTTTGAAAAAAGTTGAGAAATAACGATAGTTAGGATTTTTACTGCTAAATCAAGACAGCCACAAAACAAAATCTAAACCATATATCACATTTATATGATAGGAATTTACACAAGAAACAAGAACATACGATGTTAACGCAAAATGTTACCAAAATATGCATTATTAAAAAATAGAATGTAGAACAATGCTAGTTCTATAATGATAAAAATGCCCGCACTTACGTATTTACTTACGTAACTTATTTAATATTTTGTGTTAATATCGTGTGCTTTTGTTTTCTTAATAAATTTGTGTAATTTCCGTTAATATTTTGTTTTACAGCTGTTTTAATTTAGCAATAAAAGGCCTAAAAACTATTATTTCCCAATTTTTTTTAAATTGAACATTTGATATATGCTACATGGTTGAAAAGAGAAAACATTGCGTTTCAACTAGGCCACAGCTAACCATGGTTTCCTTTTAAAAAAATACAATTTTGGCCAATTACATTAAATAGTGTAACAGTTATCAGAAAACCATTTAGCCTGCATTATTCTTTTCGTCAACAACATTTTAACTACATGTCATACCTATATCAAATTTGTTTACATCATTGAAAAAAAATTCCATTACTTTGCCTCTATCTGTACAAATAAAAAAGTTAACCATACAATTTTGAAGAAATAGGACACCCTGCATAATGATTTCTTTTAAATATTTAAAAACAGGCTATTTTTCGATTCAACATTAATTTTCACAAAAATTAAATATGTCAAACTAACATTTTATTATTAAAAGATTTACTAATTTGTAAATAAGAATTTCCTTTGTTTGTATTACAAGTTACAGATACTGCCTTATATGTATACGGCTGTCAATAAATAACCTAATTTTAATTTGAATTATACTAATAAAATGTCAAAAAAATACAAAAAGCCCATTTAAACGTTTGTTTTTTTTTTAAATAAACATTGGTTTCCAGTTATTTAATTTTAAAATTATTAAATTAATTATTTGCATGTGTGTTCTGTAATTTCTCCTAAATACCTAATGTATCACTTCTCAGTCACTAAACCTCGGCCTTTTGGTTATTTACTTATAAAGCTACTTCAAGTCCCTAATTTATTTAGCAATTAATTCCCTATAAAGATATTCTTCTGTTTAGAGTTGAGACAGACTGTCAAAAATATTAAATTATTTGGGAATTTTAGAACGTGCTAAAAAGATCTATAATCTACTCTTTTATCATTTTCAGTTAAATCAAGGTTTTTCGAATAAAATATTTAAATAAATTTGATATGACAATGTTGATATTTCTTATCTCTTCCAGATTCAAGGTGTAAAAGAAGCAAAACACTTTAAATTCAGGTAACTGATTTAGAATAATTCTAAAAGCTATGTAAACAAAATTTAAGTACCTACGAATAAAATTGTTTTGACTGTGAACGGTAATTATAACTAGTATTATTTTAATGGATAAAAATGATATTGTGTATTGTTCAGGCTCATTTATACTCGTCGATAAAGTGAATAAACATGGTTTGTATGTGAATGAAGTACATAACGTGGGTTAAAGGGGCCACTGACATGATTTGTCCTTGATGGAGCTTGCCTATTCTATTTAAATTTTTTATTTTTAACTATGATAAGTCACATCAAGCTAAAGGAAATTGTCGTTTTATGATAGAAATAAAGAAAACCTGTCTATGCATACAGTGACAATTGTCAAATTGTATCGAAATTAGATTAGGCATTAATAAAAGGAGATAATTAAAATTATTTTTTAAAATTGTTATGTAAATAGTAAAGTTGTCGTCAAGTCTTGTTAGGAAAGTTATTATTTACATTGGAACTATTTACAAAAAACAGAAACGAGAAATAGTTAAGTCCGAAGGTTAACATGTGCAAGGTTACGCAGACAAGAGCAAATGGCGGCAGTTACTGTAAAAGCCTGGGAAAGTTTTAAAGAATAAAATGCACTTAAAACGCGATCATTAAATATCTAAGTAAGAAATTTGAAAGTACACGCGAAATTTTTTAAATTTTAACTGGTATTATTTTTTCCTACTATCCTAATTAGAATTTGAATAAATAGCCACTGAAAGATGCATCTTTATCAAAATTTGAAGCATAATTTTATTTTATATTGTTAGAATTTCACTTATACAACTCTAGCGTAAGTTTTCCACAATTGTACAATTGTACCATAAATTTAATCAGAAACAAACATGTACGCTCTTATTTATCGCTTTACCAGCCGAACCTTGTACTTAAACAGTCTAGAACCGAAATAAATATATTTTAAGGTTATTTTTGTAACTATTTGGCTGCAATGATGGATGCGTTTTTTATTTGTGATGTAATATTTGATACAAACCTGGAGTGTATAAGGGGTTAATTGTTGTTACAGTCAGTGCTGCTTCTAAAGCACCCAAAACACATATTGGGTATTCAGGAACATTTGGAAGCAAAATAGCTATCACGTCCCCTTTATTTAATTTTAATTTTTTTCGCAAGGCCTTGTTCAAATTTCTGGACTTTATCCTTATATCATCATATGTATATTTTTTACCAGTTAGGCCACATTCCTAAAACAACGTTTTATTAAACTATTAAGGTGTTTCTTTTAGGAGGAAGGTTTAATTAAAAACAATTTTTATTAAATTAAAAGATAAACTAGGTATTTTACTTACCACAGCTATTTTATTTGGGAATTTACTGAACTTTTGATATACAAATTCAGGTATTGTTATGTTTGGGACTTCAATACTTGGTAATGCAGAATGTATAATATTAGAATTATCTCTAGAGGCACACCTATTTGTATTAATCACAGAATTTAATAGTCTTGCAGCAGATTTGTGGTTTGTTAAACGTCTTAAAATTATAGCAGACATGGTTTAGCTTAGCACTTTACTTAATTCACTCTAACAGTAAACTAAGTTGATTAAATGTGGCCGCTTTCGGTGTTTACTCCCACCGCTAACTGATTATCCCTAATCGCGAACTCTTTCTGTACTATGGACCTGAACATTACAATTTTTGGTCATTTTAGTTTGAAATATGTGGACTTTAGTCAAGGTCCACACAGGTTAGGAAAGTATTGTTTATGGAGAATTTTTTTAAATTTTCAAAATATTATATGGTGGCCTCGGTTTGAAGTTAAACAAGAAATATTGGCTTTTACTTTGCTGGTGCTCTTAAAACAGTCCTCATTTAATGTTGTTAGATGCATTTTTATAAATCTGCATATTGTAAGACAAGTTTTAATTCAGATTTCTGCGTAGATAGGTAAATAGGTGATAGATAATTTTTTATCTCGCGGTTGACTATGATTTCGTTTTTTTGCACCCGCAAGTCTAGATTTCGGCCAACAAATAAATAAACAAACAAACAATAAGAAACAGCTGTACAATCTGTTAGTATTTTGAGGCATGTCAATAATATTTTATTTTTACGTTATTGTTAAGTGCCAAAACAGTTGACTATTTTATCTAATAAAAATTTTGATAAGAAAGGTGTCATATATAAACTATTTCAAATAGCTTTAGATAAAGGAAGGCTATACTTTCGTTTTGTTAAGTTGCAGGCTCAACGTCTATGTTATTATTATCACCCCGAGTAAAGTTCCAAAGACAATGTGTGGTTGTTACGACTAATGATCCATAATTGACAAAAGTCATACGCTTAAGGTATAGTAAATGGCTACCACATTATTTAAAAAATCCCTTTCACAATACCTAAATTGCCATTTTTCCATGGCTACCCCGGCATCTATTGCCAATTAGTAATAATTTAAAAAAATTCTATACATACCTTACATGAGGTAGGTATTTAGTGGTTAGAAGATTAGAAAGGCGGAACGATTATTATTTGTTGATGGATATATGTAGTTCCACAAGTTATTAAAAATTAAAAATTAATCAAATAAAACTACACTACCAAAAACAATATAACATTTTGGCGAAAACGCCTTCTCAATTTTCAAATAAAATAAAATACTTTAAAATTTAAAGCTTTGATTTTTAAGACAGGAAATCCTTATAAACTATAAATATAGTTTGCGGAAATTTATTTGCTATAAATGGAGTGCTTGTTGTTCTTCAATACACTCTTGCAACCAGTTAATAAAATTTGCCACGATAGATCTAAACATATGTAAAAGGTGATTTTTTAGAAACTCAATTGCAGCAGGCCGTATTCTGACTTAATACAGACAGTTCAGGTTATTCAGACAGAATACCGCCTGCTGCAATTGAGTTTTTAAAAAATCACATTGGATGTGGCGATGTTGCGCGAATATCAGCTCTAATGTTCCTTTTCAGGTCTTTTATGTTTCGATGCTAACACAGTACACTTTATGCTTCAAGAATCTCCCCGAAAAATCAAAGGCAGAATTTACAGTTCTGTTGTCGGTTAGAAGAGTGAGTTGAAGAGCAAACTTATCCATTATCAGTGGCGTAGCCAGCATGTTTTCGTGGGGGGGGGGGGTTAACTAAAGTAATATAATAACTTTATTAGAATTTGTAATAAAATAAAGGCCTTTCCAGGTTCTCATGGGGGAGGGGGGGGGGGTTGATCCCCCCTAACCCTTACCTGGCTACGCCACTGTCCATTATTGTCACCGTATACTAACAAGGTCATTTTTGATACTCAATTTTTAGCAATTAAACTTTCCGAATTTCTTGTTTATAAATATTTATTTTCTTGTTTTTAAAACCAATAAATATGTATGGCAACATTAAGTGTAAAGTACTGTCAGTAGCACCTCGCATATCCGTGGAAAATAATGCATTTATGCAAAATAGAACCAATTAGTTATCTTAATAGCAGTGTTTAACAGTAGGTATTTTAGATAAACCACTAAAAACAGCATTAAATACGAGGGAGTATTTTTATGGTATCTTATCTACCCATGAAAAAAAAAACAGTATCACATTAACAACCCCTTATTTTTCTCCGTAACTCCCTTCAACACTTATACACTTATTCATTCCATCTTTTTCAATTGTCCGATACCTCAGAAAAAAATCCTTCGACAATTCTGCAAAATAAATATTGTTTAACAGCTTCTTTGAATGCTTCATCAGGTGCAAAACGCTTTCCCCTGAGATGATTTTGAATAGAAAGAAGGAGATCCCGAGTTGCGGTAGCTAGGTACCCCAGCCAAGTGCGATCACGAGAGTTAAGCTTCGTTGTCTCGGATCAATACTTCGATGGGTTGCCTGACTGCTCCGTTAACGCGGCACCTACCTCCCACATGGTGAGAATAAGAGAGTAGGACAATAAGACACAGTGAGTGGGCAGATGAAAGGAGATCCGACGCCCAGAAGGGCATAAGGATAAAAGAGAAAGAAAGAATAGAAAGAAGTCTGACGGAGCTAGGTCAGGCCATAAGGTGAATGCCCTAACTCTATGAACCCACTTCTTCTTAACGGTGCCGTCTTCACACTTGAAGGTTGGCAACAATCTGGGCATAATCATTTCTATTTTTGGCTGCTCTCTTATTAAAGCATTGCTGTTCAATCCTGTCCAATCTCGGATGTTCTTGAGCCACGACCACTTTCTTCTTCCAGGTCCTCTCCTTCCTTCTATTTTTCCCTCCATAAGTACTTGTAGGAGGTCATACTTGTTGTTGCGATAAACGTGTCCTAGATAAGATGTTTTTCGTTTTTTTACAGTGCATAATAGTTCTCTTTCTCTTCCCATTCTTCTTAATACCTCTTCGTTTGTGATGTGGTCTAACCATGATATGCGAAGCATTCGTCGGAATATCCAGAACTCAAAAGCCTGTAGTTTTCTTTCTATATTCATTTTTATCGTCCAAGTCTCTACGCCATAAAGTAACGTTGAATATATACATGGTGTTCCGTATCGTTATGTTCAAATTTTGAGAGCATAAAATAGACTTAATTCTAAGACTAAAAAACACAAAAGTGGTAGGTCGATCTTTATTCGTTCTGAAGTTTACAGCTCTTCGAAATTATAAACCATAAATAATCAGATTTAAGTCCGTAAATCAACTAAAACCTTATCTTATTTAACAAATTTTTAATTAATGGTATTTTCAAAATGCCATTCTCCTTGCTGAATACAAGCTTGGGCTCGTATGCCGATAGATGAAGTGACAATTCTTATTTTACGCTTGTTTTCTCGTAATTGAAATAAATAGGTTTTGAAAATCAAGGTGACTATGACTGATCATAAGAAGAGACATGTGGTTGCCTGGCTACCTAGATCTAGCAAAAACAACCTTTATAAACATGCAAAAGCTGCTAACAAACCGCAGCCTGAACCTTGATACCCGCTTTCGTTTCGTTCAGTGTTATACAGGGTGTTCCGTATCGTTATGTTCAAATTTTGGGAGCATAAAATAGACTTAATTCTAAGACTAAAAAACCCAAAAGTGGTAGGTCGATCTTTATTCGTTCTGAAGTTACAGGCTTTTGAAATTATAAACCATAAATAATCTAGGTAGCCAGGCAACCACATGTCTCTTCTTATGATCAGTCATAGTCACCTTGATTTTCAAAACCTATTTATTTCAATTACGAGAAAACAAGCGTAAAATAAGAATTGTCACTTCATCTATCGGCATACGAGCCCAAGCTTGTATTCAGCAAGGAGAATGGCATTTTGAAAATACCATTAATTAAAAATTTGTTAAATAAGATAAGGTTTTAGTTGATTTACGGACTTAAATCTGATTATTTATGGTTTATAATTTCGAAGAGCTGTAAACTTCAGAACGAATAAAGATCGACCTACCACTTTTGTGTTTTTTAGTCTTAGAATTAAGTCTATTTTATGCTCTCAAAATTTGAACATAACGATACGGAACACCATGTATATATAGTTCTTAGGTAATATCAAAAATAAGGCTCGTCTAATTTCTCAACTACAAACAAAATTTGAGAACGAATACATAGAGACACGAATTGCCCCAGACGATGCAGACTTACTTATTGTGAAAACTGCAATTGCTAAATCTTACCTGTATCAGAACGTGGTTGTAATCGGACAGGATGTCGATCTTGTCGTTCTTCTTATTGCACTTACTCCCGTAGACAAAGACATTCTCTTTCTAAAAGAAGCATCAGGAAACTACAAATCAAGAATTTACAGTTCTCAAGATTTACAAGGGTCCAATATTATTCCAAATTGCAAGGAATCAATCCTTTTTGCGCATGCAATGAGTGGCTCCGATACTACGTCAGCGTTTTTTGGGTACGGGAAAATTGAAACTATACGCCTACTCAATCAAGTTGAATCTTTGCAGGACATCGCACCCATCTTCAATAACCCTCGATCAACTCCTGATGAAATTGCAGCCGCTGGAGAGCGTTTCATTCTATCTCTGTACAAAGCTCCAACTGCCGAAGAAAACCTAAATAAGTACAGATGTCTTATGTTTAATAAGTCTGTCGCGCATTCAAATCATGCAGTATTTTTATCCGGACTTCCACCTACTTCTGCAGCTGCTACTCAACATTCATATCGTGTGTTCCACCAAGTACAAACGTGGCAAGGGCAAAGACTACCTCCTGAATCATGGGGCTGGAAAAAATATCTAAACACATTATCACCTGTGTATACAACCGAGGCACCAGCACCAACCACTCTGATGAAGACTTTCGTATATGCCTGCAAATTAGGGTGTGGTAAGCGGTGTAGCTCCGTAAAAGCTGGTTTACGCTGTTCAACCATGTGCACTAACTGTCAAGGACAAGGATGTCTTAATTCTGAAGTTGTAGACGAACAACCTAATGATCTCGACATGACTGACGAATAGGACGTTTTTATCGATTAGTTCTCCCTCGACAATTGTAACCATTGATAAATATAAATATTTAAAAATTATAAAGTACCTATTTAATTTTTCACCTCATTCACTTACAGTATTTTTCACCTAGGATTTGGGTTGTGTCGTCAGTTGGATTGTGAATTTATCAATAGTGCGTTGATAAATTCACAATCCAACTATACTCTATACTTCATCTCTTTCTAAACTAGGTTTTCATTACCTACAGCGCACGAATGCGTGTCTAAACAGACAGTTTTTGGACGGGGCAAGTTGACGTCAACCCAAATGCTAGATGAAAAATACTGTACTAGCAAAATCATCCGAAAAGGCCTTAAAACAAGTTTCTGAAAAACGTGATTTACTTACTCTGATCGAGAATTTCTCGCTCTACAACTTCAGTAATGAACACTTTTAAAGCGAAAATAGCCATTTGGTAGTTATTTACGAAACGAGAGCGCGAGAAACGCATTGTGCGTTGCGCGACAGAATCCACCCCCTACTTCCGGCCTCTATACCGCGCGAACTATAGCTTTTGTGGCAAATCGTGTAATATAATTTTTGTTTAAAATTTTGTTCCCATCAACTTTACCCGATATAAAAATTTTCAGGCGGTACACCGTTTACGAGATAATTGCGAAAAATAACACAATTTCGCCGTTTGGGGGGTGTTTTTTCAATATTAAGGGATGAAGCCCCCACCGAAGAAGGGGAAACTCGACGGATATTCGATTCTAGAGTACTCAGGAGTATGTACACCGAATTTCAAAAATATATAATTTATTTCCGCCAAAAAGTCTAATTTGACTGGACTAAACCCACGTATACAATGGATAGTTATGTGAATTAATAATATGGGTGTGTACACTGAGTTCCATATACTAATAAATGACAGATAGTTATACACATAGGTACCTAATGAACAGATAAAGTGATATTCGTAGAAAAATGTATTTGGTTAAAAATAAATATTTACTTACTTCTTATTACCCTACAAGTTTGAAAAATAGTAAAATATTATTTAATTTCCCTATAATATAATTATTTCTAAAAAGTTATAAAATTATATAATCTTCATAAGCTTTAAATTTTCCGCAGGATAATATCAGTTGTTAAAATTAGCTAAAACTATAACAAAAAAAATCAAATTTTTAAAATACATTTGTGCACATTTTTCAAACAAAGTAATAGTATATTATAGACCAAGGTAGAGAAGACATTTTTCTCAGCCGAGCAGTATTATTTCCCGACATGCGAAGCATGGAGGGAAATAAGTTGTGAGGCTGAGAAAAGTCTTCTCTACCGTGGTTTATATACTATTTTTTTCACTACTAGCACCTTTATTCATTTTAATTAATCATTTTTACATAAATAAAAAATAAAATGACAGATGCGTATATTTATTTCTAAATATCCACAAAAATCAAATAGCCTTGCTCGAAAACAAGGGGAGAGGTTAATTTCAATTGACATTTGGGTAAAACATATTTAAAATAGGCACCTGAATGCATAGCAATTGTTTTTATTATTAACCAGGAGTCAATAATAAAAAATTATTGACCACTAGGAGAGAAATTCATCTTCTGGGCTCGAAAATAAGGTCAATAATGACATCTTCTAATACTAGTAGTGAAAAAAATAAGTTAATCATATGTGTATATATAAGACAATAAAATTAAATGCACATTTTCATAAATCTGTGTAGACAATACTGTGTGTAATTTATTATTTGTTTTGTTTTTCGTATTGTTGCTTGATTTCTCTTCGCATAATTTTACCAGAAGCATTTTTTGGTATACTTTGTACAACAGCAATTCCACCTTTTAACTGTTTGTAGCTAGCCACTTTGTCGGATACATACTCCTGTAACTTTTCTGTGCTAAGTTTAGTATTTGGTTTTACCACAACATAAGCTCGAGGTATCTCTCCATATTTATCGTGAGAAATTCCTATAACAGCTGCGTCAGATACATCTGGATAACTTCGAATAATCTCTTCTAATTCTGCTGGTGCTACTTGAAAACCTTTTACTTTGATCAGTTCTTTTAAGCGATCTGTTATGTAAAACATTTTATTGTTATCATAATAAGCTAGATCGCCCGTTCTAAACCAGCCGTCTAGGTACGCCTCTTTTGTTTCGACTGGTTTGTTGTGATAACCTCTTGTAACTTGAGGTCCCTTAACTAGTATTTCTCCGGGTTGGTTTGGTCCAAGTGGATCACCTAGCGGGTTGTCGGACGGAACAAGTTTTACAATGGTATTTGGAACAGTCTCTCCTACGGAACCAAAGAAACCGAGTTTGTTTTTTCTTTCTGCATTTGTCATGAATACGCCTGGAGATGTTTCCGTTAATCCATAACCTATAAAAAAGTCCCCGTAAAATGTTTTTTCCGTATCCATGGTATGTAATTGACAGATTATTTATCTCATTTGAGGTTAACAATGGCGGATAGCGGGTAAATATGAAAAAGCGGGACGATATGAACATTTGCGGGTTTTTACCGTGCATGCTATCGACGTGACATCTACCGATAGAATTTAGAATCAAAATTATTATTTGATTATACAAAAATCTTCATTTAAGTGATTGATAAGTGTAATTATTTTTTAAAATTCAAGCAAATACGATTATTTTTTACATAAATTCATAATATAAGTTATTTTTAATACGAAAATTTGACATGTGTAATTTGAGGTTATATGTCAAAAACGTAGGTACGTAGTATATTATAACTATTTTTATTTAATACGAACTTCTCATGGATGCGGAAAAATAACTTGTGCCCTACGGGAATCTAACGGCATATTTCATCCCTCGGCTTTTGCTGCCCTCGCTCACTGCGTTCGCTCGTGCAGCAGAAATCTTCGGGATGAAATATGCCTATATCTTCCCTTATGACGCAATATACTATTTATGATTGCTATTTTTGTGTACCTTGCAACATATTAATATGTTTTTCAGCTTTAACTAAAAGTCTCTCCTCATCCATACCACCCAAAGGAGCCGCTCCTGAAACTATACTTCGTACTGGTTGTAAATATTCCTTTTTTACGGATGGATGACTTGCCATAAACAACACTGAAAAATTAATTTTACTGTTACGGCAGCGTAAAGTACTGATTTAAGTTTTACCTATCGGAGGTACGACAAATAAAAGCTGCGGTTTATGTTTTGCTAATGTAGTTACGTATAGCTCAGGAGTGAACTTTGGTAAAGAAACTATTTTACACAAATGACGAACATGTTCGAACATTATAACTACTTGTCCATATAAATGAAACCAAGGCAGAACTCCAGGAAGTACATCTTGATGATTTTCTACAACATACATTTTTATTAGCATGGATTTCAGTAAATAAAACTGATTTTATAATGCTAAAGTACCTGTCGTTTCTTGGGAAAGTTTAATTTCGGGGTGACTAATTTGACAAAGATTAGCAACTATATTACGATGAGTAAGTTCAACTCCTTTTGGTAAACCTGTGGTCCCACTAGAATATGGTAGTATAGCAAGATCATTAGCATTTCCAGGAGGAATATCTTCAATATCGAACTTTGTATCAGTAAGTTCTTGAAAATCGATTGCACCTTGCGGTAAAGGCTCTGTCTCCTACAAGCAGTTGTATACATATTGAGGTGATATCAATTGGTAGTTACGTATTATGTTAAATAGAGGTTACTCTTATTGTTAATAGATTAAAACTAATTATTATTTTTATGCAAATTTAATTTAAAATAAAAATGTAAATAGTTTTAGTTAATGTTAGTAAATTTTAATTTAAGATAGCTAGAAACGTAGAAACGTGTGTTGAAAGAATATTATTATTACAAATACCAAGAAACAAATATTTTAATTGGAAGGAAATCTGGGGAAACCAAGGCTGGATCCCCTACTGCTTTTTCAAAGAATAGCCATTTGGGAAGAAACAAAGGAAGATTTAGAGAAGCATTTGGAGTACGAGTTGGCACTATATCCATTGTATCTTTTTAACGAAGCTGGCATGCGAAAGACAAAAAAATCTTCAATATATGACATTTTCATACCATCAAATGAAGCTATTATGTTAGAAGTCTGCATCAATATTGTGGACGGTGGATTTCTTTTACATCAAGTCATTTGGAAACAAAATTCAACTTTTTCAACCATTTGCGCAGGTTACATAAATTAAATTCTAAAACATTACGGTCCAAACTGCATAGTAGTCTGCGATGGTTACTCCAATACAAACAATAGTACGAAGAAATCGGAGCAAAATCGGCGATCAGCAGTTAAAAAGTCTGTAGATATCAATTTTGAAGAAAATATGAATGTAACCGTTCGACAGGATCAATTTTTATCGAACGCTAAAAATAAAAGCAGATTAATTGACATGCTATCAACGAATTTAAGGGACCATGGAATTTAATTTCGTCAAAGCATAGATGATGCAGATTGTCTCATTGTTAACACTGCAATCGAAGCATCTTTCACAGATAAAAATGTTGTTATCGTTGGTGAAGACGTTGATCTAATAGTTTTGTTACTTGCATTGACTCCATCAGAAAAAAATATCGCTCGAGCTTGAAAAAAAAGTTTTCCTTGCCATCTATGGTGCACGTTCTACAGATTTTTCTTTAAGTAAACATCGATTTAATTGTTTCACAAAATCAGTGACAAAAATAAAACCAGACATTGCTTCACTACCACAAACAGAAGGAGTAGCCAAACAGCATTCTTTCAGAGTGTACCATCAAGTTCAAAAATTGCAAGGAAATGAACTATCACCTGAAGTATGAGGCTGGAAACGTGTGCATGGTTACCTTGCTCCGATTACAACGATGGACTCCATTGCACCTGAGACTTTATTAAACTTATTTTTTTACAAATGCATAACTGGTTGTGCAGGTATATGCGAAAGCAGGGATTATTTTTACAGCATTTTGTAATAATTATCATGGAGACTGCCTAAACGGACCAACTACTATCAACAATGAGAACGAAAATGAAGACGTAAATGATGAAGAAATGACATTAACGAGCTCGAGACCATCTTTCCGTGCCGAAAGCGTTGATTTCGAAGTATTAGTTGATCCGTTTCATTATCACGATACAACTGATGAGGCAATCTCCAGTCATGCTAAAAAGAAGCTGCGTACATAACATCGATAATGATAAATAATAGCTTGAGTATATAAACATAATATACCTATATGGAAATTAGAATGGGACAATTTGGACGATGAAATTTGGATTCTACCGCCCCAGCGAGCAATGAATTTATTTCCATGATGTTTGCCAGTTATTTACTTGTGAAATAGACAATTTAATCGTCTTTAATTTTTATAATAAGTATTTTTTCAGTAAAGTTAATAAATAACGAGTTATTTACAAAAAACCATTAAAACGCACCTTTTTTTCAACATGGCGGCCCGAGCTCACCTCTAATTTTTGAGGACTTTTTACGCATTCAATAATGCCCCAAATAAACCAAATTTCAAATCTTTCCGATTTATTATTTTCATTTTTCCTTGGTTGCCTGGACTAGAAGGGGAATTATTATAGAAGACAGAGAACTAAAACATCTACTTTTTGCTGATGACCAAATAATTTTAACGGAAAACAAAGAAAATATGACATTCATGATTGGAGCACTAAAGAACGAACTAATGAATTATGGACTGAAAATTAACATAAACAAGACAGAATACATGTATATAGGCGGAGAACAACAAGACATACACATTGGGGACGAGACCATTCGACAGTCTCAAAATTATAAATACTTAGGCACAATTATCTCGGCTAATGGATCAACAGAAGAAGACGTAAATAACAGGGTCAGGCAAGGAAGAGCAGCAACTAGAGCACTGCATGGAATTCTATGTAAAGGGAACATCAGAAAAGAAACTAAGAAAAATATATTTCATAGTATAATTGAGAGCATTACATTGTATTGCGGAGAGGCCTGGCCAGCAACAGAAAGCTTGAGAAACAAAATAAGAACGGTCGAATTGGACTTTTTCAGAAGATGCCTACAAATTACGAGACGAGAAAAATGGAGAACAGAAGAGATGTGGAGAGAAATGGAAATTACTTCATCCATTACCAGGAATCTAGAAAATAGAACCATTCGTTGGTATGGGCATCTAGAAAGAATGCAAGACCACAGGTGGCCGAAAAACGTATTCAAATGGTCGCCGAGAGGAAAAAGACGAAGAGGACGCCCATGCTACAAATGGAAAACTAATGTAAAAAACAAAATGGTAAAAAGAGATCTCCAACAAGGGAACTCGGAGGACCGTGAAAGATGGAGGCTAAAGACGACGAACCAAAAATGGGAAAAAACGTCATAAAGAAGAGAAGAAGATGATAACAATCACTAAAAACATGAGCGTATTTACAAACTATTATAGATTAATGTTAATATAGTGAAAGGATAGATATTATGAATTTAGGGAAGATCGAGTAATAATAAAAAAATATATGTTAATAAAACTGCATAAAAGTAATTTAGTATTATTATTGAACTAAAAGGAACCTCTTTAACGACCCAAGGCTGAGCTAGCCGAAATACAAATATTGCATTAAGGTATTCACAACAATATTTGTCGGCATAATGTGGACTTCTTATAATTCAGGGCACTTTGGTATTTTGCGAATTGAGGCAATTTTATAATACCTTTGCAGTAAAAGGTAGGACTCATAGCAATATACAGGGTGTCCTATAAGGGTATGTCGTAATTGGGAATTTGTTCAAGGATTTAAAATAATAAGCAAAAAGTTTATATTGTTCCCTGGTCTCTGATCTCTTGTTTTTTTTTCAATGACACAGTTGTAATTTAAAAATTAAAGAAAATATTTGAACTGATCGCTTCTGAAAATAATCTTCTGTGTATTGACGATTGTCGAAAGGTAAAAATCTAAAGGGTTCAAATTTTGCGATTTTATCGGCCAAGGTACTGCACCCGCTACTCAAATCCATTGTAAGACCAGTTGTTGTCAACAAATTGTCTTACAGCTAAAGTGAAATCCGTGGGTGCCCCTTTGTGTATACATAAAGAAATATGACGTATTATCAGTGGTACAGCGTCTAAAAGCTCAGATAATGAGTTCCTTAGAAACATTGCATAATTCTCACTATCAAGTTGGTTGTTAGGTATTTCAACTCAGATTATCACCTAGTACAACACACCAAATTTTAACAGAAGATAGGTATTACCAAAGAATATATAATAATATATTTATACTCTTTGGTATTACTAGGTTTTTTGAAAAACGAACGTGCTGTTTTTCAATATCTCGAACATGACTTCTGTAAAAATTTCGCCTGTATAAAGCATCAATAGGTTGCTGAACGAAATCATAGAATCTGCTGATTGTCGTCTGGTAATAACTCTAAAATTCGCACTTTTTGAAAATGGCAAGGCTAGAACTGCTACTTCCGAAATATTTTCAAAAAATTGCACTCTTAACTGAAAAAAGTGTATTGTGTCTTTATAACAAAAAGTAAAGCTTGTAGTTCCATATGCATTTTTTTTGCTTAAATTAAGTCCCTGAAAAAATTCCTTTACGGGATAAATTACAAGGAAATACTTTACAGTTTTGAAGAAGAGGTTTGATAAATATGAAAGTCATGAAACTATTTCTTACAAATTCTTTAAAAACCTTGATTTAAAATTTAATACCTGCACGTTTCGTTTAACTATTAAAACAAATCCCTAGTAAATAAGTTTATAAGGTATCACATAGTTTACTTTAAAAGCATTTGAATATCACAAACAAATGTGTGCATGTTAAAAATCAGCTGTTTTTAAGTGAAGATCAATTAGAAATGTTTTTTTGATCATAGTTTTAATTGTTGACTGAAATCCATTTCGGCTTTACCATTGAAAAATATGTATATATTTTTTTATAAGGGCATATTTAAGAAATAACCTGCATAAATGGTGAACTATTTATGTCAACTTACTTGCATCTTTATAGTTATAATTGGAATGGATTTGTTTGAAAGTTTTACTGCTGCTTGTGCTGCAGGCCATAATGCGCCAAGGGTGACGATCGCCTTGCTATTAGAATCAAGTAGTTGTCGGTTTATTTCATCTAGAAATTACTGTGAATAAATTCATAGTTAATCAACATTGAGATTCATAAATGAAAGTGAACAGTACAGTTATTTATTTCAGTTAGTATTTTGCTTAAATTCTACCTTTGGAAAGAGCACTTCAAAAGTAGAAGAATAAGGTC
Organism: Melanotus villosus; assembly: GCA_963082815.1. Taxonomy (NCBI): domain Eukaryota; kingdom Metazoa; phylum Arthropoda; class Insecta; order Coleoptera; family Elateridae; genus Melanotus; species Melanotus villosus. Next base: position 47,851,829 of record OY720421.1, on the reverse strand, counting down.
GTAAATGTAGGGTTTTATTTATACTCGTACGTTTTCTAATTTTAAAGCTATGGTGTATTCTTTTATATAGCAAAACATAATTAGTTTTTGATATTAAACAATGTGTATTAATTAGAAATGGTATATAAAGGAAATTTAATTTCAGTTTTATTCGAAGGAAATTGATTACATCACTTCTACACTCATACTCGTAGTGTTGGGAATTCTATTAGTATTATCACCGTCCTATTTTTGAAGTAAGGTAAACCTGGGTAAGTGTGAACGGATTTTTGAATAGCTCAAATTTAGCTCATTATATTTTTTGAGAAAATTATGCCAAGTAGTTCATGTTTTAAATATATCATGTATGAACACTTCTACGCATGATGATTAATTTAAATTTGGTTTAAAATAAAAGATTTTTTTTTAATTAATTTTTTTTTTATTCGATGTCCGGTGTTCACACTTTCCCCACAAAGTGAGGTAAGTGTGAATACGGTTAGTATTGTCTATGTTATGAAGTGTTTTAGATTAAAGTGGGTAAGTGTGAAAAGTGAATTAAAAAGGTGCATTTTCGTTTTTACAACATTTTACTAATCTCTAATGTGTGAGAAACTACAAACTTTTGAACATTTTCAGTAAAGACATTATAACTTAAAAGCTTAAATTATAATCTGAAAAATTCACAGAAAAAGTGTAATTATCGCCTCTCCGCCCATGAGATGGAGTTGGTAGCACTTTAACGATATTTTCGTTACTGACAATGTCTATATCTTCAACCTCCGGCCAGGTGAAACTCTTTTTGTTGCATTTTAAAAATTTTACTTCCCATCCTTGGTCGACTTTACTAAGTATGTTTCCAATGAAATGCCTAACTCTTTTCTTATGTTTATACTCAACAACTACCCATTTTTCCACGTTAACGGTTTCATCTTTTTTATTACTATTGGTCACTGTGTTTTCAATCCCAAAATCATCTTCTGACTCAAAACTTTCTGGATCCATGTCATTTTCTGAATCAATCAGAGGTATTTCTTCCATTTCTTCTTCTGTAGTCTCACTATCACTTTCTTTTTGGATTTTACGCTTCGAGTTCATTCTTTTTGAAGCTTTCTTCTTAGAAACTTTTTCTTCCAATAACCTAGCTAATATTTGAGGTGATGTGATAACTTCCGCACCTGCGGCTACCTTCTTTCTTTTAATTTTTTGAATGCGTCCTGGACCAGAATGTCTAACTGTCTTTAAAAGAAGTTCTTCAAATGATACCTTTGCTGTTGACTGGTGAGACGTTGTTGGTGATGGTGTAGATCGAACATTTACAGAACCTGTGTTGGCGTTCTCCGTTCTCGAGTTTTCTTGGGGTCTCTCATCATCTGTTCTTGGATTTACTTCCTGGCTCTCGTCAACATTAGGAGAACGAGGCGGCTCCTGTATAGTTCGTTGTTTCCATCTCTTCAGACATTCTGGGTCATATTTATCTTCAGGAATAACCTGCCTGTTAAAAGGGTGTATCCCACCTTTTCGAAACCCATTCGTGATAGTCACAGGAGTGAGGTCCTTCCATGTTTGACCAATCATTGCAGAAAAAGTTTTTTTCGGTATTTTGGTTCCAATGTTTCGTCTCTGCCAAGCCACTAATTTTTCATCCCATGTACCTTTTAGAGATCGAAATACAGACAGATCTAGTGGTTGAAGGAGGTGGCTGGTGTGTGGGGGAAGCTTGAGAATCGTAATGTTATTATCTATTGCCAGTTCTATGAGGGAAACGGTTATGTGGGTGCTGTGTCCATCATAGATAATTAGAATTGGCCTTTCTTGTCCGAGGGCAGGAAGGAGCGTTTTTTGAAAATAATTAACAAATATGTCCGATTCCATCCAGCCTTTCTTGCTGGCGGCAAAAGCCATCCCAGGGAGAGAGTGTTCTTCATCTGGAACCCAAGCATCCCATATGTTTTTCCCTTTATACACTATAAGCGGTGGGGCCTTTAATCCTGAAGCAGATACAGCGGACAAAACAGTGGTGTTTTCCCGACCTGGTCCTGATACAGTTCTGGAACAAGGTTTCCCCCTTGCACCAACGATTTTAGTTTTATATGGATCGTGAGAAAAAGAGCTCTCATCCAGATTCCATATTTGATGGGGTTTATCCCGAAGTGACAAATCTGTTAAGCTATTATCTAGGATATCGAAATATTCATTAATTATGAATGGGTCGCTCATCTTTTTTCTTGCATATTCAATTGATTGCGGTTTTTTTATGCTAAGATTATGCCGTGTTTTGAAGTTCCTGAACCATTCATCGCCTGGTATATTGTTCTTAAAAGGTGTTTTAAGCTTATTTTCCTGAACATAATGAGCTATAAGTACAAAAAGTTCTTTCCTTGAAATTCCAAATCCCCATTTCTCCATTGACCGAAGGGCGTTTGCCAATCGGGTTTCATCTTCTTTGGGAATTACAGGTGCACGGCCTTGGGTCTCGCTTTTCTTTCCCCGAATACCTTTCAGATGATAAAACAACGTTGTTTTCGGAATATTATACATTGTGTGTGCCCGATGGATGGTCAAGGCGCCTCTTCTTATTTCATTTACAGCATTTTGTAGATCGGCTTTTGAGTAACTAGAACCCCTGTTAGTTTTCCTTACATAGATTCTTGTCATATTCTATAAAAAGGAAATATTAAATAAGTACTTAATCAGACAAGTAATCATAAAAGCGTTCACACTTTCTCATAAAATAATACGTTCACACTTGCCCCAAGAAAACGTTCACACTTACCTTCAGTTAGAAAACATTAGGGGCAAGTGTGAACATGGTTTCTTCGAATACATAAAAGCATTTATGGAAAATGTGTGTGTAGTATGCTAAACTACAGCATATTATAAATACAAAACAATAAATAAAAATTATTTACCTTAATATTTGTTATAAATTTCAATTTTCAAAGAAAACACGTTGCACTCACTGACAGCGGCGCAGTAGCAGAGTAAATTCAACAAGATGTAACTCGTCTACGCATTATCATAACAGGTTTCTATCTATCGAGAAACTTTTCTACGACAGTACATAATACAAAAAACAGATGACGCCACTGCGAATATTTTTTAGTGGCAATTTTAAATGCTACGTTCACACTTACCCCACAATCACACTTACCCAGGTTTACCTTATTAAAAATAGCGGTTTATAGTACATACATGTTAAAAAAATAAAAATATGAAACAAACGGAAAATAATATCGATTCCAGAGAAAAATGTATTTTAATTTCTTAACTATGCAGAACTAACACCTCGAATGATATGCGCTTTTAAATAACAACTATATTATTTATTTGTTCTTATTTTAACGTCTCCATAAATTAATAAAACCTTTCTGATAAGTTGGTCTCCTTTATTATGAATTAGGATCATTATTTGAGTTTTGTAACATTTCGAGTTATCATTTTAAATTACACATAATTTTTTAATGTGCGATGTGCAGATGTTTCAGCCTGCGTAAACCAGAAAGAATTTCTTGTATTTAAAGGTAAACCGTCAAATTAATTTGCTAATTATAAGTTGTTGAGTGAGCACCTGTTTCCCAGTTGAAATGTCTCAGGTCCAAATCCAAGCGTAGCTAGTTTCAAATTTCGAATACGTTAGCTGTTTAGAAGTAAATAAGTTAATTAGCAAAACAAATTCCAAATATTCTGTTTGAATGTAAAATAATATTGAATCAAGTACGGCCCCAAAACTTTTTGGTTTAAAAATCGACGCCAAACATTTAGTTTTGTGAATATTGATTTCTGTCGATCAAATCATACTAAGTACAATAGTAAGTATAGGGTTCTCCAACAGGTATGATCCACTTTTAATAGATTGCCATAGAAAATCAAACAATAGCTGCTACCTGTCAGAGCGACATTATTGTACAGCGATACATGCAATTTCTTATAAGATGGATAGATTTCCACATCATCAATGCGTTTTTGTGGTAACAGAATTTATTAAAACAAACTCAGTTATGTTAGTGCAGAGAAGTTAATGTCGTAATTTTGATGTTGAACGGCATGGAAGAATACCATCAAGAAAAACAATTTTACGCTGGGTGAATAATTTTAACACGTTGGGTGACGTTAAGTGTAGATTTAAAGGTGGTGTTCGAACTGTACGAACACCAGAAAACATTCAACTTGTCCGTGAAGCCTTTGAAAGTCCACAACCTTCTGCAAAGAAACATGCTGCTGCGCTAGAAATCTCTTAAACAAGCTTGTTGAGAATCCTTCACAAAGATGTAAGATTTTATCCATATAAAATTCAAGTTTGCCAAAGTTTAACTCCTGAAGAGCTTATGACACGATCAATCAAATGAATTTCTGCCGAGAGTTTTTGCAAATTTTGAATAACGATGAAGATGCACTACATAACTTATTGATGTCGGATGGAGCCCACTTCCATTTAAATGGATTTGTTAACAAACAAAATTTCCGATATTGGGCGTCAGAAAACCCCAAACAACTTCATCAAAAATCACTTTATAATCCAAAGGTTACAGTGTGGTGTGCTGTGTCGGCATTAGGCATTATTGGAGCTTATTGGTTTGAAGAAAATAATCGAGCAGTTACTGTAAATTCTGAACGTTATGTTCATATGTTAGAGCATTTCTTGGTGCCTGAATTGCAAAGATTGCGACGAATAAACGTCTGGTTTCAACAAGACGGGACCACTGCCCATACAGCAATAGCTAGTCGTAATTTTCTGCAACCAGTGTTTTCAAACAAATTGATTTCCAAATATGGAGACATTAATTGCCCAGCAAGAGCGCCAAATTTAACACCAGCTGACTTCTTCTTGTAGGGCTACTTAAAAGAAAGTCTATAAAAACCGACCACGTACGATTGAAGCACTGAAAGACAATATTTCTCAAGAAATCAATAGCATTCCGATGAGTTGCTAGTGCGAGTTATGGAAAATTTTAAAAATCGTTTGTGGCAGCCAATGGTAGTCATTTATCTGATGTTATTTTTAAGGTTTAAAATTGCTAAATATAACATTTTTAAATATCGCGGAGTTATTTCATTTTACCCTTTAATTATGTTTTTATAGCCTCATAAAAATAGGTCATACCTGTTGGAGAACCCTGTATACAGGGTGGCTGATTTTTCATTGGCCAGATTATATCTCGATTATTATTAGAAATAGAAGAAACAGTCAGAGAAAATATTTTTTTAGTATTAATTCTTCTATAAAATAGCATAATTAATTACTTTTCATGGCCTACTGTTTTTCAGGAAAAATGTATAACTTTGGTTTTTAACCCTCGATCCACTAGCGAATAAATATACAGGCTGTTCTATTTAAAAAACTAAAGTTATACATTTTTCTTGAAAAACGGTAGGCAATGAAAATCAATGAATTATGCCATTTTATAGAAGAATTAATACTAAACAAGTATTTTTTTATCTGATTTTTTTTTGTATTTCTATTTCTAATAATAAACGCGACACAAGCTGGCCAATAAAAAATCAGCCACCCTGTATATTGCTGGTAAATACGCATATTTTCATTCGGAAGCAGAATGTTCTCGACTATACCACTCACATTTTGCTTAACCAATCAGATTGATCGATTTCCTTAGCAACAGCCAATAAAAACAATTTTCAAGTGAAAAAATCACACGTGCGTTTTAATAAGTGAAAACAATTCATAAATAGTAATTAACTGTTCGTGATATAGTCTTAACGAATACAACGCGTGATCCGATTTTCCTGTGATAAATTGGGATCGGATAATTAATTCGTGCTAGTTAATTTTGGAAAATTTCACTCGCCCTACGGGCTCGTGAAATTGTCAAATTAACTAGCACTCATAAACTATCCGATCCAAATTTATCGGAAAAACGGCATCACTTGTTATATTACTGTTGATAATGTTTATACAGGGTGTCCCGCAATAGGATGTACATAGCTTCAGTACGTGCACCTGGCCTCTTTTTAAGTCGAAAACTTCCAATAAACATATGGCCTAAAATTAATCCCTACAAAGTTATTGGCACTTTTGCATTAAAAAAATAACACTAAAGATTCAAAACTTTATTGGTAAAGGACATCAATTAACGGTTCACAAAATAAAATGCTATAGTTATGTGGCAGTTTCTATCTCAAGTTTTCAAAATGACCTCCTCAATTAGCTATCCACATTCGTGCCCTTTGTGAAATCGTGGTGACAGACCTCATAATAGAGTCGAAATCGTTTTTGATGATATTGGCATATTCTTGATTAGAATATGCCAATACTTATTTTATGACAGATAATAAACACAACACTTACTTACGTTTGTTTTCAAAGCCGTCTAATGCATCTTTTGTTTATGATCTTTGAGCGTAATGGTAACATTCAAATGTGAATAACTTTGTGGCGATTAATTTTAGGCCATATGTTTATTGGAAGTTTTTGACTTAAAAAGAGGGCAGGAACACGTACTGAAGCTATGTACATCCTATTGCGGGACACCCTGTATAACAACGTAAGGTTTATCGTATTCTCAGGATACTGGGATATTTATAATGTACCGAAATTTATGAACCTCCGGTAATTTAATTCATACTAAATAACAACCATTAAAACATCCTTATCTTTATCAGTTAAACTTGCATTTAATTTTAATTACTTTTACGTGAACTATACATCTTTATAAAAACAACATTTCTTAGCAAATTTATATTAAAAAAATTCCTCAGTTATTTTATTCCGCCTTGAACATGTTCTATACCGGGTGTAAACGAAAACAAGCTCATCCCTTTTTTTCATCATTTTTTGGGATTGAAAGATGAAACTGCAGTACTAAATATATGTGTTCTTTTTGAACGACAAAGCAATTTAGAAACAATTCTAGTTTTGTCGGAAATGACCTCAACCTTCGACTTTTAATCAACACCTTGTATATTTTTACATTTTTGGAATCTGGAGAAAATTAACTAACTTTCCCAATTTGTTTTTGAAAGTTCGAAAAGTTTTAAAATTTTATATTTCAATCAAGAATGCTATTGCCCACAAAAATGTTTGCTATTCATCCCGGTAATTAGATAAGTAATAAATCGTTGGTCTAGCTTTTATACTTTATATTGGCGTTTGAAGTTTTTGAAATCAGTTTTTTGGGTGTTAGCGAATATTTTCACGACGAACAGTAGGTGCTCACCTAATTATTTGAATAATAGACCGTGCGTGGTGTTATCAACCAAACGATATTAAAATCTTGAAAATCCGTACAATACTTTTTGCAAATTAAACCTGCTGATGAATAGAGAATGTACTTAATAACGGAATGGAATTTGTTCACTTTAGAAGGCTTTGGCAAAAACAACGAGAATAAAATAAATGTTAGTTACTTCAGTCATTGTTTTTGTCAACGCATTCTATAAAAATTGAGTTGAATCTTTGAATTTTCCGTTATCGCTTACGCTTACAAGCTTAATATACAGCCTGTTTCAGAGTAAGCGCCTTATTTTTTTTTAGCCACACTATGGGTACTACTTTCAAAATATTTGGCAGTAATATGTTTCAGGACATTCTCTACACGATGGTGATATCAGATTTTCAATCGGACGACTTATTTCAATCGGACGACTTATTTCAAAATGTCGACTTTCAACTTTTTTTTTTTAAATGGAATGCCATAACTTTTTTTTTATTATTGAGATCCTAAAAACATTCTTTTTACGATAGTATTTCGTTTTTCTTAAAAATTCATTTCTTTCCCTATCAAAAAGCAAACTAACATTTTAATCTAGTAGCGCATGAATGTTTTACACTCGATGTTATTTTTGTCCAAATATCAAGTAGCGGTAGACACAAAAGAAACAATTCTTTCTGTCTATCGCTACTTGATATTTGGACAAAAATAACATCGAGTGTAAAACATTCATGCGCTACTAGATTAAAATGTTAGTTTGCTTTTTGATAGGGAAAGAAACGAATTTTTAAGAAAAATGAAATAGGTACTATCGTAAAAATAATGTTTTTAGGATCTCAATAATAAAAAAAAAATTATGGCATTCCATTTAAAAAAGCAAGTTGAAAGTCGCTATTTTGAAATAAGTCGTCCGATTGAAAATCTGATATCACCATTGTGTAGAGAATGTCCTGAAACATATTACTGCCAAATATTTTGAAAGTAGTACCCATAGTGTGGCTAAAAAAAAATAAGGCGCTTACTCTGAAACAGGCTGTATACAAAAAGTACTGAACAGATTTTCAAAATCTTAATACCATTAGTTAAGGGTGTAATAGGGTAATAGCTTAGCTTATTCGAATAACCTAGTGAACCACTATTGTTCCATTTGAAAAAAGATATATTTATAGTCAAAAACTTAATTTCAAAAACTGTAAACGCAAATTACGTGGGCGAGTAAAAAGTATTTTTGTGTATCGTGGCACTCTTCATTGCAAAATAAATTAAAAATGTTTTTTCAGTTTTCCAAAAATTAGAAAAGTTAGATATTTAGATTCAAATTTCCCTCCAGATTATCTTTCTTCTTTCTCTTTTACCCTCTTATTATAGACCCGTACTACAAGGTCGATGCTTCTTATACTTTTACCACGATCTAGTAAAATAACCAGTCGTTGCACTCGCTGGATTCCAGTGCATCTGTGCAAACCCTACTATAATGCGCCGTTAGAAAAATAACGTGTTTGCGGTGATGTGCATTTAACCGCCATAAACCACGTGCTTGTATGTGCTTCAGTGGTGCTTGTTTATTCGTTTATTCAAAAATCACGCCAATATATTCATCACCTAGCAGAATGCTCACTGGGCATTTCGGGGACATGAACATCAAAGGTACTGACACGAAGTGAAACAACTAGTTATATTACTAGACTGTGCCTTTACAGTGTTGAAGGGGCTCGAGAGCGGTCACCCATCCAAGTTGTGGACAAGCAGGCTCTTGCTTAACTTTGTATCATTCAGTATTACGTGCACTCCCACTCTTCATTCCGCTGCCGGTCCCTCCAGATTCTAAGAATGTAAAAATATACAGGGTGTTCCATCTAAAAATCAAAGGTTGAGGTCATTTTCGGCGATTACTTTATGGGTTCAAAAACCACATTCAGCCCTCTAGGTTTTATTTTTTAACTCTAAAAAATAATAAGAAAAAAGGAAGTGAGCCTGTTTTCGTTTGAATCCTATACAGGGTGATTTTAAAATGTTTCGCCAAACTTTGGAAATAGCTTTATAATGACAAATGGAGTAAAAAAGTATTATACAATTTTTTTCTAATATGCATAGTTTTTGAGAAAAAGCATGCTTTAATTTGCTGTACCCCGTTTTGAGAAAACAAAAACAAGGGATTAAATGCAACTGAGAAAAAAATGGTATAAGAATTTTTTATTCCTTTTATCGTTACAAACCCATCCCTAAAGTTTGGCAGAAGCATTACCTAACACCCGAAAAACAAAAAAAAAAAACATAAAAACAAAAATAGCAACTGAGAAAAAAATTTTATAAGAATTTTTTATTCCTTTTATCGTTACAAACACCCCTAAAGTTTGTATATTATACAGTGCGAGTAAAAAGTAAAGAATATATTAATTAAAACCGAAACACCCTAGTTTTCGAACAAATCCTCGAACACGTCTATTTTATTTTACGAAAATGCACATTTTTCCATTAAATTCGATTTTCGATCGTCATTTGCTTTCGAGTAATGACGTAAGCGGCATTTGTTTTAAATGTAGCCGCCTTTTTTTTCGAGATTTCGATACATCTTTTAATTGTCAAAACCTTAACATAAAATTTTGACACCTTACATAAGAAAATTTTAGAACAAAAGACAAATGAAAATTAGAAATGAAAATTAGAACAATGCTATTAAATCTAAGGCATCGTCTTCTGTAAAATTTTTACTGCGTACCTACTCTTCTTTTTAAGTCCCAGCCAGCGACACAGCCATAATAACAATAATACACAAATTACACTAACAATTAATAAGAAATAATGAATAAACATAAACGCATTGACTTGTTGGCGGGAACTGTCAACGAGTAATAATCACGGGGGTACCTACCTAATAATAAACAAAAAATGATTTTAAGGTTAGAATAAGCAAGAGCATTTAGGGTTTTTATTGCCAGCATTGCCAATCTATGATTAAATGCTGTTAATTTAAATAATGGATGATCCAACGGTTAGCGTGGATGTTGATTGTCGTTATCTGACATATATCGCAATGGCCATGAAAAAATTTGTTGATAGAAAATAGTTATAGACTTTGGCAATTGCAACAATGGAGTTTTTTTTTCAAATTACTTCTTTGAAGATGCCGATGAAGCTACTGTTACCGTTAATTCCGAGCATTATCGTAACATGCTAAGAGAACTTTTGCGGCCTAAATTGAATGAAATAGATGTGAATCAGCTCTGGTTTTAACAAGATGGCGCAATATCCCATACAAGCCATGAAACAATCGCCTTATTGCGCTCGAAGTTCGATGATCTCATCATTTCCAGAAAGTCTGAGGTGAATTGACCCCAAAGATCCTGTGATTTTACTCCTTTAGATTATTTTCTTTGGGGGCATTTGAAGAATAAAGTGTATACTAATCATCCACACTTCACCAGCTGAAAGACAACATTCGAGCTGCATTAGATGCCATTGATCCACTTTTATGCGAAAAGTTATCGAAAATTTTGACGTTCCAATAACCTCCTGTCAACGAAGCCGTGGAGGTCATATGAATGATATTGTTTTTCATGCATACATTGCTACATATTAAACTTTCTGATATAATAAATATTTGTAGCGTAAGTTTATAAAATGAATTTTTATTTGAAGAAAAAATCCATGCTAACTGTTGGATCACCCATTATAACTTCATTTTCTTCGGTAATAGCTTTACCGAAGCACCTTTATATCCCTCCCCGTCGTAATATCCATTACCTAACCCACCAACGTCGAGATTTTCTTGTTTTTCTCTTTTTGATTTGGTTTATATACGAGTATATTTACACACAATACGGACTCCGGCACGCACAATTTTCTTCTTTGCAGCCATTTTTAAAATTGAGCCTTTCTGGACTGAATGTTCAATGCCCTTAAATCGTGTGAACAAGTTTCGCATTCAATTGTATTTTCAATGGGATAGATTCAGCCTCAATGATCAATAAAACTGACTAATGAGAACCCGGCTTGAGTCATCAATTTCTATACATAAAGTAACATTACAACAAGGCATCGGAGAGACTGTAAAATATATTATTTCCTTTTATTTATAGATATAATAGTAGATATTGTTTTAATTGTAATGTCATTTTTGGTGGGTCTGCAGCTCTGTAGCTCTTAAAGCCGCCCCCCGCATTAAACCAATAAACCAAAAAACGTTACCGACGTTACAATACTAAACCAAATACAGTTCAGTGAGCTACGCCTAGAGCGTGCACAAATACAAATAAGGCATGATAGAAAAATCCTAATAAAGTCCTCAACTAGAAAAGAGCAAGATATCTCGAGCACTCTGAAGACATACGAAAATGAGTACATAAAGAAAGTCGAAGTCACATTAAATAACTCTATGATACCAAACGACGTAGAGGGGTTAAACGATTTCATCACAACTAACCCTACACAAACAACGAAGTCCCTAATGAGAGCAAACAAACAGTATGCAACACCAAGCAAACTGAAAAAGACTAAAGATTTAATAAACACAAGGAATTTAGTGGAAGAGCTATTAACAAAAGAAATAAAAGAACCCAATAAAGAGATAAGAACAAAAGTCAGTAGAATACAACGAAAAAATTATAAGCGAAACGATAGAAGAAAACAAATGACGAAAATTGGAAATTGGAAGAAAACAAATCATATCATGGACGAAACTGGAAGAACTGTTTACAACAGCCAGGAGATTATAAAGGTAATAGAGAGCTTCTATTCCTCAAAAGTTCCGGAACCACAGTCCAATCCAAGATACAGAAGAGTACGACTGACTAAACATCACACTTGAAACATATCCAAACATGAAATAAAATTATCTCTGAAAAGATAAAATCTAACTTAGACAATCATACGACATATATGACATAATATATCACTCCAATTTATTTGTAATAAAATCTGATAATATCAAATTTCTTTCCTTTCAAGATTGTGAACTAATAAAATTATATAAAATTTATAATTATAGAGATAAAATTTAAACCTATCAGATATTATAGTCAACCCCATCTAATTATATTAGCGTCACAAGATAAATAAAACTTCTTACGCGCTTGTCCGTAGAATTATAGTTTTACAAAAAATTCTAAAATTTTAACTAAACAAGGCTAAATTTGTAAAAGCGTTTTTTAAATAACAAGAAATAATATAAACAATAAGAAAACCAAGTTTAAAATATCGTTTCCTTTTTACTGCCAATCATGAGGCTGACTAGTGAAAAACTTCTAAATAAGTGTAGAATTCTGAACCTTTGTCAAGGAAATTTTTAATAGATTAAACTGAACTATAGCATTTCAAAAACAGTGGTGTTTTAAGGCGATTACAATATTTATTCAGCTTTAAATATATCACGATTGTTATGTTATGAGTAAGAGAAGGCCATTGGCACGAATTAACCTTGGTCTGAGAATTTTGCTTCTGTGTACGATCGTACTCTTCTATGAATAACCTCAACAATAAAAAATTTCCTTATTGAAAATTAACAAAAGTTGACATTTTTATTTTATTACAAAAACCTAGTAGATAAGCAATACATTCATGTGAAATAAAATAATTCTGAAAATCTTGTACAAAAATAAGTTTATCGCGATACCAATTTATTGCATTGGAGTTAATTTACCTAACTTATAAAATCATGTTAAAGTTCAGGACAGTTTCATCGACGTCCAATTTGTACCTGCACATAAGTATTTTTGTACTGTACGGTGATCTCGGAAGACGATTAACTGTAGATATTGGCGAACAAATTTTCATCGTTGAATAATTATTATTGTCACTTCGTTTACAAAAAGGCTGATATGAAGTTTTGTAATCAGCTGGTCTTTCACGAGGTACAATATAAGGAAATATTTTCTTTGTTGGGAAAATTTTTAGTAAGTGAAGTAATTATTAATGAAATTACGTGCGATAAGATGTTTTGACTTTAAAAGAATAAAAATTTCAAGAGAATAAAAAGATGCAAACGTGTTGCTCATATTAAGATTTAGTATGATGAGGTACAATTTCTCAACTAGAATAAAATAAGTTACATTATAAAACTCAATTTTTAACAATTTTTGAGATCATAATGCTTGCAATAAAAATCGCCTTGGTATAGTTGCAATAATGGGATTCCATATGTATGTACAGTAACGTGTAAAAGTAATGACACGCCTAAGATTTGTTATTGTATTGCAGCAGTCGATGAGTAACTGTCTTATTTTAACTTGTTAATCCTACCTACAAGGACTTATGGTTAGTGGCTTTAAAAATCTTGGCACCGAAGCAGCGCATAGTGTGTTGCCTGCTTGATACTTAGGCGTGTCATTACTTTTACACGTGACTGTACATATCTAGCTGTATATCCTTATTACTGCTATCTATTGTTAAATGATTTTTTTTAAGTAAAAAGAAAATCTTCATTTTTACACTAATGTTATAATAGCTGATAGTATTGTGATTCCTTATTTTATATGATTTATACATATATCCAATACAATAACGATATTTAAAATTTAATAGGTATTGTTTTCTATATTACTTATCGACTTTTAATAGATCAATAAAAAAACTTGATAGTGGCATAAATTTATGTACTTATATCCAAGGGATTTTTATTTGTAAATATTGTAAAGTATTTTTATTTTTAATTATGGAATGTGCTGTATATTCATTTCCTGTTCTATTTGTAAGTTTAAAACCCACAATTTACCTGAAAATTTATCATTCCAAATGTATTAGTAGAATATATGTCCTTTTTTAATCATGATAAACAATATGATAAGCTATCTTTTAAAAAATCAGATTTAGAGTGTGGACTTTGCACATACACTATGACCGCAAATTTAATGTGTCCTTGTTATGCCCATGAAAACTTGTTTATCATGATTGTTTACATTAAACATAGTTAGACAAAATCCTTTTACGTACCTGCTGTATATAAGGGATTAATAGTCGTTACTACTAATGAAGCTTGCAATGCACCTAATACACATATAGGATATTCAGGCACATTAGGAAGTAAAACGGCAATTACGTCGCCTTTTCCTAGTTTTAGTATCTTTCTGAGGGCTCTATTTAAATTCCTGGACTTCGTTCGAAGTTCTTCAAACGTATACTTCTTACCGGTTAGGCCGCATTCCTTAAATCAGTTTCTTTTTAAAGAACAAGTAAATGCATTTCTTAGGCACACGATATTTTTAAGGGCAGTTTAAAAATGTTTTATAATAAAATAAAATTTGTCTTACCATAGCAACCTTATTGGGCCATTTATTGAAATTTTGAAAAACAAATTCGTGTATCGTTACGTCAGGTATTTCTACATCGGATAAAGTAGACTGTATTATATTTGAGTGACTTCTTATGAAATTCTTTTTAAAATTAATTAACGAATTTGAAAATGTATTACAATTACGGTTTAATAAACGTCGTATAAGTACAGCTGACATCGCGTAACAGTTCACTTCGCGGGCTATTAATGGATACTAAATAAATTCTGCGCTCTTTCACGATGCTCTGCTCCCACCAGTGCTGTTTAATAATTTTTAACTTAAGTGCGTGTTTGCTTCACTCCCTAATAAATTAATAATTTTTCTTGCTTGCCGATGTAACAAATAAATTCCTCTACGGAAACTCATTGGAAAAGATTAAGATGGTTGGTTAAATTGGTAAATTATGCCAAAATTGTATGATTAGATTAATTTATTTAAAGTTTCGACGTTCTGAAGTTTCTGCTTTTTTCAAAAGAAAAAGGTTGTTTGATATTATTTTATGGAATTGTGTAAAATCAAAATAGGCAATGAAAATTAAAAACATCAGATATAGTTTCATTTTTGATCGTATTTTATTTTGCAATAGTTTTAATTAAACGTTTTTTGAAAAATACAGTAATAGTTTTCAGAATGACTTATTACGAGGCAATTTGTGATCTCAATTGTAAAGACTACATATATTTTTACGGAAGCTTTTTAGCATATATTTTGGTTAACATGTGTAGTTAGATTAGCGATCTTATTCTCTTAAGTCATTTAATTAATTTAAAGAACGCTTTTCTTAAATATGAACAAAATTTGTGATTTAGATACAAAATAAGAATTAACTTTTGGAGTTAGTAACGATTGGCATCTTGTTATCGATAAATTCTTTTTAAAAAGAAATATTTTATCTGCTTTTACTAATTTTAGGAAAATAATAGTTTAAGCTCAAATAATTAGTATTTATAGTAATTTTCTCACTTTGTACATTTTTACTAAGTGTATGAACAGGAAATAATTTAGGAATGGCCGTACCTACTTATGTTTTTTTGTAAAAGATGTAAATTTATGTTTCTTTGTTTATTTTCAACTTATTGCATTATTAGAATATATTTTTGACTATGAAGTATAATCAGCACGTAAATAACATAAACAAGTTTTTATTACATAAGACGAGTTTGTATTATAATGACAGTCATCTACGTAAAGTTCTTGTATGACCTTCCATTATAAAAGTTGAATATGCACGCTATGGCAGAGTTATTATTGAAGTTTCCAAATGCAATGCTTCACAGATTCGAATCAAATAACACAAAGTAAGTGCAGCGTTTGATTACGTACGGTTAAATATTTCAATTACATAATTATAGAAGTCTTAAAATGCAGTCATGACTACATAATGTTATCGCACAAAGCTTGCATTCAACTACTTAAGTTGCGAAAATTAAATTAAATGCTTGCAAAAGATCCGCAATCTTTTATATACAGGGTATTCCATTACAAATGAAATAGCACCGTTACTCACCTTTCCAGCAAGTTATAAAAACTGTAGATGAAAGCAAACTATATTTTAAAAAATCAATTTCATTTAACTGTCGATAAAACCGCACCATCTTCATTTTCTTAAATAGCAAGGTGCAATAATGGGCGTTTTTTCAACAGTTTAAATGTATGTGTTACATAATGAATATAAATAAAAACTCCTTGAGTTACGTTCAAGTTTTCGAATTGTATATTTTCATTATGTGGGGACTATACAATTAATAATTACAATCAAATTGAACAAGGGTTGTACTAAATTTATATTCCAGAACGATATATTAATAACAACTAAATCTTATAATAAAGAATAACAATATTAATTATCAATTACTAACATCACATTCTAGAAACATACATTTACCTAGGACTTAGAGTACTTCAACCATCACTTATTATTAGAGAAAGGAATATATGCAATAGATTATTGCTGAAATATGCGCATATGTATGCACACTACTTTTTAAATATATGCAGTAAATAATAGAATATGCACATGCATATGCAATAGCATATGTTCAAAATCGACTTTAAAAACGATTTATGATCAGTTTTAAAAATTTAAAAACAGACATAGGTACGTATTAAAATTCACAAATAAAATAATGGCAAGACATTTTTAATGCGTTTTATTTTGTCTACAAAATTATAGTGAATGCATAATAATTAATTAGATAATAATTATACTTATCGTTATCAATACAAATAAAATTATGCTAAATTTTAAACTATTATTTAATATTATGAATACAACTTACAACTAAATGTTTTTCAAAAGTTTCAAGAAGAAAGTTATGTCTTTTATCGGTAAAAAGTAAAAATGTATTTGTACGAGGTAGAGTCAAAAATAAACCGAACTTTTATGAAGAATTGCATGTACAAAACCATGAGAGATTTCCAACATGTTAACCAGGTCATCTATCGTTTGCCGGCGGTCTCGTCTGATCTCTTCCCGTACTCGATTGCCCATTTTTTGTGCATTTCTCGCGGTAGCGGGTCTGCCTGGATGGGGATTATCATCCGTTGATTCATGTCCTTCTTTGAAGCGCTTGTACCACTCAAAGTCTCAGTCAATATTTTACTGAGTTGCGTACAAAATTTAATGTTTACACGCTGCTAGCGATGCGTCATGTCCGCGATCCGACAGCGTGCACTAACAGTGTTCTATTAAATGTAGCGTTGTTTTTAATTTGTGACAGATAAACCAGATGTCGCTTGCTAGATTTTTCACGACATGTCTACCCAACATTGCGTATGCATGCGCATTTTATAACCGTCGCCTGCGTTGATTAAAAACGGAGTTTATAAAGCCTGCCGAATAGCAAAAATGGCCATTATGCAAATTTTTGCCACTGCTTGCTTTTGGCGCTAGTTATCCATCGTTGACAGCTGTCAACTGGCTTTGATTTTTTACGATTTACAACAAATACGGGTTATTGGACGTTTAATATTTAGTCCAGAAAGTGTATTACAATATAAATTTCAATTTTAGACAGGTTTTCAAAACCTTATGAGACTGTGTAAAAAATTAACTAAATAAGAGTGTAAGAAGGGTGCAGATACTTACTACTTTTCCTCGGCACAAACCAAGAAGACTTTCGAGGGATTGGACTGGTTATTTAGCCTAAATATAAAACTAAATCTATAGAATTATGGCAAGGAGGGATGCAAAAAGACATTTTTAGAACGTACTTTTTGTTGTATAACTAAACGAATAACCAAAAATTAACAAATTTAAATTAGAAATACAGCTGTCAGTGAAAGGATAAGTAGCGCCACGGAGAAAATTTGAACTAGTCGATTAACTGTCAAACGGCCCTATTCGGCAGGCTTTATAAACCCCGTTTTGAATCAACGCAGGCGACGTTTATAACTGTCGTATTTAATGCGCAGGCCGCAAAGTTCGGTTTATTTTTGACTCTACCTCGTATATCGAAACCGATCGTTCAGCATCTACCGATGTGCATGGAACATTTGCAAATTTTGGAATTACATAACTATATTAGGATGTAGGACGTATTGCACTAATAATCCTTAATTGGATTGAGTTTTTAAATGATTTAATATAATGATCTATAATAAACAAGGGCTTAGTGCAGAACCTGGTGTGACTATAAATGCCGTGTGTATCCGGCCTTCTGAGAAAATCAATTACTTTTAGAGCAAGCTATCTGTGACCGTAAGGTCACATACAATACAAGCTATAATGTTATGTAAAACCAATATTACATAAAATTGGAAACCAATCGAAACAAATTAAAAATACGAAATTTATGCATGAATATGCAGAAAACGTCTAAATATACAGCCTTTGCCTAAATATGCAAAATATGCATTAATTAATTGGTGTCAATTACCTCTAAATACCATGATTCGTCCACAAGATATGCAAAAATTACATAATATGCAGTTTGCATAAAATCCTTTCTCTACTTATTATAAACAAAGGCACTCATTTACATTTATGCTCATTGTTATGTTAATGATAATGATTCCATTAATTAAATTATGCAGGCTGCTTCATATTTAAGGACAAATATTAAAATCACGTTTGTTATAAGTACAATGTGATTTTTTTAACCCCTTCGAACCTGGTGTACATACTCATGTACATCGACTTTATAATACAATATTAAATGTTTAAACGGACTAAATCCTGCTGTAGTAGTTTTGTACATATCCATGTACAGTTGTGGACAGAAAAAAATAGGACAGTGTTTTTTTTCTAGTTTAAAATGGCCCCTGCGTTGTAATTTGATTGCAAGTCAATGTGACAAATATCATAATTATAAAGCCAAAATCAAGTAACTAAATTTTATAGAATAAAGTTTACTTGATTTTTCGAGTTGTCCTATTTTTTTCTGTCCACGACTGTACATTACTCTCTGCGAAAAATATGTTAGTAGCGACATCTGTGAGTTTGAATTGCAGTTATATTGATATAACCTGTGAATAATCTACCCTGTCAAAACGTGAACGCTTATGGGAATTTGTTGGTGTTTATTTTTTATTTTATTCCAAGAGGTTTTTGTGTAACTTTTGTGTTACACCTTGAGAAAGGTATGTACTACTGTATTTCTATAATATAATGCCTTTATAACAGCTAAATTGTATGAAATATCATCCTAAAGTATATTGTACATTACAATGTACAAACCGTCTTCATAGTTACCTCGATGACTCAACGTTTTGCACATTGCCATGTACATTCCGACTCGAGTACGGCATTTGAAATAGTTCTCTGTCTTTGATATTTTTCAGTAAGAAGATATAAAAATACCTAACCATGGATAAAATAAAAAAAAGATATAATATTGAGAAGTCGGAGGACACACAAGAACTTCTAGATTTAGTGGAAAACGGTGATTTATCCGATATTGAAGATATTGGATGTGGAAATGATGAAGAAGATGGTGACCTGATAGACGAAATTCAACTACAAAACAAAACAAGACTAGGAGGAAACTTCATGTCTAGACACAACGAGGAAAAGCAGAATAATCAATCTAATAATGAAAACGACAATAACGAAGATCATGAAAACGACAATAACGAAGATAATGAAAACGGCGATGAGTCCATTTTTGCATTAGATGACGGACATTTTGATGGTGAATCTAGTAATAACGAGGCTCAAAATAACGATCGTCGTAATAAATGCGCAAGAAATTATAATAAAGAACTAAAACGTAAGATCCATTGGACTCGCAACACCCTGACAACTCCAAATTGGAATTATGAGCTAAACCAAACTGTCGATAACAAATTGCTTTGTCCTTTAGAATATTTTCTAAGATATTTACCGATAGATATATTTGATGAAATGGCACAATACACAAACATGTATGCACTGCAAAAAGGAAAAACGTTTAAAAGTACTTCTTATCGAAATCCAGACTGATGCAGTGGATCATATATGCCCCAGTTTGATGAGAAAAAAGAAGCTACTAGGTGCAAAAACTACAATTGCAAACAAGGATCGCATATTTATTGTGACAAATGTAAAGTTCATTTATGCCTAGTGCGTGACAGGAACTGCTTCGTAGCCTTTCACAGGAGAAAATGAGATCTGTTTCTTTTTTACTTGACGTTAGTTTAAATAATAAAACACTATTTTGATAAGTTTGTACCCGTTTGTTGAATAAAAGTTCTTTATAGATTATTACATCGCCTTGCTTATTTAAGACCCAATGTACATATGCATGTACATCCTGGAATTACCCTTAAATTTCAGAATCAAATTTTTTTTTCTCAAATACGTGTTATTTGGGCATATATTAAACAAACTAATACGAAAAAAAAATTTTTTGCTGACGGAAATTAATTCAGGACTGAAGGGGTTAAAAACTCAATTGCAGCAGGCCGTATGCTGTCTTAATAACCTTAGAACTGTATGTATTAAGTCAGAATACGGCCTGCTGCAATTGAGTTTTTAAAAAATCACATTGTACTAGTAAAGGGCAGATTTGAATTAAGACGTGTTTCAGAATAACTCCGATCACTTATACAAGGCTATGAAACAAAGTACAATAATAAAATTTTACGTATTTATAAATTAGCATACTGTTGACGGATAGGTGAAGTAGAGTTAATACATTTTGTGTGTGTTATTTACGTTAATAGTAAAATGCAATCAAATGGCGAAGAGAAGCGAAAATTTCCAAGTTCACCGAAGGTGCGGGTATGTCACGAAGACAGTTATCAAAGCTTGTTGTAATTCCGAAAACCCCTATTTCAAAATGTTGTCAGTGAAAAGTCTTATGTTGCTGACCACCGAGGAGAGATTTCTGCTGCACAACTTAAGACTCGCTGCGTGACTAAATATCCAACCAAATATTTAGTTTGGCAAATTATATGCTCATGTGGATTAAAAAGTGACAGTTTTGTGACTACTGGAAACATAAATAGCAATATTGTGCCGAAAAATACAAATACACTGAATTGTCCGGAATTAAGACCGACTGAGTGCTATTGGGCCCAAGTGAAAAGAAAACTAAAGAACACGAAGAAAAGTTCTACTGATGTAAGAGATTTCGACAGAACATATAAAACAGTGTCAGGCGCTATTCGGACAAAGTGAAAAACATTCTTCTTCTATGTCTTCGGCGGTGTAAAGGAGCAGCGCTCAGGCCCTAGGCCCATTGTGCATCGGTCGAAAATCAAGAGATGCCTTCATGCAGAGCGGCACCTAGCCCGAATGCTAGAGTCTTGTCTATATTCGTATATCGTCGGACTCTAAAAGACCGGCTCCAAGTAGTCGATGTCTCAGAAGAAGTAGTCTGGGTCACCGTAAAAGTAGATGAAGGCAAGTTTCATCCGCTTCGTTACAGAATCTGCAACTTGGGTCCTCGGAGAGTCCCATTAGACGCAATTGTCTTTTAAAGAGTCAATGGCCCGTAAGGAGCCCTGTGACTATCCTGATGTGCTTTGTACTGAATCTAAGAAGCTGTTCGGACCTGGTTTTTGAAGGTTTGTGGATGAGTAGCTACGCTTGTGTCAGCTCAGGACGCGAATCTCAGTATAAATTCAACTGAGAGTGTGTCCAGTCTCTAATTGATAGCTGGATACATGCTTTAGATAGGCTGAGGGGCGGTTCAGGGGCTAAAAGGGGTTCTGAGAAGCCCTGCCTAGCAAGGCGGTCGTTGCCAGGAATGTTGCTGTGACCGGGCACCCAGATTAGCCGAACCCAGTTGGTGGAGCCGAGCCTTTTCAGGGCCACTCTACATTCCTTCCTTGACCAGGTTTGATTTGGTTTTTACAGAACTCAAAGCTTTGAGTGTTGCTTGACTATCGGAGCATATTTTGATATGCCTGTTATGGTAACTTCTGGCGAGGTTTTCCTGGGCGCAGACTAAGATTGCGAAGGCCTCAGTCTGGAAGATGGTAGGAAACTTTCCTAGTGTGAGAAATCTATAAACCACAGTAGATCAGTTCTGACGCGGTCCCTGAGCAATGATGAGCATTCGTCCCTTGCAGGGATAGTTATCTCGTAATACCTGGTAAAGAAGTAGCAGGGAGACACTACGCCGCTGCGAGCAATCAGTAGCGGGTCGGACTATCAAACGACACAGAATCTTTACGTGTCCATTCGGCCTCCTATCGCCCTTCCAAAGGCCGCTCGTGAAAAGCCTGTAAGCCGACTTTAGTGCTTCCGCCACAATCACAATGTGAAGGGGCGTTAGGTTCAGAAGGGCTTTCAGGGCCGCCTGAGGTGTGGCACGACCAGGCCCTGTGATGGCAGAACTTGCTAACCTTTGGATTCGGGTTAGCACCATTTGTCTGTGTTTCCCTGTTGTTGAGGGCCACCACACCAATAAACCATAAGCGATGACTAGTCTAATCCCCGTATTGAAGATCCACATCAGCA
Source organism: Melanotus villosus (assembly GCA_963082815.1). NCBI lineage: Eukaryota > Metazoa > Arthropoda > Insecta > Coleoptera > Elateridae > Melanotus > Melanotus villosus. The sequence continues at coordinate 47,829,525 of OY720421.1, read as the reverse complement.
CTTGAGGGGACAGGCCCCATGTAGTTCCATAGGTCCGACGACATACCCAGAAGGTGCTCGTGGCCTTCTTTATCTGTCTGGTTATATGATTGTTACAGACCAGCTTTGTATCTAGGGTTAGACGCAGGTACTTTACTGTGGTTGAAGGTTTCAAAGCTGTCCCAAATATTATGGGCTCTCTGAAGGCTTCCAGTCTTCTATTCCCGGTGAATATTACAATATCGACCTTGGCAGGATTAACTGTCAGGTCGTGAGCTGAACACCACCTCTGCACTATAGATAGCACTCCTTACATTAATCTGCTGCTACTTACTATACCAGGCAATTTTTCTGGGACCAAGATTGCAAGATCATCCGCATAACACTGCAAATAGTAGCCTGCAGCCTTTAGTTCCGCAAGAAGTCCATCGAGGACAAGACACCACAACAGAGGTGATAACACACCACCCTGGGGGCAGCCTCGTCTCACTGAGGTCCTTACTGTGGCACTACCAAGCGATGCTAGAATTTCCTCTTCAGTCAGCAGTGCTGTAACCAATCTGACAACGGTAGTATCGATGCCATGATCAATGGCAGCTTGACTAACGGCGACTTTATGGGTTATCGAAGGCTCCTTCAATGTATATAATGGCACCAGCGCCAATTTTTTGTGTTCTGGCGCTTTTTCTATTTTAAGAACGATTGGGTGAAGCGCCGTCTCCACGGATTTGCCTGCTTGATAGGCGTGTTGATGCGGATACAACATATTGGTGATAGCTGCGTTATCTTTTATGTACCTCTCAACCAAACGTTCCAGCGTTTTGAGAAGGAAGGAAGTTAGACTGATTGGTCTGAAGTCTTTGGTGGTGTCGTGCATAGCATGTCCTGCCTTGGGAATGAAAATAAAGTCACCCAATCAGCAATCTCCCCGTCGCCTCAGAAAGGTTTAAAAGCAGAGCCTTCCAGCCTAGAATTCATTCCCACTCCGACGTCCGTCAGAGAAGCACCCATTCCACCTCCGACTTCCAGCAGAGCAACATCCACTTCCAAGTCCGACTCCAAGTCCACTTCTCTTCAACTTCTGCTCCAATCTTGCTTCGGTTCCTTCCACAACCGACCCGACTCCAGGATCGTCGTGATGCTCAGAAAGGGCCTGAGTATCACTCCCTCCCACGGCACGCCGGTTGATGTTCATCAACCCTGTGGCCTTTCTACTCCTGCTACTGTACCGGGTTGTCAGCCCACATTTCCTGTATTTGTGTCAGCCTATATACTTTCTGTATATAAATAAAACTCTTTCGTATCGTCGCTTCATTTCTTTCCGCCGAAGACACCGCCAGCCCAGCTGTTCCCTTGGTCGCCCCAACGCCGGAGGTAACAATGACCTTGCACTTTTTCAGGGGTACAGGATTGTACCCCAACGCCAGGCAAGCCTTAAGTAAATGGTATAGGGCGCTGAAGGAGGGCAGGGAAAACGCCGTCGGCTTCTGTAAAAACATTAATGTTAAATTTAAAATCTGACATTGTTAATTTTTGTAGAAAATAAGAGTTTCGCCTTTATTTCTTATTTTGATTGTAGCAAAATGTACGTTCCTTTCTAAACTAAACAAATTATTTTAATAAAATTGATTTTGACCATTTTTTTGAGAATCTTTGGGACACGTCTTAAGTATTTACTTAAAGAAAAGTATTTGTTGTATATTGCAAGAAAGCAATTAAACAAAACAATATCATATTTTATAAAAATCTAAAGTTTGAATTCGGAAATTATAATTTCATAGTTTCTAATACTGTAAATGACTAGAAACCAAAAAAGTTATTTCTTTGATGATTAGAGATTAATTAATAGTAGATTATTCTACAAGTAAAGAAAAGTGGCAGTTTTCTAGCGAGTGGAAAATGTTTGATTCACGAGCGTTAGCGAGTGAATTACAATTTCCCGAGCTAGAAAACCACTTTTCTTACGCGTTGAATACGCTATTTTTTTGTGTAAGTACTAAAAGTTCGAATGAAACTAATTTTCTAGACAAATTTATCAAGGTTATGTTTGTACGGAAACATAGCAACTACAACACGTACATAGTAACAAGTAAACAAACAGACTGTGTTGCTAAGGAATGAAGTGGTTGCTAATGAGTAAAGTGTTGCTAATGAGTAAAGGTTGCTAACGAGTAAAATGCCACATTACTTTACTATTTTCTACATAGTAAAATGACGGTTTACCATTGACTACACAAAAAAAATATAAATTTCAACATTTGTCTGAACATTTAATCTCAAATTTATAACTTGAGCTCAAATTGTTCCAAAAACGCTCTAGATATGGAAATTAAATAAAATACCATGCTACTCTGATTTTAAATAAAAAAGATGGTCTGTCCAAATTATGTAATTTTTTCAAATTGAAAATTATCTATTTTTTCAATTTTGAGCAGTCATAGACAAAATGTTGTATTATATACGTGTGATAAAGGCCATTAACATACTCATGCTCTTACTCTCTTACTCAACGCATTCGTATGTTAATGATGCCTTTATCCCACTGATATAATAACTAACTATTACAACTTAGTTGGCCAAATGCCCAAACGTGACATTGTCGCCACTTATAGAAACCAAAATATTTCTAAGACAACAATTTACCGCGTCATTAGGGAATGGGAGGAAGGTTTGTCGTGTATGAATCTTCCCAAGCTATAGTTTGTATTATTAGATTTGAAAATTTTTTCCGAAACTTTAGTCACATACGTTATTAAGTAAAAATAACAGGTTAATGTAGAACCAGAAACTCCTAAAAATTGCCTTTTTTAAATTTAATTATAACATTTAAAACTTAATAACATAAAGTAAATCATATTGTAAGTTTAGATTTCATAAAGAATTTATATTCGAAATAGATTTTATGATGGATGTGTATTCAAAAAGAATTAAATTATCTGAAATATGTATCATTAATAGTTATTTGTATGCTAAGGCCGCGAAATTCCATTTTAGCGTACCGAGAGAAAAATTGTCGCCGAGGCCGCTTGCGGCCGAGGCAAGACAATCTCGAGGGCGCTAAAGAATTTCGCGGCCGAAGTATACACAACATTTTTTGTGCAGGTGTAAAAAATACATAATAAAACTGACATTTTCATATTATCTGTTATGTCAACTCTCATGGGTCAAATAAGTGACGTTTAGTTTAACGGCCGTTACTAAGGGTAAGGGTATTTCGCGGCCGTTACTAAGGGTAAGGCCGCGAAATCGGATTTCGCGTCCTGTATTGCGTACGCGAAATGACCACTTCGCGTCCAGCTGCACAAAAAAAATCTTTATTGGGATCGAGATTGTGATTTTTATATGTGTATTAGATACTACCTCCGTCAGCCCGTCACAAGCATGTTCTTTTTTTATAATGAAAGTGACACTTTTAAACAATATTAATATTAAATCTTCGAAAAACTGTATTTGAAAGTTTAGTCGAAATGTCATCGTAATAAATCAAGCAAAATTGTTTGTAGGTTTTATTTTATTTATTTATTTATAGATTTAGTGAGTTAAAGGAACTGAAAACGAGCATCCACACTTCACATTTTTATTACTAATTTTTTTTTTTAATTATGAAACTCTATCTACGGCTCTCTAGTAACGACTTAAGCCTATTTAAAGGCATTGTCAACTTATGAAAAGTCGTTTTTTTTTTTATTTTACAATTTGATTGAGTAAAGTGAGTATTGCACCTATGCAAAATTTTACGGCCGAATTTTAATTCGTTACCGTGTTATGGGAGCTAAAAGTTTAAGATATGACGTCAAGAGTGTCGCTTGCGAGCAAGAGCGGCATGCCGAGTCGACTAATAATACTAGTAACCCAGCAACGCGGGTGTTGTGTTTGTTTAGGAGCCTCAGGAGGACGACACTCGTGACGTCACGTATCGGGAAATGAATTCTCTCTACCCGTTTATTGTGGTTATTATAAAAGATATTGAAATTCTACCACTGCGGGTAGTTTTACGAGTATTTTAACTAACGTATTTTGATATTTACTAAATATGTTGCATAAGTTGACAATGCCTTTAAATATCTTTCGAACGTCTGTTGTGGCTAGTTTTACGATTAATATTTTTTTCTAGTTATTTCCCTTGTAACTTTCACGGTTGCAAGAGCCCCTACAAAAAGATAAAAAGATTACAGATTAAGAAGAAGAAAGAAAGGAATTCGTTCGGTTAAAGTATATGGACTACACGCGATTCCTTTGCAATTTTAATGCGATATCAAGCTAATTATCAAATTTTAGATAATTCTGAGTATATGTAGTCGAACTAGAATTTCCAGATTTGAACTATTAAAAGCTAATTAATAAACCACTGGTAACAATGTTAGTGTAGATACGTCAACTGTGTCTTAGAATAACTAATAAAACTAAATAAGAAAATTCAAAACTTAATTATGTTACAAAAAGAACCTAAAAAGGTTTCAGAAAACTGGAATTGCGCAAGGCACCAACTCCGTTTGAGAAGGGATTACTTATCTACTTCAATAATATTACGTTACTGTTTTGCGCACGTTTTATACAGTACCTAATGTAGTACATACGTTATACGTAGCTGGTAAATGAGTGTGTCGTAAACAGAGATGGGTTTAAAAATGTATTTAAATGAAAAATGAAAAATAACAATTAGATTCAATGTATTTATTTTCAAGGGTAATATAACAAGTGGTGAGCTTATTGTCGATAATATTTTCAAAATGTCACGAATGTTAATCCCAACGACGAAAATGCAACGACTGCGAAGCAGGAGTTGCATTTTCCAAAGATTGGGATTAACATGAGTGGCATTTTCTAAATATTATCGATTTTTAAGCGAACCACGAGTTATATTTAGGAAGAGAATACGATGATTACATTTTTCACTAATCGGTGCTACAGTTTTTCCTCAACTGTCAAATAATTTTTTTGTACGTCATATTTACGTGGTTACTACGTTACTAGCGTTGCTATTGGAAATAACAAAATATTATCGCGGCTATAAATTATTTTTTCTACTCCCACCATGGAAAGTGGGATTTTCAGACTTCGTCTCCATAGATACGAGTATTGAAAATGAGTGTTTGCCGAACAAGTGAAATTAGCGTGCGGAAAATTTACTTTCCGCACGCACATGCATGATTTTCGGTGCGGCAAAATATAATTTTGCCGCACCGAAATCAAAATGTCATAAATGACATTTGATGAATGTCAAATTTGATTTTGCAGAAATATTTAAATTTTTCTATTGAAATGTGGTTGTAGAAAAAATAGTGTGTAATACATGTGTTAAAAGCTTGTATTTGCCACGCTCATGTGACTGCAGCACTCACTATCGTTCGTGCTGCAAACTTCACATTCGTGTGGCAAACGCAAGCTTTCAACACTTGTATTGCAAATTACTATTCACTTATTGGTACAACACTTTCAAGCGTTGTGATTGGCTGATTTTCAAAATACAAAATAAAACAAACTGATCTATTTGAGCTACAAAATTCTCCTGGGAAATATGTACGTGTACGTATATCAAATAGGTTTTGAATATAAAATAATAATTTATTTTAACGCCCCGCGTCAACCGAATAAAACAAACATAACTTTTAATTTCATATGCATTATAGGTATGCCAGTTTATAGGGTTTATTTTTTTGTTAATTAATATTTAAAATTTACTGAGGGCCAGAAGGAAAAACAAAACATGATTTATTTTTTGAAAGCGATTTTAAATAAAAAATAGTATCAAACTTTAAAATACGAGGAGCGTTCAAATATGAGTGAGAATGAGATTAGCACATCTTTATTATCAATGGAACAAAAACATGGTATGTACTATTTTTCAACGTAGTCCCCCTCGACTGTAAAACACTTGCGCCAACGTTCTGGAAGCTTACGTATACCATTTTTGAAGAAGCGGTTTGGTTGCGTGCTTACCCAGTTTTGCACAGTTGTAATGAGTTCATCATTATCCCTAAATTTATGGCCACTTAAAAACTCTTTCAATGGTGCAAACAAATGAAAATCTGATGGAGACAAATCCGACGATCAGCCCGAATAAGCTGATCAATCGACCCAACATTGTCAGGAGTCACGGAAGTTTTGGATCGTCTCAGATGAGGTACCTATGTTTCCTACGCAATCTCGACCTTCTCGAAACTTTGTCACCCAACCAAACACCCTTGCCTTGAACATACATTTATTCTCAAACTGCGCTTGAAGTCTTGTAAAAATTTCAGACCGGCAAAACATTTTCTTTCGCCAGAAATTTGACAATTATGCGTTGTGCAACAAAACACGGTCTTCCCTCTCTGACATGCTAATAATTATTAGCAGGTGTAACGGAGAAGAATTTGATTGTTACTAATCGCAAGTCGGAACATATCAGAACATTACACAGAGTGTTTGTTTCCATCCATTTTTTTCTATACTCAAGGCAACTAGATTCTCACTCATATTTGAACGCTAGCTATTGTATTTAAAATACAAAATAGTATTTTATATTTGAAATACAAATGTATTTAAAATAAATTTATTCCAAATACTTACCCACCTCTGGTTGTAAAATCATGCGAAAATTGTGGATGAAAAGGTGCCAAATTTTATTAATAAAACTGAATAAGTGAAAATAACACCATATTCATTTGCTGTTTATGTAATTTCATTTCTTTTTATTTTATTTTAATTTACTATTTAAAAATTTCGATTACGTAGACAATTAGCGCTTTCATATGATTCTTTAGACCAATATTTGAATAGTTTATGTAAATTGTATTGCATTAATTCATTAGTTTCCTGAATTATCTAGATTGTTGTATTAAGTGGGTAGCTACATCTTTCACGTATAGGTGCGGGTTGTTTCTGGAGCTTCTTGGTTATATCTTCTAGTGTACTTCATCAATAGATCAGGTTAGCCCCCTGTCTAGTATACGTACAAAAAGGAGATAATTACAATAACAGGTCATCGGCCATAAAAAGAAGAAAAAAAAGAACAATTTTCTATTTTCTATTTTTGGACTTATTAATTAGTGGATTTTCTTGAATATTGTTTGATCTTTGTTATCTTTTGCGTCACTTATTAAGTTATCATATGCACTTCTGGTACCACTGCCCTTTTCATGTGTGTGGTAGAATTAGCCATAACGACATTGATTTTATTTATTGATTGAAGATGCTGGTAGCAAAACCAAGTCTATAAAAAGCAACAGTTTTTGCCTCATATGTGTTAAGATTATTTTGTTGACTTTTCTTAGTAAAATTAAAAACATTCGGTTTTTGCATTTTGGAAGCTTTATTTAATCGTTCGCTAGTCATTATCGAAAGACATTAGAAGTCTGACTAAGTATGAAGTATGTTCGCCCAACTTTGTTAGACAAGGGTCGTTCGCAATGTTATATAGTTAGACTTTTAAGAGTTTACCATTTTTCTGGAAACCGTACACTAAAATGATTTAGGGAGATAGGTTGTTATGAAAAAAGGCAAGTTTAGGGCCATACTCGTAAAACCACCGAAAGAGACGATCGGTTTTTGAAACAATCTACATTTCGAAATAGGATTGTTATAAGTATTAAAGTGCAGCATCAAGTGCAGCAAACTAAATGTACAAATTTATGTCCAAACAGTAAGAAGAAGATTAAGGAAGGGAAGTAGGATTAACCAGCAAACGTCCCACTACTGATTCTGTTTTTACTAGACGCATGGACTTTGAAGCACTGAAAGCAAGTTTTATTCTTAGATCAGACACAAATCACAAATAAGCCTAAAACCACCGGATGCCCGTAAACGGACATGGAGACAACCTTGGGAGCGATTTTCTCAGTTTACTTTTTTTTTATCTGTACCTTTTGGTAAGGTCTCAATAATGTTTTGGGGAGGAATTTCCTAAGATACTTGTACATAGCCTAGAAAGATATGTGGGGAACATACTTCCAGATCATGTAGTATCTTTCGCTCCTTTAGTTGGCGAAGTGTTTGAATTTATGCAAGATAATGGAAAGCCCCACACCGCCACCTCCATGATGTTGAAATTTCTTTCAAGGATTGGCCCCCGAGATTAATGACTTAATGTAGCTGAACATGCCTGGGACTTACTTAAAAAGCATTACTGAGGCAAAATCACCAAACCTACTTAGAGGAATGCAAAGAAGAGTGGAAGCCGTAATATGAGCAAGAGGTGTTAGTACACAGTATTAATATTAATTAATAAAATAAATAAATAAATCGTTACTTCATAGCATTTTTAGTTTAGTTATTATGTATTGCATTATGAGTATGATAGTATATTGTGTAACAAGTACGTGAAGCTGACCTTTTTACACGAGTGTGAAGGCGAGTGTCGCAAGCACACCAATAAACTCCGTAAGAAATGCATTGGCACTTCACGCATCGATATAAAAAATAAGACTTCACGTACTGCGATCAGTATGTGAAACTACTACTTCACACATGGAAGTAGAAAATAGTAATTTGTAATACAAGTGTTGAAAGCTTGAGTTTGCCACACGAATGTGAAGTTTGCAGCACGAACGATAGTGAGTGCTGCAGTCACATGAGAGTGGCAAATACAAGCTTTCAACACATGTATTACACACTATTTTTTCTACAACCACATTTCCATAAAAAAATTTAAATATTTCTGCAAAATCAAATCTGACATTCATCAAATGTCATTATGACATTTTGATTTCGGTGCGGCAAAATTATACTTTGCCGCACCGAAAATCATGCATGTGCGTGCGGAAAGTAAATTTTCCGCACGCTAATTTCACTTGTTCGGCAAACACTCATTTTCAATACTCGTATCTATGGAGACGAAGTTTGAAAATCCCACTTTCCATGGTGGGAGTAGAAAAAATATATTTTGTGGCAACGGTATCAATTCAACGTTATATGTACTTGCAAAAGACAGTGGTGCATTAATTTTATTCAGGACTGTATGTATATCAACAGTAATGTTTTTGCTATTTATCAGTTTACTATCAAGAGGTTTATTTATTAATGTGAGCTACTGGATGAACGAATAGATGAAAACATATTGATTATAGACATTTTTGACACTATTTATCACACTAATTAGGTCTGTTAAAGCGGATAACTAGTTTTTATGTGCGTTGGCGGATTTAGGACTTCGTCCAGGAAAGGGCGCACTAAAAAGATTAACACCCATCCCTTTCGTTTTCTTATAAGATATATTTTGAAATATACTGTATACCAACTTTAAATATTGCATACAATTTTAAATTTCCAACTAGCTCAATCTGTTTTTTATAATTAAAAATTAACCTTTAGAAAACTCTTAATCCAGGTCGTTAATGGGATCGCGTTTATGAATTTTTAAAATTCATAAAGTAAGCACCTTCAAATTATGTAAACCTTTACAAAATCAATAACAAATTCTAACAACTAAACAATTTTTATAAAACAATTAACAATTTTAGCAACTACCTTTTGTAATCCACCCGAACAACAAACTTCCTGTTTCTTTTCTAAATTTCACCAGCTTCTCACTTAGTTCCTTCTACCATATGAACAAAAATTATTTAGATAAAGGGTGGCTTTGGAACTCTGAACGTACCGATCATGTAGAAGTAACAACAAGCTGAACCAATCAAAGGCAGTGATTTTGTTCACCATGGCCATCCCTTATTTAAATAATTTTTGTTCATATGGAATTAACACCCGTAACAACCCAATTCCAATTACATTAAACAGCACTCAACTTCTTTTTTAATAAATCCAAAATTATATTTGTTATTCCAAGTAAGTATTTTTATTTTATGATTATTCCATATTTTACACTATCAAAATTACATTTTTTTTATACGATATTTATAATCTTTTAATTAAATAATAGTTCTATTCGGTTTTAAACTATATTTATATAAAAATAAATTATTTTTAGGCTTTGGTTTTCAAAAACAAACTTCTGTAATTTTTAACAACCTTCTTCTCTTTATTTATTTTCATATATCCTTGATTATATTAATTTATTTTAACTAACACTCTATAATTTTATTTAACATTAATAATTTTTTTTTAAATTAATTATATACCTATCAAGATATCCTATTTTAATTATATACAATTATTTTAAATTAATAACTATTTAAAATTAACGATTACTAACATTTTTTCACATTAAATTTACATTTTATTAGAGGTGTTTATTTATTTTCATTATTCTAATAAAATTATAACTCGCTGTATTAAGAAATTCTCTAAAGATATCATATCAAAACGGTGTGTATACGGTGTATACTGGCTCTGAATATGCAACCCATATTACATTACATGTATAGTCTATACCTGTAAAGTAATATGGGTTGCATATTCAGAGCCAATAAGGGGCCACGATTTAAAATGGGCACACGGTATCGTCCTCGAACCATATTGAGTCATTTATTTGATATTCCCTAACTTTCTCATTGCAATATCATTATATTCTGCTGCACGCGCTTCCTGCGACCCTACTTAAATCCGCTTCTGATTATGCCTACGCAATAACATGTAATTTAAGGCTCTCTTAATGACGAAAAGCACTCAGAAGTAAATTAATGATATATATTGATATTAACTTAGTTCGTATGATTTGATGCAGTGATCTATGGAGTTCGAGACTAGAAATTTGACGAGGGAATCGAGGGATTAATTTATTTCAGGTAATAAGATATGCCAAGGTAAAATTAGTTCTGCAGATGGCGTTATAGGATGAATGATGTATATCAAGCACAAGGTATAAGGAGAGTTACCCACGCGTAGCGTAATTGCTCAGCTTGGAAAATAGTTTTTTTTCCATAACCTTCACATTCAGCAAACAATCACAACTATTTAGTACGCAAATGCGTTTAAGGTTTCGCCCGTCAATGTTTATCTGTTTAGATTTACTTTCTTCTTTTCAGAGTGTAAAATAAAGCTTCAACAAAATTTTGCTTTATTATACCTAACTGAAAGGTGTAGTTTAAAATTCCGATGCTTCATGCCCACACATGCTGTGAAAATAATAACAAAATATTACAATGTAGTTAGAACTGAACAGATTGTTTGTTATTAACAAACGATGTCCTTAGATCAACAGCTTGGTTATAACCATAATTTATTTTTATTAACATTACTTTTAATTGTGTAATTTTTAGATAACTTTCAAATTGCTAGAAAAATGGCTTGTAAGACTACTGCGACTTCCGATCTTGAGTGTGATACTGATCATCAAAAGAGGAACGCGAGCCAGAAAAAGAGAGTATCCTACCTTGCCCACCAATCCTTAATTCAAGTAAATATGGAGGTATTTTGGAGATATCTATTTGGGCAAAATAGTTTAGCATGTATGCTTATTGTGTACCTATTTAATAGTATTCATTTTTAAAACAGGTAATATACAGGGTGATTCAAAAGGTAAGGTCCAAACTTAAGGGTGTGATTGGTGATGTTAAAATAAGCAAAAAATGTTAATAAACCCATGTCTTATTTCCAACTGTTATCTAGTTACAGAGGTTTTCTTTGTTTCTATCTGTGTTCTGTCAAATCACGTTGTCTAGGAAATAAGTAAAACAATTTAATTTCTTATGGCAGAAGACGTTTCAAGCTTGAACTGGCGCAGTTTTCAATAAATGTGGTAATGATGGAGCCATTTTCTGTACGCGATTATGCAGAAATGCATTTTGTGTATGGTTATTGCAGCGAAAGTGACCGTGCAGCAGTGGTAAACTATAGGAGAAGGTATCCTCACCGGAGACAGCCTGACCACCCAATAACCGCTTTCCACCGAGCTGGCGCTGGGTTGGAAAAGGCAGTCCAGTACTATGGCCGGCTCGTTCGCCTGACATTACTCCACTAGATTTTTACTTTTGGGGAGAATTAAAAGAAAAAGTTTATGCATCGGAAATTCAGGTCGGGGGCCATTTAGTTATAAATGAAGCTGTTGAAGATATTCGAAGATATCCACAACAGTTGAGGAATGTTCGAGATTCCCTGCGTCGGCGTTGCCAACTTTGTATACAAGTACAAGGTGGACATTTTAAACATTTGGTGTGATACTTTTTAATTTTTCTTGTAATTGTATACGTTCTTTATTAATAATAAATTATCGTAAATGTTGTTATAACTAGAAAACAATTGCGAATCGGACATGAGTTTATTGGCATTTTTTGCTCATTTTAATATCACCAATCACACCCTTAAGTTTGGACCATACCTTTTGAATCACCCTGTATAGTCAAAAACAGAAGCAAAGGAATATGGAGAATAGTAATAGAACAAATGCTAAATGACCAAAAAGTAAGTTTGAACTGTGCTTTTACTAAGATGTATTTATAACTTTGCAATTTAATATTAGGATCTAATCAGAATATGGTTGAAAAACCTTCTATACCTCACATTGAAAATACTGACGATCTGTCAGATGCCGACTTTGAAATACAAAATTTGATCGCCGAAGAGGAAAGTTCACAATCTAAGCATTTTGAAGTACATAAAGATGTTTTGTTGTCATTTAATTGGCAGTGGCGGCTCGTGAGATTTTTTCGTGGGAGGGCACATCAAAACCGAGCTGGAAACATTATCTAAAAGTACTTACCTCCCTACTTAAATAGAAAGTTCATCCTTCTGTTCTTCTTACTGCTGAATACATCAATAACTTTATTGTCGAAATCGGGGATCGATTGTATAAACTTTTTTTCAATCGGCAACACTGCCAATGCAATGTTTTTATGCGCTTTACAGTCGAAATTTTCTGGGAATCGGCAACTTGTAGAAGGTGCGTTGAGAATTTTAAGAGAAATTTCCCTGCCTTAATCATCTTCGGGTTCAACCAATTTACGCGGCCAATATTATAAAATGTTGCACTGCACTTTACAATTACGCCAGAGATGAAGAAGATTTAGATGAAGGGCAACCATTTGAAAATCGAGAATTCTTAAATGAAGAACTAATAAACGAGGACTGGAAATCCAGTGATTGAAAAATGCCTCAGCGATAACTTGGGCTGTACAGACCACCTGGAAAATCGGTCAATCATTGTCAAAAGATAGCGTTGTCCTTGATTTATTGGCAGTGGTCCAACTAAATTAAGAAGCACGTGTTGAAATCGCTCGTCTGGGATTGGAAATTCCTTCATCTGGCTTTTTGTGTGCTTGTGTATCTTTGCCTTTTGGGACGGAATACACGTCTTCACCCAGCGCGTAATATCCTGTTTCATTTTTGGCCATACATACTTTTCTCTAATTGATCGGCAAGTTGCTCGGGCACCGGGATGAGCTGGTGTGTGGCCCAAATTAAATACCTTCATTCGTAATGAACTGGGAACATAGGGGCGTATTTTATCGGTAGATGCGTCACACATGATTTGCATCTCATTTCCCGATGGCACGAATTTACGCAATTTCAGCGACGTGTCTGACAAATTACGCAATTCTTCATCTTGTTCTTGCTCCCTGGCTAGTTCCTCTGGAGTGACGAACGTTGGTAAGGATATAGCTTCTACGTGAGAAAGGGCGTCTGCCACAATATTTGAAGTGCCTGCAATGTGATGTATACGTGTTGTGAATTGATCTATAAAATCTAAATGCGGAAGTTGCCGTGACGATGCCTTTTCCGGCTTTTGATTGAAAGCGAACGTCAACGGTTTGTGATCTGTTAAAATTGTAAGATCACGGCCTTCAATCATGAATCGAAAATATTTCACAGCTTCGTACATTGCCAATTCTCTATCATAAGCGCTATAATTGCGCTCCGAAGGTGACAGTTTCCTGGAAAAGAATGCTAGCGGTTGCAATAGTATATTGTATAACTAGTGCTGAAAGTTGAATATTTCACACGAGTGTGAAAGTTGAGCCACGAGCCTCTGGCGAGTGGCTTAATCACACGAGTGTGAAATATCCTTTCAGCACGTGTTTTACACTATACTTTTCCGACGACCATTTTTCCAATTTTTCATTTAAAACAATTTGAACCAGCACCACACTTGCAACACTTTGACGTTTTAAATATTTATTTTTTAACAAATGACGACTTTTGACGTCGCCCGCCGACTGCTTTGTGTGGTTTAACGTGTGCAAAGTTTTGCACACGGGCATTTCATACAGTTTCGTTGCTATGCGAAATTTGTTATTTTCAATACTAGTAAACCGTGTGAAATGAGTCATTTATCATAGTGATCGTCGGAAAAGATTTTTCTTCCAACTGCTGAAGTGCAGCCCCGACGGCGAAATCGGAGGCTGCAACCATTAGCGACAACTGCGCTGTCTCTTCCGGATGAGCCAAGAGGGTTGCATCGGCCAGCTGATTCTTGGCGTCCTGGAATGCTTGGATCGTTGTTGAAGTCCAGGAGATTTTCCTTTTGTCGTTTTTGCGGCCATCACGTAAAAGGAGCTTGCACGTGAGCTGCGTTTTTAATAAATCGTCTATAGAAGTTTATAATGCCTAAAAATCTACGAAGGTCTTTCACTGTGTCTGGAGGCTTGTACTCCCTAATAGCTGAAGCGCGGGCGGGAAGGGGACGTATGCCTTCGGAAGATATTTGGTGTCCCCCCAAATATTCCAAACTAGTTTGAGTAAAAACACACTTGTCAACGTTTATGAACACTCCGTAGTCTGTTAAACGTCGAAAAACTTCACGAAGATGTCGTCCATGTTCTTCGTCATTATTACTAAAAATTAAGATATCGTCAATATAAGCGTAGCAGCAATCAAGTCCATATAACACTTTATTTATAAAACGTTGAGAGGTTTGTGCCGCGTTACATAACCCGAACGTCATGTACACAAACTCGTATAGTTCAAACGGTGTCCTCCATTGAAATTGGAATATGGTGGTAAGCGCGCACTAAATCGATTTTTGAGAACATTTTCTTACCCGCAAGAAGATTCGTAAAGTCATGAATATGTGGTATTGGGTAGCTGTCGGCGACGGTGACAGAATTCAGACGTCGATAATCCCCACACGGATGCCAACTTCCTGCTTCCTTTTTGGGCACCAGGTGGAGTGGACTGGCCCATGGGCTGCTGGATGGTCTGCATATCCCATGTTCCAGCATATATTCAAACTCAGCCTTGGCGATTTTGAGTTTTTCTGGTGCCAGTCTCCTAGGACGCTGGGATATTGGAGGTCCCTTCACAATGATGTGATGTTGGACATCGTGTTGCGTAGTTTTTCGGAAAGGCGACGGTCTAGTGATGTCCGGGAACTCGGCCAGTATAAAATGTGAAACGGCGTTCCTGTTAATAGTAGAAATTAAATCGTTTGCGGTAGTAGGTTGCATCTCTACTGAGAGTTTCGTGACTGAGTCCACAAGGCGACGATTCTTGAGATCCACTAATAGTCCGTGGTGTTTTAAAAAATCGACACCTATAATCGGTTTAGACACTTTGGCGGTATAGAAATGCCATATATATGATCGCCGAAGTTTTAAGCTCAAATATAATAATGTAGTCCCGAAAGTATTTGTAACGCTACCGTTTGCCGCGACTAGTTTAAAATCTGTCGGTTTAGCGTGCACTCGCGAATTTGTAGGCAGCGGTATTATCGAGAGTCGGCTCCGGTGTCGATTAAAAATCGCATTCCGGATTTGGTGTCTGTTACGAAGAGCCGATTGGTGGCTGCCGGATTGTCGCTGACTGCCCCGACCAGCGACGGCTCGATTAGTTTTCCGGCTGTGAAAAATTGCACGGTTTAACACACTTACGTGCGGTTTGTTTAAACCGTCGATGATAATAACAGGTACCATCTTGACAGCTCCTGGAACGTGATCGGTTCCTGGTGCGCTGCTGTTTGTTGCTTCCTATGCGCTCTACCATCCTATTTAGCTCTATGATCTGTTGTTGTAGATCTGCTACCTGAGTTGCCAGTTTTGTACTTGAACTTGCCGCTACGTCTGAAATCACTGCTACTGTAGACGAGGATGACGTTGGGCGAGTCTGTGTTGGTAGGGTAATAGCTGCTACCTGGGATTGCATACAGTTGCTTACCTCGGCAATTTTATCGGCTGTTGTGACCAATTTTTCGATGTCTAATAAGACATCTGCGGACCCTAACACTAGCTGGGCCTCAGCCGGTAGTCGTTGTAACCATAATGTTAGTAATATTTTATGAATGAACATTATTGTGTTTTCCTTACATAAATCTTGTGATTCTCTGTGTAATTTGTTGTGAGTCATTGTGTACACCCCTAAGTACACAGTGAATCATTACCCACTTTTTTTTTAAACATTTATTACCTACTCAAACATCCCAATAGTTCAAGGAGGGATGTCTTGGAAGAAAATGTTACTAAATGCCAGCATTGTACACATTTAAGTTTGACCTGTACAATATGCATTTACGAAGTTATATGGCACTGAAAAAACGGTGATTCACTGTTCTCACAATGACCATACATTGGATAAAAAACGGACATCTTATAGATACCATGAGATCGAAAAAAAGATGATTCTGAGCAGGCCTTGACTAGTACAACACGATTGGCAAGACTGATTTCAAAATGTGGCAGTAGGTTAGAGGTTAATAAATGTCAAATAAATTAAAACACAAAACAGTATTTATTTAGGGAACAAACTGAAAACTAAGATGAATACGTGTTAGAGTAGGTGTTCAAAATGTGATCCTTCACTAGTATTACAACGATAAACTTAAATAATTCTGGAAACAAGATTGCAAAACTGACTTACATTTGAAGTGTCACTGTCACATTATAATTCATAGGCATTCTAGAACCAGTGTAGCCAATCGTGTTGTACTAGTCAAGGCCTGCTCAGAATCATTTTTTTTTCGATCTCATGGTATTACTATATTCAAGTCGGATATTTATAAGCAGTTCGATGGATGTTTGTGTGCTGTTTGGGTACGACACAATGAAGTCACATTTTGGCAATCTTCCGAAACATTTTGTGTATTACAACTGCGGACATGGTGATTAAAAACTTT
Source organism: Melanotus villosus (assembly GCA_963082815.1). NCBI lineage: Eukaryota > Metazoa > Arthropoda > Insecta > Coleoptera > Elateridae > Melanotus > Melanotus villosus. The sequence continues at coordinate 47,812,628 of OY720421.1, read as the reverse complement.
TGTTAATTTAAAACCAATATTATTAAAATAAATAATAATGTACATCGACTATTCAGAACCGGATAAAATTCTATGTAACATTAAAAAGGTTATGATTCATTAAAATTATATTTTGTTGAAAAAAATAAAGGCACTTTTATTACATCTTTTTGAGAAAATGCACGTTTGTTTATTTAATGAAAACTTTAGGTGTGTTGATTTTGATTTATTTGTTTAAACGCATCACCTAAACAGTCATTACTGGATACTGGATCTAATTTAGATGCCTTATAGGTTATTGGACGTTACTATTGGATTCTTAATAGCTATATCTCTACTTTATATGTGGCAGTCGTGGTGAATCTCTGACTATCGTTAGATCTGAAATGTACAGGTTGAAGCATTTTCAATGATTTTAAATGGGAATTGTCTTTATTATCGGAGACAGATAAAAAATAATATTGGTTAATGGGCCTCACTCAAGATCCGCAAGGAAATGTTTATCATTTTTTTGTTCTTTTCGAGTTGCAACACAAATATTTGTTTCGTTATTGTGCCGAATATTTGTTTTAAGATCTATCCGCTACCAGTTTTCGTTGATCACTGATAATAAGAGTTGTTTCGGTTTGAAATTACCGAAATATTACCATTAGGAACCTGCACTGTGTAACACCTGCATTGTTTCAGTGAAATATTACTTAGAAGAATCTATTTATTAAATACGATTTAGTAGCGATTTAGTAGTATTATACGGCAATGTTATTTTAACCTTATAAAGAAACCCATCCTGTCCGACTTTTTCACAACCATAAGAAATGTCCAAGAAGGCTGCTAACAATATATCCCTGTTTCTAAATATTGTCTGACTTTTTTTAACAACTCAATGGACTTGTCCTATAGTAGACTACATTTTCCTGAACCTAACTAATATTTATAAAAAATATTTTTCTAATAAAGGTTTTAGTAGTCAGTGGTATAAACAATTTCTCAAATAGTTTTGATGTTGTCGGCAAAAGATTTATAGACCGGTATGACTTTGCTACTTTAGGATATATCCCTGATTTTAGGATCTATATTATTTTCGCTGCATTCTATTATGAATCAGTAAGTATTGGCACCTAAAAAAAATATACCCCGCCAATGTGGTTCAACCAATTTCGCAGTTAGCGATCAATGAGCTCTTGTGCTAGAAGGCTAGAACCTATAGCCCATACAAATTTTTCTTTTGTATAGGATTCTATCCAGGAAATGTTACTACCCAATATTTTCGCAAGTTTGTAAAAGCAAAATATCTCAAAATAACTTATAAAAGTCTGTATCAACGTACCTACAACTTAAGTAAGTATTTCAAAATAAATAATAAAAAAATAAAGTAACATTACTTTTAACCCAGGAACTTAAATCGGCCATGAAAATATCCAGGCCTTATCTGGCTAACGTTGAGAATACTTCTTTGATAAAATAGTAAATTTGCTTAAAATACAAATTTATGTACCTAAATCAAAAATTTCTTATTCTGGCCTTTACAATACAAAATCATTAATAATACCACCTAAATCTGTTGATAGTGCAATTCTGTGCTTATTTAATGTTTTTGCTTGTGAAGTAAACTGAAAGAATTTCTAGATATTTTTGAGGAATTTTTTAAAGTTTACTGTCAGATTTTTCCAGAAGATTTTTAGTGTCGAAGCGTCGATATAAATTTCTTCAAACGAACAACGTGCTTTGGGTAGGGCACAAGAAAAAATTGCGGGAGAGCCCGTGCCATACTTTTTATATTAGATACTGATTACTGACCCGTTTTTGGTTTTAACCTTCCGATCAATGGGGCCCTTGTGCACCCTCCCCTTCCAAGCAAAATAGTTCTTACAGCGCGATTATTATTCCAGGCCTAATTTTTTAGACAAACTGCTGAATTCACTTCTTACGTTCTTACTCTCCTATATTTCTGCCAAAAGGTTGTATTCGTTTGGCAAGAATTTCTTCAAGAACCAATTATTTCAATCTTGATGAATGTTGTTTCTATGCCATTATAGTTATTATTAAAGTATTTGTAATTCCCATAGCACTTATTGTGGTTGCTATAGAATACTGGATACCTAACATTAAAATTTATTGTAGCAGCCTGTTTCGTTTTTGTTATAACTGCTTAATTGGAGATATTCATATAAATCAGTCGACGAATCGAATGCTGAAAAATCTACGCGAAAGAACAATTCTTAAGAAAATTGGAGCTAAACGAATGATAGTTATTAACACAGTAAGGGAAGGGAGATTTATACTCTGTGGAACATGGAAGATTACAGTTCGAGCGTAGGAAGAAGCTATAACCATTTGAATATTACCCACTTACAGGACCACTAGTGTTTATAAAAATAAAGGTGACAATTTTTCTTTTTAATTTTCTTGGTCCTAGAAACTGATATAACATTAACGCAGTGTTTCCAATTCACCGACTTGTATACTCCTAATATTTTTTATTTTATTTTTATTTATTTGTTTATTGCAATCCAACAGATCGTTGATCCAATAATAGGATGCAAATTTTATTACACAAACATAAAGCGGAAATAAAAACAAACATATTCAATGAAGTTAACATAATAAGATTTACAAAAAAAAAACAAACAAAAATATTGAGTTTCTACGTAATTAATCTAGCATGCAGAATAACCATGAATAATAATATAAACTAATAATCTAATAAACTAATAATTTTCAAACACCAACGTTCTCTTCAGAACTTATTAATGCTCTCATTATATATTTTTTGTATTGAGTTAATGTAACCGTAAATATATCGCATTCTGTAACAAACTGATTGAATATCCTACACATTCTGCACATTGGAGCATTCATAAAATAATTTGTTCTGGTTGTTGGTATGTAAAACGTATTAGTAATTCTAGAGTTAAAATAAGGTACTCTGAACGACAAATAATTCAGCAAGGAAGGACTGTCCACGAGATGACATGCAACTTTATAAATAAATATCAAAGCTGAAAAGTAACGCCTATTTTGCAGAGAAAGGAAATTGAATTCTCGTCGCAAAACAGAAGATGGGATATCATAAATATAGTTACCATATTTTTTATAATATAAGAATCTTAAAAATTTCTTTTGAATTTTCTCAATATCATCAATCGCATTAAAATAAAATGGTGACCATACCACTGAAGCATATTCCAAATGACATCTCACTAATGTATTGAAGAGTGTAATATAGGTACTGATTTTTGCAAAACCCCTTGAATTTCTTATAATGAATCCCAGCATTCTGTATGCTTTATTTACACAATAATCAATATGTAAAGAAAAGGTTAATTTATTATCAAATATTACACCTAAGTCTTTAACAGAAGTTTTTCTTTGTAATACTTCATTTCCATATGAATGTAGTTATGAAAATGAAAGAAGATATTTGGTTTTAGCGAAACACTACCTTCTTGCCTCTACATGATGTTTGTTAACTACCTTTAAAATACACAAATAAACAATTTTATGCAATATACTGAGCACGATTTATACTTTTCTTAAATAAAGTGCTCAGGTCAGCGAAATTTCAAGGTTTGTAAAGTCAGCAATATCATGTAGTGAAAATTAACACTTGCTAACACCTAACACATTATTTTGTAGCTATTTAGATTTAAACTTGGATTGTTAGAGTTGAGCTGTAAGTACGAACTATATTGGGTCTTCTAGAAAGGCCAAACATTAATAGAAAAATGCTGTGTATATTAAATTGTTTTTTGTGCAGCCGGACGCGAAGTGGTCATTTCGCGTACGCAATACAGGACGCGAAATCGGATTTCAGTTTTATTATGTATTTTTTACGGCTGCACAAAAAATGTTGTGTATACTTCGGCCGCGAAATTCTTTAGCGCCCTCGAGATTGTCTTGCCTCGGCCGCAAGCGGCCTCGGCAATTTTTCTCTCGGTACGCTAAAATGGAATTTCGCGGCCTTAGCATACAAATAACTATTAACAATACAACCATTACATACGACACCAATTTATTATTATTTCCTAACAACTGCATGTGCATTCACACCGATATTTAACGGTTCCATCTGATTCAGTGATTTTTTGAGCATTTTCAGGAGTGCAGTTACACTTGCACACGCATTTGTTGCAGTCACCACTTGAACTGTTGCAGGTACAGATGCATTCGCAGGGAAATTCTCCTTCTGGTGTTGTAATGGTGCACATCATAGTAAAAGTGCACGTTCCATCGCTGTTCTTAATGCACTTTTCTGGCCCAGATGATCTTTTGCAGCATACTATAAGTAAGAACCAAATTAATAGAATGTAAAGGTTATTGGAATCGTTACATATATAAACTTGGCACCTATAAATCTAGATTTCATCTCATCAAACAAAACTCATAAACTATATGTAAGCAATAAGCAATGCATTTATGATCTTTTTGGTGTTTAATTTTGATTTATTTCGAAAATATGAAATTCATTTGAACCTTGATCAACTTATTATTTCTTCAAATATTAGGTCGGATAAATCTGGCTGGACTTGAAATTGTTCGAATTTAAATACTTAAATTAAATATATAATCTGAAATTGGAAACTCCATATCTATCTTTCTAATACAGTCGATTGCTACTCAAAAAGATCTTGAAAGCATTGTACTTGCAAAACGTTCTTAATTTTCATGGCAGAATTTTGGAACTTAATTAAATTTAATAATAATTGTTAAAATTATAAGCTAATTCTAAATATAAAAACTGTATTAATTAGCGTCATCGATATGTAAATAGTAAATTTATTTTTGAGTATGAATACTATAATCCTATAGAAGTGAAAAAATGTTTTTAAATGAAAATTTGACTTGCCATTTAAAAAAAGTGACTTTTTATAAATTTTAACTAATTTTAAAATAGTTTGAGTATGCCAAGCGGTGGAGTAAACGAATAATTTTTTTAAATGAATACGTTTCCTAATAAAATGATGAACTCGAAACTTAAAAAAATTACCTTCACCAGTAGACGCCATTGTAATTGTTTAGGTTTCAATAGAGGTTAACTTTCAATCACGGGAACTGTAAGTTACGTTGGGATTTGCCAAATTTATACTAAAACTACCGCTACTGCTATAAACATTTTGTTAACGCAGCGTGTGCAAAATGAAACAGTAATACAAATCATTAGCTAGATAAGAAATTCCCTACAAAGATGATCATGCAGTGCCGTGTGCAATTTCGCGCAAATTATTGTAATTCGGAACGATTCAAAACATGTACGTATACTTTCAAACGTTTATAGTTTATAGTTAAGTCAAAATTTTTTTTAGATGTTCTACAAACGCCAATCTTCGAATTTTCAGTGTTAATGCCCTACCTCATTATTTGAGCAACAGATTTGCTGAAATTAATTGTACGCTGAAAACTGTTATAAAAATTGTAATTTATTTCAGATAACCATAGAAAATTCAAACGTCATCGTCATATCATATCCCGAAGTATTTTCATCTGGTGGATGATTCTAAGGAAAAATTAAATTCTAAATTTAATACTGTAGGTATTTATTTTTTTTAAGAGAAGTAGTCAACTTTTAATTTATGGAAATTAATCCTAAAAATTGTGATATGAACACAAGATTCAATTTAAACAACTTTTTTTTATAAAGCTTTTTCGAGTTTTCGAAGGTTTGGTACTTTTTCACGAACATGTTAAATTTCTGGTACTCCGTCATGCCAGTTAATAAAATCCAAGTTTTTAGTCTTCAGGTAAACACAAAATGTGTATCACAGTACGTATTTTATTAAATCAAACGATAATCAAGAAAAATGTCCATGTGATGCTGACACACATTGTATAGTAACATAATATGTTCAATTTATTTTGAAATGCTTGTTTGTTTATTGTCGACTGTATTGACTATTAGTACTACCAGACTTTTTGTATTAAAAATGTCACCCCAAAACCCCAAACCTTTAGATAAGAAAGTAACCTGTATCTCTACAGTTCAGAAGCCGACATTCGATTTTTAATTTTTATGTGACTGGTTGAAAGTGAATTCTATACATACAGTCCGTTTGTAAATAAAGTAGTTTGAAATATACCTACAGTTGAATATAAAAGTGCAAACATGCTGTTTGAGTAAAATATCTCTTAATTTAAAATGACACACCTACTGAGATTTATGCAAACTCACTTTTATTAATTTATTAATATTGCGGTAATATTATTGAAGTCCTTCTGATAGAAGTTTCCAATGTATTAATATAATGGAATTTTTTCCATACATATTTTGTTTGGATTTTAGCATTTCCTGTAAAAATTATAGCGTAGATCAATCAATCTATCTATTTGAAAATTAATTTTGCGAGGATAGGGTCTAATTTTTTTTTTGGTGTAATTACAGATCCAATTGATGTGTACAGCCACGTAGCGACACTCATCAGGCCCAAGCCGCATTCACAAAAGCGATGTACTCTAAAGATTATAAAAACAAAGATTTAAATACAAAGAAAATTGTTTTAAAGAATACCGAACAGATATTATGGAACATAATAATAACAAATAACCCATGTTAAATCCACATTAATCTTTTAATTAATTGTAAATGAAAAAGCAACTCAGTATAATTATATCCTTCGGTGTTAACAATACTTAGGCCAACATTAGGCTAAAATTGCATAGATAATTTCACAGTGTATAAAATGTGATACTTACTATTTATTCAAAGAGAAATATAATTAGCATAAAAAAAGATTAAAATTACTTTTGGAAGTTACTAGGGTGGCCACCTCTAAGGCTTTACTGACTCGGACATAATCTAACCCAACATATGCCAATCAGTAAAACTGCCCTTTATGGAGGGTGGCCCAGAAGTATTGGGAGATATTTCAGGAACGGCAAAACAAGAGTAACATGTTCTAAAATTGGTTTGTACACTTCTCCCAATCGAAGATGTTCCTGTCTAAAGGCTAGACCCTGAGGAAGCTTTTTTTCAATTTTCTAATTTTAAACAACATTTATGCACATTTTATTTGTAATTTTAGCGTAAAGTGGATTTTTTCATTTTTTTTAGATACTAATTTTTGCCTTTGATAATAAACGTTAGGGGTAGTCCACTCCTAGGTTCCTCGGGATCTAGCCTTTAAACACAAATATCTTCGAAAGGGGGATGTGTATGAAAAAAATGTATAGACTATTCAACTCATATGTCATCTGTCAAAAATCGACCAATCAAAATGCAAGATTTGAACGTTTTTGAGCTAATCAAAACGAATTGTATCAACAATTTTCACTAGAGAAAATTGTCGATACAATTTCACTAGTGATACGAAGCGACAATTTTTTGAAAACAGTTTATTGCTAGTTATATCCCATAGAGAACAATTTTCATGAATGTGGACTAATTTATGAAAAATGATTCGATGGAAATGATTTTTTTTTTCGTTCAATAGTCCCTCAAATACCATTCGTGGTCAAAGTTAAGTAGATTATTTTTTTGCTGTAAAATCACTCATGTTCCTTGTGATTGCGAATACCACTCGTGCTGCGCACTCGTGATATTCATGTGCAAGCACAGGGAACATTCGTGATGTTACAGCAAAAAGATAATTGACAATTCTTTGACCACTTGTGGTATTGTAAGTGAACATTTTACTCGTATTTTGGCCCGAACTTTAGATAATAATGGAATATACCTGTGTCGTATTTCTCAATCTTTATGCTAATAAATATTATTACTTTTTACTAAGAATACTACTGATCTACTGCAAAACTTTTTAATACAAAAAACAAGAATACAAGTAAGCAAAATGTTGCTAATACGAAAAACCTTAAAACTAATTTATTGTTTTTAAACTTGTACTTAACATTATTAGCAGCGGCTTTTAACAATTTAACATTTTCTCCCTTTTGTACAAAATTTAAAAAATCAGAGCTAGTCATGTCATAATTTATTTTTATCCCTAATTCAGCTCTTAAATTTAAAGGCAGTAATCTATTGCGATCGTCGCGCCAAGCAGTTTTCATTATCGAAAAAATTCTTTCTTCATTGACATTGCTAATTGATATGGAAATAATAGCTTGTACAATTATAAATAACTTGGTAAATTTATGCTTTTCAAAAATTAAGATCCATTTTTTGTCAGTTTCTTGGATGACATCTGGAATAGTGTGCAAGATATTATTAACCAATGTCATTTCATCATAAAGCTGGTCAAAATTTATATCCTCCAACATTAATTTCTTGGCTGCGTCACTAATGGTATTATAATTTAAATTTTCTCTCTATTTTCGAAATCATACCACTTATTGAGATAGCATAGGGCTCTATTATAAACTGAAAAAAAGTGTTCTTGCAATTTAACTCTTTTTGAACTATTCAAATAGCGTATACCATCTCTTACTTTTGCACCAAAAAAATTATCATTTTTTCGCGACTCTATTTTAGATCGTACTGCAATCATACACTGATGCAAATCAGTGCAGAGGACATCCTTGCTTTCTAATATCAAGATAAGGTCATTGAAAATTGCCATAAAACTGGATTTAAATCGTTTTGTACTTCATCCCCTTTTACAAATTCCCACACAACTTTATGACAATTTTCTTCACCCTGAGACAAAAAGTAACTTTTAATTGCAGGCCATGAATTAATTATTCGTTCCAAGCATTGAAATAGGGATAGCCAACCAGTTGTAACATGTCTTAAAATTTTAACATACTCCAAATCGACACCTCTAAAGAATTCTTTAAGTGATTCTACTTTTTTGCGCTGACACTAAATTCTGAATAGATTTTTAATATTAAATTTTCACAGTCATAGTTAAGTGTTTTGCAAGCATACTTTGCACAATTGTGCAAAATATGAGCATGGCAGTTGCCCTTTACGATGGCACTATTTAGATCTTGAAGATGTTTAGAAATGTAGTTATGCTGACCATAATTTGTATTAGCATTATCTGCAGTACATATATGCCACCATAATTTTTGGATCAATGTGGGTGTGATTTAAGGAATCTAATATTTTATTAAATATATTCCAAGAGCTTTCATCAGGTTCTTCAAAGAAATCTATCATTTTGTGAACTATGCCTACGGAAAAATCATAATTTGTAGATCCAACAATAATAACTGCAAACTTACCAGAATTACAATAGGTAGTGGTAGTACTCACCTTTATTTGGATGAAAATATCTAATAACAATTGGAAACATTTTGGAATGACCTACTTCTTTAATTACAGTCTCCAGAGAATGTGGATACAACACATTTACACAGATTTCTGAAATTTTAGTACGACCGCAACTAATTTTTTGTTTCATTTTAGAATCGGTAAATAAAGAAGGCAAAAGTTTCAAAAAATACTCAGCACTTCCGTAACTATGTGAATGGCAAACGCTGTGGTATATACTGGTTACTTCAATGGCTACAGTGTCTAAGTGATCTCGACTATTTTCAACATTCATAAATTTCGTAATTATATCATTTTCTGATAAAACTTGTGATATATTTAGATGTGACTTGGATCCAAGATGAACTTTTAGTGCCTTTTCTCCATCATATTTTATAGATATTTGAATTCCACAAATTTTGCATTTTATATTTAAGTTGTCTACTTTCACCAACAACTTATCTTGAAAATACGTAAATCGTTTTGTCTTTTTCTTTGGTGGTGTTTCTTTTGTTTGCATTTCTATGCTCTTATAGATACCAATAACTGTTTGTATCTATTAATTAACTTGTGCTATACATATAATTTATAAAAAAATTAAAGCGTAAGCTTACCTTAATTGAAATTGAATGAAAAATACTGAGGGGAACCACCGATTTTAAAACAGCTGACAGATGATAGCGAACCAATGGCGACAATAATTGTGGCGCGCTGGCGCAGTACATTCGTTAACATTGCTGTATTAATGCTGCATTAAAGCTTGCCGAATCGTAAGGAAAAAGAAAATTCGAAAAAAGTTAAAAAGATTTTGTATTTATAGTTAGTAATTTGTATAAAATTTGAATTAACCCGGACATTTATTCAATCCGACCCGGACCCCGGAAAAGTATCGCGAAACCTGGACAATCCGGGTGAAATCCTGACGGGTGGCCACCCTAGAAGTTACCATTAACCATTTAAATCTAGATGCGTAAAAGAGAAAAGTGGTAATTAACATTCTAGAAGACTTTTTAAAATTTAATTGTGATTTTAAAGCGTAGAAACGGGCCTTGGCTACGCCTCAGCTCGTATTCACCTACCTCAAATGTTAATACGTCCTTACATTCCTTGTAACTTAAGTAACTATTAGACATTACATTTTCTTTAACAGCAAATAATTGTTTACTTTGTTAAATATTAATTGTTAATATTAATAGGATTATTTTTGAAATAGTTTGTGAAACGTTTTCTAATATCTTTAGCTCGAACAGTAGAGTTATTGTTTCTTCTTTCATCAGCATTTGGTAGTATTTGACACACATTTATTTGATTGTAGGTGTAATCACTAACACTGATCCCACCTGATTCCTTTACAGAATTGTGTTAGGATGCATGCCGCTTTTATTATACAACAAGCTGTATCGGTATTTGTCTCAATGTCTTTTGTTACGATTCGCCATTTAGCAGCCAGAATTCCAAAGCCACATTTAACACATCTCCTAGCTCGTGACAGTCTATAATTAAAAGCAGTATGCTCTGGTGTTAAGTTGTTTCGTGGGTACGGTCTCATAAGATAACTTTTAAGTGGGTACGCTTCATCTCTTACGAGAACATTTGGAGTTGTTGTCATTAAGTTTGGTAGATTGTTATCGTCCGGAACGTTAAACTGGTTACTTTCCAAAAGATTATAAAGAGTAGAAGAATTAAATGTCCCTCCGTCACTTTGTCTTCTTGCTCCCCCAACTTCGATTACTGAAGCTGCTTGTAAAACTATCGAAAAATAGTGACGATGGGCAAGGAGAAACCGAAGCTCCACCTCAATTATCAGTGCACGCAACTGATACGCAGAGAAGTACTCAAATGCAACCTACTTCATCATCAACTCGAAAGAGGAATTCCATTAGTATGCACTAAATGAACGAAAAACTGTTAAAACTAGAAGAAAAACCTAGAGTTGCTTTCAGAACAAAAATCGCCCAACCAAGAAGGAAGATCAGATGGCTATCATTTTTTTTATGAGTCTTCTTCCAGTAATGAAGAAGTTCTCTGACTTTCAAAACATTAGAATAACAACTAAATTTCAACAAATTATAATGGATGAAATGAACAATTCTTTGAACATAAGGTCTGGAGGTTCAACTCTCAACTCTCACGATGGATCATGGCCAACCTCAGCCTCTTCAAGTCATTTCTTGCAAGATGTTGAGGAATATTCGTATGGACCATCAATTCAACAATGAATTTATATATTATGTTGTATAATATAAGTTTCAGTTCACAGTTTAAATAATAATACAGCAATTCGCAACGTATGGGAAATTTTTTTATCATTAGAGTATCGAAAAAACTTTTATGGGAAATGGGTTCTGCATGTTCTATAAATATTATCGACAACTTTCTGGACGAACTCCCAGTTGTCGAAAGAAGAAAGTATTTCTTTCAACAGGATGGAGCTCCACCTCATAACACCAGAATAGTGTCTGAGTTGCTAAATGTTAACTTTGGTGACAACTGGATTGGCACCAATGGACCAGTAAGATGGCCAGCGCGCTCTCCGGACTTAACTCCTCTTGATTTCTTTTTTTGGGGATACATCAAAGATCATCTCTACCAAATAGACAATAATAACATCAACCAATTAAGGCAAAATTTCCAGGATTGCACAGAGTCGATATCGAATATCCATACTCAGAATGCAGTGAATAGTGTGCTACGGAGGTGCAATTTGTGTGTGGCCAATAACGGCGAACAATTTGAAAAGTTTTTGTAGTTCTTAAATAATTTGATGTTAAAAACAGATTTATTTATTATTAGATTATTCTTGTCAAACTATTTGGTAGTTTTGTTTTTTCTAGCCTACTAGATGACAGAACACGAAAATTCTTTTTTGCAGCTTTTTGTTTGTCAAGGACAACTAGATAGGGCTTAAACGGTAAAAAAAGAATAATAAAATACGCTTTTTGACATTTCTTATGCAAATAATGGAAATATCTCGAACAAACTATATATTTTTGAAAAGAAAAAAAATACTCTTTTTAACCACTTCTACTATGACTTCCATATAAAAAATACAACTTTATGCTATAAATGAGAAACAAATGAATAAATTTAAAATTTCATTAAACCAGTAGCTTCTCCTTAAAAAAGTGCATTAACAAAGTCAAAACGGTAATTTGCTATTGTTAAAAACAAGGGAGTTATGAGGATATCAAAAAAGTCGAAAAAGTCAATTTTGGGCTCTAACTCAAAAACAAAAGAAGATAGCCAATTTTTGTTTTCACCATTAAACATATCTCGAAAAAAAAGATCACGACTTGGCCACTCGTTTTCCTCTATCTCTTATGGTTACCGAGATGCCCTATTAAAACATCCAATTATGCCCACCCTGTACACTGATTTTAGTTGAAAAAGTAACACCCAGTATTTTAACAGATATTTAACTTTTTAATGTGGCAAAATAAACAAGATAGACTAAATAACTTCTTCTTCTTCTTCTTCAGCTGCTTCCTTCTGCCCTATAAGAGCGTCGGAGTGGACCCCTTTTCTTAGCTGTTACTCCATCTTTTCCATTTCTTCCGGTCCTGCGTCATGTGCTTCATCTCGTTTAGCGTATTTCCCTTAGTTCTTCCTATATCTGCTATTTGTTGTAACCATGCCTTTCTCGGTCTCCCTTTTTTCTTTTTTCCTATTCTTCTTGCTTCCATAACTTTCTTTGGTAATCTCTCATCTCCCATTCTCATAACGTGCCCGAACCAGTTTAGTTGTTTCCTCTCAATTGTATTTACTAGTTTCTCTATTTGTAGTGATTCTCTTATATTTACATTTCTAATTTTGTCCAGTTTAGTCTTACCCGCAATTTTCCTCAATATTTTCATTTCCGCTGTTGTGATCATGTTGTTGTGTTTTATTAATCTTGTCCAAGTTTCGCTTGCATACGTTATGGTGGGTATGATTATTGCTTTATATACATGTAATTTTATTTTTCTGCTAATTTCCTTTTTCCCAAATATGGTTTTCGTTATAGAGTAATATATCCTATTGGATTTCTTCGTTCTATTAGCTACCTCCTCATCAATTTTTCCGTCATTGGTTATCCGTGTCCCCAGATAGTCAAAACTCGATAACTCTTCTAGCCGATTCCCCTTGCAATATATTATATTCTGATTATCCTTTCTTTGTTTTTTATTTATTACCATAATTTTGGTCTTTTCGGTATTAATATTCATACTATTTTCTTCTATTTCAGTTTCCCACACCTCAATCAATTTATTCATCTTTTCAGGCGTTTCGGCTATTAGTATGATATCATCCGCATATAGCAGGTTATCTATTTTTATGGGAGTTAAGTTCTTATATCCAATTAGTGTTTGCATCTTCGTTGTCGTTTTCTTTGTGTTTTTTATTATCCTGTCCATAACTATGTTAAACAGCATGGGGCTGAGGCCATCCCCCTGCTTAATCCCTTTCTGCATTTCGAATTCGTCCGATGTAGCTCCGTTTAATTGTATATATGCTGTTACTTTGTTATATACGCTCATTATTCTTTTGGTTAGTTGGTTTGGTACTTCTAGTTCCCTAAGGCATTTCCAAATTTTACTTCTGTCTATGGAGTCAAACGCTGCTCTCAGGTCTATAAAACTAATCCATAATTCCCGTCCTGTTTCCATCTTTCCCTCTATTATATTCTTTATGATGTATATGTTATCTGTAGTTTGTCTTCCTTTTCTAAAAGCAGCTTGCTCGTCTTCCAGTCTTGACTCCACCCATGTTCTCAATCTTGATTCTAGTATTCTGGTATAAACCTTGAACGTTGTAGTTGCTAGGCAGATTGCCCTATAATTACTGCATCTAGTGTCATCGCCTTTTTTGTGTATCGGGAGTAGAATATTCTTTTCCCAGTCCATTGGGATGGCTTCGGTTCTCCATGCTTCTTGTATTATCTTTAGTAGCCACTTTTTACCTTCTTCTCCCAGATATTTTATCTTTTCCGGATCAATCTTATCATGTCCACAAGCTTTGCCTGTTTTTAGTTTGGCTATTGCTTCTTCCAGTTCTTCTATTTTTATGTTATGTTCTTCTGTGTAAGCATCCAAGTTATCTTCCAAAACTTCCTGTCTGTTCTTGTCGATTTCAAATTGTTTTTTAAAGTAATCTTTCCATATATTTACTACTTCATCATTTTTTGTTTTTATCTCACCCTGATTATCCCTTATTCCTTTTGTTATTTTCTTCCTCTTTCCTCTTAGACTTTTAACTTTATTCCAAAACACCTTATTGTTTGAGCTATAGTCCTTGTTCAATTCTTCGCCGAAATCCTCCCAGCTTTTCTTTTTAGCGTTTCTTATTTCGGTTTTGGCTATTCTTCTTTTATTATGATACTCCTCTTTATCTTCCTCCTTACCCGTTGATATGTATTTTCTCCATGCTATTTTCTTCAATTTTACTATGCTTCTAATCTCCTCACTCCACCATATTGTTCTTTTTAGATTTTTATTTTTGCCTTTATTTATTCCGCATATTTCCCTTGCTTTGCTATAGGTTACTTCCTTAAATACTTTCCATAATTCCTCCAGATTCCAGTTTCTATCTGATTTCATTTTTTCCTCAAATTCTGCATCTGTTTCCTCCTGGTATTTTTTTCTAGTTTCCAAATTTTTCATTTTATGTATTCTTATTCTAGTGTAATCTTCTGTGTCTTCCCCCTGAGGTCTGTTTATAACAAGTTTCGCTTTGACTAGTCGATGTTGGGTGCTTAACTCCGCCTCATTTACCGTGTATATATTACTCATCATGTACTTCATTTCTCGGGTAAAAACTATATAGTCTATCAGGCTTTTTGCTCCTCTTTCATCTGCTACAAATGTAAATTTCTCGTTTATGTTTTGAAACCATAGTGTGTTTCCAATTAGTAAATCATTTATTTGGCAGAACTCTATCATTCTGCTGCCATTTCTATTTAATATATTCTCACCATATTTCCCCATGCACCCTCCTCCTTTATTATGATCTTTTCCCACTCTGGCATTCCAATCTCCCATCAATATTATATGTTCATTGTCTTCCTTGATATTGTCCACCACTTTTTGTAATTCCTCATAGAAAAAATCCATTTGTTCATCTATTGTTCCCTCTACTGGTGCATATAATTGTATTATGTCTACTATGTTTCCGTCATTTTCCATTTTTATATGTATTATTCTTGATGAAATAGGATTAAAATTAGTTATTTTCTTATGTATTTCTTTTGTCATTATTATTCCTACTCCTTCTTTTCTCCTTTTTCCTGATTCCACTCCCGAATAGTATAAGATATATTCATTAGTCAGCCATATTATGCCGCTACCTTCTTTTTTTGTTTCACTTATCCCCATTATTTGTATATCAAATTCATTCATTTCCTCTGTAAGTTCTATTTCTTTTCCAGCCAGTGATGTAATATTCCATATTCCTATATTAATTTGTGCAGTTATATCTTTATTCTCCCGCTCCTTAATCTCATGGTTCTTCGTATTTGTCTTTTAAATAACAAATGATTAAATATTCATGTATTTGACTTTAACAGTTAACAGAAAATCTTAATAATGAGTCATCGCACCATTGCGTCTTACACATTCATGTACTCTTCCCGGCGTGCTTAGAACGAGATGGTCTATTGTCTGCTGAGGTATCTCATCCCAAGCTACTTGCACCTCATGTACTTGCACCTAATGTAAAGGGAGCTGTTCTAGGTTAGATCCTCTACTAGCAATCAAATCCCACACATGCTCAATTGGTGAAAGATCAGGAGATCGAGCAGGCTATGGAAGTAGGCGTATGTCAACATTCTCTAGGTACTGCAAACTTACCCTTGCTGCATGTGGTCGAGCGTTATCTTGTTGGAATATAGTGTTTTCTATACCAGGAACGTATGGTATAAGAATCGGTTCCAGTACTTTGTGGATGTAATCCACAGCTGCCATATTACCCTCTATGAACACGAGAGGAGACCTAGTTTCATAAGATATAGCCCCCCACACCATTAAACCTGATGCTCGGCCTACATTTTTTCCGATTGAAATTCTAAATTTCTTCTCTGACCACTCTCTCGCCGCACTCTTCTACGGCCATCACTCGCGCCTAAACAAAATCTGGACTAATCACTGAACTGCGGTTAATGGAATCTTTTTAACAGCTCGATAAAATCTGAGTCCCATTAACCGAATTCGTCGGTATACTGCTGCCATTGTACCTCTTCTACCTACTGCTCTAAACCATTCATCTCCGACTGACCTGGTTGTAGCAAAAGGGTTTTTTTCCGGCCAGAATTCGAAGAAGTCGCTCTTCACAGTCTGTTGTTCTTCTGGCCGCACTAGGTCCTCTGCGGCGTTGATTCTGACCTTCCGCAGACCAAGCATGCCAACAACGAAACACAGTTGTTGCTGTAAAATTGGTGCAAGTGGCGATTTCTCGAAATGAAAAACCACCCTCTCACATACCAATTATCCGACCTCTCTCAAAGCCACTCAGATGATGAAATTATGCACGTCTTCGCACACGAAGCATTTCTTTGGTTCAATGTGATTACAAAAATTGACTTGACAAGGTTTAGACAAACAACTGAAAGCACTATTAACACAAATATGTTTCCATGGGTATCCAAAAAATTAACAATATCCCCAAGGAAGTTGAAGTTTTTTGTCTCAAATTTTTATAATACGACAATGAAGACATGGCGAAGAAATATAGTAAGTAAGAACTTTAAACGAATACATCTACTGGGTGTTACTTTTTCAACTAAAAGCAGTGTATATGGATAACATTAAAAACGACGTGAAAATAATCTACCAACATACATATAATAGCATTTATCGATTACTGTAAAGCATTCGACAGAGTTGACAGAGAAAAGCTATGGAAAGTAATGCTACGGAAAGGCTTCCCAGAATATCTAATTGTAACTAGCCAAAACCTTTATAAAAATACACGATTCAAAATGGTTAAAGATACATCAGACAATTCAATAGAGATAAATTGTAAACATCGATAATGTTCTTTTCGCTGAAGATCAAATAATGGTTAGTACAACAGAAGACGATCTTCAAAGAGCAGTGTACAAACTGAGTCAGATCGCAACAGAATATAATTTAGAGATATTAATTAAGAAAACAACAGTAATGGCCTTTAAAGGAATGCAACCTCTTAGAACAAATATAAGCTTGAAAGATAAACAAATAGAACAAATATCAAAATGTAATTACCCCAGCTACCATCTAAAGTATTCTAATGGCGAGACCAATGATATTGTATGGAGGTGAATGCTGGACGTTAACACAAACACAGAGAAATAGAATACCAGCATCCAAAATGAAATTTCCCCGATTTGTCGCAAAATATAGCTAGCAAGATCACAAACGTAATGCAGAAATTCTAAAAGAAGTAAACATAACGAGCATTCTACAAGTAATATACGAATATCGACAAAATTGGCTCGGCCATGTTTTGAGAATGCAAGAACACCGAATCCCTAAAATAATTCTCAAATGTAAACCTTGAGGAAGAAGAAATCCAGAACGCCCGAAGAAAAGATGGGCGGGCCAGCTTCCATGAAGACGGAATAGCCTGTACAGCCTAAACCTTGCCGATGGTGATGATGAGATCACTCTGCTAACCAAAACTCTGATCTCGAGCAATAGAACCAACCCTTATGTGAAATTTGAACTGTAATGCAAGACCTACGTTGTAAAACTACCTTGCCAAATTAATATGTAGGACAATTTGGGAATGGAATTGTATCTTCTGCTAATTGGGGACTTTTAAATGGATACTTAAAAATAACAATGAAGTTATTCTCGTGTTCTAATAATAATTCTGCATTTACAGACCATACCTTAAGCACGGCCCATCAGTTTGAACTAGGTGGAAACACGGAGTTATTACATAACCTGGCTGAAATTAAATTGATAAGCATTTTTGAAAATTATGAAATAGTTGAAGCTTATAACAATACTAAAGGTGTTAAATAAAAATATTCCACCTTGACCTGACATAGTTCAAATTTAAATTTATAACCTATGTTCTCTCTTCCCTTACATATCCTTCAGATATGAAAATTTTTGCCAATTTATTTAAGGGCTTGGTTCGTGTTTCTAAGCTTAAAAATCACACTTAAATTTAAAATACTCTTCAAGAATGTTAATTACTACCTTTATCTTTTTACGAATCTAGATTTAAATGGTTAATGATAACTTCAAAACTGTAGTTTTACTCTTTATTTCCAATTTCTGATTTTATTTATTTTTCTCTTTGAGTAAATCGTAAATACCTATACTTTATACGAGTATAATGTAAAGCTATGTTACATACAACTTTAGCCTGATGATGGCTTAAATATTCTTAAGGCCAAACAATCAAACATACATAAGTAGGTAGCTGCTTTGTTATTTATACTTAATTTAAAAAATAATACGGATTTGACATTGGTTATTATTATATTCCATAATATCTGTTCTGTATTCTTTAAAAATCTTTCCTAGTATTTAATTTAGTGTTTTTATAATTTTTAGCCCTCTGGCGGACATCCATTTCGTGAACGAGGCTTGGGCCTAATGAGTGTCGCTACTTGACTGTACAATGTACACTGTACATATCAATTGGTTTTGCAATGGTTCTGCAATTACACAAAAAAAATTAGTTCCTATCCTCAGAAAATAATTTTTTAAATAGATTGAGCCACTGTTTTTACTGAAAATGATAAAATATGTATGACAAAAATTGCATTGCTTTATATTACCCAGTAGAAACTTCTATTAGAAAGATTTAAACAATATTACCACAATATTAATTTATTCATAAAAGTGATTTTGCATATTTATTTGATGTGCAATTTTAAATTAAGGGTTGTTTGACCCAAGGAGCTTGTTTGCACGTTTAGATTCAACTGTATACTTTAAACTATTTCATATGCAAACCAACCATGCAGTAGTATAGAGTTTACTTTCAACAGGTTACATAAAAATTAAAAATCGAGTTCCGACTTTAGAACTGTAGAGAGGTACGATTGTAGGGTTGCTTTGTTAACTAAAGATCTGGAGTGAGATTTTTAATACAAAATAATCTGAAATGTTTGCCTTCTCTCGGAAACACTGTGAAAGTGTATTCCCTATTCCTTCTATGGGTGGAAGTCCCTTGGGTTGAATAAAATTCCAGTCTGGTAGCACTAGCAGCCAAAACAGTCGACAATAAACAAAGAAGCATTTTAAAAATTGAACATGTTATGTTGCTATGCAGCATTAAATTTGCCAAAAAGTCAGCATAACATGGATATTTTTTTTATTTATACGGTTTACCAAAGGACATAATATTGTCATATTGGTATACGCATTTGTGTTTATGTCAAAACTAAAAAGGTATTGGATTTTTATCAACTGATGCGAAAAGCATACGAACCTTCGAAAACCCGAACGAGCTTTATACAAAAGAAGTTACTTTGAGTTGACATCACAATTTTTATGATCAACATCCAATCGAGTCCAATACTTAAAACTTGCTAGTCCTTAAAAAAAAACATAAATACTGTATTAAAATTATAATTTAATTTTCGCTTAGAATTATCCTCCAGATGAAAGTATTCAGGATAGGACATTTGAATTTTCTATGCTTATCTGAAAGAAATTACAATTTTTATAAGAATTTTCAACGTAAAATAATTTTAGAAAATCTGTTGCTCAATCAACGAGGCAGAGAATAAGCACAAATTAGTATTAACACTGAAAATTCGAAGTTTGGCACTAACTTGTAGAACATCTAAAAAATTAAAAACGTTTGAAAGTATACATTGTTTGAATCGTTCGGAATTACAATAATTCGCGCGAGACTGCACACGACACTGAATGATCATCTTTGTAGGGGATTTGTTATCTAGCTAATGATTTGTATTACTGTTTTGCACACGATTCCGTAACAAAATGTTTATAGCAGTAGCGGTAGTTTTAGTATAAATTTGACAAATTCCAACGTAGCTTACAGTTCCCGTGATTAAAAGTTAACCTCTATTGAAACCTAAACAACTACTATGGCATCTACTGGTGAAGGTAATTTTTTTAAGTTTTAACTTCAGAATTAGGAACTTTATACATTTAAAAAATTCGTTTACTTCACAGCTTAGCAAACTAAAACTATATTAAAATTAGTTTAAAATTACAAAAATTCACTTGTTGTAAGTGAATACTCAAATTATTATATAAAAGCATTTTTCTACTTCTACACATAGCATTATAATATGTATACTTCTAAATTTACAAGTTACAGTTATATCGATGACGCTAATTAATACAGCTTATATAATTTTGAATTAGCTAATAATTTTAACAATTATTAAATTAAATTAAATTAGGCCCCAAAAATCAGTCATGTAAAATTAAGGACATTTTATAAGTACAATGTTTTCAAAATCGTTTTGGGTCTCAATAGGCTATATTAGAAAGATAGATAGGGAGTTTCCAGTTTCAAATTATGAATTTCATTTGAGTATTTAATTTCGAACAATTTCAAGTTGCCATATTTCAAGGAAATATCCAACATAATCTAATACATATTTAACATTTTAAGAAATAATAAGCTGATCAATTTTCAAATGAATTTAATATTTTCGGAATAAATCAAAATTGTAGTTCAAAAAGATGGCAAATTCATTGCTGGCTTATGAGTTTTGCTTTGAGCTGAGATCTAGGCTTATAAGTGCCTAATTTATACATTTATTGATTTCAATAACCTTTACATTCTATTAATTTTGCGTCTATTTACAGTATGCTGCAAAAGATCAGAAGGACCAGAAAAGTGTATTAAGAATAGTGATGGAACGTGCACTTTTACTATGATGTGCACCATTACAACACCAGAAGGAGAATTTCCGTGCGAATGCATCTGTACTTGCAACAGTTCAAGTGGTGACTGCAAGAAATGCGTATGCAAGTGTAACTGCACTCCTGAAAATACTCAAAAAATCACAGAAGCAGATGGTACCGTTAAATATCGGTGTGAATGCACATGCAGTTGTTAGAGACGAATAATAAATTAGTGTTAGCCATACGTAATTGTTGTAAAAACAATTTGTTAATATATATTGCATTTTTCTAAACTATATTAATGTTTGGTCTTTCTAGTAGACCCAATTCAATTTGTACTTACAGCTACACTATGATAATTCGTAGTATAAATGCATATCAAAATAGCTATAAAATAATGTGTTTGGGTACATTAGCAAGATTTGTTTTTCCCTTCATTAAATTATTGACTTTACATCTTTTCAAGCCGAAATTTTGCTCACCTGAGTACTTTGTTTAAGAAAAATATAAATCATTCTCTATGCATTGCACAAAATCGTTTATTTATGTATTTACAAATTTAAAGTTAATTAACAAACATCATGTAGAGAAAATATGAACCTGAAACATGTCAAAATCGTAGATTAAAGCACAGAACCCGCCGATTTAAGTCTTCTTTCATTTTCATGTCCATCTTCATATTAGGAGTCGTTGAAGTGGGAATAGTGCGTTAATGTTATATCAGTTTCTAGGACCAAGCAAATTAAAAAGAAACATTGTAATTATTTTATTTTTATAAACGCTACCGAATATTCGACTGTTTGTAGATTCTTACTACGCTCGAATTACTTTCCATGTTCCACAGAGAACAAATCTCACTTCTTTTACTGTGTTAATAACAACTATCAATCGTTTAGTTTGAATTATTTAAAGAATCGTTTTCCACGTAGATCTTTCAGCATTCGATTCGGCGGCGGATTTGTATGAACATCTAAAAGTAAGCAGTTATAACACAAAAGAACCAAGCTACCAGAATTTTAATGTAAGGTATTCAGTATACTATAGCATTTACAATAAGTATTATGGTAATTACAAATTTCACAGTAAATATACTTTAAATGTTATTTTAGTAGTAACTTTGAAAATTGCGCAACATTTCACCAATTAGTTCATCTAAGAAATTAGATTTGGAGTAATAAATCGTGCTGTAATAAATGTTTTGCTGGGCTCAGCGGCGTAGCTAGGGGTGAGAGGGTGCACAAGATCCCCATTGATTACAAAGTAAAAAGGGGTTGGTAGTTAGTATCTGATATAAAAATTTATGGTACTGTCTTCCCCCAATTTTTTTTAGTGTCCTACTCAAAGCACGTTGTCCGCTTGAAGAAAGTTATTTCCTCAAAAATATTCAGAAATTCTGCCAGTTCACTTCACAAGCTAAAAAGTCAAATAAATCATTCAAATGACAAATTTGACTAAAGAAATTCTTCAGAAAGATACGTCGATACGTCGTTTTTGTTTAATAATCTGGTTATTTTCATGGCCGATTTATGTTCCTGATTAAAAAAAAGTGCAATGTTACTTTATTTCTTTTTAAATAGGTACTTATGTTGTAGCTCCGTTAACTAAGACTTTTATAATTTGATTTGAGATATTTTGCTTCTACAAACGCATACGAAAAAAATGGGTGGTAAAATTTTTATATTTATTTTGTCATGTTTTCAATTGTTAAGGACACTCGTCAAAACAACGGTCATTATTTGATTAATTTACTGCTTTAAATGGTAGATCTTGAAATTCTATAATCCTCCGAAATCTGTACACTTTTGTTTGGAAACATTGTGTGCTTACTTAAAATTAATCGAATATTTTATAGCTGTTTAATTTAGAAACTGTTATTATTGGAATTTTTCCTCTGATATAATCAAACCTTTCTAATTTTACATTATAGAGTTGTTTGTTATGTGATACGCCGTTTGCCACGCCAAATCTTTTTTAATTCAAAATAATAGTAAAAGCTTTCAGAATGGCAACAACTGCGGGCTCCACGAAAGTGTATCGGTGAGGCCGAATAAAAGAGAATGAGGAAGACGAGGCTTCTTTTAGCGAACAGGTCGGCAATGTTGAACTCAAAAGAAAATAATCTGGTCTGGCGGCACACCTACTGCAGGCTAACCTAAAAAATCTCAAAAGAGGGAAAAGACACAAAGCCTTTCCCTGGAAAACAAACAAGCAGCTACAGAGAGCCTATTAACAAACACCTAAGGTAACGGTAATTGATAGAAAAGCTCTTGGGGTAAAGTTTCTAAAGACCAATCTAAGGTTTTACAAGCACAGTTTGAGAAGGTGTCGGATAAGTACTTGTTCTTCCTTCCGAAAAGCTCAACTCTATTCGTTTTTAAAAGATATGTACACAGTTGGTAACCTCTCACTTCTGTGGGCGGCAGTATGTCTCTCGACATTGATGTCGTCCCATAGCTGTTGAATGTGCTGAACCCCTGGGTCGATATTTCTAAGTGGTGCAGTTTTCACACTGCCACAAAAAACAATCTCAAGGAAGGCTAATTATTTTTGGGATATCAGAGAAAACTGCCGATGCTCTCATAAATGAGGGTAGTAAACTAAACTTTATGTTCATATGCCTAAATATAAAGGTCCAGAGATCTGCTGCAAAAGCAGATTTTGAAAAAAGCCACAAACAGTAACAAAACAATAACAAGAACAGCAAGAGCAGAAACTGTAAGAATAGTCGTAGGAGCAAGGGGTAGCTACTAGTACACTAGCTCACATGGAGACGGAAGACTCCGAAATAATATTGATATCTCCCAATATATTGCTATGATTGCAATTTTGTCAAAACTGCCCCACTAAAATTATTTTTAGTATATACAATTTAATTTGAGGTATTAATGTTAATTGAGGGTCGTCGTGAAGGTTCGTTAATTTATTTATTTCATACTTTCTGGTAGATTCAGTTTACGGCTCCATTTTGAGTACGGGAAGTGAGCTAAATATAGAGAGTTTTTGCATATCGTACGATAAGTGTCCGTTAACGCTAACGTTACGTTTTTATAACCGGACGTATAGAAAGACGGGTTTTGAAATTTTACAGATTTTGCATGCCATTTGGTTACGTACGTTATTTCAACTCTTAGAGAGAAAGTTTTACCTGAGGCTTCGCACAGATTTTTATGAACAATTTTCCAGTTGGAGGTGTTAAGGACTGGATTTATACCAGTTACATCTCTCAGAAAAACAAGACAAAAAGAAAAAATGGATGACAGCAAAAATACTAGAAATGATGGACGAAAGAAGGAAGTACAAGAACAATAACAAAATTGGATATGATAGAATCAACAGAGATATAAGGAAAGAAATTAGATATACAAAGAAAAAGTGGCTTACTGAGAAATGCGAAGAAATCGAGGAGCTACAGAGAAAGCATGATTCCTTTAATCTTCATAAGAAAATAAAAGAGATGACAGGAATAAACAGAAGAAAACAACATAACATATTAATGGACGAGGGGTACAATATTGTGACCGAGATACGCGAATAGAAGAACGTATGGAGAAATATACAGGGTGACATTGAAAAAACTGCCATGCATAGTACCACGCGATAGAGGACCATAAAATAATAAAAAAAGTTCTTATACGCTAATGTCCGATCGCCTTTTGTTTTCAAGATACAGGATGTTAAAAGTTTGTTAGAAAATTTAATTTTTTTTTTAAAAACTACAATGCATAGTACCACGCGATAGAGGACCATAAAATAATAAAAAAAGTTCTTATACGCTAATGTCCGATCGCCTTTTGTTTTCAAGATACAGGATGTTAAAAGTTTGTTAGAAAATTTAAACTTTTAACATCTTGTATCTTGAAAACAAAAGGCGATCGGACATTAGCGTATAAGAACTTTTTTTATTATTTTATGGTCCTCTATCGCGTGGTACTATGCATTGTAGTTTAAAAAAAAAAATTAAATTTTCTAACAAACTTTTAACATCCTGTATCTTGAAAACAAAAGGCGATCGGACATTAGCGTATAAGAACTTTTTTTATTATTTTATGGTCCTCTATCGCGTGGTACTATGCATGGCAGTTTTTTCAATGTCACCCTGTAGAACAACTGTTCTTAGATAACAGAATGGAGAAACAGGACAACAATTTAGAAAAAGAATGACCCTCGATATAAAAGAGGAAGTTCAGAAGGCGTTGAAGAAAGCAAAGGAAGGGAAATCTTCAGGGCCTGACCAGGTGAACATAGAAATCCTTAAAATTCTAGAAGAGGAAGATATAGACTTTCTGCTAGAAATGTTTAACTAAATATACGACACAGGGATAATACCGAAAGAATGGTTAAAGTCTACCTTCATAACTCTCCCGAAGAAAGCTAACGCTAAAAGGTGTAAGGAATTTCGCACAATAAGCCTCATGAGCCAAGTATTAAAATTGTTCTTGAACATCATTCATGAAAGGATAAGGAAAAAGGGAAGCCTTATTGGCATTACAAGTTTTAATACAGAAATGTAGAGACATGCAGAAGAACGTTATCATAAGTTTCATAGACTACGAGAAGGCGTTCGACAGAATAAGACATGAATAACTTATTCAAAAACTGGAAGAAATACGCCTAGACGGAAAGGATATATAAATAATTAGGAACTGGGGCCAAACAGCAACCGTTAGAATCGAGAACGACAGTACAGAAGAAATAGAAATAAAGCGAGGAGTGAGACATGGATGCATTTTATCGCCAACCCTGTTATATTGAGAACATATTGATGAATGCGCTGTACAGGAAAGAGGAAGGAATTAAAGTAAATGGTGAAGTAACAAATAATATCCGATACGCTGACGACACCATTCTGGTTGCATCAACGCAAGAAGATATGCAGACCTTGTTAGACAAAGTGAATGAAGAAAGTGAAAGGTTAGGCATCAATAAGAACATCCAAAAAGCAAAGATTATGATAGTAAGCAAGAGGAGAGACTTAAATGCGAGACTCATGGTAGCAGGTAACAACATAGAGCGAGTACAGAAAAATAGATACTTAGGTACATGGGTAAGAGAAGAATGCGATAGTGACATGGAAGTTAAAGCAAGAATAGAAATGGCCAGAGACGGATTTAGAAAGATGAAAGTAATGTTATGTGATAAAGAATTGAGCATCGATCTACGACTGAGCGTAGTTAATTGTTACATATGGCCAATATTACTGTACGGTTCAGAAGCATGGACTCTAAAGAAAGACTTCCGGCGAATATTAAAAATCTCATGGACAGAGTGACGTACCAACGAGGAAGTCTTAAATAGAATAGGAAGAGAATATCTGGGACACCTACTGAGGCATGATAGATATGACCTACTACCTACTACAGAAAATAATGATGGGAAAGATAGAAGGTAGAAGAGGAGTGGGAAGAAGGAAGATGACATGGACGGGGATCACGAGAGTCAGCACCCTTTTTAACATAGCAAGGAACAGAGAAAGATTTGCAGAAACGACAGCCAACCTTCATTAGTTGGAGCGGTACCTACAGAAGAACATCTCTCAGGAGTCTTAAATCGTCCTCGATATTAAACCGAATTCTTTGAATTTTTGCCATTTTAAGGCCAAATGACATGTGCAGATGTGCACATGTATAATTACAAAATCCGTTTGACTTATGTCAGAAAACAAAAAATTTTTCCATACGTGACAAAAATTGGTTACTAGATGACCGCAAACGTACGCTAAGCTGCACCGTCTTTTAAATTAGCGGACGTATTACGTCTTTTAATTTAACGTACGACAGCTGTAAAATACGACGTTGCTAAGCAACTCAGACGTTAGCGTATACGTCTTTTAAAAAAAACGCTATGCAAAAACGCTATGCAAAAACTCTCTATTACGGTATCGGAGCCGGTAGGTGTAACCAAGCAACACTTAATTATTCATTACTAACCTATACAAATTTAAACTGCAGATTTATTACAAAGTTCTTATCTAAAATTCCTATCCTCCCTAATCCTATCAAATCCAAATATTAACTCACTGTTACACCACAACGGCCCAAAACCATTCCAACTAATTTAACGAATCACCAACCAATTCCAAATTTTCATATGACTTCCAATTCCAAATTTTCATAGTATGACATCCAATTCCACCAATATCAATTTTCCAGCATGGAACTCCACTTAAAAACACTTACAATAATTATTAAATATTTCATTTATCTTCAACAAGACTCGAATTGCGAATTCTTCTTATTTAGAAAACCCAAAATTATCAATTATTCGTTTTTCCCAACGAAAATAATCTATTATTCACAACATTTTTGGGAATTTTAAATTAATTCCTTATTTTTCTTGAAGAAACAACTTATTTTCTTCCAACTTATCTTTATTTATTATAGGTACACCTCTATTTTGTTTTCTTATAACCCCGACTCCCATATAATGAAATTTGGTATAGATATGTAATATACTCTTTAAATCGCATTTTCTGGTGAAGGTCACAAGTTTCTATCACTTTCGGTCCCTCCGGAATAACCGCAACTTTGTTATTTTAAATGGAACACTCTACATATTTATACATTTTTCGAATTTCCATTTAATTCTACGTATGATGGTATCTACAGGGTGACATTGAAAAAACTACAATGCATAGTACCACGCGATAGAGGACCATAAAATAATAAAAAAAGTTCTTATACGCTAATGTCCGATCGCCTTTTTTTTCAAGATACTAGCCAACTACAGGAAAGCGTTTCAACGCGTTAAAAATATAATAATATTCTAATAATAATCGAAACTAAAATACACAAAATAGCCACCTGCAAGGGCATAGTGTGCACCAATTTTGGTTCAATTATGTCTTCACAATCGGAAGAAATTTAAAAAAATTTAAATTTTCTAACAAACTTTTAACATCCTGTATCGTTTGAAAAAATAGAGTTATTTCCGAAAAAGCATTTTTGTCAACTTTAGGTCATTCTAATACAGCAACGAAAATAGTTGAAGTACTAAAACAATTTGTTTCGAGTGTTGGGGCACCCTGACATTCATTTTGCGTAAGTCATGGCACTCTAGATTAATTTCTGCAAAAATTTACTTTGTCATCAAAATGTTTGATACGTAAAATACGTAAAATTAAATGGAGATTCCCAAAATGTTAAGGTGTTCCATAACAAAGTTGATGTTAATTTCGTCATAACCGGAAGTGACAGAATCTTGTGTTCTATGTCAAAAAATGCCATTTAAAGAGTATATTACATATACCAAATTTCATTTTGATATCTTAAAAAATAAAAAAATTATAAAGGTGACCCAGGTTTCGTTGCCACCATGTATATGTATATGATTCGACTCCATTAATTATGTTGAGTCATCGTCAGATGTTAAACATGTACATGTTTTAGCAGGAACATGAAAAACACTAAATTATAATGTTTAATCTGTAACAATGCGTTTTTAATAAACTACGTGCGTAGGGATTCACGGCTTGACTTGATATTCAAGCTACTTGACTTGACTTGACTTGAAATCAAGTCAAGTTCAAGTCAAGTAGTCACTGCCACATATCAAGTCAAGTCAAGTAGTTATATATCAAGTACTTGAAAAATCAAGTAGTTTGACAAGACTACTTGATTTTTTATTTAAAAAACAGAAATTCTGAATAAATTTGTATTGTAGTTTGACTGCCTTGACTTGTAGTCATGCCAGTGTCAGCCGAATGTTAAAAAGTTTAAAATTATAATTTAATATACTATTATATAGCAATTGCTTAGCTTAGTTAAAATAAATAAATAAATGTCTCTGCAATAAAAAGTTCTTTATTATTTATAAAACATAATCTTCCATTCAAATCAGATACATATTTAAAACAGGAAACATAAAAATAAAACGTACATAACAGTATAATCTGATATTGTCTTTAAATATTAAATAAAATATTTAGTTCGTCCAATGCATGTTTTGGTCTTCAATTTTATTTAATATTTAAGGACAATGTCAGATTAAAGCTTACATTACATACATTTAAAAGCAGTCTTTACTGGCGTGGTTCTTCATCCAAGAGTTAAGGCACATGAGGCTTCTAATAGATTTGTCACCCAATCTGTTACGGGTTTTTGTGACAGTTAGTGAAGCCCCGGAAAACTGCCTTTCAACAGGAGCTGAAGTTGCTGGCGTTGAAAAACGGATTCGTGTATTTTCCACCATTTTAGGATATCTTCTGAACTGTTAGCTCGTGGATCAGTCAGGTATTTGTCTATTTCATAGCTTAGCCAATTCAAAATACCCTTTTCTTTGGTAATACTTGTGCTCGTGCTTGCAGCTGAAGTTGATTCAACGGCATCTCCAAAAGCTGCTTGGTACAGTTTTGTATGTTTGGTTTGCATATGCCGCTTTAAGGAAGATGTCCCGCAATTTTTCATTTTCAAAACGGTGGATTTCGTTGTACACAGCGTGCATTTTCCTTGTTTGTCAGTCTGCTTCGTACTCTTTGGATTTTGCTCGACTATGAAATAATCTTCAATTTTTTTCTTTTTATCAGATGTACGTTTTTACGTGTCGATTTTCGGAATGTTCAGAATAATCTGTATTTTTATTCTTTTTGCCACTTTTAACTGTATGTTCTTGAACGATTTCGGAATGTTCGGATGAACAGTCTTCCACCATATATTCTAACCCGCTGCTCTGAAAAGGTTCCATTTCTATTTCTGATGAATTACTCATTGCTTTTTTTAATAACGTATAGGTGTCAACATTCACACATCACAGTACTTCATACATTGAGCAAGTCTATTCTACATTCTAAATTTTATGCATATGCAAGCGTTTCAGTTAGCTCGGGGAAACCCCAACTTGTATCTAAATACTAAATGCGCGCATGAGCTTGCGACAATGGAAAAGAATGAATGATTCGAGATTTTCTCGCATAATCGGTTTGTTATCAAGTAATATCAAGTAGCTTGAAATAGCTTGATATCAAGTCAAGTAGTAACGAAAGAAAATCAAGTCAAGTCAAGTAGTGAATTTTTGAAAAGCTTGGTTTTCAAGTCAAGTCAAGCAATTTATAAAAACTTGATGAATCTCTATACGTGCCTGCCGAATTTCTTTTGAATCTGTGAAACAGCCTGTTCGACTTATATCGATGAACTATCTTGCGGATATGGTAGTAATTATATTAACTATCCTGTCACACAGCTGTCGATTAGTAATTAAATATAATTGAAAATTAAATTTGTTCACTTATGTTTATACATTTATTATTCAATTTTTGGAAAGCACCGCGAAAAATAATACTTAAGTTTACCTCAAAATATGCCTTTAAAAAGATCTCTGTACGCCTTTATTAAGCGTTCCCGTAAAATCTTAAATAAATATGCATTTAAATATGTAGTTAAAAATAAAATATCCTTAGAATCATCACGATACTCAAGTTTCAAAATATAACAAATAAGAAACAAACATTGTAAAAATACTTTTTATTCGAAAAAGATTCTACACAATAATAAAAATAATATGAATTATTTAATCATATTTAAACTAAATAATTACAAATTAGTTACACGGAAAACTATTTATAAATGATAATGTATTTTTCAAAGTTTTCTAGTAAAAGCGATTGACGCCTACCAATTAATAGATTTTTGTAAGTAATTTCTGATAAGTGAAGGATTAATAATATGCATCTATGTCATGCGTGTTGCTTATTTCAAAACTTTCAAGCTCAAGACGGTTGCCCTGTATGTGTTGTTTTTAGAAAACTATTTTTACAGGTTACCTATAGTCGGATTCGATCTTATTTGGCATGTACTGAACACAGTAAGTGCTATCTCTTTTCGTTTCACAAGTCATTTCACAAACTTCAGAGCGGCCATCTGCAAGACTTGCGCTCGCTCGAATAGCCTATACGAACTAACAAGCTAGAAAGAGAGCAGTATAACATACAAGAAACTATACTGCGAAAATCCACATGCCAAATTAAATCGAATCCGAGTTTAGTAAGTTAATTTTGTAATAATCGACTCTTTTATTTTACGAAGTATATTTATTAGCTACAAAACCCTAATATTCTAATTTTTCAAAAACGTTTAGGTTATGCTTTATTGATTATCCTACAGAGTGTCCATTTTATTTTTTAATATGTAAGTAAGCAACACATTTAACATGTTTTTAATTTTTACAGATAACTCTTCAACTTCTTTTATTTTGAAAAACGAATAGTGGTGGAAAGTAAAGAAGACAAATATCAAAATTAATTTTGCAAACGTTCTTTGTCAGAGTATTCTGATAATTTTTAGCTTTCTTTTCGAAATGACTATCGTAATCATTAATCATGTACTGTAACAGCGAGAAAGCAGAAATGTTTATTTAGGACAAGTGTAGAGGGCACACAGATTTAACGGTTCAGCAATCTGCACAACGTTATTCAGCTAGAGAAACTCCATCCAGTATCACGTTCAGACACATTGAAGAGAATTTGTGGGAATGTGGACAGTTCTCCATGTCCAAAATAAGGATATGAAGAAAAACAAACAGTTGTGCTTAAATTAGTCGGAGAAAATCCACATACGAGCCAAAGAGCCATTGAAGGTACTGCAGGTATCAGTAAAAATTGATTGTTTAATATCATTAGATTTCATTCATATTACATAATGCTATTTCAACATCTGATAAAAGACGATTGTGGTCGTCGAATACGATTTTTCCAAATTTTGAGTGATCAATTAAACTGGCGGCCCTGACTTTTTAAACCATATACTATTTTCTGATGAAACTATTTTTAATAATAATGGTGTTGTTAACAAAGACAACCGTCACTATTACGCTTAAGAAAATCGCCATCAGCTTAGAGTAAGTTATTTTCAAAAATGCTATAATCAATGTCGGTATGGTGTACTGGGAGATGTCCTCGATCCTCCTTTCTTTGAAGGTCATTTAACTGGTGCCGTGTAGATTTTTTAAAGAATCGATTTGGCTGTACTGTTAAAAGAATTTCCTCTGAACATTAGAAATAACATGCGATATCAAAATGATGGAGCTCCTGCTGACTATCAAAGAGTTGTGAAAGGCTACTCCCCGTAGCCCAGACGTTACCTTACTAGGCTTTTTTGTGGGGGGTAAAGTGAGGAACGACGTGTATGAATAACCCTTTAAAATAAGCAAGATGTAGGTTAGCTATGCTTGCATGGGATAGAAATTCCCTGCAAAAATAATTAAAACTGGTCTTCAAGAAAATGATGCAACGGCGATCATGTTAGTCATAAGTCATAATCATTTTGAAGGGAACTTGAATGAGCTATTGATTTTTCTTTTTTTTATGTAAACATGTAGCTGATTGTAAATAATACTAAGACCGGTCGATTTTGTAAATAAACTACTCAAAAATGAATAGGAATATTGCTGTATTAACCATGTTTCATCAATCTTAATGAACAGTGTGACATTTTCACAATACCTACAAATTTGTGTAATAACAATATCCCTATTCATTTTTGAGTAGTTTAGTTTTAAGATTTCAGATTCAAATAGCTTTAAGGGCATATGACCATTAAAATCAAACGTTTTCTTGGTACTTTAATTATTTTTCGGAATATTTCTTTTCAAGGGGTGGTTTCCGAAAAGATCGTTTCTTAATGGTAGATAAGTTATTGGTGCACTCAAGCGTACTGCCGCAGCGAAGTGCCAAATATTAAGGATATCACGTTTCGTTGCGACACTGCAACGAAACTAATTTATAGCTTCGGCAAAAATGTGCAAGAATTCCCATGGGAAAATTAGTTTTTTTTAGGAAGGTTTTGATACAAAATTGTTCAGTCAATCACGGCTAAATGTCAACATGAAGTTCGATTTGATTTGATAAAAGGGATAAATTATTGTATAAATATAATTTATTATTTAGAAGATTAGAGGTTAGAAAGCTACTCTGGGACCTCACAAGTTTCATTAGGCTCCTACATTCCTCAATCTTTTTTACTATAGGAGAGCTACTCTAGGATCTCACAAGTCCCATTAACACATTAAGTCTTGCAGCACTCCTTAACCCTCTTACCGTACGAAAGTTACTCTGGGTCTCCACAAGTCCTATTATGTTCCTACATTGCTAAACCCTTTTATTTTTCAGGAACACAAATGTAAATACTATAACACAAAAACCTTCGGACACCACTCTTCTATTATTGGCATGCTATCCTCCTCGACCGGCCCTTTGGATTGTGACCACGCCGTCTGCACTGATGATCCATCTTTGAGGGACCATATCTGAAGCGGCAAAGCTTATTTATTCGAATAAATGTACAAATAAGTTTGATATCTGCGTTTCATTGACTTTTCTTTCCTACCCTTTATAAAAGACTGAGTTGCACGTGATTAACAAAAGCAAACGAGGGTCCAAAGCTTCGGCTTTTTCACCAGTTAAAGAAAATTGTGAATTTTCAACGGCCCCCTATCGTTACAGTGGAAACACTTTGAATGTTTTGCGTAATTGATTTTTAATTATATAGTTTTTAAACTATAATTTTGTATTAATCGCTACATAATTTTCTAAGATTTTGACGTAAAACGTTTTTAGCCAGCCTAATCAAATGCCACTTTCAGCAGGTGTTCTTCGCATGGAGCCAGTTACCACTGGAAACAGTCAATGTCATTTGGTGAAATATGGATCGTGAAAATTAAAAACTGCCAACCACTACAGCTAAGTCACAAATCGTAGACTGCAACTAGCGCATCGGCATAATTGTATTTTTTAAATTTTTACGTCTAAATCTAAAAGGTTGTGATTCATTTTGTTTAAAATAAATTTGAATTGTAGCCACTTTGATTTTTATTTATTTAGAAAATATGCAGTTCACAAAGGTACCTTGGGAACCTTGTCAATCTATGTGTTGCCTAGTTAGTTATACACAATAAAATATGCACCCTATACTTAATACTTTACAATAAATGACATGTAGGTATAGCATATAGATACTAAACAATTTTATTCATGAATATAAATTTATCAAGAAATACAGATATACTACAATATTGTGGATAATA
Organism: Melanotus villosus; assembly: GCA_963082815.1. Lineage (NCBI taxonomy): Eukaryota > Metazoa > Arthropoda > Insecta > Coleoptera > Elateridae > Melanotus > Melanotus villosus. The sequence continues at coordinate 47,778,695 of OY720421.1, read as the reverse complement.
CATAATATGAAGGATTAATGGATTAATGATTAACAGTCATTATAGATTACATATGTGAATAGTCTGATATATTTGTAATTTAATAATAATTGATTATAACAGTTCCCATCACCATAATACAATATAAATCGCCAGTGGAATGCTTTAGGATTTACGGGAGCAGCTAACTGGGCCGCATTTGCAAGAACAGCAATCGTCAGTACATACGCATTTGTCAGCGCACTTGCAACCATTGGAACAACACGAAGATTTGCAGTTGCAATTATCCTTGGTACATTTGCAGGAACAACAGTTTCCAGAAGAACAAGCGCAATTATCACCACATTTGCATCCATCTGCACAGCAAGATGATTTGCAGTTGCAGTTATCTTTGGAACATTTACAAGAGCAGCATCCCTCTGTAGTGCAAACGCATTTTTCGCCACATTTGCAACCATTAGCACAACAAGCAGCTTTGCAGTTGCAGTTGTCTTTGGTACACTTACATGAACAGCAACCCTCAGCAGCGCAAGCGCAATTATCTCCACACTTGCATCCATCTGCACAGCAAGAAGATTTACAGTTGCAGTTATCTTTGGAACATTTACAAGAGCAGCATCCCTCTGTAGTGCAAACGCATTTTTCGCCACATTTGCAACCATTAGCACAACAAGCAGCTTTGCAGTTGCAGTTGTCTTTGGTACACTTGCATGAACAGCAACCCTCAGCAGCGCAAGCGCAATTATCTCCACACTTGCATCCATCTGCGCAGCAAGAAGATTTACAGTTGCAGTTATCTTTGGAACATTTACAAGAGCAGCATCCCTCCGTAGTGCAAACGCATTTCTCGGCACATTTGCAACCATTAGCACAACAAGCAGCCTTGCAGTTACAGTTATCTTTGGTGCACTTGCATGAACAGCAACCCTTGGCGGCGCAAGCGCAATTATCTCCGCAATTGCATCCATCTGCACAGCAAGAAGATTTGCAGTTGCAGTTATCTTTGGAACATTTACAAGAACAGCATCCCTCCGCAGTGCAAACGCATTTCTCGGCACATTTGCAACCATTAGCACAACAAGCAGCTTTGCACTTGCAGTTGTTTTTGGTGCACTTGCATGAACAGCAACCCTCAGCGGCACAAGCGCAGTTATCTCCGCAATTGCACCCATCTGCGCAGCAGGAAGATTTGCAGTTGCAACTTCCGCTCTTGCAACATTTGCAGTCACATTGCTCTCCTTTACATTCTCCTCCCTTGCAACACTTGCAGTTGTTGTCGCAAGTTTTAGGTTTTACTAAAAAAGAAATTGTAAATAAAATCAAATCGAAAATCGTTTGTCTAGTAAAATGCAAAAATAAGCTATTATGTTCTAAACCTTACAGCGCTAGAGTTCGAGTTTTACAAAGTATGTATTTTATTTATGAAATTTCAGACTACAGACTACACAACATAATAATAATAAGATATGAAAAATAAAAAATAACTTAAATAAATCAAATTACCTTGGCAAGAATCACTCATTGTTGCTAGTGTTTTGTTAGTTTATCTTCCAGTTGTCTAAAAGCCGATAACTGTCGAACTGATACCGAATCGCCGTTCCTGTGGAGTTATATACTGTTGAGAATAAAACCGTGTGCAACTGCGTACGGTTCATTTTGCGCTTGTTGTAATACTTGTTGACCACTTGTTGAAAATTATTTATTTCTGGAAAGTTCCAGTAAGATATTTACTTTGTTAATATATGAGATGGATATTCCGGCTGACGAAATAATTAATAACTGTTCCATTTTCATTATATTTAATATTTAATCAAAGAGTATAAATATTATATATTCTCTGATTTAATTAAATTTTAATAAATATTGATTTTCGAATGGCGCCGGCCAATAAAAAAATAAGTGACGTAGCGCGTTAAAATATTAATATTTAATTTTTTTACAGTTTATTTTTAATTTAATTTAAATATAACTAATTCTGTGTGTTTATACTGCTTTGAAAAACTCATACGAATACTTTTTGCAAAATAGTTATAGTAACTCTTAATCCATGCAAACCTTAAATACTTGGTAACGTTCCAGTTAAAATTTGCTAAATGTCGATTCTTTTAAAATTTAATTTCAGGATTTCGTCAATTATTGGTAAAGTGAGTTAGGGCTTCAAAATTCTAGAAACTTTTTTGAAATTCTTATCGTATTTGATTACGCAGTTAATGATTTTTTTATGCGTGTAAAAATTATAAATCCTATGAGAGTTTTTTTTATCCCATTTCAGTTAAAATAAGTGGCCTAATTTACATAAAGATTATATCAATATTTGTTTATTTTCAAAGCACCAATGGAAATTGTATATCTATTTTTAACAGTAAAACTGTAGGCAAAAGTATTTTGAATTTTGGAAATTGTAAATGTCAGTTCTTCCAAGTTTCTCCAAAATTACTACATATTTCCATAAAATTTACGTAATTTCCTATTTCTCAAGTGATAATAATTTTCTCCGCGGAATTTCCTCGAATATTGACAAATTCAAAATATTTTATCAAATTGCAAACAACTGAGAACAAGTTGCACACGGCACCACAAGTATGACACATAAAATATATACGTCATTCGTGTAAGTACAGAAAACTGTACGGCTGTACGCCTTTCCAGTGTGTTGGGTTATCTAAGCAGCGGTATGATTTCAGGGAATTAAAGTAACAAACGGAATAAGTTAAAGAAAAACAAAAACATAATTTTATTTACATAATAAATGGTACAAAATTCGTTCTAAGAAATACTATCACATGAAAAAGTCACGTGATACGATTAAAGATTTACTTATTAATGTATGTTAGGTACGCAATATTTGGTATATCATTGAGAGTTTTATCAAACTAAGGTATCTAATACTTCTTTGGTATAATGTGGTTTGTAGCTGTTGTAATACTCTTGTTTCTGTGATCTGTGCGTCGTACTGTATAACAATGCCTGCAACATTTCGCATTCTTGGTCCTCGTTTATTAAATCCTTATGTAAATTATCCATGTAACTTCGCCTACTTAACAATTTCTCCATTGTCTCTTCTAATACTATTTCGTTGTGTTGCATTTCACATGCACTTTTTGTCATTTCTGTTCGTAAATTCGAAAGAGTTTTACCAAGTTCGTCGGTGTTGGTCTTCGTTTCCTTTTCGTATTTTTTAATGTTTGCGTGTAGTCGAACAAGACATTCTTCTTCTTTTAAAAGTTTTTTGTTAATCCTCGAGATCATTTCGAACAACTCTGATTGCTCTTTTATGGTGGTTTCGCTTACTGTTGAGCTGGTATCGTCGTCTTTTATATCTTTTTGTAGCTCCTCTGATGACGGAGAAAAACGCTCATTCTGCAAGAACACAGGAAGAGTTACGTATATTTAAACACAACTCAGTTAAAAATGTAACACCCCAGTAAGGTTTTTCAAAGCAAAGCTAATTCAACATTAATAAGAATAAGAATAATAAATTGAAGCAACAAACAATAAAAATTGTTTACAGAAAAAATATTATTTAACATGATAGAATTTGTTTCTATTTATAAATTCGGCATTTTTATAAAATTTCCTTTATCTGTATAAGAATTTTTATCTATAAATGCTAAATGCCCGGGTTTTGAGACTTTAGGCTTTACCTGATATTAGAAATTTACTTATAGTTGTGGCTCAAGTTACGTTTAATAATTAAGAGCCGCCTAGCATGCCCACATTTTTTGAACATTTGTAACTCGTAACATTTAATTAGTTGCATTTAAAGACAAGTTCTTGTGCATAGATTATTGAATAAGTCAATACCAAGTACTAAGTTTCTCATGCACGTTTTACACTTGGTAGGTACATCCAATTTGTAAAAACGAATATGTTGATTTTCTGAATCAAAACTTTTTTGGGCTTCCCATTTTCCTACTCACAAAAGCGTGAAGTCAATTTCAGTTGTGTATTAAAAAAATGTTAATTTCAACTTAGTTTGTTAATTAATTTGTAAGTTCAATTCTTGAATATATTTTTTGACAAGAACATTGAGACGACAAAAATTGTTGTAAATGATAAAATCAATTCTTTTAAGAACCTTCCTGTTGACAAACGTCATATTTGTTACGTTCAAGTAGAGGTGTTTGTTTCATATTATTATCTCAGGTTTATTAAATACAATTCAGTACAGTACATACTCGTCTATAAAAATATATCTGAACCACTAATCTGAAGTGATATTTTTCTATGCATATAATTTTTATAATACGTTAAAATACATTAAAAGTATTTCTCTAAAGGAGCGATTCCTTAAAAATTTAGTTTCTAGAATGTTTAATATCTATATTACTAAATGTTATTGATTGTAAGTAAAAATAGCTCTGATTAGATAGAAACATGTTACAAAGCACGTAGTCAGAAATATTTTTATTTTTTGGCAGTAAAATATTAGTTAATATGTTTATTAAATTTTTATTTTGAGTACTACAGAAAGTTAATGTGGTAATTCAAAGCAATCATCCAATGATGCAAAAAATCTAAGCTAATTTATGCAACTTCTTTCCAAAAGCGTCTTATCGGTAGAAGTATTTTCCTGTTGCTAATAATAACTGTTTGAAACGGCATTTTATATGCAGTACGTTTATTTATAACTAGTTTTACCAAAATACGAAGTTGGTAAAAATTAATAGATTTTCACGCCTGTTTTTAGTAATTAAGAGATAAATGTGCAAACTGATTTGCTTTATCTTTTATCAGAAAATAACGTATTAATATTATCATAAATACATATACAGCTTGTCCCAGAACTAGTGAAATAGACAACATTGTAATTCAGTTATTCTACAAGCTATAAAAACGTTTTAAACTTAGTGCTTGGCCGGTAACATGATGGAGGGTTAAGGTCTCGTAAGTCGCTTTTAGACAACCGCCTACCTTTCCTACTCCACCACTGTACTGTGTTTCAGTTTCAAATTATTTTTAGTGACTGGGTAGGCCACCTGCTGAGCATCCGACTAGGGTTTGACCCCGAGACCGTCAACACTATAGTGGAATGCTTGAACCACTCGCCCACTCGGACGATATGACTTGAAATAGCAGTAAAATACGTGTATCGCGTTATAAGATGTAAATGTTTAAAAATGTTCATTTTTTTTTCTTTTCATTAAATTCATACGTAGACTATGCCACTTAATTTTTTCAAACGTTTGGGTCATTTTATGTTACTCTTATTATTTTTATATTTAATTTGGGTTTTTATAAATTCTGTTAATAATACCTAAAATAAAATAATAATTAATTTATTGCTAGATATCCTGTAAGGCAAGTGCATTATTGTAAATTAGAAATATACAAAATGCAAAAATGCACAGACTAAGTACCTTCAAATATACTCGTTAAACATAAATGCCTGTGATTTAAGAATATCTCAAGTAAATAGTAGTGCCCTACTTTGCTGATTATAAACATCTCTAATAGTCAGTTCAAGTTGTGTATGCTCCCAGCATCTTCAGGTGAAGCACTGTAGTTTTCTAACATAAACTTTCTTAACTGCGGAATGAAGCTATTTAATACTGAAATCGTATTTTTATCCAGAACTTACGCGGACTTAACCTTTCATGTTGCCGGCCATACTACCTCATGGAATACTACCTCATGGAATATTAGCATCATTATCTTTATTCTAAAATGAATTATGAATATTAAAAATAATAATATCTTAAAATAGCAATTTTTATTGAATATTACAGCCATGATCAGATTATTTCAGCATTTGAAACCATAAATGAATTTACGCGGCAAATCTTTTACGTTTCGAGAAAGTAGACGTTTTAATTTAAACATTTTTAATGTTTCTTGCAGAATTTGAACCCTTGTTGCCTTAAGGCCATTTGCATTGAGCTATTTTAAACCAAACTTCTAAAATACAATTAACAATATAATGAGAGCTAAAGGAATTTACGGTTTGAACAAAGCATAAAAGTTAAGGATAGATCGTGGAAATGACCCAAATAATTTTGACCAAATTGTAGTAAACAAGTATTGTTTTGTTTTTAAAAGCATGTAATAACCACCTGCGTATTTTTTAATTTTCTATTTTTCAGGGATTATATTTTAATGTAATTGCTTTTATTTAAAGCGTGACGCTAGGGGTGTTTCTTGGGGGCATATGTGGCAAGAAAGTATCGATTTCATTTGTAAACTAATGAAAGAAATATCATAAATTCCCGGCGTAAAATCACCGTCGACCGTCCCGTTACAAATTAGTAGTATGCAAACAGCGCTTTCCAGTAAAATATCAAATTGCATAAAGAATTTAAAAAGAGACCATAAAATTAGTATTTTAACTCAACTGTGAAATTTATTAGTCTTAGGGCAAATGTCACTCATGTGAACGTTTAGCCACCAACCCACTTAGGAAAACACTCGTGAGAACGTGTAATCTTCACCCCGCTGAATGCAGATTTTCAGTATATATACGAGATCAAATTTTACCAACACAACCAGTACGGGTTATCCAGTCTATCTGTATAGCCGTCTGAAATTTCGACGAGTACGCTAATTAGCTTATCTAATTACTGTAAAGTATACAGTAGTAGTGCTGCACTCTGTTGCTTCGCATTAGTAGAAATCTTTCATAAGGGGTCTCCCTGAGTAATCCAAATTAACCGAAAAGTTAGTAGTTTTAATACATTTCACGTATTCAAGATTAAACTTTATCAAAATTTACTGAAGGTTGTCCTGGTGTAAGTACTGATCACAATTAATTACAATAAAACGACAATTCTGACTACTGAGATATGTCTTGGGCATATTCTCAATCAACGATAGGGTAAAACATCCCTGTGACAATTTACAATGTACGAGGATACCTAGTATCTCGTATATTCTCGTAAATGAGGGGCAACGCTTTCTCATGTACTAATTAAGAGTCTTGCATAGCGCACGCACTCGTTAGAGGGCAATTACACCCTCGTTAAAAGATTGGTTGTAAACCACACTTGGTCCCGGCCGCTTAAGATTGATTTTAATATCAATCACATAAAAGATCGATCTTGAATCGCATATTTGACAGACGCACCGACTTCCAGGATAATTTCTTGTGATCAAACACGCACTCAGGCCACCGGAAGTACAACAAAGTCATAAAACAAAAGTATGATAATTATTCACGCCACTGCCCTTAATTAACTTGCCTAGTCTGAGGTTCATGACACTATGCTTACTTATTTACTGTATTTGTAAATATTTGTACATAAATCTGACTTTATAATATATGTATTAAACTTGATGGAGTATTTATTTCTTGTTTTGTAAGGTGAGCTACTCTAGATCAACGAACCACAACAACATTAAGGGTCCTCTGACTACATAGTTAGTTATTGAAGTAAAGGGTAAGATTTTCACTTAACCAATAAGGGTTGAGGGTGCCGGAAATCTTAGTGAAAAACTAGACGATCACAGCGAAAAACTAGACGATCACAGCGAAAAACTGTAAAGGGTGACACACCTGGGGTTCGTACAGTTACAAGCAGTTCTTTTCTTTCAGTATAAATGTACCTAATCATGCTTCTATTCATGTACAACAAGCTGTAGTCGTTTTCCATATTTGATCTTCTAAGTTTGATTTTATCAGATAAAGGCATTTTTTTTACTAAAATATTACAAATGATGCTTACGAAAATGATATATTGCCTCTATTGTTCATCAATATAAATATTCACAATATTAAACTAACAAAATTGGAAGGTTAGAAGGACTGTATGGCAATTCACAAATTAAATTAGTAAAAATTTTAATGTAACGGTTGGAAGCAACTACACAGAAATTTGTACCACCAACTTCAGAATCAAGATATGAAAGCCCTTGTGGCAACAAATATTTTCTAGTTGTAATATTTTCTAAGTAGTAGTTAAACAATTGATAATTGAAAATACAGTTTCTTTATTTATTGGCCGAAACCTAGGCTTACGAACAGGAGTACCAATAATTTCAATGCGCCAACTAGAATTTTACCGAACCTAAGGGATTTCGATAAGGTCTTTGACAGATTTTGACGTTAACAAATGCTTTACAAAGAAGGAGGATCAACTATCGATATATTCAAACCATATCAGACCATGTGCAACAATGCCGGTGCTGCTTTAAACTATTTGAAGACACAAAAACTGTTAAGATCGAAAGAGGCGCAAGGGAGAGTAACACAAATGAAGATGGAAAGAGCAATGCTAGGAACATGAAGAAGTTGAAAGTAACACAAATGAAGATTGAGAAAGCAATGCGAGGAATTCGACTCAGATAGAAAATCAAATCAGTCGATAAAAGCAAAACTAAACCTGAAGATGTGGCAGAACATAGCAAAACAAAAATGTAAATGGGCAGGCCATCTTATGCGAAAAGAAGACGGTAGATGGAGTGAGCAAACAACTGTATGGAGAACAAGAGTAGGAAAGCGAGGCAGAGAACGCCCAAGGGCGCGCTGGAAAATAGTCAGAACACACTGGATGTGAAGGACACAGGCGCGAACGGAGTGGAGAAATCTGGAGGAGACGTATATCCAATATTGGAGTAATTAAACGCTGAAAATTATAATGATGATGAAGGGATTTCAACCTCTGGAAGAATTCTTTATCGTGCCAAATATCGTATTATCACGGAACCTAGGATTTTACCTATATCCCAAAGAGCGCATTCTTTCAGTGAAAATACAGTAAGACTTAAGATAGAGTTGATCACGAGAACTCTCGAAAGAACTACAACCTGCTATTGCTAATAAATGATATAAAACACCTGTGAAATTGCGTTTGAAGGTTAAACTTACTTAGCAAATTCTTAGAAAATCTTCACATGAGAGCGTAAGGCAATATTGGTTTGGCAATAGTACCTATCATAGTTATTAGAAAAGACGGTAGAAATCTTCTACGGAAGCATATGTTATATCTAAATGTCGCGAAAATTATGATATTTAAGTGGGTTCGGTTGTCATTTAAAGTGTTATTAGATGAAATAAACGGAAAGGTAGTCCAAATGTACCGTTATACAGCACGGTACAGACTGCAGACATGCTTTATGTTTTCCAAGAGCTCTCGCCATCGGTTTTATTTTTAATCTACATATCTAATCATTACTAAAAAAATTACGTTTTTAAGAATTTACTGCGTTGAGAAATCGATTCAATGAATTTGAATTATTTTGAAAAAATGTAACCCATAACTGGTTTAATTTTTCTCTGCGAAATGGTGGTGCAATTTTCTAACTGAATATAATTTATGATTAGGACCATCTGCAAAACTTATAAGGCTGGTTAATACACACATCACAAAAGTCTAGGGATATTTTTTTTTTATACAAAACTGTCAAGTATTTTGATTTTTTTAGGTGGTCTGCATATAATAAATTAACACAACACTTTTACAACATTTTAAATTAAAAATTTAATTTAAAACAAAAGAAGACAATCTGAAAAAGCTTTAATGAAACTTATTAGCAAAAAGTTGATTTTACACAATCACAAGAAATTGAAGTGTCAGCACTTAAAGTATTCATTAAATCAATTTAGTAGATAGTATTTCCTCCTCTTTGATTTAAAACGGCTCTGCATCTTCTAGGCATTGATAAAATTAAATTATCTATTGCATCTTGCGGTAACTGTTGCCAGTGTCTTACAAGGGCATCACGAAGCTCAATCCGAGTACGAATTTCGTCCAATTCACTTTCAATGCTTCTTCCCAACATGTCCCACACGTGCTCAATAACGTTTAAGTCTGGGGACTGCGCAGGCCATGGTAAAACAGAAATGTTTTCGTCTTCAAGCCACTCGGTAACAGCACCTACAACGTGTGGGGTGGCATTATCATGCATTAGAATGAACTCAGGTCCAACAGGACCTGCGCATGGAAGCACTATAGGCCGCAGTACCCTATTTAGATACCCATCAGCATTTAAAAACCTCTCAAGAAAACAGAGATCTGTTTTTCCGCCAATGCAGATACCACCCCACATCATTACGGCACCTCCTTTGTAAGAATGGACCTCTTGAACACATCTGAGCCTTTCCAAGTTACCAGGTCGTCTCCACACTCTAACTCTTTGACTGTCAGGGTGTATTCCAAAACGAGATTCATCTGTGAACAAAACCCTAGACCATTGCTCTTCTGTCCACAGAATATGCTCTTCAGCCCATTCTACTCTACGTGCTCGATTACCATGCCGAATTGGTGGGGCTCTTATTGGACGTGGGGCGTGGAGATCAGCTTCATGCAATCGATTTCTGATTGTTTGAGAACATACAGTACATTATGAGTAGTCTGAAGCTGTGAAAGCAATTGTTTAGCCGTAATTATTGGTCGCCGTCTAGCTTCCAATGTTAAGTAGCGATCTTGAACTGCGGTAGTAATGCGTCCACGACCTGGATGTTGTTCGCTAGGATCTCCGGATGTCCTATATCTACGCCACAATATGCTAATAACACTTTAAGAGGTGTTTAAAGCTGCTGCAACATCAACTTGTCTTCGACCAGCTTCTAGCATACCTACAGCTCTGTTCATTTCAGCTAAACTTAAATGTTGTCGTTGTTGATTACCTTCCATAATAACAGCACCAATAAAACTTAAATCACCCCAATATAAACGTAAATTAACTGTAAATGATGATTAAATTATTCCCTAACAACACTGGAATTGCTTTACTTTTAGTTGAATTGACAATTAAGCATCTGCATTTGTTTGTTTATTATTGAAACAATTGTTATCGCTAGCCCAAAGACTAGCACTAGCATACTTGATCAATAGTAGAGATATTTGATAACAAAATTGATTTATATCGATAAAAAAATATATATCCCTAGACTTTTGTGATGTGTGTATTAGCAAATATTTATTTAGAAAGAAAGCACTTATGAGCTCGAAAATGTTTCGGAAATAATTCATGCGATTGTTATAAGTGAAAATGTTGTTAATAAACACCATTACTGAACTTACTTCAACAGAAGACGATGGCTTATTAGGATTAGACTGCTCACTATCACCTTCCGTTACTACCCCACTGTCGCTATTTCTATCTCCATTTGGATTTCCTTCGAGAGTGGGATCGACAGCTTCAGATAATCCTTTAAGATATGTTTCTAATAAATAATTACTACCATGTTTGCGAACTCTAGCTTTATGCGTTTTTTCTTCAAGAAAACCTATTTGGTGTTCGCTATGTCTATAAAAAATATTTAAGAACATTTAATTTTTTGTTAATATTATTCAGAATATATTCTACCTTAATTTTCGTAACTGTCTTCTTATCACTTCACCTTGAGCCAGAACTAATTTTATTAACTGTTCTGTACTTGATGGTTGTTTTTCACTTTGAAGAGCATGCAACCTTCTGGGATGAACGGTTTTATAAGCACTTCTATCTGAACGTGTACTTGAGTCCGATCTACAACGTTTTCTTCGGGCTGTGAACCTTTCATCTTTTATTCTGCGTAGAGATATTTTTACCTACGAAAATTAAAACATGTTAGTACCTTAAAAACTTGCATAGATTTGTATTACTAATTAAAATCGAGTTAGACCTTCCTTGATGAGTAAAACTTACTTTAAAGTCAAATTTTTACATTTAGTAGGAATCTACAATAATTTTATTAATACGATTCTTTTTTGAAAATATACAATCTATACAGGAAATTTTTCTTTTTAGTATACATATTCCCTATGTATGGTTTAATAAAAAACGTGCCAAAAATCCTATATGTAGGCAACCAACTATACACTAAACGTCACTCTGGCTGTGAATTTAGGGAGATTAGTTTTTATTTTTTGTGGTGTGTAAAGGTTATGTTTGTAAATAAATCAAAATTAGTACTTAGAATATCACAATAATTTTAATTCAACGATTATTCTCAAACATAAAATATCAACAACACAAAACAGAAATGAAAATAGAAACGGCAACAGTTAAAGACTAAACGGCCATATTCATAGACAGTGTTTAAATTTAGATGTTACTAATTGCTATAGCAACATATAACGGGTGTTAGAAAACTCGTCTTATCAGAGTCACCTGTGTGCTTATTAAAATGTATGTCCTGTATTGGTACCTAAGTTAATTTTCAAGTAGACTTAATCACAATTAGTTCAATGGAAGCAGCTGTCAGTAGTTCTAATGAATAGTGGATATTTAAGAATTAATCTAAGGCACTTATTTTTTTTTTTCATAGGTGACTCTGATAAGACGAGTTTTCTAACACCCGTTATTAATTATATTGGTTTAATATCTACTAACTTTAAATACTGTCTATAAATATGACCCTAATTTTTTGACATTAAGCTAATTTAATTATTTTTGCAACAGCACGCTAAGTTTAGTGCATAGTTGGTTGCCTACATATAGGACTTTTGAAACGTGTTTTTTAAACCATACATAGGGAATATGTATACTAAAAATAAAAATTCCCTGTATATGTAAATTATACTGAGTAGCCTAAAAGTCTTAAAATATTGGTCGACTGTTTATTATTAAGAGTACAGTGTGAGCGAAACTATTCCAAACCAGGTGGCCAGCTAGTTTAAGTTTTATGTCTTAATTTGAACAACAAAGAATTATTTTGGCTTGAATGAAAGTCAATTCATATAATACTCAATGATTTAAGAGCCGTTAAAAAATCCATTATTTAGAAATAATGTGCATTATAATAAATTTCCAGGACAACGTAAGACTCCAAGACTGCTAAATATACATAAGTAAAACCATGCTGATGGCAACCTATACAGCAGTGTTACCATAAAAAGTAAAATATACTTAATTGTATTTCTTGATAGCATAATAAATAATATCTAAAGGCGGATTTATGCAGCCATTTTCATTTACATTTAATGTTTAATTTAATTTTCATTTAATTCTCATTTATAATTTTTAAATGTCCCATTCATGCAAACAAATAATAAATGAAAATGAACGCATACGCACATATAAAAATACGCTGACAGATGATGAATGTCATCGTTGGAACAAAATTTTAATTAGCTCAATTAGAACTGAATCGTTGATTTCAGACATTTTAAAGATAATACATGAAAAATACAACCCAAACAATACAAAATGACAACCAGCTGATCAACTTCTCGTCGTTGTCATACCGTACACGCATGTGTCATTTATAAATTTATAATTTTCATTTAAAAGATAAAAGTTGGTCATCTTATAAATTAAATGAGAATGAAAGATACATGAAAATGTAAATGGGAATGGTGCATGCATGCCTACATTGGATTACATACATTTATCTTTTAAATAAAAATTAATTAAATGTAAATGAAAATGCCTCCATAAATCCGCCTTAAATGTGAAGTAAAAATATGCTAATAAATATAATAATAAATTTGAAAAAATTTACGTCACAGGAATAAATATACGAGTATATGCAGAAAACTAGTTGCCCCATTCTTCATGTCTCTAAATTAATTTGATCTAGTTACAGCAACAATTTATTATTTTAATTAAAAAATACAAGAATATATAATTATCCCTTTTAACAAATTAAAAAATACAATAAAATAATTCAGACGTTTTAAGATAAAACAATAAACTACTAGACAAAATATTCTGACATAATAATAAGTGAGCCAAGAGTTAAAATTCATTTTATTTATTTATTTAATGGGCGTAATCTAAGCTTGCGGGTGTCAGGGATTTCAATGCGCATCAACTACTATGGTTATTAGCACTACCCAACTAGAATTTCGCCGAACTCAAGAGATTTACACCCCTGGAAGAGATCTTTATCGTACTAAACATCTTAAATGACACGGGACCTACGGTTTTGCGTCGTATCCGAAGGACGGCATACTTTCAGATATTTTTCCGCATTCAAAATCTTATACTTTTTATGTAGAATTTCTATAAAAATTCTACCACGTTATTTACTTTACAAAATAATAAGGGAACGTACACTAAATTAATTTAATTTTTCTAGAATGTGTGTAAAATACAGAGTTAACTAATCTAATTACACCACACAGGCGTAGCTGTCTGTTTATAGAAAAATACAATTACAGACCATTCAAGCTACTAGAACGAGTTACAAATGCTAACTTTAATGAGAAGTTAAACACGTGCAGCTTATTAAATTACAGATTTACATTAAATTTCGTAGAGGAAACAAATAAAAATAAAATAGTATTTCTAATATAATTTTTGAACACCGATTTAACTTTTACCTGCTATATTTGGTTTTAAATGAGACTTTTAGTTCATATTACATAGATTATATAAATGCAGTAGTTAACTACACCTGTGTTCTAATTAAAATTTATTTCAGAAAATGTCAAACACTAATTAGATTAGCTTGTAAAAGAAAAAAAATAGATTTGGAATTTTTAATATCGTTGTTGAAAACAAACTTTAAGCCGAAGTAACCGGAAATATTTATTAGAAGTTATTATAATGAAGAAACATTTCATTCCGTTTAGTCAGAAGTTATAAGTTATAAGTTATGTTATAAGTATGGTTTATCTCTTATTACGGAATTGTGAGTCGGCTGAAGTTTGAAATTACTCTTGTTCTGCAATGTGTTATTCTAACATTTTAATCTGCCAATGTATGAAATCCTTTAGACAAGTTTTACGCGTACAAAATTAATGTAATAAACTTGTGCTTATTACAGTTACCGCCAAAAAGCTTTAATTAAAAATTTAATTATTTATACTTTATAGAAATAAATAACATATCAAGTATTTTATTACAAAACCAATGAGTTTAATTAATTTAAATCAAAGCTTATTCCGGATCCTATTATGTATTATAAAACATTACCTAAAATGCTAAAAAAATTTATACGAAAAATTAAAATTAAATGCTTGTGTTTAATGTTTTCTGGCATAAATACTAGTGTAAAGTTAAGACCTACATTAGTCTCATGTTATTCATTCGACAATGCACAAAACAATAAAATCCAACCCTTGCAGAACTGTAAATAAGTTTCATCTAGCAAAAGTCTTTCTCCGACAAACAACTGCTGTACTTCAAACAGATGTTAATTGGTTGTAAAATATATTGAATTATGCAACGTTGATAAATGTCAAGTTCAAACACTTTTCTTCAGATCAAATAATATTTTAGTGCAGAAAATAGCACTTGTTTGTTTAAATAAGGGTTCTTCAGATTGAATTTTATTTAAACATATACGAATTAACAATTAAAGCGCTTTTGCATTGCTATTAAGTACCTATTTTTATTTTATTCCATGAGAAAATTCTAAATTACTCTAATCATGTAAATAAGTTAACCGAAGAAGCAATAAAGACGTATTTTACCTAATGATTTTAATTGCCTATAATTTAAAGATTTTATACTGTTTTTAAACGGTAGAGTTTTCTAAAACAACAGTTCAGAATGCAATTTACATAATGCCGACTTTACTATTGTTGTTAAGTAGTAAGTAGAAGATACTATTGGTACTTAACATATGAAAAAAAAATGTAGGAAAAAACGTAAGTAGATTTACTGTATTTTTTTTATTCGCTAAATAAAGCAATAAGAAATGTGTGATTTTGTTTAGAAAAATTGGAACCTGTGACAGAAAAAATATTTAATTACTTAGCGAAACAAAAACTATAAAAATTATACTTAAGCATTTATGTAGTCCGTACAGTTATTTGAAATCCGTTGTAATGCATTAGTTTTTATTTTACATTTAAAGATGTAAACTTTTTTAAAAAACTTAATATGTACTCGATTGATATTGTTTTTCTAAAATTTATAGAACAGTCTAGATGGTTATGTACTTTTAAAATTGATTATAAATATAATAGAAAAACATAAATAATTTCAAAATTAGTAACAATAATTAAGCACTAACCTCAGGTTGCGCTGTACCCCAAGCATTCCATATATTCAAAATAGCTGCTTGTGGATCTAAAGGTTGCTCAACCCCTCTCCACCTTTCTGTTATGTGATAAAGCTCAGGTTGATTTGCAAATCTCCCCTAAAGTGAATTCGTATTAAATTAAATGTAGGTATTGGAGTTTCTTCGCAACATCTTACCCTTGTTTCTTCGTCCCTTAGTAAAACTGCTATAATATCTTGACAAGTCGTTTCAGCAATAACTCCTGAGACCCACCGCTGTTCACCTCGTACCCATATCGGTAATTCCTCACCGCTGCTATCACTATCACCATCTGATTCTTCTCTCGCAACGTTTCTCTTGCCTTCTTCCATCCACATCATTTTATCTGCAACAATTTTCTTAGATTTACTTAAGTAGCTCCTAATAACTGGTATTGGTAAATCAAGCGCAACCGTTCAAGGCTGTATAGAGTAGCTGAGTTTTTTTTTTTACTATTAGCAAGGAGGGATATGAGAATCCTGTAGTCGATGGGAAACTTCAAGAACTATGTTGTACACGTAACGTCTCACCGGAAACGCACGTACAATTCTCTCTGCACCTCCCTACTCTTGGAAGCAATCATCAATTCATGGACGATTTGTTAACATTATGACGTATTAAAATCCAGTATAATTTATTCCATTATAAAATTTATATGCATTGAGGTTAAGATCTATATCTGCAAAACTTAAGGTACTAAATTTAGATTACTATTCATTTATTTTCTCTTTTCATCTTTTTAAGCAGGAAACGAAGAAACCACAAGAATGTCAAATTCAATGCGATACAATACTTTTTAAATGGCTTGTGTTATTGAAATTAAGTTATGAAACCAAATAATCTGAATGATGAAATCCAATAGAATTGTAACAATGGCAATCGTGTGGGCTGTATTTTAAATTCAAACAGCATCGGTCGTATATGTTAAATATGCAGAATGTGAATTTATTTGACGAACTAACGAAAACATGTGGTGTTACAAACAGTAACTATTTGACGCCTTTAGTATGTCTGAATTAACTTACGGCATAAATCGAAATTTAATGAACTATACACTTTAGTTTTTCCCGTCTTTTTAATCCAAATACCTTAAACGAAGTTATAATAATCACTGGGCCTTCAGTAATTGAAATCGCCTCTTATTTAAAAAACCCGTGGGAGAATTATAACTATCAAAAGCGAATGAAATCCACTGATGATCCAAAATTGCATTCACCGCCTCGTAATCAAAATGTCGTTTCTTTACACCGCACTGTCATTGAAGGTGGCCTAAAGTTGTTTCGTGGACGGGTAGTTATTTTCCCTAATTGTTAATTACCTATAAAGAAATTTTTCTTGTTTTTATTTGTCTACAGCGCGTTAATACTGCTTACAGTGAGTAAATAATCATTATTTAATAAAAACTCGGTGCAAAATTAAAAAGGAATCCTAATTTCTTTTTAATCGAATTACTGGAATTACAAGTCACAGAAGATCCTGAAGAGGTGTGCGTCATAAAGTATTGAAGATAAATAGAAAATTCATAACCAAAACTATGGATATTATATGATACGAGAAAAATGTGAATATTTTAAAGAAATTAGTAAACCTTAACAGCCATAATATTATACGTTAAAGTGTTCATAATCTGAACGGAATTTTTTAAAAATATTTTGTATAATTATACATACATTTTAAAAAATATTTAAGTATACATAAAATTCTATTTTCTAGTTTTTATTACCAAAATAACACAGTCATTATTTATTTTTAAGTGTACGAGTTATTTCTAGCTAATATTCTAAATTAAGTTAGTGTATCTTCAGGCTAAATTTTAATGGTTTTAGCGTTGATTGAAGAATTTTAGTACTAATTGACTGGAAAGAAGTTACTGTTTTGTTGTTTATTGGGCGAGCATTGGTGCTACGCATCTCAACACACAAATCACTATGCTCATGGAGCACTATTACCATACTAAAAATTTACTGAACCCATAGGGCATCCTTCTATCTCTGACAAAGATCTTTATAACAAATAAACCCTAAAAAGAATGTAAATTTAATTTAAAATCAAAATGCCTTTTCTGTTTTACAGGATTATTCTGTCTGCATTGTGCCAAATATCGCATTGAACCTACTATTTTCTGTAGTATCTGAAAGAGTTTCTTTGGAAAAATTTAACTTACGTTAAATGAACAACGTTGGTTTGTAAGAAAACAATATTGCAATAATTTTCCTTACGATTACTATTAAACATGTTCTACTAAAGGTTCAAATTTAGAGTCCACCTATTTTCTTTTAGAAATAAATAAACACATTATTTTCTGGTTGATAGCCAATTGCTTTTTTTTATAAAATATTAAGAGTTTTTTAACAGTTAGTAAAATACAAACTATTACTAGACTAAATAAAGAACAACACTGCGCCAGTCTAGTAAAAAACCTTTTTAATTTCGCATCTAAATACCTGATTGTTCTGATTTCTAAGAAACATTTTTCTAGATTTAGCTTTTAAATCAAGAGTCCTGCGGTTTACAAAAAATGCTTTCTACTGATTCCTGTAATTTAGTTTCTGTTCAGTATTAAATACGGGCGTTCAAAGTTTGAATCACTTCTTTGAATGTACACATAAGTGCATTTCTATACATAAGACAACAGTTACTCACCGAGTTATTCCAATAAGTTACATTTTTACAAATCTAACAACATTAAGAGTTTGTATTACAAAAATATACTTGGGAATTTATTTTGTGATATGTCGCAAATCACCAATGTGGTATACAGGACATAAAAAAATGTCCTATACAAGACATATGTGTATAGTATTGTTTAAAAAAAAAGTATTAAATGCCGGAAGAGTGCAACACTGCAGCAACTTAGCTTTACGTTAGAAAGGGGGATTGCAGTAATTACCGTAGAGTTGCAGATTTTGGATGTGTTCTACACATGGAGGAGGAGGATGGAATCCGATCTTTATTATGAACTTTTATATTTTATAGGTTTTGAACAAGCATATCACTCTATAAAAGAAAAGATGAATCGCGGAAAAACTAAGCTTGCAATAATTTTAGAAATAACGAGGGTACTGGCATCCAAACCAACGTTTGAAAGTGTAGAAAAAAACATGAGTGTCTTGCATATGTAAAGATATACAATGTGATTTTTTAAAACTCAATTGCAGCAGGCCGTATTCTGTCTTAATAACCCTAGAATTGTCTGTATTACGTCAGAATACGACCAGCTGCAATTGAGTTTTTAAAAAATCACATTGTATTTCTAATGGTAAAAATGACGAAAAACTGGGATTTTTAATAGGAAATGCAAGGATTCAACTATTATCAAACAACAATAATAATCAAAAGCAAGGAAATTTAAGAATACAGTAAAGAAAAAAGAATACTATAACAGAAAAACTGTTGAACAAATGAGATGAAGGAAGGAAGTAAATGTATGAACAACTACCTGAAGTGACTGCAACGTTTCGCGTTGATCAGCTGATTATTAGAACATCATTTTTGTATGAATGCGAAACTTGGATGATAATTTAGAAAAAAAGGAACTGATTTGAGATATGACCACGAAAAATTTCGAGGAAATTTTAAACATCTATCAAAGAATATTAAGGGTGATATTGCTAATATTCTTTACATTTACGGTAAGTAAAAATACACATATGTAAAAAGCCGTATGATTAGAACATCCAGCTAAAATGTCGACAAGCAAAGGGGTTAGAAAAGTTTTAATGGGTAGGAAAGGTGAAAAAGCAGTGTAGGGTTGCATAGAAAAAGATTACTGGAGGCTTTAAAGGAGGATCAGAAAGAAATTAGAGTGGAGCATTGGCAAACGAAGGCAACAGATAGGAAGCATCGACAGACAATAGTAAAACGGCAAAAAATTTCACTGTTTTGCAGGAAGTCCTAAGTGGTGTAACAGTTTTAAACATTTTGAATGTAAACTAAACCAATGTAGTTGTAGTAGTAAAATACTGTATACTCAATGACTGTATAGCTCTAATAAATGATTTAGTTTGCCCGTTAGTCATCAACAAGTAAAGTTCCAGTTGACTAACTTGAATATAAATATCGTAGTCTAACAAACATTTCCTTAGTTGTAAATTCATCACTTGGAACTTACGATGCGAGCTATGAATGAAACCTTAAATCTTCGATATAATATTAATACGTTTCAATACTATTGGCAGCAGTTAACTTCAAAATATCCGTAAACTTTATGAAAGTCGGTATATGGTCGTCTAATAACGATTTAGAATTTCATTTATGTTTCGCAAAGCATTTATATGTTAGCTTTATAAGAAAAATAATCACATAATGATCAAATGCCATGTTTGACATAAATGGCAGAAATTAAATGGTCATAAAATCGTGTCTAATTATTCTTATTTGTATATATAACTAAAGTCAAGTACCTTCTATATAAATAATGTATAAGATAGATCTTAAAAATGGCTTTAATGAAGATAATCAAGAATTATCAATGACTAGCTACATAAATACAATCGAGACTAAAGAAAGGATTCTTGTTTGATACTATAATTGTATTATTTTACAAGAATTAGCAAAAAATGTAGATGTCCTTGTTGCTTATAAGGAAAGTAGCAAGAGCTTCGAGTATTCTGTTTCTCAACTCTAACCCATTATTTCCACATGAATTGCTATAAAATTAAAATAAAGTACATCATAACATTACCGATGAAAGCATTACATGTACTAAGTAATATCAAATTAATATTACTCGTGTAGAATGTCTTGTAAATAATATTTTGTGCAATTTTATTTTATTTAATGCTAATTTTGACCTAGTTTCCAAGTGAAGAAAGAAATCACGGCAGGTTTCGTACCTCAAGGAACTTTTATCATACCAAACATCGCATTGACACAAGACCTACGGTGCTATTTTGTATCCAAAACAGTGCAGACTTTCAATTACATTATTTTTAAACTTTGGATTTCAACGTTTTAGCTGATTCTGAACATCATTTTATAAAACTTTTCTTCTTCTGTTATATTAGGCATGCTGCCTGTTTTTATACAGCCTAGTATGGCGAATATGTTGATGATTTCTCATCTCTTCTGTGGTCTTGCTGGGTTTTGATATCCTTGTGGCTTCCAATCTCTTGTTATCTTGATTAAACTTTCGTTGCTTCTTCTACTATTTAATATGTTCATCCCAGTATTCCCTTCTCTGTTTTACAAACTTTACAACGGCTGCTACTTGGCAAGCTTCTCTCCCTTCCTGGTTTCTTATTCTATCCAGCCGCGTCTCTCCTATAATGGTTCTGAGAGTGTTCATCTAAGTTGTCCTTAGCAATTTTGTTTTGTCTTTGACATGTCGGCTCTTCTCTCGGTTCTATAAATAATAATTGGCCTAACAATTGTCTTGTAAATTTGGACTGTGCTATTTGTGTGCAGGTATTTATTCTTCCAGATTACGCCCCTTAGGTATCCGGAGATTCTGGCTCCTTTTAGTTTGTTTGTTACATTACTTCGTGACATAGACTGCGCCGGCACGTTAGCTGTATTCCCAAGCAATAGTATGTTAACATATTTTTTAAAATGCCTAATAAGTTATTTTAAATTTTTGTTGTGTATTTCGATTATAACGGACTCAGATATGCCCTGCCAATAGCAGAAACGCGATATACCCAAATGTAAAAAAAAAAAAAAAAAAAAAAAAAAAAAATCTGAGGAACGTCAAAGGGCGTTACCTCCCATGTAATTTACACTGCTATGTATTTATATTATAGTTATATGATTTGCTTATTGCTATTGTAGCAGATTGCAAATAAATACCAACTGTTAAAAAAAAAAAAAACATATAAAAAAGGAGTTTTTAGATTCGTTTAGAAATAGCTGATTTATGAGGGTGATGTCATCCAAAATGAGGCACACTGAAGATTAATTCAAAATTTTGATTTACGTAGAAATGTTATGTTCAACGTTTTGAGAACTGCCGAATTAAATATAATTAATAACCAGTAGCTGAAAAGTACAAGTATCTAATCGAGCGCAAAACAACAAAACAAATCAAGATAAACATAACACCTTAATTTTTTTTATTGAAGTACAGCATTTGCTAAAAAATTGTCCACACATTTTGAATTCATTAACAAAAGTATACAGCAGGAACAGTATTAGAGCAGGTAAAGAAAGGTCCGGTATTTAAATGCATGGACTATAACACCATTCAGGTAAAAAAGTAACTGTAATTTTCAGAAGATAGGCAAATTAAAAAGTCATCGTTCGATTCTTTTGTAACTATAAATCTATTCTCACGTCAAATTATAATTTTTTAAGCTTACAAGGGAGAAGATCGCCGCTTTTTGATAATTACTGTAATTTTATGCAAAATAATATAATGCACAAGCAGAGTACGATAATTATTTGAGTTTCAAAGGACTACGAAGCTATTTTTAAATCTTTTGTTACAGGGACGACGGTGTTTAAATTATTGGTATGAAGTAATCTGTTCAAATTTTACGTCAGTAGTTTTGAAACGGTTTGCATTATTTAAAAACACCACTAATAAGTCCTGATCAAATATGGAATTAATTTAAGATTATTAAACTTGTTAGTTAATATAATTAAGTTATTAATCAACCCGTTATTTTGTTTTCCATATTTTCTTAAATTAATTAACAACCGGCCATTTATTTAGACTTAAAATTTGTCATTTGAATTTTAAGCACAGATACGCATGGCCTGAAGTAAAACACGAGCTTTGTTAATTTAGAATGTAAACGTATTTTAGATTTGTGCTCCAGATATACATGTATCAAGTTAGAATGTTAGATGATTTAGTGAGAGATAAAAAAATGTACTTCAAATCCAGATTGTTTTATGGCATCTTGTGTACACAGTTTCACGATAAAAATCAGTAAAATTCTTTTACTACATATTTGAAGAAGTTATACATATAAACTAGCAGAAACATGTAAATGCCTGCATTTTATAAATTTTTATTTTTTTCCCTAGTTTCAAATATGTGTCTATGTATGCAACACGCTGAAACTGTTACTATATTTATTAAGCAATCGTTTATTTTATTATTTACAGATTAATTAGTAACTAATAATTACGTAAATTGTTTTTATTATACTATTCTAATTTATTTCGTTTTATGTTTGCTTATTTTATGCATTTACTGTGTAATAATTTTATTAACTGTTACATACATATTGCTTTCCTGGAAGAAATTTCTTTTGAATGTCTTTATTCCCCGAAACCCTTTTAATTTTTGTTTGTAAATCTTAGTTTTGTTGTATGGTATTTCAGAATGATAATAAAGAACTACTCTTATATTTACATATTTTGAAATCAAATGAAACTTTTAAGTAGGAGCGTGATGGGTATTTCAGATATACTAAATTCCACCAAATCTACAACTACCATTGATCGCAGGCCAAAAATCGAAGGTCGATTTAAATCTGGTTATAAACATTTAAACTTCATAGAAGTTTGTCCACCAGTAAAATTGTTCTAGATTCAGATAATTAAGATTTATTAAATGGTTTCCAATTATTTCTGAAGATGTCACCCATTAATTCTAGGCAATGAATGTCATGAAAAATATCTTTATGTTATTCTCAAACCAACAGTAGTTCCAATTAATTAGTGACTACTAGTCGAAGAGTTGTAATAAACTAAAATAAAAACGGAACATCACGATAGATGTGGTCAATAGTTGTCGTGGTTATAGACAGAAGCATATAAACCAAAATTATTAGAAAGTTATTGATGTGCAGACCAGAGGTTCTCTAAAGTTTGTATAATGAAAAATATCCTTCTATTTATTTAATTTTAAATTAAAGTAAATAACAACGCGACATGTAAACCAATGTGACAAATATTTGGTGTAATTTAAAGCCCACGTAGAATAATTTGTAAATAACAATGTTTAGAAAAATGTCAACGCACCACCATTCTTAAGATAACGCTATGGTGCAGGGAGAATAATAAATAGTTCCGCATTTTAAAACCACGTAAACTGCACGACAAAGCTAATTGATTGTTCTTAAACGAGATTTATAGCATCCCAGTGCGAACTAAATGTATTATAGCAAAATATTTGCAGCAGTTCATAATTTAGAAGTGTGGTATCATTCGCGATAAAATACGCAAATAAATTTTGTAGAAACGGTTTCTGACAATTGTGGGTTGCTTGGACGTAATATATAATATATGCAGTTGTAATAATAAATAAAAAATGTGTATCATTCCTCTAGTATCTATAATTTACCGTTTAATAGACCAGTTCGAACCTTCCAGGTATAAATAAGGAAGTATAATCAATCATTTTTACTTCTATGAGGCATTGTAAATTACTAAACATTAGAAATTTGAATCTGGAGTAACAGCGTTACTATCATCAGGTAAATACTCACTACTAACGTGGGTTTACCTAAAAATTAAAAAGGTAAGCATCATGAGTACCTATGTTTAATTCAGCGCAAGTTACGCCATCTTAAAGAATTACGATAATTAATGTCTAATTACAGCAAACCATATTTGTACGGATTAGTGTCACAATTAATTTACTTAGCTTTTGATGTTGTGAAAGACGTCAACAGCTACTTATTCTTAGTAAAATAAAATTAACTGCTAGGTGCAACACTAAATCAAAATTAACGTTAATGAAAAGGAAATTCTCGGAATCTTAAATAATTGCTTAGAATTTAGCAGACGGGCAAAGAATCCCTAAATTGTAGATCTTTTGTTCATTGTTTCGTTTAAAGACTTAAATTTAACGTCTCGAGACAAGTTCATGAATAGCTTGACAATTAGAAATGAACACGAATTGTTGGTGAAAATAGGTTTTACTGGCGGGTTAAAATGGCCTTAGTTGTTTAACAGGTTTGAATAACAGTATATTCTTAAAATTAAAAAATGTAGTAAATGTAAAAGTAGTTGTGTAAAAATGTTTCTACAAATGTTAACCTATAAGTTGATTTTAAACTCGTCACAAAAGTCTAACAAGATTTACCGAAATTCACAGAAATTTCTTAGAACATATTTTGAATTCGTAGAATAACGACACAACGATAATATCTACAGGAAGAATGCTGTACGTCTCATGCATAAAGTTTAGCATCGTAAAATAAATATATTTTGTAAATTTTATTTTAATCGGATATGTATGAAACAAACAACACGTTGAAGTAAGGAAGAACTATAAATATATTATCTAAAAATAATTTCTGGTTCTCCAACTCATAAAAAATTCAACCAGTTTTATATTTTCACTCTAAATTTTTGAAAGAAAATGATGTCTTAGTGTGATTAAAATTTTGTTTGTGTTGCTACATTCGTAATTCAAATACATAGAGAACTACAAATGCATACAATTGAACAATTTGTCAAAAAATGTAGTAAAACCTTCCACGATAAACTCGATTAATGCCCTGGCGCTACCCACTATGGAACAGGAGAAAAATCAATCCACAAGCGACTCAAACGGAAACTACCGCGAGATATATTGTCAATATCTGAAGAAGAAATTAGTGATTAAAGTTATACAGTGAACTGACTTCCTAATGCGATTACAGTGACAAGTGAAAACGTACAATGAACAGTTCTGTGTGTAGCTCTTGTATAGCTGATCCGGAAAAATGTATAATAAAAAAAACTTATACTGAAACGAGGGTTTATGAGAGATATCTGCAACAAGGAATTACAATGAAATCTATTGCAGTTTCGAGAAAGGTAAAGATAATTAAACAACCAATAACCAATTTTACCTTAGATCTTAGATAAATTATAAAAAGTTAGCAGGGTTTCAGAACAAATTAAAACTTTTAACAGTATTTAAATCAGTATTTCTCAGGGGAGGCTTATACCCAATATTTTTGGAAGTTCTGCATCAAAATAATAATAATAATTCAGAAAATAGAATAAAACATTTTTTTAAATTACAACGGCAAATCTAGTTGTTCCCTATACAGGGTTATTCAAATTCGAGGCTCACCATTGGGATCTCGGAAACCGTAAGAGTTACAAAGACGGTTAAATTGGGGCAAAGTTGCGCTATACAATGCTGATTAATATTTAAAAAAGAAATTTGACCTATCTATCTCAATTTTTTTATTAAGAGAAAAAAACAGAAAAATGTCAATTTGGTTTTTTGAGCATAATTTGGTTATTATAAAAATTTTTTGAAATCTCTTAAACCTTTCTTTAAGCAACTTTTTAGCCGTAACACTGTAGTGGTATCAAATATTTTCTACGACGTTTCGGTTTTCCGGAATCATCATCAGGTTCGTTTTTTCTTATGGGCGCTCATAGAGTTTTTGATGGTGATTTCAACGATGTATGACATGATGGCGTTTCACTGCCGAAAACTGCTGTTATTTACAAAAATAATAAATTTCAATAGATTGCCATGGAAAAACAAACAGAAACGACACAAAAACAAAATTCGACGTTCACCATTGGGATTTCGAAAACAGTATGATATACGAAGACGGCTAAATTGGGGCAAAGTTGCGCTATAAAATGCTGATTAATAATAAAAAAAAAATTGACCTTTCTAGTTTAGTTTTTTTTTCACTGTCGTCAAAGATACAGAAAAATGCTATTTAGTTATTTAGTTTATGTATTACAGGAGATCTTCAAACTGAAGGCCGTTTATGTGTTGGTTCTGTTTGTTTTTCCATGGCAATCTATTGAAATTTTCTATTTTTGTAAATAACAGTAGTTTTCGCAAGTGAATCGCCATCATGTCATACATCGTTGAAATGACCATCAAAAACTCTATGAGCTTCTATAAAAATCTAACATGGCGCCCATAAGAAAAAACGAACCTGATGATGATTCCGGAAAACCGAAACGTTGTAGAAAAATTTTGATACCATTACAGTGTTACGGCTAGAAAGTTGCTTAAAGAATGTTATAACAGATTTGAAACATTTTTAATAACAACCAAATTATGCTCAAAAAACCAAATTGACATTTTTCTGTTTTTTTCTCTTAATAAAAAAACTGACATAGATAGGTCAAATTTCTTTTTTAAATATTAATCAGCATTGTATAGCGCAACTTTGCCCCAATTTAACCGTCTTTGTAACTCTTACGGTTTCCGAGATCCCAATGGTGAGCTTGGAATTTGAATAACCCTGTATACCATGAGATCGAGAAAAAAATGATTCTGAGCAGGCCTTGACTAGTACAACACGATTGGCTACACTGGTTCTAGAATGCCTATGAATTATAATGTGACAGTGACATTTCAAATGTAAGTCAGTTTTGCAATCTTGTTTCCAGAATTATTTAAGTTTATCGTTGTAATACTAGTGAAGGATCACATTTTGAACACCTACTCTAATATGTACTCATCTTAGTTTTCAGTTTGTTCCCTAAATAAATACTGTTTTGTGTTTTAATTTATTTGACATTTATTAACCTCTAACTTACTGCCACATTTTGAAATCAGTCTTGCCAATCGTGTTGTACTAGTCAAGGCCTGCTCAGAATCATCTTTTTTTCGATCTCATGGTATCTGTATACCCTTACGCAAGTGTCTTTTTCTCGACTAGTGCTAACATTTTTTTAATTTAAATTTGGTATACGGCGATCTCGCTTCTTTATCATTAATGGTTATTAATAATAAAGAGTAGGAAACTCATTTATTTTGCTTTAGTTTAAATATATCATTCGTTTTACGAAGAAAATGTAGAGTCAATCCAAATACTAAAAAACAACGTCTAAAAGGTAGCATAGCATGCGCAGCTCAATTCTAGATTTAATTTTGCAACTTCGAGCTCCATCGTACAGCGGCGATATCTACCGAACAAGCAGATTTTCGAGCGCAGCACAACTAAATAAGACAGCTGTGATACTCATATTAATTATTCACTCGGTTAACTGACTCTTCAATTCCCTTAAGTAAAGCAATATTACAACAAGAGATGTGGAGGGGTTGAAAATTGTATTATTTTATTTTATTACTAGATACTGTATTGTTTTAGTTATAATATTATTTGTGGTGGTTCTGCAGCTCTGCAAATAAATACTTGACAAGTAATAACATAACCTCAAAATGTTATTACGACAATTACTTCAGCAATGCTCAAAGACTGGAAATGACATGTTTTGGAAAGCATGATTTACTGCAGGTGAAATTTTGTTGATCGCATGGCACTATTTGCTCAAACTTAATTAATTCTGGTCAGCTATTATTATCACCTTATAGTTGTATGTAATTATTACAGTTAAAAATGTTCCGGTAACACGTTCGTTATCAGTAGGTCGCCATCTAAATTTTAACAAGGTAGGATGTGCAGTAAGATGACAATTACACCTACATGCTGAAATCTGGATCAAAGATAGATATAGTAAAGCCTCCTTGAATATGTTAACGGAAGTGAACTACAATGTAGTTCTAAATGTAACATCTAATATTTTATAGGTTTTAGACAGAATCATGTCAACAAGGATTTAGTTTAACGTCTTTAACAATTTATTTACGTTGAGTTCTATTTACATTGCTACTACATAAACATATACTTACAATCAAAAATATGTTGAATGCGCTGTACCTACTATTTTTTATTCCTGCAAAATATACTTGTCTGACATTTATCATAATTCAAAAATAATTTATTATTATCCTACGCATGTAGTATATCTTGTTGGAATAGTAACTGTGTAATGTGATCCGATGGAAAGCTGTTTTCTGATAAAAACTTAATTTTATTTATTTCTAACCCATATGCCATATGCATTGTATTTGTATTTATATTACTACGGAGTTCCGAAATTAACATGTCACATTGAGTGTTTCCAATGGGACATGATAGCACGAGTTCAAATAAATTAAGTAAAACTATAATTTAAATTACAATACCTTCGTTCGTGTTTAGCTGCTTTTACTTTAAGATGTTTGTAGACATAATTTTGTCTAATGGATTTGTTATTTTTATGATCAGATATACGAAGAGCGAAATTTTCTAAAATTCTGTATTTGTGTTCGTTTGAAAACGTATTATTTAAATGGTTAAGAACGCATGGTATAAATATAATGAAATATAACATCTTAGAATTAGATTGTTTGTCCTTGCTTCTTGGCTCTTCTTCATGGATTCAAAAATATGAAAACATTATGTAATTATATGTACTTTAACTACCTATTACTTTTAAATCCGTGCCTTTCAACAAGCAAACATTATTCCGTTTCTTCAAGTTACTTGAAATTAGTAAAATTATGCTCCGATATAAATGTTGCACAGAGGTATAAGTGCATTTAAGACAGACTCCATATTATAACATTGGTAAAATTTAAATTCTAATTAGTTACATTTAGTTCTATATGCCTGTGCATAAAAATCAGCCCGGAAGTAATATATTTTGTAATTATTAGCAATTCCGTTATTCCGTAAGTATAACTTAAAGTGCCAACATATAAAACAGAAATACGATATTCAGGCCTTATTTTTTATTACAACATCTTTACGACAAAGTATTTTTTGCTGGTAAAACGATGTACTACTTTTAAAATTTATTTTTATTCCTCGACCTCCTTCTTTTGTAGAAAGATGATAATTCAAACTTCCAATTTGAAAATGCATATCACCCACGTCTCAAATGTCGGTTAGTTAGTACGACAGTAGATTTAGATTACATTTCCAATATATTTATTTAACCAAAATGTGTGCCGAAAACTGTATGTTTAATTTATTGCGTTATACTAACAAGCAAACACACATTTTAGCGGAAATTAAAAGCTTATGACTAATCTAAGATTAAATTTAGCAAGAAATATACTGAAAATTATAAGTATTTTTAAGGTATCCTCACACTTAGCAAGTCTAGTGCAGTGGCCGTAATTGTATATGTTTAATTCAATTTTTAAAATACATTTTTGCGTAAACCGAATAGCTGTAATATTTCGTTCCTGTTATTAAAATTTACCATTTAATTATATAACCCACTATAAATCGTGTAAGCTAATTCTACACTAATGACGAAATGATAAATATCAATTTCAAGTATGGGACAGCACCAAATTCGGCGTCTTTATAGGGAAATTATTGTTCAAAGATTTGCATATTGCTACTCATAGACGAATATCGAATGCTTAACGTGCTTGTTTCTGTTTCTTGTTATTACTGTATTTTTCAGTAATATACAGATTCAAAACACCTTGGCAGTTCTTACAAATGTATGATGTATGACACGTTGGAACTTCTTCTCAGCTCAATTATTAACATATTATACTCTAGCATCTAGTTTTTAAGGTTTATAGTATAATTTAAAACATTTACTTGAAATATTATGGTTGTTTATGTACATGTTTGTTGGATAAGAAAAGTGATAAACGTGGACTTCTTCGGGAAGAAAGTATACGAATGCAATATAGACCGTTCAACAACAGAAAAACGATACAAAACTTCTGATAAAACTTAAAATTCATGAGACACGTGGATAGCGGATCGGCTTATATATTTATGAGAACCAAACTGAAAATTGATTTTAGTAAAAGTAAACGAATCAACAAACAATATTATACTCAGTGTATACAATAATCAAAAGTTAAGAATTACAATATATCAAAAAATAGAGAACAAATACAAGAAAATTGGTGGAATAGAGTATCTAACGGTAGACGATGTAAGTGCAAAAATGTATTATTGAACAATACAGCAGCTGAAGTATTTTAAACAAAATCAAAGGGAATCAAAGATAAAATAGGTAAAAGAAGAACGATAAAACAGATACTTTAAAAGGGACAAATCACCTCAACAAACTTTTGTCAGCGGAGGAATCTTGGAAAAATAATATATAAGCCCAGAAAAATGTTAGAAGGTCACAGTTCGACGACATACTGACAGAAACAGAAAAAGCAGCGAACTGAAACAATTTGAAAAGAAAGAAGAAAATCTATTAAAATCAAACAGTATATTAACATCAACTAACGGTATCAAAAACAGATAGACTGAGGGGTTTACTAGAAATACGAATACGAAAATGTTAAAAAATATCAGGAGTTAAATAATACGGAAGTAATTATCAAACAAGTGATGGCAGCGGCGAGACAGCTTACAAACGCCACTAAATCGTGAAAAATCTGAAGATAAAAGTTGGTAGAAATTCTCCGTGAATTGTTAAATAAAATAAATACAGGTAGAAACACCCTATAGTGGAGAAAAAGAAAGGGTAATTGAATTAAGTGTGATATAAATAAATCTAGCTGTAATACGTAGAGACCTATTATATTGCCATGTTTTGCAAGTAAGATTTGATGAATAATTATAAGGAACATGAGCAATAAACTGCAGGAATTATCAAGCTTAAACCAAGATGGATTAAGAATTCTCAGCTCCTGCAAAGACTAAATTGACATACTAGAAATAATCGAAGGTTTAGGGTTGCAAAAAGAAATGGTAGTAGGATTTAAGAACTTGGCAAAAACGTTCGACAAAGTGAACAGAATATTGCTGTGGGAAGTATAGAATACCTATGAACATTTTTCGAATTAAGTGGCGGTTCTGGAATTAACAAAAATTGTCTATAAAAATTTCGTCGAAACTCTAAAAATAAGAACAGTTTTTATGGATCTAACCACGATTGTATTTGACTCAATTCTAGAAGTCCTAAAATTATACATAACATCTATACGAGGGCCAAGCTGAATTTATTGAGAATAAAAAACACGGTTAATATTTTCTAGGATCTTATTTTATGTGCTCAAAGTAATTCCCTTCAGCAATGATACACTTGACCATTCTTTCTTTCCACTGTTTAAAAGCTCCCAACCAATCTTCTTTCCGAATACCTTCAAAATAAGCGTTAACTGCTGTATAAATCTCTTCTTCAGACGAAAACCTTCTACCCCGCAAATTCCTTTTAAGCCCAAAAAATATCCGAAAGTCGCACATTGCTAAATCAGCTGAGTACGGCGGATGTTCTATTACTTTTATATTTTTTCCAGCCAAAAACTGGAGAGTTAAAGCTGCCGTATGGGACGATGTATTATCATGGTGGAGCATGATTCCCTTGTCTGGAACTCTACTGAACACTTCAGGCAAACATTTTTCAGTATACCATTTAGCTGTAACTGTCTTTTGTCCATCTAGCTTAATTGCATTTACTGGGCCCGTACTTCTGAAGAATACCCCGTACCTAACTTTTTTCATAGCTCTCTGCTTCTTGGTCATTGTTGGAGTTTCCTCATCTTCGTGAATCCATACACGACTCTCTTGGCGGGCAGGTACGTCGAAAAAGGGAATATAAGTTTCGTCACCTGTCACTATTTTGGACAAAATTTGGTGTCCGCCATTATTTAAGATATTTAAAGTTTCATGGCAAATTCTTACACACTCTGCTTTTTGGAAGTCAGAAAGGTGATGCGGCAGAAAACGACCGACCACTTTTTTTAAATGCAGGTGATCGTGCATGATTGTTTTAACAGCTGAGGATCCAATCTTGAGTTGATGCTCTATTACCGCCTAAGTGGCTTTATTGTCCTTTTCAATTACTTTTTTAACAGCAGCAATGTTTTTGTCGGTAACAGCCGTAGGAAGACGCCCTGCTCCTTTTTGATGCTGAATAGAATTCTTTTCGCGTTCAAAATCCTGATACCATCGGTAAATTGTAGCCAAGGAAGGTGCTTGTTCACTAAAAGCTGAATCTAAACTCTCTTTGCACTCATAAGCGCTTAAACCTTTTTTAAAATCATAATAAATCATGATTCGAAAATACTCTCTGGTTAATTCAAGTTTTTTACTTGTAATATTTAATAGTCGTGGGGCATAACACATCCCGTGGGAAATTTGATGATGAAATTGTGGGACCGATTTTAATACATTCCTTATGCCCTCCGTAATCATACCTTACCAGGTGCTTTGCTTAAATTTGTGGCAGACGACCTATATGACGTCATATACCCAAGATGGCGGCCACACCAGACATCATCGGGAGTTCTCGATTATAACTCTTGATAGGGCCATCCTATCAATATTTTGTACTGAATCTTTTTTGTTCTAAATAAAATTTTAAACAAAAAAGTTTATACAATCTTTTTTGTTCTAAATAAAATTTTAAACAAAAAAGTTTATACACGTTTTTGTGATATAACCTACCGGTTATCAGTTATAGCCAGTTAAAAAGTGTATTCGCCAATTTTTAATTTTTAATTTTTGGTTTTAAAGGATTTTTAGATTTTTAGGTTGAAAAATAACAACTAGGTAAGAAATTAATATTTATTTCGATATTTTTATTGAAGTAATTGTAATGTTCTATTGAACGTAAAATGTTTTCAGCTTAATATTCTTCATCTGAAAGGTCATCGATATCAAAATGTTGGACATGATTTTCGCATAAGTTTTCATCGCCTCCACACATACAAAGCTCAGTGCATAAAATGTTTTGGGATTTACATTTACAGGCTACAGCACATTTCCCTTTTACACATGAACACCGAACTAATTTTAAAATGGTTTCAGGTGCACAAGGAAGCGTACACAAAACAGGAACATAGTAATTATTTTGCATTTCCCATCCATAAGCAGAAGGTGTTGGTAGATTGGGGTGCTGCTGGTCATCAAGACGCCCTTCCATAACCTGGTAATGTGCTCTACGAATAAAAGGAGATAGTGGCGCTTTTGTAGGAGGCAGATTTTCACTTTGCGTCTCGTGCTTGGAGAACATCCACCAACGAAGCTCCCCAATGTCTGAAATCTTCGTCCCTGGTATATACAGTATGTCCCCGGATTGAGTTTACAATAGGTATGATTGACCAAAAATTTTCGAATTGGAATTTCATATTTTGGGATTCCGGCCTGCCTGTTCTGAAACTTATTTTTAGTTTACTTTCGATTTTTTAAAATCAAGTAAGCCTTTACAGTTGAGCAATAACTCTTTTCGTTTCAGGTAAAGTACATTTTCCGTTCACAGTACGCCAAAGTGTTACTAAGAAAAGTTGTTCATAATGAAAAGTTATGGCGGTGTACAAATTTTCAGAACGATCGGCCTTCTTTGATAAAATTCATTATTTGTCAATTTCGTTTCCGGTAAAGTACTGTTTCCATTCACAGTACGCCAATATTTTACTAAGAAAAGTTGTTCAGAATAAAAAGTTATGGAGTTATGCAAAATTTCAGAATGAGCGGCCTACTTTGATAAAATCCAGTATTGGTCAGTTTTATCAAAGTAGGCCGATCATTCTGAAAATTTGCACAACTCCATAACTTTTTATTCTGAACAACTTTTCTTAGTAAAATATTGGCGTACTGTGAATGGAAACAGTACTTTACCTGAAACGAAATTGACAAATAATGAATTTTATCAAAGTAGGCCGATCATTCTGAAAATTTGTACACCGCCATAGCTTTTCATTCTGAACAACTTTTCTTAGTAACACTTTGGCGTACTGTGAACGGAAAAGGTACTTTACCTGAAACGAAAAGAGTTATTGCTCAACTGTAAAGGCCTACTTGATTTTAAAAAATCGAAAGTAAACTAAAAATAAGTTTCAGACCAAGCAGGGCGGAATCCTAAAATATGAAATTCCAATTCGAAAATTTTTGGTCAATCATACCTATTGTAAACTCAATCCGGGGACATACTGTATACCTTACAAATAAATTTTTCAATGATTGTTTCAGCTTCATCCCCGAATTCTTCAATGGATCCAAGTTTCCCAAGAGCATCAAAAATATCATTATCTGCGGTCTTATAAACCTTCCAAAACGATAGTTTTCCCTTCTTTGCAAGTGAACCTGTGACATCACATCCTGACAGAGCATGCAGACCTAGTAATCCTGATATCTTTTCTGGTCCTATTGCGGTGCAAATTCTGCCAACGTCAAGCATTCTTCGATTATTTCCTACACCAGTGACAAACATGCTTGGGCATGTAAAAGATTTTGACCACCACAATGCTAGTAGAAATACGTCTGTATCAGGCGAATATATATGAATTGCAGTAGCTCCTTTTCGGGAGGCAAAAAGGCAGTGCAATATTATTTTAACGTCAGCTTCTTCACGACTACTTTCAAGTTCACTTACGTCACTTCCGAAAGACGATTTGTCCTCAGTCCTCCAGCTTACGATTAGGCTTCTCTCAATATTGCGTGCGTACAACTTAGCTTTTTCTGCAAGATACGCTGTTAGCTTATCCTTTGTTTTTATATGAGAAAGGAGGGATTTCATCTGTATATTTGCAATGTTTGTAGAGTCGGTTATTTTGTACTCAATGGATGTTACTGTGGATGTCCTTTTATGTCGCATCGCAGATTTAAGAGAATTTTCAAGATATGTGTCAAACACCAAGTGAGTTTCATCATATTTTAAAAGAGTTCCCTTTATTTTATTGTTAAACTCCAAAGCTAGATCACTGCATGTTTTAACCTGCACTGATTTTTTCAACGATTGCAGCTCTGCCATTCCATCAAGAATTTTGAATAACACTCTTGAGAAAACGCTTAAAGTATCTCGCCGTAAAGTGCGCCCGCGGTCTGCAATAATTAACTTTACGCCCTTCTTCGCGGGCACACTTTACGCACGGGAGTGCAAAAAACTATATACGCGCCCATAAGAACTGTGTGCATTCTGATTTAATTTTAGTGCGCGTAAAGTGGCAAATTCTTTAATCTTTTTATCCGAAACAAAAAAAATTTGAAATGATGCGACTGATAACAAAATTAAAAGTGTTTTTATACAATACACCTAAACGGTAAAAGATATAGATAAATTCCTAAGGACCTTTTTTATAGAGAATTTCCTTGTAAATAAAAAACGTTCAGTACAAAATATTGATAGGATGGCCCTATCAAGAGTTATAATCGAGAACTTCCGATGATGTCTGGTGTGGCCGCCATCTTGGGTATATGACGTCATATAGGTCGTCTGCCACAAATTCAAGCAAAGCACCTGGTAAGGTATGATTACGGAGGGCATAAGGAATGTATGAAAATTGGTCCCACAATTTCATCATGAAATTTCCCACGGAGTGTATATTTCATTAAGTATGCCCCCCGACTATAACCTAAAAAATTAGTAACATGAGTTATAACGAACGTAACTTCAACAACTAAACTTCAAATGGCAGATAAAGAGTTGCTCTAAATAACACTGTATGTTTTGTTTTTCCCGGCCTACTAAATTTTCTTATTCGCAATAAATTCAGTTTGACCCTCGTAAAAACGCAGCTACACTACAGCGGAGTTAGACAGGGCGACAAAATGTCACCAAAACTTTTCAGTAGTAGATTGGAACATGTTTTTAAATCTGTGGCATTGGACAAAAAAGGTGATAAAAGTGATGGTGAACATCTAAACAATCTCCAATTCGCCAATGACATCGTGATTGTCTCTGACGACCTAGAGCAGATAAAAGATATGATCTCCCTAGGCTGTAACACTAAGAGAAATATTTAAAAGTGATCTGCTTAGTTTAAAACGAAAAACTTTTGACCAGTGAATTTTACCGATCTTGACGTATGGAGCAGAAACCCTAACACTGGCCAAAGCATCCAAAACAAAATTACAAATTGCACAAAGAAAAATGAAGAGATCAGTGCTGTGAGTGACCCTAGGAGATATAGTGCGAAATGAAGATCTAAGACATATAACAGGAGTCTAAGACATAATAGAAACAATAATTGATAAACAGAAGTGGAGATGGGGAGGGCATGTGGCCAGAACGACTGATGAAAAATGGACAAAAAAGCTGTTGCAATGGAGACCCAGATGCGACAGGCGAAGCGTAGGGAGGCCACCAACACGATGGGCCGACGACCTAAAACGAATAACATCAAAATGTATTGAAACTGCGCAGAACAGGAAAAGATGGAAAACACTTCAGAATGGCCAACAGTTGACGTCGAACGCTGGATGATGATAACCAAGGCAGTTTCTCACAGCATCCTTAATGCTAAAGTTGAAAAATTTGGAATATGAAGTGCAGATCACACATTAATTCTTAATTATCTTACAAATAGAGCTCAAAAAGTTATTACCAATGAAATAGACAATGACGAGTTTATAGTTAAATAAGGAGTACCCCTGAGTATAGTACTTGGACCGATTTTTTAACGCTGATAGTTTTTGAGGATAGCTGGCAAGGTACCATTGAAAAAGTAAGATAGTTTGGGTCTATCATAATACAACAACTTCACCAGATTTCCTACAATGAATTGCATCAAAACCAGTTTCATATATATTTCGCTACCCCAAACATACAAAGTATTCAGTTACACTCATGTTTGGTTAGTCCAAAACGTGACTGTCCCTGTAAAGTACTTAATAATAGAATCTGCTACTCATCATATTAAGTATCTTGGATTTTATGTAGTTAAACTGAAATGAATGTATTAATAATTTTTGCAAGAAAATTAAAAAAGCCTTATACGCCCGATACGGGGCGTGAACGAAAACACATTCACTTTTTTCTTATTTTCTTATATTGTGTTTGGAGTTGAAAAATAAAATTTTCAGGGTTGAATATAGAGGAAAAATGTGTTTTTTGAACCAGCAAAAACAAGCAATTTAGAACCGCTTCCGGTTTCGTCTTGCGTATTTTAAATCAAGCATTCTACCGGGTGTTTGACTTAAGGGGCGAACACAGGGAAATAGGATAGGAATTCGTATATATGCAGATTCCTGTTCCCCGTTTGAGTTGATAGGATTGATAGTGATATCAATCGAAAGACAAAAACATGCGCTTAATTTAATACTACTTTACTTGAATTTGTTGCTTGTTTAAGAAAGAAACTGCAATAAATCTTTTGCATCTTATTCACAAAAAGCAGACTAGCCATGATCAAATTTGAAGTTTCACTATGCCAAAATTAATTTGATTTTCTGTTAGTTATTAATTCACGTATCTACCTAATTACTATGGATAGTAATGTTGAATATTTTAATGAGAAGAGGGTATTTACTGTCAGTATATACTGGCGTCAGTTTTCGCACAGTTCGTGATTTAAAAAACTTCAAATTATCATGGCTGGTCTGCTTTTTATGAATAAAATGCTAATTATTTATTGTAGTTTTTAAGCTATTTCTTTCTTACATAATCAACAAATTCAAAGTAAAGTAGTATCAAATTAAGCGCATTTTCTTTGTCATTCGATTAATACCACTATCAACCCTATCAACTCAAACGGAGAGCAGGAATCTGCATATATACGATTTCCCATGCTATTTCCCTATGTTCACCCCTTAGGTCAAACACCCGGTATATATTTTTACATTTCTGGAATTGGGAGGGAATTCTGAATCTGAGGAAAACTGACGTGTTCTTACCGAACCGGAATATAGAGCGAATCAAATTTTGATCAATACATGCCTGTGAAAAATTTCATACACTGGCCAGAAAAGGTCTAACATGTTATAATAAAGAACGAAATCATTATCAGGTGGTCGATACGATACGGTATACATTCAGAAAATTAAACGTCGAATGATCGTTAGAATAATTCAATTAAAATTAAAACAAAAAAGATTTAGCAACAATATGGGGAAGAACTATGGCCGAAAAAAGATGTGATAAGGTGAATAGGTTACTAAACAAAAATTTATAATGTTCTATAACTTTCTGCTTGCACGTTTTATACTACTGTCTTTTTCAAGAACTCTTTTTCGTTTAAAAATGCATCTTCTAACAATAATTAGTTATGTATGTAAATGTAAATGACTAAGAATAGTTAGTTGTGGTAGAAATTACATCGTTATTTGTTTTAACTATTTTTCCAGCATGTTAGTAAAGTTTAAAGTTATTGCTAGCCGATTATGAAACGTAAATAACTATGTGTTAAAAGTAGCTAAGCATATTTATTAGTATCGCTTCATATTTTCGTACAATTCGTAATAGATTTAATTTTAGCCTGAACAAGACTCAGTTATAGGTTATAACGTTATCACGAATTACAAATTACATTTTCAATAACTGTCTATATGATATAAATATATTTCATTAACATTTGTGTTAAATAAAATCAGTTTTGATGATATTTCCTAGTCTATTTACATTTCACGTTTCGCATTTTCATAACTTTAATTGAAGTTACAGGTTTAATTCAACGAGAAACTTCACTGCTTACATTAGCTGTATACTCGTTTTTTACATAAATTAGCCTACTTATTTTAAGTAAATTGTCTAGTTTGTATCAAAGAAATGCATTAGCAAATTAGCATTTTCATTTTATTTTTGAATTACGGCTCATGCAAGTTTGAAATGTACAAAATAAGTAACAATTAACTGTCACGTCTTCCTAAACATGCTAATAAACATAAGAATTTAATGACTTTCACGGTTCTTATTTTATAAGTAAATTTTAATTTGCTTTTCAAACGCTAATTTCTAATGCCAGAGTTGATACTTACCATTATATCTATCAGTTTTCTTTTTGCCGTGAAACTTTAATTCGAGACAATCTTACAAGCCGGAAATATAAGTTACCTATTTATTAAAGTATTTCAGTTTTAATTAGTATTAATAAATTAAAATTAATTCCACTTATGGTTATTAGTTATTAGAAATGTATACAGATATTATTTATGTCGTATATTATCTATTAGTATGATCAAAAAATGGACCTATGAATATATCAAAAATATTTTAGTAGTCAGGTTTACTACTATTATCTAAAGCCTGTGTAAGTGTGTAAGTATTTGAAGAAATGCCTTCTGCCAAACGAAATGTAAAATTACGCTAACGTTACGCTAATGTAATTTTTATTATAGTTAGACCGTTAACTCTTCGTGCATAACAGGCAAAGTTTCACATTAATGTGAGTAAATGCAATTTTACTGAAAGTAGTAGGTTTTGTAATAATTAAA
The DNA here is from genome assembly GCA_963082815.1 of Melanotus villosus. Classification (NCBI taxonomy): domain Eukaryota; kingdom Metazoa; phylum Arthropoda; class Insecta; order Coleoptera; family Elateridae; genus Melanotus; species Melanotus villosus. The sequence continues at coordinate 47,739,092 of OY720421.1, read as the reverse complement.
CTGGTCATACTTTTCCCAGACAACATCAGCAAAAAACTAGGACTCGTTCCATTTAAGTATTTCAAGTTATTTAAAAAAATTCCCAGCTTATTAGTAGTTAAATCTAGAAATAAAGTTTTTGTTGATATAAATTTTACTGTTAGCAAACGTAAGCATAATAAAAAATGTAGTATTTACTTATTGAAATGTAATACATAATTGAGTTGTTAAGCAATTTTGTTTAATATTGCAATTAATTAACAGTTCTGATAAATTAAATAATTTAATATGAATTAAACAAATTAAACTTGTTAGACAAATTGCCCAATATATCTTTAAAACCCACACAAATCGGAATAAACAAGTGTCAAAATCTATGCCGCGATTACATTTGTAGCAGTTAATACACTATATTCAGAACTATTTAGGGCTTTTAATTTAAAGCTACAAGATTTTTGAAGAATTTGAAATCGGCAATTGTAGAAGAGTTGTTTCCTGTATACTGTTTTTCAGGAAGAGTAAAAACAAATTTTATGTGAATTGCTTATAGATGAACGAATTTTATACATGAGGAGCTCATTTTCAAAGTGCAACAAGTCCAATTTTTAACTTTTTGATTAGAGCATAAAAACTGATTTCCCAATTTCTCGGAAGCTGGTTGATACAAAAATTTTTGTATATAATGTTTGATAGTACATCTGCGTAGGAGCACTTTTCTGTAAATCAAAAACAATGTTTTCGAATTTTGTGAGCAATATTAGTTCGGACTTGTTTCATTATGAAAATGCAACTGGGACTGGTTACGTTTTGAACAAGAAATGTATACTCTAGGAACCAAAAAATAACTTTATTGATTTTATCTTTAACACAAAAGATTATAAACACAAAATGAAAATGTATTATGTTAGGTTTTTAACTCCGGTTCTTCTTGGACGCAATCACAATAATTTTGTTCTTGTTCGGCGTGTTCCTTGTCAACATCTTCAGCTGTTTGAAAGTCACGAATCAACACCTCATAATACCACTTAAGTTTTTCGTCAAGATGCCAATCTTTTCCAAACGCAGCTATCAGAACGTTGTTTACTGCTTTGCCTTTATCAGGTGATATTTTATGCTTTTCTGTAACTGGCTTCAGAAATGTATTTGTCAAAGATTTCCCTCTTTTCAGAAGAGTTCTAGGTTTTTTTGAAGGGTCTTCACTTCGATAAAATACTTGAGCTACTATAGTTACTTCGTATTTGCAAAGCATAGAAAGTAGGTCTTTCAGGTCGTAAACTACCCAATCTTTTCTCAATTCATAAACGTTTCAAAATTTCTTGTAAATATTAAAGTAATCTGAGGAAAGAATAATTCGATCGTTTCGACGTAATTCTTTCTCCACTCGTCCGAACACACGGTCTGCAGATAAATAAGAATAGCCTCTAATGGGAAATATTAACTGAATATCCGTAACGTGGTTTGGGGATTCATTGTGAAGCCAGTACATCAGGATATGTAGCATATGGCTGTTCTTATTTTGCTCGCCACATCCATCGCAAAATAAACGAATTTTCGTTACTGATCCATCGAATTTTGAATTTCTAAGAAAGTGTAACACAGCTGATCCAATTTCGTTAGATTCACGGCCACTAACATCTTCGGCCCACACGTAGAACTTTGGATTTTTGGCATGTTTTGTCAACGACTCAAAAACAATAGAAAGCAATTTGAAGGGAGTAAAACGTTTTTTGAATGGGAAGTTTTGGGATATTCTGAACCTGCTGGAGGTCAAAGCAGTATGTAACCTCATTGTCCTGCTCTTCTTTCATCAACAAGTTAAATTGCTCTGCTTTAAGTTTGTGCAGCTGCAGCTACAGCGTAGGACGGACTCGTTCCGTTTTGAAACGAAACTTGGACTTGTGTCATTTTGAAACGAAAATGTGAACTTATTACGGTTTGAAAAGTACAAATAGGTGGACTTGTTTCGATTTGGCAAAAGATATGCTAAAAGCTGTATAAATTTTCAAAGGACTGGCGTCGTTTTGAAAGCCAAACTTCTACAGAAGCATAGACAATTACCTTAAGAGTGCAACGCCATCTTTACCTGAAATTTTGCAGAATTGGACTTGTTACACTTTGAAAATGAGCTCCTCACATATAGTTAGCATGAGAAGTTTGCTATATTTTTTAATTCGTCATTTAATAATTGTGTAACTACCTAAGACTAAACACTTCAACAATTTTCAATTGTTTATGTTAGTTACTTTCCTTTTTCAAAGAAAATTAAAAAATAAATAGTAATTCGGGTGCGATTTTTCTCAAGCTTTCTGTGTGACGTAAATCGGCTAGGCTAACTGATATCATTTTAGTATAAATAATACTTTTTGGTGAGTATTTGTATTAACCATATTTTCGTTTCTTTTAACCTACCACCTTTAGTTCTACTGTTACTGTAGAAAACGAGAGCTATAGATTTATAAAACAAAATTTTGCACGAGCAGTATTTAAGTATTTTAGGGAATACTATGGTATAAACAGTATTGTATAAGTTTTCTCTAAATAATTTCTAATATGTTTACAGAAAGGGCGCACTTTCAATTAAATTATTTTTTATTATACATACCTGCATCATAATCTTTGTTTATCCAATTCAGTTACGAAATGTCAACATTTCGACATTGATTTTAGTTGTGAAAAGTGGTTCATTTTGTAACTAGTTACAAAATATGCTCCCATTTTGTAACTAGTTACAAAAAGATGATTTGAGTTGCGAAAAGTGTTTCATTTTGTAACTAGTTACAAAATATGCTCCCATTTTATCACTCCCATTTTATCACGATGACCCAACTCCTTTTTTAAGAAGATGTGGCATTTACATTTTGTTATCTGAATTGGATAAAATCTTGTATGAAACACGTTGCAAAACATGTCTTTTTATCACATGGCGTGTTGTTCATCTCGGCTTCGCCTCGACGAACAATTTCACGCCTGGTGATAAAAAGTCCATCATTTTGCAACTCGTTGCATAAATAGCTATTCTCAAACTAATAAACGTGCGAAAAAGGACGATTAAAACACGCCGTGTTTTAAAGGTTGCCTAGGTAATAACAACGTTTTATAACAAATTTACGTAACAACCAAGCAACAACTGCTAATCATCTCTATGCAACGTGATGGGATCCACACGTCACCTTGTAAAATGAATCTAAATTTTTCAATTTATTACTCTAATTTTTACAATGTAATGCAGTGCAGGTAGGTATAATAAAAAATAGCGTATAATACACGTGTATAAGAGCCTTTAAAGCACTTGCGCCCCTAAAAACACTCGGCATTACCTTGTGTTCTTAAACCCGTCGCGCGTACTTTAAAGGCTTTCTTATACACCTGTATTATAATATACAATGTGATTTTTTAAACACTCAATTGCAGCAGGCCGTATTCTGACTTAATACAGACAGTTCTAAGGTTATTAAGACAGAATACGGCCTGCTGCAATTGAGTTTTTAAAAAACCACATTGTACTATATGAACAAAAATTATTTAGATAAGGGATGGCCATGGTGAACAAAATCACTGTCTTTGATAGGTTCAGCTTGTTGTTGGTTCTACATGTCAATTAAATGTCAGTTTCGATTTGAATTTTTATTCATCATGGTATTCTCGCAATTACATAAGCGATTCATCATTGAATCTTATTTTCGTAATGGAAATCTTGAAAATGTGGAATGGATATACAATACTCGAGCTTGCCTGGTTGAATTTCGACAACAGTTTCCTGATCTTGTGTTCTTGGAAGCTGACTTTTTCAATGTGGTCCGGAATTGTGTGCGATTGTTCAGAGAAACAGGAAGCGTAACACATAAGGACGGTGGTGGCAGGCCAAGGGTCCGTACAGAGGAGGCTATTGAAAATGTTCGAGAGATTATAAACGAAGCACCAACAACATCATTGCGAAGACATTGTGTACCTGCATTCCCGCCAAGATTACCAGATTTGACTATCCTAGATTACTTCGTTTTTCCACATTTGAAAAACATAATTTTTAAGACACCAGTTCACACACTTCCTGAGTTGCGAAACCGAATAGTTGAAGAATGTGCTAATATCACACCCGAAATGCTCCGAAACGCATTTGAAAACATGAAAAGGCGTGTATTTATGTTTGCATGAGAATGGTGGCCATTTTCAACATCTAATGTAATAAATTGAAAATAAACCCGTAGTTTAATAACTAAGTTTTATTTGACAAGCTGATTAGCTTATAGTCCAGTGAATAAGTACACGTTACCTTGAAAAAGGTCGGGTAGAAGATTTTTTTTTTTTACTTGTATATATTAAGGCCAACATTGGCAAACCAAGTTTTCCAATTCGACTGGCCTTGGGGCAACTTTCTGTGGCCAAAAAACCACGAAATTTTGGGACTGTTCTTGGTTTTTTCAAGATATCTCAGATGTGGTTCGGTCTAGCGCTTTCTTTCGTCTTATCTTTCTTAAAGAGGACAAAATTTCTAACAAATTTCATTATTACTACTTTTTTATAAACCCAATAACAAGCGCGTTACAGCATCCGATATATTGAAATATTTTCCCAATTTGGCGAAAATAGCACCTTATTAAAAAGAATAAAGTGTGCTATTTTTATCGGTTTCATTCGGTTAAAGTTAGCCTCCTGCCCGGCATGCGCATAAAGAGGGCTCACAGAACTCATAGTTGTGAGTTAATAACAGGCCATTGGCCTAGGGTTCGGCCACAAGAGGAAGTATTCTCTAATAATTCATTATTATAGTATATTAATTTAAGTCTTCAGTATAAATCATAAAGAGGTAGAAGAAGTCAGTAGCTACAAATAGATACTTTAGGGACAATCTTATACAAAGATGGAACCAAAGGATAAGAAATCGAGAGCAAGAGAGGCAAAGTCTAGTACCGGTTGAACGAAACAGTTACAGGCAAGAAAGAAATAACCACAAAAACTAAACTACATATTTACAACAGCGCATACATTCCTACATTGACATATGCAGCAGAAAAGTGGACGATATAAGATAAAGATAAACATAAAAGTAATGTCGCCGCAATGAAAATGAGATGCTTGAGAAAAGTCAGTGGCAAAACACGCAGAGGTAGAATCAGAAACGATACAATACGCGAAGAACTTAAGGTACAACCACTAATAGATAATATAGAGAAAAAGCAGCTAAAATTCTAGAAGCAAGACCAAGAGGTAGAAGAAAGTAATTAAGGTCTAGAATACAATGGGAAGAGGGAATTACTAGAATATCAGAGAAAAGAGGGACAAACATCCGTGAACTAACAAGAATCATCGTCAACCGAAAGGATTACCGGAAATGGGTGGAGGGTCCAACGCCCTAGGGCAAGGATTTTAAAGAAAAAGAAAAATTTAATATTTCAAAGGGCGGGTTGCACAAACATGATTTAACGGCTTGGTTAAATTAATCATTTGTTAAAGTGAACAAAATCGAATCAAAATTAGAATTCATATGGCAAATAAAACACTAGTAAACAAAAAATGATGCTTTTTTGTCAACTTTGATCATTCGTTAATTTAACAAAAGCTTTGTGCAACCGGCCCTATATTGTCATTCTTTTATCTATTTCTTACTGACATTTATTACTGAGTTGTTGAATCCATATGCATGTCTGGTCTAATAAGCTATAATACATATTGTTATTGTTATTACTATTATTATTATTATTATTATTATTATTATTAGGTAGTCCTACTATATATTGCGGTTTTGAGTTTTGGCAGTTTTACTAAATTTTAACTCAATGCTTTAGGAAATGCTCTGTTAAATATCCAGATTTTAGAGAAAGATTGTTCCTGAATGATTTGATTTAATGTTTGCTTATTTTGCTGGAGGTTGAGATAGTGCCAATAACTGGAAATTTGCTATTTTAACATCGGTTTATCGACTTCTTCATAATTGGTATTTATTGACAGATATGTTATCAGATTTTCACTACCTACTATTTAATACATATCTCTAATTAAGGATTCCTTATATCTCTCTACAATGGATTTTATTATTTGTTATTATTTCCAGTTTTTCTTATGAATGCCATGGCATTTAGATTTCCTTTCGTTGAACATAATTTTAACTTTAACAACTTTTATGAATGGTTCGTTAATTTTCCCCTCATGAATATCTTGATGCATTAAAAGATGGTTTTTTAATTGCTCAGTTTATTAATTTCCTGTATTTTTCCATATTTTCTTCACTCTTCGTTCAAATTGTTGGTGTTATCCTCCAGTTGACGGAAGAATTGCAAACGAATTTCGAGAAATCGACGTCTGCCAAGCTCAATGATCATCTTCAATATCATTCGATTCCTATCCATATTTGAAACGCAGTAAGTTTTTGTTGACCTTCTTGTCCAATTTACAACAAAATTTAATATTCATTAATTGCTTTTTGATGATAACAAAAACGCGACGCAGTGAGCCAATGATGTATCTTGACTACCTTTTTCTGCTGAAACTATGAACCATGATATGCTGTATTTTGTGTTATTTTATTTTATTTTTTCATGTACTGCAATGGTAGTAAATGCAGCAGTCCGAGAATTAGTTAGTTTCCCAAAGCTCATATGTCCTCTCTATTTTTCCATCGTTCCTCATTGCTAGCGTGTGGCTTAATTATTTTGTTATTTATAATTAGCTTTATCTTTCATGTAGTCTTTCTTCGTCTTTAAATTGTATATATCCCAAATCGTTGTTTCTTTCCTTCATAATTTAATTAGAGTCAGCCGCTACCATCTTTAGATGGATTTTTAAATCTGAAAGTTGTTGTGAAGAAACAAAGCAGCCAATTATTCTGTTTATAGTATAAGCTAAGATATACAGGCGAAAATACGCCACCGTTATCGACAACAATTTTAATGGATCACACATATGTCTTAACGCAAGTTTAATATTTTTGGTAGGCTTTATTTAATATTAGCAAAAAAAAACAATAATAGGAAAATGGGTACAGAGCATTTTATATTTGAAAATCTTTATACTATACTGGACGATTTTTAAAAATTTTATGGAGATTTATTACGAAAGAAGGCAGTGCCTTCTAGTTTAAATGTTTACAATTTAATAATTTGTAATATTGGCAACGGCAATCGTTTGTGGTATGAACTAAGACATACATTTAAATTGTCAGATCTTAAAAAATAAAACAATTACCAGATACAGGGGCATAGCTCAATTTTAAACCAATAACTGGAGGAAAGAAGGTGAAAATATTTCATTAAAAATACCAAATGGAAAAATCCATTCGAAAAGGCGTTTGTTATTTTTGCTAAAACATCTTATTTATTCGAGAATATAATTCACCCTCAAATTTTTCGTTTGGAAAATTCTATATGTAGATTGTGGTTGGATTCGCAAACGCATCGAACGCAATACATACAGATTCTTAAAATGTATCCCTAAAATACATAAAATATTTTATTCAATTTTGCCGTATAAACTGACGTTTAATTGTTTCTGGCCTGCCCATAAAAGTTGATGTTTTATAAACAATCGTTTAAAATTTTTATTCCGCTAGCGATTTAAAATTTTTATTCCGCTAGCGCTTTAAAAATGTCAAATCGCTTTAAAAATGTCAAGTAAATGTCAAAATTGAATAAACAGTTGTATTACACTTGCGGATTAAATTAATGTATTAACTCGCGGTATTAACGCGCTTGCGGCTGCCGCCGCTCGCGCGTGTAAACGTACCGCTCATTAAACATTAATTTAATCCGCATGTATAATAAATAACTATTATTTAGTAGCATTTTATGAACGCAAATGTGCTTTTATTGTTGTGTGTATTCATTGTCTATTTTCCGGAAGCACTTGAAAACTAAAGTTGAACCTACAGAATGTGTATTTACATTGCATTTTAAAGCGAAGAATCACTCGACATTGAGCTAAATTTCTACGTAAAAGAAAGAAGAATAATTAGTCACGAATAACCTTTAGGAGTACTGACCTAAAATACAGCAGGAAAATGCAATAAAATATCTAAATTATCAGGTTTAATTATGTACGTTATGCCTAAATAAAATGTAATAAAATAACTAGGTTATTAAGCCATAAGTTACTAGTAAAAGTCGTACTTTGTCCTATTATAATTAGATTAATGGCATTTTTTTTTGTTAATTACGCTAATAAAAATTTTATAAGATTTAATTGGCATAGTAATGACTTTCATTGAAATAATAATTAATTTCCTTTTCAAACTACTACAAAAAATAAGTAGGTAATATACCTACGTCCAAAAAACTTGACCGCGCTTCAAGGTGGTCTTTTTACAGCAGCAAAATACAAATTAGTGTCGAAAGGCACCACATAGTGGCGAACATAATATAAAGAAATAAGCGCTCTTTGGAGGAGGCACCATATAATCATGTCTAAAAATTAAAACAAATAAAATTCACGTTGTAATTTAAAGCATTACAGAAGCTATAAACCTATGCTAATAAAACACATTGCCTTACAGTGGAATAATTTCCTTCAAACGGTGTTTACGTAACAATGTTAATAACTGATATAAAAGCTACTACTGTAAATTTTTGCCGACGTAATAGAGATTTCTCCAACTTTTTACAAAATTGTCCAGAGCTTAACCGTGTTAATGCTCATTTAATTTTATATTATTATCGTCTGTTCCACATAAACTAAGAACTAACTAATTTTTACGGTAGGAACGGAATGGATACGTGATTTTATGTGATGAAGCGCGTTTTATACAGCCTTCGTATCATGAAGTATATTATTCGTAGTTATGGTCGGTAAACACGTTAAACTGTAATGAATGAAATAAAGAAATAATTCCGGAGAATAAATACTGTTATGTTCGGGTAAAAAATTAATTTCTATTTGTTACATTTGCGGAAGTTTAAATTAGAAGAAAGGTCACCGTTAACAAGTGGAACAAAGACCTATCTTTCAAGTAATTACGGTAACAAAAAAAATTCTATTCGTTTTCTTCGAGTGATTTTGATAAGACGTGCATCACGAAGAAGGAGAAAATTTCTTAAATCTCTTTTGTGCGTATGAACTCAAGTTGATCAGAGAAAGTTTCCGTGACTAAAAAGAAGATTTTAAAGCAGTTTAACTCCTTTGTGCTTTGTATTTTGAAATGTTACGGGCACGTGGCTATCGCGCTTGGCCGCCTGCGATATGTTTTGTACAAGCACCTGAAGGCATCACGCTAAAGATCTGATCTACGATCTTATCTGAAAGATTTCTACTAATTTCTTTCTAGAAAAATTTGTTCTCCAGTTCTCTATGGCTTATTTGTATAAACTTAATCCTAATTTTTTAGATGTTGGAGGAAAGTCTGTCTAAAAATAAAACTGAGAATTAAAACTACAGTTATAGCCACAACTGGTAGAAGAAGTAGTTAAAGAGTAGTAGTACCTTGTACGAGTTTCGTGGGAATGTATGAAATATTTCGATTCAAAATTAAGTACAAATGAGAAGGAAGTTCACGGTTGTTTCCTGTTTTATACGACAAATGTGTACAACTTATACCAACGTCTTAATATATTTTACTAATATTTTTATGTTAACTGAACTGTTCAGTTTAATTTATGATGATAAGTATTTTTTAACTATGTCGTCATCTAAAAACTAATTATCGTTATTTAAAACGCATCTTGCACTTAAAACTGTTTAATGGACCATAACAATCTCGATACCATAACCGAAAGACTACAAACGGAAATCGTATATAAGAAAGTATAAACCTATAAAAAAAATTAGGTAGATCAGTAAAGTAAGATAGGTGCTGTAAAATCAATAATACCTTTCATAACGAGTTATCACGGAAAAATAATTATTTTCTTATAACTTTTATTTTATTTAGGATCGTATTTTAAAAAAACATACGGAAATGTCTCGGAGATATTAAACTTAATTTTCCAATATTTTTTGCTGATACTTCTTAATCTTACTGTTATTTATTTCAGTTAAGAATTTTTAATTATTTTAAGGAAAGCAAACTATTTAAGCATATCTTCTTTATCATAATATCATAACGTCGACAGTAAAATATCTGTAAAATTTCTCGTATTTTGTGCACTTACTATATACAGGGTGGTGCAAAAGAAGAGATTTTAAACATTCATACAATTTTTATTTCTCATTTTCGATTTTTTTTCTTTTAAGACCTTGTAGAGGACACTTGGAAAATTAAGCATGGAGAAATACATAGTTACTCACCGAACCAAAATCAGCGAATTTTATTTTGAAAATCCGCCTTCTGTTTCCATGATTAGGTATTTGGTGGAACGGTTTCAGCAAAAAGGCTCAGTAAAGGATCTGCCTAAATCCGGAAGACCATGCAGTGCCCGAAGCGAGGAACATATTCAATGAGTACGGGACAGTATCGAGGAGAACGCAGAAACAACAACTCGAAGACGTTCTCTTCAATTACACATTACTCGAAGATCTCTGCAGCGGATATTACAGAAAGATTTAAGGTTATTCCTATACAAAATCCAGCTCGTGCATAAAATGAAGTCGACAAATCCTATATGCAACATCGCCTACACTTTGCAATACACTTTTACAAGCTGGCGCGAGAAAACGATGACTTTATTCATCATTTAATAATGAGCGATGAAGATCACTTCCACCTGAACGGATTTGTAAATAAACAGAACTTAAACAGAACTCGAATATAGGAAATTATTCACGAAAGAGCATTACATCCCCTTAAATGCACAATATGGTGTGGTGTTACCTCCCAAAGGATTATTGGGCTTTATTTTTTTGAGGATGTGAATGGGAATGCCGAAACCATAGTTCAGAATTTTGTACGACCTGCGCTGACAACAATCACGATATGTGGTTTCAATAAGTTGAAGCCACTGCTCACACCGGTCTAGTCAGTATGGAACTTTTAAGAGAGATTTTTGAGAACGTTTAATTTCAAGAAATTCTGCAATTAATTTGGCCTCCTCGTTTAACGGACTTAACGGCCCCAGACTATTTTCTATGGGGTTATCTAAAAGACAGGGTCTATATTAATAAGCCAAGGACCATCCAACAATTAAGATTTAATTTTCGGGGAGAGATTGAGACGCTAACTCCAGAAGTGTTATGTTAACCATTGTTATGGAAATCACTCTGAAAAGATCGCAATTTTGCGAGGCAGCAAATGGAGGTCACTTGCTTGATCTAATTTTCCGTAAATAAGTTAAAAAAATGTCCAAGAACCGGAACTAATGTGCCTTTATTAAAATAAATTGAAGATTTAAATATAAAGTAGTTTCCATTGTTTTAAATCCGTTCGCTTCTTTTGCGCCACCCTGTACAGCCTTTAAAGTCATTTAATTACAATTTAAGTTCAAATATTTGAAAATTCTCGGCATGTTGATTTTGAACATGATTAAGATAAACAAATATACGTAAAGTAGTAAAGTATTTTTTGCGACCATTTTAAAATAATGCGTAGGAGAAACCTTTTTTAAGTATGAACATTGAATATCCAGCTGGGTATTCAATGGTATCGTGTGATCGAAAAAATTTCACCTCAAAGTTTGCCATGAAAAATATAAATCATGTCTTTGCTAAAGTCATACAACATAAGCCATTAGAACTACTAAATCTAAAACCACGCCTAACTGATAAAAATTAGAGCAGATTAAATTATTCTAAAAACTGAAATTAAATACAAATTGAACAGAAACATGTTATTAACGGAAAATTATTTTAAAGTAGTTGAGTTATGTGACCTCCATTTTCTTGGTGGCAGATTTGAATTCTGTGTTTAATAGAATTAGTGACTTTTTATATGTCTGACAGCAAAACAGACATAACCTCACACACCTCACATAACCTATAAAACAACAGCTGACATTTGTACGGCTTAAAAGTCGACATCCCTAATTTTGTGTTTTCATGTTTCATAGCCAACTTGAGGTGAAATTTTTTCGATCGCATGTTATGAATAAAGCACTTGACACATGTCAACCGCTTAATAATACGTACAAACGATAAAAGCTTTCTCAAAACGGAAATTCTTAAAATTATTAAAAAATTTAGTCACCTTTTATGTTCGTAAAAATGTGCCAAGTAACCTCTGTGAAGGTAAATTGAAATTGAAGTAAAATTTAAATGCAACATTTAACAAATTAATATTTTTTTATGAAATAAAACAGAAATCTATAAATGAGTATTTTTTGGTTATTGCATCAGAGTTAATTAAATACTGGACGCCAAGATTAAAAATATATTCCTCCGCAAAGAGGTACCTACACTTGTAAAACTCCGTAAAAACACACCGACAATAAATTCGTTTACTGAAATGTTTGTAATTAATTATACTTTAGCTAAAAGAAATGCCATTTAAAGCGATAGCATACAGAATTATAGCCGACTGAATTTTTTGGAGACTTTATGTTTTAAAACATCCCAAACAAAAACTCTGTGAATCTTTTTTTTTATAGAGTAGCACCTAGATCAGCATACTATGCTATACATAGGTTTGTTAACTAATATACATTTAGTAACACTTAAATTACAATAAGGGACTAGACCCTGGTAACGTCAATAAGTTTATCAACAGGCTTGTTTTTGTTCAGATCATTGCACTAGCAGTAATAGTTTAGAGTTTAATTGATTTCGCACACACACATTTTATTCATCCGTTGGGAAGTAATAGATCTGTTGGAATTCGCCGTTTTAATCTTCTATCTTCGGGTGGAGTTTGAGTGTCAAGGCCAAAGTGAACTGCTCCGCTGCACTTGGTAATATTATCAAAGAATAAAACTGACCTTTACTTTATACTTTCCTCGATGTATGGCATATTGAGCTCTCGATGTATTTGGCTGTTTCTAGTAAACCATGTAGCATTGCATATTATCCTAAGAACTCGGTTTTGGAATACCTGTATCTTGTTGATGTGAGTTTTTCTTGCTGTGCCGCAAATGACTGATCCGTACATAATAATTGGTTTAATTAGCGATTTGTATAGTACCAACGAGCAAGATTTTTTCAAAGGAGTTTTCCTATTCAAAAGCGGATACGACTGAGAAAGTCGTGTATGGCATTCATTCAGCTTCTTATCGATGTGATATCCCCATGTGAGCTGTTTGTCAAAGTATAAGCCCAAATATTTAACTGCGCTATTATTGGGATACCATTCAATACTTTGGTTATTTATTGTAAGAGTGTTGGGATTTTATATGCGTCTGAGTGTAAATATTTTGGCCTGACATTTATTCGGGTTTAATTCGATTCTTCATTTGTTGCACCAACTCCAAAGGATATTGATTCCTGCTTGTATAATTCATTAACTGCTACTGCTATGTTAGAATTTTTTGTAATAAAGGCTGTGTCGTCTGCGAACAAAGCGACTTCAACATTATTAGGGATCGGAATATCGTGCACAAATATATTGTAGAGAGTTGGCCCTAGAACTGAACCTTGCGGCACCCCCGCTTCAATGCCTTGGATTGTTGACAATTTGGAGTCTGTGGATCTTAAGTTAGCCGATTGTGAAGTCCAAAATAGGTCCTGCTAGCCCAATCCCCTATTATAATGTGTTTATAATATGGCAGTAGGTCCCTGTATACATTTTGATAAGATATTAAAATTAGTGAAAACTACCATCATCGTTTTTTAACCTTCCCGTACCCGTGGTCCAAATCTTCCTTTAGAACACATGCGGGGTATTTCAGATACCCCAGTGTTTTTTCGTTCCTATGACTTATTTTGGCTTTGTTATTGCCTTTTATCATAAAATTAGTATAATTTAGTTCTTGTAACACAAAAGTTTATTGAAAAATACAAATTAAAATTAAAGTTAATGAGGTAATTGTGCGCTTTTACACGACTCAACTTGTGCGCAGCTGCACGAACTAGTTTCATCCGGATTTTGTCATAAACGGGTAAAATATTTCAAAAAATAATTATTATACAGACAAAAATTAATTGTTTTAACACCCTAACAATTAATTTTTTTTAATCAAATTTTAGAATTATAAAGCTATTTTATATCGCGGGGAATTCCTAGGATTTGAAGATAATTTTTTTATTCTTTGCTAATATAATATTTTATTTTGACTGATATTTTACCATTCAGATGAACATTTATCTACCGAGGAATACATAAAGGCTCAATTCGATTAACAAAGTTATTAAAAAGTTATAGTAAAAAAACTGCACTGGGGTATGTAAAATACCCCGCACGGGTACGGAAAGGTTAAAGAGATTACGCCTAACAGAATAACATTGTTTTAATTAAATTATTATGCAGTCAAAAACAAAAGAATCAATGAAATAGTTTAAACTGTATTTTCCTTTTATATTTTTATATAAAATTTAAAAAAATTAAGTTACATAATTTTGTAGATAATAATGAAATAGATGTGACATCTGCTTAGCATAATTATTTAGAAAATAGTTGGAAACATGAGATTTTAGAATGAACAACATTCCCTGAAATACGTTTTCCTTCTTTCGGGCCCTGAATTTGTTAAACATTTCAATTATAAATAGCCTGGAACCTTTTTGCGTTATTACACTTATACACTTCAAGTTTGGTCGAGAATGCTACGTTTGTAAGTAACTTTATAAAATGATGATTTTGATAACGTAAAACTATCAAAAATCATATTCTACCTTCCTCTGAAATTTTTAAAAGCAGTTACTTCAGTAACCAACGTATTCGTTTAAATCGCGTATACGTGTTTGTTGTGTTTTGTTAATTGCTGATATGGATTTTGTTTTGTACTTACCATTTATAAAGTATGTACATTAAAAAAAAACTCTAGAGTGCTTTGAAAATTTGTTTTAAGTATGTCTTAGGCTGTATGTTACATATGAAAATTATTTCCAGGGATTGCTGCTACTTTTTTTTAATGAACATACGTTACTTACAATACAATCTAAAGGTAATATCGCTGTAAAGTTGATTTACAAATTTCTTTGAAAGTGCTGTAGTGATTCTGATGGTATCTTACACGTTTTATCATGCCACACAAGCACTAACAAATCCTTTCAATATTCAAAGAACATAAAAGGCAAAAAGTGAAGAGTAATTAGTAGAGAAGAGGCAGTGAAAAATGCGGGATTCTCGGTAGTTGGTTGAATTATGGAAAAAGCACCTCTTCTTCATTGCAAGCACAAAAAGCCGCATTCGTAACAAGTGGCCGCCTAGTTATTAGAAACGCCATAATTGCACACTCACTTGCTTGCAACACATTGATAAATGAGAAAACAATACTTTTTGTCGTTTTTTTCATCCACAATGTTTGTATCTCAAGGTAAACAGTGGCTTGTTAGTCACGCGACGTTGAAAAACGCTGTTTAACTACTTAAATGATTGATAATTAACGTTGTCTGGAAAGACTGAATCCTCAGGTTCGTGCTCCAGGTGCTTTGGCCTAGTGCGATTTCATTGATACGTGTTATTAAATATCGAAGTAATTGCAACGATTATCCTTTTGCATTTAATTAACTAACAATCGCTGTCGTGCATGCTACACGATGTTGAAATAAATGCCTATTTTCCGATAAATTTAGCTTTTTAATTTTATTTATATAATAATTCATTGATTTACAACACACAACAGCGAAATCGCAAATGGAAATATAACACAAAGGAATACTAGTTAACTCTTTTTTCTACGACCCCTAACAGAACGAATGACCTTTCAGATTTATCTGTCTTGGAAATGTTAAGAAAGAAAGTTTTCAATATCCAACAAATGTGTTGACACAATACACATAGTACGCCCATCATTATTTATTAGCATGTGAGTTGCCGTATGCAAATAGTTCTGCATCATTTTCTAACCACAGTAGAATATGAGAGAGATTTCAGCATTGTTAAAAATTTCTATTGACTTTAAAACCTGTAGTTCCTCAACTTTCCAATAGAGAGGACGGACACAATGTACAAATGTCAGTTTTGCTTTTTGCTGTATAGTCCCATTCACCGATCACGAATTTTCTTAAGGAGATTTAAAATGACGAAATTCTCTAGTAACGACAAAATGATAATTATAACAAGAATAACAAGTTACAATGCATTGTTGACAAGTACACACATGTAATTGTGTGTACTGTATACAGAACAATTAGACATTTTAGTACTATCCTGTGAGTAGAAATGCGAAATTGTTGTTAATTAAAAACATTAAAATTTAATATCTCTAAAGTGTACGAAATCATACTACGAATTTCGTAAACTTGGCATAGTAAACCAGTAAACGGTAAAAGCAAACCAAACGTAGTAAACTTGATTTGCTCAGTTCTAAATGAAGTTACGACAAACACTTCAAAGTAGACATTCTTTATGACAAGCAACTATAATTGTTGCATTATGTAATGACATTGTGTCGATAGAATTTACAATTTATGGCGGAATATCAATATAGGTGTCAGTGAAAGGTAAGTTTTACGAGATTCTCAGGGTAATTTGACATTAATAATTTTCCATTACAGCCATACAAATTTTATTACGCATTTTACGATAGTTTTATGTCAAATTTCATTCGAAGGCGCGGTTTTAATGTGTCAAAGCTATTTAAGTAATAAATTGTTAAAATCGTTACGATTATTATTGTAAGTAATGAGCAACAACATAAATAAACAAAAAAAGATAGTGAGATAATTTTAACTGAATTCAAACGTTAAATAAGATATAGATAGTTTAAAGGTTTAACTATCTTATTGAAATAGTAACATGACAACTGCAATGCACATAACACATTCCTTACACGTTGTTAAATTGCAATACCGTGTGCACAAGAATAAACTACCTACCTGTTGTACTATTTTCATTACTAAAACCGTAATATGAGAAATGAGACTTCTACTTCTAACTTCTACTAGTAAGACAACAGAGC
Source organism: Melanotus villosus (assembly GCA_963082815.1). Lineage (NCBI taxonomy): Eukaryota > Metazoa > Arthropoda > Insecta > Coleoptera > Elateridae > Melanotus > Melanotus villosus. The sequence goes on along the minus strand of OY720421.1, from coordinate 47,722,266 downwards.
ACCGCGTCTCCATGATCAAAGAAAGTACATTTTAATACAAAATAGTACAATGCGATTTTTTAAAAACTCAATTGCAGCAGGCCGTATTCTGTCTTAATAACCTTAGAACTGTCTGTATTAAGTCAGAATACGGCCTGCTGCAATTGAGTTTTTAAAAAATCACATTGTATATTGTTTCATTAGTACAAAAAATGCATGATTTCGGGACAAGTAAGACAGATCGCCGGACGACCCGCAGCGGAGTCCGGCGAGTCTTACGGAAAATATCCGAACTAATTTCAGTGAGAAGGGCATTAAACCAACCAGATTCAAAATTTTGCCAAAGTACACCCAAAGTTGCAAGTTTGTTTGTTTAGATCATGACTGACGGCGTGATGTTGTGTTCCCTTGCGTTTTTCCAATTCTTCGGCATTTTTACTTACTTGTTTCTTAAGAAAAATGGTCTTTTTCAAGACGCCAATTCCGCATAACAGATATATCTAGGTAAGAAAATTACTCTTTTCATTCAACTAAGGTAGATATTTCATTTCATGAGGTTATGCGCATAAAAATGTCAACGTTGAAATAGTAATCAATTGTGTAAAGATTTAATACTAATTTAATAAATATGTTATAACATTAATTTATTTTATTTATTAAGCGAAAGATTGTTCATTCTGAAGCTCGCAACATTATTCGAAATGTTGTCGACTTTTTTGATAAACAAAAATCTAATGGTGTGTGGATGTTTCCACTGTAACAAGCAACTGAATTTGCTGCTGCTGCAACAGGAAAATCTGTTACTTTTATATAGAAGATTCGTAGGGAATCTGAAACAGCAGGAACGACTTTATTAAAATCTCTGAAGCTGTAAATAAAATAAAATTAGACGACTTCGATAAAGATGTTTTAAGAAGAGCTGTACATGAAACTTACACTGTTGATCATAAGGTTCCTACGTTAAAGTCGCTTTTTGGAAAAATGACGAGTAAAATTAACTACACTGGAGGGCGAGAAACTTTGCGAAAATGTTTAGTTCAACTGGGTTTTCGTTACAAAAAGTGCCATGATAAACGTAAACTAAATACTTATGGAGAGACGTGATATTGCATCTTGACGTTCTCGCGATTTAAGAAAACTAGGGAAAAATGAAAAATGTGCAATAATAACAAACCAGTGACATATTTAGATGAAACCTACATTCACCCATCACACGGTGTTAGTAAATGTTGGCAGTCTGAAGAGGAATGTGGCGTGTATAAATCTGATCAAGCTGGTCAGAGGTACATTATAGTAAATTCTGGAGGTTCCTATGGCTTCGTCAAAACTGTTGTATTGATATTTAAATCTAAAAGTAAATCTGGCGATTATCACGATGATATGAACCATACATGTTTATGACTTGGTTAGAAAAACAACTCATTCCCAATTTACCTTCAAATGGCATTGTGGTTATGGATAATGCACAGTACCACAGCGTGCAAATAAATAAACCACCAACACAGAGCCAACGTAAAGAAGAAATTCGATCATGGTTAGAAACAAATGGCATTCCCACTACAAAAGACATGAGAAAAGCAGAACCCGTAATGATAGTAAAACAGTACCCTGTTACGAAGACATATTGTGTTGATAAACTATTACGAAAACATGGCCACACTGCTGTACGTCTTCCTCCTTACCGCTGTGATCTAAACCCAATTAAATTTATTTGGAGTCTGATGAAAAGAAAAATCGCTGAGAACCACGTGTTGCAAAAAAGTACTGAAATAGAAATCCTGGTAAGAAATGCATTTGCAGAAATTAAAGAAGCACATTGGGAGAAATAATGTAATCATGTAAGACATATTGCTGATGAGATGTGGAAAACAGATTGTTTACAGGATGGGGTTATCGAAAATCTAAGTTTCACAGTCAACACTGGTTCTTCAGGTGAAGATGATGGCAGCTGTATCACCGATAAAAGTGATTGTTCAGGCAGCGATGATTTAATGTAAATTAAATTAATGTACTTACATGTTATTTTTGTGTTATTTATTTGATTAAATTACTAAACGTACCTACCATAAAATATTATTGTTAAAAGTGCCATAAAGACTTACAACTTTATCTGATTTTTATTTCTATATCTTTCATTACACTTAATTCAGAAAATTATTATTTTACCTATACAGGGTGATTCAAATTCGCGGGTATGCATGGGGATCTTGGAAACGGTAAGAGTTAGAGAGTCGGTTAAATAGGGTTATTGGTGCTTTGATTACGCAACTTTGCCCCCATTTAACCGACTCTCTAACTCTTACCGTTTCCAAGATCCCCATGCATACACGCGAATTTGAATCACCCTGTATATAGGTACATTTTATCGTTTATACAGGGTCCGGCAGGGAGGTGTTACGTTTTGCAAAACACTCTCACACTGATGTTTTCGAACAAATTTCAATTTTTATTTTTTTCAAAGGTTACATAAGACTTCCCAACATTCCAGAGGGGTTTTCTACTAGATCCGACATGAGATTCCACTGGGGGTTGCCCTCCCCTTTGCAAGTAACACTAACCGCACCTATACTGCTACAAGTAGTAATGGGTACTTGGTTTGTTTTCATGTATCGCTGCTATCTGTATTAACTGCCTGGGTGATGTGAGCATTAATGTGTGTATCAAGCTTTGGGTGTTTACGAGGCCTGATCGAGGCTACGTATTAATAAAACTTTGGTGAAATTGATGTTATTCCTTGATAAGTTGTTCAAATGTGTTTTAATAAACATTAACGTCGCGTCATTTGCAATAATTAAATGAATAAACAAAATCGAAACCGCAACCGCTCTCTCTCCCCATTCAGCCCCTCAGCGGCCACGTACTACACAACATACTAATGTGTGAGACAAAACTAACAATTCTTAAGGCTTTATGAATTGTTGGTTGAAATTGAGATAATATTCTGAAAGACTGTTTGAAGGTTAACAGTACTTTTAGAGACCATTCTAAAACTATCAAAATATAATTTTAGATGGTAATTTGTTGGTCGTGTTGTGTAAAGTGAAATTGGAAATTCAGAGCTTTTACTAAAACAATATATACATAAATTTCAATTTTATGTTACATTAATTACTCGCGCTATCAATATTTGTAATTGCGACTCATCACTGTTCAATTAAGGCGTGTAAAGAAAGTAAATCCCTTTTCGTTTGCATGATAAAAACGGATGAATCTAGTTAGGACCTGTCATCTGTTGTATCCAGCACAGAGAGCAGTTGGTTTTCTACTTAGAATTGCATTGTTCAGCTGCTTAATTATCATGAAAGTGAGTGATTAGGTGATTTTGCGTCAACACGTCTATAACGCTTTAGGACATACATACATATGCATACAGCAGAAATGGCGAACCATTTTGTTGCTGAGAACTTTAAATTTAACACGGTTAGTGTTATTGTAAGGCGTATTGCCGAAATAACAGCAGAAAGTGTTCGAAAAAGTGGTAGACGAGGAAAGTTAGGTACGTATCAAATGAAAAAAATGGTGAAATATGTCAAAACACAAGGTGGAAAGTGGAAATGTCTCTCAAAGAGACTGCGAAGAAGTTTAGGATTTTACGCATAACAATTGCAAGCAATCCTGTCAAGGAAGTGTTGATTTACAAGAACTGTGGAAAAACTCTGAAATATTCAGAAAAACAATTGAAGGAATTACTTAAAAAGTGTCTTAGATTCAGAAGATTAATTTTCACAAAGAACAATATTTTACATTTTCGCAGTCAGAAAATTGTAGTAACTCATAGTTCAAAAAAGTCCTAGTTTAGATTGCCGTGTTTAAACTTCGCGTATCATTACATTGTCAAATCCAGAAGAGTTTCAGTTAATTAGCATGTGTATATGAAGGAATGTTTTCTAAAACTGATGAAGTTTATTGAAAAGTACCATAAAGATAACAGAATTTGTTCTGGCTTGACCTTGTCAGCTGTCACTATGCAAGGGAAGTTCAGGACTACTTACATAGGAAAAACATTAATTTTGTGGAAAAGAATTTAATCATCCAAATATGCCGAAAGCCCGTTGTAGGTATATAAAAGTTTTTGGGAAATTCTCTATCACTACGTGTATCAAGACGATCGGGAGCAACCTCTATCTGAGTTACTTCATAGAATGAATGAGGAGCTTAAAAAAATATACATGGATGGATGGATGGCCCGTAGTCAATTTACTAATGTTTAATGTTGTAATTTTAAATAATGCTTCCATATAAAAATTATAATTGATTTTGTGCATCTTTGCTTTTATAGGTACACCCTTAAATAACTATTGAGCGAATTTACTTTCTTTACATACCTTAGGCCTTAGGTTAAAGTTAGAGGATAATTAAGAAAGTGATTGCAGACTAAGGACCGGTCATTTTCTAATAAATTTAACTTTCAGATTTTTACTATGGAAGCCAATGTATCAGCGAGGTTATCAAGTAAATTATCTGGAAGAATTTAAGGAGTTGGAAAGATCGGCTTTTAGCTACTTAGTAAAGTTATACAAAACGGCCATGATAAAAACTTCCTTATTCTGTTCTTATTGCTTATTGCTGTTATTAGGTTATTACTGTTTAAAGCAGTTTTCAACTAATCTTTTGATGCAACCAGCAAAGCAGCAGTTTCTTAGAATATAGTTAAAAATGATTAAGTGTTTACAACTAGATTTTAAGAAATTATGTACAAACTTTTTATACTAGAGTAATTAACTTTAATTGCAATGTACAGAATCAACGCAAACGTGTATATAATTGTTTTAGAGATTTTAACGGTGTGCAAACTGTAAACGTATAATTACCTTTCTGATAAAAGTTTACTCTCTCTGGTATAAAATATACGTTGACATGAAAAGTTTTACAGGATGTACATACGACCGTAATTATTATTTTTAGGTAATTGTAAACCAACAAAGTTAGGAGGAAATTCAAAATAAAGTAGAGAATAAACAAAGAATAATTTCAAGCAAAAAGTTTGAAAAAGTTTTTGTTGTAATATTTTATTTGTTTATTTGTTTAATGAACGGGATCCAAGACTATTTCTGGTGTTCTTTTTAAGGGTATCTTTATAATAGGCTCTACAGGTGCAAACAGAGGGCGGTTCTTTGACTAAAATTAAGTCAAAGAGTTAATTTGAACGCATGCCCTAAACGGCGTCGTTTTTAAAATAGAAGGTGTTGAAGTCTTCTAAAAAGTTTAGTTGTTTTTAAAATATGCTTTGTAGGATTGCTTCGAAATTTTATCAATGTAAATTCTCCATAAACTAACATTTTTTGCATAAACCAAAGAGTATTAACTTTCACCGATGGCGTGTATTGCGTGAAGTGAGTTTACTTTCTTTCAGAAAAATGTGTTAGGCCAGTGTCTTTTGATAAAAGTGATAAGTTTTTTAAATTATCCTTCAAACGGGGCTAGGGGCTTCTTTGATATTTTTGCTGCAACAAACCATTTTCAAGAAGAATGAGAAAATGTGTAGGGGTTTTACACTAATTTAAGTAATTATTTGAAATCTAAGTTGTTAAAATAGGTAAAGTAATTAACTTTCCTTAAAATAAACAAAATAGAAATAACATCAACAAAAGCTTAAATTTAGATACGATGTTGAAGTTTTCTACCTTCAAATTTGAATGTCTGGCAGTTTGTCTAACAAGTTGATTAGCGGAAAATTTGTGCACTAAGCACTGGCATAAATTAACGAAACGTTAAAATTTTATTCTATAGTCGGCGACAAAGAAACTACTAAATTTAAAAAAAAATGGGATAAGGTGTAAGACCACATATCTGGATTTTTCGATAAACGATAACTATTTTATCTTAAACATTAAACAAGGCAAACGTTGTTTAGCACGTGAAGTCAATAATATGAGTCTCAATCGGTTGCTATTTGAAGTTATTGAAAAGAGCGAATAAAGAGGGATAGTTCTCTCGAATCTCTCCTGACATTTTTCAAATGGGACTAATGATTTAGTCTCAACTTTTGAATAAAGTAGTTTGTATCTCAACTTATTATAAGTCGCCATTGGTTCCTCTGTAAATATTTTGAGACCGATGCATAAAAAGAGATAAAGAGTTTAACGTTAAATTTTCCGGTAAGGACGCACGTTAAAAATTTCGACTAAGCTTGGACCAACTGCAGATTTAGTAACAATTCCTGATGATGATAATCGCTGGTGCTACAGTCCTCACAGAACCTTGGTGGTTCCCCTTCATACCCCTCTATCCTCAACCTCTTCCCTCCATTTCTTCTTCCCATTGTTCTTCTGCCTTCTGGTTTTTCTTTGTACATCTTCTTTACATCTTTCTTTCTAGGTAGCCTTTCCACCTAAACATCTTACTTTAATAACATTTACTATATCTTCAACTGTTCTTGCATTTTCTTCTTCTTGCATGTTCTTCTGTCATTCCCCACCTCAAAGTTTTTACTGGAAATTTTTCATTTCCAGACTCAAAAAACATTTTCTCTTCCTACTTGATTGTGCATCAGTTTTCTGTCCCATATACTACTACTGATTTGATGACTATTTTATATATTTGTAATTTTATTTTTTTTAAGCAGTGACAACATGTTGGAGGACAAAAACGGCCTGTTTTCAGCTGCAATTACTAAGGACCCAAGGTATTTAAGGAGAGATTTCTATTTCCCCCCTCTGTTGTAGTCATAAATTTAGTTTTATCTTTATTTACAGTAAACCTCAACTTTTTTGTTCATCCGATAAGCTGCTGATATGTATCTATTAGAACCTTCTTGTTTCTCACTATTAAGTTCACATCATCTGCGAAAGCTACTTTGTCCACGATTCTTTGCCTTGGATTTTCACTTTAGCTAGTGTGTTCCGCAGTATCATTCTTATCAACTTTACGATTTTACTTGATATCCCAAAATCTTCCATAATGTGGTAGAGTTTTCTTCTATTCACGCTATCATACGCCTGTTTGTAATCAATAAAGAGTTGATATATTAATATTATACTATCAGCATTTCTCGGTCATATTTGGTAGGTAGAATATGTGATCAGTGATTGAACTGCCCGGTCTAAATCCGTGTTGGTAGTCGCTAACTACATCCTCAACATATGACCTTAATTTTGCAGCAGTGATCTTTGTCAATGCTTACATTTTAATTATTTAATTTATCTCCTTTTCTATGCTCGGTTTCACTCCTCGGGCACTGTCTCCCTTATTCAAACCTCACTTATTATCTCATGTATTAAGGCTGGTAGTTAATCTTCGTAATTCTTCAAGAGCTCCGGACTAATTCCAACTTCCGCAGCAAAAATTCCTATTAGATTGAAAACGTTTACTTCAGGTTAAGAAAAAATCTTGAGACCTATAAATTGTTATTTATTTAAACTTAGATTATAGATTTCATCTTGATGAGCCATTTATTGTGAAAGGAAAATTTTTACTAAGGAGTTTGTTCGTACCAACGAACACCTTCTTGGAAGGTTTCTCGCCACAGGCGCCCTTTAGTTAAATAGTTTACCTCATACGTAGTTCAATGTAACCGTGGTTATTACATATAGTCGTTACTCAGCTACCATACCAGAAGGTTAGTGTATAATAAAGATTAGTTTGAATAACCTATGTTACGGGTGTTTTATTATGGTCCTTCCAGCAATTTAAACTGTAACAATTACCAACTCGAGACGACATAGTGGTACGTCGAGTTCCAACAGAATTACTTTTAGTTCAAATGAGGCTCCGTTAATGTCAAATTTTAGTTTTTTGAAAGTTTTAAATTACAGAAGTATTTTTAAGAATTTTAGTTCGGAGTATAAAAATTTCAAATAAGAAAGGAATAATAATTGTTTTTCCACTAAACAGTAAAATGAAATAAAGGGTTGTATTTACTTTAGTGCATTAATTCATTTCAATCTAATGCATAATTAAACTGATAGAAAAAAGATTTTAATTCATGCCAGTTTATTTTTAGTTCACTGTAATAATACTGTCATCTACATCTAGAAGACACTCTTAGTTAGTCTAGGGCAAGATGATGAAATAAACAAAACAGCTCTCAAATAGAAAATAATTTTAACACTCCAAGTCACTAAATACCTGCAGACTTATTAGTGCTCTTGACTAAATCTGTGCATTATTTTTTAAAAAATCGATATCGAAATAGTGCGGATACTTGGCATTGGATTAAATCAATGTATATAATTAATTAATATATGGAATAAATCATTCGTCTAATGATCTAATACGTGAAATGAATTCGCCAAATACTCCATATATTGATAATAAACGTTTTGTTCTGTAATCTAATAGTTTTCTAACGAAACATGACTGTCATGGTATTTACATAGCGGTAGTTTAAAGTATCGATTAAATCGATATGACGTTAATAATAAAATCGATACATGGATATATCGATATATTACGGGGCCGCCCCTAATTATAGGCAGCATGTAGTTCCTTCTAATTGAATGAATTTGTTGAACAATGTGCATACGATTTATAGCAAAAAAGTCCGCATCAATTGATTAAAACGTTACCATTAACGTGTTGATCCAAAGGCCAATAATTGATTCATGACTTTGGCAATTTGTAAACGTGATAAAATGGATCGATCGACGACACTGATATCATAAGCACATAGGCAATGGAAATTCATTATTTCAAAAGGTGTAATTTTCATATAAATAATGATGTGAATGCAGAATCGATTTATGTTTATGTACTTGGGCAATTCATAATAGCATTATCGAACTTTCAATAATGAAAGTTTTCACTTGTGAAATACATACAACTGCACAAATACAAATACAAATACGTCACAAGTAGTGTTGCGTTGATGATTATATTTTGTCAACGTTTAAGCTTTTATTGTGTGACTACATATTTCTAAAAAGATCAAAAATTAGTGAGGATTAAATTGAAATTATTGCATTTAATGCCTTTTGTGTATTTTCTTTCTATCACAGCGGTGAATCAAAAATTAACTTCATAAGAGTATAAACGGACAGAAACTACCGGGTGTCTTAAACTAGATGTATTTCAGATTAAGACACCCGGTGTAATATATATTCAAATTGTTTCTTTAAAAATATGCATATAACATTATTGAGTAAATCTGTATTTCAACAGATATTCTTGTTATTTCTTTTTGATAAGTCGTGTTGCCTTTAATGACTTAAGTCTTTTCTTCGGCAATTGTGCATCTCACATCCATATATGCCCACTAACTATGTAGACCAGGGTCGATAATTTTTTAAACCAAAAAAAATAATAGTAGTATGAAACCCATTGGAAAAGGAAGAGAATATAACAAAAATGAAAGGAAAAATAATTTACGGGCGATCTGAGGTCGGGAAGTGGAAGGGGGCGAGTTTTTAAGGGTAGAAAACTGTTTATCTCGATTTCCGGCAAAACTACAAGTCCTATGGAAAACAGTTAAATGGCAAAGTTGTAGGTAATGAAAATATCTACAACTTTTATATTTACGCTTTTTTCACATAACCTCAAAATTTATGTGAAAAATTCAAATAACCAAGTTTTTGGTTTTTTATTTTTATCTTTTACAAAAAAAATTTTTTTTTTCACGAAATTTGGTGAAAACTTACCTTTTTATGTCCCAAACACACTGTAATTTTTTTGATTTAAAATATTTATTTTTCTACCTTATTTTGACTTAATATCGAAAAAGCACCCTAATTTTCAATCGAAAATTCTCGCGTCAAAATATCTGCTTTTTTAAAAAAATCGGTGGGCTTTTTGTTCGTTGAAATCTCTACTTTTTGATGGTGTAAAAAAAATATACATTACTATGGTAAATGTTCTCAAAAAATGCAAAGAAACGAAAAAAAAACTCGAATCCGAATTAAATATTAACTTATTTGGTTGTTAATTATAGTAGTATATTTCGACTTGCAATTTTTTGTTTATCAATGTAACATGGAATCTTACGTTTTTCGAGTAATTAAAGTATAAATTTTAATAAATAGCTCAAAATTGTACATGATGATTTAAAAAAAATAAATTTCGGATTCGAGTTTTTTTCGTTTCTTTGCATTTTTTGAGAACATTTACCATACTAATGTATATTTTTTTTTACACCATCAAAAAGTAGAGATTTCAACGAACAAAAAGCCCATCGAGTTTAAAAAAAAAACAGATATTTTGACGCGAGAATTTTCGATTGAAAATTAGGGTGCTTTTTCGATATTAAGTCAAAATAAGGTGAAAAAATAAATATTTTAAATCAAAAAAATTACAGTGTGTTTGGAACATAAAAAGGTAAGTTTTCACCAAATTTCGTGAAAAAAAAAAATTTTTTTGTAAAAGATAAAAATAAAAAACCAAAAACTTGGTTATTTGAATTTTTCACATAAATTTTGAGGTTATGTGAAAAAAGTGTAAATATAAAAGTTGTAGATCATTTTATTACCTACAACTTTTCCATTTAACTGTTTTCCATAGGACTTGTAGTTTTGCCGGAAATCGAGATAAACAGTTTTCTACCCTTAAAAACTCGCCCCCTTCCACTTCCCGACCTCAGATCGCCCGTAAATTATTTTTCCTTTCATTTTTGTTATATTCTCTTCCTTTTCCAATGGGTTTCATCCTACTATTATTTTTTTTCACTTTTTACCATTTTCAAAGGCTTCAGCCCTGGTCTAATGTAATAATAATGGGTGATATTTATAGACCGTGTCTAAAATTAGATGCTACTAATTATAATGGCAACATCTATTAATTAAATGTGTTTTTGATGGTTTATTTATTTACTGGGTGAGATCCAGTAAAACTTCACCAATTTTAATCGGTACCTATAAATACAGTCGAATATATTTAAATTGGCACTAAAATTTGAAAACACGATACTTGACTGAACTAACTCAACGGAAAATAAAAATTTTATAGAAATTTATGTGGCAACGGTCTTATAATATTTCTGAATATACAAAAATAATCGTAAAGTTTTCTTAATGAATAGTACCGGAAGAGGAAAATGGGATTCAACAAATATAGATCTTTGAAGCGTAACTAACGAAAACATCAAACTATTAACAGTATCTTTAATTTTATACACAACTCGGTTGTAGCAATAGTGAGAGAAAGAACTCTTAGTGTTTTCTATATGCTATTTATTATTACAGCTTCATAAATCTAAACATTTACCACCGCAAATTCTTACATTAAATTTCTATAAAACTGTCCCGTTTTAGAATTATTCTAATATTTTAAATGTAGCTTTAGGTAGGGTCAACTTTAATAATACGACATATCATAAATGATAATTTAGTTCGTAGTTAAAGGGCTGGTAAGTTCAAACCAAGTCAGCATTTGTTTGAGGACCACGATGACGCGAAAATATGTGGAAATGCGGCTGAAACATCAAAACAAAGATTTCTTTGCCGCTGGAAGAAAAAGTTAGTAGAGCGGTGGGCTAAATGTATAAATGTCGAATGAGATTATGTTGAAAAGTAGTTAAATTGTTACATTGTTTAAATAAACCATATTAAAGTTGTGACCGTTTCTCTTCTTATATTGAATGACCTACGTATTTTAAACTGCATCGCCTACAATCATTGACTGATAGTCATATCATACAAGAAAAAAATAATGATTAATCTATGCTCATACCTAGAATTATCCTTGTAATACAAAATAAATATTCCTAGTTATTTTTCGAAGGCATTCGCGCTTTACTGAAATTTAAGAAAACAATAAAAAAACATTTGATTCAAACCTACAATTACTTTAATTCACTGCGAACCCACTTAAAATCAAAACTGACAGCTGCATTTAAACCGCAACTTCCACGGAACATCTTTACATCGGAAAATAAAAGAGATTACAAATTATTCGTGCGTTCAACGACCGTCTACAATTCTAAATTTAAGTACCTCAGGGCACCGCTACTTTTCGTCTAGGCGTGAAGTCAAAAATATGGGTATATAACAAATAGTCAAACTAATTTGCGTTACGTAGCAGAAACGGCAACCTGGTAAAAAGACTTGGCGATGGTCTATAGATTATTACGGCCCAGTGCCCTTAGTAATAGACTGAGATTGTAATCTACACCGTTATTTCCCTCAGTTTAATTCAGTTGTATTGAAAAATGCCTAGAAGCTAGAAGCGAGGCTTTTGTGTAATAATTCTTAATTGTCGAATCGATAAACTATAAAACAATATCAGCTTCGATAGTTTAATATACTTTTCAGTTAAATGCATTGTTCGATTGTAAGTTTCAAAATGTAAATCCAGGTAAATCGGATGTATTTTATTTAAAATTCCCGAAGCTAAACGCCACACATACTTGGTACTGTTGAATGACATCCACTCGGAATAAATATCATTTCGATGAAATTTGTTTAGTAGCAATTTGTAGGTAGGAGAACCGCTACCTCGCCAATGCAACTAGCATATCTTATTCTTTTCCATCGGTTATAATATATTTGTTTTGATTACGTTTTGTGACAGAGCTGATATTTATAAAATACATGTAATTTATTACAAATAGCTATAGCAGTAACATAACATGTCAAGAAATCGAGGTAAAATGAGAAAAGTATCGCGTAAAAGCAAAAATTCTTGGCAAAGTTCAACAAGGACAATAACAAACTAAGATTGAAAGTATTCATACTGTAAAAGAAAATTAAGATTATCATAACCTATTAACATAAATTTTAATATAAACTGCTTTAAAAAAAACCATAACATATAATTAAGAGTATCAGAAATAGTGCTAGTATTAATGTATAAGATTACAAAACTGGATCAAAAAGGCAATTTTTATGTAAATGAGCTATTTCTTACGTGCTGCTTTTAAAAATTCCGGTAGCCATTACCATAAGCAATAACAGTTCATTAAATGCTATCCAAATTTTCTATTTGTTTTTTATTACTTTCGTCTAACTTTCACGTTTACTACTGTTAGATAACTGTTACTGTATTGCAAGCATTAAAAATTAACAAAACCAAATCTTGTTGCCTTGTCACAACACCAGAAAAAATGAATTGAAAAGGCTTATATCGCGTGTTTAAAAACCATTAATTAGAATCCACGATAAATATACAATTAATGTAATTATTCCAGACCATTTGAATAATAATCAGACTAAAAGATTCATGTATTTTGTGAATGAGAATTCTGATTGGACGCGTTTTTGTTGGTTTATAATATCGCCATCAAGAACAAGAACGTTATAAAATTTGCGTGCAACCTCAGGAATTACGGATTCAAGTAAGCTATACTTTTATGTACCTACAAAGGGTAATATCTGCATAAGCTTCTAGACTAGGAAAACATTAATTGTCCATGAACTGTTCTACATTGCAGGTAAACATGCCTAATAATTCATGTTGAACGATTTTTAATTAATATAACTATCGGCTACTACTTGATGAATATCTTCGAAAAATGTAGAATGTTAACTACCAGGCAGTAAAATTTTATATAAATGTTGCATCATTTATCACTTGTTAATATCCACTAATTAAGACATCTGGAATTTTTTTAATTATAAACGTCTTACACATCGGGAACGTTAAACAGTTTCAAAGACGAAAGCCCATTTATTTCACAATTTTTTTATGTGAGTTAACTGAAATTTAGTTTGAAAATATTATTAAATATAAAGGTGACCCCTAGCCATAACGTATGTTCAAAGAAGGGCAGCTTATACGTACTAGTGCTAAAATTATAAATATTGTGCTATTTGTTCACCACTTTAATTGGATTGTCTTGTTATTATATCCCTATTTTACTGTTAAATTTTCTAAACATGAAAATATGAATGTTATCCTAAACACTTGAATAAATTAACTACTGTTGATTCGCCACCGTTAAAAGTACCAATTTCACAATCTAAAATCCTAACTATTCCAAAGGACACGTGAGCATCATATCTGAAAAAGTTATTAATTTATCGAAGAGTCGAAGACCTAAGAACATAAGAACATTCATAACAGTCAAAATTTTGAATTTATTTATTAAAGATTTGTTTTACTTATTCACGTGTTTGAGAAACCGAAAGATTGATTTCTTAACGCCCATTTATACTTTGTGACGTGTATTTACTTATTTACTATATTTTCAGGATGGCTGGCATTTTTTCAATTTACTTTAACTAATCAAGTAACTTCAACAAACTTTATGTTGATTACTTGCAATATACTTATCAATAAATGAGGCTGCACTAAAATCATGTGTTAATACTTAACAATACTAACCTTGAAACAGGGCCAAAGGTGAATCAAACGTCTGCAACCTGTAAAAAGAAAATGCAGTTCAAAAAGGGCTGTGAATGTTAACCACATATTTAGCGACCTTGACCAAGAGTGACTATAACAACTAATATATAGGCAATTAATCAATAGCAAAAAAATGTCAAGAGGAATGTATGATTAACAGAGCGATTTATTTAAGTAGGGTTACTTCCTGTGGCTAAGCATTTTTCTTAATTTTGAACGAAATGAATGTGTGGTTTCATAATTACTTTAGAACTTTCGCAGAATTGTACCATCTAAAATTACAAATGGGCGTTTCTGCAACAGTGAAAAGTGACTTGTAAAATCATTTCCTTTACAAAACTTAGAATATGTTGGCTATTTTGTAAGAACTCACTCTTCTTCAAAATCTTCCAAAGAGCATATCTGCTATTGATTTATTGCTGTATTAACGTTTTGTATCTTATTGTGTAAATTACTAGAATCTATTCGCATAAGTATAATAGATTATTGAAAGTTAAGAATTTATTTTAAATTCTATATGAATTTTTAAAGATGCAGTTGTTTGAACTTCGATCAACCTAGCTATTTTATACTAGCAAGGGATGTAGAGCACAGAAACTTTTGCATTTAAAAGATTTTTAACTGACATTTAAATAAAATTCACACGGTTGATTTATACCTACATTACAAAATTATCAAAGTTTTTTTAAAGTATAAGACGTACCCACTTTAGCAACCTAGTGCATATGAAACACTAAACAATAAGTATGAGAAAATATGCCAGAGTTTCACACCTTTGAAGGTATACATGGTATAGAAAATGCCGTTTAAGTTAACAATTGTTAATACTAGAGATAATTTTATATGTATAGTAATTATCATAATTCATTATTACTAAATATATTTTTCCACTGTGGATTCAGTAGTTGCATTTATTATTTAACATTTGATCACATCTGAAAGAGGTTGAATTGAAATAGTCGTATATTATTATACGAGGAGGGTTCAAATCTAACTCGGAATTTTTTATAAATTTTATTTAAATAAGATCTTTACAATGTGATTTATCCTACATTTCAACATATTCCCCTTCTAACTCTACATACTTTTGCCAAGCTTTGGAAGCTTCATAATTCCTTCTTTAAAGAAGTTTTTTGGCTGATCGACAAGCCGGCTTTGCACAAAATTTTTGACCTCCTCATCATCTTTAAATCGAATACCACCCATTGCTTCTTTGAGTGGACTAAACAAATGAAAGTCAGAAGGAGACAAATCCGGACTGTGAGGAGGATGTGGAAGTCTCCCAGTGTAATTTATTCAAAATTTCCCTAGTCAATTGGGAGGTGTGCGGGCGAGCATTGTCGTGGGGGGAACCACACTCCTAACCGAATGCTGCCGTCTTTTCGTCTAAAATGCAGACTTAACTTTTTCGGCAAGCAGTTGAGCGTAATAAGGAGAATTGATTGTACCCCTATCTTTTAAGAAATCTGTAAACAAAACCCTTTCTGCGTCCCAAAACAGAGTGACCTTTATCTTCCCAGGTTTATCCCTTAACCTTTTCTTTTTTAGGCTTCGGTGAAGTTTTGTGTTTCCATTCCATGCTTTATTTTTTTGATTCTGGGACAAAATGGTGTACACAGATTTCGTCATAAGTTAGTATTGAGTTTAAAAAAGCTTCTGCTTCTAGCTAGTATCGATGAAGAAGTTCGGTTGAGATTTCAGTCCGTCTTTGTTTCTGTTCAACTTAAACCAGCTTTGGGACCCACCTTGCACAGATTTTTCGAAACTACCTATATGCATTATCTGAAATCTGTTTGATAAATCATGGATGGAAATTCGTCGATCACTTCGGATCAGCCTGTCAATTTCCTGATTGTTCAACTTAGTGATCCATAAAGTAAGATTCTTAATTGAAATCAAAAATTAAAATATGTTTGGATTCAGTTCTACGTTTGTGACCATCAAACTGCACGGAGACTTTTCATGCGAAAAATGCCTTCCTTCTAATACAAGGCAAACCAAGGAAAAATTTTAGTCGTTTCAAATACAAGTGGAACCGAGAAACATGGAAACTAAATCTGAAATAATAGACTTATTATATACGTCGGTACAGTAGTTATGGTAGAGCAAGAAACAGACTTCCCCTACAAAGCCAATTAGAATACAGAAACTAATTTACTTGATACCTGTGTTCGAGTTAAGACTAGGCTTAAGATAATTATGCATTAAAAATTTCAATATATGCATGCAAATACACACTAAAAGTTGTAATAATATGCCCCACTATTGTTAATTATTGCATTTTATAAGTAAACTATGTTAAA
The DNA here is from genome assembly GCA_963082815.1 of Melanotus villosus. Lineage (NCBI taxonomy): Eukaryota > Metazoa > Arthropoda > Insecta > Coleoptera > Elateridae > Melanotus > Melanotus villosus. The sequence goes on along the minus strand of OY720421.1, from coordinate 47,705,773 downwards.
ATTTCAAAGGTGAATTTACGGCTATTGTCGGCTAAAACTAAAATATTCTTATATTGTGAAAAAATTATTTCTGCATTACACGACACTATTGGTGCAAATTCTGCTACTAAATACTTACTAAAATAGGAATTACTTAATTGTCCATTGCTTGAGTTAATAATGCTATACTTTGTAAAACTTCACTAATATTCTTACACTGTTAATAATCAAAATTAATTAAGCAAATGTACGTATAATGATCCTAAACCTAGTTATAACTGTAACTCTAAACGTCCTGCCCAATTTTAAACGCAATCAGTGAAAGTCCACCCTCCAGATTCAGCAGATGGGTAGTGTTAAAAGACTAGAAAAACATTCATTCTGTTAAAAAGAAGTTACCTGGAAAACGCTTACTTTTCAGTCAGCCGCAAAAACATATTTTATTCGTTTCGATTTGAATGTAATTCTTGTGGTTTCGAAAGATTTTTGAGCTTCAATTGCATCTATATTTGAAAACGCAAAACCTTTGGTGCATAAAAAACTTAGGTATTTATATAGTTCTGCTATGTTTTTTATCGACTGCACTGGTAATAATTAGCATTCTCCTTATACGTACTGTCCTTCTAACTAAAAAAGATCTGAAGATCAGCTATGAAACTAGGCGAAAAATAAGGGCTTTTTGTTACAAAAAACCATTTAACAGAGGTGTTTTTAGTTAAAAAGCAACATTAAATATAATGTGCTAGCCCTAGTGTGATCTGTTCTTTTTTACCAAACCAAGAAGCACTTGTAATAGTTATAATATATTAACAACCGACCTAACAACTGAAAACATAGAAAAAAGACAAACTATATTTACTGCCACTTGTTGAAATTCAGCGAACTACGTTACTGTTACTGATATTTTAAATATTACTAACAATTGAATATTATTGGATAACAGTTCGAAAAATTTCAATCGTTTTCGATATTAGTCGAATATTCTTGGTTTGGAAGCCTGGGCATGGCTGGGTCCGAACTCGGGACCACTCGCCCGCTACACGTACACCTTCGAGAGGTCCAAGTTCTGCTATTAGATTATCATCATTATCAATTGACATGAAGCCGATCCCCGTGGATCAATCTTGGATTACGCCAGGCCCACCCCATGCCAATAATAAGGTGTGAAGGGATTTGTTATGCTAGCTGGGGACTGGGAGCACTGTATAACGTTAACATGCCTTTGACGCCAGCCTTCTACAGTGCAGGGTAGTTAGTAAGTCACATATTTAATGGGAGTTGGATATATGACTGAGATGGTTAAACATGTTTTATTGTCTTATATTAATAGTATTTCTAGTCCCACGTTCTGCTATTAGATTATAAATATAAAATGTATGTACTTGCTATAGTATTTACTTATAAGCTTTCAATTCCTAAAACTTATACAACAAACAATAATACTCGGGAATAATACTTAGGTTGCTTAGGTTAACAATTAAATCAAAATTAGTTTTTTTATTTATAGATGTGTATCTTTAGAAAAACTGTTTATTTAGTGGTGTCCTTAAGATGGTTCTCAGAATTAACCCTCTACTAATAACATTTCATTTTATTTCTTTACTTACACGTGAAACACTGATAGGTACAAGTTTTTTTTTAATCAAAAGTACATAAATACTTAATATTCTATTTATTAGTTCGTGTATTGCACATATTTTTGTTTTGATTACATGCATAAATAAATTATTTATAAAATAATGACATCATCTTTTTGTTATATTGTTATACTGTTGCAATTATATGAATTATGAATATTTATTGTTTGTATTCTTTTAGCTTTTTAAAACGTCTTTATTCTTCTATTGTACTGTTCTTTGAACAGTAGGAAAATTCAATGTATTAATTATGTCGTATAATCGAATGTTTGAATGTAAAATTATAAATTAGCTTTTTAGCAGAATATATTCAAGTCTTTTAATAAAATGACAGTATTGTAATAAGCACAAGATTTATGTCCCGATTTTTAAATTTACTAAATTAAAGTTTACAGATCTGACAAAGAATTTAATTCTTAAGTTTGCAATAAGCAATTTATAGAAACTTAGTGTCATAAGACATTAGTAATTTTCGGGACAACATGGGGGAATAAATTTCGAATTTTCTAGTAGGTACGTAATTCTAATCTGCTTTAAGGGAACTTATACAAATATGAAAACCAGTTAGTTACGTGTCTTTCTAAAATATACGTTTGGACCTATACAATTTTATTGAGTGATAAGACAATGGATGAATGCTACTGCATATTTACCGTGTCTGCAGTTAGTCTACATTCACAATCCGTTTAAATAAATAGATGATATCAAACACTACGTGCATGAAAAATGTGTTTTGTTCACCATGACATTGCATTTTTAAATTTTGTTGTTCTTGTAGAGCAACATAAAGATGAACTATCTGAGTTTATATTAAAATAACAGGAAATAAAAAGTGTTACAGAAAAATAGCGAAGCAACAGTTGGTCAATTTTCACCTTTGTTCATATGCGTCATTTCAATTCTGGCGTACAAAGTAGTATACAGTGGTATTCCGTATTGTGTAGGCTGAGAGAACAGTTACGTAAGCTATAGTTCGTCGGATCTTCGAACAATAACTGAATACGAAATATAAAATTACACACAATGCATAATAATAACGCATATTTGTAAAATTCGGTTTCTTGGAATCAGTTCCTGTGGCGTTATTTAGAAGCGCCAAGGAAATTTTCTTATGTATACAAGACAGTTTCAATGATTACATTTGCAGCGAGACTAATTTTGCACAAAATTTTATATTCACCAATAATAATTAAAACCCAATGTTAAAATTTTTGACTACGTTTGATTTACTATAACCAAAGATATTCTGTGACAATTTATTTTCTGGTTTTCTTAGAAACAAACAAATCGTCCGTTAGGTTTTATTTATTGCTTTTAAGATGTGAATGGTTAACCTACTAATAATAATTTTAGGACTATAAACCAGTTTTGTTTTACATAGTGTAGTACTGTTTTTTCTAACTAATAACACACCTTTTATTAAAGACAAATGTCAGCACTTTTAGAAGCTGTTATTAAATATATAGCAATTTAAAAATTTGGCCTGAATTAGTTTCAGTTTAATAGACTCATTAATAACATTTCGAACACATACAAATTTGGGATATTCAAAAAAATACACGTTTGTTAAGACATGTCTGATATAAAATTGCTGAATGCCGTTATACATATATTCACTAATACAAAGATCTCGTGATGACGTGTTTTTTTTTTTTTCAGTAAACCACATTTACATCAATTTTCATCTGTTTTTTTTTATTATAATTAACTTTAAAATTACACAGTAGCTTAAATAACAAAAACTGCCGCTTAGTTCGTGATAAAAAAGGGAACCAGCTCGTTAAAACTATGTCAGTAACTATTGCGATCTTTTTTTATGTATTACGTAGACGAACTATTGAGTGGTAAATCAAGGATGTAGGAAAGAAATTATAGTAAGTAATTTTCTCGGCAAAGACAAACACTAAGTAGTCACAAAATGACTGCACGTTTTTGTCATATGAGTCACTAGAAATTCCTTCTTGTCGCTTCATTGCTTTTGTTACTCACTGTGTCGTTATAAACAAGTGATTACAAAAGCCAGGTATAATATGATGCTCCAAAATTACTCTTTTGGTAAACAATGCCGTATTTGTTAAGAAAGGTAACCATAAAAAAATACAAAGCCAGCGGAAAGTAATAAACCGTACCAGCTATAGCGCAAGAAAGTAAAAACAATAAGCATTAAATCTACCCTCTGAGCTCTCAGAATAAAATCAGAAGTATGAAGATAAAATCAACGCGCACAGGTTATTCAGTTTTTAATAGTCAAAAAGTCAAAAATACCTGCCTGGCCTTACTGTATGAAGATTTTAGAAATTTTTGCATTAAAAAGGAAAGTTTAACTATTACATGGATTAGTGCAAATATTTGCTAAGAAACGTAAATTATGAATATTTACTATTAATGGACTGCAATTCCGTTCAAGTTCTAATTGCACGTACCGTCATTAAATTAAGCATAGCAATATTTTTTTTAATGAAAACACGAAAAGGTTAAATATAGTATGAAAGTAAAAATTAATTTTCTTCTTTTTTCTTTTGGTAAATTTAAAGTTTTATGTGATTTAGAAATTCTAACTACAGTAAAAGAAGTAAACACAATAAAATCTTTACTTTTTCAAATTCTAATTTGCATTTTTTTAAAATTCAGGTGTCATTTCATTTCAGTTTAGCAAATTTTTAGTTTATCTTAGATAACTGATTTTATAAATTAAGAATATTTTGCAGGAATCACATGGCTCATTTTCCAATTTTTCCTTACCTTTGAAACACAGCTTTTAAGAGAAACTTTACTCTTTGAATAAATTAATAAGTTTTAGAATATTCACATTAAATAAAATTAGCCTCGAGTCTTTGAAACGAATTTAAGCGCAGACATGTTAAAAAAGAACATAATACGGTTAAACCTTGATAATGACAAAACAAGTAATAAAATATCATGAAACTAAAAAAAAATGTATTACCCATCTTTGTAATGTATCTTGGATAAAAACAAAAAATACGGTAAAAATCCTTCTCAACCATATTATATTGATGTAAACCTTAAAAATAATATTCACTGCAACAGTTGACGTGCACAACATGCAATCATATGGATATTATGACGAAATAATAACTGCAAAAGTATTACTTTAAAGGCAAAGAGAAAAAGAAGTAAATCGTTCGGGTATGTACCATAAAACTAGTAGCACAGCTTCTCAGTTCAGTAATTCACACGCTACATCATTAAAATGTAAGTATACATACAAGAAAAGTAAATAATAATACATAAAAGTATTAAGAAAGCTTAAGCTACAGTTACGGTTGGGTTAAAAGACGATCACATTACGTTCGTAAAAATGAATAAGCTCTGATGATTGATAAATTGAATTACATAGTTAATTATTCCTAATAACACCCAGTTAAATTAAGCTAGGAGCTATTCTGTTTGATTTTATAGATTTTTTCATGCAAATTACCATAAAAAACATTACAAAAATTCAACAAGATTACACAAGGCAGCTACTTGTTACTAAAACCATTTTTGAAGGACCTTTTAAAAACAGTTTAACAAAGTCTAAAGAATTTTCGAAGTCATTACCATACCATAATGCTATCAGATCATTTCAAGAACTATAAGTTATTGTTAGAATAGCTTTTCAGATTACAACAAATCAACAGTAAGACATTTTAGTTAACCTCCAGTACTTTCAATTTAATGTCTTGGGGAAACAAAATAATAAACCTTTTCGTATAATACATTATGTTAACTGAAAGTTATGCATCGTTGCATGGTTATAAACAACGAACTCCCATTTAAAAAGTTCTTAAAAAGAGTTAATAACAATGCAAACTCGATATTATGTATCGATTATTGTTCTTCATCTATATCTACTACTTAATTCCAGGTGCAACTTTTCTAAATATGCGAAATAACTAACCCACATAAACATAATAAATACAACAAAAATGATCCACCTAATAAATTGCCTGGAAAAGGTACAGAATTTTGAATCTTACATTGTCTTAATATTTTCAAGTCTTTTGTATCACGGCATTTGAAAGTACAAGGTGCACGTTTTCAGCACAGTTGTCCGCGTTGACCTTCTATCATCTTAGTTATCGTCGTAACTTTTCACGCCAAGATGTACAACGTTATTAATCTTATTTTTTTCTTGCCTCTTGACCATTAAAAGTATAACAGTCTTTTTACTTTTAATTAATGTCATGCATTTAGTTATAATTGTAATTACTATTCTTAGAAACCTTTATTCGGTATGTATATAAAAAGGGCCATTTTCTAACATGTTATTTTATTGTATATAAACAAAAATTGAGAAAAAATCCATAACGGTACCATATTTACTTATAGTACTTTAAATCTATGGGCAACTGCAACTGAATTTGACTACAAACTCATTTCTTACAGCATAACGACGTTAACAGGCATATATGAATACTAAATTAGACTATTAAATTGTTGCTCCTCTACTTTGAAGTTATCAACTTAATGAATCTATTACGGTGAAAGTTACAGTAGCAACATGTAATTATCTACGCCAGTTCGATCACCGCTACAATTTTTTTAAGTAATGACAATTACGAGTATTTTTTAAAATAACCTCTCGAATAGTAAATCAACATTTCTTTTTTAGTAGCAGCAACATTTCGATTGCGGTTATACGTTATAGCTAAACTTCAATACATTTTGCGCTTTACTTTCATTAACTATAATAATCGTTTCATTGAATGATGCAACGAATGTCTTGCAACGAAGTATTTCACAACAAAGAATTAGAACAAAGCGAGGATACATTGTAATTTTATTGTTAGCGTATTGCAACCGAGTCAGCAGAGCAGGGCTTACACAGTTCCGTACAATTAAGATTCAGATAACGCGATTTTAGAAATCGGACTTCCTGTGTACGCGAAAGTCCTTTTTAGAGGATTACTTATCCTTGATTTGTGTTTAATAATTTAAACGGTGGGCGAGCTGTAATAACTATTATCCTAAACTAGCCTTGGCATCTTTATAAAAACTTTATACATAATGGAAATTAACATATAAGTACGTGTTAACCCGGTTTCCATGTGTTTCCTACTGAATATTATAGACATAATTGACAAATATGGCCTGATTTCATTGCCAGGCCGGAGTTATAAATCTTGAAACGTGATAGTGTCTCACGACCTGATGTTGAAAATTTGATCTGTGATAGATTAACCTGCAGTCATTGCAACCGAAACAATTTTCATTTCAAAATTTAAATTAATATTTGACAGAAAACTTCGTTGCATTATCAAGACATTCCTATAAGAAAATAAATTTCCTATTCGCTTAAAAATTAAAAGCGCCATTCACTGACTGGTAAATTTTAAGAAATAATTGTAACCAAATGTAAATATGGGGAAGTAATTACAAAATTTTTGCACAATAATAAATTAGGGTTATTCAGACTAAATAAAAGTTAAGAATTCAGTTAAAACGGATGTAACAGTTGTGTCATGCGCTAGGACGACAGGTGCATAATATTCCATTAAAGTACTTGTTTATTAGGGAACTTTAAACCATGGTTATACTAGAAAAGGTAGAGTCTACGCTCGAATGACTGTATCCACCTGCAGCTGACAATTAAAACCCCAAGGGCAGTGATGCGTTGAAAAAATCGTTGTTGAATTATATACCACAAAATAAAATCCCTTCTCCACACTTTCAAAATTTATTTTAAAAGAAAATTATAGATCTTGGCATCATCTGCAGAAAATATTAAAAAACGTACTTTTGAAAGAATAATAAATAGTTATGTAAATAACTAAACCAAAATGACACCAAAGGAAACCTAATAAGCACATTTCGTTGCTACAAATGTATATTGAAATTATGAGACAGGTTTTACTATATAAGTTACGAGAAACTAGTTTGGCTTTTTAAAAGGTTCTCAGATAGGATAGTTAAAACATTTTTATTATATCGAGCTGATTATTCAAGTAAACGTGGGTAGTTTCTAGCAAAATATTAAATCTCTATAACGTAGTTGAAGAGCGCAATTACATTTTCAAAGTATCCTAACATTTAAAAATTCCGAGAAAGTGCCAGCTACTGTATAAGTTGGTTACAGTTAAATGAATGTTGAAATATTAAAATTATTAAGCGCAATTTGTAAAATTATTAAAAGTCTATTTTTATTCTTGTGTTAAGCTATAGCATGTATAAAAATTTTAATATACTTATAATTTCTTAAACAAAAATTTTGATAAAAACTTACGCCTTCTTGAAAATTTAAATTAATTATTTATAAGAGTAAATTTTTTTGTGAAATTAAACACAATTAAATATAAAAAATTTTAAAATATGCCCAAACACAAACATTTTTCACAATGTTTTCCTAATTGTTTCAAATTTAATAATAAATAATAATAAAGTTTTATTTCCTTTAGAGTTTAGACTACAGAGTAGTCTAGGATACAGAATTTATATTAATACGTTAGCGATTTCTTTAAAGTGATATTCGAAAAATCGATTTCGTTTACGTAAACGAAAAAAAAGGTACTAACTAAGTATTTAAACAACTAAAATCGTATCGTATAATACAATTCTTAGTTTTCTCGACACTTTCGTATTTTTATAGTGACATGGTACATGTCTTCTTTTTTGGTTTTTTTAAATTACATTAAAGTCATCTCTTTAAACAAAACGTGTTATTACTGCTAAAGCTAATGTTTATCTATAAAAGAAGAAATGTTTTGCAACAATAAAATTGTATTAGAAGTTTAGCAAATTTATGTCATTATAACGGAAGCTCTAAAATATTTAAAAAATATAGATTAACAAGTTTGCTAGGGATGTCAACGTTTGCACAAATTAACTAACCTGTTGCTGTTAACAAGTACATACAGGCAAAATAAAACGATTAAATCCGGTCTGTGTTCAAAATTACTTAATTATGATTACAAACACGTTTATTTATATCTATAACTAGTTAAAAATCTCGTCAAAATAGTACAAATTGAAGAGGACCTATTTTTATTTGGAGACCTCAATGCGCAGATGAACGACGAACTTGTTAAGTATTTCCTTTAATTTGCATTTTAGGAACAGGTCGGCTTTATTATTTTCCCTTCTCAAAGGTGGCAACGACAACTTATTAAGTGAAATAAAAGCTAACGTATATATTTTCGTGTTTCTTTGTGGAGACTTCAACAATTGTATGAATTACAAACCCGACAGGGTATGTTTTTGCTATAAACGGCAGAATGATACAGGATATGCACTTATCTTCCAGACTATGGTTTAAAAGGAAACATGAGAATTATAACGTACGGTTCCATGAGGTTCAATCTTTTCTAGTTCGTTCGTTGACGGTTGTAGCCCTTTAACGTACGATTAAAGGACTTCCGGTTTCCGGCAGGTACTTTAACCTGATACTATTAATGACATAGGCGATTTACATGTCAACCGCCTGACTCATAACAGGTAGCTACTACTTTAATGGGTTAATGTCATTCTTCAAAGACTGTTGTAATAAGAACTGATGTAGGTTATTAACTTGATTTATTTTTGCTATTTGTGTGCCACTGTCTATTAATTTATGGTGCGGTTATGCAATTAGATGACCAGCAGTTATAGTAAAGGTTTTTATAAGATATGCTACTGGAAGTGGAAGGCCTAACGGTAATTAAAGAAAGAAAGTTCGATGCAAAATTCGGTAGCTAACTCTAATATGGCAGAAAGCATAAAAAGTAGAACGGTAATTAAAGCCCAGATTTAAATACTTAGACCTGAATACTTAACGTAAGATTTATTGGCGTTATTATTTATACAGGAAATTAAAACAATCCAAAACAACAGTCACTTATTAAATCTTGACAAGCATAAAAATTTAACAAGCTTAAAAAATCATCGATTAAAGAGCAACTCTTCGCTGTATTAATATAAACGCGGCTTTGTTGAAAGCTTCATTCAATTTTCTATTAGTAAAGCAGCTTCGATTAATTTAATAGATAAACGTCTGCACCAATAAAATTTGATAAATACCTACATGGGTCCCGTTTTCTGCAATTACTTGGACTGAAACACTGTTAAGCAACAGCAATCGTGAATCGGTCAATGCAATTTTGAGTTACTTTTTTCGTTAGTCATGCATTACCATTTAGAAAAACCGCCTTTGGGGAATATTCACGGGTTTCTTTGATATTCGCATTGTTAATTATATGTAATTCTTGTACCTATAATTTCAAAGCAATCTCAAACTTTAAAGTGAGAGCAGCGTAAAAAATGCTAAATAAATAACGTTTAACGTTGGACAAAGTGATTTTGATGATGTCTTGATTTGAATATAATGAAGTTCTGTTATTTCCATAAATGTAGCGTAGAGAGTTTTAATATATCCTAATAATTTTTTTTTTCCTAAATGACAATAGATACATTTAAAAGATACTTACGTTTGTGAGAATTTAATAGGTAGTACCTATTAGTTTTTTTCTTTAGTTGGAGGGAAAATCAAAACACATGACACTAGTATAGAACAATATTAAAACTCGCGCACTTTACAGCGGTCGGTCAGCGACTGTTCTGACAGTTCTTCAGAGCTGAAGAAGAATAGAAATTCAATGAAAGCTTTCCCCACCACTCCGTCTGCACGGAAATAATTATGACAGGTATGAATATTGCATTACTGATTTTAATGATAATAAGCAACAGAAAACAACGTTATTTCGGAGTAACCGTCTTCTTTAAAAACTGCAGCTAAGGTCTAACGGCAATATACCGATTATGAAGTGCACGACGTACAACATGTGGGTGTTTCCATAAAAATATGCAAAAATTGAGCGCAGTTACAGAACCTTGCAATCATTAGTTGTTTCCTTCCTAATCCATAAATCAAAACGCTGTTATTTTTAATACTGACAGCTGCAGTAGAAAAAGGAAATGTACGTCGTAACTTCAATGGCAAAATAAATTTTACTCGATTTTTGTGCCCTTTGGCGAAAATATTTCTGCGTAATTGCTCGTTTAAAGCGTTTACTTTCAAAGTATTTAAAACAGTCGTTTTCTTTCAGAACGCTTTTGCTTTATAATTCTTTGACAGCATATGTATCAGAAATTCAGAACCGATAAAATATTTACTGAAATATATTTTTAAAAATAAAATTCTAAATCGGTTAAGTAAGTAAATAAAATAAAAATAGTGCCGAATGTTCTTGGGCCGTTACGAAAACTGATAATGTTTTTCCTTTTTAAAACAAAATTTATTCAATAATGAGGAACGCCGTGGAAACCTATAGCCTAACATCAACATATTTAAGTACTGCTAAAATTTAATTAGAAATTTACGTTTCTGAAAATATATTAAAATTATGAATATGTTAGTATTAGGTACTGAGATAACGATGGACACTAATCAAGAGAATATCCCGTTAAAATGAGAGAGATAATCTTTAGCAATGTCATTTTAGAAGTAAATTATATACAGCTTCTGCGAAGAATATAGCAAAGCTGCGAAAAACCAACAGAAAATACAATGTGATTTTTAAAAAGTCAATTGCAGTAGCCTCTGGATTGTCCCGTCTATATTAAGCTTTAGAATCTTACATAATATGAAAATTGTAACAGCATAGCTGCCAAAAATAAATAAATAAAGAAGCTTCAATTATTTATTCAAAAATGGATTTCACAGTGCAGCATAAGATATTTATGGTAAAAGCTTATTATCGAACTGGAATCATCATAAATGGTGAGTGGCGGTATTCGATCTAGGAATGCTTCAACGATTTTACAGACCATTTTGGAATTGTTGAATACAATCGATTTTACGATGCTCTAATGCACACTGTGGAATTATTCGATGAAACAGGTGGTATTACACGCAGAAAAGGAAGCGGTAGACCTACAGAACGCACACCAGAAGTCCTGGAAAATGTTAGACAAATAATGGCTTAAGCTCCCTCAACTTCAATTCGACATCTTTCACAGCGCATTGATTTGTCTTACACAACCACGAGGAATATTCTTAAAGCAGATTTAAAGTTATTCCCATATAAAGTAACTTCTGTTCATCAGATTCTACCAGCAGACATGCCTCTAAGAGAACGATATTGTCGATGGTTTTTAAACGCATTTTCTGAAGACAACGACTTGAACAACGTGTTTTTTTCGGACCAGGCATGGTTTCATTTATCTGGATACGTGAACTCCCAAAATATGAGAATTTGGTCTGCGGAGAATCCATATGCGTTTAGAGAAACACCACTTCATCCGCAAAAGCTTGGTGTGTGGATTGGTCTTAGCCGACGACGACTTGTAGGACCAATTTTCTTTCAAGGGACACACACGCATTAAGGTATCGCGAAGAGATTTTGGAACCTTTTGTTAATCAGTTAGATGACCAAGAGCTGCGGAAGGGGTACTTTAAGCAGGATGGTTCGCCTGTTCATTGTACTCTGGAGAACTTGAATTCTTCGGTAATAGGGTAATCAGTGGGAACACTCCAGTTGCTTATCCATCCAGGTCCTGTGATTTAACAACGTTGGATTTTTTTGTCTGGCCCTATCTGAAAAATTCAATTTATCAGACACCAATACAAAATTTAGATGAGCTTGCAGCAAGAATAATTCATAAATGCAACGAAATAAACAACTTACAGCACATGCTCGAAAATGTGTCTAGAAATTTAAAAAAACGAGCAAGATTGTGTATAGAACAAGGGGGTGGACATTTTGAACACTTGCTGTGAAAGAAATATTGACGAAAAACCTGAAATTTACTTACCTTAATAAATTACAAATCAGTTGCAACTAAATACTTGTTTATTTTCACATTTTGTTGGGCCGAAATTTTTAACTACCTGAACTGTCACACAGTTTGACATACAGGTTAATGTCATTCAAAGCTCATTACAGCTGACTGCAGACGGAATAGCTTTTTTTCAAGGCTTGCTGCAATTGACTTTTTAAAAATCACATTGTACTTACTTGTAAAGCTACAGCTTTTTATGATATTTGTATTTATCTGTACATGTTCCATATAATTCGTATAATTTGGATAGTAAGGCATAGTCATTAGTACACACGACGATATGTAGTGTCACCGAAAGCATAATAATCATTCATTTTTTTATTAGAGTCAAAATGAAGGAAAACTTGAGGTGATCGTTTACACACAATAATTATTACCAACACTGTATTTAAAGTGTAGTTTTATTTAAAGTGCCCATTCTAAGCATTTTAAGCAATACAGATTAGAATGGCGATTATATTTATTCTTTGATCGAACGTGTTGCAGGTCCGTGTTAAGACGCGGTTCAATTAATTTAATATCCATTTACTTTTAGAGCACAAGTTACATAGAGTCTTAGGGCAATCTAGAAGCCGTGTGTTCTGTTGTTATGGTTACAATTGTTTTTGTTTAGTATCTGTAATCCTGACAAAATAACCAGTTCATAATTCTGTTGCGCAGCGAATTATCATTAAATTTCTTATTAACGAAAACATAAAACCTGCTGAAGTTCTTGAACGGCAATTCGGGGTTGACACTCTGTCAAAGACTCGAGTGTTTCACTGGTGCCAGAAATTCAGAGAAGGCCGACCCAGGTGGAAAATTTATCCCACGCTAGGCGACCACGAACCTCACTCACTGAGTTGAACATTCAGGAAATTGATAGGCTGATCCGAAGTGATCGACGAATTTTCCTCCGTGATTTATTAAATTTACTTCACATAAGTATAGGTAGTCTTGAAGAAATAATCCCTGAACATTTGAAATTTCGAAAAATCTGTGCAAGGTGTGTCCCAAAGTTGTTTTCTGTTGAACAGAAACAAAGACGGATTGAAAACTCAACTGAACTTCTTCATCAATACGAGCGAGAAGAAGAGGCTTTTTTAAACTCAAAACTGACTTGTTACGAAACCTGGACATACCATTTTGTCCCAGTATCCACATAAAATTAAACATGGCAACCAAAAAGCTTCAATAAGAAAGGATTATAAAGCTTCCAAAGAGATGGCAAAAATGTGTCGAGTTAGAAGGGGAATATGTTGAAATGAACCCTCCTCGTATCTATCATTGCTTATTTTGGTACTGTAATACGACTTCTGATTAAAATCGTAAATTGCATAAAACTTAAAAGTGTGGGACGAAACACCCCGTTTATTTTTTAATATTCCGAAACGGTATTAATTGTTAAACTGGTTTCTAGCAAAAATCACAAAAAGGAGTTACGATAATTAAAAACATAAACAATATAAAAAAGCAGCGAAATTAATATAATACAATTTACTAAAAAGTGAAGGATAATACAGTTTAAACAATACAAATGTTATGTGTTCAAGCTAATTACCATTTATTTATTTCTTAGCAGGGAATTAATTTGAGGTAGGTACCTTCAATGACATTTGAATGTTATCCGATGTATTTTTTCCTTTTCCATAATGCCATATAAATTATCAAGTATCGCTGCTTATAGCTCATACTATAGATAGTCCCTCGAGAAATAATGTACTGGGTTATGGTCAGGTAATCTGGTAAGGCCATTTAATTTTACCCCTTCGTCTAATTCAGTTATTAAGTCATACGTCATAAGCAAAATAGGTAGAAGTACCCAAATTTCCTAAGAATATCTGGGTATATTTGAAATTTATTTTCAATCTTAATCCCAGCACTGTATATTAAATGTATGTATGTATATGTAAAAATATAAGATTGCAGTTTCTAATAATGTAATTCTAAACAATAAAATACAAAGTTTAACTTCATCCCTGGTTAAAATTTCACAGATGGACAATTTTTCATGTCCCGAATATCCCTCGAATTAACTATTTGCAGAGTATTTAACGATTATGGACGATAAATAACTTTGAAAATTAAGTGCCGGTTGTTCCAACTCCTAATCAGGTTATTAATAAGATTTATTTGTCATTTAAGTTCGCAGTGACTGTCTTTTCACCTCTCGCTAATTATTTAACGGCTATATACCAGTATTCTCTATATAAATTATTAGTAGCTTTTACTACCTAATACATATCGCAATTTGCCTTATAACGCAACGATTTGACAAGAAAGTTCACCTACTACAGAGAAACGAAATAAAATGCACGAATAATTAAAATATCGTAATTACAATTTTATGTGGAAATCTATGCCGCTACACATTCAATTGAATATTTTTATTTTTGCCATTTAAACTGTTAAATAACCGTAAATTCTGACTATGCAAAATAACGAAATAGGTAACGCGGTCTTAGAATATGTGTATTTTACAATGTCTCAATCATAACAGTTGGGCATTCCTTTTTTCAAGCCAGTAATTGTATTGAATGCTTCCGCGAGATCTTACCATTCTTTTGCATGTTATCACATCAGTCTATTTATTTTCCATTATTTTAATATGCCTAACCGAAAAGTAGATACCTAATTTCTGATTTTGTGAAATTCGCAGAACTTCTGAAGAAGTTTGCGTTTTGAAACATTTTTTATTGAATCATATAGATTTCGAACTACGACATGTAAATATAACAAATTTTGTCATTTCCTGCTGAAATTCTAAAATATAGTAGCTTAATACGATCATTAGCATTGTGTATAGGAAAATCTGCTTTTTGTATTTAACAAATTTTGATGTCAAATAAGGACATTTATCTTAATTAATTGGAGTTAGCTGCGATTTATAACTACACTCTAGCATGAACTATCAGCTTGACATTAAGAATTTGAAAAACTGGGTCTGTTTGTCGGAATTTTGTTAATTTTCTCAGTACCAGTTTTCGAGTAATGCATCTTCTTCTTCTTAACGGTGCCGTCTTCACACATGAAGGTTGGCAACAATCTGGTCATAATCATTTCTATTTTTGACTGCTCTTATTAAAGCATTGCTGTTCAATCTTGTCCAATCTCGGATGTTCTTGAGCCACGAACACTTTCTTCTTCCAGGTCCTCTCTTTCCTTCTATTTTCCCCTCCATAAGTACTTGTAGGAGGTCATACTTTTTGTTGCGATAAACGTGTCCTAGATAAGATGTTTTTCGTTTTTTGCATGAATGCGTAATGCATGAAACCTTAATTTAGTTATGCCAACCACTTAAGGGTGGGTTTTAGTAGCATATTTACGCGCCGGAAATTGTGTAATTTTAAAATAACGGTACGGTTAAATAATGACCGAAAAGAAGGACGGTATGAATTATAGTATATTACGTGCCAAGTGCTCGTAAGTAATATTTTTTTGGACGAGCACGCAGTTTGGAAAACCGAGGAATAGCCGAGGTTTTCTAAGCATGCGAGGTCATAAAAATACTTACATAACAAGGCGCTTATATTATTTTTTCTACCGCCTGGAAAAAATATCAAAAACCTAATAATATTAAAATTAAATTAACTTGATTGACAGCTGTCACAATAAAATTACGAAGTAGGTGGAGTCACATGGCGGAGTATAATGTTCACTTACGTGTACGCCGTTCGCATAAGTAATGTTATAGAACTGTTATTACATTCATTACTATGACAACAATAAACAAACGGTAAATTCCACTTACGGTTCTAATTTTTCGTCAATAATGGTCCATTTACTAATCAGGAGGTCACAAAAGATTTTTAGACCTTTCCTTCATACGCAACAAGGCCAGAACGACCAATTTTAATATAATAATTAAATTATGGCCTATTATGTAAAGTTTACAAAAAGGGACTTACACAAGAGATCCATCAACAATGTATTGATTTTTGCATGTCGCGGGGTGACTTTCAATATTATCTTCCTATGCATGTATCCACCCGTTTGCAAATTTGTACAATTTTGGCGTAATCTTTATTTGACTTTGTAAAAAATTGCTTATAAATTTTTAAAAACTGATTAAAGATAGGCAAGTGGTGGACATTTAATTCTGACTATAGAGGGCGCTGTAGGTTACTTGTATATTTAAATATGGCTGGTGCGTACTCTTTCCCGCCGCAAACTTTTGCCCGGTCCTACTCTAAATCATTTTATTTTCCCAACAAAAGGACATCATTAAAATATACTATTAGATCTTTGTGATTTTAAGTCTCAATATGTTTGAATAATTTATAAATAAGTGTAGGTAAATATACCTACTTGGTTAATGATTAAAAATAGAAGTGCTAAAATTTAGGAAAAAATTGTTCTCTGTTATGGATAAACGCAATTAAACAGAATGCCAATTTTAAAACTCCGAGTGTACACGTTTTTAAGTAGGCAACACACAATGCAAGCACAGTTAACTACAGATTTTTTTAAATATTATATTTAGAAGTTCAGGATTGTCATTAAACTGCTGCTGAGAAAATTGATAAAATTGAGCGAGATATCTTCTTCATTAAGGTCATGCACACAGTGAACCATTTTCGATGGTTTTAAATGGGAAGTGTCCTTATTATCGAAGATAGACAGTTTTTAGCGCTCCTTTTTGATGGTGATTGAAGTTCAGAAAACAAAATTCGGCTACTCTTTGTTATTTTTTAGTTATAGGTCAATATCCAAAAACGACATTCTTTTTGAAAAGCCATGGCCAACTGCAACTCATATTTAAAAAATATTAACTTTACCCTTTACCTCATAATTATTAAAATATGAAGAATAGAAGATATCTAAATTGACTGTCGTATTTTATTTGAAAAAATGCCCGTAGAACGTTTTTACCGTTTTTGGATGTTTTCAAAAACTAAAGAAATTTTTAAAATACCCGAAATTTGAGTTTTGACCTATAACTAAAAAATAACAAAAGATAGCGGAATTGTTTTTGGAAGTTAAATCAGTATCTAAAAAGAGCGCTGAACTTCCTATTCAAAACCATGGAAAATGGTCCATCCTGAACAGTAAACACATGGTTTGAATGTAGCTAATCTGTTCGTTTCGGGCTTTCGGGAATGTTCCAAACAGGACATGATGTGATAATATTTAAGGCATTTGCAATCGCTTTTTGGTTAATATAAAGATTATCCATAACCATTTCGATTACTTCTAAGGGAGTGTTATAAATGTTTTATGTGTTGGAATTTGTCTAGTTGGAAAGCGCTGTGCTTAAAACCTAAGAGAATCACTCGCATTGCGACATTCGGTCAGAATTAGAAGCATATTAGCTTCTTCGGCAGAGGGATGTATTTTACACCATGTAAGCGCAATATCAATTAATCAGACTATTAAACTGTTTGATTTCTGAAACATGATTACTCTGCCCTTAATGATATGAATAGTAGGTTTTAAAATTATAGTCACTCTGCACACGCACTGTGTATTGCCTATTTACAGAATTTGAGGCTCGAAGTTTTATAATAGGCACCCTGTAAATAACGGTGTTCAAATGAAAACTCATTTGCAGTACAATTTGACGTGTAATGTTATATAACCTTTAATTTGATTTTTACATGTACACTACCGCCAGAAAGTTTGAGGCAGGGCGCACTTTTGAAAATACTGTGGAATATAACCCATTTAAATTAAGCTAGCTAGAAACATCAATATTAAATATATTATCTGATATATGCAGTCAAATAATTTACACAGAAATGTAAGTTTATTAAAAAAATTTATTCGATTTTAGATAGTTTCGTTAAAGCGTCCTCCGCGATTTTTAAGCAGCTATGCATATTCTGGGTATTCGTTTTGCAAGCTTTTCTAAAGTTTCGGGAAAGATTTCATTCCACCCCTCTTGTACAATTTTCCAAAAGTTGTTAATAGTTGTGGGCTGCTTTTCCCGTACCTTCCTGTCCATCTCATCCCATAACAATTCAATAGGGGTAAGGTCGGGTCTGGGCTCGCCAATTCATGAGTTTTAGAGCACCTATATCTTGAAAATGTTCCATGTAAATACCCTTTATACGACTAACTTGCATGTTTAGCCTCTTTATTATGCACGAAATTGTAAGAGGATGAAAACAATTTCCCTTCAGAAGGAACAGCAAGATTTTCTAAAATGTCACGATACACTTCTTTATTCATGGTTCTTATTATGCTATGCATTTTAAAATTTTTATTTTAAAGTAACTATCGCAACACACATGGGAACTCGGAATGGCCAATATCCTTAAGAAAAAAGGAAAAAATTGGAATAAAGCAAAACAGCTGGCACAAGATAGGAAAACATGGAAGGCGTTTATCGTGTAAAACATCTGAACAAAACGTAAATGCATACTTGATTAAGTTTCAGGATTAAAGGAAACACTTAATTTAGTGACCTATGTTCATTAAGACTTTTTTGTTTCTATTGATGAGTAGGTACTATACGTGAAAAAAATCCGATCTTGTTTTAAACACCCTCTATAACACGTAAATGGTATGCATCTATGCATAGGTACATGAAAAGCATAGACGAACATGGGTTAGCAGAAAACATGCGGCAATGAAAACCAGCACAAAGAGAGAAATCGGGGACAACACAGAAAAACCTAAAGTATTATTATAAAAGAAACTATGCTGAAACGACTACAAGAACGCTGCTAATACTCGTATATGTATGATGATTAAATAAGGTACAAAGACAAACATAACTAACTGAAAATTGATATAAAATTCTTGTGGTTGTGTGGTTTGAAAAACATAGTTCAAATACCTTTGCATTCTAAATTCACATGCAATAAAATTAAACAGTGAACAACCAGATTAGGACAAGAATGTGAAAATTAGAAACTGCAAATTTAAAGAATGAGCAATAACGAAAATCGATTAGCTATTGTTAATATAAAATGAAATGAATTTTATATATGAATTGGATTTGCCTTTGTTTCGTGGCAGATAAACTTAAAAAATTAATTTGTTATTTATTAGGTTGGTATGAACATTTTATTAAAAACCTACAAGAAACCGAATATAATAATATACAAGCAGAGGAAGTTTTTTGTAGCAGGTACTAAAACTAACAAAGCACAAATGTTCTAAACGAAGCAGAATGTATTAATATCATCTAATTAAAATTATTCAGAGTTAGCAACTGCCAGCAACAATTTGTAATTTTGGACCTTCTCTCAAACGTTTATGATTATTTCAAGATATACAGGGCGTCACGTAAGATTGGGGATAAATTGTCACCATAGCTTCCTGGGAACAAAATAAACATATATTCCATAAGAAAAAAACCTGATAGCAGCTTAAGACAGACGAAACGTTGTTTTAAAATTGTGATTTGTTTAATTACAAGTGCTTTAAAACCAATAGTTACTTTACGGAAGCGATTTGTTCTGACATTGTCTCAAATAACAAAGAAGGAAATTTGGAATTTCGTTTTTTTAACATAACTCATGTTAAGCAAAGTTTCTAAGCGTCACTATACAAGGCATAAAATTCTAGAAACATGCTAACTTTAAAGTTTAAATCTACCCTTTATCGCTTATAGAGGTCCTCATGTTGGCCCTCAATACGTAATATAGAGATTTTTTCCTTTGGAGATGTAATGTAATTCTGACTTTTTAATGAATTTTGGAGACACTAGGAAATTCAAAATTGATTTGCCTTTTATTTTTTTTTAAATGAAATTACTACAAAAAAGTTTTTAGGGCCACCATAACATAATGTCATACAAACCAGTAGCTTGACTGTATTAATACTGTCAGTTTTATTAACGTTGGCGCCTACCAATATTTCAAATTCGGATGACCAAAGTGGACTTTTGTTTGTTTTTTATGTAATGGGAAAAGTCTAAACTTGCAAGTGCCAGAGGTTTCAACGCGCGTCAACTATTATTAAATTTCTTTTCATGAAAGTGCTAAAGCGACTGAGATGACCCGAAAACCCCAAAAATGGTTTGAAGAAGCGCGTTTATCATTCAGAAAAGGTTTTGATAGGTGCAAATCATCCCAAGATGCCTGTTTCGAACCATGAGAACTTTGAAATAGTCGACTAGCTTATCCAGGGCAATAAGCAATAATCCTGTGAAGAAAGTTTTAAACATTAGTGTTTGTAGTGTTGAAACTATTGTCCACGATAAACTCTAATACTTCTTGAGAGGCAAGCTGTTGGACTCTAATGAGGGAGTAATAGATGTGTTCCAAAATTCGGCAACCAAAAGAATTTTTCCAACAGGAATATCGAAGCTACCGAAACAATGAAACAAATGTATTTTAAAGAGGGATTGTTATTTAGAAAATTGATTATATATGACTGATGACGCCCCTAGCCGAATTCGTATACAGGGTGTAAATTAATGTCATGCAGATATTTCAAAGGGTGATAGTATTCGGCAAAATAAGAAATAATATACACATGATCAAAAACGCGCCATTTTCAATATACAGGCTTGCGGAGTTTCAATTTTTTTTTTCGTATTTTGCGTTTTTCTGCCGAATGTTTTGAGATACATACATACATAATCGGTCCTCTTCTACCTTACGGTGTAGAGGTGTGTAGGTGTAGTACATTTCTCCACCTGCTCCTGTCCCTCGCCAATGTTTCCCCTTCTCTCCAGTTTAGGTCCTTTTTTTGTAGAATTTTTTCCATTTCCTCGTTCCATGTTCTCCTGGGTCTCCCCCTTTTTCTTCTTTTGTCCACGCCCATTTTCCATATTTTCTTCACTGCCCTATTTTCATACATTCTGGTGAGATGACCCCACCTTAGCTGCCCCTTTTCAATTTTTTTTCTCCAACGGTATCACTTTAAACCATCCGCGAATTGTATTGTTATTAATTTTGTCTCTTCTAGTAACACCTGCTGCAGCTCGTAAATGTTTCATTTCACTGGCCTGTAACCTATACTCTTAGCTCTGTCTGACTCTGTCATCCAACACCCACGTTTCACTGCCATAAGTTAAAACAGGCGTAAATACACTATTAAATATTTTAGCTTTAGTTTCCATACTGATGTTTTGGAGATAATTATTTGAAATTTAGTATAGCTACTATCTTTTCGAATCTCTACAATAAAATGTCAAAATTATCAGTTGCAGTATACAGAGTGTTACATTTGTTTGGGTTACCGACCATTTTACCTTCCGGAACTTTTTTTGGAGCACCCTGTATAAATTTTTATATCGTAATTGAATTCCCTGTTCTTTTCTCCAGCTTTTTGGGTTTTTTCATTATTCCCGTATCTGTCACCGTTTTCGAGTTATTCGAGAAAAAATAGCGATGAATACAAACCAAGTGTAGTCAAAATAATTTTTTTTGTTTTTTTTTTTAGCACCCTGTATACTGCAACTGATGATTTTGACAATTTATTGTAGAGATTCTAAAAGATAGCATCTATACTAAATTTCAAATAATTATCTCAAAACGCAAAATATAAAAAAAAAATTGAAACTTCGCCCACTTTTTTAAGGGGCTTCTTCAGGAGGAAAGGGAGCACTAAAAGAGCACGGTAACTCAACGTGTCAACCTCGCCAGAGGCGAAACTCTTTTAGCAAGAGGCAGAAGGGTAACGGTAACTCAACTTGTCAACCAAGCCAGAGATCTATCTGATATTTGAAAGTCCGCTATCATTACTGGTTCCGCTCCCTCCACCCCTGACTAATCGTCGTCACAGTCCGATACGCTTGGCTGGATGCAGTCGGTATAAAGGTCGCTGCCCTTTCTGTTTTTCTTTAGAAGGGTTTCGCCTCTGGCTTGGTTGACAAGTTGAGTTACCGTTACTCTTCTGCCTCTTGCTTACAGGGTTTCGCCTCTGGCGTGGTTAACAGGTTGAGTTACCGTACTCTTTTAGTGCTCCTTTTCCTCCTGAAGAATCCCCTTAAAAAAGTGGGCGAAACGTTGAGTTATTCTGTCTCAACAATCACACGGTCCCAATCCGGAAAACGTTTTGTTAATACTGACACTGACCGTGGAAGTCTTCGAATTCATTAGAAATCGTTAACGAAAAAATAACACAAACATCAATCACGGAACTTCACAATGATTTTTAAGGAGCTTAAAAATTTTATCTGTTATGTTCTTAACGATGCTAATACTGACATTACAAATACCGGGCGATCCAGAAAAAAAGGAATTAGAGCAGGCCCTGATTAAGCTGTTAAGGTTGGTAACATTGCTTCTCATTTTTTTAAATTTCATATCAATGGTAATCTGATTTGTTACTTGAAAAATAAATTTGACATTTTAAGAAAGTGAGTGCTTCTTATCTGTAAAAAATGTTCTTATTAGAGCACAAAACTTTTCTTATTAAAAGTTACTACAGAAATGGTGTAAAGCAGGATAATGGAGAATGGATTTATTCCATATCTACGTGCATTGAAGATTTTCGGCAACAATTTCCAAATTTCCCAGCGGTGTACCAACAAATAATAAGACAACTTCATAAATGCTTAAATTTATTTGACGAAACTGGAACCGTTACACGAAAAAGTGGTAGTGGAAGGCCTACAAAAAGAACTGAAGATAATATTCAGGATGTTGAAGCACGAATGGCTGAAGCTCCAACGACATCTGTTCGTCAACTTGCTCAGCAAAGCGATTTATCTTATGGCACATGTCATCGAATCCTAAAAAAAGATTTACACATGTTCCCATACCGTGTTCAGGTTGTACAAGAATTAAGACCACTTGATTTTGTTCGAAGGGTCGAGTACTGTCGGTGGTTTTCGGAACATTTGAATGATAACGAAGTCCTTGACAACACTTTTCTTAGTGACGAGGCATGGGTTCACCTTTCAGGCTACCTAAATAGCCAAAACATGCGCATCTGGGGTACCGAAAATCCAAATGAGTTTATCGAAACTCCTTTGCATCCACAAAAAGTAGGTATTTGGATAGCCGCATCAAGGAGACGGATTATTGGGCCAATAATTTATTGGTACCCTTTATTAATCAACTGCATCCAGAGGAATTACAGCATGGATTCTTCCAGCAAGATAACGCTACGGCACATACGGCACAAGAAACAATAGGACTTCTTCGTGAATTCTTTGATGACAGAATTGTAGACTTTCCTGCCCGTTCCCCAGATCTTACGATCATGGATTATTTCATTTTTCCTCACCTAAAAAATACAGTATTTAAAAACAGGCACAACGATTTAAATGACCTCATGGAAACAATAGTTCGTTCCTGCAACGCGTTCGATCGTCAAACTTTACAAAATGCATTTAATAATATGAAGAGACGGGTAGCATTATGCATTGAAACAGAAGGTGAAATATTTGAACATTTACTGTAAATTTTTAAGTTGCCAATTTTCCTTATTTTGTAAATAAATTTCTTGTTTACTTCCAAAATGTTGTTTTGTGTAACCTAAAATAAAAGCATTAGTGGATGTAATTACCTAGTTACATTGATGGTTATTAAATAAAGTCAAATTATTTATTTATTTTATTTATTGCCTACAAACAGGCAATTACTTACTATTATTTAAAACACAGAAAATAATATTGTTGCACGATTAAACGATTTTGACAGTTAACGTAACCTCTTCAATGGTCAATAGTGTCTCTGCTTACGCTCACAGTAGGCGAATCACGGGATACCAACTTTGGTAACTAGGTCACGGCCTGCTCTAATTCTGTTTTTTCTGGATCACCCGGTACACTACTAAATTAGCGTTTTACGACACTCGCAGTCAATTAATATTAAATAATATTATTAGTCATTACGTCATTAGTCTAGGTACAGGGTGGACCATTTTCGAAGGGATTCCAGGCTATCTCCTTAACTATTATCGTCTTTTGTTTTCGAACTGCAAGCGGGTTTATAACTTATAATTCAAATTAATTCATCTAAATACATCATGAGTTCATGAGATTTCACTTGTAATTCTGCGCAATAATTTTATAAATTTAATCTTTCAAATAAAAAAGATACTTACCTACTGTTAAATTTTCAAGAAAATTAGAAGCATTTGAAATGAAACATTTTATGTTTCCCAGAGATCCTCGCGAACGAGTCATCTTTTGCTCTCCCAATATTTCTTATACAGAAAAATATTGTTTCTCCATTAGTTTCCATTACATATATATTTGCGATAACTGTTTCAATTTCCACAACAATTTAATTTTTAGCTTTAATGCAAATAATTTTAAAAAGCTTATACAGGGTGTATCAGAAATAAGTACATTACATTTTTTCAGTGGTGGAACTCGTCAAGAACTACAACATTTCCTATTAATTTTTTTTTTAAATCTCACATTTATTTTGCATTTTTACCCCCCCTTAAAATAACGAGTTGTTTATGTATTTTCAAAATAATTAAATACGGCTAAGCTTAATTTTTAAGTAAGTTGATTTACTATAGTAACCAAACTTAAGTTTAGTGTCGGACATGCTTTCCATTGGCGGGTAATGGAATTTATGATAAATCTTTAACTAATTTTATCACAAAATCTAAAAAGTATACAAAAAAAAGTTATTAAGAAATGTTATAGTTCTTGGCGAGTTCTAGTACTGAGGGAATTTAATGTACTTACTTCTGATACACCCTGTATAAGAAATAACTTTAAGACCCATGTTAGTTATGTTTAAAACGTGGAACCTGAAAGTTTATAATAGGCAACACACCCAACTTCTTATACTTAACGACTTCGTTTTAAAATTGTTTGTTATTATTACGATTACGTGTTTGTTTATCTTATGAGGCGTCGACTACTACGGTTGTCAGCATTACAATTATTAGAACTTATACCGAATTTAAAGGTCTTCCCCCCTGGGAGTGTATTTTTATCATGCCAAACATTGTATTGGTACGAGACCAATTGTTTTCCTCATTACAAAGATAGGCACAAGTTACATTTTTATTTCATGAAAAATTTCTCCGACTTTAGCTCTGAACGAATCCAAGAACTATGGTTTACAAAGCGAGTATGCTAATCCTTTACACCACCAAAGCCGGTTATGCTTTTATTAAATTTACACGATAGTGTAGGTTGTATTCTATATCAGTCATCCATGATGTCCCCAAACGTCTATTGTATTCTTTACCACATTTAACCGTCTGACCTATGATCGATAATTATTATAAGGTGTGATCTACAAAAGAAGTATGAATATCAACGCACCCTTTTTCCCACTTGACTGGAAATTGACTTTGAGCATACCTGGAACATTTTAAATCAAAATAGGTGCAACAGCGAAAAGAAAATCGTTTATATCATATATCATAAAACTAGTTTAACATTTAAAGTAAATAAACTGCTTTAGCAGAATAAAACAATGTGCCAAATAGGTTTTTAACGCATTGCTATCACTATTGCCGTTTAATCAGTTTTTATTGATATTTGGCGACATACTCCTTGAAAAGTTGCACTTGTTTCAAAATTATGCATATACAAACGAGTATAGTCGGGTGATTTTCCCTGACCAAATAAAAATGGAATCACTAAAACCTAAAGTACATTATTCATTCATAATACGTCTTCATAAGAAAATTTGATACGTTTCTGTGAAGATTTTCAGATGGAGTAACATGTGTCCGCTTTATTGAATTGACTTTTTAATACAAAGTGCTATATAATTATAAGGTGTTGTATAGCACTGTTTTAATCTCACGTACCTATCAGAATGAATTCGCGTTTTTAAATGAGTTCTATTGTAACTAGGGCTGGGCGATATTAAAAAAGTTATCGAAAATATCGATATCAAAAAAATATCGATAAAACCGATATATCGATATATCGATAAATATCGATAAGTATCGATATATCGATATGTATCGATATGTATCGATGTATCGATATATCGATAAGTATCGATAAGTATCGATAAGTATCGATATATCGATAAGTATCGATATTTTATCATTATCGTTATTCGATATATCGATAAGTATCGATATTTTATCATTATCGTTATTCGATATATCGATAAGTATCGATATTTTATCATTATCGTTATTCGATATATCGATAAGTATCGATATTTTATCATTATCGTTATTCGATATATCGATAAGTATCGATATATATCGATATATCGATATTTTTTCCCGGCACTACTCGCAACTAGGGCTGGGCGATATCAAAAAATTGCGATAAAACCGATATATCGATATATCGATAAATATCGATAAGTATCGATATATATATTGTTGTGTAATCAAGGTGACCACAGAACAATTTTATTGAACTTATTATGTGTTGTGTGCAGATGTGTGTGTGAATACATAAAACCAAATACCAAATAAATATTCCGTATCTAAACCACCTGCAAAAAACAAACACCAACAACAAATTCATCACATTCCAAAATACATGAACGAAAATTCATAACAAGCTCAATTTAAGTTTTTTACATGGGTTCTAGCTGTAGTTAGGATTCAAAAGATTGCAATAATTTAATGTTGACAAATAAACTTTTGATAACTGAATAGTGAATAAATTTAAAATCATACGTTCACAATAAAAATTCATCAAGTTTCGAATTAACAATTACTTCATAAAATTTTCAATATTTAATCTGACTTTATAAAAATTACCTTATTAACAATTACAACAATCAAAATTCAAATTAATTTTATAAAAACACAAAAAAAAATTATTTAATTGATTTATCTGGTGACTTCTTAAAATCCGGGTAAATCTTGGTGAAGGTCGAAGTTTGGCACAGCTGCATTGATAATCAGCTGTTCTGCGTTGATGCCCATGAATTCCAACCCCAACACTCTCAATGGTAAGTCTTTGTATTTTTACTTGTCTTTATAATTTTTATCACTGTTTAAATTTCACTAATTAATCACTGTTTAAATTTCCAGGTTCCTTGTTTTAGATTAAGGATTACCCTTCAAATACGTAGGTAAATAAAACGATGTTTTATTCAAATAACAATTTAACTAATTTTATTTTCAACGAAGAAAATTCACATTACATTTATTTAATAACCCACTTGGTTTAATTATCAACGTTTACATAAATATAAATATTATTGTTATTATTACACTCAAATTTTCTTTACGACTATTTATTATTAGTAAATTTTACTAGTACTTTCTTATTATTTATTTTAATTGGTTTTGTTTATTTTAATTCACTTCATTTTACACTTTTAATTTAAAATCATTCTTAGATCACGTGATATCTGTTTCACCACATTTCAGTTGCTACCCGATATTCATCTGTCTTATTGTTCTAGAATAAAAACAAAAGAACTCTACTACGTCATAATAACAAACTTTGGGAGCGTTTTAAATACGTGCATCCCCAATGGATTTTTACGAGCAACTGCCGTCTTTTCTTTTGTTAAAACCAAGTAAAATAAATAAATCTAGCCAATTTTCAAACCATCTTTAACTTTAATTACTTATTTACGCTTAATTATTAATCAAAATTTATTATTAACTAAATGAAAATTATTTATACTAACTAAACTTAACTTTTAATTTAAATTTTTATTTAAATTAAACCTATTTAAACTTAACTTTAAAGAAAAAGTTTCTTTACTTCGTTCTTGGTTTAAAACCCTACTTGATTTACCTATTTTTCAAAATTATTAATAACTAAACTAAAAACTATGTAATTATATTAATTATGACAAAATAATGAGATTTTGTCTCTTATCAATTTTCTCTAAAATTATCAATTTGACTGATAATTGCATTTTAAATCTGACGTTTACTCAATTTTACATTTTTATTGATAATTTCAATAATTCTTACTTTTAGTATTTAAATTCTTGACAAAATTAAATCTTATATGCTCTAAAACATTTTAGTTATGTTTTATACCTTATCTCAACCTTTTAAAATAAGAAATTTGTAACTTTCTATTTTTCACATACATTTGTCCTTGAAATTTATCTTTTTACATAAATACGTAATGATTTTAACTTTAATCATTATTTCTAGCACAATAAACTGATCTAAGTGTTCCAAAAGACTACTTCATCAAGAAAAATCAGCTTTGTACTGTAAATTGAAATAAATATCTGGATATTTGAATTTCTATCCTTCATTGTCAACTTTAAATATCGTTTTTATAACTTAATTGTTGTTAATATCTACTTTATTGTAATTAATTTGTATTAATAAATCGTAAACAATCAATAAAATGATTTTACATCAAAAATCAATTTGGTATTCAATTTTATATACTTGATGTATGTAAAATTGTGTTAATAAAATGTTCATAAAGTGTATAAACTTGTTTGTGTTTATTGTATGGATGTATTAGTGTTATATAAAATGTTTTATGCTCAAAATACACAACATTAACCCCTCTTAGAATTTTCAAAAATATTAACTGGTAAGTAAATTTTTCAAAATTATTCTGAATAATTACAGACTTATATTTATTCTTCAACATAAGGTTGTAACATTTGAATGTTAAATCTACCTCTTATTCTATCTGAATCTACAAATTTTAATTCATAAGAACTACCAAATCTTTGATTTATAATAAATGTTCCATTTTTCAAATATTTGCTTATTAATAAAATATTTACAAATCTTAATTCCTATCAACTTTTCTAATTAAATCCTACCTTATTCATAAATAATATTTACACCCCCCTCTTAACTGACAATATCTTTTATTTACCTTTTGAATATTTATCTGCCTTTTCTTATCTCATTTATTTAATATACACGTTAAATTGGATATTTTACTTCTAAAAGAACCTTCTTTACTACCTTTAACTCAAAATTATAATCTTTATAATCAATGATTTATTATTCAATACCTTTTTAATCTTTTTTAATAATGATTTCTATTACCTTTCTTAAATATTTTTCCCCCAATATCTAACTTCATACCTATTATATTCATATTTATTTCATCGTAGATTTATTTATTTATACATCATTATTATACCTTATATCATCGTAGATTTATTTATATTTCATTATTATTTTATATCATCGTAGATTTATTTATATTTCATTATTATTTTATATCATCGTAGATTTATTTATATTTCATTATTATTTTATATCATCGTAGATTTATTTATATTTCATTATTATTTTATATCATCGTAGATTTATTCATTTTACCCCCCTTTCTTATACCTTCACTTCCTATTTCAATCAATCAAAATCATTATTAAAATTATATTTCTCCTACTTTATATCAAAATTCATAATCAACCGTTCTTTTATCCGTATCAATTAATCTAAAATTTCCTATTATTCCAATTATTATATCACTTTACTGTCATCCCTGTCATTAAATTCAATTCTTTTTATTTAAAATATTACTGTTTAAAATCTTTAAAATTTTCAATCCTTTATTTTCATTATTTATTTTCAAAATTTTCATTCTTGGCAAACTAGGTAAATAAAGAGTTTAACTTTTCAAAACATCATAATAAGCTATCATTTAAACTATTCTTATTTATAACATTATTTTAATCTTTAAATAATTATTTTTACTTTACTTAACTACTTTTACTGTACAAAATATTAATTTTTAGAATATTCTTTGTCATTGCAGTCGTCAACATTAAATCTCCGTTAACTTTAAATTAATTTCTTTTTCTTTTTAGGGGTTGATTCCCTATCATAGGCGAATCCTACCAACAAACTATTTTTTAACCTTCGTTGGCTATCATATTGATAAATAAAATTTCTGTGTTGAAACTTAACATAATTATTCCTAAATCTATTATGAAATTTTCTTCTAAAATTATTATACCTATCATTATCTTTAGAATAATACTGATTATTAAATCTAAACTTATTTTTATTATCAAAATTATTCCTACTCTTATTACTTTTACTTTTCGTCTTATTTTTGGATTTATTTTTACCCTTCTTATTTCTTACATTACTCTTGTAATTTTTATTTTTGAAATTATTCTTATACCTTATTTTGTATTTAACAAAATACCTATTTTTAAACTCATACTTGCGTTTATTTTTATTATTTTTGTCCTCATTATAATTTTTACTTTCATTATAACTTTTATGTTTTCCCTTATGTTTGGACCTTTTATTGTTTTTATTTTTCTTTTCAAAATTACCCCCTAATTCTCTTTTAATATTTACTACTTCATTATCATTTTTGACCATTGCTACATGTACTTCATCTTTGAAATTATCTAATTCTAACTTTTGTTCTTGTACTTGTTTTTCGTTATTTATTAAATTACTATGAAATTCATTTTTAATTTTTTGTATAGATTCTTGTAATTTGTTATTAAATTTAATTTCTTGTTTTTCAATTCTATCTACTAAATTAGTATTCACGTTGTCCATTTTATTATTTAACTTTTCAATTTCCCTACTATTTTCATCTATTTTACAATTTACATTTTCTAATTTTGAGCTAAGATCATTATTTTCCATAACCAAATTGTCTAACCTAAAATTAATTTCATCCTTATTTTCTTCTAATTTTAAATTAATTTCTGTTTTTACACTATTTAAATCTTCACTATTCTTGTCTAATTTTAAATTTATATTCGTCATCATTTCCATCATTCTATCCTCAAATGTAGGTTCTATTTTCCCCCCTTCACCTTTTTCTTCCGAAGAACCTGCCTTATCTTTTTTACCTGCCATCTTTTCGAATTCACACTCAGGTTTTTCCCCTACACTTTTGGATTTCTTATGCTTTAAAATTTTCTTATCCATATGAAGCAAAAATTTCTTCATATAACTTTACAATAGTAATTAAATCAAATTAAATATGAATATGCAACCCTCAGAATAACACAGCCACACGACTTTGGGCGCCAAATTTATGTTGTGTAATCAAGGTGACCACAGAACAATTTTATTGAACTTATTATGTGTTGTGTGCAGATGTGTGTGTGAATACATAAAACCAAATACCAAATAAATATTCCGTATCTAAACCACCTGCAAAAAACAAACACCAACAACAAATTCATCACATTCCAAAATACATGAACGAAAATTCATAACAAGCTCAATTTAAGTTTTTTACATGGGTTCTAGCTGTAGTTAGGATTCAAAAGATTGCAATAATTTAATGTTGACAAATAAACTTTTGATAACTGAATAGTGAATAAATTTAAAATCATACGTTCACAATAAAAATTCATCAAGTTTCGAATTAACAATTACTTCATAAAATTTTCAATATTTAATCTGACTTTATAAAAATTACCTTATTAACAATTACAACAATCAAAATTCAAATTAATTTTATAAAAACACAAAAAAAAATTATTTAATTGACTTATCTGGTGACTTCTTAAAATCCGGGTAAATCTTGGTGAAGGTCGAAGTTTGGCACAGCTGCATTGATAATCAGCTGTTCTGCGTTGATGCCCATGAATTCCAACCCCAACACTCTCAATGGTAAGTCTTTGTATTTTTACTTGTCTTTATAATTTTTATCACTGTTTAAATTTCACTAATTAATCACTGTTTAAATTTCCAGGTTCCTTGTTTTAGATTAAGGATTACCCTTCAAATACGTAGGTAAATAAAACGATGTTTTATTCAAATAACAATTTAACTAATTTTATTTTCAACGAAGAAAATTCACATTACATTTATTTAATAACCCACTTGGTTTAATTATCAACGTTTACATAAATATAAATATTATTGTTATTATTACACTCAAATTTTCTTTACGACTATTTATTATTAGTAAATTTTACTAGTACTTTCTTATTATTTATTTTAATTGGTTTTGTTTATTTTAATTCACTTCATTTTACACTTTTAATTTAAAATCATTCTTAGATCACGTGATATCTGTTTCACCACATTTCAGTTGCTACCCGATATTCATCTGTCTTATTGTTCTAGAATAAAAACAAAAGAACTCTACTACGTCATAATAACAAACTTTGGGAGCGTTTTAAATACGTGCATCCCCAATGGATTTTTACGAGCAACTGCCGTCTTTTCTTTTGTTAAAACCAAGTAAAATAAATAAATCTAGCCAATTTTCAAACCATCTTTAACTTTAATTACTTATTTACGCTTAATTATTAATCAAAATTTATTATTAACTAAATGAAAATTATTTATACTAACTAAACTTAACTTTTAATTTAAATTTTTATTTAAATTAAACCTATTTAAACTTAACTTTAAAGAAAAAGTTTCTTTACTTCGTTCTTGGTTTAAAACCCTACTTGATTTACCTATTTTTCAAAATTATTAATAACTAAACTAAAAACTATGTAATTATATTAATTATGACAAAATAATGAGATTTTGTCTCTTATCAATTTTCTCTAAAATTATCAATTTGACTGATAATTGCATTTTAAATCTGACGTTTACTCAATTTTACATTTTTATTGATAATTTCAATAATTCTTACTTTTAGTATTTAAATTCTTGACAAAATTAAATCTTATATGCTCTAAAACATTTTAGTTATGTTTTATACCTTATCTCAACCTTTTAAAATAAGAAATTTGTAACTTTCTATTTTTCACATACATTTGTCCTTGAAATTTATCTTTTTACATAAATACGTAATGATTTTAACTTTAATCATTATTTCTAGCACAATAAACTGATCTAAGTGTTCCAAAAGACTACTTCATCAAGAAAAATCAGCTTTGTACTGTAAATTGAAATAAATATCTGGATATTTGAATTTCTATCCTTCATTGTCAACTTTAAATATCGTTTTTATAACTTAATTGTTGTTAATATCTACTTTATTGTAATTAATTTGTATTAATAAATCGTAAACAATCAATAAAATGATTTTACATCAAAAATCAATTTGGTATTCAATTTTATATACTTGATGTATGTAAAATTGTGTTAATAAAATGTTCATAAAGTGTATAAACTTGTTTGTGTTTATTGTATGGATGTATTAGTGTTATATAAAATGTTTTATGCTCAAAATACACAACATTAAATATCGAATAACGATAATGATAAAATATCGATACTTATCGATATATCGATACTTATCGATACTTATCGATACTTATCGATATATCGATACATCGATACATATCGATACATATCGATATATCGATACTTATCGATATTTATCGATATATCGATATATCGGTTTTATCGATATTTTTTTGATATCGATATTTTCGATAACTTTTTTAATATCGCCCAGCCCTAGTTACAATAGAACTCATTTAAAAACGCGAATTCATTCTGATAGGTACGTGAGATTAAAACAGTGCTATACAACACCTTATAATTATATAGCACTTTGTATTAAAAAGTCAATTCAATAAAGCGGACACATGTTACTCCATCTGAAAATCTTCACAGAAACGTATCAAATTTTCTTATGAAGACGTATTATGAATGAATAATGTACTTTAGGTTTTAGTGATTCCATTTTTATTTGGTCAGGGAAAATCACCCGACTATACTCGTTTGTATATGCATAATTTTGAAACAAGTGCAACTTTTCAAGGAGTATGTCGCCAAATATCAATAAAAACTGATTAAACGGCAATAGTGATAGCAATGCGTTAAAAACCTATTTGGCACATTGTTTTATTCTGCTAAAGCAGTTTATTTACTTTAAATGTTAAACTAGTTTTATGATATATGATATAAACGATTTTCTTTTCGCTGTTGCACCTATTTTGATTTAAAATGTTCCAGGTATGCTCAAAGTCAATTTCCAGTCAAGTGGGAAAAAGGGTGCGTTGATATTCATACTTCTTTTGTAGATCACACCTTATAATAATTATCGATCATAGGTCAGACGGTTAAATGTGGTAAAGAATACAATAGACGTTTGGGGACATCATGGATGACTGATATAGAATACAACCTACACTATCGTGTAAATTTAATAAAAGCATAACCGGCTTTGGTGGTGTAAAGGATTAGCATACTCGCTTTGTAAACCATAGTTCTTGGATTCGTTCAGAGCTAAAGTCGGAGAAATTTTTCATGAAATAAAAATGTAACTTGTGCCTATCTTTGTAATGAGGAAAACAATTGGTCTCGTACCAATACAATGTTTGGCATGATAAAAATACACTCCCAGGGGGGAAGACCTTTAAATTCGGTATAAGTTCTAATAATTGTAATGCTGACAACCGTAGTAGTCGACGCCTCATAAGATAAACAAACACGTAATCGTAATAATAACAAACAATTTTAAAACGAAGTCGTTAAGTATAAGAAGTTGGGTGTGTTGCCTATTATAAACTTTCAGGTTCCACGTTTTAAACATAACTAACATGGGTCTTAAAGTTATTTCTTATACAGGGTGTATCAGAAGTAAGTACATTAAATTCCCTCAGTACTAGAACTCGCCAAGAACTATAACATTTCTTAATAACTTTTTTTTGTATACTTTTTAGATTTTGTGATAAAATTAGTTAAAGATTTATCATAAATTCCATTACCCGCCAATGGAAAGCATGTCCGACACTAAACTTAAGTTTGGTTACTATAGTAAATCAACTTACTTAAAAATTAAGCTTAGCCGTATTTAATTATTTTGAAAATACATAAACAACTCGTTATTTTAAGGGGGGGTAAAAATGCAAAATAAATGTGAGATTTAAAAAAAAAATTAATAGGAAATGTTGTAGTTCTTGACGAGTTCCACCACTGAAAAAATGTAATGTACTTATTTCTGATACACCCTGTATAAGCTTTTTAAAATTATTTGCATTAAAGCTAAAAATTAAATTGTTGTGGAAATTGAAACAGTTATCGCAAATATATATGTAATGGAAACTAATGGAGAAACAATATTTTTCTGTATAAGAAATATTGGGAGAGCAAAAGATGACTCGTTCGCGAGGATCTCTGGGAAACATAAAATGTTTCATTTCAAATGCTTCTAATTTTCTTGAAAATTTAACAGTAGGTAAGTATCTTTTTTATTTGAAAGATTAAATTTATAAAATTATTGCGCAGAATTACAAGTGAAATCTCATGAACTCATGATGTATTTAGATGAATTAATTTGAATTATAAGTTATAAACCCGCTTGCAGTTCGAAAACAAAAGACGATAATAGTTAAGGAGATAGCCTGGAATCCCTTCGAAAATGGTCCACCCTGTACCTAGACTAATGACGTAATGACTAATAATATTATTTAATATTAATTGACTGCGAGTGTCGTAAAACGCTAATTTAGTAGTGTACCGGGTGATCCAGAAAAAACAGAATTAGAGCAGGCCGTGACCTAGTTACCAAAGTTGGTATCCCGTGATTCGCCTACTGTGAGCGTAAGCAGAGACACTATTGACCATTGAAGAGGTTACGTTAACTGTCAAAATCGTTTAATCGTGCAACAATATTATTTTCTGTGTTTTAAATAATAGTAAGTAATTGCCTGTTTGTAGGCAATAAATAAAATAAATAAATAATTTGACTTTATTTAATAACCATCAATGTAACTAGGTAATTACATCCACTAATGCTTTTATTTTAGGTTACACAAAACAACATTTTGGAAGTAAACAAGAAATTTATTTACAAAATAAGGAAAATTGGCAACTTAATAAATTTACAGTAAATGTTCAAATATTTCACCTTCTGTTTCAATGCATAATGCTACCCGTCTCTTCATATTATTAAATGCATTTTGTAAAGTTTGACGATCGAACGCGTTGCAGGAACGAACTATTGTTTCCATGAGGTCATTTAAATCGTTGTGCCTGTTTTTAAATACTGTATTTTTTAGGTGAGGAAAAATGAAATAATCCATGATCGTAAGATCTGGGGAACGGGCAGGAAAGTCTACAATTCTGTCATCAAAGAATTCACGACGAAGTCCTATTGTTTCTTGTGCCGTATGTGCCGTAGCGTTATCTTGCTGGAAGAATCCATGCTGTAATTCCTCTGGATGCAGTTGATTAATAAAGGGTACCAATAAATTATTGGCCCAATAATCCGTCTCCTTGATGCGGCTATCCAAATACCTACTTTTTGTGGATGCAAAGGAGTTTCGATAAACTCATTTGGATTTTCGGTACCCCAGATGCGCATGTTTTGGCTATTTAGGTAGCCTGAAAGGTGAACCCATGCCTCGTCACTAAGAAAAGTGTTGTCAAGGACTTCGTTATCATTCAAATGTTCCGAAAACCACCGACAGTACTCGACCCTTCGAACAAAATCAAGTGGTCTTAATTCTTGTACAACCTGAACACGGTATGGGAACATGTGTAAATCTTTTTTTAGGATTCGATGACATGT
This sequence comes from Melanotus villosus, assembly GCA_963082815.1. NCBI lineage: Eukaryota > Metazoa > Arthropoda > Insecta > Coleoptera > Elateridae > Melanotus > Melanotus villosus. The sequence continues at coordinate 47,669,269 of OY720421.1, read as the reverse complement.
GCCATAAGATAAATCGCTTTGCTGAGCAAGTTGACGAACAGATGTCGTTGGAGCTTCAGCCATTCGTGCTTCAACATCCTGAATATTATCTTCAGTTCTTTTTGTAGGCCTTCCACTACCACTTTTTCGTGTAACGGTTCCAGTTTCGTCAAATAAATTTAAGCATTTATGAAGTTGTCTTATTATTTGTTGGTACACCGCTATATCGATATATCGATATTTTATCATTATCGTTATTCGATATATCGATAAGTATCGATATTTTATCATTATCGTTATTCGATATATCGATAAGTATCGATATATATCGATATATCGATATTTTTTCCCGGCACTACTCGCAACTAGGGCTGGGCGATATCAAAAAATTGCGATAAAACCGATATATCGATATATCGATATATCGATAAATATCAAATAAGTATCGATATATATCGATATATCGATATGTATCGATATGTATCGATATATCGATAAGTATCGATATATCGATATATCGATATTTTATCATTCCGATATCGTTATTCGATATATCGATAAGTATCGATATATATCGATATATCGATATTTTTTCCCGGCACTAATTGTAACACATTAAAAAATTTACGTAAGGCTATTGACCAAAAAGGCCCTGGTTTGCGTCACGAAAATGTCCTCATTCTTCACGACAACGCCGGAGTCCACAAAGAAATCAAAGTCCAATCAGTTCTAGGAGAGTGTAACTTTTCTGAGCTAGATCACCCTCCGTATAGGCCAGATCTGGCTCCGTCCGACTTTTTATTATTTTGATATTTGAAGAAATATCTTAGGGTACGTCAGTTTTTAAACGACGAGTTGAAAGAGGCTGTTGACGCCTATTTTGAAGACTAAGAAAAATCATTTTTTCTACAGGTATAAAGTCGTTCCGGGACAGGTGGCGCAAGTGCACTGAAGGGGAGATTAAGTTGAAAATAAAAATTATAAAAATATTGAATATCGTTTGTTTCATAGCTAGGTAGATAATTTCCCCTCGTAATAGTAATCTTGAAATTGCAGCGAGTTATATTGTTTTAACTTTTAGTTTTGGGGTCTATAGGTATTTAACGAAATAGTTAATTTTTTTCTTAAATGTAACTAACACGTTTTATTTGTCATTATTTTCTTTTGCATTGTATGATGATGAGAATACAATTATTAAGAAAATCAGCCAATCACAAAGCTTGAAAATGTTGTACCAATAAGTGAAAACAATTTATTGCCGCGATAATATGTTGTTATTTCCAATAGCAACGCTAGTAACGTAGTAACCGCGTAAATATGACGTACAAACAAAAAATTATTTGACAGTTGAGAAAAAACTGTAGCACCGATTAGCGAAAAATGTAATCATTGTATTCTCTCCCTAAATATAACTCGTGGTTCGCTTAAAAATCGATAATATTTAGAAAATGCCACTCATGTTAATCCCAATCTTTGAAAAATGCAACTCCTGCTTTGCAGTCGTTGCATTTTCGTCGTTGGGATTAACATTCGTGACCTTTTGAAAATATTATCGACAATAAGCTCACCACTTTTATATTACCCTTGAAAATTACACTATTTTATGCATACGGCCAAAAACAATTTTTCGCATACGGGTGACCGAACACCTAAAACGTGATTTGTCCATGATAAACCCGGAAGGAAAAATAGAACTGTAGACATGTGGAACAGCTAGTGCTGATATTAAATTAAAACTCACGCTTACTTAAATTACTGAACATTTACCAAAGTATAAAAGCAACAAATCATCATTGTATATCTCGCACTACATTTTATTTAACATGTGTGATTCCAACAACGAAAGCAAAATAAGAACTAGAATGGTCAAGCCAGAATTCTAAAATATATGGAAATGTGGAAACACAATGTTGAGTATAAATTGATCTCTTTGTCAGGTATGAGTCCAAAACCTGAGCTATAAGTACTTATAATGGTACATATTGTAAAATAAATAACATAGGTTTTACAACCCATAGAGACGAAGGCATCAGTTCTACGAAAGGTTACAGTACTCATCACTGATTATTTCCTGAAACTCAAAGATGTATAATGTATTTTATTAATAGCACGAGAGGAATAATAATATAAACGGATACACTGCGGAAATAATGAGGAAAGCTGAGCACAGAAATGTAGTTAATTACCATATCACTCAGTTGATTTATCAAATCACATGGCACTGAATTATTTAATCACACCGAAGAAATTGGAAAATTGAGAGATCAGTACAGTATTTACTTTTTGGACTTTTTTTAAAGTATTTATGCACAAATTGCTTACGTTTACGTTTGTAAATAAACTTAGGGTCCGACACTTATACTTACTATAATACTACTACTACCTACATAGTACATAAGCGTAAAGTTATCCTCTGGGAAGTTAAAAATATAAACAGAATCTATACATTGAAACAAATTATAACATTATAAATTACCTCAGAAGTAATGTTTAAGCACAACATGTTAAATTGCATAAAAATTAACAACAATCATTTCTAACTGCAAACCATTCACTTGAATCGTTAAACGGCTATTACTAATAATAAAGCAATTTGTAACCCTACTTTTCATAAATTACCAAGTAAATTACTGTAAAACGCATTGCCATAAATTTTGAATGCTCCTAATAAATTGCCAATGATCTTAAATTTACTTATACTAATAATGATGCAGGAGAAAGGTCAAATTTACATATAAATTTCTAAAATCAGTATTTAAATTAATGTTTACAAATCTAGCGGAGGAGGTCTCACAAATACCTAAAAGAGGAAATAAATTTGTATCCTTGTTAGACATAATTTAAACTTTTGCTATTTTGTTCAATATACTTTGTTCGTTAATTAAATTGGAAAGTTGAGACGACTAAATTTGATACAACTTTGTTTTAGTGCATTGCTTATTAAAGATTTGTGTGGTGACGCGTAACCATTTGAATTGACTATTTTAAAACCAATGTATGAATCAAACTTCGGACAGCTCCTCATTAAAATCAATGGGCAGCAGATTCTAGGGCAAATTCTTCTTCTAGTGCTCTGTTCAACAGAGGTTTGTGATCACTGATCACTTCTTTCTTATATTTTTGGCTATCCCGTTGAAGTTTTTACACTACGATATTGATCTTCTAGAAACTCCAGGTTTGCCTTCTGTCAAAATCAGTTGTAACGCATGATGTAACCTAAATATTCTGATTTTATTGAATAAAGATCCTTCTGACAATCTTGGTGCAACTTTTTATTTCAATTTCCACGACTATCTTCATATTATTTACAGGCTGATTTTTATTATAGAACCAGAGTAGGCTGTAGTTTAAAATTATTTTTTTCTATAGCAACTGTTAAAGTGCTATTTTATCTATTAATTTGAATAGATAAAGTAGCACTTTAACAGCAAGGGTAGATAAAGTACTACTTTAACGACTGTACGCTCATACTAATGACATTTTAAAACGTGGCTCGATTTGTAAATTTTTAAACGTCAATGTCAAATAAATTGTAAATAAAATTTATTTTATAATTTTTTTCCTTTAAAATAAATGCTATACGACGATAAAATTTAAACTATTAACAGTATACAAAATGAGTAATTAAAGTCAAAACAACAAATTAAATTCATTTTGTCAAATTGAGACATCGTACTAGTTACTTCTGAAATAAGTTTCTTCGTTTGAGTAAGATATTTATTATCAGAAACCTGGAAAACGGCTAATAAGATGCTACGTTGAATTAATAAACCTTTGGCTCCAACTTTAACAAAATGTGCGATAAAGTAGTCAAAACTTTCTTGGCAATAATTCATTAGAGATTTGTCAATTAGATAATGTTATCTCCAAACAATTTTGTATCTTGTTTAGGTGTCTTAAATCTTAGCATTTAACTTAACTAACAATTTTGAAAAAGGAATAACCCATACACTGTAAAGGTATAAGAGGGTAAAAGGAAAAGAAAGAAAGAAAGATTAAGGGATAAACAATGGAAACGATGTCAAAACGCCAGGACGAAAACCATCAAAATTTCTCAATTATTGCTTGAAAGAAGATTTAAGTCGTAAATTTCGGGAATCCCATAAGACTGGAGAATACTTTAATTTAGAAAAAAGTTAGAAATGTCAAAACAAGAATTATAATTTTAAGGCTCAAAACCAACATTGGGCTAAATTATTACAAGCATGGGTTTTAAAGAAAGATGAAGGGTGGGTTTTAGTTAAAATATTTTTCGTTTTTAAGTATTTTGGGTTGCCTGACTTAAAACCAGCCAAGAGAGGATTGGATCTTCTAGCATTGTTTCTACCTAAAAAAACTTCAAAATTCAGTATAAGTATTTGCGAATACCGATTTTTAATCTCTTAAACCTCTTTGTAAACATTGACAGTGACATTGACAGAGTCGGTGAATGTTGGGTTGCCTATCTTTAATCAGTTTTTAAAATTTTTTTTCTAAAGTTAAATAAAGATCACCCCAAAATTATACAAATTTGCAAGGGTCGGTACATGCATAGGAAGATAATATTGAAACCCACCCCGCTACATGCGAAAATCAATACATTGTTGATGGATGTCTTGTGCAAGTCCCTTTTCGTAAGTTTTTCATAATAGGCCATAATTTAAGTACTATATTAAAATTGGTCGTTCTCGCCTTGTAGCGTATGAAGGAAAGGTATAAAAATTTTAATTCATACCCGTCCTTCTTTTCAACTGTCATTATTTAACCGTACCGTTATTTTAAAATTACACAATTTTTAGCGCGTAAACATGCTACTAAAACCCACCCTTACAAAATTGAATATAAGGATTATTATTAAAATAGCGGCGACAAGTAAACCGATCGCATCGGCTCCGTCCCGCTGTGAAGTTTTAAGTGCTTTAATACAGTGAAAGTGGGTATAAATTCACAATAAGTACGTAAAAGTAGTGGTTTATAAAAGGAAAAGACAAAAGACAATTAAGCATTGCTCAGATAGTGGTAAGAAAGTAGATAATTTGATTTGACTAATACTAAAACGGCAACAACGAGAACAAAATATAAATACAAATTCGTACGCAGGCATTATCGGGCCCCGAGGGGTCGACCCGGTCCGATAAGCACGCTATATCGCAAACAAACAACAGCGAAGTCCTAAAGCGAGTGCAGGGACGGCTTAAGAAATAAAAATTATATGTTCAAGAACTTTATAAGCAATAATTTAAAAATTTATTACAGCCAAAATCCATACAGCTAAAATATAAACGCTAATAAATAAAGTAAAAGTCCAGCGCCAGTAACTAGAAATGGATATGGAAAGAATAGAGGAGATGTTCCAGGCTATAAATAATAATACGTGCCAAATGAACGTGAAATTAGACAAGTTAGTACAAGAAATGAATCAGGTTAAAGTGGAAAATGCAAAACTAATACAACAAGCAGCAGAACAAAATGAGAGAATAGAAATGCTGGAAAGAGAATTAAGAGGGAAAAACCTCGTAATGAAAGGTATCCAAGATGACGTAACTGAGAAGGAAGAGGAAACCAAAGAAAAAGTATGCAGAATAATAGAGAAGATAGGAATAACCCTAGATAAAAAGACTGAGATAGATGAAGTAAGAAGATTAGGGAAACCCATTGGTGGAAGAACAAGACCAATATTAGTAAAATTAACAAAGGAGAGTACAAAGAAAGAGATATTAAGAAATGCAAAGAACCTGAAGGGATCAGATATATGGATTGACGAAGATTACACGAAAAAAGTACAAGAAGAAAGGAGAAAACTAATACCACTGTTGAAAGATGCTAGGGGAAAAGGACAAACAGCATATTTAAGTTACAATAAACTAAAAATCAGCAACAAGGCAGATACAACATATGAGACACAAAAGGAAAACCAAGAACTAAACACAGAGAAACAAAATTTTAATAATAAGAGAACAGTAACAGAGAGATCACCCGAAGGACAAAATTTTGAGGAGCAAATAAGAAAAGTAACACGAACAACCTGGAAAAAAAAACTAAACAAAGAAGATAGGATAACTGGACGGATCAACGGAACAACAAACATGGCAAATAAATGGAACACGGAAAGGTTTACGAATAAAGAGGGTGAATCAGAAAACAATATGATAAATACAAGAAATAGTAAGGAAAATAAAAAAGGAAAAACGAAGGCGGCAAGAAATATAATAAAAATGGGAACCTGGAACATTAGAGGACTAAATGGTAAAGAAGATGAGATAATTGAAGAGATGAAAATACAAAAGTTAGATTACCTCGGAATAACTGAAACAAAAAAGAAAAGTAAAGGAGTACAAGAATTAAGGGAGGGATACATATTATTATGGTCAGGGGTAGAAATTACGGATCGGGCAGCAGGAGGAGTAGGACTGATAGTAAGCCCAGATAAAATAAAAAATATAAAGAAGGAAAAATACATAAACGAACGATTACTAACCATAGAAATAAATTGGGAAGACCGACAAAATAGCACTATAATAATAGCGTATGGACCTAACGACAATGCGAAAAAAGAAGAAAAAGATGAGTTCTACCAAATGCTACAACTAGAGATAGATAATGGAACAGGTAGTACTATAATCATGGGAGACATGAACGGGAGAGTAGGAAAGGACAATGAAAACATTCAAAGGTATATGGGACCACATGGAGAACCAACAATAAATAATAATGGCGAACGGTTGATAGACCTATGCGTGACAAATGACTTAATACTGACAAACACAATATTTAAACACAAAGACATACACAAATACACCAGAGAGGTACAATCAAGAAATGAAAAGTCCATTATAGACTACTTCATAGTAAGTAGAGAATATAGGAGAGCGGTTAAAGATGTAAAAGTTCAAAGACATGCAGAAATTGGAAGTGATCATTATCTAGTAAGGATGGAAATCATAAAAAAAAAGAAGAAACAAAACAAAACAAACGGAAAATAATAATAAAGGAAAAAATTAAAAGTTACAGACTAAAAGATGAAGAAACCAAAAAGACATACCAAAACAAACTACAAAATAGACTAAAAATGCAAGAAGCTGAAAAGAAAATAGGAGTAGAAAATAAATGGAAATACTTTAAAGAAAATATGATTCTAGCCGCCAAAGAGAGTTGTGGGACAGTCAAAACAACTAACATACATACCAAAAGAAGTAAATGGTGGACTCCAGAAATACAACGGAAAATAAAAGATAAGAAACAAAAATGGAAAAGATATCTAAGGTCAAAAAAAGAAGAAGACTACGAATTATATAAAACAAGTAACAGGGAAGTCAAATATGCAGTGAAGGAAGCCAAGAAACAATCCTGGGCAGATTTTGGCGAGAAAATGAATGAACACTATGCAGGAAATCAGAAGTTATTCTATGGCATACTGAAACAGATTAGACAAAAAAAATCACCGAGACTGGCTAACTTAAAAGACAAAAAAGGAAATATATTAACAGATGAGAAGGACATTATAGATAGATGGAAACAATACTTCGAGGAACTAACCGAAACAGACAATGAAGAACAAGAACAAGAAACAACACAAGTAGAAGTTACTGAAAGAAGTGTTATACAACCAATAACAGAACAAGAGATTACTCAAGCTATAGACAAACTAAAAACAGGGAAAGCAGCGGGACAAGATGATATTACAGCGGAAATGTTAAAATACATGGCGGTAGAAACAAGAACAATATTCACAGACCTACTAAACAGTATCATTAGAACAAAAGTAATACCACAAGAATGGAACATCGGCATAATACTACCACTGTACAAAAAAGGAGATGTAAGAGAATGTACAAACTATAGAGGGATAACCATATCAAGTATACCAAGTAAAGTATTTACGAGAATAATTGAAAACAGAATAAGAGAAAAAATAGAAGTCACGATAGGAGAAGCACAACACGGGTTTAGAAGGGGAAGAAGCACCCAAGATTTAGTATTTATATTAAGACAAGTAGGGGAAAAGCTAGTAAGGAAAGGGAAGGACATACATATGGTCTTCATAGACCTGAAAAAGGCCTTCGACAAGATAAGAAGAAGTGACGTATGGGAATGCCTAAGAGAAAGGGGAATAGAGGAAGAAATGATAGAAATAGTTAAGGCACTATACAGAAACAATATAAATAAAGTAAGAACACATAATGACGAATCGAAAGTTTTTACGTCAAAGATAGGATTGAAGCAAGGATGCGTGCTAAGCCCGATACTATTCTCAATTGTAATAGATAAAGCTATTAGGAAATGCAAAGAAAAATGTGTAAATATGAAAATAGGAACATGGAAAATGAAAACAATCCAACTTCAAGAAATGTTATTCGCGGATGACATGGTGATAGTGGCAGAATCGGAAGAAAAACTTCAACACAATCTAAATGAATATCAAAAAGAACTAAAACGAATAAACATGGAAATAAATATAAATAAGACAAAGACGATGATAATGGCCAACAAAGAAAAGAAACACAAGATAGAAATAAACGGACAAACACTAGAACAAGTCACAAGTTATAATTATTTGGGAACAATAATAGAAAACAACGGGAAAATAGAAAAAGAAATATCCGAGAGAATAGGAAAAGTAGGGAGGCAATACAACTACCTTAGAAATTCATTCTTTGGAAAAAAAGAGATTCCAAAGGAAATCAAAGCCCAAGTATACCAAAAGATTGTAAGACCCTCTTTAACCTATGGAAGTGAATCCTGGGTCTTAACGAAACAAAATAAAAGCCGTATCAAGGCATCTGAGATGAGATTCTTAAGGAAAATCCAAGGGATCACTAGAGAAAACAGGATAAGGAATTCGGTAATAGTGAACGAGTTGAAGATAAAACCCATAGAGAAGATAATAGAAGAAAGACAACTGAGCTGGCTGGGACACCTTCATAGAATGAAAGAAGAAAGAATAACCAAACAAGTGTACGAAGCGAGAACCCAAGGAAGAAACAAAGTAGGACGCCCAAGAATTCGTTGGGAAGAACAAGTTAGACAAGTGGCCGAAAACCGAGGAATAAGATGGGGAGAAGTAAGAATAATGTCAAAAGACAGAAAATTATGGAAAAGAAAAATTAAGGAGGCATAAGGGTGAAATGTAATGTGTAACTATTATCAAATAAATATACTTATTGTAAATGTAAATAATAAGATGTAAATGTTTAACTATACAGTCCAACACCTAACGGTACAAATGGACTTTAGATTAAATAAAAATAAATAAATAAAATTAAAATATAGGTATATAGTGAAATTATGAAGTGAGTTGGTGGAAGATAAACTGTTTCCTGTCCTAAATGCAATGGATGGCAAATAAATGTTGTACACACCAAAATCTGGTTGGCTAAAAAAATTCGAAACTATTGAATAAAGTCGCCTAGACGCACAAAACTTTAAAAAGGTGTTGTGAGACACCCAAGGAATAACCACGGAACGTTGTTGACAAATTTCCTAATTTATTGTCATAATGTCAATGCTCGAGCAAGAACATAGCGAATTAATTTTGCACGAATTCTCGATAGCGAGAACATTAAGAATCGTAATTATGCAAATCGTGAATTACCTAGAAAATTAAATCTTCTGTTTTGAAAAGATTTCGGGAACATCTCACTGTAGATAGAAACCCGGAAAGTAGAGGAAAGCAAGGTATACCCCGAAGTAGAGAGAAATGTTTTGGAGCTTTTTGCCAAGAATCCTAAAATTTCGACTAGAGATGTAGCAAAAAAGGTAGGAAAATAAAGTTCCTGCATACAAAGAGTAAAGAAGCGAGCAGGTTTGAAAAATCATCCGTACCAGTAATGATCAGCAAAACATTAGTGTTAAAATTCGTTCCCGAAAATTGTACGAAGAGGTGCTCACTAAATTTGATTGTGTAGCAGTGGACGAAAAAACCTATTGCAAAGCTGATTTTGTAGAATTTTTACACAGCGCCCAACCAAGAAGAAGCTCCGGCGGACTGTAAATTAAAAAATAGGTCCAAGTTCGTAAAAATTTCTGGTTTGGCAAGCAATCTTCAGTTGTGGATTTCATTGGAACTATAAACCAAGAAATGTATCGTACCAGGCCAGACCTAGCTACAGTACACTACTCTAAAACTGTAAAAGAGTGGTACAGGGATAATAATCTTGTTGTAGTTCCGAAAGAGTGCAATCCACCAAACTGCCTAGAGTTAAGGCCAATAGGGCAATAATACTGGTCAATAATAAAGGGGATATTAAAGAAGAAAGGTGGTGAAGTATCTACAGTTGAAGATTTTCGCTCCTAATGGACTTAATTACAGCCTGATGCTGCCTGTTGGTGAATCAAGTTTCTAGAAAAGTGCGAAATATAACAAAACGAAACTCGGATCGCCTGTCGCCGCCTACCCACGAAATAAAAAAAAATACCAATGGTTACCGCAAGCTCTTATAGAACAAAATCCTTACTTCCTTCTTAGCAAACAAAATCCCGATAATCCCAAGTCAACGGAAGACAAACAACTGAACAAAGAAGAAGGACAAGGACAAGATCAACCTACTTATCACGAAACCAAAAATTCCACCAATCTTCCTCAATGGAACTCTGAACCACAACGAGGTCACCTCGGATATAAAAGCACTAACAACAAGTGAGTTCACCACTATTTTCTCAAATAACTCACTCAAAATAAATCTTAGCAATGAAACGGATTATAGAAATCTTATTAAATACTATAAGGAGAATAATATCGATTACTACACTTACCGTAATCAAAACAACAAGCCCCTATCAGTCGTCATTAAAAATGTACCGCCCCCAATACAAAAAAAAAAGAAATACGAGAAGAATTAGATAAATATAAGCTCCCTATAATCAAAGTATGCAGACTCTACAACAAGGATAAAGTTCCAATACCAGTGTGTGCGGTGGAACTTACCGCCAATGAAAAGGCATCAGAAATATATAAAATAAACAAATTACAATATTCAATTTATTGTTACTGTGGAATCACGAAGACAACCACCGCTGCCAACGCTATGGGCATACAAAGAATTATTACTCTCTTACCCCGAGATGTATAAAATGTCAAGGTAATCATCTATATTCAAGCTGTGATAAAAAGAAAGGCGTACCTCCGGTATGTGTAAACTGTGGAGGAGATCATCCCGCCAACTTCAAAGGCTGTAAATACTATCTTGACACCCAACAGTCACAAAATCCTAGAACCAGACCAACACCAACAATCAATAATCCAAATGCCACAGGACAAGAAGGAACAAATCAAAGAAAATCATTTGCTAACTCTCTCAAAAATACCCTATCAGGTCAACATTTGCCAAATCTCCTCGACACCAACCTTTCATCAAATTCAAAATAGACATAGTTAGCATCACAGAAACACATCTCACACCAAATGAACAATTATCAATACCTGAATATAAAATCTACCGAAATGATGGAAATGCAACTTTTGCAGCTGGAGGAGTTGCAATCATAATCAAAAAACAGCTAATTCACTACGAATTGCCGAAACCAAAATGTACTAATTTGGAATGCGTAACAATACAAGTAAAACTTGACGATGGTGGCCAAATTAATGTAATAAGCGCATATAAACAACCAAACAAGAAGCTTTTAGAAACTCACATAAAAATGTTATTCACTTCCTCCAAACCCACTCTTCTCATTGGAGATCTAAATTCCAAACACACGTCTTGGGGCTGTAGAGTCACAAACCCAGCAGGGACGAAACTTCTCAATATAGCGGCAGAACATGCTCTAATCGTTGAAGCACCTATAGAGTTTACCTATTTTCCCTATAGAAGCGACCACCAACCGGACATCTTGGATATAGCGGTACACAAACATCTCAATAAAAAAATAGTGATCACCGAACTAGATTCAGATCACATGCCAGTTATTATCACTCTTGAAGCTACACCAAACAAATATCAACCAGAACGCAAGATGGGAGATGGAACAATAGACTGGCTACAATTTAAGGATGCTTGCAATATCGATCTCACCACTCACGAAAATCTTGAAACTATAGAACATATAAATAACAGAATACAAAAAATCACGACAGCAATAAAAACTAGCGTTCAGCAAGCCACGAAAATGAGCAAATACAAAAGACCAATAAATCACTACGTACCTCCAAAGCATGTATAAAACATGATCAAAGAAAATAGTGCGGCGCGCAGGGAGTGGCAGCGCACGAGAAATCCCGTAACCAAAACTCTGGTTAACAAACTATCACGCAAAATTAAAAATTAACTCGATGCAATTAGAATTAATTCATACCACCATTATATAAGCACCTTTGAACCTGGAGATACCGGAATGTGGAAAACGACTAGGAAAATTCTAAGCACACCGCAAGAAATCCCAATAATCAACATAGGCAATGAGACACTTGTAACAGATCAAGAAAAATGTAAAGCATTCGCCAACCATCTTCAAACGACATTCTCTCCTTTAAATTACTCACCTCCCACATTTTCAAACCATATAAATAATTTTACAGAAACCCATATATTCCAATTCCAAATAATGATATTAAACCTACCAGCTCCACTGAACTATCACAAATAATTAAAACCCTTCCAACCAAAAAATCATCTGGTCCGGATCAAATTACAAACACAATGCTCAAAAATCTACCTCATAAATACCTGGCGTACCTCGCAAGCCTGTTCAATGCGTGCCTCAGACTAGGCATTTTTCCGGATAAGTGGAAGCACGCCCACATTTTAATGTTTCATAAACCTGGAAAATGCAAACACAACACCTCGAGCTACAGACCTATAAGTCTCCTATCAACACTATCAAAATTGTTAGAAAAAATAGTATGGGCAAGACTAAGTGATGAAATTACAAAACTAAACACCCTACCAACATTTCAGTTCGGATTCAGACGCGGTCACTCAACATCCTACCAACTCCAGAGAATAGCAGACCTCATTGAAAAAGGGTTCGAACAAAAGAAATATACAGCAGCGATGTTCTTAGACATCTCTCAAGCTTTTGACCACGTGTGGATCCACGGACTTAAATATAAAATTATCCATCTCAATATCCCTGACTATCTCAAAACCGTTCTCTTCTTTTTCCTTGATAACCGTACATTCGCAGGCAAAATTCATGGTAACATTTCTGAAACTAAGACCATCCAAGCGGGCGTACCACAACGGAGTGTACTTGGGCCCATTTTGTTTAACATCTTTATGCACGATGTTCCACAAACCAAGATAAACTTGGCGATGTTCGCAGATGATACTGCCCTCCTGGCGCAAGGAGAAACCCAGATTGAAGCAGTAACACATATTCAGAGAGCTATCAACAATATCTGTAAATGGTTCATGCTGTAGAATCTCAAAATCAATAACACCAAATGCGTAGCGCAAATCTTTGCACTACGAAAAATAAATAATTCTCCGCAGGTCACCGTCAGCGGAACACAAATAAAATGGAATGGAACAGATGAAGCAGTGAAGTATCTAAGTGTTCACATCGACACATGATTAACATGGAAATACCATATCCTTCAGAAGTTAAACCAAAGCTATAGTCGGCCCAAGCAACTATATCCAATTATAAATAGGAAATCCAATCTAAAAACAGAATGTACATTACACATTACTTTACAAATCATTAATTCGACGACTGATAATGTATGGTTGCATGATATGGGGAAACTCGGCTAAGTCCAACCTCAACAAAATCCAAGTTCTCCAGAACAAAGTCCTTAGGATAGCCGTAGATGCCCCCTGGTTCATCTCTAACAATCAGCTCCACCGCGAGCTAGGAATTGACACAATCCTCCAACATATCAAGAAAGTAACCACCAAGTTCCACGCCAATAAGCACAACTGTCATGGTGCCGTTATATACCAAACTGGACGAAACCACATACATGCGAGATTGAAGCGTAAACTACCGCAAGATATTTACATAACAAGTAGCGATAGCGAAAGCGATTAGAATCCTACCAACCCTCTAAACCTCTAAACAACCAGGCACGTCCCAAGGTGCAGAAAATGTACCCTCAACGTCAAATTATATCATACCTATATCGATTACTCTTATAACACTGCCATGCATAACATTGTATTTGTTGAACTGGCGAATAAAAAAAAAGATTACGCTTACATCATTGCCAATATAATTCTATTGCAATGGTATGGCTTTTTTAGTAAGACATATTATAATAAGCATATTAACTCGCGGCCCTTATCGAAAGACAGGGTAGGATTATGAATTGATGGAACGTAGCGCTTTCTAAATTTAATAGGAAAATTTAACAAAACAATACAAAATCATTGTGAAAAGATTATTAAGGATGACTGACTAAAATACTTGGGAAACTGTAGTGTGACATTACTCCAATTACAATTTCTCTTAGACAATCGGATTCTGAATCATACTGATACAAACTTAAATTCATCTGAGTAAATGCAGATTGATGATGTTTAATTATATTTCTTTATCGCGTTTGTTATTTGTGACGTTCTTAGTTCATCTAATCATAAGATATGCCAATACGAGTAGTATTCTACAATTTTTGTAATAGCATTTTCTAGTATAATTTTAAATTCTTCAGAATACTTATAATTTATTTTTTATAGCATTTTTGTTTCGTTAGAAAATAAATTTTGTTATCTACATTCTAATGTGTATTTTTTGCAACATTTTTCAATGTTTAAGAAAAATATCTGTAAAATTTTATTGTTATTAACATTATTGCTTCTTCAATAATTTTTACAAATTTAGTCATGTTTTTAAACAGATGCACAACGTGAACCTTCCATACACTATACAGGGTTGCTCATTAGTGCGTCAAAGTCCAATATAGGCTTTATTAAATAAAACTGGAGGAATTTATTTTATAAAAAGTGGTACAGTAACAAAAAACGCACATTTAAAAAATAATTTGAATTATACAGGGTGTCGCCCTAAAGCGGGGCACATTCGAGAATATTTTTTTTAAATGAAACACCCTGTATATTTTTTGTTTTTTCTAATCTGCTTTGAATTGTCTTTTTAACGATCCCTTGGTTTTTGTTTTTGGATGACGCATTGTTGAGTTATTAACGAAAATTAAAAAAAAATGGTCGCGACAAGGTTTACCATACTAATTCCGTGCGACAGTATTACGATTAGCTAAGACAAAATTATTTGGTAGGTATGCACCCAAGGGATGTGTTGAACCTACAAAATAATCAAACATTAATTTTATTATACAGGGTATTTGTTACGATGCAGTCAATTTTGCGATTGTCAAAGAGCGTTTACTGGATTTTTTCAAATGGAACACCCTATATATTATTAAATTTTTGGAATGACGCGTTAATTGCGCTTAATTTTTGTTAATAATGTCCTATATCCAAACCCAATAATTTCAAAGATATTTTTACTTTTTCATTACAAACCGCTAAATTATTTGTTTTCGATTCGATCTAGTCTCTAGTGTACTGGGCAAACGCTTTTACAAACTAAAACACATAAAGACAAAAAGTGTCAAATGTTAAAATCTTAATTATTGTTGCTAATTAGATGTTGTATTAATGATTTCTTAAGTTTCTGCCTTTAATATTGTCATTGTATTATTTATTGATTGGATTAGTGGGTACGTAGTTTTCTAGCACATTCGTTGTTTGTCACATATTATTATTACGGTTTTTAGTTAAGTCAATATGCAATTTGAAAGAAACGAACTCGTTGACATGATTTTCATTATGGGATCTGAACAAAATTGTGTATTAACTCAGCGAATTTATGCGCAAAGATATCCTGACAGAAGACAACCTTCAGTTACAAGTTTGGAAAGACTTAACGAAAGATCATTAGAACAGAAAATGTGAGTTATGAAAAGTGTGAACGGAGAAAGAGGACAAGTGACGAAGATAAATTGAAAGTCTTGTTATCAGTAATTGAGGAGCCCTCTACTAGTTCAACCAAAATATCAACAGAAACTAATGTATCACGATCTACTGTTAGCAAGATTTTAAAAAATAATAAATATCATGACTACAGTATATCCTTTCATCAAGAACTGTTGGGGCCTGATTTGGAGACTAGAAGGACATTTTGCGAATGGGGATTAGAAATTGAAAGGATAACACCTAACTTCTTCCAAAAAGTATTATTTACTGACGAATCGACCTTTACTCAGAGTGGTAGCCCAAACCGTCATAATCTTCATAATTATGCAACAGAAAACCCAAGAATAGCAAGAGCGGTTGATAAGTAGAGACAATGGACTGTAAATGTTAGGGGTGGTATTATGGTCAACTTTATAATTGGACCACATTTCTTTCATGGACATCTAAATGGTGCACAATATTTGAATTTCTTGCAATATGACTTGGCTCAGCTTCTGCAAAACGTTCCTCCAGTTCTAAGGGAAAATATGTGGCTCCAGCACGACGGTGCTCCTGCACATTTTGCACTAGATGTCCGACGATATTTGAATCAAGAATTCGAAAGTCGATGGATCGGCCGCGGTGGTCACCTAGATCGCCAGATTTGACGAAACTTGATTTTTTTCTATGGGGGCACATAAAAAATATTGTGTACCAGACACCTCCAACTATAGCAGACGATATGAGGCAACGTATAATACATGCTTTTGACACAGTTTCCATTGAGATGTTACAAGACGTAAATAGGTCCTTTCTGTCAAGGCTGCAAATGTGTTCTAATCAAAATTTAGGTCACTTTGAGAATTTATTGTAAATATTACCTCTAACGAAATTACAGTTTGATACTTTTTGTCTTTATTTGTTTTTGTTTGTCAAAGCGTTTGCCCAGTACACTAGATCGAATCGAAAACAAATAATTTAGCGGTTTGTAATGAAAAAGTAAAAATATCTCTGAAATTATTGGGTTTGGGTATAGGACATTATTAACAAAAATTAAGCGCAACTAACGCGTGATTCCAAAAATTTAATAATATACAGGGTGTTCCATTTGAAAAAATTCAGTAAACGCTCTTTGACAAACGCCAAATTGACTGCATCGTAACAAATACCCTGTATAATAAAATTAATGTTTGATTATTTTGTAGGTTCAACACATCCCTTGGCTGCATACTTACCAAATAATTTTGTCTTAGCTAATCGTAATACTGTCGCATCGAATTAGTATGGTAAACCTTGTCGCGACCATTTTTTTTAAATTTTCGTTAATAACTCAACAATGCGTCATCCAAAAACAAAAACCAAGGGATCGTTGAAAAGACAATTTAAAGCAGATTAAAAAAAACAAAAAATATACAGGGTGTTTCATTTAAAAAAAAAATTCTCGAATGTGCCCCGCTTTAGGGCGACACCCTGTATAATTCAAATTATTTTTTAAATGTGCGTTTTTTGTTACTGTACCACTTTTTATAAAATAAATTCCTCCAGTTTTATTTAATAAAGCCTATATTGGACTTTGACGCACTAATGAGCAACCCTGTATAGACTACTATAGGTATTTTACTAATTGGCATTAGTTTGGTTTTATAGTTGATATGCCGCTCAATTTCCTTTCTTCTTCATTAATACAATTCACTAAATACTGTAAGTTGACCATACTGTCAAATATGATGACTGTATCATCTGTACATATATCGAATAATGTTTATCCATTCACCATTTATTTTCACTCCTTCCACTACATTTTTCAATGCTACTAAGTCACTTATAACCTCTGCATATTGAACAGAAGAAAGTAAACATTTTTCTTAAAATGGCTTCATCTACACTCATCTTTCGTAAGCTCTTTATTAATTTGAACCGACTAACCTTATCAGACGCTTTTTCGTAGTCTATAAAAGGTATGAAAATGTTTTCTTGATGATCCTATATGACAACCAAATTGTGTTGAGCTAACATATTCTTCACGTTTTGCATATATTCGATTATGTGTTATTCTCAGAAATATCTTCAAAACATTACTCATTTAGCTAATTAAATTGAACTCAATGCATCTGTTGGTGCTAGTTTTTTGGGGGTATGAAGGTTGATTTAAGCTAAGCTATGCATTAGAAAAATCGCATGTTTCATATACATGATTAAAAAGAGTGGTTATTAATTTTCTAACATCTTCACATATTTCTTTTATTAGTTCTGCTTGAACTTCGCCAGAACCAGGAAAGTTTCTAAATTTTTTAAGCTCTATATAACAGACTTATCTCTGCTGCAAAGTATTGGAGAGACTAATTTATAACCGAATACGTCCAATCGTCAATCACAGCCTACCCCAGGAACAAGTCGGATTCAGGCCAAATAGAAGCTGCTGCGAACAAGTTCTAGCCTTGACCTCATATAATATATTATAGAGTCAGGCTTTCAAAAAGGCCTCAAAACCTCAGTGGCGTACGCCGACCTCACTGCAGCATACGATACGATCTGGCTCGATGGACTCATGCTAAAATTCATGAAGATCATTCCATGTCTGAAATTGACCACACTCATAGAAAACATGCTGAGAAATCGAAATTTTAAAGTAACTCCCGACCAGAAATCTAGTATATCAAAAACCATAAACAACGGCCTGCCACAGGGATCAGTACTGGCCCCGCTGTTTTTAAATTTATACACAAGCGACATACCAGAAACATCATCCCAAAAGTTTTGCTATGCTGACGACATGGCCAGTGGCGCGTTTACGCATAGGCGCACTAGGCGCGCGCCTAGGGCCCCCGATTTTTAGGGGTCCCAAATTTATGAAAATATGTTGTTTCCCCATCTTTTAAACACGGGGATTTGTTTTGACAGTTAAATGTATACTATGTATGTATGTGTGTATAGACGAAGAAACTAAACATCCGTTGTTTTCTAACAAAAGTCCGCATGCAAGTAGCTAAATAGTATCTAAAATCTGTAGATCTACAGATAAATCCGCAGGATTGGCAACGCTGAGTAATTTCTGCTTCGAAGTGACGTCATGTGGGGGAACAAAACGAATTTTCGTTCCAGTGTTGCCAACCCTACCGAAATTTCGGTAAATCTACCGATTTTGACTTCATCTGCCAATTTTGGATACATTTCTACCGATTTTTTTTTAAAGTTTATTAAATAACCTTCAAAAGATTCTGCCTTGCTTATCTTGACATCACCAAATGCACCTGACTCGGAACAAAATGTTATTTATCAAAATGCATTGCCTGGAGATTGTTTTAAGATTCAACTCTTAAATTATGACCAGTACGTGCCGATTACACAAACACTTTTTCGTAATGATATCGGATAAAGCCTAGCTTTCAGCGTTGGCAAGTTTAAGAAGTCGCCAATTTTAATTTTATCTTTCTAATGAATTCCTATTTAGTAACTATACAGGGTGATCACTTGGCAAACCCATCATAAGGATTTCAGTGCTAATTTGTTAAAGTACAATAATTATTGTTATAGAGAAAAAATCCTGTATGCATTTGTATTATTGTTTATACAGTTTTATCATCCGGGACTGAAAAAATCAAGAAAATTATCACTTATAATCTCGCAAGAGCATTAATTCTTTCCGGATATGAATTAATGGTCGAGTGTAGATTCGGTAAGAAAATCGTAACATCGCCACTAAAAGCAATAATAATTCAGTACATATTTAAATTTTAGAAACGTAACCATACGAACTTGTATGCCAACTGTCACATCTGACATAAAAATTTCCACTTCTTAATTTCGCCTACGTTGGTCTAGCTATAAGCAAAAAATTTCCAAGAAATTTGACGTTGCCGTGGTAACTATGCTCAATATTACGTTTCTATTGGTCGTTAATTAGTGTCGTACGATTTTCAATGCTATTTTTGCAAAGGTCACTAATACCATGGAATTATCGAAAGAAGTGTGTATTAATAGTGGATTAATAATGGCTAGCCATGATGACAATTAGGTTGTATATATATTTTTCCCTTTTCAGCCAGTTTATTGATATTTTTTCTTTGATATCTCATAAATATTATAAAAAATAAGTAAAAGAAAAAGTTAGGTTGTGCATGACACTTAGCCCCAAACGCCAACGCATCAGACTTAAATAAATTTTTTAGTTGCTTTTAATAGAATTTTATAAAAACGAAAATAATCATCACAGAACTTGGTAAAAACTTAAATTTTTCTCAGCATAAATTTGTCTGCTGAAAATATTCGAAATCTACCGAAAAATTGAAGAGAAATCTACCGAAACTAGAAAATATTAGATGGCAACACTGTTTCGTTCACAACTCAGCATACCGGTGTGTGTGTCATGCCCTGTCCATAGGTATTTAGTTTTTATACAAAATTGAAATGTGAGATTAGGGCCCCAAAACCACACTGCGCCTAGGGGCCTCAAGTGGTATAAACGCGCCACTGGACATGGCTATTGCGACCCAAAGTAAACAACTAAAAGACAGCGAAGACGTTCTAACAACGGATCTAGAGATAATGAACAAATACTATAAGAAATGGAGACTATGCCCAAATCCGAATTAAACCGAAGTATGTGCTTTCCATCTTACAAATCGGCTAGCAAACAGTGAACTCAATGTTATATTCTGCAATGAACATATTAAACACTACAAATACCCCAAATATCTCGGTGTTACCCTTGACGGATCACTAACATACAGAAAAAAATCAGTACTACAGTTAGCAAACGAAACTACAGAAAGACAATTTTGTGTTTAATGAGTCTTGCATATTTAATGATTCAACATCTGACATTTTAAGGTTTTGAGGAACAAAAGCCACTCCCTAATAATAATTAATTTTGTAAAAGTCCTTTTTAGTTATCATAAATTTCTTAGTGGTAAAAACTACTTTTGAGCGTTTTAAAATACAGAGGCCCTATAATCATATTTATGGGCTGCTTTTAAATAATACTATTTCAAATATAACAAGAATTGTTTTCCCGCAGATTATACGTAATAATAAAGTACATATTGTTATGACACTCGACGTTGTATTTGAATTAAGAAGAATGCATACAATTTTTCTTTATATTTCCAGCTAGCTCAGTTTGTATTTACTCTATAATCAATTTTTAGAGATCTCCTAACTCAGGGTCATTTAAAAGGGATCGATTTATGAATTTTGATTTTTAGTTTTAAATTCAAAAAGTAAATTTTTAAAATAAACACCCCAAATTATCCAAAAACCTCAACAATAATCAATAACAATTCTTATTACTAAACAAACACCCTTCTTTAAAATTAATAATTTTAAAACTACCTTTTATTTGAACACGCACAAAACACCTTTAGCTTTAACTCCAAAATGTTCCAAATCCTGTCTTATTTCTTTATCCAATAACACATCCTGCTTTTACAGACAGATCAAATAACACATCTCCTATTTTGACTCCAAATTGCAGCAAGACCAAATTTATTGTTTCTTTCTTCCAAGCAAAATTTTATTTTATAAAATAAAATTTACATAATTCCAAATCATATTCCCATACCATAACACGAATCTTTATACAACTTGTAATCAAATGATAACTTTATTTGCTTTCAAATTACAGTTTTAATAAAAATAAATTGAATTTTAGTTTGAATTTATCAAACTCAAATTTTCATTCAATCTTTTACATTCAACTATTTATTATTCTCTCTCATCACCTTGGTTTCTAAATTTTTAACATACTATATAAATTATTTTTAAAAAAATTACTTATCAAGTTAACTTTAACTATTTATTTACAACACTATCTATAATTAACAATTATTAACATTTTATTAATACTAATTTAACATTATTTACATTATTTGTAAGTGTTCATTTTTTTTTATATTATCCCAATTAAATGATAACTACCTGTATTAAGATATTCCCCAAATATAACATATCAATATATAATGTATTCCACAAAAGCTTAAGCTAAAAATTAATAATAAATGCCGTGAAATTGTTTTACTTAAATATTAAAGGCACTAGCCATTAATAAATAATAGCAGTTACTAAAATAACTTACATACATGTGCATCTTTAAAACGCAACTGAAATTATATAAATAACTAATATAAAATAATAAATATGCATATTGCGAGATTCAAAGTTTTATCGTTTCATAGGAGCTACCTCTGTATATCGTAAAAAAGTCGATTTATTTTTAATATCAAAAATTCCTTTCTCAGGGATAAGACAGCTATACTACTTTTGTCTATTACTTGTGGTTAGCAGAAAATTGTTTACTATTTCTCTTTTAAAAAAACATTACCTTAAGGAAACAATTTATTTCTGTTATTCAATAATTTAAAAGTTCACGTTTTTTTTAATGAAAATATATTTGGTTAAAAACTGTTATTTACATTTAAAGTGACGGGAACTCAAATGTTTTCTTGTTATTCATATTTTTGTTTGTTTTACGCGTAAGTAACGATTAGAGAACTCATATTTCTAACCCGCTCTTAACGACTGATTTTATCTTTTACTTTTAGGCGTTCTAACGCATCATATTTTAGTATATAAACATGCATTACCAATGAGAGAGCATCATATTCACTTTGTCGTTATTACTAACACTCCAAACAGCAGTGAAAATGTATTCTTTTGTAAGTATAACATCAACAATTATTATAATATTGATATTTTCTAAGGGTATTTAATTTTAGGTTGTATTTGCCATCGTTATTGCTGTATCTGCGGCTAAACCAGTTCCCGGCCAAGTTGTATCTGTAAATCAAGACACCCTTGGAAACTACAATCTCGAATATGTCATCGATGGAATTTCAAGGGTAGAAAACCGCGATATTCATGGAAATGTAAATGGTGGTTATGCTTTCATCGACCCTCATGGTATCCTTAGGAGAACCGAATTTACAGCTGGACCACATGGTTTCAATGCTATTGGTACCGATATTCCTCAGCCCGTTCAAGATACCCCTGAGGTAGCTCACGAGAAAGCTCATCATTTAGCTGTCCTTCATGCAGCATATTTGTCTGCTCCTCAAGTTTTGGAAGTACCTACGGGCCCATCTTTTGTTGACAACTTCCATGGACCTCTCGAACATTCAAACTTTCTGTTTCATTAAATAGTTGTGATTGTAAAGTTAGTGTAGTTTAATTATAAGATGGAACAAATTAAAAATAAATTATATTATTATTACTACGTTTAATGATTTTTCCTTTACGCCCACTGTATAAATTAAAAAACATTCGCAATAGTTTAGTGTTTAGAATGCATATAATATGCTAATACGCCAATACGCCAAGTTAGATAATAAAGATGTGAAAAATAGGTAAACACTTTGCGCAGCTATAGAAGAAAATTAGATGAATATAAAAATTAATGGATGTCACAGAAACTTGACCATATACTAGAAAACAACAAGTTTTATTCTTATTCATTAATAATTGTACCCAGTTCATCGAAAAAATATTGTTCAGATAACAGACTGATTCAAATTCGAAGTCACCATGGACTTCCACAAAAAAGATAGGGGTAGATTTAAATTCTAGCCTTTTGCAAAATTTTCTTACTAATATTATTTCTCTTTTTTCTGACAGTTTTATTTGAATTAATATCAAAAAAACTATAAACACCATTTTAAAGCAACTGTTGAAACAATGCAATCAGAATTTGTGGAGAATATTTCATTGATCTTTACCATCATCAGGTTTTTTTATTTGTAATGTGTGCCTTTCCTCCGTACCCAAACAGAACTTTCTTTTCTAAACTTACAAAACATATATTTTTTAATTTTTAATTGCAACAATAAAAATAAACGTGACCTTAGTTAAGAAACTTCTTAAGAAAAAGATAAAGTTAGTTTTTTGGTACGTATTGTTATTAAAAATTAAATGGTACATATGATAAAATAAAACTTCATTTACGATATCGCATCTCAAGTCACTTTGTTTGTATTTTCAGCTGTTAGTTGGTTGAAGGTTTTGTAGAAGAACTGAAGTTCTGGCTACTTTCCTAAGAAGAAACTTCATTAAGAGCTGTAAGAAGTAACCTCTTCTACAGCAACAATGACACGGTTCAAATTATGATCCTTGTGTAATTCAGACATTAGTTTTTAAAGCCTTTCTAATCACTTGCAAGTGGATACAGATAAACTACATCTGTGAGTTAAGGATCTTATAATACACTTATTTACAGGTAAATTATGACGGTTAAACTCAGAATTAAGTTTTACTATGGAAATGGCCAGGCAGGAAAATCTCCTGACTGAAAAAAATCTGTGTACAATCGATGCTTCGAATACTACAATGATTATTTACTTTGGCGCTATAGAAAATTTAACTGTTTCAGAAGGTTTCAAATCCTAGTATTTTGAACTCTCAGTAGCGCTAAATGAATTTTATCCACGACTAGTCAATAATCTGTCAATTATTCATGTGTTTGGTCAGTCATAATGCTTCCATAATACACTGCTAGCAGTGCATAATGAGTCATGGTAACATCATTGTTTATGGTATACAGCCGACTTAATTTTTGTAAATTAATATGTTGACAAAAATTCGTCAACTGTCAATGTCAAATTTTCGGCATTTGTAAATTGGTTATATCATCTGCTATGTTCGTAGTAACAAAATTTGCACTGTATAATGAAGTAAAGAGGTTATGATTACGTTATTTGAAGAAGAAATGCAGTTTTAATAACCTTTTATTTACGGAACAACCAACATTTTTATTAATCAATTGTGAAAATTATTACAATTAGGTAGTTATTTATTTACATTAACAGTAATATTTGCATTTGGACAATTAGATATTTGAACTGACGGTACAGAATTAACATCAAAATTAAAGTTTTGATTACTCGTAGACGTATTTTGAGTGCACTGGTAACTAGTGGAAGGCTTGCCTTCTACCGCGGTTGATATCTTGTTTGCGGTGTCCATTTTATTTTTGATAGAGTTGTCGATATAACCTTCCGCCACCGCTGTCGACCGCCACCCTCCGTGCCTCTTTAAAAGGCGGTAATATCTCCGCCTGCATCTACAAGCACAGTTGCTGACGATCTTCGAAAACTGTGTCCCGAATATGTTTCTGGGTTGGGTAAATTAAGATACGAGGCTATTTGTCTAGCCATTATCGTAAATTTATTTATACCCATTCTTTGTATTGTACATTTACCGTTCTGATAATTCAGAAAAAAAATATTAGACGTAATAGTAGATGGACGGAGGGAAGCATA
Source organism: Melanotus villosus (assembly GCA_963082815.1). Lineage (NCBI taxonomy): Eukaryota > Metazoa > Arthropoda > Insecta > Coleoptera > Elateridae > Melanotus > Melanotus villosus. The sequence goes on along the minus strand of OY720421.1, from coordinate 47,644,209 downwards.
TTTTTTACAAATTTCATAAAATTTATCTGTGATCATAAAATTACGGATAATTTTGGTTTTAGTGTTGGGCACATTTATTAAATAAGCTGACCCAAGATCTTGAAAATCGTCAGTTTTCATCTGGTACATTTCTTTAGCTCGACAGGCGCCCATCACTCCCATTATTAATGCAGTCTTAAAAATTAAATTAGATTATTACACATAAAATGTTTCTAATTTAATTTCTTACCTTTGTTCCAAGATATTGGTGATCTATTGCTTCTGTAAGAAATTTATTAATATTTTCACCGGTAAAAGTGTTAGCTTTCTTGGATTGAAAACCTTCGGACCTTCTTTTTAAGAATGCACGCAGCTTAAGATAAGTTTCTATGTTGACCTCTTCATAAATATTTAGCGTAGTTCTCAACATGGAGTAATGGGTCCACAAAGAAGATGACTTATATTTTTGCGATAATTCAGAAAAGTAAACGAGTAGCACTGATTCCGAGAACGAAGTCGCTTTTTTTGCAAGTTTCCAGTCCATGAACAATTTATACACTGACACATACAATTTTTGCGATTTCTCTGGTAATAAATTTAAACTTGCGACTTTTGCCGTTTCTGTTATTTCGGGTGGCGTACAAATCTCATCGCTTTCGCTGTTCATTTTGCTAACGTTTTAACTGAAAAATTCTAACAGAACTTAATATTCAAACACTGACGTTTAAAAATTTGTTTTGCCGACTCGCAAATGTTTATAATCCTACCGCTGTACCACTTCGTTTAACATATAGTCCTACCCTATGGTTTTAGTAGCGTTGTTATTTAAATTTTAATAAAAAATTGTTAGTATTTTGTAGTCGTGGACAAAGTATAGTATACGACTCGCTATAATGGCTACTATTACCTCGGATAATTGCAAAACTCGCTCGCAAACTCGCTCGTGTTGCAAACATTATCCTCGGTAATAATAGCTACATTATAGCGTCGTGTATAATATACTATTAACTCTGTCAAATTTCTAACTGGTATAGGAATTACTGTTTTTTCGCTGTTTTTTAAGAAGTGTATACTTTCAGATTTTTTCGCATTAAAAAAATTTCACCTGATCTTAACCCGTAATCTTTGACTTATAAGGCACGTATGTAGCATGTGTGAAGCAATAATTGTTATTATGCGATATAAAATATATTTCTTGGTTACTTCTAAACATTAATGTGGCTTTTTCTTATTTCAATGTGTTTATTTCATATACTTACAATTAGAAAACGACTGTTTATCAAAATTATGTGATGCAAAACATTTTCTCTTGGTGTTCTCTATGACGGATAAAGTGATTATTTACTTTTTAGTATTTCAACACTACTTTCGCCAAGAAAAAAGCTACATGGATTCCAGTTTTTCGCCTGTCTATTGCGTTTCTAAACACGGAGATTAAATCTTTATTTTAGTTAGATACTTGGTAACTTTACTTTCGTATGCCTTTATAGCTAATTCTTGGAAATTACTATCGCAATGGTTTTATTTACAGAAACACGTACCACTTGTTCCTGACAAGTTCTCAGATCGCAGAGGATTGCAGAAATTTTATGATGAGAATTTAAATGAAGATCAATAAATTATAACTGAACTAAGATTATCGGATACTCAAAAAGCTGTTTAATTGCTAAATTTAGCTGTTTAGCGCATTCAGTATTTTTTAAAAATTAATTAAATTTAAAATTTTTAAATTTATAGATTCCGATTTAATTACTGAATATTATTTTTGGACATCAAATTACCTTCGGCCTGCATTAATCACACTATGTACTTATAATATATTGAATATAACTTTTAATGAGGTATATTATGAAAAATTAATTTGTCTTTGTTTAAACCAAATTGTATCCTTTAATATACAAGTGGAAGAGATTATTGTAGTCCCAATTATATCGAAATAAATTAAGATTTATTTCATTTGAATAAATTTTTTATTTATCAAACGTTTCGAACGTTAAAGTTCTTCGTCAGTGGGTTTAAAACAACAAGATATATCTAAAAATGAAAATACATAATTAAAATAATAAATAAGTGAAAGAAATTTAATTTAAAAAGTACTTACAAGTAATATAATATAATAATATATACGAAGATGACAATTATGACATCTTTTAAAAAATTTTTATTTTGTGTCAAAAATAATAATTGGAAAAGCACATCATATTAAAATTTTGAAAAAATATAAATGTAAGATTTAAAGTGCTTGGAAATTTATAAAAATGTAAGTGTATGGTTATTCTAATAGATTATAATATATTGTGTTTAAATTGTCTATATCTGTTTTGTAATTAATTGCATTATTATTTTTTTTAATTTCTATGCTTTCTGTAAGAATGCGTTTTTTTAAATTGGATTCATATTTCAAAATTTTTGGATTTATTGTATTAAAACTGTGTAGAAATTGATAAGCATGATCAGCATAGGCAGTATTAGGTTTATTGGGGTTTGTTATTTTTGTTTGGATTGAATGTTGATGTTGTTTAATTCTGTTTTTTAGGTATTGTTTAGTTTGTCCAATGTAAACAGCATTACAATTATTACAATTTAATTGGTAAATTAAATTGCTTTGGTTTGTTATTTCAGTTTTATCTTTTAAATTATGGTAGAAGATATTTTTTAGAGTATTAGTATTTTTATCTTCTACCATAATTTAAAAGATAAAACTGAAATAACAAACCAAAGCAATTTAATTTACCAATTAAATTGTAATAATTGTAATGCTGTTTACATTGGACAAACTAAACAATACCTAAAAAACAGAATTAAACAACATCAACATTCAATCCAAACAAAAATAACAAACCCCAATAAACCTAATACTGCCTATGCTGATCATGCTTATCAATTTCTACACAGTTTTAATACAATAAATCCAAAAATTTTGAAATATGAATCCAATTTAAAAAAACGCATTCTTACAGAAAGCATAGAAATTAAAAAAAATAATAATGCAATTAATTACAAAACAGATATAGACAATTTAAACACAATATATTATAATCTATTAGAATAACCATACACTTACATTTTTATAAATTTCCAAGCACTTTAAATCTTACATTTATATTTTTTCAAAATTTTAATATGATGTGCTTTTCCAATTATTATTTTTGACACAAAATAAAAATTTTTTAAAAGATGTCATAATTGTCATCTTCGTATATATTATTATATTATATTACTTGTAAGTACTTTTTAAATTAAATTTCTTTCACTTATTTATTATTTTAATTATGTATTTTCATTTTTAGATATATCTTGTTGTTTTAAACCCACTGACGAAGAACTTTAACGTTCGAAACGTTTGATAAATAAAAAATTTATTCAAATGAAATAAATCTTAATTTATTTCGATATAATTGGGACTACAATAATCTCTTCCACTTGTATATAACTTCGTTTTAGTCCATATTTTCAATTTTATATGTATCCTTTAATGTTTAAAGTTTACGAACTTCCATAATGTTTATTTGAGGCGATTAGAATTCGTTTGCGAACAGAAAAAGTTGACAACTAAGAATATAAACGAGTCACTTAGCTGAATGGAATTGAAGTTTATGATATGTAATAAGAAGAAAATCAATTATTGATTTAGTAATTGTTAGGCGCGACCATAAAATGATAATTAAAGATGTAAGAACATACCGACAACAACCCGAGTGTGGTTCAGACCATTATATTGTAATTGGGAAATTCCTGGGCTTCGGAAAAATGAAACAGATAGCAGCACAGAAAGAAAATAAAACGAACAAGCCGAAAATAACCCAACATACAAAACAGAACTCCTAGAACTAGAAAACGTAATTAATTTGTATCAGAAACGGTTAGCCGATAAACTAAATGGCAGTTTAAAAGGTTCGCTAGACGAGTTATGTATACCAACATAATGAAGGACTGGATACATAAAGCAGCAAATTATGCTTTAGGGCTATACGAAAAAAGAAAAAACAACATGTTGAAGTAGATACTTTAAGTGTCGCGACCAAAAAAACGATTACCTAATGAAAAGAAGTAGAAATAACTACTTTATTCGATGGTGTTCAGATAGACGATAGAACAACAGAATATACATAATGTAAAAAACCAGTAAGAACAATGGTAAAATAAGAAAGAAGCGAGTACTGGGACACAATGTGAAAAGTCTTGCCTCCTTCGCGATAACTATATTAATAGATAAGATATACAAATAAGCTATATATTTCCGATAAGCTTGGAATGTCCTCTATCAAGAAGTGTCACTACTTTTCTCCAAAATCTCTATCCTTGTCCACACACGTACGTCAAAGCTGAACAAGTTTCTTCATCCCTGGAGAAGAAATCAGGCGTCTGCTGGTGGCACCAGTGACGTACAGCTTCTTGCACCTCCTCCTCATCATTAGTGTAACGTTGTCTGTTTAGGTTTTCCTGCAGCTTCGGAAAAAGGAAAAATTGCAAGGGACGAGATCCTGGCTGCAGGAGGGGGGGGGGAGTAAAGCGTCACAAAATGAGAAATTGCTTCGTAGCCAGATATAACTCAATGAATAAAGTTGAGCGAAAATAGAAGTCTTTCCCACTTGATATATTTTAAAAATTTACAGTAGCAAACCAGGTTTCATCTCATAGAGACATTATCAATGAATAGCAAAAAATCAAACAGGTAAAACATAGCAGGATCAGACAATTAGCCAATTAAGGTACCGAGTTCTTATAGAAAACGAAGAAAACGATATTAAAATTGCCTGATCCCGCTATGGGATAAGAGGTCCAGACATCTGGAACCTTCACAAAGCAAAGTCGTGGAAAAATTTCAAAAATTACAAAATGGATGCCATACTTGAAGTAGGAAAGAAAAACGTTATATTAAATTACAATAAAAGGTTAATAGTGTGAAATCACACATATTATATAAACTACAGCATCAGGTGCATTCACGGCTGAGATTTACAAGTTACAAGTTATAAGGGATAATAAAGTAGAAACCGTTGAGCTAGACTTTATGTGAAGATGCCTACAGCAAACAAGGAAAAATAAAGTAAGAACTGAAATAATCGGGCACAGAATAAATATTACGAGTACAACATCAATAACATCGAAGAAGGAAAATCGAGCTTAAAAATGGTATGGACACGTGCAAAGGAAGAGCTAAGAAAAGTGTTAATGTACACCTACTTTATTTTAATGTATTTCACCTTCTGCTTTGCGAGCTTTATAAACTGATAACTCAGAATTGTAAGACTTCCTAAAGCATACGAGCAAGCAGATCTTGAACCGTTCGGGCTACATGGGGCGACCATTATCGCGCAGAAGGATGACACCGTTTGTGAGGCTCCCGGGACGTTTATTCTTAATGCTGATACGTAAACAGTTTAAGGTGTCTGCATATCGTTCAGCATAGTTGTTTACACCAGGTTCTTTAAAATCTAAGAGCAGTACATCTTGGTAATTAAAAAATACAGCCACCATTACTTTTCCTGCTGAAGGTTCAAATCGACATTTTTTCGCCTTCGAAGATTCTGCATTCTTCCACTGCATTTGAAACAATTTGATGTAAAAAGGCATTACATTTTTATCTGATGCTGCAACACGAGCAAGTCCTGGACGGGCCAAATCTTTAGTAGATTCTCTTCCTTGTCGAAATTTATTGCAGCATTCAACCACTGCCGTATGAGCATAACTATAGTCTAATTTCCATTTCTTTTTCCCTTCAGCGGCCAAAAATTGAAAACCGCACGCAGATTGTGTTTGGGCGGATTTTCTATTATAAATGCCATTTTCCAACTTAATCTCAACGCTTAGAAAGAAGCAAACAGCAACTACTTTTAACAGACGCGGCACTAGTACTTAAACAATCAATATAAACAACTGAATTCCGTTGTCGTGATCATGAAGTCGCGGCTGCGCACTCAAAGCGTGTTTCTGTTGAACAATCCTCGTATTTCGTTTCAGTCCGTTTTTTCCTATCATTATGATCGAAGTAAAAGTTAGGATGCATATAGATACATAAACACATACTATATACACATCGTCACCGTTAAAGTCCGCATCATATGGGACATTTTTTTATTATTTAGTTTACGTAAATTTAGATTTCATGAACAGTTTTTGCTTTGAAAATAATGCAAAATGACGTTGACGATTTTTTTTATCGATCGCCTATACCTGTCAAATTCGACATCTTTTCAAACAAATTACAAAAAGTTCGGTTATTTTTCAAAATTTCAAAAAATGTTAAATGCAAAAGTTTTTTCCTTTTCAGTTTTCTACCCACCTACCAAATTTGAACAAATTTGGACAACCTTGATATTTTTAAAAATATTGATAAAAATCACGGTTTCATAATTTTAGAGAAACTGTTAAACATTTTATTTTCTTAATTTCCATGACATTTAATTCTTTTCTTTCCATTGCATACTTCTTAGCTCAAGAGCAACTTGATTCATGATTAATTTTTAAGTATTAGTCCAGAAAAACATTTAATTAAATTAATTTAGCAAGAACTGGAGGTCTATTACTTGGCAAATAGATTTGAAAATTTCAGTTTATGGCATTTTTGAACTGAAATAACCTTTTGTACTGTGATAAAAATGAATAAAGCGAATTTTGCTGTGAAATGCTGAAACTAGAGCAACTTTGCATCAAGTATGACGTAATTCTATTAGCATAATTGGAATTTTTTTGAAAAAATCCAATTAGAAACATTTTTAAACAGAAAAAACCCTTTGGCAGATGAGTGTATTAGATCTTTACGGGTCTTTTCGGATTTTAATAAATTCGAATGAGCCAAAATATTATTGTTAGGAAAACTTGAAAAATATCAAGGTTGTCCAAATTTGTTCAAATTTGGTAGGCGGGTAGAAAACTGAAAAAGAAACAACTTTGGCATTTAACATTTTTCGAAATTTTGAAAAATAACCTAACTTTTTGTAATTTTTTAGAAAATATGTCGAATTTGACAGGTATAACCGATCGATAAAAAAAAATCGTCAACGTCATTTTGCATTATTTTCAAAGCAAAAACTGTCCATACAATCTAAATTTGCGTAAACTAATAAAAAAATTTCCCATATGATGCGGACTTTAACGGTGACACTGTATATGGGCCATTTAAACCCACCATTGATTATCAATAAATCATCTCCTTTATGACTGCATTCATTGTTACAATATACGTAAATATTACACAAAACTATTATGCACGTAAATGTTAATTATAGGTAATAATTATACATACATATTTAGAGCCGTTTAAAAACCTATCCACGCTTTTTATACCTATTTAAACAGACTGAAAATATTATCTTCTTAAGTTGTTAATTTGCACTTGCTAATTACTATTTTAATTTATTTCAATGACAACAAAACTTCAATAAAATGTATTAATTTTTAGTTCGACAAAATGAGAATAACATCCCACATCCGTGAATCTTTAAGGCGGTACGACCCGTTCAAAAATTCGAACAAACTTTTATGCAGCCCATTTTATTTTGTTTTTCACATTGCTTTTACTGTACAACAGATCTGACATGGGGACTTGGTAGTGGGTTAAGATACCTTCAGTAGTAAATACAACCATTGTAGTACGTTTGAGGTTCAAGTTAGCCAAGTACACATCAGTCAGTCAGTTTTTCTGAAGAAGATTTGCAAAATAATAGAACTGTATTTTCTGTTTCACGGCTAAATCAGTTGCTAACAAATAAAAATAAAAAGTATTACAATAAATTAAGTACTATTTTTATACCACGTTCAAAATGATTAAGTTAATTGTGTAAATATTTATGCAAAATTAGCCCCCATATTATTATTAATTTACCTTGATGAAAATTTAAAAAATTGAATATATAACTGACAATAAATTTTGGATTATAAAAGCGTAAGCTACTATTAATGCTATTATTTCGAACCAAAAACGATTTACCCGGATTTGCAAATGACTACAAAAAGTTTTAAAAAGCAATAATCTACTAATTAATTTTATGTTACCACACAATGCTTGATAGCCAAAGTATACAGATTATAAAACTTCGTAGTTTTATGATGTGCATTTTTGCAGAAGAACATATGTTTTTACCAAACCATTACTGAAAACTATTAGCGTTTGTTTTCAGGTCCAATTATTAACTCTCAAAGGCTTTCTCATAAATAATAACAATTTTAAGGAATTTATTAATAGAAGTTACATTGAATATTTTCTGATATGTTTTCTTATGGAAACAGGTAAGTGGTGATACTAAAATCAAAATCTGTAATTTTAATAACTGAATGCATTATTTTAAACGAGCTTGATGAATTTTAGTTGTTGTTTGGCATTAAAAAATACCAGAAGAAATGCTATTATTTCTTAGCAGGATTTTACAGAAAATCATACTGTAAACTGTAAATAAAATACCGCACTGTTGAGTGGGGAAGTAATGACAAAAATCACAAAGTTGAAAATATAACAAATGTAAATTAGCCAAACCTTTGAACTTATTCTTTAAATACGCAGAAGTTTTCTAAACTTTGTTGATATAAATCCGATCCCTATTAATATTCCTAGAAAAGCCTCAGAGATTAATAACAATTATCAATAACTCTCATTTTTTTTTAAACGTATACAGGTATCTTGAATCAATGAAAATATTTAATATAATTGTCACCAATTTTTAAAAACAAAATCGTATTATTATCTGGACTTATAAAATGCCATTTCTAAACGATTCCTAAACAATGTAAAACTCGAATCTACTATGAGTATTTTTTCAATTTTTTCCGTAGCAACCATATTTACATTGTTTATCAACAAACGTCACTTGCACATAAAATTCAGTTTTAAGCTAAATTTTGTATCATTATATAATCTAATTGTATACCACTCGAGCAGTCGCAAATAATCAAATACTTTGCATCCTTGGTCGACGTATCATCGCAAAACCCCACTCGTCGCTACGCAACTCGTGGCGTTTCTTGACAATACGTCTCGTAACTCGTCAAAGTATTTTCGATTATTTTCTATGCTCTCGTGATATAAATAGTGATTACACAAACTGTACGATTCTGTATTATTTTCTGCAGGTTTTTCCTGTTCAAGACTATAAAGTAAAGATTTATGTAAAAATGTTTTATAACCAGCCTAAGTAAAACTACGTGCCTTGTAGTAATCCATTTTTACCTCTCTAAACGTCCTTTACCTCTTTAAATCGACTGCAAAAACTACATCTTAATTTATTGACAAATTTTTTTAAGCACCCTTAAAATTATGCAAACCTTTACAAAATCAATAACAAATTCTAACAACTAAACAAATATAAAAATAAAATCAACAAGTTTATCAACTACCTCTCGCAGATAACTTAAAGAAAAAACACCTCCTCTTGTTTTGACTTCAATAAATTCACCAAATCCTCCCTTACACTTCCATCCAATAACGTACCCTGTTGTAATTTCAATCCAAATTCATTACTTCCTTTCCAAAAATAAAATTGTATTTTTTAACTGTTCCATGTTACACAATTCCAATTTTTATTTTTATACAATATCACCAATCCTCTATAAGTACAAGCTTTAACCAAATTATAACTTTATTCGTTTTTAAAATCGTTACAATATGCAAATAAATTGAATTCAAATTTGAATTTACAAAATTCAACTTTTCATTAAATCTTTTAACATCCAATTATCTATTTATTTATTTCCAATTCCCTTGGTTAACTTAATTTTATTAAAACTAACACTCTAGAAATTTGATTATGACATATATTTTAAAATTAATTATCTAGATATCCTAATCTACTTATATACAACACTAATTTTAATTAACAACTATTTACATTCGAACATTAAATTTACATTATTTTAAAAGTGTTTACTTATTTACATTATTTCAATTAAAATCATAACTCATGGTACACCGTTTGATTTTTGAATTTAAAAAAAATGCATTGTTTTTTTTAAGTTTTGCTGCTTCTACAATGTCATAAATTAATATGATAGTTATCATAGGTTATACAGGTCTTCTTCTTCCCCTGTATTTAGGCTTTACCTGTTTTTCCATTAACATATTAGTCCAGCTATCTACCCGGCTTGTCTCTTGCTGCTTGTTGCTTGGCTTTTGTTTTTTTGCCATCTTCGGTAATCGTTCGTCTGTCATTCTTTCAACGTGAGCCTCCCATTCTTTGCGCCTTATATTTACAAATTTGGCTATATCTTGCATATTACACTGGGCGCGTACTTCTTCATTACGCACCCTGGCTCTTATCGAAAGTCCTGCTATGAGCGTTCTCATTTTGAATAATCTGGGAATCTGCTGGGTGGATTGAGCAGCTTGATGCTTGTTGGATGTCGTTGCCGATCCCAAGCCCGTATAAAGAAGGAGGGTTGACGAAACGGGTTAGTAACAGGAAACTATTCAATATGCAATCCTCTTACTATTATGCTCCTTTCCATTCGTCTTTTAAACAACAGTTTTTCATTTATAGTAACAACAGTTTCTACAAACTGTCGTTCAAGCTATTCGCATAAACTTTTTACTGTAGACAAACCTACAAAAGAAAATCTAAAGGAGCCTGATCTGACGTTCGCGTAGGATATGGCAATGGTCCAAAACGGTCATTTCATTTATTCCGAAAATTATTATTAAACTATACCAGTTGTAATTGTGAAATGTGTGGAGCAACATTCTTACTTAAAAATCAGTTTTCTTATAAATACTTAGTTTTCTTCCTCTAATTCGGGAAGAATAAAATTATTATACGAAATTTAAAGTTTTTCCCAAAAAAAAGGTCTATTTTATGAAGCGTTATATGTTATATCATACCAAACATTTGCTTTTTTTTAAACCGTTGATTACTGGTTAACCTTTAGAATCTTTAGATGAATGAGACATTTCGGTAAAAAAACTGTCTTCAAAAGTTATTTCCTTATTTACAATAAAATGACACAAAAACAAAATTTACTTATTAGTTTAATGCATCTCCATTGTTCCCACAAACACTATGACTTTTTAATTTTTTTCATTAAATTTGGTATTTAAAGTTTTCCTTTTATTTAGAACAACTTTGTTGAATAATTTGTTTTGAAAGGATAAAATCAAGTTATTTTGTTATAAGCCTTATTTATTATGAGTATTATGACATTTCAGAACAAGCAAAACTTTAAAAATGAAAAAGTTGACAAGATGAGTTAGTTACAGCGTTAGAGGACACACTGTGTTATATACATTTTATATTTAGTAATTATATTTCTTCACTGTTTTGTAGTGCATCTTAAATGCATACCCTGATATTTTAATCCATATATAGTAAGATAGGTAAACAAAAATTGTACAAAGAATACTAATTTAAAAGCTTTATTTATTTTATAATAATACAACTTATTATATTAAATTATATTAATACTAAAAATTTAATTAATTAATGGAAAGCAAAATTTGAGTGTGCAAGGGGTGCATGCAAATTGTGGACAAAATGAGAATGAGCGGGAACGGATGCAACTGGGAATGCAGGTGCTTCTACAATCCTAGGGGCAGACAAATAAGCTGCATTAAGTACAGCTAAATGATGAGCTTTCTCGTAAGCTACTTCAGGAGTGTCTTGGACGGGTTGAGGAATATCGGCACCAACAGCGTTGAAACCATGTGCCCCAGAAGTAAATTCGATTTTCCTAAGGATGCCATGAGGGTCGATGAAAGCATAACCACCATTTACATTTCCATGAATGTCGCGGTTTTCTACCCTTGAAATTCCACCAATTACGTATTCGAGATTGTAATTTCCAAGGGTGTCTTGGTGTACAGATACAACTTCTTCGGCACCAGGCCTAGCAGCAGCTGAAGCCAGCAGGATGGCAAATACTACCTATATTTGAAGTTATATTTAGAAGTCTATAATATAAAAATTATTAGTTACTGTACTTACAAAAGAATACATGTTGATTGTTGGTTGTTGGTTGTAGTGTAGGCAGTGACAAGAAGGTGACTGTGATGATTCCTGGTTAGTGTGACCTGTTTATATACTAAAATACAATGCATTGGAACGTCTAAAGGTAAAAGATAAAATCAGTCATTAAGAACGGGTTAGAAAAATATGTTGTTTTTAACTTTTTTAAATACACATATTTACGAAGACTTTTTAAGTGCACATTACATCAGAACTATGTTATCAAATAAAGCAATTAAGGCAACCAAGAATATTCGTACCTACTATTGTATTAACCTAAAGTTTCAAACTTTCGGCTTTAATAATACAAAACTACTCGAAAATTTAACTTAATTTTAACTCACTAATAGTTACTGCATAAAAACTATCATTGTTTAACATTTTTGTTCCAATATCTCTATAAGCTACTAATTTTTATAAAATTTCAAGAAATTCAGAACTTCTAATTTTCAAATCCCTCGCACTTTGTTATATACACAATTTAATCGCTTATACAATTATAAAGTTAACTTATTTTTTATAAAAGAAAATAGCACTTGAAGTGAAAAAGGCATTACATAGGCTTTGAAATTATAAACACGACATTTATATAGTTTTATTTTACAAATTTAATATCTTTGAGAGAGTAATTGCTTTTAATTAATTTGTAAAATTCAGTACATAGAAAAATATCTCCTTCAACATTATTTTTATTTGATTTTATTTTAAATGTAATTAGGAATTCAATAGTTCGTTAAATAATAACTCCACCTAAATACCTATAATCAGAAAACCCAAGGTGTTGTTTTTGTTAAACAAAGAGATACAAGTATTTATTGTTAATGGCTACACTTGGAAATACTTTACGTGAGGCTTTAAGCTTGATTATAATAAGTAATTATTTTATTCGTGTTTAGAATATTTTTCTGGTTATAGCAGGGTTAAACTTTTAATGGAAATTCATTAAGAGCATGAGAAGAAATGAAAGAAATAAAGTAAAAATTGAGTCTATAACAGAAGAAAGGTGGATTGAATATTACAGTAAACTGTTTAAGGAAGATCAAGAAAATCAGCTCGAAAATGAAGAGGAAATTACAAATACAGTATCTCAGGAGCAAATTGACATCATTACGCCTGAAGAAGTGAAGAAGACTATTAAAACATTTAAGAACGGTAAAGCGCCAGGACCAGGTGGGATCTGTATGGAATTGTTAAAAAATGCACCGCAACAGTTATACGAGAAACTGTCTAAACTATTCAATATGTGCCTAAATGGATCTCCACACCCGCAAGACTGGAAGACGGGTTATGTGACAAACCTTCATAAGAAGGGAAACAAAGAAGAATGCTCAAACTACAGAGCCATTACGGTACTAAATTCAATTGGGAGAGTATATGCAAAAATTTTAAAGCGACGCATCGAAGAAAATTTGAAAGAAGATGAGGATCAAAGTGGATTCCGAGCGGGTAGGTCTTGTGCAGATAACACCTTCACACTACGTCAACTTGTAGACAAAAGACTTGCATGTGGTCTGCAGACTCATTTGGTGTTCATAGATATACATAAAGCATATGACAGTGTTCCCTTGAAAAAAATGTGGAAAGCAATGCAAACTGAAAAAATACAGACAACGTACATAGATGCGGTAAGAAGCTTATACACTGACATGAAGTGCCAAATAAAGACAGGGGCAAAGATATCAGAAAAATCTTTTGCCGTCACAAAGGGTTTGAGACAGGGGTGCTGTTTAGCGCCGACATTATTTAAAATATATATAAAACAAGCTCTGGCTAAGTGGAAACGCTACTGTAGAAGGATGGGGATAGAAGTGGATGGTGATTACATATATACATTACAATACGCAGATGATCAGGTTATATGCGCAGAAGATGATATGGACGTAAGCTACATGCTAAATAAATTAAAGAAGGAATATACCGAATGGGGGCTCCAGATCAACATCGACAAGACGCAATATATGGTAGTAGGCGGAAAGGGTGAAGATTTAGTGCTAGAAGATGTTACAATAAAATGTGTGGAAAAATATATGTATCTTGGTGCAAGCTTTACTAGTTCAGGAGGAAGCGAAGACGAAATAAAAAAGAGAATGAATATAACACGAACAGCTATCCGACAACTACACCCTGTAATATGGGGAAATAAATTGTCTTTAAAAACAAAAAAGAATATATACACTACCATCATTCAAAGTATAGCAACATATAATGCCGAGGTATGGGAAACTACAGAAAGGCAAGGTAGAACTATAAACGCTACTGAAATGGAATACTGGAGGCGCAGCTGTGGTTTGACGAAGATGGACCACATTCCAAATGTCGAAATTAAAAGAAGGATGGAAGTGGAGGAAAGTCTGATGGATACTATAGACAGAAAAAGACTGAAGTGGTATGGCCATATAAAAAGAATGTCAGATGAAAGGTGGCCAAAGAGGATAATGGAATGGATCCCAAACCAGAGGAGAAAGCGTGGGCGACCAAAAACAACATGGATGCAAGGCGTGACAAAAGCTATGTTAAAAAGAGGAATAAATGAAGAAGACTGGAGGGACCGGAGTGTATGGAATAGGGCTTGCGAGAAACGTCAAATATGATGTATTAAATAATTTTGTAAATTATTTACTCGCAAATATATATATATATAAACTTTTAATATATAAAACATGATTGTGCCAATTATACCTTCTAATTCTAAAAAAAAATTAACCAGAAAGATAAGTTATTAACAAATCGTAAAATAATCTTTTGCAATAAATATTTACAATAGAGCATGCCATTTAATTTGCACCACAATCAGTGTTCAGAAATACATATTTATACACAAAAAGAGCTGTTTCGTTAGAGTTTGCAACATAATAAAAGATATAGTTTAACTACACATGTACAATCGATTTTTTGGAAAAACAAAGAATACAATGCCTTTTACAACTTACATTTGTTTATTAAAATTAAAGCGTAAAGTTTCTACGAAACTATAGGAAGTCATTTAACATTTTCCCACTACAATGCATTAAAATTTAGAAAAATAAAAGTATAACTTTACTGCAAACGCAATTAAGTGTATTTTTATGCTCTTAGAAGATTTCTTTCTGAGCAGTTTTATTAAATGCAGTATTAAGAGTTACATTATATTCGTTTAAATTCTCGAAAGATTATGTTGCAGTATTGAAAAAACTACAAAATTGCAGTATTAGAAGATTAAATGATATATTTTGCTCGTTAGTACAAACAATCTTTTCAAGATAAACTGTACATGTAGTACAGGTTTAGGAAGTAAAATAAAACTTTTTTCTAACACTAATATCTTATACTGTTTCTATGGTGCATATGAGCTCACTTGTTATGTTGCCTTTAAAATACGCTTTTCTCTATAAAATACGTCGTTACCTAGCAATCTTCACATTTTGTGTATTGTGACGCGTTCCAAATAATAATTTATTAAAATTTCTAATAATATATTAGTGAAAGATACTAATAGTGTTAGAAAAAATCTTGAAGACAACTCGTGTTCTACAGTTTAAAAATCTTGGTCTATCAAATCCTGTGCTCACTCGTTCGCTCGGATTTCGGCTTCAAATTTTAACTAAACCACGCAAAACAAAAACATTTTTAACTATCTGGGATCAAATATGCTAGAAAAAGTAACCTATTTGTTATAGTCAAGACAAACTACATCAACAATAAGAAAATATTACTATTTCTCAAATAAACTAAAGTTTTAAAATTTCGAAAGTAAACATTGTAATAACAAAAACGTTTACAAGTAACATTCTTTACCAAAAATTATTTGAAGTACTTATGTTAATCGTTGCAATTAACACTAAATGTTCAGTCTTATGTAACTCAAATACCGCCAAGAAAGGTCTTTTCCAAATTATAAATTAATTTCGCCTACAGAAATGTAAACTAAACTACAAATAAATTACTTTCATATTCCAAGATGTACGCATAATCGCACAAACAACATTTTTATACAGAACAAAGGTTATTGTGTTTTTTTAAGTTTCATATTAACGTTCTACTAAGTAAACTGACCTTCACTATTAAATACAATAATTTTCAGTTAACAATCTAATAATTAAAATGTGAACAGCAGAATTTTTTGGTCGTCCAAGTTTATTTCAATTTACAAGTATTTTTTGTTTTAGAATATAGCATTTTCTTTCGGATGCGATATTGGTCAAATTATAAACAATTATGGCAGTGTTGCAGAATTGATGGTGTTATCGTATTAGATCGTTGCAGTTTAGTTTGTTTTATATTATTGCTCACTATTATTACCAGCCTTGCTGTGGGAATTTCTTAAATGGTTCTTAACGAATTATATAGTTCTGCTCTAAAATTCCACATAATTTCGACCATTTATATAAATTAGAAACTTCCCGGATAAGCGATTACAGCTGTACATCTAATAAAAATTTATCTTTTAAGTAAATGACACAGGTCGTCAGTGTGAAATGAAGTATAAATAAGGAAGTTAGGAAATTGCAAAATCGATATATTATGCAAGGAATATTATGATATGATAATAAACGCATAATGTACCTATAGCAGTTGCAAATGAAGTAATTTAACACCAAATCCTTTTTGGGATTATAACAACTCAAATTAAAGCTAAACTCTGCTTTTAAAATTACAAAGTAACGGGTTCGTCCAACTTGAACGTTCATTAGTAGTTTTATTTAGATATCAAACATTTACACGTATGCTGAAATTTAAATTTTATCGATTAATAAAATCAGTCAAGCAGAAGAAAGTAATATTATACTACTTCACTCAAGAACGATTTCATTCTATGTTACCATAAAAATTAGTGCTAAACTCGTTTAGAATTATAGTTGGAGACGAAATAATACTGTCATCACAGAATTACCCCAATTATGTTAAAAAATAATGGGTAGTAATAATTACACTGAAACAACTTTTACGAGTAAAACTAAATCTCCACTTCCTGTGTATTTTTATGAAACTGGTCTGCAAATTGACTTAATTTTGTATTGGCACATTTGCTTAAAGACATTTTTATCCTTAATAAAAGTGTAAACTGAACTTTTGCATCCCAATGTTTTATTCGAGTTAAAGTTTTAAGAAAGTTTTATCATTCTAATGCTTTTTCAAATAAGGTTTTAAGTTGAAGTTCCAACGCGCCGCAGATTCATTCACTACATAAGCAATATTTATTTTCAATCAAATCTGGATTTTGTTAAGCGTTAAGTACCACGAGATCGAAAAAAAGATGATTCTGAGCAGGCCTTGACTAGTACAACACGATTGGCTACACTGGTTCTAGAATGCCTATGAATTATAATGTGACAGTGACATTTCAAATGTAAGTCAGTTTTGCAATCTTGTTTCCAGAATTATTTAAGTTTATCGTTGTAATACTAGTGAAGGATCACATTTTGAACACCTACTCTAACATGTATTCATCTTAGTTTTCAGTTTGTTCCCTAAATAAATACTGTTTTGTGTTTTAATTTATTTGACATTTAAAAACCTCTAACTTACTGCCACATTTTGAAATCAGTCTTGCCAATCGTGTTGTACTAGTCAAGGCCTGCTCAGAATCATCTTTTTTTCGATCTCATGGTATTATTCGAAAGAAACGTAAACTTCAATACCTAGGTCATGTAATGAGGGGAGAGAGATTACAAGGAAAAATTACAGGAATGCGAAGTATTGGGCGAAGACGAATGTCATGGCTTCGCAACTTAATAGAATGGTTTAATGGCTCAACAAACCAACTTTTTAGAGCAGCAGTTGACAAAATGCAAATAATCATGATGATCGCCAACCTTCAAAGGAAGACGGCACCAGGAGTATTATTCGAAATTTTTTCGGGTGTTTATTTTTAAATTTTAAATAATGTCCTCTAAGTAACTGTTTCAAAAAAACATGTTCACCGTTATATTTTTTTTTTCATAAATTTCCCATAAATTATAACTTTTGCCTATTTAATATTTCTTTCAATAATTTACAACAGGAACTGCTATTTGAAAATTATTTTTATTATTTCTGGTTACAATAACGCTTGAATAATAATGTGGCAAATTGTTCCCCCCGAAGTTTGATCAAAAAACAGACGTCCTTTTTGTCGTTATATTGTTTTATGGTAATTTTAATTTTTAATTATAATTTCTGTAGTTTTATCGCTGTGTAAAGAGGCGATTTATTAGGCAATTTCGAATTAATTAATTTTATAAGGGTTTTGGCAATTAGTAATATTAGAGCCTTTCATGTTTTACCCAACTCTAGCTAAGAAAGGAAGTCTTACATTTAATATTGTTTACATTTTTATAAAACCGTGACCAAAATTTATTTCAGTACTTATTCAGAATTTGAAATAGTTGTCAAGAAATTGTTAAGTCATCCATGTAAGCCGAAAATTAAAAATTTAAGAACTTATAAGATAATAAATTTATAATATTTAAAAAGACACGTCATTTACCGACTTTGTGTGAACTTTTTTCGTTCTAGTTCTGAAATTAAAATAGGAGAAAGTGTTAGAGTACTTCGCTAATTTTTACTTTCAGAACTGGTGATGGCCTTGGAATCGATACGCTGATGGAAGTTACTAATAGTTTTAATTTTGTTTAAGTTGATTGAACATGTGAAAATGTTTTGATTTTAAATTTTCTCACAGTTGTTGATGAAATATCTCTCTGCTTACTTTGCCGACCCCCCGAACGGAGTATAATGATGTTATGTTTCTACACCTTCGATGTTACATTTCCAGGTGTTTCTTATGCTACTTGCACTGCTTCATGGAGCTCATGGCTAATAGGTTTCTTCCTTTCTTCGGCCCAACGAGTTGAAAATAATCATGGAAATCTTCTTCTGTCGAATTTCGTTCTATTATAAGTTTTTCAACGCCATGTGTTCATCAGGTTAGCTGAGCAAAAAATCTTAAGAAGGATTGGTTAATTTTAACAGAGAATCTATTAGGACTGTTTCATTGTTTTACCATAGATGCATTTACTAAATATTCTGCATAGAAAATTTTAAGTATGCTTCTGTAGATATATCAAGAGAACCAAAGTAAAGTCATCCTCAGAAGGCCATGAATTTAAAAGTCTTAACAAATTTAGATTCAGAAAGTATTATATTCGTTTGTTTTAACAGGCAATCCAAATAAAAATGTTTAAAGCTGAGGAAGTGTTGGCAGAAGCTTATGAAGTTCAAAATATCGAACTTGATTGAGCAGTTAACCTTCAAGAGATGGATAGAGGTGCGACGGTGCGTATCAGCGCCGAAGCCAGCAAACCGTATGAATACAGTAATTGGAACTTTCGATTACACGCTACGCAATAAAGTATGAAATTTAACAACAAATACCTTTTTATTGAATAACAAAAGTAAAATACAAAGTTTGGTGAATTTTGATTAAAGTAAATGTTGAAAATGTCTGCCTTGTTCCCTCCATCATGACATGTTTTCTCATCCTTTCCCATTTCCCAACAATTGAGGTAAATTATTAAGTTTTTGAAATTTTTCTTCTATGCTCACTTTTAAATCGTTTAAGTCATTAACAGGAGTATTAAATATAGTGTTTTTAATAGGGCCACGTAAAAACAGTCTAAAGGGTTTATATCACAAGAGAAAGGAGACCAAGGTATTTCAGTATTTCTGCTAATGATCCTGCCGTCGAAAGATTCTCGAAGTTTATAGTATTTGGAACTGCGTGTGCTGGTGCACAATCTTGCTGGAAGAAACCATTTCGTAATTCATCGTCATGAAGCTGATTCGCGAATGGTTGTAATATTTCATTTATATACCGTGCAGCAGTTAAAAAATATAGCACCAATTATTCTTAGCCAACTCATTGCAATCCATACACCTGAGTTTTGTTGATAAAGAGGAATTTAAACTGTGACGTGGAGATTTTTTCTTCTCCTCATCCTATAGTTTTGTGAATTAATTAATGTACCTGTCAAGATAAACCAGGCCTCGTCCGTAAGAAAGGTTAATTCACAAAATTAAATTTCTAGGAAGGTATTCATCTGTAAGGTCCTGGGTTTAAGGTAAACGGTAGGGATGTAAATGCAACTCCTGTTTTAGTATCCGTTGGCACGTTTTCCGATAAACCTCTTTAGAACATTGAGTTGTTAAATCGTCATTTCCCCATGAATTTTATTTAAACCTAATAATTTTACCTTTATTCCCTAAAACTGGGAATGAACTTCTTCAAGCAATCATTATAGCGTTGTGGAATTAGTTAACCACACTGTTTACATCTAGGGTTTCTTGTACATACCTCTCTGGCTAATAAGCTAAACCACCATCTACCTGTAAATTATTGCCTTTAATTAAAAGCGAAAAGTTTCTTGCTACTTATGCTTGAAACCTGTCCGAACTATCTATTTGTATCAAATTTATTTGATAGTACGATACTGAAAGAGATGATTTGAACAACTCTGGTGAGTTCCACACAAGACCAATTCTTTATTTGGGATAATAAATTAGCGGTAAGTGTGGTTAAATTAATAAAACTTTTGCCCCTTCTCCTTTAAAAAGTTGGCAGATTGTCTTCTTCTCTCCTATTCTACATTGATATGCGAAGCAATGCAATAAGTATTTTTTTGTCTTTGGTAGAAGTCTTTATTTTCTTAATAATAATATTAAGTCATTTTGTATGTATCACCGTCCATATAAATATTTACAGCATCAAATTCTATATTTTTATAGATTACTTTAATCTTACACAATCTTCTGTGAACATTTGCTATTGGTGTATTATTTGATCATTATACATGCTCTTTTTTCCCGTGCCATTACAGAATGTTTTATAATGTTTTACAGGTATTAGCTTATTATTTTGAAAAATTGCTGTATTTATATACAGAGCGATTAAAAAGTATTGTCATTAAATTAAGTGGGTATATGCTGAACTTAATAGAAGTACATTACAGCAAAAATTTAAAGCCTATCGCGATTTTTGTTTAGTTGAAATTTTGTTACACACCTTTGAGAACCGCTGGATAATATGCATTTAAAAAGGCAGCGATAGAAATTTGACCCTGCAAAAATAAATGAAACATTACACAATTATGCAATGAACTGACATTAACCTACGTACACATACCTGAATTCTCTTATCAATATGAACAAGAAAGGCGTTTGATAAATTTAGATTTTGAATGTAAACAGAACTTACCTATTCCAGTTACCCCCAACCTTTTTGTAAATTGATCTTTTTAATTTTTTTCTGAGCTTACCGTTTGCTTGCGACACATGGTTTATTGAGAAAAGTTGTTCTATTTGATATCGTCGACCTACCCTTAAAATGAATGACAATATTTTTAAATCGCTCTGTATATGTTTCATTATTGCCCTTTTTACAATTACCAATCTTGTTTTGATTTCATTATCGCAGCATCTATTAATAATCAATGATCCCAGATAATTGAATTCATTAACAGTTTCAAAGCTAAGCTAGCATCTTCCTGAGCATTTCTGAAGTTGTTAGATAGATCGATAATCATCACTTTATTTTGCTGACATTAATAGAGAAATCCATGTCTCGCTTCAGTTTAACAGCGATTCCTTCCTGTTACTCCACGCTTGCAACGAATATCAGATGTCAACAACGTACCCTATATTAGTGTTTCTCCTTGGGATTTTTCGGCCTCTCACAACAACAACAACTTCCCAGCTATTTAACATCTCTCTCATGTATATTCGCTGTAACTATTCAATAGGATTGGAGACAGAATGCAGCCTAGCCTTACTCATCTTTGACTTTAAAATGCATTTAGGAGGATGTTGGCAGAAATGTGTAAAATAAAGTCCATAAGAAATGCATTGCACTTTACGCATCGCTATAAAAAATATGACTTCACGTAATGCGATCAATATATGAAACTATTACTTCATACATGGGAGTAGGAAAAGAATTTTTTTAAATCTCTAAACACTGTTAGCACTTTTTCTGTTCTTTTCCAGAATTATTGTAGTGCAGTTTATAAACTCAATATCAATGACTGCCTAGATGAATTAAGAAGCTAAAAAAAGGGTATAAATAAATGGTTTGAACTGTGAGAGATTCTCCGTAGAATGAAACAGCAGTCAACTCTAGTTAAATCGAAATAGTAGGTCTAAAGTTTTGTTAAAGAACGATTTTTAAGTCATTATCTAGTTAATAAGTTCAGCACACGAACATTACAGCGGTACTGTAGCTTATCAATAATTTTGTAATTGCTCTATGTCGCCTTTCACTAAACTCACTTTAGTTCTTTGTATTTCTGCGTTTGTGATATATTGTTATGCATTAGTTATAATTCAAAGTACTTTCGTTTGAAATCTTTTAGTTATGACTATGCGGCTATGTCTAAATTTGATGCCATACTTCATAGATGAGTGGCGTTGTATATCGACATTGATTTGTACATAGCAAACAATTCGTTATTTAGCAGAAGGGACTTCCAGTTTAGTAATCTGTTATATTTATAAAACTTGAGGTTTATATCTTTTCGTTTCTTTCATATGTAAGTCCAAATCTCATTTAAGGAAGGTAATTTTTGGAAATATGCTTCTGCATTTTGTAAACGTAACTCGTTCTGTTCTGACCTCATTAAATTTTATATGCCACGTTTTGAGCTAATTATGTATAGAATCGAGACTTCTTTGCAGTTTCTGCGAAGCCTTCGCTGGATATTTATCGGTGACCATAATCGTAGTGTCATCTGAAAGCACGTAGCGTCTTCGCTAGTGGACAAAGCTGCAGTATACAAAATATAATAGTACCAGTCCCAAGACACTTTCTTGTGGCATTCCTAAGTGTTGTTTCAACTTATATAATGTGATGCATCTATGTATGTAAGGTTTCCAGGTCTCTAGATAAGGATGATTTTCCACTGTAAATGGAAACTTCCCATTCTTATGAATGCATTACAAATAAAAACGATTGTCATCCTTTCCCGGGTAGTTCTTTCAAATTCCTGTCATAAAATCGTACACAGGAAACTTTGTTTACTTTCATATTGGCTGTCATGGGTTTAATGTCTTTCATGAAGAATAAGAATTGGGTATTGGCATATTTATATCGTGGGCTCTTGAAAATCGAATGAAACCATTTTTGAGATAATTTAAAATTAATGAAACGTGTTTGAAATTGTTTAAGCCTCTTTCTTAGCCCCCATAGTGTAATTGGTCAAAATTTATACGAACTTTTGAATCATGCAGAATACTTAATCTTATGTATAATTTTAATTATATGTAAAAATTTTAAGATCTGATCACTTCTGATAAAAGATCATTTTGTTATTATATCTAAGATATAACAATCGCCAATTTTTAATAGCTATTAAGACAACAAGTGTTTTATAGAAGGTTTAAAAATCAAGGTCGTAGTTCAAATCCGAGCGAACGAAGTGAGCCGAGGATTTGATAGACCGAGATTTTTAAACTATAAAACAGGAGTTGTCTTCAAGATTTTTTCTAACACTAATATCCGACATTTTCTTTCACTAATATAGTATTAGAAATTTTAATAAATTATTATTTGAGACGCGTCATAACACACAAAATGCGAAGATTGCTAGGCAACGACGTATTTAAAGGCCTATAAAATACGTTGTCATTGACGACGTATTTTATAGAGAAAGCGTATTTTAAAGGAAACATAACAAGTGAGCTCTTATGCACCATAGAAACAGTATAAGATATTAGTGTTAGAAAAACATATTAATGTAGTACTTACTTCACGCAACAAAAGGGGAAAAATCATTATTTGAAATTTATAATATTTACCTTATACATCACGAATTATTTAGACGTTGATGTAGTATAATAACCAAAAGGAAGTAAACACAGGAATCATTTACTCATATACAGTTTTTAATTCTAATGCGTGTCTCAGCAAGAACTTGAATTTTAAATAAATTAAAAAACACATTAATTTAATGATTTTTTTAGATTTTATTATTGATATCTTCAGAGTTATTAATGACGTTAAACATGAAATAAAATGTCGTTAAATGGCCACCGTTGGTCTGGTGGCAGGTATGTACTCTTTTGACGAAATTTCGCATTACGTTTTGGAGTAAGGGCCGCTGGATTTCACGAATTTGACGTTCAATTTCTTCTTTGAGTTCTTAAATTGTCTCAGGGTGGTTCGCATAGACCTTACTTTTCAAAAAACCCCAGAGGAAATAATCCAAACAGGTTAAATCGCAACTTCTTGGCGGCCAGTTGTTCCAAGATCCAGTTGGTAAAGTTTCTGCGCTGTCTATGAGCGGTAGGCTGCAGCTGTTGAGTCAACTGGATCTTGTAAGCATGAAGGTGCAAATCTTTTATCAAAATTCGTTGAAGAGTGCTGCGGTGGAGGCGTGGAGGTTCAATTCCTGGCCACGACGCCGGATGGAGGTGTTTGGTTGTTCTGCGACGCTGACACTCACAGCTGCGATGCTTTCGGCCGATCTTTTGGGGCGATGACGGATAAGGTCTCTTTCATCTTTCAATGAAAACGTCCGCTCAAATTTCTTGATCAAATTTTCAATAGCAGGCCGCGATGGTCGATTAAGCGCGCCAAAATGATCATGTAACTTGCGAATCGTCACTGTAAAATTTTCCCCATGTTTGTAATGGGTTTTCACTATTAAAAAACGTTCTTCCAAAGTGTAACGCGTCATTTTCGTAAATGTCAATGAATTAATGAAAAAAACTACCAAATATGGCTGACTCAACAATTGACAGACGAAAATGGCGCGCGATTCCAAATTCAAGTTCTTACTGAGACACCCTTTATATTGAAGAAATAAACAGGTGTAATCTCCCTCCCACAATTTAAAATCTTTACTTTATGTTTTTATTAAATGAATTAGCAGTACATTAGTAGCATATGGGTAAATTTATTTTTATTATTTTTTACAAAAAATGTTATGCCTAACCTGCAAAATTAAGTAAGTTACTCTCACTCTTGTTTTCTTTTATAATATCCGAAAACGTTTTCACCAAGAAAAAGGTTTTACTAATTACATAACTACCTATATTAACATTCGAATACGTTCAAATATGAGATGAAATTAAGAAATTTCTACTTTCGGTTTACTAAATGTTAAGAAAATTGTAACAACAGCTTTAAAAGGTAGCAAAATTTGGACCCTGTTTACTCCATCTATTGAAAGCTAAGTTGTAGGGCATTACATACTTCCACGCTTGTGTTTATTAACATAACATAAAGACAAACTTTTACTTATTTTTCTGTAATAGCTTTTCTGAAGTTATGACAATTGTTTGACATTGTTGACTCGCATAACCTGTAAAAAATATATAAGGTTTTCTTTTCGTAATTAATTTGTGACTGCTAACCTTTCGAAGGCAATAGATCCCCGAAAAGGTAAAAATAAATTAAAGGAGTATAAATGAAACGAGAGATATTTGAACATTCTAATTTAAATAATTTATTTGAATTTATTTTCTATTAGTTAAACGTGGAGGTGTAAGGCGGCAACTTTATGAACGAAAATTACTTTATTAATTCAGTTTGATTTTTTAAATATCTAACATTACCATCTTAAGTGAATCTTTAATTGGCCTATTATGGAAAAGGACATAAAGTAACATTTACACCTACAACCAAATCCAATCGGCATCGAATGACCATCAACATTTAGTTTACTTATATAAAACACTTTTAACTTATGTAATATTTACTGGCTCCGTTGATTATTCCAATATTTAAATATAAAGTTAGAATTGTAATAAGTGAAGATGTGAAAGATCTTTGTTCATTTTTAATCTACTAACTATTACAACAATATAATGTTCATCTTGAGGCTTACCGTAATTATATCGCTGCAAGCTGCAAGTAACAATAAATTTTCTGAACTTTTAAGTAGGCTAACATGCGTTAACGGCACAGTAATTTTTATGCAATTATTCCACCCTTTTTAAATATAAGAAAAAATAATAAACAGTACTACAGATATCTGCGGGCGTGGGTGTAAAGAAAACGTAATGCAACATGATCTTGAGTACTGGCACGCAAATATTCAATAAATAACACAGCCTAAGTACACCTACAGGGATTTTGGCTTAAGCCCACGCCCGAGTAGCCTCAACAGCCAGCCAGGCTCCAGCGCGATGCGAATTTGCATTTTTATGACCCAGGTAATTTATAGGATATGTTGTGTTCTCTGCTCCATACGAGATTTTTAAATTGTTGGTATGTGGGTCGTGCATTATTGTAAATTGTGAGTCATACTACGAAGTCGTTTTCTTCGCCGGATGTGTATACGACACCCTGAGGGTTCACACCGTTTCTTGTGGTATTTCCTTATTTGCTTTACGTGTTACGTCTACAATAACTTGTGCATATTTTCTACAGATATTATTGCCTCTTCTACTAAACAACAGAAATTACTCAACCGGTTAATAGATAACTTTCTGAGCAAAATAGAAACTGTAAAACATATAAATTTATATGTAGGCAACAAATATTACAACGTAGTACGGACGGTGGTATTAGTTTTAAAATTTCCATATAATTTATTTCATTTATAAATAACGCTCATAAATTAATGGTTTTTCTTCTTTTCGCAAGCGATAGTACATATGTACATACAGAGTGGTGAATTGCTTCATGGATCATAGCAATTCTAATGGTAAATTTCTAACATGAAAATATTTAATAAATTGTATAACAATGATTAATAACACGAAGTCAGTTCCCACAAATATATTAAATTTAGATTTTATTCATGAACGTTTTCGTGCCGACTTCGACACATCATCAGATGTTACAAAATACTAGAATATAAAAGGGAAATAATAACACTATGTTCTTAAAATCAAAAAGATGAAATCTTACCTGCTAAAAAATGAAAACCATAATAAATTGAACTTTAACTTTAACATACACTTACATTAACAGCTTAACTAAGGATATGAATTAAAAATATGTGACTTAAAAAACAAAATGAAAAGGAGGATACCCCAACAACCGAAGAAGTATGGGGCTCCTAAATATACAAAAGGCAAGCCACACATGTGTTTCACATTACACGAAAAATTTTTTTAAAAGCAGAATTCAAGCAAAAAAGGGGCCCGTGGTGACATCTGGCCATACAAAACAAAACTAAACTAACCTGTCGAAAAAAGGGAAACTGTAACTAGAATACTGAACAAAACTAATGGAGGTTGAAAAAGATTAAATTGTTATTGAAATTAACAATGTCATTTAGTAGGTTGTTCTTATCGTTTTTATGGGCCTTATTGATTTCGAGCATTTCAAGAAAGTTTAAACGGAGACCTTTATTGCAAAAATGGAGAAATTTGACGTCAACGGTGGAATTAAATGTATGTTCCATTTCTATGATGTGGGAAGCAAAAGATGATTTGATATTGAGATGGGGGTCTAATTTTATATGGTTACGGCGGATTAAAGTGTTGTGTTCAGAAATACGGGTTTTCATAGCTCTGCCAGATTGACCGATGTAAAAAGCAGGGCACCAATTACAGTTTAACCTGTATATACCAGATTTGTTGATGTGTTCTATGTGATCTTTATTGTGGACCAAAAGGTTATGGAGTTTGGATTTGACAGAAAATGAAATTTTGAGGTTGTAAAGTCTAAAAAAGTTGGCGAGTTTGATGGAGGTAGGCCCAAAGTACGGCAAAGAAAAATACTTGTTGTTGGTGACCGGAGTAATGTCTAAGTTGGTGGAATTGTTTAAGTAAAAGGAATGTTGAATTTTGAGAAATAATTTATTAATAATATCTGACGGGTAATTGTTGTTGCGGGCAATGGTATGAATTGTTCTTAATTCAGAGTGAAAATCTGATTGATTGAGGGGGTAACTGAAGAGTCTGTTAAAGAAAAATCTGAATGCAGCAAGTTTATGAGAAATGGGGTGAAAAGAATCAAAGGGGATAACATGGTCTGTGGTGGTGGGTTTTCTGTAAATGTTAAAGGCTAAATGGTTGTCTGAACGAGTGATCATTATATCAAGGAAGGGTAGTTTGTGGTCTTTTTCTATTTCAAAAGTGAATTCAATGCTATTGTGAAAAGAATTGAGAATGTCTAGACAATTATTTAATTCAATTAACGAACCTTTAAAAACCACAAACACGTCATCCACATAACGCCGCCAAAAAAGGAAATGATTGATCAAAGTGGGGTTAGTAAAGACATGGTTCAATTCAAAGTGATTCATAAAAAGTTCAGCCATTAGGGGAGATAAGTTAGAACCCATTGGAAGTCCAGATTTTTGGGTGAAAATAGAATTATTGAGACTGAAGAAATTTTGTTCAAAACAAAGTTTAAGAAGAGTCAACATGGTTTGGGCTTGGATGTCGGAAAGTTCAGAATTATTTAATTGATTTGAAATGATATTGAAGCATTCGTCAGTGGGGATGCTAGGGAATAAATTGGTGACATCAAATGAAACAAGAAGGCAATCATTTGGTAAGTGAAAATTGATCAGTGAATTGATAAGTGCATTGGAGTTTTTGACAGAGAAACTATTTTCATAGGTGATGATTTTGAGTAGAAAAGAATTTAAGAGGGGGGCCAATTTGGAGACAGGAGTGTTGGCAAAAGAGCAAACAGGACGAATGGGGATACCCACTTTGTGGATTTTGGGAAGGCCGTAAAGTCTAGGTATTTGTGGGTTCATGACCAAAAGGTTGTTGTATTTGATATTCAGAGAATCGAGGATATGTCTGGCGCCATAAATGGTGGAACGAACTTTAGAGCAGAATGAATTGAAGGGGTTCCTCTTACTGGCTTCAAAATCATCAGAGTCCAAAAATTTCATCACTTTATTGATGTAGTCGGATTTATTGAGGATGATCAAGCAGTTACCTTTATCAGCTTTGGTGAAAATTAGGTCGGATTGTTTGAGTTTGTGTTTCAGTGATTTAATTTCATTATTGAATCTAATCTTCTGGGTGGGGATATTAAAATGGGAATTAATGACGTTGGAACATTCAGCTCTGACGAGATCAGGGTTAGGGAAGTTACAATTGTGAATAATAAATTCGGATTCAATAGCTAGGCTTTCAAGGTTGTTTCTATTAGGACGATTAAAGGGGTTGTATTTAAGACCTTTGTCAAGAAGACACAATTCGTTGCTGTTAAACTGGACGTTGCTTAGGTTCATAGTTCTCTGGTGAAAATTGAAGTTGGAGTCGAAATTATTGTTGATCTGGTGGTGGTTAGGTTTAAGGCTATTATTCTTGTGGCGAAGGTTAGGATTGAGACTATTATTTTGGATATTGTAATTGTATTTAAATTTAGGGTTGAAGTTATGAAAGTGTCTATTATGAAATTTTAAATTACGAATTTTGTTCAGTAATCTAGAGAAGTTTTTCATACCAAAATTGTGGATGTCACCCTTAAGTCTAAAAAGGAACTCGTCCCACTCGAACTGATGGAAAATATTGGCGAGATGTAAGTGTAGGCGTTGGAGTAGAAAGTCAATGTGGCCCCTCTCACAGTACCATCTTTTTCTTTCGGGTCCTAACCAAGTTTTTTGAGCTGTCATAATGGCCCTACGTGCACTAACGGATGTGGAATTGCAACGAATATTGACGAAGTGTGGAATGAGTTCATCTTTTATGCAGGTGGTGAATTCCACATCCGTTAGTGCACGTAGGGCCATTATGACAGCTCAAAAAACTTGGTTAGGACTCGAAAGAAAAAGATGGTACTGTGAGAGGGGCCACATTGACTTTCTACTCCAACGCCTACACTTACATCTCGCCAATATTTTCCATCAGTTCGAGTGGGACGAGTTCCTTTTTAGACTTAAGGGTGACATCCACAATTTTGGTATGAAAAACTTCTCTAGATTACTGAACAAAATTCGTAATTTAAAATTTCATAATAGACACTTTCATAACTTCAACCCTAAATTTAAATACAATTACAATATCCAAAATAATAGTCTCAATCCTAACCTTCGCCACAAGAATAATAGCCTTAAACCTAACCACCACCAGATCAACAATAATTTCGACTCCAACTTCAATTTTCACCAGAGAACTATGAACCTAAGCAACGTCCAGTTTAACAGCAACGAATTGTGTCTTCTTGACAAAGGTCTTAAATACAACCCCTTTAATCGTCCTAATAGAAACAACCTTGAAAGCCTAGCTATTGAATCCGAATTTATTATTCACAATTGTAACTTCCCTAACCCTGATCTCGTCAGAGCTGAATGTTCCAACGTCATTAATTCCCATTTTAATATCCCCACCCAGAAGATTAGATTCAATAATGAAATTAAATCACTGAAACACAAACTCAAACAATCCGACCTAATTTTCACCAAAGCTGATAAAGGTAACTGCTTGATCATCCTCAATAAATCCGACTACATCAATAAAGTGATGAAATTTTTGGACTCTGATGATTTTGAAGCCAGTAAGAGGAACCCCTTCAATTCATTCTGCTCTAAAGTTCGTTCCACCATTTATGGCGCCAGACATATCCTCGATTCTCTGAATATCAAATACAACAACCTTTTGGTCATGAACCCACAAATACCTAGACTTTACGGCCTTCCCAAAATCCACAAAGTGGGTATCCCCATTCGTCCTGTTTGCTCTTTTGCCAACACTCCTGTCTCCAAATTGGCCCCCCTCTTAAATTCTTTTCTACTCAAAATCATCACCTATGAAAATAGTTTCTCTGTCAAAAACTCCAATGAACTTATCAATTCACTGATCAATTTTCACTTACCAAATGATTGCCTTCTTGTTTCATTTGATGTCACCAATTTATTCCCTAGCATCCCCACTGACGAATGCTTCAATATCATTTCAAATCAATTAAATAATTCTGAACTTTCCGACATCCAAGCCCAAACCATGTTGACTCTTCTTAAACTTTGTTTTGAACAAAATTTCTTCAGTCTCAATAATTCTATTTTCACCCAAAAATCTGGACTTCCAATGGGTTCTAACTTATCTCCCCTAATGGCTGAACTTTTTATGAATCACTTTGAATTGAACCATGTCTTTACTAACCCCACTTTGATCAATCATTTCCTTTTTTGGCGGTGTTATGTGGATGACGTGTTTGTGGTTTTTAAAGGTTCGTTAATTGAATTAAATAATTGTCTAGACATTCTCAATTCTTTTCACAATAGCATTGAATTCACTTTTGAAATAGAAAAAGACCACAAACTACCCTTCCTTGATATAATGATCACTCGTTCAGACAACCATTTAGCCTTTAACATTTACAGAAAACCCACCACCACAGACCATGTTATCCCCTTTGATTCTTTTCACCCCATTTCTCATAAACTTGCTGCATTCAGATTTTTCTTTAACAGACTCTTCAGTTACCCCCTCAATCAATCAGATTTTCACTCTGAATTAAGAACAATTCATACCATTGCCCGCAACAACAATTACCCGTCAGATATTATTAATAAATTATTTCTCAAAATTCAACATTCCTTTTACTTAAACAATTCCACCAACTTAGACATTACTCCGGTCACCAACAACAAGTATTTTTCTTTGCCGTACTTTGGGCCTACCTCCATCAAACTCGCCAACTTTTTTAGACTTCACAACCTCAAAATTTCATTTTCTGTCAAATCCAAACTCCATAACCTTTTGGTCCACAATAAAGATCACATAGAACACATCAACAAATCTGGTATATACAGGTTAAACTGTAATTGGTGCCCTGCTTTTTACATCGGTCAATCTGGCAGAGCTATGAAAACCCGTATTTCTGAACACAACACTTTAATCCGCCGTAACCATATAAAATTAGACCCCCATCTCAATATCAAATCATCTTTTGCTTCCCACATCATAGAAATGGAACATACATTTAATTCCACCGTTGACGTCAAATTTCTCCATTTTTGCAATAAAGGTCTCAGTTTAAACTTTCTTGAAATGCTCGAAATCAATAAGGCCCATAAAAACGATAAGAACAACCTACTAAATGACATTGTTAATTTCAATAACAATTTAATCTTTTTCAACCTCCATTAGTTTTGTTCAGTATTCTAGTTACAGTTTCCCTTTTTTCGACAGGTTAGTTTAGTTTTGTTTTGTATGGCCAGATGTCACCACGGGCCCCTTTTTTGCAATGCCATAGTCACAGTATAATACAGTAGGGTTACTCTGTCAAAAACGCGGCTTCTATCTTGGAAGGTGTCGCCATATTGTTGGATGCAGTCTTTATGGCCTACTGTCTCAAAACCTATTTTTTGCCAGAGTGGACTGGCCGTATATACGGAGTATATAGATGCAGTTGGTCGTGGTTTAGACAATGTTTGCTTGTTTAATTGCATTTAATTGTATCACTGTAGAAACACATTTATTTGATTTTGACATTTCTAAATTTTAGTTTAACAGTTTACTTTAAAATCAAAATTCTTGTGTCAATCATGAAAAGAAGTCGTTCCAGTAGCAGCGGAAGCGACCAAACATACAAACGAGGGCGCGGGTGGAAGACGACGGACTCTACAGAGTCTGAGTCGGATGAATCGGCCTCGGAAGACCCAATAATACGGGACGACCGGGGGAGGTTCCGCGCCAGAACGCGGTAAGTCACTTTGAGATAACCTAGGCCCTGTTTGTGTACGGGCGCTGCAAAGTCTGTATATGAGAAGTTGTCTCGTTGCGTATATTTTACGTGTTAAGCGGCGGCCACTGCTTCGGGGTGTTGGTGATCGGCGTGTGACGTCAGAGTGCGACCTCAACTGCAGGGTTACACTTGGGGTTGCACTACACATGTATGTATTTGTTGAAATTGTATTTAATGCAATAAAAACGTAATACGTAAGTGACGTTTTTATTATGGCCTGTTCGTTCGGGTCCGCAATTTCCACTTGATTTTTTAAGTTATTACAGCGGGCAATAAAAGTATTATGAATAGTGGGACGTCCTACCATAAACACCCTCGGAATAACGATAGATAATTCGTATTTTAGAAATCCGGTTACGAATTAAAATATTTATATGTTTGCCGACGTACCTCATTTATTAAAATTATTAAGAAGCTGACTATTAGACACAGGTTTTGAATTAGAAAATGGCGTTATTATAAATAAAGCTCTATTAGAAGCACTTGTAAGGTTTGATTCGGCTGAAATAAAAGTGTGTCACAACTTAACTAGCATACACATAAAATGTGAAAAATTTCAGCGGTAAAATGTACGTCTTGCAGCATAGTTACCTTCATTTAAGACTGCTAACACATTAAAATTTTATAAATCTGGAAATGACCCCAATGTAGCCGAAGAAACCGGAAAATTTATTGAATTAGTTGATTTGTTCGATTTATTAAATACCTAGGTATAGTGTAAATAAGTTTTCAGTGCCATGGAAAAGTACTTACGGTATTCAGCTGAAAAGTCAAGACAATATTTATGAATAACACTATTAGCACCCTCAAATGTTGTAACAAAACATCGTTACAATTGTTTCAAAAGGGAATTTTAATAACAAATTCTTCTTTGAAAGCGCTGCTTCACGATATGAAGAACAAATTGCCAAAAATACAATACATACTTCCTCATAAAGTTAATCAAGACTCCCTAGAAAATTTATTTAGTCAGTTAATAAGTAGAGGAGGACACCACAGTGACCACCCTTCTTCCTTGGATGCAATATACAGATTACGTATGATAAAATCCTTGGCAAAAGACCAGGAATGAATCAATCAAATTTGAACACTCAAGATAAGACCAATGAGAATTTTATTGTTGCTGAAGTTCTAAGGGAAACAGAAATGGTAGAAAAACACAAAACTATTTCAGTACCGAAGACTTCGAAGATTCCGAAAGCGCTAGTGTAGTGTAAGAACATCTAGTGAAGCAAGAAAACACCCCACCTTTGTAATTAGCTAATTACCGAAGAATGTGATAAAGATGGTCTCCAGTATTTAGCCAAAAAATGTATTTCCAAATTTCCCGAATTGGGCGAATATACAGTACCAAGAATTCTCACAGTTGGCAAGTAGTCACCATCATGGTTACAACAAATTTCTTATGGCAGCTTGATCGACCCTTCCACGAACTTTTTCGATAACATTTCAAAATACGAGATTGCGTTTAAAAAATCTCATCAAACAAAAATATACTTGAAAACGGTAGAAGTGAGACGTTTGTCTAAACATATTTTGAAAAAATTGCATCATTTAGATCTTGAAATTATTAGTGCTTTTGTTAAACAACGAGCGTTTATCAGAATAGATTACTTAAATCGGTTAGAACCAAAACGTTTCCGAGTGTCTTAACAAAATTACTACATACTTAGTTTATTTTTATATTATAATCAAAGTAGCCTATAACTCATTAATTTAGTTTAAATTTAAGTTTAAAACGCAGTTTAAATTGTTTTACGTATTAATAGTAACAGTGTTATATACATTTTGTATGTACGATGTACGTACAGTAAGCGGTAAATTCGACATTTTACTATTTGTACTGCTGTTACGATTATCATCATGTTAACAAAAATATTTCTGAATTGGTGACATTATAGTGTATTTACTGTTATCTGATTATATTAAATTAGATCTTTTTGATTTCGTTATTATTACTAGTTGTTTCAATTCTTGTGGTTTAATGTTTAATATTTTTCATCCAATTAAAATTTTTAATAGGTACCTACTGCCTACTGTGTTTTTATTTAACAACTGTTAGGTTTTTCGGTGTATACAAACATGAATATCAAGAATTTCTATTCCTTGTGAACTAAATAAAGGAGCGAGAATTTGTAAGTTATTATTGTAAGTAATTAAGTACACCAAACAAATAATAAATTTGTAACTATTTACATTATAACAATCCTTTCAGTAAACATACTTATTCAGTATTGCTAATTTTTCCAAAAGCGAGTTAATTCTGTTATTAGAAAAGTGTGGTGTCAAAATTACAATGCACTTAACGTTTAATTGCCGTCCATTAAGTAAAAATGATTTACACTAACAGCAAAAAAGTACTAAAATTGTTACTAAATTAATTTAACAGTGCAAGTGAGCTTCAGTATTAATACATCGCGGGTCGAGCTATTACGTCACTCACACGAGCATCTACGAGTTGAACCGATGCTGCTATGAGACAACTTCTCATATACAGACTTTGCGGGCGCTGTGCTCAATTTGGCTAGCTCAGTAATCAAAGACAAGAGGCTGAAAATAATTGTTTATTACAAAAGAATAAAAGCAGTGTATGTACATAAATGAAAAAGGATAAATAGATAAATGTGAAAATAAGGCTTCGCGGCGTCGTGGGCGGCAACGGCGACGGCGGCGGCAGCGGCGACGGCGAAGGTGGCGGGGCGTCGACGTTGGGAGACGGTGCGATGAGGGTGCACGGCGTCAGAGGGTGGCGACGGTGGTGGATATGTACCAGCGTGCCAGCGGCGACAACGGTGTGGGCGGCGGCGACGACGAAGGCGGTGGTAGCGGCAACGGCTAAGGCGGCAGGGCGTCGACGTTGGGAGACGGTGCAATGAGGGTGCATGGCGTCAGAGGGTGGCTACGGTGGTGGATATATACCAGCGTGCCAGCGGCAGCAACGACGTGGACGGCGGCGGCGGCGAAGGCGGTGGTAGCGGCAACGGCGAAGGCGGCAGGGCGTCGACGTTGGGAGACGGTGCAATGAGGGTGCACGGCGTCAGAGGGTGGCCACGGTGGAGAACCTGGGCCAAGAGGTTTGTCGAAGGTGGCAGCGTCAGGCTGGGAACGGGCAGCGACCGGGGACGTGGGCGACGGCGGCGGTTCCAGCAGGGAAGCTGAGGAGGCTGGGAACTAGCTGCAACCGGCAATGTGGGCGACGGCGGCGGTTCCAGAGGAAAGCTGAGGCAGCTGGGAACGAGCGGCGACGGGGGCGACGGCGGCGGTACCAGAGGAAAGCTGTGGCGGCTGGGAACGACCGGCGACGTGGGCGACGGCGGCGGTTCCAGCAGGGTGACGTGGTAGCTGGTGCAAGGATGTCGATCCAAGACGTTGATTTCGATCAAGCGTGCAAGACGTTGATTTGCTCAAGCATACAAAGACGCCGATCCTGATTAAGCGTACGGAGACGTTAATCTGACCAAGCGTACAAAGACGTTGATGATGAGATGGATTTTGCCAGCGTTTTTATAGCCCGAAAATCGTATTCTGCTTTCCTATTGGCTGACGGGGGATGGTAGAAGTGGTGAAATTTGCCAAAATCCCCGTGTTTTTATTTTTCAGAAATAATTGTTCCAAATGTAATTTCTGATGTGTGTAGTGGTTATTATCGTTCTGCTGGTGCGACGGTGCATCGAATGATACCCAACAGCAGATACTTTGATTGAACGAGAACGGGTTTATCCCGCGGTCCGCGGATTAAAAGACGCGAGGTTTCCGATAGAGGCGTTTCATAGCGGAAACAATCGACTTGAAGCGGGGTTTACTATTAAAACGTAACATGTTTTTGCTAGTTTTAGATAACGGTAATTGCTTATTGCAATTAGAAAGCTTTTTAGAAGTAATTGTCGTTATTCATTATTTGGGAACTAAATTAGTTTGGCTGAACGAAGGGATGAAATTTGATACGCCTCCATGTGTGGTTGAACGAGGCGATACGGGGATTAGCCTGAAATATTTATGGTCAAGCGGCCCGTTTATGTAACGGACTTGGGAAGCATTTGGAAAGTAATAGCTAAGAATTGATACGTGAGAATTTCTATCTAAGGGTTGTTTTATAAAGCAAAAACCGTTGAGTTTGTTTGTGGTATTTAAGCCGCCAGTCGGGGCAGAATTATCGTAGAACATGTTAATTCGATTTGCATGACCGTTCTAACGGTCTTTTTCTTTTTCGGCAGATCGAGGGCATATGTTATATCGAGATCGTGTTAACTTTTAAATTTCATTTTATTTTTTCGTAAAAATTGTGTGAACATATGTTTCGTTTTCTTAAAATTAAACAATATACCTATATTATTTTAGAACATCATCTGCGCAAACAGACATAACAACGGAGGACCGGGGAGTACAGACCGACCCGCCTGCGCCCGCGTCGTGGAGGGAGCTTTTGCTTTTGTTGTGGCTGCTACGCCGGTTTCTATTAGTTTAGGTAGGTACATTTATATTAGAGAATTTGATTTTATTGTTGAAACCACGAAAGATGAACCCTGCCTCATCAATGCTATCCGTATGATATAAGATTTTACTTGCTATTTGCTCTGTAATGTTGTTATTTCTGGTTACTATATGATTGGAGGGAAATTTGAAATCTGACATTTAAACAAGTTTGGGCAACCCATGTCACAACAAAGTGTTACACCTGCAGGTACTTCTACAGATCTACAGCTCAGATTACTACAACAAATGGTCCAAATTTACCATCAACATCTCCTGCAAGTACCCAGCCTCAGTTTAATAATGAGGTTGCAAAACGTCTCGCGCCTTCACCTTCAGCGTTTGGTCTTCAACAATCTAGTGCTCCTGCTCCGTCACAAATTAGTAATACTAATACCACAAGGTTACCTAATAATTCATCACCATCTCTTGTTTCAACTTCAGTAAATTCATCAAGAGGACCTTCACCAGCACCTGCTACACCGGTCGTTTCTTCACCTTCAACAGTTGCTAGTTTAGGTAATTGTTCTTTTTTTTTATACAACCAATTCGTAACTCATGTTAAGTAAATAATGGAAAAATAATGATATTAACGGTATATTTTTGACATACAGGTAAAGGTATGAGTAGTTCTGAAAGAGCGGCACTCAATAATAGTAGTATACACCGGTCTTCTATGTCATCACAAATGGTCAATTGACTGGTCAATTGACCGGTCAATTGACCTAAAAGTTGTTGACCGGTCAAATGCACAACCCTAGAAATAAATTTAAGGGGGTTTATACAAAATTTCTTCCAGCGAGTTTCTAATTCTTCGATTTTCTTTTATTCACAATGGAACGACCTTAACGACGTAGAGACCAAGCGATACGGGTCAGAGTAATAAACTCGGCTGATGGTTACCTGTACCCTAGCCTAGATTTATTAGTTTATTACCACCCCAAAGTCTCGCTTGAAGAAAATGCAGTTTTATAATAACCTTTTATTTACGGAACAACCAACATTTTTATTAATAAAACTTTGCGCAAACGCCTCTACAGAACTTAAAATCGCCAGTAATTCACAAAATATTCAAAAACTGACGATGTTTATAATCCTACCACTTCGTCATATAGTCCTACCACATGGTTTTAGTAGCGTTGTTATTTAAATTGTAATTAAAAATTCTTAGTATTTGTAGTCGTGGACAAAGTATAGTATACGACTCGATTTATAATGGCTACTATTACCTCGGATAATTTAATTTAAACATTTAAACATTATCCTCGGTAATAATATCATTTATTATAGAATCGTGTATACTGTATAACAGGGATTCTCAAACCTTTTTAAATTTGTACCACATAAATAAGAATAAAAAATCAAGTAAAGCATTCACATAAAACTGCAATAACATTAATTTATTCGTTCCTTTTATTTGATTCGCCAAGCTAAATTTTTGAAACAGTTACAATATTAAAATACATTTTTCTGAACATTTATTTAAATATTTTGTATAAAAATTGTACCACCAAAAATAACGTATTGTACTATTAGTGGTACATGTATAATAAGTGAATAAAGTAATGTTTTTTTTCACGAGTAGGAAAGTTTGACAATGAAAAAGAGATGCGTTACTTACGAATTGCATACAACATCTTTGATTTTCACGCTTTTTGACCGATTTAGAAATCACAATCATATTTTATGAACGTAATTAATGAAGAAAACTGTGAGTTTAATAACGGATGTAGGGGAATAACTATTAATACCTAATCAAAACTTGAAAAACACATTATACGCCAGCATAATGAGTGACCGGTCACTATTATACTGCATTTTTCATTTCTAACCGCAAACGGGAGGAAATATAATGGTTGTAAAAGAAATCATATAATTTGTTCTTCAGCTTCTGAATAAAAAAATTTTCATCTCTGTAAATTTTCTCGACGAGCAATCCCTTTGGGGTCCAAAAAATAAAGTAACAATATTGTCGCTGAGTTACATGAAGTTGTCCTTGCACTTGATAAATAGTCCAGTCAATAAAGGTTTGTAGAATGCATGGAGGGTGTCACAATTTTTGACTTTAGGGCTTTGTTTGGAGTCGTTAGGAGGTAAACATACTAAAAGTCCCCGGACATAGGAGGTGAGCGGGCTGCAGGGGGGGACTGAGAAGGTCTCCATTTTTGTTTTTTTGCTTATATCTTGAAGACGGTGCATCTTATCAAAAAATTTATTATATACAAAATCAAAGCTGACAATATTTCCTACATTTTTGCTTTTTTAAGTTTTTTTCTATCTCCAACCGTTTATGAGATACCTGCTCTCCAAAAACCGTTAATTTTCGAAAGAAAATATGTTGCCTCACGTTTTTCGTTAAACTTTTCTCTCTAGCGCCTCATCTTTTCGGTTTACAGAAAAATCCTCAGGAAAGAAGTTGTAGAGGATTAAATTTCCTTAAAAATGGTATATGCATTTTATATTTTTTTTTCGAAAATTACCGATCTTTGATAGAGGATATCTCATAAACGGTTGGAGATAGAAAAGAACTTTACAAAGCAAAAATGTGGGAAATTTTGCCAGCTTTGATTTTGTATATAATGATATTTCGCTAAAATGCACCGTCTTCAAGATATAAGCAAAAAACCAAAAAAAGGGATCTTCTCGGTCCCCCCCTGCACCCCGCTCACCTCCTATTACCGGGGACTTTTAGTATGTTTACCTCCTAACGACTCCAAACAAAGCCCTGAAGTCAAAAATTGTGACACCCTCCATGTATTCTACACCCCCCTAATTGAGCGTTCGTTGACTGGACTAAAAAGTAATTATTATCGTTTCATTTTAAAGAAAAGGTCTCGTCTATGTAGGTGGCAAATTTCACTTTTTTTTTTATTCGATAGCTTGTTGTGGTGTGTCAAAACGGGCTTTATATGGACATTTTATTTCTATTATGCCATCATCTCCTATGCCTATGAGGCCATCCGGTGTGGCACCTAAATAGCAAAACTCACGTTTACCTACAAAAAAACCGCATTCCACAATTTCTTTCCCCAATACTTCGGCAAATTCTCTTCTGGCTATGGGTTCATGGTCCTTCCCATAGTTAGTGCTGATATTTCCCGAAAATTCAGGATGCAGTAGATATTTTATGGTTTCTTTTGGGTCAGTTGTTGCTCTCATCTTGCATATTTTTCCGAACGAAGAGGCAGTCAAACGTTTTCTTCTTTCAGAAAACCAAATTTGGGACCCAGATTGTTCTTCCGTCGCTGTTGAGAATGCAAGAATTTCTTCTTCACTTAAAGATATTTTTCTCACAAAATCCTCTTTCTTCTTCTGCAGATCTTCCAGAGTAATATCCAATGCATGGACATTTGCCCCGTAATCATCATTGTTATCAGAGTCAGGCGCTCTTCTTCGTTTCGATGTGGAGTTTCCACCAGATTTTTTTGATTCATACAATCTCTTCCTGACGGAGCGTAATCTGGTTCTGCCTTCCTGCCTCTTAATTCGTTTTTTGTGAAATGTCCTGGACTTTTTGTGGTAACAGCTTGGTGTAGGATTTAACCTCTACAAAAATCCTAGCGAAGTGGACTTTGGTACACTTCTTTATTTTGGCATTATAAACAATATTTAAAAAGTCCATTCCGAAATTGTGTACGCTAAGTAAATTATTCGAGGTCAAAGGTCATGAAAATGGTTTTTTTTTTGCAAAAATCTCGTTATCTATTGGTTTTACGTCAATTTTGGTTATTATGAAAAATATTTACTGTAAAATTCTGCACAAAAAAGGTTAAGTATATACAAAATTTACGTTGGACAGGATTTTTTTAGAGGTTAAATTAGGGTGACCAAACGTCCCGGTTTTCCGGGATTGTCACGGTTTTCACTAAACAATCCCGGTGTCCCGAAAACATTATTCCGAACACTTATATGTCCCGGTTTTAAAATTGCAATAAGGATTTCGTAATAATTAAATAGAATCAGCAGTGCTTGAAAAAGTGGTATTTATTTCCAAAAATGCTAGTATTTTGATGAAAATTCAAAATTTCTCAATCTTTCTTTGTTCGCGATTCTGTCGTATAATGGCAATAAAGAATATTTACTCTGATGAATGTTCAATAGATGGAAGAAAGAAACAAGATGAAAATATAGCTGTTAAAAGCCATTCTACAAACGTTTTACAATTATGTACTATATAGATTGTCTTGAATTCTATGAATTAATTTCAACAAATAAATAACTGGTGAGAAAAATTAAAACAATTGAGAATATCAGAATCTTTTTTTTATTGTTTAAAATAACATCAACAATTAATTTTCGTGCCTTTTTGATCAAAGTGTCCCGGTTTGCAAAATGTAAAATATGGTCACCCTAGGTTAAATTCTAAAAGTGACTGGGCTAATAAAACCTACCCAAGTACTCAATCGTATCCGAACATCTGTCGGCGATATCTATTGGTACGACACGTGACAATTTGAAATGAGAGCGACAGCGACAGCAAGCAAAGGACGCGACATCGAACCTCGCTGTGTTTCAACCGAGAAGCTCGAAACTCACCTCCGTTTTTCCAATTTTTCCTAGCCAATTTTTCATGAATTGTGTATTTTATTTTTTTATCACGTGCAGAAACCTTCAATGCAGTGGAGTAACTTGTTTAAATTTTAAAATAAATCAAGACTTCTGATTTACACAGTGGAAAAATATAGTGATTTTTACGACTTTGGGATTTTTTTGCGAGAAACCTGGCGGAAAATTTTGAAAAAAAATAAGTTACTAAACTTCCGCAAACACTAGATTTTCACGATAAAAAAATTCAAAGTCGTATCTCAAGCCATATGCTCATATTTTTGTGATAAAAATGGCAAAATTTCGTTCGAATTTATCCTGCACAAACCCCCTTAAAAAAAAATGGGTAAAATATTATAAGTCTGAATTTTTAGCTGAAAATTTGCAAACTGGCGTAACATGCCATTCTGAACAACTTTTCCAAATGAAATCTTTCGAAAAAATCATAAATAGGGCCAGTTCTGAAGATTCTTTTCAAAAAGTGTCAAATTTGACAGGTACAGAATGTCATTTGACCAAATCTGTGTGTACTTTTTTTAGTCCTTTGACAAGCTCAAACCAACGCCGTATTGATTTTTTAAATAAATACTTTAATAAAAAAAAGTCCTATATGATCCGGACTTTTTGACAAACCCTGTGTAATACCTATCATTTGCCGAGTAGAGTTGATATAAGTGTAACATGATAAATTTTTGTTGTAGCCAATTCAAGATCCTGACCCGTTCATTAATTGTGATCTCATGGATGGGCGTGATGCCTTCTTAACTATGGCACGTGAAAAACATTACGAGTTTTCCTCGCTTAGAAGAGCAAAATATAGTACTATGGCTATGTTATATGAACTACATAATCAAGGACAGGATAAATTTGTATATACGTGCAATAACTGTAAAGGACATGTTGAAACAAGATATCATTGCACTGTGTGTGATGATTTTGATTTGTGTATTCAGTGTTACGAAAAAGATGGTCATTCTCATAAAATGGAGAGACTTGGCTTAGATCTGGATGATGGATCATCACCCAGTGATCAGAAACAGGCAAATCCACAGGAAGCTAGAAAATTATCCATTCAGCGTTGCATACAGTCTCTTGTACATGCGTGTCAGTGCAGAGATGCTAATTGTAGGCTACCTAGTTGTCAAAAGATGAAACGAGTTGTGACACATACCAAAGTGTGTAAACGTAAAACGAACGGAGGTTGCCCTATATGCAAACAACTTATTGCCCTGTGCTGTTATCATGCTAAACACTGCCAAGAAACTAAGTGTCCTGTGCCGTTCTGCTCTAATATTAAACATAAACTGAAACAGCAGCAGTTACAACAAAG
Source organism: Melanotus villosus (assembly GCA_963082815.1). Taxonomy (NCBI): domain Eukaryota; kingdom Metazoa; phylum Arthropoda; class Insecta; order Coleoptera; family Elateridae; genus Melanotus; species Melanotus villosus. The sequence continues at coordinate 47,601,398 of OY720421.1, read as the reverse complement.
GCTACAGCAAGCGCAACTATTGAGACGGCGTATGGCTGTCATGAATACAACTCGTACTATGCAACCTGCTAATAGTGTACCCGGTGGTAATGTACCTGCTTTAACATCTGGACCTCAGAGTGTTGTTCCCGGAGCTGTAAGTCCAGCTAGTTCAATGAACAGTACAATGTCGAGTACGAGTCTAGGAATGCCTTCTCCTCATCAACCTGGAATTGGAATAAAACCAGGAACCCAAACACCTCCTGCAAACGTACTACAAGTAGTGAAACAAGTACAAGAAGAAGCAGCCAGACAGCAGCAACCGCATGTTGGATATGGTAAACTCAATCCAGGAGCAAACGTTCCTGGTCAAACGATGCCGCCACCTCAAGTGCAACGTGCTATGGGCCATTTGGGAACTGGACAAGGTATGTTTTTTTTTACTTTTGTTTAGTCTGAACTTACAAAAGAAATGTTTTCAAACAAATCTTATTTTGCGAGGTTTCAGGGTTGGAAAATCTTTTAACATTGATTTTCTGATTAATCTTGATCTCGCTATATTAAAAGTAGAGTCAGCAGTGTGATATTTTATTATACATATACAGGGTGCCCGTTTTTCGACCTCAAGCATGGGGATCTCTGTTATTATAACAGATGCGAGATCGGTTAAATTAGGGCAATGTTGCTCATTTTTGTGGTGATCAATTATCTGAAAGAAAATTTGATCTGTCATTTTTAGTTTTTGAATTATTGGAGAAAAATGGAAAATTGTGATTTTTGTTTTAATTTTTTTCAACGAAAACCTATAAAACTAGACAATTTTAACTAAGACATTGTGAAGGCACTTTTTTACAAGGAGTCTGAAACTGGCATCGTGTTTTCCAAGGCATCCTAGATGCAAGAGTTACAACACTTAATTTTTTTTTTCTTATGGGCGCCATATTTGATTTTTGCATTTTTGAATAGAGCTCTTTTTTCTGATTACGACTATGTATCACATGATATGGTCAAGCTTTACATTTTGATTAGAATTTAAGAAAAATGCTTTTGCGAAGAATGCTTTGGAAACAACAACATCTACTTTTGTCTAACAAACAAATTTTTGACAATTCAATTAAATTTAGAGTTGCACGTTCACATTTCTTCCCAATTTACCTAGAAAATTAAGTTTTAAATTAAGAACAGAATAAGGCAGAATTTTTGTATTTAAATTGGAACAAAATTAAAAATAATGCAACCGAATAGTGAAATTTAATTGAATTGTCAAAAATTTGTTTGTTAGACAAAAGTAGATGTTGTTGTTTCCAAAGCATTCTTCGCAAAAGCATTTTTCTTAAATTCTAATCAAAATGTAAAGCTTGACCATATCATGTGATACATAGTCGTAATCAGAATAAAGAGCTCTATTCGAAAATGCAAAAATCAAATATGGCGCCCATAAGGAAAAAAAAATTAAGTGTTGTAACTCTTGCATCTAGGATGCCTTGGAAAACACGATGCCAGATTCAGATTCCTTGTAAAAAAGTGCCTTCACAATGTCTTAGTTAAAAATGTCTAGTTTTATTGGTTTTCGTTTAAAAAATTTAAAACAAAAATCACAATTTTCCATTTTACTTCAATAATTCAAAAACTAAAAATGACAGATCAAATTGTCTTTCGGATAATTGATCACCATAAAAATGCGCAACTTTGCCCTAATTTAACCGATCTCGCATCTGTTATAATAACCGAGATCCCCATGCTTGAGGTCGAAAAACGGGCACCCTGTATATATATCATATTACTAATTTGTACACATTTATAATGTTGCGAGCATAAATGATTGAACAAGGCCGTTACATATGGATTTTTTTCTGTTTGTTAGTTGATACACCTAACTATCGGTGTTCAGAAAGTTGAAAATTAAAAATTTACCATTGGAATTCCTATGGTGCGTGAAGCAATTCACCACCCTGTATATGAACGAATATCATATGTTCAGTGATTTGCCTCTGTAGCTCAATTTGTAGAACATTGGCGCGTAAAGCTGATGGTCAGTGGTTCAAATCGCTACAGAGGTGATATTTTTCTATAAGCAGACTTTTCCACAATTTGTTAAAAATATGTTAGAATAGTTATAATGACGTTGATTTGTGTTTGACAGTTGACAAAAGTGTTAACATTTGACATTTTTGTTACCTAGCATTGAATAAAGAACAACAATGCTTGCCTAAGTGTCTTGTGTATTTAATGCTGTTTGGTACAGTCAATCAATATAAAGCTGCTACGGGGGCGCTAGCTATATTAATTATTCCCCTCCTCTGTTTACCTACCACCACCCTTTTAGTTTCCTTGCATGTCACTTGTACAAAAACCTAAATTAATATTTAAGATTTTTATGCTCAGGGCATTGTCAGTGTAAATTGAAAAAAATAATTTTTTTCTTCAAACGTCATAAAAACACGACTTTGTGTCCTTGGAAATGATGATAAATTCGATTTGCCAATGTGACAATAATTTAATGTGGTGGGAAATTCAACCTGTCTTCAATCAATTTGGATCACCCTGTATTGCAGTTAAGTGCCGCGTGCATATATTAAGAAATTAATATCAGTTACCTTAATGTATAAATCTTTGAATATAAAGCTAACCGGAATGAGGATATACAAAATATACGTGAGACCAAGATAGATGATGCAAATGGCGGCTGAATGTTTCCGGTATGTCAGTGGCGTACCTTTTAGAATGAATACGGGATATGCAAACCTTTGAATATAAAATATTCAAAGACGTAAACTGACAAAAAAATGTAGTAAAAGTATGAATGAACAAAAATTAGAAGCTGCAAGAAATAAAATATTATAATACTGACGGTTAAAACAGTTTTTTAAATACCATGAGATCGAAAAAAAAATGATTCTGAGCAGGCCTTGACTAGTACAACACGATTGGCTACACTGGTTCTAGAATGCCTATGAATTATAATGTGACAGTGACATTTCAAATGTAAGTCAGTTTTGCAATCTTGTTTCCAGAATTATTTAAGTTTATCGTTGTAATACTAGTGAAGGATCACATTTTGAACACCTACTCTAACATGTATTCATCTTAGTTTTCAGTTTGTTCCCTAAATAAATACTGTTTTGTGTTTTAATTTATTTGACATTTATTAACCTCTAACCTACTGCCACATTTTGAAATCAGTCTTGCCAATCGTGTTGTACTAGTCAAGGCCTGCTCAGAATCATCTTTTTCTCGATCTCATGGTATATATTTTGCAAAGTGCTAATTTATATAAAATACGTACATCTGTGACGCCTATGATATTCACTCGTGACCTTTCTTTGACATTGAAATTATAACATCGAATTGTTCTTAAATATTATTCGTAATGAACGTACAGTAAAATCCGGTTATAACGACATCGAAGGGACCCTTGAAATTTGGACGTTATAGCCGAAGGCCGCTATAACCGATGAGTGCAAAATAATTTAAGTCTTACAGCATAATACATAATATAACTTTATTTCAGCAAAATTAAACATTTAAAAATACATATTATATAGGTAAAAATGGAACATACGTATTATAGTTACATATATCTAGTAGGTACATATATAGGTAAGCTTGCAAACTAATTTCTAGAAAAAAAATGTGATATCTTTTTCTGCTTATGACATCTACTACGTTCAAAATAAATGCGCTCAAGTTTGGTGCCAAGTGTGAAAATGCTGTCCAACAATTGTTTATCTTTTAAACCTTCAAATGCAACAAACTTTCTTAATATAGAAACCGCTTGAAGAGCTTCTGCACACGACGGCATTTGAAAATCAGCATCTTCTGCATCATCGACATTTTCTTCCATTATTTCGCTCACATCGTTCTCTATGTTTGTCACAATTTCTGCTTCACTGAAACCACGCCAAGTTTCTAAATCGTTATCGACATTCACAAATTCCAACAGTTCATCATCAGTCATCACTGTGTCAGTTGCATTAGTAATAAGTTGAACCAACGGAATGTTGTCTTCTTCATCAAAATCATTTTCGTCTTCTGTTGTTTCTTCATTCATTTTTTTGCTAAACCCAGCGTGTCGAAAACACCCTTCAATTGTTTTAGACGATACCTTTTCCCATGCAGCAGATACCATCAGAATCGCATCCAAGATCGTTATGGCAGATTCTTTCTTTAGTTCTATATTCTTAATGGTTTCTAAAATTTGCAAATTGCGATATTGCGTCTTTAGCGAATTAATCACACCCTGGTCCATTGGTTGTAAAACTGAAGTGCAGTTCGGCGGTAAAAATCACAACTTAATTGCCTTTAAATTTTCAACATTTGGATGAGCCGGACAGTTATCCACAACTAACAAAATTTTCTTAGAAGACTTCTTTAGTTCATTATTCCAATCGCGAAGGAACTTGATGAATAATTCTGAAGTCATCCATGCTTTTTTGTTGTGTCCATAAACGACAGGCAAACTTTTTACATTTTTAAAGCATATTGGGTTTTTGGCTCTTCCTATAACGAGTAATTTTCTTTTCTCGCTTCCCGTCATGTTTGCAGCTGCCATTACAGTGATTCTTTCTTTTGACATTTTACCTCCTGTGCACTTTTCTCCTTTAAATCTTATTGTTTTGTCATATGTCATTTTATAAAATAATCCGGTTTCATCCGCATTGAAGATTTCATCATCACTGTACCCTTTTCTTATTTCTTGAAAAACAGTTTGCAACCACGAGTCAGGAACACCATCAGGTACACTTGCCGCTTCTCCTGATATCTTCCCAAAGACGATGTTATGACGCGATCAGAAAATTCATTGGCTTTTTGTCTTAAAATTGGTCCAGTTATGGGAACATTTACCTTCTCCGAATCTTAAACCATTCTACTAGGCACTTGTCCAAGTCGTCGTGCTGTGACCTTCTAAGTTTTTTCGTTTTTAATGTATTGCTATTAAATGCCAGTATTATTTTGTCTTTATTTTTCCATATTGTTGATATGGTAGAATGTGAAACATCAAATTCTAAAGCTACTTTACAGTTGCTTTCACCGTTTTCTAATCTTGCCACTATAGCACCCTCTTCTTCAATAGAAATACTCCTTCTCTTCAATTTAGACGTTGAAGCCATTGCACAAACAAAATTGCAACACGTTGATCACTGTATACTGTTAAACTAATGAATCTAGCCGATGCTGGAATGTCACGCACCAGTAATGTAAACAGCGCAAGGTTATTCCCCGTTCTTTGTGCTGAAATTTTATTTGGGTCCGTTGTTCGACCGTCGTTATAACCGGAGAAAAAATCATTGAATAGCAAATTTTCGTCGCAATTCCCGGATTCGTCGTTACAAGCGAGGTCGCTATATCCGTTTTTTTTTACATTAGTGTATATGGTATTCCAAACAAATGGCCACAATTCCGTCGTTATGTGCGGCTTGTCGCTATAAGCGGTGTCGCTATAAACGGCTTTTACTGTAGTTACATTAAATGAAGGTAAATACTTACTTATGGAAAGTTATTCCTAAATTTTTATTTGTCCTTGTTGGAGAAAAACCACAAACAGCACAACTAACCTATTATTTGTCAGCTGTCAGTCTCAAAACTATGACTACAAATAGATTATCAAAATGGCGACTTCCATCACACTTTTTGTATGGCTACTAAAACGATACCCTCCTTCCTGTAGCTTTATATTCAAAGGTATAAATGCACATTAACAACAACAATTTCTGAAAAATTTATCTTGGCGCCAGGGGCCCTACATCAAAATTTGGTGCGGCAGTCAACGTGTTAATGTAGCATACTAATTCCTGAAAACCAAATGTCACCAAGAATCGTTTAACATTTCATTTTAACACTAAAGCGTGTTAGAATAATGTCATTCAAACAGAAAATTCATCAAAAGTATTTCCACAAAGGAGAAATATTGTTTTGATTTTGTTCTTTTGATTGAAATAAAGTTTCAAAGGTTCTTTGTTTAAGTGTGAATAGTATTGTTTAACATAATTAGTGATTTTTTTTGTGAATCTGTTGCTAAAAGGAGCCAGCTGGATGTGTTATTTCATTTAACAGAATCTCAATCAGTAGGTTATATGAGAATAATGCGGAAGTAGATGGGTAAACCAATGGTTTTATTGTTAAAAATACAGAAGATGAAAATCTAAGAATACTGCTGTTCACTGTTATTTTGTATACTTAGACACTGAAACAGTGTTACTACATAAAATAAAAATAAAACTTGGCTCTCTTTTTCACGATCTTAGGCAAGCTTTGCTTTGTAGAACTTAGCTATAACCAAAAAGTACTAAACCCAAACTAGTTCATTTAGGGCCGGTTCTACAATACGCATTTAACTAGAGAATAAATCTATCCTTCGAATAAATACAAAATCTTGGTTCTATCAGTTTCTTTAAAACAGGAATAGAGAAAACGTTGGTATAACTAACAGGTTAACTTATACCGTGCGCGCGCGACCAGATACGAGCTTATTCCACGGATAACTCGTAAAGTCAGGTTATGCAGTTGCATTTGTTTACTTGTTAGGGAGGTGTAACCGTAGCAGATTTTAATTTTCGTGGCGGTAATAATGGCTGTAAACTATAATGTTTTGTTGTTTGAGTCCGATGATGAAATTAACAGCTCAATGTCATTGAATGCAAAATTGCTGCAGCGATCTCTCTTCTCTCCCATAAATAAGAACAAATCAATACTTATTGTCGATTATTATAGGATGAAGATTTTTTCATACCGTAAATATTTATAATTTGAATTGCAATCTTAAATAGTTACTTTTATGAAGTGCAAATCCAACATTTAATAAATGTGTAATTACCTATCTAATTACATTTAGAAATAAAACACAAATAATAACAACAAAACTGTAATAGTAGAAGCAAAATGAATGAATAATTTGTCAGCCGATTATCACAATAGTCCGCTTATGTAGTATACATCATATGCAAGATCGATTGGCAGCTAAAATCCTTACCACTAATTTATTATTACTAAATTAGTCGATTACTGAAATGTCTCGATTATGCCCATCACTAAACGTTTATTGTCAACTGTCAAAAGTAAGGTTATGTTAACGTCGTCGCTGTAAAAATGTTTTCATTAGATCCAAAATTTTAGAATGTATGACAATTTGAACATTGCAGTGCAGCCAACGGTATAGTACCAGAGCCTAAACCTGGAATAACTAACCTCAGAATAAAATGAATTGGTAGAACGGTAAACATTTTATTCCGAGTTTAAATCTTGGATAAATATATTCTTGGAATAGCTATAAGTACCGTGAGTTATACCTGCATTGTAGAACCGGCCCTTAATAGTTATTTGTATACTAAGGCCGCGAAATTCCATTTTAGCGTACCGAGAGAAAAATTGTCGTCGGGGCAGGACAATCTCGAGGGCGCTAAAGAATTTTGCGGACGAAGTATACACAATATTTTTTGTGCAGCTGTAAAAAATACATAATTACAAATTTTTATCATAAATGAATGTAAATAGAGTTGGCTTGCGTCCTGTATTGCGTACGCGAAATGACCACTTCGCGTCCGGCTGCACAAAAAGGAATATTTTTAAAACTATTGCTATTTTGGTATATCCATTTGAAGTAATTTTCAAGTCACCATTCTGTTAAAAACTTTTATAAAGTTCCTACTACACAATTCAAATGAAACTCATTATTGCATTATTGTAATGGCTTCTGATAACACAAAAGCTCTTGCATAGTCGCCAGTCAAGCTAAATGGTTAAAACCACTTGAGGCTTAAATCTATAATCCCTTATAAAACCTAGTAACAAGAGGCTCTTAAAAGTGTAGCAATTATAACCATAGAACATCTGTTTACAATTTTGCTTCTTTTAAATAGAATTTTTAAATAGGGTTCTGCTATTTTGCCTGCAGTTTGCACTTTCTTTAGGTTTTCAAGGGATTACAGATTTAAGCCTCAGTGGTTTTAACCATTTAGCTTGACTGGCGACTATAGTACATATATTCAACCACTTCATTCATTACATAAAAACGTGAATAAATAACTTCTTTAACTTTATTTATTAATTTATCAGTTTTCATGAATGTAATCAATCACACAAAAATAAGTAAAAATAATGTTAAACGAGAATAATTCGAAAAAGACTAAACATTATTTATAAATGAACTGATGTAACCATTTAGGTGGGTCTGTACACTGCCCAGAAATTTAGCGATTATCTACAAAACAAGTGAAACAGAAATAGTATATTGTGTTATTAGGAGTAAAAGTGTCATTTTGTGTGCCGAGCATGACGTTTGAACGACGAGCGCCAGCGAGTCGGACTATTCATGCGAGGCACACAAAATCACTTTTACTCCGAATAACACATGTTATTTTTTCTTCAAACGCACAAATTAAAAGCAATTCAGCAAGAAAATTTAAAAAAAGTCAAAAATGAACGTCATACCAGCTGTCGTTGCTTTGTTATAAAAAATAAAAATTACGAGTTGCCATTGGCTCATTAAGTGTCACTTTTACTCCTAGGAGTAAAAGTGAATGTTTAACTGTGTGTATCCAAGGACACAAAGTCGTGTTTTTCTGACGTTTGAAGAAAATAGTATATTGTGTTATTAGGAGTAAAAGTGTCATTTTGTGTGCCGAGCATGACGTTTGAACGACGAGCGCTAGCGAGTCGGACATTCATGCGAGGCACACAAAATCACTTTTACTCCGAATAACACATGTTATTTTTTCTTCAAACGCATAAATTAAAAGCAATTTAGCAAGAAAATTTAAAAAAAGTCAAAAATGAACGTCATACCAGCTGTCGTTGCTTTGTTATAAAAAATAAAAATTACGAGTTGCCATTGGCTCATTAAGTGTCACTTTTACTCCTAGGAGTAAAAGTGAATGTTTATGTCACTTTTACTCCTAGGAGTAAAAGTGAATGTTTAACTGTGTGTATCCAAGGACACAAAGTCATGTTTTTCTGACGTTTGAAGAAAAAAGTATTTTTGGTAAAAATTGTGGTCACATGAATGTTCAATCATTTATGCTCTCATTCTAGAATCGTTATAAGAGATATACTAATTAATATTTTAAATATATTTCCCAAATCTTAGGTGCATATCTTGTTACATACATTAAAGGAATAATTGCTATTCAGTTCTATTTTAACTAGCATAATAATTGTTTGCATATAACGTAAGGAAAAGGTTTTTTCTCGTTCAAATTCTTCTCAATACACACAAATTGATAATTGTTATTTATGGTGTTACTGTTAAAAAGAGTTGAAACCACCACTGTTTGTTAAATGTGGGATTAGCTAAGCCATATCATCTATAGTACTGTAACAAATTATACAATGACATCATCGCCGCGTCAGCTGTTCTCGAGCCGACGAGTAAATTCGATGAGTCTTCTAGCAAAATCCACAAAACTCGGGAGTCAAAGGCCGCCGCAGATATAAGAGCGGGACGAACAAAAACCCGGCAGTCTTGAACAGATAATCGCGGCCTACGTATAAATAAATACCTACGTTTAAATAAATAATAACTGTTACATAAATTACTTTAGTGTTCGATTTTAATATTAGTGTTCGGTTTAGTTTTACGTTAGTTTTAATTGTTGTTCTTTATAATTATTTCGTACTTTAAGTTTGTTTAATAAATTAATTTACACCACGAACCGAGTTTATGTTAAATAAACGTCGTAAAAACGTTACAGTACATTTTAAAAAATCAGAATGAGGAAAACCTTTCCACATGTTGTATATAAATTTTTTTATAATACTATTGTAAATTGCTTGCTGCTAATGATGCAAATCCGCATCGAAGTGACTCATCATTAAAGAACAGCTGCAACTGGAACAGAGTTATGTATTAGCCCCTAAAAAAATTGAACAGTATTCAAAAGTTGACATTTTGCGGAGAGCTTGCACGCGAATTTTTACACACCCTGTATATAATAGTTTGGGATAGGATGGTTTATTTGTAATGTACAATTTTATGAGCAGGGCTACATACATAGTATCGGGTGACGAAAAAATTTCACTATTCTTTAAAGGCTTTGTCAACTTATGCAACATATTTAGTAAATATCAGAATACGTTAGTTAAAATACTCGTAAAAGTACCCGCAGTGGTAGAATTTCAATATCTTTGATGATAATAACCACAATAAACGGGTAGAGAGAATTCAGATCCTACATACGTGACGTCACTGGTGTCGACCTGCGGAGGCTGCTACACAACGTCCTCGTTACCGGGGTATTAGTAAGTACAGTACATCGTCGATTTTCCGAACGTCAATCTTCCGAACTGTCAATTATCCGAACCGTTTAGAAAAACGCATTAACGTTTTTTAATTTTGCAAATTGTATGAATGAAACAGGTTTGGATGTAAGATTGTAACACACGCGTTAAATTTCCGTTCACGTGATGTTATACGCTATTTTATTTTTAGGGTAAATGACAATTTTAGAGTTATCGCACGCCGTTATTTTATCTTGTACTTGTAGCTATGCTAGAGCTCTTACCGGCGACCGACATAGTTGACGTCATAGCTTAAACTTTTAGCTCCCATAACACGGTAACAAATTAAAATTCGGCCGTAAAATTTTGCAAAGGTGCAATACTCAGTTTACTCAATCAAATTACAAAATAAAAAAAAATCGATTTTTCATAAGTTGACAATGCCTTTAACTTGGAAAGAAAATTTATTTTGGAATATAAACTACACATTATTTTGGGGTAAATGAAACGATTAAAATTAATGTTTAATGATATACTAGAAAGTAGGCATAAATTTAATCATAACATTTGTTTTTGCACTCCCGGGCGTAAAGTGACTACTTTTCGCCTGCAAAGAAGGGTATATTACATACCGAGGTGGAAAGTAGTTCATTACTGTCGAGAGATAATTATAGTTAACCGAGAAGCAGTCGAGGTTTACTGTGTCTCGAGACAGTAATGAAACTTTTCACCACGGTTTGTATACTATTTTTATTTAAGTAAAATGTTACAGGCTAAAGAGATACAGGGTGTTGAAAGTGAAAGTTACCATTAATTAAAACTTTCACTTTCAACACCCTGTATCTCTTTAACCTGTAACATTTTACTGAGGCAAATTTGGCTCAAAATACCTATTTTTATGTCTATTATCTCCAATTGCTCTATGGCCCATAAGTTATGGTTTTCAAAATTTTCATTTTGATTTTTTGTTCTGCCTTTTTATCTTCAAATGCGAAAATCTGGGGAACGGTTTGAGATATCGAGATCGACCAAGAGTCCCTTTTTTACGTAAAAATGTTGGCTCTTTTATAGTTTAAAGTACAAATACTACTAACTGTACGGCTAAAAAAAAAATGGATAAATTAATTCAACAGAAAGCACGTAGCAAGCGCCCTCTGGGAAGTATCTTCAAACTATACCAAATTCGAATTTCCCATTCTCGAAAACCTAGTTGTACCAATTTTGAATTCAATATCTTCAATCGTTTTAAAATTATCATCATTTTTCGAAAATTAACTTTCACTTCCAACACCCTGTATCTCTTTAACCTGTAACATTTGACTTAGGCAAATTTGGTTCAAAATACCTATTTTTATGTCTATTATCTCCAGTTGCTCTATAAGTTATGGGATACCCTGTATATAACGGACAATATTTCACTTCACATAACATAACACGGTAACTATTTCATTTTCTAAGGGTTCATATGTGAATTGAGATGATTTACTCAAGAGTATTCCACAGCCGGCGTTTGCACTGTATAGTACTGATACCTCTATCAGTTGAGTTTTCAGTTTTTTTCGGTTCTCAGTTCCGGAACAATCTTGGGAGTTCCTCTCACATATCTAATTGTCGCATCTTCACCATTTTTTTGCTTTTTCAAAAGTATTTTTTTCAACTGATTATAATGTTCTCTTTGCTTAGGTGTAAAATCATTTGATATTTTAACGTTTTAGTTATTTTATTTTTATTTTTGTGGGCCAGAATGGCTTCATCAGAATTTGCAAAAGTGACTCTCAAGGGGCGTGGTTTTTGCGAATTTCTATCAATTTTACCAAGTCTAGTTGAAATTAATTTACTCACATTTATTGGAATTTCACTCAGCATATTCTCTATAAATTTATTATCCTCTTCCTTTCGCTCTCCTGCAACAGTTTTATTTGATTCAGGAATATCATAAACTATTATCTTTTTTGCTCGATTGTTCGATTTGCAGTTGCATTTTTATCTGCATTGCAGTATTATAACCAACATAGTAAGTGAAGTATACAGGGTGTTAGGTAATGCTTCTACCAAACTTTAGGGGTGGGTTTGTAATGATAAAAAGAATAAAAAATTCTTATGCCATTTTTTTCTCAGTTGCATTTTTTTCCTTTAATTATTTTGTGGTTGTTAATAAAGTTTTATTGTTACTTGATGTATTAGACTCTTATTTATCTGTAAAAATTTTGTTCCTGTATCTTTAACCCTTTGTTTTTGTTTTTACAGCAGTTTTCAAAATGGGGTACAGCAAATTAAAGCATGCTTTTTCTGAGAAACTATGCATATTAGAAAAAAATTGCATAATACTTTTTTGTTCCATTTTGTCATTATAAAGCTATTCCCAAAGTTTGGCAGAAGCATTACCTAACACCCTGTATGTAGGAGGAAGTATTGATAAGTACCATATAAAACGCCACAATATTTCAAAACAAAATTTTATTTATTCAACATAATCTCCTTTAAGACTTACACATGTAGCAGAACGTTCATAAAGTACTTCTAAGCAGGGTATGAAAAAAATCGATTTATTTAAAAAAAAATCTAAAAAATCGATTTTTTTGATTTAAATCGATTTTTTTTGATTTAAATCGATTTTTTTGATTTAAATAGATTTTTTACTCAAACGGTTAGTTTATGGCATAAGTTAAAACAAAATGACTACGCATGCAATCTTTAAACTTTAAATATGTCACGTTTTGTAAACCTTCTTAAGAGTTAATAATGTACTTTTCTCAGAATTTTTGAGTCAACAAAAGTGAATAATGCTTTGGTTAGTTTGTTTGGGTGTAATCCTATATTGCGGTAATTCTCAATACAAAACATCTTGAAGGCGGTACTTTTGGCGACCTTAAAGTTTAAACTAAGAATCATAAACTGTAAATCACTTACCTTGATTTAAATCATGATTTTTTTTTAAATAAATCATCTGATTTAAATCGCGATTTAAATCAGCGATTTAAATCACTTGATTTAACTCAAACTTACCTGCTTCTAAGCCCTTAAAGAAAAATTCTTTGTTTTGGTCTGCAAACCACTCCACACTATGACTTCGTCATTTGTCGAAAATCTTTTACCTTTCAAATGTTTTTTTAAGTTTTGGGAACAAATAATAGTCTGACGGACCGGAGAATAGAGGGGTGGCCAACCAATTCAGAACCAATTTCATTAGTTTTTTGCTGCGCAATCAACGACTTTTGAGCAGGAGCGTTGTCTTGCAACAAGAGCACACCTTTGGCAAGTTTTCCGCGACGTTTTTCCACAACTTTTTTATATAATTGAGTTAGCAACTCAGTATAGTATGCTCCCGTGATACTTCTAGCCTGTTCCTAATAATCTATCAGAATTATCCCATCTTCGTCCCAGAACACTGAAGCAAGGGCCTTGCCAACCGATTTTTGAACACTGAATTTTTTGAGTCGTGGAGAACCAGAATGCTTCCACTCTTTTCTCAGACATGCCGTTTTCAAAAATTTACAGTTTTTTATCGCCATTCCACTTATGAATGTCAAACTTTGACAACTTTATTATAAAACATCGTCCCATCGAACCATATTCAATTTTGTCTACTAGAGACTTTCCAGGCTAACTAGATATCAATACCCCCTGGTCTGTAAACATCGTGTTAAAATACGAATTCTGCTGCAAAGTATTTAAAAGAGAAAAAGAGCTTTAGATTTTACTGAATTAAAACAATTTTACAATTTTTGGTAGATATAGCCGTAAGATATATCCATATTATTGAAAACAAATTAACAAAAGCTGTTTCTTGCAGAGACAAAAATAAAGTTGGAGAGAACATGGTGATAGAATTTATAGTCCAGGCAACGAAGGAAAAATACATTCCATGATGTTTGCCAGTTATTTACTTGTAAAATATTAACTTTACGGAAAAAATTAATTCTATCTTTTTTATAGACAATTTAATCTTCTTTAATTTTTATAATAAGTATTTTTTCAGTAAAGTTAATAAATAACGAGTTATTTACAAAAAACCATTAAAACGCACCTTTTTTTCAACATGGCGGACCGAGCTCACCTCTAATTTTTCAGGACTTTTTACACATTCAATAATACGCTCAAATAAACATTCCTACCAAATTTCAAAACTTTTTTTCATTTGCTAAAAAACGGCCTTCGTTGCCTGGACTATTAATGCTATTATAAGACTCAGTAAACAGAAGTGCAAAAGTATTGCTTTTAAAATGTAATCAAATAAAACACATGAAAGCACAAACAGTCAAAAACAAATTAAAACTTTTCAAATTTCTTTATTATTTCTAGTGCTTGCATTACCTGGTCATGATCGTGGTGTATGGGTTCCATTCAGGATTTACAATATTTACCCCTTTGACTAAATCATTTTATAAAAATTACTCAAAAATCTTCTAAGAGATCAATATAAATTTTTATTATGAAATAAGTAGTACTTTTCACTTGGACCACTACTCAAGCATACAACAGCTGACAGTAGTTACATACGTGCTGTGTGTATTTGAATCAACTGAGTATTTGAACGTTTAGTTACATTTTACCTTATTAGAAACTTATTTCAAGGTTGAATTGCCAAATAACTGCTTTTATTAGCTAGATACTGTTGGGCCGCTACCTACTACCTAGAAATTTGTTGCAATTGCGGCACTTATAAATCGCCTACGCCACTGCATTACTTAATACTGAAGCATGACCTTGAAGTAAACATTCGGTATGCGCCGGGGTTCGCCAACTTATAGCGGCCCAACAGTAAATACTATTTGAAGGTGGAAAGACCACACACCAGTCTTAAGTTACCTTTCTGATAAGAGTTTTTAAAAGATGAAAGGATATTTTCGTATGTGACTAATAAGTAATCTAATTCTATTTTTTGACAAGTCTGATCTACGATATTTTTCAAATTAAGTTATATTTGGCCATTATTAGTAAATCACATATTCCTGAAGCTTCCAGAAAAGGAAACTACACTGACCGGCAAAGAAAACCGGCCACCTTGAAATATTTCACAAAAACACTTAAACGTTCATTAATTTAACTAAGGATTGGCATTAGGTTGAAGAACCATTCATTGTTGATACGGCATGCACAAATTAGCTAAGAAAATAAGACAAATAAACTCAGAAATAAATTTAATTTGAAAAAAAAGAAACAGTGAAAAATCGATTTTCTTTTAATTGCAAAAAAATAAAGGTGGCTGTTTTTAATGGACCTTCTGGTAAATTATTATTAGCCTGTATGTCCTCCTCGAGCCTGAATTACGTCATTCAACCGTGATTTACGGTAACATGTTAATGCTGTTGAGAAGAGAATCTCGCCTGTTAACATTAAAACTAGGGGTATTTTGGAATGGAACAAGCATCTTAAAACATTGATAACTAAGAAAAATCAGCTTAGCTCTTTATTTAGTTATAAAATATGCGGTTAAGGGAACCCTTTATAAAATATTTCAGGGTGGCCGGATTTTTTTGCCGGTCAGTGTATAACATACACTTACACTATTACAATCATTAACCTTCACCTACAAAGCCTTTTTTCAAAATCTTCCACCATCTTGCACATCATTACAATTTGTCAACGAATTTAAAGCTTATATTTTAAAGATTAAGCTTAAATTATGGATATTATTAAATTCCAACTATTTTCTTAGCAAATGGCAACTAGCCTTTCAAAATTCCATAGTTGGTCTTATCCAGAGAAAATATGATGGACGTGGAGTTTAGGTATATGTATAATCTGACACTTCTCTTAGAATAACAAAATTATTAAAATAGTATGTTTCAGGAATAGTTTTGGTTGTTAAGAACTTTTTTTTTTGTAGTATGCCATTCATTTTCGTGGGTTTTACAAGTTTACGAGTGGTCGAGTGGTTAAGGCATTTGACTACATCGTAGACGGTCTTGGGGTCAAACCTAAGCCGGATGCTTGGTGGGTAACCTACCCAGTCACTGAAAATAATTGGAGACATAAATATAGTGGTGGATTAGGGAAGGTAGGCGGTCTTTGAAGGCGTGGTGCTTACCACACCACCTCGTACCTATAGCGTGCAAAACAACCAAGGTATAAAAAGCAACTTAGAAGGCCTTAACCCTCCATGTTGCTGACCATGCTCCCTCGCGAGGCATTAGTGCCAATATCTATACCTATATTTTTGACTATCCCATTTTAGTTACGGTATACCGGGTGTGGCCTGACATGTGAGACATAGGAGAAATACATACGATTTTGATAATTGCTTAATTTTATATCTCCAGCTGAACCGTTTAGTTTTTGTACGTTCTTGTTTGGATGAGTAGTGCGCTATTAAGCAATTGATTCTTAACTAATTAGGAAAATTTAGCTCCTAAACGTAAGATAAAGTAAATATTTTAAATAAAAAGTCACACATGCACCTTATGACATCTTGCTTAAAGCCTGCTGCGCATCATTTGTTCATGCTAAATTCTGAAATTTCCATAGTGATGCTGCAGCTCATCAGAACATGTCTAGTTGATCAAATTTTTGTAGAATTAATGTCAGTCTAATAATCAGTAAAAAATACCATTTCTCCTTCATTTCAGATAAATTTCGTACTATAATCGACTGAAAAAAAAAAGTACTTTTCGATGAATAGCTACAACTTAAGCAACAGTTAGCCAAGAAGATAATATTCACATATGTTCAATTTCCCATGCATTTCACCTATGTCTCACATGTCAGGCCACACCCCCGGTATTGTTTTGTCTTTTTTTTTATTACGAGGGTTGTTCAATAAGTTTTGCCTCCTAGGTTGTAGCTCGTTTATTGGTTGATAAACTTGCAAGATGTTACACTTAAAAGAAAGTCTAAAATGTTCTCTTTCCAAAGAGTACGTTATTTTTGTTCCGCCATCGGTGTACTAGTTTCTGCATACCGTCGGAGAAGAATGAGGTCGTCTATTGACGACATCAACAACACACTCCAATTGGTGATCTCTTTTTCAGGCATGAAGCGCTTGCCCTTTAGGTACTCTTTCAGCTTTGGCGAAACATCCTGGAACTGCAGCTTCTCCAACGCAGCAGTGACTTGTGTGAGGCCGAGCGTTGTCATGTTGAATGATCGCATTTATCTGCCGACGAACTCAATGCAGATGTGCACTAATTTCTTGAATGTCTGCACGTAGTGCGCTAAGTTGACAATTGCACCATGTTCCAGAAATTCAACCAGTACCACACCATCATAGTCCCAAAAGATGGTGAGCATGATTTTGCCAGTTGATGGCTGTGTCTCGAACTTCTTGGAACGAGGGGAGGTCGTATGCGTATACTCCATGAACTGGTGTTTAGTCTTTGGGTCGTAGTGATGAGCCCATGACTCATCCCCAGTGTCAATGCAACGGAGAAAGGCATCACCCTCCACCTCATAAAGCGCCAAATTTTGTTAATACACGTGCAGTCGGGCTTGTTTCATGTGGACTGTCAGCTGACGAGGCACCCTCCTGAAACACACTTTCTTGAACCAAAATTCGTTGTTTATGATATATGATTAACTTTTCTGAGCGATATGCCTAGATTGCCCGCAATCATCTTCTGCTTAATGCGATGATCGCCACGAAGCAGTTCCATCAACACGTACCACTTGCTCTGGAGTGGATGCAGATGTAAGGCATCCACTGCAGTCGTTGTTTTTCAGACTCTTATGTGCCTGAATTGTCAGTGCGTTCAGTTCGCACCCACCTCCTGATGGTACTAACATCAATGCACACTTTCCCATAAACGGCACTCATTTGACGGTGCATATTGATAGGTGGAACATTTTCTGCTGTCAGAAATTTGATTACGGCACGCTGTTTAAACTGTACTTCCATGTAGGCTGACATTTTGCAAGCGACTACTTCGACATGGGTAATCATCTGAAAGCGGGAACTTAAAACTTTCTTTTATGTAACATCTTCCACTTTCATGAATTGGTAGGTGAGTTGCAGCCCTGGAAGCAGAACTTATGGAACAACCCTTGTATATTTACAGTTCTGTGTAGCAAAGTAAATTAAAATGTTAGAAATCAGCAAGATTAGAAAAATAAGCCTGCAGTTTCAACAAAATTAACATAATATAACATGTCATCTCACTTGCAACACCTGAAAATGTTTTCCATGCACAAGTTGTTTAGCTAGTAGTGGAATCATAAGGCAAAAATTTGTATGTATGCTTCCAAATATGTATAAAAAGGCTGATTTATAGTTCCGTAAACATACAACATAACATAAACATAACAAAATAAAATATAGTACTGCAGTATTACCATTCATAGATCCATAAACATAACCGTTATACATAATCGTTTACATATCAATTGGTTCAATTTTAATTTTTAACATAAACATGAAATTATACAGATCAAGTAAGCAGAATTCTGTTTAGATGTATGAAAGTGAAAAAATCAAAACCAATTGATTCTACAAAGCGATTTATAAATCTTGTTTAAATGCTCTTTTCTTTCGCTTATGAACTTTTTCACTGTTATAATAATATCTATACAACATTACTACTATTATAGCAGCTTCTACTTCTTCGTCTGACATTTTGGTAAATTTGACAGGTTATGGATCTACGAAAGGGTAAGCTTAAATTCTACGTTATGTTAACTTATATGTTTATGTTATGTTGTATATTTACGGAACTATAAATCAGCCTTTTAACATAAATTTTTAGAATTTGCAAGTATCTGAAATTCTAAAGTATCTGTATTAACCCAGCTCTAGTCCATAGCGAAGAAATAGTTACAATAAAATGTATTTACAGATTTCATGTTTTGAAGTATAAATTTAAAACATACTTAGAAACTTAGAGAAACTTTAAAAACCAAATATACTGGGTGATTCACATAAAGCTGCGTATACACTTGAGAGCACATGAGAAGAGAACGCACGCATACGTCAATGTGGACGGTGCATTCGTTCTGTCTCAGGTCATTTAAATGACTCGCGAGAGACCACGAACGGCACATGAGGCGAGCCACAGCTTGTCGGTTTTTAGTAGCTTCTCAAAGGAAAACGTACTGCGTATGTGCGCTCAATGTGGACGCTGTGTCGTGCAAGTTTACTTGCGTGTGTTCTCGGTTGATTTGCAAAGCGTCCGATGTACTTACTTTCATTGTTAATTTTTAAGTGTATGTGAATATTTGTGTTTACAAAAGATGGACTAGAGTAATGAAATGTGCTTGCATTTAATTGATCTATATGAACAATACCCTGTGTTATGGGATTCAAAAAATTCTTTTTATTGTTGTAAAAATAAAAACAATGATGCTTGGTCAGAAATAGCAAAAAAATTAGAAACTGAGTCATGGCTAGCCGTTCTTTGACAAGGATATCTTTACTTTTCTGAATCGTGTGTTTTGTTTCTCTATTTTAGGACCAATGATATTAATTAGAAATTCGAAATCTTCAGATGACATCCGAACAAAGT
This sequence comes from Melanotus villosus, assembly GCA_963082815.1. Classification (NCBI taxonomy): domain Eukaryota; kingdom Metazoa; phylum Arthropoda; class Insecta; order Coleoptera; family Elateridae; genus Melanotus; species Melanotus villosus. The sequence continues at coordinate 47,581,773 of OY720421.1, read as the reverse complement.
TTTTAAAATGCCCAGATTCTTCCAGTCGCATATCTATTAACAAATCAGAACCCGTAGAATGCCTCCTTCTTTTATATAATTTATATCCACCACCGCCTTTTCTTTGTCTTTTTTTTTTCTTTAGCAAGCTATAAATTGTAAAAAATGTAGCAGCACTTATCACTACTTCTTCACCAGATGACATTGCTACTACTGCAAATGAATGGAGCTGATTGAGAAGACACGCATACGCGGCAATCTAAATTGACTGCACACAACTAGAGAACACATAAACCGAGTACGCACGCATATTCGTTCGTACTCAACTCATATGCTCTCAGATGTGTACCTAGCTTAAGACGTATGCCCTTTAACAATTGGAATAGGCAACCCAACTTACAAATTCGTAAATTAATAACGTTGATCTAATATGTTAATCCTCAATTAAACATATGCAATCAGAGGTAGCCTACTTCAGAATGATAATAATTAAATGTCGTGTCTAGGTTATGCTTCAAGCTGAAGAATAATTAGAAAATCAAGAAAACCAGAAAACAAAAATAAATTGTTTGTACAAAAATTAGCAATTTTATATACAAATTACCATTACGAAAAATTATTTTATTTTCAACCATATATGTATATATGTAATGACGTTATTACTAACTGTTTTGTAAGTTGGAAAATTGGCCTTTACTGACTGTTACTTTCTACCCGGGTAGGCTGATCACTTTCCGCCCTCCCGGGTGGAAAGTAACAACTTACCACCCGGGCACAGAATAAACAATACAGAAGCGACACTGCCGGCGGTTCCTTTGATGTTGAATATACAGTTTTCGCTGACCTTCAGCCATATTGTTGGTGGTATTTTGCGGAAAATTCAAAATCGCGGTTGTTGTGGATGTTACATTTTATGGATCTTAAACATTTTATTTTTTTTTTGAGACTTTTCAATTACAATCTACTCATTTTTAAAGGATGCTAAGTAAACGTCAATAAAGTAATAAAAGTATATAATTTCAGAGATTGCAGTTACGGCCCTGTAAAGCTGAAGTAAAAAAATACCCTATGTCGTATTATGAAAGAAAATTTAATTTTACGTAAAAAAGTTCTTTTGGCATTTTTAGCTCAACAAAATCGTTTTTGAGAAGAAGTTTTTATTTGTTACACCAAAGCAATTGTGTAATATACAAACAGCAATACACAGCTTCAAACCACTTACACCTGAAAAGCACGTGTAGTGTCAATATTGTGACGGAAATACCACCGGCTCACAGACATGCGCAAAGAAAATCGGTTTTGTAAAACCACTAGAGTGCCGCTTCTGTATTGTTTATTCTGTGACCCGGGTGTAATGAGATTAGCCACGCCCACTGTCATTAAATGACAGCTTGTCAAAATATTAATTATTATTATAAATGATTCATATTAATTTATATGCATGGTTAAAAATAAAATAGTATACAAACCTTGGTAAAAATTTTTATTACTGTCTCGAGATATAGTAAACCTCGACTGCGTCTCGGTTAACTATAATTATCTCTCAACAGTAACGAACTACTAGAAATTTCTAACTGTCACTTTCAACGAATAAGTAAACAATAAGTATTTGTGAACATATCTACCCCACTAGATAAAACACTGTTTTTTTGATTTACAGGCATTTTTAGTAGATTTTGGAAATTGTATGTTGGGTTGCATTTGGAGATTTTAAGGGGCGCGTCTTACATGAATCACTCAGTATTATAAATATTATCTGTGTTTTACTGCAATAACTTGTCACGAGATATAAAATTGGAAAAAGTACAACTTAACCTCTGAACATTTTTTTATCCAAAGCTAGATGTATTTTTTTTTGTACAAAACATGACCTGGTAATAGCCTTTTTTTTTAGTTATCTAGAGAAAGCATTTAAGAATAGTATTTCTATTCTGCTTGATAAATAATCGCATACCTTGAGAACCAAAATAATTGTATAATTTCTAGAATTACGTCCCGGATATCACCTAACTTCAAACAAAACATCAATCAAGGTGAAATAATAAATGTTTTATGATGTAGTAGGAAACAATATTTTATTAAAAAAAATTACAGGAATGTTGAAACTAAAACGTTTGCCCTGCATTGTGTGCACATAAATACATATTATTCAATTTCCTATTTTTAAAAACCCATCAGTGTATTTTCATCTATAATCAACATTTCTAGTAATGTTTCATAATTTATCAATGATATGCAGCAGGGTTTTTAAAATTGAATTTTTTAGATGCCAAAACACAAAATAATCCAAAGGAGTCAAATCACACAATTTTGGAGGAAGTCAGTCTTTGCTAATTAGTGTATCATATGAAAAATTCTCGAAGATATTATAGAGTAGCTTGTACGATAATATGTCGTTAAGCACAATCTTATTGGAAATAACCGTTTTGGAGCTGATCAGAGAGTAGGTTTATAAATGGTTCAAGAACATTGTTGTTTCTTCACTTAAATTGTCTTCAAAAATTATTATTACTTTTTTTGAGACGTGTATCTAGCCAGCCATACCCCAATTTTTATTAGATATAAATTGATTTCATTGAAATAACGTGTATTTTCAGTGCAATATGTTTAGAAATTTTATGCCCACTTGAGTGATATCATCGCTCCCTGTCAAGAAAATTCATATTTACAACTTTTAACATTATTAAGATGTTTTTGAAACTCTTGGCAGTATGCAACAATTTCTCATACATTATGCATTATGTAACAATTTCTGATACATTCAAGTTTATACGGGTGCATTTTTGGGTCTTCTGAGAGTAGCTTAACTCCAATTGTAGAGAGAGTCGACCTTCTTACTGAATTGTTGGTTCTTCGTGGGCTGTATTTCATACATCTTCAATATTTTCAGTTGTATGGCGAGGCCTTTGTGTTTTTCGTCTGTGATCTATAGAAACTTTCTTCTTTTCTTTTCAAAGTATACTCGAACATGTGTTATTTTTAAAAATTACATACGACAATCTTTGGTGTTCTTATTTACGTATACTGATGGAATAATTTCATTTTCCAATTTCTAATTGTTAACTATTGGAAAAAATAAAAATTAATTTTTTTTCTTCGTACATAAACATTTTATAAGGAAAAAAAAACTGTAAAAATATATAAAATGTAAATAATTCAAAATAAAAATCTTATTATCTCAATTGATTTTGATTTATTAGAAAAATTATGTACATATAAATAAAATTAGGGCATAGAGAGAAGGGTGTATCTGAATTTGTTCCACCCTACAAACTTATAGATGGTAACAGGTATCTAGGCAGGCAGTTTTTGTAAATGAGCAATAGGCTAGAAACTAAAAATGAAGGCACTATAAAGTGACAAAGGAAGTCCCTGAAAACCCCTTAAAATAGGCAACTTATCATTCTTACTGGAGGGTGGCTAAGAAATTATTTGAATGATGGAATCTATCAGCTGATAATTGCAATTGTGGGTAGGCATTTTGCTGCCTACTTTAAAACGTTTTCAAACAACAATTAAAATAATATTTGCCTCTGTAGCTCTGTTGGTAGAGCACTAGCGTTCAAAGGTCAAGGGCGGTGATTCATATCTGCAGAGGTGATATTTTTCTACATACAGAATTTTCATAATTTGTTAACATTTTTATAGATTGTTTATTGCTAAAATAACAAGAAACTGTTACTACAGTATAGTAGAGCCCTCCAGATAAATTTCTTTTCTATTATACATAAATACAACTGTTCAATTTTGTAGCAAGCAAATTTCAAAATTATATTAGGGAGTGGTTTCTGAATTACTTGAACTGTTTTCAATTTAAGATGACGCTATCCCTTTCTCATGGAAATGTTTACAGTCGTAAATCGTCCTGAACACATCAGAGATTTTTAAAAATTCAAGTGCGAGAATTTAAATAATATTCTTGTGTTCCAAGTTTCATTTTTGTAAAATGTGATGTAGAGCTTTTAAGAATCTTTCCAATTTTGGTGGTGAGTTATTACTTCCCTCTACTAGACTGACTATTTATTTTTGTTTGCTGTTGGTCGTTTAATTGTATAATTGAAAAATTCTAGAACCTTCTGTTCAAGTATAACTCCTCCCTTCTATATTCTTAACTTTAATTGAGTTTCGTATAAATTTTGTTCCCAAAGTTGTCGTTAGGTGAGTGTGTGTTGTACTATTATTGAATTAGAATATGCTGTTGTTTTATTGATTTTGATGAATGATTAATGGAGATATTAAGTCTGCTTGAGCGGCACAAATATAGGAACACCAGTTAGCCAATTGTTTAATTTAAAACAGCGTTGCTTATTGCATAGGTTAATCATATGTGATTGATGGAAAAAATTAACTATTTTGAGGGTGGCGCAGTGGTAAGAGTGTCAGGCTAGCGTTGCGCTAGTCTCCGGTTCGAATCTCACTGGGTGCTAGATTTCCCGGAGTTCGGTATCGAGCCCTGGTGACCATTCGTCGTTGGGCACCTAATTAACAAAGCTCTCCTCCGAATACTGACCTACGAGGTAGAGTAACAAGGTTCTATACGTACACACACATACACTATACACATGGTGCTGTATGTAGGGGCAAAAAATGGCGCACTAATCACGTGACTCCCATGCTAGTATCTTTTAGAATCTCTACAATAAAATGTCAAAATCGTCAGTTGCAGTACTTATACGAGGTGTTACATTTCTTTGGGTCACCGACCATTTAACCTTCCGGAACTTTTTTGGGAGCACCCTGTAAAAATTTTTATATCATAGTTGAATTCCCTGTTCTTTTCTCCAGCTTTTTGGTTTTCTCCATTATTCCCGTATCTATCACAGTTTCCGAGTTATTTGAAGGAATAGCGATCAATACAAACCAAGTGTAGTTGAAATAAAGTTTTTTTTATGTTTTTTTTTTTGTTACACCCTGTATACTGCAACTGATGATTTTGACATTTTATTGTAGAGTTTCTAAAAGATAGTAGCTGTACTAAATTTTAAATAATTATCTCAAAACATTCGGGAGAAAAACGCAAAATTGAAACGTCGCCACCCTGCATATCGAAAATGGCGCATTTTTGATCATGTGTATATTAACATTTTTTTCTTATTTTTCACCCCCTGAAATATCTGCATGACATTAATTAACACCCTGTATAGTGCGTAAATAAACTAATATCGTAGATAATAAGCGATGTAAATAGTACGATAGTATCATAGATTAGGTTAGTTTAGTTAGTGTCACCGGCAACCGGAAACGTCAATCCACCATATGCAACACCCATCGAAGTCCACAATTTTAAGCGCTAGGCAGCCTGGGTAGCTCAGTCAGGTAAGTGCCTGCTAGCTAGCCGGCTGATACGGGTTCGATTCCAACGGTCGCCATAGTATTATGGAGCCGATTTAAGTGCTAGCGGTGTTAATCAGATTGCCCTATAATTTTTGCAGTTGGTGTGTAGTCCATTTTCATGTATAGGGATGACTATATTTATTCCCCAATCGTCTGGTATCTTATATTGTTTCCAACCCATGTTGCATATATCTGTCAGCTACGATGTGACTTTTTGCCCTCCCCATTTGATAAATTTTGGTAATACTTCGTCTGGCCTTGCTCTCTGATTGTTTGTTGTATCTCCCATTATACTAATTTCTTCTATGTCGTCTTCTGGGACAATTTCTTCTATTCTGCTGTGTCTTCTAACGCCTTCTTTGCAAAATTGTGTCCAAGCTTCTATTATCTTCCCTGTTTCTGTACATTTTTGTTGTTTATACTTCTTATATGCTTGTTTCTTTTTTCTGTTTTAAAGTGCACACTCACAGTTTTTAGTTGTACGCAATCGGTAAAATGCATGTGACTTAAGTTATGCCAACATCCAAAACCTTCGTGATTCCACATTTTCATATTTTGTGGGGCCATTTATGCTAACTTAAATTACTAAAATGCTGAAAAACAAACAGCACTATTGTTTACTAACAATCACGCTCCTAACACGATTTGATTTTGAGGTTATTTACTTATTTACACTTCGCATTTACATTGCACAAGGTTGGCAATACCGCAATCACCGCCAGTGCGCAGGTCTAGTATTAAAACTTGGATGGAAAATTGGTCGGAACCTAGTTTGAAATAAATTTCTAGACGTTTCTCGTATGAAAACTTGAACGGACCTTTTTCTGATTTACATTATCTAAGTTCTTACAAGTGCGTCTAGTATGAAAATTTCTAGATGAAAAAAGTATAATGTAACACAGGCTTAACTAAGAATTTTTGATCCCCGTCGACATTTTCTATCTTTTGACGGGTTTAGACCTAATCTGAAATATAGAACAATAGGATTTTTTTTAAATTTAATGACATTTCAAAATTACAGTGCTATCTATATAACTGCAGTTAATACGAGTACACTATTTGGAAATTGCAAGAACTACAGAATTTAAATGCACTAAATACGTCTGTTCCGTGTAAAATAATAATGTCACTAATTATTAGATATAACAAATGTTAATATAAAGACAAGTACTTGCGCAATTAATTTTCCACAGATATTAAGAAAGCCAAAACATTAATAAACAAAGCAAGGTTTGCAAAAGCTCAACCACTGTAGTCGAAAAACGAAATTGTACTTGTTTTGTGCCAATTCATTAAATTATTACAATTTTTAAATTTTTGATTTTTGTCTTTGCACGTTATCGCAGATGCTGAGTATTCCCCTACGTTTGTTATTCGGCAGGAGGTAGTTAAAGCTAATAATGGAAGTTATTTAAAAATAATAATATTTATTGAGTAAAATTTGCTGCAGTTTTGAGTTCCTTTAAAATAATTATTTTATGCGAAAAGGTTTTTATAACAACAAATATGTCATCCGAAAATAGCTATCCTTTTCTAAATTAAACTTATTAATTCGATAAGTGGTTGTTTAAAAAGCTAGGAAATGAAATCGTCTCTAAAAGACGTGATAGTGGGTAAACTAATAAACTTTTTACATATTTTTATTCAATATATCTTAATCTGATACTGTGATCTAACGATTTATTACAAAAAATTACAGAAATTTTTATCTACCAAACAGCCTTAACACGTTGATTGCCATGTGCGTACATGTTATGCGCAGTGAGTAGTCCGGAAGCGCCGTGTGTATAGATATTATGCATATTCCTGGTTTGCTTGTAAGCCATCTGTATGTGATTTCTGCACACTTACCATATGTTTGTATGGCATGTTGGATTGCTTCGGCGTAGGATTACATCATATAAAAATGGTTTGCACTTTTTTTTCATATTGCAGAATCTAGAACTAAAATCAAATTTCTGTCTGTACTGGAGCAACGCCTTAAAACAACGCCCACATGCGCAGTGGGCGTGTTTGTGTTGCTGCGCACTTTACTTCACTAGTAAAGTAAAATGCCACTTTACCTTACTGTTTTCTACATAGTAAAATGGCCGTTTACCGTTGAGTACACAAAAAACGCTATTTAACTTACTTGAATATGTTGTCTAAGCTTAATCAATGCAATTATTGTTTATTCTTATGGGATAACTTACCACTTAGCTCAAGTGCTCAACACAACGGGCTTAACCAAAAATGACAAACAAAATATCAAAATAGACACGAAGGTAGGTGCACTCCATGCTTACATACATACGAAGCGGCACATTTTTACTATGTTCATTTTTCAAGGAGGCGGCACGGTCAGCCATTATTTTTCTTTTTGTAGCTTTGTGTATTGCATAGTAAGTTTTACTTGCTTTGTTTACTCTATTTAGGCTCTCTGCCTCTATTTTGCCTTTTTTCTTTATTGTTGTGTCTAAATATTCATAGTTTTCCACTGATTCAATTTCGTTGCATATAATTCTTGTATTTTCTCGTGTATGTTGTCTGCATTATTTTACTTTTATTCGAATTTATCTTCTTCCCCCATCTTTGAATTTCTGCAGTCTATTTATTATTTGTTGTATTAGTTTGATTGTTGAATCTGCTACTAACACCACGTCATTAGCGTATACCAGCTCAGGCTCTGTATCCATATAGGCTGTAAGTTCCAGTTTCCTATTTTCACATTTAACCTCGGTCTTCACGTTCTTGTATTATCTGGTTTATTGTGGCAATGAACAGTACTCCTTGTTTTATTCCTTTGTCCATGTTGAACTTACCCGATTCCCTTCCTTGCTTCCTTTCATTTTAACCCTGCCTCTGGTCTTTGCGTACAGTCTCTTAATTGCTTCTTTAAGTTTGCGGGTTACTCCTTGTTCTTGCAATACTCTCCATATATTGTTTTGGGTATTGTGTCGAATAGTCAAATACTGCCTTGATGTCTATGAAGGCTAAGTATAATTGTTTCCCCTTTCAAGTTTCTTTTCTATCGCAGTGCTGTGTTTGTCGTTGAGGCCGAATGCAGCTCTAGTAACTTTTCTTCTAGTTCTTTTGCTAGTCTTCTCTCCAAGGTTCTTGAGTAGATATTTGGCATTACTGATGGAAGATGCAATCATTTGTTGCTCCTTTTTTTATGGATAGGCACTATAAAGTTTTCTTCCCAGTCAGTGGGTATTTTTCCTTCATTCAATGCTTGTTCGCATAAATGTCCTTTGTCAATTTCTTTACCTTCTCGCCTCCATATTTCACAATTTCTGGGGTTATTCCATCCGGGTCAGCTACCTTTCCCAATTTCATTTGCTTCTTCGACTACCTCTATTTCTATGTTCTTCTCTTCTTCTTCCTGTATTGCCCTTCTTCTTCTTCATGTTCCTGCGTTCGGTTTTTCTTTAAATTTTTGTTCATAGAAACTCTTCCATACTTCAAGAATTTTGTTCTCATTTGTTTCTATTTGACCTTCGTTATTCTTTATGCTCCAGGTGTTTCTTCCATACTTTCCTCTGATCGCTGTGATGGTTTTCCAGAATTCTCTGTTGCATTCGTTTCTGCTTTTCCCTTCCAGATTTCTCCCGAACTTTCCCAATTCTGCTGTTTTGCTCTTCGGACGGTTTCTCTGGCCTGTATGTATCTCTACCAAGGTTCTTTGTTCCTTACTTTATCCTTTTTCATTGTTCCAGTGTTTTCATAAGTTCAAAATTTGTCTTTAATTCGTTGAGGTAATTTTGATTATTTTGGACTTGTAGTAGCCGTTCAGTAATTCTTTGGGGACTAGGTACACAAAGTTCATAAACATACTGAATATCACAGCAACCACAACCCTAGCTGTATATCGACCTTAAATGTGTTACTTCAAATTATTACTTTCCATACTTGTTTGTAAATGTAATCATACCTTTAACAGGCCTTGTTGCCAGATCGTATAAAATGCACAAAATGTTAACTGTTTTTATGAGTTCAGTTTTTCTTTTCTTTTAATCATTCTGGTATTTTCGTTGGAGTTTAATAACGTTTTGGGGACTACAGAAAAGTTCATAAACTTACTGAATATCGCAGCAACCATCAACCCTGACTGAGTATTCACTTTAAAATTTTGCTGTTTAGTTAGAATAAGAACCTTAGGAAAAAAGTGACAGTAATGCAACCTAATAAAATATGATGTGGCTAACCAAAGGTCACATAAATGAATTGTAATTACTCGGGCTGAACTGCTTGTGACGTCACTTATCGTGCGTGGTTTGAATTTTCTGTATCTCAAAAAGGTGTCAAAAATATACATAAGTTTACTTAGGAAATTAAACGAAATTTAGCAATATCCACTATCAAAAAAACCAACATTTCGTAATTACTTTTTAAATTTAAGTATCTGTTTTTACAAAGATACGTTCTTACTCAAAGGCTGTAGTAATAACTTTATCAAAGTAAATACGCAATCTACTTAAGCTTTAATGTTTGTATTAATCGATAATAACATAGGTAAGGTACGCACTTTCGTTTTTCATTTGTTTAGTTTTTAAAAGCAAGGTTCTTTTGTTTATTAAACTTCGTCAAATCCAAATAACGGTATTGAACGCGTACATACAAAATAGCCTGTTGCTATAACGACAGCTCCGTAACCCCGTTTAATAAATATTTGTCTGTTATGCAATATTGTTGGTACACTAAAAAATTATTTTAGCAACCGTTATTCACGGCCTGGCATGGCCGGCAACAACAGTGGTGCCCGCGTGCTCGGGCACCACACGCAAAATCAAATGGTGGTGCTCAGCACCACACGCTTCGACGATGATACGATGTATTATGCGCAAGGTAAAGGGTACGGTTTTATTTTGCTCTATATAAATCTGTCTTCTTGTCTCTCATTGTGAATACTGAATTGTGTTGTGATTTGTAATGCATGTTCTGTAACTTTAAATAAGACAACAAAAACTACCTTTTGACTGACTGTCTTTTTTCCCATGAAAGTTCAAGATGTCACCGCTAGGACAAAACGGTAACTTTTTTTAAATGGAACCATGGGTCGCGTAACACCTCAAATTAAAGATATTTCAAAACTGTATTTAAGGGTGTATTGCGATTTTAAATTTATTGATTAATTTTTAAGAAAAATAACTGTAAACATTCAAAAATTAAATGACATCTTGAACTTTTATGGAAAAAAAAGACAGTCAAAAGGTAGTTTTTGTTGTCTTATTTAAGGTTACTTTTGAATATTCTTAAAAAATCAATCCCTTCAAAAGTTAGCGGGGGGGGGGGGAGCAATTTACGTCCGCACTGTATATGTCGTTTTTTTTGAGCACCACACGCTAAAATCAAAAGTTGCCGGCCCTGCGGCCTGGTACAAATTGTGTTTTCGATAACAATCGAATTTACACCGGGTCATATGGTTTGTTGACGACAAGTTCGCATTTATCTACAAATTGAAGTCCAATGTCCATTTGATTTAAATAAATTAGGAAGCGACATTTTTTTAAACCAGACCAGAGATAAAAATATTGATTTAAAATAGACTGTAGGTACTGTAAAACAGATCTGTACTTTTGTTAAGAAATCAGAAATATGTTTTAAACTGAAAAAACTAAAAATAAATCTGCTCGAAAGTCTTGTTTATTCAAATTGGGTGCGTCGATTGCATGAATTTTGCATGCAAAACAATGGATTGCTTGTTGATTTATATTTTATTCATTTGTTTATTGGAAATGGGAACTGGTTTTTCTGAAAAATTATTTATTAAAGTAAACGCGAAATGTTTGCATGTCAAATTGTAGGTAGTGATTGTGAAATCTTTCATTGTTTTGTTATAATTACGGCTAATTGAGTAAGTTTAGAATATCTCTGTTTATAAACAACATTTTTAAGCTTGTTTTTAAGAAATCGTGTGGATAATTTATGAATTGTCTACCTTAAAAAGATTTCGTATTTTTTTTGTTATTCCTTACCATTAAATTTGTTAAACAAAAGACAGAAAACAAATGGAAACGTAAGCTAGCTAGCAAACAAAATACTTTCGCGAAACAAATGAAAGAGTAGGTAAGACTATTGAGTTGAGTTAATTTTCTTTTTTTCTACTCTTTTCTCTATTTCGGCATTATAATGACATCATTCTAGCACCCATTTTGATGCTTTAACGAGCTTCATTATTAAACGATTTTTGGTGATATTTTATTTTCAGAAATTGGTGATACTGTATCAAATAATACACAAAATACCTAGGCAACCTTTCAGTTGCCAGGCAACCAGTCAGTTGTTAGGCAACAAAAATGTCAAACTTCTGTCAACTGTCAAGCAAAAATCAGTATTACCAACTTAACTATTTAACCAAATTTCCCCAACTCGAAATTGTCAAGTATTTTTATAAAAAGAAATAATGTAAATGAAAGTCGGAACTGAGAAAATAGTATAAAAAACTCGTTACAGAAGGCAATTCGAGCACTCGTCCGTTCGGGGACTCGCCGCTTCGCAGCTCGTGTCCAAATTTCGGACTCGTGCGCGAAAACGATGCCTTCTGTAACTTGTGTTTTAATATACTATTCTGTTCTGGGTTAGTTTTATCACCTCCTTCCACTGCAGTTTTCACTTCTTCTTGTTAGGTTTTTCTTGGTCTACCTCTTCCGTCCCGGTACTCTGACCTCATACACTCTTCAGATACTCTTCCAAGAAAGAAAGATCAATAGAATGATCCTTTCTTGGATTTTTGTTGTTACTCGCTTTATCTTTAACTGTTCTCTCGAGACCTCATTTCTGATTCCACCCCTCTTTGTCTTTCCCTGTATTTTTCTTAAGAACCACATTTCTGATTCGTTTATTCAGCTTCTGTTTCAATTTGTGAGTGTCTATGCTTCGCTACCGTATATCAGTGTTGACGTCACTACTTTTTGGACGACTTCCTTAGACACTTCTCCTTTTCCAAAAAATGTTCTCAAAGCGTTGTATGTTTAACAACTTTCCCTTGTTTTGTCTTCTTGTTTACCATTTGCTTCAATTACAGTTCCTAGGCATTTGAAGCTTCTCACTTGTTCGATCTGATGTTATCATAGTTTTTGTCTTCTGTGCATTTATGTTGATGTTAATTTTCTTCAGTTCATCCTTTAATATATTCATATTGTGTTGTAGATTCTTTTTTGAGTATGCTATTACTGCCATGTCGTTTGCAAACAATAGTTCTGTGAGTTTATCTTGTTTTATTTTCCAAAAGCCCAGTTGTAATGGTCTCCTTTTTTTTTGTTTTGTGTTCTTTATCGCCTCATCCACTACACATGAAAATAGTAATGGACTTAGCACGCAACCTTATTTTAGGTTTTCTGTAGATTCAAACTCTAGAGATTCCTCATTTTGTGTTCTTACGATTATTGTTCTCTATTTCCATTGTTGCCTTTTCAATTCCTTTCCTTTCTAAGTTTTTCCAGACATCTTGTGTTTTAATTCTGCCGAATGCCTTTTCTAGGTCTACATGAATTTCCTTGTTTTTATATGTATATAATATATGGACCTCTCTATAGATTGTCGTAGTATGAAGACTGTATCCTGCGTGCTCCTCCCTCTTCTGAATCTGTATTGTGTCTCCTTCAATGTGTTTTCCATTTTTTCTTTTATTATTTCTTCCATTATTCGAGTTAGTATTTTAGCTGGTACGTTCAACAGTGTTATGCCTCTGTAGTTGGCATAATCCCTTTTGTCGCCCTTTTTATATAGGCCCTAGTGGTAATATAAACTCCACGTTTCATTCTCTTGGTACTTTATTTTCCTTGGCAATCATGTTGAAATGTTTCTTCCAGGTAATTGGCCTATCATCGATTCCTGGAGCTTTACCGAGTTTTATCTTTGGTATTGCGCCATCCAGTTCTTCTGTTGAGATTGGTAGGACTTCTTGGTCATCGTTGTTTACTTCCTTACTTATTAATTCATACTCTTCACTCGATTTTGTTACTTCTTTAAAATATTGTCGCCATCTTTCGATTATTCTATCCTCATTCGTGATTATGTTACCGTCTTTCTCCTTTATGTTTTTCATTCTTTTTTCCTTCGGAGTTGTCTTAATGTGCCATAGAACAATTTTTGGCTATAGTTCTTAAATTCTAAGCTTACTACGGAACCACTAGTTTTCAACGAAATGCTCTGATCAGGCAAAACCAATAATAGCACGCTCGTCGAATGCAGTGGTACGCCCAACTTACCGTGTCAGGGCAAAATATTCGGTTCAGTATCGGTTGGCGTTGACATGATCTATTCCGTAGTAAGTTTAGAATGTAAGAACTATATTTCTGAAGATATCATTCATACTTTGTCCAAACTTAATCCACGACTCTCTTTTCGCTTCTTTTACTGTCTCTTTTCTTTATAGTTCTCTGTTGTTTTTGTACTCAAGTATCTTCTCCATTTCGTTTTTCTCTCTTTTGCAATTCCTTGGTCCACCATTCTGTTCTTTTTATGTTTGTGTTTCTTACCTTCGATGTACCACAATTCTCATCTGCTGCTTTTAATACGGTTTCCTTGAATTCATTCCATTTATCTTCTAAGTTTGTTTCTTCTCTTTGCTGTTGGAATTTATTGCCGAGGCTATCTTGATATTTCTTTTTGTATGTATCGTTTTGCAGCTTGTAACTTTTTTCCTTTACTTCCTTTTACTTTTATCCGATTTTTCTAGATTGTTCGTTTTTATACTCATTTTCACTAAATAGTGGTCACTACCCATCTCTGCTTGTCTTGACACTTTTACATCGGTGATTATTTTCCATTTTTGTTTTTCGACCAAAAAGTAATCTACTTATAATCCATTCACTTAACTCCCGTGACATAAAAGTCACTATGTGTTGGTTAATATGAAAATCCCTATTAGGCTATTAACAATTTTTAGATTTGAGATTGGCGCACCTTGAAATTTAAATTTAATGCTTTTGTTTTCACTTTGACACTTTAATTATTTATTATTCAAGTTACGTTTTATAATTCATAATCTTTAGAGAAACGGATGAACAGAAGCACCAACGAAGTTTATTATCATACTTGTATTATTAATAAACCCATTTTTACCTTGTTCTACTTAATTTTACGAAAATGACAAATGATTTATCATAACCTTACTTTCAGTTTCACGTTTAGTACATTCACTAAAAAAGTTGATAGGTTCTGTACATAAAGTCACGGGAGTTAAGTGAATGGATTATAGCTATTATTGATTCTGCTGCGTTTCTTCCTGGTATATTTCTGTATAACTGTGTTAGCAGTTACTAATTCATTTTCCATACGCATATCTATAATTCTCTCTCCATTATTGTTTTTGACTTGTTCCCCTTTTCTTTACCCGTTATATTCTTAATTCCTATGTTCTGATCGCCAACTCGTCCATTCAGATTCAGATCACCCATGATAAATAAATTGTTTTTAGCTTCGTCTGTTTCTTCTTGGAGTTTTGTAAAAGCTCGTCTTTTTCTTCTTTCCTTGCATTGTCATTTTCTCCGTGAGCTACAATCAGTGTGAATATTTCTTCTTCCATCGTTTTCATTTCCACTGCCAGCAATCTTTCATTTATATACTTTTCTTTTACTATGTCTTCTAACCTGCTCGGTGCTACTATTAAACCTACACCTCCTTCCGCTCTGTCATCTTCTTCCACTCCAACCCAGAATAACCAGTATCCTTTATGTAATTTAGCGGTTTCTTTTATTCCTAGGATTTCTACCTTCTGCTCTATCATTTCTTCAATTATTTTCTCTTCCTTTTCTTTTAGCCTTTGCACATTTCAAGTTCCCAATTTTTAATTTTTTCCTGTCTTTTTTTCTATTGCTTTTTGTTACTGTCCAATTCCCTATTTTGATATTCATTATTTAAATTTTTTTATTACCGCACTCTTAATTTTAGTTTCTGTGTTATGTTCTTCTTTGATAAACTTCCTGCATTTCTTTCTTTACCTGCCTCTCCTCCTGTGTTTCTACTGCTAGTCCTAAAATTATTATGTTAATCTTTTTTTATCTTTTACGATTCGTTGTATTTTTTTGTTTAAATCTCCTTTTTTGTTTCATCTTCGTTCGTATTCTCTTCTATAATTTTCTAAATATATTCGAAATACTCTTGTCCTTTTTTAATTTGTTTTATTTCTATCATGAGATCTTTCATTACTTATTTTAAATTTACTACCTCTTTCAAGTTATTTTTCTGATATTCTCTGGTGACAAATTTACGAGTTGTTCTCGTTAAACTTTATAACTAATTGAGCACTCCTCGTATACTTATTTTTATTTATTGTCGGTATCACTATACTCTTACTATTTTATTCCTAAAATAAAACTGTAAACAGATAAAATAATTAATAAAAAAAAAACTGTTTATTGCTGGTCAAAGTTTAAATTACACAATATCAGAAGACATTCCGTGTTCTTTTTTTTGTTGACTGTTTATTTGAAAACCTCGCCATTAAAATGTTTGTGAGCGAACAGAAATAAATGTTATTTTACAGTACAATGAAATTACCTGCCAGTACACGAATTCTAAAAAATAAACAGCCGCAAGCGATTGCTCACGTGCGCTTATTACATAAATACCTACCTAAAAACAAGCTTTTTTTTAGATGACATCCAAAGTATTTTAGCATAGCTATAAAATGTGGTGTAATATCAGTGGCGGCTGCTCCATAGGGGCTCAAGGGCTCGAGCCTCCCAAAACCATTCTTAGGAAAGAGTAAAAGTAATTTACTTATTTAATTATAACATACAATTTATTGTTAATTATTACAATACAAATTTTGCATATCTATATAAAGCATTACTAATGTATAACACATATTATTATCCGCCTGCGATGCGACGGCTACCTATATTTTAAATCGTTAGGGCTCAGCTGGCTCAGCCAGGGTCCGCATAAGAAATATATGAAAGAACTAACCGTGAACGGAAATGTCGGAAATTGCCGATTGCGAATGCTCTAATGCTTTCTTTAGTATTTAGTTACCCGAAGGCTCCCGATTTTGGAGCCAGTATGAGAGCACGCGCAAACTTTGTATTCGTAGCCGGCACGTTCGTAGTTACTCGAACTCTGTTTATTGGGTTCAAATTACGACGTAGGAGTATTTACTATGACTGCGAATGAACTTCCTGATAAATACTATTTATTTTGATAGCGATTCTTAGAACTAGTGAAAAGGCGAGTAAAAATACCTAACTAGAAACGACTAGTAATTAATCACTAAAAGTACCGATTTCGGGATGTGATGACGTAAATACTCTGTTTTATTTTCGGTGTGTCTTATTTTATTTCGATGGACAAAACATGGTCGGTAACAGGCTGTAAAGATCTAAAGCATTTAAATCAGAAAATAAAAAAAACATGGATTAGTGCACATCATATAAACATAAAGTGTTGTACGGATTTGGTTGTTATAGGCTCGGTAAATGTAGCAGCTCAGTAGGACTCAGTTTATAGACAAAATATTATAAAACACAATGAACAGGCGACCAAAAATAGGTACATTTTAAAGAAAATTATAAACTGTATTAAATTTTGTGGAAAATTGGAACTAGCATGAATTTTGCTGGAGTTAATAGATTTTTCATTTGTATGAAATTGCTCAGCTACCGAAGGCGAGTGTTTATTATATATTATTATTTGTTTATATTCTCTCAGCAACTAGAGCCTCCCAAAATAAATTATCACGAGCCGCCACTGTGTAATATACTAAATTAAGTTATCTTTGAGGCCTAGTTTTAATTATTAAGAAACGTATCTACATTTATAAGAAATAGAACAATTCTAATACCAAAATAGAATAATCGTTGACCCTAATTTTCAAACATTAACAGTTACTAATGACTGACTAAGTGTATGAAACTGAATTGAAGTGTGAGCTGATCTGAAACCGAATTGAATAAAATGATGCTATTGTTTATAATCAATATTTTATTAACGTTCACTTATATCAGTACTTAAGTTTAATGCACTTTTATTTACATTAGTCCTTGACTTCTTGATCATCTCAACAATGTGAAGGCTATAAACATGTTTATGCACTCTTATACCATTAAATAAAAGTTCACAATTTTGAACCCATAAATTTCGGACTTAGATATTGATAGTAAAACTAAATGTATTTTAGGTAAATCTTAGTCATGATAATATTTACTTTATGTAAAATAGGTATAAAATTAGATATATCTACTGATATTGCTGTAAATTTAAAACAATTAAGTCTTAAACTATTCCATTACTTGAAATGTTGTAATCGCAAGGAAAATTAAATTAAATGAACATTTTACAGCTGTAAATACACTCGACTGCACTGCATAATTTACCATAACGTTTAATTGAGTGAACAGATGGGTTACATTAGAACTTCATTCCTTATAATTAAAAGCGCATTTGTAAAAATGCATTCCATCTCATGAATTTTTGCTAATACCTACTGGACTTTTCAGGTACTGTAAGGATTCATTGAAGCTGTGCTGGTGCGAACGATACAACTAAAAAATGCTTATTCGACTTGCATCAAGAAATTTGCTTTATACAAAATACAAATATAGATGGAGTCCTCGATGTTATTCGTCGCAAGTAGAATACAAACCAATTCGTAGCGTTTTAGTAGCGAATCGAGGTGAAATCGCTGTAAGAGTATTTCGCGCATGTAATGAATTAGGTATTAAATCTGTGGCAATATATTCAAAAGAAGACAGGGCCCATATTCACAGGCTTAAAGCTGATGAAAGTTATTTGGTGGGAGAAGGGTTGCCCCCTGTACAGGCATACCTTAGCATTCCTGATATCGTAGCAATATGTAAAGACCATCATATTGACGCTGTGCATCCTGGTTACGGTTTTCTTTCGGAAAGGCATGATTTCGCACAGGCTATTATCGATGCAGGATTACGATTCATCGGACCTAGCCCTAAGGTTGTACAACAAATGGGCGATAAAGTTGCTGCTAGAGAAGCTGCCATTGCTGCTGGTTAGTTGCAAATTTATTATGTAAAATAGGAACTAATTAGAGACACATAAAGTTCAAATCCCTGCACTTCCACGACATGAATCTTATTAAATAATATTAATAATTAAGAATAGAGCTAACGGAAATAATTTAACAGGTGTGGCAGTTGTACCAGGAACAGACGGCCCTGTAACAACCAAAGAGGAAGCAAAAGAATTTTGTGTAAAGCATGGATTGCCTGTTATATTTAAAGTAAACTACCTCAAGTCTTTTATGTTTCTTTTAATAACGAGAAAGTGTTTGTAGGCTGCTTATGGTGGTGGTGGAAGGGGTATGCGAGTGGTACGTAAAATGGAAGAAGTCGAAGAAAACTTCCAAAGGGCTTCGTCAGAAGCATTGAGTGCTTTCGGAAATGGTGATATGTTTATAGAAAAGTTTATTGAAAGGCCTAGACATATTGAAGTGCAACTCCTTGGTAAGTAAATATAAGTTATGTAGAAAAAAACATGTAATTTTTTTATTATTATTCAAGGCGATAAGGCTGGTAACATTATTCATTTGTACGAAAGAGATTGTTCAGTGCAGCGTAGGCATCAAAAGGTGGTGGAAATTGCACCTGCTCCAAATTTAGATCTAAAAATAAGAAATAAAATGACAGATGCAGCAGTGAAACTTGCTAAACATGTGGGTTATGAAAATGCTGGTACCGTCGAGTTTCTGTGTGATGAAACGGGAAATTTCTATTTTATTGAAGTTAATGCCAGGTAAATCTCCATTTCTGTTGTGTATATTTCCTAGTCTGTATCCGTTACCTCTTTTACCTTTTGGTGTCGAGGCTGACGCGTTAGTGTATGTGGGCTTTACGGGTGCAATGCACAATCCGGCCTGACTCTTGCAGGTTACATGATTGGTGCACCGTTTAATACCTACATACTGCACCATGTGTATAGGTGTATTTACTAGTAATTATCTTAAATTGTAGATTACAAGTCGAACATACAATAACTGAGGAAATTACGGGGGTGGATTTGGTGCAATCTCAAATTCGCATAGCAGAAGGTATGACTTTACCGGAATTGGGTTTAACCCAAGATAAAATTCATCCGAATGTAAGTAAATTTTGTTTTACATTTTAAATGTGCTTAAAGTGTTTAAATATAGGGTTTTGCCATACAATGCCGTGTAACAACAGAAGATCCAGCGAAGAATTTCCAACCAGATACGGGACGAATTGAAGTATTCAGATCTGGTGAGGGTATGGGTATAAGATTGGATGGTGCTTCTGGTTTTGCAGGTGCAATAATTTCTCCGTATTATGATTCGTTGCTGGTTAAGGTGATAGCTCATTCCAAGGACTTGCAGTCGTCATGTGCAAAAATGAACAGAGCTTTGAGAGAATTTAGAGTTCGTGGTGTTAAAACCAACATTCCATTCTTACTTAATGTGTTAGAGAATCAGAAGTTCTTAAGTGGTGCATTAGATACTTACTTTATCGATGAAAATCCAGAATTGTTCAAATTCGTACCTAGTCAGAATAGGGCCCAGAAGTTGCTCAATTATTTGGGTGAGGTTTTGGTTAACGGACCGTCCACACCTCTGGCAACTAAATTACTGCCAGCTGAAGTCAAACCACACGTTCCTGTTGCTTCAAAAGGTAAACTGTTAACTGAGTTCTTGTTGTGGGGAACAAATTAAAACTACCATGGTTAATCAGTGTAGCTTAAAACAGTTTTACAGGTATCTTACTGGCTTTAAATGTTTAGTACATTTTTATTTGTTTCTGCTAAAAATTCCAATTCTGCAACACTGATTATACTCTGAATATTGTTTTCCATTTTTATTAATAGCACCCAGTTTTTCATAACAAAAATGGGGTGATTTCTTTTGGATGATAAGTATTTTATGAAAAACACTACAAAAATTATTAAAATATTTATATTACCGGAAATTAGCCCTATTATAAAGTGAAAGACATAAGAAACTTGTCCTTTTTCTGTTATTTATACGTTATCTTTATGTGTATTTATTTAAAAAGATTTTTATTTTTCTTACGTGTTAACTATTGATTTGCTTAGTTTAGTTTAATTAGCTTACAATTCTTTTCTGCAGAGTACCTGAACATCAGTCCAGAGGAACAACCAAGTAATTATCGTTTTTCTTACGTTTCTGCTTTTTCTTTTTTGTTCTTTTATTTTTGTTTTGTTTTTAATTGCTAATTATTTGCATATTAACATCACTCGCTTTTTACTTAAAAACCGTAATTATTTTTTTATCTCGTTTAATCATTATTAAATTTTAATTAGGTGTACAACCACCAAAAGGCTTCCGCCAGATTTATAAAGAGCAAGGTCCCGAGGCCTTTGCTAAGGCTGTAAGAAACAATAAACCTTTGTTACTTATGGACACTACTTTTCGAGATGCGCATCAATCACTTCTGGCAACTAGAGTGCGTACACATGATTTACTTAGGATATCGCCATTTGTTGCCCACAATTTCAATAATTTGTATTCTCTGGAAAATTGGGGTGGTGCCACATTTGATGTTGCTCTTAGATTTTTACACGAATGTCCATGGGAACGATTGGAGGAATTGCGTAAATTAATACCCAACATTCCTTTCCAAATGCTACTCCGAGGTGCCAATGCTGTTGGTTACACTAATTATCCTGATAATGTCGTTTTTAAATTCTGTGACATGGCTGTAAGTATCAACGCTGAATTCTACGGTGCGATCAAGAAATACTCTTTCAGTTGGTTATAAAAAAATTTACTTGAAATTAGGAGCATTGTTAACTCCTTTTTTCAGACTTGGATGGTGTCAAGGTTAGCATACTTGCCTTGTAAATCAGAGATCTTGGGTTTGATTCCCAATCCCAGTCGTTAAAATATCTGAAAGTTTGTCGCCTTTCGCATACGATATTAAACCATAGGTCCTGTGCCAATACAATGTTTGGGTGGATTCCCGTGTGTTTGGCAAGTCGAGTAATGCCAATGGTCATAGTAGTCAACACGCTTCGAAATCTCTGGCACCCGCAAGCCTAGATTTTGTCTAATAAATAAACAAACAAACTCCTACCTTTTGTTGTTTATGGCATCATTTGAAACTTTAAATTTAATTTGTGAATACAAAAATAAGGAACATAATTCAAACAATATTTTTAGTTTTTAGTCTTCTTCTCTATTTGTACCAAGCTAACCATTGGTTACTCACCTAAGTCAATGGTATTTATCACATAGCTTACTAACTGATGTTTTGTTAAATTACCTGAAACATCTCGTTAGTAAGTAATGACAATCGATTCGCAAAAATACCTATCCCTAAAGTCTTGTTACCAACTGAACGAAAATTTCTTAGTCATGCTGTAGAAATAATTATTATACTTCATTTATGATGCTTTCGGATGGCAGTATGGAAGTTGACCGTGGAAATTTGGTACGTCATAGATTTTGTATAATTCTAATATCAAATAAATGTAACTTTACGTTAAAATTACGTTGTGAGAGTAAGCAGCCATTAAGCAGTTGTAACGCAAAATTACATGTTTGTGAGATAAGGTCACGATAAGTCAATACACACAATGGTCGGTATTCTTACCTTGTATTTAAATTTAACATCACTTTTAATTACTATGGCAATATCGTGTATCTCTGTTATACACACATAAAATTATATAAAGCTATATCGTTTTATGTTTACATTGAACACGACTTTAGTTGAAAACACCTTTAACATGTTGACTGCGGCTAGCAGAATTGTTAATTTGCTTCCTGTGCATTATAGGACCTCGGCGACCGATGCCTAATTTTTTGTTTGGTGCGGTGACAGTCGCCGGGGACTGATACTTAAGATTATTTATAGACAACAAATATTGAAATTTCACTACACAAATCTTCTTCTTCTTCTTAGACAGTCACCTCTTTTACTTTTTACATTGATAGTTCAAGATTTGCTACCATATAGCAATGTTGGGATACAAATGGCATTATAAACTTTTAATTTAGTTTTCTGTGATATTTCCTTCTTGGAAAGAATTACCTTGCCAATGGCATAGTAAAGTCTTGTCGCTGCATTCAATCTACAGTTAAATTCAGCTTCTATACCTACTACTTCTGCTACTTATCATCAATCCCAGATATTTAAAGTATTCTTGTTGTTTAATCTGTTCGCTGTCTAATTTAACTTCAACCTATCTTCTTCATCTACTACTGTCTTCTCTTTACTGATTGCCATCCCAAAGCCTGATTCCATAGGCCTAAATTCCTTTGAAGCTCTTGCTAATAGGACTAAATCACCTGTACACAAGAAGTATGAAGCCTACACTGGCTGTAACTGTCAGTACCCACTTAAAACTTGTTGCATGCTGGGTATACAACACTTTGAGATTTCATCCATTATAAGAATGAATAGAAGAGGGTTGAGGACTCCTCCCTGACGAACCCCTTGTTCGGTTTGAAACTCTTTGGAGGCTATATTTCCTGTTCTTACGTAATTCCTCGTAATTTTGTAGATACTTTTTATGGCATTTATTAGATTTTTGTTTATATTCCTAGATTTATGAATCTGTATGTGATATTTCTATCTTAGTAAGTTCAGCACAGTATCGGTCTCCCGTAACCGTAACTGCATAGAAAAGCATCTAAATTTTGAAAATACTTTAGGGTTTGAAAACCAATATTATGCAATTTATTGTTACAAGGATAAATGAAAGTAAGTAATTATAGAAACAAAAATACGTCTTTGCCTTTAACCACCTTATTCTCGCTTTATTTTTTTGATCTATTGCCGTTTCACAATATTTATCAAACCATTCGTGTCTTCCTGTGTTACTTTTGTATCTAATAATATTCTGCCCAGCCTTATTTAAACCGTTTTCTTTTTATTCCATTTACTATCTATGTACAATATCCTCATCTGTTCCTTCATCTTTGAATTTCTGTTTTGTTTCATCTACATATTTTCTTTTTACTTCCACTTTAAAGTTTCAATTTGCCCAATTTTTCCTTATTCCCCTTTTTACCTTTTCTTTATTAAATTTTTGTTTTATTGCTGCTTACCTTACTGTTAAGCCAAATATGAGGGCAGTTTTCGGTAAAATTATACCGCATTGGAAGAAAATAGGATTTTGGTCCCAGAGGTGTCAAATATGAGGTGGGAATACGGCCCAATGAAGTTTGCCAGATTGCATAAACTAACTTCCTTGCAAAAATTCATGAATGGAGTATAAATACTGTTAATTACGCTATTATAAATATTTGAATTATTTTTTTCTCTATCGAGGTTCAATCAGGCATGGACATATTTAGGGTATTTGATTCTCTCAACTATCTTCCCAATCTAATAGTAGGTATGGAAGCAGCAGGTAAGGCTGGAGGAATTGTAGAAGCTGCGATTTCATATTCAGGGGACGTTAGTAACCCTAAAAAAACCAAGTACGATTTAAAATATTACCTTAAAATAGCTGATGAATTAGTTAAAGCTGGTACTCACGTACTTGCAATTAAAGACATGGCAGGATTACTTAAACCAGTTGCGGCCAGGTACGTAAATTACTCACATTGGAACCTAAACTTCTTTTAAGTTTAATTTTACAGAATGCTAGTAACAGCGTTGCGAGATAAATACCCAGATTTACCCATACATATTCATACTCATGATACAAGTGGAGCTGGAGTTGCATCCATGCTGACTTGTGCAGAAGCAGGTGCCGATGTTGTAGATGTAGCAGTCGATGCCATGTCTGGACTTACTAGCCAGCCAAGTATGGGGGCAATTGTTGCAAGTTTACAGAGCACTCCATTAGATACAGGTTTCGAGTTACCAAAAATATCTGAATATTCTGCATATTGGGAACAAACGCGTACTTTGTATGCACCTTTTGAGTGCACTACAACTACGAAATCAGGAAATGCCGATGTTTATCTAAATGAAATACCTGGAGGACAATACACTAATTTACAGTTCCAAGCTCATTCATTAGGTTGGTACAACACTTAAACCGTAATATTGTTTTCTGAAATACAATTCTTGTGCAGGTTTAGCAGAATTCTTCGAAGATATTAAAAAGGCATATGCTGAAGCTAATTTATTATTAGGTGATATCATTAAAGTTACGCCTTCTTCCAAAGTAGTAGGAGATTTAGCTCAATTTATGGTACAAAATAAATTGTCCGCTAAAGATGTAGAACAAAAAGCAGAGGAGCTTTCTCTACCAAAATCTGTGGTAGAATATCTTCAAGGCCATATTGGACAACCTTACGGAGGTTTCCCAGAACCATTTAGGTCAAAAGTTTTAAGGGATATGCCAAGAATTGACGGTAGACCTGGAGCTACCTTGCCACCTCTTGATTTTGCTACACTCAAGAACGATCTTCAAGCCAATTATCCTAATCTTAACGACAAAGATGTAATGTCGGCAGCTTTGTATCCACAAGTAACAAAAGATTACCTTGCATTCCGTGAACAATTTGGACCTGTAGATAAACTTGAAACTAGAATGTTTCTGACTGGGCCAAAGGTAGGAGAAGAATTTGAAGTTACAATAGAGAAGGGTAAAAATTTAGGCGTAAAAACGTTGGCAATGGCCGAAGACTTGAGCGAAAATGGTGAACGTGAAGTTTTCTTCGAACTTAACGGTACGTTAAGGTCTGTATTTGTTAGAGATAAAGCAGCTAGTAAAGAAATAGAACTACATCCAAAAGCTATCAAAGGTGATAATAAGCAAGTAGGTGCGCCCATGCCTGGTACCGTTATCGATATTAGAGTTAAACCTGGCGATAAAGTAGAAAAAGGCACAGCTTTGGTTATTCTTTCTGCAATGAAAATGGAAACTGTGGTACAAAGTCCTGTCGCAGGAGTTATCAAGACTGTCAATATTGGTATGAATACGAAATTGGAAGCTGAAGATTTACTCATAACTTTAGAATAAACAGTAGGATTAATGTCTCTCATATTTATGAAAATTGTACATTACATTTTGCACGCTTTTAGTTGTAGAATAATTTGGCTGTGCTGTTATGAATTATTGGATTTATTCGTATAACTTTAATAATCAGTTTTCCATTGAGAAATCATTTTTTTATTGTTGTTACTATTTCTGTTTCTTGTAATTTACAATCCCTTTTTATACATTTGTTTATTGTACATTTAAAAAATATTATTGTTCATAATATACAGTGTGTCCCCAGATAATAATAATATGTCTTTTATTTAGCCATCGTTATTACCTTAATATTATACTCCTAATATACTATAATTATATGTAACTGGTATGTCACCATTCGGTTACAATTCATTGCATAAATATAATTTATCCAATTCAGTTACGAAATGTCAACATTTCGACATTGATTTTAGTTGTGAAAAGTGGTTCATTTTGTAACTAGTTACAAAATATGCTCCCATTTTGTAACTAGTTACAAAAAGATGATTTGAGTTGCGAAAAGTGTTTCATTTTGTAACTAGTTACAAAATATGCTCCCATTTTATCACTCCCATTTTATCACGATGACCCAACTCCTTTTTTAAGAAGAGGTGGCATTTTCATTTTGTTATCTGAATTGGATAAAATCTTGTATGAAACACGTTGCAAAACATGTCTTTTTATCACATGGCGTGTTGTTCATCTCGGCTTCGCCTCGACGAACAATTTCACGCCTGGTGATAAAAAGTCCATCATTTTGCAACTCGTTGCGTAAATAGCTATTTTTTAACTTGTATTTAAAATTATTTATATTTCTGTATTCTTTAGCTCGTTATTTAGGCAGGGCCGTCTTCAAGAGTGTTTGGGCCCTAGGCACTTATACATTTTGGGGTCCTTACCTTTTTGCGCTGCGGGCGGGGGGGTGGGGGGGAAGGCGAGTCCGCAGGCCATAACTTTTTGGGTAGCGCATTAAAATGAAAAACTAGAATAAATTGTAAAAGAAAAATAATTGAAACAAATTAAGATCAAATGAACTAGGTAGAAAAACTTTATTTTACAACAGTTAAGAAGCTATAAATAAATAGTAAAAGAAACATAACACAAAATATATTAAACTAAATATTACTTTTCTAGAATTATTATTAAAACAAAGGAAGAATTACGAAACAATATTAAATTAAAAAGGCAAAAAAATCTTTTTCGTCAAACCTACTGCGAAAATATGTCATTGTGTCATTGTTTTGTTGACGGTAAGTGACAGTTTACATTCAACTACTGGTTACCATGGGCAGCGGGTTGTAATATTCTTCATTAAGTTCCTAGGGCAAAAAAGTAAATTGTCTACAAAACACCTTTATTTACAAACATTTTATCTACGTTACATTAATTACAACTTATTTATATTAAATGTAAATGAACAATTAGAACAGTTAGAAACTTGAACAAGAGAATTAAGTTCCTTTTTTGAATCTAAGTTTATATTTTCGGTAATATCAACATTTTCAATTTGTATATGTTCTTGATTTTCTTTGGTGCTAGGAACAATTACGCGGCTATCTTTCATTTCCTCTTCATTATTGAATTGCATGACTGAAGTTGAAGATGTGGATGCAGATTCTTCATACCTATTCTGATTATATAAAATTCTACTGGCAATTTCTAATTTATTTGTCATTGAATCTGCAACATAACTTTCTGCCACTGTTGTGGATTTCCATCCACCGTGCCTCTTTAAACCAAGAACGTCAATTCCCGTATCAGCCAAAAAAGTTGCTGACGTTCTTCTAAACGAGTGCCCAGTATAAGTTTCGGGATTTTTCAGTTTTAAAAATTCTGCTATTAGAACAGGAATTTTTGCAAATGTGTTTTTACCTACTGGTTGATTCACACATTTTCCTGAACAATATTTCAGAAAAAATCGCCGATTTTCACTATTTCTTGGCCCGCAACTTATATATTTCCTAATTAAATCAACAAAATTTATGCGCTGTTCTTCTCGGTTAATGATCGTAAAAGTACGTTGCACTCCATTTTTAGTATCTGATATTGTTACTATTATTACAGAATTTTTATCTTCAACATTATCAGTTGTCATCTTACATAATTCGTCTTTTCTACAGGCCCCAGAAATTCCCATTATCATAACGACCTAGAACAGATAAATAACTTCAATATACCTAAATAACTGAGTTAAATGAAATAATCTGTAACTGTACCTTCATTAACAAATGTGTAATGTCAGGCGCTTCAATAAGAAATTTGTTCATATCGTCTCGACTAAATATACTACTCCTTTTGGGTTTATAGCCATCATTTTTACGCTTTAAAAACGCTTTTAGTTTTGCATATTTGGAAATATCTTCATTATCATTGATAAATATGGTACTTTTAAACAATGAGTATTCGCTCCATAAACTGCTTGGAGATTTTAATTTTGTAGATCTATTTAAGAAATACGCCAGCAGCACTTTTTCTGTAATCACATCTGATTTCTTCTCATGGCACCAATTTTTGAAAATGTCATATGTTTCCATATACCGTTGTTGCGATTTAACCGGTAATAAATTGTGGGATGCTGCATTTGCAGCCTCTTCTATTTCTTGAGACATGTTTTTAGAATCACAAATTGTGCACAAATTCAACTGACACACGCGTTTGAAATGTTTTTGAAATAAATATGTTTTATTTTATTTTGTTGTCAAGGATACCTAATCTAAATCACAGCAACCTTTATTAATTATTGGTATGACAGCTATGCATAAAAAATGAAAAATACTTAATTTTATTTATTTTAAAATGATATACATATAAGGTTTGACGAAAAATCTCATATGCACCTCGAGTCGTACAGTGCAATTTTTGGTCTCGAATGCTTGCAACACCTCGGCCCTTCGGGCCCCAGGTAGCAAGGTGACGTTATATTGACGTCAATTTTTGGTCATTATTGGTCGTTAACGTCATATGACCATTATGTGACGTGTATATTGACGTCATAATTATGACCATTTTAAAACGTGAAAATTATGACGACTTAAATACGTCCCAAAATCGTCATTACAAAATTAATAGATTGAATTTCTCACACTTTGCAATCAATAATTTTTTTATCTAATGGTATAGTACTTGAAGCTAATAAGTAACGACGATGATTTTGCGACAGTGCTACACATTTTTTAGATCCAAATTTATTTAAAACTTTGTTTGCTCGGTTTGTGTTATTTTACAATCTGTTTTCTATTTCGAATCTGCAAAGAGTTAGGTAATAACATTTATTATCAATAATTATTATTGACAATTTCTCATTACAAGGTAATTATACAACACATTTGTGATCAAACGTTTCAAATTTAGCGGTCATCAGTGAATTCATCCGATTGGTTGCTCCCCTCCTGCCTTGCGTCCAACGAGTTAAGAATATTCTTAACTCGTTGCTTGCGTCTCGTTGTTTGTTCGGTTCCCGCTAGCCATTTCGGGCATTTCCATTTTAGCACGTGTACGTTCGTTTTATAAAATATTATTATAGGTTATAGTTATTGTTCCATTAAATTTTCTGCAGTTTATTTGAAGTATTATACTTAATAATATGTTATAGTAATGTGTTAATGACAAATTCCTTTAATAAATGTTTTGATTTGTACAGAAATTTTTATTTTTAGTGCAATGTATATACACTGCTTTTAGTTGAAAAAGTAACACCCAGTATATATATTCATTTAAAGTTCTTATTTACTATATTTCTTCGCTATGTGTTCATTGTCGTATTATAAAAATTTGAGACAAAAATCTTCAACTTTCTTGGAGATATTGTCAATTCTTTGGTTACCCATGGAAACATGTTTTTGTTAATAGCGCTTTCAGTTGTTTGTCTGAACCTTGTCAAGTCAGTTTTTTGTAATCACATTGAACTAAAGAAATGCCTCGTGTGCGAAGACTTGCAGAATTTCATCATCCGAGTGACTTTCAGAGAGGTCGGATAATTGGTATGCCAGAGGGTGGTTTTTCATTTCGAGAAATCACCACTTGCACCAATTTTACAGCAACAACTGGGTTTTGTTGTTGGCATGCTTGGTCTACGGAAGGTCAGAATCAACGCCGCAGAGGACCTGGTGCGGTCAGAAAATCAACAGACCGTGAAGAGCGACTTCTTCGAATTCTGGCAAGAAGAAACCCTTTTGCTACAACCAGGTCTGTCGGAGATGAATGGTTTAGAGCAGTAGGTCGAAGAATTACAATGGCAGCAATATACCGACGAATTCGGTTAATGGGACTCAGATCTCATCGACTTGTTAAAAAGATTCCATTAACCGCAGAACATAAACGTCGTAGACTGGAATGATGTAACGCAAGAATGTAATGGAATGAGGAATGGAACAAAGTCGTTTTCAGTAATGAGTCCAGATTTTGTTTAGGCGCGAGTGATGACCGTAGAAGAGAGCGGCGAGAGCATGGTCAGAGAAGAAATTTAGAATTTCAATTGGAAAGAGATGTAGGCCGAGCACCAGGTTTAATGGTGTGGGGGGCTATATCTTATGGAAGTAGGTCTCCTCTCGTGTTCATAGAGGGTAATATGGCAGCTATGGATTACATCCACAAAGTACTGGAACCGATTCTTGTACCATACGTTCGTGGTATAGAAAACGCTATATTCCAACAAGATAACGCTCGACCACATGTAGCAAGGGTAAGTTTGCAGTACCTAGAGAATGTTGACATACACCTACTTCCATGGCCTGCTCGATCTCCTGATCTTTCAGCATGTGTGGGATTTGATTGCTAGGAGAGGATCTAACCTAGAACAGCCCCCTTTACATTAGCCGAACTTCGGGGTGAGGTGCAAGTAGCTTGGGATGAGATACCTCAACAGACAATAGACCATCTCATTCTAAGCATGCCGAGAAGAGTACATGAATATGTAAGACGCAATGGTGCGATGACTCATTATTAAGATTTTCTGTTAACTGTTAAAGTCAAATGCATGAATATTTAATCATTTGTTATTTAGTCTATCTTGTTTATTTTGCCACATTAAAAAATTAAATATCTGCTAAAATACTGGGTGTTACTTTTTCAACTAAAATCAGTGTAGTTTGTATTAGGTTCAGTCAGTGGCGTATTTAAGTTTTGTTTCTGGGGGGGGGGGGGGGGTGTCCAACTGGATATTGAAATAGGTAGATGGGTATCTACGCGAGTTCTGTGAAATTTATAGATAAGTTTTATTTGAATGAAGTGCAACAGGTAAAATTTTCGTATATAGGAGTATAATTAAGCATATTATGACCTAAATTTTATTAAATACCATAACTTAGGTTTTAGGGGGACGTTATTAAACGGTATTTATTTATAAAAAAATTTCAGTTGGGTCTCTGGGGTGGGTCTAGACCCCCCCCCCATAAATACACCACTGGGTTCAGTTTACGTCATTGTGACGTCCAGGTGACGTACTTATTAACGTGAAATTTGCGTCATAGAGAGGAACCACACAACGTCGTTAGTGACGTCATAGTAACGTAAAAATATGACGTCATATTAACGTAAAAATATGACGTCAGTTGGGCTGTGACATTAGGCCGTCTTTTTTACGTCATAATAACGTCTAAATTTCCGTCAATGTAGTCAGTCGAATGACCAAAAATTGACGTCAATGTAACGTGACCTTGCTGCCTGGGGCCTTGGCGTTGCAAATTGCATTCTCACCCAAAAAACTGCACCTACGACTCTTGGTACATAAATAACTATTTTCTACTCCCACCATGGAAAGTGGGATATAATTGAATACTCCATTGAATATTGTTATTATTTTGAGAAATATGGGTCTATTTCATACACCCCCACAGCAGTTGCATTCAGTATATATAAAGTATGATCAAAATTTCTGTTCATCAAGTATGGCCGTGGAAGTGCAAACCAACGCCTTTAAAATTGGCTTACATATGTTTACTTAATAGCGGCCTTTACACGGGAAGGATTACCCGCGTTATTAGGGACGCGCGATAATGCGTGCGAATGAACGCGCGCAAATTTGGACGCGTAAAACCGCCGCGCCGAAAAACTTGAAAATTTACGTCTTGCTCGGTCGTGCGGTTAAGAATGCGTAAAAATTTATCGCGCGAGCAAAAGTGCCCGTGTAAATGCAAAACTGTGTTCTATCGCTCGTGATCGGCTTGGCGCGTAGAATTTGTGAAATTTACACACTTTTACTTATCAAGAAACATCAAAAATTAATTAAAATGTCAGATTTTTCACAAAATCCTTATATTCTTGCAATAATTGCAGCAGGTTTAACGATGCCAAAAAAACAGAAAAAGCGCAATCGAAAATTTTGGGTAAAGGATTATCGGTAAGTTTTCTTTTTTAGGTAAATAATATATAAGTATATATAAGTTACCTATTATACTAAATTTTGTATATTCATTTACAGGAACCTTCATAAGCATATGCCATTAATTCGGCATTTGAGAGAAAATTTTCCCGACGATTATAAGAATTATTTAAGAATGGATAGCTTTTCTTTTGACCATTTGCTATGCCTAGTAAAAGACAAAATTACGAAAATTGACACAGTAATGAGACAAGCTATCAGCGCTGAAGAAAAACTAGCAGCTACTTTAAGATTTCTTGCTACAGGACGTTCTTATGAGGATCTAAAATTTTCCACTGGAATATCTGCTCCAGCTTTAAGTATTTTAATTCCGGAAACATGCAAATCTATATATGATATTTTAAAAGACGAGTACATGAAGGTAACTTACTTTTATTACTATTTATTGTACAAACAATACGATATACCTAGTTTAAAGAACGAAAAAATTGAGAATTTTCATCTAACGATAACGCTGACTGGGATGCATCGGACGTACTAGTTGATGGCCCGAGCTGAGAATATGGCGACGGAGTTGTTATGTACTGAGGAGATGGTGTCGGAGTTGCAATATATCTGATTTGTCTAACTTTGTTGCACGAATCAGTGCATATATCTGTGTTTTCACAGAGTTGATTTTTTAATCCCTTCAATAATACAGAATTTATAATAGATTCTGCATATAGCGCTTGCGTTGGGTCCATCCTCTGCAGTTTCTTAGCAGTGTTCATGCCAATTAAGTCGAATTCGGTTAACGGTTTCTGAGAATTTAATGCAGTACTGCACGCCTTCATAAATTCAGTCTGAGTGTCCTCGTATGTTCTTTTTTTTGCCTTTTTTTAGACAATGTACTGACTTCTTGATTTACCTTAAAATAAGCAAAATTAGCATTCACATAAACCTTCACATTCACAGAATATGATGTTTTGTTGTAGTTTCCTACATCACAAGAAGATTGGATAAAAATATCTAAAGGATTTAAAGAAAAATGGCAGTTTATAAATTGTGGTGGTGTAATAGATGGAAAACACATTCGAATTATTCCACCAGCACATTCGGGAGCTATGTTCTATAATTACAAAAATATAATGTAAGCCAATTTTAAAGGCGTTGGTTTGCACTTCCACAGCCATACTTAATGAACAGAAATTTTGATCATACTTTACTACGAACACATGAGGGAATGCTCATACGTAATAATTAAATTTAAAAATATGGGTGAGTTACCATTTTATTTTAATTCGTATTCTATCTGTTAAATATATCCTTTTTCCTCTAGAATCACAACAAAGAGAAACATTTATGAATACATTTGGCCGCATAGTAGCGCAGAGCGAATTTGGTATGTTCTTATATTTATATTTACAACTAATTGATGTTAATATAATACTTCAAATTTCTAGATCGCAAATTAGTCGCCTTGGTTGCGATAGCCTATGGAACGGTTGGTGTAAGTTATATTTGATTTTTCTCACTCAAGCAATATCAATTTTGCAGGATGATATAGTTCTCATAAGGGGATGTTCGGAGGTTCCCGGGGCGATCTTGATTGAGGTCAATATATATAAAGAGCGGACTTATAAGGTGTTTCGAGATGTGGGGTCATCCGAAATGTTGTGAGTTGTATATGTACGTATCTGTTAAATTGCAGCCAATTGATTGTAGATGTTGACTAATTATGTATTCATTCCTTTCAGATTATTTAGGATGCTAATCACCCACAGTTGTAAATATTGTAGTATAAGTATGTAGTTAGTGCTGATTTTTTAAAAAATATAAATGTTTCAATGCAAATTAATATATTTATTGAAATGATGAGGTCTTAATCTAATGAATAACAACACAGGTAACAGCAGTAAAGTAAACGCTTGGTCCAACTAGTCTTCATCTTATTGATGCAAGGATAAATGGGTTAAGAATGTGCTGTATCAATGTACTTTTCAATTGATTATTTATGCAAGATTGATGATTAATAGTGAATTTGACTATATTTGTTCAAGAGCTCAATAACATATCTTTTAGAGGTTAAATGATCGATTATCAATCTAAAATAATTAATAGCCCGTCTAAGGCATGCTAAGCTGAATCCAACCACGCAACAGTGTTAATGAATTTTAGTGAAATTAGGGTGCTAAAAGACTATTTTTTAATGCACAGCATTTAAAATGTTTATCATAATGATTATCTTACAATAATTTACATATATTTTACATATAATATTCACCTATTAGCAATCGAATCCAATAATGCACAAAGAATTTATTATATTTATATGCGAATCTACAAATTAGCAGGCATTTGATACAGATATTGATGTGTTTTCAAGGTAGATTTGCACATATTTTATTCTAAAATATGATATTTGCGACACAGATTTCAAAGTGACAGCTGTTTTTACCTAAAAATGTTCAACTTTGACTAGATAAGTGCTTAGATATGCATTAACCTTTAACAACCTTAACAAGATAAAGTTCACTTTACCGTCTGGAAATGAAGATAACAAATGGGCAAGTGTTTGTTGTTTTAATGCTCTATCATGCGTTGAATTTAAATATTTAACTCATTTTTAGCGCAGTTTTACGTTTGAATTAATCCTTTTACGGCCTTGCATTCTTGCATTCATTTTTTACATCTAACAAATATAATTTGTCGAACTCTTATTAGCTGCTACTCACGTGTTGGAACTATCTTATTTACTTTGGATCCTATACAGAGGCTAACTAATGACATGCAACCATTCGAATATTAATTTTTCATTCTTTTTATCATGGAATTCTGAACTTTGACTCTACATCTTGGATACCTAACTGTCCGCTATTAATCATATTTACGTTAACAACCCGAAAGTATCTCTATTTTTACTATACACTTAATTGTTTTGCTATTATTTATGCGGATTTGTTGATAAGTAGCGAATTTGTGGATTTTTGACCATAAATGGCCAATTATTGATCCAAATATATAACTTTCAACTGGTTATTTATGTTGACTTTAACATTAAACCGCGAGTCGTTTTCTTATCCAAACCATGTAATTCTCATTTGATTAGCTCACCCACCATGAACCTGTGGCCCTATCTCATTTAATATTAACATCTCGAATATCTTATCTGATCCTGATTCACCCATTCCCCGCCATTCCGCATCTAATTAGCGCCTATTTCCTCACACCATATTGCAGTCTGAATCTTAAGCCACCACCTTGATTTCCGTATTGGAACCCGAACATTGACCCACATCAGTGTTTCGCGTCTGGGTTTTGATTCCCCGACCTTGATTCCGTATTAGAAGCTGAATATTGACCCCGCTACAGTGCGCTTGATTAGTTCCTCACATTTGAATATTTATCATGCTTCCGCATTAGTCAGCCGACTCCTGATATCACCACCTGCATTAGCGCTTGATCTTGACTCCGCATCCTGATTTCCGTATTGGAATCCGGATATTGATCTCAATCAGTACCCCCAGGCTCTCCGCATCAGGGTTTTGCATCTGGGTTTTGATTCCTCGACCTTGACTCCGTATTGGCAATTGAACTTTGACCCCCAATCAGTAACCTATATCCCAGCCTTCCCTGCATTAGCGTTTTGCATCTGGACTTTGATCCCCCACCTTGACTCCGTATTGGCAATTGAACTTTGACCCCCAATCAGTATCCCGTATCCCCGCCTTCCCCGCATTATCGTTTCGCATCCGGGCTTTGACCCCGCGCCCTTGCTATCTATCAGCTTATCGCACCTGCTTACCACGCCTTGCTATCTATCAGCTTCCCCAACCTTGACTCCGTATTGGCAATTGATCTTTGACCCCGACACCGCTGCCGCAACTGAACCTTGCACCTCGCTTATCAGCTGACCTTGATTACGTCGCCCTTATCACCTACATAACTATGCAACCCACCTGGCAAACGTCCTTGAAACGTAGAATTGAGCTTCATAAGGATTTGCATGCGAAAGTGTGCTGAAACCGGCATAGACACACTACTATGGTCCATAAACCGAGGAATAAAATTTGATTTTACTATCCCGTACAGTCCTCAATTAAACGGTAAAGCCGAAAGATTAAATAGAACATTGCTTGAAAAAGCAAGAGCTTTAATAGCAGAAAATAAAGTAGACAAGGAAATGTGGGGCGAAGCTATTCGAACATCAGCATATATTCTAAACCGATGCCCTACTAAAGCAATAGACACAACGCCAATAGAAAAATGGATATTGCGGAAGCCAGACTTGTCTAATATGGAAATATTTGGAAGTAAAGCTTATGGAAAAGTAGTCGGCCCTCTCAAAAAGTTAGACGACCGAAGTAAAAAGTACATGTTCGTAGGATATGCTCCAAATGGATACAGACTATGGAACAAAGAAGAAAGGAAAATAATAGTATCAAGGGATGTAAAATTTGAAGAATCGTCAAATGAAGTGAAATTTAAAGAATTGAGCGAAGAAGAAGAAGATTTCAATACCCAAACGATCCCAATACAAGAAGAGAAAATTAAAAATGAGAAAACAGAGCAAGAAACAAGTGAAAATGGACAAACAGAAGAAGTGGAACCAGAAGAAGAAAACAGAAATTCCCGATCATACAATTTAAGAAACAAAAGTTCACTCCAATTACCATACAAACTAAGAGATTTTGAAATGAGTTGCCTAAGTTTTGAAAATTTGTCCGAACCAATAACATTCCAAGAAGCAGTGACAAGTGAAGAATCGAGAAATTGGAAAAAGGCAATAGAAGAGGAATTAAAAACATTTCAAGAAAATAATACATGGACCGAAGTGGAAATTCCCGAGGATTGTAAAATAATAGATACGAAGTGGATTTTCAAAATTAAAAGAAAAGAAGAAGGAAAACCTAAAGTGTACAAAGCACGACTAGTAGCCAAAGGTTACCAGCAAAAAGAAAATCTAGATTTAAATGAGATATATGCTCCTGTTGCAAAATTATCAACATTACGATGTCTTTTAGCAGTAGCTAACAAACTGAATCTAAATATATGCCAAATGGATGTAAAAAGCGCTTTTCTTTATGGCGAAATCAAAGAAAATGTATACTTACATTATCCAGAAGGAATTGAAACCCAGAACAATAAAATCCTAAAACTAAATAAGTCCTTATATGGTTTAAAAAAATCTCCTCGATGTTGGAACGAAAAGTTTAACAGTCTGATGGAAGATGAAGGATTTATAAGGTCAAAATCAGATTATTGTCTTTATTTTAAAAACAGTCATGAAAGCAAACTGTATTTGTTGCTATATGTAGATGACTTACTAATTATGGGTTCAAGTAAAAATGAAATAGAAAAACTGAAAATTTTAAAATGAAAGTTTTTGGAGAAGTCAAAAACTATTTAGGGATTAATATACAACAAGATGAAGACACAATCAAGATTAACCAAACAGCGTATCTAAAAGACGTGTTAAGAAAATTTGGAATGGAGGAATGTAAACCAGTAGCCAACACCAATGGAACCAAATTTTAATTTGGAGAAGAAAGAAGCTCCAGAAAGTAAGGAATTGGAAACGAAGTGCCGTCAACTAGTTGGGTGCTTAATGTACGCCATGCTAGGAACGCGTCCAGACTTGTGCACATCAATTAGCATTTTGAGTCGATACCAAAGTTGTGCAAGTGAGAAGTTACTAACAGCTCTAAAACGTGTACTCCGTTACATTAAAGGAACGCTGAATTTGCAATTAGTGTTTAGAAAAAACAATAACCAGCCAGATTTATGTGGTTATGTGGATGCAGACTGGGGAGGTGATAAAAACGATGGTAAATCAACAACAGGCTATGTGTTTAAAGTTTTCGGTTCAAGTGTAGTATGGAAGTCAAAGAAACAATCTTGTGTTTCGTTATCCTCGACAGAATCGGAATATTACGCGTTAAGTGAAAGTGCAAGTGAAGCTTGTTGGTTGAGACAATTACTTTTAGACATGGGTTTTCCGGATATTCGTGACTCACCGACCACTATCTATGAAGATAACCAGTCCGCTATTAAAATAACCAAAAGCCCTGAAAATAATAAAAGACTTAAACATATTAATATAAGGTATCATTTTATTAGAGATAAGGTTTCTGAAAATGAAATAGATGTTAAATACGTTGAATCTGTAAATCAAGTTGCAGATATTTTCACTAAGCCGTTAGAGAAACAAAAATTTGAGAAATTTTGTAAAACTTTAGGATTAGAATAAAATAGAATGTACATAGAATTTTCTTGAGTGGGGATGTTGGAGACCATAATAGTTATTTATGTAATAAGGATCATAATGACGATCATTATGGTACTAGCCGTGAATATTATCGGGCGAGGCGTTAGCCGAGCCCGATAACACGGCGTGTACCATAATGATCGTTTATGATCCGAATTACATATAAAATTTTATATGCTGGCATCAGTATGTATATTTTTAAAGATTTAAAATAGTATTTTTGAAACGACAGGTGAACTAAAGAGCACAAATGAGATGGTATCAGAAGATGATAGGCTAAATTATTTATTGTTAGCATTACCTCAATCTTATAGTCATATTATAGACATTGTTGATGCAGATTGGGCCGGTGACATAATTGATAGAAAATCGCGAAGCGGAATTTTGATTTATATTTTAGGTAATCCCGTGTTGTGGATCTCGCGAAAGCAAAAGATAGTAACAAGATCGTCATGTCATGCGGAATATATTGCACTTACCGATGCAGTAAATGAGTTACTTTTCTTAAAACGAATTGCGGAGGATTTATCAGTTACTTTTATTCATCCAATTAAAATTTATGAGGATAACTCTGGTGCAAAAGATTTAGCCATGAATGGAAATTTCACAAAGAATAGTAAACACATTGATATAGGATATCATTATGTAAATGATTATGTCAAGAAAAATGTAATTGAAGTTTGTAAAGTCAATTCTGAAAATCAACTAGCAGATATACTCACTAAGTCTTTAGGTTGTGTTCGTTTTGAAAAGTTGAGATCTTTGTTAAATCTAATGTAAGCAGATATGCATTAAGTAGGTATTTAACATTTTTTGTTTACTGTTAAATTTATGAAACTTTTGTTACTCCTAAAAGAAAGGAGGTATGTTAAAATAGAGATGTTGATTTAGTGTTCTTTTAGGATAATATTTATATATTAATAAAATAGTTAGCTTGGTAACAATTGTTGAGGTCGTGATCATTTTAAGGAAAACACTTTATTCAGTATTATTAAATATAAGGCTTTATTACCTGTTAACATACATTACTAACTATATTGCTGTAGCGTGCTTCTACGGACATCAGCAGACATGTTGTTTTATACATACATTTATATAAGTAGTTTGTACACACACCGCCATCTACTGGCGTCCACTGTAGTTACAGTGTACAAGATAAATGTAATTCCTGTATTTCTCAATACGCCTCCTTACATTTATATTGTACTTACATTATTTCAAATTTAACATATTTCGAAATTTTTCGAACTTCTCTCGACACAAAGCTTTAGTAAAAATATCAGCAAAATTTTCATCGGTATCAATCTTAACAATATTAATCGTATTTTCCTCCACACACTCATGTACATAATGATAATGGACTTCAATATGCTTAGAATTTTTCGTAAGATTACCCTTCTTTGCTATATCTATTGCACCCGAATTATCTTCGTAAATATTAATCGGCTTTCTTAACTTAACATTAAATGTTTTCAACAACTGTTTTACAAAGTTCAATTCGCTTACCGCTTCAGACAATGCTACATACTCTGCAAATGTCGAAGCCTTTGTTACACTTTTTTGTTTTCTCGATTTCCAGTATATTATATTACCAAATAAACTAATTGCATAACCAGTCGTGGACTTCCTGTCCAAATTATCACCAGCCCAATCGGCGTCAACATGACAATCAATAATATTTACATTTTCATTTCTTTTGTACATCAAATTTAAATTCTTTGTCAAATATAAATATTTCAAAATTCTCAAGGCATATTTGTAGTGTGTTTCATTAAAACAATTTTGGAATCTACTCAAGTAATTTACACTGAAACTTATATCAGGCCTTGTTGCCGAACTTATATATAATAAAGCACCAATTAAATTCCTATATCTAATATCTCTTTCACAATAATCTGACTTTTCAATTTTCAAATTTACTTCCATAGGTGTATTATACAACTTACTATTTTCTAAATTATATTTCTTAATTAATGACTCAATATATTTGGTTTGATTTAATTTCATTTCATTCTTATCGGACTCATAATCAATGGTAATCCCTAGATACTCTTTAATCCTCCCAAGATCTTTCATCTTGAATCTTTCTGACAATAAGACTTTTATTCCTTTTATTTCTTTTGCATCTTTACCACAAATCAATAAATCATCGACAAATATTAATAAGTATATAGTATCCTTTTCATTCCTAAGAGTATACAAACAAGAATCATTATTACTTCTTTCAAATCCTAAACTTACCAAAAATGTATCAAGACATTCATACCATGCTCTTGGACTCTCTTTTAAACCATATAAAGCTTTTAATAGTTTACATATTTTATTTGTATTATCATTATAACCTTTTGGTTGTTTAACATAAACTTCAGATTTTACCTTACCGTTTAAAAATGCCGTTTCAACATCCATTTGTTCAATACTCAGGCCCATTTGACAACAATATGACAACAAAATTTTTAACGTTTGCATTTTAGCTACAGGTGAATACACATCATCAATTTCATCAGTTTGCTGAAAGCCTCTTACGACTAACCTAGCTTTATACATACCGTCTGATTTTTTTTGTGTAAACCCATTTTACATCCAAAACTTTATTATTATTTACATTTTCAACTAATTTCCAAGTTTTATTTTTATTTAAACACTCAATTTCTTTATTCATAGCCTTTTCCCAAAATTTACATTCATCTGATTCCATCGCCTCCTCGAATGTGTTAGGTATATCAGTTCTACACATATTTACAAAAATACTGTTGCTATATACAACATAATCATCAAGTTTCTTTGGAGGGTTTCTAGTTCGTTGCAATCTACTAACTCCAGGTTCTTTTTGAGGTTCAGAGCTTTCACTTTCATCAGTTTCACAATTTTCATCAATTTCATTACTCTCATTTTCAGATTCATTATCATTCAACATAATACATTTAACATTTTCATCAATGATATCAACATGTCTTGCTACGATGACTCTACCATTTAAAAGTACACGATAACCAACGTCACTGTAACCGATCAAAATACCCATCTCGGCCTTTTTATCCCATTTAGACGTTCTTTTTTGCTCCGGTTTTCTAACAAAAACTTTACTCCCATATAAACGCAAATTTGACACATCCGGTTTCTTTCCAAAAAATATTTCGTAAGACGTTTTTCTTTCGATAGTATTAGATAACGTACGGTTTTTCAAATAAGTTGCCGCACAAACAATTTCAGGCCAATACTTTTTCTCCACATTCGCTTCTGCTAATAAACAACGTGACATATTCATAATTGTTCTATTAAAACGTTCTGCGGTTCCGTTTAGCTCATGTACATATGCCGGACACTTATTAATAACAATGCCTCTACTTTTTGCAAAACTAACAATTTCATCATTTACATATTCTTTACCATTATCACATCTCAAAACCTTTATTTTCTTTCCCGTTAAATTTTCGCTTTCATTCACATATTCAATCAGACAATCACACACTTCTGCTTTGGATTTCATTTTATACACTCTAGCAATTTTACTGTAATCATCAATGAAGGAAACAAAATATTTTTCACCTTTAAAACCTGTTGTTTGAAAAGGTCCACAAACATCTGTATGAACAATTTCCAGAATTTCTTTAGCCTTTTCTCTATTATTCTTAAAAGGAATATTGTGCATTTTATTCTCAATACACGTTTTACACTTCATAAATTCAGATTCAAGTTCATTTGGAATACCGTCCAACAGCTGATTTTTTGATAAAACATTCAAATACTTAAAGTTTACATGGCCCAACAACCGATGCCATTTTTCTTTTTGACTCATTTTATCCGTATTTTTATTTGCGATATTCACAAAAGGTTTAGCTGATTTGAATTTACTCTTTATAATATATAAACCATTATTTTTCACAGCTACTGCTGTTACTTTACCATAATTATCAATAATTTTCGTTATTTTACCTTTAGAAACAATTGTATTATTTTCCGTTATTTTACTATAACTAATTAAATTTGATTTCATATCTTTAACATAAAATACATTTTTCATATTGATTAAATTCTTTTTACCAAACGCATCAAAATAACTCAAAACATTCCCAATTTTTGTGGCTTTCACAACTCTATTATCGCCTAAATAAACATTTACTGGTTCTTTAAGTAACTTAAAGTTTTCAAAATACTTATCATCATTAATTATATGGTCCGTACAACCACTATCTAAAAGCCACTGGATTTCATTTTTATAACTTCCATTATTACCTATCGTAGTATTGTGCGCCTCCGGACGATGAGCAACCATTGTAAGCCATGCGCCTGCGCCTTTATCTTCCCTCTGATCAGCGCGGTGCGCGCTCACTCCTTGTTGATTCGCATATCCGCTTCCTGTGAACTGTCCACGAAAATTGCCGTGCCCTCTGCTATTTCCTCTTCCGAAACCTCGACGGCCTCGTGGTGAACGCCATGTACCTCTTGCGCTTGCCGCTTGGCCACCTTTTTTGCAGTCTCGTTGTATATGTCCAAATTCGCCACATAGAAAACACGTTCGATCCTGTCGACTTCTGTCCGCCACAAATGCATTGCTTTTTCTTCCAGAATTTTCATCTTTTTGATTTTTCATTTCAGCCATTTGAATCTTATTTTTCACATAGTCCGCAGTTTGATCTTCGTCTTTTAACGTATCAATCAAATCACCAATATAACTGTACGATTCGGGCAGCGTATTCAACATATAATTTAATTTTTCTTTTTCGGACACACTCGCACCCGCATTTTTCAACTGATTCACTGACTTTTCAAAACCACTGAAAAATGTAGCCGAATCATTATAGTCTTTTAGTCTCAATCTTTCCAATTTGTTTCTGCATATTATTTGCAATGCGGTTGATTCTTTCAAGTATAAACTATCGAACTTTTCAATTATTTCATACGCCGTTGACTCATCACATACAAATTCCAACTGTTTATTTGTTATTGCACTGTATATATAGTTCATTGCTTTCAAATTGTTTTCATCCCAGTCATCTGTATCTGTGCTGGTTTTTGCTCTTTTTATAACATCACACTTTTTAAATTTCAAAAATAACGTAACACGTTTTTTCCACATACTATAATCTTCTCCATCAAACACCGGTATTACCACGTCACAGCTTTTCGCCATTTTTTTTACACGTTACACGGAACACGTGAAATTAACAATAATCACTAACAACGACTCTCTGCTACCATGTTGAGGTCGTGATCATTTTAAGGAAAACACTTTATTCAGTATTATTAAATATAAGGCTTTATTACCTGTTAACATACATTACTAACTATATTGCTGTAGCGTGCTTCTACGGACATCAGCGGACATGTTGTTTTATACATACATTTATATAAGTAGTTTGTACACACACCGCCATCTACTGGCGTCCACTGTAGTTACAGTGTACAAGATAAATGTAATTCCTGTATTTCTCAATAACAATATTAGTTAGTAACCAAGACTATGTGAAAATGTAAAATGTAATTAGTAAACACAGACCAGATAGAATAGACAAGAAAGTTAAATGCAACCCAGCCCTGACAAATATAATAGTTATGGGGTCATCCATGGGATGGCTCTGGTAATACAAATACAAAATCAAGTGATCACGTGAAGGTATTCATAATTTAAACTAAAATAGTAGTCTGTGTAAAAATAATTAAATAAAAAGTTGTCAAAAATATTTATTCACATAAATAGTAGTTGTTTAAAAGAATCCGTATTTTATTGTTATAAAAATACTACTTATTAACGATATTAATATTAATACATGTTTAGCAGAACCTGATGAACCGTTAAGTTATAAAGAAGCTATAAGTGGTAAAAATAAAGAATTATGTATGAAAGCAATTCAGAAAGAACTACAAACACTTGTAGACCACAATACATGGACTCCAGTAAGAAAACCAGAAAATTGTCCAGAAATAAGTACAAAGTGGACATTTAAGATAAAGAAAAATGAAAACGGTGAACCTCAAACCTTCAAAGCAACACTAGTGGCTCGTGTATTTCAACAGAAAGAAAATTTTGATTTATCAGAAATCTATGCACCTGTAGCAAAATTAACAACAGTGCGAATAGCAGTGATGTAGCCGTAATTGTAGGCTACATCAAATGGATGCGAAGGGAGCATTTCTATACAGAGATATAAAAGAAGATGTTTATCTAGAAGTGCCAAAAGATATGAAAATTAAGAAAGACAATGTTTTAAAACTAAGTAAATCATTATACGGTTCAATAAAATCACCAAGATATTGGAATCAGAAATTTAATGAATTTATGATAATACACGGTTTTATTCGTTCTAAAGAGGATTATTGTCTTTATGTTAAAGCAATTTCTACAAAACAAGTGATTTATGCGGTAT
Source organism: Melanotus villosus (assembly GCA_963082815.1). NCBI lineage: Eukaryota > Metazoa > Arthropoda > Insecta > Coleoptera > Elateridae > Melanotus > Melanotus villosus. Next base: position 47,537,678 of record OY720421.1, on the reverse strand, counting down.
TGTTTGTTAATTGGTTCTCTAATGTATGCAGTATTAGGATCACGTCCTGATTTATGTTTCTCAGTTAGTTATTTAAGCAGATATCAAAATTTGGGAAATTAAGGTCTGTGGAAATCACTTAAAAGAATACATCAAGCAAACTTCGAAGAAGAAACTAATTTATAAAAGAAATATAGAAGCACCTGTTTTGACTGGATATGCTGATGACTGGGGTGGAGATTTAGTTGACCGAAAATGTTTGTACTCCCTGTTGAATTGTGCATAATTTTTACTGTTAATCTACTAATACTAATACTAATAACTATTAAGTGTATTTATTATTTTTTGTTTCTTTGTAATACAGTAATTGTTATCTTGTGTTGTTTTTAAAATGACCATTTTTAGTGGTCAAAGATTGACTGTAGAGATTTTAAATTTCCCGCTTTAGCGTTAGTAGTGTTGCGGTCATCCACATGCAGCGCTAATGTATGTAATAGTACTGATGCCATAGTCACAGTATAATACAGTAGGGTTACTCTGTCAAAAACGCGGCTTCTATCTTGGAAGGTGTCGCCATATTGTTGGATGCAGTCTTTATGGCCTACTGTCTCAAAACCTATTTTTTGCCAGAGTGGACTGGCCGTATATACGGAGTATATAGATGCAGTTGGTCGTGGTTTAGACAATGTTTGCTTGTTTAATTGCATTTAATTGTATCACTGTAGAAACACATTTATTTGATTTTGACATTTCTAAATTTTAGTTTAACAGTTTACTTTAAAATCAAAATTCTTGTGTCAATCATGAAAAGAAGTCGTTCCAGTAGCAGCGGAAGCGACCAAACATACAAACGAGGGCGCGGGTGGAAGACGACGGACTCTACAGAGTCTGAGTCGGATGAATCGGCCTCGGAAGACCCAATAATACGGGACGACCGGGGGAGGTTCCGCGCCAGAACGCGGTAAGTCACTTTGAGATAACCTAGGCCCTGTTTGTGTACGGGCGCTGCAAAGTCTGTATATGAGAAGTTGTCTCGTTGCGTATATTTTACGTGTTAAGCGGCGGCCACTGCTTCGGGGTGTTGGTGATCGGCGTGTGACGTCAGAGTGCGACCTCAACTGCAGGGTTACACTTGGGGTTGCACTACACATGTATGTATTTGTTGAAATTGTATTTAATGCAATAAAAACGTAATACGTAAGTGACGTTTTTATTATGGCCTGTTCGTTCGGGTCCGCAATTTCCACTTGATTTTTTAAGTTATTACAGCGGGCAATAAAAGTATTATGAATAGTGGGACGTCCTACCATAAACACCCTCGGAATAACGATAGATAATTCGTATTTTAGAAATCCGGTTACGAATTAAAATATTTATATGTTTGCCGACGTACCTCATTTATTAAAATTATTAAGAAGCTGACTATTAGACACAGGTTTTGAATTAGAAAATGGCGTTATTATAAATAAAGCTCTATTAGAAGCACTTGTAAGGTTTGATTCGGCTGAAATAAAAGTGTGTCACAACTTAACTAGCATACACATAAAATGTGAAAAATTTCAGCGGTAAAATGTACGTCTTGCAGCATAGTTACCTTCATTTAAGACTGCTAACACATTAAAATTTTATAAATCTGGAAATGACCCCAATGTAGCCGAAGAAACCGGAAAATTTATTGAATTAGTTGATTTGTTCGATTTATTAAATACCTAGGTATAGTGTAAATAAGTTTTCAGTGCCATGGAAAAGTACTTACGGTATTCAGCTGAAAAGTCAAGACAATATTTATGAATAACACTATTAGCACCCTCAAATGTTGTAACAAAACATCGTTACAATTGTTTCAAAAGGGAATTTTAATAACAAATTCTTCTTTGAAAGCGCTGCTTCACGATATGAAGAACAAATTGCCAAAAATACAATACATACTTCCTCATAAAGTTAATCAAGACTCCCTAGAAAATTTATTTAGTCAGTTAATAAGTAGAGGAGGACACCACAGTGACCACCCTTCTTCCTTGGATGCAATATACAGATTACGTATGATAAAATCCTTGGCAAAAGACCAGGAATGAATCAATCAAATTTGAACACTCAAGATAAGACCAATGAGAATTTTATTGTTGCTGAAGTTCTAAGGGAAACAGAAATGGTAGAAAAACACAAAACTATTTCAGTACCGAAGACTTCGAAGATTCCGAAAGCGCTAGTGTAGTGTAAGAACATCTAGTGAAGCAAGAAAACACCCCACCTTTGTAATTAGCTAATTACCGAAGAATGTGATAAAGATGGTCTCCAGTATTTAGCCAAAAAATGTATTTCCAAATTTCCCGAATTGGGCGAATATACAGTACCAAGAATTCTCACAGTTGGCAAGTAGTCACCATCATGGTTACAACAAATTTCTTATGGCAGCTTGATCGACCCTTCCACGAACTTTTTCGATAACATTTCAAAATACGAGATTGCGTTTAAAAAATCTCATCAAACAAAAATATACTTGAAAACGGTAGAAGTGAGACGTTTGTCTAAACATATTTTGAAAAAATTGCATCATTTAGATCTTGAAATTATTAGTGCTTTTGTTAAACAACGAGCGTTTATCAGAATAGATTACTTAAATCGGTTAGAACCAAAACGTTTCCGAGTGTCTTAACAAAATTACTACATACTTAGTTTATTTTTATATTATAATCAAAGTAGCCTATAACTCATTAATTTAGTTTAAATTTAAGTTTAAAACGCAGTTTAAATTGTTTTACGTATTAATAGTAACAGTGTTATATACATTTTGTATGTACGATGTACGTACAGTAAGCGGTAAATTCGACATTTTACTATTTGTACTGCTGTTACGATTATCATCATGTTAACAAAAATATTTCTGAATTGGTGACATTATAGTGTATTTACTGTTATCTGATTATATTAAATTAGATCTTTTTGATTTCGTTATTATTACTAGTTGTTTCAATTCTTGTGGTTTAATGTTTAATATTTTTCATCCAATTAAAATTTTTAATAGGTACCTACTGCCTACTGTGTTTTTATTTAACAACTGTTAGGTTTTTCGGTGTATACAAACATGAATATCAAGAATTTCTATTCCTTGTGAACTAAATAAAGGAGCGAGAATTTGTAAGTTATTATTGTAAGTAATTAAGTACACCAAACAAATAATAAATTTGTAACTATTTACATTATAACAATCCTTTCAGTAAACATACTTATTCAGTATTGCTAATTTTTCCAAAAGCGAGTTAATTCTGTTATTAGAAAAGTGTGGTGTCAAAATTACAATGCACTTAACGTTTAATTGCCGTCCATTAAGTAAAAATGATTTACACTAACAGCAAAAAAGTACTAAAATTGTTACTAAATTAATTTAACAGTGCAAGTGAGCTTCAGTATTAATACATCGCGGGTCGAGCTATTACGTCACTCACACGAGCATCTACGAGTTGAACCGATGCTGCTATGAGACAACTTCTCATATACAGACTTTGCGGGCGCTGTGCTCAATTTGGCTAGCTCAGTAATCAAAGACAAGAGGCTGAAAATAATTGTTTATTACAAAAGAATAAAAGCAGTGTATGTACATAAATGAAAAAGGATAAATAGATAAATGTGAAAATAAGGCTTCGCGGCGTCGTGGGCGGCAACGGCGACGGCGGCGGCAGCGGCGACGGCGAAGGTGGCGGGGCGTCGACGTTGGGAGACGGTGCGATGAGGGTGCACGGCGTCAGAGGGTGGCGACGGTGGTGGATATGTACCAGCGTGCCAGCGGCGACAACGGTGTGGGCGGCGGCGACGACGAAGGCGGTGGTAGCGGCAACGGCTAAGGCGGCAGGGCGTCGACGTTGGGAGACGGTGCAATGAGGGTGCATGGCGTCAGAGGGTGGCTACGGTGGTGGATATATACCAGCGTGCCAGCGGCAGCAACGACGTGGACGGCGGCGGCGGCGAAGGCGGTGGTAGCGGCAACGGCGAAGGCGGCAGGGCGTCGACGTTGGGAGACGGTGCAATGAGGGTGCACGGCGTCAGAGGGTGGCCACGGTGGAGAACCTGGGCCAAGAGGTTTGTCGAAGGTGGCAGCGTCAGGCTGGGAACGGGCAGCGACCGGGGACGTGGGCGACGGCGGCGGTTCCAGCAGGGAAGCTGAGGAGGCTGGGAACTAGCTGCAACCGGCAATGTGGGCGACGGCGGCGGTTCCAGAGGAAAGCTGAGGCAGCTGGGAACGAGCGGCGACGGGGGCGACGGCGGCGGTACCAGAGGAAAGCTGTGGCGGCTGGGAACGACCGGCGACGTGGGCGACGGCGGCGGTTCCAGCAGGGTGACGTGGTAGCTGGTGCAAGGATGTCGATCCAAGACGTTGATTTCGATCAAGCGTGCAAGACGTTGATTTGCTCAAGCATACAAAGACGCCGATCCTGATTAAGCGTACGGAGACGTTAATCTGACCAAGCGTACAAAGACGTTGATGATGAGATGGATTTTGCCAGCGTTTTTATAGCCCGAAAATCGTATTCTGCTTTCCTATTGGCTGACGGGGGATGGTAGAAGTGGTGAAATTTGCCAAAATCCCCGTGTTTTTATTTTTCAGAAATAATTGTTCCAAATGTAATTTCTGATGTGTGTAGTGGTTATTATCGTTCTGCTGGTGCGACGGTGCATCGAATGATACCCAACAGCAGATACTTTGATTGAACGAGAACGGGTTTATCCCGCGGTCCGCGGATTAAAAGACGCGAGGTTTCCGATAGAGGCGTTTCATAGCGGAAACAATCGACTTGAAGCGGGGTTTACTATTAAAACGTAACATGTTTTTGCTAGTTTTAGATAACGGTAATTGCTTATTGCAATTAGAAAGCTTTTTAGAAGTAATTGTCGTTATTCATTATTTGGGAACTAAATTAGTTTGGCTGAACGAAGGGATGAAATTTGATACGCCTCCATGTGTGGTTGAACGAGGCGATACGGGGATTAGCCTGAAATATTTATGGTCAAGCGGCCCGTTTATGTAACGGACTTGGGAAGCATTTGGAAAGTAATAGCTAAGAATTGATACGTGAGAATTTCTATCTAAGGGTTGTTTTATAAAGCAAAAACCGTTGAGTTTGTTTGTGGTATTTAAGCCGCCAGTCGGGGCAGAATTATCGTAGAACATGTTAATTCGATTTGCATGACCGTTCTAACGGTCTTTTTCTTTTTCGGCAGATCGAGGGCATATGTTATATCGAGATCGTGTTAACTTTTAAATTTCATTTTATTTTTTCGTAAAAATTGTGTGAACATATGTTTCGTTTTCTTAAAATTAAACAATATACCTATATTATTTTAGAACATCATCTGCGCAAACAGACATAACAACGGAGGACCGGGGAGTACAGACCGACCCGCCTGCGCCCGCGTCGTGGAGGGAGCTTTTGCTTTTGTTGTGGCTGCTACGCCGGTTTCTATTAGTTTAGGTAGGTACATTTATATTAGAGAATTTGATTTTATTGTTGAAACCACGAAAGATGAACCCTGCCTCATCAATGCTATCCGTATGATATAAGATTTTACTTGCTATTTGCTCTGTAATGTTGTTATTTCTGGTTACTATATGATTGGAGGGAAATTTGAAATCTGACATTTAAACAAGTTTGGGCAACCCATGTCACAACAAAGTGTTACACCTGCAGGTACTTCTACAGATCTACAGCTCAGATTACTACAACAAATGGTCCAAATTTACCATCAACATCTCCTGCAAGTACCCAGCCTCAGTTTAATAATGAGGTTGCAAAACGTCTCGCGCCTTCACCTTCAGCGTTTGGTCTTCAACAATCTAGTGCTCCTGCTCCGTCACAAATTAGTAATACTAATACCACAAGGTTACCTAATAATTCATCACCATCTCTTGTTTCAACTTCAGTAAATTCATCAAGAGGACCTTCACCAGCACCTGCTACACCGGTCGTTTCTTCACCTTCAACAGTTGCTAGTTTAGGTAATTGTTCTTTTTTTTTATACAACCAATTCGTAACTCATGTTAAGTAAATAATGGAAAAATAATGATATTAACGGTATATTTTTGACATACAGGTAAAGGTATGAGTAGTTCTGAAAGAGCGGCACTCAATAATAGTAGTATACACCGGTCTTCTATGTCATCACAAATGGTCAATTGACTGGTCAATTGACCGGTCAATTGACCTAAAAGTTGTTGACCGGTCAAATGCACAACCCTAGAAATAAATTTAAGGGGGTTTATACAAAATTTCTTCCAGCGAGTTTCTAATTCTTCGATTTTCTTTTATTCACAATGGAACGACCTTAACGACGTAGAGACCAAGCGATACGGGTCAGAGTAATAAACTCGGCTGATGGTTACCTGTACCCTAGCCTAGATTTATTAGTTTATTACCACCCCAAAGTCTCGCTTGAAGAAAATGCAGTTTTATAATAACCTTTTATTTACGGAACAACCAACATTTTTATTAATAAAACTTTGCGCAAACGCCTCTACAGAACTTAAAATCGCCAGTAATTCACAAAATATTCAAAAACTGACGATGTTTATAATCCTACCACTTCGTCATATAGTCCTACCACATGGTTTTAGTAGCGTTGTTATTTAAATTGTAATTAAAAATTCTTAGTATTTGTAGTCGTGGACAAAGTATAGTATACGACTCGATTTATAATGGCTACTATTACCTCGGATAATTTAATTTAAACATTTAAACATTATCCTCGGTAATAATATCATTTATTATAGAATCGTGTATACTGTATAACAGGGATTCTCAAACCTTTTTAAATTTGTACCACATAAATAAGAATAAAAAATCAAGAAAAGCATTCACATAAAACTGCAATAACATTAATTTATTCGTTCCTTTTATTTGATTCGCCAAGCTAAATTTTTGAAACAGTTACAATATTAAAATACATTTTTCTGAACATTTATTTAAATATTTTGTATAAAAATTGTACCACCAAAAATAACGTATTGTACTATTAGTGGTACATGTATAATAAGTGAATAAAGTAATGTTTTTTTTCACGAGTAGGAAAGTTTGACAATGAAAAAGAGATGCGTTACTTACGAATTGCATACAACATCTTTGATTTTCACGCTTTTTGACCGATTTAGAAATCACAATCATATTTTATGAACGTAATTAATGAAGAAAACTGTGAGTTTAATAACGGATGTAGGGGAATAACTATTAATACCTAATCAAAACTTGAAAAACACATTATACGCCAGCATAATGAGTGACCGGTCACTATTATACTGCATTTTTCATTTCTAACCGCAAACGGGAGGAAATATAATGGTTGTAAAAGAAATCATATAATTTGTTCTTCAGCTTCTGAATAAAAAAATTTTCATCTCTGTAAATTTTCTCGACGAGCAATCCCTTTGGGGTCCAAAAAATAAAGTAACAATATTGTCGCTGAGTTACATGAAGTTGTCCTTGCACTTGATAAATAGTCCAGTCAATAAAGGTTTGTAGAATGCATGGAGGGTGTCACAATTTTTGACTTTAGGGCTTTGTTTGGAGTCGTTAGGAGGTAAACATACTAAAAGTCCCCGGACATAGGAGGTGAGCGGGCTGCAGGGGGGGACTGAGAAGGTCTCCATTTTTGTTTTTTTGCTTATATCTTGAAGACGGTGCATCTTATCAAAAAATTTATTATATACAAAATCAAAGCTGACAATATTTCCTACATTTTTGCTTTTTTAAGTTTTTTTCTATCTCCAACCGTTTATGAGATACCTGCTCTCCAAAAACCGTTAATTTTCGAAAGAAAATATGTTGCCTCACGTTTTTCGTTAAACTTTTCTCTCTAGCGCCTCATCTTTTCGGTTTACAGAAAAATCCTCAGGAAAGAAGTTGTAGAGGATTAAATTTCCTTAAAAATGGTATATGCATTTTATATTTTTTTTTCGAAAATTACCGATCTTTGATAGAGGATATCTCATAAACGGTTGGAGATAGAAAAGAACTTTACAAAGCAAAAATGTGGGAAATTTTGCCAGCTTTGATTTTGTATATAATGATATTTCGCTAAAATGCACCGTCTTCAAGATATAAGCAAAAAACCAAAAAAAGGGATCTTCTCGGTCCCCCCCTGCACCCCGCTCACCTCCTATTACCGGGGACTTTTAGTATGTTTACCTCCTAACGACTCCAAACAAAGCCCTGAAGTCAAAAATTGTGACACCCTCCATGTATTCTACACCCCCCTAATTGAGCGTTCGTTGACTGGACTAAAAAGTAATTATTATCGTTTCATTTTAAAGAAAAGGTCTCGTCTATGTAGGTGGCAAATTTCACTTTTTTTTTTATTCGATAGCTTGTTGTGGTGTGTCAAAACGGGCTTTATATGGACATTTTATTTCTATTATGCCATCATCTCCTATGCCTATGAGGCCATCCGGTGTGGCACCTAAATAGCAAAACTCACGTTTACCTACAAAAAAACCGCATTCCACAATTTCTTTCCCCAATACTTCGGCAAATTCTCTTCTGGCTATGGGTTCATGGTCCTTCCCATAGTTAGTGCTGATATTTCCCGAAAATTCAGGATGCAGTAGATATTTTATGGTTTCTTTTGGGTCAGTTGTTGCTCTCATCTTGCATATTTTTCCGAACGAAGAGGCAGTCAAACGTTTTCTTCTTTCAGAAAACCAAATTTGGGACCCAGATTGTTCTTCCGTCGCTGTTGAGAATGCAAGAATTTCTTCTTCACTTAAAGATATTTTTCTCACAAAATCCTCTTTCTTCTTCTGCAGATCTTCCAGAGTAATATCCAATGCATGGACATTTGCCCCGTAATCATCATTGTTATCAGAGTCAGGCGCTCTTCTTCGTTTCGATGTGGAGTTTCCACCAGATTTTTTTGATTCATACAATCTCTTCCTGACGGAGCGTAATCTGGTTCTGCCTTCCTGCCTCTTAATTCGTTTTTTGTGAAATGTCCTGGACTTTTTGTGGTAACAGCTTGGTGTAGGATTTAACCTCTACAAAAATCCTAGCGAAGTGGACTTTGGTACACTTCTTTATTTTGGCATTATAAACAATATTTAAAAAGTCCATTCCGAAATTGTGTACGCTAAGTAAATTATTCGAGGTCAAAGGTCATGAAAATGGTTTTTTTTTTGCAAAAATCTCGTTATCTATTGGTTTTACGTCAATTTTGGTTATTATGAAAAATATTTACTGTAAAATTCTGCACAAAAAAGGTTAAGTATATACAAAATTTACGTTGGACAGGATTTTTTTAGAGGTTAAATTAGGGTGACCAAACGTCCCGGTTTTCCGGGATTGTCACGGTTTTCACTAAACAATCCCGGTGTCCCGAAAACATTATTCCGAACACTTATATGTCCCGGTTTTAAAATTGCAATAAGGATTTCGTAATAATTAAATAGAATCAGCAGTGCTTGAAAAAGTGGTATTTATTTCCAAAAATGCTAGTATTTTGATGAAAATTCAAAATTTCTCAATCTTTCTTTGTTCGCGATTCTGTCGTATAATGGCAATAAAGAATATTTACTCTGATGAATGTTCAATAGATGGAAGAAAGAAACAAGATGAAAATATAGCTGTTAAAAGCCATTCTACAAACGTTTTACAATTATGTACTATATAGATTGTCTTGAATTCTATGAATTAATTTCAACAAATAAATAACTGGTGAGAAAAATTAAAACAATTGAGAATATCAGAATCTTTTTTTTATTGTTTAAAATAACATCAACAATTAATTTTCGTGCCTTTTTGATCAAAGTGTCCCGGTTTGCAAAATGTAAAATATGGTCACCCTAGGTTAAATTCTAAAAGTGACTGGGCTAATAAAACCTACCCAAGTACTCAATCGTATCCGAACATCTGTCGGCGATATCTATTGGTACGACACGTGACAATTTGAAATGAGAGCGACAGCGACAGCAAGCAAAGGACGCGACATCGAACCTCGCTGTGTTTCAACCGAGAAGCTCGAAACTCACCTCCGTTTTTCCAATTTTTCCTAGCCAATTTTTCATGAATTGTGTATTTTATTTTTTTATCACGTGCAGAAACCTTCAATGCAGTGGAGTAACTTGTTTAAATTTTAAAATAAATCAAGACTTCTGATTTACACAGTGGAAAAATATAGTGATTTTTACGACTTTGGGATTTTTTTGCGAGAAACCTGGCGGAAAATTTTGAAAAAAAATAAGTTACTAAACTTCCGCAAACACTAGATTTTCACGATAAAAAAATTCAAAGTCGTATCTCAAGCCATATGCTCATATTTTTGTGATAAAAATGGCAAAATTTCGTTCGAATTTATCCTGCACAAACCCCCTTAAAAAAAAATGGGTAAAATATTATAAGTCTGAATTTTTAGCTGAAAATTTGCAAACTGGCGTAACATGCCATTCTGAACAACTTTTCCAAATGAAATCTTTCGAAAAAATCATAAATAGGGCCAGTTCTGAAGATTCTTTTCAAAAAGTGTCAAATTTGACAGGTACAGAATGTCATTTGACCAAATCTGTGTGTACTTTTTTTAGTCCTTTGACAAGCTCAAACCAACGCCGTATTGATTTTTTAAATAAATACTTTAATAAAAAAAAGTCCTATATGATCCGGACTTTTTGACAAACCCTGTGTAATACCTATCATTTGCCGAGTAGAGTTGATATAAGTGTAACATGATAAATTTTTGTTGTAGCCAATTCAAGATCCTGACCCGTTCATTAATTGTGATCTCATGGATGGGCGTGATGCCTTCTTAACTATGGCACGTGAAAAACATTACGAGTTTTCCTCGCTTAGAAGAGCAAAATATAGTACTATGGCCATGTTATATGAACTACATAATCAAGGACAGGATAAATTTGTATATACGTGCAATAACTGTAAAGGACATGTTGAAACAAGATATCATTGCACTGTGTGTGATGATTTTGATTTGTGTATTCAGTGTTACGAAAAAGATGGTCATTCTCATAAAATGGAGAGACTTGGCTTAGATCTGGATGATGGATCATCACCCAGTGATCAGAAACAGGCAAATCCACAGGAAGCTAGAAAATTATCCATTCAGCGTTGCATACAGTCTCTTGTACATGCGTGTCAGTGCAGAGATGCTAATTGTAGGCTACCTAGTTGTCAAAAGATGAAACGAGTTGTGACACATACCAAAGTGTGTAAACGTAAAACGAACGGAGGTTGCCCTATATGCAAACAACTTATTGCCCTGTGCTGTTATCATGCTAAACACTGCCAAGAAACTAAGTGTCCTGTGCCGTTCTGCTCTAATATTAAACATAAACTGAAACAGCAGCAGTTACAACAAAGGCTACAGCAAGCGCAACTATTGAGACGGCGTATGGCTGTCATGAATACAACTCGTACTATGCAACCTGCTAATAGTGTACCCGGTGGTAATGTACCTGCTTTAACATCTGGACCTCAGAGTGTTGTTCCCGGAGCTGTAAGTCCAGCTAGTTCAATGAACAGTACAATGTCGAGTACGAGTCTAGGAATGCCTTCTCCTCATCAACCTGGAATTGGAATAAAACCAGGAACCCAAACACCTCCTGCAAACGTACTACAAGTAGTGAAACAAGTACAAGAAGAAGCAGCCAGACAGCAGCAACCGCATGTTGGATATGGTAAACTCAATCCAGGAGCAAACGTTCCTGGTCAAACGATGCCGCCACCTCAAGTGCAACGTGCTATGGGCCATTTGGGAACTGGACAAGGTATGTTTTTTTTTACTTTTGTTTAGTCTGAACTTACAAAAGAAATGTTTTCAAACAAATCTTATTTTGCGAGGTTTCAGGGTTGGAAAATCTTTTAACATTGATTTTCTGATTAATCTTGATCTCGCTATATTAAAAGTACAGTCAGCAGTGTGATATTTTATTATACATATACAGGGTGCCCGTTTTTCGACCTCAAGCATGGGGATCTCTGTTATTATAACAGATGCGAGATCGGTTAAATTAGGGCAATGTTGCTCATTTTTGTGGTGATCAATTATCTGAAAGAAAATTTGATCTGTCATTTTTAGTTTTTGAATTATTGGAGAAAAATGGAAAATTGTGATTTTTGTTTTAATTTTTTTCAACGAAAACCTATAAAACTAGACAATTTTAACTAAGACATTGTGAAGGCACTTTTTTACAAGGAGTCTGAAACTGGCATCGTGTTTTCCAAGGCATCCTAGATGCAAGAGTTACAACACTTAATTTTTTTTTTCTTATGGGCGCCATATTTGATTTTTGCATTTTTGAATAGAGCTCTTTTTTCTGATTACGACTATGTATCACATGATATGGTCAAGCTTTACATTTTGATTAGAATTTAAGAAAAATGCTTTTGCGAAGAATGCTTTGGAAACAACAACATCTACTTTTGTCTAACAAACAAATTTTTGACAATTCAATTAAATTTAGAGTTGCACGTTCACATTTCTTCCCAATTTACCTAGAAAATTAAGTTTTAAATTAAGAACAGAATAAGGCAGAATTTTTGTATTTAAATTGGAACAAAATTAAAAATAATGCAACCGAATAGTGAAATTTAATTGAATTGTCAAAAATTTGTTTGTTAGACAAAAGTAGATGTTGTTGTTTCCAAAGCATTCTTCGCAAAAGCATTTTTCTTAAATTCTAATCAAAATGTAAAGCTTGACCATATCATGTGATACATAGTCGTAATCAGAATAAAGAGCTCTATTCGAAAATGCAAAAATCAAATATGGCGCCCATAAGGAAAAAAAAATTAAGTGTTGTAACTCTTGCATCTAGGATGCCTTGGAAAACACGATGCCAGATTCAGATTCCTTGTAAAAAAGTGCCTTCACAATGTCTTAGTTAAAAATGTCTAGTTTTATTGGTTTTCGTTTAAAAAATTTAAAACAAAAATCACAATTTTCCATTTTACTTCAATAATTCAAAAACTAAAAATGACAGATCAAATTGTCTTTCGGATAATTGATCACCATAAAAATGCGCAACTTTGCCCTAATTTAACCGATCTCGCATCTGTTATAATAACCGAGATCCCCATGCTTGAGGTCGAAAAACGGGCACCCTGTATATATATCATATTACTAATTTGTACACATTTATAATGTTGCGAGCATAAATGATTGAACAAGGCCGTTACATATGGATTTTTTTCTGTTTGTTAGTTGATACACCTAACTATCGGTGTTCAGAAAGTTGAAAATTAAAAATTTACCATTGGAATTCCTATGGTGCGTGAAGCAATTCACCACCCTGTATATGAACGAATATCATATGTTCAGTGATTTGCCTCTGTAGCTCAATTTGTAGAACATTGGCGCGTAAAGCTGATGGTCAGTGGTTCAAATCGCTACAGAGGTGATATTTTTCTATAAGCAGACTTTTCCACAATTTGTTAAAAATATGTTAGAATAGTTATAATGACGTTGATTTGTGTTTGACAGTTGACAAAAGTGTTAACATTTGACATTTTTGTTACCTAGCATTGAATAAAGAACAACAATGCTTGCCTAAGTGTCTTGTGTATTTAATGCTGTTTGGTACAGTCAATCAATATAAAGCTGCTACGGGGGCGCTAGCTATATTAATTATTCCCCTCCTCTGTTTACCTACCACCACCCTTTTAGTTTCCTTGCATGTCACTTGTACAAAAACCTAAATTAATATTTAAGATTTTTATGCTCAGGGCATTGTCAGTGTAAATTGAAAAAAATAATTTTTTTCTTCAAACGTCATAAAAACACGACTTTGTGTCCTTGGAAATGATGATAAATTCGATTTGCCAATGTGACAATAATTTAATGTGGTGGGAAATTCAACCTGTCTTCAATCAATTTGGATCACCCTGTATTGCAGTTAAGTGCCGCGTGCATATATTAAGAAATTAATATCAGTTACCTTAATGTATAAATCTTTGAATATAAAGCTAACCGGAATGAGGATATACAAAATATACGTGAGACCAAGATAGATGATGCAAATGGCGGCTGAATGTTTCCGGTATGTCAGTGGCGTACCTTTTAGAATGAATACGGGATATGCAAACCTTTGAATATAAAATATTCAAAGACGTAAACTGACAAAAAAATGTAGTAAAAGTATGAATGAACAAAAATTAGAAGCTGCAAGAAATAAAATATTATAATACTGACGGTTAAAACAGTTTTTTAAATACCATGAGATCGAAAAAAAAATGATTCTGAGCAGGCCTTGACTAGTACAACACGATTGGCTACACTGGTTCTAGAATGCCTATGAATTATAATGTGACAGTGACATTTCAAATGTAAGTCAGTTTTGCAATCTTGTTTCCAGAATTATTTAAGTTTATCGTTGTAATACTAGTGAAGGATCACATTTTGAACACCTACTCTAACATGTATTCATCTTAGTTTTCAGTTTGTTCCCTAAATAAATACTGTTTTGTGTTTTAATTTATTTGACATTTATTAACCTCTAACCTACTGCCACATTTTGAAATCAGTCTTGCCAATCGTGTTGTACTAGTCAAGGCCTGCTCAGAATCATCTTTTTCTCGATCTCATGGTATATATTTTGCAAAGTGCTAATTTATATAAAATACGTACATCTGTGACGCCTATGATATTCACTCGTGACCTTTCTTTGACATTGAAATTATAACATCGAATTGTTCTTAAATATTATTCGTAATGAACGTACAGTAAAATCCGGTTATAACGACATCGAAGGGACCCTTGAAATTTGGACGTTATAGCCGAAGGCCGCTATAACCGATGAGTGCAAAATAATTTAAGTCTTACAGCATAATACATAATATAACTTTATTTCAGCAAAATTAAACATTTAAAAATACATATATAGGTAAAAATGGAACATACGTATTATAGTTACATATATCTAGTAGGTACATATATAGGTAAGCTTGCAAACTAATTTCTAGAAAAAAAATGTGATATCTTTTTCTGCTTATGACATCTACTACGTTCAAAATAAATGCGCTCAAGTTTGGTGCCAAGTGTGAAAATGCTGTCCAACAATTGTTTATCTTTTAAACCTTCAAATGCAACAAACTTTCTTAATATAGAAACCGCTTGAAGAGCTTCTGCACACGACGGCATTTGAAAATCAGCATCTTCTGCATCATCGACATTTTCTTCCATTATTTCGCTCACATCGTTCTCTATGTTTGTCACAATTTCTGCTTCACTGAAACCACGCCAAGTTTCTAAATCGTTATCGACATTCACAAATTCCAACAGTTCATCATCAGTCATCACTGTGTCAGTTGCATTAGTAATAAGTTGAACCAACGGAATGTTGTCTTCTTCATCAAAATCATTTTCGTCTTCTGTTGTTTCTTCATTCATTTTTTTGCTAAACCCAGCGTGTCGAAAACACCCTTCAATTGTTTTAGACGATACCTTTTCCCATGCAGCAGATACCATCAGAATCGCATCCAAGATCGTTATGGCAGATTCTTTCTTTAGTTCTATATTCTTAATGGTTTCTAAAATTTGCAAATTGCGATATTGCGTCTTTAGCGAATTAATCACACCCTGGTCCATTGGTTGTAAAACTGAAGTGCAGTTCGGCGGTAAAAATCACAACTTAATTGCCTTTAAATTTTCAACATTTGGATGAGCCGGACAGTTATCCACAACTAACAAAATTTTCTTAGAAGACTTCTTTAGTTCATTATTCCAATCGCGAAGGAACTTGATGAATAATTCTGAAGTCATCCATGCTTTTTTGTTGTGTCCATAAACGACAGGCAAACTTTTTACATTTTTAAAGCATATTGGGTTTTTGGCTCTTCCTATAACGAGTAATTTTCTTTTCTCGCTTCCCGTCATGTTTGCAGCTGCCATTACAGTGATTCTTTCTTTTGACATTTTACCTCCTGTGCACTTTTCTCCTTTAAATCTTATTGTTTTGTCATATGTCATTTTATAAAATAATCCGGTTTCATCCGCATTGAAGATTTCATCATCACTGTACCCTTTTCTTATTTCTTGAAAAACAGTTTGCAACCACGAGTCAGGAACACCATCAGGTACACTTGCCGCTTCTCCTGATATCTTCCCAAAGACGATGTTATGACGCGATCAGAAAATTCATTGGCTTTTTGTCTTAAAATTGGTCCAGTTATGGGAACATTTACCTTCTCCGAATCTTAAACCATTCTACTAGGCACTTGTCCAAGTCGTCGTGCTGTGACCTTCTAAGTTTTTTCGTTTTTAATGTATTGCTATTAAATGCCAGTATTATTTTGTCTTTATTTTTCCATATTGTTGATATGGTAGAATGTGAAACATCAAATTCTAAAGCTACTTTACAGTTGCTTTCACCGTTTTCTAATCTTGCCACTATAGCACCCTCTTCTTCAATAGAAATACTCCTTCTCTTCAATTTAGACGTTGAAGCCATTGCACAAACAAAATTGCAACACGTTGATCACTGTATACTGTTAAACTAATGAATCTAGCCGATGCTGGAATGTCACGCACCAGTAATGTAAACAGCGCAAGGTTATTCCCCGTTCTTTGTGCTGAAATTTTATTTGGGTCCGTTGTTCGACCGTCGTTATAACCGGAGAAAAAATCATTGAATAGCAAATTTTCGTCGCAATTCCCGGATTCGTCGTTACAAGCGAGGTCGCTATATCCGTTTTTTTTTACATTAGTGTATATGGTATTCCAAACAAATGGCCACAATTCCGTCGTTATGTGCGGCTTGTCGCTATAAGCGGTGTCGCTATAAACGGCTTTTACTGTAGTTACATTAAATGAAGGTAAATACTTACTTATGGAAAGTTATTCCTAAATTTTTATTTGTCCTTGTTGGAGAAAAACCACAAACAGCACAACTAACCTATTATTTGTCAGCTGTCAGTCTCAAAACTATGACTACAAATAGATTATCAAAATGGCGACTTCCATCACACTTTTTGTATGGCTACTAAAACGATACCCTCCTTCCTGTAGCTTTATATTCAAAGGTATAAATGCACATTAACAACAACAATTTCTGAAAAATTTATCTTGGCGCCAGGGGCCCTACATCAAAATTTGGTGCGGCAGTCAACGTGTTAATGTAGCATACTAATTCCTGAAAACCAAATGTCACCAAGAATCGTTTAACATTTCATTTTAACACTAAAGCGTGTTAGAATAATGTCATTCAAACAGAAAATTCATCAAAAGTATTTCCACAAAGGAGAAATATTGTTTTGATTTTGTTCTTTTGATTGAAATAAAGTTTCAAAGGTTCTTTGTTTAAGTGTGAATAGTATTGTTTAACATAATTAGTGATTTTTTTTGTGAATCTGTTGCTAAAAGGAGCCAGCTGGATGTGTTATTTCATTTAACAGAATCTCAATCAGTAGGTTATATGAGAATAATGCGGAAGTAGATGGGTAAACCAATGGTTTTATTGTTAAAAATACAGAAGATGAAAATCTAAGAATACTGCTGTTCACTGTTATTTTGTATACTTAGACACTGAAACAGTGTTACTACATAAAATAAAAATAAAACTTGGCTCTCTTTTTCACGATCTTAGGCAAGCTTTGCTTTGTAGAACTTAGCTATAACCAAAAAGTACTAAACCCAAACTAGTTCATTTAGGGCCGGTTCTACAATACGCATTTAACTAGAGAATAAATCTATCCTTCGAATAAATACAAAATCTTGGTTCTATCAGTTTCTTTAAAACAGGAATAGAGAAAACGTTGGTATAACTAACAGGTTAACTTATACCGTGCGCGCGCGACCAGATACGAGCTTATTCCACGGATAACTCGTAAAGTCAGGTTATGCAGTTGCATTTGTTTACTTGTTAGGGAGGTGTAACCGTAGCAGATTTTAATTTTCGTGGCGGTAATAATGGCTGTAAACTATAATGTTTTGTTGTTTGAGTCCGATGATGAAATTAACAGCTCAATGTCATTGAATGCAAAATTGCTGCAGCGATCTCTCTTCTCTCCCATAAATAAGAACAAATCAATACTTATTGTCGATTATTATAGGATGAAGATTTTTTCATACCGTAAATATTTATAATTTGAATTGCAATCTTAAATAGTTACTTTTATGAAGTGCAAATCCAACATTTAATAAATGTGTAATTACCTATCTAATTACATTTAGAAATAAAACACAAATAATAACAACAAAACTGTAATAGTAGAAGCAAAATGAATGAATAATTTGTCAGCCGATTATCACAATAGTCCGCTTATGTAGTATACATCATATGCAAGATCGATTGGCAGCTAAAATCCTTACCACTAATTTATTATTACTAAATTAGTCGATTACTGAAATGTCTCGATTATGCCCATCACTAAACGTTTATTGTCAACTGTCAAAAGTAAGGTTATGTTAACGTCGTCGCTGTAAAAATGTTTTCATTAGATCCAAAATTTTAGAATGTATGACAATTTGAACATTGCAGTGCAGCCAACGGTATAGTACCAGAGCCTAAACCTGGAATAACTAACCTCAGAATAAAATGAATTGGTAGAACGGTAAACATTTTATTCCGAGTTTAAATCTTGGATAAATATATTCTTGGAATAGCTATAAGTACCGTGAGTTATACCTGCATTGTAGAACCGGCCCTTAATAGTTATTTGTATACTAAGGCCGCGAAATTCCATTTTAGCGTACCGAGAGAAAAATTGTCGTCGGGGCAGGACAATCTCGAGGGCGCTAAAGAATTTTGCGGACGAAGTATACACAATATTTTTTGTGCAGCTGTAAAAAATACATAATTACAAATTTTTATCATAAATGAATGTAAATAGAGTTGGCTTGCGTCCTGTATTGCGTACGCGAAATGACCACTTCGCGTCCGGCTGCACAAAAAGGAATATTTTTAAAACTATTGCTATTTTGGTATATCCATTTGAAGTAATTTTCAAGTCACCATTCTGTTAAAAACTTTTATAAAGTTCCTACTACACAATTCAAATGAAACTCATTATTGCATTATTGTAATGGCTTCTGATAACACAAAAGCTCTTGCATAGTCGCCAGTCAAGCTAAATGGTTAAAACCACTTGAGGCTTAAATCTATAATCCCTTATAAAACCTAGTAACAAGAGGCTCTTAAAAGTGTAGCAATTATAACCATAGAACATCTGTTTACAATTTTGCTTCTTTTAAATAGAATTTTTAAATAGGGTTCTGCTATTTTGCCTGCAGTTTGCACTTTCTTTAGGTTTTCAAGGGATTACAGATTTAAGCCTCAGTGGTTTTAACCATTTAGCTTGACTGGCGACTATAGTACATATATTCAACCACTTCATTCATTACATAAAAACGTGAATAAATAACTTCTTTAACTTTATTTATTAATTTATCAGTTTTCATGAATGTAATCAATCACACAAAAATAAGTAAAAATAATGTTAAACGAGAATAATTCGAAAAAGACTAAACATTATTTATAAATGAACTGATGTAACCATTTAGGTGGGTCTGTACACTGCCCAGAAATTTAGCGATTATCTACAAAACAAGTGAAACAGAAATAGTATATTGTGTTATTAGGAGTAAAAGTGTCATTTTGTGTGCCGAGCATGACGTTTGAACGACGAGCGCCAGCGAGTCGGACTATTCATGCGAGGCACACAAAATCACTTTTACTCCGAATAACACATGTTATTTTTTCTTCAAACGCACAAATTAAAAGCAATTCAGCAAGAAAATTTAAAAAAAGTCAAAAATGAACGTCATACCAGCTGTCGTTGCTTTGTTATAAAAAATAAAAATTACGAGTTGCCATTGGCTCATTAAGTGTCACTTTTACTCCTAGGAGTAAAAGTGAATGTTTAACTGTGTGTATCCAAGGACACAAAGTCGTGTTTTTCTGACGTTTGAAGAAAATAGTATATTGTGTTATTAGGAGTAAAAGTGTCATTTTGTGTGCCGAGCATGACGTTTGAACGACGAGCGCTAGCGAGTCGGACATTCATGCGAGGCACACAAAATCACTTTTACTCCGAATAACACATGTTATTTTTTCTTCAAACGCATAAATTAAAAGCAATTTAGCAAGAAAATTTAAAAAAAGTCAAAAATGAACGTCATACCAGCTGTCGTTGCTTTGTTATAAAAAATAAAAATTACGAGTTGCCATTGGCTCATTAAGTGTCACTTTTACTCCTAGGAGTAAAAGTGAATGTTTATGTCACTTTTACTCCTAGGAGTAAAAGTGAATGTTTAACTGTGTGTATCCAAGGACACAAAGTCATGTTTTTCTGACGTTTGAAGAAAAAAGTATTTTTGGTAAAAATTGTGGTCACATGAATGTTCAATCATTTATGCTCTCATTCTAGAATCGTTATAAGAGATATACTAATTAATATTTTAAATATATTTCCCAAATCTTAGGTGCATATCTTGTTACATACATTAAAGGAATAATTGCTATTCAGTTCTATTTTAACTAGCATAATAATTGTTTGCATATAACGTAAGGAAAAGGTTTTTTCTCGTTCAAATTCTTCTCAATACACACAAATTGATAATTGTTATTTATGGTGTTACTGTTAAAAAGAGTTGAAACCACCACTGTTTGTTAAATGTGGGATTAGCTAAGCCATATCATCTATAGTACTGTAACAAATTATACAATGACATCATCGCCGCGTCAGCTGTTCTCGAGCCGACGAGTAAATTCGATGAGTCTTCTAGCAAAAT
Organism: Melanotus villosus; assembly: GCA_963082815.1. NCBI lineage: Eukaryota > Metazoa > Arthropoda > Insecta > Coleoptera > Elateridae > Melanotus > Melanotus villosus. The sequence continues at coordinate 47,516,984 of OY720421.1, read as the reverse complement.
CCACAAAACTCGGGAGTCAAAGGCCGCCGCAGATATAAGAGCGGGACGAACAAAAACCCGGCAGTCTTGAACAGATAATCGCGGCCTACGTATAAATAAATACCTACGTTTAAATAAATAATAACTGTTACATAAATTACTTTAGTGTTCGATTTTAATATTAGTGTTCGGTTTAGTTTTACGTTAGTTTTAATTGTTGTTCTTTATAATTATTTCGTACTTTAAGTTTGTTTAATAAATTAATTTACACCACGAACCGAGTTTATGTTAAATAAACGTCGTAAAAACGTTACAGTACATTTTAAAAAATCAGAATGAGGAAAACCTTTCCACATGTTGTATATAAATTTTTTTATAATACTATTGTAAATTGCTTGCTGCTAATGATGCAAATCCGCATCGAAGTGACTCATCATTAAAGAACAGCTGCAACTGGAACAGAGTTATGTATTAGCCCCTAAAAAAATTGAACAGTATTCAAAAGTTGACATTTTGCGACAGTTTTACTAGAAATTATTTTTGTATATACCCTAGGTAGTACCATCAAGTATTATTATTTAAATGTGTGATGAAAAAGAAAATAGTGATTAAAAAGTAATGTTTATATAGGTGGAAACTTATTGCCTATGGAACAGTGGCAACAAAGGTATCCGGGTGGAGCTGGCCAAGGATTACGACAGGCGGGTCCACAGTTAATGCAACAGCAACAAACTCAACTAGGTGCTGGACCGATGCAAGGTGGTACTCCAACTGTTAGGCCAGGTGCTACCGGGCTAAATAATCCTGGAAATGCTATGATGCATAAACAAGCTCTCCAACAACTTATGCAAACATTACGATCACCTCATTCACCCGATCAGCAACAACAAATTTTACAAATACTAAAATCAAATCCTCAGCTTATGGCGGCATTTATTAAGCAACGACAGGTGAGTTAACAGATCTTAAAATTCAATTAAGATTCATATGTGACTGGGTTATTTTTTTATCAAATATCTAGTAAACAAGTAAACCGGAAGTAATTTTGTAAATAATATTTGATTTATATTGTGAGGTACAGTATACAGGGTGTGTAAAAATTCGCGTGCAAGCTCTCCGTAACTTTATTCCTTGGACAATAATAAGGCGAAATTCTTATAGCGAAAAAGTCACCAGATGCTTCCTCAACTTGTGCGAAGCCTTCAAAGTTCAAAATTGGCAACGCGAAAAAGAAACCGTTATTGCAAAATTCTGTTACTTTATGAATAGATTAAGTAATAACGGCAACAATTTAGTATCGTTTATCATTTAAAAGTACCAAAAAAAAATACTAGTCTTCATAATTATAATAAATAAAATGTATTTGCTTGTATCAAGAATGTCATGACATCCTTGATACAAGCATAAACATTTTGAAGAATTCTGTGAATTGAAATTATGAAGACTAGTATTTTTTTGGCACTTTTAAATGATAAACGATGCTAAATTGTTGCCGTTGTTACTTAATCTAATGCATAAAGTAACAGAATTTTGCAAGAACGGCTTCCTTTTCGCGTTGCCAATTTTGAAACTTTGAAGGCTTCGCACGAGTTGAGGAAGCATCTGGTGACTTTTTCGCTATAAGAATTTCGCCTTATTATTGTCCAAGCAATAAAGTTACGGAGAGCTTGCACGCGAATTTTTACACACCCTGTATATAATAGTTTGGGATAGGATGGTTTATTTGTAATGTACAATTTTATGAGCAGGGCTACATACATAGTATCGGGTGACGAAAAAATTTCACTATTCTTTAAAGGCTTTGTCAACTTATGCAACATATTTAGTAAATATCAGAATACGTTAGTTAAAATACTCGTAAAAGTACCCGCAGTGGTAGAATTTCAATATCTTTGATGATAATAACCACAATAAACGGGTAGAGAGAATTCAGATCCTACATACGTGACGTCACTGGTGTCGACCTGCGGAGGCTGCTACACAACGTCCTCGTTACCGGGGTATTAGTAAGTACAGTACATCGTCGATTTTCCGAACGTCAATCTTCCGAACTGTCAATTATCCGAACCGTTTAGAAAAACGCATTAACGTTTTTTAATTTTGCAAATTGTATGAATGAAACAGGTTTGGATGTAAGATTGTAACACACGCGTTAAATTTCCGTTCACGTGATGTTATACGCTATTTTATTTTTAGGGTAAATGACAATTTTAGAGTTATCGCACGCCGTTATTTTATCTTGTACTTGTAGCTATGCTAGAGCTCTTACCGGCGACCGACATAGTTGACGTCATAGCTTAAACTTTTAGCTCCCATAACACGGTAACAAATTAAAATTCGGCCGTAAAATTTTGCAAAGGTGCAATACTCAGTTTACTCAATCAAATTACAAAATAAAAAAAAATCGATTTTTCATAAGTTGACAATGCCTTTAACTTGGAAAGAAAATTTATTTTGGAATATAAACTACACATTATTTTGGGGTAAATGAAACGATTAAAATTAATGTTTAATGATATACTAGAAAGTAGGCATAAATTTAATCATAACATTTGTTTTTGCACTCCCGGGCGTAAAGTGACTACTTTTCGCCTGCAAAGAAGGGTATATTACATACCGAGGTGGAAAGTAGTTCATTACTGTCGAGAGATAATTATAGTTAACCGAGAAGCAGTCGAGGTTTACTGTGTCTCGAGACAGTAATGAAACTTTTCACCACGGTTTGTATACTATTTTTATTTAAGTAAAATGTTACAGGCTAAAGAGATACAGGGTGTTGAAAGTGAAAGTTACCATTAATTAAAACTTTCACTTTCAACACCCTGTATCTCTTTAACCTGTAACATTTTACTGAAGCAAATTTGGCTCAAAATACCTATTTTTATGTCTATTATCTCCAATTGCTCTATGGCCCATAAGTTATGGTTTTCAAAATTTTCATTTTGATTTTTTGTTCTGCCTTTTTATCTTCAAATGCGAAAATCTGGGGAACGGTTTGAGATATCGAGATCGACCAAGAGTCCCTTTTTTACGTAAAAATGTTGGCTCTTTTATAGTTTAAAGTACAAATACTACTAACTGTACGGCTAAAAAAAAAATGGATAAATTAATTCAACAGAAAGCACGTAGCAAGCGCCCTCTGGGAAGTATCTTCAAACTATACCAAATTCGAATTTCCCATTCTCGAAAACCTAGTTGTACCAATTTTGAATTCAATATCTTCAATCGTTTTAAAATTATCATCATTTTTCGAAAATTAACTTTCACTTCCAACACCCTGTATCTCTTTAACCTGTAACATTTGACTTAGGCAAATTTGGTTCAAAATACCTATTTTTATGTCTATTATCTCCAGTTGCTCTATAAGTTATGGGATACCCTGTATATAACGGACAATATTTCACTTCACATAACATAACACGGTAACTATTTCATTTTCTAAGGGTTCATATGTGAATTGAGATGATTTACTCAAGAGTATTCCACAGCCGGCGTTTGCACTGTATAGTACTGATACCTCTATCAGTTGAGTTTTCAGTTTTTTTCGGTTCTCAGTTCCGGAACAATCTTGGGAGTTCCTCTCACATATCTAATTGTCGCATCTTCACCATTTTTTTGCTTTTTCAAAAGTATTTTTTTCAACTGATTATAATGTTCTCTTTGCTTAGGTGTAAAATCATTTGATATTTTAACGTTTTAGTTATTTTATTTTTATTTTTGTGGGCCAGAATGGCTTCATCAGAATTTGCAAAAGTGACTCTCAAGGGGCGTGGTTTTTGCGAATTTCTATCAATTTTACCAAGTCTAGTTGAAATTAATTTACTCACATTTATTGGAATTTTACTCAGCATATTCTCTATAAATTTATTATCCTCTTCCTTTCGCTCTCCTGCAACAGTTTTATTTGATTCAGGAATATCATAAACTATTATCTTTTTTGCTCGATTGTTCGATTTGCAGTTGCATTTTTATCTGCATTGCAGTATTATAACCAACATAGTAAGTGAAGTATACAGGGTGTTAGGTAATGCTTCTACCAAACTTTAGGGGTGGGTTTGTAATGATAAAAAGAATAAAAAATTCTTATGCCATTTTTTTCTCAGTTGCATTTTTTTCCTTTAATTATTTTGTGGTTGTTAATAAAGTTTTATTGTTACTTGATGTATTAGACTCTTATTTATCTGTAAAAATTTTGTTCCTGTATCTTTAACCCTTTGTTTTTGTTTTTACAGCAGTTTTCAAAATGGGGTACAGCAAATTAAAGCATGCTTTTTCTGAGAAACTATGCATATTAGAAAAAAATTGCATAATACTTTTTTGTTCCATTTTGTCATTATAAAGCTATTCCCAAAGTTTGGCAGAAGCATTACCTAACACCCTATATGTAGGAGGAAGTATTGATAAGTACCATATAAAACGCCACAATATTTCAAAACAAAATTTTATTTATTCAACATAATCTCCTTTAAGACTTACACATGTAGCAGAACGTTCATAAAGTACTTCTAAGCAGGGTATGAAAAAAATCGATTTATTTAAAAAAAAATCTAAAAAATCGATTTTTTTGATTTAAATCGATTTTTTTTGATTTAAATCGATTTTTTTGATTTAAATAGATTTTTTACTCAAACGGTTAGTTTATGGCATAAGTTAAAACAAAATGACTACGCATGCAATCTTTAAACTTTAAATATGTCACGTTTTGTAAACCTTCTTAAGAGTTAATAATGTACTTTTCTCAGAATTTTTGAGTCAACAAAAGTGAATAATGCTTTGGTTAGTTTGTTTGGGTGTAATCCTATATTGCGGTAATTCTCAATACAAAACATCTTGAAGGCGGTACTTTTGGCGACCTTAAAGTTTAAACTAAGAATCATAAACTGTAAATCACTTACCTTGATTTAAATCATGATTTTTTTTTAAATAAATCATGTGATTTAAATCGCGATTTAAATCAGCGATTTAAATCACTTGATTTAACTCAAACTTACCTGCTTCTAAGCCCTTAAAGAAAAATTCTTTGTTTTGGTCTGCAAACCACTCCACACTATGACTTCGTCATTTGTCGAAAATCTTTTACCTTTCAAATGTTTTTTTAAGTTTTGGGAACAAATAATAGTCTGACGGACCGGAGAATAGAGGGGTGGCCAACCAATTCAGAACCAATTTCATTAGTTTTTTGCTGCGCAATCAACGACTTTTGAGCAGGAGCGTTGTCTTGCAACAAGAGCACACCTTTGGCAAGTTTTCCGCGACGTTTTTCCACAACTTTTTTATATAATTGAGTTAGCAACTCAGTATAGTATGCTCCCGTGATACTTCTAGCCTGTTCCTAATAATCTATCAGAATTATCCCATCTTCGTCCCAGAACACTGAAGCAAGGGCCTTGCCAACCGATTTTTGAACACTGAATTTTTTGAGTCGTGGAGAACCAGAATGCTTCCACTCTTTTCTCAGACATGCCGTTTTCAAAAATTTACAGTTTTTTATCGCCATTCCACTTATGAATGTCAAACTTTGACAACTTTATTATAAAACATCGTCCCATCGAACCATATTCAATTTTGTCTACTAGAGACTTTCCAGGCTAACTAGATATCAATACCCCCTGGTCTGTAAACATCGTGTTAAAATACGAATTCTGCTGCAAAGTATTTAAAAGAGAAAAAGAGCTTTAGATTTTACTGAATTAAAACAATTTTACAATTTTTGGTAGATATAGCCGTAAGATATATCCATATTATTGAAAACAAATTAACAAAAGCTGTTTCTTGCAGAGACAAAAATAAAGTTGGAGAGAACATGGTGATAGAATTTATAGTCCAGGCAACGAAGGAAAAATGAAAAAAATAAATCGGAAAGTTTTGAAATTTAGTACGAATGTTTATTGGAGCGTATTATTGAATGTGTAAAAAGTCCTGAAAAATTAGAGGTGAGCTCGGTCCGCCATGTTGAAAAAAAGGTGCGTTTTAATGGTTTTTTGTAAATAACTCGTTATTTATTAACTTTACTGAAAAAATACTTATTATAAAAATTAAAGAAGATTAAATTGTCTATAAAAAAGATAGAATTAATTTTTTCCGTAAAGTTAATATTTTACAAGTAAATAACTGGCAAACATCATACATTCCATGATGTTTGCCAGTTATTTACTTGTAAAATATTAACTTTACGGAAAAAATTAATTCTATCTTTTTTATAGACAATTTAATCTTCTTTAATTTTTATAATAAGTATTTTTTCAGTAAAGTTAATAAATAACGAGTTATTTACAAAAAACCATTAAAACGCACCTTTTTTTCAACATGGCGGACCGAGCTCACCTCTAATTTTTCAGGACTTTTTACACATTCAATAATACGCTCAAATAAACATTCCTACCAAATTTCAAAACTTTTTTTCATTTGCTAAAAAACGGCCTTCGTTGCCTGGACTATTAATGCTATTATAAGACTCAGTAAACAGAAGTGCAAAAGTATTGCTTTTAAAATGTAATCAAATAAAACACATGAAAGCACAAACAGTCAAAAACAAATTAAAACTTTTCAAATTTCTTTATTATTTCTAGTGCTTGCATTACCTGGTCATGATCGTGGTGTATGGGTTCCATTCAGGATTTACAATATTTACCCCTTTGACTAAATCATTTTATAAAAATTACTCAAAAATCTTCTAAGAGATCAATATAAATTTTTATTATGAAATAAGTAGTACTTTTCACTTGGACCACTACTCAAGCATACAACAGCTGACAGTAGTTACATACGTGCTGTGTGTATTTGAATCAACTGAGTATTTGAACGTTTAGTTACATTTTACCTTATTAGAAACTTATTTCAAGGTTGAATTGCCAAATAACTGCTTTTATTAGCTAGATACTGTTGGGCCGCTACCTACTACCTAGAAATTTGTTGCAATTGCGGCACTTATAAATCGCCTACGCCACTGCATTACTTAATACTGAAGCATGACCTTGAAGTAAACATTCGGTATGCGCCGGGGTTCGCCAACTTATAGCGGCCCAACAGTAAATACTATTTGAAGGTGGAAAGACCACACACCAGTCTTAAGTTACCTTTCTGATAAGAGTTTTTAAAAGATGAAAGGATATTTTCGTATGTGACTAATAAGTAATCTAATTCTATTTTTTGACAAGTCTGATCTACGATATTTTTCAAATTAAGTTATATTTGGCCATTATTAGTAAATCACATATTCCTGAAGCTTCCAGAAAAGGAAACTACACTGACCGGCAAAGAAAACCGGCCACCTTGAAATATTTCACAAAAACACTTAAACGTTCATTAATTTAACTAAGGATTGGCATTAGGTTGAAGAACCATTCATTGTTGATACGGCATGCACAAATTAGCTAAGAAAATAAGACAAATAAACTCAGAAATAAATTTAATTTGAAAAAAAAGAAACAGTGAAAAATCGATTTTCTTTTAATTGCAAAAAAATAAAGGTGGCTGTTTTTAATGGACCTTCTGGTAAATTATTATTAGCCTGTATGTCCTCCTCGAGCCTGAATTACGTCATTCAACCGTGATTTACGGTAACATGTTAATGCTGTTGAGAAGAGAATCTCGCCTGTTAACATTAAAACTAGGGGTATTTTGGAATGGAACAAGCATCTTAAAACATTGATAACTAAGAAAAATCAGCTTAGCTCTTTATTTAGTTATAAAATATGCGGTTAAGGGAACCCTTTATAAAATATTTCAGGGTGGCCGGATTTTTTTGCCGGTCAGTGTATAACATACACTTACACTATTACAATCATTAACCTTCACCTACAAAGCCTTTTTTCAAAATCTTCCACCATCTTGCACATCATTACAATTTGTCAACGAATTTAAAGCTTATATTTTAAAGATTAAGCTTAAATTATGGATATTATTAAATTCCAACTATTTTCTTAGCAAATGGCAACTAGCCTTTCAAAATTCCATAGTTGGTCTTATCCAGAGAAAATATGATGGACGTGGAGTTTAGGTATATGTATAATCTGACACTTCTCTTAGAATAACAAAATTATTAAAATAGTATGTTTCAGGAATAGTTTTGGTTGTTAAGAACTTTTTTTTTTGTAGTATGCCATTCATTTTCGTGGGTTTTACAAGTTTACGAGTGGTCGAGTGGTTAAGGCATTTGACTACATCGTAGACGGTCTTGGGGTCAAACCTAAGCCGGATGCTTGGTGGGTAACCTACCCAGTCACTGAAAATAATTGGAGACATAAATATAGTGGTGGATTAGGGAAGGTAGGCGGTCTTTGAAGGCGTGGTGCTTACCACACCACCTCGTACCTATAGCGTGCAAAACAACCAAGGTATAAAAAGCAACTTAGAAGGCCTTAACCCTCCATGTTGCTGACCATGCTCCCTCGCGAGGCATTAGTGCCAATATCTATACCTATATTTTTGACTATCCCATTTTAGTTACGGTATACCGGGTGTGGCCTGACATGTGAGACATAGGAGAAATACATACGATTTTGATAATTGCTTAATTTTATATCTCCAGCTGAACCGTTTAGTTTTTGTACGTTCTTGTTTGGATGAGTAGTGCGCTATTAAGCAATTGATTCTTAACTAATTAGGAAAATTTAGCTCCTAAACGTAAGATAAAGTAAATATTTTAAATAAAAAGTCACACATGCACCTTATGACATCTTGCTTAAAGCCTGCTGCGCATCATTTGTTCATGCTAAATTCTGAAATTTCCATAGTGATGCTGCAGCTCATCAGAACATGTCTAGTTGATCAAATTTTTGTAGAATTAATGTCAGTCTAATAATCAGTAAAAAATACCATTTCTCCTTCATTTCAGATAAATTTCGTACTATAATCGACTGAAAAAAAAAAGTACTTTTCGATGAATAGCTACAACTTAAGCAACAGTTAGCCAAGAAGATAATATTCACATATGTTCAATTTCCCATGCATTTCACCTATGTCTCACATGTCAGGCCACACCCCCGGTATTGTTTTGTCTTTTTTTTTATTACGAGGGTTGTTCAATAAGTTTTGCCTCCTAGGTTGTAGCTCGTTTATTGGTTGATAAACTTGCAAGATGTTACACTTAAAAGAAAGTCTAAAATGTTCTCTTTCCAAAGAGTACGTTATTTTTGTTCCGCCATCGGTGTACTAGTTTCTGCATACCGTCGGAGAAGAATGAGGTCGTCTATTGACGACATCAACAACACACTCCAATTGGTGATCTCTTTTTCAGGCATGAAGCGCTTGCCCTTTAGGTACTCTTTCAGCTTTGGCGAAACATCCTGGAACTGCAGCTTCTCCAACGCAGCAGTGACTTGTGTGAGGCCGAGCGTTGTCATGTTGAATGATCGCATTTATCTGCCGACGAACTCAATGCAGATGTGCACTAATTTCTTGAATGTCTGCACGTAGTGCGCTAAGTTGACAATTGCACCATGTTCCAGAAATTCAACCAGTACCACACCATCATAGTCCCAAAAGATGGTGAGCATGATTTTGCCAGTTGATGGCTGTGTCTCGAACTTCTTGGAACGAGGGGAGGTCGTATGCGTATACTCCATGAACTGGTGTTTAGTCTTTGGGTCGTAGTGATGAGCCCATGACTCATCCCCAGTGTCAATGCAACGGAGAAAGGCATCACCCTCCACCTCATAAAGCGCCAAATTTTGTTAATACACGTGCAGTCGGGCTTGTTTCATGTGGACTGTCAGCTGACGAGGCACCCTCCTGAAACACACTTTCTTGAACCAAAATTCGTTGTTTATGATATATGATTAACTTTTCTGAGCGATATGCCTAGATTGCCCGCAATCATCTTCTGCTTAATGCGATGATCGCCACGAAGCAGTTCCATCAACACGTACCACTTGCTCTGGAGTGGATGCAGATGTAAGGCATCCACTGCAGTCGTTGTTTTTCAGACTCTTATGTGCCTGAATTGTCAGTGCGTTCAGTTCGCACCCACCTCCTGATGGTACTAACATCAATGCACACTTTCCCATAAACGGCACTCATTTGACGGTGCATATTGATAGGTGGAACATTTTCTGCTGTCAGAAATTTGATTACGGCACGCTGTTTAAACTGTACTTCCATGTAGGCTGACATTTTGCAAGCGACTACTTCGACATGGGTAATCATCTGAAAGCGGGAACTTAAAACTTTCTTTTATGTAACATCTTCCACTTTCATGAATTGGTAGGTGAGTTGCAGCCCTGGAAGCAGAACTTATGGAACAACCCTTGTATATTTACAGTTCTGTGTAGCAAAGTAAATTAAAATGTTAGAAATCAGCAAGATTAGAAAAATAAGCCTGCAGTTTCAACAAAATTAACATAATATAACATGTCATCTCACTTGCAACACCTGAAAATGTTTTCCATGCACAAGTTGTTTAGCTAGTAGTGGAATCATAAGGCAAAAATTTGTATGTATGCTTCCAAATATGTATAAAAAGGCTGATTTATAGTTCCGTAAACATACAACATAACATAAACATAACAAAATAAAATATAGTACTGCAGTATTACCATTCATAGATCCATAAACATAACCGTTATACATAATCGTTTACATATCAATTGGTTCAATTTTAATTTTTAACATAAACATGAAATTATACAGATCAAGTAAGCAGAATTCTGTTTAGATGTATGAAAGTGAAAAAATCAAAACCAATTGATTCTACAAAGCGATTTATAAATCTTGTTTAAATGCTCTTTTCTTTCGCTTATGAACTTTTTCACTGTTATAATAATATCTATACAACATTACTACTATTATAGCAGCTTCTACTTCTTCGTCTGACATTTTGGTAAATTTGACAGGTTATGGATCTACGAAAGGGTAAGCTTAAATTCTACGTTATGTTAACTTATATGTTTATGTTATGTTGTATATTTACGGAACTATAAATCAGCCTTTTAACATAAATTTTTAGAATTTGCAAGTATCTGAAATTCTAAAGTATCTGTATTAACCCAGCTCTAGTCCATAGCGAAGAAATAGTTACAATAAAATGTATTTACAGATTTCATGTTTTGAAGTATAAATTTAAAACATACTTAGAAACTTAGAGAAACTTTAAAAACCAAATATACTGGGTGATTCACATAAAGCTGCGTATACACTTGAGAGCACATGAGAAGAGAACGCACGCATACGTCAATGTGGACGGTGCATTCGTTCTGTCTCAGGTCATTTAAATGACTCGCGAGAGACCACGAACGGCACATGAGGCGAGCCACAGCTTGTCGGTTTTTAGTAGCTTCTCAAAGGAAAACGTACTGCGTATGTGCGCTCAATGTGGACGCTGTGTCGTGCAAGTTTACTTGCGTGTGTTCTCGGTTGATTTGCAAAGCGTCCGATGTACTTACTTTCATTGTTAATTTTTAAGTGTATGTGAATATTTGTGTTTACAAAAGATGGACTAGAGTAATGAAATGTGCTTGCATTTAATTGATCTATATGAACAATACCCTGTGTTATGGGATTCAAAAAATTCTTTTTATTGTTGTAAAAATAAAAACAATGATGCTTGGTCAGAAATAGCAAAAAAATTAGAAACTGAGTCATGGCTAGCCGTTCTTTGACAAGGATATCTTTACTTTTCTGAATCGTGTGTTTTGTTTCTCTATTTTAGGACCAATGATATTAATTAGAAATTCGAAATCTTCAGATGACATCCGAACAAAGTTTTTAAAATGCCCAGATTCTTCCAGTCGCATATCTATTAACAAATCAGAACCCGTAGAATGCCTCCTTCTTTTATATAATTTATATCCACCACCGCCTTTTCTTTGTCTTTTTTTTTTCTTTAGCAAGCTATAAATTGTAAAAAATGTAGCAGCACTTATCACTACTTCTTCACCAGATGACATTGCTACTACTGCAAATGAATGGAGCTGATTGAGAAGACACGCATACGCGGCAATCTAAATTGACTGCACACAACTAGAGAACACATAAACCGAGTACGCACGCATATTCGTTCGTACTCAACTCATATGCTCTCAGATGTGTACCTAGCTTAAGACGTATGCCCTTTAACAATTGGAATAGGCAACCCAACTTACAAATTCGTAAATTAATAACGTTGATCTAATATGTTAATCCTCAATTAAACATATGCAATCAGAGGTAGCCTACTTCAGAATGATAATAATTAAATGTCGTGTCTAGGTTATGCTTCAAGCTGAAGAATAATTAGAAAATCAAGAAAACCAGAAAACAAAAATAAATTGTTTGTACAAAAATTAGCAATTTTATATACAAATTACCATTACGAAAAATTATTTTATTTTCAACCATATATGTATATATGTAATGACGTTATTACTAACTGTTTTGTAAGTTGGAAAATTGGCCTTTACTGACTGTTACTTTCTACCCGGGTAGGCTGATCACTTTCCGCCCTCCCGGGTGGAAAGTAACAACTTACCACCCGGGCACAGAATAAACAATACAGAAGCGACACTGCCGGCGGTTCCTTTGATGTTGAATATACAGTTTTCGCTGACCTTCAGCCATATTGTTGGTGGTATTTTGCGGAAAATTCAAAATCGCGGTTGTTGTGGATGTTACATTTTATGGATCTTAAACATTTTATTTTTTTTTTGAGACTTTTCAATTACAATCTACTCATTTTTAAAGGATGCTAAGTAAACGTCAATAAAGTAATAAAAGTATATAATTTCAGAGATTGCAGTTACGGCCCTGTAAAGCTGAAGTAAAAAAATACCCTATGTCGTATTATGAAAGAAAATTTAATTTTACGTAAAAAAGTTCTTTTGGCATTTTTAGCTCAACAAAATCGTTTTTGAGAAGAAGTTTTTATTTGTTACACCAAAGCAATTGTGTAATATACAAACAGCAATACACAGCTTCAAACCACTTACACCTGAAAAGCACGTGTAGTGTCAATATTGTGACGGAAATACCACCGGCTCACAGACATGCGTAAAGAAAATCGGTTTTGTAAAACCACTAGAGTGCCGCTTCTGTATTGTTTATTCTGTGACCCGGGTGTAATGAGATTAGCCACGCCCACTGTCATTAAATGACAGCTTGTCAAAATATTAATTATTATTATAAATGATTCATATTAATTTATATGCATGGTTAAAAATAAAATAGTATACAAACCTTGGTAAAAATTTTCATTACTGTCTCGAGATATAGTAAACCTCGACTGCGTCTCGGTTAACTATAATTATCTCTCAACAGTAACGAACTACTAGAAATTTCTAACTGTCACTTTCAACGAATAAGTAAACAATAAGTATTTGTGAACATATCTACCCCACTAGATAAAACACTGTTTTTTTGATTTACAGGCATTTTTAGTAGATTTTGGAAATTGTATGTTGGGTTGCATTTGGAGATTTTAAGGGGCGCGTCTTACATGAATCACTCAGTATTATAAATATTATCTGTGTTTTACTGCAATAACTTGTCACGAGATATAAAATTGGAAAAAGTACAACTTAACCTCTGAACATTTTTTTATCCAAAGCTAGATGTATTTTTTTTTGTACAAAACATGACCTGGTAATAGCCTTTTTTTTTAGTTATCTAGAGAAAGCATTTAAGAATAGTATTTCTATTCTGCTTGATAAATAATCGCATACCTTGAGAACCAAAATAATTGTATAATTTCTAGAATTACGTCCCGGATATCACCTAACTTCAAACAAAACATCAATCAAGGTGAAATAATAAATGTTTTATGATGTAGTAGGAAACAATATTTTATTAAAAAAAATTACAGGAATGTTGAAACTAAAACGTTTGCCCTGCATTGTGTGCACATAAATACATATTATTCAATTTCCTATTTTTAAAAACCCATCAGTGTATTTTCATCTATAATCAACATTTCTAGTAATGTTTCATAATTTATCAATGATATGCAGCAGGGTTTTTAAAATTGAATTTTTTAGATGCCAAAACACAAAATAATCCAAAGGAGTCAAATCACACAATTTTGGAGGAAGTCAGTCTTTGCTAATTAGTGTATCATATGAAAAATTCTCGAAGATATTATAGAGTAGCTTGTACGATAATATGTCGTTAAGCACAATCTTATTGGAAATAACCGTTTTGGAGCTGATCAGAGAGTAGGTTTATAAATGGTTCAAGAACATTGTTGTTTCTTCACTTAAATTGTCTTCAAAAATTATTATTACTTTTTTTGAGACGTGTATCTAGCCAGCCATACCCCAATTTTTATTAGATATAAATTGATTTCATTGAAATAACGTGTATTTTCAGTGCAATATGTTTAGAAATTTTATGCCCACTTGAGTGATATCATCGCTCCCTGTCAAGAAAATTCATATTTACAACTTTTAACATTATTAAGATGTTTTTGAAACTCTTGGCAGTATGCAACAATTTCTCATACATTATGCATTATGTAACAATTTCTGATACATTCAAGTTTATACGGGTGCATTTTTGGGTCTTCTGAGAGTAGCTTAACTCCAATTGTAGAGAGAGTCGACCTTCTTACTGAATTGTTGGTTCTTCGTGGGCTGTATTTCATACATCTTCAATATTTTCAGTTGTATGGCGAGGCCTTTGTGTTTTTCGTCTGTGATCTATAGAAACTTTCTTCTTTTCTTTTCAAAGTATACTCGAACATGTGTTATTTTTAAAAATTACATACGACAATCTTTGGTGTTCTTATTTACGTATACTGATGGAATAATTTCATTTTCCAATTTCTAATTGTTAACTATTGGAAAAAATAAAAATTAATTTTTTTTCTTCGTACATAAACATTTTATAAGGAAAAAAAAACTGTAAAAATATATAAAATGTAAATAATTCAAAATAAAAATCTTATTATCTCAATTGATTTTGATTTATTAGAAAAATTATGTACATATAAATAAAATTAGGGCATAGAGAGAAGGGTGTATCTGAATTTGTTCCACCCTACAAACTTATAGATGGTAACAGGTATCTAGGCAGGCAGTTTTTGTAAATGAGCAATAGGCTAGAAACTAAAAATGAAGGCACTATAAAGTGACAAAGGAAGTCCCTGAAAACCCCTTAAAATAGGCAACTTATCATTCTTACTGGAGGGTGGCTAAGAAATTATTTGAATGATGGAATCTATCAGCTGATAATTGCAATTGTGGGTAGGCATTTTGCTGCCTACTTTAAAACGTTTTCAAACAACAATTAAAATAATATTTGCCTCTGTAGCTCTGTTGGTAGAGCACTAGCGTTCAAAGGTCAAGGGCGGTGATTCATATCTGCAGAGGTGATATTTTTCTACATACAGAATTTTCATAATTTGTTAACATTTTTATAGATTGTTTATTGCTAAAATAACAAGAAACTGTTACTACAGTATAGTAGAGCCCTCCAGATAAATTTCTTTTCTATTATACATAAATACAACTGTTCAATTTTGTAGCAAGCAAATTTCAAAATTATATTAGGGAGTGGTTTCTGAATTACTTGAACTGTTTTCAATTTAAGATGACGCTATCCCTTTCTCATGGAAATGTTTACAGTCGTAAATCGTCCTGAACACATCAGAGATTTTTAAAAATTCAAGTGCGAGAATTTAAATAATATTCTTGTGTTCCAAGTTTCATTTTTGTAAAATGTGATGTAGAGCTTTTAAGAATCTTTCCAATTTTGGTGGTGAGTTATTACTTCCCTCTACTAGACTGACTATTTATTTTTGTTTGCTGTTGGTCGTTTAATTGTATAATTGAAAAATTCTAGAACCTTCTGTTCAAGTATAACTCCTCCCTTCTATATTCTTAACTTTAATTGAGTTTCGTATAAATTTTGTTCCCAAAGTTGTCGTTAGGTGAGTGTGTGTTGTACTATTATTGAATTAGAATATGCTGTTGTTTTATTGATTTTGAAGAATGATTAATGGAGATATTAAGTCTGCTTGAGCGGCACAAATATAGGAACACCAGTTAGCCAATTGTTTAATTTAAAACAGCGTTGCTTATTGCATAGGTTAATCATATGTGATTGATGGAAAAAATTAACTATTTTGAGGGTGGCGCAGTGGTAAGAGTGTCAGGCTAGCGTTGCGCTAGTCTCCGGTTCGAATCTCACTGGGTGCTAGATTTCCCGGAGTTCGGTATCGAGCCCTGGTGACCATTCGTCGTTGGGCACCTAATTAACAAAGCTCTCCTCCGAATACTGACCTACGAGGTAGAGTAACAAGGTTCTATACGTACACACACATACACTATACACATGGTGCTGTATGTAGGGGCAAAAAATGGCGCACTAATCACGTGACTCCCATGCTAGTATCTTTTAGAATCTCTACAATAAAATGTCAAAATCGTCAGTTGCAGTACTTATACGAGGTGTTACATTTCTTTGGGTCACCGACCATTTAACCTTCCGGAACTTTTTTGGGAGCACCCTGTAAAAATTTTTATATCATAGTTGAATTCCCTGTTCTTTTCTCCAGCTTTTTGGTTTTCTCCATTATTCCCGTATCTATCACAGTTTCCGAGTTATTTGAAGGAATAGCGATCAATACAAACCAAGTGTAGTTGAAATAAAGTTTTTTTTATGTTTTTTTTTTTGTTACACCCTGTATACTGCAACTGATGATTTTGACATTTTATTGTAGAGTTTCTAAAAGATAGTAGCTGTACTAAATTTTAAATAATTATCTCAAAACATTCGGGAGAAAAACGCAAAATTGAAACGTCGCCACCCTGCATATCGAAAATGGCGCATTTTTGATCATGTGTATATTAACATTTTTTTCTTATTTTTCACCCCCTGAAATATCTGCATGACATTAATTAACACCCTGTATAGTGCGTAAATAAACTAATATCGTAGATAATAAGCGATGTAAATAGTACGATAGTATCATAGATTAGGTTAGTTTAGTTAGTGTCACCGGCAACCGGAAACGTCAATCCACCATATGCAACACCCATCGAAGTCCACAATTTTAAGCGCTAGGCAGCCTGGGTAGCTCAGTCAGGTAAGTGCCTGCTAGCTAGCCGGCTGATACGGGTTCGATTCCAACGGTCGCCATAGTATTATGGAGCCGATTTAAGTGCTAGCGGTGTTAATCAGATTGCCCTATAATTTTTGCAGTTGGTGTGTAGTCCATTTTCATGTATAGGGATGACTATATTTATTCCCCAATCGTCTGGTATCTTATATTGTTTCCAACCCATGTTGCATATATCTGTCAGCTACGATGTGACTTTTTGCCCTCCCCATTTGATAAATTTTGGTAATACTTCGTCTGGCCTTGCTCTCTGATTGTTTGTTGTATCTCCCATTATACTAATTTCTTCTATGTCGTCTTCTGGGACAATTTCTTCTATTCTGCTGTGTCTTCTAACGCCTTCTTTGCAAAATTGTGTCCAAGCTTCTATTATCTTCCCTGTTTCTGTACATTTTTGTTGTTTATACTTCTTATATGCTTGTTTCTTTTTTCTGTTTTAAAGTGCACACTCACAGTTTTTAGTTGTACGCAAGCGGTAAAATGCATGTGACTTAAGTTATGCCAACATCCAAAACCTTCGTGATTCCACATTTTCATATTTTGTGGGGCCATTTATGCTAACTTAAATTACTAAAATGCTGAAAAACAAACAGCACTATTGTTTACTAACAATCACGCTCCTAACACGATTTGATTTTGAGGTTATTTACTTATTTACACTTCGCATTTACATTGCACAAGGTTGGCAATACCGCAATCACCGCCAGTGCGCAGGTCTAGTATTAAAACTTGGATGGAAAATTGGTCGGAACCTAGTTTGAAATAAATTTCTAGACGTTTCTCGTATGAAAACTTGAACGGACCTTTTTCTGATTTACATTATCTAAGTTCTTACAAGTGCGTCTAGTATGAAAATTTCTAGATGAAAAAAGTATAATGTAACACAGGCTTAACTAAGAATTTTTGATCCCCGTCGACATTTTCTATCTTTTGACGGGTTTAGACCTAATCTGAAATATAGAACAATAGGATTTTTTTTAAATTTAATGACATTTCAAAATTACAGTGCTATCTATATAACTGCAGTTAATACGAGTACACTATTTGGAAATTGCAAGAACTACAGAATTTAAATGCACTAAATACGTCTGTTCCGTGTAAAATAATAATGTCACTAATTATTAGATATAACAAATGTTAATATAAAGACAAGTACTTGCGCAATTAATTTTCCACAGATATTAAGAAAGCCAAAACATTAATAAACAAAGCAAGGTTTGCAAAAGCTCAACCACTGTAGTCGAAAAACGAAATTGTACTTGTTTTGTGCCAATTCATTAAATTATTACAATTTTTAAATTTTTGATTTTTGTCTTTGCACGTTATCGCAGATGCTGAGTATTCCCCTACGTTTGTTATTCGGCAGGAGGTAGTTAAAGCTAATAATGGAAGTTATTTAAAAATAATAATATTTATTGAGTAAAATTTGCTGCAGTTTTGAGTTCCTTTAAAATAATTATTTTATGCGAAAAGGTTTTTATAACAACAAATATGTCATCCGAAAATAGCTATCCTTTTCTAAATTAAACTTATTAATTCGATAAGTGGTTGTTTAAAAAGCTAGGAAATGAAATCGTCTCTAAAAGACGTGATAGTGGGTAAACTAATAAACTTTTTACATATTTTTATTCAATATATCTTAATCTGATACTGTGATCTAACGATTTATTACAAAAAATTACAGAAATTTTTATCTACCAAACAGCCTTAACACGTTGATTGCCATGTGCGTACATGTTATGCGCAGTGAGTAGTCCGGAAGCGCCGTGTGTATAGATATTATGCATATTCCTGGTTTGCTTGTAAGCCATCTGTATGTGATTTCTGCACACTTACCATATGTTTGTATGGCATGTTGGATTGCTTCGGCGTAGGATTACATCATATAAAAATGGTTTGCACTTTTTTTTCATATTGCAGAATCTAGAACTAAAATCAAATTTCTGTCTGTACTGGAGCAACGCCTTAAAACAACGCCCACATGCGCAGTGGGCGTGTTTGTGTTGCTGCGCACTTTACTTCACTAGTAAAGTAAAATGCCACTTTACCTTACTGTTTTCTACATAGTAAAATGGCCGTTTACCGTTGAGTACACAAAAAACGCTATTTAACTTACTTGAATATGTTGTCTAAGCTTAATCAATGCAATTATTGTTTATTCTTATGGGATAACTTACCACTTAGCTCAAGTGCTCAACACAACGGGCTTAACCAAAAATGACAAACAAAATATCAAAATAGACACGAAGGTAGGTGCACTCCATGCTTACATACATACGAAGCGGCACATTTTTACTATGTTCATTTTTCAAGGAGGCGGCACGGTCAGCCATTATTTTTCTTTTTGTAGCTTTGTGTATTGCATAGTAAGTTTTACTTGCTTTGTTTACTCTATTTAGGCTCTCTGCCTCTATTTTGCCTTTTTTCTTTATTGTTGTGTCTAAATATTCATAGTTTTCCACTGATTCAATTTCGTTGCATATAATTCTTGTATTTTCTCGTGTATGTTGTCTGCATTATTTTACTTTTATTCGAATTTATCTTCTTCCCCCATCTTTGAATTTCTGCAGTCTATTTATTATTTGTTGTATTAGTTTGATTGTTGAATCTGCTACTAACACCACGTCATTAGCGTATACCAGCTCAGGCTCTGTATCCATATAGGCTGTAAGTTCCAGTTTCCTATTTTCACATTTAACCTCGGTCTTCACGTTCTTGTATTATCTGGTTTATTGTGGCAATGAACAGTACTCCTTGTTTTATTCCTTTGTCCATGTTGAACTTACCCGATTCCCTTCCTTGCTTCCTTTCATTTTAACCCTGCCTCTGGTCTTTGCGTACAGTCTCTTAATTGCTTCTTTAAGTTTGCGGGTTACTCCTTGTTCTTGCAATACTCTCCATATATTGTTTTGGGTATTGTGTCGAATAGTCAAATACTGCCTTGATGTCTATGAAGGCTAAGTATAATTGTTTCCCCTTTCAAGTTTCTTTTCTATCGCAGTGCTGTGTTTGTCGTTGAGGCCGAATGCAGCTCTAGTAACTTTTCTTCTAGTTCTTTTGCTAGTCTTCTCTCCAAGGTTCTTGAGTAGATATTTGGCATTACTGATGGAAGATGCAATCATTTGTTGCTCCTTTTTTTATGGATAGGCACTATAAAGTTTTCTTCCCAGTCAGTGGGTATTTTTCCTTCATTCAATGCTTGTTCGCATAAATGTCCTTTGTCAATTTCTTTACCTTCTCGCCTCCATATTTCACAATTTCTGGGGTTATTCCATCCGGGTCAGCTACCTTTCCCAATTTCATTTGCTTCTTCGACTACCTCTATTTCTATGTTCTTCTCTTCTTCTTCCTGTATTGCCCTTCTTCTTCTTCATGTTCCTGCGTTCGGTTTTTCTTTAAATTGTTGTTCATAGAAACTCTTCCATACTTCAAGAATTTTGTTCTCATTTGTTTCTATTTGACCTTCGTTATTCTTTATGCTCCAGGTGTTTCTTCC
The DNA here is from genome assembly GCA_963082815.1 of Melanotus villosus. NCBI lineage: Eukaryota > Metazoa > Arthropoda > Insecta > Coleoptera > Elateridae > Melanotus > Melanotus villosus. The sequence goes on along the minus strand of OY720421.1, from coordinate 47,496,480 downwards.
ATACTTTCCTCTGATCGCTGTGATGGTTTTCCAGAATTCTCTGTTGCATTCGTTTCTGCTTTTCCCTTCCAGATTTCTCCCGAACTTTCCCAATTCTGCTGTTTTGCTCTTCGGACGGTTTCTCTGGCCTGTATGTATCTCTACCAAGGTTCTTTGTTCCTTACTTTATCCTTTTTCATTGTTCCAGTGTTTTCATAAGTTCAAAATTTGTCTTTAATTCGTTGAGGTAATTTTGATTATTTTGGACTTGTAGTAGCCGTTCAGTAATTCTTTGGGGACTAGGTACACAAAGTTCATAAACATACTGAATATCACAGCAACCACAACCCTAGCTGTATATCGACCTTAAATGTGTTACTTCAAATTATTACTTTCCATACTTGTTTGTAAATGTAATCATACCTTTAACAGGCCTTGTTGCCAGATCGTATAAAATGCACAAAATGTTAACTGTTTTTATGAGTTCAGTTTTTCTTTTCTTTTAATCATTCTGGTATTTTCGTTGGAGTTTAATAACGTTTTGGGGACTACAGAAAAGTTCATAAACTTACTGAATATCGCAGCAACCATCAACCCTGACTGAGTATTCACTTTAAAATTTTGCTGTTTAGTTAGAATAAGAACCTTAGGAAAAAAGTGACAGTAATGCAACCTAATAAAATATGATGTGGCTAACCAAAGGTCACATAAATGAATTGTAATTACTCGGGCTGAACTGCTTGTGACGTCACTTATCGTGCGTGGTTTGAATTTTCTGTATCTCAAAAAGGTGTCAAAAATATACATAAGTTTACTTAGGAAATTAAACGAAATTTAGCAATATCCACTATCAAAAAAACCAACATTTCGTAATTACTTTTTAAATTTAAGTATCTGTTTTTACAAAGATACGTTCTTACTCAAAGGCTGTAGTAATAACTTTATCAAAGTAAATACGCAATCTACTTAAGCTTTAATGTTTGTATTAATCGATAATAACATAGGTAAGGTACGCACTTTCGTTTTTCATTTGTTTAGTTTTTAAAAGCAAGGTTCTTTTGTTTATTAAACTTCGTCAAATCCAAATAACGGTATTGAACGCGTACATACAAAATAGCCTGTTGCTATAACGACAGCTCCGTAACCCCGTTTAATAAATATTTGTCTGTTATGCAATATTGTTGGTACACTAAAAAATTATTTTAGCAACCGTTATTCACGGCCTGGTACAAATTGTGTTTTCGATAACAATCGAATTTACACCGGGTCATATGGTTTGTTGACGACAAGTTCGCATTTATCTACAAATTGAAGTCCAATGTCCATTTGATTTAAATAAATTAGGAAGCGACATTTTTTTAAACCAGACCAGAGATAAAAATATTGATTTAAAATAGACTGTAGGTACTGTAAAACAGATCTGTACTTTTGTTAAGAAATCAGAAATATGTTTTAAACTGAAAAAACTAAAAATAAATCTGCTCGAAAGTCTTGTTTATTCAAATTGGGTGCGTCGATTGCATGAATTTTGCATGCAAAACAATGGATTGCTTGTTGATTTATATTTTATTCATTTGTTTATTGGAAATGGGAACTGGTTTTTCTGAAAAATTATTTATTAAAGTAAACGCGAAATGTTTGCATGTCAAATTGTAGGTAGTGATTGTGAAATCTTTCATTGTTTTGTTATAATTACGGCTAATTGAGTAAGTTTAGAATATCTCTGTTTATAAACAACATTTTTAAGCTTGTTTTTAAGAAATCGTGTGGATAATTTATGAATTGTCTACCTTAAAAAGATTTCGTATTTTTTTTGTTATTCCTTACCATTAAATTTGTTAAACAAAAGACAGAAAACAAATGGAAACGTAAGCTAGCTAGCAAACAAAATACTTTCGCGAAACAAATGAAAGAGTAGGTAAGACTATTGAGTTGAGTTAATTTTCTTTTTTTCTACTCTTTTCTCTATTTCGGCATTATAATGACATCATTCTAGCACCCATTTTGATGCTTTAACGAGCTTCATTATTAAACGATTTTTGGTGATATTTTATTTTCAGAAATTGGTGATACTGTATCAAATAATACACAAAATACCTAGGCAACCTTTCAGTTGCCAGGCAACCAGTCAGTTGTTAGGCAACAAAAATGTCAAACTTCTGTCAACTGTCAAGCAAAAATCAGTATTACCAACTTAACTATTTAACCAAATTTCCCCAACTCGAAATTGTCAAGTATTTTTATAAAAAGAAATAATGTAAATGAAAGTCGGAACTGAGAAAATAGTATAAAAAACTCGTTACAGAAGGCAATTCGAGCACTCGTCCGTTCGGGGACTCGCCGCTTCGCAGCTCGTGTCCAAATTTCGGACTCGTGCGCGAAAACGATGCCTTCTGTAACTTGTGTTTTAATATACTATTCTGTTCTGGGTTAGTTTTATCACCTCCTTCCACTGCAGTTTTCACTTCTTCTTGTTAGGTTTTTCTTGGTCTACCTCTTCCGTCCCGGTACTCTGACCTCATACACTCTTCAGATACTCTTCCAAGAAAGAAAGATCAATAGAATGATCCTTTCTTGGATTTTTGTTGTTACTCGCTTTATCTTTAACTGTTCTCTCGAGACCTCATTTCTGATTCCACCCCTCTTTGTCTTTCCCTGTATTTTTCTTAAGAACCACATTTCTGATTCGTTTATTCAGCTTCTGTTTCAATTTGTGAGTGTCTATGCTTCGCTACCGTATATCAGTGTTGACGTCACTACTTTTTGGACGACTTCCTTAGACACTTCTCCTTTTCCAAAAAATGTTCTCAAAGCGTTGTATGTTTAACAACTTTCCCTTGTTTTGTCTTCTTGTTTACCATTTGCTTCAATTACAGTTCCTAGGCATTTGAAGCTTCTCACTTGTTCGATCTGATGTTATCATAGTTTTTGTCTTCTGTGCATTTATGTTGATGTTAATTTTCTTCAGTTCATCCTTTAATATATTCATATTGTGTTGTAGATTCTTTTTTGAGTATGCTATTACTGCCATGTCGTTTGCAAACAATAGTTCTGTGAGTTTATCTTGTTTTATTTTCCAAAAGCCCAGTTGTAATGGTCTCCTTTTTTTTTGTTTTGTGTTCTTTATCGCCTCATCCACTACACATGAAAATAGTAATGGACTTAGCACGCAACCTTATTTTAGGTTTTCTGTAGATTCAAACTCTAGAGATTCCTCATTTTGTGTTCTTACGATTATTGTTCTCTATTTCCATTGTTGCCTTTTCAATTCCTTTCCTTTCTAAGTTTTTCCAGACATCTTGTGTTTTAATTCTGCCGAATGCCTTTTCTAGGTCTACATGAATTTCCTTGTTTTTATATGTATATAATATATGGACCTCTCTATAGATTGTCGTAGTATGAAGACTGTATCCTGCGTGCTCCTCCCTCTTCTGAATCTGTATTGTGTCTCCTTCAATGTGTTTTCCATTTTTTCTTTTATTATTTCTTCCATTATTCGAGTTAGTATTTTAGCTGGTACGTTCAACAGTGTTATGCCTCTGTAGTTGGCATAATCCCTTTTGTCGCCCTTTTTATATAGGCCCTAGTGGTAATATAAACTCCACGTTTCATTCTCTTGGTACTTTATTTTCCTTGGCAATCATGTTGAAATGTTTCTTCCAGGTAATTGGCCTATCATCGATTCCTGGAGCTTTACCGAGTTTTATCTTTGGTATTGCGCCATCCAGTTCTTCTGTTGAGATTGGTAGGACTTCTTGGTCATCGTTGTTTACTTCCTTACTTATTAATTCATACTCTTCACTCGATTTTGTTACTTCTTTAAAATATTGTCGCCATCTTTCGATTATTCTATCCTCATTCGTGATTATGTTACCGTCTTTCTCCTTTATGTTTTTCATTCTTTTTTCCTTCGGAGTTGTCTTAATGTGCCATAGAACAATTTTTGGCTATAGTTCTTAAATTCTAAGCTTACTACGGAACCACTAGTTTTCAACGAAATGCTCTGATCAGGCAAAACCAATAATAGCACGCTCGTCGAATGCAGTGGTACGCCCAACTTACCGTGTCAGGGCAAAATATTCGGTTCAGTATCGGTTGGCGTTGACATGATCTATTCCGTAGTAAGTTTAGAATGTAAGAACTATATTTCTGAAGATATCATTCATACTTTGTCCAAACTTAATCCACGACTCTCTTTTCGCTTCTTTTACTGTCTCTTTTCTTTATAGTTCTCTGTTGTTTTTGTACTCAAGTATCTTCTCCATTTCGTTTTTCTCTCTTTTGCAATTCCTTGGTCCACCATTCTGTTCTTTTTATGTTTGTGTTTCTTACCTTCGATGTACCACAATTCTCATCTGCTGCTTTTAATACGGTTTCCTTGAATTCATTCCATTTATCTTCTAAGTTTGTTTCTTCTCTTTGCTGTTGGAATTTATTGCCGAGGCTATCTTGATATTTCTTTTTGTATGTATCGTTTTGCAGCTTGTAACTTTTTTCCTTTACTTCCTTTTACTTTTATCCGATTTTTCTAGATTGTTCGTTTTTATACTCATTTTCACTAAATAGTGGTCACTACCCATCTCTGCTTGTCTTGACACTTTTACATCGGTGATTATTTTCCATTTTTGTTTTTCGACCAAAAAGTAATCTACTTATAATCCATTCACTTAACTCCCGTGACATAAAAGTCACTATGTGTTGGTTAATATGAAAATCCCTATTAGGCTATTAACAATTTTTAGATTTGAGATTGGCGCACCTTGAAATTTAAATTTAATGCTTTTGTTTTCACTTTGACACTTTAATTATTTATTATTCAAGTTACGTTTTATAATTCATAATCTTTAGAGAAACGGATGAACAGAAGCACCAACGAAGTTTATTATCATACTTGTATTATTAATAAACCCATTTTTACCTTGTTCTACTTAATTTTACGAAAATGACAAATGATTTATCATAACCTTACTTTCAGTTTCACGTTTAGTACATTCACTAAAAAAGTTGATAGGTTCTGTACATAAAGTCACGGGAGTTAAGTGAATGGATTATAGCTATTATTGATTCTGCTGCGTTTCTTCCTGGTATATTTCTGTATAACTGTGTTAGCAGTTACTAATTCATTTTCCATACGCATATCTATAATTCTCTCTCCATTATTGTTTTTGACTTGTTCCCCTTTTCTTTACCCGTTATATTCTTAATTCCTATGTTCTGATCGCCAACTCGTCCATTCAGATTCAGATCACCCATGATAAATAAATTGTTTTTAGCTTCGTCTGTTTCTTCTTGGAGTTTTGTAAAAGCTCGTCTTTTTCTTCTTTCCTTGCATTGTCATTTTCTCCGTGAGCTACAATCAGTGTGAATATTTCTTCTTCCATCGTTTTCATTTCCACTGCCAGCAATCTTTCATTTATATACTTTTCTTTTACTATGTCTTCTAACCTGCTCGGTGCTACTATTAAACCTACACCTCCTTCCGCTCTGTCATCTTCTTCCACTCCAACCCAGAATAACCAGTATCCTTTATGTAATTTAGCGGTTTCTTTTATTCCTAGGATTTCTACCTTCTGCTCTATCATTTCTTCAATTATTTTCTCTTCCTTTTCTTTTAGCCTTTGCACATTTCAAGTTCCCAATTTTTAATTTTTTCCTGTCTTTTTTTCTATTGCTTTTTGTTACTGTCCAATTCCCTATTTTGATATTCATTATTTAAATTTTTTTATTACCGCACTCTTAATTTTAGTTTCTGTGTTATGTTCTTCTTTGATAAACTTCCTGCATTTCTTTCTTTACCTGCCTCTCCTCCTGTGTTTCTACTGCTAGTCCTAAAATTATTATGTTAATCTTTTTTTATCTTTTACGATTCGTTGTATTTTTTTGTTTAAATCTCCTTTTTTGTTTCATCTTCGTTCGTATTCTCTTCTATAATTTTCTAAATATATTCGAAATACTCTTGTCCTTTTTTAATTTGTTTTATTTCTATCATGAGATCTTTCATTACTTATTTTAAATTTACTACCTCTTTCAAGTTATTTTTCTGATATTCTCTGGTGACAAATTTACGAGTTGTTCTCGTTAAACTTTATAACTAATTGAGCACTCCTCGTATACTTATTTTTATTTATTGTCGGTATCACTATACTCTTACTATTTTATTCCTAAAATAAAACTGTAAACAGATAAAATAATTAATAAAAAAAAAACTGTTTATTGCTGGTCAAAGTTTAAATTACACAATATCAGAAGACATTCCGTGTTCTTTTTTTTGTTGACTGTTTATTTGAAAACCTCGCCATTAAAATGTTTGTGAGCGAACAGAAATAAATGTTATTTTACAGTACAATGAAATTACCTGCCAGTACACGAATTCTAAAAAATAAACAGCCGCAAGCGATTGCTCACGTGCGCTTATTACATAAATACCTACCTAAAAACAAGCTTTTTTTTAGATGACATCCAAAGTATTTTAGCATAGCTATAAAATGTGGTGTAATATCAGTGGCGGCTGCTCCATAGGGGCTCAAGGGCTCGAGCCTCCCAAAACCATTCTTAGGAAAGAGTAAAAGTAATTTACTTATTTAATTATAACATACAATTTATTGTTAATTATTACAATACAAATTTTGCATATCTATATAAAGCATTACTAATGTATAACACATATTATTATCCGCCTGCGATGCGACGGCTACCTATATTTTAAATCGTTAGGGCTCAGCTGGCTCAGCCAGGGTCCGCATAAGAAATATATGAAAGAACTAACCGTGAACGGAAATGTCGGAAATTGCCGATTGCGAATGCTCTAATGCTTTCTTTAGTATTTAGTTACCCGAAGGCTCCCGATTTTGGAGCCAGTATGAGAGCACGCGCAAACTTTGTATTCGTAGCCGGCACGTTCGTAGTTACTCGAACTCTGTTTATTGGGTTCAAATTACGACGTAGGAGTATTTACTATGACTGCGAATGAACTTCCTGATAAATACTATTTATTTTGATAGCGATTCTTAGAACTAGTGAAAAGGCGAGTAAAAATACCTAACTAGAAACGACTAGTAATTAATCACTAAAAGTACCGATTTCGGGATGTGATGACGTAAATACTCTGTTTTATTTTCGGTGTGTCTTATTTTATTTCGATGGACAAAACATGGTCGGTAACAGGCTGTAAAGATCTAAAGCATTTAAATCAGAAAATAAAAAAAACATGGATTAGTGCACATCATATAAACATAAAGTGTTGTACGGATTTGGTTGTTATAGGCTCGGTAAATGTAGCAGCTCAGTAGGACTCAGTTTATAGACAAAATATTATAAAACACAATGAACAGGCGACCAAAAATAGGTACATTTTAAAGAAAATTATAAACTGTATTAAATTTTGTGGAAAATTGGAACTAGCATGAATTTTGCTGGAGTTAATAGATTTTTCATTTGTATGAAATTGCTCAGCTACCGAAGGCGAGTGTTTATTATATATTATTATTTGTTTATATTCTCTCAGCAACTAGAGCCTCCCAAAATAAATTATCACGAGCCGCCACTGTGTAATATACTAAATTAAGTTACCTTTGAGGCCTAGTTTTAATTATTAAGAAACGTATCTACATTTATAAGAAATAGAACAATTCTAATACCAAAATAGAATAATCGTTGACCCTAATTTTCAAACATTAACAGTTACTAATGACTGACTAAGTGTATGAAACTGAATTGAAGTGTGAGCTGATCTGAAACCGAATTGAATAAAATGATGCTATTGTTTATAATCAATATTTTATTAACGTTCACTTATATCAGTACTTAAGTTTAATGCACTTTTATTTACATTAGTCCTTGACTTCTTGATCATCTCAACAATGTGAAGGCTATAAACATGTTTATGCACTCTTATACCATTAAATAAAAGTTCACAATTTTGAACCCATAAATTTCGGACTTAGATATTGATAGTAAAACTAAATGTATTTTAGGTAAATCTTAGTCATGATAATATTTACTTTATGTAAAATAGGTATAAAATTAGATATATCTACTGATATTGCTGTAAATTTAAAACAATTAAGTCTTAAACTATTCCATTACTTGAAATGTTGTAATCGCAAGGAAAATTAAATTAAATGAACATTTTACAGCTGTAAATACACTCGACTGCACTGCATAATTTACCATAACGTTTAATTGAGTGAACAGATGGGTTACATTAGAACTTCATTCCTTATAATTAAAAGCGCATTTGTAAAAATGCATTCCATCTCATGAATTTTTGCTAATACCTACTGGACTTTTCAGGTACTGTAAGGATTCATTGAAGCTGTGCTGGTGCGAACGATACAACTAAAAAATGCTTATTCGACTTGCATCAAGAAATTTGCTTTATACAAAATACAAATATAGATGGAGTCCTCGATGTTATTCGTCGCAAGTAGAATACAAACCAATTCGTAGCGTTTTAGTAGCGAATCGAGGTGAAATCGCTGTAAGAGTATTTCGCGCATGTAATGAATTAGGTATTAAATCTGTGGCAATATATTCAAAAGAAGACAGGGCCCATATTCACAGGCTTAAAGCTGATGAAAGTTATTTGGTGGGAGAAGGGTTGCCCCCTGTACAGGCATACCTTAGCATTCCTGATATCGTAGCAATATGTAAAGACCATCATATTGACGCTGTGCATCCTGGTTACGGTTTTCTTTCGGAAAGGCATGATTTCGCACAGGCTATTATCGATGCAGGATTACGATTCATCGGACCTAGCCCTAAGGTTGTACAACAAATGGGCGATAAAGTTGCTGCTAGAGAAGCTGCCATTGCTGCTGGTTAGTTGCAAATTTATTATGTAAAATAGGAACTAATTAGAGACACATAAAGTTCAAATCCCTGCACTTCCACGACATGAATCTTATTAAATAATATTAATAATTAAGAATAGAGCTAACGGAAATAATTTAACAGGTGTGGCAGTTGTACCAGGAACAGACGGCCCTGTAACAACCAAAGAGGAAGCAAAAGAATTTTGTGTAAAGCATGGATTGCCTGTTATATTTAAAGTAAACTACCTCAAGTCTTTTATGTTTCTTTTAATAACGAGAAAGTGTTTGTAGGCTGCTTATGGTGGTGGTGGAAGGGGTATGCGAGTGGTACGTAAAATGGAAGAAGTCGAAGAAAACTTCCAAAGGGCTTCGTCAGAAGCATTGAGTGCTTTCGGAAATGGTGATATGTTTATAGAAAAGTTTATTGAAAGGCCTAGACATATTGAAGTGCAACTCCTTGGTAAGTAAATATAAGTTATGTAGAAAAAAACATGTAATTTTTTTATTATTATTCAAGGCGATAAGGCTGGTAACATTATTCATTTGTACGAAAGAGATTGTTCAGTGCAGCGTAGGCATCAAAAGGTGGTGGAAATTGCACCTGCTCCAAATTTAGATCTAAAAATAAGAAATAAAATGACAGATGCAGCAGTGAAACTTGCTAAACATGTGGGTTATGAAAATGCTGGTACCGTCGAGTTTCTGTGTGATGAAACGGGAAATTTCTATTTTATTGAAGTTAATGCCAGGTAAATCTCCATTTCTGTTGTGTATATTTCCTAGTCTGTATCCGTTACCTCTTTTACCTTTTGGTGTCGAGGCTGACGCGTTAGTGTATGTGGGCTTTACGGGTGCAATGCACAATCCGGCCTGACTCTTGCAGGTTACATGATTGGTGCACCGTTTAATACCTACATACTGCACCATGTGTATAGGTGTATTTACTAGTAATTATCTTAAATTGTAGATTACAAGTCGAACATACAATAACTGAGGAAATTACGGGGGTGGATTTGGTGCAATCTCAAATTCGCATAGCAGAAGGTATGACTTTACCGGAATTGGGTTTAACCCAAGATAAAATTCATCCGAATGTAAGTAAATTTTGTTTTACATTTTAAATGTGCTTAAAGTGTTTAAATATAGGGTTTTGCCATACAATGCCGTGTAACAACAGAAGATCCAGCGAAGAATTTCCAACCAGATACGGGACGAATTGAAGTATTCAGATCTGGTGAGGGTATGGGTATAAGATTGGATGGTGCTTCTGGTTTTGCAGGTGCAATAATTTCTCCGTATTATGATTCGTTGCTGGTTAAGGTGATAGCTCATTCCAAGGACTTGCAGTCGTCATGTGCAAAAATGAACAGAGCTTTGAGAGAATTTAGAGTTCGTGGTGTTAAAACCAACATTCCATTCTTACTTAATGTGTTAGAGAATCAGAAGTTCTTAAGTGGTGCATTAGATACTTACTTTATCGATGAAAATCCAGAATTGTTCAAATTCGTACCTAGTCAGAATAGGGCCCAGAAGTTGCTCAATTATTTGGGTGAGGTTTTGGTTAACGGACCGTCCACACCTCTGGCAACTAAATTACTGCCAGCTGAAGTCAAACCACACGTTCCTGTTGCTTCAAAAGGTAAACTGTTAACTGAGTTCTTGTTGTGGGGAACAAATTAAAACTACCATGGTTAATCAGTGTAGCTTAAAACAGTTTTACAGGTATCTTACTGGCTTTAAATGTTTAGTACATTTTTATTTGTTTCTGCTAAAAATTCCAATTCTGCAACACTGATTATACTCTGAATATTGTTTTCCATTTTTATTAATAGCACCCAGTTTTTCATAACAAAAATGGGGTGATTTCTTTTGGATGATAAGTATTTTATGAAAAACACTACAAAAATTATTAAAATATTTATATTACCGGAAATTAGCCCTATTATAAAGTGAAAGACATAAGAAACTTGTCCTTTTTCTGTTATTTATACGTTATCTTTATGTGTATTTATTTAAAAAGATTTTTATTTTTCTTACGTGTTAACTATTGATTTGCTTAGTTTAGTTTAATTAGCTTACAATTCTTTTCTGCAGAGTACCTGAACATCAGTCCAGAGGAACAACCAAGTAATTATCGTTTTTCTTACGTTTCTGCTTTTTCTTTTTTGTTCTTTTATTTTTGTTTTGTTTTTAATTGCTAATTATTTGCATATTAACATCACTCGCTTTTTACTTAAAAACCGTAATTATTTTTTTATCTCGTTTAATCATTATTAAATTTTAATTAGGTGTACAACCACCAAAAGGCTTCCGCCAGATTTATAAAGAGCAAGGTCCCGAGGCCTTTGCTAAGGCTGTAAGAAACAATAAACCTTTGTTACTTATGGACACTACTTTTCGAGATGCGCATCAATCACTTCTGGCAACTAGAGTGCGTACACATGATTTACTTAGGATATCGCCATTTGTTGCCCACAATTTCAATAATTTGTATTCTCTGGAAAATTGGGGTGGTGCCACATTTGATGTTGCTCTTAGATTTTTACACGAATGTCCATGGGAACGATTGGAGGAATTGCGTAAATTAATACCCAACATTCCTTTCCAAATGCTACTCCGAGGTGCCAATGCTGTTGGTTACACTAATTATCCTGATAATGTCGTTTTTAAATTCTGTGACATGGCTGTAAGTATCAACGCTGAATTCTACGGTGCGATCAAGAAATACTCTTTCAGTTGGTTATAAAAAAATTTACTTGAAATTAGGAGCATTGTTAACTCCTTTTTTCAGACTTGGATGGTGTCAAGGTTAGCATACTTGCCTTGTAAATCAGAGATCTTGGGTTTGATTCCCAATCCCAGTCGTTAAAATATCTGAAAGTTTGTCGCCTTTCGCATACGATATTAAACCATAGGTCCTGTGCCAATACAATGTTTGGGTGGATTCCCGTGTGTTTGGCAAGTCGAGTAATGCCAATGGTCATAGTAGTCAACACGCTTCGAAATCTCTGGCACCCGCAAGCCTAGATTTTGTCTAATAAATAAACAAACAAACTCCTACCTTTTGTTGTTTATGGCATCATTTGAAACTTTAAATTTAATTTGTGAATACAAAAATAAGGAACATAATTCAAACAATATTTTTAGTTTTTAGTCTTCTTCTCTATTTGTACCAAGCTAACCATTGGTTACTCACCTAAGTCAATGGTATTTATCACATAGCTTACTAACTGATGTTTTGTTAAATTACCTGAAACATCTCGTTAGTAAGTAATGACAATCGATTCGCAAAAATACCTATCCCTAAAGTCTTGTTACCAACTGAACGAAAATTTCTTAGTCATGCTGTAGAAATAATTATTATACTTCATTTATGATGCTTTCGGATGGCAGTATGGAAGTTGACCGTGGAAATTTGGTACGTCATAGATTTTGTATAATTCTAATATCAAATAAATGTAACTTTACGTTAAAATTACGTTGTGAGAGTAAGCAGCCATTAAGCAGTTGTAACGCAAAATTACATGTTTGTGAGATAAGGTCACGATAAGTCAATACACACAATGGTCGGTATTCTTACCTTGTATTTAAATTTAACATCACTTTTAATTACTATGGCAATATCGTGTATCTCTGTTATACACACATAAAATTATATAAAGCTATATCGTTTTATGTTTACATTGAACACGACTTTAGTTGAAAACACCTTTAACATGTTGACTGCGGCTAGCAGAATTGTTAATTTGCTTCCTGTGCATTATAGGACCTCGGCGACCGATGCCTAATTTTTTGTTTGGTGCGGTGACAGTCGCCGGGGACTGATACTTAAGATTATTTATAGACAACAAATATTGAAATTTCACTACACAAATCTTCTTCTTCTTCTTAGACAGTCACCTCTTTTACTTTTTACATTGATAGTTCAAGATTTGCTACCATATAGCAATGTTGGGATACAAATGGCATTATAAACTTTTAATTTAGTTTTCTGTGATATTTCCTTCTTGGAAAGAATTACCTTGCCAATGGCATAGTAAAGTCTTGTCGCTGCATTCAATCTACAGTTAAATTCAGCTTCTATACCTACTACTTCTGCTACTTATCATCAATCCCAGATATTTAAAGTATTCTTGTTGTTTAATCTGTTCGCTGTCTAATTTAACTTCAACCTATCTTCTTCATCTACTACTGTCTTCTCTTTACTGATTGCCATCCCAAAGCCTGATTCCATAGGCCTAAATTCCTTTGAAGCTCTTGCTAATAGGACTAAATCACCTGTACACAAGAAGTATGAAGCCTACACTGGCTGTAACTGTCAGTACCCACTTAAAACTTGTTGCATGCTGGGTATACAACACTTTGAGATTTCATCCATTATAAGAATGAATAGAAGAGGGTTGAGGACTCCTCCCTGACGAACCCCTTGTTCGGTTTGAAACTCTTTGGAGGCTATATTTCCTGTTCTTACGTAATTCCTCGTAATTTTGTAGATACTTTTTATGGCATTTATTAGATTTTTGTTTATATTCCTAGATTTATGAATCTGTATGTGATATTTCTATCTTAGTAAGTTCAGCACAGTATCGGTCTCCCGTAACCGTAACTGCATAGAAAAGCATCTAAATTTTGAAAATACTTTAGGGTTTGAAAACCAATATTATGCAATTTATTGTTACAAGGATAAATGAAAGTAAGTAATTATAGAAACAAAAATACGTCTTTGCCTTTAACCACCTTATTCTCGCTTTATTTTTTTGATCTATTGCCGTTTCACAATATTTATCAAACCATTCGTGTCTTCCTGTGTTACTTTTGTATCTAATAATATTCTGCCCAGCCTTATTTAAACCGTTTTCTTTTTATTCCATTTACTATCTATGTACAATATCCTCATCTGTTCCTTCATCTTTGAATTTCTGTTTTGTTTCATCTACATATTTTCTTTTTACTTCCACTTTAAAGTTTCAATTTGCCCAATTTTTCCTTATTCCCCTTTTTACCTTTTCTTTATTAAATTTTTGTTTTATTGCTGCTTACCTTACTGTTAAGCCAAATATGAGGGCAGTTTTCGGTAAAATTATACCGCATTGGAAGAAAATAGGATTTTGGTCCCAGAGGTGTCAAATATGAGGTGGGAATACGGCCCAATGAAGTTTGCCAGATTGCATAAACTAACTTCCTTGCAAAAATTCATGAATGGAGTATAAATACTGTTAATTACGCTATTATAAATATTTGAATTATTTTTTTCTCTATCGAGGTTCAATCAGGCATGGACATATTTAGGGTATTTGATTCTCTCAACTATCTTCCCAATCTAATAGTAGGTATGGAAGCAGCAGGTAAGGCTGGAGGAATTGTAGAAGCTGCGATTTCATATTCAGGGGACGTTAGTAACCCTAAAAAAACCAAGTACGATTTAAAATATTACCTTAAAATAGCTGATGAATTAGTTAAAGCTGGTACTCACGTACTTGCAATTAAAGACATGGCAGGATTACTTAAACCAGTTGCGGCCAGGTACGTAAATTACTCACATTGGAACCTAAACTTCTTTTAAGTTTAATTTTACAGAATGCTAGTAACAGCGTTGCGAGATAAATACCCAGATTTACCCATACATATTCATACTCATGATACAAGTGGAGCTGGAGTTGCATCCATGCTGACTTGTGCAGAAGCAGGTGCCGATGTTGTAGATGTAGCAGTCGATGCCATGTCTGGACTTACTAGCCAGCCAAGTATGGGGGCAATTGTTGCAAGTTTACAGAGCACTCCATTAGATACAGGTTTCGAGTTACCAAAAATATCTGAATATTCTGCATATTGGGAACAAACGCGTACTTTGTATGCACCTTTTGAGTGCACTACAACTACGAAATCAGGAAATGCCGATGTTTATCTAAATGAAATACCTGGAGGACAATACACTAATTTACAGTTCCAAGCTCATTCATTAGGTTGGTACAACACTTAAACCGTAATATTGTTTTCTGAAATACAATTCTTGTGCAGGTTTAGCAGAATTCTTCGAAGATATTAAAAAGGCATATGCTGAAGCTAATTTATTATTAGGTGATATCATTAAAGTTACGCCTTCTTCCAAAGTAGTAGGAGATTTAGCTCAATTTATGGTACAAAATAAATTGTCCGCTAAAGATGTAGAACAAAAAGCAGAGGAGCTTTCTCTACCAAAATCTGTGGTAGAATATCTTCAAGGCCATATTGGACAACCTTACGGAGGTTTCCCAGAACCATTTAGGTCAAAAGTTTTAAGGGATATGCCAAGAATTGACGGTAGACCTGGAGCTACCTTGCCACCTCTTGATTTTGCTACACTCAAGAACGATCTTCAAGCCAATTATCCTAATCTTAACGACAAAGATGTAATGTCGGCAGCTTTGTATCCACAAGTAACAAAAGATTACCTTGCATTCCGTGAACAATTTGGACCTGTAGATAAACTTGAAACTAGAATGTTTCTGACTGGGCCAAAGGTAGGAGAAGAATTTGAAGTTACAATAGAGAAGGGTAAAAATTTAGGCGTAAAAACGTTGGCAATGGCCGAAGACTTGAGCGAAAATGGTGAACGTGAAGTTTTCTTCGAACTTAACGGTACGTTAAGGTCTGTATTTGTTAGAGATAAAGCAGCTAGTAAAGAAATAGAACTACATCCAAAAGCTATCAAAGGTGATAATAAGCAAGTAGGTGCGCCCATGCCTGGTACCGTTATCGATATTAGAGTTAAACCTGGCGATAAAGTAGAAAAAGGCACAGCTTTGGTTATTCTTTCTGCAATGAAAATGGAAACTGTGGTACAAAGTCCTGTCGCAGGAGTTATCAAGACTGTCAATATTGGTATGAATACGAAATTGGAAGCTGAAGATTTACTCATAACTTTAGAATAAACAGTAGGATTAATGTCTCTCATATTTATGAAAATTGTACATTACATTTTGCACGCTTTTAGTTGTAGAATAATTTGGCTGTGCTGTTATGAATTATTGGATTTATTCGTATAACTTTAATAATCAGTTTTCCATTGAGAAATCATTTTTTTATTGTTGTTACTATTTCTGTTTCTTGTAATTTACAATCCCTTTTTATACATTTGTTTATTGTACATTTAAAAAATATTATTGTTCATAATATACAGTGTGTCCCCAGATAATAATAATATGTCTTTTATTTAGCCATCGTTATTACCTTAATATTATACTCCTAATATACTATAATTATATGTAACTGGTATGTCACCATTCGGTTACAATTCATTGCATAAATATAATTTATCCAATTCAGTTACGAAATGTCAACATTTCGACATTGATTTTAGTTGTGAAAAGTGGTTCATTTTGTAACTAGTTACAAAATATGCTCCCATTTTGTAACTAGTTACAAAAAGATGATTTGAGTTGCGAAAAGTGTTTCATTTTGTAACTAGTTACAAAATATGCTCCCATTTTATCACTCCCATTTTATCACGATGACCCAACTCCTTTTTTAAGAAGAGGTGGCATTTTCATTTTGTTATCTGAATTGGATAAAATCTTGTATGAAACACGTTGCAAAACATGTCTTTTTATCACATGGCGTGTTGTTCATCTCGGCTTCGCCTCGACGAACAATTTCACGCCTGGTGATAAAAAGTCCATCATTTTGCAACTCGTTGCGTAAATAGCTATTTTTTAACTTGTATTTAAAATTATTTATATTTCTGTATTCTTTAGCTCGTTATTTAGGCAGGGCCGTCTTCAAGAGTGTTTGGGCCCTAGGCACTTATACATTTTGGGGTCCTTACCTTTTTGCGCTGCGGGCGGGGGGGTGGGGGGGAAGGCGAGTCCGCAGGCCATAACTTTTTGGGTAGCGCATTAAAATGAAAAACTAGAATAAATTGTAAAAGAAAAATAATTGAAACAAATTAAGATCAAATGAACTAGGTAGAAAAACTTTATTTTACAACAGTTAAGAAGCTATAAATAAATAGTAAAAGAAACATAACACAAAATATATTAAACTAAATATTACTTTTCTAGAATTATTATTAAAACAAAGGAAGAATTACGAAACAATATTAAATTAAAAAGGCAAAAAAATCTTTTTCGTCAAACCTACTGCGAAAATATGTCATTGTGTCATTGTTTTGTTGACGGTAAGTGACAGTTTACATTCAACTACTGGTTACCATGGGCAGCGGGTTGTAATATTCTTCATTAAGTTCCTAGGGCAAAAAAGTAAATTGTCTACAAAACACCTTTATTTACAAACATTTTATCTACGTTACATTAATTACAACTTATTTATATTAAATGTAAATGAACAATTAGAACAGTTAGAAACTTGAACAAGAGAATTAAGTTCCTTTTTTGAATCTAAGTTTATATTTTCGGTAATATCAACATTTTCAATTTGTATATGTTCTTGATTTTCTTTGGTGCTAGGAACAATTACGCGGCTATCTTTCATTTCCTCTTCATTATTGAATTGCATGACTGAAGTTGAAGATGTGGATGCAGATTCTTCATACCTATTCTGATTATATAAAATTCTACTGGCAATTTCTAATTTATTTGTCATTGAATCTGCAACATAACTTTCTGCCACTGTTGTGGATTTCCATCCACCGTGCCTCTTTAAACCAAGAACGTCAATTCCCGTATCAGCCAAAAAAGTTGCTGACGTTCTTCTAAACGAGTGCCCAGTATAAGTTTCGGGATTTTTCAGTTTTAAAAATTCTGCTATTAGAACAGGAATTTTTGCAAATGTGTTTTTACCTACTGGTTGATTCACACATTTTCCTGAACAATATTTCAGAAAAAATCGCCGATTTTCACTATTTCTTGGCCCGCAACTTATATATTTCCTAATTAAATCAACAAAATTTATGCGCTGTTCTTCTCGGTTAATGATCGTAAAAGTACGTTGCACTCCATTTTTAGTATCTGATATTGTTACTATTATTACAGAATTTTTATCTTCAACATTATCAGTTGTCATCTTACATAATTCGTCTTTTCTACAGGCCCCAGAAATTCCCATTATCATAACGACCTAGAACAGATAAATAACTTCAATATACCTAAATAACTGAGTTAAATGAAATAATCTGTAACTGTACCTTCATTAACAAATGTGTAATGTCAGGCGCTTCAATAAGAAATTTGTTCATATCGTCTCGACTAAATATACTACTCCTTTTGGGTTTATAGCCATCATTTTTACGCTTTAAAAACGCTTTTAGTTTTGCATATTTGGAAATATCTTCATTATCATTGATAAATATGGTACTTTTAAACAATGAGTATTCGCTCCATAAACTGCTTGGAGATTTTAATTTTGTAGATCTATTTAAGAAATACGCCAGCAGCACTTTTTCTGTAATCACATCTGATTTCTTCTCATGGCACCAATTTTTGAAAATGTCATATGTTTCCATATACCGTTGTTGCGATTTAACCGGTAATAAATTGTGGGATGCTGCATTTGCAGCCTCTTCTATTTCTTGAGACATGTTTTTAGAATCACAAATTGTGCACAAATTCAACTGACACACGCGTTTGAAATGTTTTTGAAATAAATATGTTTTATTTTATTTTGTTGTCAAGGATACCTAATCTAAATCACAGCAACCTTTATTAATTATTGGTATGACAGCTATGCATAAAAAATGAAAAATACTTAATTTTATTTATTTTAAAATGATATACATATAAGGTTTGACGAAAAATCTCATATGCACCTCGAGTCGTACAGTGCAATTTTTGGTCTCGAATGCTTGCAACACCTCGGCCCTTCGGGCCCCAGGTAGCAAGGTGACGTTATATTGACGTCAATTTTTGGTCATTATTGGTCGTTAACGTCATATGACCATTATGTGACGTGTATATTGACGTCATAATTATGACCATTTTAAAACGTGAAAATTATGACGACTTAAATACGTCCCAAAATCGTCATTACAAAATTAATAGATTGAATTTCTCACACTTTGCAATCAATAATTTTTTTATCTAATGGTATAGTACTTGAAGCTAATAAGTAACGACGATGATTTTGCGACAGTGCTACACATTTTTTAGATCCAAATTTATTTAAAACTTTGTTTGCTCGGTTTGTGTTATTTTACAATCTGTTTTCTATTTCGAATCTGCAAAGAGTTAGGTAATAACATTTATTATCAATAATTATTATTGACAATTTCTCATTACAAGGTAATTATACAACACATTTGTGATCAAACGTTTCAAATTTAGCGGTCATCAGTGAATTCATCCGATTGGTTGCTCCCCTCCTGCCTTGCGTCCAACGAGTTAAGAATATTCTTAACTCGTTGCTTGCGTCTCGTTGTTTGTTCGGTTCCCGCTAGCCATTTCGGGCATTTCCATTTTAGCACGTGTACGTTCGTTTTATAAAATATTATTATAGGTTATAGTTATTGTTCCATTAAATTTTCTGCAGTTTATTTGAAGTATTATACTTAATAATATGTTATAGTAATGTGTTAATGACAAATTCCTTTAATAAATGTTTTGATTTGTACAGAAATTTTTATTTTTAGTGCAATGTATATACACTGCTTTTAGTTGAAAAAGTAACACCCAGTATATATATTCATTTAAAGTTCTTATTTACTATATTTCTTCGCTATGTGTTCATTGTCGTATTATAAAAATTTGAGACAAAAATCTTCAACTTTCTTGGAGATATTGTCAATTCTTTGGTTACCCATGGAAACATGTTTTTGTTAATAGCGCTTTCAGTTGTTTGTCTGAACCTTGTCAAGTCAGTTTTTTGTAATCACATTGAACTAAAGAAATGCCTCGTGTGCGAAGACTTGCAGAATTTCATCATCCGAGTGACTTTCAGAGAGGTCGGATAATTGGTATGCCAGAGGGTGGTTTTTCATTTCGAGAAATCACCACTTGCACCAATTTTACAGCAACAACTGGGTTTTGTTGTTGGCATGCTTGGTCTACGGAAGGTCAGAATCAACGCCGCAGAGGACCTGGTGCGGTCAGAAAATCAACAGACCGTGAAGAGCGACTTCTTCGAATTCTGGCAAGAAGAAACCCTTTTGCTACAACCAGGTCTGTCGGAGATGAATGGTTTAGAGCAGTAGGTCGAAGAATTACAATGGCAGCAATATACCGACGAATTCGGTTAATGGGACTCAGATCTCATCGACTTGTTAAAAAGATTCCATTAACCGCAGAACATAAACGTCGTAGACTGGAATGATGTAACGCAAGAATGTAATGGAATGAGGAATGGAACAAAGTCGTTTTCAGTAATGAGTCCAGATTTTGTTTAGGCGCGAGTGATGACCGTAGAAGAGAGCGGCGAGAGCATGGTCAGAGAAGAAATTTAGAATTTCAATTGGAAAGAGATGTAGGCCGAGCACCAGGTTTAATGGTGTGGGGGGCTATATCTTATGGAAGTAGGTCTCCTCTCGTGTTCATAGAGGGTAATATGGCAGCTATGGATTACATCCACAAAGTACTGGAACCGATTCTTGTACCATACGTTCGTGGTATAGAAAACGCTATATTCCAACAAGATAACGCTCGACCACATGTAGCAAGGGTAAGTTTGCAGTACCTAGAGAATGTTGACATACACCTACTTCCATGGCCTGCTCGATCTCCTGATCTTTCAGCATGTGTGGGATTTGATTGCTAGGAGAGGATCTAACCTAGAACAGCCCCCTTTACATTAGCCGAACTTCGGGGTGAGGTGCAAGTAGCTTGGGATGAGATACCTCAACAGACAATAGACCATCTCATTCTAAGCATGCCGAGAAGAGTACATGAATATGTAAGACGCAATGGTGCGATGACTCATTATTAAGATTTTCTGTTAACTGTTAAAGTCAAATGCATGAATATTTAATCATTTGTTATTTAGTCTATCTTGTTTATTTTGCCACATTAAAAAATTAAATATCTGCTAAAATACTGGGTGTTACTTTTTCAACTAAAATCAGTGTAGTTTGTATTAGGTTCAGTCAGTGGTTTTGTTTCTGGGGGGGGGGGGGGGGGTGTCCAACTGGATATTGAGATAGGTAGATGGGTATCTACGCGAGTTCTGTGAAATTTATAGATAAGTTTTATTTGAATGAAGTGCAACAGGTAAAATTTTCGTATATAGGAGTATAATTAAGCATATTATGACCTAAATTTTATTAAATACCATAACTTAGGTTTTAGGGGGACGTTATTAAACGGTATTTATTTATAAAAAAATTTCAGTTGGGTCTCTGGGGTGGGTCTAGACCCCCCCCCCCATAAATACACCACTGGGTTCAGTTTACGTCATTGTGACGTCCAGGTGACGTACTTATTAACGTGAAATTTGCGTCATAGAGAGGAACCACACAACGTCGTTAGTGACGTCATAGTAACGTAAAAATATGACGTCATATTAACGTAAAAATATGACGTCAGTTGGGCTGTGACATTAGGCCGTCTTTTTTACGTCATAATAACGTCTAAATTTCCGTCAATGTAGTCAGTCGAATGACCAAAAATTGACGTCAATGTAACGTGACCTTGCTGCCTGGGGCCTTGGCGTTGCAAATTGCATTCTCACCCAAAAAACTGCACCTACGACTCTTGGTACATAAATAACTATTTTCTACTCCCACCATGGAAAGTGGGATATAATTGAATACTCCATTGAATATTGTTATTATTTTGAGAAATATGGGTCTATTTCATACACCCCCACAGCAGTTGCATTCAGTATATATAAAGTATGATCAAAATTTCTGTTCATCAAGTATGGCCGTGGAAGTGCAAACCAACGCCTTTAAAATTGGCTTACATATGTTTACTTAATAGCGGCCTTTACACGGGAAGGATTACCCGCGTTATTAGGGACGCGCGATAATGCGTGCGAATGAACGCGCGCAAATTTGGACGCGTAAAACCGCCGCGCCGAAAAACTTGAAAATTTACGTCTTGCTCGGTCGTGCGGTTAAGAATGCGTAAAAATTTATCGCGCGAGCAAAAGTGCCCGTGTAAATGCAAAACTGTGTTCAATCGCTCGTGATCGGCTTGGCGCGTAGAATTTGTGAAATTTACACACTTTTACTTATCAAGAAACATCAAAAATTAATTAAAATGTCAGATTTTTCACAAAATCCTTATATTCTTGCAATAATTGCAGCAGGTTTAACGATGCCAAAAAAACAGAAAAAGCGCAATCGAAAATTTTGGGTAAAGGATTATCGGTAAGTTTTCTTTTTTAGGTAAATAATATATAAGTATATATAAGTTACCTATTATACTAAATTTTGTATATTCATTTACAGGAACCTTCATAAGCATATGCCATTAATTCGGCATTTGAGAGAAAATTTTCCCGACGATTATAAGAATTATTTAAGAATGGATAGCTTTTCTTTTGACCATTTGCTATGCCTAGTAAAAGACAAAATTACGAAAATTGACACAGTAATGAGACAAGCTATCAGCGCTGAAGAAAAACTAGCAGCTACTTTAAGATTTCTTGCTACAGGACGTTCTTATGAGGATCTAAAATTTTCCACTGGAATATCTGCTCCAGCTTTAAGTATTTTAATTCCGGAAACATGCAAATCTATATATGATATTTTAAAAGACGAGTACATGAAGGTAACTTACTTTTATTACTATTTATTGTACAAACAATACGATATACCTAGTTTAAAGAACGAAAAAATTGAGAATTTTCATCTAACGATAACGCTGACTGGGATGCATCGGACGTACTAGTTGATGGCCCGAGCTGAGAATATGGCGACGGAGTTGTTATGTACTGAGGAGATGGTGTCGGAGTTGCAATATATCTGATTTGTCTAACTTTGTTGCACGAATCAGTGCATATATCTGTGTTTTCACAGAGTTGATTTTTTAATCCCTTCAATAATACAGAATTTATAATAGATTCTGCATATAGCGCTTGCGTTGGGTCCATCCTCTGCAGTTTCTTAGCAGTGTTCATGCCAATTAAGTCGAATTCGGTTAACGGTTTCTGAGAATTTAATGCAGTACTGCACGCCTTCATAAATTCAGTCTGAGTGTCCTCGTATGTTCTTTTTTTTGCCTTTTTTTAGACAATGTACTGACTTCTTGATTTACCTTAAAATAAGCAAAATTAGCATTCACATAAACCTTCACATTCACAGAATATGATGTTTTGTTGTAGTTTCCTACATCACAAGAAGATTGGATAAAAATATCTAAAGGATTTAAAGAAAAATGGCAGTTTATAAATTGTGGTGGTGTAATAGATGGAAAACACATTCGAATTATTCCACCAGCACATTCGGGAGCTATGTTCTATAATTACAAAAATATAATGTAAGCCAATTTTAAAGGCGTTGGTTTGCACTTCCACAGCCATACTTAATGAACAGAAATTTTGATCATACTTTACTACGAACACATGAGGGAATGCTCATACGTAATAATTAAATTTAAAAATATGGGTGAGTTACCATTTTATTTTAATTCGTATTCTATCTGTTAAATATATCCTTTTTCCTCTAGAATCACAACAAAGAGAAACATTTATGAATACATTTGGCCGCATAGTAGCGCAGAGCGAATTTGGTATGTTCTTATATTTATATTTACAACTAATTGATGTTAATATAATACTTCAAATTTCTAGATCGCAAATTAGTCGCCTTGGTTGCGATAGCCTATGGAACGGTTGGTGTAAGTTATATTTGATTTTTCTCACTCAAGCAATATCAATTTTGCAGGATGATATAGTTCTCATAAGGGGATGTTCGGAGGTTCCCGGG
Source organism: Melanotus villosus (assembly GCA_963082815.1). Taxonomy (NCBI): domain Eukaryota; kingdom Metazoa; phylum Arthropoda; class Insecta; order Coleoptera; family Elateridae; genus Melanotus; species Melanotus villosus. The sequence goes on along the minus strand of OY720421.1, from coordinate 47,472,894 downwards.
GCGATCTTGATTGAGGTCAATATATATAAAGAGCGGACTTATAAGGTGTTTCGAGATGTGGGGTCATCCGAAATGTTGTGAGTTGTATATGTACGTATCTGTTAAATTGCAGCCAATTGATTGTAGATGTTGACTAATTATGTATTCATTCCTTTCAGATTATTTAGGATGCTAATCACCCACAGTTGTAAATATTGTAGTATAAGTATGTAGTTAGTGCTGATTTTTTAAAAAATATAAATGTTTCAATGCAAATTAATATATTTATTGAAATGATGAGGTCTTAATCTAATGAATAACAACACAGGTAACAGCAGTAAAGTAAACGCTTGGTCCAACTAGTCTTCATCTTATTGATGCAAGGATAAATGGGTTAAGAATGTGCTGTATCAATGTACTTTTCAATTGATTATTTATGCAAGATTGATGATTAATAGTGAATTTGACTATATTTGTTCAAGAGCTCAATAACATATCTTTTAGAGGTTAAATGATCGATTATCAATCTAAAATAATTAATAGCCCGTCTAAGGCATGCTAAGCTGAATCCAACCACGCAACAGTGTTAATGAATTTTAGTGAAATTAGGGTGCTAAAAGACTATTTTTTAATGCACAGCATTTAAAATGTTTATCATAATGATTATCTTACAATAATTTACATATATTTTACATATAATATTCACCTATTAGCAATCGAATCCAATAATGCACAAAGAATTTATTATATTTATATGCGAATCTACAAATTAGCAGGCATTTGATACAGATATTGATGTGTTTTCAAGGTAGATTTGCACATATTTTATTCTAAAATATGATATTTGCGACACAGATTTCAAAGTGACAGCTGTTTTTACCTAAAAATGTTCAACTTTGACTAGATAAGTGCTTAGATATGCATTAACCTTTAACAACCTTAACAAGATAAAGTTCACTTTACCGTCTGGAAATGAAGATAACAAATGGGCAAGTGTTTGTTGTTTTAATGCTCTATCATGCGTTGAATTTAAATATTTAACTCATTTTTAGCGCAGTTTTACGTTTGAATTAATCCTTTTACGGCCTTGCATTCTTGCATTCATTTTTTACATCTAACAAATATAATTTGTCGAACTCTTATTAGCTGCTACTCACGTGTTGGAACTATCTTATTTACTTTGGATCCTATACAGAGGCTAACTAATGACATGCAACCATTCGAATATTAATTTTTCATTCTTTTTATCATGGAATTCTGAACTTTGACTCTACATCTTGGATACCTAACTGTCCGCTATTAATCATATTTACGTTAACAACCCGAAAGTATCTCTATTTTTACTATACACTTAATTGTTTTGCTATTATTTATGCGGATTTGTTGATAAGTAGCGAATTTGTGGATTTTTGACCATAAATGGCCAATTATTGATCCAAATATATAACTTTCAACTGGTTATTTATGTTGACTTTAACATTAAACCGCGAGTCGTTTTCTTATCCAAACCATGTAATTCTCATTTGATTAGCTCACCCACCATGAACCTGTGGCCCTATCTCATTTAATATTAACATCTCGAATATCTTATCTGATCCTGATTCACCCATTCCCCGCCATTCCGCATCTAATTAGCGCCTATTTCCTCACACCATATTGCAGTCTGAATCTTAAGCCACCACCTTGATTTCCGTATTGGAACCCGAACATTGACCCACATCAGTGTTTCGCGTCTGGGTTTTGATTCCCCGACCTTGATTCCGTATTAGAAGCTGAATATTGACCCCGCTACAGTGCGCTTGATTAGTTCCTCACATTTGAATATTTATCATGCTTCCGCATTAGTCAGCCGACTCCTGATATCACCACCTGCATTAGCGCTTGATCTTGACTCCGCATCCTGATTTCCGTATTGGAATCCGGATATTGATCTCAATCAGTACCCCCAGGCTCTCCGCATCAGGGTTTTGCATCTGGGTTTTGATTCCTCGACCTTGACTCCGTATTGGCAATTGAACTTTGACCCCCAATCAGTAACCTATATCCCAGCCTTCCCTGCATTAGCGTTTTGCATCTGGACTTTGATCCCCCACCTTGACTCCGTATTGGCAATTGAACTTTGACCCCCAATCAGTATCCCGTATCCCCGCCTTCCCCGCATTATCGTTTCGCATCCGGGCTTTGACCCCGCGCCCTTGCTATCTATCAGCTTATCGCACCTGCTTACCACGCCTTGCTATCTATCAGCTTCCCCAACCTTGACTCCGTATTGGCAATTGATCTTTGACCCCGACACCGCTGCCGCAACTGAACCTTGCACCTCGCTTATCAGCTGACCTTGATTACGTCGCCCTTATCACCTACATAACTATGCAACCCACCTGGCAAACGTCCTTGAAACGTAGAATTGAGCTTCATAAGGATTTGCATGCGAAAGTGTGCTGAAACCGGCATAGACACACTACTATGGTCCATAAACCGAGGAATAAAATTTGATTTTACTATCCCGTACAGTCCTCAATTAAACGGTAAAGCCTGTCACGTGCCAAACGCACACTACGACATTGAATTGGGGATGTCAAATCCGGAATGCACTCGGCTAGACTGCAGTGAAGATGGGTGGTTCGTTTCGCTAAAAATAGTACTCAAAACACCTATTAACCCTTCAAAGGGGGATGGTCGTAAACGGTAGATAGGGCGCCACCATGAATGAAATCACCCAAAGATCTAAAAGAAGGAAACCCATCATGGAAGGTTCCCAAGGGCTCGGATAAAAGGGGGTTGTCGAATAGCTGCTTCCTGCGCAAGATGTGACTTACCTTGCTTGACTGAAATTACTTTACTTTACTGCAATGCTCGAACTTGAAAGCAGGCTAACACTTTCCACAAAAATCTTAAATAAAACTTGAACACAAAATATTCTGCAATGAACGGGAAGCACTGTACACAAATGACGAGACCAAACTGAATTGAATATTAAGGTATTTAATGAATTAAAAGGCACAAAAATGAATGAATACGAAAATATTACATAAAAAGACAATCAAAAATTATTACGTTACATTAAAAACAAATCATAAATACGAGACTTACTTTACGGGAAAGGAGAATTGAGGGAACTGTATTTACGTTACTTACTGCAAAAATATCCACAAACTAAGTCCCTTAATTCCAAACAAGAATATGGGAAGACACAAATAATAATACATTAAACAAATTAACAAGAAATAAGCACCAAAAATTCCGCACATGCAACACAATACCAAATATCTTAACTTGACAAATACAAATAAAATCGTTACGTTACTTTACTAAAAATTAGAACAACAAACTAGTTAACTGAGTTGCCAGAGACCCTCAAATTGCTATGTGACCAATGGATCCGCCAAAGGCGAGGTTCACAAGCCTTCACCACATGTCACTGGACAAAATAGATAAGCTAGATGTCTACTATTACTTTAAAAGTTGCACATCAAAACACAAAATACAAATGACAAAGGCGGTACTTATTAACTTCAAACACTGGAAAACAAGCCTGCCAGCAAGAGGCAAACGTCGGCAATAAAACTGACGTTAAACACAACGGCAAATGAAGAAAACAGGAGCAGCTTAAAGAAGTAGTCTTTACCTGGCGAGTTAACGGTAAGCCAGGGAGTGCGTGATGGACGTGAGCTGGAGGAGCAGATGTTTTCTCCTAGAAGACGGGTGCGAAAGACGGAGAATAATCCTTGGGGATGGGTTTGCTATATCCCTCACGAGGAGGAAACGTGTAGGCGGCTCGACAACACTGTCACTTAAACTTCCTCACACACGATATATTTCACTCCAGGATTATATTGGCATTCCTTAAGTGGATCCGAACGACGTCGATAATTGTGATTCCTCCACGAGGAAATCACCGGTAGCGGAAGCCTTCCTGGTTCATTATAAGAACCCACCCTTAACTACGACAATTACGGCACCGCGCCTCAGAAGAAGGCGTCTAGCATGGTTGGTAATCTTTCACGCACTGAAGGCACTAAGAAGGCAGAGGGGAGTAGAACGCTTAATTGACACAGCCCGCGTCTAGGGGAATTCCCGGAAAAGTATATCTAGATTAGCTGCATTAACTGGAATAAGATGATGTCAGCGTCGCCAATCATACGCGTAAAATTTAGGTCACCTTAGGATTTGAACAAAGGAAATGTTTCACGACGATGCAATTTCGAATGTGACTTTGAAAACTTCGCAGAATTATAATGAAGAACGTGCCAAAATAAGTTAACCTTAATGTCCCCCAGACATAATGAAATCAAACTGTAGCAAATATGAAATAATCGATACGAAATTTAAAATAAGGAACAGGGCCGTACTAATAAATTTACAAATAAATTTAAAATGACTTAAAAATCCTAAAATAACGTTGAATTACAAAAACACGTGACACCTCCCTTACTTAAAGAGGATTTCCCTGAAATTCTCTTCAGCAAAATGGCCAGATAAGAAGACAAAACGAAGAAAAGGGACAGAAAAAGCGTTAAAACCCATAATGAAACAATGAAACCCATACCAAATATATTCCCCATACTGTAGTCAAATATTCACGTAGACCCAACCCTTGACTACAGCAGTTCGCAATATAGCTTACGAACAGGCTTAAACGAAAAGTCAACAAAACCTTCCAAACCTTAAAGATCAATCGGGAAGCGATGCCTAAAAGGGGTCCAACCCTCAAAAACCTCAAGACATTAAAACATCAAAACAGGATCCAAGATCCACATAAACCAAATCATTGGTACCCGGAACGGTTCCGGTACCAAAAACTAAAACCACCAATGAAGTTCCATCACGGAACTACGGTATAACTAGAAACGAAAACCGTGGGCCCAACACTCAGGTGGACCAAACCAAAAGTGCGGCACCAATTGAAGAAGGAGAGAAAGGAGAGAAAGAAGAGTGTCAAAATTGGGTACGTCAAAATCGGGGTCTTCATATTCCCAAAACTGAAACATCTACTTGACAAAGAAGAAGGTTCACCTAATTAGTTCTGAAGAGGGTTCGCTATACATCACGGGATCCGTATATTGAATTGTTCCCACAACAAAGATACTAACTGGTTAAATTTCCCAAAAAGCCAAACGTATTTCCAGAACGGGAAGTGAATGACGAAGTCATCCTTGAAGAAGGTTGGGCTGAAAGAAATCTCGGCGTGCCCAAAGGCCCCTTGGACACGTTGCTTAAATCAGGTAGTTTAAAACGTAGCTGTTCTTACGTTAAAAAAAAGAAAGGACAATATAGTGGCTATAAATCATTTTAAAAAAAAAACGAAGGTGCACTCACAGTGCAGACAAACGAAGACGAAAAAAACAAAACAAACAAAATAACTAAAGGAGCAAATCAAAACGAACGTAAACATCAAACGAAAGTCGAAAATTACTTAAACGAAGAAATTCTTTTACTTATGAAATACAAAAAGAACAAATCAAGAATAGAGTTAAACGAAACAATAACAAAAGGGAACGACGCCAGACGAAACAAAAAAAGATTACGTTAAACACAACTATCATCAAAGTACGTTATGAAATAATAATTTTCGTCACGGAAAATGAACATTAACCAAAAATATACGTAAAATAAAATGAAAAACGAATTCATAGCTTTACGTTAGGTGTCAAAAATAAGTAAATTGACCAGCAACAACGAACTAAATGCACCTTACACTAAGCGTCAGAATAGGTATGTCGAAAAACAAAACGAATCTATGCTCGTTGGAAAATGAATTAAAACACGAAAATGAATTAAAAGTTTTTTAACGAAAAGAATGCACTTCCTGTGCAAACAAAAGACGAAGAAAAACCAAACCGAAAGAAAAACTAAGAAAATATTTTAATCATTTAGCGTCGCAAGAAATAACCCCATGTTAAATGAATTTCAATATACGAAGCGGGGGCCTCGGACTGAATCGGTACCCGGGAACCTAAGCTATGGTGTCGGCCAAACTGAATTTGTGGTTGCCGGGAAGCTAAGCCATGCTTTCGGCCAAACTGAAATTATGGTCGCCGGTGAACTTGAAATTATGAAAATTCGCTAAAACTCGACGTAATTTAGCACTACAAAATAATATATGTTACTCAAAAGAACTTCAACGGGAAGCAAAACTAAATTGGAAAATGAATTTATGCCTACGTTAAACACTCAAAATGTTGAAAAAATGCTAAAAGAGCCGGAAAAACGAAATGAAAGTTTCAAAATTGGTAGTCAAACTTAATACTTGAACGAATTCAAGAAAAAACGGGATTTTATCTTAACACTGGGTGTCAAACAACATATAACATTGGAAAACGAAAATATGCCTACATTCAACAACCAAAAAGGTTGAAAAGAAAAATTACTGAAAATTAGGTACTGACTGAAACACAAAAGAACACCCCACAAATTAGGTATCGAAACAGGTCGAAAAATACAAACTGAGCCCCACAAATTGATGGTCAATTAAATAGGTCAAAATAACAGATGTTCGCCCAAAAACTGGGTCAAAAAAAGGTCGAAAAACTAGGTCAAAAAAAGATCAAAAAAAAATATGTTCGCCCCACAAATTGGGGAACAAAATGGGTCGAAAAAGAATGTTCGCCCCCACAAATTGGGGATCAAAATAGGTCGGGAAAAAAAACAAAAAGCCACACGTTGGTCGCGCCAATTATGTCACGTGCCAAACGCACACTACGACATTGAATTGGGGATGTCAAATCCGGAATGCACTCGGCTAGACTGCAGTGAAGATGGGTGGTTCGTTTCGCTAAAAATAGTACTCAAAACACCTATTAACCCTTCAAAGGGGGATGGTCGTAAACGGTAGATAGGGCGCCACCATGAATGAAATCACCCAAAGATCTAAAAGAAGGAAACCCATCATGGAAGGTTCCCAAGGGCTCGGATAAAAGGGGGTTGTCGAATAGCTGCTTCCTGCGCAAGATGTGACTTACCTTGCTTGACTGAAATTACTTTACTTTACTGCAATGCTCGAACTTGAAAGCAGGCTAACACTTTCCACAAAAATCTTAAATAAAACTTGAACACAAAATATTCTGCAATGAACGGGAAGCACTGTACACAAATGACGAGACCAAACTGAATTGAATATTAAGGTATTTAATGAATTAAAAGGCACAAAAATGAATGAATACGAAAATATTACATAAAAAGACAATCAAAAATTATTACGTTACATTAAAAACAAATCATAAATACGAGACTTACTTTACGGGAAAGGAGAATTGAGGGAACTGTATTTACGTTACTTACTGCAAAAATATCCACAAACTAAGTCCCTTAATTCCAAACAAGAATATGGGAAGACACAAATAATAATACATTAAACAAATTAACAAGAAATAAGCACCAAAAATTCCGCACATGCAACACAATACCAAATATCTTAACTTGACAAATACAAATAAAATCGTTACGTTACTTTACTAAAAATTAGAACAACAAACTAGTTAACTGAGTTGCCAGAGACCCTCAAATTGCTATGTGACCAATGGATCCGCCAAAGGCGAGGTTCACAAGCCTTCACCACATGTCACTGGACAAAATAGATAAGCTAGATGTCTACTATTACTTTAAAAGTTGCACATCAAAACACAAAATACAAATGACAAAGGCGGTACTTATTAACTTCAAACACTGGAAAACAAGCCTGCCAGCAAGAGGCAAACGTCGGCAATAAAACTGACGTTAAACACAACGGCAAATGAAGAAAACAGGAGCAGCTTAAAGAAGTAGTCTTTACCTGGCGAGTTAACGGTAAGCCAGGGAGTGCGTGATGGACGTGAGCTGGAGGAGCAGATGTTTTCTCCTAGAAGACGGGTGCGAAAGACGGAGAATAATCCTTGGGGATGGGTTTGCTATATCCCTCACGAGGAGGAAACGTGTAGGCGGCTCGACAACACTGTCACTTAAACTTCCTCACACACGATATATTTCACTCCAGGATTATATTGGCATTCCTTAAGTGGATCCGAACGACGTCGATAATTGTGATTCCTCCACGAGGAAATCACCGGTAGCGGAAGCCTTCCTGGTTCATTATAAGAACCCACCCTTAACTACGACAATTACGGCACCGCGCCTCAGAAGAAGGCGTCTAGCATGGTTGGTAATCTTTCACGCACTGAAGGCACTAAGAAGGCAGAGGGGAGTAGAACGCTTAATTGACACAGCCCGCGTCTAGGGGAATTCCCGGAAAAGTATATCTAGATTAGCTGCATTAACTGGAATAAGATGATGTCAGCGTCGCCAATCATACGCGTAAAATTTAGGTCACCTTAGGATTTGAACAAAGGAAATGTTTCACGACGATGCAATTTCGAATGTGACTTTGAAAACTTCGCAGAATTATAATGAAGAACGTGCCAAAATAAGTTAACCTTAATGTCCCCCAGACATAATGAAATCAAACTGTAGCAAATATGAAATAATCGATACGAAATTTAAAATAAGGAACAGGGCCGTACTAATAAATTTACAAATAAATTTAAAATGACTTAAAAATCCTAAAATAACGTTGAATTACAAAAACACGTGACAAGCCGAAAGATTAAATAGAACATTGCTTGAAAAAGCAAGAGCTTTAATAGCAGAAAATAAAGTAGACAAGGAAATGTGGGGCGAAGCTATTCGAACATCAGCATATATTCTAAACCGATGCCCTACTAAAGCAATAGACACAACGCCAATAGAAAAATGGATATTGCGGAAGCCAGACTTGTCTAATATGGAAATATTTAGAAGTAAAGCTTATGGAAAAGTAGTCGGCCCTCTCAAAAAGTTAGACGACCGAAGTAAAAAGTACATGTTCGTAGGATATGCTCCAAATGGATACAGACTATGGAACAAAGAAGAAAGGAAAATAATAGTATCAAGGGATGTAAAATTTGAAGAATCGTCAAATGAAGTGAAATTTAAAGAATTGAGCGAAGAAGAAGAAGATTTCAATACCCAAACGATCCCAATACAAGAAGAGAAAATTAAAAATGAGAAAACAGAGCAAGAAACAAGTGAAAATGGACAAACAGAAGAAGTGGAACCAGAAGAAGAAAACAGAAATTCCCGATCATACAATTTAAGAAACAAAAGTTCACTCCAATTACCATACAAACTAAGAGATTTTGAAATGAGTTGCCTAAGTTTTGAAAATTTGTCCGAACCAATAACATTCCAAGAAGCAGTGACAAGTGAAGAATCGAGAAATTGGAAAAAGGCAATAGAAGAGGAATTAAAAACATTTCAAGAAAATAATACATGGACCGAAGTGGAAATTCCCGAGGATTGTAAAATAATAGATACGAAGTGGATTTTCAAAATTAAAAGAAAAGAAGAAGGAAAACCTAAAGTGTACAAAGCACGACTAGTAGCCAAAGGTTACCAGCAAAAAGAAAATCTAGATTTAAATGAGATATATGCTCCTGTTGCAAAATTATCAACATTACGATGTCTTTTAGCAGTAGCTAACAAACTGAATCTAAATATATGCCAAATGGATGTAAAAAGCGCTTTTCTTTATGGCGAAATCAAAGAAAATGTATACTTACATTATCCAGAAGGAATTGAAACCCAGAACAATAAAATCCTAAAACTAAATAAGTCCTTATATGGTTTAAAAAAATCTCCTCGATGTTGGAACGAAAAGTTTAACAGTCTGATGGAAGATGAAGGATTTATAAGGTCAAAATCAGATTATTGTCTTTATTTTAAAAACAGTCATGAAAGCAAACTGTATTTGTTGCTATATGTAGATGACTTACTAATTATGGGTTCAAGTAAAAATGAAATAGAAAAACTGAAAATTTTAAAATGAAAGTTTTTGGAGAAGTCAAAAACTATTTAGGGATTAATATACAACAAGATGAAGACACAATCAAGATTAACCAAACAGCGTATCTAAAAGACGTGTTAAGAAAATTTGGAATGGAGGAATGTAAACCAGTAGCCAACACCAATGGAACCAAATTTTAATTTGGAGAAGAAAGAAGCTCCAGAAAGTAAGGAATTGGAAACGAAGTGCCGTCAACTAGTTGGGTGCTTAATGTACGCCATGCTAGGAACGCGTCCAGACTTGTGCACATCAATTAGCATTTTGAGTCGATACCAAAGTTGTGCAAGTGAGAAGTTACTAACAGCTCTAAAACGTGTACTCCGTTACATTAAAGGAACGCTGAATTTGCAATTAGTGTTTAGAAAAAACAATAACCAGCCAGATTTATGTGGTTATGTGGATGCAGACTGGGGAGGTGATAAAAACGATGGTAAATCAACAACAGGCTATGTGTTTAAAGTTTTCGGTTCAAGTGTAGTATGGAAGTCAAAGAAACAATCTTGTGTTTCGTTATCCTCGACAGAATCGGAATATTACGCGTTAAGTGAAAGTGCAAGTGAAGCTTGTTGGTTGAGACAATTACTTTTAGACATGGGTTTTCCGGATATTCGTGACTCACCGACCACTATCTATGAAGATAACCAGTCCGCTATTAAAATAACCAAAAGCCCTGAAAATAATAAAAGACTTAAACATATTAATATAAGGTATCATTTTATTAGAGATAAGGTTTCTGAAAATGAAATAGATGTTAAATACGTTGAATCTGTAAATCAAGTTGCAGATATTTTCACTAAGCCGTTAGAGAAACAAAAATTTGAGAAATTTTGTAAAACTTTAGGATTAGAATAAAATAGAATGTACATAGAATTTTCTTGAGTGGGGATGTTGGAGACCATAATAGTTATTTATGTAATAAGGATCATAATGACGATCATTATGGTACTAGCCGTGAATATTATCGGGCGAGGCGTTAGCCGAGCCCGATAACACGGCGTGTACCATAATGATCGTTTATGATCCGAATTACATATAAAATTTTATATGCTGGCATCAGTATGTATATTTTTAAAGATTTAAAATAGTATTTTTGAAACGACAGGTGAACTAAAGAGCACAAATGAGATGGTATCAGAAGATGATAGGCTAAATTATTTATTGTTAGCATTACCTCAATCTTATAGTCATATTATAGACATTGTTGATGCAGATTGGGCCGGTGACATAATTGATAGAAAATCGCGAAGCGGAATTTTGATTTATATTTTAGGTAATCCCGTGTTGTGGATCTCGCGAAAGCAAAAGATAGTAACAAGATCGTCATGTCATGCGGAATATATTGCACTTACCGATGCAGTAAATGAGTTACTTTTCTTAAAACGAATTGCGGAGGATTTATCAGTTACTTTTATTCATCCAATTAAAATTTATGAGGATAACTCTGGTGCAAAAGATTTAGCCATGAATGGAAATTTCACAAAGAATAGTAAACACATTGATATAGGATATCATTATGTAAATGATTATGTCAAGAAAAATGTAATTGAAGTTTGTAAAGTCAATTCTGAAAATCAACTAGCAGATATACTCACTAAGTCTTTAGGTTGTGTTCGTTTTGAAAAGTTGAGATCTTTGTTAAATCTAATGTAAGCAGATATGCATTAAGTAGGTATTTAACATTTTTTGTTTACTGTTAAATTTATGAAACTTTTGTTACTCCTAAAAGAAAGGAGGTATGTTAAAATAGAGATGTTGATTTAGTGTTCTTTTAGGATAATATTTATATATTAATAAAATAGTTAGCTTGGTAACAATTGTTGAGGTCGTGATCATTTTAAGGAAAACACTTTATTCAGTATTATTAAATATAAGGCTTTATTACCTGTTAACATACATTACTAACTATATTGCTGTAGCGTGCTTCTACGGACATCAGCGGACATGTTGTTTTATACATACATTTATATAAGTAGTTTGTACACACACCGCCATCTACTGGCGTCCACTGTAGTTACAGTGTACAAGATAAATGTAATTCCTGTATTTCTCAATACGCCTCCTTACATTTATATTGTACTTACATTATTTCAAATTTAACATATTTCGAAATTTTTCGAACTTCTCTCGACACAAAGCTTTAGTAAAAATATCAGCAAAATTTTCATCGGTATCAATCTTAACAATATTAATCGTATTTTCCTCCACACACTCATGTACATAATGATAATGGACTTCAATATGCTTAGAATTTTTCGTAAGATTACCCTTCTTTGCTATATCTATTGCACCCGAATTATCTTCGTAAATATTAATCGGCTTTCTTAACTTAACATTAAATGTTTTCAACAACTGTTTTACAAAGTTCAATTCGCTTACCGCTTCAGACAATGCTACATACTCTGCAAATGTCGAAGCCTTTGTTACACTTTTTTGTTTTCTCGATTTCCAGTATATTATATTACCAAATAAACTAATTGCATAACCAGTCGTGGACTTCCTGTCCAAATTATCACCAGCCCAATCGGCGTCAACATGACAATCAATAATATTTACATTTTCATTTCTTTTGTACATCAAATTTAAATTCTTTGTCAAATATAAATATTTCAAAATTCTCAAGGCATATTTGTAGTGTGTTTCATTAAAACAATTTTGGAATCTACTCAAGTAATTTACACTGAAACTTATATCAGGCCTTGTTGCCGAACTTATATATAATAAAGCACCAATTAAATTCCTATATCTAATATCTCTTTCACAATAATCTGACTTTTCAATTTTCAAATTTACTTCCATAGGTGTATTATACAACTTACTATTTTCTAAATTATATTTCTTAATTAATGACTCAATATATTTGGTTTGATTTAATTTCATTTCATTCTTATCGGACTCATAATCAATGGTAATCCCTAGATACTCTTTAATCCTCCCAAGATCTTTCATCTTGAATCTTTCTGACAATAAGACTTTTATTCCTTTTATTTCTTTTGCATCTTTACCACAAATCAATAAATCATCGACAAATATTAATAAGTATATAGTATCCTTTTCATTCCTAAGAGTATACAAACAAGAATCATTATTACTTCTTTCAAATCCTAAACTTACCAAAAATGTATCAAGACATTCATACCATGCTCTTGGACTCTCTTTTAAACCATATAAAGCTTTTAATAGTTTACATATTTTATTTGTATTATCATTATAACCTTTTGGTTGTTTAACATAAACTTCAGATTTTACCTTACCGTTTAAAAATGCCGTTTCAACATCCATTTGTTCAATACTCAGGCCCATTTGACAACAATATGACAACAAAATTTTTAACGTTTGCATTTTAGCTACAGGTGAATACACATCATCAATTTCATCAGTTTGCTGAAAGCCTCTTACGACTAACCTAGCTTTATACATACCGTCTGATTTTTTTTGTGTAAACCCATTTTACATCCAAAACTTTATTATTATTTACATTTTCAACTAATTTCCAAGTTTTATTTTTATTTAAACACTCAATTTCTTTATTCATAGCCTTTTCCCAAAATTTACATTCATCTGATTCCATCGCCTCCTCGAATGTGTTAGGTATATCAGTTCTACACATATTTACAAAAATACTGTTGCTATATACAACATAATCATCAAGTTTCTTTGGAGGGTTTCTAGTTCGTTGCAATCTACTAACTCCAGGTTCTTTTTGAGGTTCAGAGCTTTCACTTTCATCAGTTTCACAATTTTCATCAATTTCATTACTCTCATTTTCAGATTCATTATCATTCAACATAATACATTTAACATTTTCATCAATGATATCAACATGTCTTGCTACGATGACTCTACCATTTAAAAGTACACGATAACCAACGTCACTGTAACCGATCAAAATACCCATCTCGGCCTTTTTATCCCATTTAGACGTTCTTTTTTGCTCCGGTTTTCTAACAAAAACTTTACTCCCATATAAACGCAAATTTGACACATCCGGTTTCTTTCCAAAAAATATTTCGTAAGACGTTTTTCTTTCGATAGTATTAGATAACGTACGGTTTTTCAAATAAGTTGCCGCACAAACAATTTCAGGCCAATACTTTTTCTCCACATTCGCTTCTGCTAATAAACAACGTGACATATTCATAATTGTTCTATTAAAACGTTCTGCGGTTCCGTTTAGCTCATGTACATATGCCGGACACTTATTAATAACAATGCCTCTACTTTTTGCAAAACTAACAATTTCATCATTTACATATTCTTTACCATTATCACATCTCAAAACCTTTATTTTCTTTCCCGTTAAATTTTCGCTTTCATTCACATATTCAATCAGACAATCACACACTTCTGCTTTGGATTTCATTTTATACACTCTAGCAATTTTACTGTAATCATCAATGAAGGAAACAAAATATTTTTCACCTTTAAAACCTGTTGTTTGAAAAGGTCCACAAACATCTGTATGAACAATTTCCAGAATTTCTTTAGCCTTTTCTCTATTATTCTTAAAAGGAATATTGTGCATTTTATTCTCAATACACGTTTTACACTTCATAAATTCAGATTCAAGTTCATTTGGAATACCGTCCAACAGCTGATTTTTTGATAAAACATTCAAATACTTAAAGTTTACATGGCCCAACAACCGATGCCATTTTTCTTTTTGACTCATTTTATCCGTATTTTTATTTGCGATATTCACAAAAGGTTTAGCTGATTTGAATTTACTCTTTATAATATATAAACCATTATTTTTCACAGCTACTGCTGTTACTTTACCATAATTATCAATAATTTTCGTTATTTTACCTTTAGAAACAATTGTATTATTTTCCGTTATTTTACTATAACTAATTAAATTTGATTTCATATCTTTAACATAAAATACATTTTTCATATTGATTAAATTCTTTTTACCAAACGCATCAAAATAACTCAAAACATTCCCAATTTTTGTGGCTTTCACAACTCTATTATCGCCTAAATAAACATTTACTGGTTCTTTAAGTAACTTAAAGTTTTCAAAATACTTATCATCATTAATTATATGGTCCGTACAACCACTATCTAAAAGCCACTGGATTTCATTTTTATAACTTCCATTATTACCTATCGTAGTATTGTGCGCCTCCGGACGATGAGCAACCATTGTAAGCCATGCGCCTGCGCCTTTATCTTCCCTCTGATCAGCGCGGTGCGCGCTCACTCCTTGTTGATTCGCATATCCGCTTCCTGTGAACTGTCCACGAAAATTGCCGTGCCCTCTGCTATTTCCTCTTCCGAAACCTCGACGGCCTCGTGGTGAACGCCATGTACCTCTTGCGCTTGCCGCTTGGCCACCTTTTTTGCAGTCTCGTTGTATATGTCCAAATTCGCCACATAGAAAACACGTTCGATCCTGTCGACTTCTGTCCGCCACAAATGCATTGCTTTTTCTTCCAGAATTTTCATCTTTTTGATTTTTCATTTCAGCCATTTGAATCTTATTTTTCACATAGTCCGCAGTTTGATCTTCGTCTTTTAACGTATCAATCAAATCACCAATATAACTGTACGATTCGGGCAGCGTATTCAACATATAATTTAATTTTTCTTTTTCGGACACACTCGCACCCGCATTTTTCAACTGATTCACTGACTTTTCAAAACCACTGAAAAATGTAGCCGAATCATTATAGTCTTTTAGTCTCAATCTTTCCAATTTGTTTCTGCATATTATTTGCAATGCGGTTGATTCTTTCAAGTATAAACTATCGAACTTTTCAATTATTTCATACGCCGTTGACTCATCACATACAAATTCCAACTGTTTATTTGTTATTGCACTGTATATATAGTTCATTGCTTTCAAATTGTTTTCATCCCAGTCATCTGTATCTGTGCTGGTTTTTGCTCTTTTTATAACATCACACTTTTTAAATTTCAAAAATAACGTAACACGTTTTTTCCACATACTATAATCTTCTCCATCAAACACCGGTATTACCACGTCACAGCTTTTCGCCATTTTTTTTACACGTTACACGGAACACGTGAAATTAACAATAATCACTAACAACGACTCTCTGCTACCATGTTGAGGTCGTGATCATTTTAAGGAAAACACTTTATTCAGTATTATTAAATATAAGGCTTTATTACCTGTTAACATACATTACTAACTATATTGCTGTAGCGTGCTTCTACGGACATCAGCGGACATGTTGTTTTATACATACATTTATATAAGTAGTTTGTACACACACCGCCATCTACTGGCGTCCACTGTAGTTACAGTGTACAAGATAAATGTAATTCCTGTATTTCTCAATAACAATATTAGTTAGTAACCAAGACTATGTGAAAATGTAAAATGTAATTAGTAAACACAGACCAGATAGAATAGACAAGAAAGTTAAATGCAACCCAGCCCTGACAAATATAATAGTTATGGGGTCATCCATGGGATGGCTCTGGTAATACAAATACAAAATCAAGTGATCACGTGAAGGTATTCATAATTTAAACTAAAATAGTAGTCTGTGTAAAAATAATTAAATAAAAAGTTGTCAAAAATATTTATTCACATAAATAGTAGTTGTTTAAAAGAATCCGTATTTTATTGTTATAAAAATACTACTTATTAACGATATTAATATTAATACATGTTTAGCAGAACCTGATGAACCGTTAAGTTATAAAGAAGCTATAAGTGGTAAAAATAAAGAATTATGTATGAAAGCAATTCAGAAAGAACTACAAACACTTGTAGACCACAATACATGGACTCCAGTAAGAAAACCAGAAAATTGTCCAGAAATAAGTACAAAGTGGACATTTAAGATAAAGAAAAATGAAAACGGTGAACCTCAAACCTTCAAAGCAACACTAGTGGCTCGTGTATTTCAACAGAAAGAAAATTTTGATTTATCAGAAATCTATGCACCTGTAGCAAAATTAACAACAGTGCGAATAGCAGTGATGTAGCCGTAATTGTAGGCTACATCAAATGGATGCGAAGGGAGCATTTCTATACAGAGATATAAAAGAAGATGTTTATCTAGAAGTGCCAAAAGATATGAAAATTAAGAAAGACAATGTTTTAAAACTAAGTAAATCATTATACGGTTCAATAAAATCACCAAGATATTGGAATCAGAAATTTAATGAATTTATGATAATACACGGTTTTATTCGTTCTAAAGAGGATTATTGTCTTTATGTTAAAGCAATTTCTACAAAACAAGTGATTTATGCGGTATTGTTTGTTAATTGGTTCTCTAATGTATGCAGTATTAGGATCACGTCCTGATTTATGTTTCTCAGTTAGTTATTTAAGCAGATATCAAAATTTGGGAAATTAAGGTCTGTGGAAATCACTTAAAAGAATACATCAAGCAAACTTCGAAGAAGAAACTAATTTATAAAAGAAATATAGAAGCACCTGTTTTGACTGGATATGCTGATGACTGGGGTGGAGATTTAGTTGACCGAAAATGTTTGTACTCCCTGTTGAATTGTGCATAATTTTTACTGTTAATCTACTAATACTAATACTAATAACTATTAAGTGTATTTATTATTTTTTGTTTCTTTGTAATACAGTAATTGTTATCTTGTGTTGTTTTTAAAATGACCATTTTTAGTGGTCAAAGATTGACTGTAGAGATTTTAAATTTCCCGCTTTAGCGTTAGTAGTGTTGCGGTCATCCACATGCAGCGCTAATGTATGTAATAGTACTGATGCCATAGTCACAGTATAATACAGTAGGGTTACTCTGTCAAAAACGCGGCTTCTATCTTGGAAGGTGTCGCCATATTGTTGGATGCAGTCTTTATGGCCTACTGTCTCAAAACCTATTTTTTGCCAGAGTGGACTGGCCGTATATACGGAGTATATAGATGCAGTTGGTCGTGGTTTAGACAATGTTTGCTTGTTTAATTGCATTTAATTGTATCACTGTAGAAACACATTTATTTGATTTTGACATTTCTAAATTTTAGTTTAACAGTTTACTTTAAAATCAAAATTCTTGTGTCAATCATGAAAAGAAGTCGTTCCAGTAGCAGCGGAAGCGACCAAACATACAAACGAGGGCGCGGGTGGAAGACGACGGACTCTACAGAGTCTGAGTCGGATGAATCGGCCTCGGAAGACCCAATAATACGGGACGACCGGGGGAGGTTCCGCGCCAGAACGCGGTAAGTCACTTTGAGATAACCTAGGCCCTGTTTGTGTACGGGCGCTGCAAAGTCTGTATATGAGAAGTTGTCTCGTTGCGTATATTTTACGTGTTAAGCGGCGGCCACTGCTTCGGGGTGTTGGTGATCGGCGTGTGACGTCAGAGTGCGACCTCAACTGCAGGGTTACACTTGGGGTTGCACTACACATGTATGTATTTGTTGAAATTGTATTTAATGCAATAAAAACGTAATACGTAAGTGACGTTTTTATTATGGCCTGTTCGTTCGGGTCCGCAATTTCCACTTGATTTTTTAAGTTATTACAGCGGGCAATAAAAGTATTATGAATAGTGGGACGTCCTACCATAAACACCCTCGGAATAACGATAGATAATTCGTATTTTAGAAATCCGGTTACGAATTAAAATATTTATATGTTTGCCGACGTACCTCATTTATTAAAATTATTAAGAAGCTGACTATTAGACACAGGTTTTGAATTAGAAAATGGCGTTATTATAAATAAAGCTCTATTAGAAGCACTTGTAAGGTTTGATTCGGCTGAAATAAAAGTGTGTCACAACTTAACTAGCATACACATAAAATGTGAAAAATTTCAGCGGTAAAATGTACGTCTTGCAGCATAGTTACCTTCATTTAAGACTGCTAACACATTAAAATTTTATAAATCTGGAAATGACCCCAATGTAGCCGAAGAAACCGGAAAATTTATTGAATTAGTTGATTTGTTCGATTTATTAAATACCTAGGTATAGTGTAAATAAGTTTTCAGTGCCATGGAAAAGTACTTACGGTATTCAGCTGAAAAGTCAAGACAATATTTATGAATAACACTATTAGCACCCTCAAATGTTGTAACAAAACATCGTTACAATTGTTTCAAAAGGGAATTTTAATAACAAATTCTTCTTTGAAAGCGCTGCTTCACGATATGAAGAACAAATTGCCAAAAATACAATACATACTTCCTCATAAAGTTAATCAAGACTCCCTAGAAAATTTATTTAGTCAGTTAATAAGTAGAGGAGGACACCACAGTGACCACCCTTCTTCCTTGGATGCAATATACAGATTACGTATGATAAAATCCTTGGCAAAAGACCAGGAATGAATCAATCAAATTTGAACACTCAAGATAAGACCAATGAGAATTTTATTGTTGCTGAAGTTCTAAGGGAAACAGAAATGGTAGAAAAACACAAAACTATTTCAGTACCGAAGACTTCGAAGATTCCGAAAGCGCTAGTGTAGTGTAAGAACATCTAGTGAAGCAAGAAAACACCCCACCTTTGTAATTAGCTAATTACCGAAGAATGTGATAAAGATGGTCTCCAGTATTTAGCCAAAAAATGTATTTCCAAATTTCCCGAATTGGGCGAATATACAGTACCAAGAATTCTCACAGTTGGCAAGTAGTCACCATCATGGTTACAACAAATTTCTTATGGCAGCTTGATCGACCCTTCCACGAACTTTTTCGATAACATTTCAAAATACGAGATTGCGTTTAAAAAATCTCATCAAACAAAAATATACTTGAAAACGGTAGAAGTGAGACGTTTGTCTAAACATATTTTGAAAAAATTGCATCATTTAGATCTTGAAATTATTAGTGCTTTTGTTAAACAACGAGCGTTTATCAGAATAGATTACTTAAATCGGTTAGAACCAAAACGTTTCCGAGTGTCTTAACAAAATTACTACATACTTAGTTTATTTTTATATTATAATCAAAGTAGCCTATAACTCATTAATTTAGTTTAAATTTAAGTTTAAAACGCAGTTTAAATTGTTTTACGTATTAATAGTAACAGTGTTATATACATTTTGTATGTACGATGTACGTACAGTAAGCGGTAAATTCGACATTTTACTATTTGTACTGCTGTTACGATTATCATCATGTTAACAAAAATATTTCTGAATTGGTGACATTATAGTGTATTTACTGTTATCTGATTATATTAAATTAGATCTTTTTGATTTCGTTATTATTACTAGTTGTTTCAATTCTTGTGGTTTAATGTTTAATATTTTTCATCCAATTAAAATTTTTAATAGGTACCTACTGCCTACTGTGTTTTTATTTAACAACTGTTAGGTTTTTCGGTGTATACAAACATGAATATCAAGAATTTCTATTCCTTGTGAACTAAATAAAGGAGCGAGAATTTGTAAGTTATTATTGTAAGTAATTAAGTACACCAAACAAATAATAAATTTGTAACTATTTACATTATAACAATCCTTTCAGTAAACATACTTATTCAGTATTGCTAATTTTTCCAAAAGCGAGTTAATTCTGTTATTAGAAAAGTGTGGTGTCAAAATTACAATGCACTTAACGTTTAATTGCCGTCCATTAAGTAAAAATGATTTACACTAACAGCAAAAAAGTACTAAAATTGTTACTAAATTAATTTAACAGTGCAAGTGAGCTTCAGTATTAATACATCGCGGGTCGAGCTATTACGTCACTCACACGAGCATCTACGAGTTGAACCGATGCTGCTATGAGACAACTTCTCATATACAGACTTTGCGGGCGCTGTGCTCAATTTGGCTAGCTCAGTAATCAAAGACAAGAGGCTGAAAATAATTGTTTATTACAAAAGAATAAAAGCAGTGTATGTACATAAATGAAAAAGGATAAATAGATAAATGTGAAAATAAGGCTTCGCGGCGTCGTGGGCGGCAACGGCGACGGCGGCGGCAGCGGCGACGGCGAAGGTGGCGGGGCGTCGACGTTGGGAGACGGTGCGATGAGGGTGCACGGCGTCAGAGGGTGGCGACGGTGGTGGATATGTACCAGCGTGCCAGCGGCGACAACGGTGTGGGCGGCGGCGACGACGAAGGCGGTGGTAGCGGCAACGGCTAAGGCGGCAGGGCGTCGACGTTGGGAGACGGTGCAATGAGGGTGCATGGCGTCAGAGGGTGGCTACGGTGGTGGATATATACCAGCGTGCCAGCGGCAGCAACGACGTGGACGGCGGCGGCGGCGAAGGCGGTGGTAGCGGCAACGGCGAAGGCGGCAGGGCGTCGACGTTGGGAGACGGTGCAATGAGGGTGCACGGCGTCAGAGGGTGGCCACGGTGGAGAACCTGGGCCAAGAGGTTTGTCGAAGGTGGCAGCGTCAGGCTGGGAACGGGCAGCGACCGGGGACGTGGGCGACGGCGGCGGTTCCAGCAGGGAAGCTGAGGAGGCTGGGAACTAGCTGCAACCGGCAATGTGGGCGACGGCGGCGGTTCCAGAGGAAAGCTGAGGCAGCTGGGAACGAGCGGCGACGGGGGCGACGGCGGCGGTACCAGAGGAAAGCTGTGGCGGCTGGGAACGACCGGCGACGTGGGCGACGGCGGCGGTTCCAGCAGGGTGACGTGGTAGCTGGTGCAAGGATGTCGATCCAAGACGTTGATTTCGATCAAGCGTGCAAGACGTTGATTTGCTCAAGCATACAAAGACGCCGATCCTGATTAAGCGTACGGAGACGTTAATCTGACCAAGCGTACAAAGACGTTGATGATGAGATGGATTTTGCCAGCGTTTTTATAGCCCGAAAATCGTATTCTGCTTTCCTATTGGCTGACGGGGGATGGTAGAAGTGGTGAAATTTGCCAAAATCCCCGTGTTTTTATTTTTCAGAAATAATTGTTCCAAATGTAATTTCTGATGTGTGTAGTGGTTATTATCGTTCTGCTGGTGCGACGGTGCATCGAATGATACCCAACAGCAGATACTTTGATTGAACGAGAACGGGTTTATCCCGCGGTCCGCGGATTAAAAGACGCGAGGTTTCCGATAGAGGCGTTTCATAGCGGAAACAATCGACTTGAAGCGGGGTTTACTATTAAAACGTAACATGTTTTTGCTAGTTTTAGATAACGGTAATTGCTTATTGCAATTAGAAAGCTTTTTAGAAGTAATTGTCGTTATTCATTATTTGGGAACTAAATTAGTTTGGCTGAACGAAGGGATGAAATTTGATACGCCTCCATGTGTGGTTGAACGAGGCGATACGGGGATTAGCCTGAAATATTTATGGTCAAGCGGCCCGTTTATGTAACGGACTTGGGAAGCATTTGGAAAGTAATAGCTAAGAATTGATACGTGAGAATTTCTATCTAAGGGTTGTTTTATAAAGCAAAAACCGTTGAGTTTGTTTGTGGTATTTAAGCCGCCAGTCGGGGCAGAATTATCGTAGAACATGTTAATTCGATTTGCATGACCGTTCTAACGGTCTTTTTCTTTTTCGGCAGATCGAGGGCATATGTTATATCGAGATCGTGTTAACTTTTAAATTTCATTTTATTTTTTCGTAAAAATTGTGTGAACATATGTTTCGTTTTCTTAAAATTAAACAATATACCTATATTATTTTAGAACATCATCTGCGCAAACAGACATAACAACGGAGGACCGGGGAGTACAGACCGACCCGCCTGCGCCCGCGTCGTGGAGGGAGCTTTTGCTTTTGTTGTGGCTGCTACGCCGGTTTCTATTAGTTTAGGTAGGTACATTTATATTAGAGAATTTGATTTTATTGTTGAAACCACGAAAGATGAACCCTGCCTCATCAATGCTATCCGTATGATATAAGATTTTACTTGCTATTTGCTCTGTAATGTTGTTATTTCTGGTTACTATATGATTGGAGGGAAATTTGAAATCTGACATTTAAACAAGTTTGGGCAACCCATGTCACAACAAAGTGTTACACCTGCAGGTACTTCTACAGATCTACAGCTCAGATTACTACAACAAATGGTCCAAATTTACCATCAACATCTCCTGCAAGTACCCAGCCTCAGTTTAATAATGAGGTTGCAAAACGTCTCGCGCCTTCACCTTCAGCGTTTGGTCTTCAACAATCTAGTGCTCCTGCTCCGTCACAAATTAGTAATACTAATACCACAAGGTTACCTAATAATTCATCACCATCTCTTGTTTCAACTTCAGTAAATTCATCAAGAGGACCTTCACCAGCACCTGCTACACCGGTCGTTTCTTCACCTTCAACAGTTGCTAGTTTAGGTAATTGTTCTTTTTTTTTATACAACCAATTCGTAACTCATGTTAAGTAAATAATGGAAAAATAATGATATTAACGGTATATTTTTGACATACAGGTAAAGGTATGAGTAGTTCTGAAAGAGCGGCACTCAATAATAGTAGTATACACCGGTCTTCTATGTCATCACAAATGGTCAATTGACTGGTCAATTGACCGGTCAATTGACCTAAAAGTTGTTGACCGGTCAAATGCACAACCCTAGAAATAAATTTAAGGGGGTTTATACAAAATTTCTTCCAGCGAGTTTCTAATTCTTCGATTTTCTTTTATTCACAATGGAACGACCTTAACGACGTAGAGACCAAGCGATACGGGTCAGAGTAATAAACTCGGCTGATGGTTACCTGTACCCTAGCCTAGATTTATTAGTTTATTACCACCCCAAAGTCTCGCTTGAAGAAAATGCAGTTTTATAATAACCTTTTATTTACGGAACAACCAACATTTTTATTAATAAAACTTTGCGCAAACGCCTCTACAGAACTTAAAATCGCCAGTAATTCACAAAATATTCAAAAACTGACGATGTTTATAATCCTACCACTTCGTCATATAGTCCTACCACATGGTTTTAGTAGCGTTGTTATTTAAATTGTAATTAAAAATTCTTAGTATTTGTAGTCGTGGACAAAGTATAGTATACGACTCGATTTATAATGGCTACTATTACCTCGGATAATTTAATTTAAACATTTAAACATTATCCTCGGTAATAATATCATTTATTATAGAATCGTGTATACTGTATAACAGGGATTCTCAAACCTTTTTAAATTTGTACCACATAAATAAGAATAAAAAATCAAGTAAAGCATTCACATAAAACTGCAATAACATTAATTTATTCGTTCCTTTTATTTGATTCGCCAAGCTAAATTTTTGAAACAGTTACAATATTAAAATACATTTTTCTGAACATTTATTTAAATATTTTGTATAAAAATTGTACCACCAAAAATAACGTATTGTACTATTAGTGGTACATGTATAATAAGTGAATAAAGTAATGTTTTTTTTCACGAGTAGGAAAGTTTGACAATGAAAAAGAGATGCGTTACTTACGAATTGCATACAACATCTTTGATTTTCACGCTTTTTGACCGATTTAGAAATCACAATCATATTTTATGAACGTAATTAATGAAGAAAACTGTGAGTTTAATAACGGATGTAGGGGAATAACTATTAATACCTAATCAAAACTTGAAAAACACATTATACGCCAGCATAATGAGTGACCGGTCACTATTATACTGCATTTTTCATTTCTAACCGCAAACGGGAGGAAATATAATGGTTGTAAAAGAAATCATATAATTTGTTCTTCAGCTTCTGAATAAAAAAATTTTCATCTCTGTAAATTTTCTCGACGAGCAATCCCTTTGGGGTCCAAAAAATAAAGTAACAATATTGTCGCTGAGTTACATGAAGTTGTCCTTGCACTTGATAAATAGTCCAGTCAATAAAGGTTTGTAGAATGCATGGAGGGTGTCACAATTTTTGACTTTAGGGCTTTGTTTGGAGTCGTTAGGAGGTAAACATACTAAAAGTCCCCGGACATAGGAGGTGAGCGGGCTGCAGGGGGGGACTGAGAAGGTCTCCATTTTTGTTTTTTTGCTTATATCTTGAAGACGGTGCATCTTATCAAAAAATTTATTATATACAAAATCAAAGCTGACAATATTTCCTACATTTTTGCTTTTTTAAGTTTTTTTCTATCTCCAACCGTTTATGAGATACCTGCTCTCCAAAAACCGTTAATTTTCGAAAGAAAATATGTTGCCTCACGTTTTTCGTTAAACTTTTCTCTCTAGCGCCTCATCTTTTCGGTTTACAGAAAAATCCTCAGGAAAGAAGTTGTAGAGGATTAAATTTCCTTAAAAATGGTATATGCATTTTATATTTTTTTTTCGAAAATTACCGATCTTTGATAGAGGATATCTCATAAACGGTTGGAGATAGAAAAGAACTTTACAAAGCAAAAATGTGGGAAATTTTGCCAGCTTTGATTTTGTATATAATGATATTTCGCTAAAATGCACCGTCTTCAAGATATAAGCAAAAAACCAAAAAAAGGGATCTTCTCGGTCCCCCCCTGCACCCCGCTCACCTCCTATTACCGGGGACTTTTAGTATGTTTACCTCCTAACGACTCCAAACAAAGCCCTGAAGTCAAAAATTGTGACACCCTCCATGTATTCTACACCCCCCTAATTGAGCGTTCGTTGACTGGACTAAAAAGTAATTATTATCGTTTCATTTTAAAGAAAAGGTCTCGTCTATGTAGGTGGCAAATTTCACTTTTTTTTTTATTCGATAGCTTGTTGTGGTGTGTCAAAACGGGCTTTATATGGACATTTTATTTCTATTATGCCATCATCTCCTATGCCTATGAGGCCATCCGGTGTGGCACCTAAATAGCAAAACTCACGTTTACCTACAAAAAAACCGCATTCCACAATTTCTTTCCCCAATACTTCGGCAAATTCTCTTCTGGCTATGGGTTCATGGTCCTTCCCATAGTTAGTGCTGATATTTCCCGAAAATTCAGGATGCAGTAGATATTTTATGGTTTCTTTTGGGTCAGTTGTTGCTCTCATCTTGCATATTTTTCCGAACGAAGAGGCAGTCAAACGTTTTCTTCTTTCAGAAAACCAAATTTGGGACCCAGATTGTTCTTCCGTCGCTGTTGAGAATGCAAGAATTTCTTCTTCACTTAAAGATATTTTTCTCACAAAATCCTCTTTCTTCTTCTGCAGATCTTCCAGAGTAATATCCAATGCATGGACATTTGCCCCGTAATCATCATTGTTATCAGAGTCAGGCGCTCTTCTTCGTTTCGATGTGGAGTTTCCACCAGATTTTTTTGATTCATACAATCTCTTCCTGACGGAGCGTAATCTGGTTCTGCCTTCCTGCCTCTTAATTCGTTTTTTGTGAAATGTCCTGGACTTTTTGTGGTAACAGCTTGGTGTAGGATTTAACCTCTACAAAAATCCTAGCGAAGTGGACTTTGGTACACTTCTTTATTTTGGCATTATAAACAATATTTAAAAAGTCCATTCCGAAATTGTGTACGCTAAGTAAATTATTCGAGGTCAAAGGTCATGAAAATGGTTTTTTTTTTGCAAAAATCTCGTTATCTATTGGTTTTACGTCAATTTTGGTTATTATGAAAAATATTTACTGTAAAATTCTGCACAAAAAAGGTTAAGTATATACAAAATTTACGTTGGACAGGATTTTTTTAGAGGTTAAATTAGGGTGACCAAACGTCCCGGTTTTCCGGGATTGTCACGGTTTTCACTAAACAATCCCGGTGTCCCGAAAACATTATTCCGAACACTTATATGTCCCGGTTTTAAAATTGCAATAAGGATTTCGTAATAATTAAATAGAATCAGCAGTGCTTGAAAAAGTGGTATTTATTTCCAAAAATGCTAGTATTTTGATGAAAATTCAAAATTTCTCAATCTTTCTTTGTTCGCGATTCTGTCGTATAATGGCAATAAAGAATATTTACTCTGATGAATGTTCAATAGATGGAAGAAAGAAACAAGATGAAAATATAGCTGTTAAAAGCCATTCTACAAACGTTTTACAATTATGTACTATATAGATTGTCTTGAATTCTATGAATTAATTTCAACAAATAAATAACTGGTGAGAAAAATTAAAACAATTGAGAATATCAGAATCTTTTTTTTATTGTTTAAAATAACATCAACAATTAATTTTCGTGCCTTTTTGATCAAAGTGTCCCGGTTTGCAAAATGTAAAATATGGTCACCCTAGGTTAAATTCTAAAAGTGACTGGGCTAATAAAACCTACCCAAGTACTCAATCGTATCCGAACATCTGTCGGCGATATCTATTGGTACGACACGTGACAATTTGAAATGAGAGCGACAGCGACAGCAAGCAAAGGACGCGACATCGAACCTCGCTGTGTTTCAACCGAGAAGCTCGAAACTCACCTCCGTTTTTCCAATTTTTCCTAGCCAATTTTTCATGAATTGTGTATTTTATTTTTTTATCACGTGCAGAAACCTTCAATGCAGTGGAGTAACTTGTTTAAATTTTAAAATAAATCAAGACTTCTGATTTACACAGTGGAAAAATATAGTGATTTTTACGACTTTGGGATTTTTTTGCGAGAAACCTGGCGGAAAATTTTGAAAAAAAATAAGTTACTAAACTTCCGCAAACACTAGATTTTCACGATAAAAAAATTCAAAGTCGTATCTCAAGCCATATGCTCATATTTTTGTGATAAAAATGGCAAAATTTCGTTCGAATTTATCCTGCACAAACCCCCTTAAAAAAAAATGGGTAAAATATTATAAGTCTGAATTTTTAGCTGAAAATTTGCAAACTGGCGTAACATGCCATTCTGAACAACTTTTCCAAATGAAATCTTTCGAAAAAATCATAAATAGGGCCAGTTCTGAAGATTCTTTTCAAAAAGTGTCAAATTTGACAGGTACAGAATGTCATTTGACCAAATCTGTGTGTACTTTTTTTAGTCCTTTGACAAGCTCAAACCAACGCCGTATTGATTTTTTAAATAAATACTTTAATAAAAAAAAGTCCTATATGATCCGGACTTTTTGACAAACCCTGTGTAATACCTATCATTTGCCGAGTAGAGTTGATATAAGTGTAACATGATAAATTTTTGTTGTAGCCAATTCAAGATCCTGACCCGTTCATTAATTGTGATCTCATGGATGGGCGTGATGCCTTCTTAACTATGGCACGTGAAAAACATTACGAGTTTTCCTCGCTTAGAAGAGCAAAATATAGTACTATGGCCATGTTATATGAACTACATAATCAAGGACAGGATAAATTTGTATATACGTGCAATAACTGTAAAGGACATGTTGAAACAAGATATCATTGCACTGTGTGTGATGATTTTGATTTGTGTATTCAGTGTTACGAAAAAGATGGTCATTCTCATAAAATGGAGAGACTTGGCTTAGATCTGGATGATGGATCATCACCCAGTGATCAGAAACAGGCAAATCCACAGGAAGCTAGAAAATTATCCATTCAGCGTTGCATACAGTCTCTTGTACATGCGTGTCAGTGCAGAGATGCTAATTGTAGGCTACCTAGTTGTCAAAAGATGAAACGAGTTGTGACACATACCAAAGTGTGTAAACGTAAAACGAACGGAGGTTGCCCTATATGCAAACAACTTATTGCCCTGTGCTGTTATCATGCTAAACACTGCCAAGAAACTAAGTGTCCTGTGCCGTTCTGCTCTAATATTAAACATAAACTGAAACAGCAGCAGTTACAACAAAGGCTACAGCAAGCGCAACTATTGAGACGGCGTATGGCTGTCATGAATACAACTCGTACTATGCAACCTGCTAATAGTGTACCCGGTGGTAATGTACCTGCTTTAACATCTGGACCTCAGAGTGTTGTTCCCGGAGCTGTAAGTCCAGCTAGTTCAATGAACAGTACAATGTCGAGTACGAGTCTAGGAATGCCTTCTCCTCATCAACCTGGAATTGGAATAAAACCAGGAACCCAAACACCTCCTGCAAACGTACTACAAGTAGTGAAACAAGTACAAGAAGAAGCAGCCAGACAGCAGCAACCGCATGTTGGATATGGTAAACTCAATCCAGGAGCAAACGTTCCTGGTCAAACGATGCCGCCACCTCAAGTGCAACGTGCTATGGGCCATTTGGGAACTGGACAAGGTATGTTTTTTTTTACTTTTGTTTAGTCTGAACTTACAAAAGAAATGTTTTCAAACAAATCTTATTTTGCGAGGTTTCAGGGTTGGAAAATCTTTTAACATTGATTTTCTGATTAATCTTGATCTCGCTATATTAAAAGTACAGTCAGCAGTGTGATATTTTATTATACATATACAGGGTGCCCGTTTTTCGACCTCAAGCATGGGGATCTCTGTTATTATAACAGATGCGAGATCGGTTAAATTAGGGCAATGTTGCTCATTTTTGTGGTGATCAATTATCTGAAAGAAAATTTGATCTGTCATTTTTAGTTTTTGAATTATTGGAGAAAAATGGAAAATTGTGATTTTTGTTTTAATTTTTTTCAACGAAAACCTATAAAACTAGACAATTTTAACTAAGACATTGTGAAGGCACTTTTTTACAAGGAGTCTGAAACTGGCATCGTGTTTTCCAAGGCATCCTAGATGCAAGAGTTACAACACTTAATTTTTTTTTTCTTATGGGCGCCATATTTGATTTTTGCATTTTTGAATAGAGCTCTTTTTTCTGATTACGACTATGTATCACATGATATGGTCAAGCTTTACATTTTGATTAGAATTTAAGAAAAATGCTTTTGCGAAGAATGCTTTGGAAACAACAACATCTACTTTTGTCTAACAAACAAATTTTTGACAATTCAATTAAATTTAGAGTTGCACGTTCACATTTCTTCCCAATTTACCTAGAAAATTAAGTTTTAAATTAAGAACAGAATAAGGCAGAATTTTTGTATTTAAATTGGAACAAAATTAAAAATAATGCAACCGAATAGTGAAATTTAATTGAATTGTCAAAAATTTGTTTGTTAGACAAAAGTAGATGTTGTTGTTTCCAAAGCATTCTTCGCAAAAGCATTTTTCTTAAATTCTAATCAAAATGTAAAGCTTGACCATATCATGTGATACATAGTCGTAATCAGAATAAAGAGCTCTATTCGAAAATGCAAAAATCAAATATGGCGCCCATAAGGAAAAAAAAATTAAGTGTTGTAACTCTTGCATCTAGGATGCCTTGGAAAACACGATGCCAGATTCAGATTCCTTGTAAAAAAGTGCCTTCACAATGTCTTAGTTAAAAATGTCTAGTTTTATTGGTTTTCGTTTAAAAAATTTAAAACAAAAATCACAATTTTCCATTTTACTTCAATAATTCAAAAACTAAAAATGACAGATCAAATTGTCTTTCGGATAATTGATCACCATAAAAATGCGCAACTTTGCCCTAATTTAACCGATCTCGCATCTGTTATAATAACCGAGATCCCCATGCTTGAGGTCGAAAAACGGGCACCCTGTATATATATCATATTACTAATTTGTACACATTTATAATGTTGCGAGCATAAATGATTGAACAAGGCCGTTACATATGGATTTTTTTCTGTTTGTTAGTTGATACACCTAACTATCGGTGTTCAGAAAGTTGAAAATTAAAAATTTACCATTGGAATTCCTATGGTGCGTGAAGCAATTCACCACCCTGTATATGAACGAATATCATATGTTCAGTGATTTGCCTCTGTAGCTCAATTTGTAGAACATTGGCGCGTAAAGCTGATGGTCAGTGGTTCAAATCGCTACAGAGGTGATATTTTTCTATAAGCAGACTTTTCCACAATTTGTTAAAAATATGTTAGAATAGTTATAATGACGTTGATTTGTGTTTGACAGTTGACAAAAGTGTTAACATTTGACATTTTTGTTACCTAGCATTGAATAAAGAACAACAATGCTTGCCTAAGTGTCTTGTGTATTTAATGCTGTTTGGTACAGTCAATCAATATAAAGCTGCTACGGGGGCGCTAGCTATATTAATTATTCCCCTCCTCTGTTTACCTACCACCACCCTTTTAGTTTCCTTGCATGTCACTTGTACAAAAACCTAAATTAATATTTAAGATTTTTATGCTCAGGGCATTGTCAGTGTAAATTGAAAAAAATAATTTTTTTCTTCAAACGTCATAAAAACACGACTTTGTGTCCTTGGAAATGATGATAAATTCGATTTGCCAATGTGACAATAATTTAATGTGGTGGGAAATTCAACCTGTCTTCAATCAATTTGGATCACCCTGTATTGCAGTTAAGTGCCGCGTGCATATATTAAGAAATTAATATCAGTTACCTTAATGTATAAATCTTTGAATATAAAGCTAACCGGAATGAGGATATACAAAATATACGTGAGACCAAGATAGATGATGCAAATGGCGGCTGAATGTTTCCGGTATGTCAGTGGCGTACCTTTTAGAATGAATACGGGATATGCAAACCTTTGAATATAAAATATTCAAAGACGTAAACTGACAAAAAAATGTAGTAAAAGTATGAATGAACAAAAATTAGAAGCTGCAAGAAATAAAATATTATAATACTGACGGTTAAAACAGTTTTTTAAATACCATGAGATCGAAAAAAAAATGATTCTGAGCAGGCCTTGACTAGTACAACACGATTGGCTACACTGGTTCTAGAATGCCTATGAATTATAATGTGACAGTGACATTTCAAATGTAAGTCAGTTTTGCAATCTTGTTTCCAGAATTATTTAAGTTTATCGTTGTAATACTAGTGAAGGATCACATTTTGAACACCTACTCTAACATGTATTCATCTTAGTTTTCAGTTTGTTCCCTAAATAAATACTGTTTTGTGTTTTAATTTATTTGACATTTATTAACCTCTAACCTACTGCCACATTTTGAAATCAGTCTTGCCAATCGTGTTGTACTAGTCAAGGCCTGCTCAGAATCATCTTTTTCTCGATCTCATGGTATATATTTTGCAAAGTGCTAATTTATATAAAATACGTACATCTGTGACGCCTATGATATTCACTCGTGACCTTTCTTTGACATTGAAATTATAACATCGAATTGTTCTTAAATATTATTCGTAATGAACGTACAGTAAAATCCGGTTATAACGACATCGAAGGGACCCTTGAAATTTGGACGTTATAGCCGAAGGCCGCTATAACCGATGAGTGCAAAATAATTTAAGTCTTACAGCATAATACATAATATAACTTTATTTCAGCAAAATTAAACATTTAAAAATACATATTATATAGGTAAAAATGGAACATACGTATTATAGTTACATATATCTAGTAGGTACATATATAGGTAAGCTTGCAAACTAATTTCTAGAAAAAAAATGTGATATCTTTTTCTGCTTATGACATCTACTACGTTCAAAATAAATGCGCTCAAGTTTGGTGCCAAGTGTGAAAATGCTGTCCAACAATTGTTTATCTTTTAAACCTTCAAATGCAACAAACTTTCTTAATATAGAAACCGCTTGAAGAGCTTCTGCACACGACGGCATTTGAAAATCAGCATCTTCTGCATCATCGACATTTTCTTCCATTATTTCGCTCACATCGTTCTCTATGTTTGTCACAATTTCTGCTTCACTGAAACCACGCCAAGTTTCTAAATCGTTATCGACATTCACAAATTCCAACAGTTCATCATCAGTCATCACTGTGTCAGTTGCATTAGTAATAAGTTGAACCAACGGAATGTTGTCTTCTTCATCAAAATCATTTTCGTCTTCTGTTGTTTCTTCATTCATTTTTTTGCTAAACCCAGCGTGTCGAAAACACCCTTCAATTGTTTTAGACGATACCTTTTCCCATGCAGCAGATACCATCAGAATCGCATCCAAGATCGTTATGGCAGATTCTTTCTTTAGTTCTATATTCTTAATGGTTTCTAAAATTTGCAAATTGCGATATTGCGTCTTTAGCGAATTAATCACACCCTGGTCCATTGGTTGTAAAACTGAAGTGCAGTTCGGCGGTAAAAATCACAACTTAATTGCCTTTAAATTTTCAACATTTGGATGAGCCGGACAGTTATCCACAACTAACAAAATTTTCTTAGAAGACTTCTTTAGTTCATTATTCCAATCGCGAAGGAACTTGATGAATAATTCTGAAGTCATCCATGCTTTTTTGTTGTGTCCATAAACGACAGGCAAACTTTTTACATTTTTAAAGCATATTGGGTTTTTGGCTCTTCCTATAACGAGTAATTTTCTTTTCTCGCTTCCCGTCATGTTTGCAGCTGCCATTACAGTGATTCTTTCTTTTGACATTTTACCTCCTGTGCACTTTTCTCCTTTAAATCTTATTGTTTTGTCATATGTCATTTTATAAAATAATCCGGTTTCATCCGCATTGAAGATTTCATCATCACTGTACCCTTTTCTTATTTCTTGAAAAACAGTTTGCAACCACGAGTCAGGAACACCATCAGGTACACTTGCCGCTTCTCCTGATATCTTCCCAAAGACGATGTTATGACGCGATCAGAAAATTCATTGGCTTTTTGTCTTAAAATTGGTCCAGTTATGGGAACATTTACCTTCTCCGAATCTTAAACCATTCTACTAGGCACTTGTCCAAGTCGTCGTGCTGTGACCTTCTAAGTTTTTTCGTTTTTAATGTATTGCTATTAAATGCCAGTATTATTTTGTCTTTATTTTTCCATATTGTTGATATGGTAGAATGTGAAACATCAAATTCTAAAGCTACTTTACAGTTGCTTTCACCGTTTTCTAATCTTGCCACTATAGCACCCTCTTCTTCAATAGAAATACTCCTTCTCTTCAATTTAGACGTTGAAGCCATTGCACAAACAAAATTGCAACACGTTGATCACTGTATACTGTTAAACTAATGAATCTAGCCGATGCTGGAATGTCACGCACCAGTAATGTAAACAGCGCAAGGTTATTCCCCGTTCTTTGTGCTGAAATTTTATTTGGGTCCGTTGTTCGACCGTCGTTATAACCGGAGAAAAAATCATTGAATAGCAAATTTTCGTCGCAATTCCCGGATTCGTCGTTACAAGCGAGGTCGCTATATCCGTTTTTTTTTACATTAGTGTATATGGTATTCCAAACAAATGGCCACAATTCCGTCGTTATGTGCGGCTTGTCGCTATAAGCGGTGTCGCTATAAACGGCTTTTACTGTAGTTACATTAAATGAAGGTAAATACTTACTTATGGAAAGTTATTCCTAAATTTTTATTTGTCCTTGTTGGAGAAAAACCACAAACAGCACAACTAACCTATTATTTGTCAGCTGTCAGTCTCAAAACTATGACTACAAATAGATTATCAAAATGGCGACTTCCATCACACTTTTTGTATGGCTACTAAAACGATACCCTCCTTCCTGTAGCTTTATATTCAAAGGTATAAATGCACATTAACAACAACAATTTCTGAAAAATTTATCTTGGCGCCAGGGGCCCTACATCAAAATTTGGTGCGGCAGTCAACGTGTTAATGTAGCATACTAATTCCTGAAAACCAAATGTCACCAAGAATCGTTTAACATTTCATTTTAACACTAAAGCGTGTTAGAATAATGTCATTCAAACAGAAAATTCATCAAAAGTATTTCCACAAAGGAGAAATATTGTTTTGATTTTGTTCTTTTGATTGAAATAAAGTTTCAAAGGTTCTTTGTTTAAGTGTGAATAGTATTGTTTAACATAATTAGTGATTTTTTTTGTGAATCTGTTGCTAAAAGGAGCCAGCTGGATGTGTTATTTCATTTAACAGAATCTCAATCAGTAGGTTATATGAGAATAATGCGGAAGTAGATGGGTAAACCAATGGTTTTATTGTTAAAAATACAGAAGATGAAAATCTAAGAATACTGCTGTTCACTGTTATTTTGTATACTTAGACACTGAAACAGTGTTACTACATAAAATAAAAATAAAACTTGGCTCTCTTTTTCACGATCTTAGGCAAGCTTTGCTTTGTAGAACTTAGCTATAACCAAAAAGTACTAAACCCAAACTAGTTCATTTAGGGCCGGTTCTACAATACGCATTTAACTAGAGAATAAATCTATCCTTCGAATAAATACAAAATCTTGGTTCTATCAGTTTCTTTAAAACAGGAATAGAGAAAACGTTGGTATAACTAACAGGTTAACTTATACCGTGCGCGCGCGACCAGATACGAGCTTATTCCACGGATAACTCGTAAAGTCAGGTTATGCAGTTGCATTTGTTTACTTGTTAGGGAGGTGTAACCGTAGCAGATTTTAATTTTCGTGGCGGTAATAATGGCTGTAAACTATAATGTTTTGTTGTTTGAGTCCGATGATGAAATTAACAGCTCAATGTCATTGAATGCAAAATTGCTGCAGCGATCTCTCTTCTCTCCCATAAATAAGAACAAATCAATACTTATTGTCGATTATTATAGGATGAAGATTTTTTCATACCGTAAATATTTATAATTTGAATTGCAATCTTAAATAGTTACTTTTATGAAGTGCAAATCCAACATTTAATAAATGTGTAATTACCTATCTAATTACATTTAGAAATAAAACACAAATAATAACAACAAAACTGTAATAGTAGAAGCAAAATGAATGAATAATTTGTCAGCCGATTATCACAATAGTCCGCTTATGTAGTATACATCATATGCAAGATCGATTGGCAGCTAAAATCCTTACCACTAATTTATTATTACTAAATTAGTCGATTACTGAAATGTCTCGATTATGCCCATCACTAAACGTTTATTGTCAACTGTCAAAAGTAAGGTTATGTTAACGTCGTCGCTGTAAAAATGTTTTCATTAGATCCAAAATTTTAGAATGTATGACAATTTGAACATTGCAGTGCAGCCAACGGTATAGTACCAGAGCCTAAACCTGGAATAACTAACCTCAGAATAAAATGAATTGGTAGAACGGTAAACATTTTATTCCGAGTTTAAATCTTGGATAAATATATTCTTGGAATAGCTATAAGTACCGTGAGTTATACCTGCATTGTAGAACCGGCCCTTAATAGTTATTTGTATACTAAGGCCGCGAAATTCCATTTTAGCGTACCGAGAGAAAAATTGTCGTCGGGGCAGGACAATCTCGAGGGCGCTAAAGAATTTTGCGGACGAAGTATACACAATATTTTTTGTGCAGCTGTAAAAAATACATAATTACAAATTTTTATCATAA
Organism: Melanotus villosus; assembly: GCA_963082815.1. Lineage (NCBI taxonomy): Eukaryota > Metazoa > Arthropoda > Insecta > Coleoptera > Elateridae > Melanotus > Melanotus villosus. The sequence continues at coordinate 47,437,038 of OY720421.1, read as the reverse complement.
ATGAATGTAAATAGAGTTGGCTTGCGTCCTGTATTGCGTACGCGAAATGACCACTTCGCGTCCGGCTGCACAAAAAGGAATATTTTTAAAACTATTGCTATTTTGGTATATCCATTTGAAGTAATTTTCAAGTCACCATTCTGTTAAAAACTTTTATAAAGTTCCTACTACACAATTCAAATGAAACTCATTATTGCATTATTGTAATGGCTTCTGATAACACAAAAGCTCTTGCATAGTCGCCAGTCAAGCTAAATGGTTAAAACCACTTGAGGCTTAAATCTATAATCCCTTATAAAACCTAGTAACAAGAGGCTCTTAAAAGTGTAGCAATTATAACCATAGAACATCTGTTTACAATTTTGCTTCTTTTAAATAGAATTTTTAAATAGGGTTCTGCTATTTTGCCTGCAGTTTGCACTTTCTTTAGGTTTTCAAGGGATTACAGATTTAAGCCTCAGTGGTTTTAACCATTTAGCTTGACTGGCGACTATAGTACATATATTCAACCACTTCATTCATTACATAAAAACGTGAATAAATAACTTCTTTAACTTTATTTATTAATTTATCAGTTTTCATGAATGTAATCAATCACACAAAAATAAGTAAAAATAATGTTAAACGAGAATAATTCGAAAAAGACTAAACATTATTTATAAATGAACTGATGTAACCATTTAGGTGGGTCTGTACACTGCCCAGAAATTTAGCGATTATCTACAAAACAAGTGAAACAGAAATAGTATATTGTGTTATTAGGAGTAAAAGTGTCATTTTGTGTGCCGAGCATGACGTTTGAACGACGAGCGCCAGCGAGTCGGACTATTCATGCGAGGCACACAAAATCACTTTTACTCCGAATAACACATGTTATTTTTTCTTCAAACGCACAAATTAAAAGCAATTCAGCAAGAAAATTTAAAAAAAGTCAAAAATGAACGTCATACCAGCTGTCGTTGCTTTGTTATAAAAAATAAAAATTACGAGTTGCCATTGGCTCATTAAGTGTCACTTTTACTCCTAGGAGTAAAAGTGAATGTTTAACTGTGTGTATCCAAGGACACAAAGTCGTGTTTTTCTGACGTTTGAAGAAAATAGTATATTGTGTTATTAGGAGTAAAAGTGTCATTTTGTGTGCCGAGCATGACGTTTGAACGACGAGCGCTAGCGAGTCGGACATTCATGCGAGGCACACAAAATCACTTTTACTCCGAATAACACATGTTATTTTTTCTTCAAACGCATAAATTAAAAGCAATTTAGCAAGAAAATTTAAAAAAAGTCAAAAATGAACGTCATACCAGCTGTCGTTGCTTTGTTATAAAAAATAAAAATTACGAGTTGCCATTGGCTCATTAAGTGTCACTTTTACTCCTAGGAGTAAAAGTGAATGTTTATGTCACTTTTACTCCTAGGAGTAAAAGTGAATGTTTAACTGTGTGTATCCAAGGACACAAAGTCATGTTTTTCTGACGTTTGAAGAAAAAAGTATTTTTGGTAAAAATTGTGGTCACATGAATGTTCAATCATTTATGCTCTCATTCTAGAATCGTTATAAGAGATATACTAATTAATATTTTAAATATATTTCCCAAATCTTAGGTGCATATCTTGTTACATACATTAAAGGAATAATTGCTATTCAGTTCTATTTTAACTAGCATAATAATTGTTTGCATATAACGTAAGGAAAAGGTTTTTTCTCGTTCAAATTCTTCTCAATACACACAAATTGATAATTGTTATTTATGGTGTTACTGTTAAAAAGAGTTGAAACCACCACTGTTTGTTAAATGTGGGATTAGCTAAGCCATATCATCTATAGTACTGTAACAAATTATACAATGACATCATCGCCGCGTCAGCTGTTCTCGAGCCGACGAGTAAATTCGATGAGTCTTCTAGCAAAATCCACAAAACTCGGGAGTCAAAGGCCGCCGCAGATATAAGAGCGGGACGAACAAAAACCCGGCAGTCTTGAACAGATAATCGCGGCCTACGTATAAATAAATACCTACGTTTAAATAAATAATAACTGTTACATAAATTACTTTAGTGTTCGATTTTAATATTAGTGTTCGGTTTAGTTTTACGTTAGTTTTAATTGTTGTTCTTTATAATTATTTCGTACTTTAAGTTTGTTTAATAAATTAATTTACACCACGAACCGAGTTTATGTTAAATAAACGTCGTAAAAACGTTACAGTACATTTTAAAAAATCAGAATGAGGAAAACCTTTCCACATGTTGTATATAAATTTTTTTATAATACTATTGTAAATTGCTTGCTGCTAATGATGCAAATCCGCATCGAAGTGACTCATCATTAAAGAACAGCTGCAACTGGAACAGAGTTATGTATTAGCCCCTAAAAAAATTGAACAGTATTCAAAAGTTGACATTTTGCGACAGTTTTACTAGAAATTATTTTTGTATATACCCTAGGTAGTACCATCAAGTATTATTATTTAAATGTGTGATGAAAAAGAAAATAGTGATTAAAAAGTAATGTTTATATAGGTGGAAACTTATTGCCTATGGAACAGTGGCAACAAAGGTATCCGGGTGGAGCTGGCCAAGGATTACGACAGGCGGGTCCACAGTTAATGCAACAGCAACAAACTCAACTAGGTGCTGGACCGATGCAAGGTGGTACTCCAACTGTTAGGCCAGGTGCTACCGGGCTAAATAATCCTGGAAATGCTATGATGCATAAACAAGCTCTCCAACAACTTATGCAAACATTACGATCACCTCATTCACCCGATCAGCAACAACAAATTTTACAAATACTAAAATCAAATCCTCAGCTTATGGCGGCATTTATTAAGCAACGACAGGTGAGTTAACAGATCTTAAAATTCAATTAAGATTCATATGTGACTGGGTTATTTTTTTATCAAATATCTAGTAAACAAGTAAACCGGAAGTAATTTTGTAAATAATATTTGATTTATATTGTGAGGTACAGTATACAGGGTGTGTAAAAATTCGCGTGCAAGCTCTCCGTAACTTTATTCCTTGGACAATAATAAGGCGAAATTCTTATAGCGAAAAAGTCACCAGATGCTTCCTCAACTTGTGCGAAGCCTTCAAAGTTCAAAATTGGCAACGCGAAAAAGAAACCGTTATTGCAAAATTCTGTTACTTTATGAATAGATTAAGTAATAACGGCAACAATTTAGTATCGTTTATCATTTAAAAGTACCAAAAAAAAATACTAGTCTTCATAATTATAATAAATAAAATGTATTTGCTTGTATCAAGAATGTCATGACATCCTTGATACAAGCATAAACATTTTGAAGAATTCTGTGAATTGAAATTATGAAGACTAGTATTTTTTTGGCACTTTTAAATGATAAACGATGCTAAATTGTTGCCGTTGTTACTTAATCTAATGCATAAAGTAACAGAATTTTGCAAGAACGGCTTCCTTTTCGCGTTGCCAATTTTGAAACTTTGAAGGCTTCGCACGAGTTGAGGAAGCATCTGGTGACTTTTTCGCTATAAGAATTTCGCCTTATTATTGTCCAAGCAATAAAGTTACGGAGAGCTTGCACGCGAATTTTTACACACCCTGTATATAATAGTTTGGGATAGGATGGTTTATTTGTAATGTACAATTTTATGAGCAGGGCTACATACATAGTATCGGGTGACGAAAAAATTTCACTATTCTTTAAAGGCTTTGTCAACTTATGCAACATATTTAGTAAATATCAGAATACGTTAGTTAAAATACTCGTAAAAGTACCCGCAGTGGTAGAATTTCAATATCTTTGATGATAATAACCACAATAAACGGGTAGAGAGAATTCAGATCCTACATACGTGACGTCACTGGTGTCGACCTGCGGAGGCTGCTACACAACGTCCTCGTTACCGGGGTATTAGTAAGTACAGTACATCGTCGATTTTCCGAACGTCAATCTTCCGAACTGTCAATTATCCGAACCGTTTAGAAAAACGCATTAACGTTTTTTAATTTTGCAAATTGTATGAATGAAACAGGTTTGGATGTAAGATTGTAACACACGCGTTAAATTTCCGTTCACGTGATGTTATACGCTATTTTATTTTTAGGGTAAATGACAATTTTAGAGTTATCGCACGCCGTTATTTTATCTTGTACTTGTAGCTATGCTAGAGCTCTTACCGGCGACCGACATAGTTGACGTCATAGCTTAAACTTTTAGCTCCCATAACACGGTAACAAATTAAAATTCGGCCGTAAAATTTTGCAAAGGTGCAATACTCAGTTTACTCAATCAAATTACAAAATAAAAAAAAATCGATTTTTCATAAGTTGACAATGCCTTTAACTTGGAAAGAAAATTTATTTTGGAATATAAACTACACATTATTTTGGGGTAAATGAAACGATTAAAATTAATGTTTAATGATATACTAGAAAGTAGGCATAAATTTAATCATAACATTTGTTTTTGCACTCCCGGGCGTAAAGTGACTACTTTTCGCCTGCAAAGAAGGGTATATTACATACCGAGGTGGAAAGTAGTTCATTACTGTCGAGAGATAATTATAGTTAACCGAGAAGCAGTCGAGGTTTACTGTGTCTCGAGACAGTAATGAAACTTTTCACCACGGTTTGTATACTATTTTTATTTAAGTAAAATGTTACAGGCTAAAGAGATACAGGGTGTTGAAAGTGAAAGTTACCATTAATTAAAACTTTCACTTTCAACACCCTGTATCTCTTTAACCTGTAACATTTTACTGAGGCAAATTTGGCTCAAAATACCTATTTTTATGTCTATTATCTCCAATTGCTCTATGGCCCATAAGTTATGGTTTTCAAAATTTTCATTTTGATTTTTTGTTCTGCCTTTTTATCTTCAAATGCGAAAATCTGGGGAACGGTTTGAGATATCGAGATCGACCAAGAGTCCCTTTTTTACGTAAAAATGTTGGCTCTTTTATAGTTTAAAGTACAAATACTACTAACTGTACGGCTAAAAAAAAAATGGATAAATTAATTCAACAGAAAGCACGTAGCAAGCGCCCTCTGGGAAGTATCTTCAAACTATACCAAATTCGAATTTCCCATTCTCGAAAACCTAGTTGTACCAATTTTGAATTCAATATCTTCAATCGTTTTAAAATTATCATCATTTTTCGAAAATTAACTTTCACTTCCAACACCCTGTATCTCTTTAACCTGTAACATTTGACTTAGGCAAATTTGGTTCAAAATACCTATTTTTATGTCTATTATCTCCAGTTGCTCTATAAGTTATGGGATACCCTGTATATAACGGACAATATTTCACTTCACATAACATAACACGGTAACTATTTCATTTTCTAAGGGTTCATATGTGAATTGAGATGATTTACTCAAGAGTATTCCACAGCCGGCGTTTGCACTGTATAGTACTGATACCTCTATCAGTTGAGTTTTCAGTTTTTTTCGGTTCTCAGTTCCGGAACAATCTTGGGAGTTCCTCTCACATATCTAATTGTCGCATCTTCACCATTTTTTTGCTTTTTCAAAAGTATTTTTTTCAACTGATTATAATGTTCTCTTTGCTTAGGTGTAAAATCATTTGATATTTTAACGTTTTAGTTATTTTATTTTTATTTTTGTGGGCCAGAATGGCTTCATCAGAATTTGCAAAAGTGACTCTCAAGGGGCGTGGTTTTTGCGAATTTCTATCAATTTTACCAAGTCTAGTTGAAATTAATTTACTCACATTTATTGGAATTTCACTCAGCATATTCTCTATAAATTTATTATCCTCTTCCTTTCGCTCTCCTGCAACAGTTTTATTTGATTCAGGAATATCATAAACTATTATCTTTTTTGCTCGATTGTTCGATTTGCAGTTGCATTTTTATCTGCATTGCAGTATTATAACCAACATAGTAAGTGAAGTATACAGGGTGTTAGGTAATGCTTCTACCAAACTTTAGGGGTGGGTTTGTAATGATAAAAAGAATAAAAAATTCTTATGCCATTTTTTTCTCAGTTGCATTTTTTTCCTTTAATTATTTTGTGGTTGTTAATAAAGTTTTATTGTTACTTGATGTATTAGACTCTTATTTATCTGTAAAAATTTTGTTCCTGTATCTTTAACCCTTTGTTTTTGTTTTTACAGCAGTTTTCAAAATGGGGTACAGCAAATTAAAGCATGCTTTTTCTGAGAAACTATGCATATTAGAAAAAAATTGCATAATACTTTTTTGTTCCATTTTGTCATTATAAAGCTATTCCCAAAGTTTGGCAGAAGCATTACCTAACACCCTGTATGTAGGAGGAAGTATTGATAAGTACCATATAAAACGCCACAATATTTCAAAACAAAATTTTATTTATTCAACATAATCTCCTTTAAGACTTACACATGTAGCAGAACGTTCATAAAGTACTTCTAAGCAGGGTATGAAAAAAATCGATTTATTTAAAAAAAAATCTAAAAAATCGATTTTTTTGATTTAAATCGATTTTTTTTGATTTAAATCGATTTTTTTGATTTAAATAGATTTTTTACTCAAACGGTTAGTTTATGGCATAAGTTAAAACAAAATGACTACGCATGCAATCTTTAAACTTTAAATATGTCACGTTTTGTAAACCTTCTTAAGAGTTAATAATGTACTTTTCTCAGAATTTTTGAGTCAACAAAAGTGAATAATGCTTTGGTTAGTTTGTTTGGGTGTAATCCTATATTGCGGTAATTCTCAATACAAAACATCTTGAAGGCGGTACTTTTGGCGACCTTAAAGTTTAAACTAAGAATCATAAACTGTAAATCACTTACCTTGATTTAAATCATGATTTTTTTTTAAATAAATCATCTGATTTAAATCGCGATTTAAATCAGCGATTTAAATCACTTGATTTAACTCAAACTTACCTGCTTCTAAGCCCTTAAAGAAAAATTCTTTGTTTTGGTCTGCAAACCACTCCACACTATGACTTCGTCATTTGTCGAAAATCTTTTACCTTTCAAATGTTTTTTTAAGTTTTGGGAACAAATAATAGTCTGACGGACCGGAGAATAGAGGGGTGGCCAACCAATTCAGAACCAATTTCATTAGTTTTTTGCTGCGCAATCAACGACTTTTGAGCAGGAGCGTTGTCTTGCAACAAGAGCACACCTTTGGCAAGTTTTCCGCGACGTTTTTCCACAACTTTTTTATATAATTGAGTTAGCAACTCAGTATAGTATGCTCCCGTGATACTTCTAGCCTGTTCCTAATAATCTATCAGAATTATCCCATCTTCGTCCCAGAACACTGAAGCAAGGGCCTTGCCAACCGATTTTTGAACACTGAATTTTTTGAGTCGTGGAGAACCAGAATGCTTCCACTCTTTTCTCAGACATGCCGTTTTCAAAAATTTACAGTTTTTTATCGCCATTCCACTTATGAATGTCAAACTTTGACAACTTTATTATAAAACATCGTCCCATCGAACCATATTCAATTTTGTCTACTAGAGACTTTCCAGGCTAACTAGATATCAATACCCCCTGGTCTGTAAACATCGTGTTAAAATACGAATTCTGCTGCAAAGTATTTAAAAGAGAAAAAGAGCTTTAGATTTTACTGAATTAAAACAATTTTACAATTTTTGGTAGATATAGCCGTAAGATATATCCATATTATTGAAAACAAATTAACAAAAGCTGTTTCTTGCAGAGACAAAAATAAAGTTGGAGAGAACATGGTGATAGAATTTATAGTCCAGGCAACGAAGGAAAAATGAAAAAAATAAATCGGAAAGTTTTGAAATTTAGTACGAATGTTTATTGGAGCGTATTATTGAATGTGTAAAAAGTCCTGAAAAATTAGAGGTGAGCTCGGTCCGCCATGTTGAAAAAAAGGTGCGTTTTAATGGTTTTTTGTAAATAACTCGTTATTTATTAACTTTACTGAAAAAATACTTATTATAAAAATTAAAGAAGATTAAATTGTCTATAAAAAAGATAGAATTAATTTTTTCCGTAAAGTTAATATTTTACAAGTAAATAACTGGCAAACATCATACATTCCATGATGTTTGCCAGTTATTTACTTGTAAAATATTAACTTTACGGAAAAAATTAATTCTATCTTTTTTATAGACAATTTAATCTTCTTTAATTTTTATAATAAGTATTTTTTCAGTAAAGTTAATAAATAACGAGTTATTTACAAAAAACCATTAAAACGCACCTTTTTTTCAACATGGCGGACCGAGCTCACCTCTAATTTTTCAGGACTTTTTACACATTCAATAATACGCTCAAATAAACATTCCTACCAAATTTCAAAACTTTTTTTCATTTGCTAAAAAACGGCCTTCGTTGCCTGGACTATTATAGCTATTAATATAACAAGAATATTATGCGATTTATAATAGACGAGGACGTTGCTAGGTGACGAGGCGCTAGCCGAGTCAATCACGCAACGTCCGAGTCGGTTTAAATCGCATAATATTCGAGTTATATTTCAAGCTTTATCGTATCATTGGCAACAGTACACAAATAGTATGTAACTAACGAATTATGAAGTTGGAGTTGCTATGCTATTATGTTATGTATAATTACTAATAAAAGTGTAATATAAAGTTGACTTAATAATCAATGATACGATAAATGCTATTATAAGACTCAGTAAACAGAAGTGCAAAAGTATTGCTTTTAAAATGTAATCAAATAAAACACATGAAAGCACAAACAGTCAAAAACAAATTAAAACTTTTCAAATTTCTTTATTATTTCTAGTGCTTGCATTACCTGGTCATGATCGTGGTGTATGGGTTCCATTCAGGATTTACAATATTTACCCCTTTGACTAAATCATTTTATAAAAATTACTCAAAAATCTTCTAAGAGATCAATATAAATTTTTATTATGAAATAAGTAGTACTTTTCACTTGGACCACTACTCAAGCATACAACAGCTGACAGTAGTTACATACGTGCTGTGTGTATTTGAATCAACTGAGTATTTGAACGTTTAGTTACATTTTACCTTATTAGAAACTTATTTCAAGGTTGAATTGCCAAATAACTGCTTTTATTAGCTAGATACTGTTGGGCCGCTACCTACTACCTAGAAATTTGTTGCAATTGCGGCACTTATAAATCGCCTACGCCACTGCATTACTTAATACTGAAGCATGACCTTGAAGTAAACATTCGGTATGCGCCGGGGTTCGCCAACTTATAGCGGCCCAACAGTAAATACTATTTGAAGGTGGAAAGACCACACACCAGTCTTAAGTTACCTTTCTGATAAGAGTTTTTAAAAGATGAAAGGATATTTTCGTATGTGACTAATAAGTAATCTAATTCTATTTTTTGACAAGTCTGATCTACGATATTTTTCAAATTAAGTTATATTTGGCCATTATTAGTAAATCACATATTCCTGAAGCTTCCAGAAAAGGAAACTACACTGACCGGCAAAGAAAACCGGCCACCTTGAAATATTTCACAAAAACACTTAAACGTTCATTAATTTAACTAAGGATTGGCATTAGGTTGAAGAACCATTCATTGTTGATACGGCATGCACAAATTAGCTAAGAAAATAAGACAAATAAACTCAGAAATAAATTTAATTTGAAAAAAAAGAAACAGTGAAAAATCGATTTTCTTTTAATTGCAAAAAAAATAAAGGTGGCTGTTTTTAATGGACCTTCTGGTAAATTATTATTAGCCTGTATGTCCTCCTCGAGCCTGAATTACGTCATTCAACCGTGATTTACGGTAACATGTTAATGCTGTTGAGAAGAGAATCTCGCCTGTTAACATTAAAACTAGGGGTATTTTGGAATGGAACAAGCATCTTAAAACATTGATAACTAAGAAAAATCAGCTTAGCTCTTTATTTAGTTATAAAATATGCGGTTAAGGGAACCCTTTATAAAATATTTCAGGGTGGCCGGATTTTTTTGCCGGTCAGTGTATAACATACACTTACACTATTACAATCATTAACCTTCACCTACAAAGCCTTTTTTCAAAATCTTCCACCATCTTGCACATCATTACAATTTGTCAACGAATTTAAAGCTTATATTTTAAAGATTAAGCTTAAATTATGGATATTATTAAATTCCAACTATTTTCTTAGCAAATGGCAACTAGCCTTTCAAAATTCCATAGTTGGTCTTATCCAGAGAAAATATGATGGACGTGGAGTTTAGGTATATGTATAATCTGACACTTCTCTTAGAATAACAAAATTATTAAAATAGTATGTTTCAGGAATAGTTTTGGTTGTTAAGAACTTTTTTTTTTGTAGTATGCCATTCATTTTCGTGGGTTTTACAAGTTTACGAGTGGTCGAGTGGTTAAGGCATTTGACTACATCGTAGACGGTCTTGGGGTCAAACCTAAGCCGGATGCTTGGTGGGTAACCTACCCAGTCACTGAAAATAATTGGAGACATAAATATAGTGGTGGATTAGGGAAGGTAGGCGGTCTTTGAAGGCGTGGTGCTTACCACACCACCTCGTACCTATAGCGTGCAAAACAACCAAGGTATAAAAAGCAACTTAGAAGGCCTTAACCCTCCATGTTGCTGACCATGCTCCCTCGCGAGGCATTAGTGCCAATATCTATACCTATATTTTTGACTATCCCATTTTAGTTACGGTATACCGGGTGTGGCCTGACATGTGAGACATAGGAGAAATACATACGATTTTGATAATTGCTTAATTTTATATCTCCAGCTGAACCGTTTAGTTTTTGTACGTTCTTGTTTGGATGAGTAGTGCGCTATTAAGCAATTGATTCTTAACTAATTAGGAAAATTTATCTCCTAAACGTAAGATAAAGTAAATATTTTAAATAAAAAGTCACACATGCACCTTATGACATCTTGCTTAAAGCCTGCTGCGCATCATTTGTTCATGCTAAATTCTGAAATTTCCATAGTGATGCTGCAGCTCATCAGAACATGTCTAGTTGATCAAATTTTTGTAGAATTAATGTCAGTCTAATAATCAGTAAAAAATACCATTTCTCCTTCATTTCAGATAAATTTCGTACTATAATCGACTGAAAAAAAAAAAGTACTTTTCGATGAATAGCTACAACTTAAGCAACAGTTAGCCAAGAAGATAATATTCACATATGTTCAATTTCCCATGCATTTCACCTATGTCTCACATGTCAGGCCACACCCCCGGTATTGTTTTGTCTTTTTTTTTATTACGAGGGTTGTTCAATAAGTTTTGCCTCCTAGGTTGTAGCTCGTTTATTGGTTGATAAACTTGCAAGATGTTACACTTAAAAGAAAGTCTAAAATGTTCTCTTTCCAAAGAGTACGTTATTTTTGTTCCGCCATCGGTGTACTAGTTTCTGCATACCGTCGGAGAAGAATGAGGTCGTCTATTGACGACATCAACAACACACTCCAATTGGTGATCTCTTTTTCAGGCATGAAGCGCTTGCCCTTTAGGTACTCTTTCAGCTTTGGCGAAACATCCTGGAACTGCAGCTTCTCCAACGCAGCAGTGACTTGTGTGAGGCCGAGCGTTGTCATGTTGAATGATCGCATTTATCTGCCGACGAACTCAATGCAGATGTGCACTAATTTCTTGAATGTCTGCACGTAGTGCGCTAAGTTGACAATTGCACCATGTTCCAGAAATTCAACCAGTACCACACCATCATAGTCCCAAAAGATGGTGAGCATGATTTTGCCAGTTGATGGCTGTGTCTCGAACTTCTTGGAACGAGGGGAGGTCGTATGCGTATACTCCATGAACTGGTGTTTAGTCTTTGGGTCGTAGTGATGAGCCCATGACTCATCCCCAGTGTCAATGCAACGGAGAAAGGCATCACCCTCCACCTCATAAAGCGCCAAATTTTGTTAATACACGTGCAGTCGGGCTTGTTTCATGTGGACTGTCAGCTGACGAGGCACCCTCCTGAAACACACTTTCTTGAACCAAAATTCGTTGTTTATGATATATGATTAACTTTTCTGAGCGATATGCCTAGATTGCCCGCAATCATCTTCTGCTTAATGCGATGATCGCCACGAAGCAGTTCCATCAACACGTACCACTTGCTCTGGAGTGGATGCAGATGTAAGGCATCCACTGCAGTCGTTGTTTTTCAGACTCTTATGTGCCTGAATTGTCAGTGCGTTCAGTTCGCACCCACCTCCTGATGGTACTAACATCAATGCACACTTTCCCATAAACGGCACTCATTTGACGGTGCATATTGATAGGTGGAACATTTTCTGCTGTCAGAAATTTGATTACGGCACGCTGTTTAAACTGTACTTCCATGTAGGCTGACATTTTGCAAGCGACTACTTCGACATGGGTAATCATCTGAAAGCGGGAACTTAAAACTTTCTTTTATGTAACATCTTCCACTTTCATGAATTGGTAGGTGAGTTGCAGCCCTGGAAGCAGAACTTATGGAACAACCCTTGTATATTTACAGTTCTGTGTAGCAAAGTAAATTAAAATGTTAGAAATCAGCAAGATTAGAAAAATAAGCCTGCAGTTTCAACAAAATTAACATAATATAACATGTCATCTCACTTGCAACACCTGAAAATGTTTTCCATGCACAAGTTGTTTAGCTAGTAGTGGAATCATAAGGCAAAAATTTGTATGTATGCTTCCAAATATGTATAAAAAGGCTGATTTATAGTTCCGTAAACATACAACATAACATAAACATAACAAAATAAAATATAGTACTGCAGTATTACCATTCATAGATCCATAAACATAACCGTTATACATAATCGTTTACATATCAATTGGTTCAATTTTAATTTTTAACATAAACATGAAATTATACAGATCAAGTAAGCAGAATTCTGTTTAGATGTATGAAAGTGAAAAAATCAAAACCAATTGATTCTACAAAGCGATTTATAAATCTTGTTTAAATGCTCTTTTCTTTCGCTTATGAACTTTTTCACTGTTATAATAATATCTATACAACATTACTACTATTATAGCAGCTTCTACTTCTTCGTCTGACATTTTGGTAAATTTGACAGGTTATGGATCTACGAAAGGGTAAGCTTAAATTCTACGTTATGTTAACTTATATGTTTATGTTATGTTGTATATTTACGGAACTATAAATCAGCCTTTTAACATAAATTTTTAGAATTTGCAAGTATCTGAAATTCTAAAGTATCTGTATTAACCCAGCTCTAGTCCATAGCGAAGAAATAGTTACAATAAAATGTATTTACAGATTTCATGTTTTGAAGTATAAATTTAAAACATACTTAGAAACTTAGAGAAACTTTAAAAACCAAATATACTGGGTGATTCACATAAAGCTGCGTATACACTTGAGAGCACATGAGAAGAGAACGCACGCATACGTCAATGTGGACGGTGCATTCGTTCTGTCTCAGGTCATTTAAATGACTCGCGAGAGACCACGAACGGCACATGAGGCGAGCCACAGCTTGTCGGTTTTTAGTAGCTTCTCAAAGGAAAACGTACTGCGTATGTGCGCTCAATGTGGACGCTGTGTCGTGCAAGTTTACTTGCGTGTGTTCTCGGTTGATTTGCAAAGCGTCCGATGTACTTACTTTCATTGTTAATTTTTAAGTGTATGTGAATATTTGTGTTTACAAAAGATGGACTAGAGTAATGAAATGTGCTTGCATTTAATTGATCTATATGAACAATACCCTGTGTTATGGGATTCAAAAAATTCTTTTTATTGTTGTAAAAATAAAAACAATGATGCTTGGTCAGAAATAGCAAAAAAATTAGAAACTGAGTCATGGCTAGCCGTTCTTTGACAAGGATATCTTTACTTTTCTGAATCGTGTGTTTTGTTTCTCTATTTTAGGACCAATGATATTAATTAGAAATTCGAAATCTTCAGATGACATCCGAACAAAGTTTTTAAAATGCCCAGATTCTTCCAGTCGCATATCTATTAACAAATCAGAACCCGTAGAATGCCTCCTTCTTTTATATAATTTATATCCACCACCGCCTTTTCTTTGTCTTTTTTTTTTCTTTAGCAAGCTATAAATTGTAAAAAATGTAGCAGCACTTATCACTACTTCTTCACCAGATGACATTGCTACTACTGCAAATGAATGGAGCTGATTGAGAAGACACGCATACGCGGCAATCTAAATTGACTGCACACAACTAGAGAACACATAAACCGAGTACGCACGCATATTCGTTCGTACTCAACTCATATGCTCTCAGATGTGTACCTAGCTTAAGACGTATGCCCTTTAACAATTGGAATAGGCAACCCAACTTACAAATTCGTAAATTAATAACGTTGATCTAATATGTTAATCCTCAATTAAACATATGCAATCAGAGGTAGCCTACTTCAGAATGATAATAATTAAATGTCGTGTCTAGGTTATGCTTCAAGCTGAAGAATAATTAGAAAATCAAGAAAACCAGAAAACAAAAATAAATTGTTTGTACAAAAATTAGCAATTTTATATACAAATTACCATTACGAAAAATTATTTTATTTTCAACCATATATGTATATATGTAATGACGTTATTACTAACTGTTTTGTAAGTTGGAAAATTGGCCTTTACTGACTGTTACTTTCTACCCGGGTAGGCTGATCACTTTCCGCCCTCCCGGGTGGAAAGTATCAACTTACCACCCGGGCACAGAATAAACAATACAGAAGCGACACTGCCGGCGGTTCCTTTGATGTTGAATATACAGTTTTCGCTGACCTTCAGCCATATTGTTGGTGGTATTTTGCGGAAAATTCAAAATCGCGGTTGTTGTGGATGTTACATTTTATGGATCTTAAACATTTTATTTTTTTTTTGAGACTTTTCAATTACAATCTACTCATTTTTAAAGGATGCTAAGTAAACGTCAATAAAGTAATAAAAGTATATAATTTCAGAGATTGCAGTTACGGCCCTGTAAAGCTGAAGTAAAAAAATACCCTATGTCGTATTATGAAAGAAAATTTAATTTTACGTAAAAAAGTTCTTTTGGCATTTTTAGCTCAACAAAATCGTTTTTGAGAAGAAGTTTTTATTTGTTACACCAAAGCAATTGTGTAATATACAAACAGCAATACACAGCTTCAAACCACTTACACCTGAAAAGCACGTGTAGTGTCAATATTGTGACGGAAATACCACCGGCTCACAGACATGCGCAAAGAAAATCGGTTTTGTAAAACCACTAGAGTGCCGCTTCTGTATTGTTTATTCTGTGACCCGGGTGTAATGAGATTAGCCACGCCCACTGTCATTAAATGACAGCTTGTCAAAATATTAATTATTATTATAAATGATTCATATTAATTTATATGCATGGTTAAAAATAAAATAGTATACAAACCTTGGTAAAAATTTTCATTACTGTCTCGAGATATAGTAAACCTCGACTGCGTCTCGGTTAACTATAATTATCTCTCAACAGTAACGAACTACTAGAAATTTCTAACTGTCACTTTCAACGAATAAGTAAACAATAAGTATTTGTGAACATATCTACCCCACTAGATAAAACACTGTTTTTTTGATTTACAGGCATTTTTAGTAGATTTTGGAAATTGTATGTTGGGTTGCATTTGGAGATTTTAAGGGGCGCGTCTTACATGAATCACTCAGTATTATAAATATTATCTGTGTTTTACTGCAATAACTTGTCACGAGATATAAAATTGGAAAAAGTACAACTTAACCTCTGAACATTTTTTTATCCAAAGCTAGATGTATTTTTTTTTGTACAAAACATGACCTGGTAATAGCCTTTTTTTTTAGTTATCTAGAGAAAGCATTTAAGAATAGTATTTCTATTCTGCTTGATAAATAATCGCATACCTTGAGAACCAAAATAATTGTATAATTTCTAGAATTACGTCCCGGATATCACCTAACTTCAAACAAAACATCAATCAAGGTGAAATAATAAATGTTTTATGATGTAGTAGGAAACAATATTTTATTAAAAAAAATTACAGGAATGTTGAAACTAAAACGTTTGCCCTGCATTGTGTGCACATAAATACATATTATTCAATTTCCTATTTTTAAAAACCCATCAGTGTATTTTCATCTATAATCAACATTTCTAGTAATGTTTCATAATTTATCAATGATATGCAGCAGGGTTTTTAAAATTGAATTTTTTAGATGCCAAAACACAAAATAATCCAAAGGAGTCAAATCACACAATTTTGGAGGAAGTCAGTCTTTGCTAATTAGTGTATCATATGAAAAATTCTCGAAGATATTATAGAGTAGCTTGTACGATAATATGTCGTTAAGCACAATCTTATTGGAAATAACCGTTTTGGAGCTGATCAGAGAGTAGGTTTATAAATGGTTCAAGAACATTGTTGTTTCTTCACTTAAATTGTCTTCAAAAATTATTATTACTTTTTTTGAGACGTGTATCTAGCCAGCCATACCCCAATTTTTATTAGATATAAATTGATTTCATTGAAATAACGTGTATTTTCAGTGCAATATGTTTAGAAATTTTATGCCCACTTGAGTGATATCATCGCTCCCTGTCAAGAAAATTCATATTTACAACTTTTAACATTATTAAGATGTTTTTGAAACTCTTGGCAGTATGCAACAATTTCTCATACATTATGCATTATGTAACAATTTCTGATACATTCAAGTTTATACGGGTGCATTTTTGGGTCTTCTGAGAGTAGCTTAACTCCAATTGTAGAGAGAGTCGACCTTCTTACTGAATTGTTGGTTCTTCGTGGGCTGTATTTCATACATCTTCAATATTTTCAGTTGTATGGCGAGGCCTTTGTGTTTTTCGTCTGTGATCTATAGAAACTTTCTTCTTTTCTTTTCAAAGTATACTCGAACATGTGTTATTTTTAAAAATTACATACGACAATCTTTGGTGTTCTTATTTACGTATACTGATGGAATAATTTCATTTTCCAATTTCTAATTGTTAACTATTGGAAAAAATAAAAATTAATTTTTTTTCTTCGTACATAAACATTTTATAAGGAAAAAAAAACTGTAAAAATATATAAAATGTAAATAATTCAAAATAAAAATCTTATTATCTCAATTGATTTTGATTTATTAGAAAAATTATGTACATATAAATAAAATTAGGGCATAGAGAGAAGGGTGTATCTGAATTTGTTCCACCCTACAAACTTATAGATGGTAACAGGTATCTAGGCAGGCAGTTTTTGTAAATGAGCAATAGGCTAGAAACTAAAAATGAAGGCACTATAAAGTGACAAAGGAAGTCCCTGAAAACCCCTTAAAATAGGCAAGTTATCATTCTTACTGGAGGGTGGCTAAGAAATTATTTGAATGATGGAATCTATCAGCTGATAATTGCAATTGTGGGTAGGCATTTTGCTGCCTACTTTAAAACGTTTTCAAACAACAATTAAAATAATATTTGCCTCTGTAGCTCTGTTGGTAGAGCACTAGCGTTCAAAGGTCAAGGGCGGTGATTCATATCTGCAGAGGTGATATTTTTCTACATACAGAATTTTCATAATTTGTTAACATTTTTATAGATTGTTTATTGCTAAAATAACAAGAAACTGTTACTACAGTATAGTAGAGCCCTCCAGATAAATTTCTTTTCTATTATACATAAATACAACTGTTCAATTTTGTAGCAAGCAAATTTCAAAATTATATTAGGGAGTGGTTTCTGAATTACTTGAACTGTTTTCAATTTAAGATGACGCTATCCCTTTCTCATGGAAATGTTTACAGTCGTAAATCGTCCTGAACACATCAGAGATTTTTAAAAATTCAAGTGCGAGAATTTAAATAATATTCTTGTGTTCCAAGTTTCATTTTTGTAAAATGTGATGTAGAGCTTTTAAGAATCTTTCCAATTTTGGTGGTGAGTTATTACTTCCCTCTACTAGACTGACTATTTATTTTTGTTTGCTGTTGGTCGTTTAATTGTATAATTGAAAAATTCTAGAACCTTCTGTTCAAGTATAACTCCTCCCTTCTATATTCTTAACTTTAATTGAGTTTCGTATAAATTTTGTTCCCAAAGTTGTCGTTAGGTGAGTGTGTGTTGTACTATTATTGAATTAGAATATGCTGTTGTTTTATTGATTTTGATGAATGATTAATGGAGATATTAAGTCTGCTTGAGCGGCACAAATATAGGAACACCAGTTAGCCAATTGTTTAATTTAAAACAGCGTTGCTTATTGCATAGGTTAATCATATGTGATTGATGGAAAAAATTAACTATTTTGAGGGTGGCGCAGTGGTAAGAGTGTCAGGCTAGCGTTGCGCTAGTCTCCGGTTCGAATCTCACTGGGTGCTAGATTTCCCGGAGTTCGGTATCGAGCCCTGGTGACCATTCGTCGTTGGGCACCTAATTAACAAAGCTCTCCTCCGAATACTGACCTACGAGGTAGAGTAACAAGGTTCTATACGTACACACACATACACTATACACATGGTGCTGTATGTAGGGGCAAAAAATGGCGCACTAATCACGTGACTCCCATGCTAGTATCTTTTAGAATCTCTACAATAAAATGTCAAAATCGTCAGTTGCAGTACTTATACGAGGTGTTACATTTCTTTGGGTCACCGACCATTTAACCTTCCGGAACTTTTTTGGGAGCACCCTGTAAAAATTTTTATATCATAGTTGAATTCCCTGTTCTTTTCTCCAGCTTTTTGGTTTTCTCCATTATTCCCGTATCTATCACAGTTTCCGAGTTATTTGAAGGAATAGCGATCAATACAAACCAAGTGTAGTTGAAATAAAGTTTTTTTTATGTTTTTTTTTTTGTTACACCCTGTATACTGCAACTGATGATTTTGACATTTTATTGTAGAGTTTCTAAAAGATAGTAGCTGTACTAAATTTTAAATAATTATCTCAAAACATTCGGGAGAAAAACGCAAAATTGAAACGTCGCCACCCTGCATATCGAAAATGGCGCATTTTTGATCATGTGTATATTAACATTTTTTTCTTATTTTTCACCCCCTGAAATATCTGCATGACATTAATTAACACCCTGTATAGTGCGTAAATAAACTAATATCGTAGATAATAAGCGATGTAAATAGTACGATAGTATCATAGATTAGGTTAGTTTAGTTAGTGTCACCGGCAACCGGAAACGTCAATCCACCATATGCAACACCCATCGAAGTCCACAATTTTAAGCGCTAGGCAGTCTGGGTAGCTCAGTCAGGTAAGTGCCTGCTAGCTAGCCGGCTGATACGGGTTCGATTCCAACGGTCGCCATAGTATTATGGAGCCGATTTAAGTGCTAGCGGTGTTAATCAGATTGCCCTATAATTTTTGCAGTTGGTGTGTAGTCCATTTTCATGTATAGGGATGACTATATTTATTCCCCAATCGTCTGGTATCTTATATTGTTTCCAACCCATGTTGCATATATCTGTCAGCTACGATGTGACTTTTTGCCCTCCCCATTTGATAAATTTTGGTAATACTTCGTCTGGCCTTGCTCTCTGATTGTTTGTTGTATCTCCCATTATACTAATTTCTTCTATGTCGTCTTCTGGGACAATTTCTTCTATTCTGCTGTGTCTTCTAACGCCTTCTTTGCAAAATTGTGTCCAAGCTTCTATTATCTTCCCTGTTTCTGTACATTTTTGTTGTTTATACTTCTTATATGCTTGTTTCTTTTTTCTGTTTTAAAGTGCACACTCACAGTTTTTAGTTGTACGCAAGCGGTAAAATGCATGTGACTTAAGTTATGCCAACATCCAAAACCTTCGTGATTCCACATTTTCATATTTTGTGGGGCCATTTATGCTAACTTAAATTACTAAAATGCTGAAAAA
The DNA here is from genome assembly GCA_963082815.1 of Melanotus villosus. NCBI lineage: Eukaryota > Metazoa > Arthropoda > Insecta > Coleoptera > Elateridae > Melanotus > Melanotus villosus. The sequence continues at coordinate 47,417,252 of OY720421.1, read as the reverse complement.
CAAACAGCACTATTGTTTACTAACAATCACGCTCCTAACACGATTTGATTTTGAGGTTATTTACTTATTTACACTTCGCATTTACATTGCACAAGGTTGGCAATACCGCAATCACCGCCAGTGCGCAGGTCTAGTATTAAAACTTGGATGGAAAATTGGTCGGAACCTAGTTTGAAATAAATTTCTAGACGTTTCTCGTATGAAAACTTGAACGGACCTTTTTCTGATTTACATTATCTAAGTTCTTACAAGTGCGTCTAGTATGAAAATTTCTAGATGAAAAAAGTATAATGTAACACAGGCTTAACTAAGAATTTTTGATCCCCGTCGACATTTTCTATCTTTTGACGGGTTTAGACCTAATCTGAAATATAGAACAATAGGATTTTTTTTAAATTTAATGACATTTCAAAATTACAGTGCTATCTATATAACTGCAGTTAATACGAGTACACTATTTGGAAATTGCAAGAACTACAGAATTTAAATGCACTAAATACGTCTGTTCCGTGTAAAATAATAATGTCACTAATTATTAGATATAACAAATGTTAATATAAAGACAAGTACTTGCGCAATTAATTTTCCACAGATATTAAGAAAGCCAAAACATTAATAAACAAAGCAAGGTTTGCAAAAGCTCAACCACTGTAGTCGAAAAACGAAATTGTACTTGTTTTGTGCCAATTCATTAAATTATTACAATTTTTAAATTTTTGATTTTTGTCTTTGCACGTTATCGCAGATGCTGAGTATTCCCCTACGTTTGTTATTCGGCAGGAGGTAGTTAAAGCTAATAATGGAAGTTATTTAAAAATAATAATATTTATTGAGTAAAATTTGCTGCAGTTTTGAGTTCCTTTAAAATAATTATTTTATGCGAAAAGGTTTTTATAACAACAAATATGTCATCCGAAAATAGCTATCCTTTTCTAAATTAAACTTATTAATTCGATAAGTGGTTGTTTAAAAAGCTAGGAAATGAAATCGTCTCTAAAAGACGTGATAGTGGGTAAACTAATAAACTTTTTACATATTTTTATTCAATATATCTTAATCTGATACTGTGATCTAACGATTTATTACAAAAAATTACAGAAATTTTTATCTACCAAACAGCCTTAACACGTTGATTGCCATGTGCGTACATGTTATGCGCAGTGAGTAGTCCGGAAGCGCCGTGTGTATAGATATTATGCATATTCCTGGTTTGCTTGTAAGCCATCTGTATGTGATTTCTGCACACTTACCATATGTTTGTATGGCATGTTGGATTGCTTCGGCGTAGGATTACATCATATAAAAATGGTTTGCACTTTTTTTTCATATTGCAGAATCTAGAACTAAAATCAAATTTCTGTCTGTACTGGAGCAACGCCTTAAAACAACGCCCACATGCGCAGTGGGCGTGTTTGTGTTGCTGCGCACTTTACTTCACTAGTAAAGTAAAATGCCACTTTACCTTACTGTTTTCTACATAGTAAAATGGCCGTTTACCGTTGAGTACACAAAAAACGCTATTTAACTTACTTGAATATGTTGTCTAAGCTTAATCAATGCAATTATTGTTTATTCTTATGGGATAACTTACCACTTAGCTCAAGTGCTCAACACAACGGGCTTAACCAAAAATGACAAACAAAATATCAAAATAGACACGAAGGTAGGTGCACTCCATGCTTACATACATACGAAGCGGCACATTTTTACTATGTTCATTTTTCAAGGAGGCGGCACGGTCAGCCATTATTTTTCTTTTTGTAGCTTTGTGTATTGCATAGTAAGTTTTACTTGCTTTGTTTACTCTATTTAGGCTCTCTGCCTCTATTTTGCCTTTTTTCTTTATTGTTGTGTCTAAATATTCATAGTTTTCCACTGATTCAATTTCGTTGCATATAATTCTTGTATTTTCTCGTGTATGTTGTCTGCATTATTTTACTTTTATTCGAATTTATCTTCTTCCCCCATCTTTGAATTTCTGCAGTCTATTTATTATTTGTTGTATTAGTTTGATTGTTGAATCTGCTACTAACACCACGTCATTAGCGTATACCAGCTCAGGCTCTGTATCCATATAGGCTGTAAGTTCCAGTTTCCTATTTTCACATTTAACCTCGGTCTTCACGTTCTTGTATTATCTGGTTTATTGTGGCAATGAACAGTACTCCTTGTTTTATTCCTTTGTCCATGTTGAACTTACCCGATTCCCTTCCTTGCTTCCTTTCATTTTAACCCTGCCTCTGGTCTTTGCGTACAGTCTCTTAATTGCTTCTTTAAGTTTGCGGGTTACTCCTTGTTCTTGCAATACTCTCCATATATTGTTTTGGGTATTGTGTCGAATAGTCAAATACTGCCTTGATGTCTATGAAGGCTAAGTATAATTGTTTCCCCTTTCAAGTTTCTTTTCTATCGCAGTGCTGTGTTTGTCGTTGAGGCCGAATGCAGCTCTAGTAACTTTTCTTCTAGTTCTTTTGCTAGTCTTCTCTCCAAGGTTCTTGAGTAGATTTTTGGCATTACTGATGGAAGATGCAATCATTTGTTGCTCCTTGTTTTATGGATAGGCACTATAAAGTTTTCTTCCCAGTCAGTGGGTATTTTTCCTTCATTCAATGCTTGTTCGCATAAATGTCCTTTGTCAATTTCTTTACCTTCTCGCCTCCATATTTCACAATTTCTGGGGTTATTCCATCCGGGTCAGCTACCTTTCCCAATTTCATTTGCTTCTTCGACTACCTCTATTTCTATGTTCTTCTCTTCTTCTTCCTGTATTGCCCTTCTTCTTCTTCATGTTCCTGCGTTCGGTTTTTCTTTAAATTGTTGTTCATAGAAACTCTTCCATACTTCAAGAATTTTGTTCTCATTTGTTTCTATTTGACCTTCGTTATTCTTTATGCTCCAGGTGTTTCTTCCATACTTTCCTCTGATCGCTGTGATGGTTTTCCAGAATTCTCTGTTGCATTCGTTTCTGCTTTTCCCTTCCAGATTTCTCCCGAACTTTCCCAATTCTGCTGTTTTGCTCTTCGGACGGTTTCTCTGGCCTGTATGTATCTCTACCAAGGTTCTTTGTTCCTTACTTTATCCTTTTTCATTGTTCCAGTGTTTTCATAAGTTCAAAATTTGTCTTTAATTCGTTGAGGTAATTTTGATTATTTTGGACTTGTAGTAGCCGTTCAGTAATTCTTTGGGGACTAGGTACACAAAGTTCATAAACATACTGAATATCACAGCAACCACAACCCTAGCTGTATATCGACCTTAAATGTGTTACTTCAAATTATTACTTTCCATACTTGTTTGTAAATGTAATCATACCTTTAACAGGCCTTGTTGCCAGATCGTATAAAATGCACAAAATGTTAACTGTTTTTATGAGTTCAGTTTTTCTTTTCTTTTAATCATTCTGGTATTTTCGTTGGAGTTTAATAACGTTTTGGGGACTACAGAAAAGTTCATAAACTTACTGAATATCGCAGCAACCATCAACCCTGACTGAGTATTCACTTTAAAATTTTGCTGTTTAGTTAGAATAAGAACCTTAGGAAAAAAGTGACAGTAATGCAACCTAATAAAATATGATGTGGCTAACCAAAGGTCACATAAATGAATTGTAATTACTCGGGCTGAACTGCTTGTGACGTCACTTATCGTGCGTGGTTTGAATTTTCTGTATCTCAAAAAGGTGTCAAAAATATACATAAGTTTACTTAGGAAATTAAACGAAATTTAGCAATATCCACTATCAAAAAAACCAACATTTCGTAATTACTTTTTAAATTTAAGTATCTGTTTTTACAAAGATACGTTCTTACTCAAAGGCTGTAGTAATAACTTTATCAAAGTAAATACGCAATCTACTTAAGCTTTAATGTTTGTATTAATCGATAATAACATAGGTAAGGTACGCACTTTCGTTTTTCATTTGTTTAGTTTTTAAAAGCAAGGTTCTTTTGTTTATTAAACTTCGTCAAATCCAAATAACGGTATTGAACGCGTACATACAAAATAGCCTGTTGCTATAACGACAGCTCCGTAACCCCGTTTAATAAATATTTGTCTGTTATGCAATATTGTTGGTACACTAAAAAATTATTTTAGCAACCGTTATTCACGGCCTGGTACAAATTGTGTTTTCGATAACAATCGAATTTACACCGGGTCATATGGTTTGTTGACGACAAGTTCGCATTTATCTACAAATTGAAGTCCAATGTCCATTTGATTTAAATAAATTAGGAAGCGACATTTTTTTAAACCAGACCAGAGATAAAAATATTGATTTAAAATAGACTGTAGGTACTGTAAAACAGATCTGTACTTTTGTTAAGAAATCAGAAATATGTTTTAAACTGAAAAAACTAAAAATAAATCTGCTCGAAAGTCTTGTTTATTCAAATTGGGTGCGTCGATTGCATGAATTTTGCATGCAAAACAATGGATTGCTTGTTGATTTATATTTTATTCATTTGTTTATTGGAAATGGGAACTGGTTTTTCTGAAAAATTATTTATTAAAGTAAACGCGAAATGTTTGCATGTCAAATTGTAGGTAGTGATTGTGAAATCTTTCATTGTTTTGTTATAATTACGGCTAATTGAGTAAGTTTAGAATATCTCTGTTTATAAACAACATTTTTAAGCTTGTTTTTAAGAAATCGTGTGGATAATTTATGAATTGTCTACCTTAAAAAGATTTCGTATTTTTTTTGTTATTCCTTACCATTAAATTTGTTAAACAAAAGACAGAAAACAAATGGAAACGTAAGCTAGCTAGCAAACAAAATACTTTCGCGAAACAAATGAAAGAGTAGGTAAGACTATTGAGTTGAGTTAATTTTCTTTTTTTCTACTCTTTTCTCTATTTCGGCATTATAATGACATCATTCTAGCACCCATTTTGATGCTTTAACGAGCTTCATTATTAAACGATTTTTGGTGATATTTTATTTTCAGAAATTGGTGATACTGTATCAAATAATACACAAAATACCTAGGCAACCTTTCAGTTGCCAGGCAACCAGTCAGTTGTTAGGCAACAAAAATGTCAAACTTCTGTCAACTGTCAAGCAAAAATCAGTATTACCAACTTAACTATTTAACCAAATTTCCCCAACTCGAAATTGTCAAGTATTTTTATAAAAAGAAATAATGTAAATGAAAGTCGGAACTGAGAAAATAGTATAAAAAACTCGTTACAGAAGGCAATTCGAGCACTCGTCCGTTCGGGGACTCGCCGCTTCGCAGCTCGTGTCCAAATTTCGGACTCGTGCGCGAAAACGATGCCTTCTGTAACTTGTGTTTTAATATACTATTCTGTTCTGGGTTAGTTTTATCACCTCCTTCCACTGCAGTTTTCACTTCTTCTTGTTAGGTTTTTCTTGGTCTACCTCTTCCGTCCCGGTACTCTGACCTCATACACTCTTCAGATACTCTTCCAAGAAAGAAAGATCAATAGAATGATCCTTTCTTGGATTTTTGTTGTTACTCGCTTTATCTTTAACTGTTCTCTCGAGACCTCATTTCTGATTCCACCCCTCTTTGTCTTTCCCTGTATTTTTCTTAAGAACCACATTTCTGATTCGTTTATTCAGCTTCTGTTTCAATTTGTGAGTGTCTATGCTTCGCTACCGTATATCAGTGTTGACGTCACTACTTTTTGGACGACTTCCTTAGACACTTCTCCTTTTCCAAAAAATGTTCTCAAAGCGTTGTATGTTTAACAACTTTCCCTTGTTTTGTCTTCTTGTTTACCATTTGCTTCAATTACAGTTCCTAGGCATTTGAAGCTTCTCACTTGTTCGATCTGATGTTATCATAGTTTTTGTCTTCTGTGCATTTATGTTGATGTTAATTTTCTTCAGTTCATCCTTTAATATATTCATATTGTGTTGTAGATTCTTTTTTGAGTATGCTATTACTGCCATGTCGTTTGCAAACAATAGTTCTGTGAGTTTATCTTGTTTTATTTTCCAAAAGCCCAGTTGTAATGGTCTCCTTTTTTTTTGTTTTGTGTTCTTTATCGCCTCATCCACTACACATGAAAATAGTAATGGACTTAGCACGCAACCTTATTTTAGGTTTTCTGTAGATTCAAACTCTAGAGATTCCTCATTTTGTGTTCTTACGATTATTGTTCTCTATTTCCATTGTTGCCTTTTCAATTCCTTTCCTTTCTAAGTTTTTCCAGACATCTTGTGTTTTAATTCTGCCGAATGCCTTTTCTAGGTCTACATGAATTTCCTTGTTTTTATATGTATATAATATATGGACCTCTCTATAGATTGTCGTAGTATGAAGACTGTATCCTGCGTGCTCCTCCCTCTTCTGAATCTGTATTGTGTCTCCTTCAATGTGTTTTCCATTTTTTCTTTTATTATTTCTTCCATTATTCGAGTTAGTATTTTAGCTGGTACGTTCAACAGTGTTATGCCTCTGTAGTTGGCATAATCCCTTTTGTCGCCCTTTTTATATAGGCCCTAGTGGTAATATAAACTCCACGTTTCATTCTCTTGGTACTTTATTTTCCTTGGCAATCATGTTGAAATGTTTCTTCCAGGTAATTGGCCTATCATCGATTCCTGGAGCTTTACCGAGTTTTATCTTTGGTATTGCGCCATCCAGTTCTTCTGTTGAGATTGGTAGGACTTCTTGGTCATCGTTGTTTACTTCCTTACTTATTAATTCATACTCTTCACTCGATTTTGTTACTTCTTTAAAATATTGTCGCCATCTTTCGATTATTCTATCCTCATTCGTGATTATGTTACCGTCTTTCTCCTTTATGTTTTTCATTCTTTTTTCCTTCGGAGTTGTCTTAATGTGCCATAGAACAATTTTTGGCTATAGTTCTTAAATTCTAAGCTTACTACGGAACCACTAGTTTTCAACGAAATGCTCTGATCAGGCAAAACCAATAATAGCACGCTCGTCGAATGCAGTGGTACGCCCAACTTACCGTGTCAGGGCAAAATATTCGGTTCAGTATCGGTTGGCGTTGACATGATCTATTCCGTAGTAAGTTTAGAATGTAAGAACTATATTTCTGAAGATATCATTCATACTTTGTCCAAACTTAATCCACGACTCTCTTTTCGCTTCTTTTACTGTCTCTTTTCTTTATAGTTCTCTGTTGTTTTTGTACTCAAGTATCTTCTCCATTTCGTTTTTCTCTCTTTTGCAATTCCTTGGTCCACCATTCTGTTCTTTTTATGTTTGTGTTTCTTACCTTCGATGTACCACAATTCTCATCTGCTGCTTTTAATACGGTTTCCTTGAATTCATTCCATTTATCTTCTAAGTTTGTTTCTTCTCTTTGCTGTTGGAATTTATTGCCGAGGCTATCTTGATATTTCTTTTTGTATGTATCGTTTTGCAGCTTGTATCTTTTTTCCTTTACTTCCTTTTACTTTTATCCGATTTTTCTAGATTGTTCGTTTTTATACTCATTTTCACTAAATAGTGGTCACTACCCATCTCTGCTTGTCTTGACACTTTTACATCGGTGATTATTTTCCATTTTTGTTTTTCGACCAAAAAGTAATCTACTTATAATCCATTCACTTAACTCCCGTGACATAAAAGTCACTATGTGTTGGTTAATATGAAAATCCCTATTAGGCTATTAACAATTTTTAGATTTGAGATTGGCGCACCTTGAAATTTAAATTGAATGCTTTTGTTTTCACTTTGACACTTTAATTATTTATTATTCAAGTTACGTTTTATAATTCATAATCTTTAGAGAAACGGATGAACAGAAGCACCAACGAAGTTTATTATCATACTTGTATTATTAATAAACCCATTTTTACCTTGTTCTACTTAATTTTACGAAAATGACAAATGATTTATCATAACCTTACTTTCAGTTTCACGTTTAGTACATTCACTAAAAAAGTTGATAGGTTCTGTACATAAAGTCACGGGAGTTAAGTGAATGGATTATAGCTATTATTGATTCTGCTGCGTTTCTTCCTGGTATATTTCTGTATAACTGTGTTAGCAGTTACTAATTCATTTTCCATACGCATATCTATAATTCTCTCTCCATTATTGTTTTTGACTTGTTCCCCTTTTCTTTACCCGTTATATTCTTAATTCCTATGTTCTGATCGCCAACTCGTCCATTCAGATTCAGATCACCCATGATAAATAAATTGTTTTTAGCTTCGTCTGTTTCTTCTTGGAGTTTTGTAAAAGCTCGTCTTTTTCTTCTTTCCTTGCATTGTCATTTTCTCCGTGAGCTACAATCAGTGTGAATATTTCTTCTTCCATCGTTTTCATTTCCACTGCCAGCAATCTTTCATTTATATACTTTTCTTTTACTATGTCTTCTAACCTGCTCGGTGCTACTATTAAACCTACACCTCCTTCCGCTCTGTCATCTTCTTCCACTCCAACCCAGAATAACCAGTATCCTTTATGTAATTTAGCGGTTTCTTTTATTCCTAGGATTTCTACCTTCTGCTCTATCATTTCTTCAATTATTTTCTCTTCCTTTTCTTTTAGCCTTTGCACATTTCAAGTTCCCAATTTTTAATTTTTTCCTGTCTTTTTTTCTATTGCTTTTTGTTACTGTCCAATTCCCTATTTTGATATTCATTATTTAAATTTTTTTATTACCGCACTCTTAATTTTAGTTTCTGTGTTATGTTCTTCTTTGATAAACTTCCTGCATTTCTTTCTTTACCTGCCTCTCCTCCTGTGTTTCTACTGCTAGTCCTAAAATTATTATGTTAATCTTTTTTTATCTTTTACGATTCGTTGTATTTTTTTGTTTAAATCTCCTTTTTTGTTTCATCTTCGTTCGTATTCTCTTCTATAATTTTCTAAATATATTCGAAATACTCTTGTCCTTTTTTAATTTGTTTTATTTCTATCATGAGATCTTTCATTACTTATTTTAAATTTACTACCTCTTTCAAGTTATTTTTCTGATATTCTCTGGTGACAAATTTACGAGTTGTTCTCGTTAAACTTTATAACTAATTGAGCACTCCTCGTATACTTATTTTTATTTATTGTCGGTATCACTATACTCTTACTATTTTATTCCTAAAATAAAACTGTAAACAGATAAAATAATTAATAAAAAAAAAACTGTTTATTGCTGGTCAAAGTTTAAATTACACAATATCAGAAGACATTCCGTGTTCTTTTTTTTGTTGACTGTTTATTTGAAAACCTCGCCATTAAAATGTTTGTGAGCGAACAGAAATAAATGTTATTTTACAGTACAATGAAATTACCTGCCAGTACACGAATTCTAAAAAATAAACAGCCGCAAGCGATTGCTCACGTGCGCTTATTACATAAATACCTACCTAAAAACAAGCTTTTTTTTAGATGACATCCAAAGTATTTTAGCATAGCTATAAAATGTGGTGTAATATCAGTGGCGGCTGCTCCATAGGGGCTCAAGGGCTCGAGCCTCCCAAAACCATTCTTAGGAAAGAGTAAAAGTAATTTACTTATTTAATTATAACATACAATTTATTGTTAATTATTACAATACAAATTTTGCATATCTATATAAAGCATTACTAATGTATAACACATATTATTATCCGCCTGCGATGCGACGGCTACCTATATTTTAAATCGTTAGGGCTCAGCTGGCTCAGCCAGGGTCCGCATAAGAAATATATGAAAGAACTAACCGTGAACGGAAATGTCGGAAATTGCCGATTGCGAATGCTCTAATGCTTTCTTTAGTATTTAGTTACCCGAAGGCTCCCGATTTTGGAGCCAGTATGAGAGCACGCGCAAACTTTGTATTCGTAGCCGGCACGTTCGTAGTTACTCGAACTCTGTTTATTGGGTTCAAATTACGACGTAGGAGTATTTACTATGACTGCGAATGAACTTCCTGATAAATACTATTTATTTTGATAGCGATTCTTAGAACTAGTGAAAAGGCGAGTAAAAATACCTAACTAGTAACGACTAGTAATTAATCACTAAAAGTACCGATTTCGGGATGTGATGACGTAAATACTCTGTTTTATTTTCGGTGTGTCTTATTTTATTTCGATGGACAAAACATGGTCGGTAACAGGCTGTAAAGATCTAAAGCATTTAAATCAGAAAATAAAAAAAACATGGATTAGTGCACATCATATAAACATAAAGTGTTGTACGGATTTGGTTGTTATAGGCTCGGTAAATGTAGCAGCTCAGTAGGACTCAGTTTATAGACAAAATATTATAAAACACAATGAACAGGCGACCAAAAATAGGTACATTTTAAAGAAAATTATAAACTGTATTAAATTTTGTGGAAAATTGGAACTAGCATGAATTTTGCTGGAGTTAATAGATTTTTCATTTGTATGAAATTGCTCAGCTACCGAAGGCGAGTGTTTATTATATATTATTATTTGTTTATATTCTCTCAGCAACTAGAGCCTCCCAAAATAAATTATCACGAGCCGCCACTGTGTAATATACTAAATTAAGTTATCTTTGAGGCCTAGTTTTAATTATTAAGAAACGTATCTACATTTATAAGAAATAGAACAATTCTAATACCAAAATAGAATAATCGTTGACCCTAATTTTCAAACATTAACAGTTACTAATGACTGACTAAGTGTATGAAACTGAATTGAAGTGTGAGCTGATCTGAAACCGAATTGAATAAAATGATGCTATTGTTTATAATCAATATTTTATTAACGTTCACTTATATCAGTACTTAAGTTTAATGCACTTTTATTTACATTAGTCCTTGACTTCTTGATCATCTCAACAATGTGAAGGCTATAAACATGTTTATGCACTCTTATACCATTAAATAAAAGTTCACAATTTTGAACCCATAAATTTCGGACTTAGATATTGATAGTAAAACTAAATGTATTTTAGGTAAATCTTAGTCATGATAATATTTACTTTATGTAAAATAGGTATAAAATTAGATATATCTACTGATATTGCTGTAAATTTAAAACAATTAAGTCTTAAACTATTCCATTACTTGAAATGTTGTAATCGCAAGGAAAATTAAATTAAATGAACATTTTACAGCTGTAAATACACTCGACTGCACTGCATAATTTACCATAACGTTTAATTGAGTGAACAGATGGGTTACATTAAAACTTCATTCCTTATAATTAAAAGCGCATTTGTAAAAATGCATTCCATCTCATGAATTTTTGCTAATACCTACTGGACTTTTCAGGTACTGTAAGGATTCATTGAAGCTGTGCTGGTGCGAACGATACAACTAAAAAATGCTTATTCGACTTGCATCAAGAAATTTGCTTTATACAAAATACAAATATAGATGGAGTCCTCGATGTTATTCGTCGCAAGTAGAATACAAACCAATTCGTAGCGTTTTAGTAGCGAATCGAGGTGAAATCGCTGTAAGAGTATTTCGCGCATGTAATGAATTAGGTATTAAATCTGTGGCAATATATTCAAAAGAAGACAGGGCCCATATTCACAGGCTTAAAGCTGATGAAAGTTATTTGGTGGGAGAAGGGTTGCCCCCTGTACAGGCATACCTTAGCATTCCTGATATCGTAGCAATATGTAAAGACCATCATATTGACGCTGTGCATCCTGGTTACGGTTTTCTTTCGGAAAGGCATGATTTCGCACAGGCTATTATCGATGCAGGATTACGATTCATCGGACCTAGCCCTAAGGTTGTACAACAAATGGGCGATAAAGTTGCTGCTAGAGAAGCTGCCATTGCTGCTGGTTAGTTGCAAATTTATTATGTAAAATAGGAACTAATTAGAGACACATAAAGTTCAAATCCCTGCACTTCCACGACATGAATCTTATTAAATAATATTAATAATTAAGAATAGAGCTAACGGAAATAATTTAACAGGTGTGGCAGTTGTACCAGGAACAGACGGCCCTGTAACAACCAAAGAGGAAGCAAAAGAATTTTGTGTAAAGCATGGATTGCCTGTTATATTTAAAGTAAACTACCTCAAGTCTTTTATGTTTCTTTTAATAACGAGAAAGTGTTTGTAGGCTGCTTATGGTGGTGGTGGAAGGGGTATGCGAGTGGTACGTAAAATGGAAGAAGTCGAAGAAAACTTCCAAAGGGCTTCGTCAGAAGCATTGAGTGCTTTCGGAAATGGTGATATGTTTATAGAAAAGTTTATTGAAAGGCCTAGACATATTGAAGTGCAACTCCTTGGTAAGTAAATATAAGTTATGTAGAAAAAAACATGTAATTTTTTTATTATTATTCAAGGCGATAAGGCTGGTAACATTATTCATTTGTACGAAAGAGATTGTTCAGTGCAGCGTAGGCATCAAAAGGTGGTGGAAATTGCACCTGCTCCAAATTTAGATCTAAAAATAAGAAATAAAATGACAGATGCAGCAGTGAAACTTGCTAAACATGTGGGTTATGAAAATGCTGGTACCGTCGAGTTTCTGTGTGATGAAACGGGAAATTTCTATTTTATTGAAGTTAATGCCAGGTAAATCTCCATTTCTGTTGTGTATATTTCCTAGTCTGTATCCGTTACCTCTTTTACCTTTTGGTGTCGAGGCTGACGCGTTAGTGTATGTGGGCTTTACGGGTGCAATGCACAATCCGGCCTGACTCTTGCAGGTTACATGATTGGTGCACCGTTTAATACCTACATACTGCACCATGTGTATAGGTGTATTTACTAGTAATTATCTTAAATTGTAGATTACAAGTCGAACATACAATAACTGAGGAAATTACGGGGGTGGATTTGGTGCAATCTCAAATTCGCATAGCAGAAGGTATGACTTTACCGGAATTGGGTTTAACCCAAGATAAAATTCATCCGAATGTAAGTAAATTTTGTTTTACATTTTAAATGTGCTTAAAGTGTTTAAATATAGGGTTTTGCCATACAATGCCGTGTAACAACAGAAGATCCAGCAAAGAATTTCCAACCAGATACGGGACGAATTGAAGTATTCAGATCTGGTGAGGGTATGGGTATAAGATTGGATGGTGCTTCTGGTTTTGCAGGTGCAATAATTTCTCCGTATTATGATTCGTTGCTGGTTAAGGTGATAGCTCATTCCAAGGACTTGCAGTCGTCATGTGCAAAAATGAACAGAGCTTTGAGAGAATTTAGAGTTCGTGGTGTTAAAACCAACATTCCATTCTTACTTAATGTGTTAGAGAATCAGAAGTTCTTAAGTGGTGCATTAGATACTTACTTTATCGATGAAAATCCAGAATTGTTCAAATTCGTACCTAGTCAGAATAGGGCCCAGAAGTTGCTCAATTATTTGGGTGAGGTTTTGGTTAACGGACCGTCCACACCTCTGGCAACTAAATTACTGCCAGCTGAAGTCAAACCACACGTTCCTGTTGCTTCAAAAGGTAAACTGTTAACTGAGTTCTTGTTGTGGGGAACAAATTAAAACTACCATGGTTAATCAGTGTAGCTTAAAACAGTTTTACAGGTATCTTACTGGCTTTAAATGTTTAGTACATTTTTATTTGTTTCTGCTAAAAATTCCAATTCTGCAACACTGATTATACTCTGAATATTGTTTTCCATTTTTATTAATAGCACCCAGTTTTTCATAACAAAAATGGGGTGATTTCTTTTGGATGATAAGTATTTTATGAAAAACACTACAAAAATTATTAAAATATTTATATTACCGGAAATTAGCCCTATTATAAAGTGAAAGACATAAGAAACTTGTCCTTTTTCTGTTATTTATACGTTATCTTTATGTGTATTTATTTAAAAAGATTTTTATTTTTCTTACGTGTTAACTATTGATTTGCTTAGTTTAGTTTAATTAGCTTACAATTCTTTTCTGCAGAGTACCTGAACATCAGTCCAGAGGAACAACCAAGTAATTATCGTTTTTCTTACGTTTCTGCTTTTTCTTTTTTGTTCTTTTATTTTTGTTTTGTTTTTAATTGCTAATTATTTGCATATTAACATCACTCGCTTTTTACTTAAAAACCGTAATTATTTTTTTATCTCGTTTAATCATTATTAAATTTTAATTAGGTGTACAACCACCAAAAGGCTTCCGCCAGATTTATAAAGAGCAAGGTCCCGAGGCCTTTGCTAAGGCTGTAAGAAACAATAAACCTTTGTTACTTATGGACACTACTTTTCGAGATGCGCATCAATCACTTCTGGCAACTAGAGTGCGTACACATGATTTACTTAGGATATCGCCATTTGTTGCCCACAATTTCAATAATTTGTATTCTCTGGAAAATTGGGGTGGTGCCACATTTGATGTTGCTCTTAGATTTTTACACGAATGTCCATGGGAACGATTGGAGGAAATGCGTAAATTAATACCCAACATTCCTTTCCAAATGCTACTCCGAGGTGCCAATGCTGTTGGTTACACTAATTATCCTGATAATGTCGTTTTTAAATTCTGTGACATGGCTGTAAGTATCAACGCTGAATTCTACGGTGCGATCAAGAAATACTCTTTCAGTTGGTTATAAAAAAATTTACTTGAAATTAGGAGCATTGTTAACTCCTTTTTTCAGACTTGGATGGTGTCAAGGTTAGCATACTTGCCTTGTAAATCAGAGATCTTGGGTTTGATTCCCAATCCCAGTCGTTAAAATATCTGAAAGTTTGTCGCCTTTCGCATACGATATTAAACCATAGGTCCTGTGCCAATACAATGTTTGGGTGGATTCCCGTGTGTTTGGCAAGTCGAGTAATGCCAATGGTCATAGTAGTCAACACGCTTCGAAATCTCTGGCACCCGCAAGCCTAGATTTTGTCTAATAAATAAACAAACAAACTCCTACCTTTTGTTGTTTATGGCATCATTTGAAACTTTAAATTTAATTTGTGAATACAAAAATAAGGAACATAATTCAAACAATATTTTTAGTTTTTAGTCTTCTTCTCTATTTGTACCAAGCTAACCATTGGTTACTCACCTAAGTCAATGGTATTTATCACATAGCTTACTAACTGATGTTTTGTTAAATTACCTGAAACATCTCGTTAGTAAGTAATGACAATCGATTCGCAAAAATACCTATCCCTAAAGTCTTGTTACCAACTGAACGAAAATTTCTTAGTCATGCTGTAGAAATAATTATTATACTTCATTTATGATGCTTTCGGATGGCAGTATGGAAGTTGACCGTGGAAATTTGGTACGTCATAGATTTTGTATAATTCTAATATCAAATAAATGTAACTTTACGTTAAAATTACGTTGTGAGAGTAAGCAGCCATTAAGCAGTTGTAACGCAAAATTACATGTTTGTGAGATAAGGTCACGATAAGTCAATACACACAATGGTCGGTATTCTTACCTTGTATTTAAATTTAACATCACTTTTAATTACTATGGCAATATCGTGTATCTCTGTTATACACACATAAAATTATATAAAGCTATATCGTTTTATGTTTACATTGAACACGACTTTAGTTGAAAACACCTTTAACATGTTGACTGCGGCTAGCAGAATTGTTAATTTGCTTCCTGTGCATTATAGGACCTCGGCGACCGATGCCTAATTTTTTGTTTGGTGCGGTGACAGTCGCCGGGGACTGATACTTAAGATTATTTATAGACAACAAATATTGAAATTTCACTACACAAATCTTCTTCTTCTTCTTAGACAGTCACCTCTTTTACTTTTTACATTGATAGTTCAAGATTTGCTACCATATAGCAATGTTGGGATACAAATGGCATTATAAACTTTTAATTTAGTTTTCTGTGATATTTCCTTCTTGGAAAGAATTACCTTGCCAATGGCATAGTAAAGTCTTGTCGCTGCATTCAATCTACAGTTAAATTCAGCTTCTATACCTACTACTTCTGCTACTTATCATCAATCCCAGATATTTAAAGTATTCTTGTTGTTTAATCTGTTCGCTGTCTAATTTAACTTCAACCTATCTTCTTCATCTACTACTGTCTTCTCTTTACTGATTGCCATCCCAAAGCCTGATTCCATAGGCCTAAATTCCTTTGAAGCTCTTGCTAATAGGACTAAATCACCTGTACACAAGAAGTATGAAGCCTACACTGGCTGTAACTGTCAGTACCCACTTAAAACTTGTTGCATGCTGGGTATACAACACTTTGAGATTTCATCCATTATAAGAATGAATAGAAGAGGGTTGAGGACTCCTCCCTGACGAACCCCTTGTTCGGTTTGAAACTCTTTGGAGGCTATATTTCCTGTTCTTACGTAATTCCTCGTAATTTTGTAGATACTTTTTATGGCATTTATTAGATTTTTGTTTATATTCCTAGATTTATGAATCTGTATGTGATATTTCTATCTTAGTAAGTTCAGCACAGTATCGGTCTCCCGTAACCGTAACTGCATAGAAAAGCATCTAAATTTTGAAAATACTTTAGGGTTTGAAAACCAATATTATGCAATTTATTGTTACAAGGATAAATGAAAGTAAGTAATTATAGAAACAAAAATACGTCTTTGCCTTTAACCACCTTATTCTCGCTTTATTTTTTTGATCTATTGCCGTTTCACAATATTTATCAAACCATTCGTGTCTTCCTGTGTTACTTTTGTATCTAATAATATTCTGCCCAGCCTTATTTAAACCGTTTTCTTTTTATTCCATTTACTATCTATGTACAATATCCTCATCTGTTCCTTCATCTTTGAATTTCTGTTTTGTTTCATCTACATATTTTCTTTTTACTTCCACTTTAAAGTTTCAATTTGCCCAATTTTTCCTTATTCCCCTTTTTACCTTTTCTTTATTAAATTTTTGTTTTATTGCTGCTTACCTTACTGTTAAGCCAAATATGAGGGCAGTTTTCGGTAAAATTATACCGCATTGGAAGAAAATAGGATTTTGGTCCCAGAGGTGTCAAATATGAGGTGGGAATACGGCCCAATGAAGTTTGCCAGATTGCATAAACTAACTTCCTTGCAAAAATTCATGAATGGAGTATAAATACTGTTAATTACGCTATTATAAATATTTGAATTATTTTTTTCTCTATCGAGGTTCAATCAGGCATGGACATATTTAGGGTATTTGATTCTCTCAACTATCTTCCCAATCTAATAGTAGGTATGGAAGCAGCAGGTAAGGCTGGAGGAATTGTAGAAGCTGCGATTTCATATTCAGGGGACGTTAGTAACCCTAAAAGAACCAAGTACGATTTAAAATATTACCTTAAAATAGCTGATGAATTAGTTAAAGCTGGTACTCACGTACTTGCAATTAAAGACATGGCAGGATTACTTAAACCAGTTGCGGCCAGGTACGTAAATTACTCACATTGGAACCTAAACTTCTTTTAAGTTTAATTTTACAGAATGCTAGTAACAGCGTTGCGAGATAAATACCCAGATTTACCCATACATATTCATACTCATGATACAAGTGGAGCTGGAGTTGCATCCATGCTGACTTGTGCAGAAGCAGGTGCCGATGTTGTAGATGTAGCAGTCGATGCCATGTCTGGACTTACTAGCCAGCCAAGTATGGGGGCAATTGTTGCAAGTTTACAGAGCACTCCATTAGATACAGGTTTCGAGTTACCAAAAATATCTGAATATTCTGCATATTGGGAACAAACGCGTACTTTGTATGCACCTTTTGAGTGCACTACAACTACGAAATCAGGAAATGCCGATGTTTATCTAAATGAAATACCTGGAGGACAATACACTAATTTACAGTTCCAAGCTCATTCATTAGGTTGGTACAACACTTAAACCGTAATATTGTTTTCTGAAATACAATTCTTGTGCAGGTTTAGCAGAATTCTTCGAAGATATTAAAAAGGCATATGCTGAAGCTAATTTATTATTAGGTGATATCATTAAAGTTACGCCTTCTTCCAAAGTAGTAGGAGATTTAGCTCAATTTATGGTACAAAATAAATTGTCCGCTAAAGATGTAGAACAAAAAGCAGAGGAGCTTTCTCTACCAAAATCTGTGGTAGAATATCTTCAAGGCCATATTGGACAACCTTACGGAGGTTTCCCAGAACCATTTAGGTCAAAAGTTTTAAGGGATATGCCAAGAATTGACGGTAGACCTGGAGCTACCTTGCCACCTCTTGATTTTGCTACACTCAAGAACGATCTTCAAGCCAATTATCCTAATCTTAACGACAAAGATGTAATGTCGGCAGCTTTGTATCCACAAGTAACAAAAGATTACCTTGCATTCCGTGAACAATTTGGACCTGTAGATAAACTTGAAACTAGAATGTTTCTGACTGGGCCAAAGGTAGGAGAAGAATTTGAAGTTACAATAGAGAAGGGTAAAAATTTAGGCGTAAAAACGTTGGCAATGGCCGAAGACTTGAGCGAAAATGGTGAACGTGAAGTTTTCTTCGAACTTAACGGTACGTTAAGGTCTGTATTTGTTAGAGATAAAGCAGCTAGTAAAGAAATAGAACTACATCCAAAAGCTATCAAAGGTGATAATAAGCAAGTAGGTGCGCCCATGCCTGGTACCGTTATCGATATTAGAGTTAAACCTGGCGATAAAGTAGAAAAAGGCACAGCTTTGGTTATTCTTTCTGCAATGAAAATGGAAACTGTGGTACAAAGTCCTGTCGCAGGAGTTATCAAGACTGTCAATATTGGTATGAATACGAAATTGGAAGCTGAAGATTTACTCATAACTTTAGAATAAACAGTAGGATTAATGTCTCTCATATTTATGAAAATTGTACATTACATTTTGCACGCTTTTAGTTGTAGAATAATTTGGCTGTGCTGTTATGAATTATTGGATTTATTCGTATAACTTTAATAATCAGTTTTCCATTGAGAAATCATTTTTTTATTGTTGTTACTATTTCTGTTTCTTGTAATTTACAATCCCTTTTTATACATTTGTTTATTGTACATTTAAAAAATATTATTGTTCATAATATACAGTGTGTCCCCAGATAATAATAATATGTCTTTTATTTAGCCATCGTTATTACCTTAATATTATACTCCTAATATACTATAATTATATGTAACTGGTATGTCACCATTCGGTTACAATTCATTGCATAAATATAATTTATCCAATTCAGTTACGAAATGTCAACATTTCGACATTGATTTTAGTTGTGAAAAGTGGTTCATTTTGTAACTAGTTACAAAATATGCTCCCATTTTGTAACTAGTTACAAAAAGATGATTTGAGTTGCGAAAAGTGTTTCATTTTGTAACTAGTTACAAAATATGCTCCCATTTTATCACTCCCATTTTATCACGATGACCCAACTCCTTTTTTAAGAAGAGGTGGCATTTTCATTTTGTTATCTGAATTGGATAAAATCTTGTATGAAACACGTTGCAAAACATGTCTTTTTATCACATGGCGTGTTGTTCATCTCGGCTTCGCCTCGACGAACAATTTCACGCCTGGTGATAAAAAGTCCATCATTTTGCAACTCGTTGCGTAAATAGCTATTTTTTAACTTGTATTTAAAATTATTTATATTTCTGTATTCTTTAGCTCGTTATTTAGGCAGGGCCGTCTTCAAGAGTGTTTGGGCCCTAGGCACTTATACATTTTGGGGTCCTTACCTTTTTGCGCTGCGGGCGGGGGGGGGGGGGGGAAGGCGAGTCCGCAGGCCATAACTTTTTGGGTAGCGCATTAAAATGAAAAACTAGAATAAATTGTAAAAGAAAAATAATTGAAACAAATTAAGATCAAATGAACTAGGTAGAAAAACTTTATTTTACAACAGTTAAGAAGCTATAAATAAATAGTAAAAGAAACATAACACAAAATATATTAAACTAAATATTACTTTTCTAGAATTATTATTAAAACAAAGGAAGAATTACGAAACAATATTAAATTAAAAAGGCAAAAAAATCTTTTTCGTCAAACCTACTGCGAAAATATGTCATTGTGTCATTGTTTTGTTGACGGTAAGTGACAGTTTACATTCAACTACTGGTTACCATGGGCAGCGGGTTGTAATATTCTTCATTAAGTTCCTAGGGCAAAAAAGTAAATTGTCTACAAAACACCTTTATTTACAAACATTTTATCTACGTTACATTAATTACAACTTATTTATATTAAATGTAAATGAACAATTAGAACAGTTAGAAACTTGAACAAGAGAATTAAGTTCCTTTTTTGAATCTAAGTTTATATTTTCGGTAATATCAACATTTTCAATTTGTATATGTTCTTGATTTTCTTTGGTGCTAGGAACAATTACGCGGCTATCTTTCATTTCCTCTTCATTATTGAATTGCATGACTGAAGTTGAAGATGTGGATGCAGATTCTTCATACCTATTCTGATTATATAAAATTCTACTGGCAATTTCTAATTTATTTGTCATTGAATCTGCAACATAACTTTCTGCCACTGTTGTGGATTTCCATCCACCGTGCCTCTTTAAACCAAGAACGTCAATTCCCGTATCAGCCAAAAAAGTTGCTGACGTTCTTCTAAACGAGTGCCCAGTATAAGTTTCGGGATTTTTCAGTTTTAAAAATTCTGCTATTAGAACAGGAATTTTTGCAAATGTGTTTTTACCTACTGGTTGATTCACACATTTTCCTGAACAATATTTCAGAAAAAATCGCCGATTTTCACTATTTCTTGGCCCGCAACTTATATATTTCCTAATTAAATCAACAAAATTTATGCGCTGTTCTTCTCGGTTAATGATCGTAAAAGTACGTTGCACTCCATTTTTAGTATCTGATATTGTTACTATTATTACAGAATTTTTATCTTCAACATTATCAGTTGTCATCTTACATAATTCGTCTTTTCTACAGGCCCCAGAAATTCCCATTATCATAACGACCTAGAACAGATAAATAACTTCAATATACCTAAATAACTGAGTTAAATGAAATAATCTGTAACTGTACCTTCATTAACAAATGTGTAATGTCAGGCGCTTCAATAAGAAATTTGTTCATATCGTCTCGACTAAATATACTACTCCTTTTGGGTTTATAGCCATCATTTTTACGCTTTAAAAACGCTTTTAGTTTTGCATATTTGGAAATATCTTCATTATCATTGATAAATATGGTACTTTTAAACAATGAGTATTCGCTCCATAAACTGCTTGGAGATTTTAATTTTGTAGATCTATTTAAGAAATACGCCAGCAGCACTTTTTCTGTAATCACATCTGATTTCTTCTCATGGCACCAATTTTTGAAAATGTCATATGTTTCCATATACCGTTGTTGCGATTTAACCGGTAATAAATTGTGGGATGCTGCATTTGCAGCCTCTTCTATTTCTTGAGACATGTTTTTAGAATCACAAATTGTGCACAAATTCAACTGACACACGCGTTTGAAATGTTTTTGAAATAAATATGTTTTATTTTATTTTGTTGTCAAGGATACCTAATCTAAATCACAGCAACCTTTATTAATTATTGGTATGACAGCTATGCATAAAAAATGAAAAATACTTAATTTTATTTATTTTAAAATGATATACATATAAGGTTTGACGAAAAATCTCATATGCACCTCGAGTCGTACAGTGCAATTTTTGGTCTCGAATGCTTGCAACACCTCGGCCCTTCGGGCCCCAGGTAGCAAGGTGACGTTATATTGACGTCAATTTTTGGTCATTATTGGTCGTTAACGTCATATGACCATTATGTGACGTGTATATTGACGTCATAATTATGACCATTTTAAAACGTGAAAATTATGACGACTTAAATACGTCCCAAAATCGTCATTACAAAATTAATAGATTGAATTTCTCACACTTTGCAATCAATAATTTTTTTATCTAATGGTATAGTACTTGAAGCTAATAAGTAACGACGATGATTTTGCGACAGTGCTACACATTTTTTAGATCCAAATTTATTTAAAACTTTGTTTGCTCGGTTTGTGTTATTTTACAATCTGTTTTCTATTTCGAATCTGCAAAGAGTTAGGTAATAACATTTATTATCAATAATTATTATTGACAATTTCTCATTACAAGGTAATTATACAACACATTTGTGATCAAACGTTTCAAATTTAGCGGTCATCAGTGAATTCATCCGATTGGTTGCTCCCCTCCTGCCTTGCGTCCAACGAGTTAAGAATATTCTTAACTCGTTGCTTGCGTCTCGTTGTTTGTTCGGTTCCCGCTAGCCATTTCGGGCATTTCCATTTTAGCACGTGTACGTTCGTTTTATAAAATATTATTATAGGTTATAGTTATTGTTCCATTAAATTTTCTGCAGTTTATTTGAAGTATTATACTTAATAATATGTTATAGTAATGTGTTAATGACAAATTCCTTTAATAAATGTTTTGATTTGTACAGAAATTTTTATTTTTAGTGCAATGTATATACACTGCTTTTAGTTGAAAAAGTAACACCCAGTATATATATTCATTTAAAGTTCTTATTTACTATATTTCTTCGCTATGTGTTCATTGTCGTATTATAAAAATTTGAGACAAAAATCTTCAACTTTCTTGGAGATATTGTCAATTCTTTGGTTACCCATGGAAACATGTTTTTGTTAATAGCGCTTTCAGTTGTTTGTCTGAACCTTGTCAAGTCAGTTTTTTGTAATCACATTGAACTAAAGAAATGCCTCGTGTGCGAAGACTTGCAGAATTTCATCATCCGAGTGACTTTCAGAGAGGTCGGATAATTGGTATGCCAGAGGGTGGTTTTTCATTTCGAGAAATCACCACTTGCACCAATTTTACAGCAACAACTGGGTTTTGTTGTTGGCATGCTTGGTCTACGGAAGGTCAGAATCAACGCCGCAGAGGACCTGGTGCGGTCAGAAAATCAACAGACCGTGAAGAGCGACTTCTTCGAATTCTGGCAAGAAGAAACCCTTTTGCTACAACCAGGTCTGTCGGAGATGAATGGTTTAGAGCAGTAGGTCGAAGAATTACAATGGCAGCAATATACCGACGAATTCGGTTAATGGGACTCAGATCTCATCGACTTGTTAAAAAGATTCCATTAACCGCAGAACATAAACGTCGTAGACTGGAATGATGTAACGCAAGAATGTAATGGAATGAGGAATGGAACAAAGTCGTTTTCAGTAATGAGTCCAGATTTTGTTTAGGCGCGAGTGATGACCGTAGAAGAGAGCGGCGAGAGCATGGTCAGAGAAGAAATTTAGAATTTCAATTGGAAAGAGATGTAGGCCGAGCACCAGGTTTAATGGTGTGGGGGGCTATATCTTATGGAAGTAGGTCTCCTCTCGTGTTCATAGAGGGTAATATGGCAGCTATGGATTACATCCACAAAGTACTGGAACCGATTCTTGTACCATACGTTCGTGGTATAGAAAACGCTATATTCCAACAAGATAACGCTCGACCACATGTAGCAAGGGTAAGTTTGCAGTACCTAGAGAATGTTGACATACACCTACTTCCATGGCCTGCTCGATCTCCTGATCTTTCAGCATGTGTGGGATTTGATTGCTAGGAGAGGATCTAACCTAGAACAGCCCCCTTTACATTAGCCGAACTTCGGGGTGAGGTGCAAGTAGCTTGGGATGAGATACCTCAACAGACAATAGACCATCTCATTCTAAGCATGCCGAGAAGAGTACATGAATATGTAAGACGCAATGGTGCGATGACTCATTATTAAGATTTTCTGTTAACTGTTAAAGTCAAATGCATGAATATTTAATCATTTGTTATTTAGTCTATCTTGTTTATTTTGCCACATTAAAAAATTAAATATCTGCTAAAATACTGGGTGTTACTTTTTCAACTAAAATCAGTGTAGTTTGTATTAGGTTCAGTCAGTGGTTTTGTTTCTGGGGGGGGGGGGGGGGTGTCCAACTGGATATTGAGATAGGTAGATGGGTATCTACGCGAGTTCTGTGAAATTTATAGATAAGTTTTATTTGAATGAAGTGCAACAGGTAAAATTTTCGTATATAGGAGTATAATTAAGCATATTATGACCTAAATTTTATTAAATACCATAACTTAGGTTTTAGGGGGACGTTATTAAACGGTATTTATTTATAAAAAAATTTCAGTTGGGTCTCTGGGGTGGGTCTAGACCCCCCCCCCCATAAATACACCACTGGGTTCAGTTTACGTCATTGTGACGTCCAGGTGACGTACTTATTAACGTGAAATTTGCGTCATAGAGAGGAACCACACAACGTCGTTAGTGACGTCATAGTAACGTAAAAATATGACGTCATATTAACGTAAAAATATGACGTCAGTTGGGCTGTGACATTAGGCCGTCTTTTTTACGTCATAATAACGTCTAAATTTCCGTCAATGTAGTCAGTCGAATGACCAAAAATTGACGTCAATGTAACGTGACCTTGCTGCCTGGGGCCTTGGCGTTGCAAATTGCATTCTCACCCAAAAAACTGCACCTACGACTCTTGGTACATAAATAACTATTTTCTACTCCCACCATGGAAAGTGGGATATAATTGAATACTCCATTGAATATTGTTATTATTTTGAGAAATATGGGTCTATTTCATACACCCCCACAGCAGTTGCATTCAGTATATATAAAGTATGATCAAAATTTCTGTTCATCAAGTATGGCCGTGGAAGTGCAAACCAACGCCTTTAAAATTGGCTTACATATGTTTACTTAATAGCGGCCTTTACACGGGAAGGATTACCCGCGTTATTAGGGACGCGCGATAATGCGTGCGAATGAACGCGCGCAAATTTGGACGCGTAAAACCGCCGCGCCGAAAAACTTGAA
This sequence comes from Melanotus villosus, assembly GCA_963082815.1. NCBI lineage: Eukaryota > Metazoa > Arthropoda > Insecta > Coleoptera > Elateridae > Melanotus > Melanotus villosus. Next base: position 47,392,599 of record OY720421.1, on the reverse strand, counting down.
AATTTACGTCTTGCTCGGTCGTGCGGTTAAGAATGCGTAAAAATTTATCGCGCGAGCAAAAGTGCCCGTGTAAATGCAAAACTGTGTTCAATCGCTCGTGATCGGCTTGGCGCGTAGAATTTGTGAAATTTACACACTTTTACTTATCAAGAAACATCAAAAATTAATTAAAATGTCAGATTTTTCACAAAATCCTTATATTCTTGCAATAATTGCAGCAGGTTTAACGATGCCAAAAAAACAGAAAAAGCGCAATCGAAAATTTTGGGTAAAGGATTATCGGTAAGTTTTCTTTTTTAGGTAAATAATATATAAGTATATATAAGTTACCTATTATACTAAATTTTGTATATTCATTTACAGGAACCTTCATAAGCATATGCCATTAATTCGGCATTTGAGAGAAAATTTTCCCGACGATTATAAGAATTATTTAAGAATGGATAGCTTTTCTTTTGACCATTTGCTATGCCTAGTAAAAGACAAAATTACGAAAATTGACACAGTAATGAGACAAGCTATCAGCGCTGAAGAAAAACTAGCAGCTACTTTAAGATTTCTTGCTACAGGACGTTCTTATGAGGATCTAAAATTTTCCACTGGAATATCTGCTCCAGCTTTAAGTATTTTAATTCCGGAAACATGCAAATCTATATATGATATTTTAAAAGACGAGTACATGAAGGTAACTTACTTTTATTACTATTTATTGTACAAACAATACGATATACCTAGTTTAAAGAACGAAAAAATTGAGAATTTTCATCTAACGATAACGCTGACTGGGATGCATCGGACGTACTAGTTGATGGCCCGAGCTGAGAATATGGCGACGGAGTTGTTATGTACTGAGGAGATGGTGTCGGAGTTGCAATATATCTGATTTGTCTAACTTTGTTGCACGAATCAGTGCATATATCTGTGTTTTCACAGAGTTGATTTTTTAATCCCTTCAATAATACAGAATTTATAATAGATTCTGCATATAGCGCTTGCGTTGGGTCCATCCTCTGCAGTTTCTTAGCAGTGTTCATGCCAATTAAGTCGAATTCGGTTAACGGTTTCTGAGAATTTAATGCAGTACTGCACGCCTTCATAAATTCAGTCTGAGTGTCCTCGTATGTTCTTTTTTTTGCCTTTTTTTAGACAATGTACTGACTTCTTGATTTACCTTAAAATAAGCAAAATTAGCATTCACATAAACCTTCACATTCACAGAATATGATGTTTTGTTGTAGTTTCCTACATCACAAGAAGATTGGATAAAAATATCTAAAGGATTTAAAGAAAAATGGCAGTTTATAAATTGTGGTGGTGTAATAGATGGAAAACACATTCGAATTATTCCACCAGCACATTCGGGAGCTATGTTCTATAATTACAAAAATATAATGTAAGCCAATTTTAAAGGCGTTGGTTTGCACTTCCACAGCCATACTTAATGAACAGAAATTTTGATCATACTTTACTACGAACACATGAGGGAATGCTCATACGTAATAATTAAATTTAAAAATATGGGTGAGTTACCATTTTATTTTAATTCGTATTCTATCTGTTAAATATATCCTTTTTCCTCTAGAATCACAACAAAGAGAAACATTTATGAATACATTTGGCCGCATAGTAGCGCAGAGCGAATTTGGTATGTTCTTATATTTATATTTACAACTAATTGATGTTAATATAATACTTCAAATTTCTAGATCGCAAATTAGTCGCCTTGGTTGCGATAGCCTATGGAACGGTTGGTGTAAGTTATATTTGATTTTTCTCACTCAAGCAATATCAATTTTGCAGGATGATATAGTTCTCATAAGGGGATGTTCGGAGGTTCCCGGGGCGATCTTGATTGAGGTCAATATATATAAAGAGCGGACTTATAAGGTGTTTCGAGATGTGGGGTCATCCGAAATGTTGTGAGTTGTATATGTACGTATCTGTTAAATTGCAGCCAATTGATTGTAGATGTTGACTAATTATGTATTCATTCCTTTCAGATTATTTAGGATGCTAATCACCCACAGTTGTAAATATTGTAGTATAAGTATGTAGTTAGTGCTGATTTTTTAAAAAATATAAATGTTTCAATGCAAATTAATATATTTATTGAAATGATGAGGTCTTAATCTAATGAATAACAACACAGGTAACAGCAGTAAAGTAAACGCTTGGTCCAACTAGTCTTCATCTTATTGATGCAAGGATAAATGGGTTAAGAATGTGCTGTATCAATGTACTTTTCAATTGATTATTTATGCAAGATTGATGATTAATAGTGAATTTGACTATATTTGTTCAAGAGCTCAATAACATATCTTTTAGAGGTTAAATGATCGATTATCAATCTAAAATAATTAATAGCCCGTCTAAGGCATGCTAAGCTGAATCCAACCACGCAACAGTGTTAATGAATTTTAGTGAAATTAGGGTGCTAAAAGACTATTTTTTAATGCACAGCATTTAAAATGTTTATCATAATGATTATCTTACAATAATTTACATATATTTTACATATAATATTCACCTATTAGCAATCGAATCCAATAATGCACAAAGAATTTATTATATTTATATGCGAATCTACAAATTAGCAGGCATTTGATACAGATATTGATGTGTTTTCAAGGTAGATTTGCACATATTTTATTCTAAAATATGATATTTGCGACACAGATTTCAAAGTGACAGCTGTTTTTACCTAAAAATGTTCAACTTTGACTAGATAAGTGCTTAGATATGCATTAACCTTTAACAACCTTAACAAGATAAAGTTCACTTTACCGTCTGGAAATGAAGATAACAAATGGGCAAGTGTTTGTTGTTTTAATGCTCTATCATGCGTTGAATTTAAATATTTAACTCATTTTTAGCGCAGTTTTACGTTTGAATTAATCCTTTTACGGCCTTGCATTCTTGCATTCATTTTTTACATCTAACAAATATAATTTGTCGAACTCTTATTAGCTGCTACTCACGTGTTGGAACTATCTTATTTACTTTGGATCCTATACAGAGGCTAACTAATGACATGCAACCATTCGAATATTAATTTTTCATTCTTTTTATCATGGAATTCTGAACTTTGACTCTACATCTTGGATACCTAACTGTCCGCTATTAATCATATTTACGTTAACAACCCGAAAGTATCTCTATTTTTACTATACACTTAATTGTTTTGCTATTATTTATGCGGATTTGTTGATAAGTAGCGAATTTGTGGATTTTTGACCATAAATGGCCAATTATTGATCCAAATATATAACTTTCAACTGGTTATTTATGTTGACTTTAACATTAAACCGCGAGTCGTTTTCTTATCCAAACCATGTAATTCTCATTTGATTAGCTCACCCACCATGAACCTGTGGCCCTATCTCATTTAATATTAACATCTCGAATATCTTATCTGATCCTGATTCACCCATTCCCCGCCATTCCGCATCTAATTAGCGCCTATTTCCTCACACCATATTGCAGTCTGAATCTTAAGCCACCACCTTGATTTCCGTATTGGAACCCGAACATTGACCCACATCAGTGTTTCGCGTCTGGGTTTTGATTCCCCGACCTTGATTCCGTATTAGAAGCTGAATATTGACCCCGCTACAGTGCGCTTGATTAGTTCCTCACATTTGAATATTTATCATGCTTCCGCATTAGTCAGCCGACTCCTGATATCACCACCTGCATTAGCGCTTGATCTTGACTCCGCATCCTGATTTCCGTATTGGAATCCGGATATTGATCTCAATCAGTACCCCCAGGCTCTCCGCATCAGGGTTTTGCATCTGGGTTTTGATTCCTCGACCTTGACTCCGTATTGGCAATTGAACTTTGACCCCCAATCAGTAACCTATATCCCAGCCTTCCCTGCATTAGCGTTTTGCATCTGGACTTTGATCCCCCACCTTGACTCCGTATTGGCAATTGAACTTTGACCCCCAATCAGTATCCCGTATCCCCGCCTTCCCCGCATTATCGTTTCGCATCCGGGCTTTGACCCCGCGCCCTTGCTATCTATCAGCTTATCGCACCTGCTTACCACGCCTTGCTATCTATCAGCTTCCCCAACCTTGACTCCGTATTGGCAATTGATCTTTGACCCCGACACCGCTGCCGCAACTGAACCTTGCACCTCGCTTATCAGCTGACCTTGATTACGTCGCCCTTATCACCTACATAACTATGCAACCCACCTGGCAAACGTCCTTGAAACGTAGAATTGAGCTTCATAAGGATTTGCATGCGAAAGTGTGCTGAAACCGGCATAGACACACTACTATGGTCCATAAACCGAGGAATAAAATTTGATTTTACTATCCCGTACAGTCCTCAATTAAACGGTAAAGCCGAAAGATTAAATAGAACATTGCTTGAAAAAGCAAGAGCTTTAATAGCAGAAAATAAAGTAGACAAGGAAATGTGGGGCGAAGCTATTCGAACATCAGCATATATTCTAAACCGATGCCCTACTAAAGCAATAGACACAACGCCAATAGAAAAATGGATATTGCGGAAGCCAGACTTGTCTAATATGGAAATATTTGGAAGTAAAGCTTATGGAAAAGTAGTCGGCCCTCTCAAAAAGTTAGACGACCGAAGTAAAAAGTACATGTTCGTAGGATATGCTCCAAATGGATACAGACTATGGAACAAAGAAGAAAGGAAAATAATAGTATCAAGGGATGTAAAATTTGAAGAATCGTCAAATGAAGTGAAATTTAAAGAATTGAGCGAAGAAGAAGAAGATTTCAATACCCAAACGATCCCAATACAAGAAGAGAAAATTAAAAATGAGAAAACAGAGCAAGAAACAAGTGAAAATGGACAAACAGAAGAAGTGGAACCAGAAGAAGAAAACAGAAATTCCCGATCATACAATTTAAGAAACAAAAGTTCACTCCAATTACCATACAAACTAAGAGATTTTGAAATGAGTTGCCTAAGTTTTGAAAATTTGTCCGAACCAATAACATTCCAAGAAGCAGTGACAAGTGAAGAATCGAGAAATTGGAAAAAGGCAATAGAAGAGGAATTAAAAACATTTCAAGAAAATAATACATGGACCGAAGTGGAAATTCCCGAGGATTGTAAAATAATAGATACGAAGTGGATTTTCAAAATTAAAAGAAAAGAAGAAGGAAAACCTAAAGTGTACAAAGCACGACTAGTAGCCAAAGGTTACCAGCAAAAAGAAAATCTAGATTTAAATGAGATATATGCTCCTGTTGCAAAATTATCAACATTACGATGTCTTTTAGCAGTAGCTAACAAACTGAATCTAAATATATGCCAAATGGATGTAAAAAGCGCTTTTCTTTATGGCGAAATCAAAGAAAATGTATACTTACATTATCCAGAAGGAATTGAAACCCAGAACAATAAAATCCTAAAACTAAATAAGTCCTTATATGGTTTAAAAAAATCTCCTCGATGTTGGAACGAAAAGTTTAACAGTCTGATGGAAGATGAAGGATTTATAAGGTCAAAATCAGATTATTGTCTTTATTTTAAAAACAGTCATGAAAGCAAACTGTATTTGTTGCTATATGTAGATGACTTACTAATTATGGGTTCAAGTAAAAATGAAATAGAAAAACTGAAAATTTTAAAATGAAAGTTTTTGGAGAAGTCAAAAACTATTTAGGGATTAATATACAACAAGATGAAGACACAATCAAGATTAACCAAACAGCGTATCTAAAAGACGTGTTAAGAAAATTTGGAATGGAGGAATGTAAACCAGTAGCCAACACCAATGGAACCAAATTTTAATTTGGAGAAGAAAGAAGCTCCAGAAAGTAAGGAATTGGAAACGAAGTGCCGTCAACTAGTTGGGTGCTTAATGTACGCCATGCTAGGAACGCGTCCAGACTTGTGCACATCAATTAGCATTTTGAGTCGATACCAAAGTTGTGCAAGTGAGAAGTTACTAACAGCTCTAAAACGTGTACTCCGTTACATTAAAGGAACGCTGAATTTGCAATTAGTGTTTAGAAAAAACAATAACCAGCCAGATTTATGTGGTTATGTGGATGCAGACTGGGGAGGTGATAAAAACGATGGTAAATCAACAACAGGCTATGTGTTTAAAGTTTTCGGTTCAAGTGTAGTATGGAAGTCAAAGAAACAATCTTGTGTTTCGTTATCCTCGACAGAATCGGAATATTACGCGTTAAGTGAAAGTGCAAGTGAAGCTTGTTGGTTGAGACAATTACTTTTAGACATGGGTTTTCCGGATATTCGTGACTCACCGACCACTATCTATGAAGATAACCAGTCCGCTATTAAAATAACCAAAAGCCCTGAAAATAATAAAAGACTTAAACATATTAATATAAGGTATCATTTTATTAGAGATAAGGTTTCTGAAAATGAAATAGATGTTAAATACGTTGAATCTGTAAATCAAGTTGCAGATATTTTCACTAAGCCGTTAGAGAAACAAAAATTTGAGAAATTTTGTAAAACTTTAGGATTAGAATAAAATAGAATGTACATAGAATTTTCTTGAGTGGGGATGTTGGAGACCATAATAGTTATTTATGTAATAAGGATCATAATGACGATCATTATGGTACTAGCCGTGAATATTATCGGGCGAGGCGTTAGCCGAGCCCGATAACACGGCGTGTACCATAATGATCGTTTATGATCCGAATTACATATAAAATTTTATATGCTGGCATCAGTATGTATATTTTTAAAGATTTAAAATAGTATTTTTGAAACGACAGGTGAACTAAAGAGCACAAATGAGATGGTATCAGAAGATGATAGGCTAAATTATTTATTGTTAGCATTACCTCAATCTTATAGTCATATTATAGACATTGTTGATGCAGATTGGGCCGGTGACATAATTGATAGAAAATCGCGAAGCGGAATTTTGATTTATATTTTAGGTAATCCCGTGTTGTGGATCTCGCGAAAGCAAAAGATAGTAACAAGATCGTCATGTCATGCGGAATATATTGCACTTACCGATGCAGTAAATGAGTTACTTTTCTTAAAACGAATTGCGGAGGATTTATCAGTTACTTTTATTCATCCAATTAAAATTTATGAGGATAACTCTGGTGCAAAAGATTTAGCCATGAATGGAAATTTCACAAAGAATAGTAAACACATTGATATAGGATATCATTATGTAAATGATTATGTCAAGAAAAATGTAATTGAAGTTTGTAAAGTCAATTCTGAAAATCAACTAGCAGATATACTCACTAAGTCTTTAGGTTGTGTTCGTTTTGAAAAGTTGAGATCTTTGTTAAATCTAATGTAAGCAGATATGCATTAAGTAGGTATTTAACATTTTTTGTTTACTGTTAAATTTATGAAACTTTTGTTACTCCTAAAAGAAAGGAGGTATGTTAAAATAGAGATGTTGATTTAGTGTTCTTTTAGGATAATATTTATATATTAATAAAATAGTTAGCTTGGTAACAATATTAGTTAGTAACCAAGACTATGTGAAAATGTAAAATGTAATTAGTAAACACAGACCAGATAGAATAGACAAGAAAGTTAAATGCAACCCAGCCCTGACAAATATAATAGTTATGGGGTCATCCATGGGATGGCTCTGGTAATACAAATACAAAATCAAGTGATCACGTGAAGGTATTCATAATTTAAACTAAAATAGTAGTCTGTGTAAAAATAATTAAATAAAAAGTTGTCAAAAATATTTATTCACATAAATAGTAGTTGTTTAAAAGAATCCGTATTTTATTGTTATAAAAATACTACTTATTAACGATATTAATATTAATACATGTTTAGCAGAACCTGATGAACCGTTAAGTTATAAAGAAGCTATAAGTGGTAAAAATAAAGAATTATGTATGAAAGCAATTCAGAAAGAACTACAAACACTTGTAGACCACAATACATGGACTCCAGTAAGAAAACCAGAAAATTGTCCAGAAATAAGTACAAAGTGGACATTTAAGATAAAGAAAAATGAAAACGGTGAACCTCAAACCTTCAAAGCAACACTAGTGGCTCGTGTATTTCAACAGAAAGAAAATTTTGATTTATCAGAAATCTATGCACCTGTAGCAAAATTAACAACAGTGCGAATAGCAGTGATGTAGCCGTAATTGTAGGCTACATCAAATGGATGCGAAGGGAGCATTTCTATACAGAGATATAAAAGAAGATGTTTATCTAGAAGTGCCAAAAGATATGAAAATTAAGAAAGACAATGTTTTAAAACTAAGTAAATCATTATACGGTTCAATAAAATCACCAAGATATTGGAATCAGAAATTTAATGAATTTATGATAATACACGGTTTTATTCGTTCTAAAGAGGATTATTGTCTTTATGTTAAAGCAATTTCTACAAAACAAGTGATTTATGCGGTATTGTTTGTTAATTGGTTCTCTAATGTATGCAGTATTAGGATCACGTCCTGATTTATGTTTCTCAGTTAGTTATTTAAGCAGATATCAAAATTTGGGAAATTAAGGTCTGTGGAAATCACTTAAAAGAATACATCAAGCAAACTTCGAAGAAGAAACTAATTTATAAAAGAAATATAGAAGCACCTGTTTTGACTGGATATGCTGATGACTGGGGTGGAGATTTAGTTGACCGAAAATGTTTGTACTCCCTGTTGAATTGTGCATAATTTTTACTGTTAATCTACTAATACTAATACTAATAACTATTAAGTGTATTTATTATTTTTTGTTTCTTTGTAATACAGTAATTGTTATCTTGTGTTGTTTTTAAAATGACCATTTTTAGTGGTCAAAGATTGACTGTAGAGATTTTAAATTTCCCGCTTTAGCGTTAGTAGTGTTGCGGTCATCCACATGCAGCGCTAATGTATGTAATAGTACCAAGGAAGTTTTAGTATATGGAAGGAGCATACGGCTGTTGGGTGTGTTACCATATATCAAAGACAAACGTCCCTTAACCTATCTTTGTTATTACACGTATTTTTGATTTGCTATCCTTGTCTTAGCCACACCATTTCCGACTGTCAACTTGTTGCTAGCTTATAGGGCGCGAAAATTCAAATTAATAACTTTTACAAAAATACCATTGTCAATGTCAAATATAAAACATATTCACTCTAAATCTAAAAATAATTATGGTAAAAAATGGGAAAAATTGTAGTAAAACAAATATGAAAACAGAGGTGTTATTTATGGGTATGTGTTACAGTTAATATCAAATTTCAGTTAGTAGGTACGCATAATAGCTAAGCATTTCAGGGTATATGCATAATAACTGAAATCTCTCGTGTATGGAATAGGTTGTGTTACATATTTACTTTCTATAGTCCATAATGACGTCTACATTAGTTGTTGATAATGTAAAGTGCAAATTTATTGAAGAAGTTACAAAGCTAAAGGGAAAAACAAACTCTCTATTAAATATTCTATTAAAAGAAGAATATCATGCTCTCTTAGCCGAGGTAAATATTTGTTAGAATTCTTATAAAACCGTTTTAAATCGCTGGTGCCATTAGGTCAGGGAAGTTACTTTGTGTGATGGTCCGTAATCCCCTCTACAATATCGCAGAATAAAGAGATTTGGAATAATTGAGGTTGGAGGTGTTGAAAAGCTTGTAACGGAAAATAAAAGTAAACTGACAGAGGTCGAACACGATTTAAATTCTGATATTTCAATAGAAATTCAAGATGTGCGCTACATCGTACCTGTTGAGGGAATGTTTGACGTTCTAGACGTTTGCCACAGGAATACCGGTCACGGAGGAAGAGACCGAATGATAACTGAAGTTTCAAAACAGTATTCTAATATTACACAAGAAATCATTAGGATCTACTTATCACATTGCCAGGCTTGTCATTTAAAGCGGTCTAAAAAACGAAAAGGGATTACTGTAAAACCTATGATACACAAAGAATTTAATAGCCGGGCGCAAATGGACTTAATTGATATGCAATCTGAATCCGATGGAGAATTTAAATTTATACTGGTTTACCAGGACCATCTTACTAAATTTGTCATTTTACGCACCTTCACATCAAAGACAGCTGTGGAAGTAAGCAAACATATAAGAGGTATTTTTTATCTGTTTGGAGCTCCAGCAATATTACACAGGTAAATAGTTGTTTTTCAGTTATTTTATTTACAAAATGTCAAACATTTTTAGCGGTAATGGAAGAGAATTTGTAAACCAAGTAATTCGAGACGTTACTGCAGAATGGCAAGGTCTAAAGCTGGCGAATGGGAAGCCTCGCCATAGCCAGAGTCAAGGAAGTGTTGAACGTGCCAATGCTGATATTGAGGCAATGTTAGCTACTTGGATGTACGACAATAAAACCAATAACCAATAAAAGAGTGGTCAAAAGGTCTAAACATTGTTCAGTTCATGAAAAATAGGTCACTGCATGCTGGACTAAAAATGTCACCATATAAAGCTTTATTCGGCACAGAACCGAAAATTGGCCTAGCAACAGAATATCTACCATACGAATGCATTGAAGAAATTATTAATGAAGAAGACCTCGATCTTTTACTAGGTAACAATAATGAAGAAAATAAAAGCAAGATTGATAATAATGATCAGGAAGACAACGATAATAATAGCACCCCTGCAATTCTAGAGAACAGAAGTGTTCGAATTTTGGAAGTAAGGAGCGAGGCAACACAAAATCTCCAACAACAAGCACATAAAATGCTTAGACTTCGAATGCAAAATATCCACCTTGCTTAGTGGGTGCTAACGTTACTGTCCCTATTCCAGATGTCGATAGCGCTCATGGATCTTTCCGAAATGTTATTGCTGTTGTAATGGAAGTAGATGAAAATAATGGTAACTATAAACTTGGAACAAAGGATGGAATATTACAACAACTATATGTGCGATCACAATTTGAGCCCTCTGCAAATTCAGATTTTTTGCATGTGAATGATGTTCCGAACATATCAACTTCACTAAAAAAAGCAGCTGCAATTGCTTCCGGCAGTATTCAAGGCTACCAAAGATGCAATTGTAACAAATTCTGTCATAATAATAGTTGTCGTTGTAAAAAAATAATACGTTATGTAACAGTAAATGCCACCAAAGCTCTTCTTGTTCAAATTGATTCAAATAAACGTATTTGAAACTTGATATAGTTTTCTTTGCATTCTTCTGTAAGAATATGTTTAATTCCTTATGCATAATAACCAAGACTGTTAGTTGATATCGATATTACCTGAACCTTGGAGGTAATATGCGTAATACCTGAACCTTACGAATTATTATGCATAACCACGAGAGATTTCAGTTATTATGCATATACCCTGAAATGCTTAGCTATTATGCGTACTAACTGAAATTTGATATTAACGGTAACATATGCACTATATTTTTTATCCTATTTTCTTTTATAATTATAAAATCTGTTAGCAAATTAATATTAAAAAATACATACAAAGGAATGGTAAATAGCTAACTGTACCATACATACGACATAATTACTGAAATAAACAATATGAAAATTTCTATAGTGACTCACTAAACAAAAAAAAGGTTTTGGAGTTATTCCATTTTGAAATGAAAACCAGAGTTTTTGCTTCTTTGTAGTAGTTGTTTATTATTAAACTATAAGAAATCAACACAAAAATAATTAAAATCTAAAAACCTAACAAAGCTAATAAACAAGACCAGAATGAACTTAGAAAAAATAGAATATAGGTATTGTTAATAAAAAACTGAGATATTTTTATATGTTTAAGGCACATTCGTCTTCAAGGCAGTTACAGGTTTCACTTTCTGCAGTTTCAGCAATGCTTCCCTCCAAGTCTTCTGTGTTTTCAGGAAGTATCTCTAAGTTTTCAGTATCATCTGAAAAGCCCAAAATGTTTCTGTACCACTTGTATTCAGCCAAACGTAGCCACTCCTTATTGTATGCAGACAACAAGTTTGTTAAACTCTTTCTTTTCTTCTCCGGAAACTCTTGATGTAATTCAACTGCCTTTAAATGGATTGCTGCAAAAGTTTTGCCTTTTTTAGAATACTCTGATGTTGCTTTGATGTATCGCAGTTTCTGTAAGTAAGCTCCACTTTAAACTTCACTGCATCTTCGCCATTTCTTTTTATAATTTTGTTCAAAAAGATTCTCTTCATGTCAGCAATTCCGTTCATCTTTTTCATTGCATCTAGTAATTTTTTAACATCATACACTATCCAGTCCTCAGAAAGTTTCCTTACTGTTCCAAAGTTTCCATACAGGTTGAAATAATCACTCTTGTTCAAAAGTACATCATTGCAGCGAAGTTCCTTTTCAACGGTGCCGAATGTCCTATCTGCTGGCATATAGGAATGTCCGCGAACAGGAAATGTTAGTACTATGTTTTTCAAATTCTTGGGTGCTTCGCGCTGTAACCAAAATGAAAGAATGTGATTGACGTGACAGTTCTTGTTCTGTCCGCCACATCCATCGGCGAAGAGTTTCAGGGTTGTAGAATTTTCAGGGAAATTATATTTTTGCACAACGACGTCGTTTTGGATTTTTAATGTACATCAAATGGGAAATTTTCGTATCTTGACTGAGTTTTACGTTATCTTTATAGAATTTCTTACGAGCCAATATAATATCTTCAATTGTAATAGTGTTACACATGTAACTGTTATTATCGCGATGTTTACAAGGCTTTTCAAACTCGGCAGCATCCGGTAAGTGACACGAATATCTAAAATAATATTAATTAAGACAAACATAAACCTACTTTTAAAAAGGTACCGCTAACCTGATAGGCTTCGCTTTTTCTTGTTTGGTGACGTTTCTTTGTCGTTTCATGATTACTGTTGATGTGGTTTTTAATGTTGAGGGCATTTTTCCAAACTAAACTTCGATTCTTAGGAAAGCTACAATAAATTACGCTTGTAAATTCGTAATTTACATTTGAGTATTATATTTTACTTACCGATGAAATGTATACGAACTTCCTGTTTTTTGTGGAATACCACAAACTACACACTTTTTCCCCATTGTCTTTAATACGTGAAACACCAACCTTAGTTAAGGAATTACGAATGAAGCACAAACCACGTGTATTGTTATGTATGTTATGTAACAGTATTAAGAGTTGTTATAACCTAAAATTCGTGGCGCATGGCACAGTCGCATTCACAAAACGTCACTAACACAGAAACAAATGTACACAACAAGAAAACACTAACGTTCATACTTCCGGTGGCTACGACAGTGATAGCGTGTCAGAATGATGTTTGTTAAAAAGAGAAAAGTATAAAAACGTACGACGAGATGTTGTAACAAGAACCAACATACGTTTGTCGAGTATGCTCCTTCCATATCTAAAACTTCCTTGCTTTTTTGCTTGAATTCTGCTTTTAAAAAATTTTTTCGTGTAATGTGAAACACATGTGTGGCTTGCCTTTTGTATATTTAGGAGCCCCATACTTCTTCGGTTGTTGGGGTATCCTCCTTTTCATTTTGTTTTTTAAGTCACATATTTTTAATTCATATCCTTAGTTAAGCTGTTAATGTAAGTGTATGTTAAAGTTAAAGTTCAATTTATTATGGTTTTCATTTTTTAGCAGGTAAGATTTCATCTTTTTGATTTTAAGAACATAGTGTTATTATTTCCCTTTTATATTCTAGTATTTTGTAACATCTGATGATGTGTCGGAGTCGGCACGAAAACGTTCATGAATAAAATCTAAATTTAATATATTTGTGGGAACTGACTTCGTGTTATTAATCATTGTTATACAATTTATTATTTATCACCATTCCCATTTCGAGGAAAATGGACATCAATCATTTTATGAAAATATTTGTTTTCCCAATCATTTTAAACCAAAAATGCAAGTACGAGGGCGTATTTTTATGTTATCTACCTAGCCATGAAACAAAAATGCGACGATGTCAAACCAATTATTAAAAAATAGCTGTGGCATTTAGAAATACATGTGCTAAGTTGTGTTTAATTTGTGAGGTTTATAGAGATTTGGGAGGGTTTATTTCTTGATCAAATGAGTGAAATTAAGATGGAACATCGCAGTGCCACAAAGTCAAAGTCCAGCACAAAATCAAGGATTGTGGGTTCATAGAGTTATGGCATCCACCTTATAGTCTGACCTAGCTCCACCAGACTTCTTTCGATTCAAAAATTTAAAAAAGCATCTCAGGGGAGCAGTTGATCAAATACTTTCGAAAGAACGGGAAAGGGGCTGATTGGTCTATAAGATTCCACTTCACTAGGGAGTTTCCCAGGTTTGGGTATTAATATGATTTATGCTAGTTTCCACTGTGGAGGTTAATAACCTAGTCTCAATATTGCATAAAAGATGGCTATAATTGTAGTTATGCCACGAATTGGCAATTCTCTAAATAACTTGCATATAACCAGGAGATTTTTTGGATTGCCAAAGTTTTGTAAATCACTCGAAGTCCTTCTTTCGGCGAGAATGCAGTAATGGGTTCCGACATCTGCAATGGCGTATCCAAAAATTCTTGTATTTCCTCACTGTAATCTAAATGTGAAAAGGACATAAGTGACTCACAATTTGGATTCCGGAGGGGATTTGGAACTAGAGAAGCGCTATTCAGCCCATCAGCTCTATTACAAAAATGTAGCGACCAACAAAAAGATGTCTTCATTTGCTTTATCGATTACGAAAAGGCATTTGACCGCGTTAAACATACACAGTCGGATTGAAAATTAACACTAATAAAACAAAATTGATGATATTCAGCAAAACACCAATAACACAATCACAATTGACAATATATAACAAACAAATTGAGGCGGCTGTCGAAATTCAAATATGTTGGTTGCTGGCTGATGGAAGATGGAGACCCGGAGTTAGAAGTAAAAACAGGAATAGAACTAGCAAGATCGTCTTTTCTAAGAATGAAACACTTACTTACCAACCGCAGCCTTCAACTAACAACAAGATTCAGATTTGTGCTACTCAAGGCTAATACGGAAAAAAGAATACAAGCGTTTGAACTCTGGGTTTTCAGAAGAATGCTACGTATATCGTGGAAATCGTGGAAATGAAGAGGCATTGAGAAGGATGCATAAAGAACTGCTAACAACAATTAAAAAAAGGAAAACAGCATACCTTGGCATACCGCAACGATAAATACAATATACTTCATATACTTCATATACTTCAGGGGAAAATCAAAGAAAGGAGGGGACGTGGTCGTAGAAGATGCTCCTGGCTCAAAAACATCAGAGATTGGACACAAATGAGTACCCATGTATTAATTAGAGCTGCTAAAAACCGAGAAAATTTTGCCGAAATTGTTACCAATATTCAGTAGTGAATACGGCATCTTAAGAAGAAGAATCTAAATATAGCCATGGCTATACCTATTTTCCTAAATTCTAATTTTTATAATAATTTATTTTAGTTAAAAATAATATTTTTACCTACATCTTATTGGCACTATTTTTTATCCATTGATATCATTACCGTTTTTGTATGTTTAAATGGGGAGCAACAGTGTACACTATCGTAGTTTCGAATGCAATTTTGCTATGTTCCGGTTTGAAACTCCCCATCCGATATGTCAATTTTATAGATTTCAGACAGGCTTTCGTGAGAAATATTTGCAATATGGTATACTCGGCAAATATATTGCAATGCTGACAAAACTATATGAAAACTATACTGTCCAGACTGAACATGAGGACACCCTCACTGACAAGATAAATATTAACAACGGAGTCAAACAAGGCTGTATACTGTCACCAACATTGTTCCTGATAGTAATAGACTGGGTTGGGCAGCAAACAACAGACTAAGACAGGATTAACTTGGAACTTATTCTGTAAACTTGAAAATTTGGAATTTACAGATGATATCTGCCCAGGGGCGGCGGGTTTTGGATTTCTAATCGGGTGCAAAAAATTATCATTTTGGTTAAAAGTGAGCATGGCCTATTTAAACGCATTTTAAGGAAAGTAACAATTTTATGGCCCAATAAATAATTGTAATATTTTAAAAATTAAAAATAAATTTGGAATTTCGATTTGATGGAAACACAAGGGAAAAACACAAACAATTAGATAATTCTTTTAATAACAAGAAAACATTAAATTTGATACAGTAGGTACATCACTTAGCAAATAGCAAACGGTAAAAATTGTCTAGTATAGGTTTTAAAATTTGGGGTAGTAATCTCATCTAAACCACTTCCGTTTACATCATCTGAAAAGAAAATAGATATACCTATAGCAACTAAAATTTAAATGTTTTTCTAAACAGTCAAAACATAGCTCCAGGCTCCAGTTCTAGCAGTTCCAGCAGTAGTTATTAGTAAACCAAAGTAATTTTAAAAGTAGGTAATACCTACCCTTCCCGTTACCGGTGCTGATACTAAAAATAGAATTTTGAGCCGCTTTACTAGCTTCACAAATATTTGTAGAAGTAGGCAAGGCAGTAACAGAACTATTTTCTAATTTTAATTTTTTAGTAGGTACATGAGCCACTGCTTCCATCCGTAGCGATAGTTTCTTGTGTCTTGCCCAGTTTTATAACAAATTTATCCATTTTCACAAATAGAAAATTAAACACGTTATCACATATTAAGTAACACTTAGCGCAACACACATTCCGTTTACTTTTTGTTCCTTAAATGTGAATGCTTCTTGAAATCTTGAATTAGTTGAATGTTGAATAGTTGAATTATTCCAATAACTTTCACATGTTTCGTCTAAAAGACGTTTGATTGAACACGCGACACCAACATAGAATAATATAATATAACTATACTGGGAGGTGGTATCCAATTATTCTTTGCACTTAACTTGACCATCGCGATTGTCTAGAAGCCGACAAGAGAGAACTTTCGCTTCAGTTTAGCAAGCGAGTGCAATAGAGCGAGCTAGCGCAATAGAGCGCGAGCGAGAGCAAAAGCTAGAGCGCATTTCAAACGAAAGTTTTCGTTTGTCGGCGGTCGGCCTGTCTGTACTCGCCTGCAGTTTACTCTGCGGCTCGCTTTGGATGCTCAAGTACAGCTGGCAGGTGTTTGTTATGACTCGCAATCGTTGATAACCGTTCCGCTTGCGATTTTTTTACGTAAACATTTTCGGTGATTTACTAGGCAAAAATGCAACGAATATATGCTTATATATTATATCATGAGAAGTTTTAATCGGGTGCTACGCACCCGATTACATCTCCGACCGGGTGCAACCGACCCCGCGCACCCATGTACTCGCCGCCCCTGTATCTGCCTAATGACGAAAAAAACGTATGCAGAACAAAGTGTATAGATTAGTTTACGCAGCAAAACAAATAGAACTCAGTATAAATTGTAAAAATACCAAACTACTGGTGAAAATAGTGAACCACTGAAAGAGAATAAAAATAGAAGGAGAAGAGATAAAAGATGTTACAGAGTTTTGTTCTCTAGGAAGTATAGTAGATATAAAAGGAGGAAATGAACAGGATATAAACAGAAGAATCACACAAGCACAAAGTGTGTTTAACATACTACGGCAAATATGGACCGACAAAAATATATCAAGACGAACTAACCTGAAATTATTTAAATCGAATGCGAAGAGTGTATGGAGCAGAAACGTGTGTGGAAAACAAAAAGGATAAATGTCTAAGAATCATATGTGAAATCAGAAACAATTACTAATACTAGGCTAGGGCAGATCACGGACGAAGAAAAACATTGAAGCAACGATTAAGAAACGGAAAGGGAAATGGTTAGTGGGCCAAATTTATTTGGAACCCTTTTTGGACTTGAATAACTTTTTTGGTTTTGGTCCAATGTTGAAATTTGAAACCCCTATTAATAGAGCATATTTAAGTTAAAATGTAAAAGACTAACGGAAAAACTTAAGGGGGATCTAAGTAAGGGGCATTTTTATAAAGATGGCGCACCATCCCATCCTTCCAGAAGTACGATAACGTATTTGCAAGAACACGTTGCAGATTTTATCGAACCTAACATGTGGCTTCCAAATAGCCCTGATCTTAACCCCGTTGATTACAATATTTGGAGTACATTAGAAGCCATGGTTCACGAAAACACTATCTTGAACACTATCGATGAATTAAAACATCGGATAGTTTTTTGTTGGAACCAATTCGACCATGAAACTATTAACCGATCAATTGTACAGTGGCGTCGGAGGCTGCAAGCTGTAATAAATAACCAGGGAGGACACATCCATAATGAATTTAATTGATTAATTTTAGGTTGTTTTAATTAGTTAAAAAATGTTTATTACCTTTTAAATTAAAAAATAAAAATTTAATAAAAGTAATATTTATGGCCTTTCAGAATGCCTTTCATTTTGCTCCGAACGCTTAAAGTTTTTTAATACGATTTTAAGGCTAGTCTTTCCGGATACTTATTAATAGTTTTTACTATTTTTTGAATTTAAATATTAACAGGGTAACTTTTGCAACGACCTTGAAAGCAAGGTTTTATAAAAATGCCCCTTACTTAGATCCCCCTTAAGTTTTTCCGTTAGTCTTTTACATTTTAACTTAAATATGCTCTATTAATATGGGTTTCAAATTTCATCAAAATCGGACCAAAACCAAAAAAGTTATTCAAGTCCAAAAAGGGTTCCAAATAAATTTGGCCCACCATGTATGTGTCTTGTTACTATCTGCAGTCGGCCACTTCGCAGATAGAAACGTTAATTGTAACCAAACGATTAAATGGCTTCACTCGCTCGAGTACTGACCTCGAACAGTGGGGAATCGTTTGTAAAAATCCTTATCACTGCGTGAGATTCGAACCCAAGACTCTTAGCTAGGAGCCCAGCGCTCTTACCACTCCGGCAACTCTTCTGGAAATTGTGGTGCTCATTTTGAACATTTATTGTAAGTGCCTTAAAAGTAGTAATTTAATTTTCAAAAAGTCTTTTAAAATAATTTTTCTAACACTAATATCTTATACTGCTTTTATGGTGCATAAGAGCTCACTTGTTATGTTTCCTTTAAAATACGCTTTTCTCTATAAAATATGTCGCCAATGACAACGTATTTTATAGGCCTTTATCTACGTCTGTTAAAAAAATATCACTTTTTTTCATTAAATTGCGTTCATAAAGTACCTACTTGAGTAATTAACACTCGAAAAGCCCGAAAAAAGTGCCATAGCGTTTCATATTTTCCATATTTTTCCGTGAATAAAAGTACTTGCAGTACTTTTTTTCACGGAAAATTAATGAAAAAAAGTGAAGTTGTTTTAACAGACGTAGAAAAAATTTTGTATGAAACTCGTGTGTAAAGCTCATTTTTTTCACTTGTAGGATTTGCCTTACCTACTCGTGGAAAAAGGTAATACTTTACTCAATTGTTACATAAATAACTATTTTCTAACACTAATATCTTATACTGTTTCTATGGTGCATAAGAGCTCACTTGTTATGTTTCCTTTAAAATACGCTTTCTCTATAAAATACGCCGTCAATGACAACGTATTTTATAGGCCTTTAAATACGTCGTTGCCTAGCAATCTTCGCATTTTGTGTATTATGACAAATCTCAAATAATAATTTATTAAAATTTCTAATAATATATTAGTGAAAGAAAATGTCTGATATTAGTGTTAGAAAAAATCTTGAAGATAACTCGTGTTTTATAGTTTAAAAATCTCGGTCTATCAAATCCTCGGCTCACTTCGTTCGCTCGGATTTGAACTACAACCTTGATTTTTAAACCTTCTATAAAACACTTGTTGTCTTAATAGCTATTAAAATGCGCTTTTCTCTATCAAATACGTCGTCAATGACAACGTATTTTATAGGATATACAAAATAAGCTTCCGCATATTATTCAAGTAACATTTTATTCATCTAACCTTAAAAGTACAATTATTGGAAAAAATACAATTAATGAATTGGAAACTTTCACCAGTAATTGATAGTTGCCACATTCCTCCAAATTGCCTAGCAATCTTCGCATTTTGTGTATTGTGACGCGTCTCAAATAATAATTTATTGAAATTTCTAATAATATACAGTGACCGGTAAAAAGTTCGCAACATATGGAAAAATTTTGTATTATTAAAATATCGAAAAAACTTTTATGGGGGATGGGTTATGCATGTCCGCTAACCTAAAAATCGAATTTGAGGTATGTCACGTGACCACTAGTATGGCGGCAAATTTAAAAAAGTGGGCTTAGATGACAATATATCCAAGAAAATTATTAGAAAAAGGTGCTTAGAATTTAATTTTAGACCTATATGTAAAATTTCAAGTATTTATAAAAAATTTGAAAATCGCAATTTTTTATAAATACCTATTTATAAATTGATGAACTTTAACCACCACCAACAAAATTGATCTTTTCTAAGTGCTCTAGCGTAAAAATATTCCTAAAACTTTTCTACAGTTGTCAGATACAAATTATTGCAACAGCTAGCGTTCTAGCGAAAACCTGTTTTTTAGATCGAGGCCTATCAATTATGGAAAAACGAGAAAGTTTTTCCACTGTTATTTAAATACAAAGGTTCCACTGCAATCAAGCTATTTAAAAGAAAAAAATTGGGTATTTGTATGTTGATAAAAAAATATTTACAAAAAATTGCGATTTTCAATTTTTTTAAATACTAAATACTAGAAATTTTGCATATAGGCGTAGAGTTAAATTCTAAGCAACTTTTTCTACTAATTTTCTTCGATATCTTGTCATCTAACCCCACTTTCTCCGACTTAACAGTAATTTTTTTAAATTTGCCGCCATACCAGTGGTCACGTGACATACCTCAAATTCGAGTTTTAGGTTATCGGACATGCAGAACCCACCCCCCATAAAAGTTTTTTCGATATTCTAATAATAAACAATTTTACCATATATTGCGAACTTTTTGCCGTTCACTGTATTAGTGAAAGAAAATTTAAGATAAGATATTAGTGTTAGAAAAAATCTTGAAGACAACGCCTGCTTTATAGTTTAAAAATCTCGGTCTATCAAATCCTTAGCTCACTTCGTTCGCTCGGATTTGAACTACGACCTTGATTTTTAAACCTTCTATAAAACACTTGTTGTCTTAACCCAATCATACCCACCGTCCACCGTATGATTCTTCATACGTAAGTGACGTCAATCATTTAGGTTAGGTATAGTTTACCGGAAAGTGATTGGAGTAAGTTGTGTTGCAAAAAGCCAAAGCATATTACCTTTCATATATATTCAAAGCATTTTGTGGTATTTATTTTATCGTATTTTCTGTATCTGCTCTCTGGAAAATATTGTGAGCCAGTGTGTTTCGACAAAATGAGCAACAGGTAAGTTCTACACAAATTATTTGTACTTATAGGTTAGATAGTTTGTGTTTATGTGTTTTAATTTAATAAATGTATATCTGTCAACACATATTTAAGCATTATACAGTTATTTTTAGTTTAAATACATCTCCAAATCACCTTTTGTTTTGTCGTATGAAAAATCATACGTTGGGCAGTCATAGGTACTTATTATCGATTTTTATGTCAGAAAAAGTTGTATAACCCTTGTGACTCCAAAGATGCAGAGGAGCTTCTGAACATTTTTAAGGAGCTGCTTTCGGACGACGAGGATATGAATGTGATAAAAAAGGCAGAGGAAATTCAATTTGTTCTTACACCACCCACCGATAGTGCCGAAAGCGATCAAGATGACGCGGATAGTGAGGACGATTCTGCAGCTACTATTCGCGATATTGGTAAAGGAGTACTTCGGCAACCTATGGACATTGTCTGTGTTGTGGGAGGTGAAAAGAATATTGTAGATTTGGATAAGCTGGAGCCTAATGCTGACAACTGTAATTGTGAAGGCTATACCCCACCACTTAATATAATTCAAGATCCAATCTGCAATAAGGAAGTCGCAAAGCTTGACTCAGACAATTTTGAGTCTGTAGATGAAATCCCGTTAGCCAAAAGGTTTCGACAGGAAATCTACAAAAAAGAAGCTAAGGTTCGTTCTTGGAAGGAGATGTCTCTAAAACAAAGAGAAGGAACACCCCAAATTGAAAAATGTGTACCGCCTACATTCTCCCAGCACATAATAGACAACAATCTTACTCCAGTTGAAATATTTTTGAGGAGTTTGTTCAGTTCATGTGCGACGAAACAAGAAAGTACGCCATTTCCAAGGGTTTTCACAATTCCCATGTCTCTATAACAGAAATGTACATTTATCTGGCTATATTACTACTATCTGGGTACGTCAAACTACCATGTAAAAGAAATTATTGGGAGACAAAGCCTGACTCTTATAATCCTTTGGTTAGTAACGGTATTTCAAGAAACCGATTTGAAATGATACATCGCTTTTCGCATTTCAACGACAATGCAAAAACAGACCCTCAAAATAAAGTTTACAAAATTCAGCCATTGATCGACCGTGCCAACAGAATATCACAGAGTCTGTTTCAACCAATGCGATCCTCTTTTTCCTTAGATGAGGCTATGGAGCCATACTATGGTCCACATAGCATAAAGCAATTCATAAAAGGGGAACCTATAAGGTATGGATTTAAATGTTGGTGCCTGACAACTCCAGAAGGCTCTCTATTTCTTGAATTTTCGGCCGTATTACGGAGCAGGGGATAAGATAGAAGGAATAAGTCTAGGAACCAGTGTGACTCAAAAGCTGTGTCTTGAGTTTGTACCAGAAAATAGCACTATCTATTTGGACAACTTTTTTAATTCACTATCTCTACTCCATTCACTTAACACCTACAAGATCAACTGTGTCGGTATGATCAGGTCAGACAGAATTGAAAAGGCACCACTCAAAGAATTAGAAAAGGTGAAACGTGGATCATCACATGTAATTCAGGATCAAAAGAACAATATCACGTTAGTAAAGTGGCATGACAATAGTCAGGTTACCATTGCTACAAATATAAAAGACAATGTCATATGGCTGCCTAAGGGAAGCTGCCGACGTTGGACACGAAAAGAAAAAACTAGAGTATCTGTTGATCAGCCTACCTTAGTGAATATATATAATCAGTGCATCATGGGCGGCGTCGACCTCTTCGACAAAATGCGAGGCTTGTATAGAACACGCATCCGTTCTAAAAAATGGTATTGACCATTTGTTAGATTTTGCCTTAACGGAGCAATTGTAAATATGTGGATTTTATACAGATACTCCCATCCAAAGATCGGCCTTTTACAATTTATTTGCCAAATACCATGAGATCGAAAAAAAATGATTCTGAGCAGGCCTTGACTAGTACAACACGATTGGCTACACTGGTTCTAGAATGCTAGTCAAGGCCTGCACAGAATCATCTTTTTTTTGATCTCATGGTAGTACTGGCAATTCTAGCAAGTCCGGAGTATTTAGCCGGGCCTAAGCCGAAATGTTCAAAATCAGTTTTAAAGCAAGTAAAATTCGATAGAACTGATCATTTTGTTGACAGTCAATCCACACAGCGACGCTGTGCATACTGCGGAAAGTGCACAAAATTTCACTGCAGCAAGTGCAACGTTGGTCTTCATCCAGCCTCATGCTTCAGAAATTACCCCACACCTTCCCACTAGATTACAATGTGACTTGTACATAATACAATAATTCTTAATATTTTTTTGCATTTATTTAATTTTTCCTACTTACATGAGTTATTGATTAGTATTATTATTTTATATTCTGTAAAAATGAATATTTCCGTAAAATAAAGTATTTATTCATTTATTTATCTCGAATGTATTCTTTATTTGCCCAGCGTATGATTTATCATACTTAAAAAAAAATGTGCTAAACAAAAATTTTTAAAGGAAAATCATATGGGGGAGTTTTAAGTGTCGTAAAAATGGCCCATTTTCATAAAAAAAGGTTCTAGAAGTCTCAAAAAGTTACTTGGGTAGTATTCGGTTAATAGCTATAATGTAATAGCATCTGTGATTGTAGTTTAATGTCGCACTTAGCAGGTTGGTATCCAGGGTATCCATCATAATGCTTTACTGAACACCAATTGTTGGTATAAGCATGCAATATTGTCAAATTTAATAATTTAAATGCTAATATGTAAGTAGTTCAGAACTAAATCTATTTGAACAAGGGAAACTACGTTACACAATTTTTGCCAAAGAATCTTATAGTGTTCTTTTTGTACTAAATTTTTGTAATAAATATTTGTGGAGAAGACGTGAGCTTTTTGAATTGTTTACAATTTTATCCTTGAATATACAGGGTGTATACAAATTGGTGCAAAAGCTCCAGGTAGCGATATTCCTTATACAATTCTGAGTCGAAAACCTTAATCCTTAATACTAGAATGAGGTCCTCAAAGTCTCAATGTTTAGGTTTGAAATAAGCATTATTATTTAATGATCTGTTGAATAAAAGATTACAAGTTGAAATAAAAGAACGTTATAAATAGTTATTTGTACAACTGGTAATGAAAGCAATACTTTTTTTCATGAGTTTGAAGTTTGATGCACGACGGCGAAGCCGGAGTGCATCAATCAAACTAGTGAAAAAAAGATGCTTTCATACGAGTTGTACACAATATTTTTTTGCATTTTGACATCTTAAATCCCTCAAAATAGGATAAAAAGGATTTGAGAATTTACAGTTGTCAAACTGACAATTTACAATATTTTATTTAAAGCATACTTACTTAATGCAAAATGTAAAATTAAATAGTTAAAATAAGTGTTGCTTTCTTGATGATTTTTTAATAAAAAAAGTCCACTTTTTTTGTCAAAATGCAAAAAAATAATTTTTGCATATAATTGTCCTTCAACCCTGAAATTTTTATCTTAACATTTATTCATTTAGGTCTGTCCGTTAAAAAAACGTATGACAACACTGTACAGCTAACTGCCAAACGTCCTCGTATTGTCAAAGTTTGACGTTTACAAAACTGTTTCTAATTCGGCTTTGTAACTTCGTGTCATCTCTAAGTTTTGCGTTTTTTGTGTTTTATTCGTTATCTTGTTTACTGGTTTGTTCTAATTTTGCGTCATCCCTGTTTTTCCTATTACTTTTTTTGTTATCTTGTTTGGTTTACTTAAAGGCATTGTCAACTTATGCAACATATTTAGTAAATATCAAAATACGTTAGTTAAAATACTCGTAAAAGTACCCGCAGTGGTAGAATTTCAATATCTTTGATAATAACCACAATAAACGGGTAGAGAGAATTCATTTCCCGATACGTGACGTCAGGAGTGTCGGCCTCCTGAGGCTCCTAAACAAACACAACAGCCGCGTTGCTGGGTTACTAGTATTATTAGTCGACTCGGCATGCCGCTCTTACTGGCAAGCGACACTCGTGACGTCATATCTTAAACTTTTAGCTCCCATAACACGGTAACGAATTAAAATTCGGCCGTAAAATTTTGTACAGGTGCAATACTCACTTTACTCAATCAAATTATAAAATAAAAAAAAAAACGACTTTTCATAAGTTGACAATGCCTTTAAAGAATGGATTTCACTTTTAATGAGTATGCTAATATGTACATGGTATATGGGTTTTGTGAGGGAAACTGTAACATGTCAGAACGAGAATATCGCGCGCGTTTGCCTAACCGGAGACATCCTACTGCAAACGTATTTCAAAGACTAAATGAGCGTGTTCGTGAAACTGGTTCATTTATCCGAAGAACTAGGGACACCGGTCGACCTAGAGCAAGGCGTACGGTTCAACTGAAAGAGCAGATTTTAAATGCAGTAGAAGAAGATCCCTATGTCAGTACCCGACAAGCAGTTGCAACATTAAATGTTCCCAGTCATATGACCGTTCATAAGGTACTACAAGAAAACCTACTACATCCATATCATGTTTCCAAAGTGCAGCCCCTCTATGAAAATGATAACATTGCTCGATCTGACTTTTGCAACACTATTTTAAATAGAATTCGTGACGAAGATGGCTTTTTGAGACGTATTCTTTGGAGCGACGAGTGTATGTTTACTCGAGATGGCGTGTTCAATACACACAATACCCATTATTGGGCTGATGAAAACCCGCACGACTTTCGTGAATTTGGTCACCAAAGAAGGTTTTCTGTAAATGTTTGGCTAGGCATCATAAATCAGAGAGTTGTTGGACCAATTTACCTACCGAACCGCCTTAATACCAATGAATATCTTAATGTTTTGGAACAAGTGATTGATGAGATACCATTGAATACACGACCAAATATGTTATTTATGAATGATGGAGCTCCTGCTCATTTTGCTCTTAATGTAAGAGAGTGGTTGGATGACCACTACCCAGGAAGATGGATTGGTCGCAATGAACCCATTTTATGGCCGGCGAGATCCCCAGATTTCAATCCATTGGACTTCTTTATTTGGGGTTTCATTAAAGAAAAGGTTTATGCCACACCTCTACAAAATGTTGATGAGGTTAAAAACAGAATTGCCTCAGCAATATTAGAAATTACACCTGATAAGCTGGAGCGGGTAATGCAAACAGTACCAAAAAGATTACGACTATGTTTGGAAACAGATGGTTTTCAGTTCGAACAGTTAGTGTAAATTAGTATGTAGGTAAGATGCCAGGGAGGCGCAGTGGTAAGAGTGTCAGGCTAGGCACACACACACACACACACCAACTCACACACAGTGCAGGTGTAAAGCTAGTGCGCGTCCGTAGCAAAGCTAGGCTACACGTGCACCTTGGATAGCGCTAAAGAACTAGCACTACCGGCAGCCAAACAATCACTAACGTGATCTCCTGGCTACAAATGCCATGCGGTATACGCTAAATAAATAATAAGTATGTTAGGTTAGACCAGTGGTTCCCAACCTTTCTCTCCTTGCGAACCCCTTCTAAAAACTGAAAAAAATTAGCGAACCCCCTGTGTAGTTATTATTAGTAACAGTAAAGAAAACAATAAAATTTTGTTGTTATTAACATTTAACTATTTTCCATATTGCCTAGTAGTTCATAACGAAAAACTAAAACATAATCGTGAAACATCTACAGGCAAACATTAATAAAACTAAAGTGATAGCTTAACCTTAACCTACAAAAAAATTTATACAAAATTAATTGAATAAAACAGAACATTCATCCTACTAGGCTGAAAATAAAACGGAATTATCTTTAATGTCAATGAATATCAACTAGTTCTTAGCTAAGCCTCCGTTGAACTTGAAAAAACCCTTAATGGGATATATAGGGATTTAAAATTCCGCCATTACAATATTATTTTCGCGAACCCCCTTTATAAACCTTGCGAACCCCTGGGGGTTCGCGAACCACCGGTTGGGAAACACTGGGTTAGACAATAGTGGTGTTGATCGACTACGCAAAAATGCCCAAAATTGAATCACAAAATAAAATCCTAATTTAAAACTTTTGGAATGTATTATGTTTAAAATAAATAATTTCTGAACTTAATTTTATCTCTCTAGTGGTACCTACAATTGAAGGTCTTAAGTAGGGTGACCATACGTCCCGTTTTGAACGGGACTGTTCCGTTATTTTAGCATGTCCCGGTCGTCCCGTCGTTTTAGCTAAAATAACGTTTTTTTCCCGTTTTGGTAAAATATTACAATTTGTTCCATGAAAATAATTTACCGCTATTTCAAAATGAATATGAACTTGCAGAGACAGTTCCCACACGTTACACTACGCGTATAATAATCCTCGTTATTATAGTCGATACTTCGCTCAATCTCACACTTGAGTATTATTCAAGGTTGGTCACACCCTACCTTGAGACGTGTTTCTAGGCGTACTTCGGCGTACTTCGCCGTTTGTTGGTGCATTTAAAAATAAAGTCAAACATTACTTAGCGAATAAGAGTTTATATTCATTATCGGAACTCCATATACCTACAGTGTGTCCCAGGATAGATGTTACAATAGGTGTGATGGACTAATAATTTTTGAATTTTATTTTAAGATTGTGGAATTAAGCCCTGCTTGGTTTGAAGAGAATTTTAAGAATATTTTCAGTTTTTGAAAAACAAGTCGGCCTTGACATTGAAGTTAAAACTATTTTCTTTTCAGGTAAAGTACACTTTTTGTTTATGATAGGGCAAAAGTTTACTAAGGAAAGTTGTTCAGAATGAGAAATTATGGCCCTATACAAAATTTCAAAAACTGAAAATATTCTTAAAATTCTCTTCAAACCAAGCAGAGCTTAATTCCACAATGTTAAAATAAAATTCAAAAATTTTTAGTCCATCACACCTATTGTAACATCTATCCTGGGACACACTGTATATAGAAGATAGAAACAAAAAATGTATTTGTCTGTTTGTATAATATTGTATGACTTGTCCTATACCTCGTTATATACTGGTCTAAGGATTAATAAATGATTTGATTTGATGTTTACGCATTCTCGGCTGAGCAGTTCTTAACTTACAACTCACAGAAGCAAACAAAGTCCCTGAAGGGGCGTGTCCTGGTGGCTCTACATTTGAAGAGTACACTCCGGGTAAAAGGTACCTTGGCGGTAAATTTAAATGTTTTACCCTTTTTCTCAAAATCCACTAAAAAAGAGTCTTGAGAAAAACTGCTTTTATGAACACTAATTAACAACAAAAATTCAAAACATACAAATAACCTCCCAACGCAAAATACAAATTGACGCGACATCGGCGTGTCGGTATTACTTTTGCTTGGGAATATAAGCTCTGAGAATTGTTAGTGATGATTCGACGAACGTTTTACCGCTACAAATTTTTAAATTTAGTTGACATATTTTCCGGCGACTTTGTTTGCTTCTGTGAGCTGTATTAACAAGAATAATTTGTTTGCTTCTAAAAATTCCTTACCAGAGAATTGTTTCTTGAGTTGTGGAAAAAATTAAAATTTTTTAAATGTTTTTCACTATTAAATTAAAATTATTAATTATTTTTTCTAACAGCCCCCCCCCCCTCACTTGTCCCGTTTTCAGATCAAGGAATTATGGTCACCCTAGTCTTAAGCCTATCCATCTGCTATTACCAACGAGTAAAATGACGAAAATTTAGTTTTAACAACTCCAACGCTGTATCCTAAGTTGCCATGCTTTAATTATGAATACCATGTGTGGGATGGATTCAATGTTGCCAAATGTACGTTTCTTTCAAATGGTTCGTACGGGCACGGGAAGCATGGTACAAAAGGTTTTCGACTCATAATTGTACAAGGGATATCGCTACCTGGAGCTTTTGCGCCAATTTGTATACACCCTGTATATTGTAACGCCCTACTTTGGGTTCGACAATTATTGTAGGTACTAATCCTTGCTTTTAACAACAAATATATTAAAACGCCTTGTTGAATTGACAATTTTCAAATTTAATTTAATTTCGGAGATCTCACCTCACGGGTCGTTAAGAAGGCTCGTTGTATTTACAATTAATATTAATAAAAATAAAATTTTACTCAATTTCTAATGCAGATCTTTTTATTTTGTTTTTCACCCTATCAACCCTGCTTAAACCTATCTTATAATTACGGTTTTTACACTCACTATCTACACCGGTTCCTAGGTTTTGTTTAAAATTCTCCTCTTTTCCCAAAAAGATTTCTATTTCACCACCAAAATCCAATTTGCCTCTGTTTAAAATTTAATGATCAATTTCCTCTTCTTCAATTTCAATTTTCAATTGCCTCTGCTTGAAATTCAATTTTCAATTGCTTCTGCTTGAATTTCCTCTGCTTGAATTAGCTCTGCTTGAAATTCAATTTTCAATTGCTTCTGCTTGAATTTCCTCTGCTTGAATTGGCTCTGCTTGAAATTCAATTTTCAATTGCTTCTACTTCTATTTCACTTCCTTTCGATTCAATAAATGATTCTTTTGATCATTAACTCTATTTAAAGTTAAATAATTCGGCTGATATTTATTATTTTGGGACGAGCAAACCTATTTGGTTGTTGCCCCTTTTAATCTAAAATATCACTTATTTATTAAATTGTTTTTCTCTGTATCCAAGATATTTTATATAAATTGCTTTTCACTATAACAACTATTTACAAGGTTTCTAAAGTAACTAATTTTACATTTTTATGACTACTGAATTTAGCTAATTATTCTATAACAATGATTATAAAAATAACTTATTTACATTAACAACTTAAATTTAATCTAGCTACCTAAAATTTATGTTACAATTTTTATAATTAAAATCTGCATTGTAAAATAGCTATTTATGCAACGAGTTGCAAAATGATGGACTTTTTATCACCAGGCGTGAAATTGTTCGTCGAGGCGAAGCCGAGATGAACAACGCGCCATGTGATAAAAAGACATGTTTTGCAACGTGTTTCATACAAGATTTTATCCAATTCAGATAACAAAATGTAAATGCCACATCTTCTTAAAAAAGGAGTTGGGTCATCGTGATAAAATGGCAGTGATAAAATGGGAGCATATTTTGTAACTAGTTACAAAATTAACCACTTTTCTCAACTCAAATCATCTTTTTGTAACTAGTTACAAAATGGGAGCATATTTTGTAACTAGTTACAAAATGAACCACTTTTCGCAACTGAAATCAATGTCGAAATGTTGACATTTCGTAACTGAATTGGATAAAATTACTTTCGTCAACAAATTAACAAATAACATAATTTTTAATAATAGCATCCAAATCAAATATCACCTCAATATATTAAATATTGTCAAAACAAGTAATATTGCAAATTATACTAGTAATTCCTACAGTCTAAACTTATAAAAATCTTTCAATTAGTATTGTAAATTTTTGTTGACTGCATAGTATGCCGTTAAAATATTCTCTAAAAGCTTAGGTTCTGGATCTTACATTCTTGTTGTAAACTTCCAAACGCCACTATTTTATGCAAAATACGGAAGATAAATTTATAATTGCAGTAATTATCTACATTGTAACATTTCTACAAGAGCTCGGTGATTTATTCCATTTTTAATTTTATTTAATAATTTATTAAATAATAATAAAAACTAAAAATAAAACTGTGACGTACATAGTAATTTTTCTAAAGAATTTTTTTTGCGTAAAAGTAGCATACATTCTTAAGCTTCAGTATACAGGGTGATTCATAATGAGTGTAACAAACTTCGGCATTTTGTTGAGGAGGTCACTTTGAGCAAAACACGTCATATTCCAATTAGTTACAGAATTACAAAGATCAAAGTTTTATTAGTGTAGTAGCAAATAGGTAAACAACGCATATAATGTTAGGAACTTATAATGAACATTTAATTTAAAAACAAAAGAAAATGTACGATTTATAGCAAGTGCTCAAAATGTGCCCCTTGAGCCTGAATACAAGCACGACACCTACGAATCATCGAATCATAAACACGAACTATATCCTTTGGAGTAACAGTTCACGAGTATTGATTTCAACACTGTAGACTAGCTATTTTAGGTGACCCCAAAGGATTTAGGTCAGGGGACCTCGGAGACCAAGCGATGGGACCCCCACGAACAATACATCTGTTGGGATAATGCATGCTTAGCCATTCGATTGTTTGTCTTCCATAGTGGGCTGGGGCGCCATCATGCTGGTATCACATTTGTTGCCGAATGTAAAGTGGAGTGTCTTCCAGTATCTCATAAAGTCTTCCATCTAGGAAAGTAGCGTATCCTTCTGCATTTAAGCGATCATCAAGAACTTCGATATCAAGCAACCCACTGTTAAAAACGCCAGCCCACGCATTAACACTAAAGCGATGTTGAAATCTTGTGTGTACGATGGCATGGGGATTCTAGGGAGACCATAGGTGGTAGTTGCGGGTGCTATTAATACTATCCCTCGTAAATTGAGCCTCACCGGTCCACAGTATTCTACCCCAAAAATTTGAATCTTCGGTAATTTTACGTAGCAACCAGGTGAAAAACACCACACGTTGGCCATAATATTGTGGTTGTAGTGCCTGGACTCGTTGAATGTGATAAGGATGCAGTTCTTCGCGGTGTAATGTCCTCCACACAAAGCTCTGCGAAAGGTGAAATTGCGTTGCAGTGTGCCTGGTACTAAGTGTGGGATTGTCCAGAACTGCATCGATTACATTTTCTTCATTGTTGACATTATCTTCTGATTGCCAGCATTATTAATAGCAGTTGTACCAGCCTCACGGAGTCTTTGAAACGTACGACCAAAAATTGTCTATTTGGATATCTCCGACGATATTCTCTGGATGCACGACGAGCGTTGCCATTACAGTAACCATACACGAAAACAATATCGGCATATTCAGCTACACTGAAACTTGGCAGTTTTTCAACAAACAACGATTGTCAATTATTAACTTTATTCTTTTACAGCAAACAACTAATTGTAAATTATTAATGGACTGTATTTTAATTTTTCAATAGTAACTAGATGTATGGATTTACTACTACACTGTAAAAACTTTGATTTCTTATAGTTCTGTAACGAAGTAAAATAGGACCTAGGTTCATCTAACAGTTTTCACTTAAAATGACCTTCTCAATAAAATGCCGAAGTTTGTTACACTCATTATGAATCACCCTGTGTAATATACTATTTGTGTTTTAAGTATAGTTATAATTATACTTTGCTATGGAGGCAGTAACGAAAGTCACAGTTTAATTTTATCACACTAATGTACGCCCTGCAATGTATATTATTAAAAGCATCCAAATTATACCTATCTACCGCAAGCACATACATGCAATTTACGGTATAAATTTAAAATTGCACGTTGTTATGGTGATTTTGACTTTTCTTCGAAATAATCAGTATAATAAATTTTTTAAATCGCTCGACAATCAATTCTTGAAATAATTCCAAGAATTATAAAATGTTATAAAAGCGCTTTCTCGAAACAGTTTACTCCGTTTTTATTTCAGTGCGGCTGGATAGTGGGTACTACATTGCCGATTAAGGTTACTGTTTAAATGCTGTTATATTTAATTTACATACAGAAAAGATTTTTCGCAGAAGCTTCCGAAAAACTAAAAATTATTCGAGTCTATAACATTCCTTAAGACAGTCTTGATGGTGTAAATGTTAGGATTTATAGGATTAAGTAAATAAGTGTAATGTACAGCTACCAAACAGAAAATTCAGTCTGAAAGATGTTAAAGGAAATGAAAAAAAGCTGTGATAGAAAAGTAAATCTATTTTGACGATTCTAAAAATTTCTTACGTAATTAAAAATGTTACCTGCATAAACAGAAAATAATCAGAAGTTATAAACATGGTATTTCCACAGAGGAAGCAAAGTTGGAAATATGATAAAGGACAGCTATTACCGAATGTTCTACAGATACTTTAGCTCATTAACACTGGCGAAGAAGTCTCTAAGGAATTTTTATTAGTGGCAAAGTAATACATTACGAAAGCTATAACAACAATTATGACGATAACAACAGGAATTAAAATAATGAATTTAATTTATTAACTTGATGAATAAGACATATCTATTTTAAATTTTGGATATTCTTCGTTGTATTTAAATTCTCGAACACTGTTCGATCATAAGGCTTTCCTATTTCTGAATGCAGTACTTTCCATTTAACCTACAATTTTTGAATCTTTTTCAATTACTGCTTTCATATTTTTAGTATGTCTTTTAAATATTTTTCGGGTTCTCTTCCTCCCATCATGTTATAATAAATTACTAATTTGTTTCTTAATTCCACTAACTGCATAAGGGCTAAGGTTCATAATTATTATAATGGTCTAAGTTAATTTCCAATTCATCTATTTTATTATTAGCAGATTCTAGTTTATAATCAGTCATAATTAGTTACTCAAGAAATAAATTACTGCTTTTTTCCAAAATATTTATCTATTACTTCTTGTTTATAACGGACTATTTTTACAACACTTTCTAATCGGTATATTTCAGTAACTGGTTTTAGACCTTCTTTCTATTTTTGTTTTTCATCATTAGAAACATATGAAACTACGAGGAGGGTTCAAATTTAGCCCGGAATTTTGTTGTAACTTTTTATTTAAACAAGATCTTTATAATATGATTTATCCTACATTTCAACATATTCCCCTTCTAACTCTACGCACTTTTGCCATATCTTTGGAAGCTTCATAATTCCTTCTTTATAGAAGTTTTTTAGATGAGCGGAAAGCCGGTTTTGCACAAAATTTTTGACCTCCTCGTTATCTTCAAATCGAATACCATCCATTGCTTCCTTGAGCGGCCCAAACAAATGAAAGTCACTGGGAGACAAAGGTAGACTGTAAGGAGGATGTGGAGGTGGCTCCCAGTATAATTTACCTAAAGTTTCCCCAGTCAATTGGGCGGTGTGCAGGCGAGCATTGTCGTGTAGGCGCACCACAGTCCTAGCCCAACGCTTCCGTCTTTTCATCCGAAATGCAGGCTTAACATTTTCGGCAAGCAGTTGAGCTTAATAACGCGCATTAATTGTACGCCTATCTTCTAAAAATTCTGTAAATGAAACACCTTCTGCGTCCCAAAACACAGTAGCCGTTATCTTCTTAGCTGAAGGGATAACCTTTGCTATTTTAGGCTTCGGTGAAGTTTTGTGTCTCCATTCCATCCTTGAGTTTTTAGATTCTGGGACAAAATGGTGTACCTTAGTTTAAAAAAGCTTTTATTAATAAGAAATTTAATAATAATTCGCTGCGCGACAGAATATTAGAGAGTTATCGCAAGTACTGCGTTAAATTTCCGTTAACGTTAAAATCACGTGATGTTATACGCTATTTTATTTTTACGGTAAATTACATTTTAGAGTTATCGCACGCCTTTATTTTACCGTACGCTAAAGTTTCCGAACCTAACCTCAACACATAAAATTACTTGTTTATAAACATGGCAACATAACCTCACCACTCAAAATAACGTACGCTAAAACCCTCCGCTATTTTATGAAAATAACGGACCGCGGTTATTTATTTAGCGTACGTTAAATGTCGGCGCATGCGCATTCGTCCGATTGTACGAAAATAACGTACGCTAAATTTAGAGTTGTACTTGCGATAACTCTCTATATGAAATGTTTGTTCCGTCATGGCTGCAGATGCTAAACAAAAACAATTGTAACCATAACAACAGCACACACGGCTTTTATATTGTCCAGTGTTCCAGTGTATTATCACTATTTCTATCACGAGAGCATAGAAAATAATCGAAAATACTTTGACGAGTTACGAGACGTATTGTCAAGAAACACCACGAGTCGCGTAGCGACGAGTGGTGTTTTGCGATGGAGCGTCGAGCAAGGAGGCAAAGTATTTGATTATTTGCGACTGCTCTAGTGGTATACAATTAGATTATATAATGAATAAATAACAAAACTGAATTTGATGTGCAAGTGACGTTTGTTGATAAACAATGTAAATATGGTTGCTACGGAAGAAGTTGAAAAAATACGCATAGTTGATTCGAGTTTTACATTATTTAGGACCAGGCGAAACACCAAAGTGATTATATCACGTCGTCAAGGGTATATTCACTTATCAATTACCACCTCGAAGAGTGAGCCTACAAGATATTTGGGAGTCATATAGTCCATCATCATTTCAAGTAGAGGGCCCTGCATGCTACCAGCTAGACTCGTATGTTCTATACCTAAACGAAAGTTTTACAGTGAATTTTACAATCTATAGATTCCCAATCTTGCCCCTCTCTGTATTACTATATGAAGAAATGGGAAGTCTCGGAAAGTCTGCACAGCAGTAGTGGGCGTTGTTCGTATTGCCCCTGTTATGCCAAGACAGGTAAGCCGTTGTATCTTGCTTAGTCTTAGTTTGGTGGATTCTTGCTTGACGATGGGTTACCACACCAAGGCCGCATACATAATAACTAATCTGATCACTCTGGTATATAGCCAATACACCATTCCTGGTTTAAGACCCCAAGATGTATGATACTTTCGTCTAACTATCACTAAGAGTGTCCGATTTTCTGATAATTTTGCCAATGTTTTGGTTGCAGATTAGTCTCGAGTCCAAAATGACGCCAAGGTACTTTACCTCTGCCGACAAAGCAGTTTCTTTACGGCAAAGAAGTAAAGGTCTCAAACCCTCTAGGTTTTTTCTTCGCGACCCTAAGGCCTTTCCTTTTAATTTACCTAAATACAATATTCGGGGTCTGTTGGATACGATCCTTAACTATGTTGGCAAATCTCCCTTCTACTACCATGCCAAGATCGTCAGCGTATACTAAGAGAGAAAACCCTTTGCTGTCGAGCTCTCGCAAAGACACGTACATTAACCTTCCACCCCAACTGCTGCGGTTTCATCCTGCCTTCCTGTCAGCATGCAGTTTATCCACCTGAAGCAGGTTTTTTCTAGCACATGATCTCATAGAGCTGTTGTAATTAATCTGAAGTCTGAAGGATGGATTGCGAAATTCTCCTTCTATATATGTCTAGGAAAGCACTAAGAATGATCTCTTTATTTTCCAGCGTCTTCTCCGCCCTTTTGGCAACAGGACGGGGCGCTGTATCTGTTGATAAATCTTATCTGTAGGCAAACTGATTTTGGCGTAAATGACTGTTTACCAGAACACCATCCTTATTGTGCCTATCCTGCAGTTTCTCCGTTGTCTTAAGTATAAATGACATAAGACTAATGGGGCGAAAGGACTTTACCTGAGAACAGTTCGTTGGTATGAAAACTGCTTTGGCTTAGTCTCCATATTGTAGTAGTTTAGAGCTAAACTGGAATTGAATACCATTCGGATTCTAGTAAGCAGAAGGAAGAAAAATCAAAATCCTGTCCGGTCCCGGAGATTTGTACGGTTCAAATGAGTCTGTTACCCATTTGATCTTAGCAAAGGTGATTACCTTTCTTGAAGTTTGCCAGTCCTCTCTTGATGCCTTATCTACACGAGCATCGAGACCATAGTTCTTCCAGGATTTCACTTCATTCTGTTTTAGCGTGGCATACGTCAGTTTATTACATACAAGGAATGAGTTAAATGTTCAAAGAATGAAAGGGAGAAGGCCACGTCATCTTGACATCTTTGTAGTACCTACTTAATGGTACCAGACTGATTATTAAAAACAAATTTAAGAGGCTTCAACGTGTATCAACTGCTATATTAGAGCTACCCGGTTGAATTTTTGTCCATTAGGTACTTTAAAAACTGTGTATGCAATGCAGCATTTATTTTTGGAAGCTTCATTGTTCATTTTTACTAAAACCAAAATTTATATTTGGCAAGAACTACAATGTATGTAATTGTTTATCCTTTTTGAATTGCACAGAATATGGTAGATTTCGCAACTTTATATTGACGTGAAAGCAAACTTAAATTAGCTCCATTATTAATTTGTTCTATTATATCACCTTTTATATTTAATGTTAAACTTTTTATCACCATTCCTATAGATATAGGTACCTACCTTCAAAATCACACAAGCGATTAAAAGCAGCACTAAAATTTCTTGAACAAACTGTAGCACAATAACTGGTATTGCTGTCGTATCAATAATACTTGCCTGACCAAATTGTTATATTTACAGCCATTTATTTTATCGCAACTCTACTGTAAAGTGCTAAGCGCTACCCTGTAATAACTGAATGCGAAGGTTTAATTAATATCATTGAAATGAAAATTTGTGTAGGAGTTTACCATAAACGTTACGTAAATTGTAGTAATTCAGTAAGAAGAGTGAAATAAAAATTTTATTTTGTATTTTA
Organism: Melanotus villosus; assembly: GCA_963082815.1. Classification (NCBI taxonomy): domain Eukaryota; kingdom Metazoa; phylum Arthropoda; class Insecta; order Coleoptera; family Elateridae; genus Melanotus; species Melanotus villosus. Next base: position 47,355,120 of record OY720421.1, on the reverse strand, counting down.
AGTAACTAAATAATTAATTAACACAAGGATATTGAAAATAAAGCAAAACACAAAATAACTAAATCAACAACATATATTTTAACATTTATAAAATATGTCTAAATATTTATTGTATCAGTTCCATTTTTATGCAGAGCACAATTGTTATTCTCATATCATATACTCGTAGATAAACATTTAATAAACTATGGCCTACATTATACAAACATACAAATTGAAGTACATAGAAAAGCTTATATTGGTGTTAATTACAATGCAGGTTAAACAGCACGCAAAATAGTCGCATGCTCATTTGGCAGTAAAAAAGGATCTGTGTATATTGGTCCAAATTGTATGATAAAATCCATAACACTTATATGTATAATGTATAATATAAAAAAGAAGCACACTTATTTTCTCATTGTGGTTAACGCATAAAACGATCAAAACGTATATAACCTGTGCCGGATTAATGACTGTTTTAATACTTCATAGTTACTGTCTTCTACCTGCTGTAATAACACGTTCCCTGCTATCTTCTCTATTTACTGAATTCCTTCTAGGTGGCGAATTTCCACTTGAGCCCGTTCTGTTTTTCCTTGACCTCTTAAACTTCGCCATATCTTCTCCAAATACATCGCCAGTTCGTAAGGCCGAAATTAAGTCATCGAATTCGCCTTTAGCGCCGTTATCGCCATTCTTTAAATTTATGTTTTTGTTAATAGTTGATAAAATCCCCTCTCGAGTATGCTTTCTTTCGAGGGTTAATTTTTTTAATTCGGCTTCCTGTTTAGCACGCTTTTCTTCTTCTTCTTGTCTTTTTCGCATATTATCATTGTCTTGGCGAGCTTCAGAGAAAGATGTTAAGAACGAATCGAAAATGCCGAAAAATTCATCCGGTTGTATAACAGTGGGATCTTCACCAAACAAACGCACGGCACGTTCAAAACGAGTCTAAAAATTATTTAAACGTTTAATATAATGTTTATTACCAATGATTACAGGAAGATATAGTCAATAAATATTTAATCATTTTGAAATTATATAATAGGTATACCTTCATGTCTTGGAATTGATCTTCGATTTCAGCAAGGCGACATGTAGCGGTTGCCTGAAATTCTCTCATCACAGGTACAAACTTGTCATTAGCCAGAGGGCTTTGTCCTCGATGGAATTCGATTTCTCGAGCTACATCCTTTAATCCCGCGCGCAATTGAGCCATATCTTTAGAGAGCTCACCTAGGGACACTTTAGCAGCTCCATGTATATGAGGCAAATCTTCATCAAGTCTTAGAACATCTTTAAACTGCAATATAAATTTAAGCAGACTTATAAAAAACATCACTTAAAATTGATTATTACATAAATTTATTCGTATAACAATTTTAAGACTTTTCTTTTCTGTCATTAAATTTTACTTGGACAGTTACAAAATTTGATGTTTATTTTCATATATACTGCAAATTAGATTTTGCAGAATCCTTACCTTTTTCTCAAGCACTTGAACTAAATAATGTAGCAAAGTGGTGCCTTTAGCAGCACTAGATTTGGTATCAGCCAGTCTATTCAATGAAGCCAATTTGAATCCTATCGCATTTCCTCGAGCACCACGATTCATGTAGTTTCCTAGGGCTAAAACTATTTCTAAAAGCCTTCTGAGACGCCGAGACCGAGCAACTTCTCTAGAAGCTTCCATTACTCCTGATATCCTTGGCAAAATTTCATTTAATGTCACTTGAAAACGTTTTTTATAATGCAAACTCCTTAAACGTTGTTCATAATGCGGAACTCTGCAACAATTACAAATTATGTCTCATCGAATAACACCGATTGATTCAATGGTAAATGACATGATAAACAAGAGTGAGTTTTATACCTTTATGGACATTAACATGTAACAATCTATACCGTGTGCCCATTTTAAATCGTGACCCCTTACTGGCTCTGAATATGCAACCCATATTTCATTACAGGTATAAACTATACCTACATGTAATGTAATATGGGTTGCATATTCAGAGCCAGTAAGTCACGATTTAAAATGCACAGCGTATTTCAATAAGTAATTATAGTCCAGTCAAATGGTGTTCAAAAAGGGCTTGAAGTGGAAAGTTCTGGTGTAATTATTTTTAGTGGCTTACTTTATGTTTTTTCGGGTGCTGAACACGAATCTGAAGTTGTCTAACAAAATTTTTTTCGGCAAATATGCGAAATCTTCAAAAAACCACTAAAAATCACAGGTTTTTTTTGGTTTTTGGCTTATAACTTGCAAAGTAAGCTTTTTACGCAAAAGGTGATTCTATATTAAAATAAAGACGAGAAAATTACCTACAATTCATGTTCTTATCATTTTTTTGTATGACATATGGTTTCCGCGCAAAGGGGCGTTGAAAAACCCGTGAGAATCAGAAATTTTCGGAAAATAGCAAAAACACATTTTTTTGCAGTCTTTCCGTTCATAACACTAAAAGTAAGCATTTCAAAGTAAGCATTTGCTAACGTACCTACTTATTATTCTCCCGTACTTCCACGCTAGCGGACATTTCTTATATGCCAAATGCTGTCACCTGTACCTATAAGACACGTACAGCTTGAAAGACAAAATGAACGCTGAGGAATATGAAAAGTTCACGGGTGGCGGGTTCACTGTTCGAAGGACCAGCAAATTCTGAAGAGGAACATGGACAGATATGACCATTTAGCAGTCCCTCATGAGGATAATGAAAATTGCTGGGGGGCTGACTCATGGTCGTCGGGTCAGCGAAAGTATCCTCTGTAAGTGGACAAAAGGAATGAGTTCCCTCCAAAATATTTATTTGCGAAGAAATGGAGAAGATGTGTGGGGTAGATTTCACCAGTTCAGAACAACACGTGGAGATGAGAGAAGCAAGGATTAAAAGGGATAGCAGTGATTCAAAAAAGTTGATGAAGTGGTTTATTCAACACTATCCTTTTCCTGATGTCCCAGAAATCTTGTCTCTTAGCACTAGTGTTGTAGGAGACAGCAGCATCAACTGTCACATGCCCAAGGAGATTGGTCTCCCCGCAATTGATAGAATTTTGGGTGGTGATTTTCAAAATGTTAAATTGTACAGGAAAGACAGAGTTTTGCCACTTGCTACGATGAACAATGCAATCAAAATACATGATGAAACTATCCTCATCAATCCGACGAATATTTTTCACAGAATCACGATTGCTAAACAATCTGATGAAGAACTTGAAGAGCTTCTAAAATACGAATTGTGCCCGTATCCATTGCCTCTTTTCGACGATTGTGGTATGCGAAGAGGAACCAAGTCTGCTTTATACAAAGCATTTACACCAACTGAACAGGCAAATCTCCAAGGGTGTGTGTATGTCATATATGGAGAATATCTCCTGCATAGAGTCGTGTGGAGCAGGGGTCAATCATTTTCATCAATTTCTAAAAGTTACGTTTCATTTGTTAAGTACAAGTACCAGGACAGTGCCGTAGTTGTGTTCGATCATTACCCTGAAGAAGAAGCAGAGGTACTAAATATACTGAGCGAGCAAGAAGATCACGCAAATAAACCTCACTAGATTTGATGTTCGACGAAACAATGGTGCCTACAGTGCCACAAGAAAAATTCCTAGGCAATATGAAAAACAAAGAGCGTCTGATTTTGATGTTGAAGGACAATTTTTCAGCAGCTGACATTCACACAAAGCAGGAACAAGAGGCTGCGGATACACTTATTTTAAAATATTGTTTTACATTACACAGTTTTCATACTTATCAACCATGAATCGTTGTTTATCATTTTGTTGTACCTATATAACCTAACGTTAACGTTTTACATATCTGCGCAGATGTATAATGATGCATTTACGTTATATGCGGCTGACTACTTCGTGCACTCGTCATTGCTTTTCTCATAACTATTCCGAAAAAATTACTTACGCATAAATTGTAGAGAATTTTATCTGCTTTTCAAAGTATAGGATAATGTTTACAGTGAAATGCTTACTTTTCGTTTTATGAAGGGAAAGTCTCTAAAAAAATGTTTTTTGCTATTTTCCGAAAATTACTGATTTTCGCCGACTTTTCAACGCCCCTTTGCGTGGAAACCATATGTCATACAAAAACATGCTACGGACATGAATTGTAGGTAATTTTCTCGTCTTTATTTTAATATAGAATTACCTTTTACGTAAAAGGCTTACTTTGCAAGTTATAAGCCAAAAACCAAAAAAAAACTGTGATTTTTAGTGGTTTTTTGATGATTTCTCATACTTGCCGAAATAAATTTTGTTGGACAACTTTAGATTCGTGTTCAGCACCCCAAAAAGCATAAAGTAAGCCACTAAAAACAATTACACCAGAACTTTCCACTTCAAACTACCATTTGACTGGACTATTAGTTGTAGTTAATGTGTAAACTTACTTAGATATTTCATACAGAAATCGGTCTGCCCTTGCAAGAGAATCAATATCATTACTATGTTCTTCAAGAAGCGTTTGTTCTTCAGGACTGGGGGTAAATTTCAGAAGTTGTTCAACCATGTCAATTGGCAACTGCTCTTTGCAGTCCATACTTAAAATTGCTTTTGAGATGTCTTCATCTGACATTTTTAATTTAGACAATAATATGGTACAATTCTGCGCCCGTCTTCCATCAATGACTGAAAGAACTTTATTTCTATTTTTACCCAGCTGCCTTAAATCTTCAATTGAACCATCATTCTGGTAGGAGAAAAGGCAATAAATGAATTTTAATAATTATATTAATAACATTGGATACTTACGGCAACCCCATTTTTCTGATAAGCACAGAAAAGCTTATCAATGCAATCCAATTCCATGGTGGTATATAATTTTGTATCATCCAGTTCACTCCATATAGTTCCAGAAACTTTTGCTTCCGGCAGTTTTGACCAGTTAAAAGATTTTAAGGGATTAGAAGGTTGTGGAATATTCTTTTTCACAATTTCAATTTTAAGAGGTGCAACTGGCGGTGCCATTGGGGCACATGGAGGTGGTGGAGGACCTGGAACTGGTGGTGGTGGTGGAGCCAAAGGAGGTGGAGGAGGCGGACCGGATTTAAATCCACTTTTATAATCTATATTATTAACGTCGACTCCTGATTGCAGCCCTATCACTTTAGCGTCATCTGGAATACTTCCTGAACTCACTAACCTTTCCAACCGAAAACGTTCACCGCGTTCACAGGAAATCTGTCTATCTAAATCAGCTGCTCGATATTCTATCTCCCCTAATCTTTGACGTGTTTCGATATGTGCTGCCGTTTCTTTTTCCAATCTTTCTTTAATGCGTGCTAAACTTGATTCAAAGTCTTCCTTTTCTTGAGTTCTTTGATCTAATTCTTGTTCTTTCTTCGCCAGCCGATTAGACAAATCGACATTTTCATGCTCTAACTCTGCAGCTTTTTTACGTGCTTCTACAAGTTCTTCTTCTTTGGCTAATAAATGGACTATTTCCTTTACATTTATATTTATTGGTGCTATATCGGGATCTTTTGGGTTCGTTGTATTGTTAGACTCGTTTTGCTGCAAAACAATTTGTTGGACAATTCTGTCGAAAAGTAACCAATGTTGAGGATGTGAACCATAATCTAAAGGGATCATTAAACAGTGTTCAAGTAAGGAAAGCAAATGAGGATAAGCAGCCGTGTGACTTAGTTTTTTCCTAATAACTTCGAACATAGCAGTAGCACTTTTGGTATCTATATGTTCTTGTTCAAATTTTCTGGCTAATTCTTTTTCATCCTCATTTCGTACCATCTCAAAAAAATCAAGATGCCTGTTTAAAGTTTCATTTTCATGCCTTCTAAGTTTATCTATTACAGGTTGTATTCCTAGCATAAGGAATTCATATCGCAAGTGTAAACGGAATTCTAGGTTTTCCTGTCCTAAACCATAATTGAGCATGGCATTTGTGAAAGACATTATAGCAGTCTTCAAGTTAACTTCGTCTCTGTATTTTCCCACATCTCGATCTAAGTCATTAATTATTCCCTGAAATCTTGTACGTTCAAAAGCGTATTTTTGGTAATGCAGCATAGCATCCAGGACTTTCTTATGGCCTCCTGAAACGAGACAAACGGCGCCGAGTATTTCTAGGACGGCAATTTTAGTTTTTATATTTTCCGTGCTCAAAGACTGTGCGATAGTATTTATGCTGGTTGGGTGCGCCAAAACGTGTGCTCTTCCAGTCTGAAATTATGTAAGCATATTGTCATCAAATGTAATGCTTTGTAAACAATTTAATTTCAAAATAAGAACACAGCTTACGGTTTTGCTGAGTTACTGTTAAGTTGAAGAGATTATTTTTGTTAAAGTAACTTTAAATGTAACGTCAACAGAGTTGTAAAAACAGCTTTGTAGTTTATGCGTTAATATCTAAAGTATAATACGCCGTCACAAAGTTTGAAATTTAAATTTAAAATTAAATTTTTCAAACTTACAGAATTATTCATAAGGGCTTTAACACAGCCAATGATACTAGTATGTATGGAGCTTTCGGCGGTTGAGTAATCCATCCGCTTCAAAAACTCCAGTAAGGCAGGTAGACCATCGAGTTCTATAAATTTTATCACAAAGCTGTGGGTTGAAGTTCTCAGTGCTGTTTTAAGTCCATCAATTTGCTTCGTTCTAGAACGCACATCTTCTTCGATGTTAGTTTCAGGATATTCGAGCTAAAAAGTGACTATAAAAATAAAAAATGCGCTCATTGTTAGTTCATATAACTTACGGTTGCCAGGGTACGCAATCTTTCAACATAATGTTCAGGAATATGGGTTTGATCTACCGTATCTTCACCCCCTTTTCTTGAACAATAAATTTGCCACTTTTTTTGAGGTGGAAGATTCATCATCGCCGCTTTGTTTGGAGCCGTTAAATCTAGTTCTTCCTATAAATTTAATTAGTTTTAGTTGATTCATTTACATTACACTCCAAGTTAACATTGACCTGTTTACCTTTTAAAGTCAATGTTCGAACGGTACTATTTGCATATAAAATTCCAAAGAAATAAGAAAGGATAAAAGCATATAAGTTATATGGTTTAATTATTCCTATTTTATGGAAAAAGCATCGTTTATGTATATCTTAAGCGATATGATTGCGATTTTACATGCAGGGTTCATTTACTTGCACCTATTTCCCATTCGCACTTTCATACTGAACTAGAACTACCAGTTCTTATAAATCAGACACAAGAAGAACATTCACATTAACCTGTGGAATGCGATTTACCATAGGAAGCTGTACTATTACCAAACAATTACGGCGGTACCGATTGATACAACAGTGTATCTGAATATAAAATTACTGCGTTTGTATCCTAAACACTAAGTACTGGAATGCACTATAACAAACATAATTAATACATTTCAGTAAAGTATTCTAAGAATCCAGTGCTCATAACTAACCCAAACAATTATAAATACTAATATTACAATCGGTTTAATATGCTATATTATTATATAATTATACTTGGAATATCTTTTAGTGACAGTTCCTTTTAATATTTTTCAATTTAGTACTAATAAAATTCTGTATTCCTTTCAATAATGCACACTCAAATTTTTAACAATTTACTAAATCTATTGAAATTATAATACGAAACTCGGAAAATAATAGTGAAAGAAACATAGACTTGTCTAAATTTAGTTAAACAGATAAATTTCAGACAAATTTGTTTTATAAAATTAGGCCGTCCTTGTGGATTGAAACATAACTTTTTACAGTATTTATTAAAAATCTCTATATTGTTAATAATTGCAATACATCTAACAATAAACCAGTAACATTTCTTACTGATAAATTGGACTAATTTTTAACAATGTTAATTTTCAACAATATTAGAGCTCATCAATATAAATTGCTACGCTTATGAACATTAGTTATTTGTTTAATTTCGTCCCAGTAGCCAATAAGTAATAATTTCGTGATGCACATCGACACTTGTGCATCATAAATAAAAAATTGACAACTTTCTAAAATGAAGTACACCCTATAACTACTTGCACTGTAATTTTTATTTATCAACTTTCTAATCTAATTAAATAGTTTACTGTTTGCTTAAATACCTTTCTATTGTTAACCTTACACCTATAAAAATTATAAAATCTTAAAAAATGTTGTTTGCGAACAGCATGTACGAAAAAAGTCCAATAAATACCCGCCGTGACCCTAATTATAATTTCATTGATCACTATCGGCGCTACTTGTTTATTCATACAAAATAACTTTCACGTAAGGCATTTAGAGTATTTTAAGTTCAAGCTGCAAATTTAGGTTCCTTATATGATAAAGTGTAATGACGCTCGACAAAAATAAATTGATTTCACCGGAACTGTCATTACCTGACAAAAATTGTAAAGTATTTATTTGTATGAATCGAATATACAATCGCTCTTTCCTAACACGTATCATTTGTTTATAATAAGATTTATTGACCAATAATGTATGTTCAGGCTCCTAATATCATATAAAATCCGTAATTACCACAAGTTCTGCAAATTTTGCATCCAATTCATCTTGCGCCGGCATTGGTTGGGTGGGTGTAAGGGCTTGAAGAGAAAGAGTTCCTGTATTCTCAACCACACAGTATGTAATTTCCGGAGGTTCATCATCCTAGAACAAAATTTAAATTTAATAATCTGTTCAAATAAAACCAAATTTACAAATGTTATCATTGTCGCCCAAGGAAAGCTTGATTAACAGAAATTATATTTCGGCAATTTGCTAACAATTTTCACGTTACTGCAGGTTGAACACTCAGGAGGGCCCAAAAGCACACTTTTAATCTGATGCGACGGTGTTTCTTCCTTGAAAATTTCATTCTGTTACTTGAAGCTTTGTCAATGCAAGTACATAAATTAGAAATGGTTTACATGGTTTACTTTGCATATAATAAATAGAAATGAAAAGAACAAGGAAAATAAAAAACTATTTTAATTATCGCAGACGCATTCTAACTGGACCAACTGCATTTTTATAAAATTAGATTTGGATTTATATATTGCATAGTTTTTAACTTCAGAGGTTCTCAATCTCCAATTTATTAATGATGTAATCAAGAAAGTTGCGGGGTGTAATAGTTTACTTATTTCAAAAGTGCAGTTCCTAAAAACCTATGGAAGTAGATTATTGGTTTCCGCAATCATCAAAATGTCGTTTCTTTGCGTATCTCTAAACGTAAAAAGGTAAAACATCCGGTAATTGTATTGAGCAGCGTATTACCTAAATTTAACGAAGATTTGGCATTTTCAGAAACTCAAACATTAAAGTAAAAATTGCAATATAGATACGTATGACTTCTCAACATACATCTGCTATATTTTACTTTGCTGTGTAACCGGTACGTCAAAATAGAGCAATCGACTTGTAATATACGTAAAATTTGAAAATGAGTTTTCATAATTTAGTTTTAATAAGGTAGAAGTCGGGCTACTTTCAAAAAACTTTGGTAAAGTAGGTACCTGTTGTGTATAGTTTCTTATTATTAATAGGGAAGTTATATTTATTGACAATTTCGCCGCTTTCCAAAATATTTTGCATGTATGGAATCTGCATCGTATGCCCGAGGATCTAACATAAATAAATTTAAACAAGTATTTTCATTAAACTAGTTATATTTAGTGAATATTTAGTTCCTTGTTATAAATATATGTTGATAGCAACTTAACACTGCCATTATTTGAACATAATTCCATGTTAGATTCTAATATAGTTCAGTTTTTTAAAGAAAAATGTTAAGTATCACACGTAAACAGCAAATTACAACATCAAAAAATTATTTTAAATAAAATGTACATAAGTATATAGTGAAAAATCGTTTTTACTTTGCAATTTTTAAGCGGGTACGACTGCCCAAATGTTAGTACAAACGCACCTCCCGTAAAACTTTAATACAAACTGAAAAACTTGAAAATTGTATGACTAATCAACATCACGATCAAGAAATTGTCAATAAATTAAGATGTAATTTTTGCAGTCGATTTAAAAAGACAAGGACGCTTAGCTAGCTAAAGATGGACTACCTACTACATACATACATAAATACATAAATATTTACCTGCATTAGTAAGAGTAAATAACGCAGCATCGTGCATTTTGTAAGATCAACATAAATCAGCAGAGTGGAATAATAATTTTGAAAAACTGCTCAAAAATAAATATTGAATTTGATTATTGTAATTATTGTTATTTTGCTGCTAAAACACGACATTTTCAAATTGTTTATTAATAAGTTCGCTAAAATCAATAAATGAGAAAGATCCACCTGAGATATAAATAAATACAACAATACATAATTTCGAAGTTCTTAAAACATGTTTTTGTTTACCTTTAGTCCAGTCAATAAAGCGGAAAAATCGTCAAAACTTCTAAACCCGCAAAAACAGAACCGATTTTGATGAATTTTTTTTTAAAACGCTTGTTATACTAAATTATTCAAAATCAGAAACATTTCAGCTGGCGCTATCAATTATTTATATTGTTTAAATAATTTTAAAAAAAATTTTGACAATTTTTTTTCGATGAAATTTTAACAAAGTATAAGTGACTAACTTTGAAAATTTAGTTTAAAAAATAATTTTTGAATTAAAAAGTTTCAAAATTTCCATTGAAAAATGTTAATTATTCAATCATTCGGATGCAAGAATTGAATTCCAAATTTGAAATTTTTGAAAAAACTTTGTGTAATTTGTGTATCTGCACTCTCTTGTTCTTTGCAAATGCAATAACAATTAACTGTAGAGTCTACAGTATCTTGTTGTTGTTCCTGTAACATATAAAAGAATTTTGGAAGATGTTTTTAACACGTATGATTTTAAATATGAGGATCAAATTCAAAGGGAAATAGCTGTAAGACAGGAAATATATTTCTAATAATTTAAAAAGATTTTATTACATCCAAAGAATAATTTAACACAAATTGTTTTTGCAAATAATCTTAACGACGAGCATGACGCGCGCAAAATTCAGTGAAAAAAGTACTGTAGAATTAAAAATATTACACTTAAAGGGCTAAAATTTTTAGAATCGTTAGATCAATACGTCCCAAATAAGCAATCAAAATTTAGTTAAGATTGAGTAATTATTTATTAAACGGGAAACATTTTTTAACTTATATGCAACGCAAGCGATTTTGCTGTAATGATCAAAATTACAAAAAAATGTGATTTTACAGCATATAAATGTATCATAATAACTGTAATAATGTAATATAAATGTAACATAATAATAAGAATAATAACTCGATTCTTCAAAATGCATAAACAAACTTAAACGCAAATATAATCCAATTATTTTCAATACAAACCAAGAATAAATTACATATAATTACTTTTTCCATCGTATTTTTACTTGTCTCTTTGCACTTTTTTCTACATTTTAATCAATAATTAAGTTCTCTTCAACAATTTTCACTAATATTTTCAATATTTAGTGTTCAAAAGTTATTTTAACAGATTAATAACCTCAAAACTCACGCGTTCACTCCGAAAATCATGGTGAAACATCAGGAGTTTGACTTTGAATTCCTCTTCCTGTGATACAAAAGGTCTATTTCTTGTGCGTGTTTACATATTCTTATAAAAGTATTGATTTTTTTAGTTGACAATATACATATGTCTATATATTTGTATATTATCTTCTTGCATCCGACTGATTGAATATTAACATTTTTAAATGGAAATTTTGAAACTTTTTTATTCAAAAATTATTTATTATACTAAATTTTCAAAATTAGTCACTTCTAGTTAAAATTCCATCGAAGAAAAAATTTTTTTAATAATTTTTTTTTTTAATTGTTTAAACAATATAAATACTTGATAGCGCCAGCTGAAATGTTTCTGATTTTGAATAATTTAATATAACAAATAATTTTAAAAAAAAATTATCAAAATCGGTTCTGTTTTAGTGGGTTTAGAAGTAAAAACCTTCATTGACTCGACTACTTAAAATCACAGCATTACAAAACGTAATATAGACTTAGGGCCGGTTGCACAAAGCTTTTGTTAAATTAACGAATGATCAAAGTTGACAAAAAAGCATCATTTTTTGTTTACTAATGTGTTATTTGCCATATGCATTCGAATTTTGATTCGATTTTGTTCACTTTAACGAATGATTAATTTAACCAAGCTGTTAAATCATGTTTGTGCAACCCGCCCTTATACATATAAAAGTAAATTTAGATTTCGGCTCTCACAGGTTCAAATATCAACGACTTTCTGAGTCAGGTTAATAATAAGATTTTGTTTTTTAAAATTTGTTTTTATCTGCCAGTAAACAACGAAACAACAAAATTTGTGACAATAGTATTAAAAATTTTCATGTAACTTGATTCACGATACTTGTATACGCTTAAAAATTATTGATGATTTTTATTAATATCTAAGTTTTTTCTACGTTTATTACTAGAGCTTAGATTTACATCAATGAAATTTAAACACAAATTAAAAAAATTTCAGTGATTGTTTAGTTTTATATTTAAAAATAAGCTTAAATGCCAAGTAATTTAATCTTACCATTACAAAGTTCACAAAAAATAATTAATTTTGGAATTAATAAATCCCAAAGAATACTTCCTTTTGAGGGTTTCAATTTTCGAAGATTTATTTTTTTTTGTTTTTTTAAATATAAATTTTCTGGGAGAAGAAATTCAAAACGTTTCCTTTAAGCAAAAATTTCAATAAAAGATTGTGAATTTTGGAATTCATAAATTCCACAAGCAACTTCATTTTACGATTTTTAAGGACTAAAAAGGACCTTAAATTTCTTTTGAAAAACATCGAAGGCGACGAAATACACGTTGCCTTAAGTAGAAAAATAATTCACTGATAAATTAAGAAATCTTCCAGTTCCAGTTTTTTAAGAATCAAAAAGGATTTTTCAAACTTTTATGTTCTTCTAAATAAACATTTTCAAATTTTTTGGAAGACGATTAATGAAAAACATGTTTTACTTTAAATAGTTTAAAAAAAATACGAATTCTAAAATTACTAAATTCCAAAATTTCTTAGTTTTTAAAACCAAAAAATTGGCTTTTTATTCCAGCTTTTCTCCAGAACTTAATAATGTTCGGGCAGGCAGATAACGTTTAGTGAAAAGTATGAATTGAAGTCAATAAATTCAAATGTCAAATTTGGCCAATTTAATTTTCTACTGTTAGTGATTATCGCCAAAACAAAAACGTTCGTCTTTTCATGAATTCACTACTGAACAGTATGGTATTTTACTTATTTTGAAGAAATAATAACATTTTCAATCAATTTTACTAATTTGAAGACGCAGTTCTTGACGTACTGAACACCTTCTGGCATTTTTTTTAATATCAAAAAACAATTAAAATTCAGACAACTCGGCCAAAATAATGCATTTAATCGTTAAAATTAAAATCATTAGAAAAAATATCAAAAATGTTGAATAAAGCAAGAAAACTATTAATAAATTCATTAAAATTGTTATTATTTATTATAAACCCTTATTTGTGATATTCAATTTATTTTTCTGTGGTTTCCATATTTGTTATTTTCGTTCCCAGATATGTATATTCTTCGCAAGCTTTAATTACTTGACCGTCATTGAGTATCGTCAGGTGTTGGGGTGGTACTCCAATACACAGATAGTTGGTCTTATTATAATTTATTTGTAGTCCCCAGCTTTTATATTCCTCCATTATCTTCCTGCTCATATATTCCAAATCCTCTCTGTTCTGCTCTATTACGATTTCGTAATCCCCAAAGTGAAGCGTAAAAAATGACGAGTCGTCTGTAATAGGGATTCTCATTCTTTATCATTTGTTCCTCCATTGTTGCGGGGCGTAGTTAAGGTAAATATTAAAAAGTGTAGGCGATATTGAGCACCCTGCCTAAGACCTTTTGTTACTACAAACGCTCTTAACAGAGTTTTGCCAATCTGCACTCTCGACATTATTCTTGTACGGTTGCTTTGTGGCCTGTATAATTACTACTATTTATTGTTGCTTTTTCCAGCGTTGGCCACAGTTTCTGGATTGGCACAGTGATAGGCTTTTCTAAGTCCATTAATGGTAAGTGGAGTTCCCTACTCGTTGCTAGTTTTTTCTCAATTACTTGTGTTAGATTGAAAATATTGTTAAAACGAGAGCGGCCTGCTCTAAAGCCACTTTAATGTTCTGTTCAATTTCGGTGGGTCCATATTCTTCTTCTATCAAATACTTTGTCGTGAATTCTACTTAATGTGCTGGTAACTGTAATATATCTAGAATTTTTGCATTTATTCTTCTGCCCTTATAAATTGGAGTGATCCAACCAACTTTACAATTGTCTGGGGCGGATTCTCCATTAATGCATCTCTTTAAAAGGCAAGTTATAATTCGTAATAATTTATTTGGCCCATATTTAATTTTAAGAATTCAAAGAAACTAAAGTGTCATGAAGGAGATTGCCATAATGTTACTGAGATACTATAAACAATTTAATGCATGACATGAATCTTATAATTAATCGTTAATAACAGTAAAATTAAATGAATGCATTATTTCCATATTTATTTTAAATCAATATTCCCAAGAAATATATCTAAAAATTCAATAAAATATTATTACAGCAGAATTTCCATATAGTCCAGTCATATTAGCCTCAAAAAGCCGTTTTGGCGGAAATAAATTATATATTTTTGAAATTCGGTGTACATACTCCTGAGTACTCTAGAATCGAATATCCGTCGAGTTTCCCCTTCCTCGGTGGGGGCTTCATCCCTTAATATTGAAAAAACATCCCCCAAACGGCGAAGTTGTGTTATTTTTCGCAATTATCTCGTAAACGGTGCACCACCTGAAAATTTTTATATCGGGTAAAGTTGATGGGAACAAAATTTTGAACAGAAATTATATTACACGATTTGCCACAAAAGCTGTAGTTCGCGCGGTATAGAGGCCGGAAGTAGGGGGTGGATTCTGTCGCGCAACGCACAATTCGTTTCTCGGGCTTTCGTAAATAACTATTTTAAATCATATTTTTATTTTGTATAATGTTATTCCAGAAATTTGTCTACCGGCGTGAGGCTGTAAACCCTGGGTCTTACGAAACGAGAGCGCGAGAAACGAATTGTGCGTTGCGCGACAGAATCCACCCCCTACTTCCGGCCTCTATACCGCGCGAACTATAGCTATTGTGGCAAATCGTGTAATATAATTTTTGTTCAAAATTTTATTCCCATCAACTTTACCCGATATATAAATTTTCAGGTGGTGCACCGTTTACAAGATAATTGCGAAAAATAACACAACTTCGCCGTTTGGGGGATGTTTTTTCAATATTAAGGGATGAAGCCCCCACCGAGGAAGGGGAAACTCGACGGATATTCGATTCTAGAGTACTCAGGAGTATGTGCACCGAATTTCAAAAATATATAATTTATTTCCGCCAAAAAGTCTAATTTGACTGGACTAATATACTACAAAACGAAACGAAGAAATAGCATTTGTTTTTTTTTTGACAAAACCTATTTGGACTTACATGATTAACGATTTTATTACTTGTATATTACATAAAATTGATACTATTTCCATTACATATACCTACATTACGTTCTTCATTGGACAAAATTATCTTTTTCTACTCCCACCATGGAAAGTGGGATTTTCAGACTTCGTCTCCATAGATACGAGTATTGAAAATGAGTGTTTGCTGAACAAGTGAAATTAGCGTGCGGAAAATTTACTTTCCGCACGCACATGCATGATTTTCGGTGCGGCAAAGTATAATTTTGCCGCACCGAAATCAAAATGTCATAAATGACATTTGATGAATGTCAGATTTGATTTTGCAGAAATATTTAAATTTTTTTATGGAAATGTGGTTGTAGAAAAAATAGTGTGTAATACATGTGTTAAAAGCTTGTATTTGCCACTCTCATGTGACTGCAGCACTCACTATCGTTCGTGCTGCAAACTTCACATTCGTGTGGCAAACGCAAGCTTTCAACACTTGTATTACAAATTACTATTAATCGCACTCTATCCGTAAAATGAATATTCACATTTTCTTTCGAAGTACGACCCTCTGATCTGTTATAGTGGTCCTTAGTAGGAAATACTAGGCATTATAACTGAACTCACTATCTTCGTTCTTGTCGTTGTTCATTCACAAGGTCGTGATATCTTCAAGGTGCATACACAGAGTTTGTAATCTCTCGTCACCGATCTCTGTCTTCAGCGTCTCTTATGACCCCCGCTACTGAAAGTTTCGTGAGGTTTGAGGCTTGGTCTAGGAATCTGCAGGGTGATCTGCCTCTCCTTCTTTTTCCATCTACTTTTCCTTGGATGGTCAGTTTTTCGATTCCATTCCACCTGATGACGTGTCCCACGAAGTTTAGTATTCTTCGCTGAACTGTTGACAGATAACAATCTCTATCGTTGATGGTGAGTTCTCGTAATATTGATGCGTTTGTTCTGCGGGCGGTCTATGAGATTCGCGTCATCCTGCGATAGCACTTTATTTCGAAGCTTTCGATCTTTTTACGGCAAGTTGCGTTGAGGGTTAGGGTTTCCAGGACATGTTGCAATTGAGAAGATCGGAGACTGGACTAGTGCTTTGTATATTTACTTATCTGATGATCTTTCCAGATTTTCGTCAGTTCGTTGCTAAGGCTCATGCCTACTCTTCTCTTAACTTCTTCTTCGCAGTTCCCATTGTTTGTTACTAACGATCCCAGGTAGATTATCTGGATTTTGATTTGTATGTCTGTTGTTAGATGTCTGTAAGATGGCAGTAATCCTGTTCTATTAGCAATCTCAAGAAAGGAGTTTGAGTGGCTGTGTGGCTGTGTGGCTGAGCTTTAGGCCGACCTCGGTATTCGATTCGTCGTATGAAGGCTGCTGATCATCCACCCTAACAAAGGCTTTGTTTGAGAGAATAAATATGAGTGTTTGATTAGCCAGATGAGATGTTCCGGTACCCCCATTTCGTGTAGTATTTGCCACAGTTTGTCCCATCTTACTGGGTCGAAAGCCTTTGTGTAATCCAGGAACTTACTATAGCCTCTCTTAGTTCCCTGAATTTTATTCGCAGTTTATTTTACAATGCAAACATTCAGAATCAATATTATGTGTATTATGTGTAATGTGTATAAATAACTAATTTAATGAAGACAATTTATACCTGGACGAGCAAATTTATTCTAAACTTGTACTAGTTAGAAAAGAGAGAAAATCTGGTAAGGTGAATTTTTTGCATGAGGCGCCAAGATGCAGTTCTGATAGTTTTGACGGTATATAAAATATATTTAAAAAAAAATATTTATTCTTGAAGGTTGGAAATAGGACGCATAAGGATTTTTTTAATTGAACCTTTGAAAATAAACAGATACTCATCTGCAGTTGAATTGTAAATTAAAAAAATAAAACACAAATTAGAATTAGTACAGAAACTACAAAATACTACTAATAGAGCGTCATTAATTCATTCTTATTCCTTTGTCCTACTTAAAAATAGAAGGGTACATTTGTTTTAAGCTACAATTACAATATTTTGTACATGTGTATCGATATAAATCTTAAGTCTCGAGTTACGATATCTAAAATTAAAAAAAACAGAATTTATAAGAGAAAGATAAATTTTCGCATATATTTCAGAGAAGTGAAGGTTATTGATGATTACATCAATTAAATAAAATTCCATAATAATTTTTTTTACTTACAGCTTTCACTTCAAACGTATTTTAGCTACTCTTAATTTTAGATTATACCACAAATAGTTTCGTTAATGTATTAATGGTAATTCATATTTATTAAACTTAAACATCATGGGATTTCTTACGATACCTGTAAACATATTTGCACGTAAAATGTAGCGCTCTAGCTAATAGATGAGTTAACGATTTAAGAAAACGACTAATATAAAAAGGTGAGTGCAAATAATTTAATTCAGTAAATCATATAATCTGTTTTCCTTTCTAAGTTGTTTATTTAAATTCCGTTTGAAATAACCATCATTTTAAGAGTTTTATATCAAAATATATAAGTAACAATGTACTGAACACAAAACATTAAATATTTATAAAAAACTTCTTTTGGCATTTTATTTCAAGCTAAAAAACGAAAATTATCCAACTTCATTAATTTCATTTCGTTATATACTTACTGAGTAATTTTTTTAAGATAGTATGAAAAAGTGATCGGCTGATTGTTTTAAGAAACTGAAGATTTTAATTTTGCTGGACTTTCTTTAACTCATAGTTCGTGGATAGATAGGTAGATCGAACATCAAAAATTTTCACTTACAATACCACGAGTAGTCAAAGAATTGTCGATTATTTTTTTGCTGTACATCACTCATGTTCCTTGTGATTGCGAATATGCAAGCACAAGGTGAGTGCAAATAATTTAATTCAGTAAATCATATACAATAAATTCTTTGATCACGAATGGTATTTGAGGGACTATTCAACGAAAAAAAATCAGTTCCATCGAATCATTTTTCATAAATTAGTCCACATTCAAGTTTGTTTACATGAAAATTGTTCTCTGTTGGATAAAACCAGCAATAAACTGTTTTCAAAAAATTGTCGCTTAGTATCACTAGTGAAATTTTCAATTCGTTTTGATTGGCTCAAAAACGTCAAATCTTGCATTTTGATTGGTTGATCTTTGACAGATGACATGAGTTGAATAGTCAGCAAAATTTTATTGTTTTAAATAACAAAAGATTTCTTTTAGCATTGGGGAGACACCCCGTATTAATATCTTAATTAGAGCCGTTTAATAATTTCTGTCAGTTAAGAATAAGAACTGTGGAAGGAATCCAACAGGATGGTTGGCATGTTTTTAAATGTAACGGAAGCATTTCGCTACCTTGCCATACTATAAATAAATTTCGAAGTTATAATATTTAATTTATTAATGTTATATACTGTTTATGTTGCCTTCTCCTTCGTCTTTCCTATAAACTTAACTTAACTTGATAATTCATTATTTTTACTGTTTTATTTTTGTTGTTCTAGACACGTCTTAATATAACAAATTATGGGTAAGAATTAATTTTCTACAAATAAAAAGAAATATTGTGGAAAAATCTACATTAAATAATGCAATTTACTTACCGATTAAAAAAGTGTTAAGCGTTTATTCTAATCATATTTTTAAAGCCTATAATATAGAGTTGTTATTACTTACTTCTAATTAAAATATCTTTATAGAAAATCATAATAAATGTACAAGGATTGATATTTTCAGTATTGAAGTTAAATGATTTACGAGTACCTATATTAAAAAATATACTGGGTGTTTCATTTGGAATATAGGCAACTTCCGGTAAAATCAAAAGTCACAATAAGGCATCGATATTTTCATTTTACTCGGAATAATCAATAAATAATAATATGTGGCAACAAATTTCATAGAAAAAAATCTTTAACCGTGTGTGAATAATTTAAGCGTTTTTCAGGACCATATGAAAAAGAAAATGTTTATATAATATTGCGTTATATAAACTAAAAAATATATTTAATTTACTTCACACTGTGATCATATAAATAATATGCTTTTGGAAGTCAATTAAGGTGTAGGTTGATGAACGAAACTTCATTAACACCTCTACTGTTGTTGTAGTTCATTCAGACTTTACAACCCAATAGTTGTTTAAATTTAATGTTATATGTATAATTATAATTACTCCCTTATATTAAAAAATATGTTTTTTTACTACTTAACTACGTTTTTGAATTATTCGTTCTTCAAATAAAATAAATTAATACTTTAAAGTTATATCAAATACACAAGTACAAAAGCTTTTTTAAATTTGTTTTTAATTTTCAACCATAAAGAAGCGCTTAATGAAATGCATATCGGTTAGATGTCTGCAGTAAAACTATATGTATTAAATATTCGTATAATGATAGAATGAAATCAAACTTGTTATTAAATACCTATACAAACTGATATTACATTATTACAAACTATTAAATTTATAAATATTTGTATACATAATAATTAATACTATTTCGTTTTTGAATACCAAGCGCCTCTTTTCAAAACAAATGTTGCTCATATTTTTTTTTAAATAATCTACTTACTGAGGGGAAAAGATTAAGGCAATTTTAGAATAGTGATAAGCAGCTATAACAAGATCAAATTATAGATCTAGGATATGAGTATAGAAACGTCTAATCGTAAATCTTAGTATCTCCAACAAATATCATTTATTTTGATTTGATTGTCATTTGAAATAAGTCCAAAGAATGTATTTTAACGACTTCAATGTTATGCGTTAGTCGCATTGTACTTCTACCACAAATCTAAATTTTTGCTATTTCTTAAGTATGAGGCAGTTCCTAACATTAATAAAATGTAGATTTGAAGTGAATTCTTAAAGAGTTTATGGATAACTATGAGAAATCACCACTCTTGGTATTTATTTAAAAACAGCACGATTAAGCCATTTTATACTACATTTTTATACTCATATGTTGGGACGATTGTTTTACCTACCCCAAGATATTTTACATTAAAAAATAATGAAATATGGAACAATAAACTAAGCACTTGGTAAAAGTGCGAACATGTCAAATAATTGGCATCATCAAAATCCATCAAGGATATGTGGCACGTGTGTTCGATTATTTAAAGTAAAAGCGGTTAATAAACCTAGAGAAAGTAATAACAAGAGATAAACATACGGCGTCATTGAGCCCAAGGGTCCCATTAAATTAATAAGATCTTCATTCTAAAGTGTATAATAATTTTCACTACATGCTTATTGAACCGTGGCTTAGTGTGATAAACAACAATGAAAACGGATTTTTCTGCCCTTAAAAATTACGATTGACGAGTTGGCATTCTATGAGAATGAGATGTGAATGATATCACGAATTAAATAATTTTATTTCCTTATTTGGTTGTAAATAAGTTTTTTATGTCAAGGACAGCAGTCGAATCAGAGACTAACGTCTGAAGACCTGGTTGAACGAGGTGAAAATTTGTTGCCTATTTTCAGGTAGGGTTATCAAACTAAAGAGTGTGGCGTGGTAAACGTTTACATTTATTTTTAAACGTTTCAGCTTCAAAGTAACTTACTCTTTTTAAGTTTTAAGCTACTCATACTGATTTCTCAAACGAAGCGGAACGAAGTAGCTCACGGAACGTAAACGTTGACATGTACTGTCTTCGAGACGCCTTTAAAAGGCAGCAGTACCATGTTTTATACGTTTTCGACTTGCCGCATTAATTAGCTAAAAATACATTGATTGCACGTTGTTAATCATCTATTTACTTGTCACTATCTTTTAGAGAAAATAATACCATATTTAGTGATTTGTTCTTAAATTATAAATTAAGATCTAATATACAGGTTGTCTAGACAACACTGACAACAGCATACCACTATTATTTTGAAAAATATTTTTAAATGTTATCAAAACATATTTGTAAAAAATTATGATCATTATGATATATCATGCCATGCGTTTGTCTTACTGCACAACCGACAACGTTCCACGAAATAAAATACCACATTTTAATTTTACAGATGGGTACCTTGTACCTATACAATATGACTTTGTATGAACAACTTTTTCGTATATATCTGATAATATAAGATTATAGTTTAAAAACACTGCTAGAAGGTAAAAAAATAAAAGAAAATTGTATTTAATATTAGGAATAGCCAAGAAATCGCCAAGAAAAAAAGTTAAAGCAGCCTACGTTAATCATCCTTTAATTGTACACGTATATTTTTCACTTTCATCAAATATGTACTATCGAACAATTTGAAAGTACGGCAAGAATGTGTTATAGTAAAGGGGCAATTTGGGTTAAAATTGCAATTTTGATCTATACCTACTAGGTAATACTGCAGCAATTTTTTCTAAGAATTTCAATTTTTATTTTTTTTCTTTATTTATTTAATTCAATTGCTAATCTACAATCTACTCGACTAGAGTAATAAGTAAATATTTTGACAGTATGAGTATTTGGCTCGAGTAGGGTACCATCCATTGATGGGACTCATGGATTTAGTCAGGGAGGTCTTCCGGCCAAAGTCAGCGTAGTCGTCTTCCTTCGAGCTGGTGTGAGTAGAGATCGGCAATGAGTTGGTTTTCGTGGTTTAAGGTGCGCTCTTTGCTTTTGGTAGCAGAGGTCCTAATGACGTTGGCGAGATACAGAATTTGGAGATCGATGTGGAGGGTTTGATTGTTCACGTACCAGGGAGCGTTGGCAATAATACGAAGAGTTTTCGATTGGTAGGACTGGACAATTTTAAGTAATAAAAATGCGTACTTTATGTTATTATGAAAGTAAAGTTACTTCTAATTTACGAGGCAAATGACAAACGTAAAACTCTTCGTTATAATTTTGAAAGTGTAGCTTTATTTAATTTCCTTCTTATTCTCAATACGACTAGATATTTTATGTTATGCACGCAGTTGATGAAGAAATAAGAAAGATAAAACAGGAAAAATGCAATCTGGCGCCACGTAACATGCAACGAAAACACTATAATATGTAATATGTTTAAAATGACATACTATTTTGAAGCCACAACGTTCACTGGATTAATTTTTGGTTAATACAATTTTAATATTTTGGGTATTTGTCGCCACTAAAAAATGTTTCCACCTATGTTTTTGTCTCCTGTGTAGGGTATCTAGGAACACGCGATAGGAAAAAGGTGCTGAAAATATGGTAGAATATAGGAGACTGGGTATGAAAATTGACAAAACGGCTTCTACGTAAATAAGAACTTTTAAGTCTATGGTTTTACAGAAAGCTTTCAGCACAATATACAACTATGCTAAAATGACTGTGAAGTTGTAATTATATCAAAAATGGTTTTAGTAGGGTCTGCGATTTTAGCAGAATTTTAAAAATATAGTATATACAAGGTCTTTCAAATTTTGCTCAGCTATCATCAGTTTTGACAACTAACTTTCACCTAAGACATGACTTCAGAAATACCATGTCGGTCTCTAACTAACAGCATTTAAATCCTGACGGTTCACGTAAACTTAAAACTATGTAAACCTACCATGAAGCAGGCTTTCAATCTATTCCACCACCGAGCCTCAAGATATATTTGTTAACGGGTAAAAGATTAAAGAAAATAAAAGATTTAACAATCACATGAATGGACTGACCAATAGAAAGCTTTATATGGAAGACCTCATGTATGTACTTTGGGTTCCATCAACCGACGCGGTCCCCTTCGGAATTTTATTAGATCAAACGCTGCTCTCATAATGGGTAGATTTTTTCTTCCTTCGATGGGTACCGCTAATATTCTGTCCAGCATAATACTAAAAGGGTTCATAGCCTCTACATTCGTAGGTAATGAGGGAATGACAAATTATTACTACATAAAAGAAATAAATAAACGAAAAGGGAGCAAATTAACTACCAAAACATCATAAATAGAACAATTAAGAAATAAGAAAAAACTGAAAAATCTATACCAAAGTACCTTCATTCAGTTACGGTGACAGGAATATTCACAAACATAATACCCAGTAGGATTTCGAAAATTACACCACTAGCGTACCTATCTACATACCGGGTGTTTGACTTAAGACTTAAGGGGCGAATATAGGGAAATAGCATGGGAAATCGTATATATGCAGATTCCTGCTCCCCGTTTGAGTTGATAGGATAAATAGTGGTATCAATCGAAAGACCAAAAAAATGCGCTTAATTTGATACTACCTTACTTGAAGTTGTTGCTTGTTTAAGAAAGAAATAGCTCAAAAACTGCAATAAATAATTGGCATTTTATTCGCAAAAAACAGACACTACACGTTAGAAAACGTTTAGCGACACTGAACCTTCAAAATGAAAGCCTGAAGGCGGAAGAAAAGGGGACACAGTAACAAAGGCATTGAAAGGAAGACTTTTGCAGCAATTCAGAAGAATCACAATCACAACTTATGTTTAGAACAATCAAAGAAAACAATTTTACAACCCTTATACAGGAGAGGTTTTAAGAGAATCAGAAACATCAATAGGCATTAAAAAGTTTGCTATTTGTCAATTCAGCAGATAGCGTGACATTTTTGAGGCTAATGAGTCATTATAAGTACTGATGAGAATGTCCGAAAAAGAAAGATTGGTTCCTTTTTTAAGGAAGCACACCTCACATAAATTATTTTTGTCCAATTTAGCCCCTGCGCTTGCCACTAGTATGAATCCGCCAAACTTCCCTGAACTAAAGACCATCGGACAGTGCTTGTATGTACTTAAAAGAAAATTAAGAAAGGCCGAAAGATCAAAAAAAGTGGACACAAATTTCTATAAAACTGATAAAAGAATTAGTGGTAGGATTTCATCTGACGTTGTGCAAAATTTGATAGTGTTCATTAAAACAAAAATTCGGAAATTTTCAAAGAAAGCGCCGAAAAAATTATTTTGTGGAGTACGGAATATTACCTATTATGCAGTATTGTATTCAATACAATTGTTGTACAAAATATATTTACAGGTCATTTAAAATCCAAATAAAATTGAGTAAACCTTTTTCAAACCACCACGTCATAACAAGGTTAAAATGTTTAACCAAAGACTGCAAAAATGAATAAACTGGAATAACAACAAAAGCAACTCTCTGAAGGAAGAGGGGGGGGGGATTATCTAGAAAATGAAATAAACAAGGTGGAGGATAACTACAACATACAGAATATACGAGCATTTTACAAAAAAGCGGGACAAATATGGAAAGCACATCAAGAACGGTAATAATGCAAGACAAGAAAGGAAAAATTATAACCAATAAAAATAAACAGAATATGAGACTGTTAGAGCAAACAAAATATCAGTAAAAGCAAAAGTACGCCTTTATAAGACAGTATAATGTATAATATTCGACTTGTAGATGTAGGAAGTTATGGAAGTAAAGCTTATAAGTTTTAAGAAATGAAGACTTACAAAAAAATCAAAATTTGGAAAAGGGAGATATTAAGAATAATTTTTGGAGGGAAAAAAGAATACACCAAGAAATACCAGAAAGGAAGCTACGTAGAGGGAGACCGAAAAGAAACTGGTGTTAGTGTTTATGTTACAGTATGTAATACGTTATTCTATAGAATAACTAGATATTGTATAGAATAGCGAAATTACTTAGATAAAGTGTGTAATGAAAGCTCATTCTACACTATAACTACGCATTGTATAGACTAACTATTGCAAGGCAGTTAAAATTTCAAATGATTATCTGTATTCTACACTTTACCTAGATATTAATGTGTAGAATCGTCAAATGCGAACGATCAACCCTCCTATTGTTTCCGGTTATGAATGCCACGAGGCGGAATTAGAGGTTAGTTTACTAATGTGCGCTTGTTTCTAGCGTGTTTCAACAAAATGTGTATGTTTTAAACTCATTTTAGCTTCTGGTATATTTTGTGAACTAAACAATGAAAGTATGAAGAATAGACTCAATAGTCTATTATCTAATCGCCAGGCAAGGTCAAATAACTTTATGCTTTCGCGTAAAAAGTATTTTACCTTATCGAAGAAGTGAAGAAAGCAAAAGCTATGACTAAGAAAGTACCTCTAGATTACTGGTTGCTTCAGCATTATAATGTGCTGAATGTACAGGGCAATGAAAACTTGATAGTGCCATTAAAAGATTCTACTTCAGATGTTAGTTTTTATTCCGATAGTGATGAACTACACACATCACAAAAGTCTAGGGATATATTTTTTTTTATGCAAAACTGTCAAGTATTTTTTTTTTTTTTTAGGTGGTCTGCATATAATAAATTAACACAATACTTTTACAACATTCTAAATTAGAAATTTAATTTAAAACAAAAGAAGACAAGTTGAAAAAGCTTTAATGAAACTTATTAGCAAAAAGTTGATTTTATACAATCATAAGAAATTGAAGTGTCAGCACTTAAAGTATTCATTAATTAAATTTAGTAGAGAGTATTTCCTCCTCTTTGGTTCAAAACGGCTCTGCATCTTCTAGGCATTGATAAAATTAAATTATCTATTGCATCTTGCGGTAACTGTTGCCAGTGTCTTAAAAGGGTATCACGAAGCTGAATCCGAGTATGAATTTCATCCAATTCACTTTCAATGCTTCTTCCCAACATGTCCCACACGTGCTCAATAACGTTTAAGTCTGGGGACTGCGCAGGCCATGGTAAAACAGAAATGTTTTCATCTTCAAGCCACTCGGTAACAGTACCTGCAACGTGTGGGGTGGCATTATCATGCATTAGAATGAACTCAGGTCCAACAGCACCTGCGAATGGAAGCACTATAGGCCGCAGTACCCTATTTAGATACCCATCGGCATTTAAAAACCTCTCAAGAAAACAGAGATCTGTTTTTCCGCCAATGCAGATACCACCCCACATCATTACGGTACCTCCTTTATAAGAATGGACATCTTGAACACATCTGAGCCTTTCCAAGTTACCAGGTCGTCTCCACACTCTAACTCTTCGGCTGTCAGGGTGTATTCCAAAACGAGATTCATCTGTGAACAAAACCCTAGACCATTGCTCTTCTGTCCACAGAATATGCTCTTCAGCCCATTCTACTCTACGTGCTCGATTACCATGTCGAATTGGTGGGGCTCTTATTGGACGTCGGGCGTGGAGATTAGCATCATGCAATCGATTTCTGATTGTTTGAGAACATACAGTTACATTATGAGTAGTCTGAAGCTGTGAAAGCAATTGATTAGCCGTAATTATTGGTCGTCGTCTAGCTTCCAATGTTAAGTAGCGATCTTGAACTGCGGTAGTAATGCGTCCACGACCTGGATGTTGTTCGCTAGGATCTCCGGATGTCCTATATCTACGCCACAGTCTGCTGATAACACTTTGAGAGGTGTTTAAAGCTGCTGCAACGCCAACTTGTCTTCGACCAGCTTCTAGCATACCTACAACTCTGTTCATTTCAGCTAAACTTAAATGTTGTCGTTGTTGATTACCTTCCATAATAACAGCACCAATAAAACTTAAATCACCCCAATATAAACGTAAATTAACTGTAAATGATGATTAAATTATTCCCTAACAACACTGAAATTGCTTTACTTTTAGTTGAATTGACAATTAAGCATTTGCATTTGTTTGTTTATTATTGAAACAATTGCTATCGCTAGCCCAAAGACTAGCACTAGCATACTTGATCAATGGTAGAGATATTTAATAACAAAATTGATTTATATCGATAAAAAAATATATATCCCTAGACTTTTGTGATGTGTGTATTTGACATTCTTTATACTGCCCACGTTTTAATCAGACATGGAGGCAGGGATCGCATGGTTAACGAATTAAAACGAAAATACAGAAATATTACCCAGCATGATATAACAACATTCTAAAGTGTTTGTGAACCTTGTCAACAGAAATTAAAAAAGGAAAAAAATGTGTTGTTGTCAAGCCAATGGTCTTCTCTCAATTAAATTCTCGGTGTCAAGTTGACTTAATTGATTATCAATCGCACGCGGACGGCAAATGCAAATTTATTTTGGTATATCACGATCACTTGACGAAATTTGTAGTTCTAAAACCATTTGAAACGAAACGAGCCGAAGAACTTGCCTATCATCTTCTTGATATTTTTCTTTTAATTAGGGCGCCCAGTGTTTTGCAGTCAGATAATGGCCGGGAATTTTGCAACAAGATTGTTGAAAATTTAAAAGATATGTGGCCGGAATTGAAAATTCTACACGGAAAACCCAGGCACAGCCAGAGCCCGGGCAGCGTGGAACGAGCAAATCAAGACATTGAAAATATGATCACAACATGGATGCAGGACAATGCTACGAGTAAGTGGAGCGAAGGAGTTAGATTTGTCCAGTTTATGACGAACAGAGCCTATCATTCGGGAATAAAGAGAACTCCTTATGAAGCTATGTTTGGAACTGCTCCAAAAATTGGACTTTCAAGTTATGTTATGTTTGCTCTGTTGACGTGCAGGATGCAGACAAACATACGCATGAATTATTTTTGTGCTCACTCTGTAAAACTAAATTAACATTAATATAGAGAAGCAGAAAGCTAAAGAGGGCTTAGAACAACAAGCCAAGAGGATGAAACTGCACTCTCATTCTTCACATTCGGAAGCCGATGTTTATTCGACCGTTCGAGTGCCAGTACCCGCTGTAGATCTTGGAAGAGGTAATGCTAGATCCGTACTTGCTATTGTTTTGAAGAAAAATGATGGATTTTATAAGCGTGGATAAACAACTCTGTGTACGGTCTCAATTCAGTGTGTGCACAGAAAAATTAATATCAGTCGAAGAAGTGCCTAACATCGAAATAGCTCTTCGCTCTGTTGCCAGTGCCCAATCTACTGCTAATAGAAGTGGACAAGGCTTCGTAAAATGTTCCTGTAAAACAAAATGTGGTTCCAAGAAATGTGCGTGTGTGAGGAACAACGTTTTATGCAATTCAAAGTGTCATTTTAGTAATCCATGCTATAATAAATTTAAAAAAATGATACTGTTTTTGAGTCTACCGTGCCTCCTTTAAATTTAACAAGTGTATCAATAATTGTGACCATGGTAAATATTAGAGGTTAAATTTAAACGAGATACAAACAACAGACATCCGTTGTTCGTTTATTCATCTTTTTGTTTTCCTCTAGTGTGGTTTTCTTGGTTATGTTACCATATTTCTGTTTTAGGTTTATTTAAATAGTAATTCATTTGTCTGTCTATCTCTTTCAATCTAAATGCTATTTTAGTAATATTGTCACCATTATATCAACCATGTTACCTTAATAAAATTAAATTTTGTTTTCATTACTTACTTTTTTGTTTAAATCTCTTGATTCTATACTTAGTATTTCACACTTTAGCTGATTTTACACTGTTATTCCATAAAATAACTAGCTAATCTACAGATTAACTAGGTAAAGTGTAGAATATTATTTTAATTTCAAACTTTAACTGAATGGATCAGTTAATTCATAGAATACCTAGTTATTTTATAGAATAACGGCATTTTATACTTTAACTGTAACATTTACAAGAGGACTTAGTAAGATAAAATTATCTGATTGGAAAAAATGGCAGGAAATAGAATTAAATAAAGAAAACCATGGACCTGGAAGGCCCGCAGACTGACGCATATACAATTTAAAAATTTGTATTGATGTACTTAAATAGTACTCGTTATACGTAAGTGTCTTTTATCGACAGAATCGCTTAAGTATTAGTATTTATAAGTATTTCAAACTTATAAAAAGTGCATTATAAATAAGGCGCTAACTCCTAATAATATAAATAAAATTTCATCTTTGACAATAAGTAGTACATATTAAGAATCAATAGTTTTAAAGTCAGAGTTATTGGAAGCGACTATTTAGTCTCTTGATATTTTGAAAACATAACATCGAAGGCCTCACAAACGACGATATATTTAGAACTTTCCCCTGGGTATTTATCCGCTATATTTCAATATGAACAACAAACCACACCCTTATAATTAGGAACAATGACAACATACTAAGATGCTTAATAAACGATGTAATAAAACAAGCAAAAAGAAAAAGAGAATTAAACAGGAGACTTCCAAACATAGCACATAATATTGATAATTCTTACCTACAAGCTAGTTTTCTGTTTGCAAACGCAATACTTACCGCAAGCTTAAAACGGAGCAATGTGATCGTAATCCATACCTTTAGAGACTAGAGACTGTACAATACACTAAAATAATTTTGAAAAATAACACCGCTGCCATATTTAATTATCTATCTCGAAAAGGAATCAGTAAATTGTGATACAAACAAATTATTTTTATTTTATAAGCCCTAAATATTCATCTACTTTCTTTTCACCATGTTATTTGCAACATATTTTAACATTTACATTGTGCATTTTGTATAAACTAATTCTAGCTATGGTCATAAAAAGGGTACAACCATTACTCTTTGTTCCTGCTGTTTTTATGTCATCAGATAAAATGCAGGATGCCCTCTAAACATACCAACGAGTAGTTTAGAAATCAATTATAACTGTTATTAAATGATCGTGACCTAATGGATCAAACTAAGACTAATAAATATAAAAAGTGTTCGTCATCATTTTAATATTTCAGGTGCACGGCTTCATTGCGTGCTTTCAAATTTTATTAAATTTTCAATTTTTAATCAAGTAAAAAATCCTTTAATGCCTCTAGGATTCCACTTAAACTATACATTTTAAATTTGATCTTTATCACGTACCATTATTATCTTTAACGTAACTAGAGCAGAATTTATGTTTGTCGTCTTCAGTACAATATGTACCATAACTTTATATATTTAGTTAAACTCTGTTCATTTTTAAACAAATTTCCATGAAGCTAACGATGGAAGTTGTAATTTGTAAAATCTACTTTTATGGAGAAAGTAAATGTTGGTTAAATTAAATGAAAAATGACATCGGTTTGTAAATGTATTATTTAAGGCAATGTTGTTCAAGGTATGGCCTATTTTAATTTATTTTATTTTTTAATTAAACTGTATGAGTCAGCACCATCCGAAGTGAAAAGAGAAATCCTTTGTACCAACGTCAAAAAAGTTAACTTATTTGATGTATTACTGTTTAATTAAAAACTATGGAAATGCATACAAAAATTCATTTTCTAATGTGTTCCAAAACTATTAAAATAACGTCCTTAATGTTAAAAAGAGTTTATACTGCAACCAATGGTTTAAACTGTTATTTAATTAAATTGTATTTTTTTTAATTATAATAATTAATAATTCCAGCTTAATTTCAATAATTATTACTTAAACGAGGATTATAGATTTGTTTGTTAATTAAATTAAGTTCCCACTGCATAACATTGTGCCGTTTAAAACCTTTTGAAATAAATTTGGCGTTTAATCGTAGGATATCCATGAACTTTACTATACTTAGGTCATTTCGTGACCACGGCAAAATGTCAATTTATTTATAAAAATATCCGTTAACAATTGAATTTCATTTATTACGCTTTCTTTATAATATAATATTTGCGTCACTGTTAAACTAAATCTTCGACAGTTGTGTTCACATAAATTCCAACGGACGCGTTCACTTTCGTATCAAAATTTCAAGGGCAAAAACGCCTCCATACTTCAAGCACTTCATCTCTCCTTTTACCATAGATATTATGTAGGTTATGGGCGAGCTATAAAGAAAACAACGCGGAGAGTTTAAATTACTAGTTATATACTAGTTTGATATGTAACAAGTCAAATGGCCAAATTATCATTTTCAAACGTATAATTTCGAGAAATCTTAACAGTCTGGCAGTAACATTTGTAGATAGTTAAAGTCATTATGAATTAATGAAGCAGATAATCGAAAGATTCCTCTCGATTCGTTCTTGAAAATTATTCTGGTTTTTTTGCGTCGTATGTTAAATTCCAAATTCGTTTGTTATAGGAAACATATCTTTGAAAAATATGGACCTTTCCGAATTACTTCTTAATGTTAAATAAATTGTAATAAATCATCTAATAGAAAACATAACATGATTTTTAGCTAGTAGTCCAGTAAACGGAGCCGAAAAAGGGGGGTTACCCTGCAAAAGGTCGGGTAGTTCTGAATTCTTGATATGCTGTATAGGATGGTTGGTTAGTGAAAAATCCAAATTTCCACAATTCCCTCTCCACCGCTCCCGCCGCTATCTTGTGGAAACCACCGAAAATCGGCACTTCTTTCAGTTTTTTGCCTATAACCTCTTTCTGATGAATTTTAGCGCAAAAAACGTTATTTACCGACTTGTATAGAACAAAATTTCCTGCAAATTTGTCATTTGAAGTTTTTTTATACGATTAATATCAACGGATCTATCAAGCTTCCAAAAAAGGCTAAAATTGCGTACTTTGCAAATTTTTGAGTTTGTTTCCACTTTACATCGCAATAACTCCGTAACACTTCATTTTAGCGTAAAAGCCTTTATAATCAATCTTGTAGAGAATTTAATTACCTACAAAATCTATGTATCAAGTT
This sequence comes from Melanotus villosus, assembly GCA_963082815.1. NCBI lineage: Eukaryota > Metazoa > Arthropoda > Insecta > Coleoptera > Elateridae > Melanotus > Melanotus villosus. Next base: position 47,323,219 of record OY720421.1, on the reverse strand, counting down.
CTTTACGTCCAATGCAACAGAGTGGGGATAAATTTACAAAGATTGATTAGAAGGGCTTTTACTCTGAAATGAAGTGTTACGGAGTTATTGCGATGTACAGTGGAAACAAACCCAAAATTTTGCTAAGTACGCAATTTTAACCTTTTTTGGAAGCTTCATAACTCCATTGATATTAATCGTACAAAAAAACTTCAAATAACAATTTGTAGGAAATTTTGTCCTCTACAAGTCGGTAAATAACTTTTTTTAAGATCGCTACTTTTGCCTTGTTGGGAGCGGTACAGCTCCACCGCTATTGGTTTCACAAAAGACATAAGCCAAATTTTTAGAAAATTGAGCCTTAGAATATATATAATACTCGGCAAATAACTCATGCTCAGCTGAACAGCAGTAGAAAGAAGTCGCAGGCAAATAAAAGAAGAAAGTGTTGGTTTTTAAAAAGTTTTTTCTGGTAGTCCCACGAGACTCCACTGACATTCGCCAACACATAATTACATTAATTTTGCATCTATGTATACAGATTATTCTGTTTGAAATGAAAGGTAATACTTTTATTATTAGAAATAATGAACCAAAGGGAGTTGCTGCACTAAACTTGAAAAAATCTCCTTTTTCGTTTCTTCTTTGTAAATTTATCCCCACTCTGTTGCATTGGACGTAAAAAACTTGATACATGGATTTTGTAGGTAACTAAATTCTCTACAAGATTGATTATAAGGGCTTTGACGCTAAAATTAAGTGTTACGGAGTTATTGCCATGTAAAGTGCAAACAAACTCAAAATTTTGCTACGTACGCAATTTTAGCCTTTTTTGAAAGCTTCATAACTCCGTTGATATTAATCGCACAAAAAAACTTTAAATAACAAATTTTCAGGAAATTTTGTCCTCTACAATTGGGTAAATAACTTTTTTTGCGCTAAAATTCACCATAAAGAAGTTATAGGCAAGAAACTGAAAGAAGTGCCGATTTTCGGTGGTTTCCACACGATGGCGGAGGGAGCGGAGGAGGGGGAATTGTGGAAATTTGGATTTTTCACTAACCAATAATCGTATACAACATATCAAAAATTCAGAACTACCCGACCTTTTGTATTGTAAAATCCTTCGTTTACTGGACTATAGGTACCTATTTATTTCGGTATTTTAAAAGTACGTAACCTATACAGTGTGTCCGTGTTTCAAATCTAATGTTCAAGACCGGGATTTCAAAACGGTGAGAGATACAATGCTAGTTGAATGGAACCAAAGTTGCACTTCTGAGTGAACAATATAAATCTCTATGGTGTAAATATAAAGAAACCTTCTGTATATACAAAACAAAGGCTCACAATTCGAGTAGTATCATTGGATTTTAACCTTTTTCTGTACTTTCAACAATAATAAAGTTGTTTACCTACCTGAATATCTTGTCATCTGTCACATAATCTACTAACGGATGTTTATTCAAATTAATAATTTATTTATTTTCGCATCAACAGCTGCAGATTTACATATACTTACATTACTTACACATTAAAATAACATTGTAGTAGAATACAAATTAGTTAAAACTGATTAGTTAACATTTAAAATTAAATTAATTATGCTTATAATAGATAATTAATAAATTGCACTAAGGATTTATTTTCCCGTTTGTCGCATTTTAAGAGGTGATATCTATCTTCAGCTTTGTTGTTACAGAGGCGGCATATGCATTCATCTGTTGGTTGATGGTAGTTGGTATTATTACAGATTAGGTGATGATATCCATGGAGTGTCGTGCACGTTACGACGTGTCGTTCTTTTTGATTAGTTCCTTTCCAAGTGTGTCCTGTGAATGCTGGTCCGTCTGTGTATCTTTCTGTTACAAAGTTCATGTTCTTTTCTTCTCTCTTCTCTTTATATATATTTATTGTTTGAGCTGATATCCCTTCAAATTTTTCTATTATTTCTTCTCCCATCGTTGCTGTGCCTGCTAGATGAAAAGTAAAGGTGTTTGAGGCATTTCTGGGTAGACCTAAAGCTTTCTTAAGGAAACGTGCTTTTATTTTATCAATTTCTTGTAGATGTTTGACGGTAAATAATGAGCATAAGGATTTAAAACAGTAAGTTACTGCTGGCCAAATCTTTATGTTGTATATTTTCATTACTGTGTTAAGTTTTAGATTTTGAAGGTGTTTTAAAGATCCTATAAGTTGGGCCATCTTTTTACTTTTTAGATTGATATGTTTGCTTAAAGTTAGTGTTGTTTGGAGTCTAACGCCTAGGTAGTCGTATTCATTAACAAACTTGATTTCTTCTGAACCAATGTGGGCTTTATCGTTTCCTTTTAGTCTTCCCCCTTTTCTAAACTTAATTATTTTACTTTTTGCTAAATTAATATTTATTTTATTTATTTCACACCATGAATTTAGGTGATTTAAACTTCTCTGGAGCTGTTCTAAATCCTTTGAGTATATGACAAGGTCATCAGCATACATTATGCAGTTCGTTTCTGGGGCTTTAATACTGTTTGGTAGATCATGTACAAATATTAGAAATAATGTGGGGCTTAGTGAATCTCCTTGTAGCACTCCTCGTTCTTGAGTTATTACACTGGATAGTTCTTTTCCATTGTCCACCTTAATGTAGTTTTTGTTTATGATTTCGGATATGACGTTAAAAACTTTTCCTTTGATATCCGATTGTAACAGTTTTTCGCGAAGAATACCTCTGTCCACCGAATCAAACGCCTTTTGGAAATCTATAAAGGCAGCATATAATTTACCTCTGGGCTTTGATGTTGCTTGTTTTATTTCATCGGTTAATTGATTGATTGCACTTTCACAGCTTCTATTTTTACGAAAACCATATTGTTCTGGCGGTAGTATGTCCTCTAGATGCTTACTGATTCTACTGTTAATGACTTTCGTGAATAATTTGAATTGAGTTGAGAGTAATGCTATACCTCTATATGAATTAGGGTCTCTTGGGTTTCCTTTTCCTTTATAAAGTGTTTTAACTTTAGATGTTTTCCATAGTTCTGGTGTTTCGGCGGTATCTAGGATTTTGTTGAAAATGTTCATCCACCAGCTAGTTAACAGTGGGTATAATATTATTATCTGTTCATTGGTGACATTATCTATTCCTGCTGCTTTTTGTTTTTTAAGGTTACTAATGCTGGATGAAATTTCTTGTTCTGTAATTGGTTGGTTGTACCATTGATTACTTTCGGTGTCATCCATTTTTTCTAAGGCCATTAAGTTTGGGTGTGTAAACAGTTTCTTAAAATGTTCTTCCCATTCGTTCCCCAGGATATGGTTGTCATTTTGTTTTAATTTTGTGAAGATTTTCCATGGTTTACTGTCAGCCTCAAGAAGTTTGTCTATTAATGTATTTTCTTCGTAGTTGCTTTTCTTACTTTTAATAAGTTGCTTGTACTCCTTACGCTGTGTGTCATACTCGGCATAATTTTGATTTCTTAAGCATTGTATACATTTTGCTTTGGCAGTTTTTAATTGCTCATCAAACCATGGTTTAGAGTGTCTCTTTTTGATATTTGTAACAGCTGATTCTTTGATTAATTGCGTTAATGTTACAGGTTCTACTTTTTCTTCCCCTTTAAGTGCTTTAAAATTTGGGTGGTTTATAAATTTGTCAATGTTTAATGTTCTTCTACTGCTTTGTCGTTGCTTTTCTTCGTTTTTAATAGGCTTTTGTTTAATTCTGAGGGTTGTTGCTATTCGCTGATGTTTCCTTATAGGATTGTTCAATACCGACGTATTAATTACACTTTTCTTAGTATTAAAATTTAAAAAGGTTAGATCTATATTGCTTTTTCCGTTATGTGAAATATATGAGTAGTTTTTGTCATCTGTTGTAAGTTCAAAACCCAATTGCCTCATGGTTTGTATGAATTCTTTTCCTCTACTATTTTCGGTATCTATTCGACAATTGAAATCACCTGTGACAATTGTGTGGCCTACCTCGTCCTGCAGTAATTCCGTCATGCATTGGTTTATATCTTGAATACTCGTTTGTGGATTGAAATAGAAGCAATAAATGCGTCCGATATTTGTTTCAATTGAAATGCAGTTGTCATTGCTGTGAAGTACTATACTAGGCTGTAGATGAGGTTTTACTAGAATACAAATGCCACCTGTGGGTCTTCCTCTTTCGTTTTTAATTGCGTGCGTGCAGAAACTATAGTAACCCTGAAAACAAATATCGTAACATGATAAAGTTTCGGTTAAGCATACTACTTCTGCGTTTTCAAATAGATTATTTTCTGGTGCTGCATTAATTACTGTTGTAAAACCTTCTATGTTCCATGTTATTATTCTGTATTTTGGTGTTGTTTGTTTGCGCTTCCTTCCCTTGCGTTTTCGTCTACCTGTGGGTTTGTTATCACGTGCACTGTATAGGTTATGCTTACGGACATTATTCAAATTAATTAACACGTCCTGTTTGTAAGTGACGCCAAATTATCGACAAAAAGTTGCCACAGTTTTATTATCAAACAGTACATTTTGCTAACGATGACATTTGACAGTAGGTACCTACTATTTTTATTTTCTTCCTTTATTTTCATTTTCCCTACAATGCCATATAACACTTCACCTACGTATTTTATCATAAAAAGAAATCAGGAACTCCTGCTAAAAAAACACGTCCTCAGAAATATTGAGGCACTGCATTTCATTCCGAACAAAGTCATTTAGCATTTCTGTGAAATGAATTGATGTAGCAGTTATGGTATTACACTTTTCGTTTTCGCTCCTAGAATGTTATATGTGTGCTTACAATTTCTTCTTTTTGATACATTTTATTATAGTCATCCGTCATCCCTTTACTAGGTGTATACAAGGTGTTAATAAATAAACTTTACACACTTTGGTAGGTGATAGTAGAGATCATAACAAGAAAAAAATTCTAATACACCGAGGTCCAATACTCCTTGGTTTTCGAGGTATGGAATTTTTAAATTTTTATTTACAACATCATCATTTACACCTTCAAATTTTAATGCGCATCGCGTTATCTAAATGAACACGATAAAAAAAAACAATCGCAGAAACAATACATGTCATTTTGTTACAAGTTTAACGGTGAAATTCATCATCATCATCATCAAGCCGTACAATCTTAAGATTATGGCTGACGCCGAGCGTCTTTAAATTCTGTTTGTGAGGGGGATTACTCCTCTTTTCTTTGATTGTTTACAAATCCTTGTCTGTCCTGGCTTCGAACGTAATTTTTTTCCACTCCGTCCTTTCCTTGCATTTCAGTTTCCAATCTCTTAATACCCAATGTTCTTATGTCTTCCTCTACTTGTTTTAGCCATCCTTTTTTGGGTCTTCCCCTTTTCCTTGGGCCTAGTGGGATCCATTGTGTTATTCTTCTGAGCATCTCCGTCGGGGTTCTCCTCATGATGTGCCCCGCCCATTTCAGACGTTGTGCCTTTATGAATCTTGTGATTGTTTCTCCTCCGAGTTCATCTTCTATTTCTTTATTGGTTTTTAGTCTTCTTTCTCCACTTGTTGTTATATTTGGTCCTAATATAGTTCTCATTATTTTTCTTTCCGCTATTTTCAGATCTTCTTCTTCTTTTCTGTTTATTATTGCTGTTTCTAGGGCGTACGTCAGTATTGGTCTTATTAATGTCTTATACATCTTTATCTTAGTTTTTTTAGTGATTGCTTTGCTTTTCAGAAGGTTCTTGTTTTTGCCATAGGCTTGGCTTCCTTTGAGGATTCTTTCTTTTATCCGCTCTTTACCGGATTGTTGTATTGTCGTTCCTATATAATTGAAGGAGGAGACGGTTTCGAAGTTGTGCCTCTGTGTTTTAAGGTATTTGTGTGTGTTCCTTTCGGTGAAATTACTTATTGCTATTTAAGCTAGCTTATTTTCGCAATGGTTCAATTTACATTTGCGAAATACGCCGATAAGCATTTATGTTATGGCGAAGCTCGTCGAAATTCGCGTGAAGCTAGATGAATTTACCAGCAGAGATATCCTTTGAGGCATTTCATCCAACTTTTCAAGAAGTCGACCGTAGAGTCAGAGAAACAGGATGCGCTGTTTGTTGTAAAGTTTTTGTAAAAGGCGTATCTCGAAAACCAAGAAGTATTGCACCTCGGTGTATTAGAATTTTTTCTTGTTATGATCTCTACTATCACCTACCAAAGTGTGTAAAGTATATTTATTAACACCCTGTATACACCGAAAGCATAATTAACAAATGATTTACATTTTGTTACTTGCCTTACCAACTGGAAATATCTCGGTTTCGATTTCCAGTCCAACTCGGTGAGACTTGTGACTAATGCGGAAATAATCTGGCTGTATGCCTTCTTTGGTATAGGAGGTAAAGCTGTAGAGTGTAGGTCCCGCATCAATTCGATGTTTTGCACGATAAAGATATCCTCTAAGGCTTAAACTCCCTTGTGTTTTATAAAATTTTAGCCTGGTAGTGCCAATGACCGTAGTAGTCGACTCGTGTTGAAATCCTTGGCACCCGCAAGCTCATATCTTTCCAGATGAACAAACAAATAACAACCGCTCATATTAGCCTATATTGATTTTAAAAAGACATTTGATAGTGTAAAGGTACGGGAACCCCTGCCTTACCACGACGAAGTAAAATTTACCTCAGGCACCGCATTTAAGTTAAAGTCGACCTGGTACCATTCATCAGACTTTTGATAAAACAAAACCTATTAAAATAAAACACGATATATAACACAATGAGACCCAATTACCCTGAAATTTTTTGCAGATGTCCTAGACGACGCCACGCCTTGAATCGCTCTAATAAGGAAATTAATATCGATAGCGAAATATTGACACAGTTAAGGTTTGGAGATGACATATTATTAATATTACAAAGCCCACATCAGATACGCGACATATTATATTACGTGAACATGACATACAAACAACTGAACCTCTGCAGTTCGTAGACATTCTTGATTATACCAGATTTAATAAGAACAACCAATAGAACGAGAAAAGATACGCTTAGAATGGCCAGAGTTCAAAGTATTAAAAGAATTAAAACTTTCTCAAAGATAGACAAAAATATAATTGTGTGGAGACTATGAATGGGAAGCAAGAACATTAACAGTCCGAGAATGAGATAGAACGATGATATTTAATAAAATGTGACTGGGAAGACAATGGACAGAATTATTTCAAATATAAAATTGCAGAAAGAAAGAAGGAAGGCTTATTTACATTATTGGACAACAGAAGAAGAAAGCTGGTACAGAGAAAAAGAAATACCTATGAAGACTGCTGAACAACACCATTCGCCTTCGAAGTGATCATTAATTTTTCTGTGGCTCTATGAACTTGCTCTTTAGCAAAAGGGTGTTCTTTAAAATCAAACTGCAACATTAATTTTCTAGTCTGCAATATTAGTTTTTTAACCTTACTAACAAGTTTTTGAAGACCTTTAAAATTATTAATACAAACTGATGGATGTTCGGGGATTGATTACTTTGATATTACAGTTATTAACAGTACACCCCACCATAGTCGAAAGTATATACTGTATTGAATAGAAAAGTAATTAATCTAAGTACTTTGTTGGATAGTCCTTTTAATAGCTTGACGGCTATCAAGTTGTAACTCAACGGGTGCTTAGTATTAAGAATTTTGTTGAGGAGGGGATAGTCGCCTATAAAAGGTCTGCCCTGTCACGCAGACATCTCGGGTTCGATTCCCGAAATCGGAAGTCCTGCTGGAATTTGTAAAAGGTCGTACGCTCCTCCATGCTTCGGAAGACATGTTAGGCTGACGATTCTGGGTGGATCTTCCTTTCTTCCATTGATGAGAAAAGTTAGCCGCATACGACGTAAAAGGGCACCAAACTACCAGCCTAGGCTTCGCCCATTAGAAGAAGAAAACGAATTTCTATGACTTTGCCTGCTTCATTTGTTTTAAATCGTTTAATAAGAAATCGCATTAGTGGAATTTTTCTGAAAATCTGATAATACTATTGGTAATTCCGAGAGGAAAGGTCCGAATATCTGTTTCTCATTTTACACTTTCGAATCTGGCAGATACGAAGCAGTTTTATTTTTCTCATTATACTCGGTTGCACTGATTGTAGATGAGCTTTCCGAAAATTCCTGAATAACTGCATACTTTTCATTATGAAGTTATTTTTTTTTAATTCATTAAGTGCATTGTTGAGGTTAGCTTGTTCGTGAGAAGATTTTGTCGTTTGTCATGGTTTCTTCAATTTTTAATTTTCTCCGACATTAACTTTTGAATTTCATGAACAATATTCTTACTTTTTCTAGAATAGTAATGGTTACTTATTTTTATAACTAAAATATTTTCTACTAGTTACCGTTAACGTCTGAACAAGAACGTCTCACTACTAGTCACCCTACAATTAACAGACTCTTCTTTGTCACCTTTGTCTAGCGTAACGGTATGAATTTATGTAACCGTTAAATATTGAGTTGTAATTGTACATTCACTATATTTCTTTTTTTTTTTTTTTTTTTAACTTTTAGTTTAAGCCAGTTCAGCACTTGGTGTTTGCTATTCATGGCTTTGATGATGTAAGTCTTATCACTGATACGGCACTATGAAGGCACTAAGTCACCTCCTCACTACACTCGCTTCTGTTTGAGATTTATTCGCTGTCGTCTGAATTCGATAAGTATAAATCTTGGGGTAGTTTTCTTTTTAACCTCACATGAATTTTCCTTTCACCGATAGAATAGACTGCAGCTGCTGGACATTCCCTAATATTAAGAAAGTGGTGTTTACATATTGCTTTGATTGCGTCTTTAATAGTAGCCACTCCCGCTTCACGATGGATCTGATTGTTTCTAACGAACCACTGAGCGTTTAAAACTATTCTCAAAACTTTATTTTGAAACGTTTGAAGCTTCCTGAGTTGGGTCTCGCTCGCACTTCCCCATACAGGGCATCCGTACATGATCACCGGTACTATATTTCTGTGCAACGGAATACGATTTCAAATTGTGAACTGAATTGTGCAATGATGAATCTACCATAATAGTTACTTCCTATATGGGTATATTATCATTCGAGAACTGCGATGCTGTTACATCCTTAGGTATAATACGGTAGATAATTCTAGTTCCACGTTTCGCTTAAACTAACGAATTAGTTCCGGAGTCTTACATAAAGTTTTCTTCATTTTATAAAACATTTAGTGATTTCATAATCGTGGTTTAATTATCATAAGTCTTTTCGGAAACTGTTAAAGTTCCTGGTTTAGCACATATACACAATATATTATAGCTATTAAGACAACAAGTGTTTTATAGAAGGTTTAAAAATTAAGGTCGTAGTTCAAATCCGAGCGAACGAAGTGAGCCGAGGATTTGATAGACCGAGATTTTTAAACGATAAAACACGAGTTGTCTTCAAGATTTTTTCTAACACTAATATCAGACATTTTTTTTCATTAATATATTATTAGAAATTTTAATAAATTATTATTTGAGACGCGTCATAATACACAAAATGCGCAGATTGCTAGGCAACGACGTATTTAAAGGCCTATAAAATACGTTGTTATTGACGACGTATTTTATAGAGAAAGCGTATTTTAAAGGAAACATAACAAGTGAGCTCTTATGCACCATAGAAACAGTATAAGATATTAGTGTTAGAAAAAGATTATTTTTCTAACACTAATATCTTATACTGTTTTTATGGTGCATAAGAGCTCACTTGTTATGTTTCCTTTAAAATACGTTTTCTCTATAAAATACGCCGTCAATGACAACGTATTTTATAGGCCTTTAAATACGTCGTTGCCTAGCAATCTTCGCATTTTGTGTATTATAACACGTCTCAAATAATAATTTATTAAAATGTCTAATAATATATTAGTGAAAGAAAATGTCTGATATTAGTGTTAGAAAAAATCTTGAAGATAACTCGTGTTTTATAGTTTAAAAATCTCGGTCTATCAAATCCTCGGCTCACTTCGTTCGCTCGGATTTGAACTACGACCTTGATTTTTAAACCTTCTATAAAACACTTGTTGTCTTAATAGCTATATTTATCTACAGTAGACAGGGTAAAAACACAAAACTATAAATTGGTGAATTCATACAAAAATTTAATTTCTAAAATAATGAAGGCAAATATACAAGACTGTTTATGTGCCAACGAAGGTACCTTTAATTAGTTATTTATTCTGATAAATAGATTATGGATGCAATGAAATCTTCAATTTTATATGAAAAAGAAGCAACGCCTTGTTAACGTACTTCAATTTACCTAAAGAAATTTTTCGAGTTTAAAATTGCATGAGCTTTATTTAGTCACCGCCGCAATTAGGAAAAATAATTACTTTTATTTAATATCGCAATAACACAAACCCTATTAAAACTTCCCCTGTTTAATTTATAACAGTTTAGATAAGATAAAAATTTTGCGTGTTGGTTATTTGCATTTATTTATGTACATATCGGAGTAACCTAATTTCAATTCTCTTGTTTCACGCTATCGTAGGTAAATAAAACACATCATATGTAAAACAACCATTGACAACGGTTTAATTAAATGTAAAATTCCGTAAACTGAGGGTCAGAATATTATACTTATCTTGTTACTATCATTTCATAGTTTTAATATGAATTCGAAGACTTCCACGGTCAATGCCAGTGTTAAAATAACGTTTTCTGGGTTAGGACCGTGTCATCAGTGGCGTGCCCACGGGGGGGGGGGGTTCCGGGTTAGAACCCCCCCCCAAAACTCCTAAAAGTTGCACTATCCTAAGACTCCTAAAACTTGCCCTAAGATCAAACAACCCGTTTGTGGAATCAAGTGATAAGTCAACCCCCCCCAGACAAATTTTCTAGGCACGCTACTGCGTGTCATTGTTGAGAAAGAAGAACTCAACGTTTCATCCACTTTCTTAAGGGCCTTCAGAAGGTTTCGCCACCAGCTTGGATCACAAGTTAAGTTGCCGTGCCCTTCTTCCTCGTATTAAAAGAGTTTCGCCTCTGGCGTGGTTCACACGACACGTTAAGTTACCGTGCTCTTTTAGTCCCCCGTTTCCTCTTGATGAAATCCCTTAAGAAAGTTGGCGAAACGTTGAGTTCTTCTTTCTCAACAATGACACGGCCCCAACCCAGAAAACGTTGTTTTAACAATATAACTAAAATAAGGTTAACTAAATTATTTGAAATAATGTTTAATTAATTAGGCACTTTTCATCGATCAACATTAGATTCTTCATAGTTTCGAAGCAAAGCATTGCACTATGGATAATAAAAATGCATAAATATGAGGAAAAAAATACCTAGTCTTCATTTTAAAATACTAATTTTTCAAGAATTCTGAGAAACTATTCAAACCAATAATTGATCAAGTTTCTAGTTTATTTGTGTAAAACTTAAACGGCCAAAGAACGGAAAATATGTGACAACGATATGGTAGCTGAGTACACATTACATATCTAAGTAATAAATGTTTTTTACTATAGAAATTATTCAAAATTCAAGGTCAGAATCACATTATTGAAATAAATCCAATCACTGGAAACATATTAAACTTTTATGAATAATAAAGATTGATAGGTTTACCTACTTTTAAGTGTTAAAATGTGAATAGGCTAATAAATAAATAAAAAACAAATACATCGTAAAAAATTACAGGAAAAACTTACTTGTAAACAGCCGCACCAGCCGCGGCGTGAGCGCACGGCCGGCATGGCAGGGCAGTGTAGTCGAGGCAGGGCGCTAGTTAAACTATCCCAGGGTGGTAATTTTACTGAAGGTATCTTCAGGGAACACTTTGGCAGCCCCTGAAACAAGTAATAATATTAGTAACCTATACCATATTAAGCTATGTAAAAAGTGTAAGAAATAAAATGCTACTTCGTTTATTAGCTAAGTTATTAAATACCTTTTCAGAATAGATACTTACTGATTTTGACTAAAAAAAATGTATATCTTAAAAATAACTTATTTCTGAATAAACGAAGTATTATTTTTACTGCTTTGCAATTTCGTATGCATTTTGGGAAGTGCAACGTCAAGATAATCAGTTAAGGTGCAAACCAATATCTTACATATTAAATTCCTTTAAATATTCTTAAATACAGTGAAATCAAAAACACATAGAACTATTTACTGAACAAAACTATTTATTGGACGGAATTTCAAAACAGAAAAAATATACAAGCTCAAAAGCGCAAGATGACAAGAAATCTGCACGGGTTTATCGGTTTATACAGGGCAGCCAATATAATATAAAAAATTTTAATTTTATTTTAGGGGTATGTTTTTAAATTTTTGTAGGATTTACTCCTTTGGGGAAATACTTTAATGTATTGTATTTTTAACAAATTTTGTGAATTCTATATATAGAAAATTATCACCTCCGCGGAGATTTGAACCACTAACTTTCGGCTTTACGTTTTTTTTTTTGAGCGTTAGCGCGTAAAGTCGAAGGTCAGCGGTTCAAATCCCTGCGGCGGTGACATTTTTCTATACATATACAATGGAATTTACAAAATATGTAATTTAGAGTGTGATAACTTCCTGTTTTCAGTTAACAATATTTAATTATTTTCTGCTTTAGTCTATAAAATCGAGACTTTTCAAAATTCGAGTATACTTGAATTCGTTTAAAAGTGTGCACAATGGTCTTTGAATGCTACAGAACCCTAACTGTAGCTACTATTACAATTACTTGCCCCTCTATCCGCCGAATTTACATAAATATGGTACTCTATGGTAGTCACCTAACCATTTTAAGATAGAACAAAGTAAAATTTCAAACAAGAGTAGCTATCTGATCGAGCTACTTCGCTTTGAAATTTAATTGTGAAGTTAAAGTTACTTAAAATAACAGCTTTCTTGCGAGTGCCTGTCACACTCGCGTTGTTTACTTCAAAAGTCAATCAGTGTAGAATCTCATAAAACAACTCAACTTTGTTTTAAGTTTATTTAATGTCAGTCTGATATTTTAGACTTCGCAAGTTATAATAAAAAGGGTAAATTAATCCAATTAGGGATTACAATTTAACTGAATTATTTCTATTCCCATCTCTATACCAGTTTTAAATATCTACATTCTAGCTGAATAAGATCCTTTGTTACCTAAACTATCAACAAGTTGGGAAAAAATTATTAAAAATTGAAATTTGATTGCTTGTTTCTTTTTATTGAAGAGCCACTTTAGAACACCGACTTAGAATGCTTGTAACTCGAACACAAACGGAAGCCATAAAACAAAAAGCAACAGATTTATTCGCACTGTTAAATAAGTACTAATAAATAATTAAAGCTGCTATTTCTAACAAACTTCTTCTTCTTTGAATGGCGTGCCCTTTACGCCCTGTAAAGGGCACGCGGCGTAAAGGGCACGCCACTCAAAGAAGAAGAAGTTTGTTGCCGTCTTCTCGCCATATGCCTGTCAAGTAGCCTACAGACATAGGGGACTTACAGCTTAACGTGGGCTCCGAACCACGGAAGTGCTTGCACTTCTATTCCAGAGAAGATGAGAAGACTTACTAGGCAGTACACCTCGGTGGTTTGCCATTGCCTTCCGAGGGAAGCGGGGGTGTTTTCGTGTTCGTCTAATGCAAATCATTAATTCCGGATATTCGAAATTTGAAACTTACGATTTTTTATAACTGCATATGGATACTAAGGTATTCAAATAAAGTCTCCCAAAAACGCCTTGCTTGTCTTGTATTCAGAGGAGTGAAAACAGTGGTGCTAATTGCTCCAATTAATTCCTTTACAAAAATTGCCCAACATTAACACACGCTATCAGAAAACGTTAAAAAATATATACAAAATGCTATTTAAATTTACAAAGTTACATATTTCTGCTCTAAATGCTGCTACATTTTGTTACACAATCCAAAAGCATAGCAAGATATATTTCATGCAGATTTTTTATGTTATAAAAATAATTTAATAGCATTAATAGGAGGAAAGAAACACTATCTACACTCATCCCATATAATTTTCCATTAATAGTTTAATAAAACAAAATATAACACAAAATAGAGGAGTATTGCAAAATTGCCATAAAACCGTTAAAACTGATGCATCTCACAGAAAAAAATAGCGCAATTCGAAACATTCATAACCCACAGATAACCCACAGAAACTTTCATTGTTTAAGACAGATAAATTGTTAAATGATTAAACGAAAAATATTTGAAATCAACCATTTTCAGCAATATCGAAAGTATTAAACCTGATTTAAAGCGTAATGCGTACTTAAAACTCTTAAGGGTCGTTTGTGTGGAACTTACTACAAAATTTAAACATGATTTAAAATACTAAATCAAGGTCGTATAACAAAGCAGTGGAAACCAAAGAAATCCTGGTTTAAACTAATACGAGACTACAATTTTCTAAGAGACATTAAGGAACTAATAATGTAGAAAATATACAAGCACAATATTTTTTACTTACAAATAACCTACAAGGTGAAGAACAAAGCTATTAGTTTAAATTATTTATGTATGTCGACTAATTTCAAGATTTATATAAAATTTTAATAGCGCTAACTGTTGAAGGAAGAACCTGTCTATCACAACGAAACAATTAAAGTTAAGAAAGTTTAGGATTACCATGAAAATGTAACCTATTATTTTTTTATAGCATAAATCAATGTATTAATTACCTTTCAATTAGATTAATTCTAATTATGAAGTTGTTTGCAAAGTTTCTAACATATAAATACGTATTTATACTTTTTATTACATTTACCTCTCTTACCAATTTTACTTCTAACAAAAACAAGAGTAGTAACTACATGTACTACTCCGACCTCAATATTCAAATGAAGTAAGTTAAAGTTGCAGATTAACGTCTTTTAAGCTACTTGACCGTGAAATATTCTCCAAAATTGGTATATATTATTAAAAATTGCTTAAAGAGTTTTACACACATTCACTAAAATTATATTATCGAAAAAATTTTTGTGTAACAATACACGTTTAGTGCAAAGATGTTACTGGTTGTTAACATACATAGCTACTGTTATTTTAAATAATCAAACTGGATATGAATCAGCTTCAACCTATTATTTTAGGTAATTTTGAAAGTGAAAATCTTTCTGTAACTGATATGCTGTGCCAGTTCTCCACTTTTACGATTAATTAATAATTACAGGTTCTCACTTTTAATTAGTAAATAAAATATATCAAGCAATATAGCAAACATTTTTAATATAATTACTTTTATTTGAGGTTACGCCGTAATTTACTCTTTTAAAATAGGTGAATTTTTGTAACATTCGTTTGCATTTACCAATAAAATAAGGCCGTTTTTAATTGTTTAATTATAATTTAACTATTTTTATATTAACGCATAAGTTTTACCTTTATGTATCCATTTATTGTGTCCAAAAACAAAAAGATTGTTAGTATTCGATCACTACATACACAAACCAAAAATATATTACCATAATTGTTCAGACGTTACTCATCATTATTTTCTCCACTAAATCACTATACCACTAATTTAGAATGTCCGTTTTCCTTTCTCAATATTTAACAAAGTATGAAATGTCAAAATAATAAACGAAGCACCGCAGTTATGTGACAGAAGTGAAAACTTTTCTTCCGGCTATAGAATACTTCGTTAAACGAACTTGTATAGGGATAAAATATTTGCTAAATGTGCAAAAGCCGTGGTCAGCCACAATTTTAGAGAAAATTCAAAACTTTCTATAGAAACAATCACTTTTTTATCGAAGTTGTTTGACCTAACGAACTTAAAGCAACAAACTTTAGGAAAACTCGCAATAATTTGCATAATATTTTAATTATGTCAAAGTCAGTGTTTCCGAGCCTGCTCTGCTTGTTGTTAGAATGTGCTGGAGGCACCAAACATAGAAACCTACTAATAAAACAAGTTCAAAATAAAACTCCATGACACCGGTATGTGTGAAGCACCACTCGTAAAATTCACCTACTACTTAAGAGCTAATTTAGCTATGGGAAGTGTATGTTGTAAGACTTAAATTAACATACCCACCCTTTTTTATTGTACCAAGTAAATTGACATCAATATTTGACAAGAAAATGCACTCTTTAGAAGTAGGATAAAGGAAAACTTGAAAGCGACTTCCACAAGACGAATTAGAGATCCTTTTCGAGTAGTCGTTATTGTACTGCAGAAATGTAAATTAGCTGTAAAGGCCTGAGGAAAGTTGTGATGTAGTTGTAGTTATTTAAAGTAAAATTCCGTATGCGTCGTTAACAGTGGCATTTTCACCTGCAGTATTTGTAGTACGGATGGATAAGAACCGATTTTATGTTGGCGGTAAAAGTAGGCGTGAACCCGCATAGATAAGGAACGATTATTATTGACAAATTGCAAGTAAATACCTACATGTATTTATAATTACAGGTTTAAGAATGTAACCAAAAGAACACCGAAGGCAGTGATTTTAATAAATAAAACTAAAATCTAAAGGTAAATTGCCCCAGGCCACTGTATTTCCGACATAGACGATGTGTGAATATTTAATTACTAAGCATAACATTTCCGATAACGTTCATCAATAAAATGTTTTAATAATATATTAATGTAGTTTCGATACTTTGATAACAGCGGACTTATATAAATTAGTGCATTTTTTAAATCTTCAAGAATGTTTACACAACATTTTTAAATTGATAAAAAATCTGATGATTCGTTCACCTTTAACTAAGATACCTAGTTCGCAATAACTAAAATATATTTAAAAATATCCTTTCTATTTCATGCTTGACAGAGTAATCTTGCTTATTTGATCATAAGCAATGTAGTTACTAAAACATTTTATTTTATAAAAAATGTTGGGAATGCTGTCTTACCACAGCCAAATCTTTTAAACAAAGTCTTTAGCGAATTATAAAAATTCTGTATACACGACTAATTTATTTTCTCTTCTTTCTAATGTTCTTGTTTCCAATCAGTAATTTCCCAAGAAACCAAAGCTTGTCGAAGCAATGCGATATACAAACTAAAAATAAATATTCAAATGCCAAAGAGAATTTAAACGTGTACACTGCATAGATTTTATTTTCTAAACCAATTCAAACAAAATTAATAAAAAACTATTATTAAAAACGAAATATGCCGCCATAGAAAAATATTACTTACACAGTTATTTAAACCAGTGACTTTCGTCTCTTTGCGTTAAAGGAGTGGATTCTTACAAATTTAATTTCTAAAGTCTTTTTAAATAATAAGTAATAATATTTACACAATAGTAAAAGTAAAGGAAATTCGTTGGAATAAGAAAGTAACGATTACATTCTTCAAAGCAAATTCATAGTTTTCTTACTAAATTATGCCCGCTGAATACAAAGGAATAGAAAATAATTAAATTTTATTATTTAATATTTGTAAATGAAAAACTATAATTAATGTACTTTTTAAATGTGCTTCCTAGTATTTGCAAAAACCATTCCCCATGTTAAACAAAAAATAATTCGTCAATGAATCATCTTGAAAGAAATACAAATTACTACAAGCATTTTTCTTTGTATTTTCTCTTTTTATTATATAACTGTAAGTTTCCAACAATGCAACACGTATTTTAAAAGCCTTGCAAATTATTTAGCGCTTGTAACTTGTATAATCACATTATGATACATTCAAAGCATTTACGGTAAAAGTAGTAAACAATTTTACCCAAAGATTTTTATCTGAGATATTTAGCAACTAGCTTGCTAAATGTCGCCATTAAACATGATAGGTGATAGGTAAGTAAATTTGCACTATACTGTTGATAAATTAAAACAATAAAATGCAGTTTTACTTACTAACAACTCAATTAAGGGTCAAAAGTTGTAAAATAACGCAAGTGAAGAAATAAATTAATTGAAAAAGTTGTTAATAGTTATTATTGTTGATAGTGCTTTTCACTCACTAATTTTTCAACAATTTATATGAAATGTTCATTTTAAATTATAATTTCAGCAACAGATGTTATGTTTATGTATTAAAAAAGAAATAGAGAAACAAAAATACAAGAAATACATGTGAGTGATGTTGTGACTTCACCATTTCCAATGAATTTTCACTTTAAAATAAGTTGAGCTATTTATCTTCAATGCATAAGGTTTAATCACTTATCAAATTTTGTTGAATATTAATATAATGTACAAGGTGTCCATGAACTATATTGTCAAATTTTTGCAGTGAAATTTAAATTAAATTAAAAAGAAATTCATAGAACAATACAGGTTTTATTACTTAAGTGGGCCATAAACCAAGAATTAATTAAAATTAATTTAAAGCCAATTTTTCGGAGCCATTTCTTCATAGAGATGAAGTTTTAAAAGTACCTACTTAGCTTACAATTCTTTTGGAAATGCTCTTTTCAAACATTTTTTCGTATAATTTAAGACATGCTATACATATAGCGTAGCAAATAAATTGTGTTTAAATATTCGCAGTAATTTAGATATTTTAAATAAAAATTATACGAAAAGTCTTCTTCCCTATATAAAAGTAAATTTAATAGGGTTAAGAACTTTAAATTATATAAAATGTATTTAAAATGCCTTTACACTTTTCACGGTAATTAAAGTTTTTTCATAGAACATTGCTTGGACGTAAAGGAACCGGATATACACATTGACAAGACTAATTGTTACTTGTAATTCAACCAGTTTGGCCACAACCTTCAACGCATTCCAGAACCAAATCGTTTTCATGGTCAGGACATCAATGCGTGTCTTTCAATCAACTCTCGAATCAAGGCATTAAGGTGTGTGCAATAAGTTTGATTGAAAACTTCTTTGTGAACTTTATTATTATAAGACGAGAATAAGGCTTCGACATTGCTTAGAATGGAATTGCTTTTGCCACTTATCTAAAATATGTATCTGAATGGACTTATGAAATTATAAATGATTACACTAATAACCAATAATGGCCTTTAAGATTTTAAATTTAACACAAAATAGAAAATGAAAAAGCTCAAAAATGTAAATTGAATAGCTTATACTTAGATAGTAAAGAATCCATACGCAAATGATAATTATTTCTGTAGATACTTCAGATACTGCAATCTGTAGAGCTTTACAACATTAACAAATAGAAGGCAACGACTAATTTCTCGCGAAAGCATAGCTCTGCTAAAAGTAATTATAACTATGAGTTGGTAGTTCTTAACTGAAACATTTTTGACATTTCCTATTTACAGATCGTGAGTCCTTACTTTATGTTCTTAGTTTACAACCGATATACATCTAACTGAGAAACACGGAAACTAAATCTTTAAAAAAGGCATAATGCACAGGGTGCGCGAGAGTAGTGAGCAAATTTAAAAAGTTAATAACTCAATAAAAAGATTTTTATTAAAAAAAAAATTGACAAATGAGCACCACGTCATTGCATACGCTCTTCTAATCTGCACCTCAAATTGGCGGCCAATGGATATCTTCAATCTTAGAAATCTCATTAGGTAAGAGCGGTCTTAATTGCTCTGATTGCGTGAGCAGATGGAACTTTAATGCGTAAAATAATGTTTAAGTAGATCTAAAATAATCGTTGAACAGTATTATGATAAACAATATGACCCATAGCAATACACGGCTACTCTGATCGTAATGAAATAAGTCTAATTTTAAAATTTCCACTCCTGTGGCGCACCCTTACATACTCAATTAAAAAAAGTGTTCGATGGTATACATTTAAACCTATCCTCGTGTGAAATTTTTAACAAAGCAAATCACCACAGAATATTTCTGGTTCAGCATGAAGGAAAGTATCTCTAGCTGGCAAGAAACTGCACTCTTAGTACCTTCTAGAATTCAGAAGTAAGATTTTTATATGTCCATTTAGTAATTGTATTATCTTTGTTTTTATCAGAAGAATATGTACTGACTAATAATTAATTAATTTGACAAGTGGTTTGAGGCTACGCCAGTAAAAAATGGCCCAGTCGAATATTCATTGATACCTGAATGTCTAGGTGTGCTGCACCAGGCGTGACTAACTACACAGAGAGGGGCGAATTTCCTCTGCTTTCAATAAAAAAATTTGCCAGGAAAAATTCAGCGTTAAATGATCTAATCAAACGTTCAATCCAACCCTACAATAAATATGAGCAGCATTATGTACAGAAGAAACTACTTAAACCCAAACCCTGCAGTTGATCTTAACTAATTGGCATCGTAATTAATACAAAGGATTGTATTGAAACCTCTTTAGACGAACGTTTCTCTGGCATTTCATCATGTTCTCGCTTAAATTAACTCTAGAATTTGGGTTTTCTCCAAAAGTATCAAACACCACTTTGGAATCAAACATATTACAAATCCGGTTTAGTTTAACAAAGTGGCAAAAAGAACAATTAGCATGTATTTGCTGCAAATTCGTATTCGTCCGAGACTGTCGGAAAACTATTACAAGATTTGATTGCTATATTATTCAATTTTTATTGACAGATAGACAAAATGTATCTAAATTAAAAATTAAAAATATTGGGAGATTTAATTCATTATATTAACTGAGAAAGGCTAAAGAACAAGTGTAACAAATTGCAAGACAATAAATCCGTGTCGTCAACCTTTTACGTATCTTATACCTCTTAGGTCCATGTTCAAATGGGAACTATATTAACTTGGTGCCCAACGACGAATGACTACCAGGGCCCGATACCGACCTCCGACTGCAACAAAACCCTGCCCATCGGTAGAAGAACGACTAGCGTAACGCTAGCCTGGCGTTCTGTACTGTTATCTTTTAATTTTGCAATATACAATATACATATAAAGCTAATAACATAAGTCAATCCCAATGAAAAATAAGTGTCTGATTTTAGCTAACACTACACTTCTGTTACAAACTGCCTTCAAATAATAGTTAGAGTTTCTTATTTATTTGACTAACTTTAAATAGTAATTTGAAAAACTAGTTTCATAAGACACGACTTTAGAGCACGCGTCCAAGTTTAGAAATCGAGCCGCGCAGCGGCGAGTTTTCTAATGGACAAATGCGCTTAAATGTCTTCTGAAACAAGTGTATTTTATAATATCTTTTCTATTTTGGTTATTTAATGTCAAGAAATACAAATTTCGTTATTCAAACAAAAACAGTAGTTACTAGGAACATTTTGTTTTGCCTTGCCGCTGTTGACAACACTAATTAACATTTTAGATTATAATTTCGAATTGTCAATTCAAAATTTGTTTAAAGAATAAAGTTAAAATCTATTATTATTTATTACCTCAAATCGTTAAGTTAAGATTAAAGCATGGAAGAAGATTTAATATCTTGCACACCACCGGAATTACGATTTCCTAAATACGCAACTTAAATTTGAAGGTTATGTTTATAATTTCATATGCTAAAGAATGTAGGTAGGTATAAGTATAAATATGTCACCAACCTAACAAAACAAAAGTTCGGATTCTTTAAAGTGTTACTTTATAAAACTTAAACGAGTTTCATAAAGTAATCATTAATGAACCGAAATAGAAAAAGTACATTTATAAAATTATAATTAAAAAGCAATTCATATGGGTTGGCTATGGGCCATTTGAAGAGTAAGGCAACGACGCAGAGATGGCAGCACCATGATCAAAATTTTAAAGATTCCAGCTTCTATATAATTATTATTGTTATCTGTTGTTTACGGTTGCTAACAACAACTCTGTTAGAGCTATTTAGTTTCTTGGAAAAGAATCCAAGCGGTTGCCAACTACCTTCCTGTAATTGTTCCAACACGGTTCCTATAGCCACATCTGAAGCATCAGTAGCAAGTGCAAGTTCGCCATCAATATTTGGATGAGCTAAAGGTGTAGCAATGGTGATACTTGTTTTACATTTTTCAAATGCTTCCTCGGCTTCCACTGTCCATTTAATACAACTTTTGTCCTTTTTCTTACCGTTTCGGAGATAGAAATTAAGAGGAGCTTGAACTTTGGCAGCGTTGTTAATAAAACGTCGATAAAAATTCAAAACTCCAACAAATCTTCTAAGTTCCAGGACAGTGCCTGGTTTCTTATAAGTAGATATAGCTTCAACCCTATCTGATGGCGGTCTAATTCCTTTAGAATTAATAAAATATCCTAAATATTTTATCTATGAAACCCCAAAAACGTATTTAGATAAATTAATTTTTAAACCGTACTGTTTAAATCTACTGAATACGGAACGTAGATGATTCTCATGTTCCTCTGGGCTAGAGGAGGCAATAAGAACGTCATCTAGGTAGCAGTAACAGAAATTTAGACCACGAAGAATTATGTCCATAAATCTCTAAAATGTTTGGTAACCAATTATATATTTACTACACAGTAAAAACTCACAGTAAAACTAATTAAGTTTATTTTCGATAACTGACAGACTAGTTGTTAGCAACCCAAAGCAACAGATAACAATAAATGATTATATAGAAGCTGGGATCCCGACAGTACTCCCCCCTAACGACTAGCTACCTGGCGTCACGAAACATGACGAGACGTTGACGCATGGGTATTTAAGTAGGTTTTAAGTGTCTGTATCATTTTCGGGGTTAGGGAGAAATGCCGGTTTAAGTCTTTCGGTAGAGATATTTACGTTTTTACCATTTATTCGAATTGTAAACAATCGATCGTTTATTCTACCAGAAACTTCATGAGGTCCTGTGTAAGGATGTTGTAGTGGTTTTTTAATTCTATCATCTCTGACAAAAACATGACTACAACAAACTATATAGATCTTTATGTGCAAATGTACTTGATTTATTATGGCGAGCTGTAGACGTTGGACGAAGTTTTCTCATGTCATTGCGAAATTTTTCTTTAAATATTTCGGGATCTGTACTTTAGGGGTCCCAGCTTCTATATAATTATTATTCTTATCTGCTGTTTACGGTTGCTAACAACAAATCTGGCAATTACCGAAAATAAAGTTAATTAGTAGTTTTACTGTGCGTTTTTACTGTGTAGTAAATCTATAAAATCGATGCACTTGCTCGGTTTCAGCTCAGTTCATTGTGAGGTTATTGTTTGGCCACGCGAAGTGAAAGGGGATTCGTGCCGTGACAAAATTTTTGAAGCAAAAACAGCAACCCAAATAAAAAGTAAGTTAGATCCTGTCCTTGACGAGTCTTCTCCTTCATTTAATACGCCTCGTATTGACTTGAGCAGCTCGCCACACACGGCTCAGAATTTTGCCGCTCGTGTAGAGCGAACAAGCCGCAGCTAGCAGCATTCAGTCGATTCTTTAATTTGGTAAATATGACACCAACAGAGAAACCAAGGACACAAATTACCGCCGCAGCGTTTATAATTTTAAATATAATTATTAAAAAGAAGTACCTAACTTGACTTGTTTTTTCTATGGATTTTTCACGTATATAAGAATCCACAACTGGCGTTATTTTTTTCTTTAATTCCTCCACAGACATTTTCACTTCTGCATATATTACTCTTCATATATCTTCCCTTTCAGTTTTATTGTAATGCTCAGGTTGTTTAGGATCCCATAGTAATCGATATTTTTCGGATAATTTCACAATATTGTGTAAATATTCATTACCTATGATTAAACAGTTTACTATTTAAAGCTGATAACTATAAAAACCGTCCAAACGAAACGCACGGCTCACACTGAGCTTATTTTGAGCACGGCTGAAAAACGTACTACGCGCGGATTATGTCGAGCGACTCAACGCAAGCAGTTCAACGCGAGTGGCTCCGGACGCGCACAAGAGATATCGGCATCGCAAGCTCTGCATTTTGAGCCATTCAAAGCGAACCGCTCGAAGATGAACCTACGCGTCTGCCGACAAAGTCATACATGCCATCAGTTTTCACAGGTGTGATCTTAATTGACTACCTGGAGTATAGAAGGGCAATTACTGGAGAGTACTACGCAGGTTATCTGTAAAAATTTAAACGAAGACATCAAGAAAAAGCGACCGCAACTTGCTAAAAAAAGTCTTTCATCAAGAAATACACCTGTTCGCACGTAAACGGTTTCCATGGCTAATGTCTATGAACTCAGGTTCGAATTGTTGGATCATCCGCCCTACTCACCCGATTTAGCCACGTCTGACTCCCATTTGTTCCCGAACCTCAAAATATGTCTCGGACGACAACGATTTTCCAACAACAATTAAGTGGTTCAAGCTGCGAACGGCTGTCTTGCAGACCAGGGGAAATAATTTTATAAAACGATATAATGGCTTTGGCCAAATTTATTCGAATTTTCTTTTTCACTTATCTTACTTTTCAAACAACCCCTGTATATTCTATCACCACAAAATAAAACAAAATTTAAAGTGCGGAGTTAAAATACAATTTATTTCAAATTTCCATAACCCATCCCAGTGAATTTGCTTTTCGAACATAATATAAACTACACTGAAGAACATGCCACGTAAATGCTGATAAACAAGATATTCAAATAAATTGCTGGCCCCATTCTTATCCGCCATAATTGGCATTAACTTTGACATTTCACTAAATTCATTGATAACGGCAACACTTACGTCATTACGCCAATACAATTAGTTTAACATTAGAAACTTCCATTTCACACCATATATAATTTTACAAAAAAGGGTCTAATTGACAGAAATGTGTTCTATAAATGATGTCGCTAGTTATCACTTCCTCTGCACGATGAATTCGTTAAAAATGTATCCTATATGCGAAGCATAATTTACAACCTTGCCATATTTTTTTTCTTTCAGTTCTCAATTACAATAAATAAGCTTCTTACTATTTTTGTTAAATTTTAAACTCGATTTAGTTTTCTATATGTGAAGCACTGCAGCATTATTGTTTTAGAATTTAGAGGATTAAAAACAGGTTTCTTGAGAAATTTGTAAAATCTTTGTTTATTATTCATTGAGTGGGTACCTTTTTCTATTTAATGTAACCTGTAAGTAAAGGGCTTGGCCACACTTAAATATTAGATATCAAATACTACATATATTTTTATCTTGAAATGTCCTAATTTTCAATCAGTACGAACAGGTAGGATAACAAAAAACAGAAAAATGCTGCGGACTGTTCCAGGAACAAAAGCGACTGCGGCAGTGGATATCCCTTGTTAAAAAAAGTAAATGTTAAAGCATAAGCAATATTTTCACGTTTACAGAAAACTATCCCTTTTTTAAACAAAAAAAAATTGCTAATTATTGCAACAACAACCTAACCTAGCCTAACGTAACTAGGTGTTAACTGCAACACTAATTTGTTTATAAATTTTTTTGATGATTTAAATTCGTTTTAATTTATCTATAGAGCTCCGAAATAAAAAGAGATTTTCAAAATTCATTCAGAACACCCTTCAATTAACTTTCAGGCATCTGCAAGTTATACGTTTGAAACACATGCAAGCTGCACCTGCATGGTTATCTCAGAATCTAAAACACACCATGTGCAATAATGCCCTTTATGGGATGCTCTACCACCTTGAATGAGATTCTTACTTTCAAAGACTGGTTAAAGGAAGTAACTAAAAATGCAGCCGCATTAAATATTTTCAATGTTAAATCCTACATAAACAAATCAGATTATAAAATGCATTAAATGTGGGAGTTTTTGAGGTTGAAAAATAGAATGCTAGCAAGGTTTCTGTACACTTATTCATATAAAAACAAGTTTAGAAAATTATATTTACAAATGTAAAGATATCAAGAGGCAGCACAATTTATGTTTTAATAAAAATTTCACCTTGAAATGTATCTTATTGGCAATAAGACATTTACAGTAACAATAACAAGAAAGCTATCTGGTCTTTAAAGTTAATAATTAACTCTTAAAAAGCATGCCGCGTGCTAATGAATCAACACTGGAAGAATGAATACAGTTGAAAGTGTAATTAATTTCGATTTTATTGCTTTCCAACAAATTAAGTAACAATGCGTGACAAAAAAATTGTAGATTTTATAGTTACTATTAACACTCATCTTCGTTCGAAACAATTCACACTAAATTTAGCAAATTAAAAAAAAATGAATTAAAAAAATTTAAATAAGCCAAACTAATGAATAACGCTACATATAACTGTGACTAAAATTAAAATACTTACATACCATACAAATGTTTTCAAGTAAATTTCGATTAATTAAAGTATACAGTATACAAGGTAACTTAAATGTTGAAATGGAATGTCGTTTAATTATAAAACTAAAACGACAGGAATGCCTCAATTTTATTTATAGATGAAAGTGTTCGAACATTGTACCATTTTCTTTTTTTCTAAGTTTACAATAAAAATATATTCTGTGCTAGTTTTATACTAAAAAAGTAGTTGTTCATTATGAAACAGGGAACTTCTATTAATTTCCTAATAATGGTCTAAAAGTGAAATCTTCAGATTCCATATAGCAATCGAAGATCGTTATGGATTGACAGAAATAGTATTATGGTGCAATTGCTTACAAGAAATATACCTAAACAGGTTTTAAAACTTTCCGCGTCAGCTGCAGAATGTAAATAATCAAATAGTATACTTATAAGAAATTTCATTTAAATAAAATTCTTTATGTTGCTCTAGTACATAATTAACAGCGGTATTACTCAAAAGCTTCTGGGATTATTAATGCCATTGTTACAGACTTTCGCTTTTGCCGAAATTACGGTGCATGCTTTACAATAAATCCTTATTAACAATAAAAAACCGCAACGTCTCCATAATGAGTTAGTAAAGCACGCAAATAGCGAAAGGCGACATTTTATGCCGTAAGTGATGGTGATTAACGTATTAAGCTATTAACATTTAAAAATGCTTAACATAACTGCATTTGTAATCAGTCTGTTGTCTCCCAGTCACGTGCAATACATCGCAACTGTTAAGAAATTAAATTGCAAGAAATATGGAAATTACAAAGTGCAGTTATAAAACACCATGATATTTACACAAAAACAAAAACATAATTCTATGTCATGCAATTTGTAGACTAGCTAAAATAATAAAAAATAATGTTTCAATAGAAATACATTTTGGGTGTATAGAAAACAGAAACGTTTTCTCAAAATTCATTCGGAATGTTTTTTGTCATAACCAGGATGTGCTTTAAGCTTTATTTTACATATTTATATATTTATAACACGTACTCCCAAAATTGAAGTTATAGAGTGTCACTTCTTTAAGTCATGAGTTTCTGTAACACGAATTACCATTGTTTAAGAAGATGCAATATCACACCTTTTATGGTTATCTATATTAAAACTCAAGAACTACTAAACCAAATAATAAACAAATCCGCAAGCTTCAACAAAACATTACTCGCAATAATATTTAACATTTAAAACTTGATACTCCCTATTTTGAATAAATATTTAAAAAATCATAGGAAATATAATTTGGACGATAAAATCTACAGAAACTATTAGATGGGATTTAATTTGCTTAATATTTAGAAAGCCAAGAAATTTAAATGCTAATGTTTACTATCCAATCTCCATTTTATATTTCGTTAACTTGCAACTAAAAAAGTTTTAATTAATAAAAGTTTGTAAACAATGTTTCAATTTCTGTTGGTTTTGTTTTATAAAAACACTATTAAAATATAGTTTCAGTAAAATCGTCGTTCCTGTAATACTGATTTCTCTATAAAGACTTTTTAAAATAACTTTAGTAATTTATTTATTTTTTCTAACACTAATATCTTATACTGTTTCTATGGTGCATAAGAGCTCACTGGTTATGTTTCCTTTAAAATACGCTTTCTCTATAAAATACGTCGTCAATGACAACGTATTTTATAGGCCTTTAAATACGTCGTTGCTTAGCAATCTTCGCATTTTGTGTATTATGACGCGTCTCAAATAATAATTTATTAAAATTTCTAATTATATATTAGTGAAAGAAAATGTCTGATATTAGTGTTAGAAAAAATCTTGAAGACAACTCGTGTTTTATAGTTTAAAAATCTCGGTCTATCATATCCTCGGCTCACTTCGTTCGCTCGGATATGAACTACGACCTTGATTTTTAAACCTTCTATAAAACACTTGTTGTCTTAATAGCTATAAGAAGCTAATGCTGCTTTAATTTTCTATTTAAAATAACTTATCTTTAAATTCTTTGAGGCTACAAAAACTCATTTCCTTTGGCAGGGTAATGTATAAAACTGTATAATTTGTTAAAATATAAGATTAATAAAAAACATTCTACAGATTATTGGTTAATTGAAATAAAATATCTCGACAACTTCTTACAAAATATACTAAGGAGGAATCTTTTTCTTATCGATTGCCTAAAAGGCCGTGTTTATGTTGGAGCTGTGATAAACGATAAAAGCAACGATACTAGCGAAGCAACGAAATACAATGCGTGCGTTTGTATGCAGGTGTTTATGTTGAAGCATCGAGTAGATCGGCGCTTTCTTGCCGAGCAGCGATAAGAGCGGCGAGAAGCAAACGTGAATATTTCTTTGCTCTTATCGACTATACAGCACGGGGAGACAGTGGACGTGTGGACGAGTGTATTTACAGTTTATTACTATTGTGCGTATATTTAAGTGAACGAGTGCCTTCACATTCACATGCGTCACGCTCATTTACTCAAAAATTTTGCGGGATACTTTCTCAAGTCATAGGTACATGAACAGCATAATCAAAAAATGCATAAACGAAACTAGAAAAACGAGACTAGGATATCACAATTCAATGCAAATAATGACCCAGGACCTGATATATGCAGACGACATACTACTCATAGCAGGTAACGTGCGTCAACTCCAGAATAATATAAACATTTGAAAAAGAAATCTAGAAGAAAGAGGGGTGGAGATCAATATCAATAAAAGTAAAATAATGCATATCACGAGAGAAGAACAAATAGCAAGAATGGACATTCAAATAGAAAACAAATGACTGGAGTATGTGGATCAAATTGAATATCTAGGAACGATAATCAACAAAGATGGAGAAATAGAAGAAGAAGTCAGACACAGGATAAACAAGGCAAATAAAATTTATTATCAAATAAACAACACCCTAACGGGCAAAAAAAAATTAAGTGTCAAAGCAAAAATGCATGTTTACCAAACAATATATACACCTACACTACTGTATGGGTCAGGATCATGGGCATTGGCAGATAAAGTGAGATCAAAAATAACGGCATCTGAAATGAAGTATCTAAGGAAGGTGATAGGCAAAACTAGAAGGGACATAGTCAGAAACAGAAGTGTAAGGGAAGAACTAGACCAAAAACCAATAGTGGAGGAAGTAGAAAACAAGCAGCTCAGATTGTATGGACACCTTATTCGGATGAGAGTCGACGCATACCCCCGAAAAATGTTTGAAATGAGGCCTGAAGGTCAAAGGAAAAGAGGGAGACCCCGAATTACATGGGAGGATAACATCAGGGAGCTGGCAAGGAAACGAGCAAAAACCATCCAGGAAGTCAGGATATTGGCGAGGCAGAGGAACAACTACAGGAAATGGATCGAGGACCCAACGCCGTAAAGCATAAATGGGATATGAAAAAGAAGAAGAACAAGAATGTGTTGATAGGATGTGCACAGTATTTACATTTTTTACGCACGTGGTTTTCAATATATCATTTTGCAAAATTTGAAGATAATAATAAAAATTCTTCTTCAGAATCACTCATTTTATAAACGCAACACTTCGGTCAACTGCTTTTAACTTAACTAGTATCACAGCTCCAACATAAACACATCAACGAAGGATACTTTTGAATAGCTTTTATCACTGCTTTTATCGACGCTCTTATAACTTTTATCGCAGCTCCAACATAAACACGGCCTAATGAAGCATGTTTAAAGATACAAGTAAAATGCATTAGTAAAACAGTTGTAAATAACTTTCTTCTATCTCCACTTAGTTATTAAATGACAATAATTTCATGTACAAACAAAAGTACTGATTTATATATTTGAAAATTTAACTCGAAGTAAACTGAAAATAAGACTGTTTTCCATGAATTTAATTAGATTATTCAAAACTTTAACGACTGGGGTCAATCGTTGCTTTCTTATTTTTTTAATTATGTATTATATAAATAAGTTTTCCAAGTATGTATAGTGATGCAACTATTATACATATTTTACTGAAGCAAATATACAACATAACGTTTCATTTTATCTTTAATGATCCTAGTTTTGTGGGCAGTTTTAAACATTTAAATTCTACATTTTTTACCAAATCAATCTAGAAGAAAACCTTTAAATATAATAAATACAGTGCGACCCTTTTATTTTGATCTCCTTAATTTTTGTTAGAATGTGCGGTGATTTACTGAGGAAACTTCTCAATTAAAATATAGTCTTATAAAAAATACACGGTTTGTTCTCGATAAATTCAACCTCGTAATTTAAAAAAAAAAAACGTTTTAATTGCCAAGAAAATTGTGGGTTGTAACGTGTGTTGCCTATTCTAAAAGATCAAGGGGGCACAAAATAAAATGCTCTTTTCATGTATTAGTTACGATATATTAAAAAATTCTAAATTATCGTTATTTTTATTTAAATTAGCAGCAAAATATATTAAATAGAAAAATAATTTAAGTTGGTTTGTGATTTCGCACAAATGAAATGGAATTTCACAAAGTCCGCTTTTTCATAATGAAGCTCTTTTAATTATTTCCATAGAAATTATAATCATTCTATGTTGTTAAAAAAGTAATAACGAGTCGCAAAATTAACTGGTACACAATTGCGTTTTCCAAATTTAATTAACATTCAGGAATGTTATATGCTTCCGAAATGGGTAAATACGTAACATTATAACGGGCTATTAAAGTGAACTGAGTGCACTTTATCCTTATTATAAAAAAACATGCAAATAAGTAAACAACACGTGAATGCGTGAAAATATTTGCATGTATTATCCACTCGTACGTTTCCCATAAAAACGTAATAATGGTTTACCTTGAGCTACGGGATACATCCATACCGTTAATCCATTAAACTGCTATGTTCGCAATTAAGTACAAGTGAAATAAATTGTCATTCTTATAATTAACTTCCTCGTCAACAATGCTGTCAATTCCAATGTAACTGTGTAACATGGCCTTAATGTCAACATATTTGGGTGTATAAAATATATGTGCTCCAATAATAAAATCGTGCTATATGAACCAATAACCTTCCCTAGACGATATACAGGATATCGTAAAGGCGCGCAACATCGAGAAAACCAGTGTATTTATTTAAGTTTTAGATACGGAAACTGTAAAAAGTTTAATTAAGCGCCACAACATACATAGGTCGAAATGTTGAGTAATGAACCATTGCACTTTCCCTATGGCACATCTTCTCGCTGACATCCTGTATAAGCAACATAAAGTCAATGCACATTAGAACTCAAATAATATCACGAAAACTTCGCACAATACAATAATTTGGTGTTCTCGTGTGAAATAAATTAATCATAATAGTTATTAAATCCAGACCATATGAAAGACAATGTGATTAGCAAACAATTTACAGCCGTTGCTGGATTAACATAATAAAACGTATTGTACCAAATTAAATTCTAGCAAAGGTTTAGATCATAGTGTTTTCAGACGTACTAAATTACACAATACAAAATTATAAATTTTAAAGATGTGCAGCTGACATGGATGCTACAGAAGCACATACAATAAACCCATAAATAAAGCAAAAAGCGGGTGGAGTACTGAACTGTGAAGTACTACTCACTTTGTGGATGTGATCTTAATGATTTCCGCTATATGTTTCAAAACGTGACCAACAAACTATATCGTCACAAATCCGTTATAATAGAGATGCAATTATTTTGCAAATATAAACCCTTTCCCTACTCAAGTAAAATAAAAAAAAGAAGCAGTAAAATTAATTTATTCGAAGGTTTATTATAAAAACTGGAAATTATGTAAATTTAATTTAATAACCATAGTTAGTGAATTACTAATTAAGAAGTAATTTCGTCAAAATTTTATTTTTCGAATCGGACGGAAGATGTTACGCTATACATAAGTAAAAGCGAATACGCGTAGGTGTTGTAACAATTCTGTAATTTAAACCTCTTTTGTAATTCTGTTCCGCAATTTTTGTTTTCTGTTTGATTCCGTGTTAATTACCAAATGGTAGTCTTTATGCTAAATATAGAAATTAATAAACTTCAAATATTTTTTGTCCTGAACAATAAATGTAAGAATTTATTTTTAACCAATAACTACATAAAATTTATTACAAAATTACTTTCGACCGACCTTGGCTCTTCAACTTCCGTATAAAAAAGCTTTACATCTCCAAAACTTGCTAATTTTATTAAAGACAAAATTTTGTTTTGTTCTAAAATCCTCAAGAATCTATTGAACAATCAAAAAAATTTTAGAGCTACAATACTACTTCTAGTTACTGGTAGAACCACTACAATATTAAAAGAAGGAAACAATAGTATTTCTACTTCAATTTTATTGACCTCAGTTTGGCAATTTATTGTAAACTAAAACTCTTGAAATCTAATTCATACACTATATTACGCAGAACGTTGAATTATTAAACATTTCATGTCAACAGCTATTTGCAATAATTAGCTACACCTGCTTGCATACATTTTATAAATCAATTCATTAAATTAGATTGAAAAAGTAGGTTAAAATATTACTGTGCAAGAATATTTGTTATTTAAATTTGAATAAATCGATAAAACAGCAATGCAAAATAGTGTTTCACTTAGCAAGGACGACTTAACTTGGAAATAAATAGTGAAGTAATATTTTTGGAATAAAGCTGGAATTTAAATATTTACTTCTTAAAACGACCTTGCAAAATAGCGAATCAAGATGAATAATTAAGTAACAATGAAACAGAATAATTTTCTAAACAAAAGAAAAAGTATGCCCGAATTGCTTAAACACATACCAACATAAAAAATAAAAAAGTTTGAATGTAAGGGAAAACGAGAGTAATTACTAATTACTAATACGAGTGTATATGAGCATTTAACATTATAACTAATATATGATAAGAAAACGAGTACAAGTAAAAATTACGTCGACCAATCGGAGACTGTTCCAGAATAACTCTTTAGGAGGTTAATTATTTCCTTGCAAAAAGAATTTCTCACAACAACTTAATTAATTATTTAGTTTGTAAACGACACCTTAGGTATGCAACTTTCTGCAATTTTAGTTGTCACTCAAACATTTTAAGGAAACGGTTTCTCTTGTTCACCTAAAATTTCACCAAAATACAGACAGCAAGTTTTTGAGTTAAACGGAAGTGCAAATCACATATTTACTTAACTTATAGAAAATAATTTATACTTTGTAGACATTCTCTTTATACTTCTACACCAAAAGTTTATTTTTATTGTTTATTTAATATTTCTGCCTATATAAAATACGCAACATTTGTTGTTGAATTCATTACCTCCAATAATTCGAAAAATAATTCTTAAAACTTTATCAAAATATTCAATATGAACCTTTTACACAACATTCTTTAAATTTAAACTCTTGCGACTTACATTCGACGTTTATCAATTCACGAAAACTTATC
The DNA here is from genome assembly GCA_963082815.1 of Melanotus villosus. Lineage (NCBI taxonomy): Eukaryota > Metazoa > Arthropoda > Insecta > Coleoptera > Elateridae > Melanotus > Melanotus villosus. The sequence continues at coordinate 47,289,837 of OY720421.1, read as the reverse complement.
CACGTATTAGAAGCTTACAACCATTCAAAAAAAAATTTATAAAACGCACATTTAAACATTATTCTAAGAAATTAAACGATAAATGAACATATTAATGTAAATTTATATAATTTCTACAAGCGTGAATAGCCAAATAAGGCATTTTTTATTCGCGAGTTAAAGTCTAATTATCAAATTTATCTAATCTGATTTTAAAAATGTGTTCAATTTGTGTATTATTTAGATTACCTACTTTCTAGTAGTGAATGATGAATTTTCCTTAATGTCCTGCAAATTTTTCGTATAGCTTTAGTTTTTCACAAGATAATTAGTTTTTATGTTAATCATCACAAATAAATCGTTTTAGTATTATATTTTAATAAAACCTTTCAACATAAGAATATTTAATGTGCATTCGCATAAATATTTAAATTAGTACTAAATTCACATACTACTTAAATTAACTTAATATCATATTTTTTAATATTCATAATTTCTCCCAATATCTTTTTGGAACCTACTTTTGAAGATTTTCTGAGAAACTAAATCCAAACAACATTCAGTGTTCTTTTTTGTCCATATTCGAAATAAAACTTTCCTTAAAATAATCATGATAATAAATTTCACAGTTTTGCTGTTATCCTAACATTACTTATTTACTACATTTTTAAAAACTGGTCTTATTTAAAAATCATAATTAACACGTTAAGTAAAAGTCACTATTCTTATCTCCTTTACGTTTGCCAAAGTAAACGCTTTCGATTACTCTAAAGTATTTTCAGATCTTTAAAAAATTCTATAAATTCTACTTTCTAGTTGTTGCGATTATTGTGCACAAGTAAATGAAGAGATATTATTTTTGGAAAAGGTAAGAAAAATTTAGACATACCATATGAATTTTATCCATTATTTCTGATATCTGCTCCTTGCTGCACATCGTTAATTAATTAATATTTACAAGTTACAAATACACAAACTGGTTACATTAAACAACACAAATTAAGTACACAAATATCTGGTCTGTTAATGTAATAAACAAAACGAACGACTGAAGTTTTTCAGCTTGTCAAGAAATAGGCACTGCATTACAAAAAAGTTTACAGTTTTCAAAAATTGATAAAATGAATAAAGCTAACTGGGCTTCATCTTTAAGGCCACTGTAATAATTGCGTTAAGCCACTACACAGGATTAGTACTGTAATACAAAATCGCAACACTACCGCATTGTTGCACCTGATAGATCGCGACCAAATGCAGCTGGAAGTTCACTAAGGCATGGACACGAGCCATCTACCTGTGCACGACAGGTGTAACAGTCCTACAAGAACCGAAGAACAAACGCGCAGCTTACCGCGACCCACTTGCGATTGTAGCGCCTTGTACGCGAGAAAGTTCGACAACAACGATGTTATTTAACGCAAAGAAATATATAAAATTTAAAGATGATTCATATTATCATATTCGACATTCATAAATTAGGAGTTTTAAGAACAGGCACTACGAAATGAATCAAAGCCCAACAATGGACTAATTCAAAATCTGTTTTTCTTCATATGCATTTTAAATTAATAATTTCCACAATATTGATAACAGTTTGGGATTAACTGCTACTGCTGCCACCATTAGTACTTACCACTCATTCTTTACAAATATTTACGCCTGCCTAATGTAATTGTTTGTTTTTATTGCAATTGCCAAGTTCTTCTACAAAACATGGTGCCCCTTTAGAATTTTACCAGGGATAGAGTACTACCATTTCTACTGGAGTAGAAAATATTGTACCAAATATCTCAAGTTAATATACTATTTTTTGTGTTCAAAAACAGCCAGACAACAATTTCATAATTTCTTTTGGAATTTATTAATTTGCTGTTCATATAAAAATAACAAGTTGGAATAAAGAATCTTTAATAAAAGTCTGAAACTGATTTTTCTTAAATACAATTCAAAAGAAAAGTTATTCGTTTGCTAAAACACATTTAAATGCGATAAAATTTGCAGTATACACAAAAAGCAAATTTGACCCAAATTGATGTAATGAAACTTTTAGTATTGTAAACAAACATTTTTCAGGGTGTTAATTTCGCATCTACCCTAGAAAACATACCTCCCGTCTCACTAGAATTTTAAAATTTGCTCAAAACCATGCGCATTATACGAGGTTTGGCAGAAAAATAATGCGACTGATTTTCTTTTAACCATGAATTTTATTCCTTTTACAAATCAAGGCTATCCCCTTCAAAATATTTCCCTTGGGAAGCTATACACCGATGGAGGCCTTTTTTACATTGTTCGTAGCAGTCTTGAAAGACTTCTACTGGAATGCATTTCAACTCGTTAGTACTGGATATTATCCAAAGTACCAGAATGTGATAGTGCAACATCCAAGTGCGTGCAATACCCAAATCCTGTGTTAAAATATGATGGACGGTAAACCGGTTCATTTTAACTCACTACTGATTATTTTCAACGTCAATCTACGGTCTGACATCACAAAAGTCCTCACTCTTTCCACATTGTCGTCCGCTTTTAAGGTTGAAGGTCTTCCCGCACGAAGTTCGTCTTCCACTTCTTTTCGGCCCTCTAAAAAAGCCTTGTTCCATTTGAACACTTGTGCCCTGGATAGGGAATGTTCTCCATAAGCCCTTTGTATCTTTTCGTAAGTCACAGCAGCGAACTCGCCAAGCGTTGCACAAAATTTGATAGCACAACGTTGCCCAAACTTTTGCCGGCCCATTTTGGTAACGCACCTCACAAACACAATTTCACTTAGGACGCTCTCAAAAATCGCGTAACAACTGTAACAAGCTCAGGCTTGTGCTGAGTCTACGGTAGGGGTTATTCTAACTGCCGTGTGAAGGGAGAGGCAGCAGAGTTGTCGGTTCGCGTACAGTGTTGCCAGTCCTATTATTTTTCTGCCAAATCCCGTAAATTACGGAAGTTGCCCAAATAGGTTTATAATTCTGATACTTTTCGACAGTGACGTAGGTAGGCATCAATGGCTCTCATGCAAGAACTTTTCTGAGCTCCCTACTCCCCATCCCTTACAATTTTTTTTTGTGATACAGTTTTAGCAGAAAATTTTGCTACCTAATATTTTTGCATATTTTTATATAAGTAAAATATCTCAAATCAAGTTATAAAAGTCTTTATTAACGTACATACAACCTAGGTATTTAAAAAACAAATAAAAGAAATAAAGTTAACATTATTTTTTTCAATCGGGAACTTAAGTTGCAGAGTGTGGTTATCGAGTTGGCCATGAAAATATGCAAATCTTATCTGGCCAACTTTGAGGATAATGTTTTGACCACCTAGGTATTATCTATTTGGTAAATAATTGGTAAAATAGTAATTTTGCTTAGATTAAAAACTGTTTTCCTAAATTAAATATTTCTTTTTCTGGTCTTTACATCTGCAAACTCATTAATAGCGTCACCTAAACCTATCGATAATGGAAATTTGCGCTCTGTGGTTAGCAACGTAAGACAACGAAGTGTCTCTTTGAGTGAGTAGTAGCTCCCCTTAGATTTTTTTTTATAATTTTTGGCTTACTCAATGACCTCCCCGTATTTGTCTCCTACATTGGCAAAATTAGAAATAATATAAATAGCATGCTAACTTTATAATTGAAATACAAAATGTCAAACTCGACACTTTACCAAATAAATATGTAAAATCACTTCTCAGATACTTATTTTACTTATTATTATTTCAGAAAATGGACAAATGGTGCAGTATCTTTTTAAAGATTAAAACAAATTTGCTATTTGAATGATTTATTTAGTTTGTGAAGTTGTTTAAAAGAAGTTCTGTATATGTTTGATGAAGATAGTCGCAATTTTCTAAAAGTGCACTGTCAAATCTTTGCGGAGGTGTTTTGGTTTCAAAGTGTCGAAATAACTTTCTTCGAGTAAACAACATGGATTGGGTTGAGCCCCTAGAAAACATTGCTGAGGGCCCATATCGTATTCTTTTATATCGGGTACTGGATACTACGTAAAGATATCGGTACTAGCGCCCCGCAAAGGAACATGGCCAACAATATGGATTATTAAGACCTATAAGTTGTTTTTCATACCTCGGTTGTCTCGTACGTTATAGGTACCGGGCGGTGTGGTAATTACTACCAAATTTTTGAGACAAATCTAATGGCGCAAACCAAAATTTAATATCGTCTTTTGTTTTCGAGCTACAAACAAAAATTGAATTTTTCGGAAATTCTTTTCGGAGTTATAACGCTTTTGTTTGTAGAGATAGGAACAAAGAATACAAACAATCTTAAGGCGCTTTTTCATGTAGAATTTAATGGTGATATTGGATTTTTAATTTGCATATTAAGTTTTGAGTTATAACATAAACTTGTGCCTGGAATCCCTTCGAAAATGGGCCACCCTGCGCTTTTCAATATTGAAAGGTTGCATCTCTGTAGGTTAGAATTTTACCTGGAAAACTTGCTATAATCATAGAATTCACTAATCGCTGAAAATTTGAGATACGGTAATATACGAAAAAATAAAGCATCTTCTGCACAATTGTCACTCGAATTATTTTCAAAAAACTCATTTCGTTAAGTTAGTTACCACTAAATTATAAATGTCAATTGCTTAATCGCATTTGCAAGTTTGTTCGTTTGTTTATTTATAGGCCGAATTTATAGGATCGCAAGTGCCAAGGATCTGGTCATTTAGCACTATCCGATTGTATATTTGCCGAACCTAAGGAATTTTCACCCCTGGAAGGGATCATTATTGTGCCAAATACGGAACCTACAATATTACCTTGAATCCGAGCGAAGGCATATTTTCAATATTTTTCTGCATCAGAAATCTCACTGACGTGGGCCAAGAATCGAACTCGGGGTCTCTGATTTACAATGCAAAATAAGTCAAATATTACAATATTTTAGTGGATACGAAGTTTATGTTTAACGTACATTTGGTATTAAAAAAAGTGTCAACCACTTTAATACAAGAAAAACTAGTGATCTAGTGGTCAAGTACCATTTAATAAATTAAATTCTATTAATGCGCCCAATTGTTTACGCCCTAAGATATTATGCATTGCCTGGACGGGTTAAGAGTTCAATTAACGCTAAATGCTTTCCGTTTTTTTTTCTAATAGTATCTTAACATTTGTAAAGTCAAAAGAAAGAACAATAAAAACAGGGGTTAGTTACGTGGATCGTTTGGAAAGTAAGGTAAATGAAAGAGAAAATAAATTTGACCAACTTGTATTTATTTTTCAACATGATCTCCATTAAGCTCGACACATTTTGGCCAACAACGTTCCAAAGCCATTTATACCGTTTTTATAAAGTGATTTCTCCTGGTCTGTAAAATAGCCGTTCACAACATGAACGACTTCATTGTTGTCGGAAAATCGTTGTCCTCTGAACCATCTCTTCAGATTCGGCAACAAATGGAAGTCAGGCGGGGCTAAATCGGCGAGCAGAGCGGATGTTCCAACAATTCAAACCTGAGTTCATGTATTTTAGCCGTTGAAGTGTTAACAGGTGCATTGTCCTGATGAAAAAGAATTTTTTTGCAAGATACAGATGCTTTTTCGCGATTTCTTCGCTCAAATATTGCAGTAAATCTATGTAGTACTCCCCAATGTTTTTCATTCCCTTTTCCAAGTTGTCAATAAAGATCACATCCTGTGAATCCCACAAAACCGATGCCATGACCTTGCCGGCAGACGCTATTGTTTTCGCCTCCTTTGGTGCAGGTTCCCTCTTGGCTGTCCATTGTTTTTATTGTTCTTTCGACTCCGGCGTGTAGTGGTGGACCCACATTTCATCGACGGTCACGAACCGGCGCAAAAGGGCATTGGGATTACGCTTGAAACACTCCAACCACGCAAACGAAATGTCCATTCGTACACGCTTTTGGTCAAATGTCAGTAAACTGTACCCTTCGCACACAAAGCTTTTGCATGTACAAATAATATTATGAACTCGTTCCGTTGAGATCTCTGTCATGTCTGCTATCTCCCTGCTCTTCAATATTTGGTCACTCGAAATTATTTTGTGGATCTTAGTCACCATTTCCGAAATTGTTACATCACTTGGGCGTCCGCTGCGCAGTTCATCTTCGATATTCGTTCAGCCACGTTTAAAGTCAGCAAACCAGAAATGCACGGTCTTAAATGAAGGGGAAGACCCGCCAAGGACACGATCTAGCTTACTTTTTATTTGGGTCGTCATTTTCCCCTTCAAAAAAGAAAATTTTATCGCGGCACGAATCTCCTTTCTGCCCATCATTTTTAGAAATGCTTGTACGTTCGTGGCCAAACAATAACCTCACAATACACTGAGCTGAAACTCGGCAAGCACTCGTTTTAAGGATCAAACTTATCGGTCGTGCATGGATTTTTATCATGGCGCTACCATCTCTGCGTCGTTTACCTTACCTTTCAAACGACACATGTATCGCAATTATTGTAAAAGTAATAAGTTATTTCCCGTCGCCAGTACTGCACTTTTAAAACAAAATTCTACAAGCGCGAAGAATATTTCGCAGACTGACGATAGTCCTAAGTGGTTATTCAATAATTGTTATAGTGTCTGCAATCTTTAGCTCTTATTATAATTTTTGACTGTTCCTCTACAATGTGTCAGTGGTTTTCAAGGGGATAAATTAAACCCAAAATTGAAAATATCATTTAAGACTTTGAAGAGAAGAGATAACTACGCTTTGTTCGTTTTTAATTTTTTTAAATTTGATTTTAGAATGCAAGTAAAAATTGTCATTTATTCTATAAAAGGAATAACATACATCATCGACATTTATGTAAAATGTTTTAATAAGGATAATAAAGAACATTTCTCTAAGAATATAAATAACACCATACTTTAGGTCATAATAAGCTATTCAGGTTAGATAAGGAGTATATTGAGATGATATCGTTTTGATGGGATTTTGGAATTTTAATAGAGTGAGATATAGACACCTTTTAAAATTATGGAAATTGTTGATAAAATGTAAATAGTTAGGGTAAAATATCTAGTTAGTTAAGTTGTAAATATGTAATATAAAATAGTCATAGTGTGTTTAAAATTTAGAAACTAAGGTAATTTTAATGTAAATAAAATAGTTGAATTTTAATTTTGGGTGAATACAGTTGGGTTTTGTAAGAATCTTTTTAAAATTCAATAAAATCCCATAAGTTAAAATAAACTAAAAGATAATTTGTTAAAATATTGTACGAAGAAAGTTCTTGTTATATGAAAATATAATTTTGGATTTAAATAAATAAAAATTTTATGAAATAAAATTTATTTTTTGAAGAAGCTTAAAAATTTGGATATTGGTAACGAATTAATTTAATAAAAGGGAAAAGTGTATTGTTGGTTGGAGGTTAAGGCAGATTTTGGCGGAGTTGGAGTCAGGGGGAAGGTGTATTGTTGGAAAGAGGTTGGAGCAGCGTTTGATAAAGTTGAAATCGAGACAGGAAGTGTTGTTTTGTTCAAGTTGTTTTCAAAAAGGTAGTTTATATTTTTTAATTTTTAGAAAATTGTTTAGTTAGTTATTAGAATTTGTTATTGTTATTTGTTTGTAAAAATTTGAATAATTTTGAAAGGTATTTGAATTTCAACTTGGTGAAGTTTTAAAAGTTCATCAAGGCGATCCCTTTGGCGACCTGAGATTGAGAGTCTCTAAAAATTTAACTAAATTATAATTAAAAATTGAGCTAGTTGGAAAATTTAAAATTGTATGCGATTTAGTTAAGTGGAAGATCATACCAATATATACAGGGCTGTTCAGAAAGTTCTTAAGAAAAAATATTTCTGATAAAAGTACGTGTACCCTTGAATATGTAGATTCTATTTAAAACTACTGCATTAAAACGTTCCCTTTCGTGGGAAATGTCACTTTTTGAAAAATATTATGAACATTTGATAAACAATGCCCAATATGAATAAGTAATAAACAAATTTTGATTCTTCCCTTTTTCTCGGCGACTTAAGATGATATCTTCGACTAAACTTAATAGTAGGTAATTTAAATGTCCAGAAATTATAAAAGGCTGTTCCAAATTGAAAACAACCATGTTGTAATTTTAATTTAACTTAACAACTTTTTAATCTATTAAATATACTGTTTAGATAGTATCACTTGTCATCTTACTTTGGGTAAAACTATAATAAATTATTAATCTGCCTAAAATTCCTCCGTTCAACACCTTCAATTAATTTAAGATATCTGGTTTACTACAGATGAATGGGCTAAATAACAAACCCTTCTTAAAATACTACGTGGAGAAAAATAAGATGACGGCTAATTATTTTAAGTTATAAATTGCTTAAGCAAAATGAAATAATGATGCCACATAAACGTGCAATACATTGTTACTAAATCATTTATTATAAATCCTTTGAAAAACTTGACAACATACAAACTTCTTAAAAATTGACAGCTTAGCTTAAAATGATGTCCATTGATTTTATGAATTTCACGTACATACGTCAAAATCAAAATTATACCCGTAAAATCAATTGATTTTCCACCAACCATCGTTCGAATAAAGATGAAAAGCACTATAAAAATGAGTCAATCGATATTTAATAAATTAGGTATACTAAAAATGAGGTCACCAAGTTTACAGCAATCGTACTTGCCTGATTTAATTTTGTTGGATTTTTTACAATGCCTTTGTTTACTCACTTCCAAAATATCGGTCATAGCGCGCCAAGAACAATTATCACTAAACAGAATAACTTTCTATTTCTTGTATAAATTAATGTCAAACAAAACTAAAAAAAAAAAACATTTAAATACAGCCTTTGGGCAAATACCACAGATGTTTTTATTACAAACTATTGCACATCAATAATAACCCTTGAAAAAATATATTTTTACTATCACTTTTTTACAGCCAGAAAGATGATTACAATTGAGATATTGAGAACCGTCATAGTTTTTGGTAACGGCAATAGATGAACGATAAATTAAAAATGTGGCCTAATTACGAGTATACTTCTATGACTTATTCATTCTTTTCCTTCGTTCTACTGCTTCCGATTAAATATTTATAATACAAATGACTTTAATGTGTACAATCGAAGGTAAACCAGATTCTATGGGTGTTATTCATTACATTATTAAGAAAATTAAAGAATAGTATAAACAGTCTAGACCACATTCCCAAATCGTTACTCAAAACAATAATTGTCTGCATTTCCAATGTTTTCCCTGAAGTTACATATTTTTTTGTCAAAAGTGACAACTCTTAACATTTTTTTAAACTAATGAGTGTGATTAATGACACATAAATACCAATACTTTTGTTTGACACACCCATTGTAGAGAATTTGTTAGACTGAAATTTTAAAATACTTGAAGTTCTGTCACTAAAGACGAATTGAAACAATTACACCTTCTGATACATTTTCGGTGTTTCAAAACAATGATTTTATTTTAATTCCGTGGTGTAAGATTTGGTTTTGTTGACCTAGAATAATATGGATTTTGAAGACCTATAAAAATAAAAATTATAAATGGATTTAGAAAAAGGATAGAAAAGTGTGTAACAGTGCGTAGAATTTTCCTCATGACTAAGAGCTTTTCCCAAACAAACAAACCCTTTTGTAAAAAATTACTTGGTCTCTAAGAACGAGAAATAAAAAAGTTCAAAGTTTTAATAAATCTTTCTGTTTATTCTACCTCCGATTATGATACAGTTTTAATAAATATATGAGTGAGATAAGTTAAGCATTCTTAAAATTTTAATAAAATGATACACTTCCGAAATACATTTGTTTTATTTAATCGTATCCATAAAACGACGGATATCGGCTAATATACTTTTTTGTCGTTCAGAATCGGTAACAATGTTCTTAGAATCACCACCTATAAAACACTCTCATCCTTTTATTAACTTGAAATCCGCTGTTAGAAGCAATGAAATTAACCATAGAAAATTAAAGGTTAATTTCTCAGGCCACATTAATCAAAATGACGATCCCATTAAATATTTTTTAAAAGTAACATTTACCACTTCAGAGGGATTTCCTAAAACGGCCGCTTTTATGTTGTGCTTCGGTAATTTTTCAAATTACAATCTTAATAATTGTTTTGTTACCGCAATAACTAAATAAATCCGAATGCCCTTGACAACAAAACGTGAGACTGCACCTCGAGAAGATTAATGACTCAACTTAAAGGCAATTGCTGAAATTCTTAGAAAGTACAAGTTCAGACATACTAAAATTATATCATTTTTTCAAATTTCTTCTCATATTAATTAATATTGAGCATTCGATTCATTAAAGTTATTCAAAACTACAAGAAACATTATTTTGAAATCGTTATTGTAGTACAAATAATTTAATGAATTAAAATGTACCTATATTGCCAAAAATAAATAAAATTTACTCTCATTGAATTCAGTATTACCAAAAACTATAAATACTTTGTAGGTATCTATGATAAGCTCAGTTTCAATTTTTAACTGTTCACATACATGTAGAAAGTCTAGAAAATTATTGCTGAAGTGTGATTTTTTGAATATTCTCTTTTACAAATTTTATATTCCAAGCCACAAATTTTTTTGATAACCGGAATCCAAAGAAAGGTACTATAAACCGTGCTAAAAACCAAATGGACATAGAAATTCGAACTACAATTAATTCGCTAAATTGTTGGTTTAAGAAGAAACAGAAAAGAAGAATAATGTTTAGTATATCTGCATACAGCTACAACACGTGTATCATGTTCAAATACTTGACAATCGTTTATAGAGTTACATAAACGTATAAACAGAGTATAAAATTGAGGACAACCGTCTATAATATCTGGATATTCTACAATTCCGTTACTTTTTCATTCTCGCCCTCTTTATCGTTAGCTATATTTATTTTTTCTAAAAAGTCAACATCTGAATTTCAAATTTGGATTTTAAATTGTTGTGACACTGTACAATTCTACATACTTCTAAATATTCAACTTGATATGTGTTGAATTGATTTACAATTCCCAGAGAACTATAAGTTTTCTTAATATGTATTTTCTTTGTCCGTCGAGGTAATTTCATTTAAGATAATTATATTAAACTCATATTCACAAGGTACACACTTGTAAGAAACCACACAAGTCAAGGTCATAGTAAAGCACATACCCGTCAATCAAGTCATATTCTTAATAAATATATTACACTAAAAATTCTTGCGCATTTTTCCTTCAATACTCGACCATTAGACATTTAATATAGTTAACTTCTCCCATTTATTACGCGAAGCGTATAACGTCTTAAAGAGTTTCTAATTAAATTTTTAGCCCAAGCCAATTTAAGGCAGGAAATATATTGCAAATTTCGTTGTTAAAATCCCGGTCGGCATTGATGCACTGTATTAACGGATGTAGGTGTATTTTTAAAAGGATAAATGTTAAGCGAGCTCAACAATCGCTTGTGCAATTTGAAATGCCAGCAACTTCTATTTCAACCTTCTTGCCGTGATACGCCGGAAACACTTGCAGTTTACTGGGATCGTCTAGTTTATAGAAGTGTGACACTCATAAGTAAACTTACACAAGATCTCAGAGGTTTTCCATTTGTCATCCATACAATAACATATGTTCTGCTCACAAATTTCAAAGAAAGTCCCGTAATGCTATTAAAATGTATGAAATAATTGTTATTAACAGACGTCACGATTCAAGGTGTGTAAATCGTAACGTGTTACAATGTGTGTAAAATCGTGGTTACTATCGTAACAGTCAGAATGGTAAATTCGCAGTTTTTGCTTTCTTTTGAAAGTATTGTATGGCAAACGTAATCGTTATTATCAGTCAGAAACAGAAACATCCATGAATAAAGTGACAAAGGAAATGTATACAATACCTTAGCAATATACGAGCTAACTGAATTTTTACTAACCAATGAACTGTTCAGTATTATTCAAATATAATAAGTAATACGAAATGCTTGATTAAGTACAGATTAAGTTCAAGCTTGGGTGATTGGATCGCGAACAAAAATTCTTGAAATAACTGTTTTGGTTTGCATAACAAAAATAAATGAGAAATATGCTTACCCAAAAACCACAACCTCATTTAGTTACATATAAAGTCATAGCCCAAAACTGTGGTTACTGAAGTCCTGCTAATATTCTTTTTTTACAATAATTATATCATAAGAAGAAAGCTTCAAATGAGACAATTAAAACTGACTGAAATAAAAAGTAAAATATTATTTGAAAACGCTAATAATTGGAACACGTTTCTTTTGACATTCCTATTAATTTTTTACACTAATTCTTAAAAACTAGGATAGTAAATATATTTAATTACTAGAATAACATCAATTAATACAATTACTTTCACTGGTACACATAAATTTTCTGTTTCAAAAACACAACATATTAAAGGATTAATTCATTTGAATGGCAGATAACTGGCCTTAATAATATATTAATTAATAACTATAATTTCTTAGATCAATTCGGTTTTGAAAGAAGCTTGTAACTGTAACTAAGATTTTAGAAAACTATATGGAATTTCTTTTACAGAACAGTGATTAAGCACATGTTTATTTCCATCTATTTGAAGGTAAAAATAAAAAGTGATTTAGACTCTTGCCGCCTACCTTTAAACATAAAATACTCTCTAATAATTTTCTACGTTAATGTTACTCCTACGAAAGTACACGCATGAGCTATTAATTAGTTTCAATTTGATTTTTGTAAACTAGGTAATTAACATAACAATTACCGTTAATAAACTTTTCAGAATGAGGTTAATGGGCTGGAGAGAAACACTATTCGCAAATGCATTTTATTTAAATTTAGCATTTACAGATGGATATTGAGGACAATGAGAGATCAACACCTTTTATTGTTTAAGTGCTTTCATACCATGCCACATTTTTGCATTAGATCATTCGATTATAGAATTTGTTAGTAGACCAGGGTCGATAATTTTTTAAACCAAAAAAAATAATAGTAGGATGAAACCCATTGGAAAAGGAAGAGAATATAACAAAAATGAAAGGAAAAATAATTTACGGGCGATCTGAGGTCGGGAAGTGAAAGGGGGTGAGTTTTTAAGGGTAGAAAACTGTTTATCTCGATTTCCGGAAAAACTACAAGTCCTATGGAAAACAGTTAAATGGCAAAGTTGTAGGTAATAGAAAGATCTACAACTTTTATATTTACACTTTTTTGACATAACCTCAAAATTTATGTGAAAAATTCAAATAACCAAGTTTTTGGTTTTTTATTTTTATCTTTTACAAAAAAATTTTTTTTTTTCACGAAATTTGGTGAAAACTTACCTTTTTATGTCCCAAACACACTGTAATTTTTTTGATTTAAAATATTTATTTTTTCACCTTATTTTGACTTAATATCGAAAAAGCACCCTAATTTTCAATCGAAAATTCTCGCGTCAAAATATCTGCTTTTTTAAAAAACTCGGTGAGCTTTTTGTTCGTTGAAATCTCTACTTTTTGATGGTGTAAAAAAAATATACACTACTATGGTAAATGTTCTCAAAAAATGCAAAGAAACGAAAAAAAAACTCGAATCCGAATTAAATATTAACTTTATTAACTTATTTGGTTGTTAATTATAGTAGTATATTTCGACTTGCAATTTTTTGTTTATCAATGTAACATGGAATCTTACGTTTTTCGAGTAATTAAAGTATAAATTTTAATAAATAGCTCAAAATTGTACATGATGATTTAAAAAAAATAAATTTCGGATTCGAGTTTTTTTCGTTTCTTTGCATTTTTTGAGAACATTTACCATAGTAATGTATATTTTTTTTTATACCATCAAGAAGTAGAGATTTCAACGAACAAAAAGCCCACCGAGTTTTTTAAAAAAGCAGATATTTTGACGCGAGAATTTTCGATTGAAAATTAGGGTGCTTTTTCGATATTAAGTCAAAATAAGATGAAAAAATAAATATTTTAAATCAAAAAAATTACAGTGTGTTTGGGACATAAAAAGGTAAGTTTTCACCAAATTTCGTGAAAAAAAAAATTTTTTTGTAAAAGATAAAAATAAAAAACCAAAAACTTGGTTATTTGAATTTTTCACATAAATTTTGAGGTTATGTCAAAAAAGTGTAAATATAAAAGTTGTAGATCTTTCTATTACCTACAACTTTGCCATTTAACTGTTTTCCATAGGACTTGTAGTTTTGCCGGAAATCGAGATAAACAGTTTTCTACCCTTAACAACTCACCCCCTTCCACTTCCCGACCTCAGATCGCCCGTAAATTATTTTTCCTTTCATTTTTGTTATATTCTCTTCCTTTTCCAATGGGTTTCATCCTACTATTATTTTTTTTCACTTTTTACCATTTTCAAAGGCTTCAGCCCTGGTCTATAGGTATTTTGTTACAAAATATCAACAACATGTCGAATTCCTTTCTTGACTTATTCTGAACTTTAAACACATTATTACTTCATACTGCCTTTTCCGTTTTAGCTAATTTTTATGGTAACATTTTCAAAATGTATTTCGTTTAAGTATTTTACAATAAAATATTTAAACTAAATAACATAATGTATTAAATTAAACGAGTGCCATAACTTTTTCTTTAAGTATAAATAAAAGGCATAACGCTACTTCAAACTAATAAGAAAATTACACAACTGTTTGTTTCGTTAGGAATGTGTTTTAAAACGAAAATAATTAGAAATATACCCACGCAAAATCGTTGTAAAATTAGCAAGTCTCGGTCTGGTAAAGAAATATTATAAATAAAAAGGAATACATGTAGCATTCAAAGCACTTAACGTATGCCTCAGTTGCAGTGTTTCGCTAAATTCAGTTTCAATTTCTAACAATTAAACATAGAAAGGAAAATGATATATTATTAATCGCCAAGAACGAGTAACCCAATTACTGAATAATTACTAACCTTTAAATCGTGGTTAATGAGCATTACAATAGTAATAGTTTGCAATTAACTCTAGCCAACTAATAAACAATATCGCAAATCATTCCCGGTATTAATTGGCATTCCAAAATTTAAATTTAAATTTTTATCTAGCGAACAATATTAAATATAATGGTGCTGTATTTAATATTCTTACTAAAATATTTTTAGGGAATAAGCATCTATATTGGAAACATTTACATTGGATTCTTGAATAAGCTAGGTAATTTTAATATATCACCGATTTAACAAGCAAATGCTAAATTTAAGGATTTTATTAACCATTCTTTATATAATTTCCTCATAACATGTACAATATGTGCCTGGATTGGCTTACCAAAAGATGAATTAAAAAAACATACTTTGGGATCGATCGAGGCCTGCTTCATTAGAAATCTGTGATCGATCTTATGCTATGTGTTTGAAAAATCATCGACAAGAGAAAATTACTGAAATTATCTGAATCTGAATTAAGTATATAAACTAAGTAATTAGTCGTATGTCTTTAACTTCTATCAAGTGCAAAATGTTGACATTCCAACAAGGGATTTATTCTCCATCAAGCACATGTTTTGCTTAGCATGTAAATTTAATACACTTTTCGCATTAGATATTTTAAAATATCTTTTCAAGCAGGTCTCGTTGCTAGTTTACATTTTTTCAATTGTGTTTTAAAAAGTGGACAGGATCTAACAATTCAGTATGACTATTTCATCGACGTTTCGAAGTAGCACCATCTAAAAACAACTAAATAAGATCTAGCAAATTACGCAATAATTTAAAATTGCATGGCATATCAATTTAAAAATATGATGTTCCTTATTTCGATTTATTCAAAAGATTATAACAAAAATATGCTTGAAGTGATAAAAAAAAGTAGTAGTCAAATAATTTCACTTGTCAGCCTTCCAACAATCAATTGAGCCAAGCATACTATACCATAGTTTTATTAAATCCAAAAAACGTTTATTACATATTATAAACAAGGTGTTTTTATATTTCTGTTAGCCCTGGATCATCCAATATTGAACAAACATCTTTCTGAATAATCCATTCACGTCAGTTCTGTTTCACTTGCAACTCAGGTAATAAGCATATCGACAGGGCGACCAAAACCAACCGAACACAGTAGTACACAACACAAGTTTAATGCTAAAAGCATTAATACTTAGTGTCAACAGGGGTAATAATAAAATTAAATTTAAAAATTTCGAAAAAAATATATATAGAAAATTCGTAAACATACCATTTTTGCATTAGATGTTGAAATTAGAAACTGATTGGGCTTTTCCAAGTTCTAGCAAGGCATTTGGGTACTTCATACATCCCCCTGTCCCTTATCAGGTATTTAATGCAAATTCACGATAATAAGGCTTTCCTACGCCAGATTCAGCTTGTTTATATCTTTGATATTTTTGCAATTTATTTGTTAGTTTATTGGTAAATAAACGAATTGGTGGTGATTACGCAGCTCATCCATTCATTAGAGAAATGAATGGATGAGCTGTTATAACTGCATAAAAATTAGGATTATGGTGGAGCCTTCCTGAAATTGTGCAATAATCCACATATGCATATCAGAAGGTACATGTCTTCAGTCATGTATACTAATTGGTGGTTAGTATAGTGCATAAATCTGGATGCTAAATAAAGGCATAACAAATTCCGGAACTATACAAACGGCTTAGAGAGAAAACAAGAAGCATTTCTATCAGAATGAAAATTGCTGGCTTCGCAGAGGGTATAGCAATATTATTAGTTACATAAGTACGCTAAACCACTAAATACAACATACAACATTGTTCTTCGAAGGTGATGCGTCTAAATATGTTAAAATGCTTTTAAAAAATAACAACATATAACTATATTATACTTAGAAGCTATTAAATCGATAAAAGTCTGAAGAGTGCTTAATTATGAAAAAAGGTTGGTCAAAATAAAAATGCCCAAATAAAAATAAGTAAAAGCCTAGATTAATGAAACTTAAACAACGCTTGTTAGATGTTTGCATTTGATCATTAGTTAGTTATAGTACCAATTCTGATATCTTACATGGCTATAAACTTTGTACTTATTACCTGATTTTTTAATTCAAATTAAATCCATGTATTAATCGAACTCATTAACGTACTTGCATAAGTTCTCCATGAGAAACGATAAAATTTATTTATTCCTATTGCTTTGGTAGTTGATTAAATACAGTAATTTTCAGTTATGCATGCTGAAGGAATTTAAAATAAATGAAGTTATTGATGTAATCATATGTCATAATTCTACACCGAATTTTGCTATAATGTGACGATAGAATTTCAAATTATGTGTGGTGATTAATTAAAGTTATGTTATTTTTTCATTTCACCGAATACTTCATTCTTATACAATAATTTAATAGGGAAACAAAAAAAGGCATAACAAATCATTTTGGACGTTATGAATTTTTAGAAATGCATACATACCTACCTATTATGAATTATATAAGACCATAGACTACACAATATGTAATACGGATATTCTTGAACTAAAAGGTGTCATTTATAAAAGAAATTAACACTGTTGTCTTTGTAGGAGTTGCTTTTCAATGTAATTAGTAATCATCAAACGCTTATCGTACAATCACTATATCACGCATGATATACAGTTGTAATGAAGGGACGAAACCAACATAAATTTCCCATTAATTTCATGTGACGGTTCGGATTAGTTATCTCTCTCGGAAACACGTACGGGTTATGAAGGCAACGTCGAAGAATCACGTAGTTAATATACGTGCGCCCTAAAAACTCGAGTTATCCTGCAGACATGATCTAGGCTAGAATCGCCGCGACTAAACGTACCGCCGATATACGAGAGGGATTTTAATTGGGTGTGGTGATAATGATAATAAAACTGATGTTCAGTTCATAATCGAAAAATTATTTAAAAGCGAATCATTATGCAAATTTTGCCTAGAAAATTTTAACTTAACATAATTTCTAACTCTTTAATTAGGTACTTTTAATCTTAAAAATATTGGAGAAATTCGAAAGTGTTTTTAGGTTTTTAGAATGAAAACATTAAACTGATTATAAATTGGGAAGAAAATTGAAAGTTCCTAGTAAAACACCTGCTTCATGATGTAACGTTTTCGTAGGAATTTCTCTACGGTCGTTACTCTTGTTGCGTTTTTTATTTTTACTATGTTTGGAATAGATTAAAATTTATAAGAAGCGCTGCTTGCATACATATATCTTTGCGCCTGCATATAAATGACAAAAGTTGAGCAACATGAGTTGATTTACAAATGAGTACACGCCCTTGTATTGGCAAAGTACAGTTCTGTCTGCAAAATGTAAAAACACAAAAAAGAATTTTTAAAGTTTCTTTAAATAATATACATATAATAACAAGAAGTTCTGTAAGTAGCTAAAGCAACTATTTTTAGCAATTATAAACAGCAAATATAACGGAACCTTTCTCTTCATCATCATAACCTTCAAATCAACACCTCACTTTGTTTAGTTAAGCATTAAAATAAATACCTAATCGTATTTCCTCAAATATGCTATGGAATACAAAAGAAAAGGAATGCGTAAAGAAACAAGGTTGTGTAGAAGTAGAGGAGAAAGTACGGCATGATTGATTAATAATAATAATCATAATTTTTAAATACACAAAAAGCGGGCGGAACGAAGTCGTAGTTAATTCGCCGTTAAATTAATCATTATTACGTTCGTTTTTATCAAACACATCGAATAATGTATATTTAAAAGGCATCTGAAGTATTTAGAACGATTTAATTGATACTTGTTATTATTATATTCAGGTTCGTGCAGCATGCATTTTGTATAAGTTTATTTTGTTAAAACAAACTGCGTGTTATTAGGCTTTAATATGAACACCAATAACAATTTATTTTCAAAATTTGTTTATAAATAAATTAACATGGATTTATGAGCTTCTAGAATAATGACCCAAGCTTTGGTTAAAAACCTATTTATGTAAAGTGTAAATTGATTTTTAAAAATCATCGCAACGTTCAAATATATTATTTTCACCAAGGTATAAATGAAAGTAAATGGTTTTCTTGAACAACATATAACAAGAAATTCTCATAAATTTTTCTTTAGGGGCAAAGTTTGCGTTATAACTTTTCTAAACAATAAAAGATTTATTGCCTCAGAGAAAATTCATGTTGCTTAGTTTTGAGGATGGTCCAGAGAAAGCACAAGAATGTTGTTCGGATGAGCTCATCATGCGTCATTATTGTATAAAAAAGACGATTAAAAATAAATTTCGGGTAATAAATAAAATTGGTAATTTCTACTTACATAACACAACAAAATACTGTAAGACTGTGGACTCATGCAATTTAATGCAAAATGGGTCTAAAACACTGAAACTAAGTTAAATGACAACTAAACAAAAATTCAGGAGAAAAGCTAAAACATATAGTGTAGGGTGATCAGAAGGTATTAGAGTGGGAGTAAAGAAAATAATCATAAGTTAAATACACAAAAAGCACAAGAATTATGCTTGCAACAATTCTCAACAATAGTCAAAAACTGTTAAATAAGTGATTATTAGGAAAGTCAGAAAATGATCGGGAATCTAATAAGGGATGAGGGAGGAAGAACCTTACAACACCTACTAAAATGATGAATACATAAATGGAGGAGTTATTTAGAGGAGATTCTAAATACTAAAAAAGGTAATTGAAACCATCAATAAATCTATGGAAGTCGTGAAGGAATATTCAAAATGCAATGTAGCTAAGAAACGGAAAGCCGGTTGACCATGAGTGCATTTCCTCGGAAATGATAACAGGACTTGGACAAAACTCGATTAAAATGATGTGCCATATTAATTCGATTTTATTCATTTTAACGAATGGTTAATTTAACTAAATTATTAAATAATATTTGTGCAACCAGCCCTAAATGTAAAAATGGAGTCGTTTCTAAGAATTATGGGGTGGTGATTAACCCGTGTTGCGGTCATGGCTCAGTTGTTTCAGCGTGCATCTGACCACTGAAATTAAGACTGGCCCGAGTTCGATTTCTAGGGCCACACTAACATCGAATTCACCCGCCCACTTCCCTCGGAAAGCAATGGCAAACCAACTAGGGACCTAGGCATCAAGTCTTCTCAGGAGTAGTAGAAATGCAAGCACTTCTATGGTTCGAAGCACCCGTAAAGCTGTAGGGCCCCTATATATGTAGGCTACTTGACAGGCACACCACAGACATATGGAGAGAAGACCGAGAACGTCCTCTAAAGGGCACGCCACTTCTATTTGGAGAATTTTTGACAAAAAAATGAGTAAAACAGGGAGGAACTTGACTACTTCGTGTTTATTATGCTAATTGATAAAACCATCAAGGATTACAATCCGCTGATTCAAACGTTACAAGTAGGATATAATAAAATTCAGATAGTAGATACTTTACATTTAGTCTTTGCTGACAGTATCGTCCTGTTAACTATCAAGGAACATCTTCAATTTAATATTAACACATGAAAACCTTGTCGATTGTGGATTGTCGGCGGAATTTCCACTAGATTACTAGCCCAGTAAATGCACTTCGACTCTGTGATCTTTTGTGCACCCCCTAACCTATCTTAGTCAAGGTAGCTCCGTGTCCTCAATGAGTTTTAGGATGTTATTTACGAGGTTTGCGTGTGTGAGAGCAGCTCCACGGAAAATTTCCCCTAAGAGTTGCTGTCTGCTACGGTAAAACTCAGGTCAAAGATACCGTGCGAGGCTGTTTCCTCCTCCTCTACACATAACATGCATAGTATGTCTCATCTGTATACACCTCTTAAATGGCAGTAGACTGTAACAAGTCCCACCAGCTGTCTAATTTGCGTACGTCTTAAATGAAGTAGTCAGTCATTAATCTGTGTAAAGGCGTTCCAATTATTTCCTTCGCCAGTCTTTGTCCCTGTGTAGTATCCGGAGAGGAATGTTGTGTCCTAGTCCACGGCTCTGTCGCTGTCCGGATGCTTCGTTTGGGTATTCCGAATACAGGTTCTGGTCCTATAAACGGGGTGGATGCACCAGTTTTAGCGAGACTATCTACTTTTCCATTTCCTTCTACACCTGTGTGAATCTTGTTCCTTTCAGATAGGGTTGCCGGATGAGACAGGCATTCTCTCACTAATTTAGAATTAATTCGAGGTGACTCAAGCGCTTTTAAAGCTGGTTGACTGTCAGACTGTCAGACATAATGCTGTTGTCCAGTATACCCTATTTTTTTTACATTGCATTATAGCAAAGATTTCAGCTTGGAAGAATGTGGCATTAGTCCCAAGAGATACACGTATGTTCTCTTTTGGTCTTACGCCGTGTATACCTGCCCCTATACCCTGTACTGTGCGGGATCCGTCTGTAATCCAAGCTAACTCTTTCTTTAGATAAGGCGGGGTCATGAAAACCTTAGAAAGAAGAAAATAGTAATGGGACACAAAAACCAGGACAGATTAAGGCCTTTGTTGTATGGAAATGGACACTAAGTAAATATAATGCTATAGAAAAGCAGCACGTAGATCAAGTGAAAAGCTTTTAAATATCCTTTATCAGTGAAGATACCAAAGCGGCAATAGAAGTAAATTATAGTTTTGCTGCCACTATAAGGGTCAAAATCAAGGAGGTGGAAAATTTGAGTTGGAGACAATTTTTGTTATTAAAATTACGTGGCATAATAAATTTTTTCGCTTTAATGTATCAATAGCAATTGTATTTAATAGCACCTAAAGTCACCTGTAATAAAACTTCTCTAGCTTTAATTTTATTTATTTCAACATATACAAAATATCATTTCGGGAACGCGTCCATATTCCAGTTTCTACAGAGTAAGTGGTTACAAATACCATAAAACTAACTCAACAGCAATAATTGTCTTGGCCATACTAATAAATTAAATTTCTTTTATAAGAAAATATTGAAGTTCTCCAATAAATTTAAAATATATATATTTTTATGTTTTACCAAGCGTTGTCCGAAAATTAATTTGTCATTTCGTGAACTCATCCGTGTTCTGTAAAAATTTGCGCCTACAATATAATAGGTGACGCTTATAAGCAGCCGTGTGAAGCCATTTGGGTCAACTGATCGGTGTCCGTTTGTTATCTGGATTTAATTAATTATTTAAATAGTAAGTATGTTTCAATTTCATATTTCAATAGCGTACATCAATGTAGCATCATTACTGGAACGCTGGTAGCTAGTTTGTTTATACAAAAAAATAGTGCTTTAGTAGTCATTTTGTTAAATAATGTAGAATGCTTGCGATATAGCCTCAAAAATAGCTTATAAGTCAGTGTACTTGAAAATTTTGTAACAACAAACGTTAAAAAGTCATTTACGGGAACGGTCATTTCGGGAACGTTCCCGGACTATGATGTGCATTCCTAATACATATCTGCTTATTAATGTGCCAGCTCAAAACAAAAACTTTGTGTATAGATATGCTGCCATTGCCGTAAGGGGTTATGTTTAAGTTAATTAAAAGTTTTACTGGTTAAGACTTCGCAATGATGAAAATGACTGATCTCTAGTTTTTAGATACAAAATGACAGAAAATTCTGTATTTTTTATTATACTTAGTATGAAACAATTTTGTCATAATGATAAATATTATTTGTACAATAAAAATGCTAAAAAAAATTGTTGTATTATTTCATACACTAAGATATAGTGGACGATACCGTCATTTAGGGAACGCTACAGTCATTTAGGTAACGCTACATCATTTCCGGGAACGCAACAAAAAATTAAAGAATTTAGTTTAGGTTTGGTTCCCCTAATTAATATTACTACAATTTAGTAACATATAATTAACTAATAAGATTCAAGTAAAAATAAAATATATGAAATCAATAAACACAAAATAAATGAAACTTTCGTTTAGGAAATTTAGTTTTTGCTTATGATTGTGCAGTATTCTCTTAAATATCTTAAATTATGATATAATAATCTCAGGTTTTCGTAGTACAATTTCAATACTTATTAATTTACATTATAGCATAAGCAAAATGGTTACAATCTATTAACCGAAATATATAATTTTTTAATTTAAAAAACGTTCCCGGAGTACTATTTCCTTCCGCCAATTCTGTTATTAATTTCAATAAAACAATAAATAATTACTTTTGTGCATGCCCCTTTCAAACAATCGTTAATGATGAATGAAGCTATAATATGAGTAGATTAAAAAGGTTCTAAAACAAATTTAAATTATTTGAAATTTGATAACTGAAATTTTCCACTTCTTTGATTTTGACCCATAAAACCTGAAATGGAGCATATGATCTCATTTAATGAATCCTGAAAACCATAAAACTCTTTGACAAAATTGGTTGGAGTAATTCTCTTCGCTAAACTGCAGCAGTAAAAGTAACAGAGATAGAACTCCGGAAAATCTGGTTAGGATGGAGATATCAAAACTGTAAAAGAAACTATGGACAGCTAAAACATCTGAAACCTGTCCGAGGGGGAGACCATACACAATTTGGTAAGGGCGTTTAAGCAACCGGCCCTGAATGTGGTAAAAACGACTGGTCAAAAGTAAAAAAAAATTGTTTGCAGCAAAAATAGGTAGAAATCGTAGTTAAAATCTGCATTCCTACACCGTTAAATAATATGTAAGTAATTTAAATAGGCAAGTATGTTACTAAGAATATGTACTAAATTTTATGATTTTTTCTGTAGATATTAAAGATGCTATTAAATATAGTAATTCATGAAAGCAATTCGATAATCACAAATCCAAGAATTAGCATTGCAAAAATTATATTGAGACGTATTATGTTATCTTTCCAATAAAAATTAAAAAAAAAATTGACATAGGTATAAAACTATTATTGTAAGACTCGGTATTTTTCATTTCTCACGTTTTATTATTCAAAAAGAAGAAACTTAGCATCATTAAACTATATAATGATGTGTAGTCTCACACCAGTAATAACAATAATAATACTGTAATAATAACAGTTATTATTTAATAATAATAATCATTATTAAGACTTTTCAGTTCGTTATACTTATCGTCAGATTGATAAACAAGTTTAAAATAATAACTTAAAGTCAATACAATATTATTATTTCAGTTAATTAGCAGAACTACTTCCAATATATTTATTTTAAATTAACATAATTTTAAAATTGTAATATACCAAATATGTGCATAGCTAATATTACATTCACCGTAGATTAAGAGAAAGTTTTATTATAGATTAACATCAGCTGTTTTTAATTCAAATAAACAAACTAATTACATCTTCTTTATTTATCGATATACAGTTCATAGTCTACTTTTCCGATGATAATATAAAAGAGCATTTACAGTTTGTAGATCATTATTGTATACTTTATCATTGCAGCATTGCAAATTTCAATAGCTATTTGTGCAATGAGATAGGAAAAGTGCATTTTTCCATTCTAGACGTGAGATTTTTGATCGAGGCGAAGTCGAGACCAAAAACACGTCGTGAATGGAAAAAACACTTTTCCGAACGAATTGTACACAAAATTTTGTAAAATTCGGTAAAGAATTCCTTATCATTTTAACTGAATATTTCATTTTTGATGTCAAATCCTATATAATCAAGTTCGTTTTGATGTAGTGAAATATATCATTGCCATAGTAAACGAAGTAAAATTTTTCTTTTGTTTTATTTTTCCGCTCTAGGCAGGAAAAATTGCACTTTTCCTAACTCACATGAGTATTAAAAGATCTAAGAATTCCTTACCGAATTTTCATTACACTTTTAGTGTACATCGTTTTTTATATGTTCTGGTGGCTTTCGAAATGTAAAAAAAAATGTTTTAAATACAATAGAATATTAGGTACATAATTCCAACTCCTTTTAAGTCATTTTGAAGTTATTTAGCCAGCTGTATTGAATGTTCAACATTGATAGAAAAAGGTGTAAACTAAAAGTCCACTAAAAAAGTTTTGAAATTTGCAACAGAAAAATCATTGACACGAGTTCAAGTTTATACCATGTAAATCCCTATAATGCGACGATAAAGAAACTCACTGCTTATTAAATCTACTTCGTTTACATAAGAGTTTTTTATATAAATATTTTGTCCGTGAGTAATATTGGATGAAAAGAGAACAAGAATCGAGCAGTTTGCTTAGTTAATACATATTTTATAACGGACCCTATCAGCAATAATTGGTATGCTTGAAATTTTTTCTATGGAAATGTCTACATTTAAAGAGATTTTAACACTTAAAAATCATACCACTTGGTGACCTCTATTCATCTAGTATACTGTTATGCTATTTGCCGAAATTCTACAAAAAATTGTTTTTTTCTGTAGCAACTGTTAAAGTGCTTTATCTATTAATTTGAGTAGATAAAGTAGCACTTTAGCAGCAAGGGTAGATAAAGTACCACTTTAACGACTGTATGTCCATACTAATAATGACATTTTAAAACGTGGCTCGATTTGTAATTTTTTAAAAGTCAATGTCAAATAATAGTTATTTTTGTACAACTGTCAAAAACACGCAACATTTATGCATTACTATCGATACGCGAAGTTTGTCTTTTTTTCACCGCGAAAAAAAAATTTTTTTTTTCACTATGAAAAAAAGATAGACCACAGGCAACGTTGCGTTTACCGTGAAAAAAAAATTTTTTCACGGTAAAATTATGTAGTATGTACCTGTAATTTTGACATTACCTGCACAAGATTTTAATTGAGTATTATATGTTTTTGACAGTTGTACAAAAAACGTTGTTTGTATTTTGTGTACGAAATCAGTGTTTTATGGCGCATTCGACGCGACATCTCACGCGCCATTAAAAAAACACTGATTTCACACACTTAATACAAAAAATTTATTTTATAATTTTTTTCAACAGTAAAAGCCCGAGACCTTTTATTTTTATCAGTAATAATATAATAAGTGCATAAAAAATTATCGATAATTTTAGGGAAATGTGCATGAAAGCAAGTTGGGCTGAAAAAAGCACGAATGCACTTCATGAGTGCCTTTTTCTGCCTCAACTTGCTTGAATGAACATTTATCTAAAATTATAAATAATTTTTTATGCACGTATTATATTTGGTAAGAAAATTTCATAAATCAAAATATTAAACTGGAACCATTTTGACATTACTTATTCGTTGTTTGAACAGCATAGGTGATTTCATACTTGGCGTGATTGCCAAAATTAAGGTAGGTAGATATATTATTATTATATTAACTTAAATGTCAAAAAATTATCAACAGTTGCACATGTGCAATTATCGATAATTTTTTGACAAGAAAAATTATCGAGTAATTAAATTTTGTTGAATGTTGATTGGTTAAAATAATTTCATATCTAGAATGTGATTGGTTGTTTAGGTGACAGTGACAGATGTATGAAATTTTCGATAAACTTTCATTTTGTACGAAAACGAAGTTGCCATGGAAAATCGACGAGACTAGGCCTACATTAATTAAAAACCCGCGCCCGTAGGGCAAGGGTTTTTTTATGTAGGCCTAGTCGAGTCAATTTTCTTATGGCAACTTCGTTTGAGTGATACAAGAATGAAATTTATCTTAGTGGTATTTAAATAATTACTCATGATATGTGACAAGCCGAAAAGAAAAAATTGGCAACGAATATATAAATTTAAAAATTTCTAAAATAGGTATGAGCTTTATCACAAAATTAGTTTTTTAAACCTATATAATTCAGTTACCGAAGCATAAATCATTAAAAATTAATATAATTCGCTGTAGTTGTAAAAATATGATCATTTTCATTTCTAACAGCACTGATATCAAATTAAAAGTTACGTCAATAAAAACGTCCTTGAAAGTTTCTCCCCAGTTTAATGAATTTTAAATCCCGCGGATCTAATTTATGTAAAAATAAGAAGGTGATAGTGCATTCAAAGAGATGATGTCATAATATTAAGAAAAATAATGAATATTGACAACAGACGTCGAGTGACGGCCAATTTTCCCGATAAATCATGAAAAATTCATTATAGGTATTCACAAGTCGACCCACCCGTCAAGGTTCTTCATTGCCATGTCGTCGCAATCAGCTTGGCCCACTGCCAAATACTGCCGGGTTCAACACACTTTATTATAAGCATCCGCGTATTTTTTACGTAATTTTCAAAGAGTATACCACCGCCACAATTCCTAATGATATAACCACCCGAGAAGCATCTACTTCCTGAAGAAATAGGAAATAACATTATACGAGCGGGAAAAAAATTAGGTTAAATCACATATTAACCGGTTGATTAGCATTAGCGTTCTCGAATAATTAACTTACAAAATAGGAATCACTGCAGTAAATGTTACGCGAGCTACTTTTTACGTAATACTTTTCCTGTCTACGTCCGATTTGTATAATAATAGTAGAAATCACTCCAAATTTGTGTTTGACATTTAGAACAATATTTCAATTGTAAATGCAACGAATGTCTACAACAAATCCGTGAAAGCCGCATTTTATTAAAGGTCAAAATAAATTCTAGGACAGAAAAAGAACTTCTTTGCACTCATTTTTAGGTTTTTTGACGTCTTGTAATCGTCTAAATAAAATTTTGACTGAAGGTACCAACTGTTGAAACCGTACAAAAATCCTAGATAACAGAAATTACAATAGGCACGTTACTATACCTCCAAAATCAGGTGGATACAGAATAGGGCCAGAATAGTTTATGATGGATAGGCGAATATCTTGATTTATCAATAATTTGATAAAATACAAACAAACTTCAGGATCTGTTTACATCAAAGCTGTCTAATATCTAACCTAGCTAATTTTCAGATGGTACGCGTACCTGCCCTCTCCCCTCAACGTGCCGTAGTATCGACAATAAATAAAATACTGATGATCCATATATTTCATCTGTAGAAATTACACTAGTGGACTTAATTATGGACACTTTTCGTGGCGTGTTCTATTATTACACATTTCAAAGAAATAATCAACATCATGAAATAACTTTAAACTAAATAAGTTTATCTCAAAAAAATATCATAATTTTTCAGTAATAAAATAAAATTTTAATTTGTGTATGTATTCATTGTTAATATAAATATTTTATTTTTTTTTATTATTTATAGGTTTATAGATTTCTCTACAGCCTAGATGACATTTAGCAATAATCAATTTTGCATAAATCTAATTTCTTTTATTTAGGATTAAAAGAATGTAAAAAGGACCTAAGTGATATGTTTCTTAAATTGCTCATTTGGTGATTTTAGTGGGGCTTTAAATGGTTAGGTATAACATCCGGATAGCGTCTCTAACGAAAGCAAACGACCTTCTTGTTGTTCACAACAGATATAACTATTTAATTCGCATATTTAGGAAGGCTGTGTCTTGTTTATTAAGTGTCTGAAATCAATACAGAAAATTAATTTCACAGTTAAGAGCTATGACGCCATTTCAAAATTGCAACAGTGAAGAAATCCATTTCGTGGACGTTTTTAAGTGCAGAAGAGACAAATGCTATTAAGATTCATGTAAGTATATTAAAAAGTTTATAGAAATGACTCTTTAGAGTTTAGACCAATCAAACGTATTTCAATGGGCAAAAGTCACTATCACCAGAATAAATATATTATCAGATTATCACCGACAAAAACGACAAACTTGCTAAAGAATTTATTTTACAAAACAACTAAATGCAAAGTACAAAATACATAAAAGTTCTAAAGAGAATTAAAAAGATCAGCAAATCGATACACGGTTCTTGTACAGTAAAATATGCAAATACGTTTAATGAACATCCTTATGACTACGAATCAAACAAAATACTAAGTAATTATTAAAAACTAAACTCGTTCAAATCAGTTCCCGTTAATGAAACACGTTAGTTGCTTTTACTATGAAAAATAAATTATCGGAAAATGAAAATTTATTTAAAATATACTGTTAAATGATTACGGTCATAGATATAAAGTCATCGGAATTTAATAGAAGGAAGATAAAGTAATATAGCGGAATTGATATCTAAAATTTTGTAAGTTAAACTACATTTCTTTTTTTTTCGATGCACATGATCGTATACATAATTCGACAAATAAAAATTTGTAAAGCGTCAAAATTGTTACTTAACAAAAAACTATACATTTGAAATATCAACATTTAATTTTATTTGCATCAATGTTTTGTAAAAAGAAGTTTTAAAAAATGAAGTAAAAATTCAAATATTCAAGGCTGTTTGCGTATTATCCTTGAGTATGTTAATGAAATGATTATTATTGTTTACATAGTCAAGACTCCAATTGTTAGATATCTACCTGGGGGAATAGCAATCCGGAGTGAATATTAGAACCCCCTGATAGACAGATCAGTGACCCCCGGTGGTTCCCAGGATGGTCCACCACATTTATATGCCATGGGCTCTTGATTCTTAAATGGCCTAGAATGAATGATCCCTAAGTGGTATCCTTACGTGCTTCCTTAATCAGGCACCTGACAGAATAACTGTCTTGTCACAACCCTCAGTTTGCCTTACATCAACAAGGGTTATTTGCTTCTTTTTGAAAGTAATTTAATAGTTATAACATTGGTTGCAGCCGTGGGGGAAACCTCCCCTGCGAATAACAATGTACCAACATCTTAAAATTATATTGAAAATTAAGACTTAGACATCTATGGCGCAGTACTTAATTAAGGTGTTAGATTAATGTGTCATTATTTAAATTAGACATAAGATCCTCTGACCTTAACTGTTAAAGTATTATGATTATGTTTAAATTTAACCATTTAAATGCAGCTTCCATTTTGTTGCTCTGTAGAGACTCCACAAATAAGACTAGCGTCATTCGCAAATAAAATGTTGTTCTCATAAGATCAATTATCAGTAAAAGTATCAATATATAGTACTAAGAATACGATGGGCCTTAGTATAGAGCCTTGTGGTACGCCATATCGTAGATTCATCTGTGACGATTCCTGTGATGCTATGTTTACAAACTGTTTTCCGTTAGTTTTAAAGGAACAAAACAATTTATAGCCACCCTCATTAAATCCATAACTTTTAAGTTTATGGATCAACAAATCATAATCATATGTATCTAGTAGAGTTTCTCACTATTTAAATTGGATCGAGGTGAATATGCGACCTTGGATTTATTTTCGGAAACTAATGTAAATTAAATTTGATTCAGTTATCGGCGACATTAATCATGTTTTACTATTGGTAAGTTATTCTCTAATACTAATACCACAAAGTGTAATTGTTATTATTATCATCAATGGTTTTGTATTTAATATTAATTATTATATTGTAACGAAACGCGTCATCTGTTGGCAAGAATTCTGGAATGATCTCAGTCGCTACAGAATACCCTACTACGTGACAGAATGAAATCGAAACCTACAGTAGGATACAAAGTGTGTTCAATGAACGGGGAGAGAGGCTATTCGTATCGACCCCAAGAATATGAATATGTGTACTGAACGCATAAATGTGTGTGGAATAACACAATGTTAAAATAGATAGACATTCTCGGTGTATATAAATTACTTAGTTTTAATGTTTCCTGTTACTGTGAGTTTTTTATGTTTAATTACCGCGGCATGAATGTGTGTCTCTTTTCTCCATGATAAAACATTATAAAGCTATTACATTTTATGTTTACGTTAAACACGACTTTAATTAGAAACTTCATGTCTTTTGTAAGATGTCAGGTTTGTTGCCTCCTTCAAACATTCAGGTTTAACGTTTCAAAATGGGTTCCTGTAAAATTATAACAGATTTCTGCAACAAAATCTGCCATTTCTCTTATTATAAATGTTAAATCCCCATCACCCAATAAATCCTCTTCGAGCTTCAATTTGCTTATTGCCTTCTCATCTTCTAGGTGGCATCTTTTTTCCCTTTTCCCCAATAAATTCCAATCTCAAACACATTGTAATTGTCTATACTTTTGCCTTAGTTGCATACAAACATGCATATAATATGTAAGTTGTTTCTTCCCAACACAGATGTGGCCATATCATTAGAAACTGAAATAAAAACTTGGACAAACAAAATGTTTCCTACCCAAGTGATAGTCTGGGCTGCCATTCTGCAAAAGGGCTTAGTGATATTTACAATGTGGATGATATAGTAAATTCTAATAGTTACAAAAGTACTTTAGACAGTTTCCTTGTACCGAAAATGAATTATGGTTTATAAAAGGTGGAGTGTCCATGCAAGATGGTGCACCATGTCACAAAACGAAAACGATCACTAAATATTTAAGACAGAAACAAATTGATCTACTTGAATTGCCCTAAAATAGCCCGGGCATGAATACAATTGAAAATACCTATTTGTTTACTTCTTAAAACAAAAATACGGAAAATGGGATCTAAAAATGTCATTAAGAGAATGCCAAGAAGAATTCCAGCTCAAAAGTCTGCCAAGGGATACTTCACAAAATATTAACGCTATTTTTAATATTAAAAACTAAATAAAGGTCTTACAAAACGTGCTGCCTGATATTTCTTCTAATTTTAATACAGTTTCTAATAATGTGACCACATCTGTATGTTGTTTTTATATCTGTTTATTGTGTGTTCATTTCGGATATGTTGTATTTTACTACTCCTATAACTTCATCTTGTAAGTTACAATACTCGCCGCTACTAAGCTATAAATTCATGTTGTTCATGAAAATTATGTGCCCGGAGTATTCTGTTATTTCTTCTGGGAAGTGCCTTTCTTCAATATTATTACACTTCTGCGTGGCTTTGTCACCTATCTCTTTATATCTAAATCTGGGGTTACTCCTACTACTGCAAAATGCTTTGAAACTTTCAACAGTAATTATTACATACCATTTTATATAATTCTCTTTTTTTTATCTAATAACTAACACGTATAATTTTTGGCTTGAGCTAATTCTCTTCGGTCGTCAGAAAACAGTGGAATAGTTATATAAAAAGTTATCATTTAGTTGGATTCCCATTGGTATGCGCCCTGTACTCTTTCAATACAGCCTCCATGCAGATTTTAAACAAAGTTAGCGTAAGGGTACAGCTCTGTCACAATCCTATTGTAATTCTAAAACTTACTTATTACCTACTTTTATTCCACTCTGCTCTTCTCGATACATGTATGTTATCGTATTTATATACTTGGTTTATTATTGGAGATTCTTTCAACAATTCGACTAGTTTGGTCTACAGGACTGTACCGTAAACTTTTTGTAAATCAAAGAAGGTTAAAAATATACCTTTTTGACTTGGTATCTTTTTGGTGCAGAATTTGCTTTAATGTAAATATACCATGAGATCGAAAAAAAAAATGATTCTGAGCAGGCCTTGACTAGTACAACACGATTGGCTACACTGGTTCTAGAATGCCTATGAATTATAATGTGACAGTGACACTTCAAATGTAAGTCAGTTTTGCAATCTTGTTTCCAGAATTATTTAAGTTTATCGTTGTAATACTAGTGAAGGATCACATTTTGAACGCCTACTCTAACATGTATTCATCTTAGTTTTCAGTTTTTTCCCTAAATAAATACTGTTTTGTGTTTTAATTTATTTGACATTTATTAACCTCTAACCTACTGCCACATTTTGAAATCAGTCTTGCCAATCGTGTTGTACTAGCCAAGGCCTGCTCAGAATCATCTTTTTTTCGATCTCATGGTATTATCCATGTAAAATGCTCTTCCCGGATTCGCTCTATTCGTCCCCTTTATGTGAATCATGCTCTAAAGTTGAGCTAATTACTTCCAGCTACAAGCTACACATCGGACTTATTATAATTACTGATCTCTACTCGCTCCCTTTTCTGATGCTAAATATGTGTCTTCATTGTACGGGTGCATATTGCGTGTTGCAAAGTTATAGTAACGAGGTCTGGCCAAGATTAATAAGAATTTCACTTAGCTTGGGAAAAACGAATTTGAACCTTGAAAGGTCGATTGAATGTATTTTTATAAAATTACATACCGCGCCATAAAGTAAATATTATTAATAATCAAATAAAGCGTTACCACACTTACGTTTGCTTAGAACTTAATTTGTATGCCTCTATACTACTCAGTTTAGATAAACTGAGACATTTTCTCCTGTTCGTAAAAAAATATATATGTAGTTCGATATAATAGCAGTTGATTAACTGATTTTTAAAAGTAAATTATTAGTTTTATGTTAAAATGCAATGTGACACCGTGGTCGTTTTCTTCCGGTGCCTATCCCTTCCGGATGTTGGCGATCATGGTGGCTATCCTTACTTTATCTGCAGCAGCTCTAAATAATCCTGTTGTTGTTGATGCAAAGCACGTCCTAAGATTCTTCAGCCATGATATTCTCCTTCTTCCCACTCCTCTCTTGCCGGGTATCTTGCCTGTAGGACGAGCTGTAGTAGTCCATATCTCTCCCTGTGTCTCATGATATGTCCCAAATATTCAAGTTTCCTTATCTTGATTGTTTCCATTAATTCAAGATTTTTATTCATTTTATCTAAAACGCTCTTGTTGGTAACATGTTGTACCCATGAAATCCTCAGTATCGCCGATATACCCACATCTCGAAGGCTTGTATCTTTTTGCTAGATACAAGCCTTCCACGAGCGTTAGCGTCCACGACCCCATTCCGTAAAGAAGCACTGAGAACACATAACATCTTACCAATCGCATCTTCATTTCTATATTAAGATGATGTTCCTTTAATAGTGAACCTATTTTGTTGAACGCTGCTCTAGCTTTCTCGATATGGCATTTGATTTTCACTGAGTGATCCCACTGTTCATTAATTGTACTACCCAGGTATGTGTATTTTTGTACTTGTTCTGTTCTGCTATTTTCTATTATTAGGTTTACTGGCGCTGTGTTGTTCTTACTGATCACCATGCATTTTGTTTTTTCTTGTTTAGTTTAAGACCGTATCGGTCTCTCACGTTTGCCACTCTATTCATTATTTGTTGTAGATCTTCAGGGCTGTCTGTAAGTATCACAGTATCATCTGCATAGCGGATGTTACTTATGCGTTCCCCAGTAATCAATATTCCTTCATTACCTCCTTCTATTGCTTCATTAAAGATCTCTTCCGAGTATAAGTTAAAAAGGATTGGCGATAGAACGCAACCCTGACGTACTCCTCTTTGGATTAAAATTGTTTCCGACTTTTCTTCCTCTACCGCTATGTCGGCGTATTGGTTCCAATATAATTTTCTTATAATCCTGATGTCCTTACCATCTAGTCCGATTCGTTTTAGAATTTCGATAATCTTTTCATGTTTTATTGTATCGAATGCCTTTTGATAGTCTATGAAACATACGAATACTTCCTGATTGATGTCTCGGCATCTTTGTATCAATACTTGTATGCAGAATAGTGCTTCTCTGGTACCTACTGCATTTCTGAAGCCGAATTGTGTGTTCGACATTTGTTCTTCGCATCGTCCGTAGATTCTTCTCTGAATTATTTTCAAGAACACCTTAAGTAAGTGGCTCATCAGGCTTATGGTTCTGTAATCTTCGCATTTGTTGGAATTGCTTTTCTTGGGATAGGAATGAATGTTGATCGTAGCCATTCTTCCGGTATTTGTCCCGTGTTATATATTTCTTTGAATAAGGACGTAATTATTTTGACTCCCTTTGAATCGAGGAGTTTAAGTATTTCTCCATGAACTCCGTCTGGTCCCGGAGATTTTCCATCGTTGACTTCTTTGATAACTTTTTCTACTTCTATCTTATCAGTTCGGTTGCCATTAAACAGTTTTTCAATGTATTTCTTACAGGTTTCTATCCTTTCATTTTTCTCGATAATAATCTTTCCTGTTTCATTCATGAGTCGTCCGTCAGTTCGTTTTCTGTACCTTCCCGTTGCTTCTTTTAATTTTTTATAAAGATTAAAATAGTCATGTTTTTTCGCTGGTGTCTCTATCTCTTGGTATTGGTTTTTTAACCAGTCTTCTTTTGCAATTCTTATTTCTTTTCTGATTTTCTTGTCAATTTGTCGATATTCTCCTGGGTTGTTCTTATTTTTGCGTCTTTCCTCCATTAGCTCCATAATTTGGTTTGTCATCCATTCTTTTTTCTTTCTAGAATCAGGTTTAAGTGTTCCTTCACTAACTTCCTTTATAATTTGTTCGATTTCTTTCGTTATTTTTTGTATATCTTCTATGTGTGTACTCTTGTTCTTTAACTTATTGTTGATATTTTCTTTGGTCTGTTCTTTTGTTATTTCGTTTTTTAATTTCGTTGTATCGATTTGCTTTCTCCTGCTTTTCTTCTTTACCTTTTCAGTTTTATTCTTATATTTCCCACTAATGTAACATGAACGGAGTTTATATCTGCTCCCGGGTATGTCTTAACAGATTTAAAGCAGTTTCTGAATCTTTGATTGACCAAGATGTAATCTATTTGGTTTCGTACTACCTGTTCAGGGGAGTCTAAGGGCGATTTCCATGTATATAGTCGGCGGGCTGGTAGTTTGAAAAATTTATTCATTACTACTAGATTGTTTTCGTTGCAAAATGTATTTAGTCTTTCCCCTCTCTCATTTCTTTCTCCAAGGCCAAAGAGTCCCACGAATTCGCCACATCTACCCCTGCCTATCTTAGAATTGAAGTCTCCCATTATGATTAATATTTCTTCTTTCTTTATCTTTTTAATTGTTGTTTCAAGGGAATCGTAAAATTGTTCGATTATGTCTTCGCTTTTGTCGGCAGTCGGTGCGTAAACTTGTACTATTGTTATGTTTACTAGAGATGCTTCTAGTTGTATTAAGAGAATTCTCTCTGATATCGGCACAAAGTTATTGACATATTGTGCAATGTGTTTCTTCAAGATCATACCTACTCCATGTTGATGTTGATTATCACTGCTGCCCAAATAATACACTATGTTCTCCTCTCACTATTTTTCCTGAGTCGGGCCATCTCATTTCACCGATGCCCATGATGTCTATATTCATCCTGTCCATTTCTTGTAATGCGTTATGTATCTTTCCAGCTTGATACATGGTTCTAACATTCGAAGTGCAGATTTTGGTGGCTAACCGGGCGATTCTTCGCACCCCTGCCCCATTTAAGGGGCGCCCGTACTCGGGGCCATTGTTTGAGTTTTTAGCCATCATGATTATACTAGGAATATTAATGCGGTGGTTTTCCTGTGCCTCCCGCATAGCAGTGACGCGGCCATTCCGTTGCTACAACTCTGCCCGCGTTTCTCTATGATCAAGCCATGCTATGTCCTTCATCTTTAGCCTTGATCTAGTACTGATGAAGCTGCGTCCCTTCACCAGGGATATCTCTGTCTGTCCATCCAGTCTGATACTGCCGCCCAATCTGAGCAGACGCTGTACACCGTGGTATACGTTTAAAATAACTTGAAAATAACAGAACGTAATAAATGCATTTTTCTAAGAAATCTATTAAATGACATTGCATCAATTACTTTATACATTTTATATCGTTAACTGACCGCAATTCGAAAATAAGTTTTGCTAGGAATTCTTTTTCTAAGAAACCTTGTAATTTCACAACACACTTATATTATCCTTTTGTAAACTTGAAAACTGTATATTCATTACTTGGTATTTTGTATGAATTTAAATAACTTCCGTAAAGGAGTTTAGCGCATAACAATTATTTTCGTAAAAAAAACGAAGGCACCTCTGTATCATTATAATCAATTCCGTTACATAATTCCTTGATTATAAAATAAAGCTATTTACAAGGCAAATAAAAAAATCCTGCATTTTCTGTCAAATTCCCCATATAAGGAAATAATTTTCACATTTTTAATAAACTATCAAAGCAGTTACATACAACAATACGCTGTGAAATGGCTACACCACCAATGCAGATAAATATGACTTACAAGTCATACGAAAACTTCAAATGAAATATTTCCTTCCAGGAGCGTTCTGCTTTTACTTTTCATATGTTACGTATATCCTTAAATGATATTAATATTTGTAACTTAATCTTAAAAAGGGTAATCGCAATCAGTAAAACTTTTTATTGATTCGATCTCGTATAACAAAGCTGCAAATGATTTGTCGCAATTACGATGATTCGATAAGATAACATTAAAGAATGTTGTTAAACAGAGTTGGCCTCGAAAGAAATAAAATTCAATCAGCTAACAATTATTTTAAACTAAAATTGACAATTTAATTTAATGGCAATGTTTATTTCACTAATCGTTTATTGAACAGATAAGATCAAAACCTAAAAAACAACTAATTAACTATTGGCGATCAATTAAAACAGTAACTAGTATTTACACGGCCAAGACCATACTTTCAAATAATTTATGCATTAAAACAGCCAAGATAGTTAAAATAGCTTTATTAACTTTTCTATTTCGTCGAAAAATTATGTAGTTTTATTTATTTTTAAATGCTTAAATTGATTTATTGATTAAAGTGTAATTACTTTTTATAGTTATAGTATGCGGGTGGTATTACTTAGTTAAATGTTATTATAAATTATTTAAGGATTGCTGCTATGAAAATAGTAGGAGCTTATATTAAGTGAATCTGTATGGCTTTCTTCTTGTACAACAGGTAGCTTCAACTTGCCATGTTCTAATAAAATCTGTAAATTTGCTTTATGCATTCTTCTTTCAAGACGATTATAACTTCATATCTAAAAGATTAACTGTTACAAAGATATATTTCAATCACAAATCACATATTTTATTTACCACTGTCTCTGACAGTATATTATTAGAAACAACTTTCATTAAGACTTGTATCAGTTTGTTTGATCTTTTAACATCCGATAACTTATGTAACTTAATAGACAGCCAATAGCTAAAGGAAGTAAAGAGTCAAGAATATTTTTGAAAAAACGATGGAAACTTATACGAGTTCGTCGTTAATTCATTCGAAGTAAATGAGAACAAATAAAACAAGAAATAAAAGTAATTTCTTATAGGAAGCGATGCTTAAAATTTAGTGACATAATAAAGACGCGGAATTTGATTGCTGATTACAGTTTTTAGTTACAGATGTTTAAACTTGAATTATTCATATTAGTACGAAGATTATAAATTTAGCTAAAAACTAATATACCTACTTTTATTATATTACGACCTATGTACAAACAAAACGTTTAAAAGCTTTTAAATTGTTTTTAACTTGCAATTAGAGTTTTATTACGGTGTAATGTTAATATTATGTAACTTAAACTACGGAACTAACTTTACACTGCGGTAAGCTTTAGAATTCAAAGAGATAATACTAACGAGTGCCGGAAAAACATGTGGAATAACAAAAATCACGAATTCACAAATTAAGAGGACACATTGATGAACAGAAGAAACTTAAAATGCAGTTAAAAGAAAGAAACAAGCATGGGAAAAATACATATCTATGCACGAAAAGCCAACGAGATTATGATGAATATAAAAATAAAAGAATAAACGTTAAGAGATTGGTGAAAAAAGAAAAACAAAAGTGCTGGGCTGATTTTTGAAAGAAAATGAAAACCGCATATAAAGAAAACCAAAAACTATTTTTCGGGGCAATAAGAAATGCCAGGAAAAATAAATAATTCTATGATAAGTAATTACAAAGATGAAGATAATGAAGTTTTAGTAGATGAAGAGAAGATAATAGAGAAATGGAAAGGATATTTTAGAGATTTACTGGAAGGGACGGACCTAAAACTAGAAAAGAATAAAAGATGAAATTCCACGGAGATCAACGAGAGAGAAAGACCAACAGCCAACGGACGATATAACCACGGAAGAAATTCAAGAAGCAATAATGGAAATGAAATCGGGTATGAACAGATAATACCCGATATGATAAAAGCAACTAACGATAATAATGAACAAGGTACCAAATACAGGTAAAGCACCAGATGATTGGCAAATCGGAATTATTATACTGATATACAAAAAAGGAGATGTAAAGGACTGTAATAACTACCGTGGAATTACGTTAAGTAGGTACAGTAGGTAAATTATACGCTAGAGTATTAGAAAAAAGGCTGAGAGGACTACTAGAGGCAACTTTGGAAGACACACAGTATGGGTTTAGACCTAACAGAAGAGTAATGAACGCAAATTTTAATCTACGGCAAAGAAGTGAAAACGCAATTATGGAGAACGGAGAGGTGCACGTCGACAAAATAAATAGTAAAGATATACTTATGGAGAATTCTAGAAAAAAGAGATGTAAGCCAGAAGTTGATAAATGGAGTAAAATGTATGTACAATCAAAAAAAGAACTTAGTTAGAGTGAAACACGAAAAATCTGAAATGTTTGAAACTAAAAAAGGGGTTAAGCAAGGTTGCATCTTGAGTCCGTTACTTTTCGCAGTAGTGTTAGATGCAGGAATAAAAGAGGCAAAAAGAAACTCTGAACAATACAAAGTAGGTCACTGGAAAATGTAGGATATAACAGTGACGGAACTAGCGTATGCAGATGATCTGGTATTGATCGCTAGTAATGAAAGAACATTAAATCAAAATTTAGGAATATATAATAATAGTCTGAAAGTTATGGATATGAGAATAAATGATAAAAAGACGAAAAGAATGGTTATAAGTAAAAACAAAAAGAAACATAAAATACATTTAGGAAGCATATCTTTGGAAGTTAGCAAGTTTAAATACCTACTTAGGAACAAGTAACACAAGATGGCAGATTAGAGGATGAACTAAATTAAAGAATAGGAACAGCAGGAAGACTATTCAACGCAATTAAGAACACGTTCTTAGACAAAAACGAAATACCAAAACAAATAAAGACTGAAATATTCAAAAGAGTAGCCACCCCAATCCTGATATTCGATTCCGAAACATGGGCTTTAACACAAAAACAGGAAGAATAGAATACAAAGCATGGAAATGAGCTTTCTAGGTAAAGTCGACGGAAAACCAAGATTGGGCAAAATAAGAAACATCGAGACAACCTGAAAATGAAACCAATATAAAGCTCGATAGAAGCAGGACAGCTAAGATGGCTAGGCCATATAATGCGAATAGGTGAAGATAAGACTGTAAGAAGAGTGTTTAAAGCACGAACATATTTATAAAAAGAAAACGAAAGGAAGACCGAGAAAAACGTGGAGTGAAGAAATCAAAAATGTGGCCATCAAACGAGACATAAAGTGGAGTGCAATAAGACGTAAAGTGCATAATAGAAAAGAATGGAAAGAGACATGGAAAAAAAACAAGGACCTAACTCAACCCTCCCCTTCACAGCCTTACACCCGCAAGGGTAAAAAGGCTTTAGAATTAAGTAAGTTAGTAAGTAAGCGTATTTTACACTGCTATGAAAAGTTTTTAAGAATATTTAAAAAAAATAATAAATGATTTAATTTCACTTAAAAGATACCGACGATGAACCTCCTTTTTTACTTTTTATTTTGAGAGAATCGCATGTCATTAAAATGAAAGTATTATTCATTACAGTAATTATAATATTTGTTTTAGTTAAATTTAACTTTTATTAATTGATGTGCGTTGCATATAAAATTTTACTTTCAACATGAAGAAAATTGTTTCAACATCCGAATGAACATCATAATTTTGCAACGTGCATTTATATTAAAGGTATAAAATGTTGCTTTAATTTCTTATCATAAATTAGATTTCAGATTTAACGGTTTACCATTTACTTTGTGTGTTGTGTGCGTTTTAAGATACTTTTCAGCAGTAATAGGACGTAGTTTATATAAATACTTTACAATTTAAAGAGTACCTATATACATGAAACAATAAGGAAGAAAACTAACCTATCGCTCTGATGATACACGACTTTTCATTAGTAATTCCGCCTGAGTGTAGAGTTAACGGTAGTAATTTATATTTCCGTTAGTTTACCTTACATTATTACTTTTATTCCAAATTTTTCAGAATATCGACATACCTGAAAACCAGTCCTTAAACAACATTCTTCATGTATTTTTTCAAATGCATATGTTAATAACTTAATTCTATACCTATAATCAAATTCTAACATTGCAGTTGCAGTTCTAAAAGCATGGCTATCATTGAAATTAATCTAAAAATAACTTAAATCTTGAAAGTGGAAAGATTTTAAATATGTATGTGATAAATTGGTAACTAAGCCAAGTGCAATGTACTTTCAAACGTTCTGCCCTAAACTTTGTTTACATTCTTTCAGTCACGTTTCGCAAATTCTTAGACTCAGTACTGTTACTTTTAGATCCAAAGAGAATTTTGTATACCTACTTGTATTAGTGTGCAACACTTACGCCTAAATAGTACTTCTCTTGAATAACAATACATTTTTTAACAAGGAAGTAACCACTACATAAATTAGAAATGTTACTAATCGTGCAATCAAAGTTCTTTAAAATCGGTTATCAGCTTTTCTGCATCATTTAACCCACGGTTTTAGTAATAGTTTATCATTTTTAATATTTCGATAATTAAGTAATATTAGTTTATAGATACTATAATTTGCTAAATTAGGACAAAGCGATAAAAACAATCTCGCATTCTTTTCAAATGATTTCACGCACCCTAATTTAGAAGAAAGCTTTCACCTGAACTGCTTGGAAACGATTTATGTCTATTTTTCCAAAAATATAGGGCAGCAATCCAAACAAATCGCCTATCTCATCAATCACAATTAGCAACTTTTAATCTAATAACGAAAACCATTCAAACTCATTCTCTGAAATGATTAATTGCCCAAGAACTACATAGAAAGCACAGTAATAATTACTTTAATTTACTCTAATTGCCAATGCATATTTTTCACGCGCAACTGCATACCCAAAGATATATTATTCAATATTCATAGTTAATTTACTTTATATTCAAATGTCATATACCAATTTATTCCTTTCGGTGTTTTCTAAAATTTATATAATAGGAAGAATCTGTTTTCCTAAACACAAAGAAAACTTGCAATAAATAATTAAAGTGCTGTTTGATATTTAATCTAAATCATCAGATATTAAACAGTTCTAATTTAATATACTTAATATCTACTAATTTAACTTTGGCTTTCTTCGGGCGAAACACAATTTAATTTTTTGTGTTATTTCATAGAGATAGGTCAACTTGAACATAACGAGTGACCTATAGCTAATTATGTTTATCAGATTATCGAAACCCTGAGAGTGCTACAACGTTTTAAACTGTATTAATATATTGTTTTATACAACAGATGCTTATCATTGCTTGTGCGGCTAATTAAAAGTTAATTATACCTTTTAATTAATTTATAACCCAGGAAAGCCCTTGAATTATAATTTTAATAATACAATAATCTACAAAATATTTAGTTAGCTACTGTTCAACTTTGAATAACAATAATAACTCTTTCACAACATCTATATCGTAAAAAAACTCGACCGTAATCTGTTGTTCGAATAAGTTTTAGGGATGTTTAGTTGAATTCATCATTAAGCTATTTATTTTTTTACATAAGAAGAAAATTATTGCCACAACTAAAATACACACGGTATAAGTAAACCTACTTTTAAATAATTTGCGAAGAAATTTCGCTAGGTCTTTCTGTCTACTAAATTACACATATACAGGGTATTGACGTAACTACATTAAAATATGTAGGGGCTATGTATGATCATTTTTTTATTAAATAACTCATATTTCAAAATGTGCCCCTTTGGTATTTTTTTTAATATAAAATTAAAATTTTCTATACCTTTTCTATAAATTTTAGCAACTGGTGGCGGAATGCCCATTTAAGAAGCATAAAATTTTAATTACGTCTAACTAGTCCACAAGTTAATAATTTAGAAGCACATAGTAATTATAGATAGTTAGATGAACTTGTGTAAAGCATACAAAATTTGTTACTGCAGGGAATAAAACGATATTTTCTTGAATTTGAATTTCGTAATGTTGGTTTAAAAAATAAAAAAAGTAATAATTTCACTCTTGTTAGTCGTTTATTATGGTATTAATACACTCCTGGTTTAGTGTAGTAACTAGCATTCCTTTACCCTTTTCATCTTTTCGTCTTACATTAAACTATTAGACTATTACAATAGAATCCCAGTTATACCTCAGCGCGCTAGTGCTAGCCCTAGCTCGGATTAAAGAAAACTAGGATTCTACAGAACCATTTAACTTTTTCTTATGTCCTATACAATCTACATCTAACGACTAATTTGGATACAATTTTATCATAAACTTAATAATACAAAACTTACAAAAATATAATATACATATGAATTTGTATTGTCTGTAACCCCTTATACCTTTCGGAGTCGAGTACATATGGATTTACGAAAGAACAAAGTCACTAAGTCTAAGTCAATAGCATTCATCCTGACACGTAATTATTATTAATGAAACTCAGGATGCATTTTATTACGTTTGGATAAAACGGATTATGATGCTACGTAAGCTCGAATAATACGGAAGGATATCTAGACGGATTTCGTTCGGATAAAGCGAACCTCGGATAATCCGAATTCAGAAAATCGAGTTTCTACTGTATTTGTATTTATGGTATTACATTTTTACGTTCTTTCTAAATAAAACGCTGAATAACCCTGAAAACTATTAATAACAATGCATAAAAAATCAAATACTAAATTAAAACATTAATGGAAGTTTTCATTGACAGAGTTGATTGAAGTTAGTCTCGGGGTACAACCACACAAAGGGACTGCCACTAGAAATAATTTTTCAACCTTTCACAATTAGAATTTCAGGATACTTATAGGAGCCACACTAACGTTAACAGATTTATTTTAGCAGATTCAAATCGCAGCTTCCTTAATAAAATTGCAACTTTAAGCTTTTCTTCTTAACAAAACACAGTATCATATCGAAGCTCACATCATAAAAGATTTAGTAATTAACAGCAGCTATATCAGATGGCAGAGTCTATAGACGAACGTTCAAAATTTCTAAAGTTTCCAGATTCTTAAAAATTAAACTTCATAATTAAATTACACTAAAGTTTCTTTTCATACGGCCATAACGACCATTGAGAAAATATATTAAAAATTTCAACTTTAAAAATTGTTTACGGCTCCAAGAGTATTATAGACCATTCCTACCTTGGAAAGAAGTACAGGTCTTAAGGAGAACAGCGTTGGCACGGGCAAAACCACGACCGCCAAAATACAGCGCGTTATTCTGCGCATAATAAGACTGACAACACTGTTTTATTAAAAAAGGGTGGCATGATTGAGCTAACTCTCAAATTGACCAAAGACAAACATATCCCATAAGAGCCTGGACTTCCTTCTAAGA
Organism: Melanotus villosus; assembly: GCA_963082815.1. Classification (NCBI taxonomy): domain Eukaryota; kingdom Metazoa; phylum Arthropoda; class Insecta; order Coleoptera; family Elateridae; genus Melanotus; species Melanotus villosus. Next base: position 47,245,825 of record OY720421.1, on the reverse strand, counting down.
TAGGAACAGACTATAGGAGTCATTTAGAAAATCTCAAAGGTATTAAATTCCAAGATTCATTGGATTGAAACATCTACTGTAAATTTTTGAAAATGGGTAAAATATTAAAGATACTACTGAGCTGAAAATGTAAAGATATTATCTTTAGTAACACAGCTAAATACATTTGGTGTTAGTTTTATTTATTTTGTTAAGCAAACTATACAACGACACAACCCGGATAATATTTGAGCATTGTATATTTACGGAACTTCCTGTGATAATATCGTGAATGTCTTCCGAAGTTCTATCTTAGTCATTACCACTTTACTGTTGAATATGGTAACATATCTTCAGAAGGTGACTTCGTGAAGGAAATTCTACCATGGATGCAACTTGGAAGCCGAAACATGTATTTGGATTTTTCACAGTTATTCGGTGTTGCATCTTGCATTGTATCAAACCAAATTCTTCATTTTAAGTTCTTTCTAAAGTTTTAAATTATCCTGCATGTTTCTTGCACCATATAAAGAGATACTTTTTGATTATACACTTAACAATTTTTACGATAAATGTTTCTCCCTCAGAACCATGTAACTTGTATAAAACTACTCGTCTGAAAGTACAAGAAAGCTTTCATTGGTCCCCAGACTTACCCCACTAAAAATAAACGATAGAGAATTTATTTTTTGATGTTTATGTTGATAGCTAAGTATATTACACGTGCATATATTAAAATCAATATTATTTTAATACAGAACAGGTTAAAAGAAAAATAAATGTAATTTCTACGTGCAATTTAAAAATGTCAAGCGCTGCTCTGGCTATTTTGAAAAGTTTAATTTTTCAAATTTCTGGCCTTTATACCCCATCAACTGTACTCGTTAGAAAATAAACACAAAAGTCAAACCCAACAATATTCAATGTTTAGAAGGTAAATAATGGAATTGAGGTTTGTCTTAGCGTATTATCAATTAAGAAAATTTTTAAAACTTGCTGGTACAGTTTTTGAGAAAACGTTTTCTGAATATTGGCTGCATTTCTAAAACTTTTGAAAATTGAAATTAGCTAAAAGACTGCAAATAAATAAAACAAGTAAATATAGCAATATTTATTAAATACAATAACCTTGAGAAGCAAATTAGACCATCATTAATAATTTTAATTTTCTGGTAACTGTAAAAAAAATATTTTGCCGTATATTAAATCGCAAACTTTTTTAACAATTATTACAACATAAGATTTTCATTTGTGTTACAACAAAAACAGAATTTATTTTCTAAAGTTTTTGTTATGTTTTATTGATTATTGATTATTGACCTATCAATATTAAAATAAAAAGCAGTTGCTGGTGAATTACAAAAATATCAAATTATACATAATAACAGAATTGAATAAACTATTGTTGTCTTAACGAGGTAACTATAGTCTTATACATATACACTTGTAATGCAACTATTTTGTTTTTAATAGTAAGAAAAATAATTATTAATTTGTGCGAAACCATTCCAGAGAATACATTTCCCTAGTACAAGGGGATGAGAATAAATTTCACGGCGCCAAACCGTTTAAAAATGTAGCTTTGGCATTCCTCGCGGATGTCGGATAACCGACAGAGCAACAGAAGGAAAGGAAGTGCTTAATAAGAATTATTTTTATGAAATATTTTTCCAATTTTCATAACCGCTCGGCTCCTCTGACAATAAACATACACTGTATCTTTTAAAAATCGCCTTGTATAATAATTCAAATGCTTTCGTATTCATAAGCATAAATCTTATTCAGTAGAAATCAACAATTGACATTAAAACAAAAACAAGTTACTTTGTCGTTAAAATTATAAAATTAGCTAAAAGGGAATAGTCCTCTTTATTATATATTCCCCCATTAAAAATGTTCTGGTTATTAAATAATCAGTAAGATTTTACGATGACAATAAATATCACTTAATTGCTTCCTGAATTATTTAATCTGTTTGAAACTCAAACATTTTTCCGCATATTTTCCTAAGAAAACGTTTAGCAAATAATTTAAAAAACTTTTACACCGTATAAAGCACATAATATTATCTCGGTTCAGAATATATTAATCCGGAACAAGACAGCTTTATGCAAATTACATCGAAATTAAGTTCTAAAGCATCTTTGCTGTTAAAATTTCAAATTAAGATTTTATATAATATGCAATAAAATACCAGGAAATATATCCGGCACCAGATATGTGTATGTATAACAGTCCTTTTAGATATTAAGATAAGACTAATCGATAAAAAGAAGAAAGTACCTAACACTAAATGCGGAAACGCAAGGAATTATATAATTCTGGGTAGCCTTAAAAAATTAATTTTAACAATTTATCTTCCTTATCCTCCGAACGTGCAATTTACACACACGATCGTGGTAAGTACAGTTCGTACGGCAACCATTAAATAACCATAAACCAACTAATAAATTAATAAATACCCGGTAGTGCGCGTAATTATTAAAGTTACACGATGGAATTTAATCGACAACATAAAGCAACGGTAAATAACAAAGGCGGTCAATATTTAAGTGCATAAGGTCGCATGGTGCTTTCTGGAACATTAAAATGCGCCCAGTAAAAGCATTATAATAACTAATAACATTTTTAGGTGGGTGGTACTAGCACGCACTTTAACATTAAAATTATAAACCTACACGTCCACACCTTTTCCTCTTCCATTCAATGACTGAAAAAAAGACCGGCGATACCACGTTGTATCTACTAAACATTTATTACAAATAAAAGACTAACCTTAACTCATAAATTTGATCGCATCCCAACAACGTATTATATTCTGCCACCCACTCTCTTGCACCTGAACGTGACCCAAACTCTCACAAGGTGTTCAGCTATGCTTTAAAAACGGAAGAATCGTAAAATAGCAATTTTCACCGCAATAAAATCGTGTTAGAAAATGGCAAAACGTCTGCAATCTCGTTTAGGAAACAGATAAGAAAACCGCGATTATTTGTTTTATCTGAAAGCAGAATTCTTAGTTGAACGTATGTATTAGATGATGCATTTAGAAGATATTTGTAGTTATTACCCTTTTTATCTGATTTGCTATGCTTAAACAATAAGAACAAATAAAATGTTGTAAAAATACTAATTTGAATAGTGTGCCCGATAACACTTGATAATACTATAGATTACAGAAGTGTTTTTATTTCGCAAAAATAATGACGATAACAAAAAATAACTTTCCACAACCAGAAACTATGGTAACGCATAGATTCGATGTATATTACAAATAATTGGGCATATCTGACATATCCAATGTTTCATTAAAACATCTGAAGCGTGCAAGCAAACAAGGATTAAAGCCTCGTTTAAACCAAATATAAGTTCTTATAGTTTTTAACTAGAACAATAAAAGTCGCTTAAATTCGCTTATAAACAAACTCAGTTCTATGTAAAAGCGATCTATGAACATGCCGTTTTACTCAAAAGTGATCTAAATCCACAATAACAAATATCACACTGTTTACAGATATGTCACGAGTCTTTGAAACAAAGGAATTGATTGCCTATTTGGGTGATAAGTGCTAGGAAGCATTATTTAGGAAATTTTAATTTAGAAATATGAATGCTAGTGGAAAAAGTGAAAATGCGTTGGTGATGCTGCAAAGAAAATACGAAATCATTCGGTGGAAACTGACTAAGAATGTAACTAAATTATATACACATAAGTGTTTCGAGATCATCATAGATGGTTGAAAAATAATAATACTTAATAGACTTATTTTGATGTCTAACAGGAACTAATACAACAGTCACTTAGGTAGACTGCGAATTTACGTGGTAACCCGTTCACTTATAGAATTAAGGTTTTACAAAGGGTTGGTTCGTTTAAAGAGACAGTTTGCCAAACTGTATTCATGAGTTTGTACGGAATCACCAACATGCGGCTTATAACTTTGAAACAGTATCTTAAGGAAAGTAGAAATTTATGTCTCGATACACGCCGAACTCTTCAAAATCGACCTCATAAAGTTATTCAGGAAATGTTAGACATTTATCATGAACATATACGCAATTTCAAAAGCAGAAAATTACATGATATGTAGTTTGAAAAACACGAGAAGAATTTATCTACCTGAAACATTAAACATTAAAGTGACACACTAATGGTATCTTGGAACCATATAGGAATATTTTCCTGAAAGACATCAATATCGTATTTGGTTAGCAGAGATGCAACACTTGTAGCACCTGTAGCACCTGAACCAGAGGACACGACACACAAGAAGATGAACAAGAAATTCATAGAAGCATAAGAAGGAAATTAGAAGAAGAGCTTAATATTTCTAATGACAAAAAATTTACAATTCGAGAAGCAACAGGAATAATAACGCATATAAACACAAAAAATCTCCCGAGGGGGGCGAAACTGGAAGTGGCATTTACTTAATATGGTCGAATTTTCGAGCCAGGTAATGCACGTCATCAATAAATTTTATGACATCATAACTTGGTACGTCTACATGCAGTTCCAAACGATTTACAAATTTTATAACCCAAAAAACGTCAAATGTCAAACAAACCTTAATGACACACAACACGATCTGTCAAAAATTTGCAAGTGAAATTGGAAACATGCCAAAAATAATACTAACTTTACAAAAAATAAATATGAGCTAAATTGGAAAATAAAAACCCATTTCTTTCTTGTTTTCAAAAATTTATAGACCTTGTGATTAAACACGGCTGCCTAATCTTAGAAAACTACAAAAATAGTTTATATTCAGCAATTACATTTTGTATTTTTTTATCGCGCATTATTGGTAACGCCGACCGTTGATCATGTGATTGATGACGCGCATTACCTGGATCGCCAATTGGACTATATTAACTTTGTTTCCAAAGATGCTAACAAGAATCTACAATGAATGTTTTAAAAGATCAATATTTCCAAAAACATAGAAACAATCCATCATAATTCTAAATATCGCCCAATTAGTTTATTGAACCTGGGAGGAAAAATATTAGAAAAGCTACTTATAGCACGTATAACTCATACTCGAACCAGTTGCTACACAGTGAGCAATATGGGTTCAGGCAAAGACAAACATGAAAGTCGAAAACTTTGTAGCAAATGGCTTAAACAAAGAAATATTAGATAATCATGATAAACCTAGATGTAAAGGGCGCATTCGATGCAACTTTGTGGCCTGTTATATTAGTCTCGCTGAAAGAATTTAGATGCCCAAAAAATTTGTACCAACTAAGCATTGACTATTTTAGACAGAGGAAGGCAAGATTACAAACTAACACCGAATATGTGGAAAAAACGTAACTAAAGGATGTCCGCAAGGTTCTTGCTGTGGGTCCGGTTTTTGGAATGTACAATACAATTCATTACTAAATATAAATTATGCAAAAAGTACAAAGATCATGGCATTTGCAGATATGTCTTAATAATGGTACAAGGAAGAACAACCGAAGAGGCTGAAAACTATGCAAATATTGAAATGGAAAAAGTAGCAAGATGGGCGAAAACAAATAAAATCATATTTAACTACCACACTTGTGACGAGGAAAATATCATCTTTCAATAAAAAAAAAAATAGAAGTTTTCTTAAATTGCGAAGCTTTGAAACAAGAACCACAGATAAAGTACCTGGACGTACAACTGGACGAGAGATTTAAATTCGATAGTCATATAATACAAATAACAGAAAAATGTGAAAAATTAATAAATTCTTTATCAAAAGTGGCAAAAATAAGTTGGGATTAGAACATCAAGCTCTTAAAGCCGTTTATAAACGAGCAATCCTACCCCTGCTGGCGTACGTTCCGGTTTAGGAGGATGCCCCAAAAAAGAAAAAGAATCAAATGATTAATAAACATTAGAATGGGAAAAGCTTATAGGGAAATATCCTATGAAGCTTCATGTGTGTTAACTGACAGACCCCAATTATAATAAAATTAGAAGAAATGGTTAGCATCTATAAGAAATCCAGAGGAAAAGCAGAAAAAGATTATGGCACACCGGTAACCATTGCACACTGGCCACACGTGGGTACCGCAGGAAATGAGTAAGTAGACGTCGTCACCAATGAAGAAGCACAACTCACAGACGACAAAATAATATACAACAAAGTGCCTAAAAGTGTCATATTATCCGAACTTAAATTGCAAAGTCTTGAAAAATGGCAGAAAAAATGGGAAAACACAGTTAAAAGCGTTGAAACAAGATCGTTTTTCTCGACTTTTTCTAAACGACTCAAAGCTACATAAGTTGCCAATAAATCCTGAATTGACAGTGAAGCTAAGCGGCAACGGAAAGCTGAGATCTTACTATATACGAGTATGTAGGTTAAAGTTAGTAGACGATCCGATCTGCACATGTATGAAGGAAGAGCAAACAGTAGAACACCTGATTTACAGTTATGTCGAAACAAGCATACCTAGGAGAGAACTTTGCACTAGTATACTCATTCTTGGAGGAAATTGGCCGGTTAGCAGAGAAGAATTTGTTTCTGAATATTTTAGGCTATTTTTGAAATTTGTTAAAAGTATTAAGTTTGAGTTATTAGAACAATAGAATTGGTGTTATTATGAAATTACTAAGGTTACTTAAGTTAAATAATTAAGTTTATCTACTCCTGCTAGGATAAGAACCTATTATATCATTCATTTGAGTTCGATAATGATGTTTATTATCGCACTGAGTGAGATAATGAATTCATTATCAAACTCAGTGGGATATGACCAAAAGTTTTATTTTTTATGAAGAAAATACCTTCGTTGCAGCTTCTTCTATGTCCAACGGAATACTTTCACAAATATTTACCGGTTTTTCTCCACAAATCAAGGAAAAATTAAAAATACAAAATTATTGACGTACAAATTATTTAGTTGCTATGACGAAAATAAATTATGCAGACACGATACTACTCTGATTTTAAATAAAATACCATGTTACTCTGATTTTAAATAAAAAAGATGGTCTGTCAAAATTATGTAATTTTTTCAAATTGAAAATTATCTAATTTTTTCAATTTTGAGCAGTCATAGATAAAATGTTGTATTATATACGTGTGATATAATAAATAACTATTATCGTATCATTGATTATAAAGACAACTTTATATTAAACTTTTATTAATAATTATACATAACATAATAACATGGCAACTTCCAACTTCATAATTCGTTAGTTACATAATATAAACAAACACTATTTGTGTATATTAATTGTTGTCAATGATACGATAATGCTTGAAATATAACTCGAATATTTGCGATTTAAACCGACTCGGACGTTGCGTAGTTGACTCGGCTTGCGCCTTGTCACCTAGCAACGTCCTTGACTATTATAAATCGCATAATATTCTTGTTATATTAATAGCTATAATACAATAAAACCACGGCCCGCTGAATGAATATTGCATATAAGGCCTTACCACTTCATTTAGCCAAGACGAAATTAGAAACAACGGTGGCGCCATTTGCGGTGAACTATACATTTTTGAATGGCGAAATGTGTAGTTCGCCTCAAATGGCGACACCGTTGTTTTTAATTTCGTCTTGGCTAAATGAAGTGGTAAGGCCTTATATGTAATATTAATTCAGCGGCCCTTGATAAAACATAGAAGTAATTAATTTAAATGAAATATAAATGTATTTTAAGAACATGTAGTATATTACTGCATTATTGCAATGGAGCATACGGAAAATAAACGTTTAAAAAAAAACACCTGTAGCACCTGTCATGCAACAGCAGTAAAAATTAGGTTGATGCAAAATTTTTTTTTATATGCTCAAATGAATAAACGGGCTCTTGTTTATAGGTTTCTTATGTTTTTTAATTATAAAAAAAGAAATATGATGATTTTAATTAATTAATAAAGTTTGAAATTTCGCTCAGCAACGGGAACCGCCGACAACCGTCGGAATTTTCCGACTGACGCGTGACGTCACACGCTGGTAGCTCTACTGTGAACTGTAGCGTTTACTGGCGTTTAGAGCACGTTTATAGGGCATAGATAAACAATAAATTAATAACTCTATTATATTATTTATCTTTGATAACGTGGTTAGAGGGTCATCTTTGCCGAGTTGCCGATTTTGTCTCTAGTAAACACAAATTGTGTGAATTAGGCTATGGAAAACCAAGTTAAAACTAGGTGTTACAAGTAGTGGTGTTTTGTGCCACAGTGCACAAATACAACAAAAGTAACGCCAGATAAAATATTTGTTACTGTACCAAGAGACGAAACTAAGAGAAAATTATGGTTTACAAGTGTTAGAAGGGATGTTGCAAACATGACCACCTAAGACTTGTATTGCTGTCAAGACCATTTTGAGATAGGTGTGATAAAATTCATAAAATTAATTTTATTTAGCTAAATTATTTTTGAAGTTGTTTATTATCTTTTAATAAATTTTCAGTTGGAGAATGATTTTGAAAATTATATGTACCATAAATACATGAAGGTGAAAATCAGAATTAAAGCTGGCATAGTGCCACACATATTTGATTGTCAGCGAGACAGAAAGCGTGCCTTTAGTACCACCCTTCGATCAGCTGCCGAAAAAAGATCAAGGAAGCGACTAGTTACAGAAGCCCTTGCTACTTCTTCGGAGAATGAATTAAATAAAACCGCAGAAACAACGGCATCTGTAGACATTTTCGAAGCTTCTGAAAGCACTTCGTTATCAAAAGAAAAATCAGTTGAGAATACGCGGTAAATTGTCTGATTTGGCTTTAACAAATCCAAGATCAACCATTATTGTTTCAAGCACAGCCGTCAACCACAACAATAAACTTATAAAGAATATTTTTTACTGGTAAACGGTTTCACCAACTTTCAGTTTATGCAAATTTAATGGGCTTTTAATGTGCTTGCAATGCGAGTGCGCTTTCGTACCAGCGTGTGACGTAAAAATGCTCTGATTGGTTACCACTTTTTTTAAATTATTTTAGCGGGAAATTTAAAAAACTTGAACTTCATTAATTTTTTAAAAATCACCTGAATGTTTTTTCAGAAATTCTTTAAAGTTAATATGTTTTATACGTTCAGAATGTATGAAATATGCAAATATAGTGATATAATTTTTTTTTGCATCAACCTAATTACGTCGTTGGAATCTCAAAGTACTGGACCGTCAAAAACTGAAAAGGAAGCGAAATTGCAGAAACAGTTGAAGCAAGTAACCACAGAAGATGTATTTCATAAATTATAAGTTAAAGACACTACCGTTCTACGCTATAAAACATTTAGAAAAGAAAGGGCAAGAAAATTGAGAGACCATGAAGCCATTATAACTTGCAGAAAGAGATTTGATAGTATTTATGTTAAATTTCATGTAAGAGGATACTCATATCTTGAGTGCGACAAATACTTTCGTTTGATAAATAAACAGACTAGGATAGAATGAACTGAATCAATGAACTGAACAGTAAGATCTGAAGCTCTACCGTTTGAAGTGCATTACTCTTACTGCAAGTAAAATCTACTTCTTACTTGGACAAAAATTGTATAAGAAACCCTGTCCTTTCGCTATAACACCATTGAAAAAATTGCAGTTAGGTAAAGAACTATAGTGGCACTATAGCGGCGAGCGAAAATATGATACAATTCAGCAACAACAAATTTTGTTATAATAGCCCGCAATCATCCAATCCTAATATTAGCCTAGATAGCCTTTATTCTAGATTACTTCTTCTTCTTCTTAAGTGGCGTGCCTTTTACAGGGCGTTGCCACCTTCTCTCCATATGCCTGTAGTGCGCGTATCAAGTTTCCTCCAGACAAGGAACCTACAGCTTTACATAGGCTCCGAACCACGGAAGTGCTTGCACTTCTACTCCAGGGATGACTTATTAGGTAGAATATCTCGGTGGTTTGCCATTGCCTTCCGAGGGAAGCGATCGGGTAATTGGTTTAACTTAAAAAAAAATAAAACCAGCTGTAGGAACTAAAATAATTCATAGCCGAAGATCTGCCGTATTATGAAAAATTGCCGTTTGCTGACAATAACCACGATTTGACGTAAGTTGAACGTTGTGCGTAGATTCCTAATGTATACAGGGTGGACCATTTTAGAAGGGATTGCAAGCTATCTCCTTTACTATTACATCAGTGCAAAAAGTACGAGGTGTCTCGGGCCAACAGCGAATAGTCATTTATTTCATTTTCTTGTGTATTCCACGGGTAGCTTGTTAATTATATGCAATTGAGCTTTGTAAATATTAGAAAATTGTTGATATTTAATTCGATATTTAAAATAATTAATTAAACCCTATATTTTTGAAAACGTCGAAAAGCCACCTATTTAAAGATGTCAAAGCCAACTACGGTTGCCATTTAGAAAAAAACAAAAGTTTATGTTATAATTCAAAACATACTATGCAAATTAAAAATCTAATGCCGCCATTAAATTCTACACGAAAAAGTGCCCTAAGGATGTTTTTATTTTTTGTTCCTATCTTTACAAACAAGCGAGTTATAACTCCGAAAAGAATTTCCGAAAAATTCAATTTTCGCTTGTAATTTGTAAACAAATGACGATATTATTGAAACTGTCTCAAAAATTTGGCCCAAAACACCTTTATTACTTTTTGTGTAAGTGCAGTAGTTAAGGAGATGCAATTCCTTTGAAAATGGTCCACCCTGTACATAGTGTAAGGAGGAAGGTTTTTCCATTCAGTTTTCTTCAAACTTGTTATTTTATTTTTTTGTTAATATTAAGAGAAGATATAATATTTATTTGTTGTTGCTAAAGTATTCCGTTTACAATAAATAACATTTCCCTTAGAACGTTTTTCGTCTATACCCTTCATCTGCCATTCTTGCTGACCCTGTTGTAATTTTTAAATGATGTCTCAATAAAAAGTTTGTAAGTGATTTAAAGTAGTCCTTACATTTTGACGTTCAATGTAGTATACGAAAACAAGTAAAAAAACAGCAACCAATTTGTTTCATTCTGATATGGAAAACAACCCGAAGGAAGGTTTTCTTTGCATCAAAATGTCAATATTGCAGTTTTAATCAGGAACCTCGAAACTACTGAATTCATACAACATACCGATTGAACTCTGAGACTAAAACTTTACTAGATAAAAATACATTATTTCAGTTAATGACTCTCCTCATTATTTCAAAGAACTGTTGCCTTCTTCTTCTTTTTTCCTCCTGTTTCTCATTTTGCCTAAATAATTTGTAATTCGGGCTCCTTAAAGAATTATTAGAAAACAATGACATGATTGAAGAAAATTGAGAAACCACGAAAGAACTTACGATATCATACAATAAGAAAGACCTAATAGACAAACTTTTGAAAACCAGGAAGGGTCTTGTGACAACGAATAATCTGTAGTAGTCCAAAAACAGAATTAATTAAATAAAAGGTAAAATTTCAAACAGAAATGTAAAGAAAAGTAAAAGTAACGAAAAATTCGATTTACAGGTGAATGGAACCAGTAGCTATTTAACCAACAGCTGGGAGCTAGTAATAATAATTTCAAATTCTTTATTGGTAATAAAGAATTTGAAAATTTGTAATATAGTTAATATCCGGCAACCAAATCACTGATACAAATATTAGTACAAAAATCAGCAGTGCATTTTAATTGAAGATAATAATAATAATACAAACACCTCGAAATGGAGAGGAAGAAGAAAATGCTCTTAATATTACTTAACTTTAAAATTCAGAAACTGCCACAAAAATATCTTTAAAGTTAAATCACAAACAAAAATCAACATCAAAACGATTAGAAAAGCTATGTACAATCGATTTTATAAGTTTTTGGGTGTTAAAAATTCTAAAGCTATCAGTTAAACCACGTTTACGTAACCAAACCCTAAAGTTGTCATTTAACTTCAGCTAGTGTGTTGATTTTGACTTGTTGCTGCTGAGAATGGTTTCTTGTGAAACTTAGAAGTTGTAAGCAACGTTATAAAATTCTATATTGTGAGCTGTATTACATTATGTTTTCTAAGTGCAAAATAATTTAATTTCCAAACAAAACTTAATAACTAGGTACGCCCCAAAAGCCATGATTTAGTACCCGTAATATATCGTCGCTAATTTGTATGTTATTGTTCTGGTTAAAGTTTAATTGCAAGCTATTTCCTAAATAAAATAGGTGTGTTCAATATATGGACACAATTAAATCGTTCCGGTTTCTTTTGTCTAAGTAAGACATTAGCTCGCCTACACATCATTTTGTACCAAGCTTAGAATTGAAACAACGTGTACTTAGTTTAATCCGTGAGGTATTATAACAATTCAGTCTAAGTACAACTGCACAAGGTTTATTAACCTATTATTTGTATGACTAAAGGTTTAAATGTAGCTACTTTTTTAGTACTAAGTGACATCATAAAAATGGAATTGCAGTCTTATTAAACGTTAACCTTGTTTTAATGCTCGACTCTAAAACAGAAAGCGCACAGTGAATTCGAATTATAGGCAAATTGATTTTTTATGGAAATCACATTCAGAAAAGGAAATTTGCGTATCTATTTTTGTTAAACTTCGTAGTTGCTTTAACGCTGAAAGAATTCATTTATAACTGACCTCCAAAGATCTACTAAATTATAATGCTATCTTTTATAAGTTTTATATTAAATTATTTGTGTGATAATTTAAAGGCGAATATAATTTTCAAATTAGTTATTGTCTTCTAAATGCTAAACATTCTTAAATAAACATTTTATAGAAAAACTTGTTATATTTGCTTGTTGTAAAGCAAATCAGGATACGAAAGCTTTTGAATAACAATTGCTTCTACTGCCTCTAAGTAGTTAAATTGATAAACGACCACATTTATAAAGTAATTATTTAGGTTATTATTACACAGAACGTTCACTGCTCAACGAATTAGCCGATAAGTTGATTAAGTCCTTAATTAATTAATTTAATGCTAGTCTATTTTGCTAATGAACTACATAAACATTATCATAATTCACTGGCACGTTTAGTTCACAGCTGATTTCAGGTAAGTTGAAAGCTATACCTAATTATAGTAAATATAAATATGCACTTGAAATCGTAAAGCAAACATTTAGTTTTATTATTTTTTAACTATTAAGCACCCAAATTTACTTCACCTAGGTATGTAACTAGCATAAGAGAAACGGCATTTATGATATTTGTTACTATAAATAATATGTTAACAAAAAGTTTCTGTAGTACGCTTTTTTATAAATAACCGCGTTTTAATACCATTTAGTTTGTGTTATGAATATCCAGGATGGTTTAAAATTGCACGGAACCAATATAAGAGCTTTTTCTAGAACAAAATATAAGAAAAACCCTTAATAAACATATGGTCGAAAGTCGTTTATTTCAAAGATATCTTTGATCAAAGAATTAAAGATAAACACGATTTAATAGGCTGATATTTTAGATATATCAAAATTGTAAGACACTGTTCTGGGGACATGTTCTCTAGGTCAAAATAAACAAAACAGTTCATATAAAAATTTATCTTAAATTGATTTATTTCTAGTAAATTAAAAGGTAAAAATGCAATTTTTTACAGTGAAATATTCAGAGTAAATGTTTGAAACAATCTCCTCATCAGGACTATTCTTGATAGTTGCTGCAGCAAATAAACGATATGCAATTGTTATGAAAATCACTAATAGCAACAGTCACTTGATTAACATTACACTTTTGTTTGATTTGACTTAGAGAACATATCCCTAGAATTAATAGTGCCGTGCAATTTTGAAGCACCCTGTATAAAAATATGATAGTACGGTACACTTAGAACTAATATTTTTTATTAAATTAAATTTCCAGTTTAGCATAAATGTGAAAATATTGTTTTAAGGGAAGCTTGCATTTCGAAAGACTTTACTTATTCATGCATAAACGTCCTGAATTTATTTTAACATGAAACAGGGGATTTGCAATTTCCACAGTTATAAAATTACAGCAATGTATTAGAGCGTTTATTTTAAAATAGAACATAGCAAAAAAGCAATATTTAAAGTAAGTCTGATACATGCCTTAAATTGATGTATGAATACTCATAATTACTTATTTATATTTTTCTACAGTCCCACACAATATTTCTGCAAATAATGCGACCCTAATTAATACAAATAATCCGGAAACCTGTAATTGATTTTAAAATCTAAGCTGTTCTACAAGATCATTAAAACTTAAAAAAAATCAAACGGTAAGTAAAATAAGAACATGTTTGTATTCCTAAAGTAACAGGCAGTAGAGTAGCTAATGGTAAATGGGCCCATGTGCAAGAGACTTTCTGGATCTCATAGCCCCCTACGGTCTACAATTTTTTCTTTTGTGTGGAATTTTTACCAGGAGATTTTATTACCTCGGTCGCAAAGTACTCGTGTGTCAAATAAGCTGTAGTCTGTATTAACGTACCTATTACATAAGTACAATGTACAATGTGAGTTCAAATGATTGAGAACAATTTGAATTTGGCGGCACAGCTTTTAGTGTATGCACTTCATATTTCAAATTTAGCTAAACTGGATCAATTTGGTAACTTTCGCTGTCAAATGACAGGAGCAACTCGCTAACGTTGTTGAAGGTTTCTGCACTTTGTTGCTTGGTTTTCGTAGTCAGTGTTTTTCTTATTTTACTGTTTGCTTCAATTCTGCATCAAATCAGTCCTTTTCAGAACTATTGTTTAAGATTCTTTGCTACTCAAGTAACTAAGCACCATTTCGATATGCCTTTTACGGCTGAACAAAATGCTTTTATATTAAAAGCACACTACCGCAGTAGTATCCGTGGAAAAGATGGTGAATGGTCTTATTCACTGCAAACTGTAATTGTGTATGGAACAATTTCATGAAGTTTATCAGAATTTCGTTGTGTCTCGCAAGATGTTTGCTCAACATAAAGATTGTGAAGTGATTTGAAGATAAAGGCTATATTTGTTAACAGAACGACTTCCGGGTTGAAACCGTGTCATGTTTGAGACAAAAGTACTCAACGTTTCGCCCACTTTCTTAAGGGGCTTCTCCAGGAGAGGGGGGCACTAAAAGAGCACGGTAACTCAACGTGTCAACCACGCCAGAGACGAAACTCTTGTAGCAAGAGAAAGAAGGGAACGGTAACTCAACTTGTCAACCAAGCCAGAGGCGAAACCCTTCTGAGGAAAAACAGAAAAGGCAATGAATTTATACCGAGTAGGTATTATGGAACTCCATATGTCTGATATGTGATAACCAGTGTCACGATTCAAGTTGTTAGGGGTCTTGATGATTTCAATGGCCTCGCGGATTTTTCTATTGAAAAAATAAGGGGCACTGGCAATGATAGAGGATTTTTCGAACAAGATCTTATGGCCGTTTCGTGATGATGTTCAGCAACAGCTGAGTGTGAGATGAGACCAGATTTCAAGTAACGTTTGTGTTCACAAATACGTGTATGTACTGAGCGACCAGTTTCTCTAATGTACACTAAACTACAAGAACATGGGATACTGTAGACGCCTCTTGATGACAAGGGCGGAGGCTTATCTTTTACTGAAGGGAGTATTTGTGACACTTTTGGAGGAGGTTTGAAGAAGGTTTTGATGTTATGTTTTTTGAGAATCCTACCTATGGGATCAGTAACTTGGCGAATGTAGGGCAAGAAGGCAGTAGCCAGGGGTGTACAGGTATTTTGTGGACCTCTAGGTCGCGAGGGGTGTAATTGTTTATCGATAACTTTCCTAACCTCCTTTTTGTTATATCCATTCTTGACGAGACTGTCTTGGAGATGAGTTAACTCGACTTGGAGACTGCAGTCTGAGACACTGTGATTGCCCGATGAACGAGGGAATTGATTACGGAGAGTTTTGTGCCGCGTATCATCTACGTAACGGAACCAGACCTTGGGTTTTAAATCAAAGGATTCCAGGGCTATTGACTCAAAAGATTCCATAAAGATGTTTGCAACCACCGAAGAAGGTATGTGGAGGAAAGGCACTTTTCAACGAGAACGGCTAAACTTGCAGGTTTGTCGTCTTGAACTAGTAACTGTTCGATGATAGCTACTGAGTCAGGGATGGGGACCTTAGTGAACAGAGACGTAGCATCAAAGCTGACAAGCAGGTCATTTGGGTCTACGGTGAGATTGTAGATGAGGTTTACAAAGTGGGAAGAATGTAAAATATGTGAAGAAGATTTTCCTGTATATGCCTTAAGAATGTCTGCGAGATACTTGGCCAAGTTGTACGTGGGAGAATTTATGGTATTGACAATGGGACGGAAAGGGATCTGTGGTTTGTGGATTTTTGGAAGACCATACAACCTCGGCGGTTTGGATTCACGAGGGATTAAACGTCGAGGTTGTATGGTCTTCCAAAAATTTTCGCCTGTGGCTTGGTTGACAAGTTGAGTTACCGTTCCCTTCTTTCTCTTGCTACAAGAGTTTCGTCTCTGGCGTGTTTGATACGTTGAGTTATCGTGTTCTTTTAGTGCCCCCCTCTCCTGAAGCAGCCCCTTAAGAAAGTGGGCGAAACGTTGAGTACTTTTGTCTCAAACATTACACGGTTTCAACCCGGAAGTCGTTCTGTTAACACTAACACCGACCGTGGAAGTCTTCGAATTCAAGGCTATATTTATAAGGATAGAATCAGTGGACGACTATCTGTTTTAACGGAAGATGTGGTCGAAGACGTGAGATACCCAATTGTCCAAAGTCCTAATAAATCAATTCGAAACGACGAATCGAATACTGTCAATGGTTCAATGAAAACTTGAACAACAACGATATTTTAAATGTGAATGAAAATAAATAATCACCAAAATTAGCTTTATTTTTTAATTACTAATATAATATTCACCATCCAAATTCGAGACGCCATTAATAGAGCACGTCAGATGGATTGCATATTGCCAACACAACAGTAAATTCGTATGGCGCCAAATTCAAATTGTCCTCAGTCATTTAAAATCACACTGTATTGTAAAAACAGATAAAAGAAACAAAGTAATCCTAAAAAAAATTTTTAAATCAAGAGTAAGTTACGGAGTAGACCACACTCCGTAAACAATTTCATCACGTCATGAAAATATCACGTATTATCTCTACGGTAAATATTAAATAAATTAGTACCCAATATTATTTAAAATAAAAATTGGTATACTTAAATTAATTTTTTTTCGGACTCTTACATTTGCAATACTGCAATACCAATACATAAATCTACTGATAATGCAAATTTGTGCTACAAAGTTGACAACGCAAGACTAGGAAATCTCTCTTGGCTAGTTTTTTAAAATAATTTTTAGCTTACTGATTGACCTCTTCATTCCTGCCACCGTCACTTGGAAAAGTAAGATAATAGAAATGCCATGTAAACTTCGCAAAAATTACTTTTCATATACTAATATTTAGTTTTCATTATTTCAAAAAAAATGAGGTATTTATTTACATACCTTTTTCAAGATTTTCTGTAATCAGAATTTCTTTTTGAATGATTTATTTGGCATGTGAAGCCGATTAAAAGAATTTCTGGGTGATTTTTACGCAGATTGTCACAATTTTTTAAAACTATTAGATCTTTTCAGGAGGAATTTTGGTTGCTAAGAGTCGAACAGAAAAAATTGCGGGATAGTACACTTAAGGTGCCTTTCCTGCTATGGAGATCGGGAGAATAGAGAATGGGAGATTTGTTTATTGTGCTGGGGATACTAGGGAAATCTTATGTTAGGTATTTTCTGCTACTGTTTTATTTGGTTATTAAGGGATTCGGATAACTGCCAAACTTAACCTTACATTTTCGAAGATTAATGCTGTGAGTGGTAAATAAATATAAATAAAATGGATTACAAGTTATTAGTTTTATTGTTATGGAGAAGAAAGAATGTTATCATAGAATATTTTTGAGATAAAATGTTTTGTGCGTGTTTCATACCAACGTCTACGGATTGCCAAAACAACCGCTTAAAAATTTACCAAATTCCAGATAAAAGTTGAACTTGAACCAATTTTCTGTTTGACGAAACGGCGTTTGAGGGGAAGGTGTCACGTGACAACATCTGACCAATCACGCAAATCCTCAAATACCCAAAACTCCAAATATCCGTAGCGGGAAAGGTACCTTTACACACTGCCCACAACTGCTCTCCATAGCTGCCGCTGGAAATGGGGTTTGTTCTTATCACATTTTTTAGTTTTATAAGCAATTGTAGTGGGTTTGTTGAAAAACTTTCAAAAATCGTTCCTTCCTGTAATTTTGAATGGCTCATTGGTTGGTGTGCTTAAAAATCGTTTTGACTCTACAAGTTCTCATTACTATTATTCAGTGTACACGAGGGTTGGCAGAAAAGTAATAAGACCGGCAACACTAACAATGCTACTGCCTCCCCCTTCACACGTCAGTTAGAGCAACCCCTGCCGTAGACTCAGTACAAGTTTGAACTTAATACAGTTGCTACGCGATTGTTGGGAGCGTCTGAAGTGAGAGGCGTTACGAAAATGAACCGGCAAAAGTTTGACCAACGTTGCTCTCAAATTTTGTGTAATGCTTGACAAATTGTAACTTATGACAAGTTACAAAGGGCTTATGGAGAACATTCGCTCTCCAGAGTTCAGTGTTTAGATGGCACAAGGCCTTTTTAGAGAGCCCAGAAGGAGTGAAAGACGAACTTCGTGCGGAAAGACCTTCAACCTCATTTTGCTTCTCTGGATAATATCCAGATTAGCGTAACCGACGAGTTGAAAGGCATTCCAGCAGAAGTCTTCCAGGACTGCCACGAACAATTGAAACAACGCCGCCATCGGTGTGTAGCTGCCCAAAGGAACAACTTTGAAGGGGTAACCCGAGGGGTAACCTTGATTTGTAAAAATAATACAATTAATGGTTAAAAAAAATCAGGCTTATTATTTTTTTGCCAAGCCTTCTATGGACGTTTGACGATCCTATCATAGGCAATTCCTTTCCTAACACTGGGACAACGCGTTTACCTGACAATAATCCAGAAGTTTTTTCGTTTTGAAGCAGCTATTTTAAGGAACAGGTTCACATTAATAATGTTACTATGAAAGAGCCAATAACGTCAATTTGATAACAAAATACCTCCGACCGATCAGCTCTGGAGTGCCTCAAGGAAGTGTTCTTGGGCCTCTGCTATATATATTGTATACTGCAGATGTTCCTACAACAGTAGACACATTCATAGGCACATTTGCTGATGACACTGTCCTTCTCTCTAGCCATACCAATCCTCATACAGCATCCTTAAAATTACAAAACCATTTATCTACCCTACAGACCTGGCTACATAAATGGCGAATAAAAGTAAATGAAACAAAAAGCACTCACGTTAACTTTACTCTAAATCGCACTGAATGCCCACCAGTGTACCTGAACAACATACCTATCCCTCAAGCAAATGAAGCCCGCTACCTAGGTCTTCATTTGGACAAACGGCTTACATGGAAACCTCATATACTAAAAAAAAAGAAAAGAAATTGACCTGCGAATTAGGAAAATGTACTGGTCGCTAGGCAAAAAGTCCTGCCTCTCCCTTGAAAACAAAATACTGCTCTATAAAGCAATAATAAATCCCATATGGACTTATGGCATTGAGCTTTGGGGTTGCTCCTGCAAGTCCAATGTTAACATCATTCAACGTGTACAATCGAAGACCCTAAGAATGCTTGCAAGTGCTCCGTGGTATGTCAGCAACTTGACACTGCATACCGACCTAGATATGACAACAGTAGAAGAAGAGCGAACAAAAAGAAGCAACAAACACTTTCTGCGACTACAAGTCCACCCAAACATTCTTGCATCCAACCTACAACAGGATCCCCCACCAAGAAGATTAAAAATGAAGAAATGGCCTAGTGATCTAAAAGGAGGATAGCTCTGTTGTAACGGGATAACATCGCTGGATGGATCTCCCCCTCACGTCAATAATGTCATCACATTAACCCATAGAACATTTATTATAACTGGTTCTGATTGTTAATTAGCTATTAAACCAATAATTAAAAAAAAAAAAAATGTTCAACTAGATTTACTGCAAGATGTTGTCCTCAGTAGGTCCAGATTGTTGCTCATTCAACAACAGCATGGCGGACTTAATCAACATATCAATAAATCCCATTGCTTTAAGAGTACGATTATTATGTTTTGCTACAAATTAAACGTTCAGTGTGCATAGAAAATTGTTGCAGTCGCAAGGCTTATCGAACATCGATTATATTTATCAAAACCCAATAAAATTTTTATCATTTTTATCTTACAAAAGTGAGCGAAATTTATAGAGCATGTATCCTCTTCACCGTACAAAAATTTATTTAAATATTGAGCATTGCAAATCTTTGACTTATAAATACCGAACAGTTTATTCTTATCCGTTTTTATTTTGGGTACATATTTATTCATTTCATTAAAGTTTTGTCTATTTCCAAATGTAACTTTCTTTTGAATAACGCTTCAATTGCCTACTATAATTATGGAATGTATATTTTCTATATTTAGATTTAAAATAAACTTACATGTAATTCATAAAGTAATATTTATTTGTAAAATTAATATTTCTGCAACTTAATAAAAACATTCTAACAACCTTTTGCTTAATAAAGGTTTTTTTTTTCTGGTTGAGGAGGAAATTCGTAATACATCTCATGCATTATTCTGGAATTAATACTCTTTTCTGAAGTTTTACAAGACGTCAAAATAAAATTTAGCCGTAAGATATTTACCTACAATGCTTACAAACAAGATAATGTATTCCTCTGAACAATTCAATATGTTTCTAGAATTTGATATAAAAACTATGACGTCCTAAACGAGATCATTAAACTTCAAGCTAAAGTAGGTTTTTAAAACAAAACAATTGTAAAAAGACTCACTACAAGTGACACACAATTGAAAAGACGGATTCTTTGATAGCATAAATAACGACTGTTTAATAGTCAATACACTTGTCGAGTGGTTACCTTCACTAAGCGATCTAGATCGCATTATTCTACTGAGTAATGTGATGTACTAAAGCTTTTAGACATGACAATGTCAGTGAGTAAACAGGTGTGACATTATTTAATATGGATTGCAGATTATTCCTTACAAGATAGTTCACCTTTTTTGCAATCATCCTTTCTAACGATGGTGAATCGTGTAATACAACAATTCAAAGTTTTTCTTTTATTTCCTATTATTGAAAGTGCCGGTAATATTTCTAAATATAGAACATAGAAACAAGTCTAATTAAAACGCATGCATTCCTTTCTTAATCCTTCTTTTGTATTTTTACTTTCCATACTTGCAACGCATGTATAGGAAAGTATTGGAATCGTGCGCCAATTCAAAATCGTAAAAATTCGAAAAAAAACACGTTTTAGAGTTACTTTCCATACTTGCAACGCATGTATAGGAAAGTATTGGAATCGTGCAAAAATTCAAAATCATAAAAATTCGAAAAAAACACGTTTTAGGGGTCCAGGCATCCTAAATATGTGTTTTTTTTAAATGTCTGTGGTTGGGTGCGTGCGTGCGTGCGTTATCGTCATATCTCGAAAACTACTGGGCCGATTTTCATCAAATTTGGTATGCGGGCCTATAATTACAGTACATCTATAAAATAAGCTTTTCAAAAAAATCCGGAACCGAAAACGAAAGTTAGCCATGTTTTTTTGGGCGCAGATTTTTCCTTGAAAAAAATTTCAAAATTTTACTTAGGAAATCAATACAGAATTTGAAAAGAAATCGAATAATTTTTTCCCGAAGTTTCTATGTCAAAAATTGCGCCCGCGGCGAATTTTTGAAAAGCGCAACTTTAAGGACGGTTTTCCCAAAAACGCATCAACATATTTTTATAAATCTAAGGCCAAATTGTACCTCTAGCTCGGCTGATTAGAACTAGCTGAAAAAAAAATTCAAAATTTCAAAAATAAAAAGTCCGGACAGTTTAGGAAATTTTCAAATTTTCAAAAAAACTTTTCTCTGAAACGACACACACGATTTTTTTTAAATGTTCTGGGTCGATAGTAAATCAAGATGCCTTTCAAATAGCGTTGATCGCATCCCCAAAATTTTTCCCTAACGCCTTTTATGACCATTTGAAGTTTTGGACTTTAACATTTTTTTTCGCAAAAACACATCAACATCTTAGTATAAACCTAACGCCAAATTGTACCCCTACCTCTACTGATTATAATTAGCTGAAAAAATTTTTCAAAATTTCAAAAAAAAAATTCTCGGAAACGGCACATTCCAAAGACAGAAGATAAATATCACAGCGGGAGTCACCGTTTTAACGAAGGCGGTGTTGGTCCAGCGGTAAGAGACCAAGCTTCCACCCGCATACGCTTGAAAGGTTGGAGGTTCGAATCTGCGTGACTACAATATATATTTTTTTGTTTATATTACCCACTTTTTCAAAAAAATATTATCTTACTCTGCTCATTTATATTGAAAATACAAATTATTTATTATAAAAGCATTATTACATATTATATAGGATTATTATTAAATAACTTGTCGGGACTTTTTCGTTGCAAAGTCTTTAATTATGTATTTACTTGACTTTAGGCATAAACACCTAAAATAAAGTAAGCCCTCTAGCAGAGACTGTTTTATTTTTTTTTGTCATTAAAATACAAACATAATTTAATGCTACGTTTTAATAGTTTTGATGTGGAACTCTGAAATCGTTCATGGGTGACAGAGACCTTGCTTATCCTCACGCTTATGATATATTTGTTATGCATTTTTCAATTGTGTAAGTATGGAAAGTCCAGCGAAGATTCTTCGCCATTTTTTTTTAAATAATTTCTGAAAGCTATGTTATAAACAAACATTTAATGTTACGTAATTCACTGAACTGATAACTAACTGTAAGATTAACAGGCAGCGTTGGTTGCACTCAGACCATTTCCATAAAAAATATGTAACATTTAAAAATTCTGCAATATTGTAAATATAAATTACAGTCTGTTTGTGCACTTCTTAAAGTAAGTATCGTGCACTTCCTATCCCATTTAAACTAATGTGTCATCTTTATCTATTACGGTCGCTTTAACATTAGTATATGGGGAACGCTACTTCAATTTACTGTTTAGATAAATGTTAAATGGACCGATGTGACACGCATTTCCTTTAAGGATGCACCGAACAATGGTCTCTAATGCGGACAGCGGAACTAAACATTTTGAGGTTAAGTTGCTCAACAGGTCAACGCCAATTGCGCCTGAATTTTAAATTAACCACTCTCTATTTATACGTGATAAACTAAATTTACTAATTTAATATTCTACCAGCATGTTGATAAAACGAATGATTGAATACTACGTTGCAAACAAAAATGTTAGAGGAGTTCATGAAAGAATAAAATAAACCACATCTTCATACCTACTGTTATTTATATAACCTATTTATAGTAGACAAATTTAATAATTATCCTGAAAAATATTTAAATAATAAATACAACCTATTGTTCTGTATGTGAAACAACATAGTTATTAAATAGTAGTAAAAAATACAGGTTAAATAAGCTTATCATTATAATAATTGCATGATGAAGTTTATGATACAATTGTTTACATAATAAACCATTTAAATGTCTAGACAGGCGCATCACAATAAGAAACCTACACAGTTAAAAGAGACGTGTGCTATTATTGTTATTAATGCCTTTATTAAAGATTCAAGATCAAAATTTATCTGAGACACACCTTTAAATTCGAATTACGTACATCCTTGTACCTAACGCCTAACGTAATATCCAGCACCACTCAAACCATGTTATTTGCTAGTTCATTGCTATTTGAAAATTTGTATTGCGACTTGACAAAATCTTGTGTATAAATCTGGCGTAATTTATTAATCAATTAAAAGCTAACTATAAAGATTAAAAATTAATTGTGATGTGGTTTCTTTAACTTTGTTGATTCGCTGTAACCTAAATGTACCCTTTCACATAAAATGCCTCGTTTATTATACGGTATGTTCAGTTATACAATCAAAATGTAATCACTCACGTTGTTTGGCGTATCTAAAGAGAGTTTACCTGCGAATGCCGTTATGTACAACCTGTATATCTGTAAACGATTTTACATATGTAATTAAGCATACAAGGTAGAAAAAGTTTGGAATCAGAGCTTTCCTATTAAAACGCTTAGATTTGAAACGTTAAATGGTGTATAAATAATACAGCATTTTTACGCAGATTTCAAAGACAAAAAATATATTTTTGCACAACCGCCTTCTTCAATTTCTTAGATAGCAGTTGGGGATACATTATACATCATCAGAGATTAGAAGCTAATATTTGCAATTCTTTTAATAAGACAATTTATTTTTTCTAGAAATATTCTAAATTCACAATGGTTGCTTTTCAAAAACCACATTTATATGGGCGACTGCGACTGGCGCTATTATTTTCGAGAGACATTTTTAACCAACGACGTTAATACTTTTAAAGGCGACATTTATATTTCGCCCTATTATTTCTCAGCGACGTTTTTGACGTCGGCATTTTTTGACGAAAACATTTTTAACGAGCCTTGTTTTTTCAGGGCGCTATTTTAATCGTTAGCCGCAGAACTTATCTATGCCGCAAATTTTTTTTTCGATTCTATACTTATAATTTTCAAAAAATCGATAAGGAAATCCTGAAAGAAATCACAGCAGAGATACAAAATAAAAATTAAAAAAGTAGCTAGGCAAAGGTGGTATTTCCACAAATGCACAAATTCTAAGGGCGCTACTTACGAAAGTACTTATGAAAATTCTGTTTGGAAACAGTAATTTCTCATAATAAGCTGTTTCGAAAAGAATTTCATCGTAGTGAATTATGCACTCCGTTTATAAAGTTAGGAATAACTTTAAGAGAGTCCTTTAGCAGGTCAATTTTGCTTTCAAAAAACACTTATTCTTCCGCACTTAAGTTTGGAGCACTATATCCCTAAATACCATGAGATCAAAAAAAAAGATGATTCTGAGCAGGCCTTGACTAGCATTCTGGAACCAGTGTAGCCAATCGTGTTGTACTAGTCAAGGCCTGCTCAGAATCATTTTTTTTTTTCGATCTCATGGTAGTAACGTCATAATAGTAGGTATATGTATGTATATTAAAACACAATTACAGAAGGCAACGTTTTCGCGGACGACTCCGAAATTTGGGCACGAGCCGCATAGCGGCGAATGGCGGAACAGACGAGTGCTCGATAGCCTTTCTGTAACGAGTTTTGTATACTATTTTCTCTGTTTTGGCTTCCATTTATACATTGCTTGTTTATATTTCTTTTTATAAAAATACTTGACAATTTTTAGTTGGGAAAATTTTGGTTAAAAAGTTAGGTTGGTAACAGCAATTTTTGCTTGACAGTTGACAGAAGTTTGACATTTGAAGATTTTGTTGCCTAGCAATTGAATGGTTGCTTAGGAATTTTGTATATTATTTAATATAGCATCACCAATTTCTGAAAATAAAATGTTACCAAAAATGGTTTAAGAATGAAGCTCATTCTAGCACCAAAGAACATGCTAGAGTAATGTCATTCTAATGCCGAAACAGAGAAATATTTTTTTAATGACAACCTATATTCTCTATTTAATGTGATTGACTTCTCTGAAATCTGAAATCTGAATCTGAAATTGTCTATAGCTTACATAGCAATATTTTTGTTAAAATCATCACAGAATATTATACTTAATAATATAGCAGAATTATTTTCAAACTCTATGTTTATTTCAACTGATTTGATTTATATTAAAATTCTTAAGTTTTTTTTTTAATAAAAACAGTATTCTGTAATCAATCGATTCAAAAATGTATATCGTTGTACAGGATTAAAATCAATAGAATAAAATGTACATAAAATTTAGGTTGCTATTAAAAAAATATTGATGTGGTCAGTACTCGAAAAACTGTAACTGCAGCTATAGAAACAATTCGATTATATTATAATAGTATATTGTGTAACAAGTACGTGAAGCTGACTTTTTACACGAGTGCGCAGTTTACGACATGAACCGTAGGCGAGTGTCGCGAGCACACGAGTGTAAAAAAGGCTTCACGCATGTGTTGCACACTACACTTTTTCTACGACCTCTAACTTAAACAATGAGTTAAATTAGCGAACGTTCACTTCACTTGACAGTTTTCACAAAACAAAAAATTCGTTGTTCAAACAAAAAACAAGCACAGCAATCTATTAAAATTTTTACCCCTGCCAAAAAGTGTATAGGCTCTTATGGCAGAACTGTATAAAATAAATTCCATAAGAAATGCATTGCACTTCACGCATCGCTATAAAAAATAAGACTTCACGTAATGCGATCAGTATGTGAAACTACTACCGCGTGAATAACGGAATTTATAATTAGAGGAGGCTGTGATTGGTGCTATTTTATGCTGTGTGGTTGGAGACACTGAGAAATGAACAATAAATTGACAATTGTTATATTTGAGGTTATGCTCGTGCTTTGTACGATCTTAGATGATATAGTAAACATTATTTTGCTGAAACGCAATAATAAAATAAGTACTTTCAGTGAGAATAATTTTATGTTGATTATCAAACATTTTTAAAAATAAATGTCTCAATTCTGACACTTAAAATTTTTAATTTCAAACTGCAAGCCTGTGTTGCCAACTTTATGGTAAATATCACAGCCTGCTCTAATTATAAATTCTGTTGATCACCCGGTACTTCATACGTGGGAGTAGAAAAGAATGATTTACAAATTTGACTTGTTTTAAAATTATCCAAACTTTTGTAAAATATACCAATTGCAGTAGTAAAATTAATGCCTCATGGAATACATTATAGTTTATATACACATATTTATAAAAACATTAAAATATAAACGTGTCAAAATTAAGATTGATATGTTTATTAGTTTTCATCAGGGATGCGGAGTCGGTAAAAAACATTCGATTCTAACTCCGACTTCGACTCCTCATAATTTTGGTTCGGCTCCTAATAAATCAAAAAATAAATAATATGAAACGTTTTATGGAGGTACATATGGTCAACCCCCGGCCCGCAGGCCGAATTCGGCGCTCTACTACTTTTGATCCGGCCCTGATCCATCTCAGCGAAGTTAGTCGGATTTCAGATTTTCATAAATTTATAAAAATATGACACGAAATAGTTCATAGCAATATTAGGTATGACACATCAATAATCACGGCTTTAGCATAGCATTTAAGG
The DNA here is from genome assembly GCA_963082815.1 of Melanotus villosus. Classification (NCBI taxonomy): domain Eukaryota; kingdom Metazoa; phylum Arthropoda; class Insecta; order Coleoptera; family Elateridae; genus Melanotus; species Melanotus villosus. The sequence continues at coordinate 47,218,719 of OY720421.1, read as the reverse complement.
CACTTGCCCAATTTATACCAGAGCATTATATTATAAATAAATGAAATAAGAAGTAGCATTTTGTTTTAATTCAAATTTATTTTATTTAATAATTTGGTCCGGCCCTCGACTCGGAGACAGAATGATACTTTGGCCCCAGAACTAGGAAAGATTACCCATGCCTGATGTATGATGTTGTACGTCATTACTTGAAAACAAATGACGATCGAAAATCGAATTTAATGGAGAAATGTGCATTTTCAGAAAATAAACTGGACGTGTACGAGGATTTGTTCGAAAACTGGTTTTTTCAGTTTTAATTAATTTATTCCATACTTTAGCCGCACACTGTATAACAAACTCCTATTATTTCTTCGTGTTCTATTATCTCTTGAATTTTGACAGGTAAAATTTGGAGCAGCCTGTATATTGCGGGTTTGACTTTAACTTGTTGAATAATCAACTATTATCAATTCACTTTCGGTATGAGCAACTACTAATAGTAATTATTTTCAATGTTTGGAAGATTGTTTAGCGCTTTATTTTTGAAAGACAATTATTTTGTAAATATTGGCGCTACCTGATTAAAGTTAGATATTTAATGTTTCTGACATCAAAACCGAAGATTATTCCATAACCTATACGTCTAAAACTAAAACCCTAAGTACAATATACTATAACAACTAAACAAGAGAAGCCTGTACTCTGTACTATAAAATAAAAGTTACTAAAATAACTAAATTTGGTTACCCTTGCCGAAAGTGAATTAATAATAAGCATATTAAATTTGCATGTGAGTAGGGTCTGACCTATAACAATTTGTATTAGCTCTGAAAAAGGTAATGTAAATACCTCCGAACGGGTATATCAAAAGTCACTAGGGTACCTAGTCATGCGCTACCGCATACAACTTCAACAAATATTTGATTATAATTTTGACTGACAATAACCAGATGTTTGTAAAATTGTCATGACGTTAATTATGAGCTGTGCAAACATTGCTGTGTATAAACTGCATGATAAAGTTGACATTTATGATCATAATCAAACATAATATGGAACACAACATTTTAAATAGAATTGAAATTAATTTACTATGTTCTGAGAAGTTATACCATTTACATACATCCCTAAGAGAAAACTTGATTTATAATTTTTAGAGGAACAGTATTGCTTTTTGTTTTACAGACAATAAAACTGCTTAATTGTCAATAAAAAATTGAATTTCTTATACAATTTGACGCAAATAACATGTCCGGGAAAGATTTTAACTTATACAACACACATTACAAGCATCGTAGTAACCATGAATACTTAAACGATTTAGGGAATGATGGATAACCGAAAAACATGCAATTAAAATAACACAAAGTAGAAAATTAACATAACCTGCAATTTATTTATTGTGTCACTAAACTACTTCAACTTCAAATATCGCTAGTAGCATATTTATTATTTAAGTACTCTACATTGGTACACGATATGTAATCTATACTGCATAATTTAAATACTACACCGAACAAGCTATCTGAACTACTGAACTTTATTCGTTCATTCCAATGAATGTTCGTCAGTACTACCAGGTTTAAACAAAACAATTAGCAATACATCCAGTATTTTAACGGGAATTTTGTCAAGTAAAAGTGGATAAATTTAGACGAGCTGTTGATTAGGGTTGAATGTTGTAAATAGGCAACGGGAACAAATCAATAGGTTACACTGTATTCAAATTTAAAAGAAAATAGTAATAATGCAACAAAAGGAGAAAGACAGATCTTTAAATAATGTTTTAGAAATAATCCCTATTAATTCAAAAGGCGTGGATATAACTTTAGGCCTTAGGGGCGATTAACCATGTAATTTGGGTGAAAAATAGCAGGATACCCATATCTATTCTCAAGAACTACTGAAATAGTTTGTTGTTTTTATAATTGTCAAGTTACATTTTGTTGAGATAGCGAAGTACCTCATTTTATATTTGATTTTTGTGTTTTTACTGTACTTCCAAAATATTGAATTACAATGAATATTAAAATTTATTGCTTGTCATTTTGTTTACATTTTTTCTCGTAACTAACAACACGTTACATAGTAACCCCAAAAAACAATATTTATATCTCGTGCACAGCACGACCATGCCGCCCACCTTGAACGCTCGTCTTTCAAATAAGAATGTTTAAATTGCATATAATTAAACTAAAATTAACTAATATAATAAAACTACAAATCCATAAACATACCTATAGCTATTTAAAACAATTATTGTGAATTAATCTACTGATTATTATACAGTCATTGATTGTCCATAGGTAAAACACAGATTTTTCTAATTGCACGTTTTATCACTCCATTATGTGTTTTTATCGATACCACTCTGCAGAACTTATCACTTCCTGGATGCAATTGTAGAATTCTGCCCAATTTCCACTTTAAAGGGGGTAGGTTATCCTCCTTAATGACAACCATCATGCCTTGGAGAAGCTGCACAGGCGACCTTTGTTTCCATTTTGACTTCTGTTGCAACTGGCTTAGGTATTCTGTGGACCACCTTTTCCAAAAATTTTGACGTAATCTTTCAATTAACTGATATCTCGAAAGATGATTTAATTTCAGTTGCGTTACGTCTGGTTCTATTAAAGTCGTCAGTGGGCCTCCAATTAGAAAATGCGCAGGGGTTAATGGGTTTAAATCGTCAGGATTAGTCGATAAAGGAGTGAGAGGACGTGAATTTAAACAAGACTCAATACCGGTGAGGATTGTGTACAACTCCTCGTAAGTTAGCAATGCATTTCCAACTATTCGACGTAAGTGGTGTTTTGTTGATTTGACAGCTGCCTCCCAAATTCCACCAAAATGAGGAGATTTGGGAGGTTGTGCACCGACAAAGGTAGTCGCATTGTCCGAATATAAATTTAATATGTTACCCCTACGAGCAATAAATCGCTTCAGGGTGTTTAAAAATGATAACGTAGTGAGATCACTAACCAAGTCAATGTGCAATGCCTTCGTGGCAAAACATACAAAAATTGCCACATATACCTTAATTGTCTTTTTACTTCGACCGTGACCGCCCTTTATTGTAATAGGACCAGCATAGTCAATACCTGAATTTACAAATGGACGTGCCGGTTGTACCCTGTTTTCTGGCAAGTCACCCATCAATTGGTCAATAGTCACAGGATTTGCCCTAAAACATTTTATGCATTTGTGCAGAATTTGCCTAACCGTATTTCTTGCCGCAATTGGCCAAAACCTTTGGCGTAATGAAGCTAACGTCTGTTGAGGCCCTGCGTGAAGCTGTTTATGGTGTTCTTGAATAACCAACAATTTTGTTACCTGATGGTTTGCTGGTAATATTATTGGATGTTTACTATTATATGGTAAACTAGTGTTACTTAATCTACCACCTACTCGAATCACGCCCCTTTCATCGATAAACGGATTGAGCGATAATAATTTACTTTCTTTATTGACCCTTTTGGCTTTCTTTAATTCTTGAATATCTTTGCTGAATTGTTCACCTTGCACATATCTTACAATTGAAATCAATTCCTCGTGTAATTCTATAGGGCGTAAGGCACCAACGCGTTTAGATAATTTGTGTTTCATATTGTAACTGAACCTAATGCAATACGATATGACTCTTTGAAGTTTAATAAACGATGAGAATTTATGCATAATTGCAAAATTTGATTCGCGCACTGGAACTGTACTGATTAGTACTGTACGTTTTTCTTCGAATACATTTTGATTCTGACAGTTTGTTAATGTGAATGGCCAAGTATCGCTATTTTGTTTGAGCCATTCTGGGCCATTCCACCAAACCGACGATTGTTGAAGTTCCTGAGCTGTTGCACCCCGTGATATGATATCTGCAGGATTATGTTTTGAGGCTATGTGATGCCAATCAGTCGCATTGGTTAATTGCTGTATTTCAGATACGCGATTTGCGACGAAAGTTTTCCACGTATTGGGTTCAGCAGCTATCCACGCAAGTACAATTTTTGAATCACACCAATAATAATGTTTACTAAATTTTATGTTTAATGTTTGTTCGAGTTTATTAACTAGTTGTGCTAACAGAAGGGCCCCACTCAACTCCAGTCGAGGTAAAGATATTGTCTTTAACGGTGCTACCTTAGCTTTGGCGCATAGTAATTGTGCCGTATAATTCCCTAAGCTATCGGATGATTTAACATAAAGACACGTACCGTACGCAAAATTGGATGCATCTGAAAAGGCATGTAATTCAAATGTTACCGACAGTCGATCGCCCACTACCTTCCGTGGTACTCTTAATTCGTTTATGCCTGGCAGATTTTTTAAAAACTGCGTCCATATGATTTGTAAGTTGTTAGGAATTACCTCATCCCAGCCTAAACGTTCAGACCAAATTCTTTGAAGTATGATCTTTGCAGTTATTAGAATCGGACCGATTAAACCTAACGGGTCAAATAACTGGGCTATTGTAGACAAAATTAGCCGTTTTGTCAATCTTTTCGGTGCTTCAAACTGCTTTACCCCGTATTTTAATTCATCCGTTTTATAATCCCAACGCAATCCTAGTATTTTTGTGTCACCCTGTTTGTCTAAGTCTACCCATTCGCACAACAAATCTGGTGCTAATTCTGGATGGTTCGACACCCATTTTCTTAGTTCAAACCCCGCACTGCCTAATATCTCTAATAGCTGAGCTCGTAAAATGTTGGCTTCACTAAAACTATTTGTTCCCGTTAACAAATCGTCGACATAAAAATCATTTAAAATTGCATGATACGCGAGTGTATCTTTTGTTCTTAAATCCTCAGCTGTCTGTTGTAGGCATCTTACAGCCAAAAATGGCGCCGAAGCTGTCCCATACGTCACGGTTTTTAGTCTGTAAGTTTCAACTGGTTGTTGAGGATCTGTGCGCCATAGAATTCTTTGAAAGTCGCGATGCATGGGTTCTACTAGTATTTGACGGTACATTTTAGCGATATCCGCCGATAAAACGTATTGGTACGTCCGAAATCGCGTAATTATACAGAACAAGTCCTGCTGCAGGGTAGCACCAACCATCAGATTGTCGTTCAGACTTACTCCCGAAGAGGATTTCGCGGACGCGTCAAACACTACTCGAAGTTTAGTAGTTAAGCTTGACTCGTTAACTACCGCATGATGAGGTAAGTAAAACGTGTTGACGGGTTCAACTACGTCAGGCGATGTTACAAGCTCCATATGTCCTAACTGCAAATATTCATCCATAAAATTTACATAATTTGTTTTGATTTCTGGATGTTTTTTAAATTTACGTTCTAGCGAATAGAAACGTTGCAAAGCGTTTTCCCTAGAATGCCCTAAATGTTGCTTATTATCTTTAAATGGCAATTGTACTATAAATCGTCCTTCTAAATTTCTTTTAAATGTTTGCTTAAAATGAGTTTCACATTTTAATTCTTCGTTTGACAACTTTTTCGTCGAATTTATAGAGTCCATGCCCTCGACTTCCCAAAATTTGACCACTTGTTTTTCTAAAGCATTAAGGGTTACGTTACAACTTGTTCGTGGCATCGATTGACTGATATTTAATGAGCCACCAATGATCCATCCCAAATGTGTTTTGTGCAAGTATGGTTGACCGTTACTTGCTTTAATCTGTTTATTGCATAGCAGTTCCCAAAATACTTCTGCGCCTAATAACAAATCAATAGGCGACGATATATTGAAACTTGGATCAGCGAGCTTAAGATTTTTTGGAATACTTAACCGAGACGGTATACTAGATGCCGGTAAACTATCTGTTATCTTATCTAACACTAAACACTTTAGACTCCGTGAATAAGGGTTATGTTTTGACTTAATTGTGACATTCGCGGTTTCCGTTGCCTTACTGAAAGATTGATTTATACCGGTAATGACTAGATTTGCTGTTTCAGTCCCAATTTTTAATTTTTTACATATTGACTGTGTTATGAAGTTTGATTGCGATCCAACATCTAAAAGTGATCGACAATCATGCAATTTGCCATTTACATCGGGTATTTGAACAATTGCAGTGGAAAGAAGAACTTGAGTAACTGTTTGACCTTGATAACAATGATTATTTACTACGCTACTTGCAACCGCATTTTCGTCAACTACCGATGAAATGGGAGATTGTACTTCCGATCCATTTTGTTTAATTGCTAACTCCACTTCGTTTTTTGGTTTAACCGTTGGATTATGCAATAACGTATTATGTCGTTTGTGACAAACTCTACATTTTCGTGCAAAGCAATTTTGCATAAAATGGTTTCCCTTAAAACAGTTTAAGCATAATTTCAATTTCTTTATTTCCAGCAATCTAGTTTCTACTGGCATATTTAAAAATTCGTCACATTGATAAATTGGGTGCTGTTTTTTACATATTTGACATACTAGTGTGTTAGTTGTTACATGCGCACTGATATGACGTGTATTTTTTGGGATATGTTTTAAATTTGGTGAAACCTTTTGCAAACTGTTGTTGCAACTTAGTGATTCCAAAATCTGACATCTACGTTTTAGAAATTCGGTCATTTCGCTCATTGTGGCTATATCTGATTTAGTATAGTATTCCCATTCTTTAATTGTATTGTAATCAAATTTAGACGTTAATAAATGTATAATTAATACGTCCCATGATTCAGTAGGTAAACTCATACTCTTTAATACCTTTAAATGCATACAAACGTTGTCTAAAGTTTGTCTTAGCGATGTGGAGGAATCTTTTATAATCACCGGTAAATTAAATAGGGCACACACATGATTTTTTATGATTAAACGCTTATTTTCAAAACGGCTTTTTAATAAATCCCACGCGATTGAATAATTTTCAGATGATATTCCTAACGTTTCTATTACGTTTGCAGCTTCATCTTTGAGGCATGATTTTAAGTAATGAAACTTCTGAATATTACTAAGACTACTATTATCGTGAATTAGTGAGCAAAATGTTTCCTGAAAAGAAGTCCATTGTTCGTACTTACCTGCAAAGATGGGTAATTTTAACGTTGGCAACTTGACTTGTAAATCGAATTGCGAATTATGAATTACACTACTATTGTGCCTATGCGTTAATGGTTCGTTTTCGCTATTGGACCTTGATGAATGCCCTGCCAGAAAGAGTTCTACTTGTGTCATTAATTCAAAATAGTGCGTTTCAAATGTATCGCGATCGTGGTTTTGACTACCGTCTTCAACTAAAGATTCTATTTGTGATTGCACATCATCATATTCTTGGAACGCGGTATCAACCTTAGCTAAACGAAGTTTTAACTGTGTTACGCTATCCTTATCGGTGCAACTTTGGAAAAAAGTTTCAATTCTAGTGATACGGGCTTTAATTTGAGCGCGTTTTGAAATCAACCCTTTTAGTTCGGGTTCCATAATGTGACCTTTACTTCAACTAAATTGAACAAAGAATATTGGAAGCTCCCTGCTAACAAACAAGAATGTACACTTGCCTGAATATTCTGTCTTTTACTATTGACAGTTATTATATTGCCGATGGCCCCTGGGATTTTCAAGTATTGCTGCGTTGCACGTAGTAACAACGGCCTTTCTGGTTAGAACGTAGTCTTCTAACTGTTTCTGTACCCAAATTCTTGAATTTTATTCTGCCAGAACCATGCAAATTAGAGCTTCTTCTTGATTTTATGTTACTTCACTTTTATTTCAATTATTTTTGCGGTTAACGAATCCGACTTTTGAAGGACCATGTTGAGATAGCGAAGTACCTCATTTTATATTTGATTTTTGTGTTTTTACTGTACTTCCAAAATATTGAATTACAATGAATATTAAAATTTATTGCTTGTCATTTTGTTTACATTTTTTCTCGTAACTAACAACACGTTACATAGTAACCCCAAAAAACAATATTTATATCTCGTGCACAGCACGACCACATTTAGTTACCTATAAAAACAACAATAAAACAAATTAATTGTTTTCTGACGAGTAACTGGTTTGATTATTGAATTAATTTTACTATTTTTATTACTAGTATTAAGAAATGCTAATTCCAATCATGAATTATGCTTAAAGATTCAAATAATTGCATAATGCACGTACTTTTCTTTTTCGTAGATGTGTAGCCTGCATACGAAGTGAAGGCAGTCACTTCGAAGATTCATTGCTCGATTCATTGTAATGTTAATTTGTTTTTTTTTTTATTGATTTTCAATGTTAATTAGATGTTAGCTGTTGATACTCTAAATCAGCGATTCTTAACCAGGGAGCCGCGTTCCCTTGGGGATATTTTGTTTAAATTAATTTTTATAATTTATTATTGTATCTTTATAAACTAAGGTGTCGCGAAAATATTTTAAGATGTTTAAAAGGACCTAACTAGTAAAAGGTTAAGAACCACTTTTCTATATAAATATCTTTTCATCATATTTCAATAATCTTTTAAAATCAAACATGGGTATGTTGTTATTTTCTACTCCGAATAGCATTAACCAGCCCTAAAAGTCCACGTCTTTTAAATAACCCTACATGTACGGATGCCCTTCTTAAAGATACGAAGGTAACTTTTTTATTGAGACACTTACAACAAAGATTAAATAGGCAAAGTTGCACAGAATTAAAATAAAAATTTAATGTTTTCAAATTTGAAATACTCGGAAGCATTTTTAGAGTATTAAAAAAAACAAAAAACTGCCTGTTTCTTCAATTTCTTATAGTTTTAGAGTCATTTAATTTAGAGTGAATATACAATCTTATAGATAGTTTTTTAGATAATATTTAGATAATAATAAAATAGAACTTGAATTTTTTTATTAAATAAAATTAAATAGGCATTAAAACGCTTACTTTCTCGTCTTTCTGGTGCTATATCACTCGATATGTTTTTTTCTATTTTTGCTACTTTAGTGATCAGCCTACTATGACGTATTAACAAATTGCGAAATACCATAATTTATTTAGATCATTAAGGTAAAGTTATGAATATTATTATTAACGTTATCTCCATAATGCAGTTAAGTTATTTAAAGCGATGTGCTTGTTTCTAAAAAAATGAACATACACTTATTAAGTACATCGTTAAAAATGAAAAAAAGCTACTTTTCAGGGATTAAAAAAAAGTTAGTTTCTTTTGTAACTGGAACATGAGTTTCATAAACGTTTAATTAAGCAAAATTTTAACAGCACAAGATTGTCTTTACCTTTAACCCTAAACCACGGAAACTAACTGATTATGAAAATAGAAGAAAAAGTCTAGGAGTGAAAACATTATCAAATTTCTCTGCTAATTTTGCGCAACGTTGCTACATTTATGTATTGTCTGCTCCAAGTCAGTGAGTGATCACACCGTTTAAGATAAATTTAATATTAAATTATATGGTTACTTTGATATGCATGCAAATTGTACTAAAATAAAAAATTTGCATAATGTGGAAAAATTATTGATAGCATGACTTAATTAAAAGTTAATTGAAGTGGCGTGTATGATTGTATTTGCAAACTTAAACGTCAAGATAATTAACTGTTTACATTCCCGTGTGGTTATGTACAAAATTTTTTCTACAAAATGCTACATAAAACATTTCTACTCTTAATAGCCAAAATTCTTTAATTACAAGAATTGTCAATAATAAGTTCCAAGTTTTGTTTATGGTTGCGTTAGTTAACCATCTGCTGTGAAAAAATATTAAAACGATACAAATTGAACGCGCTAGTATTTGGTAAACATCAATAAATTTTTCATTGATCTCCGTGGTTACTTTTCCGGTATGTTTACATAATAGAAATCGTTCATTTTTCACCATAATGTTGGAATTCTTAGGGATAGATCGCATTTATGAACGGTCCTTCACTGTGGTAATTTTGAATTTTGATGCCTTCAAGATAGTTTAATTATTCAGTGTATCAATGCAATTAAATCCTTAATAGGTTATCGAAACTATTTATTGAAATAATACCGGGTGGAAAAATTATTTTTAAACGTTTGTAAAAATTAATATTTCCATGTCTACTTTTTAACACGCTATAAATAAAACATTACTAATTTGGAAGTACTCCAAACAAGACTGCAAGCTGTATGACCCCAAATAACGAATGATATAATCGGAAAAGCTATAATGCAATTTAATTATAGTTTAAGGATTGCGTATTTTTAACAAAGTAGTTTTATCAATGCATCTGTAAGTAAAATATAAATAAATGTTATCTTTAAATATTAAATTTGCATTTGTGTTCCTTTTTCAACAAATAAATCCTGGAAATTTCACATAATACATTTTTGTTTCTTCCTTGATACATCTTTATTTTATATTAACCCTCATAATACCATGGGTCACTGGAGATCCCACACGCTCTTTGGAGGGGTATATCTTTGGAACAGTTTTCCCTAAAATTTTGAAAAAAATTGACTTTGTACATGGCAGTAGGTTATATTCATTGGCAGTGTATAATTTTTTTAGCATGATGTGCCGTTTTCGAGAAAATTAAATAAGTTACACGTAATACCGCTGGGGTCACCGGTGCCCTATATACTAAGCACGCTGCATTAATTTGTGAATGTTGTTTTACACTACTTATGAAGTCCAATCTCTTTGGTTGCTCGTCACTGACTAGGGCCGCGGGGGTTCCCCTGGTTCCTTAGTTACATCTGCTTTTACCTCGATGCCTCCCTTATTTCAGTGCGCGTATTGGGAACTCAGCAGCCTTGTAATTTGAATATGGAGATTCCTTTAGTCTCGTCTCTTATTGATGTTTGTTTTTATCTCGGTGTTTCCCCTTTTTCTTTGCGTCTATTGGGAATTGAATAAATTCGCTGTTTGGGCGTTATTCGCAATCATTCAGTAATCATGGCCGGAAGAAGTTCGGTACGCATATAGGTATAATAAAGGTACCGAAGAAACGTTGCTAATGTGTATTGAAGAATCTGAGAGTGATAATGAGGGTTACGGGAACGCTACTAATAATTCAATAAACAAAATTAGGAATAAATACCATGGATAAGCTGGTTCGAACATATACCGTGAAGAGACAAACCTAAAGATGGTCTGTAGCAGTTTTTTATAATATTATAGATATTAGTGCCTTCTATGCCTACATTACAATGGTGTCAACTAAATAAAAATTGGCAACCAAAAAAGGGTTACAAACGACTACAGTTTCTTCTGAAACTAGGAAAACAACCAGTGGCTTCTGAAACAGAGCTACAACCACCGTCAACTTCACAGAGATAGAATTTCAAAATCTGAAACGTGGGAGATGCCTGGAATGTGAAAGAAATTTCGATAGAAAACATTCAAACAGATGCAACATTTACAATCGTTTTCTGTGTACCAATCACCAAACAGTTACCTGTTCGGCATGTAAACGTAACATAGGTACCATTAGAATAGTTTAGTTTTTTTTATTGTCGTTATCTCGTTATTATTATTTGAAATAAACTATTAGTACATATTTCTGATTTTATTTGATACTACCATAAGTCGCCCAAATACTAATACAAACCTTAGAGGAACGTTTCTAAATGATAATAAATAATTGGGGTCAATAACGACCCCAATGGTATTACGTGTTATAAAAAAAAACTTGGTATTATGAGGGTTAAATGGCATCCATTTTGCGTTTTCTGACCACCCCATATAATTATTAATAAAGAATATTTAATAGTTTCATAATTATTATTTTTAGACTCGAAGACGAATACAACTTTATCCTATATAATACTGCGATGATACTATTATCGCTATTAAGGTAATTTTGAGTTGGGTGCATTTTGTTTGTTTAAGTAAACTTAGTTAAATGACGAATTCTGTGCAAATTTAATTTAATAAAATGTTAAAATAAGAATTTAATTAGATAGGCTAGAATACTTAACTGTTAAGGGTGTACATTATTGCATTGTAATTAAAATTTAGGATAGGAATTTATTTATTTTTAATTATATAAAAACGATACCAAGGAGTAGAAACAAATATTATTTTTGAAGAAATTACTTCTTCTAAGCGTGGCATACCCTTTACATGGAGTTGCCGATCCTCTCTCGTGGGCTCCGAACCACGGAAGTACTTGCACTTCTACTCCACATAGGACTTTACTAGGCAGATTACATCTCGGTGGTTTGTCATTGCCTTCCAAAGGAAGCGGTCAGATATTTTCGGTGTATATGTGACCCTGGGAATCGAACCCGGGCCATCTCAGTGGTCAGACGCACGCTGAACCAACTGAGCCACGACCGCCAGAAATTACCTAATAAAAACCAATGGATGGGAAAAAATAAATAAAATTGAAAAGTAAAAAAAATATGATTCTTTTTTAAAAAGGAACTTGTAGTTTCTTGTAAGAAGAGAAAGATAAATAAAACTGCCGATTGTTCTTCTTTTAAAAAGAACTTGTATTTTTCCTACAAGAAGAGAAGATAAAAAAAATAAATACAAATTAAATGATATCCCTGAGACCAAAAAAGAGAGGCTTGTTCTAATCATTTGAACATTGGAGTTATTAGAAGAGTAATCGGGTTAGTGATTTAGATTTGGATAGAATTCACTGTTTGTGTGAGTGTTTTCTTTTAAAACTATTATAATTTAATTTTAACAATGAAAAAGTTAATATTAATAAAATAGGGAAGTTAGGAGAATAAATTGTAAATAAATCTGCATAGAAAGTTGCCTTTTATTATCATTGAATTATTATTATTATAGAACAAATTCACTATTAAGAATTTATAAGTGAAAGAATTTTTTTACGAACCTTCATGACGGCCCGAGTTTATAGAAAAATTTCATATTAAATAAAGGGTCTCATAGCAATACATATAAGTACCATACTGCCCTTAATTAAATTAAGTTTATATTATAAAGTAATATAAGATTATTATTTTAGCTATATTTTATTTAAAGTACATTTCATTTTTTGTTTTAAATAAGGGGTTAATGAATCAATAATTAATTAACAGAAGGGTCGACAATATTTATTTGGCCGTTTTAATAGCAGATTAACCTAAAAAGAAATTCAAGTAAACTTCAACTTATTCGTAGTAGCAACTAACGAACTGAATTACTTATATAAATGTTAATAATAAATACAACGGAATAGCCTAAAGCTATTTATTAATTTTCTTTAACAAAGCACGTACTTTAAAATTTCCTTATTATAATATTATAACGTTTTACTGAAATTTCTGTAAATTAAAAGGAATAAAAATCCATAAAGTAATTTATCAGTTAATTTATGTTAGACACTAAATTAATAAGAATGGATGCTAATAAAAAGTTAACCTACTTAAACATCGATAAATTCATATTTATTTACTATTTATTAACTAACCTATTAAGTAACTGCCTAAAATTCAGTATTTTGTATTTTATATTGGTTTATCTTGCCAACCCCCGTTAAAATGTTTACATGGAAACTATTTGCCAAACAAGAGTCATAATAACCTATTTGGCAAATATTTCTACGGAAGCAATATTAAGAAATATAACCAAGCAATGTGGAAAATAAATTTGTTAGGAGATGGAAAAATCACCCTTTAGTGAAATGAACCATTGATCACTTAATCAGAGATATCAATTTTCAAATATTCGCTAACATTTATTCTACAAACAAATAAAGATACAATTGAGAATAAAATTTACAATAGCAAAATAATAGTCTTTGATGTTTTAAGAATGTGAAAATTATCTACGAACATTTAGACGTTATATGTGTATTGTGTATAGGTATATTATTAAATTTAATGAGAGTCCTTTGACATAATTTGAGATATATTGATCACTTCACCGATTCACAATTTCAAAAACAAATTACTGAAAATTACGTTTGTAATCCCGCATCTATAAAATGAGGTTTAATACTATTAGTATCGACCGAATAGTGTGGGTTGTATGGGGTAGAGTTGGTGCAAGGGTCAGGGTTTGTCTGGCTTGCAACGCTATTGAGGGTGCACTTCACCCTGATGAGAATGTCTAGAACATTCGATCAATAATTGGAACGTGCTCACAATTTTTCTGTTCTGTCAGGAAGAAAAGTAATTAGAGGGTAGTAGCGTGAGTATTTGTTAAACTAAAGGTATTATTAATTTCAAACTCAGCTACAAGGGTGAAAAAGTAATTACAAGCTTGCGATAATAAGTAGGCATAAAGGGAACACATACATTATGTACAAAGAGATTTAATATCATACAATTTAAATTCCAACTTAAAGGGGATTGGGAAATAAAAATTTCGTTACAGCAAATAATACAATATTATTCAACGATCATGTTATGATAGGTATTACTCAACCAGGGCGAAGTGAATAATAGCCATTACATGTAAATAAAATACTATGAAAACTTAAAATAATTTAAATGCACATTATTTTTTGTTCTTAAAACCAACGTTTCGGCTGTGTTCTATTAGTTATCAAAAATAATTTCTTAAAAGAAACGCTTTTGTAGGAAAGTTTTTCCTAGGGAATATTAGGTTTTGACAGGACGATACATCAAAAATTGCTAAAAAACTAAATCAAAGCAAAACTATGAAATAAATAATTTCCGTATTTCTGTAGTTTCATTGATTAACAAACGATGTATGTACATGTATAATTTTCGTAAATTCTAAACGGAAAAGACCCGTGCAAAAAGGAGTATTGTTTCGCCGAATATTCTTCGCAAAAAAATATAAAAAATGTGATAAATATACACTAACACTAACACGCCAAACTGCACGTTGCAAGTACAAAATTGTGATATGGCTGACACAGATAACATACAATGAACTCTGAATTCTTGAAAAACACAATATTGAGATTATCTTAAATTATTAAAAGTGCGTACCATTATCTCATGGAATCGAAAACTAGTTTATTTTCATTTCGATGAGAACATAGTTCATACAAAACGCCGACGTCACATAAAGCAATTTATTCTTAATTTCATTTGCTTTTATAAGTAATAAATCTAAAAGGCTCCCGAGACCAATTTAGTGCCAATTATATAAAATTTCCTTTAATATAAAAGTGAACACCTATCTGAACGCAACGTTTAATAACCACGTGGGATACTTTAAAACTAATTACATTGTTTGCCAGGGCATGCTATTGATTAAGCCAGGTGCATTTTGCTGTCTCGAAAAATGAAAACTAAAGTATCTTACTTATTAAGCATGTTATTTATTATACACCTTAAATTTTGCAAATATTATAGACGCTCTTATTATTCGCTATTTGTAACAGCGGCAGATTTTAATTTTATGTAATAAATATGTTTAATTTACTGCATGTGGCTCCATTAAAAAATGACAAAAAATAGTTGTAGAAACTTCAGTAACACCAAACACTGCAAAAACTTATACAGTTCTGCTCCCACAACCCACAAATGTGCAAAGTACGAATACCAAAGCCATTTGCTTTGCAAATATTCCTGCCTAAGCTAAACATAACTCAACTTCCGTAGTTTGAATAGAGCTAATAAACAGCCACGACTTGAAATTCTAAACTTTGTATCAGGCTTATATATATTATGTACCTACTTCAACTTTTGTATGCAATTGCATTTTAAACTACAATAACTAAAAAAACGTCAACAGAAAAAATTCTTACAATTTTAGAGTGATCATTGATCATACTAACAAAAATATTAAAACAATTATGTTACACTGAAACGAGTCCACTTTTTTGTTATGCGTATAAAACTAAGATCGCATGTAGCGGGAATAATCAGTTCTTATATAACAGGAAAGCGGTTTGTTTGATAACTAGGTTGTAGAATCTAGATACAGGAATAATAATTCATTTTTAGCTTTAATAAACTGTAAATTACTACAGGCGACCTTGGAGGTTTTATTATTTATTTTTAGTTTTCAGGCGAAAAGGGAAATGCAAGTTTCACAGTGTGCTTAACTATGCATTAATTTAGTTCTACACGTCACTAGCAGTTGCACAAGAACACATTAAAATAAAAAGAATTACCCTTAAAATAGTACAGACATTTTTGTTTTGCACAGCTCAAAGCTAAGCAACATAAAATTTGCATGTATTCTGATATATTACTCACCCAAAAAGCTTTTTAGCTAATCCATTTACATCCACGTTAAAGCACAAAATATACACTCCATCTAAATTACAATATACTTCGCTTTTTTATCACAGCGGGTTTTTCCCAACTAATGAAACAAATCTACGTGCAAACGAGCACTTTCATATCTTTCAATGTTTCAGTACATTATCTCTACACACTAAACCGTTTATCTTAGTATGCAAATTTTTAGATACATATTTGGTTGGACGTAAATTATCACTCACACTGCAAACTTTTTTTTAGTTACTGGAAATATTAATTACAATAAATGTAAATTTTTGGAAATTCAACCTGGTAAACTTTAGCGCCAATAATAACCATGTGTTTCTAAAACTCTTTACAGAGCACGCGTGATGCTGTGCGTTTACATATATGATACGCACACATATGTGGCTGCCGTAACTTTGGGGCCCCTCATTCCTGTTAAACACTCCGCACCCCTGTAAATACGAGCACGAGCTCACAAAATATCCAAACGACAAAAGTTCTTTTACCATGCGGAATTGGAAAAAGATAATCAGTCTCATTTAAACAAACTGCTTTTATGAAAAACTTTGGAATGATTAAACTTGGTCTAAAAGGTATTTATAGCATACGAAGTTAAATCATGTTTAAGAAAGCATCTTTAAAATTACAAAGGTCGTTAATAAAACCAAAACTCATTTGATAATTAAAGCAAAAATTTGTACTAAAGATGCCCTACAGCTATTTAAATATTAATTATAGAAACAAATGAGTAATTAAATCAGGTCGCGAAATGAAACATTAAGTAAAATTTTCACTTTCACTAGAAATTGTACAATTCACATTACTCTCATTACTGACTTTACATCTCTCTATTTTAAGTAGCACAAAACATCAAAAACAAACAACATAATATAGTATGTAAAGGTAACCAATAATACATCAGGCAATAGAATTTCATCCGCTAAATTACTGTTTTTGACTAGGAAAAAATACCTTGCAGATAATTTGAACACCAAAAAATCTTTAAACTTCAAAATATTTAGGCTACCCTTTAAAAAGAAGATGTTGTAACAGCTTTTATAAAATGATAATCTAACTTTTAATTAAACGCTCTCATACCAATAACAGTTTTACAGTGTGTTGCACAAAGGTTTTGTCGAGTTAACGAATGACCGAAATTGAAAAAGCATCAATGTGTTACTTACAGTATGATGAATTTGTATTTTGATTCGATTGTGTTCATTTTGACGAATATGATCTTAATTTGACGTTTCGGCAACCTGCCCATGGCAGAAATTTTCGTCTATTGTTTATTATAATTAACATTAATTTTATGATTATTTTTAATGTTTGTGTTATTACTATCATATAGCAATTTGCGGCTATGCCGTTTACACGAAAACATTGAAGGTGTCATTTTACTCTTGACCAACCCACAGGTTACTAGCAATCAGTAAAACATCACTTTTACTGCCTCTCTTTTTCTTCTTTCTTTTTTGTGTGAGTCTTTTATGCGTATATAGCCAATCTGCTAGGAATCACCTTTAGGCATTACTTCAAGTCAGACGACTGTGTCATATGTGTGTTACTACGTGTATAGTGGTCTTGTTACTCTATCTCATAGACCAGTCTTCCGAGAAGAGCACAATTAATTAAGCCTAACTGTGAATGGTCTCACCAGGCCTAGTACTGATCCCAGAGGCCTGACAAAAAATCTCCACCAACCAGTGGCGTGCGGTCCATGGAAGCGGTGGAAGCACCGCTTCCCTTGCCTTCATAAGGCAAAGCAATATAATTTATTAATTTTATTTTTGTTTCAGCAGTATGTTAAAATTATTTATTTAATTTTCGCTTTTAATATCATGAGAATACTCATTGCAAATTAACGCATTTTGTAACGCGCCGTTCAACGTTGGCCGTGTAGCGTTGAACTTTACCGGGAAACATCGGCTTGAACGTCGAAAGTTATCTTGGGCCCGCTTGGGCCGCTCCGAAATATTCGCACAAGGTCCCGTATAACAATCGTTTGTTGCATCTGCGCTGTTGTAATTTCACATACGTGATTCTAGCTGTACGAGAAGCGGTGGTCGCTGGCGCAAGGCACATATTTGTACTTGCGTTTTAGTGGAGTAACTTTACGTTTATATCTCGAAACCGGTTCAAACTTCTCCGATTTGAATGATTTTTTTTGTAAACGTCGTAAATATAAAATATTATAACCTTTATGGGTTAAAATGACTCTGATTGTTCATTCAAAAATTTATTAATTTTATACAGGGTTGTCCAAAAGTAATGGGACAAAGACCAACAGTAGATTTGCGAAACCAAAATATTACGATTTACCTAAAATTACCTTAGTCCAAAAGTTAATATTTAGGGAGATACAGGGTGTCAAAGTCGAAATTTTAATCTTAATTTTTTGCTGTAATTTCAAAAGTTTTCGAAATATTGATATGAAAATTGGGGAAACTACCTTTTTTGGCACGAGGAACAATAATCCGACCTCAATTTTAACATAGCTCTTTATAGAATCTTATTTTCGCTACACATAATACCTTTATAGCAAAAATGAGGTTCTTTTGAGAGCTACATTAGAAATTTTGAATAATATTACGTAACAACTGAGTCAGGTTTCAGAATTTTAATGAATTAAAATTTGTTGAATTATATTATTTCACTAGCTACAACAAATCTCGTTTTCCAAAGAAAGCTTTTTAGCCTAAAACTGAATTATGCCAATTTCTTTGACACTGACGTTTTGCATTATCAAAAGCTGTCACTTTTTGTACTTATCAGTAAAACAGAAGCGCTTCCCCAAGTAAAAAACTCACTGCACGCCACTGCCACCAACGTAGGGATTCGAACCCGGGACTTGCAAAGCCTAGCCCTCTTACAACTGAGCTACCTGGCTTCTTCACTTTTACTGCCTGGCTTAATTAAAACAACCGATAGAAAGACATTTATTCTTTTCGTAGCAACCGCATAGCTGCAGCTTGCTAGATGATAGTGATACCATAAAAAGTATTAAAAATAATCATCGAATAAATAATAATTATAAACAATAGGCCAAAAAATTATATATCCAATACGGTAAAAATGTAAATTTATTGCCTTGGCTGGTTTTACAGTCTCGTCTTCGCCACGACTGTGAAATACCAGCGACAGTAGTAAATCTGCTACTTTTTGCCTTGTTAAACAAATGACTTTTATAGATGCCATTATTTGTTGTCTTATTATAGTCAGTAACAGTGGTGTTTTGCAATTGGCAAAAAGATACTAGGTTCTAGAATCAATCAGGTAATAATCTTCATTACAAATTGTCAGATAAACAAAACTAATTCGGTTTAGTTGTTACCAAAACTTTTCCAGTGGTTTATAACACCCAAAGGTTTTTTATATGCTTAATGAACAAAATTTATTCTTTCAGTAAACCTCAACAAAAAGATTAGTTCCTAAATAGAATAATTAAATTTTTTAACATGACTTATTTCCTTCAAGTTTAGTAACTCCTGAAAAGGCGTAATATTTTTAATTGGTAGACTAGAGGGTAGCTTCGCAATTAAGGGAGCACTGGTTCGAATTTAGTCGTAGCCGATTTTTAAATCCAAAACGAATCATATAAAACACATTAGCTTAACGTAGAATCAAAAGCAACTAAGCTACCTAACCT
This sequence comes from Melanotus villosus, assembly GCA_963082815.1. NCBI lineage: Eukaryota > Metazoa > Arthropoda > Insecta > Coleoptera > Elateridae > Melanotus > Melanotus villosus. Next base: position 47,199,082 of record OY720421.1, on the reverse strand, counting down.
AACTAACCTACTATTAATTTATTTCGTAGAATCGTAGAGGCTTTAACTAAAAAATTGAATTTAAAAACAGTTTTTCTTCGATTTTTTTCGAAACTAACATAAAAATACTGAAACTCTCCGAATTTTTCTGTTTCAGAGTAAATATTTTCTTAAAATAAAATGTAAATAAATGATAGCGCACGTACTTAATTGTCCGACACAATATATAAATAATAGTTATTTATGTTACAAGTACAAAATGTCGGACTTTTTTGGACGAGCCGCGTTTTATGGCCGAGCGAGCCGGCGAGCGAGGCTAATAAGTAAGGCGAGTCTAAAAGTCCGTTTTTGTACGAGTTACATACATAATTTTATGTTCGACTGCCCTGAAATGATATTTCCTTCTTAAAATAATGACGTTTAATTTAATATGACAGTTTGATATGACTTTGTTACTATGACTACCTACCTAAAAAGTTAAAAGGTACTAGTCCAAAAAAGTGGGTATTTTTGGACGCTAAACACTGTCAAAAATGACGTATTTTTGAAACAGTCGAACATAAATAAAATTATGTACGTAAATTTCGTACGTGATGGCATTTAAAAGTACTCACATTCAAAATTGTTTTTAAGAATCATTTATAGTTAATCGGCTTAAAAATTAGGGGAAGAATTTATTCTTTCAGTCAGCATAACAATAATGCATTAAAACTTCTGTCAGATCATCAAATCAGAACTATTGGAGTGATTTAACACTAATTTAACTGGTAAATAGTAAAAAGCTATAAACGAAAGTAGTAATGAATATTTTTACTATTAATATAATTTCTAGTATAAAAAGAAATCCTCCCTTGTCAAATATACTTTACTATAAATAGTAAAAAAGACAATTATTAAAGAAAACTTCTATTTGCAATACTTTTACAAGTCCAAAAATGGCCAAGTACAGAGGGCTTTACAGTAACATGTGACCATGAATTATGCAGAAATGCGATGTTTGTGAATTTTCTATGTGTGGATCATTTCCTCTTGCAATAAGCCGACAACGCCTTTTCCACAAATTTAATACTTTAGCAATCATTTCAGGACTAATTTGTGGCCACTCTTCCTGCAGAACTTTCCAAACACGGCCAATGGTTTTTGCTCTTCTTTTATAAAGGCGTGTTTCAAATGTCCAAACCGAAGAAATTCATATGACTTGCGTTAGGGCTTTTAATGGGTATATCTCTATTTTTAATGAACTTGATTCCAGTTCTTCGTTATAAGTCAGTAAGATATTCTTGTATTTTTGACCGTGTGCGATGTCACAGCGTCGTGGTGGAAGTAAGTAAAGCAGTTCATTGGGATATAAAGCCAGTAAAAGTCTACATAGTAATTAGAAATTACTTTTACCTTTTTTTGGTACTTTGATTAGTGGAAGTTCTTGTTATGCAGCCAACTACCATAAAACCGACGGGAAAACTTTTTATCGCATTCACGTAGGACGTACCCAATCTTCAGGTATTATTTCGCCAAGTTTCCGGTAAAATATTTTTCTTTTTCCGTTACAGTAGTTTAGATAAAGGTAGGCTTCATCAAGACTCACCACAGATTTATATTTATGTCCTACCAAATGACGTTCATAAAGTTTTCTTGTATTTTTCTTGCTTATGATTTTCTGTTCGGCTATCAACCGATGAACTATCTTCTTCTTCACCAAATCTAGATTTAAATCTTCGTGTGTAATACGATTATTAGTTGCTATGCTAATATTACAACGTTTTGCCATCTCCGTTTGGCTGAGTGGATTCTTCGTTTCCAGTAGATATTGTACTTTCTTGATTCATTCTCGAGTTCGAGTTTTTCGGTATCTTTTAAACTTGTATTTTGTACGGATTGTAAATGCAACTGACGAGTTTTACCGACGTCATTTAATGCTTTCCTTACAGCACTTTTCGAAACACTAATGTTCTGTTCTCTCAATTCACATATTATTTTTCTATGGGAAAATAATTACACTTTCGACATTTTTATCCAGAATTTTAATTATTATACTTAATGTTCTGTTCTCTCAATTCACATATTATTTTTCTATGAGAAAATTAATTACACTTTCGACATTTTCATCCAGAATTTTAATTATTAAACTTAATGCAGTAAGTCCGACTGACAAGTCTGACAACAAAACAACTAATAACTACTGCCAAATGCATAGCCGTAGAACGCACGGTCTGCGCAAATAGAAAAAGTGCTCACAGTGAAAAACTCTTTGTATAAGTATGTATAAGTAATGCCGACAATTACAAATTCAAAAATTTTACTGTGCTCATTTTCTTGAAAAAATTGCTATTTATAAGACAAAATATTAATGCAGAAAGTTATTAAGACTGAACTCAGGAACTTTCAGTTATAAATAATAAACAATCAACGTCAAGAAAGTCCAGATGTCGAACTGTATGTGAATACCGAACAATAAATAATACTTGTACAAGAAAATCTCTTTTATTGAATAACTTCAATAGTAATGAAAAGCCACATATACGACATATGCTAGCAAAGTACGTTATAGGTGAATTCAGTTAAACATTAATAACTTTCTAATTTATTCTTTCAGAAGCATAATTATGTATGTATCCTCAAAGGGGTTGTTATAAGAATCAATTTATCGTACTACTTATTACCATAATCACAATTTTAATCTTGTAAATATGTTAGACAATACTACAATATCAAAAAACCGCTTGAATAAATTGAAGTGCTGAAGCAAAACAAACAAGTTTTGGCCGTTAAATATTAAGTTCCTAGCTTCTTCTCAATTTCAGAACAATCGCAAGGGGAGCTATTTTCGTTTATTATTGATTCCCCCCATATCAGATTCCTCCGCTTCCGGCATTCGCAACAACGATTCTTGTTTTAACTTATTTAAAAGAAAGCTTTATAAATCAATAAATTAGTCTGCAGTAAAGGTAACAACTTCGATAACAGCTAAAACTGCGAGGTGCTATATCTTGAATAATTTAAGCGTAAAATATTTTTGGCTGAACATCTTTATTGTTTCATTAGGTACATTTATTTATCAATGAATAATAATTACAAGTAAATTGATTTGTCTTTCCACGTGTTTGACAAGTAGTTTAAAAACTTTGCTGCATGAATTAATTATAAAGTTTCTGAAGTGTTTTAAATTGCTTGATATACGACAAATTATTTATGAAAATTCATTCTGCATAAGAAGACGGACGTCTGAAGTTCGTAACGGATAGAAAGTCTACACAACATAGTAGATGAAGAAAGCTAAAATCAACAATTTCTCAAAAGAATTAGCAGTTATTATTATTTTTTTTTACTTTCTGCTCTTGTGACGACTCAAAATAATTTATATTTAAATTTCACATAGAAAAGATGCCAAAAGCTCTGACATATCTTTTTGTTCGTACTTCCCCAAGGATAGTAGAAGTAAACAATAGAATCCTGTAACTTATTCCGGAGATAATACACCCATTATTTCACATTAATGTATTGATAACACTAATGCGTTCCAAAATCTAGCTTGTTGACGTATAAAATATACAGGGTGAATCTTAAATGGTGCATAATATAGACACCGCGTGATTCTACATTAAAAACCTAACAATTTAATGTTCTTCTTAAATATAGACCCACCGTCACTCTTCAGTAGTTACATTCGAATTTGCATGCTGCAGAATATTTCTAACAAATAACCGTATTTAGGTGTGGTTTAATCAACAACATATGTAAATAACACGTAGCACCTACAATTTTCATTCAATCCTTGTAAATTCGCATGCTATTTATGCATTTTAGAGATACTACTAGAAGTATGGTGATACCTAGCTTACGTTCCTAAATTTGATTATCTTCTTATTCATTGTGTGTACAGTTAATTTTGTTCTTAGTTTTTTATGATTACATTTTGTTACCTTCTTGTGGCCATTTTTAATTCGGTTTAATGATTACTTTTGTTCATTCGTATCGTTCTGTCTTGTAAATTATGGTTATGCAGTACACTTCTGCAGAATATGCATTTAGTGTTAGGGGCATATCATGGTAATTTTTTTGCAGCTGCAGTTTTATTTGCTAAACGTTTTTCGCAAAGACATGCAGATGTTAACGTTATTCTATATCAAGATCAAGGAATACAAGAAACTGGAAGAACATGCATTCAATTGTACAGCTGATAGCGGTTGTCTATGTCGAGTATTAGTCCTACAAATTGAAAAAAATGTCTTAATGCAGTTGAAAACGAAGATTTATTGCAAGAGTATTTTTTTATGTTAGGCAAAAAAAGTTCCATCGTGTATTGCAGAAAACGTTTTACATGCTAAAGAGTTGAGGGTTTGTTACCGAAGAGTAATATTTTGCACATGGTTACTTTGTGAGCAAGAAATTAAACTGGATTGCATTGGGCATATTTTCTAGACTGATACAGCTATGTTCGTACGAAATGCGATAATTAATATCCATAATATGCGCACCAATTACTTAACTAAAACCCTCATGCACTCTACCTAACCAACCACCAAGTTCGGTTTGGTATTAATATGTGGGTTGGAATTATCGCATATGTTACCACTTTCGCTTAAATGCTAATAATTTTGTCGACTTTTTAGACAACCATTTAGGAAACGTTCCATTAACTCTAAATAGATATGTGGTTTGAAATGGACGGGGAACCGATGCATTAAGGCATGGTAACAACAATGAACAAGCTCAAACTTTAGTTGTCTTGATTTTTTTCTTCTGTGAAACTTTTTTGAACATTCGCATATTAGGAAAAAGTTAATAATCAGGAACAACGTGTGGACAGGATAAATGTCGCCGTTGAAAGGATTAAGAAAAATAATATCCCCGAAAACATAGAAGGTATAATTTGCAAGTCTAGAAGTTGAGGTACGCATTTTGAACATGTATTTGGCTATTTGCAATTAATGTATGTTGAAACATAAAATGCAATGTTCAACGTTTACTTACTTACTTAATCTCGTCCTATTGTACCTTTTCAGGTGTCATATTGATAAACTTTCTCTACTTCTTCCTATCTTGCGTCATCGTTTCGGTTCTTCCAATGATATATGCCAATGTTCGACGTTTTCTTACTTTAATTCATTGTAGGAATGCATAATAAAGCTTGTCCCAGAAAAAATTGTCGCCAAAATTTGCCCCTACTGTAAATGCCATTTTAATTTTTAAAAATTTATTAATCAGCCGCTTTTGCTAGTTGGGTAAGTAGTAAATAAAAACAATTAGTTGCCAACTGTCATATTAAATTTGAGAAAGATATCATCAAAAGAAGAAGCATTACCTGAAAAAATATTGTACAAATATGTTAAAAATCGGGGTATTTCCACGAAAAAAGTGGCCTTAATAAGTTAAAAACTACAAGAAGGACTGTTCAAAACGTGTTGAAAATATATAGTGAAATGGGTAATATACGAAGAAAATGTTAAAGTGGATGCAAGCCGGGGTTCGTAAATAAAAATATCGAGAAGAAGAAAGCTCTGTGTAACAATCCAAACCTCTCTATAAGAAACTTGACTAAAAAATTTGAAACTACCAAATAAACTGTGCTGAGAGTTAAGCAAAAAATTCCTTAAAACCTTAAAAAAAAGCAAAAGTGGCTAACAGAAGTGCTAAGCAAAAAACTATTGCAAAATCAAGATGCAGAAAGTTGTACTCAAAACTGGCACACAAAAAATGTGATCATGGACGATGAGACTTGTTGCAAGCTCGACTTCAAATCGCTACCAGGTCATCATTATTATTCTGGAAAGGACAGAAAATCTGTTAATGACGAGTTTAAGATAATTAAAACAGAAAAATTCGTAAAAGATTTAAATTTAAGTCGAAGCAAACTACAAAAATGATGTCGAATGACGCTGTACAAATTTTAATGTAGGGGCGAAAAGAAAATTGCAAAACTTTTGGGTGAATCATAATCAAGGTTTAAATGTTTATTATTACATTATTCTATAGTTATTAAATAATAAAACTATTCGATAAAATAGTTCAAATTTATTTGTTTATGTGGCTTTTTGTTAAAACCAATAGGCGACAACTTTTTTTGGAACAAGCTTTACATATTAAAAATATAATACTACAAAATGTAACCACCTATTGCCTGGAAACTATGACACTCACCACCAGAAGCGCCCAAAAATTAAAAGTAATGCAGAGGGGCATGGATAGATGGGTAGGGCAATGCTTGGAATAAGCATCAGAGATTACGTGCGGAATGAGGAAATTAGAAGGACGGATATCACATACAAAGTATAATACATAGCAAAGTCCAAATAGATTGCCAAGCAAAGTAATGAGCAAATATTCTGGAGACCAAGAATCGCTCGAGGACGTTGAAAGTGGTCGAGACTGGCATCAGAAGGCTCAGTGCCGTCAGATTTGAAAGAATTTGAGAGAGGCCTATGTCCAGGAGTGGACTTTAAGAGGCTGAGAAAAAAGAAGAAGAATACTACAAAATATTTAAGCTAAAATTAGAGCAAGAAATGCTGTTGTTGAAATTGCGGACGAGTAAGTTCAATTGCGAATAAAAAATGGAAACACCAACACTGATCCAGTGCTCATTTTTTGTTGATTTTAAACATTGTAATTATGTTTTTCGTGTCATACTGACTTACAAAAAATGTCATAGAGTCAGTGGAGTCTCATAATGAAGGACAAAACTTTCAAATTAGTTTCATTTTAATTAGTCAATAACCGATCTTCTTCCAGTTTTGAAATTGTTCTTATTTTTCTCTCTCATCAAGTCTGGGCACTTTCAAATAAATTTATGGCAACATTGATAATTAGTTATTAAAATAAAACAGCGACGGGAGGACTGTGATGCGATGACGTGAAAAAGGCGTATTTGTAAAAATTAGTGTTTCCATCTATTTTGCCGCAATTGCACATTTACCACACAGTATATTTAAACTAAGCCTGTAAGCCTAAAATAATGTAGAATCACGCGGTTTGGTTATTATGCGACATTTAAAATTCGCCCTGAATATTTATAACCATAAGTACATATTGTCACCTAGTATTCTTCCAATGGAGATTAAGAATAATTTATGAAACCAATTATTTTAAATTTCAAATTATTGTGTTGTATAATTATTATATTATAGTTATACAACACTGTAAAATTTAAATTAAATTATACGCCAGATATTTCATAGTTACAATAACAGCCAACCAGAAGCTGAGTTTCATTATTTGCTAAAAGAATTACCCAGTGCATAAAACATCATAAACTTTTCACAATATTGAGAGCGCCCCAACCCTAAAATTTTAAACGCCAATTTGAACTGCTTGCCTATCATAATTTAATCAGGGATGTCAACATCACGTTTTGCTTTTAAGTAGAGGGACATGGAAGCTTTTTTCGTATAACAATAGATAATCAAAAATGTGGGCGCTTTCAATTCAATTATACTCTGGTCAATAGCATTCATTTGAAAATTTATAGATCTTCTCTGTTGTGTGACTTTTTATTTTACGTTTTGTAACAAAGGTCTAATTTAATTTTGTATACTGTGCATCCCTGTGCTGGCGCGTGCCATGTCACACTACGCTTACAACAGCTGCTTATAGTTACCCCAGTATGAAATGCAAGCTGTTTTTCACTCCTCTTTTTAAGTAGAGTTTGGTTTGTTTTGCATTATGATGGTTTTATTTTTGCTACAGCGGCTCCCTCTTATATGGTGCCTCGTTTTTGCAACACTTTTAAACGAAGCTCGTTAAAGTGATGAGCAATACTTTTAATTTAGAAAATACCATTGTACAAACCAAAGACTCAAAACATAACAAATTTCATAGACCTAAGAAGAACTGAGTTTAATTATCTATTTAATTATTTTGTGATATACACAATAATATCTGAATGATACAAAACATGACTATTAAGCTTAAGTTATGGAACCTTAATGCATACTTTCATCTTTAACCATAATCCATATAAACAAAGTTCAGAATCGTGCTCAAATATTCCTTTCAACATCCCGTGCATATAATATTACCGTATATAATTCCTTTAAGCTAAATAAAAATAAATATACCTACTGCTCCAAGCGCTTAAAAGTTTTACTTATAGGAACATTGACACAAAATGGTATTTTCAGAACTCGCTCTCGGTTTATTTTAAACGTTGCCGTCAGCACCGCTTTTGAAATGGTCTTAACTCGATTATAATTTAATGTATGTTCTACTTTATAAAAAGGACCAATAAGATTAATGCGTAAACATCAAAAATAAAAACGACGTTAATCAAATCGGCAAATTTTGTTTTTTTAATCCGTACTAACAGATACATACACTACATGTTTCAAAACTTTTACTACCCTTCATACTGGATGTTATAACATTTATCCAACATCAAATTCGCTAGAATAAATAAGCATTATACACCCCCGGCAATTATTTGCCCCCCTCCTACTTTTTAGATTATTTTTAAAAATTAATTCAAAGCATTCACTATCCATTGGTATGTAAACAGAGGAACAAAGTTTCTAATAGTACCTATTTTGTAATTGTATGTTTGTATGAACGGTTCTAATTTTCATTGGCACTCTTGATTTTATCACATCAAATTATAAGATTTAATTTACTGTAACTTAAATAATTTTTGAATGGTGTTTTATTTTACCGCTACTACATTTTAACGTGTCTTCCGTAACAAATAAATCAGAAAGATAACTTACAAAAACGTGCTGTTTACTGATACAAGAAAAACAGAAAACTGATCATAACAATATTATAATTGTTCACTGATTCGGAATTAATAATAATTAATTAAATTTATAGGTGAAACGTAAATGAGTTTCGATATGAAAGTATATTTATTTTCCAGTCAAAATAAACCATATTTTAAAAATATCAGTCATTTTGGTAGTTGTAATTGCAAATGAAAACCGTTCGATTTCTCGAAATTTTTTATAAGAAGAATAAGGAAAGCAGAAAACTGATCATAACAGTTTTAATTTTTCACTGATTCGACATTAATAATAATTGTAGGTAAAACGTAAATGAGTTTCGATATGTAAGTATGATTATTTTCCAGTCAAAATAAACCATATTTGTAAAAAATATCAGTAATTCCGGTAGCTGTAATTGCAAATGAAAATCGTTGAATTTCTCGGAATTTTTGAGAAAACAATAATTTATAGTTTCTATTTCATTTTTTACATAAAAAAGAAAATTGCGGCACTTCGACAAAATTAATCAAATCAAACATAAATCTGCATGAAAATGAGCTACAAGCTGCACATCTGGTAATATTTTTGTATCAAATGTGAATATATATTTTGAGTACCAATAAATCTTAACACTTGCCTGAGTAATTAAAACAGCAAGTGCAGACGTCTGGGAGATATCATATTTTACAATTATATTCAATTGATATGTATGACGGTAATGCGGGTAATGGAAACCTTTTTAGAAGAAACAAAAACTCGTTGGATGATTTCTTTATCGCAAAAGCAAAACGTACTAAAATTAATTCCATTCCATATTCTTTGAACATGCACGACATTATTAGGCTTAGGATAATTATGCATTTGCGTAAGTGTATGTGCAAGTATGAGTTAAACGATGAATGTATATATTTAGTGATTTGGGCATAAATTCATAACAATTTAAATGTTTTTAGCATGCCCTTTTCATCGAATTAAGTTTTAATTTTCGAGAAAGTATTTCGTATTTTTATTTCTTTAAACACTTTATTTAAAGTAGGTTAGGTTCCTACTTTTTGCGCGATTAGTGTTACTTTGTCTCACTGTTATTCATTATTGTAATGACAGTAATAGTTCTTATCTTAATTCTATTATCGATGACCACATAGATTATTGTAAATGTTGTTTTATATCGATTTGTGAAAGACTATAGCGATTTTAAAACTGATGAAAGAGTATTTATTATACTGTAAATAAGTTCCTGTAGCAGCAACAAAAAATTACTCTAAACCGGAAAACATGTTAGCAACAAATGTAAAAAATAGCAATAAACAACAAAAAATATTACTAATTGCTTTACCAAAACCTAGACCAAAGAGTACAGAAATTAATACAGAGCTTCATAATATACCCGTACAATCCACATTAAGAAAAATTTATGTTCTTGAACTATACACCGAAACTTTGACCATATTGAGGGAAAAAGCATCAATGTATTTCAAAGATACGCAGTAAATTTCGTATTTGGGATATTAGGAACCCCAGAAAGAAAAATGTAAATCATACCTTCCCACCTTAAAGCTACTAGAAAAAGTTAATTATTTGACAACTGCTGCTGCCATACATTATTGTTTAAATCTCCCGTGGGTGGCAGGCAGGAATTTGATATGACATCTTAATAGTTTCTATTGATTCTGCATCTTGCATGTGTAAAGCCATCCATAGATTACAATTTTTGTACCCAAACATGAATGTTATTAAAAATGTTGATTATCAACAGTGTAAGAACGTTAATGAAGTAATTCCACCAATGGTGTGTCGTGTGATGCAGAAAAAATCTTTCTCGCAATATGTTTTACCCGACAATGGGCATCAATTTACATTGGAAGACTTAACACAACATGTAATTATGAAATGCCGTAGATAATATTAGTATTTATTTGAAATGTTTACGAATAAATAGTAAAAAATAATATTGACGAAAAATGCTAATATAATAATTGTAACAATGAAGGGATGCATATTTAAAAGGGCATATTTTTACAATTTTTTGTGTGTATTTGCATGCATATATTAAAATTTTTAGTGTATAATTATCCTAAGCCTAGATACAATATTATGAAAATAAATAACAAAAATATCAATGACTCACCACCGCGCTAAATTTTTTGAATTATCGAAGCAAAGACAATGCTGGCCTCAAATCGAATGGCAGTATTCAATTGTTACAGCATCCGACCTTAATGTTATGTCACGAACTGCAATTTTTGCATTCAGTAAATTCCACTTTCACTAATTGGTTATGAAAATTCCAAATCGTATCGTTTACGCTGTAAGTCCGGTCATTGCACTACAACATAAAGCCGGTAGTTTCAACTCCAGGGTGCTTCTTATCTTTAACACCAAGGTCCATGTAATACATTTACAAAATCGTGGCCCTGGTTGATAATTTCCAATTATGACAGATTTTATTGTATCTTCTTATATCGTGCATTTAAATAGAAATGTTATATATAGCTTAAACCATCATCATTTATCAAAAAATTTTAATTACTGGTGCTACTCAATGGGAAATAATGGAAAATCGTAGAGGTGGAATTGTTTCACGCAGAATTTTTCAGCGCAAGGCTGTTCTGCTACGGACGCGCGCAGGTTTCAATCGATTTTCACAGGATAAATGACAAGTCCTGCAGCCAACAGCAAATCTAAACGCTTTGCTGAAATCCCTGTACATAAAAGCTGAAGAAATTGTAGTAGATATTGTAATATGTAAGGATTGACAATATATTTTTATTGGCTTACGATAAACTTTAAAACCTAAAAGTTAAAACAAACATTGATTTTGAAACGCGAAGACGAATTTTCTGTATTTAATAAGTACAGAAGCAGAAAACACTGTATTTGGACAAAATATTTTCCCGAAGTAGCGAATCGTTACAAAGTTCAGCTCTAAGATTCTTCTTCTGAGAGACTTTCGTAGAATTACGCGCAGTAGGATTATGAAATCTTTATCATTTTTAAAATGATATTGTTACCAACATTCTAAGAGTAAATACATGCATAAAAGTAACAAACTGAAAAAAACTAAAACAATATAAAATCTTAAATTTAAAATGCGAAATAATCCTTTCTACTTACTAAACCAAGAACGTTGTTAACACGTTGCCGTTGAATTGAAATCTTCCATTTTTTAAATTGTAGTCAAGCAGAACCTAGAAAATCTTTAAGGAATATCATTAAAAAGGAAAACGTTTTCGTCTCAATAGAAATTTAAAAATCGTATATTAAATATTAATTTACTGAGAAGACAGCTGTTGATTGAGTTAATTGTATAAGATACCCTAGCCTGCTACATAAATAAAATACAAGTCAGCCTGACTCAAATTCGAGGACCAACTTGGGGATCCCTTTTATTATAAGAGATATTTTTTTTTTTTTTAATTTTAATTGAATTTAGCAATCAGAATATACATAATTCCATAAGCTAAACTTATGTCTCTAATGTCTTGATACGGAAGCCTCCAATGACGCTACCGAAGAAGCTTCTAGTTACATTCGAAGTTGCGGACACTTGTTACAACGTTGACAATACTGACATACACTAACACTTTTGACATACATACATATGTATCACTTAATGACGCACACTAGCACTAAGCACAGTTGTTGTTGTTGTTGTTTTTTTTTTTTTTATGGCACCAGGTCTTGTGGCCATTTACGTTTTAGACGTCTGAGTTGTGGCTCTCTGGTTATGGGTTGTAAAGTTTCATTTGGGTGTACTGCTAATCTTTCTTTATGCTTTTCTGATCTTTCAGCTACTACTTCGTTTATGAATGGGATTTTAAGATCTTTGTGTAGCGTTTGGTTCGACACGTACCATGGAGCATCGGTGATTGACCTCAGTGCCTTTGACTGGAATCTTTGAATGATGTCAATATTAGACTTGCACGAGCATCCCCATAAGAGATATACGGTAGATTTAAGGTTTACACTGTTGCAGAGCTTTGTGGTTGATGTAAAGCCACAAATAAATTTACTTCCGAGTTTCCATTATGTACTAGCGCCATCAAGTACACGTTAACCCTCTGTTTTGAAGGAGTAGGTATTTATTGAAATCACCTTCGTAATGATACTCCGCCTATTTGAGTTCTTCTTTCTTAATTTAAAGGTTAAATCCCCGAAATGCATAGTTTACAAATTTTATTTACAAATGTTAGCAATAATTTTGGTTGGGTGGAAGTGGAAGAACAGCCTTTGGCTGAACCTCGCCTTTGTCCATATTGGCAATAAAGATTTATTATTATTATTATTATCATAATAGCAAAATCGAAGATAAACTACATGAATATTCTTATAACGATAATTTACTCAAGTCAGCAAATTATATACAACCTGATCAGTTTTCATCCCAAAGAGAATATTGTTGCCAACTTGCTATTACTGAAATTAAGAAATTTATAAATTGAATAAGAAATGAGTACAAGACTACACGTCAATTTGTGTATTATACCTCCGTTAATAACTTTCACTATCAAGAATAACCAAACTTCAAAATGTTATTTTTGGAGATTTAAAATTTAATTTTTATAAGGCAAAAAGTAATTACAAATGGTTTTGAATTATCGGTGTAGTTTATGAGTGATAGTGTAAATTTCATTTCACACTTTACTTGTTGTTTCTGAGCCTCTTAGATACATCGATACATGAACTTGGAAGATACAATACAAAACTAATAGCATTTTTAGTTAATGATTCTGGTTAGAACAGTCTTAATTTGTCTGGCAAAACATTAATATTCACAATCTTAAAAACCTGTATTTCTTAAATTGTTTTTTACATATAACAGGCTGATCCAAGGATTTCATGGAAATTTTTTATAAAAATCGAAGGAATGCAAACATTTTCAAATCAGAATCACTTCTACTTGGATAAGACTTCACTGTGACAGTTAGATCAATAATTGATTAGTAAAAATCAATAAACTGGAAAGAAATTCACTTTAAGTTTCATGTGGAGGCTGTATTTGAATCTGTTACAGTATGATTACATAACAGTCGATAAATCTTAATTCAGATACTAAAAAGGTTGATACTTCTGGTCAGGGGCGTAAATAGCCTATGGCCGATATGGCCCCGGCCATAGGCGCCTTGTTGCAGAAAGGCGCGAAAATTATTGATTGAGATTTCTTTTCCCCATTATAATTAAATGTTTTAAATAATAATAAACAGAAAAATACTTATATTTCAGCTTTTACTACTTGTAGTTAAATTAGAATAGAATTAGCGATGTTAAAGTTTTGAATGTAGGCTATATTATGAGAATAAAAAGATCATATATATAGTTATTTTAGTTAATCTTATTTTTTAAATATTTTGTTTTAGAAATTTAGAATTAATAAAAGTGAGGGAAGAAAAATTATATTAATAGGTATCTATTTTAAAAACATGCGTCTACTTCTACAAACACAAAAACATTATCAAAGCCATACGATATCGTTGATTTTGAATCGCAGCAAAATCAAACAACCAGCGAATCATTTATAAATGTCAGTGATATCGCGGTTCCTTCCGCGACACAAGTGCAAGAAGAAATTGATGAAGTTGGAGAGGAAGAAAATAAATTAGTTATTACGAAGAAATATACAAGAAGAAGGGACCCGTATAGAGATAGCGTCATCATCTGCATCAAATGAGATTTCTAATTTCCAAAATGAAGAAAAACTGAAGCAGAATGTCATTATAAATTTTAATTGTCCTTCCTCCTGGAATTTATTGTCAGAAAGCTACAAAAATTTCTTAATATTACATGGCCCTGATCATAAAGATATGCCTACCTATTCATCGTCCAGTGATGGGCGTAGTTTTCATAGGGAATGGATGTTTAAAACTTTGCTCAATCGTGAAATTAATTCAGAAAGTATCTCTTTTATTCAGAAAATCAAAATTCACTGTTTTGTTTTCCATGCGTCTTATTTTCAAAATCCTCGTCGTTATTTGCAAACAAAGAGACTGGATTCTCAAAGTGGAAACAACTTAATCCAAGCATTATGAACCGCGAGCAATCTATTGATCATATAACGTGTTACACAATACACAACTTGGAAAATTTAAGAAAATGGTTTGAAAAGCGGTAAAGCTTTAATTATTGATGATGCATTTTAAAAACAGATGCACGAGTAAATCAACAAATGGCGTTACATTTTAAAATAATTTTTAAAATGTAACGTATAAGTTGATGTTTTGGGCTAAAAACAATTTAGCTTTAAGGAGACGTGACCAAAATTCCGGAATTTTTTTAAACTTAATAGAATTAGTTAGTGAGTTTGAAGCAATTTCTAAATAACAAAGTTAAAGGTCAAATTACATATTTAAGTCCTTATACCCAAAATGAGTTTATCAGTCTTTTAGCCTGCAAAGTGAGACAAACTATAATTAATTGATGATATAAAAATTTCCAAATAGTATAGCATTAGGTATATTTGATAGCTCCCATAAGGAGCAGTTGTGCCAGATCATAAGATTTGTCAAAATTACCGGAGAAAATATGTCCATAGAAGAGCGATTCGTCGATTTTATTTCGTCAAATGAAATAACTGGAGAAGGCCTTCCCAACGAAATAATTGATAAGTTGAGAAAAGATGGGTTAGATTATAGAGATATAAGAGGACAAGGATACGACAATGGAGACAATATGGCTGGGAAATATAATGGTGTACAAGCCCACATACTACGAAGAAATAATCTCGCCAAATTTATTCAATGTGCCTGTCATTCTCTCATCTTAATAGGTGTACGAGCCCAGTCGCATATGAATTGGACCAAAAGAAACATGCAACACAATTTTATTTTTCTGAATTAGAATTTAATTAATTTTCATAATTTCACCAGAGGTAATTAAGCTTATTTGATTCTGTGTGGTTTTAACAATTAATCAACACCATCTAATACTTATATCAACTATAATAATTATAAAAGAAACAAAAAGGAAAAGTTATGTCTGGCGCATATTAATTGGACCATAACCCAATAAATATTTATTTACGTAGAAAAATCTGATAATATTTCTTCTGACAAATATATTATTAAGTATGCCTTGAAAAAACAAATGACAGCATTATTCGAGTGTTTTAAGTCAAAATGGTTCGCGGAAAGTCGTTATCTAACGATATGTGAAATTCTATTGTTGCTGCCCATAAAAATGGACTTTCTGGGCATAAAATTGCAAAATATTTAAGTATTCCTCAAGGAACAGTAAGAAACATAATTTTGCAATTTAAAAAAACCGGAAATCTATAAACAAAAGTTAAAACTGGGCGTGCTTCAAAGATTACCAAAAGAGATGAGCGTGCTCTCCGGACACTTATTAAACAAGATCGTCGAGTTTCCTCGCGAGAATTAGCTGTAAAATGGGCAGATGCGATTGGAAGACCAATTTCAAAAGATACTTGTTTGAGAAGAATGAAAAAAATGGGATATGGGTTCTACAAGGTAAGTTTTTACAAACGTAAAAAACATCCAAACTCATTATTTCACAATAGGCGAAGGAAAAACCACTTCTCACAGAAAAACAAAAACGAAACCGATATTTATGGGCAAAGGAGCACCAACACTGGGTTCAACATCAATGGGATTCAATTATCTGGAGCGACGAGTCTAAGTTTGAGGTATGTGTTGGCGGTACACGAAGTAGAATTATTCGAATGCCAGGGGAGGAATATCACAGAGATTGCCTCAAAAGAAAGGTTAAGTTTCCGGCATCATGATGGTGTGGGGATGCATGTCATCACAAGGAGTTGAACGTCTTCTTTTCATTGACGGTACTGTCAATGATGCGAAGTAAAAGATAATTTTACAAGAGGAATTGTTGCCTTCCATTAATGAAATTCAACTGCCAGAAGGGGGATTTATATTTTAACACGATGGCGTAGCCTGCCATACAGCGAAATCGGTAACATTATGGTTGCAGGGAATGAATGTTCTCGCTTTAAAATGGCCTTCAAGCAGCCCTGATCTATCCCCTATCGGGACTCCACACCAGTTCGCACAATTCCTGAATTAAAGAACAAAATTCAGGAAATTTGGAATAATTTTCAACTAGAGTACTGCAAAACATTAGTAGGCACAATGCCAAAGAGAATTGATGCCGTTTTAAAACCAAAACGTGACTGTACACAGTGATAACTCTGACTAATTATTCAAAAATCTTTGGTCCAATTAATATGCGCCAGACATAACTTTTCCTTTTTGTTTCTTTTATAATTATTGTAGTTGATATAAGTATTAAATATTGTTGATTAATTGTTAAAACGACATAGTACCAAATAAGCTTAATTGTCTCTGTTGAAATTATGAAAATTAAATAAATTTTTATTCAGAAAAATAAAATTTTGTTGCATATTTCTTTTGGTCCAATTCATATGCGACTGGGCTCGTACATGCAGCCATCAATAAAGTAGAAATGATAACATTTTTTGGTATAGTCCAAAAAATATTCCATTTTTTCGTACTTTCTACTAAAAGATGGGATTGACAACAGTGTTGAAAGTCACTCTTAAAGGGCAAAGCGACACAAGGTGGTGTCCCAAAGAAAAAACTATTTCTGCTTTGAATTCAGAAATTGATAATGTTTTATTTCTACTACAGCAAATATTTGAAGATGCTTCTTATGGCGTTGGTGCAGCTTCTGCAAAATTGTTGCTTACCAGCATGACATATTTTAATTTCATTTTTGCTTTGATAATGTGGTACAAAATTTTGGGGGAAATAAACATCATAAATAATCATTTGCAAAACAAAACACAGGATATAACGCGTTCTTCCAAATTATTAAAAAGTTTATTGCACGTCTTCAAACAATTTAGAAACGAAGAATTTGATGGTCTAATGGTTGAATACAAAGAAAAATGTGCAATTCTTGATATAGAGCCTTTTACAGAGAATAAGAGAAAGCACCGAAAGAAAATATTATCAGGTGAAAAGGCTACAAATGAAGGAGCAGATTTTTTAGTTAAAAATCAATTAAAATTTCTCTTTTACAAAGTAAATGATGTGATCATAAATCAATTGTGTGATAGATTTGAAAATATACATAATATAACATCGCTGTTTGAATTTTTATCCGGAAAAGCTTTGGAAGAAATGTCGGATTCGTGCCGACCGGGCTACAGAGCGCATCGCTTTTACAAGAGCTCTCGGCGGTTTCAATAATTTTAACGGTTTTCTTTTGAAAAGTTAGTGAATAAATAAACGAAAAGTGGGTTTAGTTCATAAGAAGAGGGCACAGGCGACGAAGGCAGGACTACACAGTCGATTAGAAAATCCGAGAACCTGTACAGGATATACACTTCCACTTGTGAATTCGTCGGAGAATTACAACATTCACCTGAATAAAGCTAAGTCACTGTAGCATTGTTTTTATTTAACAATAGAGAGGTAGCATAGACCGAATAATAATAATTGTCTATCTTATTAGTGTAGTAATTACATATAACGCAAATTATTGTGAATGCAATCAGTTGCAAGCAGCTTTACCATTTGGGTTGGGACCGTCAGCACACCACACTGTAGGGCTGCCAGGTACCTGACCGGCACCCTTCCAAGAATTTGCGAACCCGAAACATCATGTCGGTAGAAAAGAAATTAGGGAATAACAGCTATAAATTATGTTTATAGGGACAATTGATCGATGCGAGAAAAGCGTGTATATTTAAAATACAAAGTGTCTAAAAATGAAATACATCCAGTGCGCTGTGAAACAATGTAGTGGCATATAAAAGTTTACATGTAAACAAATTTCAAAGGTCACTGGATGTATTTCTTTTTAGACACCCGGCATAGTTAGGAGGTAATACAAAATTAGGAAATAGAAACCAAATAAGAACAGCACCTAGTTCTACAAAAATTCTGTAATAGGCAATAAGCGCGTGCGATTTGTACAGGGTGGGTATAATCATCTCTGATCCCGGTAGCCATGGAATTAGCTACATAGAAATGATGACTAGCACTATATTTCAATATAGCAATGGCAGTTGTAACAATACAAATGACGTTTGTAGGTTAGGTTGCGTAGTTGAATTCCTCAATTTATTAAGCGGTGATAATTCCAAAGGTAATGTGATAACAGATATTTATGGCCACCCGGTACAAATACATAGTTCAAAAGTAGGGTTCATAATTATGAAGTAAAGCATAAATACAAGAAATCAACGTAAACGGCAAGAAATCGTAAGCAACAGGATGGAACGAGAAAAATCGTTCACCATAAAATTCAAGAAATGAAAATAGCAGGTGACGGGAACTGTCTACTTACAGCAATAACGAATCAATTAACAGAAGGTAGAAGAAACAAAGGAAAACTCAAGAAAGAAACTCTGGATTTAAGAAGTAAAATCGCAAATTATGTGAGGGAAACCAAGAAGAAATGCAACTGCAGCTGGAAGAAAATATCAAAGACTAGGTCGCGCTTTGCAAATCGACGCCTATATAGAAGATTTGGGAACAGAATGATTCTGGAGGGAGATACGAATCCACACTCGCAAAGTAAGGAAGGTTAAAAAAAACACGAAGCAGAAAAGCGGGAAAAATTCTTCAGAGAAATGCAACCGCCAGAGTCAAAAATCCGAGAAACGTACAAATACACCAAGAAACAGAGGAGAGCCACCGCATTTAGAAGAGAATACCACAACAAACTTGGGAAGAACGGGCAAGAAACAAAATTATGATGAAGAGGAAAATAAACCGCATATAATATATCAAGAGAAAACGCAGACAACGAGGAAATAGAAGTAGAAGAAGAAGGCATAAATATCGACGAAAAATGCAGAACAGCGAAGGAACAAATATCATAATAATAACATAACATTAGAAATAAGGAAACGAGGAATACTTATACCTGTGAAGTACAATAAAAATAAGAATATTAGTAATGATAATAATAATTAGACTAAGCTAACGTAAAGTAACATGTAACAGGGCAGGCTAAGGCGTTTCAATCATAGACATAGGAAATTAGCAGATACACTATTAATATAAGATGACAAAACATGTTTAACCATCTTGGTCATATATTCAACTCCCGTTGAATATGTGATCTACTAACTACCTTGCACTATAGAAGCGGTGTTCTGAGGCAGGCGTCACAGGCATGTTAACGTTATACAGTGCTCCCAATCCCCACCTATCACAACAAATCCCTTCACACCCTATTGGCATGGGGTGGGCCTGGCGTAATCCAGAATTGATCCACGGGGATCTGCTCCATGTCAATTGATGATGATGATGATGAAAAGCTTTGGATGAAATGCCACTTCCAGACCTACAAAAAAGCAGCAGCTTGTATTCAATTACAGAATAAGCTAGAATGTTTTAAAACTCAGGCACAAACTATTTTTAAAAATTTAAAAGCTCTTCATCAAATTCTAGAAGGAATGGTTAAATGGGATTTATGCGAATCATATCCAAACATAGCAACTTCTTTGCGGATACTTATTTGTCTATCCGTAACAGTTGCTACTGGTGAAGGAAGTTGTAGTAAACTAAAACTTATCAAGAATTTTGCCTGCCATTCAGATACCACACTATTTTTTTTTCCAATTCAGTTAGGAGAATTCAACATTGTGACATATCATTTTATTTATGGAAAGTGGATCTTTTCGTGAAATGTTGTAAACTGTGACAGTGTTTTATCACCAGCGATCCTCCATAGCAACGCTTACATTTTCATTTTACTGCGATTATCATTTTAAAGTATACCCATACGTACAAAATGGAAACGTTAATCCTTATTTTTACACTTATACCTGAATTGAAAAAAATCTTCTTTATAGCAAGTGGTAAAACTTGCATTTTTAGCACACGGTGTGTTTATTATCTGGGCGATAAAGCACGCATACACCATGTGATAAAAAAATCACGTCTTACCACGGTATAAATATCTATTTCCTATGACCGTGCGTAAAGTGGGCTTTTACGCCTTCAGAACAGCGTGTAAAGTTTTATTTTATGACACTAGTGCGATAAGGGAAAATCAGGGCGTAAAGTAAATTATAGAAGTTACTTTACACATTATTGATTCCGTGTCTACCATAAACAGCTCAAAAAATTCAGGAACGAAAAACTTAATTTCGCAGGTAAAATTTATTTAGAATTAGTATCGATAATATTTTTCTCTTTATTTTTTTATTCTTACGGTCGTTGGTCGTGCTGTGCACGAGATATAAATATTGTCCTTTGAGTTACTATGTTACGTGTTGTTAGTTACGAAAAAATGAACATGTTATGTAAATAAGCTACAAAATGACAAGCAATAAATTTAATAATTCATTGTAATTCATTATTTTGGAAGTAAAGCAAAAACACAATATCAAATATAAAATGAGTTACTTCGCTAACTCAACAGTCGTGGAAAAAACAGTATACGCAAAACGTACGGAAAGTACGTACATACACTTACACTATGCAAATGGTGCAGTATGTAATTATTAAATGGCTCACCAATCACGTACCCCGCAGAATCGAGGCGGATTGTGCATTGCACCCGTAAAGACCACATACGTTAACGCATCAACCTTGACATACCGAAAAGTAAAAGAGGTTACGGATACAGACAGACAGATAAAAAAATCAAAGTCTGAATTCAAATTTAGCGGCTTCCTTCTGTTCAAAAAATAAGAGGATGTTATACCTATTATTTATCTTTGAGTAATATTAATACCGCACTATATTGGCAATAGCAAATTCTTCAGTTTACCAAAATGACGCTTAAATAAAAACGAATATTCATTATTTATTACATAAAAATCATATAAATAAACTGCGCCTGGGGCACCCGGTTGATGGATTAAGTATCCCATCGGATGTCACTGTCGGTCCCAACTCCGGAGAAAGCAGGAGGGTTGAAACTTGAAACGTACGGCTAGCACCCTATACTCGTAAAAAAGCTTTGCTTCCAATCGCTTGCAAGTCTCGGGTAATCGGACGGAGCTTACGAAGACAACAAGCAAACGTTTAAAGAATAAACTATTTGTAATTATTAAAGATAGTTACATTACGAATTGTTACATGGAATGTGCGTGAAATAAATAATAAAGCCGATGAATTAGAAAACATTTTGAAAGATAGAAGAATCGGCATCACACACTGATCACAGAGTGACCTAAATAAATACGCGATGATATACCTATAGCGGAGTTACTCAGGACAGTATAGCAAAATCTGGGGTGGCAATCCTAGTTAGTCAAAAGTGGAAGAATCGCATACATTCGTACAATTGGTGAAATACTTAATAGAATAGAATAGTTAGCATAAGTTAAGATGTAAAAGGGAACGAGGATATCTAACGTGCATTGCAATCTACGCTCGTTTTTGAGATA
This sequence comes from Melanotus villosus, assembly GCA_963082815.1. Taxonomy (NCBI): domain Eukaryota; kingdom Metazoa; phylum Arthropoda; class Insecta; order Coleoptera; family Elateridae; genus Melanotus; species Melanotus villosus. The sequence goes on along the minus strand of OY720421.1, from coordinate 47,177,071 downwards.
TACGCAAAAATATCTCAAAAACGACTTTGTTGAGCTAAAAATGCCAAGAGAACTTTTTTACTTAAAATTAATTTTTCTTTAATAATGCCACACAGGGTGTTTAAAAAAACGTGACCTTCTTGTTTTTTCTTAATTAAAAATGTCCTTAATTCCCTCTAACTACGCCACTGAACAAATTAAACCTTCCTTATTATGACTTTGGTAGACCCTAATTTACCCTGCAATAATTGAAAATAAATCTCCAATAGTTTTTAAATTACCTATTCAAAAAAATCGATATTTTTCATTCAGATTTACAGGCTGTAACTTTTAATTTGACCCTTTAGGAAAAAAATTTATTTAAAAAATTTTCGCTATTTTTCATGTAGTTAACGCAGTTAACGTACTTCCTAAACTTTCACGGCCACCCTGTATACATTCAGATCACTTTCTGGTAAAGGAAACAGTAAAAATTAAAGCACGATGAGTAACACATGAGAAAACCTTAAACCAAAATGAAAGATGGAAAGTCAATATACTCCAACAGGAATCAGTAAAGGATTTGTATCAAAAACGAACCATTATACAAAATAAAGCATTTAAAGAAAGTTATAACATAGAGGCAGAAAGAGACGGAATGGAATAATATAACAACTAGGAGCCCCAACAAGTATATGTTCGGACGGGTGTCGATTTTTCATAAATAGCTAATAAAATGTATTTTTTAAAGAAATTTCACAAATGTTACACATTTCTTAACGTTATACATATGTTTTAAGACCTGTTGCCGTTTTTACTTAAATCATTTTACTATATTTCACGAGTTACGCGCTAAAAGATTAAAAATTCGCAGAAATTTGCTGACAAACAAAAAACCTCTGGTAAAAATTTGTAAGAAAGGGAGGCGGTCTTCTTTGCGTGACAGGCAGGCTTCAACGTGTCCCGCGAATGCTGTAGGAAATGGATCCACAAGTCTGGACTCACTTTTTATAAAGTTTCAGTTAAAAATTAGTGACTCCATTAAGATCTTTGTGATAGGCCAAAGAAAAACCGTTATTAAAAGAGGGCCAAAAGAAGAAAAGATTCGCATGGGCAAAGGAGAGAGCGTCTTGGACACAGGAAGATTTGAATCAAGTCATTTTTAGTGACGAGTCCAAGTTTGGCGTGTCTATAGGGACAGTCGAAGCCGAATCATCAGATCCAAAACTGAAGCATTCCACAAAGATTCCCTCAAACGAACAGTAAAATTTCCTAAGGGGTTGATGATTTGGGGATGCATGTCTTCGAAAGACGTAGGAACCCTCGAGTTCATTGATGGGACCGTCAATGCCGAATATTACCAAAGAATACAAGAATACTGAATAACAGTTTATTGCCCAGTATTGAAAAACTACATCCTGAAAGAAATTTCGTTTTCCAGCAGGACAGTGCTTCATGCCACACGGCGAAAACGACGAAAAATTGGTTTGTCTATCATAATATGACCGTACTGGATTGTCCTTCGGGCAGCCCTGATTTTAATGTCGTAGAAACTCTGTGGCATAAGATGAAAAAATGCTTAAGGGACAGTCCACAACGTACGGTCCCTGAATTACGGAGGAAACTGCAGCAAATTTGGGTTGCGTTTACGCCTCAGGAGTGCCAAAAACTTGTGGATAGCATGCCACAAAGAATCCACGCTGTCATCAAAGCGAAAGGGGATGTTACTCCCTATTAAGGGCAAAAAAGAATTTTTCGTCCAAACAATAAGTTGTCAGTGAATTATCTCCTTTTTTATACGTCCGAACATATAGTTGTTGGGGCTCGTATTACATTAAAAGCCTTGGACGTCAGAAAGCAAAAACTAGAAGAGGACTAAAAATATGGAACGAAGACCTAGCAAAAGCAATACAAAAGAAGAAAAAACATACTTGAAATGGCTAAGTAATAAAAGTCCTGAAAATAAAGAAATAGGTATATAACAATACTGTTAGTGAAACTAAAAGAATATAAAAGAAGCCAATGCAAAACAGCTGGAAGAACTTCATTAGCAAAAATTGAACATGACGTACACGGCCGGCAAAATATAGCGTATAAGGTATAAGGTAATAAAACATCTTAACAGAGACAAAAAGGACAACGCTGATATAAAAACAATTGATAAAGAAATATGGCTACGATATTAGAACGTTGGTAATGTTGGTATACATTAAAGATACTTACCAAATGAACGAAGATGATATTGACTTAAACCCTATGATTTCTGGAGCAGAGGTTGACAAAATTGATATGGAAAAATTACAAACAGCACCCAAGCAAACCAAAATTAGAAAAGTAACAGAAACTGATTAAATAAATAGCGAACTTATTAAATATCTCCCTAAACCACTAATGGCGCGCTTCCTAAGATTTCTAAACAACTGCTGGGCACATAAAGCGATGGAGCCAACCCAAATAATTAAAGAGAGTCTTTTAAATTCTGGATACAACATATACTCTAAAATAATAACCAATAGGCTTGATGAACAAAGTGGCTTCCGGCAAGGTAGATCGTGCACTGACAACGTCTTTATGAGAAAACAATTGGCAGAAAAATATAAAGAATAAAACAAAGAGACACATAAATATACTATATGTAGACTATAGAAAAGCCTTCGATAGAATAGTTAGATCTAAATCATGGAATACATGTATAAGAAAGGTTTTCCGAATCATCACATATCTGTAATAAAAGATTTTATAAAAATACACAAATATACATATAGGTAAGATAGGCGATGCCTTGAGAGAGTGTATTAAAGAAATGAGAAACTATACGTTTGACTGCAATAGAATTACATACTGTATTTATTATGTTATTTGCTAACGATGAGGTAGTAGTAGCACACTCCGAAGACAGTTTACAACTAGGTCTGCATAAAGTAAGTAATATTATGTCTGAATATAATCCTGAAATATCTTCTGAAAAAAAAAGGTAATAGAATTTTGAGGTAAAAATAAAATCAGATCATAAATAGTCTTGAACGATCAACCTACAGAACAAGTCATATCCCCATAATTAAGGAAACTGACATAGAAAAGAAGGCCAAAAAATACAATACAAAAATCATTTACGGACTTTTTCATACAAAAAAGTAGTAGCAACAAATAATAAAAGGAAATCTGTATTACGTATGAAAAGTCTTTCGTTTTCGACTTTTCATGGGCGCTCTAGAAACTTGTTATTGAATTTGACGCAGCATTTTATCTATATTACAGTAAACACGTCTCAGAATATTGTAGTTTCTTGATATTTTGATACCTATTGTAATTTCTAAATTAGGTAAATATATCTCTTCAACGCCTTCCATCAGCTTTCAATTTTTTCAGTTATTAGTTCCATTTTCCAAGATTCAATTATGATTCTTCAATCGTATATCTTCCTATTCCCTTTCATCTGCGTTGCAAGATTGCGTTGGTTTTAGTTAACTCAATCCCATCTTTTAACAAAATAACTATGCCAAATGATAGCTTTTCCTTACAAACAATGGACTTACAGTTATCCTATCAATTACATTACCATTTCAGATTAATGTGCAAATCCCCCTTCCTCTTTATTTGTTTTTGGTAAAAAATTAATTTCAACGTAAAATATCAATAGTGGCATAACACTTTTTCCTGACCAAAACTAGAATCTCCTCAATTTCATGCTGTTGAGAATACCTAAACAATTTTTGTTTGCTCTGGTCTGCTGTTGATTGATCAGCAAACCCACCAAAACCCATACATACATTTTGTTCCTTTATTTCTCGCTACCTGTAGGTTTTCACCAATTTGATTTTTATCGCATTTCTTCTCGAACGTCAAAGTGCTGTGTTTATGTTTTAACATAATGTTGGTCCTTATGTGACGATATTTAAAATAAGGCATTTAAAGAAGTTGGCGTATGATCTTTAGCCTCAATTTGCTTTTGTACGATTTTTTAAAAATTTTGTACTAGAGGTGAGACCGCATAGTGGTTTTAAAAACTATTCTTCTTAATGCCATATCCTTTAGCTACGGGGTACTGCTTGAAATATCGACCAATCAGAATAAATATTATTCAAATGTATTTTTGTGAGAATACAATTCTTAAGAAAATCAGCCAATCACAACGCTTGAAAATGTTGTACCAATAAGTGAAAATAATTTATTGTCGCGATAATATTTTGTTATTTCCAATAGCAACGCTAGTAACGTAGTAACCACGTAAATATGACGTACAAACAAAAAATTATTTGACAATTGTAGCACCGATTAGTGAAAAATGTAATCATTGTATTCTCTTCCTAAATATAACTCGTGATTCGCTTAAAAATCGATAATATTTAGAAAATGCCACTCATGTTAATCCCAATCTTTGGAAAATGCAACTCCTGCTTCGCAGTCGTTGCATTTTCGTCGTTGGGATTAACATTCGTGACATTTTGAAAATATTATCGACAATAAGCTCACCACTTGTTATATTACCCTTGACAAAACATCATATTGGTGTCTCAAAAATTATTATCAAATTTGCCTTGCATTATAACACACGAACATTTCGGAAAATTTGCTGACTGAAGTTTTGCTGCCAAAAGAATTCCACCCATGGAAGAGATCTTTTTCATTCCAAACATGGTATTAATACGAAATATACGGTTTGGTGAAAGATAACACACCTTTAGATTTTTTCCTCATTAAAATTTCACCTGACCTTGGTCGGGAGCCAACCCAAGACCTTTAGTTTATAAAAGAACCTTGCTACTGTCTACACTTGTAAAGCCCGTATGACACGGTATTAAATTTATGCTAAAATTTTTGAGTAAATTTTTTCATAAATTTTCTGAAAAATTGTTGCAAGTATTGATAATTTTCTGTTTGCAACAGTCTCACTTTTTAATGCAAAATTTGTGAATTGCGCTTGCGTATGAATGTATTTTTTTAGTGTTATTTGTGACTGCCATATTTGTAGCACTGATATAACCAAGAGTTAACCTTCCATGTTTGTTTATAACGGGTGATCAAATGAATTTCACATCTAGTAGGCTATTTATTTTTTAGGCATGTCTTAGTTTAATCTTGAATATTTTGTTTTATGAACTGTCAAAATAACAAATCAATATAAATTATAGTGCGCTGCAGTACTCTAAGACATGCTCTGCTCCTACAGCGCCTACTCTAATCTGAAATTCATTTGATCGCCCGATATATTTGACTACAGCCTCGTGGTGTGGAATGTTGCGTTTGTGTGCACTTTTTGTCTCAGATTTAGAACATGTTCTAAATAATTTATGCATAAATTTATGAAAAAATTTATTTGTAATTTTTGTGTATGCAACGGTGCTAAATATTTTACAAACAATTTTTGTATAAATTTTTTGTAAAATTTAACGTCGTGTCAAACAGGCTTAAGGAAAATCGAGTTTTTTTTATTTATTTTTATGGTAAAAATAAAAAAAAAATCAAATAGTTATTACAACAATCAAGATAAATAAAGTAAATGTATATTAATAAAACCATTCTGATCTTTTCAGTAATATAAAACATTCACTAAAAGTCACTTTATAGCTACAAAGTTTGGCCTTTATTAATTTTGATAATAACAATTTTTATCTAAAATGAAGAGAGTTTATGGTTGGAGTACTTAATCTAACAATTTGGAAATATCTAGTATCTAAATTTATTTTTTGTTTATCTAACGAAATCTAGGCTTACAAATGCCAAGTACTAAATAATGTTATAGGTAGGTACGTACTTTACGTAGGTATTCGGGTTTTTGTTGCATGTAATTTGCCTTCATCGTTAAATTAATTTCATAACTTACTTACCAACTGTCCTTAGGAGGCTGGAAATACTAAACTATATCACATCAGCATGAACAGTGATCACTTCAAAATTGACAGCTGACAGAATGGTAAAGAAATCCATTAAAATTTACGCTCGGCTCAAACAGGAAAAGCCGGAGAATACGGCCTCGGTAAACATTTATTTACTACAATGTAGTTATCATTAGGTTTTTCCATTTGTAATACTAATTTCTTGAAAATATTTATATTTATTTCAGTACCAAGTAATCAAAAAAGGAAATCACGAATCTATTACCTTCTACGCCAATCGCCTGCGGGATTTTGTGAATAATCGACCAAACAGCCACACTTTTAGGAAAGTGTTTCTCATATCTGCTAGAAAATTAAGAATAGTTACTAATGCTAATATTAGTTAATTATCGTATCGTGTGAAGTAGAAAGTCACATTAAAAATACTTTACCCAAGAGAAACAATAAGAATAATTAAATTATTTTTACTTACAGATTTAAAACAGTTTTTGGAGAAAAAATAACTCAACAAGAAGTATTTAACGTTATCGCAAAACCAATTGTAACCAGGTAAAACATGAAACTGTTAATATATTTTTCCAGTAATAAAACCCTTTGGGTCCAATACTTGCCAATAAACATGTTAAAGGACATTAAAGGGAGGCAATGTGTAAACTCAAACGGATTTCGAGAACAGTTTTACGACCTAAGAGGATTGATACTAAAACCTTTATATACAATTTGTTTCTATTTTAGTGTTCTGGGAGGATTTAATGGGACGGTGTTTGCATACGGACAGGTAATATACCTACATACACATAAAATTAATTGTCGAATAATAAGATAAATCTATATACCAATTAATAGACAGGTAGCGGTAAAACTTACGCTATGACAGGATCCCCTGTTAACTATGAAAACAGAGGTATAATACCTCGCAGCATTGAAGAAATATTTCGTTATGCAAATACGGTAAGTTTTGATTATTTATTTGGCGTATACAAAATCACTATTTTTTAGGCTTCAGAAAAGTTTTCCGTTTATATATCATTTGTGGAGATATACAACGAAAGTGGTTACGACCTCTTAAATCCTAAAGAAGCAACATCTTTCACAGATGAACTGTCGTAAGTATATTTTTATATAAACGTATATGCTGATGTAACAAACCATACGACATTATTTTAAATTGCGTGCATTCGTGCGTAGCTTTAATTTTATCCTGTAGCGTTACGTGTTCCTTATTCTACAACACCTGTGTTACTATTCTACAAAATATGCGAATTTCTTTTAGAAATCATTGCACCTAAAACTTTATTTATGATACAAAATATTCATTCTTTATAACTAATAAAAATAATTTTTTTTAATACACGGAAGTTAAAACATTCAATTATAAAGAAATGTTAGGTTCATAAGGGAAAAATGTATATTTTGATTTTACCACACGAGAGCGAGACAAGAATGTATGTAGTCATTCTTCAATCTTCTAACAAAATAATAACTCAATAAAACAAGTATTTATCGAAGTTATAATATATGTATTCTGTATTATACAGCTTGTCGCCGTCTTCCTGTGGCAATTCGCCATATATCTCGGGCATTGCCGTCATACGTCATACCACGATTTTCTGGGTCTTCCTTTTTGCTTACTTTCTGGAGGTTTCCATTTAAAGATTCGCGAAGACTCTCTGTTATCTGCCATTCTTATCAGCGGCCCAGGCTCCTCAGTTCGATTCGGTCTATTACTGTTTCCTGCCCATTCATTTTTTTTTTAATTTATTCATTCTATGTCAAAAACGTCAATTACTTGCAGTAATAGTAGATTATGTTATTAGGAGTAAAAGTGATACTTTACATAAAATCACTTTTACTCCTAATATTATCAGCAAACGTATTTTTAAAAAATCACATTGTACCTATTTAGATAAATTAAAAATTGCAAACGTCACAAAAGTGACAAATTGCGTACTTTATGTGCCTAATCCGATAAAGTGACACTTTTGCGTACTTTATGTGCCTAATCCGATAAAGTGACACTTTTTACCTTGTCAATAAAGACACATAAGTTGTCACTTTTGTGACGTTTGCGGATAATAGTTATTTATGTACCAAGTCAGTAAAGTGATTCTTTATCGAACGAGTCTGAGATTACGAGCCGAGCGAGCGAGCGAGCGAGGCGAGTAACAGGCGAGTTCGATAAAGACACTTTACTGACGTGGTGCATACAAAATTTTATCGCCAACCGTAAAAATTATTTTCTATAAATAACTCGCGACAAAACTTTTACTGTTGGAGCTGTGACAGCAACAAACGACTTTTGTTTAATGTCATACAGTCATGGTTATGTTGATTAACATTAGCGGCAGGTAAAATGCTTGATTTGTACAGTAAGATAAAGTGTTTGTTTACTTCCGCAAAACGCTATGGTAATGCATGGCTTTACTGACGGTTGGCGATAATAGCTATTTGTATTACTAGGGAGGAAAGTGTAAGACTGCCTCCCGCAGATGGTTTTTATGCACGAGCGAGCGATAGCGAGCGAGGGCAGAAATATAATCTAAGGGAGGCGATAACACTTTCCTCCAGAGTAATACATATGATTTTTTGGCCACCTTCACTAAACGAACCTGACATTAGTAATGTTGACAACTAAAAATATGACATTTTACTACAAAACTCGGTTTCATTAAAAAAAAACTCGTAGATAGCTTGAGTATATGTTTCCATGGTGACTGTACCATTAATGTTAATCGTAAAACATGTTTACTCATTTTGCCACCCGTTTCTAATGGCAACGGGAGGCAAAGTACTTTGCCTCCCGGTGCTAACTGCCGGGTGACAAACGTCTACTTTCGATGTCAAAAATTCATTTGACAAGGTATGGAAAATGTCACTTTCGAACAGAGGTGGCTAAAAACATGTTTACTCAGGCTAAAAAAGCATACAGGATTGAATCATAATTTCGAAATATCCTGTGGTGTGATAAAGGAGTTTGAAATTACGCTTTTCTAAAGTCCTGTAGTTTCAATATAATTTTAATAAAATTGACTATAGTAAACACATTTTAAGAAGATAAAAGTCGTAACTTTTGGCTTTATGAAGCTGTTATTATTGGACATCATGTAGCTGTGTAGGTACATTCAGGTACACAAATTCAATTAGTTACTCTTTGTCTTGAAATCGTGCATGTAGATCATCGCATTTTTTAGAAATACTTGGTCATCAGATTCGAAAGTACATTAATATTAAACAACGCCTCAAAATGATATTAACGCAGTTTCTCCAGAAATATATACAACAATATTATGGGAATTATAGCAGACGACTGATGTTCAGGTGAGCGTCCGGCGTGCATCGGGTGAGTGGGGATAGTCAGTCGGGTGCACGAAAAGTACAACAACAACGGTAGACGCGCGAGACAGTTGAAAAAATACTAAAGTATGAAAAGTAATTTATTTGAACTAAAGAAGGGGGTTCATCCGCATAGAAAAACTAAATCAGAGTGAAGAGTGAAGATGTTAAAATTTTAAGTAAAATATCGGTGTTCACGTTACAAGTTGATAACGGTTCCGTGTATGGACTGTGAGATGAAACAACGCGTTGCAATACAGATATATAGAAGTGAAGAAGAAATAAGTGTAATAAACGAAATAAAAGTTCTAAAAAGCATAATTAACACGCGTTCTATCTCCGTTCATCGACTAAGATATTATACACGTGTTACTGCTTTGGCGGAAAGCGTTTGAACTGTAAGATTAAAAAGATTAAATACTATCAAAACTGCATAAAAATGACAACTTTTAAAATGATTCCACTCGTACTTGATAATATAAAAATAGTACCATTTTCCATCATAAAAACATTTCAGAAATTACTATTCGAAACTGAAACAATTCTCTTTTAAATTGAATAGTGCTGAATTAAGATGGTATCGGAAAGAAAAATCAAGAAAAATTAAAGCGTTCATGAATGCGTTTTGGCCATAAAAGAATTGGCCAATCGAGGAGCAATAGAAGCTGATTCATTAATGCGTTACGTAATAGATGGCAGATGGCATTCAGGATCATCTAACCAATAAATAGCTATTTATGCAACGAGTTGCAAAATGATGGACTTTTTATCACCAGGCGTGAAATTGTTCGTCGAGGCGAAGCCGAGATGAACAACACGCCATGTGATAAAAAGACATGTTTTGCAACGTGTTTCATACAAGATTTTATCCAATTCAGATAACAAAATGTAAATGCCGCATCTTCTTAAAAAAGGAGTTGGGTCATCGTGATAAAATGGGAGTGATAAAATGGGAGCATATTTTGTAACTAGTTACAAAATGAAACACTTTTCGCAACTCAAATCATCTTTTTGTAACTAGTTACAAAATGGGAGCATATTTTGTAACTAGTTACAAAATGAACCACTTTTCACAACTAAAATCAATGTCGAAATGTTGACATTTCGTAACTGAGTTGGATAAATTATTTTATATGTTAGAAGATCAGTTGGGTAAATTACAAGAAGCTCGCATCTTTTTCACGATTGATCTAAAAAATGGCCTTTTTCATGTCATATTAGAATAAGGTAGTTGAAAATACAGATCTTTTGTGATTCATAAAGGCCAGTTCCAATTTTTAATTCTAATTCCATTTACACCTCCAACTCCCCTGCCGTATTCCAACGATTTATTAACTGCATTATCGAGGCCGTTAGAATCAACAAACAAGAACTATAAGCAGCATAAGCACATATTTGTTGTCATCGATACATTTATTAAGTTTGTATGATTATATCCAACTAAATCCACTAATGAAGTTATAGACATTTGGAAATCCCGTTCTAATTATTTCCGATCGAGGCACTGCATTTACAGCCCAAGAGTTCGAAGATTATTAGATTATTGTAAAAAGGATCATGGCTGGTTTGCTTTTAGTGAATAAAATGCAAATTATTGATTGCAGTTTTTAAGCTATTTCTTTCTGAAACAAGCAACAAATTCAAGTAAAGTAGTATCAAATTGAGCGCGTTTTTTTGTCTTTCGATTCTATCAACCCTATTAATTCAAACGGCAAGCAGGAATCTGCATATATACGATTTCCCATGCTATTTCCATATGTTCTCCCCTTAAGTCAAACACTCGGTATAGTAAGTATACCATTAACCCCTTTGATAACTGACAATGGAGTGGTTCTCAGGTTAAAATGGGTTTACTATACTTAATAACATTTATGGTAATTTCAGTTAAGCAATAAATTCGCCAATTTAAAAGGTATTGGTTTACGCTTCTATGCCTAAGTCTGATTTCGATCTTTTTTGATCATACGGTAGATTTTGATCAATATTAAGTTTTTCGCGGGCCTGTCATAACCATGTCCGTGGGATGGAGTTGTATGGCTTCTGTAGGTCTTTGAATGCTAGATGGATCTCTTCGCCTGTATCTCGTCCATTTTCCGTTAATTGTTGTAGTATGATTATCGATTTCCTGTTACAAATTCACTCTGCTCTTCACTAATTTTACGTTGGACCATTTCTCTCAGCTTCTTATTTAATATTTTTCCGTACAGTATGGGCAAATAGGATTGACACTTAATCCCCTACAATTATTTTGTCATTTCGCTCCTTTTCTCAAAAACTGAAATTACATAGGCTGTTTTCACTGCTCTAGTATTGCACATTGTTCAATACAGTGGTTAATTAGCAGGTACAGTCTATGTTTTAGTGCTTGCCCACCGTATTTTATCAATTCTGTATATATTATTTATATGTTACTGGATCCTGGAGCTCAACGGCTTTCCTTGTGTTAATTGCCTTTTGTAATTCGTTTTCTGTTATCATAATGTTACTACTTTGTGTAGCCTTTGTATACCTTACATCAACTGTCTGGTATAGTGCCTCGTCCAGTCTTCCAAACTAATCTGATTTGTTATACTAGTGTTGTTACCGCTTTTCATATTGTAACGTTTTTAACACGTTTATTTAAAACTTAGGTCAGTGGTATGAATTATTTATTAACAAATATTAAAATTATTAAACAATGAAGGAACACGAAATAACAACTTAACACTAACACACAACACTAATATTAATATCGGTAAACTAACTAATTTATTTAACAACTTAATTTACGCACTTATTTATCTTCACCGACGCACGTATTCGCGACCCTTTTGAAGGCTTGATTCGACTAAAGTTCGCTACGAGAATGCGCTTTTTAATATTGACAAGCAAGTTCTACTCTCTTGCGGAACGATGAGTCATGGAACAATCCGGAACAGCTGACGCATAGGCTCGAAATGGCTCAAATCCCGCCTGGCAGCTGGTGTGTCTCGTTACAATATTCTTCAAGCATCTCCATACTTCCATTTGAAAAAAGATAGTTATTCTCAAACAATTATGTTTTTTGCCAACTTAAGTTCAAACACCAACGGAAACGTTGAAGTTCTAAAATAATTTGTCTTGAGTGTTGGGAAACTTTCATTTTACGCTGGTCGTTGCATTCTAGATTAATAAATTAATTTTTCTGCAAAAATTTCATTTGTTCTAGAAATATTTCGCACTTGATACTTACATACGTAAATGGAGATTCCAAAAATGTATAAATACAGGGTTATTCAAATTCGATGCTCACCATTGGGATCTTGGTAGCTATACGAGATAGGAGGTCGGTTAAATTAGGGCAAACTTGAGCATTTTAATGCTTATCAACATTAAAAAAAAAATTTCCAGCCAGCCATCTTGGTTTCTGAGTTATGGCCAAAAAACAAAAAAGTGTCATTCTCTCTGTTATTAAAAGAAACTTTTAAATTTTAAATTTTGTAAAATCTTTCTCAAAGCAGCTTTTTATGTAGAAGATCGTAGAATTTTCAAAATTGTTAGGCGAAGTTTCGGTTTTTCAGAATCAACATCAGGTTCAATTTTTCTTATAGACTCCCTATTATGTTTTGAGACAGTTTAATAGCTTGTTCTTTTGCGATTTCAACAATGCATGACACGATGCATTTTGTTTTACGGAAAATCCTACTAATTACGTAGTTACGAAAAAAATGAATGCTAATAGTAGGAGGAGCAAAATTATAGAAACGAAAGACGAAAAAAACAATCGTAATCCCTGTTAATTTGACATTTGTCTGAAGGTTTCTTTACTTGGATAAAAATAATTTGTAGCTGAGATGGCGTTCTCAAATATTGAAAAGCGTGATATGTTGCGAATGTTTTATCTTGCACATGGTAATTCCGTTACTGCAAGCAATAATTATTTAGAAGCGCAACCTGACCGACGACAATCTCACCGATCAGATTTTCTAAGACTAGATAGAAATCTTGCCCAATATGGTTCTTTTAAGAAGCCACAACGATACTACGGTTCAAGAGTAGCACAAGAAGATTCGGAAAATATCTTAGAAGAGGTATGGAAATCCTTTGAATTACTTTAGTGGTGATATGATTAATACCTAGAATAACAATTTTAGATAAACAATAATTCATCAATAAACCAAATAGCGCATACTTTAAATTTGCCCCAAACAACAGTGTGGCGTGTTTTAAGTAGTAATAAATACAAACCTACCTTATAAAATACATGTTTCTCAGACGCTCAATCAAGGTGATAATGTTCATCGTCTAAATTTTTGTAATTGGTTGGTTTCACAAACAGTTAACGATGCGAACTTTTTTAATAAAATCATTTGGTCTGATGAGTGTAAGTTTACCAATCAAGGTATGTTTAATCGCAATAATGAACACTATTGGAGCACAGAAAATCCTCACCGCTTCCGAGAAGTCAGGAATCAGACGCGTTTTCATTTAAATGTTTGTGCTGGAATTTTGGGCAATCGCATTCTTGGGCCATTTCTTTATGAGGAAAATTTAAATGGAGAACGCTATTTATTGATGTTATTATAATTTAAATTTTAAATCTTAATTGCGAAGGTACGATAAATAGAGGAATGGAAATTTTACTTTTTATTCTCGGGAAAAGCTAAAACAAAGGGTTAAAGATACAGGAACAAAATTTTTACTGATAAATAAGAGTCTAATACAGCAAGTAATAATAAAACTTTATTAATCACCACAAAATAATGAAAGAAGATGTTCAAAATGTTCCCCGTTTGCTCTAATCTCTAATGCACGCCTCTGCAAGTCTAACTAAAGAACCGCTATCACGAGCTAGTTCGTTCTCATTCGTTCTAATGTACTCCGCTGCCATCCTGATGCGAGGTTCCAGATCTTCGACATTTTCTACAGGCGTCTTATACACTATTGATTTCATGCGTCTCCAAAGATAATAATCGCAGCTGTTGAGTTCCGGAGATCGAGCTGGCCAGGCAGTTGATCCTCCTCGCCCAATCTATCGGTTTTCATATGCAATATTTAAAAAATTCAACCGTAAAATGAGGGGGAGCCCCATCATGCATGAACCACATTCTTCCACTTAAATTTAATGGTAAATCTTCTAGCAGCTCTGGCAATATTTCTCGTAAAAAGTACAAGTACGTTTGTCCTTTTAAGCGACCAGGTATGGACCTACAAGACGCGATGCAATGATTCCTGCCCAAACATTGATGGAAAATCGCTGCTGAAAATTATGTTCCTTTATAGCATGTGGATTCATGTCGTCCCAGACATGATTGTTATGGAAATTAAAAATTCCATTTCTTGTGAAACAGCACTCGTCTGTCATTACAGTCTCTTGTGAAAATTGGAGGTTCTCGAACACGCTCTCTAAAAGCCAGTTACAAAATGCACGCCTTTGAGCGAAATCATTTGCATTTATAGACTGTACTCTTTGAATATGGTAAGGATACAGTAAAGATTCTTTTAATGTTCTCCGTACAGTCCAGTGACTAATTCCAACTACTCGCGCAATTTCCCTGGTGCTGGCTGATGAATCGTGTTCAACGTGTTCAAGAATATTTTCCTCGATTTCTGTCATTTCTTCGTTACGTCCTCATCCTACTTCTTGACTTTTGGGTAAAACCGAACCTGTTTCTCGAAGTCTTCGATGTACAGCTGAAAAAAACGTCTTTACTGGGAATTCTGCGCTCAGGATAGCGCTCAGCATATCTACGAACTGCTTCTCTGGCATTTTCACTACATTCACCATAAACAAAATGCATATCTACGTATTCCGCAATAAAATAATATGTAACCATTTTTTTGTAATTTTGGACGTAAATTGGAAAATATACTTGAAAAAATTACAATAATTTGACAATTTAAATGTAGAGTTACCAAACAAATGCCAACTAACTCGCAAAATTTTGTTTTTTTATGTTCGGTTAATCACGGTATATATTATATATACCGGGTGTAACACGATCATGGTACGCCCCCCTTTTTTCCTTTAGTTTTCAAGATAAATGGTTGAAATTTGGGGGATCCTATATACTTATTAAACGTCACTTTTTGATATATTAAATGATTTTTTTCCACTTCCGGTTTCACCGGAAGTGACACTAACTTTTGATTTTCAAATGGGACACCCTATATATTAATGCATTTTTGAATTCTGCATAATTTTCTGAATCCAATGATACCACATTGACATTTCAGTCTTCAATATTTATTTTAATTTAATTTTTAGTTTTCTATTTAAGTGTGCCATGACTGTTCCGATTTATTCTAATTGAGTCGTGTAATACTATAAAAATCGAAATACCGTCGAAAATACTAAATTATGTGATTTATGAGCAAACAAAGTTCATCAAAATGGTTTTTGGGACAAAACACAATTTTTTCAAATGGAACCATATTGGTACCGAGGTACCATTTATCGCTAGTATTAATAAGGAATTTATTCATGTGCTTTATTTAAATCTGCGATAAACACAATCACAATTACAGCTAAAAGGAAATAAGAAAATACAATTTATTTATAATTACAGCTGTTCAAAATGATTGTATTTATCGCAGATTTTCATAAGGCACATGAATAAATTTCTTATTAATACTAGCAACAAATGGTACCACGGTACCAATATGGTTCCATTTGAAAAAAATTGTGTTTTGTCCCAAAAACCATTTTGATGAACTTTGTTTGCTCATAAATCACATAATTTAGTATTTTCGACGGGATTTCGATTTTTATAGTATTACACGACTCAATTAGAATAAATCGGAACAGTCATGGCACACTTAAATAGAAAACTAAAAATTAAATTAAAATAAATATTGAAGACTGAAATGTCACTTATGTGGTATCATTAGATTCAGAAAATTATGCAGAATTCAAAAATGCATTAATATATAGGGTGTCCCATTTGAAAATCAAAAGTTAGTGTCACTTCCGGTGAAACCGGAAGTGGAAAAAAATCATTTAATATGTCAAAAAGTGACGTTTAATAAGTATATAGGATCCCCCAAATTTCAACCATTTATTTTCAAAACTAAAGGAAAAAAGGGGGGCGTACCATGATCGTGTTACACCCGGTATATATTATATCCCATTATTCCCCGAGGGGACATAGGGTGTTTAAAAAAGCTCTCCACTGTTCTCTATTGTTTGCTATTCTCTTTAGCTCTGTGATTGTGAGTTGTGTTTCTTCCTCAACGGTTCTGCGCCATGTTATTTTTGGACGTCCTTGTTTTCTTCTCCCTTGCGGGTTCCAGCTCAGCGCTGCTCTCGTGGGTTCATTTTTGTCTTTCCTTAGGGTGTGACCTATCCATCCATACTTCCTTCTCTTTATTTGCACGTTTATGTCTTGTTGATTCGTTCTTGTCTTTAACTCTTCATTTGTGATTATTTCGGGCCACCAAATTCCCAATATGTACCTCAAACATCTATTAATAAAGGTCTGCACTTTTCTTCTAATTTCATTTGTTGCGCACCACGATTCGCAGCCGTACAGTAACACCGGTTTCACTGTTGTGTTAAAAACTTTTAACTTGGTGTTTATTTTTATATCCTTTGCTCTCCAAATTTTGTTCATGTTACAAAATGCACCCCTCGCTTTATTTATTCTTTGCTCAATGTCTTTCAGAGACCCACCGTCACTAGTTATTACCGTACCCAAATAAGTGAAGCTGTCCACTTTTTCTATAACTTCTCCTTCACACTGTAAATCACTTGTATTTTGCACATTTACACTCATTAACTTTGTCTTTTGTTTATTTAGTTTTAGACCCATCTTACTTGATTCGATTTGTAGTGCGTCCATTTTGTCCCGCATTTGTTGAAAGTTATGTGAAATCAAACATACGTCATCGGCATACTCCAAATCTTCTAATGTATCAGTCAGGTTCCAAGTGATTCCTCTTTTTTTTTTCGATTTACTGCGTTGCTCATAACATCATCCATTATAACAAGAAATAGTAATGGAGACAGGATACATCCTTGCCTTACACCTGTTTCTGTAGGGAACGATTCTGTTAATATTCCTTTGTGCAACACACGACATTTATAATGTGTATAACCTATTTTTATCAGACGTATTAGTTTTTCAGGTAGTCCTCTGTTTTTTAAGGCTATCCAAATGCATCCACGGTCTATCGAGTCGAACGCTCTTTCATAATCAATGAATAAAAGGTATAATGGCGACTGAAACTCTATTGATTGTTCTATAATGATTCTCAGGACATTAGTGTTGTCCACACAAGAACGGCCAGCTCTGAATCCACTTTGTTCTTTACGAATACCCTTGTTTAATACTTCCATTATCCTGTTGAGTATTATTTTATAAAAGATCTTATTTACTACACTTAGGAGATTTATTCCTCGCCAATTTCCACATTTTGTTGGGTCTCCTTTTTTTGGAATTTTCACTATAATCCCCTCTTTCCACTCCTCTGGGAATATTTCATCTCGCCAGACTTTTTCTATCAGTGGGTACAGGATGTCTATGGAACATGTAATATCCAATTTCAACATGTCTAGTGTAATTTGGTCTACGCCAGGGGCCTTGCCGTTTTTCATTTGCTGAATAGCTTTACATAATTCTTCTCTGGTTGGGCAGTCTATATCTATTTTCAGTTCCTATCTTCGTTCTATTTGCGGTAATTGCACAGTGTCTCTTCTAACATTCATGACTTCTTTGAAATGCTCCTTCCATCTCTGCAGCTGCTGCTCTATTGAAGTCAATATTTGTCCGTCTTTACTTTTTACTGGTCTGTCTTCTGATTTCCTACTTTTCCCTGATATTTTATTTATTATTTTGTATAATTCTTTGCTATCGCCTTTACTTGCTGCACTTTCTGCTTCCTTTGCCAGTCTTTCTATATATTTAATTTTATCGTTTTTAAAGCTCCTCTTTACTTCTTTACTTGCTAATTTATATTGTTGCTGTATTTCTTTTCTCCTTTCCTCATCACCATTGAATTGTAGTCCTTTCTGTTTCATCTTCCGTCTGTGTTTAACCTTGTCCCATGTTTCTTGGCGAATCCATTCTGCTCGTTGTCTTGCCTTTTTCCCCACTGTAGTGTTAAATACTTTTTTAAATACTGCTTTACAATTTTGCCACACACTTTCTATTGAATCATTATAATTGATTGCTTCTGTTTCTCTTTTCATTTTTGCTACGAATTTTTGCCTGATTTCTTCATTTTGCTTCGCATGTTCGATGTTGTATTGTGGGTTTTTGATTCTTAAATGTTGTTGTTTCTGCTTCTTGAACTGTAGTCGTATTTCTGCTAAGAGTAGGTAATGATCCGTATCGCCATCGGCACCTAGTCTGTTTCTAACATCTAATAGAGCTCTTCTCCATCTCGCACTTATGCATATATGGTCAATTTGACTCTCTGTTTTGCAGTCAGGCGACACCCAGGTTATTTTGTGGCAGTTTTTATGTGAGAAGAGTGTACCCCCTACTTGAAGCTCGTATAATCCACACGTTTCCAGTAGCAGCTCTCCATTTTCATTACGTTCGCCTACACCGTGAGTCCCTATTATGTTTTCTAGGTCTTTGTTACTGTTGCCAACTCTGGCATTAAAATCCCCCATCAAAATAAGTACATCTTTTTTATTTATTTCAGCTATAGTTTTGTTGAGCAAGTTATAGAAGTTTTCTTTCTTTTCGTATTCAGTTGTCTCTGTCGGTGCATAGCATTGTATTAATGTTACCTTTTCGCTTTCTGTATTCAGTCTTATTGTTATAATTCTCTCTGACACAGGTTTCCAGTCTATCATCATATTTCTAAAATTTCTGTTTAGTATTACTCCAACCCCATATTCATGTATATCATCATCTTCAGTTAATTCCGAATGCAAGAAGCTGTAATTGCCACTAATCGTCTCACCGCTATTTTTCCATCTTGTTTCACTTAATCCCAGAATATCTATATTATACCTTTCCATTTCACTTACAACTTGCTGAAGTTTTCCCGCCTGATAAAGGGTTCTTATATTCCATTGTCCTATTTTATTTACTTTTTCTTTTATTTCATTTTTATTTTTTTTATTTAGTTTTTTCTTATTTTGCTGATTAATTTCTTGTTTAAGATTTCTTCTCATTTCCATTTCCGCAGCCATTTTTGTCATCGTTCCTTTCTCTGTTTTGCATCTTACTAGTTTTTTGTAACCTGATCTTTTTTAATCACGGTAATGAGTGATTATTAAAATTAAAACAGGGGTACCTTAACATTGTGGGACATATTTTCAACATAATTTTTTACAAAATCTATGCAACTGAGAAAAAAATGGTATAAGAATTTTTTATTCCTTTTATCGTTACAAACCCACCCCTAAAGTTTGGCAGCAACATTACCTAACACCCTGTATGTGAAGACCATAAAAGCTATGCCGACAGAACGTTCACAATTGTTTCGAAAGACAGACGGTATCGTCGATTTTATTGAAAATAACAAAATATATTATGGCCCTGCATACGCGTTTTCTCGTAAATTATAGAAGTGGAAAATATTCTGTACAGCCGGCAGGTAACAACAGTATTTAAAAATTACTTAGTAGGGATGCCGATGAGAGCCGAAAACAGTATCAGTTTGATACGAGTATCAGCGTTTTGAAACATCATGGCGGTTGGATATCGCCAACCGTCGGATACGTAGAAGATGTAGTGACTAATAAAAAAAATAATAGCCGAGGAAATTCTCGTGGGAAACGAAAATCAACTTTTAACTTCCAGTGGAAGTGCCTTAAATTCTTTATTTAACATAAGCACCGATTGCAACAATAGTGTAAACATTAATATGAACTAAATTATTAATTGTTAACCTTGTGCAGTATTGCGTAATAAATAATTTTGATCTCAACATTATTGTTAACTGTCAACCTAATTTAATCAAAATCACATATTACAGTTTCAGACGAATTCGTCATCTGTTTTACTTTATTCGCTTTAGTCTTGAGTGAGTAAAGTGGGGCTTTAGATACAGGCCGTGGAAAAAATATTGTTGTGTTATCTAGGTGGTAACAAACTGAATAAAATTACTTCTGAACTGCCCCATGTAACTGGGCTCCAAATTGTTGTGAAAACTAACTTCACGTTAGGCTAGCCAATTTGTGTAGTGTTCTTTGATCACTTTGAAAATTAAATTTATTATTGTGTAAACTAAATAATTCTTTTACGTTCTCAGGGTTTAAAAAACATAAATGTATCTGTTTGTGTATTTGTGTAATCAAATTTACGTGAAATCAAACATTAAGATGAACTCAATATTTGAAACAATTCCTGTAAAATAAACACACAAAAAGAAATTCAAAGAAAATACTTGAACACTATTTTACAATTAATAATCAAATTATATGAATTCTTTTCATTGTTGAATTTCGAAAATTGCATCATTACTGCTGTTGAAATTTTGGATAAAAAAAAAGAAAATAACATTAAATTCCACTTTAACAAAATTGAAACAAATAAATTCATGAATACTAAATAACGTTAAATCTGAATATTGGTAAGAATTAATATTAAAAAAATAAAACTTATCTTCTTAAGTTCGCGCTCGGTTTTTCTTAAAGAAATTCAAGTTATGCGCAGACGTTTAACTGCTTTATATGTGCGACAATGGCGACTGCTTTCGTCGAACCTGTTGATTCTTCCCTCATTCTTGATTAGGTAAGTCTTTATTTATACTTTCCACTCTCTTAATCACTATTATGTTTATTTATTTAATCATTTTTGTTTATTTGTTATTAATCTGTTTTCTTATACTTTTCAGATTACTTTGTATGTGTTTGAAGTAACCTCACTTATAAATGAATCAACTTTTTATTTATGATCACTTAAATTCCGAAGAAATTTTATTTAAATATGGTTAGAAACACAACAATTTAAATTAATTGGTTTATTTAAAACCTATAACATCGTTTCACTACTTGTAAGTAACTTTTAAATTATTACTCCACCAACATTATTTATTTTAAAAAACTTGTCCACATTAATTTATTTATTTATTGTACTTATGTTTATTTAAAATTATTATCGTTATAATTGGTTCACTTTGAATTAATTATTTTTATCTTAAATTCACTTTTAACTTCAAATTACATCTTTGATAAACATTTTAATTTACGTCTATCACTACATCTTTTATTAATTTTTGATGATTTGTTTTAGCTTGAATTTGCAGAGCTCGAAATTATACGTCTACTCTTGACAAAAGCAATTAACAGACTGAATATTCATACTTTTTTACCATGAACCAATCAGAACGCAGATAAATTTCTAAAACTAACTCAAGATAAAAATTAAATTACTTATAAATATATTGTGACTTTACTAATCCTAATATAAAACAAATATTTAAAACTTATAATAACTAACTTAAATTTTATATACAATAACTAATGATTTGCTTTTCATTTAAATTTTTGTATCATGAGTCTTTGCCAATATGTCCATGACTCTTGTTACTTTTTTAACATATTCTAAATTATTATAAATTCAACTAAAAACTAACTTACCATACTATTTACAAAATTTTAAAATTATTTTTTCTAACACTAATATCTTATACTGTTTCTATGGTGCATAAGAGCTCACTTGTTATGTTTCCTTTAAAATACGCTTTCTCTATAAAATACGTCGTCAATGACAACGTATTTTATAGGCCTTTAAATACATCGTTGCCTAGCAATCTTCGCATTTTGTGTATTATGACGCGTCGCAAATAATAATTTATTAATAGTTATTTATGGTACAATTGTGTTATAAGGGAAATAAGTCACGAGAAAAAACGGGCAAGCCACGAGCACGTAGTGCGAGTGGCTTTGTTTTTACGAGTGACTTGTGACCAATAACACACAAGTTCCATACATAATTTTATCCAACATCTCCATAATTCGCTAAAAACTAATCAATATTATCAATCAAGAATTTCTTACCTTTTGAAATTTATGTCGCTAGGAGAAAAATTTAATTCAATTGTCAAATGTCACTTTGAAATTTACTTTTACATTTAATGTTACTGTTAATGTTAATAAGGAATAGGAAATTTTTTGATTCATCTGTTGTTGTTATACCTCTATAATAATAATTATTAAATGATTTTTAATACCTGAAATTGTTGTGTTTATTTATAAATTTAAGATATCCGTTGGCGTGACTTATGAATTATTTATAACTCACTAGTGACTTATAGGGTGTATAATTCAACTGAAATCAGTACAATTATGGTTGTATAATTAGGAGATGTTGGATAAAATTTCTAATAATATGTTAGTGAACGAAAATTTAAGATATTAGTGTTAGAAAAAATCTTGAAGACAACTCGTGTTTTATAGTTTAAAAATCTCGGTCTATCAAATCCTCGGCTCACTTCGTTCGCTCGGATTTGAACTACGACCTTGATTTTTAAACCTTCTATAAAACACTTGTTGTCTTAATAGCTATTAACTCGTATGAAGTTGCCTGAAATCGTCTTGTAAGGCTTAAAATTCTCTTTAAAAATTTGACATTTTATAAATTTTTAAACGTTGATTATCCTCATTAAATTAACTTTCTGCTCTTGAAATCTTATAATACCTTTTCTTGGTGTCTATACAAAACTTTTAGTAATAATCTTACATGTGACTGATTTTTTTAAATAGGTAGTAAAAATTTGAATGTAAAATTTCATGACCTTCATTTTTACTATCAAAACATAATTTATGTCATACTCGTTTCTAAAGCAACGTTTTTCGAACGATTTATAGGACGAAAAGTAACACTTTAAAGTGCTAGGACTTTAAAGTGTCATTTTAAGGTGCTAGTTCTTTAAAGTGTCACTTTTTGTTCTATAAATGCTCGTTGCTAGGAGATACGAATTGTTACGCCTTAGACTACTTACTTAAAACTAATACTGCTACAAATTGCTGGAGATTTCTTTTAATAATTTAACAACTTTAGAAACCAGTATGACATAAAATTATGTATGTACCTCAGACGAAAAGTGTCTTTAAGGTGCTCGCAAGTAATTACGGCCTCGGTTACCCGCCTCGGCCGTAAACAACTTGCTCATATCTTAAAGACTTACTTTTCGTCCTAGATACATAAAATACTATTATCAACTTTAAGTAACAATTTAACTTTATTTGTTCTTTTTAGCATGGTAACTAAGAAAATATGTTACTAGGAATCAAAATATCCGAGAACATCAAAATTGTAACATGAATTAAAGAAAATTTTCATCATCGGAAATCGACATCTTGAAACATCATGCTGTATGTTAACTTTACAGTACTTTATATGAATTTACTAATTTATAATAATACTTTTATATTAAATTTAAACAAAATTCATCTCAATCTTCCATTCCTGCATATTTGTGAATGTAAAATGATGTATCGTAAATGTCTTTAATCGCATGAATTGTACATGTGTATTAAATTTTAATTAAATTATTGTTGTTTGGTAATGTTTAGTGATTAGATTACACAACAATATATTATTTTGAGAAAACCTAACTTTTGTTTTATTTATGTTGTAATCAAATTTTAGATTTTAGCGAATAAATACTAACGACGGGCAACAGAATTTTTCGAATTTTAAAATAAATTTCTTTACAGACTCCTGTATAGTATAGGAGTAGCAAGGTTCGTTTGTAAATCAAATGTATCCGATTCGGTCTTGGCAGAGGTCCGATTTTTAATGGAGACAAAAGTTGAAATAGGCACCCACTTTCACAGTCGAGCTAAAACCAATGTTTAGTATAATAAAAATTCTTTCCGGAGGTGGTAATCCCTTTTGTTAATCGAAATTCTAGTCAGGTAGTACTAACTGATCGAAGCCATCACGTCAAGATCCTTGGCACCCGGATTTCGCCCAATAAATAAATATAAACAAAAATTATCAGGGCGAGTGAAATTTTCCAAAATTAACTAGCACGAATTAATTATCCGATCCAAATTTATCATAGGAAAATCGGATCACGCGTTGTATTCGTTAAGACTATATCACGAACAGTTAATTACTATTTATGAATTGTTTTCACTTATTAAAACGCACGTGTGATTTTTTCACTTGAAAATCGTTTTTATTGGCTGTTGCTAAGGAAATCGATCAATCTGATTGGTTAAGCAAAATGTGAGTGGTATAGTCTTTTAAAAATGTTTATTTGCTTTTGATTAGGACAAAAATTCTGACGTTACTTTAAAAGCGTTCCATTATAAAAAGAAAACACTAATTATTTAAATACAGATATCAAATATCACAGAATTTTTTTTTCCGCTAAGAAACCCCTAGTATATTCTCGTAGAAGGATCCTAAAATTTTTAATTACGTCGCTAATATTTTTACTTTATTTCAGGTCCATTAATATGACGGATTTGTCTTCAAATAATGAATCTTGCAATAGGAGTCGGTATGTCTGCATCATTTTTATAATGTATTGTACTCACGTTCTTTATTTATACCAATATTTTGTATAGGACTACAGCAAACTTAGAAACACGAGTATCCATGGTTGCTATAATCCAATATAAATTTTGCACTGCATTTGAACGATTGTCATATTATATTATATTCAGCGATTTGTCTCTGTAACTCAATTGGCATATAAAACCGAAGGTCGGTTGTTCAAATTGCTGCGAAACTGGTATTTTTTTATATACAGGGTGTCAGACATCGATAGTTCAAGCACTGCACCATTACATTCCTCATCAAAAAAGAAGCAAAAAACCTTAATAGAATTTTGCTCTTAAGTGCTTCTTTTAAAAGTTATGGGTCTTCCACGTGGCAAACGATAACGTATCAAAAGGGTGTTATTCTGCGAACAAAAATAATTCAGTTTATTTCTGTACCTATTTTAGAAACTACACTAGTATTTTTAATAATAATTGTAGATATTTGTAGGCCTAAAATAAATGTTGCAGTTCTTTACTTTGAAGATTTCAATACTAATTTTGAAAATACGGCAACAAAGGACACGCACTTTTCCATAACATTACTGACTTTATGAAAATTATTATTAAAGTGACATTGTCATTTTGAGTTGTTCACGTACGCATTTGATGCATTAATCACAGATTAGTTTACATTGTTATTTGTTGTATTAGTTCGCCGTTGATTTTTTTGCAATGGAATTCAGTTTCCCAAAATACGTCGATATGTACATGATTTTCCGAGAATGTCACGGAAATAGCAGTGCAGCAGCAGCCCTATATGCAGAGCGTTATCCTCAAAGAAGACATCCTAGTCGCATGGTCTCCGTTAGACTAGATAGAAGACTTCGAGAAAAAGGTTCCGTTATACCTAAACCAGCTCTTGCTGGTGGACACCCTCGTAGAGTTCGCACA
Source organism: Melanotus villosus (assembly GCA_963082815.1). Classification (NCBI taxonomy): domain Eukaryota; kingdom Metazoa; phylum Arthropoda; class Insecta; order Coleoptera; family Elateridae; genus Melanotus; species Melanotus villosus. The sequence goes on along the minus strand of OY720421.1, from coordinate 47,151,634 downwards.
CCCCAGATTGAAGAAGAAGTTCTTAACATGGTACGTGACGAACCTGGCATTAGCACTCGGGGTATTGCATGCCGTGTAGGGGCTATAAATCACGATACAGTACACCGTATATTGAAAGATGAACGGTTGCATCCCTTTCATAACCAGAAAGTTCAAAACTTATTACCCGCAGATATTCCATTAAGAATTGAATTTTGCCAGTGGTTGATGAATAAAGTACAGGAAGAAGCCAATTTTATACAAAACATCATGTGGACAGCCGAATCGACATTCACAAGAGATGGCATTTTTAATGTACGAAATAATCATGTGTGGACCACTGAAAATCTCTATGCGATTCGAGAACGTAACCATCAACAGCGTTTTAGCTTAAATGTGTGGGCAGGAATTCTGAATACCAGGGTTATTGGACCAATTTTCTTGCCACAACGTCTAGCTGCTGAAAATTACGTACATTTTTTGGACAACACTCTACATGACATATTGATGGATTTGCCATTAGCAACTAGAAGAATAATATAGTACCAGCTTGATGGCGTCCCTGCCCACTAGGGTCTGCAAAGCAGAGAATGGTTAAATCAGGAGTTTCAAAGTCGATGGATTGGTAGAGGTGCTCCTGCTAATGGCCATCTCATTCTCCTGATTTGACCCCATTAGAATTCTTCTTGTGGGGTTTTATAAAAGATCATGTATACACGGTGTAAAATTAGTGCGATATTCTTATGTAGCTCCATAAATGTTTTAGATAGAGAAAAACTTTAAACATAAGAGTTGCTTATTAGATTCTTCTTTATAACCATAAAATATCTACAATTCTACAGGGTGTTTTCTTTTCGGCTGCCAGTATGCACTTAAATATTTAAAAAAAATTGAATTATGGCCAATCCAAATTTTAAGTAATTGTACCACCGTAGCAAACACCCTGTACAACGCAATTTAAATTTTAATTTTTTGGATGACAGTAGATGGTCTCGACAAACGTTTGACAAAAAATTTGTAATTCTGTCAAAATGTGGACGGTGCAGATTTTATTCGTTGGATCTGCATACATCATATTTTTCCTAAAAAGTTGAATAGCTCTGCAACCACTGATCCTAATTGCACAAGCGAAACACTACGGAATAGGTAATTGACAGTAGAACAAGAATATTTAAAAATATATAGGATGTTCTATTTAAAATATTTAAGTTGCATACTGGCCGCCGAAAAGGAAACACCCTGTAGAATTGTAGATATTTTATGGTTACAAAGAAGAATCTAATAAGTAACTTCTATATGTAAAATTTTTCTCTATCTAAAATATTTACGGAGCTACATAAGAATATCGCAATAATTTTACACTCTGTATAGAACACCAACCTGCTGAAGATCTCAATGATCTTCAAAACAGAATCGTAGAGGCATTCGGTTTAATCACTGAAAATATGCTCCAGAACCTAAGCCGTAGTATTTTATTACGCTGGGAAACATGTGTGGCTAATAATGGTGCTCATTTTATATTTTACCAGTTCACCACTCTCAACATGATTAATTCGTTATCTCCGTTAATAAAAAACTTTTACTACATTTTTTTTTTAATTACCCATCACTACACATCACGAACTATCATTCTTCGCAGTTATGCGTATAAGTCAAGAATCACCATGTATAAAACATCACAAATAAAGATATTCCTATAAAACTCGAAATAAGTAAATAATAATTTTATACCTAGTTTAAATTAAGAATTAATTTTACAAATTTTAACTTCGAATATATCTTCTGTATAATTCAAAGCTATTAAATGCCGTTCCTTTAGTTCCACATGATTATTTGTATAGACTAGTGGCAGTTAGGTACGCATAAATCTTTGAATATATGTATACCTACAATAAGGATAAATGCATATACATATTGCTATGCTTATTATAGATTCCTAATGGCAATAGTAAACGAAAATGGGAACAACAAAACTACTGATAATTATGAGATTAATGTTAGGCCACCGTATTTAAATGCAATAGTTAGGCGTTTGTATAGGCAACTAAACTAATGAAGCTGTGTTGTAGGAAAGTGTTCGATGCTGGTAAAGGAGAATTTCGTCTACATAATCTGAGAGTTTATAGGGTTTCTACGGAAAAAGAAGCCATGCAATTACTTTTACTGGGCGACGTTAACAGGTATAAGCAATTAGTAATAGAAAACCGTCTGTACAACATTTCCCTGAATTTAATTAAAGTGGAGAAACCTTAATGCCAATTTTCAACTTAAGCAAAAATATTAAAGAAATAAACATCAGTTATAACAAGATTATTTTCAGAATGACCTTTGAAACTCCCATGAATCTGCATTCATCTAGATCTCATTGCATTTTTACTATCTACCTTATAGCAAGAAATCGTAAATCAGGAAAACTGCGAAAATCGAAACTTACGCTTGTGGACCTAGCTGGGTGAGTTTAGTTTGTTTATTTTAATATGGACGCGCAACACACACATTCAGATTGATAAGAAACGTAAATAAATTTTGTCTATTCCTTATTACAAATATTACATTTGATGAATATACGAGTACATCCTTCAGTGCTGTTCTTGACCGTTCGTTTTGTTTGATTACTGACACCAACTGCTTGATCATTTAGTTTGGCCAGGGTGGATTACACCAAACTTTTGATAAATTAACGAATAATGAAAGTTAACAAACGAGCATCAATTTTTGATGTCGCATTATACACATAGATTTGAGTTTTGTTTGGCTTTTGAAAATTTTAACTACCTACAGTATTTTTCACCTAGGATTTGGGTTGTGATGTCAACGCGCTGCTTATAAATTCACAATTCAACTATACTTCATCTCTTTCTAAACTAGGTTTTCATTACCTACTGCGCACGAACGCGTGTCTACCCATAGAGTTTTTGGGCGGAGCTTGTTGACGTCACAACCCAAATGCTAGATGAAAAATACTGTAATGATTAATTTAACTAAGCTGTCAAATGATTTCTGTTTAAAACTCGCCTTAAACAAAATTCATATCTTAGCAAGTCCCCCTTATTAATAGCATATTCTTTTTACTTTCCATACTTGCAACGCATGTATAGAAAAGTATTGGAATCGTGCAAAAATTCAAAATCGTAAAAATTCGAAAAAAACACGTTTTAGGGTCCAGGCATCCTAAATATGTGTTTTTTGAAAAATGTCTGGGGGTGGGTGGGTGGGTGGGTGCGTGGGTGGGTGGGTGCGTTATCGTCATATCTCGAAAACTACTGGGCAGATTTTCATCAAATTTGGTATGCGGGCCTATAATTACAGTACATCTGTAAAATAAGCTTTTCAAAAAAATCCGGAACCGGAAACGGAAGTTAGCCATGTTTTTTTGGGCGCAGATTTTTCCTTGAAAAAAATTTTACTTAGGAAATCAATACAGAATTTGAAAAGAAATCGAATAATTTTTTCCCGAAGTTTCTATGTCATAAATTGCGCCCCGGGCGATTTTTTGAAGAGCGCAATTTTAAGGCCGATTTTCTCAAAAACACATCAAGATATTGGTATAAATCTAACGCCAAATTGTACCTCTAGCTCGGCTGATTAGAACTAGCTGAAAAAAAAATTCAAAATTTCAAAAATAAAAAGTCCGGACAGTTTGGGAAATTTTCAAATTTTTAAAAAAATTTTTCTCGGAAACGACACACGATTTTTTTTAAATGTTCTGGATCAATAGAGAATTTGAAAAGAAATCGAATAATTTTTTCCCGAAGTTTCTATGTCATAAATTGCGCCCTGGGCGATTTTTTTAAAAGCGCACCTTTAAGGCCGATTTTCTCAAAAACGCATCAACATATTGGTATAAATCTAACGCCAAATTGTACCTCTAGCTCGGATGATTAGAACTAGCTGAAAAAAATTCAAAATTTCAAAAATAAAATGTCCGGACAGTTTGGGAAATTTTCAAATTTTCAAGCAGTTTAACCCGCCCTCGGTCGGAGGGCGCCACAATGTACCGCTCACGCATGAACTTATAACCAGCAAGGATGTTAAGCGTGCTTTACCATTTCAACAGGGAGTTCAGGCAGCTAACAGCAACTCAAAGCTACTGACCCTATAGGCAGATTTTAGCGACGAACCTGGTTCCTGGATTTTTTGAACCCGGTTCGTTAATGACGTCATCAAATTTACTGTTCGCCAAAACGTACAATAATTCGGTTCAAACGGCGGTTTGACATTAAAATTCTAACCTCTAACATAATTGAACGTTTTAATATCTACAATGGATTTAGGACAACTTGGCGTGTTAGCTACTTATGAAATGCTTTTTTCGAATGATTCTTAGATTTACCATGATTTATTAGTTAAATCGCGTTCAGGTAACTAGCATTAACTCAAATTTTCAGCGGTCTCAGTATCTACAAGTAATTTGTAAGACACTCCGTCGTACGTGACATCAACGTTTTCCATTTTTTTTATGAAATAATACTAGGTTTTTAATTGCCACTGTTAACATTCCAAAGTAGTCACGCGATGGTATTCGCGTTCCGATAATTGACGAACCCAAACGACTTGTCAGCAACACATTTGCAAAGGTTGGTTCGTCGGTTGCTGGAACCCGGTTCAATTTTATGCACCGTGACGTCATTGGTTCGTCAATAAAACGAAGCGGTTCGAAAATTTGAAACCCGGTTCGTCTGCCTTATGCTTCTTTCTTGAGAACATAGGCGCTCAGTGATCATACGTAGTATTAAGTGCTGGAAATCATTAAGCTGTACAATATAATTAGTAGTGTTATTAATAAAGGACATTTCTGCTGCCCAAGAGTTAGTTTTATTACGAGACGATTAAGGTACTTGTAACATACTTATATATTATTTAGTGCCGTTATAAAGGTTCTGTCGGCCTGGAACTTTTATTTATTTTTGATATTTACTTGACTTTAGGCATAAATACCTAAAATAAAGTAAGCCCTCTAGCACAGACTGTTTTATTTTTTTTTGTCTTTAAAATACAAACATAATTTAATGCTACGTTTTAATAGTTTTGATGTGGAACTCTGAAATCGTTCATGGGTGACAGAGACCTTGCTTATCCTCACGCTTATGATATATTTGTTATGCATTTTTCAATTGTGTAAGTATGGAAAGTCCAGCGAAGATTCTTCGCCAATTTTTATTTTAAATTACAACTACTTAAATAAGATGTCGCGGTCGCGGCTCAGTTGGTTCAGCGCGCGTCTGACGGCTGACCACTGAGATTAAGATTGGCCCGGGTTCGATTCCCAGGGCCACGCGTATAATAAGGAAAATACCCGACCGCTTCCCTCGGAAGATAAGGGCAAACCGCCGAGGTATTCTACCTGTAAGACTTCTCTGGAGTATAAGTTAGTGCTAGCACTTCCATGGTTCGGAGCCCACGTAAACCTGTAGGTCCCCTATGTCTGTAGGCTACTTGACACGCACACTACAGACATGGGCAGAATACCGGCAAGCCACTTCAAGAAGAAGAAATAAGATGTTAATATGAATTGTTAACAAGCACTTATTAAAAAAAAAACGCAATACCGTATATTGCTGCTTACGAGTAATTTGTATTCCTCTTTACGAAAGATGTTCAAGTATAACTTACATCTTTTATTATCAAATTCAGTAAAAAAAAATATTGTAAAGAGAAATCACTCGTCATTGTTTGACGAGGAGTGCGTTAATTTTAAGATTAATTTAATTAAAAATAAAATTTAACCCGGTTTTTACACCTTACCCTTACCTTATTATCCAATCCTGTTGAATTATAGGTTTCTCGTCTAGTTAGGGCCGGTCTTATAATGTTCGGTTTACTATCGGTTGAAACATAACCTACGGTCCACCCGCAGTACGAGTATATTAAATTATAGACGCGTACTGCGGGTTGGCCGTAGGTTGTTTCAACCGATAGTAAACCGAACATTATAAGACCGGCCCTTAGTGTCTGTTGGTACACAAATAAGGAAATATGTTAAACAACAGTATATAATTCGGGGTACACTCAAAAACAAAAGACAATTTTAATTTCGGTTTGAACCATTAAATTTGGCCCGAAGCTTCTTTAATACCTTTTGCGTAGATATATTATTTAAGGAGATTCGCCCTTCGAAAAAGGTCCACCCTGTACATTATAAATATCTTTATAGTTAAAATTTAGTCCTGTGTGAGAACTTTAATAAATAAGTAATTACAAAGATACCACCATTATCCGCTAAACAATGTCCTAACCTATTATAAAATTCCCGTCTAACATTTACTAGTCGTTATCTTGTTCGCATGTATGAAGTCTAGCACAATGTAAGTAGATAACTATTATGCTGGGCAATCGTCCATCTAGTAGGACCAAATTTCTTAATTGTCCCAAGCAACATTCAATACGGCTGAAAACCAATTGTAGATATTGGTAAAATATTAGGTATGATTTTCGGTTCGAGTAAAAGTTCAACATTCATCGCTGAAATAAATTTGCTTAAAAATTAACCTTTTCCATTATTTCAAAACAGAATTCATTTCTTTTTTCCATATTGTGTTAAAGTAATTCTTAATAAAACTGATATTATAGGATATTTCTTTTAATCTTCAGTGTTTTAGAGTGTTGGCAGTTTTTAGCAACGGAAGCGAGTACATTGATGTGTTTTTATTTTCCTCATTCTGATTCAAATTTTGATAATTGTTGTTGTTGTGCCATTACTTTATAACGTTCCTGTATTTTCTAATTTTCAAATTATTCTATCAATTGTAATGAAATGGGTGTATCAGGATATCATGCACTTACTTAACAAGAGCTATTTCCTGTATAAAACCAGTTTTCACCATTTCTATTTATATTTTTTCTTGAGCAGAAGGTAAAAAGAATTATAAACGACTACCCACTACACGTCACTAGTAAAAACATTTATGACAATCAATTTTTATTAAGCTTTTGAACAAATGTAAGCACATCAAATGCAAAATATTACTCTGTGGCATCCTTTAAAACCTAAAAAGCACCCCGAATTAAAAAATATTGATTGCCAAACAAAGATGCAGTTCTTCTATACTATATCGGATATCGGCCAGTACAAAATGGTTGAATTAACAAATAATACAGTTGATAATTTAAGTTTACGCTTTAGTTTCTTCTATCATTTATTTCGACTAAACAAAATTAGTAGTAATAATAAGATGATACAAGCGGCGCAGCACTGACTATGTACACCATCAAAAATATTATTTCCATCTTAAATGTATTTTTATATGTATTTTATATATAATCAACTTAAAATGTAACATGTATCTGCTGGTTACTGCATTATTCTCAATAGTATACACCTAGGAGTAAAACAAAATGTCTTTCCCACTTGTTATATTGAAAAATACAGTTGCATAACCAGGTCCCGTTACGAGACCAGGCATTTTTAATGTTGGTTTCTTAGTTTTTTATAGGGAACCAATACCTTTGTTGGTTAAATGTCTGAACCCGTTATGTTTCACCTGTTAGTTTTTGTTTGGGTAAGATTGCGAAAGTCTTTAACTCTCATTAAGTTTTAGTAGCTATAGATTATTTTAGCATTTGATAATGTCTCTATGAGACGAAACCTGGTTATGCAACTGTATTTGTCAATATAACAAGTGGGAAAGACATTTTGTTTTACTCATCATTACTCATTATTCAACCTATAAGTATCCGCAATGGATGGTCTCAATACATTGGTTTAGTATATACTGAAATGGTCTTGCTCTTTTAAAAGATTTTATTTAAGTTTAATTTATTTATTTTTAAGCCCACAATCAATATTTAAATTATCCCTTGCTTTGCTCTTTAATTTTACTTAATTGTTTGCATTGCTCTTATCTCAGGTCGTTAATTAGGTTCCTTGTTTGTTATTTTTCTAAGTTTATTTTTAACCAAATAAAAAAATTACTCAAATAATTATAATGCAGATTTTTATTATCGTTTCTCCCTATCAACCCTGCCTTAAAATTAACTTAACATTATCCTTTAAACTCACTATGTATTCTTGGCCCCCTTTTCTTTTCCAAAAATTTCAATCTTCCCCAAATTCCAAAATTCCAATCTTCCCCTGTTTTTCTTGTCCCCTTTCTAAATTGTCCCCCTTTTTGAATTTCTCCCTCTCGAACTACTGCTGTTGAATTTCTTCTGCTGATCCTCTCCTACTAGAACTGCTCTCTCACTTAACTGCTTGAAGCTCAATCTTTATTTTCGTTTTCTTCAAAATCCACCCTCCTTTTACTGGACACTGGTTTCTTTTGATTTAACTTTTATTCAAAATTAACCCTCCTTTTACTGGACATAGACCAGGGCTGATGCTTTTGAAAATGGCAAAAAGTGAAAAAAAATAATAGTAGGATGAAACCCATTGGAAAAGGAAGAGAATATAACAAAAATGAAAGGAAAAATAATTTACGGGCGATCTGAGGTCGGGAAGTGGAAGGGGGTGAGTTTTTAAGGGTAGAAAACTGTTTATCTCGATTTCCGGCAAAACTACAAGTCCTATGGAAAACAGTTAAATGGAAAAGTTGTAGGTAATAAAAAGATCTACAACTTTTATATTTACACTTTTTTCACATAACCTCAAAATTTATGTGAAAAATTCAAATAACCAAGTTTTTGATTTTTTATTTTTATCTTTTACAAAAAGTTTTTTTTTTCGCGAAATTTGGTGAAAACTTACCTTTTTATGTCCCAAACACACTGTAATTTTTTTGATTTAAAATATTTATTTTTTCACCTTATTTTGACTTAATATCGAAAAAGCACCCTAATTTTTAATCGAAAATTCTCGCGTCAAAATATCTGCTTTTTTAAAAAACTCGGTGGACTTTTTGTTCGTTGAAATCTCTACTTTTTGATGGTGTAAAAAAATATATACATTACTATGGTAAATGTTCTCAAAAAATGCAAAGAAACGAAAAAAACTCGAATCCGAAATTTATTTTTTTTAAATCATCATGTACAATTTTGAGCTGTTTATTAAAATTTATACTTTAATTACTCGAAAAACGTAAGATTCCATGTTACATTGATAAACAAAAAATTGCAAGTCGAAATATACTACTATAATTAACAACCAAATAAGTTAATAAAGTTAATATTTAATTCGGATTCGAGTTTTTTTTCGTTTCTTTGGATTTTTTGAGAACATTTACCATAGTAATGTATATTTTTTTACACCATCAAAAAGTAGAGATTTCAGCGAACTAAAAACCAACCGAGTTTTTTAAAAAAGCAGATATTTTGACGCGAGAATTTTCGATTGAAAATTAGGGTGCTTTTTCGATATTAAGTCAAAATAAGGTGAAAAAATAAATATTTTAAATCAAAAAAAATTAGAGTGTGTTTGGGACATAAGAAGGTAAGTTTTCACCAAATTTCGCGAAAAAAAAAAATTTTTTTGTAAAAGATAAAAATAAAAAACCAAAAACTTGGTTATTTGAATTTTTCACATAAATTTTGAGGTTATGTGAAAAAGTGTAAATATAAAAGTTGTAGATCTTTTTATTACCTACAACTTTGCCATTTAACTGTTTTCCATAGGACTTGTAGTTTTGCCGGAAATCGAGATAAACGGTTTTCTACCCTTAAAAACTCACCCCCTTCCACTTCCCGACCTCAGATCGCCCGTAAATTATTTTTCCTTTCATTTTTGTTATATTCTCTTCCTTTTCCAATGGGTTTCATCCTTCTATTATTTTTTTTGGTTTAAAAAATTATCGACCCTGGTCTAACACTGGTTTCTTTTGATTTAACTTTTCTTCTCAAAATTCACCCTCCTTTTACTGGACACTGGTTCCTTTTGATTTCACCTTTTGTAATTGATTATTTATCGAAATATTTGCTCTTTTTATGGGAGCAAACCAAATTTGATGTTGCTTCGTCGAATATCAATTTACAACTAACTATTCACTTTGTTTTTTCCGTTTCCTGGATATTTTTATCCCCATTTGTTTTGCACTTTTAAAATTATTTACATCGTTTCTAATAGTAACTTATTTTACATTTCTATAACTACCAATTTAGCTAATTATTACTAACAAACATTATAACAATAACTTATTTACATTTCCACATAACTTAAATCTAATCTAGCTATCTTAAAATTATATTACAATTTTTAATAATTTAAAATCTGCATTACTTATATTTGGCAAAATAACGTTTTTCTTTTATAAATTAAACAAACAACTTAACCTTAATTATATACATCCAATTAAGTATCATCTCAATACCTATTTGTAATAAACAGTTCAAGCCAAACTGAAACGTCCCTAGTTCAACAAAATATTCAGTCGATGTATACAAATACATAGTACATTATTCCAAAGTTACTCTAAACGTTTAAACAAACTAAAATTTTATGATTATAATGGTTCATTATGATAAATTACATTACGTTTTAGATCAGAGCGTATTAAGAAATCTAACATAACTGGAACAAGTTTGCACGAAGCGAAGCTTATAAATTTATCGTTGCATTATTTAGAGCAAGTTATAATAACTTTAGCTCATGGAAAGGGGCATGTTCCGTTTAGAAACAGTTTATTAACGTATCTGTTAAAAGATTCGTTGTCAGGAAATTGTTTAACCGTTCTTCTTGCTACATTAGCAGTAAATAAGAAGAATCTAGAGGTTTGAGTATTGCAATACAACTCTGGAAACATTAATAACAATTATTTTTTAAGGAAAGCATAGCAACGTGTAAATTTGCTCAGAGAGTTGCAGATGTTAATTTGGGTGCCAATATCAATGCCGAGATTGATACTCAACAAGAAATTAAATATTTAAGTAAAGAAACTAAAGATTTGGAACCTGCACGACAAATACAGCACAACGTAAATATCAGTATCTTATAAAAACGTATTGTAACTGTTTATTTTTTAGTCAACAGAAACATTAACAAAGGAAGAAAAGGAAAAATGGAAGAAAACAATTAACAATTACATGCAAGATGCAAGTGATGCTGCTGAGTTACCCGTCAAGTCTTTTGATGTACGCCATATGCGCTACTGCTTTCAAATATTAAGGCAAACTATGAAAATCCAAGAGAGCCAACAGTTAGAAATACAATCTGCAGAACATGCTAATAAGAAGCTCGTAAATCAATATGAGAACGCAATTCACGAAAAGGAGGAAGAAATAGGTATCCTTTTTCACCAGCTTGGTTCGAATTAAAACTATTTATTCTTAACGTTAAAACAGATTTTTTAAAATCCCTGTTATGCAATGAATGTAAAGCTTCGATTTCATCTCAAAGTATTAATTATTCACTTATATCGAAATCGAATACTGCCGAGAAGGAAAACATACCTCCTAAAGAAAACATTTCCTGCCTTTCTATTCCAGAAGGAGCAGCTCTCCAGAAACTTATACAAAATAAAAAAAATCGTAAAGAATTTGATTTTTGCAAAAAAACAATTGAAGATATACATGAAATTGCCGTTAACGTAATCGCAGTTATAGAACACTGTCAAAAAAATATTCTCGATTTAAGAACGAGAATTGAAACTAATAAAGATAAAGTTTACTCTGCTAAGCTAAAACAAGAATTAATTGATCAACAAAATATTTATCGAACTTCATTGAAGAAGCTACAAGAGTTAAAAAATGAGTCTGAATACTTTCGACGATGTTTAAATCAGGCAGAATTGGAAAATTTTAGCAAGTGGTACCAAAATGAGCATCTTAACAAAACTAACAATAAAAATAATGAGTGGGGTGGCGATGCTACCTCAAGCACAGGTCATCCCGAATACCAAGACTTTCCATGCAAAAAGTGTGCATTAAATAATACCGCCGTAATAAATTTACAAAAAAACGAAACAACAACTATTAATAATATAAACGCTAAAAGTAGATATCAAGCGCTAGGAAAATTAAACGATTCTGATAAAAATACTAATTATTGTAGTGGAATCAAACATGGTAAAATGGTAAAGCAAGACCCGAATGGAAATTACGCATTAAATTCAGATTCTCTAAGCTTTTCAGCAGACAGAGCAAAATCGCCAAATTTTATTGCATCTTCTCAGTATACCCAACAAAATCGGAAAAACTGCAACAGCAATAGTTTCTCTAGCAAAGGAGCTTTAGAAAAACCACGCAACGTTTATACTAAACAAAACTCTATCGAACCAAAGGATGAAGGTTATGCAGATGCTCGTTTATGTATAAATACAAAAGAAAGAAACATAAACAAAAATAATAATTTCTTTGTTGATCAAATTCATTTCAATCGCACATCACCTACAAATGTTATTGCTCCGAATACTTTAAAGGATAATAGTTATAATTTAAGTAACGATTGTCCTCATCAAACTAAACTCTGTGGTTCACCTTCCCGACTTAACAACATTTTTGAAAGAAGGCCATATGAAATTCGAAACTATACGCACTCAAGAAATAAACAAGATTCATTCGTTCAGACGGAAAAAGAAACGCTTATAAATAGTACTGAAGGTAGAACTAAAGTTCGCAATGAAATTGCTTCGCGTTGTTACACAGAAAGAGACAATGACAAAATAACTAAAAATATCGTAAAGTTACCTGATAACAAAATAAAAAGTACTTACTGCAAAGAATCGTCATTGTTCTTCAATAGTGTTCCTCAAGAAAAGCCAATTAAAGAAGACGTAGAAGATAAACTAGAACTTAATAACTGTAACTGTTGTGAAACTCGATTAGAGTGTGGCGTAGTACTCGAATGTGCTAGTAGTTGTAACTGTTTATATGATCATTGTCCTGCCCCTTTGCGGACAAGTATTCAGTACAGCTCTTCATCACAAAAAGAATCACAGGAATTCATTGATTTTATGAAGAACATCCCCCTCACAGGGGACTCTGAAGTAGATGTTGAGATTATAAACTTCTATAGAAGCAAATTTGGATTGAATACAAAAATGCAAGCTTAATTGCAATAGTATGGTTTTTAAGAAAAAAACGTTATAGGTTTTTAACCGGACAAAGATTAAAGTACGTAAATGTGCTGTTAATGTTAAGTTTTTCTATTGCGTATGTAAGAATGCATGACTACTAAAACACTCTTAAAAAACATTTAAGAAAAGATCAGATAACTAAGAATTTGAGTCAAGCATTATTTGTTATCAACAACTGCTGCTGTGATCAAGGTTTTTAAAAATAAAGTTATAAATTACATGATTATTTCATTTATTGTTAAAATAAAGTAGGAACGACTCTTAACAAACTTGCCTCTAATAACCTGTTACTTTTACAAATTCGTATATCACTACCTTATAGTTAATATTACAATTATTAACTTCATCTTAAGGTTATTTTACAAAAATATAATAAATAACACCCAAAACAAATATAAATATTAAGAAAAATATCACAATTCACAATCTGGCCTATCCTCTGACAGTTGATTTCCGGTCATAATAGCTTGCACGAAAGTAATTTTATTTTTATTAATTACACCTATGACGTTTCTACCGTTTCCACCAAATTCAGTTGAAAGGAATACGTTTAGGAGTTTAGAACCTTCCAGTTTCATAGACAATCGATGTTTAAAGCCTTCTATGCCTAAAATAGAAAAAGTAATAATTTTCTCGCGAGTAACCTACGGAAACGCTAAATACCTTTATATTCATATACTTGAAGTATTTTTTTATCTTCTAAAAATATTAACAGTGTTTCACCACTATTATCAAATTCTAATGATATTAACGAAGAGGGCTTATATGCTGGTACTTTATGAAAAACTCTTCCAGTTCGGATATCTTCAAAAATCTGAAAAAGGCAATTACGATGATTATTCTTAAATGTGATACATCTACACCAACAACTTTAAAATAGGTACTTTAAAAGAAATATTTTGTAATTTATAGTAATTCAAAACAAAACTTTCATGTCTTCATTAGAAAGCTTTCCTGAATTTTTAAAAAAGTTGATATGAAACTTACCTGCCTCTTTAAATATTTAACTTAAAAAAATTAAAGGCCAAGGAAAAATTTTATACCTATAGAAATAAAATAACACATTACTTTTATAAAATCCAGTCTTCCTTTAACGCTTGTTTCTTCGTGCGAAGCAACACCAACCAAACTTCGCTTCCTACCATCTGCTCCGACATTGATAACCAGAACATCGCCTCCACTATAACCAGGCAAGAACGGATTGTACTCTTTCTCGACATTACCTATAATGTATGCTTCGGTTTCATAACCATAATCGTCCTCTATTACCGGATCTTCTCTAATCAGTCTATATAATTCATTACCATTGCTTAAAGCTAGACCTGTGGCAAAACCTCGCGGAACAAACACTAAATTTTCTAAAAAAATCGACTACGTAACATAAGTAATTGATAAATATTACAACCATTACCTGAGTTTATTATCCATTTTCTAAATACTTTAACGGTTGTTTCTACTACAGTGATTAGTTTAAATTCTGTAACGAAATCACTACTCAAAGCATAGAAGGTGCCAGGAGTTAAGGACTCTTTCAAAATTTGATACTCTTCAAGTTTATATAAATGCTAAAACATTTCTAATATTAGAAATACACATTATATATTCACGACTTTTTTAGACTAAATTAGAGCATTCCATTATGATGAATTACACTTATTACAATCTACGTAAATGTAATACCACATTACATGGAGAATATCCTGCGCCAAATATCCAATTTAAAATCATCTTTAGTCACATCGTAACTAATGATAAAAAATAACACTTCAGAGATTTAGATTTATGTGATTATCATTTGTTCCATATTCTCTCAAGATTTCCTGAACCAAGCGAAAACAATATTTTTAATTCCATATGCCACTGAGGATTACTTCAAATTAAATTGTTTGATATAACAATAAAAAGATGCGTGCGGCGGGGTTGTGTGCTTTCTCCGTTGCTCTTTAATGTTTATTCGGAGAATATTATGAAATTTACCTTAGAGGATATTGACGAAGGAATACTCATAAATTGGGAACGTCAGAATAATATCAGATACGCAGACGACACAGTTATCTTTGCAGACAGTCTGGAGGGCCTGCCATCTCTTGTGTCAATTATAGCAGAAGTCAGCCAAAGCTATGGTCTGGAATTTAACATCAACGAAACTAAATATACGGTCATCAGTAAAAATCAAGATGTACCTGGTCAAATAATAGTCAACCAGCAACTGATAACACAATTCACCAGACACGATTATCTAGGTACACTCAACTGAGATAACACAAAGGATAGAGAAAGCCAGATCAGCTTTTACCAGAATGAACAGCATCTTCAAGAGCCACGAAGCCACGATCTACCTTTGCATAAATTCGTTTACTATGGTGGTATGTGTTTACAGTTCTCCTGTATGGACAGTGGCCGATGCGAGGCATCCACTAACAAACTCGTGACATTTGAGATGTGCTGTTCATGGGTGGGCCGTGTCGCTAATAATGAGGTATTGCGTAAAATGAATAAAGAGTGTGAAGTCCTTATCAGCGTAAAACGACGCAAGCTGGAATACTTAGTCCAATGCCCAACGAACAACGATATAGTCTGCTGCAACTCATTTTACAGGTAAAAGTGCACGGAAAAAGAGACCCAGGAAGGGTGAAGAATCTGCGAAAATAATTCTCTTTGACCACCACAGAACTCTTCTGGGCAGCGGCCAATAAAATCAGAATAGTCACGCCAGTAGCCAACATCCAAAACGGATAGGCACTACAAGAAGAGGAAAAATATAACTCGCAAGTATTACAGCGTGTAGTGTAATCATGAATGAAATCATAAAAGACTTACAACATAAAAAGGGATATAGGATGGGGAACAGAGATTTTAACATAGTATGCTTTGCTGACGATGCATTTCTGTCAGCCGCGAATGAAGATGACTTACAGCGTCTATTGTATCAGTTCCATCTCAGCTGTCAAAGATTCAAACTAAAAATATCAACGAGTACAACAAAAGTGATGACAATCAGCAAAAAACCTGTACGTTTTAAATTAGAAATAGAGGGGAAAATTATTGAACAAGTGAAAAGCTTCAACTATCTAGGAGTAAAAATAACAAATACAGGCGATTTACAAGCAGAAGTCAGGGAACAGGTCAACAAGGGCATAAGAACATCCGGATGCCTTAATAACACCATCTGGTACAACAAAGAAGAAGAAGAAGTAGTAGTATTACAGGGAATTGGATAAAAGAAACAAATTTTACAACAAATGCTGATCTTGCTTCAGAAATAAATAAAACAACAAATGCCAAAAAATCCTTAGCTTGTCAGAAATTGTTGTATATGATGAAGAATTACATCCGACAAATTCTAAATACACCGAATTTGGAAGAGGTTGTATAGATGTATAGTAAAGGTCCAGGTCTAAAATATATGAACACATTTACTCAAAAAAATCTTGTACAAGCTGAAGAAACACTACATACTAATGTCTATTTCTCCACGTCGCTATTAGCATTTAGAGATTTACCCTATGGTTTGAGAAGTCCAAACATTCCAAGAGACATGAAATACTGCACAACTGCAGTTTAAAAAACGTTTGGATCTTCATATTTTTGCCGGCCCCAAGACATACAAGGAGTTTCAAAATTGCACTGCACTATTCTAGGGGCGTGTTCTCTAGACCAAAACAAACAAAAAAGTTCAAATAAACATGTATTATGTACAAATTGATTTATTACTGAGAAAATAAAAGGTAAAGATACATGTATTAAAGTGTGATTTTAATCAAGTGACTCCTATGGCTATTAGTGATTTTCACGACAAATGCATACAGTTTATTTACTGCAGCAACTATCAAGAATAGTCCTGATGAGGAGCTCGCTTCAAACATTTACTTTGAATATTTTACTGTAAAAACATTGTATCTTTACGTTTTAAATTGTTGGAAATAAATCAATTTAGGACAAATGTTTGAATGAACTCTTTTTGTTTACTTTGACCTAGAGAACATGTCCCTAGAACAGTGCCTTGCAATTCTGATACATCTAAAACACCAGCCTATTGAATTGTGTTTTAAATAATAATTGCACACCCTGTAGAAATGTAATGCAGCCGATGATTCTGCTTGATGGATTACGACAGTAACGCAGCAGTTTAAGGGCCTGCTTCGAGACCCACATAAACCCCGTAAAAATTTTAAAGAGTCGTAAGTTATTTAAGTCCATATGATTATACATAATAAATTATATCAGTCCGTTTCATTAATAAAATAGAAATTGTCACGTATTTATGAAATAAGCAACAGTAATATAAGTGTAGAAGATTATATCCCGAGGAAACTTGGAAACACTAATCGGCAGCTGAAAAATAATAACAATAGTTGTGAAAGAACAACTTATAGCAAGGTCGTCTTTCCAATATCAAAAAGGCACTCAGATCCCCCTATTATGCATGAATACAAGCCACTAGATCACTACTGCATTAAAACAACTAAGAAATGTTAACATTACGGAGCAATATAAAATACAATAAAACATGTATATAATTATTGCAGCCTATTAGCTGGTTATTTAAGAGAAAAGGAATAACGAGCCAATCCATCTGGAATGGAAAAAGACACTATGGTAGTTACGGTTATTGAAGAACCATATTCCCATTAGATACAGTAATTTATTATTTCATAATTTAACATAATTATTAAATATATTTCACATATCCGGATTAAGAGCAGAGCAATCAGAATTACGCTCAATAAATAATAAATCGTATACAATCATCTGTAAATTGGAAAGTCCCATTATACACTATACACATATGTAACTCGTATTGACTGTAAATGGGATTTTGATTCCATTAAGCATCCTGGATCCCTAAACTGGAGCATCTAAATTAACAGGCGCGGACAGAGAATTTCGTTTAGGGGGGGAGGGCAATTTTTGTGTGATTTTACCTATCTGCCACAAAATTCGTTATAAACAGGTAGTGATGTCCTTATGACGATTTCAAAATTTTGAAATTGGTCAAAATAAAGTGCTTCGGTCGTGAGCCTTGTATCCGCGCCTGTAAATTAATCAACATAATCAAAACATTAACGTGTGCCAACGTCCTAATTCTTTCAGGCGTTATGCAGGACTTCCCTCTCTTATTATGGCATTTTAATATCGTATCAGATTAAATAACAAAAGCTCATACACTCACCGGCACGAAAAACAGAACACTTACATATTTTTTTTAAACTTAAAATCTCAACACTTTTTGATGTTTTATTATTATAATATCTTAAACACAAACAAAACAACATGTTTTGAGTATTTTCTAAAAACAATTGAACGTTTATTTAAAAAAAAAAACTGTTTTTGTTACAACTTAAAAATGAGGTCGAAAAAACATAAGTTGGTGTTGTTACAAAATGACGTTAAATTAGTCAAAATTTAACGATTTGCACGCAAATAGTTATTTGTATGCTAAGGCCGCGAAATTCCATTTTAGCGTACCGAGAGAAAAATTGTCGCCGAGGCCGCTTGCGGCCGAGGCAAGACAATCTCGAGGGCGCTAAAGAATTTCGCGGCCGAAGTATACACAACATTTTTTGTGCAGCCGTAAAAAATACATAATAAAACTGACATATTCATATTTCGCGGCCTTACCCTTAGTAACGGCCGCGAAATATTTTAACGGCCGTTACCCTTAGTAACGGCCGCGAAATACGTATTTCGCGGCCGTTACTAAGAGTAACGGCCGTTAAAATATTTCGCGGCCGTTACTAAGGGTAAGGCCGCGAAATCGGATTTCGCGTCCTGTATTGCGTACGCGAAATGACCACTTCGCGTCCGGCTGCACAAAATAGTTATTTGTATGCTAAGGCCGCGAAATTCCATTTTAGCGTACCGAGAGAAAAATTGTCGCCGAGGCCGCTTGCGGCCGAGGCAAGACAATCTCGAGGGCGCTAAAGAATTTCGCGGCCGAAGTATACACAACATTTTTTGTGCAGCCGTAAAAAATACATAATAAAACTGACATTTTCATATGTCAACTCTCATGTGTCAAATAAGTGACGTTTAGTTTAACGGCCGTTACCCTTAGTAACGGCCGCGAAATTGTATTTCGCGGCCGTTACTAAGGGTAACGGCCGTTAAAATATTTTGCGGCCGTTACTAAGGGTAAGGCCGCGAAATCGGATTTCGCGTCCTGTATTGCGTACGCGAAATGACCACTTCGCGTCCGGCAGCACAAAAAATGATTTTTAATGCCTGGTCATGCCCCCACGTACCCGAATTATTGCATTTATTCTTGTTGGCATATGTCCTCTTGAGGAATAAGTTTCCATTCCTCTAAAAGAGCTTGTTACAACTGATTTAAGGCTAAAGGAGCAGGAACACGACTTTGCATTCTGTGGCTCAAGCATGTCCCAAACATGTTCGATTGAGTTCGCATCTGGACTTAGCGCTGGCCACTCCATAACAGGAATGTTTACATCGTTTAAAAACTGTTGAGTGATTCTCGCGGCATGAGGTCTGGCATTATCATGCATTAGAACTAAAGGGTTTTCCAATTAGCGCGTCAGAACTTTCAAATGAGACACAATAATAACTACAAGTGATAATCCTTTAATCTTTATTTTATTTTGAAGAACAATCGATGTCATTATGTTTTAAAAATAATATCGTTTAAATGTCCTCCTCGACTTCGTCTGATTGAATGCATTCTGGAGGCCCAATTTGCGACTACTCTTTCACACATACTGCGTGGTATATTTGTAATGGTGAGTTGAATGTTCCGGTTAAGGTTGGGAATTGTTTGTGGCTTATTTTTGTAAACCAGAGATTTCACATGACCCCATAAAAAACAACCATGGGCGTGAGATCGCATGATCTTGGTGGCCAGTTGACATTAGCATTCTTCGAAATAACGCGTCCAGGAAACTGTTGTTGCAATAAAACAATTGTCTGATGAGATATGTGACACCTCGCTCCGTCTTGTTAAAAAAAAAACATTATTTATGTCGACATTTCTCAGTTCAGGCCAAAGATATTCAGTTAGCATAATCCTGTACCTCTCACCATTAACAGTAACACGATTTCCATCATTCTTAAAAAAAACTAGGGTCCGATCACGCCTTGAGCCCAAAAACCGCACCAAACGGTGACGTTCTCAGGATAAAGAGGCGCTTCGTGAATCACTCGAGGATTTTCATCAGCCCAAATTCTACAGTTATGCTTGTTTACAAACCCATTGAGCCAGAAATGGGCTTCATCGGAAAACAATATCTTTTCTGCAAAACGTGGATCGGCTTCCAACTACTCAAGAGCCCAATTCGCGAAATTTCGACGAAAACGATGATCATTTGGCTTCAGGTCTTGAGTGATTTGAACTTTATAAGCCTTCAGATGGAGATCTGCATGCAAAATTCTCCACGTACTCGTCTGAGAAAGACCGAGTTCTTGAGAACTACGTCGAATAGAGAGGTTCGGATCATCGATTACACTTAGACTTACAGCAGCAATGTTGACATCCCATCGGCATAGGCGGGGATCTGTCCAAAACATTGGGTGGGTCCAGTCAGGTTGCATGTCAGTCCATGCGCCCGCGAAGTGCTGCGCCGGAGCGGTGGTCCGGGGGTTTCTCCCCCGGGATTTTTATTAGTTTTAACGCAATTTCCTGATATTTTACATAAATAGAAAATTTTGACACACAGAAAACGAATAATTGGTATGCTATACAGGGTGTCTCAGACATGACTCCCCAGGCCTATAACTTTGTTATTTTTAAAAATAACTATAATAAACTATATATATTCGTAAATGGGAGCAAATTCTCTATAAAATGGGGAAAGAAAATGTTAGAAAATCTGTACTCATATTATGGCAGCGATATTCAACTTTTTTTTTTCAAATTGCACACTATGTTTTTTTTCGCTCATTCTGATAGTACTTTTTATTCTCTTTATAACCATGTAAACCAATATTGGTCTTACATAAGAAAATTCTCGAAAAAAATACGATTGAAAGTTGAAGTCTAGGTTTGCCATGGAAACAACTGATTGTTGTAATTTGTACTCGTCGGCGATGAAAACAATAGCGTATAGCTGTAAAACAATTGCAATTTACGTTGTAAAGAATGACAAGTGCTCTTTCTGTATTTGTATGTTCTTGTTTAAAATCATATGAGTATTAGCAATGAATTACACTAATTCTGAAAAGCTTGATATGATCCTTATTTATGGTTTATGCGAGAGAAATCCAAGAAGAGCAGCTAGGTTGTATGCAGAAAAGTATCCGCTATTGTTTTTGTCGCCGACGAGTACAAATTACAACAATCCAGTTGTTTCCATGGCAAACCTAGACTTCAACTTTCAATCGTATTGTTTTCGAGAATTTTCTTATGTAAGACCAATATTGGTTTAAACGGTTATAAAGAGAATAAAAAGTACTATCAGAATGAGCGAAAAAAAGCATAGTGTGCAATTTGAAAAAAGAAGTTGAATATCGCTGCCATAATATGAGTACAGATTTTCTAACATTTTCTTTCCCCATCTTATAGAGAATTTGCTCCCATTTACGAATATATATAGTTTATTATAGTTATTTTTAAAAATAGCAAAGTTATAGGCCTGGGGAGTCATGTCTGAGATACCCTGTATATACAATTTATATATTATACACAAGTCACAAGTAAATACATTAAATTTAAATAAAATTTCCGAATGCTAATTTTCTTACGTCTGTTTTTGAGGCAAACTGTTTCTTATCATTAATATTAACAGCGTCCAGTCTTGTCTTGTGCACAAGGCATATAGCGGCACTGTTCAGCCGGACTTGACCCATGCTATTTCGAAGCCAATTTTTTAATCGCCGCAACGAGGAGAAACTTCTTTCCGCTTCACATGATGATACGGGACAGACAAGCATAAGCGTAATCAAATTTTCTATCTGACTAAATAAACTTCGAACTTCTGGAGACAAATTTCTAAGCATATCTCTGAATATTGACTTAGGCTTTCCATATTCACCCTGTAACATTCGAAGCTGTGCTTCTAGCCTGTTTATGTCAATGGTTTTGTATTCTTCCAAAACTGTTCGATTCAACGCTACTCCAGAAGTATTTTCTCGAACATTTGATATCTGGCCAGTCCGGAGTTACGAGAAGTGTCAAAACGCCTTGCTAAAACTGTTGCGGAACACAATCTATAACAGCGTAAAATGCTTTGCGAAACTGAACTTGTGGGTCGGGAGCAGTAAACGCTTCTGCAGGACCAGTATATCTTGCAGGTGGTTTGCGTAATCGAGGAACACGCAATTGATTTAAACCCATTTTTTCAGCTTCAGCTACGGTTTTGCGCAAAACTTCGTCGAAATATTAATCGGATCGAACTCTCTGGAAAGAATTTTTTGTAACTTCACTTAGTTTCAGCATTCCAGTCACACAACTCTTCTCACTTTGCATCGATGAATTGAACTCTCCTAATACGCTGCTGACAAGCTGACAAACTCGTAATCCTAATAACGTTGATGCTTGAGAAAATTTAGAAAGAAGATCTCTAGCTTTAGTTCCAACATCATCCTTCTCCGTACTCATTTCTTCCAAATTTTCAAGAACCGTATCATACTGATCAAGAACTGCTTTGATTGCCTTTCCTCTACATAGCCAACGCGTAGGACACAAAGACTTTACTGATGCTTTGGACTTGGACATAAACAATATTTCC
The DNA here is from genome assembly GCA_963082815.1 of Melanotus villosus. Lineage (NCBI taxonomy): Eukaryota > Metazoa > Arthropoda > Insecta > Coleoptera > Elateridae > Melanotus > Melanotus villosus. Next base: position 47,129,034 of record OY720421.1, on the reverse strand, counting down.
TCTGAGTCGGATGCTGCGCCTGCTGCAGCTATTTCTTGAAATTTGTTTTCATACCTTCCACTTCAATGAAACAAAACTCCGGTGTCTTTCAAACCTGCAATTGCACTACTAACTAGTGGATCAGAATCCATGGCAGCCATCATAATTAAATTAGCGCAATGTGCTGCGCAGTGAAAGTAGAGGGCAAGAGGTTGTTCCTGTTAATTGTATAAACCGATAACGATTTCGCCTCTATGAGACTACCACGACCATGCAGGCATGCACACGCTAGTGACGACTGACGCTAGGATTACACGAGTCAAAGCCGTAAACAACAAACAACAACAGGTGCTGAACTGGTAAATAATCGTAAACACTTTTTTCCCTCATAAAAATCCCTGTAAATATTGGGTGGGTCCATAACACGGCAGGACCCGTCGAGCAAAATATTGGATGAGTCCGGACCCACTCAACCCACCCGGGATCGCCGTCTATGCCGATGACGCACTGATGTTGACGTATCTGCAACTGAGCCAGTTTGTTCAAACTTTTGAATTAAACGATAAAGAGATCGTTCGGTGGGTCCATTATGTTGACCATAAACTTTTCGCAACCCGCGAAATGTCTGGCGAACCGAACACGTATTTTTATGGTAAATACGAATAATTTCTAAGCGCTGTTGAATCATTAATCTGTCCATATTAACTTGACACAATAGGCATTTACGAAAATTAAACCGGTCGGTTCGTTCCGCTACAAAGCGGTGACTATACGGTGTATTTACCAAACTGCATAAAATCGAACGCCCTTGTACCGCTACTACCGCTGTTCAAAGTTTATTATGGCAGGAGGCATTTGAAGTTTCTATTTTGGTTAAATATGAATAATAATAAGAAAAGAAAATTGATTGTTGCATTACTACAAACACTAGAGAGTGAGACTATAAAGGGTATCCAGTGAAACTTTGGGTAGACGTCATCAATATGACGTCACACTTCATTCATGACAGCCACTCATACAGGGAATTTTTCTTTTTAGTATACATATCCCCTATGTATACTTTTATAATAAACGCAAATAGGCAACCCACTGTACACTTTTTGGCACGGGTAAACATTTTAATAGATTGCTGTGCTTGTTTTTTGTTTGAACAACGAAGTGAACGTTCGCTAATTTAATTCATTTTTTAAGTTTGAGGTCGTAGAAAAAGTATAGTGTGCAACACATGCGTGAAGCCATTTTTACACTCGTGTGCTTGCGACACTCGCCTATGGCTCGTGTCGTAAACTGCGCACTCGTGTAAAAAGGTCAGCTTCACGTACTTGTTACACAATATACTATTTTGCAACCGCATCCCCATGCAAACTAAAGTTAATTGATTAACCAACCAAACTAAAATACTTGAATTAGAAATAAATACTACCAAAACTAAAACTATGTATACAGTTAACTGAGTTAACCAAAATCAGGGACTGTATTCGACTCGTCACAAGAATTTAAAAAAATCCAAACCCTGATTTCAAGGCCATCTTGTATAAATATTAATAACTATCATGAGTTCCAGATTAATAATAAGACCCTAGACGAGGTACAACAATTTTGATACCCAGAAAGTATTATTTCTAAAAACAGTAACGCAAAAAGAGCATAAAATACTGAATAAGATTCGTTTTTGGACATTTAAAAGACATATGAAGTAGTAACTAATTGATCCACAACGCCAAGCGCCAACTATAACAAACCACAAAATTCAACTATTTTTCAACATTACTATGCTTGTTTTGAATAAGTAGAATCAATTTGTCTAATTTTGTTACTACCAAGCAATCACTGTGAAGAGGGACAACCTAGTGAAAAATGAAACCCAAACAGATACATAACTGAATCGAACATTCTCTAGGAGAAAAAAGGATAATTTTTACAAGAATATCGTTTGACCGGCATCTTCACAGAAACAGAAAGAGAGTAAAGAAGAACTATACAACAGAAAGTTCTGTCAGTGGGTAGAATTTGGAGAGAAATAGTCATTCGTTCAGGTACCATGCTTCACTTAGCGGACAAAAACCCAATATACTGAATTCGCCCGACAAACTTAGAAGGCTGAGGTTCTACTAAGAAAACTGAGTATTTAAATTGCTTATGAATAAATGGTCTATCTTTTCAACGTTTTGAAGATATGGGTCGCGGAAGGTCAATAAAAATGTTTTATTAAAGTTTCCTACATTAAAATGATTAGATACTTAAATAGTATATTAAAATACAAGTTGCAGAAGGCATCTATTCAAGCACGAATTTGAAATTCCGAAACGAGCCGCATAGCGGCGAGTTGAGGAACAAATGAGTGCTTGAAGAACCTTCTTCAACGAGTGTTTTATACTATTTTTTCTATTTTTGCCGCTTTATACCATTTTATAAATTAAAAAATAAAAATTTTAATCTAGGGAATTTTGCGCTGGTTGGTGACGTTTATGTGGCGTAATTTTAGGCGGCTGCGAAAAAAATTAATTTGAAACGTCAGTTTTTTTTATTTTCGCGTTTAATGTTTGAACATGAATGCAGAAGAAAGTTTATCACTAACGCCGCCGAAAATTAGGCAAATTGCACAAAAAACGTTAGAAACTTCTTCTTTATAGTTATTTATTCATTTGCTTTGTTCTTTGTGAGATTTATTTTTTGACGTATGTCAGTTGACAGTTCAACGCTACCAACATCAATACAGTAAATTTTACTAGTCTATTCTAGCACACCAACGACTTATTCTAACATTTGGGTGCTAGAATGGAGTTATTCTAAACGCAAAATAGAAAAAACATATTCTATAATAAGAACTAAGTAAAACATATTATGTGCACTCATGGTCGAGCGGTGTCTATTTAAGAGTTACTTAACACATTGAACCCTGACTACCACTATTGTGGTACTTCGGGTATACAGTGATGTACTGACTACCACTTTACTGGCAAGAATTTCCATCTATTTTAGTGCTGCATATCTTTGTGCCAGTTCCCAACTACTGCATGGCGTTTGCATGTCGGGTAGGTCCAACGTTCCAAAAATCACATATCCTGCCAGTAAAGTGGTAGTTAGGTACTGCAAGGAGTATTACTACTAGTTTCCCTGAGTAGATGTCAGTTATAAGGTTAAGTTGTTGCATACGATGCACGTGAATTTCTGTGGCAGTTTATTATTAAATGATGGATGCTAAAAACACTCCAGGGTAAGCAATATTTATAATTACTTTATAAAGTAGGTCAAAATAATGAAATAAACGTGATTAGCTACAAATGTCTATTTTAAGACTGGCATTTACATGCAGTGACACTCTATTGGCGTATCTAAAGTTGCATAACTACTTAAATAAGCACGGATTTGTGTATGACTCAAAACTGTAGAGTCGGGTAATAACTGGGAAGTTGGGATGATTAAATTGTTTCTTGGAATAATACGAAATAGTTTGCCTTCGAATTCTGTTTCATATTTTAAATATTTTATTATCTAACGCACTCTGTTAGTTAAGTTGCCTACACGCTACATTATGAATAGTGAGTTACAACGATATTTCTAAAATCTGATTTACATTATTTCCGAATTAATTTGAATTTTGGAAAAATGTTCGTGTGCCCTTTGAAAATGAGATGTTTTTATCTATCTATTGAGGTGGAAATTTTTTCAATATATCAATTTTTGCAAATAATATTTGAATTTTTTAAAGTAAAATAGAGTTGTACGTTTTTCATTGCTAAAACGTTATTTTCTTTTAATTTGACAAAACCGAGGTGTCTAGACAGACAAAAGATAAATGATTAAAAGTAAAAATCGCCGCCAGCCCTACATTACAATTGTTTCTCAAAAAATGGAGCAAAGTCTGTATATAATCGACTATTCTTCAAGATGTTAATTCCGCCGTTAAGCTTTACTTTTTAGAGTTGTATCCTAGGTTATTCAATAATACCTATTTTTTATAGCAAACGGAATGGTTTCGTTTTGATTTCGCTCAATACTTAAAATTTATGTATTTGCCTATTTCGTATACCGAGTAAATATGTACGTATGTATATGCATTAGTTGAATTTCTAAGGTTTTGTGTTTATTTTTAGTCCAAGTAGTATAAAGATATAAGATACCGAACCTTTCAAAGTGTGTTACAAAACGTCCGTTGACAGAACAAGAGCTGCAAGATGAAATAGATAATCTAGAGGATGATGATCTATTTCCCTCCGAATTTCCGCTATGTAGTGAGTCTGGCGAGGACTTTTCTGACTACGATTCGGTTGTAGATAAGACGTATGTTTCTGAAAGTGATTTTAGCAGTAGCGAAAATTTAAGTGAATCGGGACCAAGTGAATCAGAGAACGAACAGTTTGCACCGGAAGGTCCAATTCTATAGAAGGATACCTCTAAAAACAAGTAAGTTTCGGATGAAGCCAATGGTTGGGACGAAATTGAAAGAGATCCAGAAGAATTTGATTTTACAGGAACACCTTCTATCAATGCAAATCTTCCCGCCGACGCGAAGCCAATAGAATATTTCGAGCTCTTTTTTATTTCGAGCTCTTTTTCGACAATAATATCATCGACACAATAACATGTGAAACCAATAGAAGGGCTAACGAAGTCATATTAAATCTACCTCGGGCAAAAAGAAGAAGTCACCCCAGTGTATGGAAGGAAGTTTGAAATGAATAAATGAGAAAATTCCTAGGTTTATGTGCTTTAGGAGGAATTGTGAAGTTTCCCACGCTTGCTATACAATGGAGTAGGAAAATTTATTACCACCGGTGCTTTTGGAAAAACCACGGCCCGTGAGCATTTAAACATTCTGGTATACACTTCGGCACCTTATACCAAATCGAGCCCTGCCATTGGCGCATTTAATATATGTGGGCGGATCGAGTAGAGGTGCTGAATTCGATACCATAATGTTAGGCAGTGCTGAAATCAAGGGCAGAATGTTGAAGATCGGTTTTTGCATTTAAATCCAATGCTCATATTTGGGTACAGTCAACTTCTGTGAGTAGACGTCGACCTGGAATTACTAATGGAAGCAAAAGATTGCCTATTGATCGTCCAGCTAATGGAGAATGTACAAAAAGACGCCTAAAACGCAGAAGACATTTAGCAGCAAACGTCCGAGAAAACAAACCGAACGCCAAATCACACGGTGCAGGGCATTAGAACAAACAAATTAGTCTGATGAAATGTTTAGTCATATTATTTGTTTTTGCTTTTCTTTTGTATTAAAACTGTTTTAGTAAACGTTTTCTCGCATAACACAATTTTCTTTAATATTCCCCTTGATTTCAGCACTGTGTAACATTATGACATCGAATTCGCTGATTTTTGTTAGTGAATTCGCCTCGCCGATTTTGCATAGTAAATTTTAAATTATTTGCGTTTTAAATTGTGTAAGGTTTATTGGATTGCGTACTTTGGCGAATCTGCACTTTTCATTCCACTTATTGTTTACAATAATTTTGCATTAAGTGATTTTGCAACTTGCAACAAAGCAATAGTTCTCAATTAGCAGTAACATTCCGCCCCTGATTTCAGCACTCCGAAACATTATGGTATCGCATTCACCACCCTACTCGCCCACAGCGCCAATGAAAAGGCTCGATTTGGTATAAGGTGCCGAAGTGTATACCAGAATGTTTAAATGCGGCCCGTGATAGATTCCTACAGATTCTTAAAATGCTTCGATTAATTAATCATAATGGTATTAATACTGATGATCGCCTTTACAAGATGCGCAATATTTTGGATATGATAATAGAAAATATAAGGCGTTGCTATTATCCTAATAAAGAGCTTTCTATTGACGAAGCTATGATCTTGTGGCGTGGTCGTTTAATTTTTAGACAATACATATCTAATAAACGCCACAAGTATGGTATAAAGCTATACGAGTTTACCACACACGATGGATACATTTTAAATATTATAGTATATACCGGGAAGAGTTCGTTAATTACAGAAGATTCATCTCATATAGAGGCGGTTGTCAAACAGTTGCTGAGAGATTATTTGGGAAAAGGCCATGTTATCTACATGGATAACTTTTACAATAGCGTAGGTCTGGCTGAAAGCTTATTCAAGGAAAAAACACACACGGTTGGAACTCTACGGGATAATCGACGAGGAAATCCTCGAGACATGTTAAAAACGAAATTAAAAAGGGGGAGGCTGTATGGAAACGTAAAGGTTCTGTTTTGGTGACAAAATGGAAGGACAAACGCGATGTTAGAATGATCAGTACAAAACATGAGCACAACATGGTAGAGACTGTTGGTAAACGAGGCGCTAAAAAAACGAAACCTTGATTACAATAGACATATATCAGGCATAGATCGAGCCGGCCAGATGTTATCATGTTATTCAACACCGCGAAAAACTCTTAGGTGGCATCGGAACGTATTCTTTTATCTTTTCGACATATCGATTTGGAATGCTTATTACATCTATAAAACGACTACAAAAAGCAAAATGAACTTTCTGCATTTTCGAGAGAGCGTAATAGACAATCTCATTAGGATTGAGAAGGTAGCTCAAGTACATCGAGATCTAGAAGTTTTTTAGCATTTCCCAGAACCGGTTCCTATCACTGAGAAAAGTAAGAGTGGTATGTATGTTACGGTGCAAATATTGTACCTACTAAGCAAAATATACGGAAAAAATCGCATTATTGTTGCCCTAACTGTCCTGGCTCGCCAGGGCTTTGTGTACATCCGTACTACAAAATGTGACATAGGTACTCAAAAAAAAAATCAAAAAAGGAATTATATGTTTTACATTTGCTAGTGTTTACAATGTTACTTACTTTGTGTTTCTCGTATAATACACAGTTTTAATAAAGAATTTCTTTAGTTTAAATCCATTTAACTCGATTGTTGCGTAATTGTATAGAAATACTAGTGGACAATGTTATTTGCTAGGTCCAACCACATAAGACAGCTAACCAGTATAGTGGCGCTCATTATATAGTTCAACAGGTTAATTTATATCCTGACTACCACTATATTGGCAGGCTAAGAAAAATATTGAAGCTATATAGTTTTGTATATTTACTTAATCAAATATATCCAGGTTTCACTTCCAAAAACCATTTTTTTTTCAAAAGATACACATGCCCGTTTCTGGGATGAATGTGTTACTATCTTCTCAGGGTTCAAAGTGTTAAATTAAAAAATGAAACGAAATTCGGGTTACAGCATTCAAATCTGCTAATTAGAAAATTAGAAATTATTTCGATGAATATAATACTAAATTTTTCATACAGTTAGTTAGTTGTCATATTTTAATAAAATTTTGGGCCTTGTGCTATAGTAATATAAAAATTTGAATTTTCCAATGAAATTCACGTTTAATGAAATGTTGGATATTTTTTACGAATTCATGCGGACAGGTTTCCATTGCGACAACAATCTTATTATTCTACGTTTACTTCGGTTGAAAAACATTTACATTAATTTTTCTGATGAAATACATTTTTCAAAGAATTGAATCACAAATCATAATATTCACACGTGTGGAGTTGAGAATCCTCACAATGTAATTAAGCGAAACCATCAGACACGTTTTAGCGTAAATGTTGGGTGTGGAATTGTAGGTGACCACCTAACCTTCATTATGTTCTTCCTCAGCGTTTAACAGGAAAAATCTATCGCGATTCTTTACAAACTGTATTGCTATCGTACATATAAGGTTCATGCCTGACGGTGCACCTGTACATTTTAGTCATATTTCATGAAATTACTAGAGCTGTTGAAATTTAAAGTTTTTATCCGGTTATCCGGTTATGAGAATTTATCCGGTTATCCGATTTTATCCGATTTCGAATAACCGGATATTTTTATTCGTAGATAATTTTTATCCGCGGATAATAGTTATCCGTGTATAATTTTTATCCGAATATAACACGGATATTTTTTATCCGCGGATAATTTTTATCTGCGGTTAACACGGATATTTTTTTATCCGCGGTTAATTTATGTCTGAGGATAAAACGGATATTTTTTATCCGCGGATAATATTCATCTACGGATAACACGGATATTTTCTATCCGCGACAAAAAATAAAGAAACGGTTTTATATAAATTTTATTATATTGAAAAACATCAGACACCCTTTAGGCCAGTCATATTGTACACAAAAAGGGACCCAGCATTGCAATAATTAGGGTAAACTTAATTTTTTTATATGTTGTTAGGATCCACCCGGGTAGTATAAATACAGATTTGCAACCCCGAAAAACTTGTGCCAACTGAGATATAGGCGAAAGAAATTCCTCATATTTGCAGGGTTGTATCTCAGCAACTACTGCAGCTACCGAGCTCAGGTACAGCTTTGTTTGTAGCAAATTTCATCTACTTAAAAAAAGATAAGAGTGACTTTTTTCGTCAGAAGGTTTCTTTCTTATAATAGGCCAGTCATATTGTGCACAACAAGGGACCCAGCATTGCAATAATTAGGGTAAACTTAATTTTTTTGTATGTTGTTAGGATCCACCCGGGTAGCATAAATCCAGATTTGCAACCCCGAAAAACTTGTGCCAACTGAGATATAGCCGGAAGAAATTCCTCATATTTGCAGGGCTATATCTCAGCAACTACTGCAGCTACCGAGCTCATGCACAGCAACCCCGAAAAACTTGTGCCAACTGAGATATAGCCGGAAGAAATTCCTCATATTTGCAGGGCTATATCTCAGCAACTACTGCAGCTACCGAGCTCATGTACAGCTTTGTTTGTAGCAAATTTCATCTACTTAAAAAAAGATAAGAGTGACTTTTTTCGTCAGAAGTTTTCTTTAGTGATTTTTTTGCAAAAAACTGAAAAAAGTGAAAAAATTTCGCGGTTTTTCGGCTATATTTCAGCTGGCACAAGTTTTTCGGGGTTGCAAATCTGGATTTATAGTACCTGGGTAGAGCCTAACAACATATAAAAAAATTAAGTTTACCCTAATTATTGCAATGTTGGATGTACAATATGACTGGCCTACTTAGGTACAAAAAAATATAAAATCTTAAAACTATGAACACCTTAAAATTAGAGAAATATAAATTAAACTGAAAGATTTTGATTTTTTAAATTTAAATTTACAAAAATCAGTTTCTTCAGTATTAATAGAATCAATAGAATGCAGTTGCAGACAGCAAAATCTAAGTTGGTTAGTTGTTTTGTTGTTTAGTAATGTCATGAAAATATCTAGAATAAAATATTATCCGCTGATAGTTGTTTATCCGGCGGATAAATGATATCCGCTTATCAGCGGATAAATGTTTATCCGACGGATAAATTGATATCCGTTTATCTTACGGATAATATAATATCCGTTTATCCGCGGATAAAGTAATATCCGGTTAACCGCTTTCGGATTATTCTAAAAATAAAATATCCGGATAAATCTTGAAAAAATATCCGGTTATTCAGATTATCCGTTAGAATCAACAGCCTTAGAAATTACTTGTATGAAGCATTTCCCATGAGGTAATAGGTTTAATGCGAATACTTTTTTTAAGTTTTTCTCCAAAATATTTTTATTCTAGTGTTGAAATTATTTTATTTAAACTGATAATATTAGACAGTTTTGACCTAAGATATATTACTCATTAATTGCAATTGTTACTAACAAACATTTTAAATATGTTTTGCTACGTAATAATTTTGATTTCCATAGTGGAGTTAATGCATAATTTCTATCGGAGTAATTTTTACGACAATAAAAATTTAATCATAGCATCATGTTCAATTTTGAGAAAATTTCTGTGCTACGTTAGAACATCACTTCTTCCGTATATTACATCTTGAAAACGAAAGAAGATATACCCTTTTATTCGTAAGCAGTTTACACTCATTCCTTATTATGTGCTTAAACTTATTTTTATTAGTAAAATAAGCACTGTAAATTTGTCGGTAGAATACAGATACTGTAGCTATATCTAAAGGCAATCTGTTACCAAAACCACAGAATAAACTCTTAACAGAAGCGACAAAGTTCAGAGTGTGGGGTGGCCAAAATAAGGGGAGCGGGGGTGAACTCGAACACGCCCACTAGCAAGTAAAATATCATATTTTGCTGTATATTTAAGTGCAGCGCCAAAGAGTTCGGGTGTTATTTATTCAAAATATTGTGTCAATAAAACATAAATACCCGGAAATGAGTAGCAAAAAAGGTGGTAATTGATGTTTAACGTCAAAATGCAAAAATAATTAGTATATAATAAATTAGTATCAACTTTTATAATGTCAGCTTCTGTAAGTTTATTTGTTTTAGAAATTTCCGTTAGTACTCAAACATCACCTGGAGCTGTGCCTGAAGTCAGCAGCACTTGCACCCCCAGAAAGCAGATATTACGATTAAAATTGAAAACCATACAGCTAAGTTACTTGCTGAACGGACGCAGCTCCGCCTTGTGCTGGCAACATAAATATCAAAGTGCCGCGCGGTCTTGCCGCTTCTGTTAAGAGTTTATTCTGTGCCAAAACTAACTTGTGCAATGTCATATCAAGAAAATGGTGGTGGTTACATCAACAGAATTATTCCTCTAATAAAAGCTACTTTTGAATTAAAAATATAGCTGATGTTTACTATACTAATAAGCTAATAACTTACTTCTAACATAACAATACTTACGACTAGATCATCAACTTCAAATTTCCAAATATTTGTTTCATCGATTTCACAGTCGGGTGAACTAATATCATTTCGACTAACAAGAAATAAGAGATCCCCATCAAAAACAGATATAAACTGTAGAATTTTTCCAGTTTCTAACTGCTTAATTAGTTGAAAATGTGATTTCAACCAAACATACAAATATGACGTACACTGATCTTTTTCGTTAATTAAGAGGTAGCTTTGATCTTCATACTAAAACAAAATGATAATTATTAAAAATTCGCTTTGATTTGAGTAGTTCAGCAAAACCTTAAAATAATGGACATATCCGATGTCGTTATAAAATTGCAAAGTGTCTAGACTCTCTAGGTATTTAAATAAATAGATTTGATTTTCTGCGATATCAATAACTTCATTAACATCCTTACAAATATTAATATAGTCCTCCTAAAAATAAAAATAAAACAGTTATTTTAACATACACAAAACAATTATAATTAATTACCAACAAAGCGTTCTCTGTTGAATATTTAAATAGGCGTTTTTCTTCAACATCATCGGCCATTTTTTGTACATTTATTCCTGAAAGAGATCCGCCACCTACAACATCTTCAAAGAACGTTATGTTACCATCAACTAACCAATTATCATAAATATTTTGGGGATATTCCGTGTAAGTTTTGACGCTCCTCTTTTCCCACTCAGATATATCGATACCATTTACAAGGCCGTTGACATACAAATTAGAATCAATTTTTACCCTTGCATTAAATTTATACAGAGCTGTTAGATTTTGTTCAGTATTCGTTGTTACAATTTGACTAAAATTTCTTCCGTTTACTAAACCAAATATATCGAGATTATTTCGCACCAAAACATTTCCACTGAAGATTATGACGGACAACAACTGTTGAGATGATTGAGTCTAAAAATTATATTAAATAAAAATAAACTCGGTTAGTGTCTAAGAGTTTTTACCGTTAAGAGTGAATTCTTTAACTGGTTCTCAAGTTTCAAACCATTTACATAATTTTTTACGGATATATGGTGAAACGGCTTAATTTTTACAAAAGATAAGCTTTGATTTATATATTGGGTGGTTTGCAAAGGTATCAAAGAATTCAAATCTACGTTATTTACAAAATTTAAAAGAAGATCTCCATGCAATGTCACCGACTCAAAAGTCAATTTTCCTGAAAGTTTATTGGAATTAAAATATTCCAACTAAAATGTTTCTATATACCATGTATCAATCCTCTGTTTATAAAGACTGCATTTTCATTCCAAAAATCTAAATCAATGCCAAGCAAATATTGTGTATTTAAGTTGGAATCTATATTTATATCTTGTTCAACATAAACTGGTTGCGTAAATGTTACTGGTCTTTCAATTAAATCATCAGATGTTATAAATACCATATCCTGGATTAATTCAGAAAGATCTAAATTGTTAACGCGTTTTTTCGCCACTAAATCGTTATGTATTATCACCTACAAAAGATCACATTGAAAACTTTCCTATAATAAGTAATACGAACTTACAAAATTTTCAAATTCTATGTTTCCTTCTAAATTCACATTTTCAGATTTGTATACAATATTTTGTAAAAATTCTTCAACGATTTCTTCACCAATAAATCCATCGACATATAATTGGTCTACGTATTGTAATCTGTCGAAAACAATATCATCTGAAAATTAAATTAATAATTTTTCATATTATTATAAAATAAAAATCATTATACAGGGTGAATCCTAAATGGCGGCTAATATCCACACTACGTGATTCTGCATCAAAAACATAGCAATAAAGTCTTATACCAATTTTATGTTAACTTCTTAGATGAGGAGTTATTGGCATCCTTAAGTCGTATTCTGGTTTGCTTGTCGTGTAATATTTTTATGAAATAATAATTTGTAGCTGTAGTTTAATCAACAAAAGAAATAACTAATCTGTAATTAACTCAACATACCCTCGGTTTACTTTGAATTCTAAGTTTGCAATGTTTGCAGTGCTTGTGCTTTTCATAAATGTTGCAACGATGTACAATACAATAAATTGCATTATCAAGAAGGTTGCTATTGGTGATATCGCAATTGACGTAAGATGACTGACAACACAGTGTTGCTAAGTTTACAAAACTTTAATTAACAATTCTTCAAAAACTACACGTGTTGGCCTAAAACAGTTACACAATTTTTGTTCAATTTTTAACGCACAATCGCGTGGTGCAAATATTATCCGCCATTTAGGATTCACCTTTGTATACTGCCTAAATGAAATTTTAAAAATATCTCTAATAATTCACTTAATTATACAGTATGTCCCGGACTGAATTACCAATAGGTGATTTTTTTAAATATTTACATTAAAAAGTTATCTATGGGATTGAAGCCTGTTTGATTAGAAAATGATATAACCGACATCAAACACCTGATACTTATACTGAGTGTTTGGAGAGATGAGTTTTTAAAAAAATCAAAAGAAAGGTACTTTAAATTTACTCTGGCTCGTACAAATGTTACACACAATAATTTATACAATACTCGAAAACATTTGGGGTATACTACTGGAAACAGATTTTCTATTTAAATATGTGCGACGACTGAACGTACAGTGTAGGTGGCGTTTACACTGTTACTGTAGGATCATGCTTGTTATAAGTTACTAGACTTCAGCTTACAACGACCCTACGATAGTCAGAGAATTTGTGACTTGAGCAATCAACTAAGAACTAAGGTAGACGTATGTTTCACATAAATAAAGCGCTAATTGGAAACTGAAAAATCGAAAACGAAAGTACTATACAGTTGAATAGTCAAAGCAAGCCACACTAAATGCTATAAGGAATATCATACCCAGACAGTTAGTTACCATTTTTAAAAATACGGAACGTGGGGTTAATGTAGAGGACTTCATGTAAGAAGGGCGTATAGAGAATTTACGGCATTTTAGCTTGTATAAGCTCGGTGTAACATATATTTACGTATATGCATTTAATGCTCGCGATGCTCGGTTTCAGAGAAGGGAAATATTATGAAGCAAACAATAGCAAACAAGTTTACCTGCGATATTAAGAAAATTAATTAAACTTAAGGTGACAGAAACCACGGCAAGTGTTAAAATTATGGAATCAGTAACAAAACATTTTGCGACAAATACCAGAGTGAGACGAGGAGATACCTTATACACAACGTTATTCAATATCGCATTAGAGAGTATAACAGCAAAAACGGACTATACAAATGCAATAATAAATAAAGAGACACAAATAGTATAGTCTAAATGGCCAATCAAGTAATGCACGTCATCAATAAATTTTATGACATCACAACTTAGTTCGTCTACATGAAGTTCAAACGATTTACAAATTTTCTAATGAAAAAGGTTCGCATTTTCGTTTTCGATCGCGATTTTAGCAATACTATAAACTAAATGAACTCTTTGTAATAATAAGAAGAAAACACAAGAAGGAAAAAATAAACCAAAACAAACATTAATAACACACAACATGATCTGTTAGAACTTTGCCTATCAAATATAATCATGTCAAGAATAATAAATTAAAAAATAAAAACCCGATTTCTTTATTATTTACAAAAATTTATAGACCTTGTGATTAAGACCGGCTGCCTTATCTTAGAAAACTACAAAAGTTATTTATATTTAGTAGTTAATTACATTTTGTATTTTTTTATAGCGCATTATTGGTAACGCCGACAGTTGACCTTGTGATTGATGACGTGTATTATCTGAATGGCCATTTATACTATAGCATATCCGGACGACGCGACGTAATCATAATAGAAAGTGAAAGACGAAAGAAATATTTTATAAGCTGGAAAAAAAGCAAAGAGAGTTGGGCTGTAGGCGAACAAAGCAAAATAAAATATATAAGATGTAAAACAGGACTAAGTAAAATAAGAAACAGCATACAAATTGGTAAATACACGTTATCTAGGACTAAGGCTAAGCAGAGAGTACGATAGAAGGGAGAAATAAGAAATAAACTTCTATCAAATCTAAATATTATTATTATTATTATATTATTATCAGGGAAGGAAGCATACCATGCGAACAAGAAAATTCTCAAAGGTATTAGCATTATCAGCAAACCAAGCTGAAGATATACAAGAGCTTACATAATAGGTACAACCTGTAATTACATATAGTGCAGAGGTGTGTCTCTCAAAAGCAGATCAAGAAAAAGGAGAATTTCGGATCAGGGTGGACCACGAGCTGCTGGGTGAAATAGAAGAAGATACAATAAAATTTATCAAAGCACGGTGGATGGGGCACATACATCACGGAAGCTAGACCAAGAGGGATACCAAAGATAAGATAGAAGAATGAGGTCACTAAGAACATACAAATAATGAAAATAAGAAACTGGAATGGAAAGAATGGAGACGAATAGTGCAGAAAGCAAAAACTCGTGGTAAACTCTAGCCGAAGTAAATAAGAATGGGGAGCGGTCCACCCCAGAAAATGGATCAGAAAAGTTCCCAGGAGCAACTATATTTGCTCGGGGATGCATGCCTTCATCATCATCAATAAAAAACGTATGTTCTATTTTGAATCACACATGTTACACCACCAAACTAATAAATGTCACTATCAACCAGTAAATCAAGAAGAACAAATTTGTAGTAAAACCGTAAATCCCGTGTTAAAGTGATGGTTGGAGCGATAAAGAACCAAAGTGTGGAAGTTCTTTAGATCTCAAAATTTTAGTCGGGGGGTGTTAATATCAACAGGCTGAGAAGAAGAAGAAGAAGAAGCGTTAATAACCATAATGGTCACCTTTAATTTGCGTAATGAAGCTTGGCACCCGAAAGTTTAAATTTTGCGCGATTAAATAAACCAACAAATCTGCAATTATCTATTACCAGATTTAAACATATTTTTTTAAGTGCCAATCTTTTTCATTCTTTTGAAATTTAACTTCATATTTACTACGGAAACAGTTGCATTAACAAAGATTATTAACGAAAATATCTTAAAGTTAAATTTATCAGTAGATGAAAAACTTCCTTAACTCTACCATTGCTTCAGTAACGGATGACATTTGTTGCTAAACTTACCATTAATTATACAGGTACGATTATCAAACTTATATGTATTCCTCAAATAGTCCATGGGGACGCCATTTAGATTTTCAAATATTTCACTGTCACCGTTAACCAAAACATTTCCGTAAATATTTAAAGGTCCTCCTACTTGCTGTGTACCTGTCTTGGTCAAAATATTATCAACATGAATATGATTTAAATGTTCGGAATTGAGCATCCTTGTTACGCGAAATCCATCAATAAAAGTTTTAACGCCACTAATGACTGGATTGATTTCGGTTTTAAAGACAATATTATTGCTGAAAAGCTTGAAATCGACTCCATTAAAAAAGCTGAGATTTAAATTGCCGAATACAACATCTCCCTATTAAAAATATATTTAAAATATGCTGGCCAATAATATAGTTATTTACTTCAAATACTGCTGTCTTAAAATTGTTGTTTTTGTTCCTCCAAACACAGTCTTTCAGGAATTCTCTGAAATCTTTGCCATTTACATAATCAAGAGCTATGGAACCATTCACATGAAGATCTGAAAGAATATATTTAGAACCATGTTGCAAAAAATATACATATAATTGTTGATTATTACTTTTAATTTGTAATTTTCCTTCGAATAACATTTCGGAAACTTTATCAGCGAAATACCGAAAGTTAAAAAGCTTGTCAAACGCTTCCTCGTTAAAATTAACAGTCTTTAAATTGTCTGATTCGAGATTTCTAACCGTATAAGGTGCTGTTACAACTTGATCCCTTGTCAAACTCAATCGTTTTTCATCAAAATTTTCTAGAGAAAACCCCGTTATGGTCCCCAAGAGATCGCCTTGTATGAAAACATTTTGAGCACGTAGATTATCCAAATTTATACTGTTTTCCAGATAACTTCTATCTCCAGATGTATAGTAATAATCATTTGATGTAAGATTATTCAATGTCTTAGCAATGTGAAAATCGGTAGCCGACATATCGAGCATTTTATCATTGTTATTTATAAAAACAAGTGTAGATGAAGCGTGTTGTTCTCCAGTTAACTTCACAGTCTCTTCGTCTAACTTGGTGATATTCACATCACCATATAAACCCCCCAAAATAAGATTTTCAAAACTAACTGGGCCATTTAATGTTTTTACCTCCATAACTTGATTTGAATCGGTTGTTATAAATGAAGTAAGAGGAACATTGTTAATTTTGTTGGAAGCAATGTTCAATCCATTATTGACTAAAAACCCTCTAGGAAAATCTTTTATAGAATTTATAACTACTTCATTTTCATCCTAAAAGCGAAATAAGTGTTACTGTGTTCTAAGAATTAACTAATAGCAAACGAAACAAATTTTCATTTCAGATATTTTGAGTATAATAAACTTTCTCCAGAAGAAATTAAACAAACAAGCGAAGTTGTATAAGAATTTATTACAATTTTAATTTGAAACTTCTTTAAATTGGCTTATGTTCTACCGAGCCTAAAATTATTACTTAAACAATTTCCTGATTTCGCAATATATGCGTTTTTCATAGATATACGTTTAATATTTTAGTGAAAGTAAACATCTGCATGATAAGTATTGACATAAAAACTAATTTTATCTGCTGAAAAAACAAACATGTAAGGAATTAAAATAAAATTATGGTACTTTAAACAAATATAAACGAATCGAAAGTTACTATTGGAAAGTACTTTAGGAATAGTATTACTAACCGTATAAATTACATCATTCAGGAGTTCTTCAAAATTATTTTCACTAAAATTGTTTCCGACCGTAATTGTTCCTTCTACCTCTAAATTTTTAAAAATAACGTTGGCCTTTATTTCGTTACTTTCAGGTAATACTGGATTTGGTAGAAAGTCATCGGCATACTGACCAATTATGTCTCCATCGACCTGAAAATCTAAATAATATTATTGTAAACAACTAAGTTACGCAACTTACATTTAAATTTTCCGAGACTTCAAGATCATTAAAAATGTAAACTCCGGGCAGTGTCTGTTTCTGAGTTAGACTTACAAAGCCTCTGGGATCTAGCCCATTTATTGTTTTACGAGTTATAATGTCCCTAAGGTAGACAGGACTTTCAAATATTTTATTGCCTGAAATTATTATATATAAATAAACGTGATTTTTCTTTTGTTGTTAGGACCTACCCGAAATATGTGCGAATCTTTTAGATGAATACCTTAAAATATAATCTTCTGGAAATCGTAAATCATTTAAAGTTTTAGTAGTGGCATTTTTTTCTATATTTAACTCCTAAAATTATAAAATAAATCTATAAAATATTTATTAAATTCCAAATAAAATGCATACTCCGGTAATGATTATTTCTCCAGGAATATGAGTTGCGACATTAATCAAGCATAAAGATTTTTTAAACTCGTCGAAGTTTTCGCCATTAATATGTTCAACTACAATATTTCCGGCAATTTCAACTTCATCTGTTACTATTTCATCCACAATGCCTATTGCTGAACGATCTCCAAACGTTTTGTCTGCAGAAGCATTGTTAATTTGCTGAACATTTAATTCCCCGTTCACCTTGATGTGTTCAAATTCTAAAGGCTCTAAAACGAAAACAGTAATTTTTTTTATTAGCATTTCTCAGTCGAATGATGTACCTTTGTATTTGTTATTCATTTCCACAACTACATCCTTTAAGTAATAATCATTAACCTTTTCATTTGCAAAAACATCACCAACTACGTGAAGTGGCTTTACAAATACGATACTTCCATTAACAATAACAGGCTTATTTGTATCAGGTATATTATTGTCAGCTTTCATTCCACTGAAAGTTTCTAAAGTTATATTTTCAACCTGCAAATCTGTGAACGTCTTTGGACCAGAAACTGGGTTAGTATTAGATTTCCTAAAACAATGAGTCGATGTTTTACGTACAATTTGCGAAATAATCTATTAAGCTATTTGACTGTTATTGATAGTTATACTACACCTACATCTACATATACCTATGTATGTACAGTATCTTTCATCTAGCATTTGGGTTGTGACGTCAACTTGCCCCGCCCAAACACTGTATGGGTAGACACGCGTTCGTGCGCAGTTGGTAATAAAAATCTAGTTTAGAAAAAGATGAAGTATAGTTAGATTGTGAATTTATAAACAGCGCGTTGACGTCACAAGCCAAATCCTAGGTGAAATAGACTGTAGTAATAGTATACATCTATACATAGTATATTTTATTGCTCAAAACAGAACTTCGTATGTAATTCTGCATAAATGTAGAAATCCTATGGTATAAATGTTTGCCAAAAATATGCAGCAACTGGAAAACTTTTATTAATGAGTTTCAACATATTTTACTCTTGATAAAAGTTGTGCATCTTTTAAAACGTAAATTAGACTTAAAACAATAACAGTTTAGGGGAAGATTTGAAAACTTTAAATTCACAATAAATGTAAACTGCCTTTATTTTTCTAAATTAAAAAAAAAAGTTATCATCGAAATGATGACACAACGAAAACGAAGAACAATATAAACATCACAAATGAGAAGGAAATTAATATTAGACACAGAGGAAAATAAATATACTTGTGGAAACTATATAAAACAATTATTTTATGCCAGTGGAGGTGACATATACCTCACAATACTCTCACAAGAAATCAGAATGCTATCAGATTAATTAAAGATGACCGCGCTCCAGATGATAATGAGATTACAAACGAATATTTGAAGTATATTGTTTATTAACGAAAGTATATAATACTACCATATAAGAAACGGGAATCATACAAAAAACTGAGTACAATCGACATTTATTACCTTACCCAAGAAACCTAAAGCCCGAAAATGTAAATACTATAGAACAATCAGTTTAACGAGCCATAGGTGCTTTAAAAGTTTCTCTTAGAATAATATACTCGTATTACAAAACCCAAGCAAAATGCGAAGATTATCAGAGTAATAGCCAGTTTGCATTCAGGAAAGGGCTACGGATCGGAGCAACCATACTACCATACTAAGTCCAGTTGTTATGCAGGAGATGCTTGGACATAAGAAAAGACCGGTACATGAATATGAAAAAATTATCGAGGAATTGAATCGAATAAGCTTAAAAAAAAGGTAACTATAAGAATTATTAGAAATTGGTATTGGCAACAAACAACGATAACTCCAGTAGAGACTGAAAAAACTGAAAGTGTTGGTATGAAAGGAAATGCGGGAAGGATGAATGCTGTTTCCTCTATTATTCAGTCTATACTCTTCTCGTCTTCTTCCTCTTATGACCGAAGCCTAGGCGAAAGGTCTGTTGTTAACCCGAACCCCTACGTGAGAGACCAAGACCTTTCACATGTCGCTATCCGGTACTCCAACATATACTCGGGAAAGATAATTCAAGGGACATTAGACGGCGGACCCGAACGAATAAAACTTAATGGCATGATTACGTAGACGATATCATAAATCATCAACGGTGAACAAGACACTTGAATGGATCACTTACACATAAAAAGTAAGAAAATGCGTCTCTACATACATACAGGGTGAATAAAAAGTAAGGAACCTCGATCCTGGAGCATTAGTTTTAGAAAAAAAAGTTTTAGACAAAAGTTTTACAACAAATTATTTTTTCGCATTTCGTACTGTAATGTATTACTTTACGACACTCAAAATCGTGATGTAATGGGCCACTTTACAGCATAGCAACCATTACAGTATAGCAACGTCAGGTTTCATTAAAATGCAATTTGATAGCTTCTCGGGCAGCATTTAAAATATCTTCTGAATGGTTTTACAAGTTATTTTCGTCACTCAAGTCCATTTCGGAATTAGATTTCCAAAAGCAGTTCCTGTCAGATCGAGAATCCGCCTACTTTTTTCAGTGTTTTTATTAATTTTATTCAGAATGTATCTCAATAAATTTAGATAACTTTTTATGTGAGAATATAAAATGCAAAAAAATAGTATACGCGCCGCGTCCGAAAAGTGATTTAACTAGACTCGTACGGCATTTAAGTACTCGCTATCGCTCGTACTCAAACCTGCCATAGTCGTCTAGTAAAAATCCACTTTTCGGCACTTGGTACGAAATCTACTATTCCACAAACTGATGGCTTTAAATATTTTTTTCAATGTCATACCTTTGCGCTGTGACGTCATCGATACTTTTTTTAAATGGCATCCTATATTTTTTTGCATTTTGACAAAAAAAGTGGACTTTTTTTATCAAAAAATCATAAAGAAAGCAACACTTTTTTTAACTATTTAATTTTACATTTTGCATTAAGTAAGTATGCTTTAAATAAAATATTGTAAATTGTCAGTTTCACAACTGTCAATTCTCAAATCCTTTTTATCCTGTTTTGAGGGATTTAAAATGTAAAAATGCAAAAAAATATTGTGTACAACTCGTATGAAAGCATCTTTTTTTCACTCGTTTGATTGATGCACTCCGGCTTCGCCGTCGTGCATCAAACTTCAAACTCATGAAAAAAAGTATTGCTTTCATTACTAGTTGTACAAATAACTATTTTAAGTCGAAATTTTATAGCATTTTTCTTTCTCTTTATGACCATCTAAAAATATCATACGGTTGCACAAACAAAATTTCTAGAAAAATAAAGTTGAATGTTATTCATACCAGTATTTAATGTACGTACTTTTATCACAATAATCAATAAAAACGATACATGGCAAGACACTTTACGACAGAATCAGAAGTGAAGACTTAAGAGAAATGAGGAACATACAGGATATACCAAAATTAGTACGACAAAGAAGAAAACAGTGTAATAAACACGTAGATAGAATGGAAAATAATAGATTAGCCAAGAATGCAAAATCCAGCAAACCAGTGGGGAAAATAAAACAAGTAAGACCATCAAAAAGGTGGCGAGAATGTTGGACATCAAAATCCGAAGAGGCTTAGAAGGAGAAAAGACAGGCAATAAGCCTACCTATATGGATAACCATATATGAATGAAGAAGAAGAAGACTTTTATCACAAAAATTAAACATATGACTATTACAGAAGATGTTCAAATTGTTCGCCATTAACTATCTGACAATGTCAAATTGGATGAGAGAAATATGAGAAATGAAAAATTGCCTTGGAAACAAATGCAAATTTCACTTGTGACAGTTTGTGTTTATTAAATAATAAGACAATAATTATTGTAATTTAAACTGCTTGAGAAAGCGATTCTCAACTATGGTACGTTTAACAGAAACAGAACGCATCGAAATTTTGATAATACTTGGATACGGTGAAACGGTGAAAGAAGAAGATCCCATTTCGAGGTGCGTGATATAACATCCCTTTGGTTCCAGCAAGATGGAGCGCCCCCCCCCCCCCCCATTATGGCATTCACGTTCGAAATTATTTGGATACAATTTTTGAGAATAGGTGGATCGGTAGAAGGGGTAGTATCGAATGGCCAGCCCGATTTGAATCCGTTGGATTTTTTCTTGTGGGGTCATCTTAAAAGTAAACTTGACGCAAACAGGCCCAGAAATTTACAACAGTCAGTTAAAAATTCGTATTCGGGAAGAAATACGGGCAATACCAGCCGAAGTAATTCGGAATGTATTACAGAGAATTTTATATCGAATTGGACATTGTCAGATAGTTAATGGCGAACAATTTGAACATCTTCTGTAGTAAAGTAATGTTAAAAATTGTTTGTATTTGTTTTTAATAGTCATGTGTTTAATTTTTGTGATAAAAGTACGTACGTTAAATACTGGTACGAATAACATTCAACTTGATTTTCTAGAAATTTCGTTTATGCAACCGTATGATATTTTTAGATGGTCATAAAGAGAAAGAAAAATGCTATAAAATTTCGACATAAAAAATATAGGTTGCCATTTAAAAAAAGTATCGATGACGCCATAGCGCAAAGGTATGACCTTGAAAAAATATTTAAAGCCATCAGTTTGTGGAAAATAATTTTCTATAAAACTTTTGTCTAAAACTTTTTTTTTTAAGTTAATAATAAAGGCTCCAGCATCGAGGTTCCTTACTTTTTATTCACCCTATATATACCGCAAAGACAAGCTCCATGGTGTTTTCCAGATCACTTGAATTGCATCCATCTAGAAAAATAGGTGACGCAGATATCAAAAATGTTACGAATTATAAATACCTCGGACGAAACATAAATGATAGGACAGATGAAAAAGAAATTAAGGAAATAATAGAAATAGCTCGAAGTAATTTTATGAAAATAAAAAACGTATTATGTAACCCAAAATTGTCAGTAATAACTAGTAAGACTACTTTTTATGAAATGTTACATTTGGTCAACGGTAGGTACTTTATGGATGTGAAATGGGGACAATGAAAAGAGATGCTCAAACACGCATAAGCCCCTCTATGAAAATGATAACATTGCTCGATCTGACTTTTGCAACACTATTTTAAATAGAATTCGTGACGAAGATGGCTTTTTGAGACGTATTCTTTGGAACGACGAGTGTATGTTTACTCGAGATGGCGTGTTCAATACACAGCATTCGAAGTCTGTATGTATAGAAGGATGTTAAGAATTCCATGGATCACAAGAGTATCAAACGAAGAAGTAATTAAGTGATAAATAGAATAGGATCAAAAGTACAACTAGTCAAAATAATAAAAAATAGAAAAACAAAATACTTTGGACATACAAGGTGTTTCAAAAAAACATGGCATAAATGATACAACCGATAGAACACTGAAAAATAAGTGGGGTTTGCCTAATAAACATATGTCCTAAGACCCTCCATTTTTGTGTTACAGGGCGTCAAAGTTAAAAATTAAAAAATGATTATTGCCCATAACTTTGACGGTAGTATACATTTTTTTACTAAACTTGGCAGACAGTTTTACTGATATAAAAGACACATAACTGCAAAAAATCCGTTTACTCACTTTTGCCAGTGGTGTATAGCAGCAGTACGGGACCGCTTAACCCCCCCTATTTTGTACGACACTGCTTAAATTTTTGAATTTGGTAATGCTTTTCGCGTAAATAATGTATTCTTGTGTCACTTCTTTAAAGTGAATATTTTTCGAGATATTCGTACATAAAGAAGTTAGAATGGGGCTGAAACACATTGATAAGGTAACAAATTTTGTCCGGAAAGGTTTCCATATTTTTACATCTCAATTTGCATTACTGTAACCCTGTAAACCCCATTCTTTATACAAATATCTCGAAAAATATCCACTTTAAAGAAGTGAAACAAGAATACATTATTTACGTAAAAAGCATTGCCAAATTCAAAAATACAACCAAATTTTAAATTTAAGCAGTGTCGTACAAAATAGGGGGGGGGGGGTTAGAGGCCCCGTACTGCTGCTGTACGCCACTGGCAAAAGTGTGTAAACGGATTTTTTTCAGTTATGTATCTTTTATATCAGTAAAACTGTGTGTCAAGTTTAGTAAAAAAATGTATACTACCGTAAAAGTTATGGGCAATAATCATTATTTAATTTTTAACTTTGACGCCCTGTAACACAAAAATGGAGGGTCTTAGGACATATGTTTATTAAGCAAACCCCACTTATTTTTCAGTGTTCTATCAGCCGTATCAATTATGCCATGTTTTTTTGAAACACCTTGTATAATGAGACATAGAAAAGACAACCTATTATAACTCATATTTCATATTAGAAGAAAAAACAATGGCAAAAAAACTGAAGAAAAACACCATGGTTGAAAAACATAAAAGAATGGACCGAGTGGAACACGGCCACTGTATACCTTGGTATACAATACAGGCCGTCAGTGAAACTTGGAGCACCCCTATTTTTGTAATTACATTATAAAATATCAAAATAAAATTTGGTGTGGGTAATACACTCTTAAAACTGGATTATCCTTGACACTGTAAAGGTGTAAGAGGCTAAAAAAGAAAAGAAAGAAAACTGCATCATTTGACGTAAAATACAAGTTTCTGTCACTTCCAGTTTCGCCGAAATTAACCAACTTTGTTATTTTAAGCGAAACATATTGTATATTTATACATTTTAGAATCTGCATTTAAGTTTACTTAAGTTAGTAGCAATACTCAATACTGTATTAATTTTTAAAAATATGATATCAGTCGCAGCAAATGCTCTCTTGTTCACATTTTACATACTATTTACCTATATTTTAAAATAGAATAACTTACCTCACTAAGTCATTAAAAGCCTCATTAACTGGTTCGTCATTCAATTTCTCAGCGATGACGCTCCGGAACTTACTTTCACCTCTAACTTGTATTTCGCCGTCTACAATTAGCTCTTCAAAATGATGTTGACTTCTGTTGAGGGGAACTGAATTCAGTAATTTATTTTTGGCACTATCGATTGCACTGCGAATTTTGGATGCTTCATTCTGAAGATCTTTAATATTAACAACTTCGCTATTTAAATTATCACTAACCACAGGGCTCGAAATATTTAATTTTTCTTGAAGAATCGGAGCTGAAGGCGTTTGAAATTTCGGATGACTGGTTATTACAGCTGGTTCATCTAGTTTTAAAGAATTTCGTAAACTATTTTGAATATCATCAATTCGTGTAAGTTGTTGAGTAATCATTTCCTAAAAGCAAAACAATAATAACTGATATTTCAAAAATGGCATTATCAAGTCGGTTGTGAATTTAGTTTCGTATAATGTCAAATATTTGATTTGCCAAATGACTTTATTTATATACTAAGAAATGACGCCGATTTGATAATGGAAACTCCTTGAAATAATTTTCTGTTAATTTGTAATGTGAAAATCAGCTCATATTAGTAGGTACATTACAAGTATTTTTATAAAACCTTCAAATATATAGGTATATTAATTTGATCTCTGTTTAAATTACATAGAGCGATGATTATACCTATTTCAAAAGATTACCAGCTTCAAACAATAACTAAGCTAACTATAAGAGTGTATACAATTTTAAGGTTTAGAAACTATAAATTTAATAACATATTTATAAATTGTATGAATCTGTTCTTCAAAATCTACTTAAAATGTAGGATTTCAACCTGAAACTTTAATTAACAATTTTTTAAGCGTTAAGTAAAGATACTACGTACTATAATCAGAAAATGTTCAAATACCTACCTGGAGCCTTTTTTTCGTCTCCAACAATGTTTCTATTTCTAGCTCAACGGGACTCTTGAGCTTTTTAAGAGCTGAATGGATCATAAACAGGACACTTATTTCTTTACGTGGAACTAAAATACCTAAAATATTCCCTAGCGACAAAACCGTAGCCCCAGACAGTCCTTGATCGCCTTCTTCGTCCACTATACAAGCTAAACCATTTTCTTTTTCACCGTAAAAAGAACAAGGAATTTCCTCGTGACCTATAAACTTTTCTCCATCATATAATACCGCTTCGAGGAAAAAGGACTTATGAGATCCATGATACACAAATCGCTGCATAATTAAGATCACATCATCCCTGTAAGTTCTGACTGAAATAGGAAACCAAAAATCTACTTCATATAGATTCGTCCCATCAATTCTTTGTGGTATGATGTCGTTTTTAGTAAAGGTATAAATTCCAGCATTCTCGCCAGCGATTGCTAAGAAAGACTTGAATCCGATTTTGAATGAACACACTTGATTTACACCATAACTGCTGATATTCTGATAAAGTTGAAAGCGGTTTTCTACTAACTTATATACCATAACAATACTAAGATCTTTCTGAGGTATCGATAAATACAAATCAGAAGCGTAAGTATTTAAAGCCGAATTATTTGCCGATGAGAAAAGTTGTAAAGTTTGAGAAAACCTGTACAATAATATTTTTTTTTATAATTAATTTATGGCTAAAATTTAACAAATATAATTTACCAAAATTCTTGCTTCGAGCTACGTAACATAAATTCGTAAACATCAACAGTGCTGTCTTCTTTGTCACCATTTATCATCAACAGTTTATAATTTTCGTCTTCCATTTTAAAGCAGCGCAGATGAGATATATTTTTATGTATACGCCATGTCCAAAAATGTTGCTGTTATTAATCAACGACGTGAAAAAGTTTTACTAATTAATTTACTACTTACAAACTTATGTTCATTAATTCTAAACCATAATAGCTCAGGGCTAGAATCGGAAGTAGCTATAATTAAAATTACTTCCTGTTTTCCTGAACTTTCGTTCCAATATCCAAATAATTCCAAATCCACAAAAGTTGACTTAAACTCTAAAACAGTTATGATTAACATATTTTAATAATAACTTATTTCAAAAAATATTTCAGACAGAAACGAATGTTACAATGAATTAGAGGTTAATAATATAAATGCTAAATAAATATTGGAAACCCATAACCATAAAATACTTATATTTATGAAAAGATGACTAATGCAGTTCCAACCTTTTTATATCACAGATTACGATAGAGAAGCATTATAAGAAAAACCTTTCCTGATAGAAATTTGACATATCAGTAGTTCTTTCTTTATTGTTCATGACATCATATATGTGATATATTGGGATGGGAGGTTTTAAAAAGAAACACCTTTATGAACTACATTTTAGGAAAAACTAAACTTCTTCAACGATTCTGTTTAATATTATATGAATAGTACTCGAGAAAGTGCACACATTTAAAACCGCCTTATCACAAATCTAAACCGTTTAAACAACTCTAAAATAGAGAGCTTTCATAAATAAAAGAAGCAGGTTTTAAGAAACAACGGTTTATAAATAGTTTAAGAGAAAAGTTTATGAAAAAATCAAACTGTAAGTAAAATAACAAAACGATTATAGTTTTTACGAATAAAATGTTCTTCTACGCGAGATAACTATCAGCTTTGTAAAATAACCTAGAACAAACATTATCTATGACACAGATATAATACTTATGATAGATAGCAAAAGTTTCTAACCATTGTCTAAAAATCTGCAAAGCATTTTACTATTACTATGGATTCCGCAAATTTGTATTCTGCTTACGCATTAATTAGTTTAACTTTGACACCAGTTAATCTCAAAATTAAAATACTTTATTATGAGTAAAGTATTAAAGGTTGTTTGGGATTAAAAAACTTAAATTTTCTACTTGTAAGGCATTTACAATGCAAGGTTTTTTTGTTCGTTGTTTCATGCCATGATTAAGTAAGAGGTCATACTATCTATTTTCAAGTTTAAATAACAAAATAAAAACTACTAGGTAATTTAAATATGTGGGCGAAGGTGTAATTGATTAGTTTTTTCACTACGTCCTCCCTAAGTTCGAAAATTCTATTACACCCTATATACCTAGACTTAAATTTTATTTTTTCACTTATACATATATTTCCAAATTGTGAATTTACTTTTTATTATTTTATAATTATTTGCGAATGTATTATTTTTAATTTTGATTTTGGAAAGACATTTTCCATAACAATAAATGTCTGTGCCAGAAACTAAAATAACTTAAAATATCCACTGGCAATTTTACTAAAATAACATACACTTTAAAACATATCGAGTAATACACAAAAAGCATTTTTCGAATAGAAAGAACACTACTTAATAGAAGGGCCATTACATATTAACCTCAAAAACCACCTGAAATAACATTTTCGTTATGTGAACTCCCGAGCACAAGCTAGTATGCAACAATATGGGAAACAATTATTGGAAAAATCAAATTGAATTATTATAAAAATATTATTTTAAATCCAACAAAACAGACAACGTATGGAAGATCATATCATCAATCAATAAAGGTGATAAAGTAAAACTTAAACCAAAGCAATGTTTAAGACCTGTAACGCTGAAACTGGAATGCTCGATAGAGCAATCTGACTTACATCTCCTGCTATGAAAATAATTGCTATATTGCATAAAAATAAGACCGAAATGTTAATTTGTGTGGAAGTTGACTAATTACAAGTGGAATTGGTCATTTCTTGTCGCCCGCTTAGATAGAGGTCTTAGCTGAAGAACCGAACTGTCTAACGTTTATTAAGAATTAAATTGATTCTTACCATTTAACACTAATAGTAAAGTTTACAAATTGTTTTTATTTAATTGCAAATTTACAATTTACTCGAACTACAGAGTAATAAAGAAATATTATGACAGGGTTGCTATATGACATGAGTTGGGCACCATCCACTGATGGGTCTCCAGGATTCATTCAACGAGGTTTTCCGGCTATTGCCTTATTAGTTTTCTATTCTCAGACTGGTGGAAGTGGATAAAGGGAATTCTAAGGTCATAATGAAGGATCTGATTGCTGATGAACCATGGAGCGTTGGCCATAATACGCATACTAATAAAATCCAAAGCGCTTTAGTAAAAGTAAACTTATTCCCCAGGCCACTAAGTGTCGGAGCTATCTACTGTCCACCTGAATCGCGCTTCCTTGTAGCAGGAGACTGGAAGGCAAAGCATACTACCTGGGGTTTCGGACTAACTACACCCAAAGGACAAATACTCTTCCAAACCATACAGCAACATAATCTAAATCTCTGAATTATTTGTTGACTGGCAAGCCAACTTACTGGCCGATGCATCTGCTGAAAGGTATTTCTCACATATACAACAAAACTAAAAGCAACTCTGATCTAGAGTCAGACCACTCCCCAATCATAATAATAATCTTGAGTACAAATATTATTTGGAAAACTCCACCACCAAAACTTTGTACCACAAAGACGGACCGAAAGCAATTGCAACTTCTCATCATCGACAATATCAACCTAACGCACAGAATGCACGCACCTAACGAAATTGATGAAACGGTAGAGTGCCTCACAAAGTTAATTCAAGAAGCAGCCTGCTAAGCTACTCCGATTGAACATAAAAATGTAGCTGAAATCTACAATATACCGCTGCATATAAGGCAGATGGTAAAAGAAAAATTCAGAGCTCGTACTAAATGATTATATAAATTCTAATAATCAAAATTCGAGCAATATGCATAAATTACTACAAATTATGTAACTCAGATGCTCACGTACAAGTTCCATAGAACTTCTGTGAGTTATTTTATCATTATTCTGAATGTTTTTAGTATGTAATTCTTAGAATTACTTATAAATAAATAATTAAAATATAAATACAAAAATGGCAAAGCTCTAGAAATCCTCGAAACAAGACTATCCTAAACAATTTAACCCTCCGACTTGACAATGCTATTCAGGAAAACAGAAATGCAACATTTAGCTACTACATAACTAACATATCATCAGTAAACCACTCTATCTGGAAAGCCACAAAAACGTTTAAAAAGCCTACTACTTTAACTTTACATACTTTTTACCGCCCCTAAGAAAACCAGATGGAAGTTGGGCTCGATTTAAGGAAGAAAAAGCAAGCATCTTCGGAGAACACCTCGCTCAAGTCTTCACGCCATTACCATCTAATATCTAATTCCCTTAATTTCGATGCGGAGATCTTAACTCACCTTGCCAATTATCTCTACCTCTGAGACCAGTTTCTTCTACGGAAGATAAATCAAATTAACCAGCTCATATAAAACCCCTGGCTATGATCTTATAGTGGGGAACATACTAAAGCATCTCCCTGAAAAAGCAATAGTACTTATTACAACGATATACAATCGTATCATATCAGCCTGGGAAATCTCCGCAGCAAACCAGCTCATATCTACCGATAAGCCTACTACCCATCCTATCTAAGCTATTTGAACGTTTGCTACTATACAGAATCAAGAAAATAACACCACCGGAGGAACTCATCCCTCTACACCAGTTTGCCTTCCGCGAAGGACATTCAACCATCCAACAACGCCATAGAATATCTATATCAAGGAAAATCTCGAAGGGAAAAAGTTTGTGCTTCGGCATTCTTAGATATCCAGCAAGCCTTCGACAAAGTCTGGGTGCTGCGGATTGTTATACAAAATAAAAAGAAATGTAGGTACTTTGCCAAATTTACCTCCTTTTAAAATACTATCTAACCGGAAAACACTTCCAAGTCCAATTCGAGAATACACTATCAAAGTACCATTACATTAATTCTTGTGTTCCACAAAAAAGTGTCCACGGTCCTTTCCTATACTTCCTCTATACTGAAGACATCTCAACTACAAACACTACCTTAATTGCTACCTTCGCAGATTGCAATAATAAAGGGTTTCCCAATCGGAACGATATGTTTTTAAAACGTCATAGCAACCATATCTAAAATTGTAGAAATCTCACTAGTTGTCATTTGTTTTTAGTATAATTTGACAATTCATCATGGCAAAATACACGCTTCAACAACGTTTGGTTATTATCCAAAAATATGTTTTTGAAGATGCAAATGGAGATGCAGTAACAGTGAATGGTGAGCGTTATCGATCAATGTTAACGGATTTTTTGTGGCCAAAATTGGATGAACTTAATTTGCAAGACATGTTTTTCCAACAAGATGGTGCAACACCACATATTTCCAATGCCACTATGGAGTTATTGAGGGAAAAGATTGGTGAGTCTGTAATCTCCAGAAATGGAACTGTTAATTGGCCTCCAAGAAGTTGTGATATAACACCTTTGGACTTCTTCTTGTGGGGTTATTTAAAGTCGTTGGTCTATGCCAACAAACCTCGAACTAGAGGCGCTTTGAAATTGAACATCGAACGCTGCATTAATGAAATTACACCCGATTTATTTCAAAAAGTTACCAAAAATTGGGTTCATCGAATTCGATCCTGCAAACGAAGCCGAGGTGGACATTTGAATAATGTGTTATTCAAAACATAATTGTCATAAGTTGTATTATAAAATAAAGAAAAAGTTTTGCTTTTGTCTCAAATATTTTTTATTTTATTTAATTTTAAAAGCATATCGTCCCTATTGGTAAACCCTTTATCATCAGATGTCAACCAAGGTAACGCATCTCAGTAGCTCCAGATTTGGCTAGATCGTTGGATAATCAAAGTAATATTTACTTACTACTAAACGCGCTATATGTCCTCAAGTTATCACTTACTATCAACCTAACCCAATGACTGAGGTGAAATACCTAGGACTCAACCTGGATCAAAGACTGACTTGGAAAGCCGACATAAAAGCCAAAAGACAATAACTCAACCTGAAGACAAAAAATATGTTCTGGTTAATTGTACGTAAATCTCAATTAACCTTAAAAAACAAGCTGTCACTGCATAAAGTCTTCCTAACACCTGCGTGGTCCTACGAAATCGAACTATGAGGATACAGTAAATCCTCAAACGCCAGAATATTGCAGTTCTTTCAATCGAAGTTTACAATTAATGCACATATACCATGAGATCGAAAAAAAGATGATTCTGAGCAGGCCTTGACGAGTACAACACGATTGGCTACACTGGTTCTAGAATGCCTATGAATTATAATGTGACAGTGACATTTCAAATGTAAGTCAGTTTTGCAATCTTGTTTCCAGAATTATTTAAGTTTATCGTTGTAATACTAGTGAAGGATCACATTTTGGACACCTGCTCTAACATGTATTCATCTTAGTTTTCAGTTTGTTCCCTAAATAAATACTGTTTTGTGTTTTAATTTATTTGACATTTATTAACCTCTAACCTACTGCCACATTTTGAAATCAGTCTTGCCAATCGTGTTGTACTAGTCAAGGCCTGCTCAGAATCATCTTTTTTTCGATCTCATGGTACATATTACATTTACGATAGCAATAATCTTTTAGAGAAAACGGTCACTTCTGTGTTTTCATTTTACAAAAGAAAATTTTGACGCCAATTTTCAGTCTTAATCCAACAGACAAATGCAAACTGTAATAGTATTCAAACTTTTCCTACTATTTTAACTGACAAACTGGCATGTTTCGCAAAAAATGCTAATTACCGTGGTTTTCTAAGAAAAAACGATTCAATGCTATCAATTTCGTAGCACCGTATCGCACTCTACAAAGGCTTGCCATCAAGCATCAAAGCCAGCATATTTATCAATTGTAATATTTAGTAGTGAACCCAGATAAATTAAATGCCTTGAGAATGTTTATACCGGCTAAAACGCAAACAAAAGTTTTTAGCAAAAAGTTGTCTTTACTGTTAAGAAATTGTTTGAGAATTTGAACAATCTTTGTAAGTAAACCTTAGATCGGACGTCTAAGATAGCAATGCCACGGACACCAAAAGATATTTCTAAAAATGACTTCATATGGGCGGACAACCGGTCGTTAATAACTGAGGTTATTACAGGTTCAGTAGTTAACCTAACTTTTTTACTTGGTTGCATAGTTCAAGTTGATTTTCAAACGATATCATGCTTTTTTAACATAAAATTTAGTTGCAAAGGTTGCTCCCCCTGCCACCCTCAACCATTATTAGTTGAATTCTGAAATGTCCCACGCATACGTATAGATTATTTATTCCACAGCTACTTTGACAATCTTTTTTGAGAAATACTGAACTAAAAGTTCAAAATTGTGCATTAGATAATAACTAAAACAAACAACGAAATGAATTAACAATCACTGCACAATGTTCAAATACTTTCGAAGATAATCAAAAGAAAGTAAAAGCTAATAAACAGTTCAAATTTCCGCAAACGATTATATTTAAGTTCTGTATAGAACTGTGTATACTAGAATTGAAATTACTTCTGATAAATAAAGGTTTAGAAAGAATGTATTCGTTTCTCTAGCTGACGTATAGATACCACGTATTTTTTCCTGAAGTTAAAATTATACCATGTCAACAATATACAACATAACATGGTCCTTTACTATTTAATTAATCTGTAGAAACTCACTGTTAACTAAATATGATTATTTCTTTATCTTACAATTTCAAAAATGTTTCTGAAAGCCGTTCACATTGACTACATGATTTTGAAGAAACATGTGTAATGTGCATAACTAGTAGAACGTGTAATCCAAAAAAGAAATATTCGTACTGATTCGTAGGTAGCGACTTCTGATTTTATTTACGAAAATATAATTACAGGCAATTCTGTCAAATTTCTTTTTTTCTTTCTTCTGTATAACAGGCGAAATAATAACTTACTAATAAGAAGTTTGAAAATTATACCAATTGTAAAGCACTTTATCAAATCCTACTTTTCGTATCCTACTTACTATAAAAAGAAATAAATGTTAATTACCAGTAATATTAGCACTTGTTACGAAACTTTCCTTATCGGGACTAAGTTCCGCAATTACAGTGCTAACTCCGTGCGCCATTAACCCAACAGCATAATTTCTGTTTGTTGTCGTTATACTCTTCCAGCGGGTGACATTCTGTGGTAAGTTAATCTTCTCATCCGACATCACGTCTGTTATAAAAAGTTCTACAAAAAATTATATTAAAGCAGTTTTCCCATCATACGAGTCGATAAAAACCAACCTTCTCGATTTCCATATCCGGTTCCAAATTGGTATGAATGCCAGATATATTCATCGGTAACACATAATACAAATTTTACACGAACAACAATTAAATAATAAAATATGAAATTTATTTCTTTCGACATCTTTAAGTATTCATATTAACATCAAGCTAAAATTTATTTTGTGAACTGACTAGCCACATTAAATACGTACCTACGTTAGAAATCAGTTCGGATGATAATGTTTTTGCAGATTTAGTTCAGGTAAACACTTTTAAAATTCAACCAAATGCATTTTAAAACTTATTCGCAAATAATAATAATATATATCACAAACTTTATTTTTGAGGCAATGAAAATCGAGTACATTTCAAATTGGAAAACCCCATTAAATCATTTTAAAAATATTGAGATCCATAAATAAACTCGTAATTTATTTCCATTACTTAAATATCGTTTCTTCAAAATGAGATTTTATCTTTAAACTTCTATAAATTGTTAAGGGCTTGTCGTTTTAAATTTTAAACCCACATTTTATTGAGCATTTGAACTTTTACGATTTTGAATATCCTCATCATCCTTGGGCTTACGCTTATCCAAACAATATCATCCGAAAAATTATTTTGAATATTAAATTCACTAAAAATGAAACACTGTACAAAAAGAAACTAAAACATCATTTTATCCTCAAAACAGTTTATTTCTAGAGGCCACTAAGAAACAGAAAATTCGGCAGCAGAGAAAGCATAAAAAGTCAATCAAATATATTAAAAATCTTAACCCTTCTTTAATGCTTCCAAGAGAATTATTTACATAGTAAGCGAGGTAAATGAGATTTACCTGTCGAGTATGGAAGGTTGAAGCTCGAACGCTACGTAACAGAAAAAAATCACCATATTATATGCAAAACTTTCTCAGCACTGACATGCATTTAGTTATTTTAAAGCAAATTGATTATACGAGTAGAAACAAGAGGATAGAATATTTGATTAATATTTGACAGCAGCACAGTGCACTAAATATCGAAGTTTGGCCGAATTAAATTTTGATGTGAGGGCTAGAATTTTATTCTGGGTGGCTCCAAAACAAAGCACGATCATTGTTAGAATTTAATACGTAACAGTCCACCCAACATTTACTTACTCAACTAAGTTAACTTTGGGTCTTTTCAATTTTAATTTACTTTTACAATTAAATTAATCTTTTCGATGATTATAATACCGTCCCCCAGGTTTGATCATTTTTTGAATTCTTAATTACATTACTACAGTAACCTTAATTTGTCCTTCTTCCATACATCGTTCGATTTGTTAGAGTTTATTACACGTGATAAAATCCCATTTTTTTTTAAATCAGATTACTTAGTGTTATTAAAATAATACAGGGTGTAAATTAATGACGTGCAGATATTTCAGGGGGTGATAGTACTCGGCAAAATAAGAAAAAAATGTTAATATACACATGATATATATTTTGCGTTTACTATCACCCCCTGCTGGGGCCGAATTCTTGACACAGCGTATACGTTTCGGTAGCGAGTGGTGTCAAGAATTCGGCCCCTGAAATATCTGCACGTCATTAATTTACACCCTGTATATTCACCTTATTCAATAATCATCTTAAATGCATTTAAAATTCAAGAAGGAGTGAGTCAGGGCTGCATTCTGTCCCCACTCCTGTTTAACATCTACAGCGAATATAAAATGAGAGATGTGTTAGATGGCTGGGAAATGGTGTTGCTGTAGGCGGACAAAAAAGGTACGCTGACGACACCTTGATAGTCGCTGCAAGTGCGGAGAAACTACAAGAAATTGCTGGTAATCTGAAGCGTGTATGCCAAAACATGGGCCTCACTCTTAACGCCAGAAAAACTAAAGTCATGATCATCGATCGATCTAACAATATCAGAAATACTCACGGGAAGTGGCTGATTTTGAAGTCATTAACTATCGCGGATCATCGATTACTAACAGAGGTGGCTACGACAATGAAATCAAAAAAGGTTGGTAATTGGCAGAAACTCAATGATGAAACTGACGAACATATGGAAGGATTCCGAAATCTCCCAAAACACAAAGTTAAACTTTGTAGGGCTTTATTTTCCCAATCGCAACTTATGATGCAGGGACATGGACATGAAATGCTTAGAATATTCTGCACAGAACATCGAACAAATGCATCTATCCTAAAGCAATTAGACATTCAACTAGAATTAACAAGTCCTTCCTTAGATTTTTTAGTCATGTATCCAGACGAACAAATGGCATGGAAAAACTTAGAAGGATAGTATGTAGAAGGTAAAGTTGACGGACGAAGGCGTAGAGGAAGATTCCCATTCCGCTGGACCGATCAAGTGGAGAAACTGATTGGCCATGAGCTACATGAAGCAGTCCAAGCTGCGCAAGAAAAAAAATAACATCAAAGCTATAGAAACATAATACGAGGGGAACTAGAAAAATTATCTACCTAGCTATGAAACAAAAGACATTCAATATTTTTATAATTTTTATTTTTCAACATAACCTCCACTAAATTCAATGCACTTGCGCCACCTGTCCTGCAGCGACTTATACCAGTAGAAAAAAATGATTGTTCTTGGTCTTCAAATAGGCGTCAACAACCTCTTTCAACTCATTGTCGTCCAAAAACCGACGTCCCCTAAGATGTTTCTTCAAATTTCTAAATAAAAAAAAGTCGGACGGAGCCAGATCTCGACTATACGGTGAACGGTCTAGCTCAGAAAAATTACACTCGCCTAGAACTGGTTGAACTTTGATTGCTTTGTGGACTCTGGCATTGTCATGCAGAATGAGGACATTTTCATGGCGCAGACCAGGGCGTTTTTGGTCGATAGCCTTACGTAAATTTTTTAATGTGTTACAGTAGGTGGCTGCTATTATTGTAGTGCCCTTCAGCATTTATTCAATGAGAATAATTCCTGCTTGATCTCAAAAGACGGTGGCCATGAGCTTCCCAGCTGGAGACTGTGTGCGAGCTTTTCTTGGCGGAGGAGAGCCCTTATGGACTCTAATTTTGTTTCTGGGTTCCAGTGATGGACCCAAGTTTCAACACTAGCCACGATCTTAAAGAAGAAGTCTGGGTCGGCTTCCAAAGGTGGCAAATGATTTTGCGAAATTTCCTGCCTACGCAATTTTTGCTCGGGAGTCAACAATCTTGGAACCCATCTCGCTGAAACCTTACTCAAGCTCAATTTATGGTGCAAAATCGACAAAACACTTGGCTCTAATATATTCAATGCTTTAGTAATAGTAGACACTTTTAAACGACGATCTCCAAGAACGGCAAGAACCATGGCTTCCACTTTTCTGCTGATTTCAGGATTGGTGGCATCGGGAAGGTCATTCGCTTCATACACGCAATCATCCTTGTATGAATATTTTTAGGTCTAGCCCTTTCCTTTGTCAAAAATTTTATGACACTGCAGTGTTCTACTTTCACAACACTCATTTTTTGTTTCAAAACACTTAATAAAAAATGTAATAATTAATAATAATAATAAACGAATTCAAATCAAATTTGACACACATGTAGCAAAAGGTTGTCACTGGTTGACGTTTCAAGCTAAGCGCTATCAATTTATTGTTTCCGTCAGAGCTTAGGTAGATAATTTTTGTAGTTCCTCTCGTATCATCCCTTCTGGGGTTGACAGACTGAAGGAAGATTCAATAACGAAACTTTATTTCGGTTTTCTCTGGAAGGCACTTTCAATTTTATTAATGCAGAACTATCTTTCAAAATCTTTATTATTTTGAATAATTGAATTACTAATTATCTTTATGTTGCATTTGAAGAAATAATTTTTTATACTAACTAATAAGAAGCTACTTAAAATACAGGGAGATGATAAAATTCTGAAATGCGTTTGTAATATTTTTAGGAAAATGGCTCGAATAGGCCAATTTTATCTTTTAAAGTGCTATCTTTTGATGTAAACGGTATTTACATAACGTTATTGTTTTTTTGTGCAATGATGTTATGATCTTTCTTTTAATGACAACCGCCCTATTTATTTTAATTTTGCCCCGAACTTTATCACCACACTGTATGTTTTCCATTTGGCGATTTACGTCTATCATGATATCTGATAATATTTGAAGGAGCATTTAGAGTATTTAGCACTTCTTTTGGTAGTTTTTATGGCATGAGGGAAGTCAGTGAGAATTTATCTTCCTAAGAAAGTAATAACTATTTTGAAAGTCAAATATGTACATACAGTATGTCCACGGATTGAGTTACAAGGAGGGAAAAAAATTTATTTTCAATTTTTCAGAAAAAGTCACACTGATAAAGTTGTCTGCTTGTTTTCGGATCCCTAAAGCAGTTTTCATTTTTAGGCTTACTGCTACAGTTCTTTTTTTATTCGCATTTATCTCGAAATTTTGGATTTAGAAAATGTTTTATTAAAATTCATGAAAATCTTGAATAGACGAATTTTATTTTCAAATTCACATCATCGCTAATGTAGGAGGTGGTTTATTTGAATAAATTGTTTTTTTATAATTTTTCGTAAATAAAATTTGAAATTAAACGTTTTGTAAACTGATTAGGTAAGTCTAACAATAAGCAGACACAATTTCATAAAAGTAAGCCGATATTTCTGAAATTTTGCATGGATCGATGATTTTATATTGCGAAAAACTTTTCTTAGTGGCGTTTTGCCGTAGTTAGTCTAAAAAAACTACTTTAACAACATACAAAATACTTTTTATCTATCACCAAAGCCCCCTTGATTTGAAACAATCAAAAATATACTTAAAATTAGTTTCAAGCCAAGCAGGGTTTAGCTAATTCCCAAATGTGCAATTTCAATTTAAAAATTTTTTGGCAATCATACCTCTTTGTAACTCAATCCGTGGACATACTGTATATTATCCAATCACTCTACTTGTAATTCTAGTAAGGCTTTGAATTTAATGTTTTCTAATAGTGTATATAGATGATTTAGTACTAAAAAAAAATTAATTCGAGTATTTGACAGAAACTGCCTGTATATTGATTTGGAGTAGCTGAAATTTTTATATGACAAAATAAATTCTGTCAATGTCATATATCTAATATTCGTTTAGTAGTTTTCCGTTACAAAATTTTTGTACACTGTTAAAAATCAGCTACATATTTCATAGCCTGCTTAGAATCACACGTAGAGTGAATGGATTATAGAAAACTACTGTTTTCGTTTTTATTAAATTAATTTAGTTAACAGTTAATGTTAAAAATTATTAACTCTAGTTTATTTAACACTTAAATTGCAGTTTATATGCTTACATTCAAAATTCTCTATGTGTCTGTATTTTCTCTAAATAGTAAGCTACTTTATTTTTGCCCACGATTTAAAAAATTAAGAAGTTTTAACAGAAACCGACAAGTACCGTTGAAAGTTTTACTGGTAAAACAAACCTTAACTGCGACAAGGTTAGAGATCGTAGATGTTTATTGTCAGAGGAATTGTTACTAAATTTAACTAGCGAAACAAAAACGGGGAAAACTGACAAAATATCCTAGAAAAACACCCCCGCGTGGAAAAGCTTCGATGTTACAGTATAAAGATATAATGCAAAATAAAAATAACAACTGAAAACGAATTTGGTGTAGATATCAACCTTTGGGGATACTTTAAAGAAGTCTTCTCCAAAAATCTTCTATGTAACCATTAATCAAAAATATCCATACGTATACTTTCACAACTCTCTCTAATATGTGCACTCTACTTTAATTTTAAAAAAAATTTGATAAGTGGGCTTTCGAATGAACTTTTGGACCCCTTTTACGCAATATTAATATGAAATAAGAACTTCTGCATTCTGGCATGATTAATAAATCAGTAGATGAACAAAACAATGCGTTCGTGAATCTATATTATGACCTCATATTTAGTTGCCATTCGTAATGGTATTACATTTTTTAGTATAATATGTTAAAATTCCATAAGGTTGATTTGCTTCATGTTCATTTTAATTGCGACTTTACTTATGAACAACTGTAAACGTGAGGCCGCAACACGACCTAGTGTCGTTTGAGATGAAAATGTTGATTTTATTAGTTTCCAGAATCAATTGTAGAACAACTAGAGCCGGCTTATCTAGTAAGTAATGATCAAAAATATTTTAATACTCAAAAAAACTTATAGCCACTGCTTCCTTTGTTGAAATGGTTGAATTTTTTATTTTGTGTTTAAAAAATAGTTTCGAAGGTTTTATAAAGTCGATCATAATCGCAATAATTTTACTAAAAATGTTACGCTCCCTACTGTATTGGATACTTATTAGATAATAATATCGCTGTTAAAGAATCCTAGCTATTTTTATATTATTGCTTCTACCACGAAAAAGTTTTGTTCTTGGAGTAGTCGCCTAAAATTAAGTACTCATTTGGGCAAAACAGTTATTTAACTGACTTTGTATAACCTCACAATTCTGACTGTTAAACATGTAAAATATAATTTTGAAAGAAGTATTATCTTTTCAAAGTGTGGCACCTTCAAAATAATTCAAAAACTTAGTATGTAGGATTTTGACAGATTGTCAACTTATTATTTGTAATAATGTAACATTTTGATAATTTTCGAAATATTGTACCTTAAGATACAACCAATGATTTTAGTGAATGTTAGTAGACATTGGAAATTTCAAACGTTTTATAACAATTTTTAAGTAAATATTTAGAATTTGGGTAGCCTGATAATATATATATACATGTATGTTTAGAATTTAGAATGTCCTACTTTAAAAAGTATTACAAGAGGTGTCTAAAGAGAAATATTTAGATAAGGAAAATCAAAATAACAAAATAAGAATGAATTTTTTGTAATTTCAAAAGGTAAGGGCTTATCCCAAATGAGATTATGTCAAATTCAAAAAATCAATTTTTTAATTAAATACTCCTATATGTTTAAATACTCTGAGGTTCTGCTGCTTCTCTTTCTTCTTAGCTCATAACGCAAGTTCGTTGAACACCCTTAGCACTCACTCCTCTAATAAAGAAAGAGTAAAACCAGAATTAGAAGAAGAAGAAACCAAAATAAAATCCAACAGATTAAAGGACAGGACAAAAGGCACAGAAAAGAAATGGACGAAAATATGCAGCAAATCCTAACTAAGTGTCAAATAATGAACTCAAATATACGTATGTACGTTCACACCTAGATACTTCAAATGGTTTAAAAAGTCTCTAGGATGAAAGAAAAGAAGTAATTATTCGGTTTTTTAATACTTTTATTATAGCGTTCAGGATTACTCTAGCGCTCCATTGGCTTAGATATGAGGCTATAGGTATAGGCATATACCTGAGAATGGGTATAGGCGGGTATAGGCTATGCCTTAGAATTAATAAGGAAATTTAAATTAAACCATGCTTCTTTATGGCATACAAAATAAAACGTAAATAATGATTTTTTAGAGTTATGATGTAACTTTAAAATTTTCAGTTCCATCGATAGGTACAGATAATTATAAATAAAAAGATTCTTACTAAAACCCTATATTTACACAATTTTTAAATAAAGAATTACAACTTCTATTAGTAGCTACAGTTTTATAGTATTAATTAATTAAATTTAACCTAAAAGTCTATTTACAAATTGAACATCAGAACACTAACAATTGTTTGTACTCTTTACTAAACTGTTAGTAATAAAATGATCACTCCCAATAAATAAATACCCAACAACACAAACACCAACGAAGATAACTTTAAAACGACTACGGCACTGTAACAGAAATGAATTTATTCGGATCACCTGCTTTTGGTTGGAACCTTAAATTAACTCTTTTTCCTTTTTGATCATCAATATCTAGGAAAGTGTTCCAATCTAATAAATAATAGAAACCGGTATTGGGTGCTTTCGTAGTAGAAGCAGGCGGGGGAATTGTCGCCTCGACTTTCGTATCAGGCGATCCTCCGAACGAATCCTCCAAATCTTTGATATTAGGAGTATTTACTTCTTCAGTTGTAGAAGAAACAATAGTAGGTGTAACAATAATAGGTGCAGCAGTCGCGACTTCTATTGTAGAACTGCCAGAAGCTATAGTAGACACTTCAACCGTTACGGATACAACAGCGGAAGCATTCTGTTGGCGTTTTACCTCATTTTTACTTAAACCATAATCGTAATTTAAAGGATTAGGTGCCGACTCTTGTTCATCCAGAGGTACAAACTGATCTTTATTAAGACTTCCAACTAAATCTTTTAAATTTTTCATATCAACCTTACTTAAGCTTTCTTCCGTAACAGTACCGTTAAGCTTCTCTAATTGTTTTATTATGTCTAATAATTGATTTAACTTTTCCAGTTCCTCTTGTGTAGCATATTGTGTTTCCATCGGACTGAAAACATTTTGCTTGTCTGTTGTCCGTTCTCCACTTACGTTTTGTTCCGCTGATGTTTTCTGCGATCCCGTACGTATCTTCTTGCTGTTCCTGGTCTTTAAACCTAAATCATCCAAAACACTTTTCATAGAATCAGGAATCATTGCTTCTTCAATACTGGGAACTTCAGTTAAGGGACCTTTAGGCTTCTTAGGTGCCAGTGCCTTTTCACTTCTAAGGTTATTTTTATTTCTGCCAAGACCAAATCGCCCCAAGAATTCCTCCATTTCATCACGAGTCGGACCATTATCTGGTAAAGGTTTAAACTGTACAAAAGAATCAGGACGAATTTCTGCCGTTGATGTTCCTACAAACGGTGGCTGTTTAATTTCTTCGGTTTTATGATTAGGATCCGGAATTAATCCAAAGCTCATTAACAGTTGTTTCATGTCAGGCGTTAAAGTATCAGCAACGTTTGAAATGTCAGGAATGGTAGTAGTGGTAGTAGTAGAAGGAAGTACACCAATGGAAGCCAAAAGATCTCGAATATTATCGTCTAGCGGTGGTGGACTTGACAAAATTTCAGCATCCACGCCATGTTGGGAACTGAATTTTGAAGGATTCTTAGGTACTGAATCTCCTAGTTCCAACTCTTCGAGTGTAGTTTTTAATTCGTCAGGCAAATTGATATTTGAAAGAATTGGTTCTGCAGTTGTAAAATGATGTGGTTGTGAAGGTAGTGGAGGAAACGACGTTGAAAAAGTAAACAATTCCTGTTTTTTAGTTGTAGATTCCGTATGTTTAACGTTAGAATTCTTATAATATTCAGATTTTAAATTTGGTGCGTCGATTATTTTTATACCTTGCCCTAATGT
Source organism: Melanotus villosus (assembly GCA_963082815.1). Taxonomy (NCBI): domain Eukaryota; kingdom Metazoa; phylum Arthropoda; class Insecta; order Coleoptera; family Elateridae; genus Melanotus; species Melanotus villosus. Next base: position 47,085,941 of record OY720421.1, on the reverse strand, counting down.
GGTCGCATTTTTTTCGTCTGGATATTTATGATTGGAATGTCGTTGAGAAGTTTTCGTCGGACGTCGTCTTCGAACAGACGCATTAGTCTGTGTATTTGACTTTATAGATATCTCAGTCGAAATTCGCTGAAGAGGTTTCTGAGTAGTAGTACTGCGGCGTCGAATTATCTTTTCTGTTGTTGAAATTTCATCTATAGATGGCTTAGCAGTGATAATCTCTGGTTCATTTTTAGAAGTTTTACTAGTGAATTGTGTCGTAAGTGGCCTTTGAGTAACTACAGGAGGCCTTTGTTTTTGAAAAGTTGATTTTTCAGGACTCTTTTCTGTACGTACAAAACCAGTAGGCTTTTTAGTAGTTATCCGTTCGCTACTTCTTTCAGGTAAAGGTTCTGGAAATACTTCGCCAAAAAATGCCCCGTTTTCAGGCACCTGTGGTAAAGGACGCCTTCGTCTTTTATGTAAGGGTTTCGTTTCAGTTTCTTGTGGTTTAAATGGTTCACCGACGATTCTAGTAACTGGCCTTTTTGTAAATAATTCCTGCATCTTATCATCGTCTGTATTTTGTGGAGTATAAGGCATAACTAACATAATAGCTTTTTCGTTTCGTTCTTTGGTTTTATTTTTCTTTGAAGCTTCCAAGTCGCTTTGAGTAATATTTTCAATTATTTCTAAAATTTCTCCCCTAGTTAATCTAGGTAAAGTTGAGTTAGCATTTATTAATGCCTCGACTTCTCTGACGGTTTTATCTATATAATTAACGGATTTTTCAAAATTGCTCACGGTTCTTCGAAAAAGTTTCGACTGTCCTACCTCTGAATCGACGTCGGCATTATAATAATTCAAATTATTAATTTCGTACGGGTTCGATATATTTACTTTTGGTAGCTTTAATGGGTCTTGAGTTGGATGGCACAATATTAGATGCAAAACTGCGCTTAATAATAGTATGCAAACGTTGAACACCTGAAAAAATTCGTTTGTTAATATATTTATATTAAAAGTAATTTTCAGATATTTTTATTTGAATCGCTAATAATTAAATTAATTATTTTAATTAAAAAACATGTAACGCTTGTTTTATTTTAACAAACACAGTTATTTGTGAAAAACAGTCAGTGTTTATGTTGCCAGATTCCGAATATTATTTACACATATTTACTTTCTCCACAAAAGTATTTAACCGTTTATTGTCAACGTACTTTCTCTTTCTGCTGCATTATTAAAAGGAGAATCCAATATTATTAGATAGTACAAGTATTTAAAAAATTTTAACGATTTCTCTTTATATGATGGGTTTATTGCAATATAATAATTTGTACGTAATGTTGGTTTTAATATTGATCATTGTTGAAACATAAACTACAATAATCGTTAATACGTAACATTTATCCCAATGTCAGAACTTACCGTTGCATAAAGAATTCAGTATCGACTCTTGGGTAATTTTTTAATATAGTTCAGCTGCAGCATGCCGCTAATTAATGATGACACACTTTACGTTACAAATCGTAAAAACTTGCCTATTGACCTGCCATCAGTTCATTGACTTAACGTCATAGCGGGAATGTTCTATTAACGATTTAATTATTTTAGCACGTACTCCATAGATGTATGTAAATAAAATACGAATAACATATCTCTAAGAGTTCCATGTAAAACTATACGTAATTGTGAATTCGCTATGACACAAGCTTACAAGCTACCATTCCAATTGATTAATTCTTGCCTACATCAAGACTTAAGGCAACTTTCTTTTTTCAAGGTAATTCAGTTTTATTCTCAAAAAAAATATTAAAAATCTTTCCACGGCTTCACAGAACAGTTCTCACATATTCATAACATCATAACAATAATTTAATGAAAGTCAAAACGTACAACACACGGAAGTGAATTAAATAAATTGCAATCTTGTAATAATCAAGTGATTTAAATGCAGAAGACAATTGGGAAATACATCTCGTACAATACCTAGCGAGTAAAAATGCTATTTGGGGCAGTGGTAATTGTCGATTGTCCCATCATCTACGTATTTATTTACACAAGCATTGTTTAAAACAATTTATGTAACATAAATGAGGACTACAAACAACTTAATTATCCTCACTGCTTAAATTTGAATTTCTTTGGTGGTATTTTGGTACGGAATCGAGCTCCCATATCTAAATATTTAATTGGCACGGAAATAGCTTCCGTCTTTAGAACCGGATGTGCTCATCAACTATTGTGCTGCATTTCAGTTTCACTGTTTTAACATCTTCGAATTTTTCAGATAACTATATTTATTTATATTATTTACGTTTACAGCTATATGACATTTAAGATTCACAGGACTGCAGGACGTGTCACATCGAGCAAATAATTTTGTAGGCCGCGCACCGAGTTTTTAGTATAAAGCTTTAAACGTGTTAACAGATAGCGGTATCGAGTAAATAGTTAAAAACATTTGTAATTTGGTATGTTTATAAAATATTTGAAAAATGAAAATAGGTTACAAATTTGGTCGGGTCGGACAAATTTTTCTATGCCAAGCGTCTATTGCAAAATATTGCAAACTTTGTTATTTATAAACATATTAACTAGAAACTTAGATCTCCCTAATAACACAAACACGAAAGTTTATTACAATGTCTTGTAAGTTGTTAATGTTGTCTGTATTTTGCAATAGAATAAATTTCTGTTGGGACTTAGAAATAACAAGAACAGTTTACGTGTACTACTTAGTAAAAGGTGATTTACTGAACGAAATCTAAACTTGTGAATGCCCTCATCAACCGTCACTGGAATTTCTTTGATCTCAAAAAAATTCTACCCCTAATATGAATCTTTGATTGGTATGAAACCTACTGTTTTACCTTCAAAAGAGGACCTACTTTCAAAGTTGTTTCACATTAAAAATCTTACTCAAACCCAAAATCTTTGGTTTACGAAACAAGTACACAAACTATTCTTGACATGGCCGAAATCGGGATTTAGTATGAGTATTTTCTTTTAAGTGAAAATCCAAGTAATTGAAAAGGAAATATGTAAAGAGAAAACAATTATATACGTTAAACAATAGCGAAGGTTATAGACACTGTCAGTTATTAAACGTAACGTTAATTTAATGGGGAAATTTTATTACTAAATTAAAATTGAAAATCTACAAGTAAACTCAATAAAAAATTTAAATATTTTTAAACTCTACACCAATCTTAAAGTGAGGGGGGGAGTATCTTTATCTATTTACGGAAATGTATCTTAATTTACCTGTAATTCGCAGCCCCTATTTTTATTTGCAAAATTCTGTAAACGTATATTTACTTCCCACTGCTTTTAATTAGGTATAATTTACAATAAAAGTCGCAACTTATGATAAACTGTTTTGCTACAATTATCGATTTAATAAAATTAATATTGTATAATCGGCTAATAGTAACCGTTTGCCCCTTTCAATTCTTTTTCAGTTCGAGCAGTGCAATAAAGTTAACATAACAAATATAACAGTAATAAATAATAAGACTATTTAATTACTGCTGCCGTTGTTAATATTCCAAACGGTTCGAAAATTAATTAATAATTACAATTACGTATTTTTCTAATGCAATCTCAGCAAGGATACATATAACAAAGTAGTTGTTTTGTAGTAAAAGTAATCATAATCAGCGTTCATAACTGAATGCAAGTATTTGAATTTTAAATTATTTCTGTAGAAATATACATGATAATTATTTCTTTTCAGTACTAACTAATACGGGTAATTTTTTGTCCTTTCATAATCAAAGCATTGTCAAGCACACCTGAAATATGAATATATTTTTTGTCAAATAAGTGTGCAAGTTAAAATAAAATAATTTAAACATTTTTTAATTGGGTGAAGTACACAAAAAAATTTACATTCATAAACCTAAACCATCTTCAAATAAATTGAAACGCGTTATATTAAAAATTGTTGTTGATTTGATATTGTTTAACTAATTTCATTATTTAAATAACTAAATTTCTTCACCTCTAAACATACATTTTAAGTTAAAATTGACTTGTATGAAGTGGTTTTTAATTTTTAAACCCGAAATGAGATCAACTGATATATCTAAAACCAACCTTGAGTTATATTTTCAATCACTCGAAATTTACGCAATACAAAAACTAGAATATATTTTACAAAAAATAAATGAAACCAGACATAACATACCATTGCTGGTTTATTTTGAAATTCTTGCGCTAATCAGTTATTTGCTATAACGGTTTCAAACGAATCTGGTTATAATTAATAATTTATTTTGCAATATCACATCGTGCACTTCACTGCTACGCATGTAGCTTTCGCGAATTTTGCCTAATAGCAGTGGTTCAACATCGATAACTTTCTTGCAACTGACTGGTCTTAAGAAATATCGTGAAGACCCCACTAGAAGCTATTGCAAGTGTGGTGCCCCAGAACTCTGGCTTGTCCCACCTTTACAATAATTACCTACAGTTCACAAGAAAACACGTTCTACTTTTATTAAGCTTCTTGTTAATCGTTTACAAAAGTGTTAATGGATTTTGCTTTACGTGAAATACTAAATGTACTGATGCACAAGTTCCGGTATTTGGTACTTAATATATTTTAAGCATCAGTAACTTTAAAAATTCTCGAATAAGTTTGAAGTATGAAATTGAAAGTAAGTGCAAAAACTGAAAGTCTAAGTGTGGGGAACCGAAAACGAGTTATAATGCAAATTTTAAATGTGACTAACATGATTCAAATGTGTTTTTACTTTTTTATTTATTTCCCGAAAAATATATATTTTACTGTTTTACTTGATAAGGATTTAACGGTCCTGAAAATAAAATGTTTCACTACATTTCACCTTTTTGCAACGATCCACTTTTTTATACGGCTGTACTATTTCTTGTTTTTTGATTTTAAGAAGTGGAATTTCCAAGAATAAAAAACAAACAAGTGGTTTTACGAAAGATTCAACTTGTCTGGCAGTTATAACCGAATATCTTAAATGTGATGTTGCAAGTTAACATTGAGATAGTCGCAGTGGCGGCTTTTCAGGTGAAGTAGGTGAAATGCCTCTTCACCTAATATTGCACTGGAATTAGTTTTTTTTTTGTATATAAGAATGATTATTTTTTCCATTTATCTAAATTCCTAAATAGTTTAACTTATAAATGAATTTTATCCCCGTTCAATACACAAAACATTTCTTATAGGTATGTATTTCGCAGCACAGAATCAAATATTGCAAAGCTTTAATAATAATAATAATAATAATAATAATAATAATAATAATAATAATAATAATAATAATATCAGTCACAGGTATCACCCCACATTCATTTGTTAAACATTTAGATCAACTAGATCTACCAAACCGTCTACATACCCAAATACAAAAAGCCGTTATTCTCCATACATGCAACATCACCAGAAACTTCTTGAACCAAAAATAGAGAATGTGTAGACTTGGCAATATGCCCGTCTAGACAGGAAAGTGCCAGCAAAAAAAAGGCTGAGTAAAAGAAAACAAAAAACATAATAATAATAATAATAATAGTATTTATTTTCATTTGACAGCACTTACACTGTATAGGAATTGTCAAAGAATAACAACAATAATAGCATTACATTAATACACATATAACATATTAAAAACATTCGTTCATTGAATATAAACATTTTTCCAATAAATAATGCTTTAGTTCACCCTTAAAGCTAGAAATTGTTGTACAGTTCGTAATATTTGAAGGCAACATATTAAAAATGTTAGGCCCTACATAGTTTTGTGATTTCAAGGTAACATTAAGTCTCCAGTGTGGTATATATAAATTCTCCTTATTTCTTGTGTCATACTGATGTATGCTGTCATTACGTTTAAATTTATGTTTATTTTGGAACATAGGTATACACACCAATTTCAAAAATAAACAGATCATACAGTGTCAGAACTTTAAATTGTTTAAAAAGGCTTCTGCAAGAAAATGTACCAGCAACTCCCGCAATACATCTAATTATTCGTTTTTGACTAATAAAAACATCTTTGCTTAAGATGGACCAACCCCAAAAGCAAATTCCATACCTAAGTCTGGATTCTATTTGGGCATGATAAAGATTTACAAGTTGTTGCGTTGTAAGAATAGGTTTTAGAGATCTAAATAAAAAATATATATGTAGAGTTGAGTTTCGAGATCATCGTAAATGCTTGGAAGTCTGCACTGTTCACTGGGTTGCCATGGTAACACTGTCGTTACTCACATGAGTCGCTACTTAGATCCCCACCTTTTTATCTGTGGTTCCCACCACAAGTGAAGGATTTTTTTAAGCAAAGTCACTCGTCTGAAGTCTGTTCAGCGAAGCGAGCTTGTACGCTTACATCAACATCCGCAAGACGCATACCAACCACCAACCATAGCACAAACTCGATGGTCCTCTAATTCGAAACTAGTAAATGTAATTGTTGAAGATTGGGATAAATTAAAGGAAGCATTTGAATTTTTAACGAACAGTGCACAATCAGATAAAAAAACAATTCAATTTGCCAAGGGATTCGTAAATGATATGAACACTTTTGAATTCACATTTTTTGCAATAGTATTTAATGACATTTTTGGCTCCACCGATATTTTATTCGAAATTCTTTAGAAAAAATCACTGGACATACGCTATTGTGTATCTCAAATTAAAAAAACTTGTGATGTATTAAGCCGTAAAAGAAACGATGGTGTTTTTGAAGGGATATTTGGAAAAGCTAAAAAAATCACAGAAACAAACAGATTTAAATGCAAATATGCCACTCTTACACCAGAAGCCATTTTTCAAAATTATGTATAAACAATCATATTTCGAAATTTTGGATCATATTATTATGGAAATCAACACAAGATTTCAAGAATGTGAAAAACTTCAATTTGTTTGTTTTACAAAATTTCAGTATTTTAATTCATGTTTTCCTTCTCTTGTTCTCTTGAAAATCGGAAACATTTTTACGGCAACATATTTACCAATCCCCAGCTCTTTAAAAATGAATTGACTCTTTTGTATTCCGATGATAAATATAGAAACATATCGAGGCAAGGACTTGTTCGAATGCTTCATGAAGATAAAGACATTTTTACAGAAGCTTATAAATTGGTTTCCCTCATTTCAACAATTCCATCTACAAGTGTGTCAGTAGAAAGAAGCTTTTCTTGCCTTCAGAGAATAAAAACTTATTCAAGAAACACCATTTCTCAAGAAAAACTTTCTCATTTGACAAATATTTTTATTCAGAAAGAACTTCTACTGATACTTACGACGAAGCAACCATTTTATGACGACATAATTGACAAATTTGCAGCTTTAAAGAATAGAAGAATCGATTTAATATACAAAAAATAGGTAACTGATAATTAAATGATTTTCAGAGTAAATGTTTATTATGGCCTATTTTTTAAACCACGAGCCGCCACTGGATAGTCTGATAGTCTATTAAGTTTTGGCAGTTATAACCTTATAACCATATAGTATAAAATTGAAATATTACTTCCAGGTCTCAACCAAAAAGTTTTTTTTTGCGGGAAGTGAGAATCATTTGATGGTCATGTTTAGTAGATCACACTAAGTAACGGTGTACGCATTTCTCCTAAATATAAATATTAGGTATTTAATCTACGTTCCGATATTAAATTAGAGAAACAGACTGGTAATCTCCCAAATTGAATTCCTTTTGACTTATAATTTTATTTGGTTAAACACCTTTAATATGGGCAATAAATGAAAATTTTAAATACATTTTTGTCAACGCTGGCAGTTTTGATAGTTACAAACAATTCATCAATTTGATATTGTTTACATAAAAAAAACTTTCCATAAACTATCTGCACCTAATCATGGTTATCAAATTACACATAAATATTAAAATTCCATTAAAATACTATAATATAACAAAATTATTATCTTCTAAAACTTAGGCAGAAACATTACAATTTTCTTCGTTGATTCGATTCTACTGAAAGTATGTTACATGTTAACAAATAAATCATGGTCATCAATTTACATGCCAGGCCCACCCCATGCCAATAGGATGTGAAGGGATTTGATATGCTAGGTGGGGATTGGGAGCACTGTATTAACATACCTGTGACGCTAGCCGCTAGACCCCGCTTCTACAATGCAGGGTAATTAGTAAGTCACATATCCAATGGGAGTTGGATATATGGCCGAAATGGTTAAACATGTTTTGTCATCTTATACTAATAGTAGTAGCTCGAAAACAAAGGACGATATTCAATATTTCGGTTTGCACCATTAGATTTGTCTCAAAAATTTGGCCCGAGACACCTTTATTACTTTCTGCGTAGATGTAATAGTTAAGGAGATAGCCTGGAATCCCTTCGAAAATGGGCCACCCTGTACTTCACAGGTATGCGTATTCTTTATTTCCTTATTTTTATTGTTATTATTATTATGACATTTGTTCCTTCGCTGTTCTGCATTATACTTCGAAATTTATGTCTTCTTCCTCTACTTTTATTTCCTCGTTGTCGGCTTCTTCTCTTGAGTCATATGTACATATATGCGGTTTATTTCCCTCTTCATCATAATTTTATTTCTTGCCCATTTTTCTCAAGTTTGTTGTGGTATTCTCTTCTTCCATTCTTCCCAAATCTTCTATATAGGCGTCGATTTGCAAGGCGCGGCCGAGGCTGAGATCCAGAAGGTCGTATTTGGGAGCTGAGTCTTTGATCTTTTCTTCCAACTGCAGTTGCATTTCTTCTTGGTTTTCCCTCACATAATTTGCGATTTTTCTTCTTAAATACTTGTTTGTTTCTTCCACCTTCCGTTACTTGATCCGCTATTGCTGCAAATAGAGTCTCCGTCACCTGCTAATTTCATTTCTTGAATTTTATGGTGGGCGAAGATGCTCGTTCCATCCTGTTGCATATAATTTCTTGATGTTTATGTTGAATTCTTGTATTTATGCGTACTTCCTAATTATGCGCTTTACTTTTGAACTATGTATATAGGGATAGGGTGTTAGGTAATGCTTCTGTCAAACTTTAGGGGTAGGTTTTTAACGATAAAAGGAATAAAAAAAAATTTCTCAGTTGAATATTTTTTCCTTTAATTATTTTGTGGTTGTTAATAAAGTTATATTGTTACTTGATGTAACTATTAGACTCTTATTTATCCATAAAACTTTTGTTTCTGTATCTTTAACCCTTTGTTTTTGTTTTTCCCGAGAATAAAAAGTAAAATTAAAGCATGCTTTTTCTCAGAAACTATGCATATTAGAAACAAATTGTATAATACTTTTTTGCTCCATTTGTCATTATAAAGCTATTCCCAAAGTTTGGCAGAAGCATTACCTAACACCCTGTATGTAAAATCGCATGTGCTTATTGCCTATTACAGAATTTTTGTAGTGATAGGTGTGCTATTCTTATTTATTTGTGTATTACCTCATAACTATATTTTAAATATTACAAACACACGCTTTTCTCGCATCGATCAATAATTGTCCCTGTAAACATAATTTATAGCTCATGGGGCTGCTATTCCGTTCGTGTATCGTGTATGTCCTGTACAGGTGCTCGGATTTTCCAAACGACACTGAAGTCCTGAGTCCTGCCTTCGTCGCCTTGTACCCTCTTCTTATTCACACCATTTGCACTAAACCCTCTTTTTGTTTATTTATTCACTAGTTTTATTATAATTACAATTACTGGCACTTTGTGATTGCCTGGTAGCTCCCGCTAGGTAAACGGTTTATTTATTTAACTATTTATTATTAGCCTATATTTTTCTCTAGAACTGCGTTTTCTAAAGAAAACTGTTAAAAATATTGAAACCGCCGGGAACTCTCGTAAAGCGATGCGTTCCGTAGCCTGGTCGGCACAAGAATCCCGTATGTTACATATTAGAAAATAAAGACACCAAAAATTACCTTAAGGGATACTAATATACTAATTTTAATATTTTAATTTCAATGCAGAAAAAAAACAACAAGGGCTTACAGACTACGAAACGAGCAGGTTAGGAAAGAGTATGTAGAAACCATAGAGGAAGAGACCAAAAGTTCTAAAATGAGTGCCACAATATTGAAAGGCATCGGTAATAAAGATTCAAAGAAGTACTAAATAAAGCGGCAGCTAAAGTATGTGTAACAAATAAAACAAGAAAAATAAAAAACGGAACATGGTGGAATGATCATATTAAGAAAGGCACAAAAAAAACTATGAGAAAATTACCTAGGGAAACTAAATAAGGAATCTTATGAAGCCTATAAAACGCAAAGAACAAGCTAAAAATAAAATATAGGAGGAGTTTGGAAGAAAGCTAGAGAAGAGAAATAGAAACAATCAAAACTGTTTTATAAAGTCCTAAAATCCTTCAAGAACAAAAAGGAAGTAGGGCTAAAACAACTGAAAGCTAAACAAGGAAATGTAATATCTAATTATATAAATTAAATTTTTATAGGATTCACACCTTTGGGGAATAGTATATTTCATTAGGAGGCGAGAAACAAGGCTTTTCCCGGGCGAGTGTGACAATGCGAGAACGGGAAAAGTAGTTTCTGCCGTGTAATGAACGATATTTTTCATTATACCTCTCTGAAAAACAGCGATAGAACACGTAAATTAAAATATGCGTTGTTACTCATAGCAAACGCCATTTAGAATGCTTTTGAGGTTTCCTTAGCAACGCTTGTTTGGAATTGTTTATCGAGTGTTTATTTGACAGATGGAGGTGGAATAAGCCGGGAAAAAAGATGCACTTTCGCAACCCATAAACCGTCAGAAAAACAACTGTTTTCAAAGAGGTATACTGAAATAGTATATTTCATTAGAAGGCGAGAAACAAGGCTTTTCCCGTTCGAGCGTGGCAATTCTCGTGTGAGGCGAAGCCGAACACGGGAAGTCATGCGAGAACGGGAAAAGCAGTTTCTGCCGTGTAATGAACGATATTTTTCATTATACCTCTCTGAAAAACAGCGACAGAACACGTAAATTAAAATATGCGTTGTTCTCATAGCAAACGCCATTTAGAATGCGTATGAGATTTCCTTGGCAACGCTTGTTTGGAATTGTTTATCGGGTATTTATTTGACAGATGGAGGTGGAATAAGCCGGGAAAAATTTTTCCCGTGCAGTACACGGGAAAGATGCCCTTTCGCAACCCATAAACCGTCAGGAAAGCAACTCTTTTCAGAGAGGTATACTGAAAATATATTTTTTAACGAATTATGTAATATACGGGGTGGTAGTGAAGGTTTAGGAAGTACGTTAACTGCGTTAACTACCTGAAAAACAGTGAAGATGTTTGAAATACATTTTTTTTCTAAAGGGTAAATTTAAATTAAAGATATCGATTTTATTGAATAACTGGAAAACTATTGGAGATTTATTTTTAATTTTTGCAGAGTAAATTAGGGTCTACCAAAGTCATAATTTGATAGTAATAAGAAAGCTTTAGTTTGTTCAGTGGCGTAGTTAAAGGAAATTAAAGACATTCTTAATTAAGAAAAACATGAAGGCCGCGTTTATTTATACAACCCTGTGTCGCATTATTAAACAAAAATTAATTTTACGTAAAAAAGTTCTCTTGGCATTCTTAGCTCAACAAAGTCATTTTTGAGATAAAGTTGTTATTTGTTGCACAAAAGCAATTTGGCAACAAAACACTGGAAGATATTTTTGCGTATATCTCAAAAACGAATTTGTCAGGTTAAAAATGCCAAGAGAACTTTTTTACATAAAATTAATTTTTCTTTCATAATACGATACAGGATGTTTAAAAAACGCGACTCTCATATTTTTTCTTAATTAAAAATGTCCTTAATACCCCCTAACTACGCCACTGGTCAAATTAGGAAAACGTTTATTTGAAAAATCTTCACTATTTTTCATGTAGTTAACGCAGTTAACGTACTTCCTAAACTTTCACGACCACCCTGTATACAGTCTGCCCCAAATTCAATCCCCACCATTAGGATCTCGGAAACTATAAAAGCTACAAAATTGGTTAAATAGGGAAAGTTTTAGGAATTTTAATGCTCATTTTATATTCGTTGAGAAATCACAGCCAACTTTTATTGTTTTCGAGATATCTTGAAAAAACCGAAATTTGGAGTTTTCTGTTTTTCAAAATATCTCGGAAAGTATTAAGTTATTAGTTTCAAGACTTGTACATTGTGAAGGCACTTTTTTACGGAGAATCGGGTGGTACCATATGTTTATATTTATGACGCTTTGTTTCTATTCTATGAACAACTACTTTTGATTTTCATATGGACGCCATATTGAATTTTGTCGTAACTAAACTCAGCTCTTTTTTCTCTTTTCAATGATGTGTCACACGTACGGTTTTTTTTTGAAGAAGAGCGGGAATAAAATACATTTTTTCTTTATTCGCGTAGTAGGCTATGATAAAAAAAATGTATTTTATTCCCGCTCTTCTTCAAAAACCCCGTACGTGTGACACATCGTTGAAAAGAGAAAAAGGAGCTGAGTTTAGTTACGACAAAATTCAATTTGGCGTCCATATAAAAATGAAAAGTAGTTATTCATAGAATAGAGACAAAGCGTCATAAATATAAACATAGGGTACCACCCGATTCTCCGTAAAAAGTGTATTCACAATGTACAAGTCTTGAAACTAATAACTCAATACTTTCCGAGATATTTTGGAAAACAGAAAACTCCAAATTTTGGTTTTTCCAAGATATCTCAAAAACGGTCAAAGTTGGCTCTGATTTGTCAACGGATATGAAATGAGCATTAAAATTCCTAAAACTTTCCCTATTTAACCAACTTTGTAGCTTTTATAGTTTCCGAGATCCTAATGGTGGGGATTGAATTTGGGACACACTGTATATAATATAGAAAAATATCACCTCCGCAGGAATTCGAACCACTGACCTTCGGCATTAACAGAAACTGTAAAAGCACCTATGACAAAACCAAAAATAGAGTGAGAAGTGGAAATCCGATACCTACGTTCATTGCAATAGAAGGTGTTAGACAGGTAGGAGTTTTGAACTCGCTTTTCTTCGTGTGTAGGTATTATAAGTAAAATCATAAAGTAATGTAGACAAAGGATGAAAACTTTCACAGTAGGATATAAAAATCTTCAAGCTATTAGCTTAGAAATGTGTGCGTTTGCCGACGACGTGGTAGTTTGTGCCGATACGGAAAAAACTTACAAGAAAATCTTGAAGTATAGAAGAAAGTGTTTCCTAACGAACTAAAACTTAGAATTCAACACAGAAAAAACTAAAGTGGCTGTAACAGGTTAAAAAAGTCCCTTAAGTTGTATTACCAAAATGTGCGTGGATTAAACACAAAAACTCATACATTTTATACTAATGCTAGGGATATGTCGTATGATTTAATTTTCATTACTGAAAGTAGCCTCAATGAATCTGTTTATAATTCTGAACTTTTTTGTAATTACTATAACGTTCTTCGACAGAAAATTTGATTTGAATCACAGACCTAAAGGTGGTGGTGTTTTACTGGCATCAGCACATTTTATTACCTACAAAGTTTTGGATACGGCTAACCTCTCTGATCTTATACCTCTTGTTGACTGTTTGCTCTGTAGATGTACGATTTATTCTCAAAGCCTCGTCCTTGGTGTAATTTATATACCACCTGATATTTCAAAGAACGACTTAGACATCTTCCTAAGCGCTCTTGAAACTTATCTTATTAACGATCAATTCATTATTATTGGCGACTTTAATTTGCCGAATTTTATAAGCATGCGTACGGTACGAAGTGATAAAGCATCACTCTTACATCACTTTAATAATGTTCTACAAGCTACTCAACACAACCATATAAATAATACAGATAATAGGCTTTTAGATTTAGTTTTATCTAATACAAACGCTGAATTTGATATAGAGAAGTCTATTTATCCTCTTGTGCCTGAAGACTCACCCAGCTTATCTATTAATTTATCATTCACATCTGTACCACGCATCTTTCATTTTCAATCAGCTAGAAATCTTCGTTATAACATTCGTAAAGCTGATTATATTTCATTATATCAAAGTTTGTTTAACTATGATTGGACTTTTTTGGAAAACATAGTTGATGTGAATGGAGCGGTCGATAGTTTTTACGTATCACATGTTAGATACTTATGTTCCGAAGTCATCTACAATTCGGTCTCATCATCCACCCTGGTTTACGTCTGAGATTATACGTAATCTTAAAACTAAAGAATTATATAGGAAAAAATGGTATAAAACAAGCAATTCATTCTTCCTTGATGAATTTAAACGATTGAGATGTCTGGTTAAAACACAAATATCCAATGCATACAAAATATATCTCAATAATATTGAAAACAATATTCAACAATCTCCTAGTGACTTATGGAAATTTCTAAGTAATAAGCGAGGTACATCTAGAATTCCTGGAAAATTAATAGACTGCGATCAAGAATATGATGAGCCACATGATATCGTTAATGCATTTGCTCAAATGTTTTCTAAGGTTTACACTCCTAACAGTGTTTTAAATTTAGAGAACGTCTATAGTCATTGTTTACCTTTTACTATTCCGCGGGTAAATGAAGACGAACTTATTAAAATAATGTCCTCTTTCTCTAACAAAATTACTGCTGGTGATGATTTAATTCCCAGTTTCTTCATACGAGATTGTAGATTTGTGTTAGCTAAACCACTTGCTACACTTATCAATTTATCCTTAAAGTGTTCTATCTTTCCAGACAAATGGAAGATAGCACGCATTTGCCCAGTTTTCAAAAAAGGTGATAGATCTAACTTGTGCAATTACAGACCAATTTCAATTCTATGCAATTTCTCTAAAGTTTTTGAACGTATTCTTCAATATACTATAATGTTCGTTCATACATTTCACCTAACCAACATGGTTTTATGAGCGGTCGTTCTACTGTAACGAATCTGTCTACCATAACTCAGTACTTAGCCGAAGTAATGGACAAACGCGGACAAGTTGATGTAATCTATACAGATTTTAGCCGTGCATTTGATACCATAAATCACAGCATTTTACTACACAAGCTTCAAAGGTTTGGACTGTCACCTAACACCCTAAAACTTATGTCATCTTACTTAGATAATAGAATAAATTATGTAAGCTACAATGGATTCAACTCAATGGAATTTATATCAATCTCAGGGGTGCCCCAAGGATCAAACCTTGGCCCCTTGTTGTTTCTTCTATTCATAAATGACCTAATTACATCGCTATCCTGCTCTGTTTTGGCGTTTGCCGATGATCTCAAAATTTACTCATCAATTTCCTCTAAACAAGATAGCGAGCATCTTCAGCGTAATCTTAATATGATAGCGCATTGGTGTAATGGTAATATGTTAAAACTAAATGTCGATAAGTGCTACTCTATTTGTTTTTCTCGTAACATAACACCCATTGTATCTTCATATACTCTCCTCCATCAGGTACTTAAAATTAGCTCTGAAGTTAAAGATCTTGGTGTTATATTTGATACTAAACTATCATTTTCTCAGCATATTAATTATGTTGCCAATAGCGCATCAAAAACTCTGGGATTTATAATGAGATCTGCAAAGTACTTCATGAATACCGAGCTGCTGAAAACATTATATTATTCACTCGTTCTTAGCAAGCTAGAATATGCTTCTATTGTTTGGTATCCAATTTACATGTGTCATTCTCTACCACTAGACCGTATTCATCGGTGTTTTATAAAATACTTATCTTTCAAATTGGATGACACTTATCCAGCTGTTGGAACTAATCAAGAAAGTTTATTAACACGACACAACATGGTTTCCTTACAATACAGAAGAGACATTAACTGTGCTAAATTTTTAGTGAAATTAATTCGGGGCCTGATTGACTGTCCTTATCTGCTGTCGAAGATTAGATTTAGAGTACCACGTTTAGCTGCTCGTCATGGCATATCTTTTGATCTACCTACAGCTCGAACGAATCTGATGTTGCGAGCACCAGTTAATGTGATGTGCCGGACTGCTGATCGCCTTATTGACGATATATTCTTTTAAACATTATACGAGTATATGTTCACATTGCGATGTGCCGGACCTGATCATATTATTGATGTTATTAATTTTCTTTCTTTTAAACATTATATATGTACAAATTATTCTTTATTGTATATGATTTTTCTCTTTTAGTTACTAAGCATACATTTATTTTGTAATCTTCTGTGTTATCCTATAATTGGGTAATCTTACCTGTTGGATAATAAAATAAATAAATAAATAAATAAATAAATAAAAATGAAAATATAAAAATAAGTGTTGAACTTGGAAGCGAGGCCATCGAACAAGTAAATCCGTTTGTTATTTAGGTAGTCCCATAAACATTAGATGTAGGTACTTTAGAAGAAGAACTAAATAGGTACCAAGATAAGCGGTGCAAACAGAATTTTTCAAGCCATTCACAAAAACTTCCTAAATAAAAAAGAAGTGTCAACTCACACAAAATGAACTGTATATAAAACTATCTACCAACCAACTTTTCCTTGTGGAGTCGAAAGCTGGGTTTGACAAAAGGTGAAAAACAAAGACCTATACAAACTGCAGAAATTAATTTTTAAGAAAGATTAAAAGGTTCAGAAGATCAGACCGAGTAAAACACGAAGACATTAGAAAAGAGCTAACAGTAAGATCGTTAAAAGATAAAATGGAAAAATAAAAGTTAAGACGGTTTGGACCCTTAATCGCATGGACATTAACAGACAGATCAAAACGATATGGCAAGTTAAACGAGTAGGTAAAAATAGAAGAAGGAGGCCCAAAAGAACCTGGAATGATAGCGTCTTGGAAATTCTGCGAGAAAGGGGACTAACGTCGCCCTTGAATGAAAATGGTCAATAAACCTGTAAGAAGTTTAACATTTTACTTAGGTACTTATTTTGTTGTTTATATGATTTTTTAAATAAAGAAGTAATACAGATAATACACAAGGTAAGTAATAGGCCACAGCACAATAGTTGATTAGTGGGGTCAAAATACCGTAGCTGTGTTCTCTTGATATAGACTTTTTAGCAGCCATGTCAAATGACTTGGAACCCCATTTCATTCAGCACATTCTACATTTTTTCCCAGTTAACGATCAACAAAGCACAAATATGTTTCCAAGTGGAATTCACGCGATTTCACATTTAAAATTTGATCGCGGGTTCCTTTTCCTTGAACAAATCCCGCCTGTTCTTCCTAGATTTAAGCAATTGTGGGGAGAACTTTGCTTGCTAAGATGACAAATTAGGGAAATTGTCCTATAATTTTCACATTCTGTGTGTGTACCTTTTTTGTATATATACTACACCAGTCGGTTGACTATATTCCGGTAATCCAAATGTCCTCAACAAGTTTGTGGAGAAGTTTACTTCCCTCATCTCCTGTCATGTTAAGTACTTCAGCTGATAGGCCACCTTATTTAAACGAGTTAAAGGACAAAGGGGAATTAAAAGTAAAACATTGGGCCGACCAACAGCAATTCCGTATGAAGAAGAAATTAAAATAGCCGACTGTGTAAAAACAATGGAAAAGTGGGGCTTTGGACTGCCAAAAAAGGAATTACTCCTCACAATAGGACAGTACGCCAACCAAAACAACATTGAGACTCCTTTTAGAGATGGAATTCCTGGGGATGATTATTTTATTCGCTTTAAAAAAACATTCAAGTTAAGTCAGAAAGAACTCCAGAGTGTAGAAGTAGCACGAAAAGGAAGTATGGATCCATTTAGTATTTTTGGATATTTCAATCTTCTTGAAGAAGTTACCAATAACGTCTCTCTAACTTTGGAATATAGATGAAACAAGCTTTTGTTTAGACCCGAGCCGAATCAAGGTCTTCTTCTTCTTCTTATGGCCGAAGCCTAGGCCAATGGCCTGTTAGTAACCCGTAATAACGAGTTCTGTGAGCCCTCTTAGCACGCATGTTGGGCAGGAGGCTAACCTTACCCATCAAATAAGGAGAAAATGATCGACCCACAGTGGTGCGGGGTTGACGATTGTCAAAGGTATTAGTATGACAAACGGGACCGCCGGCTTAACTTGTCCTCCGAAGCACGGAGGAACGTATGAGATATATTCCAGCTTTGCCGGTCTCAGGAATCCAACCTGAGATCCCTGTGCCAGAGACCAAGGTCCTTTACACGTGGCTATCCACTCCTCAAGGTGGTTGGAGAAAAAGGTACAGCTGCTCATAGGGCCACGAGCGGTCCAGAAAAAGAAAATATAGCTGTGTTGATGGGCGGTAATGCAGCAGGAGAAAAGCTGCCACCCTTAATCGTATTTAAGGGGAAACATGTTTGGGATTCATGGATTCCTGCTAAAAACGACGAATATGAAGGACTTACTTATGCTGCCACTAAAAATGGGTGGATGAAGGTCGAATCATTTTTCAACTAACGGGTGTCTATAAACTGTCAACATCCCAGTAGGTTGTGATTTCAGAAACATATTTCGTAATTTGATTCAGAACACAAAACCAAATGTCAAGATTTGTAAAATGTCATTGTCTATGATTTAATCTAAGACTTGTAATTTGTTTTTCAAAGCAACCGAGATGTCGACAGTTTATAGACACACGTTACTTTACAAATAGTTTCTTAAAAAATATTCGTCCTGAAAGACCATGTGTTTTAATATATGATGGCAGCGCCGCAGCAAGGGCGGTGCGGAAGGTGCCCCCGCACCAGGCGCCGTATCAATGTAGGCGCCTAAATAGACCTTTATGATCATATTTGTGCAAACAATGCATCTGCATATTTCTTACGTGTATAAAATGCTAACAACGTTAAGGAAATAAAACGCTTTCGGGTATATCATTTAGAGAGGTTTACTTTCGTTAACAATACTGAGAAACCATCTGCTACCTCGTCTATAACTTTTAAGCGCGTCTAAGTTTAAGATTGTGGGTTGTTTTTTCACGACACCCTCAATTCTGCACACAACTAGATGTTGCCTGTACGAATAAAAACAACAAACTGTAAATTTAAGTAACAATATTTAACTGCAAATTGACCTTCTAAGATTCTGCGAATAGGCATTGTTTCGGTTAATCTTTTAAGGTATCGAGTGTTAATGGTCCTCAATACAAGGAAAATAAACTGGTCTCGGTAGATTTAAAGAATGGTCGCTTTGTTTCGAGAAAAATAAATGTATGACAACTGCATTATTTTAAATGGTCTATTCTGTTCGAAAGAAAAACTGGCCATAAAAAGAGTGCTGCTTAGTTCTCTTTGGCAACTCGTAAATTTGAGGCCGTTATTTGTGTTGGTTGTACTTGTTCAGTTGTTCAGTTTTTAGTTAAATTGTTTACGTTTTAGAGTTCCATTACCTCATTATAGGTGTATACAAGTACGAGTAAGTAGATACTGTTTTTCATGTTATGTTTATAAATAACTTCGTAGAAAAAATATATGTACTTTTAATATTATTTTAATGTGCGTTGTATTTTATTATTATATTTCCCAAAAAATGTAAAAAGGCGCAATCAAACTACTTTGAACCAGGCACCAAATAGGGTTGCTGCGGCGCTGTATGATGGTCACGTTTCACATCCAAGTATTGCACTTATTGAAAAAGCCAGACAAGAAGGTGTAGTTATTTTGAAGCTGCCTCCACACGCTAGTCATGTTTTGCAACCCATGGACCTTTGCGTTTTCAGATCTTTAAAATTAATGTGGGATGAAGAAATAATTAAATGGCAAAGAAAAAATTACGGAAATAAGTTGCCGAAAGCAGTTTTTTCGAAAATAATCTCAAAAATTTGGCTAAAACTTGATCCAAGTATCATACAAAGCGGATTTAGAAAAGCAGGCATTTTCCTCTTTTGCTCAACTGTCATTCCAAAAGAAAACTTCGACCCAGCAACCTATCAGAGATGGTGCACACAAAAAGAAAAGGATATAGCTACTTCCAATGGGCATTCCTCTTCAAATCAAACTTCACAACCGTCCACTTCATTCCCATTTCAAAATTTGTTGAGTCGTTCGACTTCTCGTCGACAACTAGATGATAGCCCACCTTCAATTTTTGATATCCCGGGCCCAATCAAAATATCATTTGAGACCCTACTTCTGGCACAGGTAAAACAATCACCAAAATTACAGATTAAAAGAAAGCGAGTCTGTGCAGGGGCCGAGGTTATAATATCATTAGATGCAGTTAAAAAGCTTGAGCAAAACGATGAATTAACGGAGAAGACAGAAGGAAATAACTTCATGGACATAATTAATAATGATGTCTCAGCACTAAAAGCGGGCGATTGGATAATGACTAGATTTTGTCCAAAAAATAAAGTGTTTATGTACGTTGCACAAGTAATCGAGATTACTCCCGTTATTGAGGTAAAATTTTCCGGACGTGTTGGAAAAAGTTCCCCTTTTCAATTGCCTAATGTCGAAGATACAAACACGTTAATTATTGACGAAGTTTTCAAGCAATTACAACCTCCAGTTTTTGATAAAAGGGAAAGATTTAGGTTTAGTGTTTCCTTTGACTCTTATAATACGATATAAGTGCTTAAATATGTAAAGTTTGTTTATTAAAAGATAAAAAATTGTGTCCATACATTAGCCACTTCTCTTTTAATTCCACTTGCCCTGATGTTATTTTAACACAACCTAATCAGAAAAAATGCCTTACATTCCACTTGCCCCACAACAGGGGGCAAGTGGAAACTAAGGTACCTACCTAATATTTAATTGTGAGTATTTTGGCAAAATTATCGGCTTTCAAAAAAATAAAAAATCTCTGGAGTGGTTCGACGGAGAGTGCAGAACAGTACCTACCTAATTAGGTAACAAAAAAAGGGAAGCAAAAATTAGAGCAATTAGAACAAAAGTAAATGAAGATAAAGAAGTTTATAAGAAAACAAAGAAAGAAGCTGATAACTTATGTAAAATGAAAAAAAAAATTTGGATAGAGCAGAAAATGGATGAAATTAAAAACAATATGAGAAAAAACAATAATAAAGATTTCTACCGAAATATTCGGCAACAAAAAAGAAAAATTGAAGTGAGGAGGTATGGGATAATGGGATGATAGGCAAAGAGGGATAGACGCAATACGACACAGAAAAAATAAAAGAAATATGGAGACAACATTTCCATAAAATGTCTTATGTGCAGGATGAAAATGGAAATGAACAAGAACAAGAAAGAGAGGGAAATGATATGGTAATTGCAATCCCATCATAGGAAGATATTAAGAAAACAACTGAAAGAATTAAAAAGGGAAAGGCACCAGGCACAGATAAGATAAGAGGCGAACTGATAAAATGGGGTGGTGATCAACTACATAATAGAATATGCAAACTAATTTAAGAAATTTGGATAACAGAAAGATTACCACAGGAATGGAGGATAGGAGAGATAATACCAATACAGAAGCAAGGAAGTAAGCAAATACCCAGTAATTATAGAGAAATCACGTTACTCAACACCTCATATAAAATATTTTCTAGCCTGCTACAACATTAGGCATACAAGTGAATACGCAGAATTAGAGATTGGAGATTACCAATGTGGATTTCGTCCCAACAAATCGACGATAGATGCAATTTTCTCAATCACTCAAATGATGGAAAAGGCATATGAACATACTATTAAGATACATATACTATTCATAGACTTCAAAACCGCCTTTGACAGTGTAAATAGAAGGAAACTAATAGAGGATGTGGAAAGCATGAACATTCCTCAAAAATTAATTAGATTAACTGGATTGACAATGAAGAATACAGAAGCCAAAGTAAGAATTTGAGAAGGGGTTACTGAAAGTTTTGAGGTAAATAAAGGTGTTAGGCATCTGCAACTTTATTTAACATCGCCCTAAAAAATATAGTAAGAAAAACAGCACACAATGGAACTGTTATTAACAAAACTGTCCAAGTACTAGCCTATGCCGATGACCTGGCAATAATAGCAAGAGATCGAAAGAAACTTATTGAAACAGTGGAAGTAATTGAAGAAGAGGCAAGGAAAAGAGCACTTTTAATAAATGAATCAAAAACAAAGTACATGAGGTGCTATAGAATGGAAGACACAAGCGCTAGGATGCGCAATCTAAAGACAAGAACACACACCTTTCAAGAAGTAGAAACTTTTAAATATCTAGCCGCAATCTTAAATAATAAAAACAATAGAAGACAAGATGTTGAAAGTAGAATTATAACAGGACACAAATTGTTTAATACAAATAAGAAGTTATTGAAAAGTAAAAAACTAAGTAAAAAAAAAAACCAAGATCAGAATATTTAAGACTCTTATAAGACCGGCTGTAACATATGCAGCAGAGACTATCATTCTGACAAAGCGTGATGAAGAGCAATTGAGAATCTTTGAGAGAAAGGTGATGAGGTCAATACTAGGAGGTAAAAAATTAGAGATGACTTACCTATACACAAGGAGAACAAACAATGAAATAAAATAAAGAAGAAGACATAGTGAGAGCAATCAAGGCACAAAGGCTGAGTTGGTATGGACATGTCAAGAGAACAGAAGAGCATCGAGTGATAAAGAAACTGATGATTTGGAGGCCCTTGGAAAATCGTCCTAGAGGACGAATAAAGTTAAAATGGATAAACCAAGTGATAAGTGACTTAAGAGTGATGGGAGTGAAGGGCTGGAGTGAGACAGTTAACGACAGAAAAAAGTGGAAATCTATAGTGAAGAGTGCCAAACAACATAAAAACTTGTAATCATAGATTTAAGTGAAATAGGGAGTAATCCACCGTAACAAATGGATTGGTAGAGCCTGTTAAAGGCGGTTATGATTCTCAAAGGGAATTTATACCTAATAATAATAATAATAATTTTGGCAAACAGTAAACATGTTGGTTTTTTGCTTTGTCAGTACCTACCTAAGATATTGGCATTAAACACCCCAAAAAATTACTACAATCAAACGCCTTTTACTTTCCATACTTGCAACGCATGTATAGGAAAGTATTGGAATCGTGCAAAAATTCAAAATCGTAAAAATTCGAAAAAAACACGTTTAGGAGTTACTTTCCATACTTGCAACGCATGTATAGAAAAGTATTGGAATCGTGCAAAAATTCAAAATCATAAAAATTCGAAAAAAATACGTTTTAGGGGTCCAGACATCCTAAATATGTGTTTTTTTTAAATGTCTGTGGGTGGGTGCGTGCGTGCGTGCGTTATCGTCATATCTCGAAAACTACTGGGCCGATTTTCATAAAATTTGGTATGCGGGCCTATAATTACAGTACATCTATAAAATAAGCTTTTCAAAAAAATCCGGAACCGGAAACGGAAGTTAGTCATGTTTTTTTGGGCGCAGATTTTTCCTGGAAAAAAATTTCAAAATTTTACTTAGGAAATCAATACAGAATTTGAAAAGAAATCGAATAATTTTTTCCCGAACTTTCTATGTCAAAAATGGCGCCCGCGGCGAATTTATGAAAAGCGCAACTTTAAGGCCGATTTTCCCAAAAATGCATCAACATATTTTTATAAATCTAACGCCAAATTGTACCTCTAGCTCGACTGATTAGAACTAGCTGAAAAAAAAATTCAAAATTTCAAAAATAAAAAGTCCGGACAGTTTGGGAAATTTTCAAATTTTCAAAAAAACTTTTCTCGGAAACGACACACACGATTTTTTTTAAATGTTCTGGGTCGATAGTAAATCAAGATGCCTTTCAAATAGCGTTGATCGCATCCCCAAAATTTTTCCCTAACGCCTTTTATGACCATTTGAAGTTTTGGACTTTAACATTTTTTTTCTCAAAAACACATCAACATCTTGGTATAAACCTAACGCCAAATTGTACCCCTACCTCTACTGATTATAATTAGCTGAAAAAATTTTTCAAAATTTCAAAAAAAAAATTCTCGGAACGGCACATTCCAAAGACGGAAGATAAATATCAGGGCAGGAGTCACCCTTTTAACGAAAGTCGGTGTTGGTCCAGCGGTAAGAGACCAAGCTTCCACCCGCATACGCTTGAAAGGTTGGAGGTTCGAATCTGGGTGACTACAATATATATTTTTTTGTTTATATCACCCACTTTTTCAAAAAAATATTATCTTACTCTGCTCATTTATGTTGAAAATACAAATTATTTATTATAAAAGCATTATTACATATTATATAGGATTATTATTAAATAACTTGTCGGGACTTTTTCGTTGCAAAGTCTTTAATTATGTCATCAAAATTACTGTAATATTTTGGCTATTGTAGGTGTTGCTGGATCCTAATTTAGGATTTAAAATTAACCATCCTTCCCTAAAAGAGTTGCCGATTTCTAGCTTTTTTAATTATTACTTTTTTATGAATGACTGTGGCGTTATCGTCATATCTCGAAAACTACTGGGCCGATTTTCATCAAATTTGGTATGCGGGCCTATAATTACAGTACATCTGTAAAATAAGCTTTTCAAAAAAATCCGGAACCGGAAACGGAAGTTAGCCATGTTTTTTTGGGCGCAGATTTTTCCTTGAAAAAATTTCAAAATTTTACTTAGGAAATCAATAGAGAATTTGAAAAGAAATCGAATAATTTTTGCCCGAAGTTTCTATGTCATAAATTGCGTCCTGGGCGATTTTTTGAAAAGCGCAACTTTAAGGCCGATTTTCTCAAAAACACATCAACATATTGGTATAAATCTAACGCCAAATTGTACCTCTAGCTCGGCTGATTAGAACTAGCTGAAAAAAATTCAAAATTTCAAAAACAAAAAGTATGGAAAGTGCAGCGAAGATTCTTCGCCAATTTTTTATATTCTTTTCAGTAATGCGAAGTTCAACTATGAAATTTTACGGTTCCAGTTACCCCGGTGTTCCTTAGTTGCGTTTATGGAATCACACATACACATACCGGGTGTGGCCTGACATGTGAGACATAGGAGAAATACATGCGATTTTGGTACCTAATTGATTAATTTTATCTCTCCAGCTGAACCTTTTAGTTTTTGTACGTTCTTGTTTGGATGAGTAGTACGCTATTAAGCAATTGATTCTTAACTAATTAGAAAAATTTAGCTCCTAAATGTAAAATAACGTAAATATATTTTAAATAAAAAGTCACACATGCACCTTATGACATCTTGCTTAAAGCCTGCTGCGCATCATTTGTTCGTAGTAAATTCTGAAATTTCCATAGTGATGCTGCAGCTCATCAGAACAAGTCTAGTTGATCAAGTTTTTGTAGAATTAATATCAGTCTAATAATCAGCAAAAAATACCATTTCTCCTTCATTTCAGATAAATTTCGTACTATAATCGACTGGAAAAAAAAGTACTTTTCGATGAATAGCTACAACGTAAGCAACAGTTAGTCAAGAAGATAATATTCACATATGTTCAATTTCCCATGCATTTCACCTATGTCTCACATGTCAGGCCACACCCGGTATATAAAAACCTCTATTTATATTATAAACAGTATTTTTATTGTAAAATGAAAATTTTTGAACAAACTACAACTTTTAGGAATAGTTCAAAATTAATGAATTAGTAACTGTAAGGCAAGCTGTAAGGCAATGTATATTAGGCAGTTTTACATATGAATAATAACAATATAAGACATTTAAAAAATATTTACATCCTATCCATATATACAAACTCTATAAAAAAACATACTAAATTCGCCTACTGCTCAACACAACCATGTCTACTAAGTATCAAAACAGTCTAATATATTGTCATTAATATGAAATATTTATTTGATGTAGGTTTCAAGTTGCTATTTCGCTTCAGGTTTTAGATCATAACACAGTATTTTTTCTATGACCGCTTGCCGCTTGTAAGCTTTTGTGCAACCAAAACAATATGGAAACTTTTACTTTTAACACATTAGTACAGTAACGGAAGCTCCATGCATAAAGTAAACTGTAAACTACTCACAAATAATTAACTTATGTGTAATTTTTTGTTTAAATAATATGGGCATTTGTTTTATTTTTTTCTGGCGGTCATAGAAAAACGTAACTATATAGGGTATTTTAAAATTTGCTTACTTCATTCATAATTAATCACACTACATACTCAATACATAATTTGTAGTTTTGTTATCTTTATATTCTGAAAAGTATATTTAAGTAGAGGGATAAATGACACTTTTTTCAAGAGACATGATAAATAATGAGAAAAAGAAACTTACCCCTCACATGTTTCGTAATACAGGGCCAGTTGCGTTAATTATCGATTATTTTCAAGTTCAACTTATGATTAGGTACTTAAACTAAATCTCGTAAAATTTGAAGCATTTATGGCAATTAATATTTTTATAAACAACATTTTATTGAAATACCAACAGCTGAAAATAATCTGTAGTTAATGGAACTGGTTACTGTTACTAATAAATTACCATTGTGATGGGTAAGTGCCACCTTTCTAGTTCTC
Source organism: Melanotus villosus (assembly GCA_963082815.1). Taxonomy (NCBI): domain Eukaryota; kingdom Metazoa; phylum Arthropoda; class Insecta; order Coleoptera; family Elateridae; genus Melanotus; species Melanotus villosus. The sequence goes on along the minus strand of OY720421.1, from coordinate 47,059,599 downwards.
AATGGTGATAAAACAATCTTATTTCCAAACCAAAATAATATTGAGAAGTCGACATTTTGTAACAATATCATCAAAACCTTTTAAGTATACTTTTACAGTAGGTATTAAATAATGGCACTCGCATTATCCAAAATTCAAAATCAATATAAAGTAACATTTTAACTATTAATATTTGTAAGTAAAACAGGAATATAGGTACTTGTTACAAAATGTTTAAATAAATATAAGTTTTAATACTGAAAAATTAATACCTATCTAAAAATAGACAAAAATTTATTACATGCTTTAAATAAAAATTAGTTGCATTAGTTTTCTTTAATACATATTAAAATTTATTAACAGAGCACACATCAGCTATAATTATTTGTACTTTTAAGACATAACAGTAAGATTTATTCATAATGATAATAATAATAATAGTAATAATAAACTTCTTCTATGCTGAATCCATAACTGGATATTTTAACTCTAAACCATTTTTAACTGGTTCAGGATTAATTTAATATTATACAATAATATTTTCGGCATTGTTAAATTAAGTTTTGAAAACAACATAATTGTACATTTTCTTATGTAAATATAAGTAAAGATCTATATTTTGATTTTTTAAGTATTTTTGAGAAACGAAAGGATACATTAGGAACTACAAAGTACGTCTTTTGTAACAGAAAAACTATACAACTATACAACATCTTAAGATTGCTTAAATTAGCTGCCACATAACTGAAATGTAGGATGGAACAGTTACATAATTAATACAGTCAATAACCAACGAAACTACAATAACAACTCTAATAAATAAGTGGATCTTATTATCAAAATATATACAAAATTAAAATCACATAAATTAATAAATATGTACAATGTTCTACGATGCAATGCATGGCAAGAAAAACGAAAAGGTCAATAAAATAAATACTTCGATTTAAGAATATTCACCATAAATTCTGGGTTGAATATCACTAAAAATCACTGATTGCAGTCTCATGTAAAAAATTGTTATACGCTATTACAGTCTACCTTCTGTTAACAATAAATTATGATTACTAAGGAAAAAGCATTATTATACATAGTTTTCTCCAGGAGCTGCATCCATATTGCTTTGTTTATTCCTTTTAACTTTATCCCGATTCTTGATTTTATTTTTACTTACAGAATCACTAGGTTGCGATTCTTGACTGCTGGCAGAAGGTTGTGAACAGTTGTTATTCTGCGATGACAAACATGACATTTCAATCACGTTCTGATTCTGGAAAAAATCCGAGCTAGAAATTTCTGTAAATAAGATGAAATTAACCTAGTTTTAGTTGTGAGTAAATAAAGGTAGAATAAATAAGCAAAAACATATCAGCACATTAGTCGTTAATTTAAGCACAGTAAAGCTGCTTCTCCCTACGGCTCAAATATCTGCAAATGCAAAGAAAACAATGCAACTCACTACTTGCAATCATTTATGCAAACAGAACTAGAAAAGAGTTTACAACAAAAAAAAACAACATTTAATTTAACCAATTTTATTTACATTATGAACGATCGATACAGAAAATATCACAGATACCCTAAGATACTAAAAAAGAAGAGGGAAAGAATATCTACCTCACCTTGTTGTCAGCATCAGCTAAAGGATTAGGAGTAATTGTAATGCGATTTGGAGATGACACGCAACCATTTACCCGTGATATCGACTTAGGACTAACTACGTAGTCGTTCGCATCTGCTTGTATATGGTGACTTACATCATCTTTATCACCTCGACCTTCGTCTGAAAACAAGAACAATAAATTTGAACATTATGAATTACAGAAAAGTAATTTACCTCTTGAATTACCATCTTTGTTTTGTTTTCGCTTTTTACACACTATTAAAAGAACTAGGAGACTAAGTAACAATGCAACACTGAGAATTCCAGCTCCTATTATAATATACATTTGAGTTTGACTTGAAGATTCTGAAGTTTCAGGTTTTGAGGTTGTTGAAAAGCTCACTGTAATGGTTTCCTTTGTACTGAATTTTCTAGTACTGGCTGCAATTTAACCATTATTTATTAGTATGGACATAAAATAAACTGTATGAATTATATACATACCTGAAGTAGTTTGTTTCATTATTGGACTAAATTCACTTGCAGATTTAGTAGTAAAACTTTGTAATTTTATGTCATACATTGTACCCGGTTGAAGATGTCTTATTACGTATGTTCGAACATCTTCGCCCTCAACTGTTGTCTTCATATAATCACCAGCACTGTCGGCAGGTACATAATGTACAAAGAAACCATCAATACTAACGTTTGGTGATGGTGTATACTGAAAACGATATATACATTATTTTCACATCTAAGGTGTAGTAGAATTGTAATAAATACTATAAATTATTTCAATTAATCTCTAGAGCCAAATTTTTAACCAAAATTGAAGCATTGTAATTTAATTATATAATACAACACATATTTAATAGAAAATGAATAACAAATTTTCAAATTTAGGAGACACCAAGACATGAATCGTGTTAGTTAAGTGTAGTTCAATGCTAGTCAGGTAACCAAATAATACATAATAATCAAAAACCTTTTCAAAATAAAACGGTTCTTTGTCTTCTCCAATTTATTTTTAAATCCGACGGTACTAGAAAAATACTACTTAATTAGCAGTTAATTCTTAATTTATTTAAAGATTGGGAATTTTAAGTTAATTTCGATTTATACTTAATTCTAATTTAATTTGATACATATTTTCCTATCTCCAAACCATTATCTACTAGAGGCAAGAATTCGGTTGGAAATTAAAGCGCCCAAGAAGAAGGGAAGCAAGAAAGGGCGACTGAAATATGATACTGACAAAGCCGGCGTAACTGAAATTAAGGAACAATTTGTAGAGATGTTAAAGGATAAAGCTAGCAACATCGACTGCAGAGAAGCCCTTTTAAACACATCTAAAAGAACTTTGGAAATTAAGGACAAAGCAAACAGGAAGCACATGGGATTTGATTAATGGAAGAAGAGATGTTAAAATAAAGAAGCTAGCTGAAAATAGAAAACAGGCCGAAGTAAAAGTATCAAGCAGGTAATTAGAAAAGTTAAGTACAAATATGTGAATGGAATAGCAAATAGCACAAGAGGCAGCAAATAAAGAAGATGTCAAAGAATTATATGCCAATATAAGGGAGCTATGCGGCAGTAGAATTAGAAACTCACATCTAATGAGTAAGGAGGGCAAATTACTGGGCACAGATAAACAACAAATGGAAAGATGGCTGGAGTACTTTGAGAAAACACTCAATTCGGAACAAGCGGCGGAATACAGGAACCGATACCGTATGAACCAGATCTAAATATAAATATCGACTCACCTGCTGAAGAGAGAATTCTGATAGCAATACAACACACAAGAAATGGCAAAGCACAGCGAATCAAGCAAATAACAGGGAAAATACTGAAAATAGATACAACAGCGTCTGTGAAGTTTTTGAAACCCCTGATCGAAAAAATTTGGAATGACGAGGAATTTCCACCTGACTGGAAAGAAAGGACTACCAATAAGGTTCCACAAAAGGGTAATTTAAAGAAGTGCGAAAACTGAAGGGGCATCAACTTGATTAGCTTTGTAAATAAAATTTTTCATAGAATCATACGCAATGCGAATAACATCAAGAAATGGGAATTTCTCACAGAAAGAATAATGCTTATGGAATACAAAATAACACCGTCCCGTCCCATCTTGCAACAATTATAATAGCATATGGATTAAATGGCAATGAGAAAGCTGAAGTGAAAAACAAGTTTTGAGAACTCCTAGAAGTAGTGATTCTGGGATACTTGAACAGCAGAATAGGGAACAACACTCAGAGATACCAAAACGTAATAGGTACATATGGAGAAGCAGCAGAAAATAATAATGGGCAAAGACTAATCGAGTTTTGCATAGATAATGACATGTTAATTGCCAATACATTTTATAAACACAAGGAAATTCATAAGTTTACACAAGTCGAACCAAGCAAAGGCGAAAAATCAATAATAGATTATGTAATAGTGCAAAGAACTAGCAAAAGTAAAGTTATGGATGTCAGAGCGAAAAGGGGACATGAATTGAGCAGCGACCACTTTTTACTGGTGACTGAAATGAAAAGAGAAACAAGGCCAGTGATCATTAGCAGGAAAAAAGCAGAGAAACCCCCTGTAATAGTAATAAAAATGAGCAAACTAAGAAACAGGGAAATCCAACAGAAGTCCAAAGAAAAAGCGCAACAATCAAAGAATCACAAGATCTGGAAGTAACCTGGTCAAACTTTAAAGAATTAATTCTGACAGCAGCAGAAAAAGCATGCGGCACATCAAGTGGAGAGGCGCTGAGAAATCAAACCAGTTGGTGGAACGATGATATCAAAAATGAAGTAAGAAAGAAGAAGCAACTATGGAAAAAGTACTTGTCGAATAAAAAAATGGAGGACTATGAACTATATAAAGAACAAAGAAAACAACCGAAACTTTTAGTAGCACAAGCAAAGACACAAGACTGGGAGAAGCTTGGGTTGGAAACCGAAACCAGTTTCAAAGAAAATCAAAAACGCTTCTACAAAATAATTAGAGGATTGCGGCCGAACAAAAAGAACCCATTGCATCACTTAAAAGACAAAAACGGAGAGACCCTCACAAATGAGAAAGATTATAATTAGAAGGTGGAAAGAGTATTTCGAAGAATTACTAGGAAGGACACATAGACAACCAGTACAAGAAGCGGAGGAGGTATTACAAGGCAAAGTTCAGCTACAAGAAGAGGAGATCAGCTTAAATGAAGTGGAAGAAGCAATAAAAAGATTGAAGATGTACAAAGCTGCCGGCCACGATAACATAAAGCCAGAAATGATAAGATATATGGAAGAGCCAGGGTTACACCAACTACACAAAGTATTACAACTAGCTTGGAGAGAAAAGAGAATTCCAGAAAAATGGGAAGTAGCAATCATCCTTCAGCTATATAAAAAGAGTGATAATCAGAGCACGGAAAAATATGCAATTGCATGTAATTGTGCTTATATGCACAATAAAATTTTCTGGTGATCTATCCGAATCACATCGTAAGGATTCCATTTATGCAAATTTTATTTTGCATATTTATGCATATGTTGAGGGAATAGCGCATAAATGCATATCCATGCATATTTAACTGATTTTGAGCATTTTAATTGCATAATTCTGTCTCCCAGGTCACAATTAAAAAATTTTATTCATATTTTCGGTCTCGGGAATTTTGTTCGCAGGTCGCAATAAAAAAAATTTATTGCGACCTACAAATTTATGTATACCACTAATTTGTATTTTTATATTGAATACCTATTTTTGTGGTTTTGTATGAATATAGAAATTGAAATAAATATTTAAATTTCGTATGCGATTTTTCGGTGCATATACAGGGTTGCTCATTAGTGCGTCAAAGTCCAATATAGGCTTTATTAAATAAAACTGGAGGAATTTATTTTATAAAAAGTGGCACAGTAACATAAAATAATTTGAATTATACAGGGTGTCGCCCTAAAGCGGGGCACATTCGAGAATATTTTTTTTAAATGAAACACCCTGTATATTTTTTGTTTTTTCTAATCTGCTTTAAATTGTCTTTTCAACGATCCCTGGGTTTTTGTTTTTGAATGACGCATTGTTGAGTTATTAACGAAAATTTAAAAAAAATGGTCGCGACAAGGTTTACCATACTAATTCCATGCGACAGTATTACGATTAGCTAAGACAAAATTATTTGGTAAGTATGCACCCAAGGGATGTGTTGAACCTACAAAATAATCAAACATTAATTTTATTATACAGGGTATTTGTTACGATGCAGCCAATTTGGCGATTGTCAAACAGCGTTTACTGAATTTTTTCAAATGGAACACCCTGTATATTATTAAATTTTTGGATTGACGCGTTAATTGCGCTTAATTTTTGTTAATAATGTCCTATATCCAAACCCAATAATTTCAGAGATATTTTTACTTTTTCATTATAAACCGCTAAATTATTTGTTTTCGATTCGATCTAGTGTACTGGGCAAACGCTTTGACAAACTAAAACAAATAAACACAAAAAGTGTCAAGTGTTAAAATCTTAATTATTGTTGCTAATTAGGTGTTGTATTAGTGATTTCTTAAGTTTCTGCCTTTAATATGACTCATTGTATTATTTATTGATTGGATTAGTGGGTACGTAGTTTTCTTGCACATTTGTTGTTTGTCACATATTATTATTACGGTTTTTAGTTAAGTCAATATGCAATTTGAAAGAAACGAACTCGTTGACATGATTTTCATTATGGGATCTGCCCAACAAAATTGTGTATTAACTCAGCGAATTTATGCGCAAAGATATCCTGACAGAAGACAAACTTCAGTTACAAGTTTGGAAAGACTTAACGAAAGATCATTAGAACAGGAAATGTGAGTTATGAAAAGTGTGAACGGATAAAGAGGACAAGTGACGAAGATAAATTGAAAGTCTTGTTATCAGTAATTCAGGAGCCCTCTACTAGTTCGACCAAAATATCAACAGAAACTAATGTACCACGATCTACTGTTAGCAAGATTTTAAAAAATAATAAATATCTACATGACTACAGTATATCCTTTCATCAAGAACTTTTGGGGCCTAATTTAGAGACTAGAAGGATATTTTGTGAGAGTGGTAGCCCAAACCGCCATAATCTTCATAATTATGCAACAGAAAACCCAAGAATAGCAAGAGCGGTTGATAAGTAGAGACAATGGACTGTAAATGTTTGGGGTGGTATTATGGTCAACTTTATAATTGAAGCACATTTCTTTCATGGACATCTAAATGGTGCAGAATATTTGAATTTCTTGCAATATGACTTGGCTCAGCTTCTGCAAAACGTTCCTCCAGTTCTAAGGGAAAATATGTATTCCAGCCCGACGGTGCTCCAGCACATTTTGCACTAGATGTCCGACGATATTTGAATCAAGAATTCGAAGGTCGATGGATCGGCTGCGGTGGCCCCATTAGTTGGACACCTAGATCGCCAGATTTGACGAAACTTGATTTTTTTCTATGGGGGCACATAAAAAATATTGTGTACCGAGCACCTCCAACTATAGCAGACGATATGAGGCAAGGTATAATACATGCTTTTGACACAGTTTCCATTGAGGTTTCCAAGGCTGCAAATGTGTTCTAATCAAAATTTATGTCACTTTGAGAATTTATTGTAAATATTACCTCTAACGAAATTAGAGTTTGCTACTTTTTGTCTTTATTTGTTTTTGTTTGTCAAAGCGTTTGCCCAGTACACTAGATCGAATCGAAAACAAATAATTTAGCGGTTTGTAATGAAAAAGTAAAAATATCTCTGAAATTATTGGGTTTGGGTATAGGACATTATTAACAAAAATTAAGCGCAATTAAAGCGTGATTCCAAAAATTTAATAATATACAGGGTGTTCCATTTGAAAAAATTCGGTAAACGCTCTTTGACAATCGCCAAATTGGCTGCATCGTAACAAATACCCTGTATAATAAAATTAATGTTTGATTATTTTGTAGGTTCAACACATCCCTTGGGTGCATACTTACCAAATAATTTTGTCTTAGCTAATCGTAATACTGTCGCAGGGATTTAGTATGTTAAACCTTGTCGCGACCATTTTTTTTAAATTTTCGTTAATAACTCAACAATGCGTCATTCAAAAACAAAAACCCAAGGATCGTTAAAAAGACAATTTAAAGCAGATTAGAAAAAACAAAAAATATACAGGGTGTTTCATTTAAAAAAAATATTCTCGAATGTGCCCCGCTTTAGGTCATCGCCCTGTATAATTCAAATTATTTTTTAAATGTACGTTTTTTGTTACTGTACCACTTTTTATAAAATAAATTCCTCCAGTTTTATTTAATAAAGCCTATATTGGACTTTGACGCACTAATGAGCAACCCTGTATAGTGTAAATTTTTAGGTAGTGACAGCATATATTTGTCTATAATTGCATATGAAGGAGCATATTTTGCTTAATTTTAACCGCATATAAAATGCATATTTCTCGATTTTATAGTGCATACTTTTCCGTGCTCTGGTGATAATAGATGTTGTGAGAATCACCGAGGGATTTTATTGCTGAGTGTACCGGGAAAGGTCTACGAACGAGTACTTGAGCAGAGATTGCGGAAAACTATAGACACAAATAGCAGTCCCAAAGTGGCTTTAGAGGAGATAGAAGCACACAAGACTCAATCTTTACAACAATAGAAAAAAGAATAACATACAGTAGAGAGCTCTTTATTTGCATCGTAGACCTTGTAAAAGCGTTTGATACGGTACCCAGAGACCAAATATGGGAAGCACTAAAGAAAAAAGGTGTGAATATACAACAACACGAGGAATTATGTAAAAACTGGCAACGAAAGTTCCACAGAGTTCACAACATACGAAGGAGTATGTCAGGGAGGAGTATTAAGCCGTCTCCTGTTCATCGCCCTATTAGATGAAATCACAAAAGAGGTAGGGGAGAAAACCAAAGAAATTCAGATAGGATTTAGAAATATGGAGCTCATTCGGGTGTCAGAATTCCTGTTTGCCAACAACTTAGCAATATTAGCCACCTCAGAAAGGGAACTCCAGAAAAAAATGGAAATTTGGAACCAGGCATTCGCTGAAAGAAATATGGCAATAAATAAAGAGAAGACTGTGGTAATGGCAGTGGCAAGGAGACCTAAAAGCATTCATATAAGGGTAAACAACGAAGAACTGACACAAGTTGAAACCTTTCAGTACCTGGGGACAACAGTGAGCAGTAATGGAAGAGTTGAGCAGGAAATTAACAACAGAATTCAATCAACAATAAGACTATATTATGCCATAAACAAAGCAATAATATCCAAGGAGATCTCCAAGCAAGCGAAAATCAAAGTATACAACACAATATACCTTCCAATTTTGACTTACAGCAGCGAGACATGGACATTAAACAAAAGGTTGAAACAGAGACTACAAGCTAGCAAAATGAGATTCCTACGAAGAATACACCTAGAGGGTGTAACAAAGTGGGACCTACTAAGAAACACAGAAATTAGAAGCAGGTTGGAAGTCAAACCACTTGAGGAGAAAATAGAAACCAACCAACTGCGGTGGCTCGGCTATATATGTTCAGAATGAACAATGAGAGAGAACTAAAGAAAATATGGGAAGCGAGACCGGAAGGCAAGAAACCAAGATGCCGTCCTACCTTGACATGGAACAATAGAATGGAAGAGATCGTAAAGGAGAGGGTATTAAGTTGGAGAGAAGCAAAAGAACTGGCTAGAGACAGAAAGATTTGGGAAAAGTTAAGTAAAAGTGCATAACAAAAGTGAAAGTAAACTTAGGATTAGTATCTAATAAACAAAGTGAAAGTGTTAGGAAAAAATTGGTGTAAAAGTGCTTGAAAGTGAAAGTATTAAAAACCTCAACACCGTAATACGGTAAATGAGGAACAGAGAAGAAGAAGAAGAAGAATAGAATACTACCAGTGATTGAGCTGCAAATACTATTTACACTAGTACTGGTTGAAGTCACGAGGAAATATGGAAAGTTAATGGAATGCCGGAAGACATCGACTTTGCAGAAGATGTGTGCTTGTTGGCACAAACGGTACGCACATGCAAGAAAAGCTTGATCAACTGGTGCTGGAGGCTAAGAAAGTAGGGCTTTAAATAAACAAGAAGACAAACATGCTGTGTATAAATGTGAGAGCCCCTGGGGTTATTATGGTCGAAGGCGAACAAATGGAATGTGTAAGTGAATTTACTAATTTGGGGAGTGTGATGACGGCGGAAAGTGGAGTGCAGAAGGAAGTAGGTACAAGAATTAACAAAGCTAGAGTAAATAAGATATAGAGTGCTATCAGTTTAAAAACAAAGACCAAAATAAGTGTGTTCAACTCTATAGTAAAATCGGTATTGTTATATGGAGTAGAGTAGATGTCAAGTATTTGTGAACAGACGTTCACATAACATTTTGACGATTTGGTGGCCAAATGTCATTAGTAACGAAGAATTATGGAGATGAACTGGGCAGGAGGGAATAGATACTGACATAAAAATGAGGAAGTATGGGTGGCTTGGTCACACTTTATGGAAGGACAAGAAAGTGATCAGCCGAAGTGTTCTGTATTGGAATCCACAGGGCAACAGGGAGAGAAGTTAACCCAAAATTACTTCACAGAGAGCAGTGGAGAAAGAAACGAATACATGAAAATACTTTAGCTCGAATGTTTGGCTCGTGTAAAAGAGGACTGGAAGAAATACATGAACACCGTATGTCCCCCAAAGGAACAAGGAAACTTACTGCTACTACTATCTCCAAACTTGAAATTCAAATCTTAACTACAGGTTTAAGAACTTGAAATTCGAACCTGAACAGAAGATATATCATTTAAAATCGTTTATAACGTTTAAAAAGCATCAAACCCATAGGCAAATGTAGACGTAACAGGACTAAGTCCTACACTATCACAAAACAAATCAAGAAAAAGAAGAAAAAAACTGACTCTTTGAGTTAGCATTCCAAATTCGAAACTGCAATCAAGATTTGAAACTCATATTAGAATTCAAGATTTGATTCCTACTTAAAAAGTAATCAAATATTATTTTTAAATTAAAGATTCAGATTCAAATTCGACTAACAACTCTAGTAAACACCAAACCTCACATGATTGGTTACAAAGTAGAAAGATACTCTTCTTAGAACGGTTTAATAAAAAGTGTTATTATTACACTGATTTACTTACCTCCCAATGTATTCTAATAGCAGTCTCATTAACAGTTTCTGTGCTAATCAACCTAGGTTCAGGTAATGGATTTCTTAAGAAGAAATCTGCCCGAGCTAAAGGAAATTTAGCTGAATTAGGCCCTAACTTATTATCGTTATTGCTATATACTGCCGCTATTCTAAATCTGTATGCATGATCTGGATTCAAATTATTCACTTCATAACTTCTGATGTGAGGAGGAATATCAGCATTTGTTGTTTTCCATTTTGAACCCTTATGAGTACCGTTATGAATTATAGGACCTAGTTCTCTGTACTGAACTTTAAAAAATTGTATTGGTAAACCATTATTTTCAGGAACAGTCCATCGCACCATAACCGATTCGTCGTTTAATCTTGTAACAGTTGGTCTAGAGGGTGGAATCATTTCTGTAGTACCTTTATGACCTCTATTCTTTTTTGGTCTATGTTTTTGTTTATGATTGGAAACCGTCGGATGTGGAGTAAAAAAATCATCAAATACATCAGTACTTGATATTTGTTTAGGTATAACTTTTAAATTAGAACTACTATAAACAGTGCCAACAATATTACTAGCAAAACATTGAAGTATTCCAGCATGTCTTTTTTCTATTGGACGGAAATATATTTGATTTCCTATTGCTTCTATCATACTATCATTGACAACACTTTCACCATTGAGGAACCAGCTGATATGAGGTTCAGGAGTACCCTGAACCAAACATTCCAAATCTAAATTTTCTCCTTCTTTAATGTCAGTATTTTTTGGACCTTCAATTATAACTGGAGCTTCGTTAAATATAAGGGTGATGTGATGCGAAATTGTACCCGCAATATTAGTATGATTACAAATGTAAACACCATCATCTGTTGATTTTACATTAAATATACGTAAACCACCTGCTATTAATTCTGTTCTATTTCTTGGTAATTCACTATTACTTTTAAACCAATAAACTTTAGGAACAGGAGTCCCTACAGCAGAACATTCCATAAAAACAGAGTCACCTGAAAATACATAAATTAACAATAAATAACTCAGTTTTATAATACATTTTCATAGTTTATACCTGCATTCACCGTGTAAAATTTCTGTGGTGGTATTATAAATTTAGGCAACTGTGTAGGTCCACCATTAACAACTTTCATGTTTAAGTTAAAATCGGCACCTCTCGATTTTTGTTGAATAAGATTATTAGCTACACATTTATAAATTCCGGTATTGGTTACATTTACATTGGGAATAAGTAGAGAAGATGTTCGAAATTTAGGATTTATGTAGCCACCGTTCTTATAATAATCTATAATAGCATCTGGATTTGACCGAGGTGGATCACATCGCCACAATACAGTATTTCCTGATGTAACAGTAATCTGAACACTGTCTTGTGGGGTAAATTCTTCTAAAGTTGTAATAGTAATCCTTCCAGGAACAGATGCAACTACGGATGCACCATAATGTGCTAAACACTGATAATCTCCAGCTATAGTTGTATTGACAGACTGGAAAGAATAACAAATATTGCTAGAGGCACTACAATTTATATTATTACATATTTACTTTAATTTTAAGAGTAGACGTCTTCTTTTCATTTTTATACATATTACTAGGTAGATCAACAGCAAAACCTGCCCCTAAACTAACAATTGCTTTTGGATTGGAAGCATCATTAACACTAAGAGGATAGTGCCTCCACTGAAATCTATCTGGTTGGAGATTCATTTCACATGTTAAAATCGTTTCATCATTAATAGGCATTACTACTGATTCTGGACTGGTCACCATAAATACTCGACCCCGATCTGAAATTAAAAAATTAAAATGAAGAAGGTGTATGTTAAATATAAGCAGTACGGTACCATGAGAAACATTCAAGTCACACGCTAATAATAATTTTACTATAAACATTTTTCGAAGATTGTAGATTAATTTTGATATTTTTTTCGAGGCCATTCATCAGAAAATTAATGAAGCCTTATTAAGCCAATACAGGGTCCTGCAGCAGCTCACCTCCCGTCTTATGTAGCTCATTTATTAATAGACATAGAATTTTTATATAAGTATCGCAGACGTTGTCTGTACTTGAGGGCGCATTTCAGGAAAATATTTTTGATTATACAGGATGTTCTCAAAAAGTGTGCGTCATTATGATATATTTTTTTAGATTAGACGCCCGATATTTTTTTGCATATTTGGGTTCCTCTTGTGGTTACCTACATACCCCTAAAATTTTGTTGAAATCAGTTCAGTGACTTCAAAAAAAAAAAAAAAGATAAAAAACTGTTTTGCACTACTGATTTTAAAACTTGATAAAAGATACAAATAGTGCCTCGTTAATAAAATTATTAAGTAAGGTAATATCAGTTTCGTTAACCTAGTTTGGTTGATCCGAATTATACAGGGTGTCCAAAATGTAGTGTCAAACTCTTCAAATTTTAAAGCAATTTTTTCCCTTATTTTCAATTGGAGCCCCTGTATATTTTTATGTCATTCGATGCTAAATTAAAAAATAAACATTTTTTCTAAATACAACCCTATCAAAATTCCTAACACATTAAAAGTTATTCGGCGAAAACTCGTTTTGGACACCCTGTATAATTCGGATCAACCAAACTAGGTTAACGAAACTGATATTACCTTACTTAATAGGTACTTCTTTTAATTTTATTAACGAGGCACTATTTGTATCTTTTATCAAGTTTTAAAATCAGTAGTGCAAAACAGTTTTTTATCTATTTTTTTTTTTTTTTAATCGCTGAACCGATTTCAACCAAATTTTAGGGGTATGTAGGTAACCACAAGAGGAACCCAAATATGCAAAAAAATATCGGGCGTGTAATCTAAAAAAATATATCATAATGACGTCACACTTTTTGAAAACATCCTGTATAATCAAAAATATTTTCCTGAAATGCGCCCTCGGGTACAGACAACGTCTGCGATATATAAAAATTCTATGTCTATTAATAAATGAGCTACATAAGACGGGAGGTGAGCTGCAGGACCCTGTATAGGCCAGTCGGCAAGGGGCTTATTGTGGAAATAGATGGTGGTCAGCTAGAATAAATTTTATTTTCTTTATTGGGACATCCAAAAGACATACTAATTTTGCACGGTCTAGCGACCCCGGATTTTACCGCTATATTGAAAAAAAAACACGTGAAAAAAGACATTTTTATTGATTTTCGTGAGTATCTCAGTTTGGATTAACTTTAGAGCGAAATATCAAGTTATTGAAAATAAAGTAAATAAAATTGTCTGCAAAAAAGATTGGAAACTTTTTTCTGTTAATTGATTGGTTACAGAGTTACATTCAAAGCACGCAGCATATATTTATTGTTCTTAATATTTCTTTCATTTCAACATCCCGCTCCTTCCAAACAGTTAACATTAGTATTTGATCTTAACAGCCACCTTAAACATTATTATTACCATTACTTAGTAAATAGGAGGATTGTCAATAGAAACACGTTTAGAGGCTGTAAAGCAATTCTTAGTCGATGCATTTAAAAGAAATCTCCATCTATAGATTCCTTGCTCGTAAAATTCTTGTGGCTGTTTGCAAAACCATTCTCTAACAGCAAACTCTACCTCAGCGTCCGAATTGAACCGCCGCCCTTTTAGCGATTGTTTTAATGGGCCAAACACATGAAAATCGCACGGTGACAAGTCAGGACTGTAAGGTGGATGTTGTAAAACTTCCCAGCGTATACGAGCAAGCAAATCTTGAACCGTTGGGGCTACATGGCGGCGAGCATTATCGTGCAGAAGAATGACACCGTTTGTGAGGTTCCCGGGATGTTTATTCTTGATACTGGCACATAAACAGTTTAAGGTGTCTGCATATCGTTCAGCATTGATGTTGACACCAGCTTGTTTAAAATCTAAGGACAGTGAACCTTGGCAATCAAAAAATACGGTCACCATTACTTTTCCTGCTGAAGGTTGAGATCGACATTTTCTCGCCTTTGAAGATTCTGCATGCTTCCACTACATACTCTCGCGTTTGGATTTTGGTTCGTAGTGATAACACCAAGATTCAGCACCGGCAACAATTTAGTGTAAAAAGGCATTACCTTGTTGTTGATAGCGTATCAAATGCTGTAGTGATAAGGTTGAACGCAAATTCTTCTGCTCAACATTTCAGAAAGTTCTCTAACTTTAATGCGCCTATTTGCGCGTAAAGTAATTTCCAACTGTCTCACATTTTCATCTGATGCTGCAACACAAGCATGTCCTGGACGGGCCAAATCTTTAGTGGATTCCTTGTCGAAATTTATTGCACTATTCAAACACTGCTGTATGAGAATAACTATAACCACCATATACAGCTTTCATTCTAGTATAAATTTCCACTAGTTGACGCCCTTCAGCGGGCAAAAATTGAATAACAGCACGCAGATTATCTTTGGACGGATTTTCTACCATAAATGCCATTTTCCAACTTAATCACAACTGAATGTAACGTTTTATAGCAATTGGCGTGGTCGTGGTGGGCCTATTTCTTAGCCCCCGAATTCACCAGACTTGAGCTTTTCCAACTTTGTATATGGGAGTTTGTCACACATAGCAGCTTCAAAACGTAGATGACTTAATAATCATTTGCGTAAAGGCAGTCGTGTTGAGTCGTAAATAAATATCCACCCTTGTATGTATGTACAGTGGGTGGTCAGTGAATTAGGAATTTTGTTCAAGGCATTGTGCGCAAAGAACAATATCTGGATGTGATAAATGATAAACGAATACCTGAAATGAAAGAGTGGTTTCCTAATAATGATGGTATTTTCTTAAAAGGTTGGGCCCCTTGCTACATCGCCAATGTTGTAATTAAACATATTGCCAAACAAAATATGCAGCTTCTCGATTGGCCCAGCAATAGCGTAGCTATGACTCCAATCGAGAATATTTGGAATAAACTGAAAGATTTGATCATTTCTAAGTGTGTTACTACCAAAGAAGCCCTTATGGAAGAAATAAATGAGCTGTGGAAGTTTAGCAACGAAATTGAGGAATTAATAGCCAACTACATAAAAAGCACGCCTAGGTGTATCGCCGCAGTTATTGCCTTTAAAGGCAGTTGAACTAAATACTAAAATGTTCAGATTATTACCCAAATGTTAAAATAACTATTTAATCACCATATACAAGTTCTGAATTATTTAGCTTGATGTTAAAATATATTTACTGTTATAAATTAAAAAATTCCTAATTCAGTGACCACCCACTGTACAGGGTTATCCATTTATGACACTTTTGCTGGGTATCTCGGTAATTATTGAATATATCAAAAAACTGATATAATAGTCATGAGATGTTTTTGGGAGAAAATAAAAATGGTAAAAGCAGAATTTAAAAATATTCGCTCTTATAGAAGATACGGCGGTAAATTGAAAAATTAACGATTTTAGAATTGACCACTATAATCTTTATTACTAATAATAAAAGAAATTGTTTAATATAAAAGTTTCTTAGTTTGCTAAGTAGAATACGAGGCCGCTTGAAAATCGCATCTACGGGGTCAGGTCAAAAAGTTATCGGAGCTAACTTTCTTATTTTAAATGGCACACCCTATATATTGTTAGCCAAAAAATATGCATTTTTAATTCTCGTTTCAAACATATAACATACAATATATTTTATTATTTAAATAAGGGAACAGTTTCAATTTTTATATTAAATCAGTAGTAGGCCGTGCATTATGAACTAAGAAACCGAAATAAAAGATCCCATTTTTCGTAAAAAATAATTATTGTTAGTTATTAAAGTAAAATAACTTGCATCTAAAATAATTTTGGTACCAAAATAGGAAAATTCTTTTGTAAGTCATCGGCAAAACTGAAGTCCTATTTCGCAATTTCCGCGGGATTTCAGTATTGTGTCAAATCTACTTTATACGGAAAGTAATAATTTTTCTTTAATATCTTTTGAGTTGCTGCCTCTCAGAATAATATGTAAATTACAAGTTTAAAGCATTTTCTTAATTTTTCTGCAATATTATACGCATGCATAAGAATACCTATTTAAATAGTTTAGTAGGCTATCGATGAAAATAGTTGTCATGAAAAGATGAAAACAAAACAGGATAAATAATTTTATTTAATGACAGATCGCAACGTGTTTCGAGTTTTGTGTTTAAGTTAAATAAAAATGGTTTACGAAAACTATGAAAAATATGATATGTTATGCGCATATATTGAATGTCAAAGAAACGAAGAAAATGCCTTAAACTTATATTTTCAACGTTACCCTGAGAGGCAGCAACCCCTCAGTGATATTTTTAAAAGACTAGAAGACAATCTGAAGAATTATGGAAGCTTTAGTAAACCGAAACCTCATGCGTATTTTAAAGAAAATAAAGAAAATGATATAATAAACGTTCTTGGATTCGTGGAAGCTGAACATCGAGTAAGTTTCGGTCACTATTACCAATTACCTAGAAAAAATTTTAAAATTACATATTTGTCATAATAATGTTGATAAAATAAAATTTATTTTCAGCAAGGAAATTCTTCATCTATACCTAAAATAGAAAAAGCAGTTGGAGTGTCAAAAACTAAGGTTCAAAAGATTTTAAAGAAAAGCCATTACTTCCCATATAAAGTAAACTTGACACAATATTTGCATCCCGGAGATCATGAGAGAAGAGTTCAATTTTGCCGCTGGTTTTTAAATCAATGTAACGAAATTTCCAATTTTTACACCAAAATTATAATTTTCCGGTGAGGTAAGAATTACAAGTGATGGAATTATGAATCGCCACAATGAAAGATACTGGACCAACAGAAACCCGTATTTAGTGAGACCAGTTCGCCGACAGGGCAGATTTGGTTATAACATCAGTTATTTTTTAAAAGGACACAGGCTTGTTTATACAATTTTTGAAGAAAATCTGAATACTGAAAGATACTTGAATATTCTGGAAATTAACCTTTGAAATTTGTTGGACGACGAACCCTTGGAGAAACGACTTAATGTAATATACAGCAAGATGGTGCTCCCAGCCATAACGCCTTAAGAGTAAGGGAATATTTAAATTTAAGGTTCCCAGGTAGATGGTTGGGAACATATAGACCTGTTAGATGGCCGCCGCGCCGACCTGACTTGACTCCGCCAGATTTCTTTTTATGGGGTCATCTAGAATTAGAGATCTATAAACAAACGAACGAAACACAGGAACAGCTTCTTGGATCAATTCATGAGGCATTTAGAAAAATAAAACCCATACACGATATTAATGCCGTAAGATCGGCCAGAAATCGTTGTCAACAGTGTATTGATAGCAATGGAGGGCCATTTGAGTATCTTCGTCGATAAACGTTCCACGTTTTTTTCAGAATCTTATAAATTTATGATTAATAATAATTCTTGATTAGCTCGTTATCATTACTATTTGACCGCTAACTTAAATTATTTTTCCTATATAAATAAAAGCAATAAAAAAAATGTCAAATTGGTTTTTTTATTATATTAATAACTAACAATAATTATTTTTTACGAAAAATGGGATCTTTTATTTGGGTTTCTTAGTTCATAATGCACGGCCTACTACTGATTTAATATAAAAATTGAAACTGTTCACTTATTTAAATAATAAAATATATTGTATGTTATATGTTTGAAACGAGAAATAAAAATGCATATTTTTTGGCTAAAAATATATAGGGTGTGCCATTTAAAATAAGAAAGTTAGCTTCGATAACTTTTTGACCTGACCCCGTAGATGCGATTTTCAAGCGGCCTCATATTCTACTTAGCAAACTAAGAAACTTTTATATTAAACAATTTCTTCTATTATTAGTAATAAAGATTATAGTGGTCAATTCTAAAATCGCCAATTTTTCAATTTACCGCCGTATCTTCTATAAGAGCGAATATTTTTAAATTCTGCAGCAAAAGTGTCAAAAATGGATAACCCTGAGGAAACCGACAAACTTTTACCATGTATTCTAGGAGTCATTCTAAGTAAAAAAGTTCATATAAACTATGGGTCAATTCTCCTCCGTTTTAGAGATATCGGCAGAAACACGCAAAATCTTTAATAATCAAAAAGTCTCTTCTAATAGGAATGCTAGGTAAGTAGCTATTGTTTTATTTGACGTGTCAGTAGCACGAACTGTCAAAGTACCTAATCATTTAACAACTATTATGTCTAGAACTTTCACTAATGTGGAATATGCTGACATGGTCTTTTTGTAATTTTTGTAATGGAAGCGGTCGGGCTGCATATACAATACCGTCGACGATATCCAAATCGCGTAGTTCCACATCAAACAACCCTTTCAAGAGTTTTTCAATGTTTGAGAGAAACAGGATCTTGTCCACGTCCAAATTTAGAAAGGAAGCGGGATTTTCATCAACATGCTGATATTGCGTTAAATTCAGTTGAACGAAGTTCATCTACAAGCATACGCAGAATATCTAGCAGGACCGGTGTTCGTGGAAGCCAAATTTGGAGAATTTTGCATCACGATGAGCTTTATCCCTATCATCTATAAAAAGTTCAACATTTACTACCTGAAGATTTGGAACACCGTGTACAATATTGCCAGCTTGCAGAATAATTTCGAAGATATTTCTCGTATTCTTTTCACAGATAACGCTCAATTTACTCGTGACGGCATAAACAACATCCGTAATTCTCACACTTGGGGGCATCAGAACCCACACAACGTGCTTGTAGGGAATCATCAACGACGTTTTTCTGTAAACGAATGGTGTGGTTTGCTTAATAATCATATATTATTATTGGACCGCACTTTATTAATGAACGTATTACGGCAGACTACTACCGCAATTTCCTCGAAGAAAGACTGCCAGGGTATAAGGAGAATGTTCCGCTTGAAGGTACGATGTTTCAACAAGATGGAGCTCCACCGCACTTTGGTAGGCGAGTAATGGAGTTTCTGAACGAAAATTTTCCTGAAAGGTGGATAGGAAGGGGAGGTCCTATACCATAGCCTCCGCGGTCAGCGGACTTAACGCCTCTGGATTTTTTTAGGGTTGCCTTAAATCACGTGTATACAATAACGAAAAGTCGGACACGCGTGAAGAGTTGATTCAAAGGATAATTGAAGCAATGGATTCCATCCGAAATGAACTTCCAGAAATTAATTGGCAGCATTCCATGGTTCGAAGAGTAGTAGCATGCCTAGATAATAGAGGCGAACATTTCAAGCAATTATTATAACATTTGTTTTATTTTTTGTTTATTTGTTTGTTTATTCATGTCGATATCTCTAAAACGTAGAAGAATTGACCCACAGTTTATATGAACTTTTTTACTTAGAATGACCCCTGGAATACATGGTAAAAGTTTTTCGGTTTCCTAAGGAGACATCCTGTAGATTGCATGTTTTTCATATTTTGGTTAATTTGACAATTATTAGCCATGCAACAGAGGCTTTAAATTATCCCTAATCAAAGGGTACAATCTTTTCGATACTGTTTATTATGGTTTCTCTGCCGACCTATTAAATAAAATGAGTATTCAACGTTTAGGAGATGTCGATATATCAGTTCGTAGTGTCAGTCAATTTTCGATACAGCAATATTTGTTTTGCTTCATACCAAATATATCAAAACACAATAAATATCCATATGCATCAATATACTGAACTGTACTTAGTTTATAATCTAAAGTAATTACTCGGCCAGTCGGTATTGTTAACCTCTTATACCTTTCGGCGTCGAGGCTGGTACAATCCGGCCCGGCTCTGCAGGTTATGTGATTGGTGCGCCGTTTAATACCATGTGTATAGCGTAAGTGTAGGATCTTGTTTCTCTATCTCTTAGGCCTATATTCGGAGGAGAGTGTTGTTAATTTGGTGCCCAACTACGAATGGTCACCAGGACTCGATACCGACCTCCAGACTGTAGTAGAATTCTGCCCATCGTGAGATTCGAACCAAGAACTAGCGTAACCCTAGCCTGACGCTTTACCACTCCGCCACCCTGGCTATTCAAAAGTTCTTACTAATGATATAAATACCAATACCTATCAGATCATTGAACATTCTATTCCAAGATTATTGTTACTTCAAAAATAGAAATACTCATCCTTCAGTAGCATATTTAAATTACAAATTTTATAAAATGAACCAAATATATTGAGAAACAATGGTTTTATTAATACCATTCGCGTAAAATATATGTATTATGCAAAAATGTCATGTTAACATATCAATGTAAAAGTATGTCTCAAAATATTTTTTGAAAAGACAAGCTGGACAATCAAGGTATTTTGTTTAAAATTAAATGTCAGGAACCGTAAGAGTCAAGTTTATTTTAACTTTAATTATTGATCTTTTTGTCATTAAGATTTCTAAAACATCTCCCCCATATGCATAATTTTATTAATTGATTTAAAAAAAATAATTGAGTAGACTATTTGAATTTCATTGCATAACTTTCCAGATGGTATTGGACATTCGATTTACTGCGCAAAGTCGCGAAAAACAGGATTGTTTGCAGAAATTCGAAGACATTTTATTAAAAAAGGATGTTTGCGAGTAAATTTTAAATTCATGTGTAAATTTTCAGGACACAATTCGAAAACAGATATGTTTCCCTTGTTCTGCTTATAACACCAAAAGTAGGTATTCAAATAATGCCACCATTTCCCGATTCTTACCCAGAACAACACTGTGTACGAACCGACAACGCTGCTGTCACCCCCTTGCAGATAGAATAACTCCTGCCGTAAACTCAGTACGAGTTTGAACTTGTTACAGTTGCTACGCTATTGTTGAGAGCGTCTGAAGTGAAGCTGTGTTTGTGAGGTGCGTTGCGAAAATGGGCCGGCAAAAGTTTGAGCAACGTTGTGCTATCAAATTTTGTGTAAAGCTTGGCGAATCCGCTACTGTGACTTATGAAAAGTTACAAAGGGTTTATGGAAAACATTCTCTATCTAGGACACAAGTGTTCAGATGGCACAAGGCCTTTTTAGAGAGACGAGGAGACGTGGAAGACAAACTTGGTGCGGGAAGACCTTCGACCTCAAAAACGGACGACAATGTGGAAAGAGTGAGGACTCTTCGATTGACATTGAGAATACAAATTGGTAGTTAGTTCAATTTCAACAACCGGTTTACCGTCCAACAAATTTTAACACAGGATTTGGACATAAAAAAAGTGTGCGCCAAGATGGTTCCAAAGAACCTCACAGCTTAGCAGAAGACGAATCGGAGGGGCGTGTCTTGATCTTTTATACCGCCTTGAGAGGGAGACAGAATTCTTCAGTGGCGTGATCACAGGTGATTAATAATCGTAGATTTTTGAGTACAACCCCGAGACAAAACGCCAAAGTCGAGGAAGGCACACTGCAAACTCTTCCCGTCCTAAGAAAGCGAGAATAAGCAAATCGCAAATCAAATTGATGCTCATTTGTTTTTTTAGCAGTCAGGGGATCGTCCACAAGGAATTTGTGCAGCCAGGACAAACCGTCAATCAAACTTTTCATCGGAAAGTCTTTAAAAGGCTCACGAAGAGGGCGGCATGTGTGCGACCAGGCATTGCACGCACTTGGATGCTGCACCATGTCACACGTCAATCTCTATCAGCGAATTTGTGGCAGAAAAAAACATTCTTGTGGTTCCCCAGTCCCTTTATTCGCCGAATCTCAGTCCCTGTGACTTCTGTTTATTCCCCCAGCTGGAAAACCATTTGAAGGGCGCTATTTTGTTACTTTGATGAATATCCAGAAGACCGTAACCGACGAATTGAAAGCATTCCGGCAGAAGCCTTCCAAGAATGCTACGAACAATGGAGGAAACGCCACCATCATGTGTAGCTGCCAAGGGAACTACTTTGAAGGGGATATCTTCGATTTGTAAAAAAAAATAAAATTCGTGGTTAAAAGAAAATCGGTCTCATTATTTTTCTGTCAAACCTCGTATACAATATCGCAAGAAAATAGGATGGATATTCTTATTACATAAACATTTTAATGGCAATTTTCTTAATTTTGTACAAAATCTTATTATAGTTTTGGGACAAAGTTCATTTTAAGAAAATAGGGCCCTTTCCCGCCAGCGTAACCACCTGGTGAGCATAACTTGAGTTTACTTAAATCAAACAAGTACCTATCAAATTCATGTGATAATAGAAATATCTGGCCTGTATTATTCCTTGTGCAATATAAAGTATTTACACACATGCTGGTTGGTGCCAATTGGTTAATGGGGGACAATTTGAACAATTTCGATAAGTCTTACTAATTCAAGTCGTTCTTAAAAATATTTTTTCATCCTTTTGTTTCGCAATTGAGGATTACTTTCATTAATTCATTGTATTTTTGAACTATATGTGTATTTTCCTTTAAAAAACATTGTACAACATATCATATATTGCTAATTGTTATACATCACCATCAAGATCAAGAGAACAAAGTGCAAAGCAAATTTTTGCGCCACGAAATTCCTTTGAAAAAATTAAATTACTCTATTTCGGGATTTAACAAATAATATAATAACAGATTTACCAATATTGTGCAGAGCTTTATCACCACTGGCATATTACTTCACAAATTTGCTCTTAATTTTAATTTACTGAAAGGAAATAATTTCAAAAACAAATTACTGCAAAAGCTCTGTTATCCGGATTGCGATTAACCGAAACGCCGTATTATCCGAAACAAAATTAAAATTAATTTCGGATTTTGAGCATCCTTATTATCTGAAATATATTACATATTTCTTTTTAAAAATAATCAAAAATAATCGCAGCATAGATTTCTTCGTACATCAGCGCTGTTTACAGTACTGTTTACGTTTAATTAAGTAACTAGTTACAATGTATACATATGTAATTACGCCCTGTTCATACAGTAAGTATTAAATTTATGTAATAAGTATGCATTTTTTGAAATAAATAATTCAAATTTCAAATATGTATCCGAAATGTTTCCAGTTCACATAATCAAGCTACTAATCATAATTAATAGTAATAATAAACACTTACCCGCATTCACTAGTCTAAACTCCAACAACACCATACAAGTGGTGAAGAACCCAAAAATATAACCCTCCATGTTGCTGCCGCATCCCTGGAACAAAATTAACTAATGTATACTTTTTCAAGCAATTTTTAATATACCTAGACCACACGCATAATTATCCACTAAAAAAATACTTATCCAAGGGTACTTTACTTGTAGTTACAGCATCAAATTTCGTTGAGTACTTATCTTAAATTCCCCTTTAAATTCTAGGATAACCTAACTAAATAAATTAATAGAGTGCCTCTTGTGCTTGCCACACATGTGCAGGAAGTAAGTAGGAAACAATTTTAATGTGGCAGTCATATAACGTCGGTGATTTCAATGTTAGATAACACTACGTTTGCCCCAACTTCACATAATAAGTAAGGGGTGCCAATTGAAAGGGTGTCGTTTTCCGGTTTGTATCGCGTATCAGAATGTTACGATTAATTACGTCAAGGTTAATTCACGGTATTTCCTTTTATAAAAATAATAAAAAGAAATAACATTAATTCAGTTTTTACGTTGGTTTACCTAACAGGTGAACTGCTTACAAAATATTTTTGATTATTCCACTCATCCAATGAAATCACAGTATTTTGGTGAATTGAACCAATCACAATCGAATTAAATCGAAAATACCACTACTAGTGAAATTTTCTAGAAAATTTTGCGACTAGCAGCGTTGCTTAGAGGCAACGCCTGTCAAAATTTTTTGAGTGACAAGTATTTCAGTAATTTCATTATAATTCGAGGAATTATCATTCCGAATACCATTCGTGACTAGAATTTTACAGGAAATTTTTGCCGTCACAAACACTCTTGCTTGTTGCTTTGGAAAATCGTAACTCGTGCTGTCGCACTCGTTACGATTTTCGTCGCAACAAGCAGTCGTGTTCATGACGGCAAAAAAATTTCCGGTAAAATTCTAGTCACTTGTGGTATTACTTCTGACTATTCAACTCATATGTCATCTGTCAAAAATCGACCAATCAAAATGCAAGATTTGGCGTTTTTGAGCCAATCAAAACGAATTGTATCGACAATTTCCACTAGAAAAAATTGTCGATAAAATTTCACTAGTGATACGAAGCACAATTCTTTGAAAACAGTTTATTGCTAGTTATATCCATCCAACAGAGAACAATGTTCATGTAAACAAACTTGAATGTGGACTAATTTGTGAAAAATGATTCGATGGAAATGATTTTTTTTCGTTGAATAGTCCCTCAAATACCATTCGTGCCATTCGTGGTCAAAGAATTGTAGATTATTTTTGCTGTAAAATCACTCATCATCATCACCCAAAATAATTGCTACATTTCAGTTTACGTCGGATTAAGTTAAAAGAAATCTAATAAGAACTGCTAAAGGAATGAAAACCAAAATTTATTGTTAGTTTGACATTCTCTAGCAGTTTAGAACTATTCGACCAGCCGAATTTTCGAACAGCGGTTTAAGTCTTTTGTCGTTCCAAGTTTGTAGTAAGAAATGTAAAATTTGCTTATGTTCACTATTAGTAAATTCTTTACTCTTTTTTCGAGGTATTGTTATTCTTCTTAATATATTTTCTGTTCAAGTTTTGATCAAAGCACTCTTAGTTTTACACATTAATTACCCAATCTATAAAAAAATTAATTTATCTCGTATATTTACCTACAAGAATTCTTACATTTATAAGGAATGTACTAATTATTATTGACAAACGAAGTATTATTTAATTGGACTTTCTTTTTATATAAAATTGAAATTCAAAATATTAGCCACCCCCCCACCCCAGAAATTATATTGCTTGATGCTATACTCGAGAATTAAATTTTTATTTCAGAGAATTCTAACAGATGCGTACTTAATATTCATAAATACTGATTTACAAAGAAACGCCTTCGTATTTAAAACAAAAAGAGTATCAGAAAAAGTTCACATGTGCATATTGCAGGCTATACAGATATAATTGTTGCGACAGACTTAGCACATTCCAAACCGTAACTTTATGTTCTTGAATAACGTATTACTTGAGCAGGCATAATACAGACGGACAATATCGTACAATACTCTTACTAATTGCTGATAATTGTGTGGGTGAACTGTTCTAGGAAAGGTTTCTGTATAATAATCCTGGAAAGGAACTGCAAGGTAAACTGCAACATACGACTATTACACTGAAAGTGTGAGATGTGAGACTATGCTTTTAAATAAATACATACTTACAAAATAATAGGTAAAAATAAATTCCAGAAACAAACAGATTATTTTTATGAAAACAGTAGAACAAAAGATATAAAAAATAACTAGACATATAACATAGTAAAAAAATGTAAAACTGCAAGAAATTATTAAGACAATCGGTAATAAGACAACATTCCACACTTCTTGCTAGCGATTCAATCACCTGTTCCCAGTACTTATAATTTTAACTTCAAAGCTTATGGCCCAAAGGTCAGCTTTTTAATTTCCGACGAGGCAGACAACGGACAATTTGAAGCCAAATAGAAGAGTGACCTTTTCGGAAAACACCATTATCTTACAGAAGAAATTAAGTATCGTTAAGTCATTATTCATCACTTCAAACTGGCTCTATTTTATTCATTTTTTTAATGACTTCGGTGAATAAAGACTGAAGGTGCATTTTCAGGGGCTGGAAAGGAATGTGAAACGTTTTTATTCTTGCCGTCTTGTTTTGGATGCTAAACAACAGAACTGGTTCTAAGATGACCACGTATTTGCCTGAATCGCTCGCGTATTAACAGGTGTTTGGTAACACCTTATAATTAGATAAATGGATAATATAATTTTTTAACATTCAAATTTCTTATCACAAATGAAATTTTTTAAAAATACACTTATTACAAGTGAATAGTAGTCATCGTAGAAAACTGAATCTTTTCAACATTTTTAATCAACTTCAATGCTTTTGTAAAAGAAATAAAAAGAAACGATAACACCCCAATAGAAGCAATGATAAAATTGTACAATAATGGCATTTTTATTAAAATAGTATATTGTGTTATTAGGAGTAAAAGTGTCATTTTGTGTGCCGAGCACGACGTTTGAACGACGAGCGCTAGCGAGTCGGACAATTTCATGCGCGGCACACAAAATCACTTTTACTCCGAATAGCACATCTTACTTTTTCTTCAAACGCATAAATTAAAAGCAATTCAGCAAGAAAATTAAAAAAAAGTCACAAATGAACGTCATACCAGCTGTCATTGCTACGGGTTGATTTGTTATAAAAAATAAAAACAGAAAAATTACGAGTTGCCATTGGCTCATTTTGTGGCACTTTTACTCCTAGGAGTAAAAGTGAATGTTTAACTCTGTGTATCCAAGGACACAAAGTCGTGTTTTTCTGACGTTTGAAGAAAATAGTATATTGTGTTATTAGGAGTAAAAGTGTCATTTTGTGTGCCGAGCATGACGCTAGCGCTCGTCGTTCAATTTCATGCGAGGCACACAAAATCACTTTTACTCCGAATAACACATGTTACTTTTTCTTCAAACGCATAAATTAAAAGTAATTCAGCATTCAGCATTTTTTCTATTAATGTTTCAATCACACTCAACACACATCTTAGTAACAACAAAACTTCAAACCGCAAATAACGAATCGTTTTCCGTATTTTCATTGGTATGTATTTTTTATGGCTGATTTTAATCCGAAAATTTAACTTGAACGTTTTATTAATTGAAATTTATCAGAGTGCTAAAGCATTCAAACCTTCAATTTCAACTCAAACCAATAATAACTAAATTGTAGAAATCTTTTCTAG
The DNA here is from genome assembly GCA_963082815.1 of Melanotus villosus. Classification (NCBI taxonomy): domain Eukaryota; kingdom Metazoa; phylum Arthropoda; class Insecta; order Coleoptera; family Elateridae; genus Melanotus; species Melanotus villosus. The sequence continues at coordinate 47,032,077 of OY720421.1, read as the reverse complement.
TTCTCACAAAATCTCATTAAAATTATGTAGTTACATATTTAACTACAACATTTTCTTAAAATTAAAAACTGGCACCAATATTTTTTATAATAACATACGTTTTAAAATGCCGATTGGCAATGGATGCCTCAATATTTTACCTAAATTAAATAAGGTTATAAAAAACAGAAACCGACTGCACACCAACAGCTATAGATTCAGACAAAAACCCGTAACACCTTTTTCATTCTCTCTTGACAAAATCGAACACCTCAGGCATTGTTAGTTATATCCCTTTCAAACTAAAATTACAGCAGAAAACCCTATATTACTGTAAAACCTGCCATTAAGACAAACAGGAAATGATACGTGGTACAGGTATAAAAAGCGTTGATAATGTGATGCAGCATGAATTTTATCTTTAACTTATCAACTACCCTCTTATAAAAAAGGCGAAGCGGGATATACAAAAACCGCCCTTAACACCCTAACGAGAAAGTTAAAATTTGTCTGAGCATAAAAGCATACTATTTGTTTTGTCAGTTTTTTCTTCTAAAATAATTTGGGTTGCTTCTAGAATTTTAATGATCAAAAAGATGAGTGACAGACCTGAAGGTACTTAAAAGTGGTTTGGCCTTGTAAATACACCTTTATAATTTCAATAACAAAAGGAATTTCAAGAAATTAAAATTTATATATATGTATAAGATTACAAAGCGATTATTTTGGACTTTATTTAAAAACTTTTTTGCATAAAATAATATTTAATTGAAATAACCACAAAAAACAAAAAACCCGTAGTCATTTTTAGTATGGTTCGTATTTATAAGTTTCAGCTTTCAGCTTTAAACTGTAGTATACAATAAAATAAACAGAGTAATAAAAATACTACTCTACATCGTTTTGCATTAAAACATTTTGTATGAAGATACAAAGTTATTTTAATGTATAAACTCACTCAAGAACAAACATTTCGAGTAAAATTTGCTTCGACAAGGTACAGATCTTACCTTTTCAGAACCTTCTAAACAAGTAAGCCAGTAGCTATTTCAGTTTGTTCTAATAATTTTGTTGTTACGGGCTTTTATTTGCGGGTCTTAAAATTTCTAATATAAATAATTACCAACTCGAAACCGCCATATGGGACGTGCAGCTCTTGACACAAAACATTAACGATTCACTGTCAACATTAAATTTACATATATACCTTAAAAAATTGATTTCTGTAAGAGTATATATGCTTTTTAATTTTCTAAATGTACGAGGAGGGTTCAAATTTAACCCAGAATTTTTTGTAACTTTTTATTTAAACAAGATTTTTTCAATATGATTTATCCTACATTTCAACAAATTCCCCTTCTAACTCTACACACTTTTTCTATCTCTTGGGAAGATTCATGATCTCTTCCTTATAGAAATTTTTTGGCTAAGCGGCAAGCCGATTTTGCACAACATTTTTGACCTCCCCATCATCTTCAAATCGAATACCACCCAGTGATTCCTTGAGTGACCCAAACAAATGAAAGTCACAAGTCACAAGGAGACAAATCCGGACTGTACGGAGGATGTGGAAGTGTCCCCCAGTGTAATTTATTCAAAGTTTTCTTAGTCAATTGGGCACAGTGCGAGCGAGCATGGTCGTGAAGGAGAACCACACTCCTAACAGAACGCTTCCGTCTTTTCGTCCGAAATGCAAACTTAACTTTTTCGCAAAGTACTTGAACGTAATAAGGGACATTAATTGTATGACTATCTTCTAAAAAATCTGTAAACAGAAGCCCTTCTGCGTCCCAAAACAGAGTGGCCATTATCTTCCCAGCAGAAGGGATAACCTTTGCTTTTTTAAGCTTCGGTGAAGTTTTGTGTCTCCATTCCATGCTTGATTTTACGGATTCTGGGACAAAAGCTTCTCCTTCTCGCTCGTATCGATGAAGGAGTTCAGTTGAGATTTCAATCCGTGTTTGTTTCTGTTCAGCAGAAAGCAGTTTTGGGACCCACCTTGCACAGATTTTTCGGAATTTCAAATGTTCATGAATTATGTCTTCAACACTACCTATCCTTATCTGAAGTCTGTTTGATAAATCACGCGCGGAAATTCGTCGATCACTTCGGATCAGCGTATCAATTTCCTAAATGTTCAACTCAGTGAGCGAGGTTCCTGGTCTCCTAGCGTGGGATAAATTTTCCACCCGAGTCGGCATTCTCTGAATTTCTGGCACCAGTGAAACACTCGAGTCTTTGACAGAGTGTCTAGCCCGAATTGTCTTCGAAGTTGTTGAAGAACTTCAGGGGGTTTTATGTTTTCATTAATAAGAAATTTAATGATAATTGGCTGCGCAGCAGAATTATGTGAATTGTGTGTGTGTCTTTTATGCGTGTTTAGCCAATCTTCTCGGAATCGTCTTTAGGCATTACTTCAAGTCAGACGGGGTGTCATGTGTGTGTTACTACGTGGTCTTGTTACTCTATCTCATAGACCAGTCTTCCGAGTAGAGCACAGTTAATTAAGCCCAACTGTGAATGGTCTCACCAGGCCTAGTACCGGTCTCAGAGGCCCGCGATAAAATTATTAAAATCTCCACCAACGTAGGGATTCGAACCCGGGACTTGCAACATGCAAGCCTAGCCCTCTTGCAACTGAGATACCTGGCTTTCATCTCCGTCATAGCTGCAGATACTAAACAATTGTAACCACAACAACACACAGCTTATAGATTGTCCAGTGTATTATCAAGAAAAGCTGTTTCGCCATATACAAATTATTTTGTATATAGCGAAAAAATTCCGAGGTAAATTTGAACCCTCCTCGTATAATCTAGCATAACAAATCAAATGATTAGCCTTTGCTCCTCAGAAATGGAATTTGAGTCGTTCTGACTTTTTTAATAAGTTGAACATGTCTGGCATTCGAACCTTTGTCCTTTTACTTGAAAAGCGATTAAATTGTTCATAGGTTAAAAGTATTGCCAGAAAAACAAATTAATAATAGCAGCTAAGGCTAAGCTTAAGTAAATAAGTTTTGCATTTTCTAAACTTCAGTATAACAAACAACTAGTGTCAATGATAAAAATACGATCTTCATTAGTACAAATACTACTAAAAAATAATAAAATTAATCCTTGCAGTATCAGAATTTCAGATTTTACTTTGACTAACAAAGAAAAACTTACTAAGTGGTTTAATTTTTTGGACGAAATTTTTATTAGCTAAACAAAAAAAGAGTTAAAAAGTTTAATATTGTAACCTAAATGTAGTCTCTGAAATTAACTTTAATTCTCTTCTTTCAAATTTAACTTGTAAAGGTTTTATTAAACTAAAGATTACATTAGTTTAAAATTTCTTTCTAACAATTGTAACATTTTTAAGCAACTGGTGAATTATTTGCAAAACAAAAAATATAGTATAATTCATCATTTACTGTAATTACTTCTATTGATTGTTGAATTGGAAATCCTGGTAAATTCAGAAACAATAAAATTTCTTTAGTTTGGTTCTACAGTCACAGTGGCATAGTAAGTATATACTGCTTCATAATAAATTATCAAAATAGGAGAGGATTGAACTCATAACATCCGTAGACAAAACAAAATAATTATATTTACTAACTATAAACGTCTACTTGTAATTATAACCGATTAGATAATATCTACCTACTTCTAAAACAATTAACAAATTGCCAAGACAAAATAAAACCTTGTGGAGATTTAAAAATTATTGAATATTTTTATACATATAATAAAATATCCGAGTTAAAGTTTTCAAAAGATGATTTCCTATTTATCTGAGAAAAGTACACAAACTACTAAGTAAACGATGATAAAGTACACAGTACATTCACTTGTTCTTCTGCCATTCTTGTCTACTCTAAGAAAAAATAAAAGGAAAAACCAAACCAAAATCAAACAATTGTCACTGGCAACTATATATATTCATACATATATATAAAGTTTAAAAGTAATTAGTCGACTTTATATACTACTGATTAAGACATGGTGCAGTATGTAGATATAAACGGCGCACCAACTTCGTAACCCGCAGAGACGGGCCGGGTGGTGTGCATTGCACGCGTAAAGCCTCATACGCTAACGCACCAGCCTCGACAGCAAGTTACAGATAATACATACATACATACATACATATAATACTGATTAAGTTAATTACAGGTTTTTGTTAAGAAACTCCGCCCTCGGCATCTAATCATTTAATCCAATCGACTGAACAAACTCGGCAAAAAAGAATAAATATTAGAACTCTAAAAATAACCATTCGGCAATTTTAGAAAATCAGGAGAACTCTATAATCAGTGTCCCAAAAATCTTCAATTGTTGGGCGACTGTTGATGTTTGAACGCATGTCTTAACTGGATCATATATCATATATAACCAGGGTGCGAATCACCGCCGGGGATGCCAGGGATTTCCCTGGCTGTGCTTATATTTTCCCCCCCTGTAAAATAAAAATCGTACCCCTGCCGGGGATGAATATTTCTCCGTCTGTGTAAATGTATAACATTAAAATATGTATAAAAAAAATCTGGAATAGTATCCCCCCCTGTAAAAGTTGTATGATTCGCACCCTGTATATAACTATTATTATGGCATAATCTAAGCAAGTTTAAATTAAAATTAGTGTCGTAAAAGCTACAAAGATACCGCTTCAGTTCTTTCTTCAATTGATAATTGTAATCAGTGCCGGTTGTTGTGTAGCTAAAAGTTTAATTGTTAAGTTTTCAAGAAATAATCTGATAATAGTACATTACAAGAACATACATATACAGGGTGGTCCATAAGTAATGGTTCACAGGCCAACAGTAGATTCGTCAGGTCAAAATATAACGATTTACCTAAAATTACCTTAATCCAAAAGTTAATATTTAGGGAGATACAGGGTGTCAAAGTCGAAATTTTAATTTTAATTTTTTGCTGTAATTTCAAAAGTTTTCCGAATATTCATATGAAAATTGGTGAAATTGCCTTTTTTTGGGACGGGGTATAATAATCCATCCTCAATTTTAATCTAGCACCTAAAAAAACCTTACTTTTGCTGTACCTAATACCTTAAAAATACTTCCACTTTTTTGTACTTAAAGTTAGGGCAGATCTAATTGAAAAAAACAATTGCCTCATCTTTTTTGTACAAAAAAGGTATACTATTTCAATATCTCTAAAGTTAGCGTTTCCAAGATATTTGCTATTGAAGTAAGCGATGCAGTGCCTTATTCACTTCTTAAGCACTCTGTAACGCAGTAGGCTTATATTTAAAACAAAAAATTGAAATTTATGGAAAATAATGTGCTGTTATTTCCTACACTACTCCTTTGATCATAAGCGGAGTGGCCGAGTGGTTAAGGCAGTTGACCACAGTGCAAACGGTCTCGGGATCAAACCCGAGTCGGATGCTTAGCGAGTGGTCTACTCAGTCACTGAAAATAATTGGGAACCGAAACACAGTGGTGGAGTAGGGACGGTAGGCGATCCTTCAAGGCGTATAGCGTGCGAAGCAACCGAGGTATGAGAAGCGACTTAGAGAGGCCTTAACCATCCATGTTGCCAGCCATGCTTCGCCATGGGGCATTAGTGCCTATACCTTTACTCCAATGCCATGTTTACTTTTAATTGTTATACCTTTACTCCAATGCCATGTTTACTTTTAATTGTTTACGATTAAGAATATGTTGAAGCAGCAAATTTTAAACTGGATTTCACACTGCGAATTCGACCAACAATCCATCGTGCATTTTTCAAGATTCGTTTTATTAAATAATAACAAAAATTATACGAAGTTCATTAGCTGCGATATTAATAATAAAATTTATTATCAACTATTGCCTAACTAACTGTCTTCTTTAAACAATTCTGGGATTTGAAAAATCATTCAAAATTAGTGTTCCTACATATTACACGCATTCAAATCTCCAAACTTGAATTTTTATTTTACTAATTAATGACAATTTCTTCAAAAAAATTTGCTATTTTTATAAAAAATAAGATTTAAAGTTTATTTGATATAGCCTATTCTTTTAATGAAATTGTAGACTTGCTTTGGGCATATGGAGCTGCGGAAGGAAACGGTAGAGAAGCATTTCGAATTTATACAGTTTCCTCAAGAGACGACAGCCGCGTCATACAACATTCGCTTCAATTGATAGACGATTACGTGAAACTGGCACACTTAAGCGTTCAAGGCCAGATGCTGGACAACAAAGAGACGTCCGAGCTGTTAATTTTGAAGAAGATATTCTGAACAGAATTGAACAGAAGCCAAACATAAGTACCAGAAGTTTAGCAAACCAAGTTGGTGTAAATCATATGGGACCGTTTGAAATGTTTTGCTAGAGCAACTTCTTTATCCATATCAACCACAAAGGGTGCAAGCCTTACTTCCAGCAGATTTTCCGAGACGTCAACGGTTTTGTGAAGATCTGCTAAATCGAAATATTAAAGATCCAACATTGCTGCGCAAAGTAGTTTTTACAGATAAAGCGAACTTTTCAAGAGATCGCATTATAAATCTGCACAATTTACACACTTGAGCTAATGAAACCCTCATAATATTGTAACTCGCAATACTCAACATAGCTTCATGTTCAGGTGTGAATGTATGGTGTTGGATTATTGACTATTACTTAATTGGCGCCTTCTCCCTTCCTCAGCGGTTGACAGGACAGACTTATGTCAACTTTTTACAAAACTCATTACCAGAATTGTTGGAAGTAGTACCACTAGAGATTCGTACGAAAATGTGGCTAATGCATGACGGCGCCCCAGCGCATTGCAGCATCGTGACAAGAAACTATTTAGATGAGGTGTTGGTAGAGCATTAGAATGGACAGCCTGTCCATTCGATTTAAATCCTTTGGATTTGTTTCTTTGGGGCCACTTGGAAGTTTTGGTATACGTATGGGACACCAATACAAACAGAAGTCGAATTGCATCGAAGAATCATTTAATGCCCGTGATACGATCGGACGAACTCCAAGAATATTTGAACGTATCCGTCAATCCGCTCCGACGGTGCCAGCTATGTGTGTGAAGTTCGAGGAAAGAATTTTGAACAACTTTTATGATTCTTCCTGATTGCATTGCTTCTTTTTCTTATTACTTTTAATTAAAGTTCATTGTTTCTACTATGTATTTGTTAATTAATTTTAACTTGTTTCAATAAAGTCTCTAAAATATGATTCAAACCATTTAACTAGGAATTTTTGAGGAAGTTTATTGGTGGAGAACAAAAGAAAAAGTGTTGAATGTCATTTTAAAGTGTAATCTGAAAGTGCACTCAGAGAAAACTTTGTTCGATACGTGGACAAGAATGCATGCAATGATTTCAATTCTAGATTAGGAGAGATGTCAAAAAATAGGTCATAACTTCGAAATGAAAGAAGATATGATATAAGTATATAGTATATGAACAATTTAGGTACATCTTTAGGCAGCAAATACGTCCTAGAAGTTTGTCGGTCGAATTCGGATACACCCTGCATAATTATAATACCTAAAACAGAATAGTTTCTGGCAGAGCTGGGCAGTACTCGAATATAATAATGCGGTATTCTAAATACATTTTTCCGAAAAACGAAAACGATGATTAGTATAGTAACTGACACGTACTTTTTTGTACTGGACCAAACTTTGGTGAAATCATCATTAAATTATATAAACATAAATGAGTTTTTGATTTCATGAACTTCGTATAAAAAAGGACCCTAAAATACAATACAATACAATACATAGGACATAAGCAAAAAAATAACAAATAACAGTTATTAATAAAAAATCTCCCAGCTACATACAAATAAAATAAACAATTTACATGAAAAAATAAAACTCTTTCCTAAGACGTTTCTCCTAATTTGAATATGAGTAAATACGATTTTAATTTAAAAAAGGCAATGTTTTATAAACAATGTAACTAAAAGGAGAAGATATATACGTGGGCAATACATAATTATAATGGTTATTAGAAATCTACAATGAGGCTAAGAAAATTGACTAAGAATTGCCAAAGGTATTGTTTAATAAGAAACAAAGACGTTATCCAGATTAAGTGTACCATATAAATAATTTCACTAATGACCTGAAGAACACATATACGTAATGAAAACCCGAATGTTGCGGGAATTAGAATTTTGACCTTGTACTCACAATATAGCCAAAAGTTTTATATTTGAAAGTAGTACGTATAATAAAACAATTGAAATTTTGAGTTAAAAATGTGCAACGCCTTATAATATCGAAACAAATATTTTCAGAAGATACGTTTATATGAACTTATAAAATTACTTGAATAATTGTTTTTTCTAATTTTACTTATTTAATTAAGAATAGAGAAAGACTAAGTAGAATACTTACCTGAGCATACTTACCAGTTCCGTGTTTAGGTAGACATGTTTCATCAATACAGACATACAAATTTTACTTTGATAAAAATTGTAATAATAAAACGTAAAATTTACGGATAGGAAAATAACAGCAAAAACTATGAAAAATTTAACGAAGGCAGTATCTTGATTTAACTCTACAGTTTTTTGTTTATATTAAATATTATTTTTATCCAAAACACGACAGAACAAACAAAACTGAATGCCATATTAGAACTAAACATACTTGATACATGTATTATAACTGTTTTATTTTACTTCAAATTGATGCATACAAATTATCAATGAAGAATCTATTTTGTTTTATTTCATCATGCATGACACATTAAATCAAGTAAAAATTATATCATTGTTTTAATTAGCTATTATGTTTGTTCAATAAAGGAATGCAAGAGTGTGGTTTGCTGGTTTGTGTTAGCATTTCTATTCAAATATTAAATTTTCTTAGTTTAATAGAAGATTTTATTTTCAATAGTACTTGGGGTGCTCAGATTTCAAAACTGTATAATGGTTTATTGTTATATGATATGTTATAAACATATAAACTTATAAACATAGGGAATAAAAGTGAATGTATAAAGATAAAATAAAACGGAATGTATGAACTCGAAAACTCGGTAATGGAATCTATTTCTTTCAACAATTCCAGAATTTGTTAGCAACATTTTAATACGCCTATGGAAAAAGTACATGTCGATGGTACCAACGGAAAAAAAAGTTAAAGTCGAAGCTATGACCTTATTTCATTTCCGCATTTTGCATGCAATTAAATCAATGACGACTTTAAGTGTGCCGAACATTTACTTCTAATAAAAATTCTTTGGCGGGACGTATTCTATATGGGATTCGCACGACTATTTATTTTCTCAATAACTTATTAGCAACCAATGTTTGGGGAACTATTAATTACAATTTTGATCTTTAAAGCGGTCGGCTATGAATTAAAACAAATTCGCAATCTAATTTACGTTATATAGCGTTATTTCTATAAAATTTTGGGGTCGATCTAGACCAAATCGGACCCTATTTTTAAAAATATACTGTAGGAAACAAAGCTCGAAAACTGCACATTTTGAGATTGTCATTTAGTTGCATATAGTGGGTCCTTCCCGGGATTTCCCGGGAGCGAAATCCCGGGAAATTAGCTGCTTTTTAGAATCCCGACTCCCGGGATTCACGTTTTAAATCCCGCGACGATTTTTTTTTTAAATCAACCATTTCCTCCATCTTTAAATATGCGAACGATTTGGCTAACCAGTATTTTTTTGAAACTAGTGATTTAGTAGAAGTGAATGATGAAACTTCCCCTTCTACTACTAAATCTTCATTAATGCTTTCTTTAGCAAATGCAATAATTGCATCCCATAAACCTATGAAAGAAGTAAAATATTATCAATTCAAAAGGAGCTGAAACTATATTATCAAGCAACAGGAACGAAGACACGTATTCTGAAACGTATATACGATTCGTGTTTTCAATTTCTGGCACAATCGTCACAAAACAACGCGATGCTCTATCTGATCATTCTGTTGATGTTCTGTGTTTTTTAAAAACTTATTTTAAAAATCAACAAGACGTATAAATTAAGTATTTATTTCCCGTTTTTCTACTTGAATAAAAAAATCAATTTTGTTTTGTTTTCTTAAAAAAAAGATTTTATTGTTTTTAATTTTTTAAATAATGAAATAATAAATATGTTTTTGTTTTCTACTAAGCTTTTTTATTTCTTTTCAATAAAAATATTTAATTTGCTATATAATATCAAAGGTTTAATATTAAAATAAAATTTCCCGGTTCCCGGGAAATCCCGGGATTTAACGAACTTTCAATCCCGATTCCCGGGATTGAAAAAATCTTCGGGAACAGCACCCACTAGTTGCATATGAACATTATCTGCAGGAAGTAAGTTATTTGCCTCAAGCCCGCGTCCCTTTGATTAGCATAGGCGGAGTTAGGGGGCTACTAGGGGGTGCTTAGCACCCCCAATTTTGAAATTAGCACCCCCAAATTAAGTTTTTTTATTTCTATTTTTTATTATTTGTGTCTATTCTCGCAGCGAAAATAATAATTTTAGCTGACAGCCAGCCTAAGGGCCTAGACTAGAGACGTTTTTCGCAAAGCATCAAACATGAAAATGCCATTGCAATATTAATATTTCTTTTCTTTAGTATTCTTAAATAAATATTAAAAGTTGAATTCATGATGTCGTAAATAAATAAATGTTTTTTCGATACCAGAGTTATATCTTTTTATATTTTACTCGTATTTTTAAGTTACCTATGCACATTTATAATTAATGACTTTATAGAGAGAATAATGTAAATATGTCATACCTATACCTAAATTTCTAGAGACAAATGGTTTCTTTAACTTTTTTTTTTTTAAGTTTCCTTGATGAAACCTATTTTTTGGACAAAATATTTTTGTATTGCGATTTTTTAACTTTTCATTAGAGCGCTTGACCTTGAAAATTTCAAAAATTTTCACCTGCGGCGCTACATAATAGACAGTTTGCTTCGCTCGTGGAGGACTCTAGCACCCCCAAGTTTGGCAGTCTAACTCCGCCTATGTTGATTAGGTCTAAATAAGTTATGTCAAATGCATTTCAATTTAAAAACTCACAATTCGTTAAGGACGCTTTTAAAAGTAAGAATGATGAAGATGATCGATTTTTTGTATTGTTTTCCTGTTTCTACTGAAATAGAGTTATTATTGTACAGTTTCTTTTTATTTATGTGACAATTTTCTGGTAAAAAGTATGTGCTATAATTTTGAATTAAATGGTTGCTAAAATACATGATTTTCAAAATATCCTAAACATTTAACAAGACATTTCCTCCAAATCTGAATAGGTTATCCAATTTCGTTTTTAAATATACATAACTTCGTCAATTTAACTCTTTAAATAAATAAGTTACTCATAATACTGCCAAAGTTACAGAGATTAATTAAATAACTCTATGTTATCTTTTCGGCCAATATAATAAAAAAAGTTATATAATTCGTATTAACAATTTTTTTGTACAAATTAAAAAATTCGTACTCTATACATTTGCTTACTAATCCATATTTTTCCAAATTTTAAAAATAAAGGAACTGCGGGGAATAATTAGAAAATGTAATTTTTTTCCAATAATTATTTAACTGCAGCTCGTATACCAAATTTGAATCCCTTGAATTACTGATAAAAAAACTGCAGTACTTTGTCTATTTAATCGTTTTACAAATAAAAAGTTGTTCATATAACATTCAAGAAATAGAGTACCTACCTATCCTGCATAGTATAACCAAAGAGCCTTTGGATCATCTCCGAAATTATTTACTTTTATTATTGTGGTCATTAACATCCGTTGAAATTATAATACAAGGTGAAGGTTCAAAGAAAAAGAATCAGTTTTAATAATCAAACAAGATTCAAGAAATAATAATTACAAAAAATAATCTTTTTATATAAATAAGGTTTGCCGGGCTGCAGCTCTGACCTAAATTGTACAAAAGTTATTAGCAGTCATCAAAAATAAAAAGTAATTTCCGAAATTACTTTTTATTTATATAAACGAAAAAATTCGCTTCCGAAAAGACCGCGTACATAATAATACATGAATTCAAAGCTTTCGAGCCGAATTCATTGAACAACGTGCACAAATCGGGTAGATTATGGTTTAACGCATTCAGAATATTCAGATTTAATTTTGCACCGGGAGGGGGCCAAACTGATGCTCATAGCCCCCCATACACTAGCGGTTAAATCGGACAGATTAGATCGCAAGGGTTTCATCCATGGTTCAGGCTCGCCAAGTACTACAATTGTGATTACTCACTAACGATACATACTGATTCCTGATTCACATACTAATTCTTCCACCTTAATGTGCGAGTTAAAAACCGTGTGTTATTTGTAGAAACTCGTCATCTTGGAACCGTTTTGGTTGAAGCCCGTGGTCTTTTAAGAATCCTCAAACTTTTGGTGTGATCCGTGTCGTTTTTGGACTTTTGTTTAACGAAAATGAAATTCACGATTAGCGTTGGATTTTTTTTTTTTTGATAAATACGGCTAGCTGTTCGTATGCCTTATTTTTTAAATTTTAGTTTGTGTATTCTTTTCTTTTTGCCTGCCATAAAAATATATAAATGCAGTTAAAAAATCCTTTGGCAAATATCGAATATCAGAAGTCATAATTCTGGAGAAGTATGTAGATCAATATCAGGGTTGAGATGATTTAAATCATTTGATTTAAATCACGATTAAAATCATGATTTAAATCAAGCGATTTATTTAAAAAAATCAGCGATTTAAATCGCAGTTTTAGATTTTGACAAATTAACAAACAAAAACAAATTACACAAAAGTACTGATCTTCAGTGAAAAGACAAACACTTCCTAATTGAACAAAAGCTTTATTTAAAGAGTTAACTGCTCTAAATGAAATTTATATTATTATAATATTGTTTTGACAATAAATACCCTCTCCTCATTAGAAGAATATTAAACATTATCATTCATAGTAATTAGGTAGATACGTGAGTAGATAACTGTTAGAAAATAAAATTTATTTTGGCGTAAACAAAATTCAAATTTGCATTCTGGAATATAATGTAACATATGAGTTTGAATTAAATCAAAAAAATCCGATTTAAATCAAAAAAATCGATTTTTTTGATTTTTTTAAAAAAATCGTGATTTCTATCCACCCTGATCAATATTAATAATAACAATTTACACAACTTATGCACTAAATAATCTTGATAATCTCTGGTCTGGTCGTTGCTTCCCATTAACGTGCATACAGTCTTAAGTTTGCGGATTTCATCAGTACATATTCTCCAAAACTATATTGAGGCCTGGTTCGTCATATATACACACAGTTTTATCTGCTGAATTGGCTCGTTCCATATCAAATTCGTCAAGTTAACCGCTGATGTATAGGGGGCTAATTAGTTATGCCCTGCTGATTAGAGAGAACGGTTTGTGTGTTACGCATTTTGTGTTTACGTAGCGGTGATAATAATATAAACGTTTATTTAGCAAAAAAGTTGCTATACAATTACAGAATTACTAGATAATTATGTACATATACTTTTCTTACTTCTAATAATGAACGTAAGCTGTGTATTTTGTTTATCGTTGTAGAATTACCTAAATTCAATATGAATTCCGTTGAAGAACCTTTAAAAATCCCCTTTGCAAAACGGAGTTTTGAAGAAAAACTTGAAATTAAATCATTGGGACAACCTACGCCTAAATTAACTTTAAAGCAAAGTGGACAAAGCAAAATGTTTTTTATTTTTAATTCTAAAATAATTATAGACAAGTTTGTGAGTTACAAAAACCGTCGCATGGACTTTATTTTCCGCCATTAATAAAATTAAGGTAAAATTTTCTCATTAATTTAGAGTTTTTAAAACATTTTTAATTACAATCTGCTCACTTTTGAAAGATCTCAAATAAAATCTCAATGACATAAAAATAATAAAAGTAAATAATTTCAGGGATGACTTTTAAATTCCACAGCAACCACTATCCCAAGATTTGTATCATACTGCACACTAGGTTATTTAATATAAAGAGGTTATAACCTTGATATAAGCGATGGGGAATCATTAAAAACCTGTGATTGCTTACTTAAACGCTTAAACCATACCCATTCTTTAAGTTGATACAACCGAACTGCTAAACTGTTTGAAAGTTTAATATTTCTTGTTAGATTATTGCAAACATTCATAAAAAAACATAAGACATTCCTTAGAAAATCGCACTTCTGAAAAGGTACTAGGTAAATGTTAATAAAAAGAAAATCTTATTCAATTTGGCGGGACGCGTATCATATTTATGTGAGTTAAATTTGTTATTTAAAATGATAGTACCTACATACATATTTTAATATTAAATAATTGTTGGCGATAATTTTAAACGCATCTGTTACATTAATTATTTCAATTTTTAATAACGTTACATAATTTTAAATGTCAAATTAAGGATTCATGTTACATTTAACGACGATCATTAAAATAAATAAATTAACACAACAAAATTAACTTAGATTAATTTAATTAATTAACCATTATTTTTCCTAAATTTAACAAAACTACGTCGGCCATCTTTGTTTTGCTTATCATTAAACATTTCCTACTGCCACACTATTGAACCAAGCATAATAAAAAGAATCGGCAAAAAACAATGTATGAATAGCGTATGACTGAGTATTAATAAAAAATGATGGTACAAAAAATTAATAATGATTGCAATTAAGTTAAGTTAGATTCGTTGCTAACTTGATACTCGCATATATTTTAACCAACAACTGCCAGTTACCTTTTTTCGATAGCAGCCGTTTATTTTCTTTGATCTCTTTTTGTAACCGCAATAAATAATTTAAGTAATAAATTAAAACAAAAAGTAGCCAGAATCAGAACGCAAAACAAGAAATAACAATTTTATGATACAATTGAATTCAATACCGGCGATCTTCGTAGGTATCCGAAGTATGAACATGAGAAATACTTTAATCGATTGTGAATGCTCCTTTCAACAACCGGTTAGGGGCTTGTTTAATTGAGTTAAAAATGTCACTTCGCAAAAACAAATAAAATACGGCAGCGGTAAAACAAAAGGGATGGCGAAATCTTTCTCAGAAAGAAACCAAAACCGACCAGACTGAATTAAATCGTCAATTGCAAACAGAATAAAAAACAACACCGCCATGTTCAGCGACAGACACGCCGAACATGCTGCTGAACACTCTTAACCTCATACACAATAGAGTTTAATTCTGTTCGAGAACCGGCTTTTCTATTGCACGCTATAGTCCAATGCATCAATATGAATTTCATGCACAAGAATGGTAAAACTGTCACAGCAATAAATCGTATATTGCAGTTGCATTATATTAAATAAAAAATATCACGTTGCTTCTTGAATCGAAATTCTTTGTTGTGAATATCGGAAAAGTTCGTTTCTACCAACAAGCTTTGATATCATTAAATTTCCGACACAAAAATTACATATTTCTGAATTATTGCATTCAAAGTAAAACGGTTTTTTTACAACAGAAACTGAGATAAATATTTCAAAGCTATTAGAGAAGTACATCCACACGTAGCAATTGCAAGTTTTAATTATAAAATTTCTTAGAGATTCTCTAGAAGCGAAAGAAATATAAACAGAAACAAAATAAAAAACAAGGAATATTTCTGGAGAACTCGATACACTGGCATTCGCAGACAATATAACTGCGGTATTGAGAAAGCGTTTAAAATAGATCAACATAACAGGCATTCCTGAAAAATTACTTTTCGAATACAATCTTTCTTAAAAGACTGCATTTTAGTTTAGCAAGTTCCCTCCAGTAACGTGTAATTGCTTCGGCGGAATGCATTATACCTGCAATTAGTAATTGCGCACATGTAATATAAGGTATAACAGCCATGCCTAAATAAAATATGAACCTCCGGTTAAAGAGCAGAGTATAACTTGTGAGAAGCCTACGTTCCCACTAACAACTTAACCTAACAACACAATCATCTTGTCATAATAACTCAACATCACAATAAATCCAATTAATTTAACCGACTAGCATAATTCGCATTAGTTGAGCTGCGGGAGTTTTTCGATTCAAACAGCTTCTTATTAGAATACAGTAACACTTTGAATCGAAATAGATGATATTTAATGAGAAATTAATAGTCATTCTCACAGCACCGGATTAAGGGATGTTGCCGATAGGAGGACATTTTTTACCGCCCCAAGTACACAAATACATACTATATTTTAAAATATCGACAATTTTCATTCTTTATTGCGCCATGTCGGGCAAGCCCAAGGGATTTTAGCATAGTGATTGTTGTTTTCACGATTTTTAGCCAAATTCTGTCGCCCCTAATCATTTTGCGCTTCTGTTTCATTATTAATACGACTCTGCATTCTCGGTATCAAAGAAATTTCAGGGGAATTAATAGTTTGTTAAAATGTTCAAGGTTTTGGCATTATTTAAATTGGTTTGTTCTTAGAGCCACAAAATAATAATACAATTTACACCTTTCTATATCAGTTTACAGGCATATCTCGTTTGAGTGAACTGCTAACAAAAGATCAAACCTTACGTTTTTCATCAGAAATTTATAAATAAAATACGGTCCGATCCGATCGTACAATAGATCAGATCACATAAAATTAATGCATATTAGTTAACACTTATTAAATCAAAGCATGTATGTAATTGAAAAAAAAACAATTTGAAGAATAAAAGCAAATGACCCTTAAGTGCCTTTCTAATAACACTGTTAAACACACATTTTGTGACATGGAAATTTTTAGGTGTTTCTGATGCGTTTCGGCATCCTAAAACCGAATTTAAAAACAGAAATTGCTATCACCCACGTAGTTTTAGTAACAAGCATTTATACTTTGCAACTATGCAACATATGCATATTGCACCAGTTTGTGTAATGTATCAGCAGTGATGAATACAATGCCTAGGCAGTGTGTAAATAATGTCAACAGTTTTTGTTATGTGTATGGGGAACTAACTTTTAAATCACAAAAACGTAGTTTCACCCAACTTGTACGAAGAGCTTACGAACTTTATTTCGGAGTTAAAGTAGGAGATCAAGATAAGTCATGGGCCCCTCACATAATGTTGTAAGACTTGTGTAACATTGTTAACAGGTTGGTTGAAAGGTACACAACGTAAAATGCGCTTTGTAGTACCACTGGTGTGGGGAGAACCGAAAGACCATGCCACAGATTGTTACTTTTGCCTCACTAACATACTGGGCATCGGACCGAAGTCCAAGCATACTGTGCAGTATCCCAATTTACCATCAGCTTTACGGCCCGTCGAACATAGTGAAGAACTTCCTATTCCAAATCCACCAGAATCTTGGTAGTTTGGACGAAGAAGAACCTGAATGATCCAACTGATGATATGCAGTTCGCACAGGAAATCGACAATGATCCAGTATTTCAAGCACCAGAATGTTCAACAGAACCACATCTGATTTCACAGGCTGAACTGAATGATTTAGTCCGAGATTTAAAACTAGCAAAATCACAGTCAGAACTTCTAGCATCCAAATTAAAAGGATGGAATCTCCTCGAAGGTAACGTACAAGGTGGTCCAAATTGGACACTTTTGATAGGAAACACCAATTTCTAGAGGAGCTAGAAAAAAACCAACCTACATGTTACGAGCTCGATTTTTGTGAGAAAGTGAATGCCGAAAACCGCACATCGATATCTTGAACTGTTTAGGAGATATAGGGTGGTTTTCAATTTTGTGCATTTTTGACCCACCCCCGTAACTTATTTATTTATGAATATTTTTTGTTTCTGTAAAAACATTCTTAAGGCACTTTTTTTAAAGGAATCCAATGGTGTCCCAAGTTTTTTTGTAAAAAGAATGGTTTTGAAGATATGACATAAACTTGTATTTTTTCTTATGGACTACCCTATATATTTTTGCATATTCTTTTTCTAAATATATAAAATACTTGCTACTTTCCTTTTTAAACATTTATTTTATAACAGCTGTAAGTTTATTTCGTTTTATTGTTCAACATGGCACTCCAGATTAACAAAATTCATCTTATACTATTTTAGAAACAGCAATAAGAAAAAATACAAGTTTATGTCATAGCTTCAAAACCATTCTTTTTACAAAAAAACTTGGGACACCATTGGATTCCTTTAAAAAAAGTGCCTTAAGAATGTTTTTACAGAAACAAAAAATATTCATAAATAAATAAGTTACGGGGGTGGGTCAAAAATGCACAAAATTGAAAACCACCCTATATCTCCTAAACAGTTCAAGATATCGATGTGCGGTTTTCGGCATTCACTTTCTCACAAAAATCGAGCTCGTAACATGTAGGTTAGTTTTTTTCCAGCTCCTCTAGAAATTGGTGTTTCCTATCAAAAGTGTCCAATTTGGACCACCCTGTACAGTGGTGGACAGAAAAAAATAGGACAACTCGAAAAATCAAGTAAACTTTATTCTATAAAATTTAGTTACTTGATTTTGGCTTTATAATTATGACATTTATCACATTGATTTGTCAAAAATTGAATTGTCGAATCGAAGTAAAAAATGCCTCGAATTAGCGATATTGTGAAGTGTCCGGTAATTGCTAGAGCGGAAGAAAGAATGCCGATCAGACAAATTGCCCAGCGCTATAATATTAATAAAAATTCTGTCACTAACATTTTAAATAAGTGGAGACAGGAAGGCAGAATCAACTGAAGAAGAAGATAGAAGGTTAATTGAGATACTAATAGAAAATCCATTCTTCACCGTTATTAAAGCTGTTGAACAAACAAATTTTCCGCGATCTGCACGAACTGGCCGAAGATGTGTCAAAGAATTGGACTTGCGCTGCCGTACAGCAGCAAAAAATTTGTTTTAAGAGCACAACATAAAGAGGCGCGAATGGGGTTTGCTCTAGAATACATGGTTCTTCATCAAAACTTTTGGAATAATGTCATCTTTACTGATGAAAAGACCTTTCAATCCACACATAGTGGTGCTATTCGTGTCTATAGACCTGCGGATTCTCGGTACGATGAAAGATATATTAACAATTCGTACAAAAGTGGCAAATTTGCGGTTAATTTGTGGGCTTGGATATCAGCTCGTGAACCTGGTGTGCTGTGGCATATTGAGGGAAGATTTAATAGCGAAGAATATATTCGGATTTTAAACAATATAAAGTTTCCTTCTGTGAGTTTATATTTCAACAGGACAATTATCCGGTTCATACATCTCATGCAGTACCTAACAAATTCGTTCAGGGAAAATAACATTAATGTTATGTTCAATTGGCTTAGCCGCAGCCCCGACTTGAATTGCATTGAAAACGTTTGGGGATTGCTGTTAAAAAAAATCCGAAGCCAAAATATTAGACCCCGAGTTGCCCAAGAATTACTAGAAGTAGTTAATAATGCATGGGAAAATGTAGTTACCGTTGAATATTGTACGAATTTGGTTAATTCCATGCCCCGCAGACTAACCGAAGTTATCAATCGAAATGGTGCAATGACCAATTGTACGAGTTTTTAAATAAATTTAATAAATCGTTTCCTAAATTGAATTATTCTGTTTAATGTTGCTAAATTATTTACTTGCAATCAAATTACAACACAGAGGCCATTTTAAACTAGAAAAAAAAACACTGTCCTATTTTTTATGTCCACCACTGTACATACAACTCACTTCCGAAAACGTCAAAAAGGACTTACATGTTGTTTCGTTAAAGAAGGGACTTTGGTATACTGCACGGATGTTGAAAACTTATTTGACGTATTAGGCTGGTCGCTGACATGCAATTTTTAGTTTTGCAATAGTTGCGCAATAGTTTGATCCGCGAACTGATCAATCGCGCTCACATACGCAACTAAATCGTCGATCACACTAATGTAAGCACACATGCAACTAAACTGTTTAGTTTCATCATGAAGTTTAAAATTAATAAAGCTGTAAAACAGGTAGACGCACTATCTGCAACTATATTTAACCTGGTATTGGAGGGAATAATTAAGGGCTAAACCAAACACTACAATAATACAGCAAGAAGCCCAAGTAGTAGCATATGCCGATGAGTTGGCAGTAATATCTAAATAAAGAAAAAATTGCAAAAAAAAGTTCATAGACGTTGAAGCTAGGAAATATTGATTAAAAATAAATGAAAAGAAAACTATCTAACGGGTGTTCATAAACAGTCTTCAGTTTTGACTTCAGAAACGTATGTCTATTAAAATTGAGCAAAAATGCAAACATCATTATTTACAACAGCAAGTTTTATTAACTGTCAAACAATGTGTCAAAAGTAAACCAAACTGAACTGAGATTACAATAACTGTTGGAAATGGTGACCATTTTCTTGAATACACAAATTAACTCTTCGCTTCATGCTTTCAAATACATTTATTAGCATATCTGGTGTTATTTGGTCGCACTGGTGTTGAATGCTGTTTTTCAAATCCCCCAATGTGTGTACTGGGTTTCTAAACACATTATTTTTAATGTACGGAAACACGAAATAATCCAAAGGCGTAAGGTCGCAAGAACGTGGTGGGTAAAGGTCTTTACTTATTAAACGGTCATCGAAAAATTCACATAATCTGGACCTAACAGCTCCTGGTACATTTGTAATTTGTATGGATGCGAGTGAATATCCTTTTTTAAAACATTGTACAAAGTTGTTGTACGAATGTCTAGTTCTTGGGAAAGCCTTCGAACTGAAGATGTAGGTCGCTCTTCGATCGCGTTTCTAACCATATTGACAACATGTTCCGTGCGAAGTCTAGGTCTTCCACCTCCCCGTTGTTTATCAGTTGAAGCAGTTTCCCGAAAATTTGCAAGTGATCTGCTCAACTGCTTCCTAAACTGATTGTGGTTAAACACTACATTTGGAAACCTCAATCTGAATTCATTTTTAGAAGCTTCGATCGAGTATTGCCATTCTCCATTTTCCAGTACTCCATTGCGAAAATAACTTTCGAGCATAAATGCTTTCTGTTGCGGCGTAAACATGATTTCAAAACTGAACAAACCTAAACGCGCTATGACAGTACTCAATGACGTTTCATAAAACTAGTTGACGTTTTCCAAGCTTCATTGTGTTGCACGAATTAATCAAAGATATAAAATTTTGTTTTTAAAGGCAACTGGGATGACGACTGTTTGTGAACACACGTTACATGAAGTGTGAAAGAGATTCAGTGAATAAGGAAGATGTTTTACTAGTGGGAGACTATACTTTTCAAGCAATAGAGAAATTTAATTATCTTGGAACAACGATTCCAATGATAAAAAATAAAAAACTAAAAAAAATTGAAATACATAAAACGTTGATGAGGCCTACTGTGACATATGCACTAAAGACAGAAACATTAACAAAGAAAGAACAGGAGGAATTAAGGAGATTTGAAAGGAAAATTCCAAGAGTACTACTGGGTCCAAAAAGAACTGAAGAAGAAATTAGAAGCAGAATGAACTTTGAAATAGAGAAAGAAATCAACGAGGAAGATATAGTACAATTCATCAAATCGCAAAGAATAAGACGGTTTGGACATGTACAGAGGGGGAAACCACAAGAAATGTTGAAGATTACTAAATGAATGCTATACAAAAAGAGAGAAAGTGGTAGAGCAAGAAAAAGGTGGCGAGATGAAGTAACACAGGACCTGGAAGTTATAGGGATGAAGGATGGAGGGTGGCAGACCAAAATAGGAAGATATGAAAAAATGTTATACAAAAAACCAAATTACATAAGCAACTGTAGAAAATAGAGAGCAGAAAGGATTAATCCAGCTTAAAACAAATGGTTTGAAGTCTTCATATAAGAGGCTATAATTCATAAGCATTGAAAGGCCAGAAGAAGAACAATCAATGCAACTGTTTGGTTGCAAGTCAGCTTTAACGTATTTGAATCTGTACGATACAAAACAATTGCACTGAATTGCGCAATCAAATAGTTTGTGTCAGGACACAAACTTTTTAGTTGGGCAACTGAACAGTTGCATATAAGTTGCATGTGAGCGCATTGCCATATAAACCCTTGGTAGTCACTCTCGCAACCAAACTGTTGCGCAATTGAAAATTGCATGTCAGCGACCAGCCTTAGGATAGAAACATGAACCAAGCAATTGGCGCCTATTAATTGATTCTTCTAAGCAGTTCTGCTTCACAACGGTAATAAATACAGGACGTTGCAACCATGGAAAAGCGATACCAAGGCAAATGGAGTCCTAGTTCGCTTGCTGATTACTGCTGGACATTAATTCGGGATGCCCCAGAGACAAAATATCGCCGTAAAACATCCGCAACAACATTTTGAAGTAAGTGTAACATTAAGAACATACCGATATTGATATATTTCAGTATAACACACAACACTTCGTAGCAAACAGTGTGCGTGACAAGAGAAAATTCAAGGTCATTTTCTGCTTTCTGGTGAAATTTTACATAACATACGCCGCCCTGTTTTATCCATGTCACAAAAAAAAGTTGATTTTTGTTTACTAGTGTAATTTGTCTTATTTCCATAATGAAAATAGCCCCTTTAAAAAGTGGCATTTGACATAAGGAAGTTCTTCAAGGAGTTTTGATCTAAACAAATTTGATTCAGTGAAAATAATCGGGTGGAGAGCTTCAAAACGGAACATAGTCAAATTGTATTCAACTGTTTTAGTGTACACTGTTGCTCCCCAATAAAACATATAGTCCAGTCAATGAGTGCTCAAAAGAGGGGTGTAGAGTGCATGAAATATGCGAGAGTTTTTGAGTTCAGGGCTTTGTTAGGAGTAGTTAGTAGGTAAACATACTAAAAGTCCCCGCCCCTGAGGGGTGAGCATAAGGTGGGAGGGGGGGGGAAGATCCCATTTTTGGGTTTTTCGATTATATCTCGGAAACGGTGGACTCTAGAAAAAATATGTTCTAAATAAAAATGAAAGCTAATTAAATTTCATATAAAATTGTTTCTATACATATTTGTCAAACTTCCAACGGTTTTCGAGATATACGTTATTGAAAATCCATTCACAACCATTCACAAATATCAAACTGACACGTAAAGATCGCGCACTTCCTCTTTCCTCAATGAATTCGACAATCAAGATTAATAATGAAAAAATTGTCGTGGACCCATTCTTGCTTTTTCAGCGAATCTCGATTACCAAGAAATCGGACGAGGATTTGAAGAATTATATGCAATATGAATTGGCTCCCTACCCCCTGGCTTTCTTCGACGAAAGTGGAATGAGAAAGTGCAAAAAGTCAGCACTGTACACACGGTTTGAAATTGAAGTTGATTCAAGTACCTTTGAATTTGTTGTTGATGGGGGATTCCTCGTCCACAAAGTTGTTTAGCAAAAAGAGACAACTGTATCAACCATTTGTGATGGTTACGTTAAATTTCTGAACACCCATTATTATGGAAGAGGTTGTACAGTGGTTTTTGATGGGTACACTGACACAACAGAGAGCACAAGAGCAGCTGAACAGAGTCGTCGGTATCGGCTCAGGAGATGTGTGGACATCAATATCAGTTTGGAAAGTGAAATGAAAGTCAAACAAGAGGGTTTCCTTTCCAACTTTCATAATAAGAGTCAGCTGATAAACCTGCTGATGACGCAGCTGCAGAAAAATGGGATCAATACGCTCCAAGCTTCAGCTGATGCTGACGTTGATATTGTGAAGACAGCTATCAACAGATCGCAAAATTCCTCAGTAGCTGTTATTGGAGAGGACGTCGACTTGACTGTTCTCCTGGTAGCCAAAACCCCAACTGATCGTGACATTCTGCTGGTAAAACCTGGAAGAGGAAAGGTCAAGAGTATTGTATATTCCTTACAACAGCTGCAGCAGGAGTTGAAAATGAAGGACAACGCCCATTTTTTATTCTTACATGCATTCACAGGCTGCGACTCAACATCCGCAGCGTATCGCAAGAGTAAAGTGGGTTTTGTCAAAATGTACCAGAAGGCCAAAATCATACAACATGCAGCTGAGGTATTTGCCAGCGGTTCTTCTTCCTCTGACTCCATCAAGACAGCTGGGGTAATGAGTACTCTCTCATGGTATGGTGCTCCAGCCACAGAAAAATCCCTCAACGGGTTCCGCTACAAATCATTTATAAAGGCAGCTGCAAACATGAAGCCTAATCTCTCGACTCTCCCTCCAACTGAAGCAGCTGTTCAGCAGCATGCATTCCGGACGTACCACCAAGTACACCTGTGGTTAGGGGAGGAACCTAATGGCGGGGCGCCGAATTGGGGTTGGGAGAGGAGGAATGGCCAACTAGTTCCGAAACTCTCAGAGTTGGATGCTGCTCCTGACGAAATCTTGAAGAAGATTTTTTGCCGATGCACGAAAGGATGTGACAGTGGCAGGTGTAGTTGTAGAAAAGCATCTTTAAACTGCTCTGTCGCATGCCCGAATTGCAAGGGCAGTTGCAACAACGGAGTCGAAATAATAATTCATGAAGAAGGTAAAATAAATAATAAAATTAATAGTAATAAAATAAATATAAAATATATTTTATTCTATATATTTATTTCTATTTTATATAGGTGACGACGAAGACATCGATGACGAAGATGAATGCTTCGATGACGAACCTTGAATGCTTCGATGACGAACCTTGAATGCTTATTTTTTCATTATATCATAAATTTTTTTAATTATTATTAGTCCATGTAAATACTTTCATTATTATGTATGATTCGTAATAATTTAATAAAACTTATAATTATAAAAAAATGTTGAACTTTTGATCCAGTTGAAAATAAAGTAGCAAAAGTATATATAAAATTGGAGTAAATTTAATGCTCTACAACTTTGTGTTTAACAATTTTTCTGAGAAACGGTCGTGGGAGGCCGAGGGGGAAGTCACTTTAAAATGTTGTGTCCCAAGTATTACACTATTGCATATAATTGCACGTATTGCATGAGTATTGCACGCATTACACAAGTATTGCATAACTATTGCACGAATATTGCATGTATTACACAAGTATTGCATAACTATTGCACGAATATTACATGCATTACACAAGTATCGCATAACTATTGCACGACTATTGCATGCATTACACAAGTATTCCACAACTATTGCACGACTATTGCATGCATTACACAAGTATTCCATAACTATTGCATTACATACTAGGGTGGCCCTTAATTATGGTTGAAAAAAATTTTACCGGGTCACCCCCCCCCCCCCAAATCGATTCTAAAAAAATAAAAAGTAATTTTGAGCTTTACAGCTTTACTAGCCCTCTTAATTCCAAAGTTAAGAGATTCCCCAAGGAGCCGTTTTAAAATATTGTCGTTTTTCTCGGTTTGAACGGCTCCGTGCGTGTTTCACATATGGAGTAGTATATTGAAACTCAAGTTATAGAAGGCATTGTTTTCGCGCACGAGTCCGAAATTTGGACACGAACCGCGTAGCGGCAAGTGGCCAAACGGATGAGTGCTCGAATTGACTTCTGTAACGAGTTTTTTATACTATTTTCTCTGTTTCCGCTTCCATTTATATTATTTATTTATATTTCTTTACAAAAATACTTGACAATTTCCAGTTGGCGAAATTTTGGTAAAATAGTAGGTTGGTAATAGCGATTTTTGCTTCACAGTTGACAGAGGTTTGACATTTGACGTTTTTGTTGCCTAGCAATGAATGGTTCCCTAGGTATTTTGTGTATTATTTGATTCAGTATCACCAATTTCTGGAAACAAAGTATCACCAAAAATCGTTTAATAATGAAGCTCATTAAAGCATCAAAATGCGTGCTAGAATAATGTCATTCTAATGCCGAAACAGGGAATAGCTATTTGTACAATGAGATAGGAAAATTGCAGTTTTTCCATTCCAGACGTGGATGGAAAAAACACTTTTCCGTATCATTTTAACTGAATATTTAATTTTTTATGTCAAATAGTATAATCAAGTTCGTTTTGATGTAGTGAAATGTTTCATTGCCATGGAAAACAAAAGTAAACAAAGTAAATTTTTTTTTAAAGTGTTCGGTCTGATTTCCTCTTTTGTTTAATTTTTCCATTCTAGATAGGAAAAATAGCACTTTTCCTAACTCAAATGAATATTAAAAAGTCCAAGAATTCCTTACCGAATTTTACAAAATATGTTTCCTCACTTACGACACACATAATATGTTTTGTCCATGACTACTCAATAATCTGTCAATTATTCATGTGTTTGGTCAAGGATAATGCTATCCATAATTCACTACCAGCAGTTAATAATCATTATTCACGGTGTCATGGTAACATCATTGTTTATGGTGTATAATGAAGAAATAGGTTATGATAATAATCCTACCACTTCGTTTAACATATTGTCCTACCACATGGTTTTAGTATTTTTAGTCGTGGACAAAGTATAGTATACGACTCGCTATAAGGGCTGCCATTATCTCGGATAATTGCAAAACTCGCTCGCTCGCTCGCTCATGTTGCAAACATTATCCTCGGTAATATTAGCATTCATTATAACATCGTGTATAATATACTATTATACAAGGTGTTTCAAAAAAACATGGCATAAATGATACGGCTGATAGAACTAGAATAAGTGGGGTTTGCTTAATAAACATACAGGGTGGTGACTCGAACACCCGAACATAGGGATTTAACATGTAAAATCATATTTTCATAATTTCCTGCTCCCCTAATTATTTTAGGTAAAAAAGCTTCAAATAAAAGTTTTAGAGCATAAAATTCTGCGTCTGAATCAATAAACAAAATTAATTTTGCGTGCCTTGTAACCTCAGAAATTAGGTATGAAGATGACGTAAATCACCCCAAAAATAGCGATAGCCATGGAATTCAAACAAAAATTAACAAATGTTAACGGTTTATCTGTCAAGTTACGCTGCGTTAGTTTATTTTTATTATTACTTGTAATTACTGTTAAAGTGAAAATATGGGCAACAATAAATTATACAATAAGTGAAAAAAATCAATTTTTAAAGTTATTTTACAGTGGTAATAGTATGACAAGTGCGAGATCTATTTGCGAATTTATATCGTCATATACCAATTCCGTCGACATCAACAATCCATACCATCATCAATAATCAAACAAAATATGGGTCAGTGTTCGTCCCTTGCAAGAGTTGTACTAAAAAACAAATAAATATTGCACCAGAAGAAGATATTGAAGCTGAAGATCATAACGCTAACGAAATCAATATATTAGCTGCGGTATCAAATAATCCAAATGTGAGCCTTAGAGAAATTGGATCTGGATTAGGTTTGCACCACACCACGGTCCTAAAAATATTAAAAAACACAAATTTAAATCTTAAATTTTCCGTCCACCATGAAATTTGACAGATAAACCGTTAACATTTGTTAATTCTTGTTTGAATTCCATGGCTAGCGCTATTTTTGGGGTGATTTACGTCATTTTCATACCTAATTTCTGAGGTTACAAGGCACGCAAAATTAATTTTGTTTATTGATTCAGATGCAAGATTTTATGCTCTACAACTTTTATTTGGAGCTTTTTTAACTAAAATAATTAGGGGAGCAGGAAATTACGAAAATATGATTTTACATGTTAAATCCCTATGTTCGGGTGTTCGAGTCACCACCCTGTATGTCCTAAGACCCTCAATTTTTGTGTTACAGGGCGTCAGAACTCTGAAAAATACATAACCTTGACGGTAGTGCACATTTTTTTACTAAACTTGGCAGACAGTTTTACTGATATAAAAGACACATAACTGCAAAAAATCCGTTTACTCACTTCTGCCAGTGGAGTACAGCAGCAGTACGGGACCCCTTAACCCCCCCCCCCCCCTATTTTGTACGACACTGCTTCAATTTTAATTTTGGTTGCATTTTTGAATTTGGTAATGCTTTTTACGTAAATAATGTATTCTTGTTTCACCTCTTTAAAGTGGATATTTTTTGAAATATTCGTACGTAAAGAATGGGATTTACACTAATACTTGTTATTGTTAAAAAAAAAAATTAAACAATTAGTATTTCACAAAATACTGTATTACCGTTACAAGGCTATTACATTACATTATAATGTGTTTATTGATATAACGTGTAAATATTACACGATATTACACTGCTATTATACTGTCTTATACAGGCATTACACTGTATTGCATGAATATTACGCTGTATTGCACGGACATTACACTGTATTGCATACATTATATTACAATATTGCATTAGTATTGCATCAATTTCACAAGTATTACATATTATTGCAAAAATATGCAATAGTATTGCATTAGTATTACATTAGTATTGCATTAGTATTACATTAGTATTGCATTAGTATTGCATTAGTGTTGCATCAATTTCACAAGTATTACACAGTATTACAAAAACATGCAATAGTATTACATCAATTTCACAAGTATTACACAGTATTGCAATAGTATTACACAAACGTGCAATAGTATTACACAAACGTGCAATAGTATTACACAAACGTGCAATAGTATTACAATTGATTATGTCCCAACTATTACACAAGTGACTTCCCCCTCGTGGGAGGCACTAGAAGCAAATGTTTGACAAAAAGTGAGGTAAAAATGATTTTTTTCGAAAATTATCGATTTTCAATAACGTATATCTCGAAAACCGTTGGAAGTTTGACAAATATACAGTGTGTCCCCGGATGGAGTTGACAATAGGTATGATGGACCAAAAATTTTCGAATTGGATTTTCATATTTTGGGATTAATCCCTGCTCGGTCTGAAACTTATTTTTAGTTTACTTTCGATTTTTTTAAATCAAGTAGGTCTTTACAGTTCAGCAAAAACTCTTTTCGTTTCAGGTAAAGTACCTTTTCCGTTCATAGTACGCCAATGTATTACTAAGAAAAGTTGTTCAGAATGAAAAGTTATGGCGTTATGCAAATTTTCAGAACGATCGGCGTACTTTGATAAAATTCATTATTTGTCAATTTCGTTTCAGGTAAAGTACTGTTTCCGTCAGTGGCGGACTGGCAAATTTAAGCGGCCCGGGAAATTTGGTAGTGACCGGCCTCCTTCCACTATTATTAGGGTGTCCCATAAAAAATGTCGTTTTTTTGTGGAAAACTTTGTTTAATAATAAAACAACAAACATCAACTCTTATTCACTAAATTATAGACCATTATGAAGCAATGTCTTTGGCCATCTTTCTGCAAGTAACTCAATGCTGGATCTTTCGAGGTAAAGAATTCTCGGCATACAGCTTCAACTCTTGTGAAATTTCTTCCATTCAGGAAGTGTGCCATCGATCGGAATAAGTGATAATCTGAAGGTGCAAGGTTTGGACTATAAGCTGGATGAGGTAGAAGCTCTATATCCAACTCCCTAATTTTCTACCGAGTTTCAATAGCATTATGGGGTCTGGCGTTATCTTGCTGTACAATTGTGCGCCCTTTATTTACCAATCCAGGGTAACGCCGACGTAGAGCCAAGGCTAGCTGAATTAAATAAAATATATGTAGTTCACCTCAAATGGCGCCATCGTCCTTTCTAAATTGCGTCTTGGCTAAATGAAGTGGGTAGGCCTTAATATGTAATATTTAATTTAGCTGACCTTGGTAGAGCATCATTCATCCTGTTCAACTGCTGACTATAAAGGTTGGCGTCAAAGGTTCTTCCATCAGGAACCAACTCAAAGTGAATAACGCCTTGAATATATCCATTTCTCATCGCAAGTAAGAATCCGTTTAAAATAACGTTCGTCCTAAGGATTTGAAAGCAGCCGATTTGCAGACCTCAATTCGTCTTTCTGTCATTGCTGGTGCCAATTCATCTGAATCTTCTCTGCAGCGTATATTGCCTTTCCAATTTGATGTAAATGACGCCGTATGGTTTCTTTGAAATAAGCAAGTTGTGCTGACAACTTACGAGTACTTGTAGATGGACTAAGTTCAACAACGTCTCGCAGTTCGTTGTTACTCAACAAATTAAGCCGACCAAAACCTTGTTTCCCCTTGAGACGTGTATCTCGTTCATTAATTTTTTTGAATCAACGTTGTACCAAGCGAATGGTCATTACTCCCTTTCCTTCCACTTCACATATTTTCTTAACTGCGGCGGTTGCAGAAACGTTTTGTTTCCAATAATGACGCAAAATTATCCAAATTTTGTACTTTTCATCTGCCATTATGATGTTTGTTGTAGCTTAGAAACAAAAGAATAACAAAAGTAAATCGGGCAGAGATATTCGCTTGACTAGTTTCTAATGGTGTATAACAATAGCACATTTAATGTTTTTCAAACGCGAGTAAAAGAGGTCTATAAAAAACGACATTTTTGTGGGCCACCCTAATAATTATAGGCTGTCAAAATATGACTAACAAACTGTGGAACAGAATATAGCGCGCTGGGTCTACTTCGTAATACTACGTCAACGACTAAACCTTACAAAGAAAACTAATAAATAAATGCACGACGCACCTTCAATGTAGGAATTGTATTAATGTAGATACCAAACAAATAATATCAGGGGCATCGGCATGAAACGTAATAAAGAGATAATAATTTGGGAAACAATAATAAATAAATACGGCGAACAGGTCTTTGAAGTCGCCGGGTGAGGGTAAGTAAACGATTTACGTGCAGTCAACACCATAGGAACAATTTCTGATAATATTGACCGGCCTCAGTACTACCGGCCCACCGGGAAAGTTCCCGGACTCCCGGCGGCCCAGTCCGCCCCTGGTTTCCGTTCACAGTACGCCAATGTGTTACGACGAAAAGTCATTCTTTATTAAAAGTTCTGAAAATTTGCATAACGCCATAACTTTTTATTCTGAACAACTTTTCTTAGTAACACATTGGCGTACTGTGAACGGAAACAGTACTTTACCTGAAACGAAATTAACAAATAATGAATTTTATTAAAGTAGGCCGATCGTTCTGAAAATTTGCATAACGCCATAACTTTTCATTCTGAATAACTTTTCTTAGTAACACATTGGCGTACGGTGAACGGAAAAGGTACTTTACCTGAAACGAAAAGAGTTTTTGCTCAACTGTAAAGGCCTACTTGATTTAAAAAAATCGAAAGTAAACTAAAAATAAGTTTCAGGCCGAGCAGGGATTAATCCCAAAATATGAAAATCCAATTCGAAAATTTTTGGTCCGTCATACCTATTGTCAACTCCATCCGGGGACACACTGTATATAGAAGCAATTTTATAGGAAATTTAATTAGCTTTCATTTTTATTTAGAACATATTTTTTCTAGAGTCCACCGTTTCCGAGATATAATCGAAAAACCCCAAAATGGGATCTTCTCCCCCCCTCCCTCCTTATGCTCACCACCCAGGGGCGGGGACTTTTAGTATGTTTACCTACTAACTACTCCTAACAAAGCCCTTAAGTCAAAAACTCTTGCATATTTCATGCACTCTACAATATATTTATTGACTGGACTAATACAAAAATAATTGTAATGGTAGATGATAGAGAAAAATAGTGTTCATAAGATGCAGCTAAAATTAACTAACTTGTAAATATTATTTTTAACTAAAATAAATTGTTATAAAAATTTAGAAAAATAGGTATAGCCATAACTTCGCAGATTTTAACTTGTCGATTGCTGATTGTTTTAAATAATTCTTAATTGTCAATTAAAAAGTAACAATAGGTGGGGAGTTTCAAAACGCAACACGGCAAAATTTTAGTAGAAACTGCTACTTTTTATTAACATCATTTTTTAGATAATAAAGAATATACTCTTCTAATTTATTGGAAACAATATACTTCTACTATTACCTATAAAAACAGTACTAAATGTCTACCTATTGCAAAATACTTAAAAAAAACACTTAATCAGTTACAACAAATATTCAAACAGACCACCATTCTGATGTAAACAATAACTTAATCTATTATAAAACGCATTTCTAACATTTGT
Organism: Melanotus villosus; assembly: GCA_963082815.1. Taxonomy (NCBI): domain Eukaryota; kingdom Metazoa; phylum Arthropoda; class Insecta; order Coleoptera; family Elateridae; genus Melanotus; species Melanotus villosus. Next base: position 47,000,313 of record OY720421.1, on the reverse strand, counting down.
TAATGTGTCAAATCAGGTAATCTATCTGGCCAATTTATAATGCCTCCAGGACCAATCCAATGATCGGGAAAAGCTTCATTTAAACAGTTTCTAACGTCGATTCCCAAATGTCTCGAGCAACCGTCATGCTGAAACCACATCTCTTGGTATTTCTGTTAATGCAGGGCGAATATCATTTATCAGTAGATCAAGATATGTTTTGGAATTCAGATTACCGACGATTTCAAAACGTCCAATTATATTATTTTTGTATATCTCAGCCCAAAAGGATATTGCGTTCTAGTAGACAAACTGACATGTGGATTTTCTTGCGCCCAGTATCGGGTATTTCGTTGTGAACGTGCATTCATTCATCAGTAAAGCAAATTGATAGAAAATTTCGGCCCAGGTTTGCACATTCTAGCATATCTTCACAAAATCCTCTTCATCTATTTCACAAACCTCTTGATGGCAATTTATCTTATAGATATGGTATTTGTGTTCTCTTAAAATTTCCCTAATGCAATGTATCTTGTGCAAATTCACCATCGACAATGCCATTTCTTCAAGTTGTATGTTATCACGGGCATCTTTTCAATTAAAAAAAAAAACCTTTCTTTAATCGAATAAGTAAACTACTTTTTAATTAACAGTTAAGAATTATTTGAAACAATTGTTACCGCCTCTTTATGTATATTACCGCTTTTGTGTATTTGTTTTTGTGCAAACTGTATTTTCCCCCTTATTCTTAGTTGTTAGAGCGTAACGCTGTGAAGAAGCGGCATTACGGCCAAAGACGTTCGATTTAAAAGACATAATCTTTGCTGTACCCGATTTACAGTCCACTATTTTCATTAAACCTTATAAACAAAGTACAACCGTTTTTAATTTAAACTTCCGTACAACATTTGGTCCTTCGAGCCGGATCTCTGAGCTTCAATTCGCATAAAATCAGTGTTTTTTATGAAGATTGTTCAAGATTCAACATTACTGCAAAACCATTTTACAAGTGCATTTTGCAAGCAACAATTTCGCTCCAACGAGCGCAACAAGGACAGCGTCCCAGACAAGCACGCGTTGAAGACAGCAAACTCACGCTACCGTTAGTGCACTTGCACTTGCCAGTGCATCCACCTGTTCGAGCTGCGCCAGCTGCTGTCGCAAACAAGTTTCGACACGAGTTAAGAGTGAGTACATTCCATCCTTTTCCTATTTACACAAAAGAAATAGCGCTATCGCTTTCAGTATATCTGCAAAGTTTACGTGATTATTGCATGCACAGATTCGAATTATTATTATATTTATTAAAAGTTTGCACCATCAAGTTCGTGTCCGTTTGTTTGAATCAATTCATTTAAGCATCTAAATCTTCCCAGGTGACGTACGCATTTATTGCTGCGTCATTCACATATTTTACAGCCCTGTTTGTATTATTTCCGTTCAGTTTTCTCCTTAACAAAAACAAGAATGGAGTTAACAACCTCGCGTGGTTTTATCAAACGCAAATTAACTTTATTTACAAAGAAACTAAATGAGCTCATGGTCAAAGATGCAGACCCCGAGCAAACCATTTCCCAAATTGAAATTGGCACCCTAGAAAAAAGAGTAGTTACCATTACTGGTCTTCTGACAGAATTTGAAGAAGTTCAATGCAAAATTGAATTAGCCAAAATAGGCTCAACGGGAGAACCTGAAGTGGGTATTGATACGTATTATCAAGAATTTGAAGATGAATATTTCACGTCCATTTGGCAAGCTGAAACGCTAATCAATAAGTATCAAATTCGCCCAGTTTCTCCTACTACGAGTCCACCACGTTCATCATGCTGTTCGGGCTCCCATTCAGCCAGCAAAAACCCAGTCATTAAATTACCCACAATAAATTTACCAAAATTTAGTGGTGATATTTCTCAGTGGCTTGAATTCAAAGAGCTTTTCAAAAATTTAATCCATGAAAACTCATCCCTCAATGACATCCAGCGTCTTCATTATTTGAAGGCAAGTCTAAGCGGACAAAGTGCAGATATTGTCAAATCCTTGGAATTCACTGCACCCAATTACGCCGTAGCCTGGCGTAGCATTTGTGAAAGGTACGACAACCCCCGAATGTTGGTCCACAATCATCTCAAAGCCATTTTTGACATCGAAGCTGTAAGCAAAGAGTCTGCCCAAGCATTACGAAAGATAAATGACGCACTTTTCAAGCACCTCACTTCGCTAAAGTCCTTAGCCACCGAGGAATCCCTTTTAGAAACACTTATCATCTTCGTAATTTCAAAAAAGCTAGACTCTAAAACAGCTCGACACTGGGAGGCTCTCAAAAAGACTTCCAGCACTGAACTGCCTACACTTCAGGAGTTCAGAGACTTTCTCAAGGACGCTGCGGACCTTCTAGAAGCCCTCGAGTCCAAGCAGGACAAACCTGTCCCTGCTAAATCCAAACAACATTCAAAATCTTTTGTAACGAACACACCTTCGTGTTCAATGTGCAAAAAGTCCCACTTTCTAGCAAAATGCGATGACTTTCAAAGGATTCCCGTGCGCGAACGCACAGCCAAGGCAAAGGAGCTAAAGATATGCCTCAATTGCCTATCCAGGGGCCATTTCGTATCCCAATGCTCTTCACAATACACTTGCAGAAAATGCAAGGTGAAACACCACACCCTCCTTCACGAGGATTCCCATGCATCTGCTGCCAATCAGCCAGGGCCTGCTGTAAGAGCAAATACCCCTGTTGAACCCAGCAGCACCACTTCTGCCTTTTGTACAAACACTGTACAAACCTTATTGCCCACTGCTTCCGCGCAGACCATGGACTCTGCCGGAACGGCTCATACCGTACGAATTTTGTTGGATTCAGGATCTCAGTCTAACTTCATCACTACCAGTCTCTGTCGTAGACTGAACCTTCCAACAACGGATGCAAACATCCTTGTCTCAGGGTTAGGCAAATCTAAATCTCAAGTGCACTCGAGATGCAACATCGAGCTATTCGCACACCATTCACAGTTTTCTATAGCAGCATCGTGCCTAGTTATAGACCAGATAAGTGGCATCATGCCAGGTTTCCGAGTTGATCACAAGCAACTCAAGATCCCGGACAACATCAAATTGTCTGACCCCAATTTCCATCTACCTCGGGAGGTAGACATCCTGTTAGGTGTAGCAGTTTTCTGGCTGCTACTATGCATAGGGCAAATCACCTTAGGCCCAAGCCTCCCTGTACTTCAGAAAACCCGTTTTGGATGGATCGTTTCCGGTCCAACCACCACTTGCTTGGAAGGCCAAGTGCAGTGTAATCAGAGTTGCCTGGAAGGCACTGCTGACCCACTTCTCAGATTCTGGGAACTCGAACACTACCCCATGGAGAAGGTTTCCTCTAAGGAGGAGAACACTTGTGAAGCACATTTCGTGCAAAACACCCGAAGGGACCCCGACGGTAGATTCATCGTTGCAATCCCTTTAAAAACCCCTGAGACTGTATTGGGCGATCATACAGCTCATAAAAGGTTCATATCACTTGAAAGGAAGCTGCAGGCAAATCCCGATTTGTCTGAAAGATACAAGAGTTTCATGCAAGAGTACGAAGATCTTGGCCACATGTCAAAGGTCAGCCCTACTCCCACCGAGATTTCTTTCTATTTACCCCATCACGGAGTATTGAAAGAGGAAAGCCTCACCACTAAGCTCAGAGTTGTCTTCAATGGCTCTGCAGCCACTTCTACAGGGCATTCCCTAAATAGCATACAGATGGTCGACCCAACCATCCAGCAGGATCTTTTCTCGATCCTAATTCGATTCAGGAGGCATCCTTATGCCGTTTCTGCCGACGTCGAGAAAATGTACCGGCAGGTTCAGGTCGAGCATAGCCAACGCCCTCTTCAGCGTATACTTTGGAGGCCCTCTCCAAAGGAACCCATTAAAACGTACGACCTAAATACGGTCACGTACGGAACTGCATCGGCTAGCTTCCTAGCCATTCGTTGCTTGACCCAGTTGGGCATTGAATGTGCATACGCAGCCCCAGAAACTTCTCGAATCATCAGAGAAGACTTCTATGTTGACGACCTACTCACAGGCGCCGACACCCTAGAACAGGCGCGACTCCTTTGTGCCGATCTCCACAAGGTTTTAAGTTCAGGTTGCTTCAAGCTGCGAAAATGGATCTCCAATGATCCCGCAGTCCTTCAAGATATCTGCCCACTTGATATCCACCCTGGTATTCTGTACCTCGGATCTCATGAGCACACCAGTACCTTAGGTTTAACCTGGCACTTCCACAACGACCACCTGATATATTCTATATCAGCCTACACAGGCGGAAGGGTGACCAAACGTGCCATCCTCTCCGAGATTTCCCAGATATTTGACCCACTAGGTCTCTTGGCACCGTGCATCATCACTGCCAAGGTCATTTTGCAACAATTATGGTTGGAAAAGCTGTCCTGGGATGATCAAGTCCCTAACAGCATCCAAAATAAGTGGAATTCCTACCGTAGGGAGCTTATTCTTCTCAATGAGCTCACGATTCCGCGCCATGTCCTCGCAAGAGGGCATACCGAAGTTCAGCTTCATGGTTTCTGCGACGCTTCCGTTACCGCATACGGAGCTGCAATTTACTTGCGCTCCAATAGCCAGGAAGGAGAAACACATTCCTACCTTCTGTGTGCAAAATCGAAAGTCGCACCGTTAAAGCCCCTCACTATACCCAAGCTTGAATTGTGCAGAGCAGTTCTTCTTGCCAAGCTCTCACATCAAGCTCTGATAGCAAAACTTCTTGTTACAAGAGAGCATCTACGCCTGCTCCACGCGGGCCCCCAATTGTTACTCTCCATAATCCGAGAAAGATTCTGGATCATCTCTGCCAGAAATCTTGTCAGACAGGTAGTCCACCAGTGCGTAAGGTGCTATCGATTTTCGCCGCAAATTACTAAACCGATCATGGGCGACCTCCCCACTGAACGCATTGACCCATCACCACCTTTCCGAATAACCGGTGTTGACTATGCAGGTCCCATCATGATCAAAGACCGTAAGGGTCGTGGTTGCAAAAGCACCAAAGCATACATATGCCTCTTCATATGTTTTGTAACTAAGGCAGTGCACCTCGAGTTGGCCACTAGCCTTTCCGCAGACTGTTTCATTTTTGCCCTCAGGCGGTTCATAGGTCGACGAGGCAAACCCGCCCATATCTATTCAGATAACGGCACAAACTTCGTGGGTGCTAATTCCGAACTGCGCGAATTAGGACTATTGCTCAAGGAGCAAAATGCTGCCATTGCTCAGTCCACTGTGAGTGAGGGAATCAGCTGGCATTTCATTCCCGCGTACAGTCCGCACTTTGGCGGCCTGTGGGAAGCAGGAATAAAGTCCTGCAAGTACCATTTAAAACGAGTTATGGGTAACGCGCTTCTTACTTATGAAGAACTTTGCACTTTACTGATACAGGTAGAAGCTATTCTTAACTCCCGGCCGTTAGCTCCTCTCTCATCCGACCCTAACGACCTTGAGCCCCTTACTCCTGCCCATTTTTTGGTTGGACGAACACTGACGACAATCCCAGATCCAGACTTACAAGAGATACCTGCATCTCGTTTGAATATTTATCAGCGAGTTCAACAACTTAAACAACAACTGTGGTCCCGTTGGAGCAAAGAATACATAGCAGAACTGCAGCTACGCTCCAAGTGGCATTTGCACCATTCAGACCTGCGTGTAGGAGCTATGGTCCTCATAAAGGAGGACCACTTGCCTCCCCTGCAATGGAAGTTGGGCAGAGTTGTACAACTCCACCCCGGCCAAGATGGGATAGCCAGAGTAGCCTCCATCGACACTACCAATGGGGTCACCCGACGCTCATTTAGTAAGATATGCCCACTTCCCGTGGACACTTAAGTTAGTGCGCGAGTGAAAAGGGCCTTTCCGTATTTTATTTTACCGTTCGTTGTATTTGTGCATTTTTAAATGATTTAGACTGACCATGCTTTCATGTTTATTTAATTGATAATTCCTGTTTAGCTATTTTGTTGAAAGTGTTTCAACCCTTTCAAGGCGGGGGGCATGTTACCGCCTCTTTATGTATATTACCGCTTTTGTGTATTTGTTTTTGTGCAAACTGTATTTTCCCCCTTATTCTTAGTTGTTAGAGCGTAACGCTGTGAAGAAGCGGCATTACGGCCAAAGACGTTCGATTTAAAAGACATAATCTTTGCTGTACCCGATTTACAGTCCACTATTTTCATTAAACCTTATAAACAAAGTACAACCGTTTTTAATTTAAACTTCCGTACAACAACAATCAACAACCGATAAGTAAAAAATCCGAGAAGTGATAGCTGCACCTATTTTTCTAGATTGTGATTTTTATACTAATTTATTTTAGTTAAGTTTCGGATATCATAAATTATATTTTACTTTTTGTGTTCAAACTTGCGACTTAGCGTGTTCTAAGATAATACGAAACAAACGTGAAACTACTTTATCATGGTTTCACAAAAAGGGCAATTTAAAAAAATACGTAATTCAAAATAAATCATTCGCCTACTAAAGTCTCAAACTGTGTTCTCCAAAATATTTAGATTGGAATTATTATTTAAGACAATGGTTTCTGTGAAGGCGCTTTATGTATTAATCAACAGCAAGATGAACATGCAGGTCATGAAAATTTTCCTATTTATTATTCATGAAAAGTTCGTTTAAATGCACAAGTGCACTATGTGGACTCCGTTCTGCAGAAAAAGAAATTGTACAACAGGCACGCGATAATGTTAACACCGAATAACTAATATTAATAAGATTTTTATTACACTGACCACCGTCTAACATACACATAACCCCTCTTTAGTGTGAACATTAGTTATGTATGAATAAGTAAGATTGACCGCTAAAATAGAAGGAAACCCCTAGATCTGCTACTGTTGATTACCTCTGTAGCATCAGTCGTGCTTGTTATTCTCGAATTTGGAGTATTATAAAAAAAATCTAAGATGTTATAGTGTATACATGCTGCGGCGTATTTATACGAAAAAGGTTTCAAAAAAGTTTAGGTAATTCAAAAGCTAAGCAATGGAATAATGGCAGCAAGTTTTATCATAAAGTATGGTGTAGCAAAAGCTACAATTTTTACAATTTGGAGAAAATATTAAGTTTTGTAACAGAGATACTTATTTTAAACCAAATAAAAGAAAAACTTAAAAAAATTCTGAATGTTCAAAAATGGAAAAACTCATACCAGTTTCTGAATCCGAGATTATAAATTACATTGAAACTGGAAAAATGTGAAAACAAAAACCCAAAGCCTTATTGGAATTAAAAGAGAATCCAGCAAAATTTAATGCAAGTTAAGGTTGCTTACAAAGCTATAAGCGTTGTTTCAGAATTGAATTTTTAACGCCACGGTAATTTAAGAACTACATGCATATTTCCTAAAACTGATTTCATTGTTCGCTTATGGCACAGGTTTATATTTTTAGAGAATAACAATACGTAATTCCAAACATAAGAAAACTTTTGTTATTGACTTTTCGAAATTGATTGCATATTCTGGTCAACATAAATGACTAATTACCAAAGCATTTACACAACCCTCCATAAACATGAAAAAATCGCACATTGTTTCATTTTGTTCACAATACTATATGTATCTAAATTCTAAGGGTAACCTATCAAATTTATTTCCTGAGTCAATATAGTTAGTAGAATTTCGGTAATAAATACATACAATTTTTTGCCCTATCCATGTATCCATAAAAAACTATTGAAATTAATAAGAATTATTAAAGGCAATATACATATTTGTAGAGTAATTCACGTAGCAAGTAACGGGCACAAAATTTACAGAAAACTATAATTCTCAGAGGAGTAAGTCAGATGTAAGATGTAAATAAGTTAAGTAACAACCCAAATACTTTCGCAAATTCATTGAACAGTATCAGTCGGCAGTATACAACGATGGTTTCGCAGCATGATACTATGGTTTCGCAGTATGTTGCTGCTCATTGAGTATGCGTAGCCAACTGGCACCGTTCAGCAGAAAAGCTAAAGTGTTAATAAGAAACTAATAAAATAGGAATAAAATAAATATAATATGTAGAGTGTTCCGGGAGGTAATATCAATGCGAAAGGAATAGAGTATGATCAATTCAAAAATGTTATGTAAATAGGTCCCATTTCCAATGGTTACTGCGATATACAAACTTAAGCTGAAAATAAAGAAAAATTAGTATTACAAGAGTTAAACTTTTATTAATATCGTAAACATAAATATAAATTACGACTAATAGATATAACACTAATTTTACTTTGTTTTAATCTTAATCTCTAAAGTTTGTATAGCTTAGTAACCCTTGGGAAATCGGACCTATACATAAATACATATACGAGTATGAATAACATTTTTTGCTCAAAATTGATCATACTATCTACTACTTTCATATTGACATCACCTCCCAAGGCACCTTGTATAATATAATAACTGTAAAAACTTTTTTTTCCTGCGACACGCTATTTTGCCTTAAAATTCGGAAATTCTCCAAACGTAACAAACGTTAACGAGTGTCCGGATTAGAGAGACTACCTTTCTATAAGTTTTCTATTTATCACATCCTTTCTTGTAAAGTTATTGCTTCTAGCATAATGTATGGAAATCTATAATGAGATGATATCGTTTTGATCGGATTTTGGAATTTTAATAGAGTGAGTTGTGGACGCCTTTCAAAATTCTGAAAATTTATTGTTAATAAAATGTAAATAGTTATAAGTTAGAAATTTAGTATTGTAAATAGTTAGGGTAGAAGATCTAGTTAGTTAAGTTGTAAATATGTAATATAAAATAGTCATAGTATGTTAAAATGTAGTAACTAAGGTGATGTAAATATGTAAATAAGATAGTTGAATTTTAATTTTGGGTGAATACAGTTGGGTTTTGTAAGAATCCCTTTTAACCTCAATAAAATCCCATAAATTAAAATAAACTAAAAGAGAATTAGTTAAAATATTGTATGAAGAAAGTTCTTGTTATATGAAAATATAATTTTGGATTTAAATAAATAAAATTAAGGGCCAGGGTGGCGCAGTGGTAAGAGCGTCAGGCTAGCGTTACGCTAGTCCCCGGTTCGAATCTCGCTGGGTGCAAGTTTTCCCGGAGATCGGTATCGAGCTCTGGTGACCATTCGTCGTTGGGCACCTAATTAACGACGCTCTCCTCCGAATACAGACCTACGAGGTAGAGTAACAAGGTTCTATACGTACACACACATACACTATACACATGGTGCTGTATGCAGGCAAAAAACGGCGCACCAATCACGTGACTCGCATGCGGGCCGGATTGTGCATTTCACGCGTAAGACCACATACGCTAACGCACCAGCCTCAACACCGAAAGGTATAAGAGGTTAACGATTACATACATAAATAAAATTTTATGAAATAAAATTTATTTTTTGAAGAAGTTTTAAAAATGTGGATAAAGGTGGGATATTGAATTAAGAAAAGGGAAAGGTGTGTCTTTGGTTGGAAGTTGGGGCAGGTTTTGGATAATTTGAGTCGAGGCAGGAGGTCAGGAGGTGTATTGTTGGAGGAAATTTGGCAGGACTTGATAATTTGGAAGTGAAATAGGAAGTGTGTTCATTTGGATTGTAATAAAAGGTACTTCTGTAAATTTATTAATTTTTAAAAAGTGTTTAATTAATTATTAGGATTTATTGTTTATTGTTTGTAAAGATTTGCATAATTTTGAGAGGTATTTAGAATTCAACTTGGTGAAGTTTTAAAGTTTCATCAGGGCGATCCCTTTGGCGACCTGGGATAAGAGAGTCTCTAAAAATTAACTAAATTATAAACATTTTGAGCTAGCTGGAAAATTTAAATTGTATGCAATTCAGTTAAGGGGAATATCATATCAATAAACATATAAAACCTCTACTGCAATACTTACAGATTTTCTACATTATCAATTGACAACTTCAACAATTTAATAGTAATCACAATATACACTGACCGGCAAAAAAATCCGGCCACCCTGAAATATTTTATAAAGGGTTCCCTTAACCGCATATTTTATAACTAAACAAAGAGCTAAGCTGATTTTTCTTAGTTATCAATGTTTTAAGATGCTTGTTCCATTCCAAAATACCCCTAGTTTTAATGTTAACAGGCGAGATTCTCTTCTCAACAGCATTAACATGTTACCGTAAATCACGGTTGAATGACGTAATTCAGGCTCGAGGAGGACATACAGGCTAATAATAATTTACCAGAAGGTCCATTAAAAACAGCCACCTTTATATTTTTTTCAATTAAAAGAAAATCGATTTTTCACTGTTTCTTTTTTTTCAAATTAAATTTATTTCTGAGTTTATTTGTCTTATTTTCTTAGCTAATTTGTGCATGCCGTATCAACAATGAATGGTTCTTCAACCTAATGCCAATCCTTAGTTAAATTAATGAACGTTTAAGTGTTTTTGTGAAATATTTCAAGGTGGCCGGTTTTCTTTGCCGGTCAGTGTACATATAAAGAACCAACTTTTCTGAGAAATTGATAATTATTATTATTAATCAATATGTAAACAATTTTTTTTTATCGAAATGTCTCTAATTTTTTCAGTACGGCACAGTAAAACGAATTAGATTATAGGCGTTTAACATACGAGCTGTGTTAACCATAATCTTTGTTCTTTCAGTCAATATGTATCTGAGGTAATCGATGGTAAAAGCCAAGTAATCCATACTGATTTTTCTAAAGCCTTTCGACCGTTATCAATCACAGAATATGAATTTCGGTTTAGTCCTTTTCTTTTATTATTTATATAGTCTGAGCTCTGAGCTGCTTAATATAAAACCATTTGTGGAAAAGAATGATCATCAATCCAAACGTTTTATTACACCTTCAAGAGTTCCATAAGGTTCTAACTTGGGACCTTTGTTATTTTGTTATATATCAATAACATCTGTAAAATCTTAATAGCGACGTTCTGCTATTTGCCGATGATTTAAAAAATGTTCCTTCAAAGTAACCCCGCTGTTGATTGTACTTACTTGTAAAACAAGATTAACAAAGTTCCAGAATGGGGTACTCCTTACAAATTCTATCTAATATCTGGAAATGCAAAATATTTCTTATACAAAAAAATTGCATATGGAAAGAACAAGGCAAGCAATGGGAATTGTCACTTTGAAAAAACATGCATTGCTGCACGCGAAAATGGGATGGACATGTAGAGACTGCTGGGAGAGAAATGGCCAAAATACGCACTCTATTGGAGACTATAAAAAAAAACGAATAAGAAGGTAATATGTAATATCATCCACAGTCAAGCCAATATACATATGTATAGATCCGATGTCGACCAATAGGTACTTTATAATTTGAGAAATCTAACGAAGTATTGGCGTCGGTATCTGTGGAGTGCGGTGTTAAATTATAATAATGCACTGCTATCTTGAGTAATTGGTATTTATTGAACTTTAATACTTAATGATAATAACTAAATAACTACAGCAATCGTAATAATATCTTGCCAATGTGGCTGCTAACCAAGAACTGCCCCTCTTGCAACCCCTGACATCCTTGGGACGCTGTGTAGCGGGGGGTTGAGGCTAACTATACCTGCTAGGAACTTTACAGTATCTAAAATTATGGTATCGACCCAATTCTAATGTCACCACTGAAATGGAAAACGTGTGGAAAACATCATTGAAAAAAATGGGCAATTTGGAAGATAAACAAAAATGAAAGATTAAGACAACAACCTCATAAAAGTGAAAGTTGAGAAAGAGGGGTAGGATGAGGATGAGAAGAAGAAAGAAGAAGAAGAGTTCGATTCCGTTTAAAATTTAAACCAATTAATTCTTAGAAAATTATATTAACATGTAAGTAAAGTTAGTGTACCATTAAAAATGTACATATAGATACTTAATTATAAAGAAGTAAACTTGTTTTTCAAAAAAGTAAAACAAATTGGGGTCAAAATAATTTCACCATTAAGATATCCGCAACCTACCGCGAAAACTAGATTCATAAATTCTCTCCAAGACGGCTTGTTTCTGTCAAACCATGATATGTCTATTTAGGGTGAAAATGCAAATCAGGATAAAGTGCGAATTAATGTGAACAGCGTTCCCTTTAGAAAAACGTGTATCCATCCAATAAAGAAGCGAAGATCGGGCTCTAAATACTTGTTGACGTAAAGACAAAACAAAAAGCGTTAATCAAACGAGTTTTGCGTTTTACTAAAATGCAGTCGGCAGTCTGCGGCGGCAAAGATTACAATATCACGAACTGGTTTAGCGATTTTATCTGCCATCCGTTAGTACCAAAAGCAGATGTCATATTAGTAGTATATTATATAGGCCTATACAGGGTGTCAACGAAACCTGGGGCACCCCCATAAATTTTTTATTTTTTAAGATATCTAAATGAAATTTGGTATATGTAATATACTCTTTAAACGGCATTTGTTGACATAGGAAACAAGTTTCTGTCACTTCCGGTTTAGCCGGAATTGACATCAACTTTGTTATTTCAAATGGAACACCCTATATATTTATACATTTTTGGAATCTCCATTCAATTTTACGTATGTTAGTATCAAGTTCGATACATTTTGATGACAAAGTAATTTTTTGCAGAAGTTAATCTAGAGTGCCATGACTTACGCAAAATGAAAGTCAAGGTGCCCCAACACTCGAGACAAATTGTTTTAGAACTTTAACTATTTTAGTTGCTGTATTAGAATGGCCTAAAGTTGGCAAAAATGCTTTTTCGAGAATAACTCTATTTTTTCAAATGGCACTAGGGTGGGACACTAGGATATTAAAAAGGAGCGCTTTTCAAGGATTTTATTGATACCCATAACGCGGGATTAATATGAAAATTTAATTCGGAATAACACTCTCCGTTCAGAAAAAACGTATTTTGGACATTTAAATCTAGATACTGGGTTTTAAAACAAGTGAAACAAATGAAATGCACAAAAAAAAAAGACAGACTTGCCACAGTTGAAGTGCTAAAATAATTTGTTTTGAGTGTCGTAGCACCCTGACTTCCATATTACGCAGGTTATGGCATCCTAGATTAATAAATAAACTCTTCTGCAAGTATTTACTTTGTCATCAAAATGTTTCAAACTTGATACTACCATACGTAAAATTAAATGGAGATTCCAAAAATGTATAAATATACGGGGTGTTCCATTTAAAATAACAAAGTTGATGTCAATTCCGGCGAAACCGGAAGTGACAGAAACTTGTTTCCTATGTCAACAAATACCATTTAAAGAGTATATTACATATGCCAAATTTTATTTAGATATCTTAAAGAATAAAAAAATTATGGGGGTGCCCCAGGTTTCGTTGACACCCGGTATAGGACAAATTGATATTTTAACCCCCCCTCCCATTTTAGGTATCATAAAAATTATGGGACAAATTGGCCTATTTTTAAGTTAAACATCCCGTCTTAAAAGTCTCATAAAAATTATAGGACAAATTAACATTGAAACAAATTTTACTCGATTTTTGAACCCTTTCAAATATACTAAAAATTAGCTTCATTTCACCTAATTTTGCATCATTTTTACTTAGTCCATTACGCAGTATATAGGCCCGCCCACGTAGGGCAAATTGATATTTAACAAATTTCCCTTCATTTTGAGCCTCTTTTGGAAATATACAAAATACTAAAAATTAGCTAATCCAAGCATTTCAAATCATTGAATCCCATGAAATATAAAGTATTAAGATTCGACTATTGAGGAAACTCAAATATTTAAGTAATCAATTTATTTTAATTTGAGTACGAACCTATTTTACGTCCATAATTCTGAATTCAATCCTAAAACAATGTATATTAAAAATATTTATACTACTCAGGAACAAACGAAAATGGCAGCATAATATCTGATATAAAAGAAAGAATACAAGTATGAAAGAAATATATAAATAATCTATTTCAAGATGAAGATAGAGAAGAACTAAGACAGATAGAAGGCACAGAAGGACCAACAATTACTAAAGGAGTGAAGAAAGCAATACAACAAATAAAAGACGGGAGCATTTGAAAACAACTAAAGGGCAAAAACTTCAATACCTGGAACAGTCCTGCGTAATGAACGATACCAACTATTGCAGCTCATCTTACAAGGCGAAATCGAGGGTAGGAGACTATCGACTAACACCTCTCGGATTAATGAGAAGTCATTATTGTTCGATACTACTGTTAAGTCGTGAATATATGGAAGAACTGTCTCAAAACCGAGAATATTTTGAGAATATTTGGCAGCACTCAGTTGTTCGTCAATCTTCGTCGGTCGTCAATCTCTATGGCCACTCGAAATATCACCAGTTCAGGTTTAAAAACAATAAAAATAGCGGTAATGCGATTCAAACCCAAAACCTTTTAATTGTTAGGCTACCTCTTAACTAACTGAACTATTTAGATCTTGTTGACCACAATTTTTCATCGGTTATAGTAATATACAAAATTGCACAATTATAATAAAAAAATAATGTGCGTTCAAACGCGGATCTTCTTGTATGGAAAACGAATGCTGTACCCACTGAGCTATTAACTACTTAGACCTTAACAATTATCATTTCTCATCGGTATTAATAATAATAATGAATAAAATTGCACAATTTTATTTCAAAATAGGGTAATTTTTATGATTCTAAAATATCGAGCGAATTTTGACGATTTTAATTAACCATGCCGAATTATGATGATTCGTTAAGACTTCCAAGGAGGAAAACATCGCCCTCCCTAAAATAATTAGGTAAAATTACATGAATTTTAGCTAATTATGGAAAAAATATTAAAAACAGGCCCCTCTGTATCAGTTTCATAGAAAATATTAAAGAAATGGCGTGTTTTGCGTGATTTTAAAAACTAAGCAAAAAAGATGTAAAATTAGTTGAAATGAAACTAATTTTTAGTATCTTTGAAAGGGTTCAACGGACAAGTAACATTTCTTAAAATATCAATTTGTCCTATGATTTTTATGATACTTAAAAACGGGGGTATTTTGGTTAAAATATCAATATTCGCCCTGTATAGACCTATACAGTTTGTCCCAAATTCAATCCCCACCATTAGAATCTCGGAAACTATAAAAGCTACAAAATTGGTTAAATAGGGAAAGTTTTAGGAATTTTAATGCCCATTTCATATCCGTTGAGAAATCGCAGCCAACTTTGACCGTTTTCGAGATATCTTGAAAAAACCGAAATTTCGAGTTTTCTCTTTTCCAAAATATCTGGGTAAGTATTAAGTTATTAGTTTCAAGACTTGTACATTGTGAAGGCACTTTTTTACGGAGAATCGGGTGGTACCATATGTTTATATTTATGACGCTTTTTTTCTATTCTATAAACAACTACTTTTGATTTTCATATGGACGCCATATTGAATTTTGTTGTAACTAAACTCAGCTCATTTTTCTCTTTTCAATGATGTGTCACACGTACAGTTTTTTTGAAGAAGAGCGGCAATAAAATACATTTTTTTGTCATAGCCTACTACGCGAATAAAGAAAAAATGTATTTTATTCCCACTCTTCTTCAAAAACTTCGTACGTGTGATACATCGTTGAAAAGAGAAAAAAGAGCTGAGTTTAGTAACGACAAAATTCAATATGGCGTCCATATGAAAATCAAAAGTAGTTGTTCATAGAATAGAAACAAAGTGTCATAAATATAAACAAATGGTACCACCCGATTCTCCGTAAAAAAGTGCCTTCACAATGTACAAGTCTTGAAACTAATAACTTAATACTTTCCGAGATATTTTGGAAAACAGAAAACTCCAAATTTCGGGTTTTCCAAGATATCTCGAAAACGGTCAAAGTTGGCTGTAATTTCTCAACGGATATGAAATGAGCATTGAAATTCCTAAAACTTTCCCTATTTAACCAACTTTGTAGCTTTTATAGTTTCCGAGATTCTAATGGTGGGGACTGAATTTGGGACACACTGTATACTACTAATATTGTAAGGTAATAACGCGGTATGCGCGAGAAAAACCTCTGATGCGATCACTAGATAGCGGAATACATATTTTAATAACTCTTCTTATTTTACCCACATGACGCCACATTCCTGACTGTTGTAAATAACTTTATCAAATTATTGCAGAATTTGCATTCACGATAACTTGTGACTATCACACTTCTATAAACTTCTGATTCATATTGCTGAAATTCCTTAACTATTGCTAAAGCAACGGAAAACAAGGTGTAGGTATATAAATACTCGGAACCTGGCAGGCGCGGATCCAGGCAGGGGCTAAGGGGGCTTTAGCCCCCCCCCGAAATAAATTCCCTGCTATGTGTTTTCTTTACATTTAGCTAATGAGTTTAAATAAATATGACACGATAAAAGCCGAAGAAGTTTGAGAAATTTTTAAATTAAAACACCCAAAAATCCAAATATATTTAAGACAAATTTGACGTGACAAGTTTTATATATCAAATATTTTAATGTCGTCCAAAACTATATATCAGTTTATGTTTAATATTTTTGAATTTATGTTTGTTCTGATTCTTATAGTTTATTACATTGCATTTTTTTTGTGAGAATTATATATTATTTTTACTCTATTCAAGGTTCTTACCTACTTAATAAATAAGTTCGTCTACATTTTTGGATTGTTTTTACTTTACCTATTATTAGTCCTGCTCCCGCCCTAAGGGGTGTTTAATTCTAAAAAAACAAATGAACTAGAAAAAAACGCAAAAAGTTGCGAAAACTTAAATAGGTACTCGTTTTTTCCTCCTTAAAAAGTTACATAAAAAATTTCAGCTTTCTCTTAAAAGTAGTTTCCGAAGCCACGCCCCTTTTTTGAAAAATATTTCGCCTGCGGCGCTTCGCCCTCGAGCGACCGACTCGCTGTCCTACTATTTAGTTTTAAAATTAGCCCGCCCCCGAAAAATCTTCCTAGATCCGCGCCTGGCAACCTGGTATCTCATCTTACTCATCTTAAACAAAATACAAGGTAAAAATCTAAACCAAAAATATTTCTAACAACATACACGTTGTCCCCACTGTGATTTGGTTCTTCTCGATTATTATAATAGGTTGCCATGGTTGTTATTGCAAAATGCATGTCAATTTGACTTAGCTTCAAGTTTGATACACTTAAGTGAAGTTAATTTTTCTTAAGGAGATGTTTTCGAACATTTTATAAGATGAACATTGTAGCTATTTGTTATTCGTTAGGTTAGCATTGCGTTTGTTAGAATTTAAGTATAATTTGTAATATTAAAATATCGTGTAAATATTTTTCACTTTGATTCCCTATTTTATTACAAATTAGAAATTACTAATTATTTCCCGTTGCTTAGTGAATTAAAATATTTGACCCAGCTATGCAAAAAACGAGCGTGGTAACTAAGCGCCAAGTAATGCATTCAAAATGCCCGTATTCAAAATTTCAGGGGCGAACTAGCTCTTGTCAAATTGTCAAATGCAGTCTTTAAATAACTGTATGATTGCTTTAATAAACCAACATGCGTTACTGAATGAATATTACCAATGTACAAACCTATTTAATTAACTGAATCGATTTCAGATATCATTCCTTCTTTTTATAAAATTGTCTTTTAATTAAATTTAAACTTTTTTAAAAAGGTTCGATCAGTTAAATTTTGAAAAAGAATAAAATAACAATTTAAAGCAACTTTCATTATGCAAGTTTTATTAATAATAATAATAATAATAATTTTATTTGCCTTTAAGGTTTACATTGAGAAAACATTGGCAACGTCAAAACAATACATAACATAAAAAAATATAATAATATAATATTAAACAAATCAACAACTACATACAATTACAGTAAATGTTTTACAGTTAGAGCCACAGTCATAGATATATTAGGTCTAGCAACTGACCGCTGTAAAAGACGTCCACAACTTTGGCACAGTTAGTGTGCGAGAGAGATAGCTATAGTGGGCCATTCAGAAAGCCGAAATTATTGCAATAAATGCAGATGCAGAACACATCCACATAACAAACGTGCTAAAACCTAAAACCCATGTTATGTTGTTTAGTAGAAGTAGTCTGTTTGTCAGTATAAGACAAGTGCACTAAGATTGAGCAGCTTAAGTAGATATTTTTAATAGTTGTGCTTAATTTTGTATTGGTCACAATGGGTAGAAAATGTTTTGTGCCAAACTGTAATTCGGGATATAAATCGTGCGACGACAAATGTTCACTGTTTCGAGTTCCACAAGAATTAGTTCATTTATTGCAAAAAGCAATACCCCGGAAGGATAGAATATTAAGTACAAACGATTTTATTTGCGAAAATCATTGTCCAAAATATCTTACAAAACCGGAAACGAAAAAACGACGTGTCTTGCAGAAGCAATTCAAATATTTATACATATTATAAATATTTAAACTTCTTATCTCGCATTAATTTCTGAAAAATTATCAGTTGTCGATTTGTAACACTTTACAACGTACAAAAAGACGCTTAAAATCCACTGTATTTGTTTATACCACAGTCGTAGATAAATTTATCTATGACTGTGGTTTATACGCAGAAAATTTGTATTGTCTTTAGAATATGCATACCCCAGTTAATATAATTAGGTATACGAAATTCTTTAGTTGTATTTTAAGAATGTAGGAAGTAGGTACGTACTTCACGTGCATGAATTTTTTCAATTTTCTAAATTTCACTATTTATGATTCAATTTAAAACATTATTTTTGTATACCCATGTTATAATTTCCGGGAATGCTATTCTCAAAAGAAATTTCTATAAAAATAATTATTTTGAGACATAATACCTTAATTTGTTTTAAATCAGAACAGCAAGCAAGTTGAGGCAGAAAAAAGCACTCATGCACTTCGTGCTTTTTTCAGCCCAACTTGCTTTCATGCACATTTCCCTAAAATTATAGATAATTTTTTATGCACTTATTATATTATTACTGAAAATTATTTAAAGTTTCATCATGTGACTTATGTAAAGAACATCTTTATTACAAGACTGCAAACACTAGCAACCCTGCCTCTAGTTTAACAACACTAAAATCACGTGGTTTTTTAAATCATCCTAATACAACAATGTTTCATTTATTAAAATCACTGGAAATAGTTCTTATGAAACATATTAATTCCGTTAATGTTTATGAGGAAACTATTAATGAGTTTTTCGATATGCATATACCTACTTTACATTTATATTTTGCACGTGAAATCCACCGTTTGGATGTAATAAGTCAGGCACTGTACCTTTATATCTCCATGAGATTAAGACAATATCAGAAACAAGAGGAAAATAATTTAAAAAAATCGAGTACGGAATCGAGAAAGCTTGCTAAATTACAAAAATCGTAGAAAACTACAATAAAAATGTATATATACTGTTCTATATTAGTTTTAAATTAAACACCTAATAAAATGTCTAAAATAAATTAACAAATAAATAAAAATCAAATGGTACAGCTCTAGAACTGCAGTATGCATGCTGTTCGCTGTATGAGTGGGAGTGAGACTGCGCGGCCTACTATAGCTATCGCAGTCAGGCGGTTATAGGGACAAATCGACGGACGCTGAGCCCTGTGCATAAGGATAGCGAGTTGTTAGACCTAATATATCTATGACTGTGGTTAGAGCTGACCTATTTCATAAATGACCTCGTTGAGTAAGAACTCTTTTAATGATTTTTTAAACATTTTAATTTCATTAATTGTCTTTATGTCAGCAGGGAGTTTATTGTAGATTTTAACACAATTATAGTAAGGGCCTTTCTGAAAGAGTGCTGTCTTATGGACCGGGATTTGGAGATTATGCTGGTTTCTAGTGGTCATTTCGATATAGGTATCATTATTTTTAGCAAAAAGGGAAATATGTTTTTTAACGTACAGGGTGGCCCATTTTCGATGTTTTTAAATGGGAAGTACCCTTAATATCGGAGATAGGCAAAAACTGATGTCGGAGTCCAGGGCTCTTTTTTGATGCAGGTTCAGTTCCCGAAAACAAAATTTCGCTATCTTTTGTTATTTTTTAGTTATAGCCCAAAATTCAAAATTTGGCCATATCGAAAACTTCAAATAACTCTCTTGGTTTTGAAGATATCCAAAAACGGTAAAAACATTCTACAGGCACTTTTTCAAGTAGAATACTATAGTCAATTCAGATATCTTCTAATTTTCATGTTTTAAGAATTATGACATAAAGTTGGCATTTTTTAAATATAAGTCATAGTTGGACATGATACCATTAAATTGCATATTTTCTCTGCTTTCCGAAAATATATAGTTTATAGGGGTTAAATGCAGTAACAATACCTTTTTTGAACAAAATCAGATTATATTATGATGTTGTTAGCAATTAGTAGGCCATGGTTCATGATAGCAAAACAAAAAGTAGTAGAGTGGTTGCATGTGACGTCACTAGGTCATCAGCTGAACTCTTGTAGGGTAAACAAAGGGTAGATTTGTATGCATCGGTATACTAATTTTACCAAAAAGGAAATATTACATATTACAATATCAAACCGAATAAAGATGACCAGATGAGGGATGGTTTAACCCACATAATTTTGAAATTTTCAGTTACTTAAAATTTTTCCCACGGTCAGTTGATACGAACGTAATTGAAAATTTTATCGTGAATTAAAAAGAGTATTAGGGAACGTGATATTTCCCAGAGAAAGCAGTTAGAGAAAAGCGCTGGAAAACAAGAAACTAAAAATTTTGCCAGGATAACCTGGCAAAATTTTTAGTATAAACGTAGAAACTTGTAAAATCTCCATATGTCAAGATAATTAAAAGCTGTTAAAGATAACGCGAGATTTTCTACAAAATATTAAAGTAATTATTTAGTTTTGTTAACTTACAAAACTGTCGTTCATTTTCAATCGGGCGCGTTATTGTGTGCCTGGTGACATCACATGCACCCGCTCTATTAGCCTTTGTTTATTGCTATCATGAACCATGGCCCACTAATTGCTAACAACATCAAATAATCCGATTTTGTTCAAAAAAGGCATTGTTACTACATTTAAACCCTATAAACTATATATTTTCGGAAATCAGAAAAAATGTGCAATTTAATGGTATCATGGCCAACTACGACTTATATTTAAAAAATGCCAACTTTATGTCATAACTCTTAAAACATGAAAATTAGAAGATATCTGGATTGACTATCGTATTCTACTTGGAAAAGTGCCTGTAGAATGTTTTTACCGTTTTTGGATATCTTCAAAACCAAGACAGTTATTTGAAGTTTTCGATATGACCAAATTATGAATTTTGGGCTATAACTAAAAAATAACAAAAGATAGCGGAATTTTGTTTTCGGGACTTGAACTTGCATCAAAAAAGGGCCCTGGACTCCGACATCAGTTTTTGCCTATCCCCGATATTAAGGGCACTTCCCATTTAAAAACATCGAAAATGGGCCACCCTGTACAGGACAATATTATAGATATAAAACGATGGTAGAGCCAAACCGCTAGATTCTTAAAATGTTGCTTACAAGAAGCGTGTGCTGCTATATTTTGAATTGCACGTATAATCTTCTTTTGCATAATAAAAATCCTACTTGCATTTGAAGAAGTAAACCAAAAAATAACTCCGTACGATAGAATTGACTGAACTACAGCATAATAGTAAATCTTTAAATTTTCAACTGATAAGTAGTTTCTAGTAGAGCGAATTAAAAACAACGCAGCATTTAATTTTGAGAGTAAATTTTCTATGTGGTGATACCAAGTGAGATCGCTATCGACGAATACTCCTAAGAATTTTATGGAATCAACCTGACGAACCGTTTTATGATGCATTTTCACACACAATGATTATTTCGAGTGGTTTTTAAAGAATAACAAACCAGTTTTTTCTCAGATTTATTTTAAGCGGTTGGACTGACACCAGCGGATCATTGCAGATGAAATTTCGTTCATGGAGTTTGATAATTCTTGCACGCTATCAGCTGCGACTATGCATGAGGTATCATCAGCAAACTGAACCAATGATAAATTATTTTGAAAACACAGATGGAGGTCATTTACATAAACTAAAAACAACAAGGGACCTAAAGTGGATCCTTGAGGTACTCCACGATGTAAGACTTCTTTATCTGAATACACTGACCTTACAGTATTATGTTCTGTATAAGTAATACAAACTCTTTGACATCGATGCTTCAAATATGATTTAAAGAGCTCGTTTGCAATTCCACGAATACCTATCGAATACATCTTATTCAGAAGTATCGAATGATTTATCTGTTCAAATGCTTTCGTAAGGTCAAAGTAAAGCCCAGCAACATATTTAGATTTATCAGTGTTGTCAATTACATAGCTCAAAGAGGCAAAAATCGCAGAAGTGGTTGATGCGTTTGGTAAAAATCCATGCTGAGTAGAGGCGAAAAAATTATTATGTTCCAAATAGTCCAGTAATCTAACATAAATGGCTTTTTCAAAATTTTTTGAAAAAACAGACAATAAAGCTATAGGTCTATAGTTATTCAGAAGCGTTTTTGCCCCTTTTTTATGAACAGGTGTAATTTTAGCCTCTTTGAGTTTATCTGGAAAAATACCATCGGTAAAGCAAGCATTTAGAATATTAGAAAGAGGGTAACAGACGACGTTCGCAACCCTTTTAACAATCTGAGTAGGTATAGCATCTATTCCAGTGAAAGATTTTGGAGGCAATTTCAAAATTAGTTGAATTATTTCTTCAGGACCAACGGGAGTTAAGTAAAACGAATGCTGATAATTTGGAGAATTTGATTTCAAAGAAACGTGGGATATATCAGTATCCGATTTGAAATGGAAATTAAACAGACTGGCTATTTCTATTGGATTTGTAACGGTGGAATTATTTTGTTCTATAGTTATTGGATTTTGATGCGTTTTTTTATTTCTAATGCTGTTATAAATATTCCACAGGCCCTTTGATTTATTATGGGAGTTTGCTATTATATCATCAAAGTGCTTCTTTTTAAGCTTATTTAAATATGCTCTAAATTTTTTACGCTCTTCTTTATATTCCTCCAGCACAGACATTACATAAACCAGATTCCCTACCTTATTATCTAACAAGAATACCTTATTTCTACACACTCACTCACTAACATACCATTTCTTAAAGTTTCTTAAAGTTTCTTGAAGATTATTTTAAATCTTCTCCCTTTATTTATTTATCCAATTCAGCTTAAAGTTTATTTACTTCAACCCAATATCTAGCTAATTATTATTTTTCATAACCATTTCGGTTGCTTATATCCAATTAACCATTAACTTGTTTTTATTGTTAGATCATCCAAATCTTTTTAATACATTAACGTTTCTTCCTTTTTACATCTAAATAAACTCTTCCCTTAACAGAAGATTCACCTCTTACTTATTAGAGTCAATTAACCATTTCTATCAATTTTTACGTGTTTTTCGTAAAATTGTTTTTTTTAACTTGTTTATTTCTTTCATTATTCCATTTTTTTAAATCTTCATCTTGGTTAATTAATGTTTTTTTAATCCTTCATTCCTTGACTTCGAAAACAAGCATTCTTTCTAACATGCAAGCATATATATACGCGTAACAAACAAAGAGTTTTTGTTCCAAATTTTATATTCTACATAAATTAAAAATATAATTTTCTAATAATTATATCATTTCAATACATATAGGAAGTGTCGGTATTCAACCAACAAATGTTTATGGGCGATAAAAATATGAAAGGGGGCAACTTTTGTAAATACACCTCTTATCTTTCAAAATTTGTTATTCAAATTCCGATATACCCTACATACATACATACTACAAAAGTAAAAAAAATACTATTAAAAACTTGATTTTGCAATGTATACTTATGGTCAAAATTTGAGATTTTAAAACCTTTAGTTTTAATAGAAGATGTCAGTCATAGGGCTGCGCCAGAAAGTGAATATGTATACCGACACGTATCAATATTTATTGCATACTATCTACATCTACATGTTCAACATGAAGCGAAAATATGAGCAATGAGCATATCAAAAATGTATACGTATCAAATATCTATACACCGGCACCGAAACTAACATACTTTGTCTAAAGGGCAGAAATGAACTGTATAAACGGTAACGCTTGGTTATTTTTTTATGCACATTAAAGGCAAGATTAGTGCATGTACTTATTGTAAGTCTACCTACTTACTCATAATATTTTATGTCGATAAGGTGTCTTGTACTCTTGTATCAATTACTTGATAACTATCGATAAAAAAAATCATCCCGATACGTACCCGTACAACAATATAAACAGATTCAACTTGGTGTTGACGTTTCGACACATACTTACCGCTATTCTGATAGCTATCAATTCGATATATGTATCGAATTATCAATTCAAAATTTTCCATGTAGCCTAACCTCTAGTTCGCGAGGTAAAAAGTTAAACTAATTGTTGTGGTTCTTTACACGAGGTTTTCACATGTTAGTATAAGCGAACTTTTTTTTTAATAAGTATTACATTATTTAAAGACAATTGGCGAGGAATACGAAGTAGTTAACAGATTGCAATTATTTAAAACTGATAAATATCGTAGCGATTTTAATGATTCGGAAATTTGCTTATCAATATACTCTAACTGAAGGTTACTATGAACATTCGAATTACGAACAGAGTTTAATATCCTCAATCAAAGAATGGATAGAGAACAGCTTCCCAAAAAATATTATCAATACAAACCGAGAGGTAGACGAAAAGTAGGAAGACAAAGAAAAAGATGGAAAAACCAGACGTAACGTAATGGACGTACAGAAGAAGACGAATGTTTTGTGAAGACAGATTTACTACCAATGAATTAATTTAATCGATAAAGTATCATTGGGAAGACATCTAACGTAATGAAAAACGTCATGTTAATTTGCATCACCGAATATGTCTCCGCGATATCGAAAAAATATCGAAAATCGATTTCGAATAAGTATCGACACTATATCGATACATCAAATCAATCGATATACCGATGGAACAGCCATATCGAATACCGTGGATATGATCTTATAAATGCATATTTTAATCTGATAGTTTTCTTAAGAAATATACATTTTATGGAAATAATATCTATCTTAATAATTAAATCGATACATCGATGTTTTTAACTTTTTATTCCATGCGACATTCGATATATCGAAAACCAATCCCAGTCCTATTACCAAAAAGTATATTGACCTTTACTAACAGTTGTAACTAAGTAGTTATGGAAATGAAAATAAAAACAGTTCTTTTTTAATCTAGGGTGCATTCCGACAAATAACCTATTACAAAAACATTGATCGCTTTGAAAACAAGAATTACACCCCAATGGTCCTGCTCAACGTAGCGCAGGCCTTCGATAAGGTCTGGATTGAGGGCCTGAAGAAAAAGATCCTGGACCTGAACATACCCAGTTACCTGCAAACAATCATCTTCTCCTTCCTTGAGCATAGAACATTCGCAGTCAAAGTAAACTCTTACATATCTCAAACTAAAGAAATCCGCGCAGGTGTTCCTCAAGGAAGTATTCTGGGGCCACTCCTCTTTAACATCTATGCTTCGGATATACCAACAGTAATAGCATCCTTAGCCATATTTGCTGATGACACAACCATACTCACACAGAGCCCTAACTTGGTTGAAGCAGTCTATGAATTACAACATGCCGTTAACAATATTATTAAATTGCACAACAACTGGAACATCCTAATCAACCCAGCAAAATGCCAAGCCAAGATATTGGCACTGAAACGTATTGCCGACCCACCTAACATCGAAATAAGTGGAATTATCATACCATGGAACCCAAAGGGCAGTGCCATTAAATATCTTGGAGTTCATTTAGATACTCCTCTGACCTGGAGTTACCACATAAACCAAAAACTCTCGCAAGGCAACAATAGACTAAGGGCCGGTTGCACAAAGCTTTTGTTAAATTAACGAATGATCAAAGTTGACAAAAGAGCATCATTTTTTGTTTACAAATGTATTATTTGCCATATGCATTCCAATTTTGATTAGATTTTGTTCACTTTAACGAATGATTAATTTAACCAAGCTGTTAAATCACGTTTGCGCAACCCGCCCTAAGACAACTATACCCTCTAATAAATCGGAAGTCGCCACTCAAACCCGAATGTGCTATGCTGTTATACAAGACCCTACTACGACCATTAATACTATATGCTAGCCCGGTCTGGCTTAACACATCTAAAACCAATATCCAGAAATTGCAGCGATTTCAAAACAAGATTCTTCGAACTGCTGTAAACGCTCCTTGGTATATCCGTAACGATCAACTCCACTTCGAATTGGGTGTATCGACAATCCAAGATTTTATGCTATAATGTGCAAAAAAAATTCTTTATAAATCCAAGTGCGTGCGATGGTGCAGTGTTTTTTAACCTCTGCCATAAAAACATACATACCAGATTAAAAAGAAAAATGCCGCAAGATCTGATAGCTTCTGAAGACGATAGTGATTAAGCTAATCCCTAACAATAATTTTTTTTTGACTCCTTTGTTATTACATGTAGATACTGTTAAAGCAATTGGGTATTTTTCCCTAGTAAGTCGGCTACCCTTACGTTACCAAGGTTGGCTGCGCCACCGCATACATTACTGAGGCACCCGGTAGATCCACTTGGCGAAAACTGTCTTGTACCAACCACCGAAGAAGCAACGCGCAAGCAGTAAGTCCAGTTTGTGCCGGTCCAAGTGTTTTATATTCTATTCGTTTTTAAGTTATTGTAATCCATACAAGCAGTTTAATATACGTTTATTCAATTCAACTACGTGAATTTATTTATGTTCCCGGCGTCTCATGTGAGCTCTAATCCAGCATCTCACAGAGCCGGTCCTGCAAATAAGTTACAACGAACCAGCGTTCAAACTACATAGTCTTCAACATTTGGTCTTACAAACCAGATAATCTTCTCCAGATACTTATTCTAAAAACTTAAAACTAATATACTAACATGTCATGCAGAGTAATACTCCAACGAGTATTCTCTATATAAATCTATAAAGGTTTTGAGTACATAAATGCTACATGATTATTTAGGTAAAGCGATTCGATAGATCTGCTGGTTTAAATCTTTTTAGTCTTCTTGGTTCGTCTTCATCATCTAGAAGCGTGGTGGCTAGTTGATTCGGATGTATCGACATCCTGTCCTTGTATTTTCTGCTAACTTTTGTAATTTCTTCTCGTACAGTGGGAATGCCTAAGTCATTATGTAGCAGCGTATTTGGAATGTACCATGGTGCATTAACTATGGCACGAAGCATTTTATTCTAATACCTCTGTATTATTTCAATGTTTGATGTACTGGCGCCCCAGAGAGGTAGGCCATAGATCCAGATGGGTTTTATGATTGTTTTATACAAGGTGTCTCAGAGGGTTTTGCACTTTTCTTTCTAAGTTTGCTCAGCTATCATCAGTTTTCACAACTAACTTTATTTGGAACTTAAAACTACATTTATTGGAAATTCATGTATGGAAAATTATATCATCTAGATGTCGCCCATTTCTCCGCTGGCACTCTTACAAGCGATGCCTTAGATTTTCCATTACGCTTGTGCATAAGTCAGGAGTAACGGCTTCAATCTCTTCCTGGATACGATTTTTAAGCTGAATCAAATTTGCTGGGGCGTTATTATAAATTCGACTCTTAAGATATCCCCAGAAAAAAAAAATCGTTTGGGGCCAAGTTCGGGCTTCTTGAGGGTCAGTTGATGTCGTCTCTTCTTGATATCAATTTATCCGGGAACCATTCTCTTACAGCTTATAATGCGGTATTTGCTGTGTGGCTAGTAGCCCCATCTTGCTGGAAACACCACTGGTCATTAAAATCATCAAATTCTTGGAGCGCAGGGGCAAAAAATTCACGGATCATTGCGGCGTACTACCTGTCAGAATTTACAGTAACTGTTTGTCCGTTGCTATTTTCAAAAAAGTATGGGCCTATTATGCCACTGGAGGATATTACTGCCCAACCAGTAACTTTAGGGCTATGGAAAATGGCGTAATGGAAAATCGAAGGCATCGCTTAGAAGAGTGTCAGCGGCGAAATGGGAGACATCTAGATGATATAATTTTCCATACATGAATTTCCAATAAATGTAGTTTTAAGTTCCAGAGAAAGTTAGTTGTGAAAACTGATGATAGCTGAGCAAAATTAGAAAGAAAAGTGCAAAGCTCTCTGAGACACCTTGTATAACAGAAGTTTATTATTAGTCGATAACTCACATTCACTCTTAGACTTGGAAATTTCCCACCTGTGTCACTAGGTAAATGGAACACAAATACCACAAAAGGACACAATCAAATACTTAGGTCTGCAATTCGATAAAACTGACATGGCGTCCGTATATTTTCAATAAGCAATAATTTAAAAATTTATAAATTCAATTGATCCATCTAAGACGTCAATATAGTCTTGTCATTTACTAGCTAGATCCTTAATGTCATGTATAACACCTGTATGTTGATCTGACAATACACGATATTTATTTAAAAAAAAAGAAAAAAACATTGATAACAAATAAAGATGGATTGCAAAAATAAAGGGTGACCTATTTTTTTTGATTCTGTCCACGACTACGTGTGAGACGTAAATTTTTACCGTCTGAAGACTTTAATTTCCTCTGGGAGACCAGGTATTACCATTGTGGTTACGCTAGCTCTTGTTGATTGCCAAACGCGTCATTAAAGAGTTTAATAATCCATTTGAACCATTAAAGCTATTAGCAAACGCATTCGCTGCCAATTACGGAGTTAACACAAAACAAGCATTAAACTATTCATTTGCACTTGAAAGTAACAAAGTTTCTTAAACGAATACCCTTTTAACTACCAATTTTATGTGTTGAAAGAACTGTAAAGATCGTATTCTACACATCGATGCTCGTGTTTGATTTTTATTAAATTTTACAACCTCTTATACCTTGCGCCGAACCTGTTTGAATAAAGTGGATTATGTGCAGGTAACACGCATGCAAACAATCTTCCCATGACCCTGAATTAAGATGCACAGGGGGCGAAGCGAATGCGAATATTCTTTTTAACATAACTTCGTAGAGTACTTCATCAGTTGCCGAGATTTTTTGTCAGTTTTTCTTACGAAAGCCGATGCCGATGTAATTATCATCTTGTCAATCGTCAATGTTTTAATGTTTCCGCACATCTACGTGGTAATGACGGTTTTTAAAAAAAATGAATAGTAACTACTGGCGACAAGCGGATAAATAATAGAGGCGCCTGAAATCTGAGTGAGCATTTTAAAATATCCTTTTGGCAACGACCAAAAAATATGTCGACAAGAATACCGACACCCGACACGATTTGGCACGGTTTATATTATGCAGGTAATATTTATAAAACGTTTTTACGTGACGATAGTAAACAACAACAATTACTTCTTAATTAAAACACCTATAAACATTTTAATCGAATAAAATAACTGAACAAGGCAAGAAAATACAAACCCATATGTAATAAGCCAAATGGTGCATATGAATTTTAAACCAAAAACATTACTATGTATGTACAAATCATGCATTCAAACCGAAAAAGAAATTATAAAATGTGTTTGATTTACCGTTGTAATAATTACACGGGAATGCCATAAAAATATCAGCGGAAGTTGGCAAGAATCCAAGCGCAGTCGAATGCATTCAGTATAAATATTTTACTTCTTTAGTTTTTCTGTAAAATATAATTTAGAAGTGTTTATCCATCAAGCCAAGCTTATTTAATAAGCGGGGATATTTAATATTCTATTTGCAAAATTTAATTTAGGAAAAAATATTACTGCCTTTTCTTAAAAAACCTTTTGTATTATGTCGAAGGAGATAACTGTTTTTACCATACACAAACTGGTAAAACTAAATATAATAATATAGTCGGCGTTGGTAAATGAAGTAGAATAATTAATACAGATGGAACATAATGTTTGAGCCAAAAATACGTTAATAAAAATTACACGTCTACTGATGATACAGCCCTAAGCTTACGGTTAAAATAGGCATTTTTATAAATAAATCATAAAGGGTGTTGCGTAGAACATTAATTTATAATCGGCAGACCTTTATAAATACTTCTAGATTAATCTGTAAAAATTATGCCAAAAATCTAGAGTTTCTTAACTTAACCCCGTGTGGGAGCATTCGCTTTTTCAGTCCCTTGCAAACAGGTGATACGATTTTAGGCTTGTACTAACATTATTTTTATTATAATAATTACGTATTCTGCTAATAAACAAGTTATTAGCACTGAACACCAAGAAAATAATAATATTCGTTTACTTGAATCTAATATTTAAAACAACTTTTAAATAATAAAGTAGGTTGGTTATTCATACTGCCGCCAAAGCTTAATTGGATAACTGCAACTGTCATGTTTATTTTATAATATGTTATTGGAAAATTAATGATCGACCACCTGCTAACTGCACTGTCTCTTTTTAGATTAAAATTCATTTTATAGACCTAAATAACTTCCGACAATTTTTGTATAAATGCATAAATCGACGATTCCTTTACTTTACGACTTCGGAAAGTAAATTCCATTAATGACAAGTCAAATAGGCACTATAAAAGCATAATATAGATATCTCCCTATTAATTTCATATCTTGTAAAACAATCCTGAGAAACAATTAACCCAATTAATAAATTAATACACGATTCAATTAATAATCTAAAAACGATTAATACTCCCACAAATTGAAGATATCGTAAAATTATATCCCATAAAATGCTTTCAAAAATTACATCCCTAATTACAAGGAATAATGAGTAAGAACGCGTAGAAAAATGTCAACTTGGGGAATGTGCCGTCTCGAAAGTCATGTAACAAATAATAAAGTAATCGGGGAACTCATATTTTAACGAGTTCGTTGCAAATCAACTCCTACCTTTTTATGTTGAGGAATTTAGGCAAGTATCTATCTTCTTTTCATTCCGTATTTAGGAATCTGAAATAAAACAAAAGTTACTAAAATACATCATACACTAAACACACGTATTATTTCGTCGTGCTTGGCAAAGCTATAGTTCTCACATTTTATATTTTGAAATATGCATCGGTTTCATCTTTAATTCTTATTTAAAATGTAATTAATTTATTGGCTTTTATTTCAAATTCAACAATGAAACAATTTAATATTCATATAAAATAGGAAAACATAAATTAATATTGAATAAATTTTCAGACATATTGGGCTCAACAACTTTACCAATTTTGTTTGTTCGTAAACAGAAAATATTTTTGTTATAATGCAAATCAAGTATAAGCATATTTACATGGTAACTGCTTTACAGGCCAAAGTACTGCTACTTTTAAAGCTTCGACGCTGCTATCGTTAAAATACTTTTCCCCACCTGTACGCGCTTAATATAAAAGTGAGAATTCCTCCGGCGCCACTGGATCACGATAGCGGGCAGTGCTTATAGTTTATAGTACCAAGTACCAGAGGTACCGGCTCCAAAGAATGCAGAATACAGTCATCGCCAGCCGGGGCGCCGCAACCACTTACAGGAGTGTACATTTATAGTACAATTTAGATACTTCTGTTCGGAAAAAAAGCTCTCAAATATTCAGGTTATTACAGCCCACGTATTTGCCATAAATGTAGCTCGTCGTATATCATGCGCTGGACACCGGAGTTTCTGTTTAGAAAATTATAACAAGCATTCACCTTGTCCTACAGAAAAAAAAAACATCGCGATATGATAATTGACATGTGGCCTGCAAAAAAAATGCTTATCTGATGGATCGAAAATACCTCAATTTTTCTCAGAGCTTCCACTAGCATGGACATATCGGGACATGACCAACTATCAGACCGCGGAGCCGCGTTCATCATTTTATGGTTGTCGGATTAATTTGCAGCTTAGGCAAACAAGTTGAGAAAGTTTTTCTGGTAATTTTACATTTAATTTGTTCTCTTAAGAGTTCGGTGTATAAGCAATAAAAATAAATTTTTTTGAAATAAAACTAATGAAATTCCTAGAATATTTTAGCAGATTCTTGGAGTGTCACATACGTTCTCGGTTTTAAAATAACACCATCTTTAAGACATTCTTGAGAAATTTACTAAACATTTAAGAACTTTTTCTTAAAATATCTTGGTATTAATTAACACAAGATGTATCTGAACTGTTAATCTGTTCTGTCAGTTATCTTCGTGGCCCTTAAAAAGACATTCTCGAAACATTTACTAAACATTAAAGACTCTTACCAAGGCATCTACTGTTAATTAGTTTTCAGACATCAAGACTTCACATACCTGTTTTCTCTCATAGGACCGATATAAAATTATACTAAAAATAAACAAATATATTTTTTTTCTACTCCCACCATGGAAAGTGGGATTTTCAGACTTCGTCTCCATAGATACGAGTATTGAAAATGAGTGTTTGCCGAACAAGTGAAATTAGCGTGCGGAAAATTTACTTTCCGCACGCACATGCATGATTTTCGGTGCGGCAAAGTATAATTTTGCCGCACCGAAATCAAAATGTCATAAATGACATTTGATGAATGTCAGATTTGATTTTGCAGAAATATTTAAATTTTTTTATGGAAATGTGGTTGTAGAAAAAATAGTGTGTAATACATGTGTTAAAAGCTTGTATTTGCCACTCTCATGTGACTGCAGCACTCACTGTCGTTCGTGCTGCAAACTTCACATTCGTGTGGCAAACGCAAGCTTTCAACACTTGTATTACAAATTACTATTTAAATTTTAGACTGAAATCAATTAACCATCATTCAATGTTTTGTTTGTGAATTGGGTTTAGAAACTAGTTCTAGAACTTAAAATTGATGAATTTTTCGTTTATATTTTTAGTTGTTTCTATATTAAATTAAGTAGTTTCATTCAAAATCTGTACTATATTAACAACTGTCAAATCATTTTGGACTGAAACTTGGACTTAGCTACAGACGCTGTTGTTTAAAATTCTAAATAATAAAACTGTCTCATATGAGTAAATACAAGAGAAAATTCCTAGTATTTGACGCATTAAAAACATGATTTTACATAAATGAATTTACAAACTTGTTTTTAATGATTCAGAAATATCTTCATCACAAGAATTTTTACTAAAAACCAGTTCCGTATTTTAAACATAACTTATTTTTCTTTTTGTTTGTAGTACCACATTGACATAATAATTTCAATAATTTTTAATGCGCAAAGTTAATACTAAAATAATAAAAGTGTGATTTTTTATAGAATATTTTTAAAGTATCTACTTCTGAAATTAATGAGTCTTTAGTAAAAACCGTTAAATAAAATGTATGCATATATACCTCCTACTTTGATTTTAAAATTATAACTTCAACGTAATACATAACTTTTAACACAACACAGTTTGTTAAACATCCATTTAAAACTCGTTAATGTAACGGCATATAAAATACGGACACACTAAAATGTATTTTAAACACGAGGTTTTTATAATTTTGGCAAATTATTCAAAATTAAACAGGAAATTAAACGAATTAATATTTGTAATTGGGTGTTTATTTTGTAACTGTTATTTTTAAAACATAATTTAATTCCGAGCTTTAAATTTTATGAATTCCGTAAACGTTTTACATATTAATAAATAACTAAGATAATAATAAAATAAGAACTGGATGCATAAAAACATATGCTATAGAAGATAGCATAAAATATTATCTATACCGAATATTCAAAATCGTTCCACAATAAATTATTTTTCGAAATTCTAATAATGTACACTAACAAATAACATTTAAATTGAAATTAAATTGTTTACAGTCGCACGATAAATGAATGGTTCATCGGTCTATTTAATCTGCTAGTTGCTTCTTCACGCTATGCCCAAATATTTGGATACATTTCAAAAATATGTTAAAAATACATTAAATTTAACAGTAAGCGACTTTCCGGCACTGGGCGCGACATTTGGAATTTTGTTTCTACACCTTTCGGTATTTCAAAACAACATTACTAATAAAACGGCGAACGAATTAACTGATTTATTAAATATTGAATTGTTACTTTCAAATAGTTAAACAGGTGCTAAAGGAAAGCCAACCGCAAGATTTTTAAACTTCACCGTGCAAAGCAATAGTTTACGACTTCAAATCATGTACGTAATTCTTTTTACGAACTACGAAGAATAAAGTTTGAGGTTGGCGCTTTGCCAATCAGGAAATGCAGGGCAACCAACCCTTTCCATGAGTAATCATTTCTCATCGTTCCTTAGAACATTAAATAAATTTATAGGATGCACTCGTACATCGTTAATAATTATTATTAATGAAAAATATCGTTGCTCTGTATAAAAAAGATATGTACAAATATAACAGGGTATAATTAATTAAATTCTTGGTTTTTGTTTGCGTTTGTAAAACAAGTATATAAATTTATTTTTAGAAGGAAAAATTTTACTTATATCGTAAATGTAAAGTAAACTTAAAATTTAAAAAAATGTAAAGTAGGTACTTGAAATGCAATCAACTTAAATACATATTTGTCACTCTATAATCAGGAAACAAAATCATTTGATTACCAAATTTGAGAACTTGACAGTATTACAAAATTTTACAAAGTATTAACAATAAGTTCAAACGCATATTTCGAACAGTTTGGGGAAGATTAATTCGCTTTGTTTGTCACTAAACAACTTTTAAAGATGGATGACTAATAAAAAGGAAAGCAGGGAATGAAAATTACTAACTTTTAACTCTTGTACGAGGTTTGGCAAAAAAATAATGAGACTGACACTGTGCGCGAACCGAAAACGCTACTGCCCCTTCACACGGGAGTTACAATAACCCCTGCCATAGACTCGGTACAAATTTGAACCTATTAGAGTTGCTACGCAATTGTTGAGAGCGTCTGAAGTGAAGTTACGTTTGTGAGGTGCGTTACGTTGTGCTATCAAATTTTCTGTAAAGCTTGGCAAATCCGTTACTGTGACTTACGAACAAAGGACTTCTCTATCCAGGGCACAAGTGTTCAGATGGCACAAGGCATTTTTAGAGGGCCTAGAAGAAGTGGAAGACGAACTTCGTACAGCAAAACCTTCAACCTCAAAAACGGACTTCTTCTTATTCTTCTAGCCCGTTTCTATCCATTGTCGGATATAGGCCTCCTTAGTATTTGTCCATGTTTTTCGGTTTTGTGCTACTGCCTGCCACTTGAATCATCCTGTTCTCTTGATGTCATCAGCCCATCTCATTTGGGGTCTTCCAATTCCTCCCTTATTTCCCCAGGGTCTCCATTCCATAAGTTTTCTACTCCACTTATTCTCCATTCTGGCTACGTGGCCTGCCCATTCCCATTTCAGTTTGGCCATTTTACAGTTGATGTCTTCTACTCTAGATTTTTGACGTAGCCATTCATTCGTTTTTCTGTCTTTGAGGGATACACCAACTATTCTTTCCATGGCTCTTTGAGTGATTGCCATTTTCTTCATTATGTCTTTTGTGACGACCCACGTTTCATTACCGTATGTTAATACCGGTAAAATACATTTATTAAAAACTTCTGCTTTGAGGTGCCTAGGTATATCCATTTTCCATATGTAGTTCATTTTGCCGAATGCTGCCCATCCCGATTTTATTCTTCGGTTCATCTCGTGATTTTCTTTGCCAGTTTTTATTTCTTCTCCTAAATAGACATATTTCTTTACTTTTTCTATTTGTGTATTATCTATTATTATTTCAGTTTGGTCTTCCGTCTTCGGTTGTCATGATCTTTGTTTTATCTAGATTCATTTCTAGTCCTACTTGTTTTGATGCTTCGTTTAGATCACTAATCATAATTTGTAGGTCTTTAAAGTTGTCGGCTATTAATAGGATATCGTCTGCAGAGCGTAGATGGTTTAGCCTTTCTCCATTCACATTGAGTCCCTTATCATCCCAGTTAGTTATTTTGAAGACGGACTACAATGTGGAAAGAGTCAGGACTTTCGATTGACGTTGAGAATAATCAGTAGCGAGTTAAATTTGCACCGGTTTATCGTCCATCAGATCCATCAGGCATTGCACGCACTTGGATGCTGCACCATGACAATGTCCCAATGTCCCATGTTATACAGGGAGAATAATAATAGCTAACCGTGCCGCCTCCTTGACAAATGAACATAGTAAAAATGTGCCGCTTCATATGTATGTAAGCATGGACTGCACCTACATTCGTGTCTATTTTGACTAACCTAAAACACCAACAGAAACGTTAACCCTAATCATATTGAGAAAACTAGGCGAACTTGCGTGTACTAAACACGAAAATACCTATGCTAGTCTTGAAAAACACTGATGTAGAAGGCGAAAAATTAAACTTGCAAGGCAAATGTCAAATTGCGAAACACGTGCGAAGCTAATATCACACTGAATTGCAACGCACATAAGCAACGTGGAAGTAAAGATTGGCAATTCCTGGCTTGGAAATTAGTTTTTTTCAGTCAGCCTTTTCTGTTCTCCCTGTACGACAGTCTCTATCAACGAATTGTTAGCAGAAAATGCATTCTTGTAATTCCCCAGCCCCCCTATTCGCCGGTCGCAGTCCCTGTGACTTCTTTTTATTCCCCTGGTTCAAAAACTATTTGAAAGGGCTCCATTTTGGTACTTTGGATAATATCCAGAAGAGCATAACCGACGAGTTGAAAGGCATTCCAGCAGAAGCCTTCCAGGACTTCTGCGAATTATGGAAAAATGCCTTCATCGGTGTGTAACTGCCCAAGGAACTACTTTGAAGGGGGGTAAACCTTGATTTGTAAAAATAAAAAAAAAACCATGGTTAAAAGAAAATCAGACCCATTTTTCTGCGAAACCTCGTACAAGTATTCATACGGTTCTGATGGAACATGGATGTCTTTCTTAAGACCTTTTGCAAGTTATTAGGTTAGCCATTTTCAGTCGCACGTCAAATTTCGTTAGAAGTTTTAAAATCAAATTATTTTCAAAATTAAAATAGGTACTTAATTTTTAAAAGTCTGCACACAACTACAAAATAGGAATATATTTTTTAATATTTAGGAATACAGAGAACCAGCGAAACCTCCATTCAATATTAGTTTCTAAGAAACAATTGCGGTACTGGAAAACCAGTACATATCTTTTTACCAAGGTACTACGTCGGTTACATCGATAGCGTAAAAATGTGGTAAGTAGTATACAATAACACATGAAAGGTCCTTTAGGCTACGATAGCCCATGATTTCAGTTTATTATGCTGATACTAAAAATTTATTCAAAATCCGTGTTAGTTGCCCTTGTTGTTACTACAAAGTGTCTTAAAATGAAATACATCTAGTATGCTTTGAATTTTCCATGTAAAATAAAATGTGCCGCTCTCGCGGAACGCTGTTATGCTAGTAGAAGGAAGAATTAACTGTCCTGGTCGAAAATATGCCTCAATAATTAAAATGTTTTGTTGCACATTTTGTGTTGTATTAACAAATTTAATTAAAACTATTTGAAGTGAAATAGTTTACTTTTTAATTTGACAAATAACTAATGACAGCTGTGGATAATGTAATACCAATAACAATGTAGTGGCACATAAAAGATTACATGCAAGCAAATGCCAAAGGTAACTAAATGTAATTCTTTTTAAGACACCCGGTGTAAGTTGAATAATAGCACCAATTTTACAATCAAAACATCAAAAACATACCCTGGACTAAACTATAACTTTTTCTGATACGAAAATTTTGTTTATGTTAAGTACTGTCTCTCTCTCTCTCTCTCTATCGCGGCGTCTTTAAAAATACCAAATGTGGGTGTTCTTTTATGAAAAATTTACGCAGATCTGCTGTGGACTTCGTTCACAAATAAATCGTTAAAATTGGGTAAAATATAACGTAAACGGTATGTGATATGAAATAAATAAATTTCAATATACTTAATGATAATAAAATGCAGTAATAAATTATTTTATAACCAGATATATGTATGAAAATCTCCGAAGGTCCATTAAGTTTCCTTTGATGCGAACCGCACTAATTTCACGAGAAGAGAAATAAATTTATGACTAAATTGCTCAACTACTTTTTCTCCTTTAATTAAATCTACTAATCACTTGTAACAAATCTCAACCGTAAA
Organism: Melanotus villosus; assembly: GCA_963082815.1. Classification (NCBI taxonomy): domain Eukaryota; kingdom Metazoa; phylum Arthropoda; class Insecta; order Coleoptera; family Elateridae; genus Melanotus; species Melanotus villosus. The sequence continues at coordinate 46,962,262 of OY720421.1, read as the reverse complement.
AATTACCTACCTGCTTGTCAAATCACAGCTAACATTGCCTCCTGAACACGATTAACTAGGATAATATGTAAACGAATTTAAAATGTAATCTATTAGTAAGCCTTCCTGTCTTATGTGATTTAGAACTCATCAAGATTTATATACGTTTTATTCAAAATAGGACAGAAACACATAAACGCCTTAGAAACACTAGGGCTAGTTTATTGTTAAATTTAGAAACTTCTGAAAAGGTGTCGAGTATCTGCCACTGGTAATTTAGCACACTTTGACAATTTTATTTTAAAATTGCCATCAGGTAACAACATACCAAGTTACGACTATAAATAATAAAGTCTAAGCAGTACTTATATTAAATATACGAGGTGCTCATTTTAAATTTAAACGTCCAGCAGAAAGGGTTTGAAATAGGCAACGCATGCAACATCACAAAATGACTACGTTTTTAAATTGTAATAATTTGAAACTTAAAAACGGAGGTGGTATGGTAAGTTTTTAATCAATGTGTCAATTATTGTGCAACTAATTAAATATCACAATGGGTGTTCTGGTGATTTGTAAATTTTATAACAATCTGAAATTACTATTTAGGTGTAGAAAATAACATCTACTAAATGACCACCCATCATTGCGCTCAGAAATTTCTGCGCTCTTCACCACATTTATCATAACTTTTTGTAATGTTTCAACCGATATTAAGTTTATTTCCGTGTCAATATTATTTTTCAGAAATTGTCTAATACGTGGGTTCTTCACATAAACTTTCTGGTTTAGATAATCCTAAACGAAACAATTTGGGGCGACCAAAGACCAAATCGAATAATCACGGATACTACGGTAAATCGCAATTTCCTAATATCTAAAACGTCAAAAATAGGTACAAACTAATTGCAAAGAAAAGATATAATTTACAGTCAGACACAAAGTTTATTGCTACCTTGTAGAAACAATTTCATCACGATTGCACCGCAAACATGAGAGACCATTGTTTAGAATGTAAAACTATATCTACAACCTCTAAATTAGTATATCTTTTCAACTAGTCCACATAGTAATGAGTTTCTATTAACCACAACTCGTTCACAACAAACCACTGTATAAATTAATCGAATGTTTAAATTTCAGGTACGGCAGTTCTGTGTATATCTACAAAACACAGTTAAAATATTAGGTATTAAAATACTTAAACGATTATTGTACTTCACTAATACCTTTAGCTATAACCGTACTAACTTCTAAAAAGTAAACGATATAAAAAGACCCAATAACAGCCCATGCATTAATTAGTCGCTAGATTTATGGAAAGAAGTTTAGGGTTTGCAAGCTTTTGTTAATAATTGAAGTTAATTGCTTCGTTGTTAACGAACCACTGATACCAAAATCATTTGCCAAACTTTTGCTGTTAATTCGATTTACTAATTTCAAATACCAATTTAGAGGCTGTGAATGGTTACGTTTAATTTTACCGTAACTTTTTTCTAAAGTATTTTTGAGATATAATTAAACAAGTTTATAGAGAATTTAAAAGCTCAGAAATAGTGCAGGCTTGTTTAAAGGCCCATGATTTGGCTAATCGCAGTTTTTTTGTATTGTTTAATGAACTGGCTTGTAACGTAGAACCGAAATATATATTTTTAATTTATTTATGTTAAAATATAACGTGAAATCTAAACCACAAAGCAAATACAAATGCAACTTTATATGGACATCGATGCTACCATTATTCTGTGCAATTGATATCATTAAACTACAATTTGTAATTAAAAAATGTCCTTAGAATATTAGATACATTTCTAAATTTAATGAATAATGGTACTAAGAATAACTAAATAACCAAATAAATAAAACGCACAAAGCCGTTCCCCATATAAATTTATTAATAGTTTATGCTAGGAGCTAGGCGACATATCGACACATGTGTAAAAAATAAAAATCCTCAGGCAACATAAAATATGACAGAAAAGGGGCAATTCTTTAGCAACCACCAATGCATGTTATTATAATATTTTTATTATTATTATATTGTTGACGTGAATTTAAAGCGTTTTAACATAATAAAAATATATCTTGAATTCATAGTAAAAATTATCCCGAATTTCAAAAATATTATACAGATGAAGTTTTTGGGGAGCAAAGAATAAATACGTAATTACAAAATATAAAAAAATGATGATTCATACATTTATATAATAGTGGCTATATACAAAATGAAGAACCTTTAATACTAGTTACGCCTATTTTACCACGAGGTATATAAATTGCTTGTATAAATATGTATATGATTATGAATAGTTTAATATAATAGAATGGCTTCTTATACTTATCTCGGGTTAACAAATTTACTATTTATAACTGCATTATGCATTACGATAATATTTACAACTCGTACGCTTCATACTTGAACGATATACGAGTAAGTATTTAGTTAATACATTTGTATCATAATTTATAATAATTGTAGTTTTTTAACCATTATGGTTGACACTCATAATTTATGCAACTATTTTCAACTACAACTATTAATTATTATCGATCAATTGCAAAGACTACCTTAAATTTCACACTATTTACCTAAATCCACTGCTCACACCCTGTGATTAATACTTTATTTTGTATTTATGCATAAGATAGCCGATTTTTATTTCATTTACACTTTCAGTATAAGAACACCAAAGAGCATATTCGTAGGGTTTTAGTAAGCAGCATATAAGAATGTTTAATACAACTTTGAGATATTGACCGCATTACATATATACAGTGTGCGCCACTTTAAATGTTACAACCGTAATAAATCAGTTATTCATACGCGAATTTAAAAATTCTTTTATCTGTTACCGTTTCCGTTGTGGTCAAAAGCAAAACTGCAAAACATAAACCTATAACAGTCAAAATAAATACAAAAAATTGCTCACTGAAGATACTTTATTATCATCTACAAATTAAATTATTTAAATTTGCCGGGAAACGGTTGCAATTGTTTAATGTGAATTATCGTGAAGGTGGGGTTTAAGTACTTATATTCGATTAAAAGTTTAGATTATAGTTGTAATTTAAACAATTCCAACTGTTCATTGTACATTAAATGCCCACACTTAAAATTACATCTCAAATTTATTTGAGAATTGCTCAACGTTGTTAACATTGCAGGTGTGTGAACCACTCACACATTTTAATATTTACGCCAGTTAAATCTCGTAACACAACATGAAAATTAAGGTCAAAACAAATTATTCCGTAGTAAAACCAGTCAATCAAAAATCTTTTAACAAAGCACGAATTGTGATAAAACAATTACTTTATTTTCCACGTTAATTAATTATTAACTATTATTTTGAAAGGTATTGTTAGTCTGTTTTCGATTATTTCATATTTATGAGATCTTTTTCACGGAACAATTGTTTCGTTTTGATTTATTACTGTCAATAAAACACAAATCTTATTATTATCAAGTTTGGTGTTGGTTTTTCGCTATTTTATGGCCAATTCAAAATATGTTGTTGTATTCAGTACTAAAAATAATACAATAAAACCCAGAACGAAAATATATGAATACGAAAAACTACAAGAAGAGACGACACAATATACTTATAAGAGGAAAGTGATGCGAGAGTTAAGGGCGAAAGAGCAAAAACAACAAGTTGAACAGGAATGGAAACAAATTGAAATGGCACTTATGAGAGCACGGGAAGAATCAGTTTATGAAAAGAAGACAAGTAAAAACAAGGAATGGTATGATATGGAATGTAAGAGGGCAATAGAGAGGAGAACAAGAGCAAGAGAAGAGATGATAAAGAATAATACAGCATCAAACAGGGAAATATATAAATCACAAAGGAACGAAGCAAATGCTGTATGTAGAAGAAAGAAGAGGGTTTATTATGAAAATAAAATAAAGGGCGTAGAGGAAACTTTTATGAAGAAAGAAATAAGAAACTTTTATCAAGAGGCGAGGAGAACAAAAAAAGGTTTTCAGAGTAACCAAGTTCATTATAAGGATAAGGAGGGAACTTTAATAGGAGAAAAAAGGAAAATAATAGAGAGATAGAAGGAATTTTTTGAAGAAATCCTCATTACAAATATGTACAGAGGAAACGGAACAAACAGAAGATATAAGACGAGAGCAGTATGACGAAGAGATACAACCACTAACAGAAACAGAAGTTAAAGAAATAATCAGGAATTGTAGAAATTATAAAAGCCCAGGTGAAAATACATAGTATAGTGGCAGAACTAATTAAATACAAAAGAAGTGAGCTGTTAAAGAGAATACATAAATTAATAGTGGAAATATGGAACAAGTAAGAAATGCCCGAGTAATGGGCTAAGGCTATTATAGTACCATTACATAAAAAAGGAGATAAAACTGTATATAACAACTATCGAGGTATCGCACTACTAGACACTACGTATAAAATACTAGCCCATTGTATATGAAATAAATTAAAAAGGTATACAGAAACAGTACTTGGTGAGTACCAATGCGGTTTTAGAACTGGTAGATCGGTAACAGATCAGATTTTCTCCTTAAAACGGATACAGACCAATTGTTATGAACATCGAGTAATATTGTATGCGATTTTCATAGACGTCCAACGGGCTTATGACTCAATTATAAGAAACAATTATATGCAGCCATGAAAGATTTATGAATACCACTTAAGTTTATAAAACTAACCTACATGACAATGGCCCAGACACAATGTAACATAAGAATTAATGGGAATATCTCAGAAGAATTTAAGATACGAAATGGACTGAGGCAAGGAGATCCACTTTCAACAGCCTTGTTCAATTTAGCACTAGAGAAGGTAGTAAGGGACAGTGGATTAAAAAGGCAGTGAACAATTTACAGTAATGCACATCAATGTCTGGCCTATGCGGACGATTTAGTAATCATAGCAAAAACGGAAAAACACCTAAAGAAAATCGTAAAAGACTGCAGCAAGAACAATGGGTTTAGTAAATAAATGAACAAAAGTCAAAATTTATGATTATGAGAAGTACTACAAGAAATGATAAAGAGAACAAAGAACTAAAAATAACAATGAGTAATGGAAAGGAAGTTAGTTTTGAACAAGTGGATAACTTTACCTACCTGCGAGTGCTGATAACGAAAGATAACAACAACAATATGGAGATTCAGGCTAGACTTGCAAAAGGAAATAAAGCAATTGGAGCGGTATATGCATTGTTAAATTCAAAGTATGTGAAAAAGCAACAAAAAAACGAACTTGTAAGACAATGATTAAGCCAACATACAACATACGCATGCGAAACATGGACTCTTACTAAAAGTGACCAACAAAAACTGGAGAGATGGGAGAGGAAGTTATTACGAAAAATTTATGGTGTGAAGAAAGTTGAGGAAGGGTGGGTAAGAAGAACAAATGTTGAAATATACAGTTTATCTAATGAACCTAGCATAATTAAAATAAAGAAAGAGCAACAATTATGATGGTTGGGTCATGTGGAACGGTTATCGGGTAGTAGAGTCACTAAATTTGTGTTAAGAAGTGGCCTACTAGATGTTAGACGAAGAGGGAGGCCAAGAAAGAAGTGGGTCGAAACGATAGAAAACAATATAACGGTGTTAGGTATACGATAGTGGAGGACGGATGCTAAACACAGGATTAAATGGAAAAATACAATTAAACTAGCCTTAGGCCTTTAAAGGCCTGCATAGCTCATAAACTATATATTCAGTACTGACATATTTCCTATTTATAAAAAAAGATATTATTATTGTTATTCGCCTGTACATCCCTATATAGGGCAAAGGCCTTCCCTATTAGAATAAACACTCAAGAAAATATTATTTTCAATATAGACGGCAAAAGCCTTCGAAATTATTGTTTAGGTTAAAATATTACCACAAAAAAGACTTAATGAGCAAAAGAATAAAACCGAAGAAGAAAACTACCTTGGACTATCTTGGCTAAGTCGAAATACCTATTTCCTAAAATCTAAAATATAATATTTTAAAACGGAACGTATGCTCTTCCCGTACTAACTTGTGTAGCTAGACTTTTTAGTTTAACAAATGCCTAACAAAACGAGATATCCAAAAGTTCGTAAAAACTCAGCCAACTACAGTATTTTTCATCTAGCATTTGGGTTGTGACGTCAACTTGTTCCGCCCAAAAACTGTCTGTTTAGACACGCGTTCCTGCGCAGTAGGTAATGAAAACCTAGTTTAGAAAGAGATGAAGTATAGTTGGATTGTGAATTTATCAACAGCGCGTTGACGTCACAACCCAAATCCTAGGTGAAAAATACTGTAGTTTGGTGGACAAACAACTCCGAAGATAACGACGTAGAGAGGTTTTATGAAGATATATCCAAAGGACCAAAGGAAAAAGGAATTCCAGAGAATCTTTTATGGCAAATTTCCTAGAGGAAGAGCGTCTCGATAATGCTAACACCTTTTTCAAGAAGAGGCCACATCGTAAATGAACATGGCACAGCCCTGACGGGAAAACTCATAATCAAATAGATTATAAGTATTCATATTCATGGTATGATACATAAGTTAGACGTACTGAATAAATTCAGTGCGGGCAGCCGCCAGCGACCACCGTTTAGTAAGGGTTAACATATACATAAATTAAAAACTTGAGAGAAAGAAAAAGCTGGACAAAATCTGTATCTAAAAATGTTATCAGAGAAGAACTAAAAGAAAATTCCCACATATTCAACAACTACCTTGAACAAAATCTCATCAAACAATCGGAAACCGATAACATTACAGAAATCAACCAACACATTACGTGTACACCCAACCGTGCTGCAGAACCCTACAAAACAAAAATTAATAAAAAAAAAAAACTCTGGATATGCAAGAAAAGAAAATGTAGCTCATCACACAAGGCAAGAGGCTTACGATGTAATACGTAGAAGTTAACGAAACCACGAGAAAATTGGCAAAAGAAAATAATTGGAACTACAAAATCAAATTATACTAGACAAACACAAATGCACGAAGAAACGAAAAGTGAGACTAAAGGACAGACGAGGCAAATGCACAAACAACAGAGACGAAATTATGAAAATAGGATTTTTATACAGATGTATATGGGCAAACAAAATTGAAAAAGTTGACAAATACAAATACCTCGGACAAACTGTAACAATAGGAAAGGCAAACCTATGCAGAACTAGAAATAAACGAAAGAATTCGATTAACTTCGGCAGCATATGGAAAAGTGAAAGATACTCTAGCTAAAACTCAAATCCGAAGTACACAATCAATGTATATTGTCAGTAATATCATACGGTGCTGAAACTTTAACATTCACAAAAGCTATACTCAATAAACTCCGAGTAAGGAAAGAGAAATAGAGAGAAGGGTACTTGGTATATCGTTAAAAGAACACAAAATAAACGAGTGGATCAGGGAAAAAACAAACATCGCGTCAATTAAATGGAATTGGGCTGGCCACGTGGGGAGAGATCAAGAAAAATAGAGAGGCAAACTCATACGCTTGAGACCATTCAGTAACAAGTGAAGTATAGGTCGTCCGCAAACAAGATGACTTAAAAAGAGTCGGAGGCTTTGAAACAATGTAGGCAAACAAATTTCAAAGGTAACTAGATGTAATTCTTTTTAAGGCACCCTATGAGAAAATGATGTGGAGATATAAACCCGATAACGTGTTAACGTGGAGAAAGTAACAGGAATAAATCGAATGAGAAGAAGAGGAAAATGAAAATCACTATCCAACAATGGATGAACAGATTGAGATAGATGAATTTTGATCATCGTCTGCTATTACCTTCGCTATTATATTGTAACGGTTTTAAAACGTTTATTTAAAACTTCGGTTCGTGATGTGAATTATTTATTAACAAATATTAAAATTATTAGACAACGAAGAAACACGAAATAACACTAAACACTAAAACACAACACTAATATTAATATCGGTAAACTAACTAATTTATTTAACAACTTAATTCACGCATTTATATAAATATAACCGAGCGTTTATCATGCGTCACGTACTTGCTAGTAGACTAAAGTTCGCTAAGAGAATGTGCCTTTTCTATAGGCAAAGTTCCAATCTCGCAAGTTCTACGCTACTGTGGAACGATGACTCATGGAACCTTCCAGAACAGCTGACGCATAGGCGCGAAATCATTCACGCCCCGGCTGACAGCTGCCGCTCATTACAATATTCTGTCTTTCGTCTGTTAGTCCCGAAGGTACAGGTTTTTAGTTTCACTGAAAATTCCTCTACAAAATACTAAAAAAACATTCTTATTTTGAAGTTATCTTACATTGGAGCTTCCTAACTTGCCTAACTACCACATTTGTTCTTCAATAACTTTTTACATTCAACCTTGTTACAATTTTTTGGATTCCCGAATTAATTGTACAGTTTTTTTCCAATTTGCCAATGTTGTGAGCGTGAAGAATTTTTGTTTTGTGCTTGTTTAACTTTATTTTCTTCAAAATTTCACATTTTTATTATTTCTTTCATTTCAATAAATTACCATAACTTATTTGTTTTCATTTTGAATGCTTTCCTTAGTGAAATCTTCGCCTACTATTTATGCAGCTTGATTTGCATAAGTGTCATCCTGGTGTTACTATATTGAACCTGCGCAGTAGTTTGACTGTCAGGCGTTGTGAATTTTTTGACACGAGTTAGTTCTCTTTGGCGTTAGAATTCCTGCCGAACGCACGCTTGAGTTTAGTGGAAATTTATCATTTTATTACGTTTCATTCTTAATGATCGTAATTCTTTAATTAATCCGATGTTCGGAATTGGTTGCTGTTATGCTTAATTAACAGTTTTTTCGCACTAATTGTGGTGAGTTATTCTTTTTTAATTTTTCTCTTAATCTCCATTTTCTGATTGCATTGGAATTTTCAGCTCCTAATTGCACCTATCGTAATTTATATGGTGTTAATTAGAATTATTTTCCGTCTGGAAGAGCTTTGTGTATTTTCTTGGATGGAATATTTTAATTTCCTTTGGAAATTAACTTTTTGGTAATTTCGTTACACGAGGAGGGAAGCCATTTTCCTATGCCGTTTAGATGTCATATCTGATCAACCACATTTTCCATTTGAATTCAAGTGTTGCTGAATTCCAGATTTTTCATGGTTCATTATCAAGGAAGGTTTATTAAGATAAGTGTTATTAATATTTTTTTGTATTTGATAAAATTTTACATATTATTCATATTATATGCTGCACAGGTGTGTTCACCTGTTAGTTTTTTTAAATCTTAATGCTTAGATAAATTTTGTATTTTGTTATGGTAGTTTAATTCAATCATGAATTAGGTTCTTATTTAAATTTTTATAAATTTTGCTTTTTATTATCTAATAATTCATGATTGAATTATTAATATTTTGATATTTAACTTTAAATTTGTATTTTTAAGTACATTTAACTTTGTGTGATTATTTAACAAGTCTTAATCCATTTTCTATTCAACATTTAATTACTGTTTTTTTTGTAATTAATTGGAATCCTGGCCTTGCGCCGAATTGAGTCCGACAAAAATAAATTATTAATGTTTTTTTGGCTTTTTATTATCCTTTTGATAAGTTTTTGTAATAACCTTTTATATCAAAAGGAACAAACAAAAAAAACATATGAAACAAACAAAACATAACACAAACATTTTTTCAACATAGATAATGCTGGATTTTACATCATAAAATGCATAATAGAGGTAGTTATCCCTTTATACTGTTTTAAAACAATATGAAGAGTGACAAGGTTTACTTAAGTAGGTACACAACTCATTAATAAAGCTGAATCTCAAGCATCAGTTATAAAAAATTTGCAAACTTCATCAATGGAATGAACAATGAATTTAACATTTTTCATACAACATTACTAAAGATTTTCATAACAATGCATTTAATATAATCTTTAATCGTACATTATTTTGAAATTTGTTCACAATTAACATTGAAACATATTATTTACCTCAACATCAGATAAAAATTTTATTTATTAAAAAGAGTGCCTACATAAAAATTCTTAATAAACATGAAGGTTATCTTTACAAAAAATAATAAATGAGTTAACAGTACACTCATGTTTAATTAATTACAAAACAACGAGGTGGCCATCTTTACTTTTTTTTTGTATTTTCCACCAACGAACAAGTAGACAACCGTGTCCTTTTATAAAAGGTCGGCAGAACCATAAACGATGGCGTTGCAAATATTAAATTAGTGTGCATTAAACTTATTTTAAAATTTTGATAGCTCATTAGAGATAACACGTTTGATATATTTCGTTACCTCCCAACTCATTATTAAAGAAGGTACATTATATAGTTTCAACCGCAATATACATCTGTTTTTAATTATTGTAATACTTTTATTACTTCCTTTTACGTATTAACTTACATTGTGAACTGTAAATCACTAAAACTTATGACGATTCTAAAGCGAAAACATAGGAAATTTTAATGACTTTTGCTGTATACGACCGATAATATGGTATATAATCATAAATAATATAAGCTGGCTACTGATGTTAATAATGGATGTGCAATTTTACAGACATATTAAAAGAAAATAAATATTATATTTCGGTGGCACTACAGTTTGTTATGCTATACCACAATGTTAATGGCATTTTATCGTTCTTACTTCAGCAAGCTTTTATATGTTTAAGTTTAAAAATATAAAAAATAAATTCGTGCTTGCATAAAGGTCGAATCTGTTACTACAGTTTAAATATAAGTAAAATAAAATGTTACGCTGTACATTTTAAAAAATAAGTTATCCTATTAATAAATTTCAAGAAGAAGACTTGTCATTACAAAGATTAAGTTTATGAAAAATATGCCACGCAAAACTAATTATCGCATATTTTAAAAGCGAATAGTAGATACTTGAAACTTTTAAAAGGATGTAAATAATTTAGAAAATGATCCTGCGTGCAGATGATGGTAAAAGAAATCACAGATCATTTCGAACAACCGCAGTATAATTAAGTTGGAGCAGAATTAATATCTACATCTCATGTTACTCTCCCGGTATTTATAATTAATGAACCAAACAAATTTATAAAATGTGTTTTTATATTTTTCTTTTAAACCAGAATATCACCGAAATAATACCAGATACTTCTTTTGTTTTGGCACCTATGGATGTTTACTAATTACCACAAAAATACTCCCAAGAATACTCATTTCTTAACCTTCACGGGTCGTCCTTTGTGGAGTTAGGCAAGACCAACAAATATTTCAAAAATTTGTGTGCGCTTGCTGTAAGCGTAAATAGAAGGATGTCATGAATAGAAGTACGGAAGATAAGCTGCTGCTCCACTTGGCACATGCTTAGAGTGCAGCTAATTTAACATGATTTTTTTGGCATACGAGCGGTCTTTTTGTACCACTTAATAAAGTTGGGCAGAGAACGCCTCAATGTTCATGGAATAACTTCCAGTGCAAACGTAGCGCACACGGAAGTTCTAAAACCGCCGCAGAAATCTTCGTTTGATGTTAATCATTATAAATTACGACATAAATGAACCATTACCATCGAAAATTGCAGTGATCGGACTAGCGAAATACAGCCGAGACGGCCTATATAAATAATATCCATGCGGTTTGTAGTTTTCTACAAAAAGAGGCCATTTTACACCATTAAAAATAAATTTTGTTGCAAGCGTTATTTAAAAATGAATTAATATAATACAGCATTTCCGCTGAATGTTACATCTACTTAACAGAGTGGTTTCTTTTTGAGGTAAAAACAAAATGACGTTAATTAAAGTTTTACTTATAAACCTATCTGTTTAATTATTTTAACCTTGTTACGTCACAAATAATGAAGAATTGCAACTTAATAGATATATCGTTAAAATTAAATGACGGGGTACTTTAACAAAGGAAATTGGAAATTTTAATTCATTAGACCGGGGCCTCAAATGACAATTATTTTGAAGGTAAATATTAACTGAAGCGTAGCGTTTTTATCAGGAAATTTACTATAATTTACACGGGCTTCGTAATAAAAACCATTAAATTGTAATGTCCATTGATTATCTAGATTCTATAAACCATAATATAATCCTTCACTATTCTACGAGCATCTGCTTAAAAAATAAAATCAAAAGTGGACGAATTCGACAATTTTTTTATTAAAAAGGAGGCGTAACTATTCGTGTTATTTAATTAATTATATATTATCTCACAATATGTAATTACGAAATTAACTCTAAATAAATTAGGAAAACTTGCAGTTAAAATTGTTTAATCTTGTAATAGTAATAATAATATTAATACGTATAATATGACATTCATTACCTAAAAAATATAAATAGTGTTTAATGTAGATTCCTAAAATTCTCTCCCATTAGAAACGATATTACGTAAGCATTATGTTTTTACGTTCTATTAAAAGACCCTCCTCTTATAATGATTTATTTTGAAAATAATTACGTTACCACAATATCACCTTGATGCTCTAAATTAAGTATCATTAATTTGATTTAAAAGTTGCGTCCTTATTTCAATACCATATTATTATCTATTGCAGCAAACGTTGAGTATTCTTTTCCTAGAAAATGTTTAAAATTGTAATTAACAAAAAGTAAATTTAGACCAATTTTATAACATCTTTTTTTTTCAATATACTACGTTATGTGCTAATAAATGGTTAATGACAATAAAATTTATTTAAAGCCAACATCTTTATTTGCCCTACAATAAAATATCACTTGGTTATTTTGCTTTGCGGAAGCTGTTAGTCCGGCAATCCTTTCCTCTTGTTAGTAGCGTATCGATCATGTCTTTTAGTCTTTCGATAATTGTCTAGCCCAGTTACATTTACTGCCACTACACTTAAATTTTGATGCGAACTTATACATTTAGACTGACAAGATCAATGTTTATTAATTCATATTAGATAAAGCGAATAAATATGTATCTTAAATACACATACAATTTTTCGAATAAAAAATTGCTTTAATTACACTCAAGTATGATGATTTGTTTTCCAGAAGTCTTCCTGAATTCCATCAGTTCAACCTAAACGTTTATTTTATTGTATATTATTAGCTAATTCAGAATTAATTCTGAAACACATATTAAAGCTTATTGGATGGGCAGATGGGCACGCAATTAACAGTGATTTTGTGATTAGTGAATGTTGATGGCCAACGAAAAATCTTCGCTATTTATTTAAGTTAAGACGTTAAGAGGTTAATTCAACTAATAAATATGTAATACATTCTGAAGCATTTCAGACAACAATATAGCCGTTGCCAGTTATTGATTAGGCTAGTTAAAAATACTAGCAAATTAACTGATTTCCTAATAAACGTTGATTGACCAACCAACCAGTTAACCGTGAAACCGATAATTCCGATCAAATAATTTAAAGTGATCAATCTTACTTAGGCTCTTCAAACAACCAAACCGTAAGGTTTTTATGTTAGAGCAATCATGCATGCTAGTGAAACACGTTCTAGTTTAAAATATTCAAAAATAACTTTTTTTGTAGTTATATAAATACAGGGTGTTTCAGGAGGAATCTGCCAAACTTCAAGGGTGAATTCCCTAAGTAATTTTAAACAAAAAAAGTTAAATCAACATAGGCCCGATTCGAAAAAATTATGAAGTTATGGCCTACTCAAGCAACCACATACATACATGTTAAAGTAACGGTTTTTATTTAAAAATAAATTACAAATCGAGTGAGATAACTTGATAACAACTACAATAACTGTTCAAAATTCCCAGCACTTGCATATTCAATTCACATTTGAACTCGGCGCAATATGGAGCTTGTCGCATTCTCAAGTACTTGAGGAGTACGTATTTCAGCGGCAGCATTAAAAATTCGCTGGAGTAGTGTATTTCGATCGTTGGTTCTTTCCGAATAAACCAAATCTTTCATATGCCCCATAAATAATAGTCGATGGAATTTAGGTCGGGGGGCCGTGCTAGCCACGCATGTGGCCCTCTTCGACCGATCCAGCGATTTGGAAAATTATGGTGAAGGTAATCCACTACGTTACGGTGAAAATGGGGAGGAGCTCCATCCTGTTGTAAAACCATTCTTGCACGGGTTAACAATGGAACGCCTTCTAAAAGTAGAGGTAGCTGATCTTCCAAAAAGTTAAGATAAACATCTCCTGTAAGACGATCATCAAAACCATAAGGCTCAATAAGTTGGTTCCCAATGATGCCACACCACAAATTTACTGAAAACTTTCGCTGAAAGTTGCTATCAACAGATTCGTGGGGATTATTACGAGCCTATAAATGAGTATTTTTGGTATTATTTACTCCTAGCTTCATCGGCAAATAACATGTTTCCGCAAAATCCTGGGTTTGCAATAATCCAACGGCAAAAATTTAACCTTTGGCCATAATCTTGCGGTTGCAGATGTTGTGCTTTTAGTAGATGGTACGGATACAATCCATCATCATGTAATATCCTCCAGACCGTGGTATAAGGCACTCCAAGACGTGCAGATAGTCTTCGTGTGCTTAGTCTAGGACTGCGTTGTATTGTCTGTATTATGATATTTTGGACTCCTCGAAAACGCCCCCGTTCTGATTTTAACACCAAAGATCCAGTTTCTCACAGTCGCCTATGCGTATCAACAAAAACTTGATGATTTGGAATACGTTCACGAATTGGATAACGCCGACGACATTCCTCCACAGCATGTTCAAAATAGTCATTCCAGACTAGCGTTTCTCAACCTTAGGGTTCGCGATCCGATGTGGGTTGCGTGAAATTTCTAATGGATCGTAAAATGAGAGCTGCTACCTTGCCTCAAAGCGACAAACCTCCCAGATCGTCATCCATTCACTTCATTCTGAGATACTCCATCTTATGAGGAGAAGACAAATTAATTTTCTAAACTAAAAAATTAAAACCGAGGTGAAATGGTATCTTTTAATCGTGTATACATATAATATACAGCGACCCCAGTCTACTAGAATTTTGTATTTGGATCGCGGTACCACGACAAAGAAATATATTGGACTACGCGGTAAAAAAGGTTGAAAGATGCTGTTCTAGATTTACGTATTATACTTTCTTCTAGATTTTAGAACATATTATTTTCTTCGATCCTTCTAACAGCGACATTTGTTCTTTCCCTGAGTTGTCCGTGATTATTAACCGTTTGCTGATTCACAAAATGTTTTTAAAGTTCCCACTAAGAAAAAATCAAAACTCAAGCTTGGGCTTTTTTGAGAACAACCTACTGGACGGCTACGACCAATCTGGGAATTCTGGGAATTCGCGGTTCAACATTGTCGTATCTAAATACCGCAATGTATTGGTGCCTTGTTTATTTGAAACTACATATTTCTTCTCAAAGCTAATGGTATGTCATTTAACATAGTTCTTAAATCGTTACCTACAAATTCAACGAAATTATTAACATTTAAGCGATGGGGCCCAGCCCATATATTAAACCTAAACTGAACTTCGTGATTGGTTTAATGGTTTACATAATATGTATCTTCAAAACCTGCATCTTCTCCAGTGTCATCCTCAATTCCTCCCAGCCATCAATTTTTTTCAAAAATCACAGAGTAGGAATACTAATATAATTTCACGAAAAGCGAATGAAGATAGTGACAACTTTATCCAAGATGAAGATGCATCACAGAAATAAAATGTTTTTACAAACATTAAAACAGAGTTTACTTTATCAGTATAGTTTACCTACCTTAACGCGAAAGAAAAATAATAAACTTTTTTACCTTAATGTATTCTTTTAGAATTTCAATTATCGCTGTGCTAACGTCTAGAATAATGCTCGATATTGTTTGCTTTGATATTTTGAAAGTAAGTGCTAAACTAGAAACTGTTGCCAAAAAATCCAACGTTAAGCGTGTATTACATTGTACTTTTTTTGTCTAGAAAACTTTGACTAGTTTGTAAACTAGATGAAACACTAAACTAGAAATTCAAATATGCCACCTCCCAATTTTAATGGCTGTCAAGTCACCGTTCTTTTTACGCAGACTCCGCTAAAGTTCAATTGCCATTTGCCAATTTAAAGAAAAAAAATTGTTTGCGGTTAAGTGTTTGTTTTGGTTAGTTTCACAGAATACATTTTAGCTTACGCTGGTTTGTATATTATTAAAGAAGGAAAAAAGGAACCGCAATAAAAAACTACAAAAATTTATGTTATAAAAACTAACAAAATTGAAAACAAGTTGGATGTAGTTGGCAGCTCTGAAATTCGCTGCAATGCGCAAGACTAGTACGAAAACTTGGGCAGAAAATTGGTCCGTACCTAGGTTCAAAACTTATATCGAACTTGAACAAGTTTCTGAATTAGACTATCAAAGTTTTTACAAGTGAATCTAGTACAAGAACTAGTCAAAGCTTTCTAGGCAAAAAAAGTACAATGTAATACAGCTTTTACGGTTAATCTCTCTATAGTTGGTATAGATTTTCTGTAATTTGTATTCTTTTTTTTAAATTCTTGGTGCCATTTCAAGGAACACAAAGAAAATTAGGAAATTTCTTCTTTCGGTAGATCTTCAAGTAAATCACTGCCACTGTATATATCTCTACTTCTGAAAGTCGATGTCATCCACCAACGCCGAGGCCCTTTTCTAGTTCTTTTGTGTTTTATTTCTGTTCAGTAGTGATCCCAGTACTATAAATCCAGTGCTTGCCAACAGTAAGTCCTCCTCACTTGACATTTTCTTATAATAACTCTTTAATAATCAAACAATGAACTTAAAATTAAAATGCACAATGAAAATTTTCATGAAATGTTTAGGAATCAAAGCGAAATAGCGAATCGAAATAGAACACAACTGGATAAACTGGTGTGGACAGGGGCACAACGGTCCTCCAAGCTCTTCAGACCGAACGATTTTCAACGGCACATTCGGTTTGTGTACCTTAGTCCTTTAGTCTGTACAGGGTGGTCCAAATTGGACACTTTTGATAGGAAACACCAATTTCTAGAGGAGCTAGAAAAAAACTAACCTACATGTTACGAGCTCGATTTTTGTGAGAAACTGAATGCCGAAAACCGCACATCGATATCTTGAACTGTTCAGAAGATATAGGGTGGTTTTCAATTTTGTGCATTTTTGACCCACCTCCGTAACTTATTTATTTATGAATATTTTTTGTTTCTGTAAAAACATTCTTAATGCACTTTTTTTAAGGGAATCCAATAGTGTCCCCAGTTTTTTTGTAAAAAGAAAGGTTTTGAAGCTATGACATAAACTTGTACTTTTTCTTATGGACCACCCTGTATATTTTTGCATATTCTTTTTCTAAATATATAAAATACTTGATACTATCCTTTTTAAACATTTATTTTGTGGCCGTTTCTAAAATACTATAGATGAATTTTGTAAATCTGGAGTGCCACATGCCTGAAAAATAGAACGAAATAAATTTACAGCTGTTATAAAATATTTATTGCCTATTTTTTAGTAATTTATTGATTTAATTAAACAACACAAAATAACAAAAGCAAACAATATAACATTAAAACTGCATTATAAATAGTTTTATCTATCTCCTCTAGAAATTGGTGTTTCCTATCAAAAGTGTCCAATTTGGACCACCCTGTACACGTGTACACCCTTTCAAATCTGCAAATGCAATCCAGCATATATGTTTCCAAAGCTACTAGAAATTACAAACAAAATTTGATCTAGTATAATTATTAAAAGTGACAAAAAATTTTAGTCCTGAAAATAATTGTAATTAAATTTCGGATTTTCCGTTTTGTAATGTTCCGTTTGTGTATCTTTCTACTAACAATCGATACACATCTATTTCTGTAATTGATAATATTTTTCTTAATTAATAACCTTGACATGATGTTTAATTATGTATTGTCATTCTGAAGGGCGCGTCTTATGTGAATCACCCAGTATGGATCATTAAAAGAGGCCATTTCACCTCAGCTGTAAACTTTTAGGTTAGCAAATTAATTTGTCATTTCGTCATATGATGGAATATCTAAGTATGAAGAGACTGTATGACGCTCTGAGCGGTTTTTCGTTTTGAAACAAGGTACTCATTTCACGGCCCATTGGAAATTTCATACCATCCAATATTGGGCGAGGATGGTTCAAACCACAACTAAATTATTTAAAACGATTTCACTAGTGATGTCGAAAATGGTTCAGTTTAAGCCGAAGTGAAATTGGCTAAAATAATTGTCATTAAAAAACGGCTAAAATATCCTTGACAATGAATCTCATAGTTTGCCCTGGTGGTTCGTTTTCAAACGCATTAAAGATGCTTTCTTCCACTTATGGGACTAATACCCTACAAAAACAGATTGGGCAGTTCTTCCGGTTTCTAGCATTTGTTGATCTAGTCGTCGAACAACAAATGTCTTCAATGCGGAAATCGTTGCACATACAAAACCAACCACATTAAAATTACCACGACATTAAATGCGCATATTCTGCAGAAGTGTACTCCATAACAACGATTTAGAAAATAAAACAATATTCATGAACAATGGTAATTAAAACGAATCAAATAGGAATTACTTATAGGCAACAAAAGTTAAACTAAGAACAACATTAACTGAGGGTAATACAAGGAATAAGAGGATAATCAAACACGACGTTCTGAACAAACAGCGACAGTGGCACAAATGCCGTACGTTAACGCCTCTTCCTTTTCAATTAGGTAAATATAAAATACCAAAATTATTGTACATATGTGAATCTGGGGTATGACAAACACATTAGATATTTACATGAAAACCCAAAAATAACTCTCAAGACTGCCAATAGTTCCACATCCAAGATCCTTTAAATTTATTGTTCGGTTTTTAATGGAGAATATAGCAATATGTATCTGTACGTGTTATGCCCCATGTAAGAATCACCCTGTGTAAACACAACTGGTCCTAGCAATATTAGCCGATAGTTTTAATAAAGAGGATATCAATAATCAATTTATAAATAATTGATTAACTGGTTAACAGATTCAAACGTGCCCAACTAATTTTATATCAATGCAACACAACTTGCTTATTTATTATTAACATACATATGTACGTACTAGACCAGTTAACTAAAATATCACTTCTTTTAGTTGTTAAGTATTGAGCAAATCAAATAAATTAAAATTCAGTTTTTGTCCAATTTTTTATAAAAAAAAAACTAAAACATGTTTATGCAGGTTATAGCTTCAAGTGGGGAATATTTTTATACGGCATATTATACAAAAAACTACAAAGGGCTTATGCAACTATAACAACGCTGGTGTATAAATGGCAAAGGAAAGTGTTATTTGGTTTCGTTTTTCATTTCACACTTATTTGGTATTTAATAACAAATACTTAATCGTCTCTTCTTAACTTTATAAATTAAATTAACGTTCTAAAGTCGAAGTGGTCGTAATGTGTAATGGAGTTGTTAATTTTGTACAATTAATAACACACATTCTACTGACTGACTGACTGACTAAAAAACTGTTCCATATTTATGTATGTACACAATAACGCATTTATCTTAGAAACCGATTTTAAATATATATTTTTTCATATCGCCGAATATTAAACTTGAACTGTTCCTTGCGAAACCCACTCCTTTTAGAAATCTCTATTTGAAGGGCTACATTAGCGAGCGCTTTATTCCCTAGAGTCCTAGAGCTTGCCATACAAGTTAAACAATTTGTATTTTCTATATATGACTATGTGCACATTTTATATTCCAAATTTTCATATTTATATTGGACTTTTCCGTGAATATGTACTTTTTTTCTGTTCATTCAAAAGAAATTAAAAGACCTCCAATTCCTATTTACCACAACATTTTTTGTTCGATTTGAGACTAATATATTAAAATAAATAAATAACATATTATAGAAAGAATATCAAAACAAAGGAAAACTGCTGTCGCCAAGATGAACCCGATTATTTTGGTGAAATATTATAGTTTTCCTTTCTTTTCAGTTTGTCTTTAGGAAGTTAAAAATGTCCGGTTCCCTCCGTTTTAATGGATTGTGTTTACAATTTTAATCTAATCTCTTTCGGCTTAGGAAGTAGTCACATTTAACAATAACAATAAAACATTCTCACCGCTGTGGTTATGTGTATTTTTAGGGTTGACGAATTGATTTGATCCCAAGTGAAAAGAATGGCCTAGAACATTTTTTGTTCATCACGTGCCTTTGACTGCTTACGCCCGTCCGTTCCCATGACAGCTGTCACCTGTTAATGTCTACACGGATATACCTGAGCCTGTTTACTGCTGCTGGTGCTATTTATAAGGCCTCTAGTAATATTATACGACCATAGCTGTTGCCCACAACAAAACACATATATAGATATGAGTAGCTAACGGAAGCTCATCTACGATTTACTGTTTAAGTAATGTTAACGAAGTGCTTCCTAAGCACATGCATTTTTAATTAAAATTTATACTTCGAATTTCGTTTATTTAAAATTAATCATGGCCACGCAATTCAATTAATATAAATAATGAATGAGTAGGAATCCTCCTTGACAAAATTCGTTACATGTTATTAAACTTCATTAACCAACCTGATAAAGTAGCGCCATCTAAAAATACAATCAAGGTAGATCTACTTCGAAGGCCAAATTGCCACTAAAATATTCTCGTAGGAGTAGATCACTCGAAAATTAATGTAATCTATTTTTAATGTAAAATGGTTAAATTTATCTAGGAAACATTAAAAATTGTCTATATTTGGCAAAACGGATTTGAATACTTGAACATGCACGAATCGAAAAGAAAAGGATCATCGAATACTAAAACATGTTAACCTACCATCTAGCTTTTATAATTTTTATTTTTGTTTGTTGTTACCGATGTTCGGAATTCTTAAATTACCAACATTTTTTGAATTATAAATAAGGCAAAACTCGATTTCTGTAATTTCCAGCATGCAACCAACATTCAATGATTTCATCCCCTATAAAATGATTAATTCTGTTTTCCAATTGATTTTTGTGTTTATCCTTCATATTATATCTGACCTATAATCCATTGATGTGGAAAATAAAAGCAAAAGGTTTTTTTCAATTTCGTCCTTATCTACAAGCACCCACTAATTGCATTAAATATGTGCAAGGTTATTGGTTTAATAAAACTTGAGTAAAGGTTAATATATTTCCAATTTTCTAGCAAACTGGACAAAAATCTTAAAAATACTTTTACTTTCAAAATGTAGCAGTTCACTTCGAAACGAGTTGAAGGATTTTTAACTGCTTTTCATGCTGTAAAATGTATAAGTATCAAAAACAAATTACATAATTCAACAATTCTTAATTTTGTCTCTTTATCATGCAAGTAAAATTAGGTCAAAGTGCTCATTTTGTTTAGTTTCTCTGGGAATGCCGAAATTCACATACTACTCTTACTCGGTATGTATTATTATATATTATTTAAAACAACAAAATATGTAAATATATTATTTCTTCAAAATAGAAACAAAAAGGATATGTGCATATGTTTTTTCGGGATTGCGAAGATTCAATAGTCTGCCAACAAGTTATAAAATATGATATGAAACTATTTTCTCTACATGCTTTTGTTACTAATAATAGAAAAACACTACAAGCTTAAAAAATGTCACATTTGTACTTAATTGGTATTCTCAAATGTAACTAATAAAATACCATTTGAAGAACTAACAGGTTTTAGAATGTTCGTTCTTCTTCGAATTGCAACAAATGAAGAATGATTTATCGTGATTTTGAAAAGTTAAGGATTATTTGCAATTTCGATGTTATACTAAAATAAACACAATTAATGAAAAAGATATCCGATGAAAAAAAATTGTAATATTTTCAAAAAAAAGGCAAAAGCAATTTACGAATGGGAGATATAACATTAAAACATAATCTTTATAATAAAAAATGCTGTCATATATTTTACAGAGAAATGAATATAAGCACCGAAAAGGAATTTTGTTTGTCTCATACACAAAGCTATATTTTTTGCATTATTTACATTCCTAAAAGTTCATCAACTACTTCATCAAAGTCTGTCCAAGAAAAACTTTTAAAGGATATTAACCTACAAGAATTCTTGCTAAAAATTTAAATTATTTAATCTGATTGTACTGATTCAGCATACAAACACATTATGGTGAAAATTGTAATTTAGTTGTATCTTTATTAAATGTAAGATTTTACAAAGAGAAAACAATTTCTTTTTATGTACAAACATTTCAAATTTGGTGATAAATACTGAAAAAAATAGCTATTTATGGTACAAGTGAATAAACAGAAACTTTATCCACGAAAGGAACAGTGTAGGTAATTTTCTTGAGTGGATAAAATCTCTTAGCAACATTCGAACTTGGAATTACCGCTAAAATCACTTCGATCAATTTTCATTACATTATATTTTACAAAAATTTAGAATTCATGGAAATATAAATATTTCTGGAAAGTAAACTATTTACTAACAAACGTAGAAAAGGAAAACTTCTAATGTTACTTTAGTTAATCTACTGAACTATATCAGCATGGTTTCGCAGTAATTGCGCCATATCTACCTAACGACCTAACCGATATTATGCAGCGAAAGAAAGTTTTAATAATAAGAGACTAATAAAATACATTAGTTTCACCATAAAAGGCAACTGCACTCCCAACAACTATTTTACCAGTTTATTATTTATTAAAATGTTCATTCTTCTGCTGAGCGGTAAATGTTATGATTCGGTTAGCAGCGTCCACTGCAAACAATGATGGTGAGGTGTAAAATATTGTTTAGTAGTTTAATAAAAGTACTGTTAAAATTTTCTTTTTTACTTTGTTACTCATAAAATTTGAATTACAAATACCTTTATTTATTTAAATATAAGACCAGTGCAAGAAATCACTACGAACACTATAACAAATAGAAACCCAATAAATCAACAACGGAGAAACGTAAAACAAGTTATAAAAATGCGAAGCGAAATGACGTAAATGTTGTATCAAAATGGAACTAAGATAACTAAATAAGGGCATACCGAAATCAGTGGCACATACCAATGCAGAATGGACAATTTGAATACTAAAAAAATAGAATTATACAAGATAGCAGAAGCTTAAACGTCTTAATAAATAAATTAACCCCAGGAAAACAAGAGATGCACTAATTGAAAAGATCAGATGGACAGGCAACAACAAACAGAAACTTTTGAAAACTGTATAACAATTTTATCGCCGGAGTGGCCAAGTGGTTAAGGCATTCGACTACAACGCGAACGGTCTTGGGGTCAAATCCGAGTCGGGTGCTCGGCGGGTGTTGTACCCAGTCACTGAAAATAATTAGGAACCGAAACACAGTAGTGGAGTAGGGAAAGTGGGCGGTTGTCGAAAGCGTGGTGCTTACCACATCACCCCGTACAACGACAACCGACAACCGAGGTATGAATGCGACTTACGAGGACTTAACTCTCCATGCTGACGACCATACTTCCTCGCGGAGTGTAAGTGCTGTTACCTTTACCTTTTATAACAATTTTATAAAAACTTATACAATAAAAACTGTGAGGAGTACCTGGTTTCAGTTTTCTTTTATAGTTTATCAAAAACTTTACAACTTTTTTTTCAAGTTTTTTGAATTCTCCAAGATTTCAAATTCCTCCACGAACTTTTAAATTGATGACATAGTGCAAATCATGTGCTAAAATTCAATCAGCCTTTTGGTTCCTCAACAAGCGCAGACGATGACCGTAATTCACACTTCGCTAAATCATGTAATTAAACAAGTCTCATGTGATGCGGACTTCTTGGTAGGTAGGTAGCGTGTCATTTGGTATCACCAAAAGAAGAAATCATCAAAGAAGAAGAAGAACTAACATTTATAATCGTCAAGCTTTTCAATTACATGTCTTTTAGAAAGATGATTTTGGAATAATGCTGTCACATTGTACAGGGTGTAAACAAAAACAGATTTACCTCCGTCTTATCATTTTGAAAAATAAAACTTACAGGGCTGAATATTTTTATATTTTAGAAATTCGAAGAAAATTCTGAATCTGAATAAGGCCTAACTTTTCCAATTTTTTTTTTAAATCCTAAAGTATCTTTCAAGATTTTATTTTTGAGTAGAGAGTGCCATTACTCACGGAAATAGTTAATCAAATGCAGCCGAAAAAACATTCGACACTAGTAGTTACCATACTAAAAAGTCTTATAGAACAGAGCTTTTACGGAGTTCCTAATATAATAGACCATACCATAGATATGCAGTCCTCATATTTATCAACATAAATACTACAGTCAGTATAAGGTTTCACAATAACACCTATTGATTCAAATTAAAAAGAGAAATACGCCAACGTGGTACCATTTGGTCCAAACTTTTTATAGTGCTTTTGGAATTAATGCTGACAGAAATGCGCTACAACAACATGTGTATAAACATCAAGGAGAAAAGAATAAGTCAGTACCGCTTTCCGAACAATATAATCTCTCCCTTGCCATCAGATCATTTGCACTATGCTCAAGAAAGACCCTCAACGATCTGAATATTGCATCACGGAAAATATAATTAAATATCAATATATCTCATAAACAGTTAAAATTTATCGGCAACAACCTCACAGTTGAGGAAATGGGTTTGACGTAGGCTTCATGTGAAGTATATAGAAATAGATAATTGTTCGTACTGTGGCGAACAAGATATGCCGAGACATCCAATCCAATCTTTCATTGTCACAAACGGTCACCGTGAACAGCATAGTAGGAAAAATGTTGGAGAATGGAAGACAGTTGGAGGTGCATAAATAGAGCAATAAGAGACATCATGAGCAGTGAGCACCAAACAAAATGATGAGAGAGAAAATGAGGAGAGAGACGCCTGAGACAGAACGGATGATGTTTTCTTGAAGAAATACCGAGAAGTGGTACCGAGTAGCATCGTGATATAGAGGAGGGGTTTTAGTGACTATGAGTTTCACACTCCCCCCGTAACCAGGAACGGGGGGGTCCATGACGGATTTCCCCATCCTCCAAAAATAAAAAAGCTTCATGTGACAAACTTTAAACCGAATTTAAATCAAACACATCAATATGTCTATGCCATACGACTTTCAATGCATATTCCCGGTTATTATTGCCTATAGAAAAGAAACTCTCCACTACAGGGTGATCCTTAAGTAATGGAACAAAGAGCAACGGTAGATTCGGGGGATCAAAGTGTTACGATTTACTTAGGATTACCTTGATCCAAAAGTTAATATTAAACGAGATACAGTTAAGGCCTCCTAAGTCGCTTTTCATACCTCGGTTGTCTCGCACGCTTATGCATACGGGGTGATGTGGTAAGCACCATGCCTTCGACAACCGCCTACCTTCCCTACTCCACTACTGTGTTTCAGACCCCAATTATTTTCAGTGTCTGGGTAGGCCACCTGCCGTATATCCGATTCGGGTTTGACCCCGAGGCCGTCCGCGCTGTAGTCGAATACCATAATCACTCGGCCACTCCAACGAAGATAATCCTAGATAGATCACAATATTTTAACCGCACGAATCTACTGTTGCTCTGTCTCCCATTACTTATGGACCACCCTGTATATTATTCGAATACATTTTTTTCTATGACTACGTACCTTTTGATACAATTTTAAAAACGTATAAAACCACGAATTAGCAGTTTATAACAACAACAACAACCATTTTTACGTATAAAATAACAACGGCAAGAGTCTGGCTAGTATAAAATAATGCAACTGTGAAATAAAGGAGTGTGCAACTTCGTGACTGAAAAAACCGTGAGTAATGTAATCTGCAGTTTTGTGATTGGGCACAACCTGTCATAATTTAACGGTGTAAATGATGGAGGTCCTTATTTTAAAAGACATGCACGTAATGCTCATAGAAAAAAGTTATTGATAAGCTCGAAATAGTCACTTTAAAGTGAAACTAAGCAAGTCCCATAGCCAGACCGATCGATGACAAGTGGACAAAAAATATTCCCGAATGACTTCAGAAAGATGTCATTCTAAATAGTGGACGCCCACAAATTCTTTAGACTGATATACGACACATGCTTTGAGAAAGCCCAAAAGTGCACAAAACGAAAAACGTTAGAGGAGATTTAAATTTAATTGTAGTTAAAAGTTAAAAGAGGTTATGAGATAACCAAAACAATTTTTTAAACCGTAATATAAATATACCATACTTTCTGCACAAATAGTCTTATACGTTTTTTTCATTTGCAATGAAAAATATCTACAACGCTTACCTAAACAAATTACTAAGGAAGCTGACGGACCTGAAACAAATGAAACTTATTAAAATATAAAAAATACAATTTTTAATCATTATAAGATAAATTACAGGGTGCCCATTTTAAAACGTCGAACCTGACTGTTTTGAAATAGGTAATTATAGCAGAAGACCAACGTTCGGGTGAGGGTTTGGCATGCATCGGGTAAGTGAGGATAGTAGGTCGGGTGCGCGAGAGGTACGACAACGATGGTAGACACAAATTTAAATTTTTTCGACGTGTATGATATGCGGCCTGAGGATTTCACTTTGGCAAAGTATAGCCAAATATTACTTTTTTTATTGGCATACTTCAGTTCGGGTTTTCTTTGTTTAATCCACAATCTTTGTTTACTGACAGGATTTGAAAATTTTAATCCTTTTAGCCTTTCTATTCTTGAAGTACAGTAGTAGATAGCACCGTATTTCAGAATCTACTTAAATACAATGGGGCAATATACACATATTATATATTAAAAATACAACTCCAATAAAATTAGCAGTTTAAACAATGGCTGTAGTAGTTTAACCAATTTAAAATTCATTCACTACCAGTTTCAATTCAATGAATTGCATAATTTATTCGATCCTACTACAACTAAAAGTTGACCAAGTTGCACAGGCGGTTAAATACCAAAACAGCAAAACCTTAAAAAAAGTTGCGTAATTACAAGCAATAAAATAGTCGTTTTGAATTTGGTCAAGGCAGGAAATACATCTCAAATTTCACTTGTATACCTCAAGTCGAATCATTAACATAATAGTGTATAAATGAACGTAGGTTGGAAACCACGCAAGAAACTACGATCTACTTTCCCATTTTCGTCATTTGTCACTTTCTATCCATCCATGTAATTCACATAAAATTTGGAATCTTATATTTACGTATCTTTCCCAAAATAAAAAAAAGTATTTAAAGAAAAAGGAAATGTTCTACCTTCCATTTTCTTAGCAAATCTTGCACACGCTTATTCCTTATCTAATAATACATCCCGAAGCCAACGCGCACCTATAATATTAAACGCCTACAGGGTACTCCTACGCGAAACCATTACATTTTATACCTGTATTTTTTAATGTGAGCATAGTTATTGTCTTTATAAGGCATTCGTGCCTCAGTGGGCTGGTTTTGTGACTTAATTATATGCTTTAGTACGCTTACAAGACAAATCGCAGAATGTAAAAGGTTGCTGACTTTGAAGATATTTGCAAAATCTCCGTAACAAACATCCTTATATTCTAATTTTTTTATTAGAATTATCGACCAGAACTACCTTATTTATTTGGAATTTTTAATAATTACAAAAATAACAAAAAACAAAAAAATTAATTAACATTATCAATTTGCCCCTTAAGCAATTAGTTTTCACATTTACATTTTATCTTATTTTTGTTAAAATTTCGAAATCTGAAAGTTAAAAACAATTAAGACTGCCGCTACTCCATTCATAACATAAACAATAACATGCACGAAAAGAATTTTGTAACGCGGCCAGACAAATTTCACAAAAAAATATTTGATAAAATTTTTATGATTTGCAATTAATTAAAATTAATTAAAACTTTGCAACAGCTGATAGTTGAGGTCTAACGAACTTTTATCTAAAAGTGTGTCCGTAACAAATATTTCAATAATCATTATTACAAATCTTAAGGAATCTTCGAAAGTATTTACATTGTCCACTTAAAATTAAGAATAATTATTACATATTACAAGGTTGTAATAAATATTGTGCTTAAATCAGTATTAGTTGTTACTTACTAATATTATCCTATTTTGACGTACGTACCTACTTACAAGAATATTTTTGCAACGTCGGAATATTGTATTTTCGGAATATTGTATTTTCAAAAAGTAATAATAACTGGTTCTAACATTTGTTAAAAATCCTTAGCTCTCAGACAACGCTAAAATTTATATTTTTGCAATATAGTAACCCATAATCTAAAAGAATTAATTAAGATTAAAAAATTTTATTATGTGTTGGTTGTACTATAGAATTATTGATACGTGTGCTTTGTAAAAATGGACCTTCCAAGTTCTATGGTTCCTCACAGTGCGGAGTTTGTGGGAGTGTAATTTACTCCACCATCTGTAATCTGTAATAAAGTTTAAAATAAAAATCCTGTTATAAATGGCGTCTTTCTGGCGATAATTAAATAATTTAAAAACGTTATGTTAACTAAATAAAACAAAATGATTTTAACTATTTTAATTAATACTTTAAATTAAACAAAACGCTTTAATTAAAAATTCGACTCAGAAATGTCAATTAATTGTCCAGTAAATTTAAAAGCTATTCATCATTATCCAGACATGCGCTAATTATGGCATTTAAAATTTGATGTAAATTATAATGAACAAGATTTTTATGAATTGGCGTACCATATTAAAATTTATTATAATCATCTACTAAATAATGTTTTTAAAAGGTATCGACCTGCCTTAATATATCACTCCTACACGAGAGCGCACCTCAATGGTTTCGTCCCTATCTAGAGCGTTATTAGTCAACAATGTATATCCTTTTCGATGCGAACGATTCTAAAATATGGGCTTACCTGTATAGGCAAGCAGTAAATTTCTAAGTGTCGAAACCTGGCGCCGACGATTGTTTCAAAATTCCATATGGGAATGTTACACAAAAAAGTTACTGCTATTTAAATTTAAATAACATAAAAACATTATACGTTCTTTCTGTTATTTAAAAAATAAAAAGAAAAATAATTAACATAATTATTGTCGGTCGATATATAAATTTAATAATTTAATATTAATCATTAAAAAACAAACACGGGCCTTCTGAACAATTTCTTCATTAATAACAATATATGGCATATAATAGTATTTTGCCCACATAATTTAACGATGCGAAATAATGGAAAACCGATTAAAAACACATTAATATAAAACAAAGCAAATACTACACAATGCATGTTTAACTAAATAAGGAAAGATAGAATAAACCTAATTGCGTCATTAATATGTACTGTTATCGAACCTTATTTAGAAACTGCAATAAACAAGTTATTAATTCAAATTATAAATATTGTTTCCATAAATCAGGATTTAATTAAACTATAGAAATAACTTATCTGTAATATACTGAATGCAATAACTCGAAATGCAATGAGATATGAAATTGATTAAATTATTTTTCAAATACGTTTGCAACTACACTGTGCATAAGAAAAAGTATTTAATTTATTTTCGCTTTCTAACAAAATTAGATTAATAATCGGAAAATGTTATTACATAAATAAAAACAGAAATTTCTACATCAGATAATTAGAAAATCTGAATGCAGCTTAAATTAAACAAATCGTCCTTTGAGAAGACATGAATTTCTGAATTGAAAAGGAAAAACTTACAATTTTAGGTTTTCGATTTATCCCCTTCATATTATTAAGGCGCTTTATCTTGTTAATAACTATTCATTTCTTTTCAACTCTGGAAATTTTTAATATTAATTTCTTCGCAATAAATAATGCAAATCATAGATGGCAGTAATACCATTAAATACGTACTTTTTCTGCTTTCAAATAAGTATTTCAAGAATAAAT
The DNA here is from genome assembly GCA_963082815.1 of Melanotus villosus. Classification (NCBI taxonomy): domain Eukaryota; kingdom Metazoa; phylum Arthropoda; class Insecta; order Coleoptera; family Elateridae; genus Melanotus; species Melanotus villosus. Next base: position 46,932,512 of record OY720421.1, on the reverse strand, counting down.
TGCTTATTGAAATACTCGTTAAACATAAAGGGAGAGCATTGCATTTTCTATGGAAGTACATAAATATGAGATTACTTCAACGACACAAAAAGACACAAATAAAATAAATTAATGTGAGAGGTGGATAGCACTAAAAGTACCTTAAAGTTCTTATACTGCGTATTTCGCAGGCTGTTTCGAAAGCATTTTAATGAACGCTTCGCACTTACCTGTGAAATAAACTGTAAATACCCAAACAATTCTTAACAACATTAAGCTTTATATGTAAGACACGTTTCAACAACCGTATACGAATCACTTACTAAAAGCAACAAAAATGTATAACAGTTTAATAAGAAGACGCTGTAACTGAATGTGCTGTTTTATCAATATAGTTCTGGATTCATTCGATAACTTAGGGTTTAATTTTATTGACAAACCCTCAAACTTTTGAACCACTTCAATCCGATTTTGTATGGCCCTTAGGACCACTCTCAAAAATAACAATCCACTTCCTCCGACCAAAACATTATTTACCTCGAAGTAACAAAGAAAAATTTCACACTTCATCAGTAATATATAATTCCCTTTTAAAAAGATGTACACATAAAGGTAGCGGCTGCATTTAGTATTTGAAATATTTTGAATTGGGATTTTGAAAGGCGGGTTTACTGCATTCTTTCGAATAATTACTTGTATTCAATTGCTTTCTAAGAACCGCCGAGGCTTTAGAACCAAGCGACGCAAACAATTTGCCAGTATAGCCGCTCGCTAAAAACGGAAGGTAAAGACCGCGACGCGACGTTTAAAAGTTACATGTTGAAAGCAAAATGCTATTGGTCACACAAGCAGGTGTAAATTTATGGTTCACGAATACGTTCGTTTAATACCTTTACTCGTGGTTTTGTAATTTAATTTGAATGTCAAACTTTTTGAAATAATCCACCAGTAAACAGTATAAGTGACAATGTATGTTAATTATTCTGAAAGTTTAAAAATGTCGAAGGTATTTACGCTTATTTATATACTCCACGAAGACATTCAACCGCGGTGGCAATGAAAAGAAGTTTCTGACAAAAATGCTAATGCAAACTTATCGTCTTTATAATTAACCTGATTAAAAACCAGTTATAAAGGAATGCAAAAATTCCCTTGAATAAAAAATGACATTCCAAAAAGATGACAAACTTGTTTAACAACCAGAAAAACGATTATGGCATTCAAAAATCTTCAGGAAAGAATTTAACTGATTTGATAAAGATGTTCTTTTAATGTTTTTAAATACTTTAACGAATAGCAAAAATTTCGGTTACAATATATTCCTCTCGTGATAATTACAACGAAATGAAAGAGAGCTGTCTCTCTCACGCCCCAAATCGTTATTTTAAGCAGCTGCCATATTTTTAGGTATTACAATTAAAAACAAAAGTAGGGAATTACACTTCCTCTAAATTCTAGAAGATTAATAGCTAATAGCACACGAGGCTTACCACCGAAATGGTTTTTATTTGTCAACGGACTGCTCTATTTACGGGCAGTTTTAGGTAATCCAGAAATCCAGTCACAATGACATATATTTTAAATTATTTTAAATTTCTATTTCGCGAACGGACGGACTCACTTTACTATAGATACGGAAACAAACATATGAAGAGCAAAAACCCTATGAGGGACATTTTTTCCTAATAAGGTTCACAGTGAGTTTTGAATCTTACTTCGTTTTGTTGAAGTGCAACTGTCTGCTATACGTTTATGTTGAAGAAAAATAATCGCTGCAAAATAAACAATGTCAAAGTAAAATAATTTCATTTTTAGGTTGAATAAATTACATAGCAATTTCAAGTGTTATTGAATCAATTGTAGCCATTCTCATGCCTGGTTATAAATATATACAATATAAAGGGTGGTTTTTAAGTAGTGACACACTGAGTAACAATAGTGACATTTAAATAATATAACTTTTCGCATAAAAAAGCTAACACAACTCTTTTTCAATTAAATCTGAAATAACTATAAATATAAGAAGTTGAAGCTTTTTCCGAACTTAAGTGTAGGTAGAAGAAATAATAGCCTTTTAGAAGATTTTAATAAAATCGTTTGGTTGAGAGGTCTAAAAACGGCATATTAATACCATTAAAAGTTGTCTTCTTTTGTTATTGTTGGTAAACTTTCGAAACATCAGTTATACATTTGTGATACTAACAAAAACATACAGGGTGAAATACGCAATACTGATCATTTTCTATAAAACAGATCATTTCTGTAATTCCCCCGCCCACCTCAGCTTATCTGATAAACATTTATAATCACTTCTTATTACCGAGAGTGTTAAATTAGACCCACAAATTAAAGATATTTTCAAACAAAAAATCAGAATTGTACGCGTTGCGCTAATTATTCCAGTTCATCGATTTTTTTAAGTTTTATTTTATACTAATTTTAACATCTTTTTGTTTATGTGTTTTTAGTTTGAAAAGTAATTAAATGTACATTTTATTGGCCCTACTCAGGGGCGAATGGGCCACTGTAAACCACCCCGGGGATACAAAGAGCCACCGGCCTTGTATCATAATAATGTTGGATAGTATTAAAAGCTTACAACTCTACTAAACATTCACTAAAACTTGTAGCACTTCATTTAAATTGAAAAATTAATACGAACGTTTAACAAGACTACAGTACACTGCTGCGTACGAGGGTCGTTTGAAAAGTAAGGTAAACGACGCTGAGATGGCAGCACCATGATCAAAATCGATGCACGGCCGATAAGTTTGATCTTTCAAATAAGACTTTGCCGAGTTTCAGCTCAGTATATTGTGAGGTTATTGTTTCGTCACGCGAAGTAGACGAACATGCAAGCATTTTCAAAAGGACATCAGGACAATGCACCTGTTCACACGTCAACCCATGGTCTCAGGTTCGAATTGTTAGATCATCCGCCTTACTCGTCTGATTTCCATTTGTTCTGGAACCTCAAAAGATGGCTCGGATGACAACGATTTTCCGACCACAATGGTGTGGTTCATGCTGTGAACGGCTGTTTTGCAGACCAGGAGAAATCATTTTACAAAAACGGTATACAATGGCTTTGACACATCGTTAGGCAAAATGTGCCGAGCTCAATGGAGATTATATTGAAAATAAATACAAGTTGGTAAAATTTATTCGCATTTTGTTTTCCATTTACTCGTATTCTTCATTTCGTTGATAGATATGCTTCCAATCTTTCGTGCCTTTTATAATATCATTTTTGCCCGAGGAAGAGGAAAATGGTAAACAACTCGAACAGCAGAGTGCACTTTTTTTCGAACTAAAAGGTGTCCCAGATTGTACTCCGGATTTAAATTTCCCACCATTTTTTTGTTTTGAGGTTGGCAGCTCTGGTTTTTTTTACAGATGTTATACAGGGTGTCCGTAAAAAGGAGGTCAATCCGTTAACCACATATTCCTTGAGCAAAAATAATATGACTTTTATAATGCCATTTTTCATTTTAGATCCACACGTGCGATGTACAGGGCGTCAAAGTTTGAAATTTAAAACTGATTATTTTTAATAAGTGAAGTATTTAATAAGCTATCAATTTCAAATTTGGTACAGAGCCTCAACATAAATAGTCACATCTTTTGAGAAAAGCAAAACGAAAACAACTGTCAAATAATCAAAATACGGGGGTGCCGTACCCACTGACCTCCCCTGTTTTTTAGTACCTACGCCAGTGACTTCCAAGTTATCTTTTTTGAGATAATCATGCATTTTGGATTATTTTTTGTCTCTTTTATCAAATTTTGATAAAATCGTTCGTTTTAGAGAGAACTTGAAAAGTACTGGTCCTTGATACGCGGCTTACGGTAATCTCATAATTTTCCAATACTCTAAATCAAGTTAGCTAAAATGAAAAATGGTATTATAAAAGTCATATTATTTTTGCTCAAGAAATATGTGGTTAACGGATTGACCCCCTTTTTACGGACACCCTGTATATGACAATTGCAATTGGCCAATATGGAACGCTACACAAAAGAACAACGCGCTATTTATTCTTAAAACTCATTACAAAAATAGTGAAAGTTTTGCTGAGACAGTTCGCAAACTCGGTTCAATTTTCGGTCGGCGAAGAGTACCAAATGAGTCCTCTGTTCGGCGTTTAATTACGAAATTTGAGGAAACTGGTTCGGCGATGGATGCAACTCCTCATTTTTATCAATGTAGTGTAAGGTCAGCCAAAAATATCGCCAGGATGGAGGCAAACGTCGCCGAAAACTGGAGATGCGGTTACAGTCAATGGTGGCAGGTATCGAAACATGCTACATTAGTTTTTTTGGCACCAATTGGAAGGTATGGACCTCGATCAAATGTGGTTCCAATAGGACGGTGACACATGTCATACAGCCGCAGAAACAATGACTTTACTGACAGAAGTTTCCAGAGCGTTTAATCTCCAGACGGTCGAAGGTCAATTGGCCGGCCAGATCTTGCGAATTAACCCCTTGCGATTTCTTTTTGTGGGGATATCTTAAATTCAAGGTATATGTCAACAAGCCCAATACAACTGCTGAACTGAAAAATGAAATTAAACAGACTATCTGCAAACACATCATTGAGAATTTTGTCAAAAGAACCAGATGCTGCAGACGTAGTATGCGTGGTCATTTGAACGACATAATTTTCCATATTTAACCGCATAATGCCTACTTTAACATTAAATAAAAATTATTTGATATAAATGCAAAAAGTGGTTTTATTTGAAAATTAAATCCGGTGTTCAATTTGGGACACCCTTTATAAGTCATTTCAAGTTGTACAGCTCTCTCACTTTTGGTGGTATTTTGGGGCTTTCTGGGATTATGTTGAAAAACATATTTAGTTGGACCTTTCCCGGGGAAGAGCGCATAAAATTTTTTGGGCGTTTTAAATCTTATATGCTCAGAAAAATGTTAATGGCTCCTGGAATGAGACCCTCCACATTGTTGTCGTATTTCAAACTGTAGGAATTTCCTTATTGCCAAACCATAAAGAAAACTATAGGTATATATTTAGATACACTTAGATACACCATTAAAAGTATGTAAGTATGTACATGTTTTTAAAAGTATCCAGATATAACTTTAGTCACACAAAACATATATAGATCTTGGGCCTAGATAAAATTATTAAATAAGTCATAACACCATCTTTTAGTTGCTTCTTAATATCCTTTAGCACTGATTCCACAGCACTTAACTTTTCCTTACTAATTTTATAGAACATCATGTCTAAAGAAATGCATTGTTTGCTTCTCTTAACATGCATACGTTGTTTCCTTTCAGCTCGTTCTTCGGTACCACATTGTTGTTGTTTTGGGATACTTTATCCTTTTATTGCATTTCCAAAACTAACGAAAAATAATAACTTACAATTACAATTCGTAAGATCAAGGAATGTAAAAATTAAGTACAATAAAAGTCTAAAAATACTGGAAAAAATGAAGGAGCATTTCGGAGTAGTATTAAATACAACAAAAAAGATGTAAAAAACACAAAGCATACATATACAATTATAGAAGACCAAGAAGAGAGCCATATAATAACTATGAAAGAAATAAAAAGGGCAATTGAAACATTAAAAAAGGGTAAAACACCAAGTTGCCATAAAATAACAGGAACGGAAGGAAACTAACTATTTTTAGAAATAAAAGTAGCACTAATGAAAGGAAGAACACCAAAAGACTGGCAAATAGCAGTCCTAATTTATAAGAAAAGTGAGATAAGTACGTGATTGCGATAATTATAGAGGAACCGCATTGTTGAGCGTAGAAGTAAAACCTGGAAGACTTACATGGCGGTCTTAGAAAAATGAGAAGTATATAAGACCACGTTATTACCTTAACACAAATCCTAGAAAAAATACCAGCGAGCAAATTCAAAGAAAGTATTCTTCCCATTTATGCACTTAGAAAAGGTTTTTGATGGAGTAATAAGGTAAAATTAAAAGAAAGGCCGTAGATAACACTTATTAAAGCGATAAGAAGCTTATAAAGGACGTGATAACGCAGAACATTGAAGCAAGGACGTTTAAAATCAAAGAAGGGTCGATCTTATTCACTGTATGACATTATGAAAACATAAAACGCATAAATTGAAAGTGAAGGTACTTAGTTTAGGTTGTTACAATCTGGAGGCAGTTGAACTGTTGCTTTTGCTGATGATGTAGTGATTATGGCAATGCAAGAAAATCTAAATGTGTGGAATGAGACTTTGAAGAAGTATAATACGATGATTAACATTAAGAAGACGAAAATGATGATGACAATATAAGAACAAGAGAAACTGAATATCCAAATAGAGGGAAAAATCAAACAAATTAAAAATTTGAAAAACCTAAGAGTGATAGTAGAAAACGATGGAATCAAGATCTGGATGTTAATTTAAAAAAAAAAACTATTAAGACATTACAGGATGCGACACAGTTTTATTAATAAAAAGGAAATATCGAAGGAAACCAAATTAGCAATAAGTATATAAAATGACACATAGACCAATTTTAATAAATAGCAGTGAAACCTGGACACTTATAAAAAGAACGAAAAATAAAGTTCAAGCACTAGAAATGAAACGCCTAGAGATGTTAAAGAAATACCTAGACTAAATGGAATACGTAATAAATAATACATAATAGTACGAGAAGAACTAGAAATTGCACTCGTTTTAAAATTCATACGAGAACAACAATTAAAATAGTAGGGCCACTTATTTACGGCAGATAAACAACGTGCTACCATTACAAAGAATACAACATTGAGAATAAAACGAAGCACAGGAAGACTAAAAGAAAGCTTGCACGACATTTGGACGAAACTAATACAAGGGAAAGAACAATCAAGAAATGATGCCAAAATAAAGCACAAGATAAACCAGAATTGAAAAGCTAGAATAGTGAAAAGCACACCCCTTTATCGCACAATAGCAGAGGAGAACTGATTAATAAATTAATATAAACGTGAAAAACTCTATCACTGCTGATTCAAATATAATGGCCAACTCACATCACATAATGCGACTTAGTCAAAATAATAAAATTAATTATATTAGATGGTAATTAGTTTCTTATTTTTAAACATAAAAGACTCTTATCAGGGTGCCTTTTATTTAAATAATTATGTTTTCGCTATAGGTGTAAAAAACACACAAGCAGTTTTAAAAAATTCAATTATTTGGCCCCAAACAGGACCCGCCGTCCCATCCGCTCCTGGGCCTACTGATCCCACTTGTTTTGTACCTCATAATTAGGGCCCGGATTTTAGGCAAAACGGACTATTTCTATTTTTTAAGGCACATAGCCCAAACTTATACATAAATGTTTTTTACGAGAAATGTAATTATATGACGCCTATTTATTTTCGCCTAAACTGCCTAAAACGTGTTTTAACTTCCTATTTTGTTTTGTAAGTGCCTAAACTTGCCTAAAGCTGCTTTTTTTTAAATTTTTACTTTGGAACTAAAATATTTTCTTGAAATTTTATTTTTCAGAATATTGGATTCAGGTAGTTATAGACTTTTATAGTGACAAAAAGCAGGGAACAGATAATAAACCATGGATCCTTACATCATCTTATCTGCTTAACTAGAATTACTGGCTGTAGTTGGTACATTGAAGTAATTTAAGAAATGAACATGTTTGACCGCAACCATCCGAGAAAAGGCGGCATTTTTCATTCAAAATTTTTTCTTTCATTCAACTTCATCCCGAACGTGGCAAGTGAAGTGTCTATTTTGTGAATTGTGAATATTTAAAAATTGTCAAACAAAAGAGTTGTTTAAAGGACAAGTTATCCCTGTGGACCAAAAATTCGAAGTTGTTCCAGATAAAGTCCGAGCAAGAAATTTTTTGTAAAGTTTGTGGAAATGTAGTGAGTTCAAGAAAAGGGAATAAGCCAGTTTTGTTCTCATTCATTTTGTTTGTTTTTTTCACTTAATTTAAACGTGAAAAAAAAGGTGAAAACATCATTGCGACAAACTTTGCTGACACAACCACAGACCCACTCATCCAGCAATAGTGAATTTAATTATGAACATTACAATGTGTTACTGGCTGCAAATATACCGTGGCAAAAATTGCAAAACACGGGAGTTCAATAATTTTTTGAAAAAATATTATGAATCAACATTACGCAAGAATTATTTGTCAGAATGCTAATATTTCAATAGAATTAATAATTTAAATATAAATATTAACTTTTTTAGATGATTGGCCGTATTTGTGAAGAACTGATACTTGGGTGTTTTTTGAAGTATAAAAGTCTATTTTAACGAAAAATAGGCAGAGTTTTAAGATAGAAAACTTAGAAAAATATTTAGTTTACAATGTAAATAGTTAAATGTAATATTTGTGGCTTTTTTTTACCGCCTAATTTCAAATTTTAAGAGACTACATATTTTTAACATTTTAAAGGACTATTTTAGGCGCCTATTTTTGGAATTATAAGTGCCTAAAATCCGGGCCCTACTCATAATTTTCAATTTTCATTGAGCCTGTTCATATTGCTACAAACTTTTATTGAGTTTAGTTTAATATACGGATTAATGTTATGTGGTTAGCGAAACATCTTAATCTCTAGTCAAATACATCAACAGATATAAATCCAAAAACAACAGAATTACATCCAGGTTTTAGCGAACTCGTTAAATACCGAATGACCATTGAAACAATCTTTTGTTCCTTAATGGGATAGAGTATAAAGACATTCTTATGGGTAGTTTAAGATAGGCTAGGTAATTTTTAAACCGATGCAATACAGGGCATTCTAAAGCATCTAAATTATAGTTTAGAAATAATAATTATCGAATATTATCGAAAAATCTAGACACAATAAATTAATATACGAACAAGTCTTCTATGAGCCAGCCCTAAATATTCACCCCATCTACTTTTTTCGGTCATTTTATCTACACCCTGTATATCGAAATAAAATACCTAAATATAATGAACTGTTTTAAAATGCGGTAGACATAAACTTTGTTGGTTAGAGTAAATCAGCCTTTGGTTTCAAAATAAAATAACATACAAATTTAATTTAACGTAAAAAATAAAAGCCTAACTATACGATGAACTAGAATTAATTGTGGGCCACCAGAAATTCCATTTCTGTTACGAACTATGTGTCCAGTTGTTCTTCTGATACGTTTCAAAACATAATAATATTATCATACAACTCTTATGGTTTGCAGTAATCTCTATTATTAGAAATTTTATAATGCTAAGAACAAGGAATATTTGTATCAACTCATTATCGCTGAAATTTAGATACCTACGCCGTTTGATCTTACCGACCAGCTTCCTTTCTTGTTACACAATACGGGGCATTTTTTACGTGTTTAATGTTCAGTATAAGCACACTTTTTAATCAATGACATTAGTAATATAATTAAAATCTAGTTATATTTTAAAATGTTACTAAACCTGAGACACTACAAATTAATACTAATTAGACACTAATACTAAATATGTACTAAGAACAAAATAATCCCCATTCAATCGTTTACTGGTGGGGGAATTTGTCTTTCAATTATTTATTCCGTACTAAATGCATTTGTTTTTCTACGTATTAATCTTTTTATTGTCGATTTAAACGAAAGAAAAAACTCAAAATGTAGTTATTACAACAACACTTGTAGCCTTTTCTAAATAGGTAAAGTTTTTCGTTCTGTAATCCACCATATACACCAAACAACAAAAGGAAGTTAATTCACGCCCGTACCTTATTTTTAAATTGACTAATTTTCGCAATGTTAATTCATACTTTTCATAGCATCATATGCTTTTTTTCAATTTAAACGTAATCAGACAATGTTCTTCCAACATTCTTTTATCAAATTCTTATAAGATACCAATAACAACTTGCTAGCTTGCTACATCTTACGTAAAATTACAGTGTTTTTAGAATGTTAATTTGCAAATTTAATGTTTAAGGTTTTTCGCAGCATTTAATCTTTCCTATACTTCATTCATATGCCTTTCAGCTTCGGATTAGGAGTTGGTGCAGTCCCTTTTCACCTATTATTCTTTCCATGCTTTTTGTCCCTTGCTAGTGCTTTCATTTCTGCCAGATTTTTGTCTCTTCTGTTACCTATTTCTTCAGTTCTTTTATGACATACTTTTCTGGGTCTTTCTCTCTTATTTCTACCTTCTGTTCTTAATTTTTAAACCTTTACTAGTCTATCTGGCGCCATCTTCATAATATGCCCATGCCAGTTCAATTGTGTCTCCTCCAGCTTTGTCAGAATTGGTTTTTGTCCTAATCGTCCTCGATTCTCACTCTATCCCACTTAGTATTTAGTGTTCCCTGCTTCCATGCTCCCTTACATATCTCCCATATCCATTTTATAACTCTCCTTCCACACCATTTAATCATCTCTGGGTCTTCTCCGCATGCCTTTCCTACTTTGATAAAATTTATAGCTTCCTCTATTTCTATACTGTTCAACTGTTCTTCCTTTGCATCGCTCTTTTTGCTTGACTTTAATTACTCTCATTCTTTTCTTGGCTCTGGTCAACAGTCTGGGTCCCAAGGTTAGGTTAGAGGTAGGTAAGGAAAGTTTTTTAATAGAAACACACACCAGTAGGGACCCAGATTGTTGACTAGTGCCCTTTTCTTCATTCTTCCTCCTAGTGCTATCATCCTGTCCCAAAATCTTATATTGTTTTTTATATATTATGTTTCATTCAATTCATCTCCGCATTTTCTCTAATTCGTTTTGCTTCTTTAAGTTTCGCTTTCGCCATCTTTCTTAATATATTCTTTACTGTGTTTCTCCAGCTTTGTCTTCATATATTTTTCCACACCTCCTTCTTGTTCTTTACCTCCATATTCACTTCACTGTTCCACCACGATGTTCTTTTTATGTGCTTATTTCTTTTTGTCTTTCCCACATACAACCTCTTCAGCCGTACTGATTATTATTTCTTTGAATTTCTCCCACCATTCTTCAGTGATACTCTCAATTCTATTAATTTTTTCTTCCAGTGTTTCTTGGTATTGATTCTTATCTCCTGCCATTCTGTCAATCGCTATTCTCGCAGCATTTAATAAAAGTTGAAAAAATCAAATTTAACAATTTCTGATTACTATACAGTGTGTCTCACTTTAGACGGCACCACCATCTCTTTATTTTAGAAAACGAATAGAAAAATGTATACGTGCTAATGGTGATTTAGTTGAAAATACTGTTATTTAAGTAATTAAGCATCGTTTTTTGTTATTGTATTGAATTAAAAGAATAAAATAAAAAATCATGGCAAACTTGTGAGCTTATTATTCGAATTTTCTGGAGTGAGAGAGATTGTCAAAAATGTTTGTTTTTAATGAAATTTTGGATTTAGCTTATTTGAACTATTCTGAACAACTTTTATTAACAAAATTTTTTGATAAAAAAATCCCTAATACGACTTCAATTTTGCTGTCTATTTTAAATCGTAGTAGACTAGCATTTTACCGTGAAGGGAAAGTAACATACCCTAAAAGTACAATTTAGTGAGGGGTATAATAAGAAAAACGAAATTTTTTAGATCGATAATATATAAAAAAATATTGGGGTGGTGCGGTCTAAAGTGAGGCACACTGTACATAAGGTTGGAATTTTTTTTAAACACAAATAACTGATGTTTTTAAAACCCTCAAATACGTCCTTTTTTATTTATTTTTTATTTTGTTGTAGTTTCCATGATACAGAATTAGTCCAGTCAAATGGTCGAAATAAACAGGCAAACTTTGCATTTTGGGTAGGCAGCTATTTTTTTTTATCGTTGTGTAGAGGGGTCAGCGATGAGTCTAAATCCGGGTTTTCGGGGTGGTAACCCCCTCCATTCGGCCGCCATTTTGAAAAGAAGGGTTAGGTGGCTTTTGGGCTATATCTCTGTACTAGGGAATCTCACAAAAAATTAGTATAGAGATTTTTTGTAGAAAATCGTATTATGCACGATTTTTATTCATAACTTTTTTACATAGCATTAATATTAAAAAAGTTATAAGCTGGAAAAGATAAAAACTTAAGGGCTTATAACTGTTTTATTATTAATGCTACGTAAAAAAGTTATGAATAGAAATTGTAGAGAATATGGTTCTCCACAAAAAAGTTTTACACAAACTTTTTGTAAGACTCACGACTACAGAGATATAGCCGAAAATCTTATTAACCCTTCTTTTCAAGATGGTGGCCGACTTGGGGGGTGGGGTGGTGGGGCATATTAATAAAAGTTATAGATAATACGATTCTCTACAAAAAAAACCTTGTGCAAACCTTTTGTAAGACTCACGGCTACAGAGCTATAGCCGAAAAACTAATTAACCCTTCTTTTCAAGATGGCGGCCGAATGGAGGAGGTTACCACCCCGAAAATGCGGATTTAGACTCTTCACTTACCGCCACATACATCGCAAAAAGAAAATCGCTGCCTACCCAAAATGCAAATTGAATTACCATTTGACTGGACTAGTCCAATCAAATGGTTGGTTGAAATAAAAAGGCAAACTTTGCATTTTGGGTAGGCAGCGATTTTTGACGATGTGTATTGGGGTCAGTGGTAAGTCTAAATGAGGATTTTCGGGGTGGTACCCCCCTCTCCATTTGGTCGCCATCTTGAAAAGAAGGGTTAATTAGTTTTTCGATTATATCTCTGTATCCGTGAGTCTTACATAAATTTCGTTCGAAACGTTTTTGTAGGAAATCGCATTCCCTATAAGTTTTATTAATAACTTTTTTACGTAGCATTAATTATAAAAAAGTTGCACCTCTAAATTTTTTGTCTTTTCCGGCTTATAACTTTTTTATTATTAATGCTATGTAAAAACGTTATTAATAATAAATAATATATAATACGATTCTCTACAAAAAAGCTTTATACAAACTTTTTGTAAGATTCTTGACTACAGAGGTAAATCCAAAAAACGAATTAACCCTTCTTTTCAAGATGGCGGCCAAATGGAGGGGGTTACCATCCCGAAAACTCTGATTTAGATTCACCACTGACCTATCTACACACCGATAAAAAAAAATCGCTGCCTACCCAAAATGCAAAGTTAAATTACCATTTGACTGGACTAAATTGAGTTGTTTAATTTAGTTTATTTTTGTATTGTGTTCATGTGAATATATTTTTTAAATTTTAAATTAAAAATTTAAAACTTTTTTTGCTATTTCATAATCCTGAATCAAGCCAACCGTATAATTACACGCTACACACAATTTGTCGCAGTATTTGCACTAAAATAAATATAAAATTAACGTTTTTTCAATATTTTTGTAATAAGTAAGAAGGGATATTTAAGGAATTAATATTTTAGGCCGAAATTATATTCGTAATGTTATTTTTTCCACTCGTCAAGATTAATAAATTCATATAAATTGAAGTTCAGCAATTAAGATTTTGAAACAACAATAGAACAATAATTAATAATTTCTATCTGATAAACATACGATGTAATTTACATAAAATTTACAGTATAATTAAAATACAGTAAATAAATTTATTTTTAATGAAAGTTGATGTGATTGTTCTAAGTACAATGAGAAGTACAATCAATTTTATAACATTAGCGTATCAGTTTTGTGACTCTCATAGTAATTACTAATAAATAATAATAGTGTTTACTTGAATTAATTATTTAAATTGATTTCTTCCTTAGAAACTAATAATGGGCAATTTAACTCCAGACACATTCCGCTACAGCTACTACAACCACATTGTATTATTAATAGTATATTATGCAATGAGCATTTAATGTTAGCTATTAAGACGTGAGTATGAGAATTAAGACACGAGCCGCAGGCGAGTGTCTTAATGAATACGAGTGTCTTAATAGCCATTAAATGCGAGTTGCATACACTATTTGTTCTACGACCAATTATAATAATGAAAAAATAGGCACCTTCTGAAAAGCTGCTACCTAACCTTATTTTTGACAACTTTGCTGCTATTGGTTATCTCAAATAAGAAACATCAACAACTCCCGTAACTATGGTTACAAAATAAAATACTTTGCTACTATTGGTTATAAACTTGTATCTTAATGAAAAATCTGTATCTTAATGAATATCATTAAAGTACAGGTAGTAAATGTTTAATAAATCAATTAAAGTATGGGAGTAGAAAAATTTGCATTAATGGATTACTGATTTTATTTTGTTAACTACGAGCTCAAAACTTTTTAATAATGACATAAAATTAAAATGACTGATTCCTCCAAGCAGTCCAAGCTTTAATTATGAATCACTTCCTTTTGTTATACTATGAAAAAGAATTTGTCACCGTCCTGTCCCGTAACAACCTGGTAACAACGAACTTTATAGTATTTGCTGTGGTTTTACATTAGTTGGTAACTTTCAAACAAGCATTTATACCATAAAAACACGGTCATGTTAGTTATGTTCATTACTATACAGGCTGTCAACGAAACCTGGGGCACCCCTATACATTTTTTATTTTTTAAGATATCAAAATGAAATTTGGTATATGTAACACACTCTTTAAATGGCAATTGTTGATATAGGAAACAAGTTTCTGTCACTTCCGGTTTCGCCGGAATTGACATCAACTTTGTTATTTTAAATGGAATACCCTGTATATTTATACATTTTTGGAATCTCCATTCAATTTGACGTATGGTAGTATGAAGTTAGAAACATTTTGATGACAAAGTAAATTTTTGCAGAAATTAATCTAGAGTGCCATGACTTACGCAAAATGAAAGTCAAGGTGCCCTAATACTCGAGACAAATTATTTTAGAACTTTAACTATTTTAGTTGCTGTATTAGAATGACCTAAAGTTGGCAAAAATGCTTTTTCGAGAATAACTCTATTGTTTCAAATGGCACTAGGGTGGGACACTAAGATATTAAAAGCGAGCGTTTTTCAAGGATTTTATTGATACCAATAACGCGGGATTAATATGAAAATTTAATTCGGAATAACACTCTCCGTTCAAAAAAAAACATATTTTGGACATTTAAATCTAGACACTGGGTTTCAAAACAAGCGAAAGAAATGAAATGCACAAAAAAAGTGACAGCCTTGCTACAGTTGAAGTGCTAAAATAATTTGTTTTGAGTGTTGTAGCACCCTGACTTCCATTTTACGTAGGTCATGGCAGCCTAGATTAATAAATAAACTCTTCTGCAAGTATTTACTTTGTCATCAAAATGTTTCTAACTTGATACTACCATACGTAAAATTGAATGGAGATTCCAAAAATGTATAAATATACAGGGTGTTGCATTTAAAATAACAAAGTTGATGTCAATTCCGGCGAAACCGGAAGTGGCAGAAACTTGTTTCCTATGTCAACAAATGTCATTTAAAGAGTATGTTACATATACCAAATTTCATTTTGATATCTTAAAATATAATTTAAAAAATAGGGGCGCCCCAAGTTTCATTGACACCCAGTATATGTATTTTAATTTATTGGCATTTCTAAGGTTGTACAACAAAATCAAAAATACTGCGGATAGTAGAACCTCTTAATTAATAATAATAATAATAAAGTTATCTTTACAACATTTAAATATCCAATAATATGGCTACATATTAAAATTTTATATCACTAAATCGTTTGTATGGCTTCAACGTTAAATTTCAAATGAGAATACGTACATACGTCTTAAATATATGTACTATCTGCAAGCAAAAAAATAATACATGCCAAGTCTCCTAACTCCTAAATGTTTTAAATTGCTTGATACTTAGAAATAATCCAAATACATAATTAGTAGCATGTCACTGAAAGTGTCTAAACCATATTTTCAAAATGATTTGATAAAAATCAATACATAATTAAAAATCTTCTAATATTACTTGCACAAATAACTGGTGTAATTTTTTAAAATTTAATGAAAATATTCTTTAGCATACAAAATATATGAACATACAAGTTCTTCAAGAAGTAATCTATCATAGTTTAATAACCAAACATTTGGTTGTTAGCAATCATTGTAAAATAAAATAAAGAACTCTTTAACCATCAACTAAAAATACTTCAATAAATTTATCATTTTAGCCTTGCCCATCAAATTAACAGTTTTTAAAGAACACGAGTGGTACTAATTAAATATTCAATTACAACAGTTGATAAACGTCTAAAAACTAGTGACATTGATATGTTGTTGGAATGTTTAATTAATTGGTTCATGAGTACACCATTTAGTTTTTATTCGCCAAGAATGTTCCCATTCTTACAATTTAAACCAAACATAGAACCAAGAGATGTTACGAAAATACGTAAATTCAGACGAATCCTTATAATGTAAAGGTCGCATACTAACCAACTTGACAAGATATCATTTAAACCTGATGAGTGTTGTAGAAGTCGTTAACCATTTTAAGGGATTATTCTGTGTTTTAGTGGTTTAGTGCTATATTATAATAGTTACAAGTAGTTAATGGAGCTTTAATGTCTTTCGAACCGGCCAACTATCTCGCCAAGTAGTCGAAACATAAACTGCTGCAATATATCAAAACTTCATATCTGGCCTAATATTTACAATACAATCAAACTTTTATTATATTTTTTAAAATTTAGAAAAAGGCAATTTACCACCACATTATATTGCAATCATTTTAAGTGTAAATTTTTTTGAGAAATCAATAATAAAAAGTTTCATATACCGGGTGTCAAGGAAACATGGGGCACCCCCATAAATTTTTTATTTTTTAAGATATCAAAATAAAATTTGGTATATGAAATATACTCTTTAAATGGCAATTGTTGACATAGGAAACAAGTTTCTGTCACTTCCGGTTTCGCCAGAATTGATATCAACTTTATTATTTTAAATGGAACAACCTGTATATTTATACATTTTTGGAATCTTCATTCAATTTCACGTGTAAGTTCGAATCATTTTGACGACAAAGTAAATTTTTGCAGAAATTAATCTAGAGTGCCATGACTTACGCAAAATGAAAGTCAAGGTGCCCCAACACTCGAGACAAATTGCTTTAGAACTGTAACTATTTTAGTTGCTGTATTATAATGACCTAAAGTTGGAAAAAATGCTTTTTCGAGAATAACTCTATTTTTTCAAATGGCACTAGAGTGGGACACTGGGATATTAAAAACGAGCGTTTTTCAAGGATTTTATTGATACCTATAACGCGGGATTAATATGAAAATTTTTTGGTTAAAAAATATTCCCAATTGAATTCCTGAGTTTCTGATCACATGTGCGAAAGTAACCAATCAGAACAAGATTATACTGATAATCGTCCTAGGACGATTATCAGTGTAATGCTGTTCTGATGACTTTCGCACACGTGATCAGAAACTCAGGAATTCAATTGGAACACGTGATCAGAAAATTAGGTTGCTAAGTAACAAACAGTTTTTGACACATAATGAAATATTAATCAATATAATTTGAAAATGTTATTTTCACGGTATTTAATTTAATTAAAATTGCAAAAAAATTTCTCACCGAATATCCCTCGATCATTGATACATAACTTATAATTTTTTCACAACTACCTCAAGCACGTTGCTTTTAGGTAACAGCCCTCCGCCTTCGGCGTCGGGCGGTTATCAAGCAACGTGCTTTCGGTAACTGTGATAAAATTATTTCGTAATTATCAAAGTCCTAGGGATATTATAGCTGAAAATTTAATTCGGAATAATACTCTCCGTTCAAAAAAACCGTATTTTGGTTATTTACATAAATCTGGACACTGGGTTTCAAAACAAGGGAAACAAATGAAATTCTCAAAAAAAGTAACAGACTTGCTACAGTTGAAGTGCTAAAATAATTTGTTTTGTGCGTCGTAGCACCCTGACTTCCATTTTACGGAGGTCATGGGTCATGGCATCCTAGATTAATAAATAAACTCTTCTGCAAGTATTTACTTTGTCATCAAAATGTTTCAAACTTGATGAAACCGGAAGTGACAGAAACGTGTGTTCTATGTCAAAAAATGCAATTTAAAGAGTATATTACATATGCCAAATTTCATTTTGATATCATAAAATATAATTTAAAAAATAGGGGTGCCCCAGGTTTCATTGACACCCGGTATGTTGCTGCATACTTTTTATTTGCCAAGTAGTTGTTACCTCCCTAGAGAAATAAGTGTAAATCTACTGTTATGACAACTAATAACAAATCAATCTACCCGAAATAGCAAAGTCACCTGGTAAGTGCAACTTCACTTCCCACAGTGGTAAAAATTATTTTCTTCTTGAATAAATCTACCTACCATTGAATCTAGTGCATTCTGGTTAGTATTTGAAAGTTAAAAAGTAAATATTCTTTTAGTCTGTGGTTTCAAAAATATGAATTCTTTATACATACATATATTCTGACTGTTGATATTCTACTCGTATTGATGCGCTTTGTTCCCAGTACAAATTGGTAATTATTCTTATATCCTCCCCGTTGATTCGAGTAGTATCTCTCTCTCAATACGCTATCATCATATCATTCTGACACACAAGAACACATTGTAGTTAATGCCTCGGCATTGCTGCACAAGGACTTGCATCTCAAATAAAGCCTACGAGGTTCCTAGACCATTCTTCCGGAATCCGAATTGTGTCTCACTGATATTTTCTTCGCATTTGATGTATGTATATGCGAGCGTGAATTATTTTAAGAAGAATTTTAAGAACCCCCACATGAGGCTGATGATACGGTTGTTTTTGCGTGTTTTGTCATTAGGTTTTTTCTGTAATGGTATGAAGATCGATCCAAGCTAATCTTCTGGTACCTAGTATACCTGTGCTATAGATCTAGTTGAATAGTCCCGTTAGTGTTTTAATTTTTAATGCATTCATCACTCATACTTTTGATTATTTCCACTGGAATTTCATCTAGTCTCGCAGACTTTTTGTTCTTTGTTAGTTTAATGGCGTGTTTTACTTCTAAGATCTCCGGTACCATCTCTGATATTTTTCTGGACATTGAATATGTCGTGCTTGTTGTTCAGATCTTTTATTTCTTACACGTCTCAGCCACCCATTTTCCTTTGCTTCTCTAATCTTTCTTCGGATAGCTTAGTGTATAGTCCAATATGAATCAGTCCCTCTACCTTTTAGTCTTCGTCTCTCATCTATCATTATCATGATTTCGTCAGTCATCCGCTCCTTCTTATGTTTCCTTATCTTTTCAGGTTTCAATAATTGATCGCAAGCTCCGTTTATGGTTACTTTAATTTCACACCACGTTTCTTCTATTTGATTGTGCATGCAATACATATTTTTCAAACCTTCTTCTAGTACTTCTTTTACTTATTCCTGTAGTGTTTCGTCATGAAATTTTTCAATATCATATTTTCTGTTTATTATTCTTGATACGGAGATCTTTTTTATTTGCACTTTTCCAACTATTGGATTATGGTCGGCGGAGACATCTGTTCCTGGGTTTAACCGATCTATACTATTACGAAATCGTTATTTGATTTTGTTCGGCTTATATGCTATGTATGTATTTGATTCTTTAATTTACATACGTTTAAAATATAGAAGTTAAAATTAAATTTAATTGAATAAAAGCATTTCTACAAAAAATACTAGAAACAAATAAGGATTGCAAATTTACAAGTGAATTTCCAATAATCCCATTTGCCCATGTTTTAATTGATTTCGGTTAAGTTATATGATCATATGATCTACTGTGCATATAAGTACATTGGTAAATAAAATGTATACGTTTTTTCTCATTTAAACCTACAGAAAACAATAACATTTGGTAATTTAACACAATAAGTCAAGGTGTGCATTTGAACTGCTTTTATATTATTACTGTTTTTACAATTTTACAAACATTATAACTGAAAGTATACAGTTTTGAAAAATAAAAACGAAACGAATTATGGTTGGGATTATTGTGTAGGTGTACGAATTTAAACGTGTTTTTGCTAAGGCAGAAGGTAAATAACTAACAAATGCTTATTGCGTATATTAATGAAAAGTTATTGGTATTGCTATTGTTAATACTGGTGTTATTTTTCAGTTATATCTTTTACAAAACAATATCGATTAGTTACGTCCAAAAGTGATTGAAAACTCAATTATAATTCGTAAATAATAGTCCAGTGAAATTAGACATTGCTCTCCGGAAAAATTCCCGGAAAGCTGGATTTTGGTATGGACCTTGATATTGTGGTTCTAAACAAAATGTCAAAAGTCCCCATCGATCCGAGTGCCGCTAAAATTTTCACGCAGTGTCAAAAGTCACACAACACGGTTTTTCGTGAATATCTCGTTAACGGTCACTTTTACGGAAATAATATTTATTATCAAATTTGCAGCTTATGAAATTTCCTACAAAACAGATGTAATGACTTTTATTTATAGGAGTGGCCGTTTTGGAGATAATGTGATCTACAAAGTTGTAACGAATGGTGTGCACTCCTCAACGGCATGTATGTATACGCCACGTGCACACTGTTCGTTACAACTTTGTAGATCGCATTATATCCAAAACGGTCACTCCTATGAATAAAAGACGTTACATCATTTTGTTTGAAATTTCCTCAGCTACAAATTTGATAATAAATACTTTTTCCATAAAAGTAACCATTAACGAGATATTCGCGAAAAACCGCGTTGTGTGACCTTTAATCCTGCGTGAAACTTTTAGCGGCACTGTGATCGATGGGGACTTTTGACATTTTGTTTAGAACCACAATATCAAGGTCTATGCCAAAATCCAGCTTTCCGGGAATTTTTCCGGAGATGGGACTTTTGTTTGTCTAATTTCACTGGACTATAGTATTATTTTTAAATAAACATTTTCCAAACAAAAAGAAACGTGGATTAGGCTTACTGCAGACACCACGTACAAAAAACTCAGCTTGTATTCTACCTCGAAGGTAGAAGGTAGTGTGGAAAGGAGTGCACGTTTCGTAAGAAAAATAAAGATTACAACTCTGTAGATCGCATTATCTCCAAAAGAGTTACTTCTATGAATAAAAGACATTACATGGTTTTTGTAGGAAATTTCCTAAGTTACAAATTTGATAATAAACATTTTTTCCGTAAATGTGACCGTTAACGAGATATTTACAAAAAACCGTTTTTTGTGACCTTTGACCCCACATGAAATTTTTAGCGGCACTCGGATCGATGGGGACTTTTGACATTTTGTTTAGAACCACAATATCAAGGTCCATACCAAAATTCAGCTTTCCGGGAATTTTTCCGGAGATGGGCTTTTATTTTGTCTAATTTCTCTGGACTATAATTTACTAACAAATTTTGAAATTCAGTTTGCATTGTGTGGAACATTAACATCATTAACTCGGCCACAGACGCAGAGACTAGCGTGTGCATTTTTGAATGTGCACGCAAAATGCGTGTAGTGACTTTTCAGTAGTTAACAGTAGTTAGTTTTTTTTTATATCTTGAAATGATAAACAACAGATAATGAAAAATACAATTATACCAGAGATTTTACCAGATCCAAATTTCTATAGCTCCTGCTTTACCTCGTATTCGATAGAGGGCATACTTTCAGATTTTTTTCTACACTAAAAACCTCACCTGACCTCCTGTCGAAATCATTCCCGAGGCCTTTGGTTTAGAGTTTAGACAAATATATTAACTAGTAAACCAATGGTGTTGGTTATTAGTTATTAAAAAAAAAAAAAACAGATTAATAAAATATAAACAAGTTTAAAACTCCAACAAGCTTCTTTGTGCTTTGATTTCTAATCCTGCGTCTATTTTATCATATCTTAAGGAAAACTTTATTTTACAAAATTGAGGTTTTTAATATTTCCCGAAACAATTTTATAAAATTTACTATGTATAGCAGTTTTCATAATTAAATATGACTGACTGATTAGTTGGTCACTTGATGGCTGCTTTTTAATGAACTAAACTATACCAGTATCGTCATTAATTTATTGTTTTAAATCGTATCATTTCCAGATTGAGCAAAATTATTTACATTTATACCTACAATTAAAGCAGTTATACCGGAAAAAGCTAAAATAGAACAAGTTTCCTACAATTAAAAATTTATAACTTTACTTTGTAAGATACTTTCATCGTCTAAAACTCAGTTGCTGCTGTAAAACTACATCTGAATAAAGATAGTAATACTAATACTATTCAGGTAACAAAAACATAAATTCAGTGATTTAGATTCTGCATCTGCATACATGGATTAAGTATTTTTACAAAATTTTGCGTAGGAAATTTTAAAAAATTGCATTTAATATACTGAATATCTACGGAAAGTTAAAATTTCGTTTTAGTTTTAGTGGAGAACCAACTGGAACACTAAGTTGTTTATAATTTAATAGGCTAACTAGTTTATTTTTGAAGTTACACAATAAATATTAAAATAGATCTGAAATACGTTTAAAAAAGTATATGACCTACTTAAAGGAGATCATAAAATTAAAGGGGGCAGCAACAGCAAAGATTCTTTGAATGTTAAACGTCTTTAAATTATTTCCAAGGAAATTTACTGTAAGTGTGGTTAAAAGCCTATTTTAAAAAGTAAGAAAAATTCCGCAAACATACCACTTACTATTTAGATTTAAAAATTTTTACAATAAATTGTACCGCCGAGGACAACTTGAAAGCGGCGTGCTCGACCAACTACCATTATAAATCCGACAATATTTCAACACCAGGATGTTAAGTTATATTTAGAGAAGTCATTCAAAAAAAATCGTGAATGACGCTCCACACGGTTTGCTTTTTAAGTGTTAAGTAAACATACGTATGAATGTTTGTGTTGCTTTTTACGATTTGAGTATCTCCGATAAAACAAAAATTTTAATTAGGTAATCAAAAAAAATCTTCTAGTTTTATTTTAAATTTTTAATTATTACTATTTTAGAATAATTTCAACGCCTTTAACGTACAATAGCAAAGTATTTAAAATAAATTTTCGCCTATGCGAAAACAAAAAGAAAAAAATAGAATTACTTAAAGAATTAGATAACATATTCAGGCTAGTTCTGCACCTGCTAAAATACTTCAACGAAGCACAAACATTTAACTTGTAGCTATCACTTTAACCCACTTTTAAAATCACAATATATTTATTACGAGTTAGAGTAATTTTGGATTTTAAAATGTTCAGAGCTCGTCACAGAAAAACAAAATATTCGGGTTTCTAAATTAAACTCTTTAAAAATAAACATTCATTACCTTAATCTCATGGCGCTATTATATTTTAGTTTATCTATTACACTACAGGTTCGTTGTTTAAATAGTCGCAGTATTCAGACTTACCTATCAATCTCGCCAGTAAGATTTGAAGAATAAAAGATCAGAAGACGTAAATTAAAATAAAGTTAGGGTTTTTAATGATGATCGATATTTTCAAGACGGTTTGAACTAACCTTTATAACATGGATGAAAAAATCTATTTCAGTATTTGTGTATCTCGTTTATGTATTCATAATTTTTTTTAAATTTATAAAAGATCTTTTTGTAGTTGGCGAATAGTAATAGCTAATAGGTATTAGAGTAAGTATTATTATACGATACTTTCAACAGACTGTAACCATGGCAGTTATTTAAATAAACACTCCTCTAAAGGGCAGAATAATATTAACGATATTAAGAAATGCTCACTTCTTCTTCTTCTTCTTCTTTATGGCACTACAGTTACAGTCCCATCTGGAGCTGGGCCTCCCGTATTTTCTGCCTCCAAACGTCGCGTCGCGCTGCCTTGCTGTTGTTCTCCAATTGCGCACCATCAGTATTTGTTTGGCGTCCTCTTCAATGTTGTTTATCCATCTCCTTGTACCCTCCATCAGCCTATATACTTTCTTTGGGATTCGGTCCTCACCCATTCTTTCCAGGTGTCCCGCCCATTTTAATCTTTGTAGTTTTATAAATTCGACAATAACTGGTTGTTTATATTCCTGCTTCAATTCGAAGTTGTATCGGATTCTCCATTCCCCATTCTCTATTACCGGCCCATATATTTTCCTTAATATTCGTCGTTCCCATCTTGTTAATAGTTCTTCTGAGTACTTGGTGACTGTCCACGTGTCGCTTCCGTATGTCGCCACTGGTCTTATCATGGCTTTGTAGATTGTAATTTTTGTTTTTCTTGAGGCTGATTTGGAGTTAAATATATGTGAAAGTGAGAAGTAGGCTCTGTTTCCAGCTAGTACGCGTTGTTGTATTTCTTGTATGATGTCGTTTTCAGTGTTAATTTGAGATCCTAGATATTTGAATTGCAGCACTATTTCGAAGTTATTATCTCCTATTATGTAATTTTGGCCAAGTCTTCTTCTTGGTTTCATCGGTAATAGTTTGGTCTTTGTTTCATTGACCGTCAGCCCGATCTTACTGGCCTGTCTTTATAGTTTGTTAAATACTTCGTTGATATCTCGTTCTATTCTGGCCACTAGATTAATATCGTCTGCGTAAGTAATTATTTAATGTGACTTGCGCATTATTGTGCTGTTGAGGTTATCACTGGTGTTTCTTATTGCCTTCTCTAGTGCAATGTTGAATAAGATCGGTGCAAGTCCACCCTGCCTCACACCTTTAGTGGTTGAGAACCTGTCTGTTATTTGATCTTGTATTCTCACTATGGCCTTCGAGTCTATCATTGTTGTTCTAGTTATTCTTACTAGCTTGCTTGGTATGCCAAAAGCTTCCATTATATCATATAGCCTGCTCCTGTCTATACTGTTGTAGGCCTCCTTGAAGTCAATGAATAACTCGTAGATTGGTACATTATATTCCCACGATTTTTCCAATATTTGCCGGGTGGCGAAGATTTGGTCAATGGTTGACCGTCCTTCTCTGAACCCTGCCTGATGCTCCTTTCCATACTCTGCTCTTCTTCGTCGTAGTATACTTGTGAATATTTTATATGTTATACAGAGCAGCGATATTCCTCTGTAGTTGTTACAGTTATGTTTGTCACCTTTTTTATAAATGGGGCATATGATCGCCGTGTTCCTATCTTCTGGGACTCTTTCTTCTTTCCATATCTCGGTGATTAGTTTGTGTATTTGTTCGGCTAGTGCTTCCCCTCCGTTTTTTATTAATTCTGCCGCTATATTATCTATTTCAGGTGCCTTGTCGTTGTTCAGCTCTCGTATACTTTTAATTACTTCCTCGTAAGTAGGGTCTGTTATCAGTGGTTGTGCTGTCGAGATTTCTTCCTTTTCATAGTTATCATTTTCTCTCTCCCCTTGTTTCATTAGGTTCGCAAAATGTTGGCGTCAGATTTCCCTAACTTCTTCTGTTTCTACTATGCATTTTCCTTCTTTGTTTTTACATACAGATGGCCTTAAGTCTTGTTTGGTGTTTCTTAGTATATTATATAGCCTCTTGACTTCTTTCTTACTATGAAAGAAATGTTCACTTACAGTATTATAATAAACGCATAAAACTGAAGTTTTTTAGAATTCACGAATGGCAACAGTAACAAAATGCACAAAACAAAATAAAAAGAAAATAGCACTGCTATTCATCATCATCATCATCAACAACTGACATGGAGCAGATCCCCGAGGATGAATCCTGGATTATGACAGACCCACCCCATGCCAACAAGGTGTGAAGTAATTTAAAAACAAATACAAACAGAATTTTGCACTAATTAGGCTAGTTCAAAAAAAATGTATAGGTACACTTATTAGTTTTAACTAGGTAGGTACCTTAAAAAAATTCCGAACCAATGCTATTTGTGGGTCCGTTATAAAACTCACAGCCCACGTCAGAAAATAAAAAAGCAATCTTTAGGAAATAATAATTTCATTGTTAATTGGGCTGGCCATAAACATTTCTTATCAGTAAATGCGAAATTTTTCGTTATGTTACGAGTAGCTTGGAAATTTATTCATATAACTTAACTTCCTATTTACTTTATTAATTTCTAGCTAGTTTGAACAAGCTGAAATTTCGTTAAAGAATGTGTATCGAAGTTTATATACGCTTAAAACTAGTGCAAGGCATTTAGTTTTTTGATCGTTAATGTAGTTCTCAAATTTGGATGTAAACTTATTTTGTGTGATTTGTCACGATGTAAATACATCAGATCTCCCCAAAGAATGCTTTTAAATTATACCATTCTGGAATAAAAGATCGTTCCAATTTTGATTTTATGCAAAAATATCAAAAATAGGCACATTTTCTTAATTTGACACATACATGTACTACTATTATTTATTTAATGTTAATTATCGCAATATATTATAAATGATGGATTATTGTTCAGACAGTTAGTTAAAAACTTAATTTTCCTATTTTATTTTGAATCTTAACCTTAAATTTCGTCTATTAATTAATTGACTAAATAAATTACAGACTTATTTGTTTTAAATTAAGTACACACTTTTAATTCGTTCGCATTTTGAAACAATATTTTTTCTCTCTTGTACACTGAATTCGAGAATATGCCGGAGATAAACAGATAAACTTTAAAGTCTAGCTAGCCTACACCTAGTTAGTTAATTCATAAACTCACAATTAGAATTTCAAGGTTCCACGCAATATGTCAATGACGAAATTTGTATTTCCTTTTATAGTTTATAGGTATCAGATCCTTTAACATTAAAGCTTTACATTTTCTTTTACAAATATTGTAAGTGCATACGTGTTCAGATTGTAGTTAACAAAATCAATGTAGCTTTTGCACAATCCTAAAGTAATTACCTACAGCATCTTTCTCGATTACTCTCTCTTATTATAATAACAGATGAAGCGTTTACAAGAAAAAAATATATTATATGTATTTGTTAAATTGTAAATGCTGTGGTTGTTTCAAAATTAAACACAGGAAAATAATTTAAATTCGTTGCTTCTAATACGCCACAAAAAAATCAACTTCTTCAAATCTCCTTCTGCGTCGTTATTATTCTTATTATATTGGTTTTAATTGTTATCTATCGTTCAGTACATTTCTATAGCTATAAAACTTGTAATGAAAGGATTATTTTTAGATATAGCCGTGGATGAACTACCATATTTAAATAAAATAAAGTCAGCAAGTGATAAAGAATCATAAAACACTTTAAGTACTGGCTGTAGATTCATAAAGTTTTTGACGACTGTTCACCTAATTATGTAATGTTTCGCGGGCTTCTTACATAACAACACTTACAATTTTTCAGAAGGGATTTTAGCGGCAAAAACGTTTCCCTCATATGTAAGTGCGTAATGAAAAATACTGATAAAAATGATATTTCCAACAAACAGGGATCTTCAATCTTCGTGAGAAAAACAAATATTTGATGATGCTGGTTTTGACAACGATAAATAGTGCCTCCTCTACTTGGCGAGATAAATAATATTCCAAGCACAATGAATGTAAATAAGAATAACAAATAGACGATACTACGTGAATATATATTCACATTTTAATCTATATAATTTATAATAAATAAATTAGTCTGCAAGTATAAGAAGCGTACGTCACATTAACACTGGCCATAAAAGGATAACTTAGAAGTATCTACATTGCCGAGCGTCGATACCAGCTAGAACTGGCGATAGAAATGCGTTGGAACAAATTCTCGGTATTATCTAGGTTGTATGTAGGAGTTGGTAAAATGTGTGCTACAATTGTAATAAGACATTTCGAATTAACATATGGGTCATATACGCCCTGTTTCTTAAAAGAAAGTTGCTCCATTACCGAATTGGGAATTGGCAGTTAGGTGGGACGAAATTACTAATTTACTACGGCATTTATTTTAATCTGATTCGTTTTCTTTATTTATTTCTTTGAATTTCGTAGGTTTTATGTTGAAAGCAGTTGAAGATACTTGGCACCTGTGGGTCTAAATCTCGGAGAATAAATGTATATGTTCAGAAGACACCACAAAACATTGCTGTTGCAAAACTGTTAGTTCCTAAAGTTAAACAATTACCAGAAAGCGACAGAACTCTAACGAGGAAATGTATTCAACGCACATTCAGTCTCAAGGAAGTACATGATTGGAATACAAAACATTTTGTATTGCATGTTAGGAGGTAAAACGGACGGGAATAAATATGATATTAGGTTGAATTAAAGTACGCTTCAAAAAAGTAATTCGTAATAATTGCTAACCCTTCAAACAAAAATAAAATATGACAAGAATTACTGTTACTTATATTACATAATGTATTTCCAGGCAAAACTTTGTATCTTTACTGAACCACGAGAAAAATTGTAATTTACCTTTTTAGACTTAATATGTCAAGCAAGAAAAAAATAAACAGAAAACAACTACAGTGGAATGGAAGTTAAAATAAAAGGTGGGTTATTTCTAAAACGTTAAACCCATATCACTCTAAAAAAACGTTCCTTGTATTTGTAAAAAAAATGCACCGATTGATTGTTATGCATATAATTTTTTACAACTGAGAAAATATGATTGTTTCACCTATACTCTTATAATTAAAAATATCAAAAAAGCAAACAAAATTTTTAGAAATAGGAATGCGTGAGTGTTCCTATTTTCTACATTAAAAAGTGATCTTGTATCGACTCATTCGATTATCCTTGCATGTACAGTAGAATCCGGTTCTAACGAGCACTGAAGGGAATAAAAAAAATCTCGTTATATCCGGTATCTCGTTATAACAGTTTTTCGTTATTATTAAATTTATTTTATCATAATACAAACACATATGGTGTAAAACAAAACACAAACATGTTTTAAGATACGACGTCATTTAAACATTTCAGAGTATAAAATAACACAACACAACAACACAAATAGTTAATAGGTTAGTTACAGGGGCGAAACTAGACCATTTCAGGGTGGGCGCGCGCCCCCTCTTCACCACTGATTGTAAAAAGGAAAACTAGGGCTTTTTGGAAATTTAATTTTATTTTTGATATCTCTCTTCTAATTGTACTAAATACAACAATGAAAATTGAAATTAATACGTAGAGGATATTAGTAGGTAGTTATTATGAAACTTGAAACTGTTGCAAACTTGGATCATTTTAATGCTTTATTTAGGGTTTCCGGTCTCGAGGTGGCTAATAGCTTTGATAACGCTTAGCTGACACATTTTTGGCAGACTTTCCTAGAATAATATGATATAATAATATAATACAGTAGTGATTTATCTCGCTGTAACAGGATTTCGTCCAAAAATAGAAGCCGTAATAAGCGAATTCTCGCTGTATGAGGTCTCGTAGTAAACGATTAAAACTAAATAGGGGTTAATGGCAAATCAATCAAGAGTCTGTAAAATTGTCGTTATAAGCGGAATCTCGTTATGCGGTACTCGTTCTAAGAGGTTTCAACTGTATTCCTTCCTGACTAGCAAGACTCGACAAAATATTTAGTCACGCGATACCTGTGGCCCTGCCTAATTTATTAATGCAGATCACATTAAAGTGATTATTAGTTTAGTCATAAATAATTTTGATTTTTTCTGATACAAGCGAAAGTAAACCAAAGGCCATTTGGAAAATTCTCTTACATCAGACACATAAATTTAGGATTTAAGACTCCTTATCGGTTAGATATACAATCGATGCCCAATATTAATCTTGCATTCAGATGTTCAAATCTTCAATCTTAGATAACTCTGAATCTGAAGAGGGTGGAATCTGTATAAATTCGAGCCCAGAGGTGCTGACCCAATAACAGCCGGTGTTTTTCCTGATAGATTACTGCGTACATATTTGGCGACGGCGTTATGCATGCCAGGTACTTTTAAATTGAAGTCATATAATAATACAATAGTGTGGTGAAATGGTACAAACAGCAAAATGATTAAAATAATCGCCAGCCTTCCTCGCAGGTTTACAAGAAATTTCGTTGTATCCATATCATGAATGTTTAATTTTAATGTAAGCAAATATCGAATAACGTTTTATCTACGTTAGGGTGACCAGACGTCCCGGTTTTCCGGGATTGTCCCGGTTTTCACTAAACAATCCCGGTGTCCCGAAAACATTCTTCGGGACACTTATATGTCCCGGTTTTTTAATTATAATAGAACTGCTTCAACTACTTTCGTTGCTGTATTAGAATGACCTAAAGTTGGCAAAAATGCTTTTTCGAGAATAACTCTATTTTTTCAAATGGCACTAGTGTGGGACACTAGGATATTAAAAACGAGCCTTTTTCTAAGATTTCATTGATACTAATAACAGTAATAACGCGGGATTAATTTGAAAACGTAATTCGGAATAACACTCTCCATTCAGAAAAACCGTATTTTGGACATTTAAATCTAGACACTGAGTTCCAAAACAAGTGAAACAAATGAAATGTGACAGGCCTGCTACAACTGATGTTTTAAATCAATTTGTTTTGAGTGTCGGGGCACCCTGACTTCCATTTTACGCAGGTCATGGCATCCTAGATTAATAAATAAACTCTTCTGCAAGTATTTACTTTGCCATAAAAATGTTTCAAACTTGATACTAACATACGTAGAATTTAATGTAAATTCCAAAAATGTATAAATATACAGGGTATTCCATTTAAACAAAATTAAGGGTATTTCCGGCGAAACCGGAAGTGACAGAAACTTGTGTTCTATGTCAAAAAATGCCATTTAAAGAGTATATTACATATACCAAATTCAATTTTGATATCTTAAAATTTAATTTAAAAAATAGGGTGTCCCAGGTTTCATTGACACCCGGTATAGATTGTCTTGAATTCTATGAACTAATTTCAACAAATAAATAACTGCTGAGAAAAATTAAAACAATTAAGAATATCAGAACCTTTTTTTTATTTTTTTTTGTTTAAAATAAATTCGTTATTTGTGTTGCTTTTCGTTGATTGCAAAATAAAAAATTAATCAAAAATCAACAATTAATTTTTGTGCTTTTTGGATAAAAGTGTCCCGGTTTGCAAAATATAAAATATGGTCAGCCTAATCTACGTACATGTCTTCTTTATATTTCGCATGATAGTTTAATTTATTTCTTATTAAATAAGCACAACATTTAGTCAAAATACAAATCCTTTTGATACCTATCTACGACTCAAAAATATGTCTTAACATTATAAACGACAAACCCGCTCCTTTTGTAAATAAAGCAAAGGTATATGAAATAAAGGATTTTGTCCAAATTGTAGAATTTACTTGGAATTTATACGAATAGCAAAATTACTGTTACTAAATGTGCACTCCTAATCACCAATACGGTTACTGGGTTATTAAAAAATTTAATCAAAAAAGTAATTCCTTAGATTTGCAGAATTTATTATTTAAACAATTAAACGTTTAGTTAGGTACTGTCTCAAATTAAACACAAAAGTAGGTAAATAAAAATTCATAATTTTACAAAACAACGTCTTATGTCAATAAATTAATAATTAAAACTCCCACAAAAGGAAATTATTTACCGCAATTTTTTGATAAAACCGCTCACACTAAGTTACCGCCAAACTTTTTACTAAACTTAGGAGAGGCTAACATTAATCATCTACAGTAAGCAAAATGATTCACAATATTAACCTGATGGTCCTGATCCTGATGCCATTTAAATGACTTTGTATAAAAAACTGATCGAAATGGGCAGTGTGCAGCCGGTGATTTTAATTAGAAAAATGGGTACTTCTGTGAGGAAACCCATGCCGAGGGGGAAGTCACTTGTGTAATAGTTGGGACATAATCAATTGTAATACTATTGCACGTTTGTGTAATACTATTGCACGTTTGTGTAATACTATTGCACGTTTGTGTAATACTATTGCAATACTGTGTAATACTTGTGAAATTGATGTAATACTATTGCATGTTTTTGTAATACTGTGTAATACTTGTGAAATTGAT
Organism: Melanotus villosus; assembly: GCA_963082815.1. Classification (NCBI taxonomy): domain Eukaryota; kingdom Metazoa; phylum Arthropoda; class Insecta; order Coleoptera; family Elateridae; genus Melanotus; species Melanotus villosus. Next base: position 46,900,839 of record OY720421.1, on the reverse strand, counting down.
GCAACACTAATGCAATACTAATGCAATACTAATGTAATACTAATGCAATACTAATGTAATACTAATGCAATACTATTGCATATTTTTGCAATAATATGTAATACTTGTGAAATTGATGCAATACTAATGCAATATTGTAATATAATGTATGCAATACAGTGTAATGTCCGTGCAATACAGCGTAATATTCATGCAATACAGTGTAATGCCTGTATAAGACAGTATAATAGCAGTGTAATATCGTGTAATATTTACACGTTATATCAATAAACACATTATAATGTAATGTAATAGCCTTGTAACGGTAATACAGTATTTTGTGAAATACTAATTGTTTAATTTTTTTTTTAACAATAACAAGTATTAGTGTAAATCCCATTCTTTACGTACGAATATTTCAAAAAATATCCACTTTAAAGAGGTGAAACAAGAATACATTATTTACGTAAAAAGCATTACCAAATTCAAAAATGCAACCAAAATTAAAATTGAAGCAGTGTCGTACAAAATAGGGGGGGGGGGGGTTAAGGGGTCCCGTACTGCTGCTGTACTCCACTGGCAGAAGTGAGTAAACGGATTTTTTGCAGTTATGTGTCTTTTATATCAGTAAAACTGTCTGCCAAGTTTAGTAAAAAAATGTGCACTACCGTCAAGGTTATGTATTTTTCAGAGTTCTGACGCCCTGTAACACAAAAATTGAGGGTCTTAGGACATACAGGGTGGTGACTCGAACACCCGAACATAGGGATTTAACATGTAAAATCATATTTTCGTAATTTCCTGCTCCCCTAATTATTTTAGTTAAAAAAGCTCCAAATAAAAGTTGTAGAGCATAAAATCTTGCATCTGAATCAATAAACAAAATTAATTTTGCGTGCCTTGTAACCTCAGAAATTAGGTATGAAAATGACGTAAATCACCCCAAAAATAGCGCTAGCCATGGAATTCAAACAAGAATTAACAAATGTTAACGGTTTATCTGTCAAATTTCATGGTGGACGGAAAATTTAAGATTTAAATTTGTGTTTTTTAATATTTTTAGGACCGTGGTGTGGTGCAAACCTAATCCAGATCCAATTTCTCTAAGGCTCACATTTGGATTATTTGATACCGCAGCTAATATATTGATTTCGTTAGCGTTATGATCTTCAGCTTCAATATCTTCTTCTGGTGCAATATTTATTTGTTTTTTAGTACAACTCTTGCAAGGGACGAACACTGACCCATATTTTGTTTGATTATTGATGATGGTATGGATTGTTGATGTCGACGGAATTGGTATATGACGATATAAATTCGCAAATAGATCTCGCACTTGTCATACTATTACCACTGTAAAATAACTTTAAAAATTGATTTTTTTCACTTATTGTATAATTTATTGTTGCCCATATTTTCACTTTAACAGTAATTACAAGTAATAATAAAAATAAACTAACGCAGCGTAACTTGACAGATAAACCGTTAACATTTGTTAATTTTTGTTTGAATTCCATGGCTATCGCTATTTTTGGGGTGATTTACGTCATCTTCATACCTAATTTCTGAGGTTACAAGGCACGCAAAATTAATTTTGTTTATTGATTCAGACGCAGAATTTTATGCTCTAAAACTTTTATTTGAAGCTTTTTTACCTAAAATAATTAGGGGAGCAGGAAATTATGAAAATATGATTTTACATGTTAAATCCCTATGTTCGGGTGTTCGAGTCACCACCCTGTATGTTTATTAAGCAAACCCCACTTATTCTAGTTCTATCAGCCGTATCATTTATGCCATGTTTTTTTGAAACACCTTGTATAATAGTATATTATACACGATGTTATAATGAATGCTAATATTACCGAGGATAATGTTTGCAACATGAGCGAGCGAGCGAGCGAGTTTTGCAATTATCCGAGATAATGGCAGCCCTTATAGCGAGTCGTATACTATACTTTGTCCACGACTAAAAATACTAAAACCATGTGGTAGGACAATATGTTAAACGAAGTGGTAGGATTATTATCATAACCTATTTCTTCATTATACACCATAAACAATGATGTTACCATGACACCGTGAATAATGATTATTAACTGCTGGTAGTGAATTATGGATAGCATTATCCTTGACCAAACACATGAATAATTGACAGATTATTGAGTAGTCATGGACAAAACATATTATGTGTGTCGTAAGTGAGGAAACATATTTTGTAAAATTCGGTAAGGAATTCTTGGACTTTTTAATATTCATTTGAGTTAGGAAAAGTGCTATTTTTCCTATCTAGAATGGAAAAATTAAACAAAAGAGGAAATCAGACCGAACACTTTAAAAAAAAATTTACTTTGTTTACTTTTGTTTTCCATGGCAATGAAACATTTCACTACATCAAAACGAACTTGATTATACTATTTGACATAAAAAATTAAATATTCAGTTAAAATGATACGGAAAAGTGTTTTTTCCATCCACGTCTGGAATGGAAAAACTGCAATTTTCCTATCTCATTGTACAAATAGCTATTCCCTGTTTCGGCATTAGAATGACATTATTCTAGCACGCATTTTGATGCTTTAATGAGCTTCATTATTAAACGATTTTTGGTGATACTTTGTTTCCAGAAATTGGTGATACTGAATCAAATAATACACAAAATACCTAGGGAACCATTCATTGCTAGGCAACAAAAACGTCAAATGTCAAACCTCTGTCAACTGTGAAGCAAAAATCGCTATTACCAACCTACTATTTTACCAAAATTTCGCCAACTGGAAATTGTCAAGTATTTTTGTAAAGAAATATAAATAAATAATATAAATGGAAGCGGAAACAGAGAAAATAGTATAAAAAACTCGTTACAGAAGTCAATTCGAGCACTCATCCGTTTGGCCACTTGCCGCTACGCGGTTCGTGTCCAAATTTCGGACTCGTGCGCGAAAACAATGCCTTCTATAACTTGAGTTTCAATATACTACTCCATATGTGAAACACGCACGGAGCCGTTCAAACCGAGAAAAACGACAATATTTTAAAACGGCTCCTTGGGGAATCTCTTAACTTTGGAATTAAGAGGGCTAGTAAAGCTGTAAAGCTCAAAATTACTTTTTATTTTTTTAGAATCGATTTGGGGGGGGGGGGTGACCCGGTAAAATTTTTTTCAACCATAATTAAGGGCCACCCTAGTATGTAATGCAATAGTTATGGAATACTTGTGTAATGCATGCAATAGTCGTGCAATAGTTGTGGAATACTTGTGTAATGCATGCAATAGTCGTGCAATAGTTATGCGATACTTGTGTAATGCATGTAATATTCGTGCAATAGTTATGCAATACTTGTGTAATACATGCAATATTCGTGCAATAGTTATGCAATACTTGTGTAATGCGTGCAATACTCATGCAATACGTGCAATTATATGCAATAGTGTAATACTTGGGACACAACATTTTAAAGTGACTTCCCCCTCGACCCATGCAGCCCTACAAATTATTTTAACAATACATCAATCCGTTGAAGACAACACAGGTGATTCGATACAAAGAAATAAAAGATCGAGTCGAGCCCTCAAAGATCCCAAAGTAAATGGAAAGTAAATTATCAAACATTCGTTCCGGTCAGTATTACTTGAGAAGTTGAATAACCGATCAGGTAAAATTTGGCCTTGGCTCTGAAATTTTACAGCGACTAGTCAAAATATTATTACAAAAACGCCTCTGTTGTTCCTTTTAGTATTATTATGATCGTAAAGTGTACCGACGTAGTTTGAATCAAAATAAAAACATAAAACAAAACTAACCTCACCTTTAAAACTTCGTAAAACTTGCCCAAAGTTTGTATTTCTTTAAGAAATATAATACTGCACGAACAGAAAGTAAGGCCACTCGTTATTTTTTAGCATAGTTTTCACGTTTACTAGTTTTTAAAGTTTTCACCGAGTTTTCTGTCACGATACTTTTATGCCGGTTAACGCACTTGTTTACCACGCTAAAGTAATTTCACTTGTGAGCTTCTCGGCGATGTGCGCTCAGTTTCTTTGGTCCATTTAGGACAGCATTTAACAAAAGAGATAGAATCTTACGGAATGCCTAATGCAAGACAAAGAAAGCCAAGCCACGATTGCTGTAAAACAAGTTGCATATCTTTCGGAGTTTAACAGTGGAATGCAGTAGATGGGAATTTAGTGGCAAATAGAAATCGAGAACTCGATATTAAAATATGGAATTTATGCATTAATAAGATACCTACTTTTATCTATCTTAAACCTTTTAAGGTAATACATACCATGTGAGCCAAAAGATCCGCATCTTGAGTTGATTTTTAATATTGTTTGACCCAGTAAAAAACAGATCGCGGGAAATCGTCTTTGTCAAGGCCCTCTTATACAACCCTATTTGAAAATTGTTATTACACTTTCAATTTTCAATAAGCCAATTCTGATACGTTCGGCAAAAAATCGCTGAAAACCGAATTTGAAGATTCCATAATATTAAAAAGTTGTTTGAAGCTGAATTTCAAGTTTTTACGTAAAACTGCATGAAAAATACAAAAACGAATTTTCATATTCAACAGTAATTACATAAGTGGTGACTATTCAACTCATATGTCATCTGTCAAAAATCGGCCAATCAAAATGCAAGATTTGACGTTTTTGAGCCAATCAAAACGAATTGTATCGACAATTTTTTCCAGTGAAAATTGTCTATACCTACAATTCGTTTTGAAAAATTTCACTAGTGATACGAAGCGACAATTTTTTGAAAACAGTTTATTGCTAGTTGAAGTTGAATGTGGACTAATTTATGAAAAATGATTCGATGAAAATGATTTTTTTTTTTCGTTGAATAGTCCCTCAAACACCATTCGTGGTCAAAGAATTGTAGATTATTTTTGCTGTAAAATCACTCATGTTCCTTGTGATTGCGAATACCACTCGTTTTTTGATAATTTTAACTAGATTCACGAATCTTTATTGCTAATAGCAATAAAGATGAGTGCTAATCTAGTTAAAATTATCACTTACAATTTACAATACCACGAGTGGTCGAAGAATTGTCGATTATTTTTTTGCTGTAACATCACGAATGTTCCTTGTGCTTGCATATGAATATCACGAGTGCGCAGCACGAGTGGTATTCGCAATCACAAGGAACATGAGTGATTTTACAGCAAAAATAATCTACAATTCTTTGCCACGAATGGTATTTGAGGGACTATTCAACGAAAAAAAAATCATTTCCATCGAATCATTTTTCATAAATTAGTCCACATTCAAGTTTGTTTACATAAAAATTGCTCTCTGTTGGATATAACTAGCGATAAACTGTTTTCAAAAAATTGTCGCTTCGTATCACTTGAAATTTTATCGACAATTTTTTCTAGCGAAAATTGTCGATACAATTCGTTTTTATTGGCTCAAAAACGTAAAATCTTGCATTTTGATTGGTCGATTTTTGACAGATGACATATGAGTTGAAGAGTCAAAAAAAATTATTATCACGAATGTAATTCGGCGTGATTATTTTTTAAACTACTACACAATGATGACAGTGCTGAATTTTTAATGTTTGTATCTTTGTATTGAGACAAATGGCTGCGCTACCTTAACAATCAAAGCTAACTTTTTTATGCATTTATTTAAATAAAGATCCAATGAAACAATGTGAAAAAATTATCGCTGTAATCAGCTACTAGCAAATTGTCAGTGTAATTTTGATGCTATTGGTCGATTTGAAATTTTTTCTCATTATGATTGGCTGACAGGACTGTTTAAAAAATAATCTTCATTAAATCCCGATTTCAGTATTCACGCTACAATTTAATATGTTTATTTGAAATTAAAATTAGTTAAAGATACAGGTTGTTAGTAAATTAAGTAGCACAGGTTATACAGATGACGTTCAAGCGAAACATATCGACGCGTGCAAATAATAACTTCGTAACCTGATTTTTCTCGAATTTGAATTAGAATACTGTTCTAGGGTAAAAAATCCGCTTTTTTTTAGCTAACAACGTTTTTAAAACGTTTGTTTAAAACTTCGGTCAGTAGTATGAACTATTTATTAACAAATTTAAACAACGTAGTACGGTAATAACTAATAAGTATGTAACGCGAAACAACAACTTAAACCACTACACTAATTTGTTTACAGAGTTTAGTTATTTTCACAATCTTGTATTATTCCGCGCACTACAGTGGTCGAAGTGGGAAAACATTACAAGGGGGATGCTAGATTTTCCAATATTCAGTGCCCGCCCCCCCCTATTTACATGTGTGAGATAGTTTATCACTTTAGGAAAATAAAATGGCGATACTACAAAGACAAAAAATAAACCTGAGTTTTTTAATTTGGTTAATTACAACCTCACTTAAGAATCAAATAAGATAAGAGTGTCTTTATCAGTAATGGATAGCTGTTTTGTCTGTGGGTATTTTAATAGTATATTGTATAACTAGTGCTGAAAGTTGAATATTTCACACGAGTGTGAAAGTTGAGCCACGAGCCTCTGGCGAGTGGCTTAATCACACGAGTGTGAAATATCCTTTCAGCACGTGTTTTACACTATACTTTTCCGAAGACCATTTTTCCAATTTTTCATTTAAAAAAATTTGAACCAGCACCACACTTGCAACACCTTGACGTTTTAAATATTTATTTTTTAACAAATGACGACTTTTGACGTCGCCCGCCGACTGCTTTGTGACACTTTGTGTGGTTTAGCGTGTGCAAAGTTTTGCACACGGGCATTTCACACAGTTTCGTTGCTATGCGAAATTTGTTATTTTCAATACTAGTAAACCGTGTGAAATGAGTCATTTTTCATAGTGGTCGTCGGAAAAATAAATAAATAAACTCCACGGGAGCCGCGCGGTGCCCAAACCCAAACAATAAATCATATTTTTTGAAGAATTAAACACTAGTTACTTACATACCGGCTACCTACCAAATGGTTAATTTTAAAAATCATATTTGAAGGATGGAACCCCGTAGTTTAACACTGGGATGTCTTAATTATTTTTTCAAAGTAGAGGGATGGTTTAATTTTCTTTTCAATGTAGGGGAACGGCTTAATTTTTTTTAACAAACTAGGGGATGCCATCCCCCCGTATCTCCCCCCCCCCCTACTTCCACCACAGCGCGCACATTTATATTCGCCGAGCGTTCAATACACGTATTCCCACTTGGTCGCCACTGATAGACTGTCCCGTTCGCTAACGAAACGCGACTTATATACCAACTGCGGCCTTCAAGTCCAAGCCAGAATGCACCAGAGTACTCGGCATCTTTCCAGATGATGACATGTATCGAACAGTCGATATCACTCGCGAGCTTCTGTCGGCAGATGACGCATTCGACCGAAATCATTCGCGCTCCTGCCGACAGATGACGCGTCTCGTTATAATATAGCAAGGCCTACTGTATCAATAGCGACTTCGCCTTCGTCCCTATAAGGCTGCTCCACTTCGCGTTTTACAAATTTTTTGACGGGACCAGAAACTAATGCCCCCTTTAGGAAGTTGTTGTTACTATTGTAACTATCAACAGTCTATTACAAGTGTTGAGTTTTATTAAATGTTTGAATTTCGCGGGTTGTCGCGATTGTGACCAAGGGGGGGATTCCGCCATGTTGTCCAGTGGACCGAGTTAGTTAGTTAGTGTGCACCAGTTAAAAGGGCACGTTATTTGATTTTCAGTGTAACTGTTAGTTGCCTGATTTGCTTTGCATGTAATTTATTCATATAGTTTTCGACAATAATAAATGTTTAAAGTGTTTAAAAGTGTGTTTCTGGTCCTTCAGCTAAATTTAGTTCCTTTTCTGGGACGAAAGACGTAAGTCAATTAAAGTAAAAGTAATTGCAGTCTAATACCCCACATTTTGGTCCATTCGACCCGGATCGATCAGCGATTTTCCGATTCAATCTGGTTTCCGCCAACTGCAAGAAAAGCGCGTCTGGTTTGGCGAACAAGTTCAAACAGGTGTTTTCCGCTGGTGTAGCGATCGACAATCTTGGTAAGTGCATCCTTTTCTATTCCAAGTTACATTTTTCCTTGTCCCGTTCATGCGAACGAAAGTTAAGAGGTTCTTTGTTTGAACGTATATGAAGTTTAAACAAATAAATACGTAAATTTCTTTGTAGTAATTAATAAATCAAAGTTGAATTGCCAATTTTTGGTAGTATTCTGTTCAGGTAACAATTTAATTGTAGTTTCAAGTAAGTTAACGAAGTTAAAGGTTCCGTTAGCCGGAATAATTTCTGTTAGGTTTTTTTTCAAGTAAAAGATAAAATCATGGAGGTGTTAATTAGAAGTCGAGGAATCACGAAAGGAAAGCTTACACGTTTTGTTAAGCATGTTAGTGAATTAAAGGGTTTTTTAGATAAGAATAAAAAACTTAGTTCTGATCAAATTTTAGAATTGCAGGAAAGATTAAATATAGCTGTGTTGTTATTAAATGAATACGATGAAATTCATATGCAAGTTTTACAGTCAGCTAATGATGCTGAGGGTGAAAATGAACACCAAGTTGAATTCGAAAATGCTTATTTTTCAGCTATAGGTCAGGCTAAAAGTATTCTTAAACAATATAATGAATTCAATAATTGTGAACAACGTTCTAGTTCTCCACAAGGAAGTATCAATACTTTAAACTCTAATCGTTCTTCGCCGTTGTTTCGTCTTCCCAAGATTTCCATACCTAGTTTCGGTGGTGATATTGACAATTGGTTAGAGTTTCGTGAGATTTATAAAAGTCTTATCCATGATAACGATTCTCTTAGTGACATTCAGAAGTTGCATTACTTAAAGGCAAGTCTTCGCAGTGATGCAGCTCAAGTCATTAAATCGTTAGAATTCACCCCTGAAAACTATCCTATAGCTTGGTCAGCTTTACTCGAGAGATTTGATAATCCCCGTATGTTAGTTTATAATCACCTCAAGGCCATTCTCGACATTGAGGCCTGTTCTAAGGAATCTGCTACCAAATTACGTAAAATAAATGATGCCCTTTTCAAACATTTCAGTTCTTTGAAATCCCTAGCTACTCCAGAGCAAATTCTAGAAGTTTTAGTTATTTTCATTGTTACAAAGAAACTAGATCCCACTACTTTTCGAGATTGGGAATTTCAGAAGGTTAATTCCGGGCATGATCTGCCCACCCTTGATGATTTCAAAACCTTTCTGAAAAACACTGCTAATTTTCTAGAGAGTTTAGAAGCCAAACAGGAGAAACTTCCTCCTGCTAAAAATTCAAAGGTTCAGTCCAAGTCGTTCGTTTCAAGTACAACATCGTGTCCGCTTTGTAAAGAAGCTCATCCTTTGAATAAATGTACCACCTTCATAAAGTTGTCTGTAAAAGACCGATGCTCCAAGGTCAAAGAGCTTCGCGTCTGCAATAACTGTTTGTATAAAGGCCATTTCGTTTCTCAATGCACTTCAAAGTGGACATGCAGGAAGTGCAACCGTAAACATAACACGTTTCTGCATGAAGATAATGTTCTAAGTGCTCCTTCCGCTTTGCCAGGCCCTTCCACATCGGTCGAATCTCCTACTGAAGCAAGCCACACTATTTCAGCATTTTGTTCAAGTGCAAAACAGATCCTGTTGCCCACTGCTATGGCGTATCTAACTACAGGCGATGGTACTCGCCACTCTGTGAGGATTTTAATGGACTCAGGTTCCCAATCCAATTTCATTCGTACAGATCTATGTAATAGGTTGAGACTTCCTACACGCGAAGTCAGTATCATGGTTTCAGGGCTAAGTAAAGCCACAACTTGTATACGTTCCAGGTGTGATATTGAGCTGCAAGCTCATCACACTCCTTTCAAGGTCAATCTATCCTGTCTTGTTCTCGATGAAATTACAGGTGTGACCCCTAGTTTCCGTGTTCGCCATGATAGTTTCAAAGTTCCTGATAATATTACATTATCGGATCCTTCTTTCGGTCAACCAGGTACTATTGACTTGCTCCTTGGTTCGTCTATTTTCTGGGAACTCCTATGCGTCGGACAACTTCGGTTCGGCCCTGACCTACCTATTTTGCAAAAGACTCGTTTAGGATGGATCGTTTCCGGTCCCATAGCAGCCACTTCGGCTCACCCCATTCAGTGCAATCTAAGTTCAGTACAAGATGACTCAGATCCTCTTGTCAGATTTTGGGAGCATTATCCCACTGAAAGGGTTCGAAGTATTGAAGAAAATGCCTGTGAGGCACACTTCGTTCAGACCACTCGTCGAGATGACGATGGGAGGTTCATTGTTTCAATCCCATTCAAAGAACCAGTTGAGGTTTTAGGCGATTCTTACCAAGTAGCCGAAAAACGTTTTCTGTCACTAGAAAGGCGGTTGCAAGCCAATTCAGACTTGTCAACGCGTTATTCCAAGTTCATTTCTGAGTACATAGATCTGGGACATATGTCTGTCGCCAGCCCGAATTCATCTGAGATATCCTACTATCTTCCTCACCATGGAGTTGTGAAAGAGGATAGTTTAACTACCAAACTGCGTGTTGTTTTCAATGGTTCACAAGCAACCACCACTGGGAAATCATTGAATAGTATTCAAATGGTTGGTCCCACAATTCAGCAAGAATTGTTTACAATTCTGATCCGGTTTCGGAAGCATCTCTTTGCTATCGCAGCTGATATCGAAAAGATGTACAGGCAGATCCTAGTCGAACCCAGCCAAAGACCTCATCAAAGGATCTTGTGGCGATTTTCTCCTGCCGACCCTATCCAAGTGTATGACCTCAACACGGTCAGTTACGGCACAGCCTCAGCCCCGTTTCTTGCCATTCGTTCGTTGACTCAATTGGGAATCGAGTGCGAGACTTCATGTCCCGAAGTCTCAAGGATCATTAAAGAAGACTTTTACGTTGACGACCTGTTGACAGGCGTCGACACTCTCGAAGAGGCTCAATTCATTTGTACAAATCTAGCTAAAATACTAGCTTCAGGTTGTTTTCAATTACGTAAGTGGGTCTCCAACGAGATAAAGGTTCTTGAGGGGATCCCCCAAACGGAAATTCATCCTGGTGTTCTAGATCTGGGAACACACGAGCATACCAGTACTCTTGGTTTAAAGTGGTCATTTCATACAGATCAATTCTTGTATTCCATTTCCACCTCGTCAGACCACAAGCTAACCAAACCCAGCATGCTTTCTGAAATCTCACAGATATTTGATCCACTTGGACTACTAAGTCCTTGTACCATAATTGCAAAGATCATCCTCCAGAAGCTCTGGTTGGAAAAACTTTCATGGGATGATCCTGTTCCTGATCCCATTCGTTCGAAATGGATTGCTTATCGTAACGAGCTCGTGGAGCTCAACGACCTTAAAATTCCAAGGCATGTCCTTTGTGTGAACCCAACTGAGGTTGAACTTCATGGTTTCTGTGACGCATCCCTTCATGGTTACGGTGCGGCAATTTACATCCGTTCAAGGGACCCTGAAGGTAATTTTCATGCCAGCCTTCTTTGTGCCAAGTCCAAGGTTTCTCCTTTGAAACCGCTTACCATTCCGAAGCTCGAGCTCTGTGGAGCTGTTCTTCTCGCCAAACTGTCAGAACAGGTTGTCAAAGCTCTTGACATGCCTAGTTCTCGTCGCTTCCTGTGGACAGATTCCACTATTGTTCTAGGATGGTTGAAAACCAGCCCTAACCTGCTAAAAACGTTCGTATGCAATAGAGTTGCTGACATTCAACAACTCACTTCCAACGTCACTTGGCGACACGTTCCGACCACGTGCAACCCTGCCGATCTTCTATCCCGAGGAATATCACCTCAACTTCTAAAAGAAGGTAGCCTTTGGTGGAACGGTCCACTATGGCTTTGTGAAGCTGAATCTGCATGGCCTTCATTAAGTCATGTTCGTTCCGATCTTCCTGAAATCAAAAAAGAAGTACGATGCTTGCCTAGCACTTCCAGACATCCATTTGCCTTCCAGAAGTATTCTAGCTTGGCGCGATTAGAGAGAACCGTGGCTTATTGTTTGCGCTTCCGAACCAATGCTATTACACCCAAGGCTGATCGACGTCTTGGCCCCCTTTCAGCTGAAGAGCTTCAGATAGCTCTTAACAAACTTGTTAAAATTTCGCAAATAGAGTCGTTTCCAGAGGAGATCAGTCAAATCTCCAAGGGTAAACAATTGTCAAAGTCTTCCTCGTTAATATCTTTCAATCCGTTTCTAGACTCTGAAGGCATACTCCGTGTCGGTGGAAGACTCCACAACTCTCAATTTCCATTTGATAAGAAACACCCAATGTTGCTTTCGGTTAAACATCCATTAGCCAACCTCATCGTTACTCGTGAACACCTCCGGCTTCTTCATGCTGGACCTCAGTTGTTATTGTGTTCTATCCGTGAGAGATTCTGGATCCTTGCAGGTAGAAATCTAGTTAAGAAAGTTGTTCATCAGTGTCTGCGATGTTTCCGCTTTGCACCGAAGTTAACTGAACCGATAATGGGAAATCTCCCCTCTTCGCGGGTGCAAGCTTCTCCTCCATTTCACGTAACGGGAGTCGATTACGGCGGTCCCTTTTTCATCAAAGATCGCAAAGGGCGCAACCCTAAAATCACCAAATCATATCTTTGTCTGTTTGTTTGTTTCTCCACCAAGGCAGTGCACCTTGAGCTGGTTACTGATCTGTCAACAGAAACATTTCTTATGGCATTTAGGCGGTTTGTCGCTCGTCGAGGCAAACCACTCCACGTATATTCCGACAACGGAACTAATTTCGTTGGTGCTAATTCAGAATTGCACGACTTAGGCAAATTTCTTAAGCATACGAAGCAGGCTATTTCTGAACAGAGTGCTAATGAAAGCATCAATTGGCATTTTATACCGGCACATAGTCCCCACTTTGGCGGGCTATGGGAGGCAGGAATTAAATCTGCCAAGTTTCATATTAAGCGAGTGATAGGGAATGCTAGGTTAACATTCGAAGAACTTTCTACTTTGATTTCCCAAATAGAAGCAACCCTGAACTCTCGACCTATCTCTCCTATGTCCTCGGACCCCAACGACCTTGAACCCTTAACCCCAGCACACTTCTTGATTGGGCGGCCCTTTAGGAAGTTGTTGTTACTATTGTAACTATCAACAGTCTATTACAAGTGTTGAGTTTTATTAAATGTTTGAATTTCGCGGGTTGTCGCGATTGTGACCAAGGGGGGGATTCCGCCATGTTGTCCAGTGGACCGAGTTAGTTAGTTAGTGTGCACCAGTTAAAAGGGCACGTTATTTGATTTTCAGTGTAACTGTTAGTTGCCTGATTTGCTTTGCATGTAATTTATTCATATAGTTTTCGACAATAATAAATGTTTAAAGTGTTTAAAAGTGTGTTTCTGGTCCTTCAGCTAAATTTAGTTCCTTTTCTGGGACGAAAGACGTAAGTCAATTAAAGTAAAAGTAATTGCAGTCTAATACCCTACAACAAGTGTCAACCAATTTATTAAAAAACATCGTTCAAAAAGTTTTAATGTGTTGAAGTACCTACACAAATAATACTTTTATAGAGTGCAACAATTCTAAACAATATTTATTAGTTCAATTTTTATTTATTTAGTTTAATATTTGTAATAATGTAGTTAATCTCGCTCGCGGGCAAAGACCTCCTCATGGCGTTTCCACTGGATGCAATCTTGCTATATTTTCTCAGTTGCAGCCCAAGAATCTTATGAAATCTTCTGTTCATCTTAGTGATTCAGGGCTTGACTTGATATTCAAGCTACTTGACTTGACTTGACTTGAGATCAAGTCAAGTTCAAGTCAAGTAGTCACTGCCAAATATCAGGTCAAGTCAAGTAGTTATGTATCAAGTACTTGAAAAATCAAGTAGTTTGAGAAGACTACTTGACTTTTTATTTAAAAAGCAGAAATTCTGAGTAAATCTTTTTCATAGTTTGACTGCCTTGACTTGTAGTCATGCCAGTGTCAGCCGAACGTTAAAACGTTTAAAATCATAATTTAATATACTATAGCAACTGTTTAGCTTAGTTAAAATTAATAAATAAATGTCTCTGCAATAAAGAGTTTTTTTATTATTTATAAAACATAATCTTCCATTCAAATCAGATACGTATTTAAAACAGGAAACATAAAAATAAAACATACATAACAGTATAATCTGATATTGTCTTTAAATAATAAATAAAATATTTAGTTCGTCCAATGCATGTTTTCGTCTTGAATTTTATTTAATATTTAAGGACAATGTCAGATGAAAGCTGTTACACATTACATACTGTAACGAGCGGCAGGTGTCAGGTGTTCGGTGAATCATTTCGCACCCATGAGTCAGCTTCTCTAGAAGGAAATCATTCTACTGCACTGTGCGATAATTGGGAATACGTATAAGCGGTATAAATAAATAGTAGTTAAATAAATAACTGTTACAAATAAATTACTTTAGTGTTCGGTTTTAATATTAGTGTTCCGTTTAGTTTTACGTTAGTGTTTAATTGTTGTTCGTTATAATTATTTCGTACTTTAAGTTTGTTTAATAAATTAATTTACACCACGAACCGAGTTCATTTTAAATAAACGTCGTAAAAACGTTACAATACATTTAAAATCAGGCGTCGTTCTTCATCCAAGGGTTAAGGCACATGAGGCTTCTAATGGATTTGTCACTCAATCTGTTACGGATTTTTGTGATAGTTAGTGCAATCCTGGAAAAATACCTTTCAACAGGAGCTGAAGTAGATCAATGTTAAATTCTTTACAGTCACTATTTTCTTGGTCCGTTTTTGAAGATGATGCGGGTGGTGGATCGGAGTCGGACCGAAAGCACTTTGCTTTGAAAATGTCTGCAAAATGTTTGACTGCATTTATTTGCAAGTCTTTTCTCCAACTTGTACTAGAAAATGTTCCCACTTTATGTCGCGGGTCCAAAATTAAAACAACACAGTACATCCAGTTGCCTTTCTTGTAGTGTTTGGTAATTTTATCTCTCGCCGCTTGAATGCTACGTATTAATTTCTCATCAGTTTCATCTCTTTGTGTATTATTGTCAAGTCCATGGGCCCATGTTTCCAGTTTAGTTAGAAGCATATTGATACCAATTATTACCGTAGGAAGTGTACAATAGGTTTCGCCTTCAGCTTCGTACAGACTTGTAACATTGCTGCGTTGCGAACGCCGTTGCGAGCCGCGCCGCGAATGGGAACTAGCGAACACAATCTACATTTCGACGAACTGAGCATCGAACGGGAACACGTTCGTGGTGTTCCCAATAATTTTTAAAAACGCAATGGATCAGTTAGCTGCAGGCTGCAGCTGCATATATTTATATTCATTTTGCTTTAAAAAAGTAAAAGACATTCTTTTCTTGACTTCTTCTACATCAACCTTCAATTCTTTGGCAATTTCTTCCCAGGCATCATGTTTCTTTATTTTATTAAAGTGGTATGAATGTGTAGATTTCCATAATAATTCTTTCTTTTCATATTTCAATTAATGCATTAATATTATTTTCAGTCCACGCCATATTGTATTTAAAAATAGGTACTGTAAATAGTGTAAATAGATACCTACTCGAACAATAACTGAACAAATTCAAAAAATGACTGTGCTCGCTTTGATGCTCGTTAAATCCAGAAAATCTCGTCCAAACCTGCAAACGTCGTTCAGGGAATCTCCTTTGACGTTTCGTCGAAAAACCGACTCGCGGCGGATCGGCCGTGAACCGCGCGACGAACGAAGAACGGCGTTCACGGACCGTCCACACTAGTCGCTGTTCGGTTCGCAACGGCGTTCACGACGCGGTAATGTTACAAGTCTGTACGAAGCTGAATTCTAATGTTGCAGAAATAGTTTTGAAAATTGTAAGGTATTTGCAAACTCGTTCTATTAGTGACCATTCCGTGTCTGTAGCTTCAAAGGTTTCATATTTTCTGCATTATCACAAAGGATGCTTTTTTAATAACGTATAGGTGTCAACATTCACACATCACACTACTTCATACACTGAGCAAGACTATTCTAACTTTTATGTATAAGGTTATTCAAAAGTAAGTTATATTTTGAAGTAGATATAACATTTCTAAGAATTAACATATATGTATACAAAATAAAAACACATTTAAGTATACTCATAAAGATATGGGGTTTACTGGAATCAGTTTAAATGTTGAATATATCCGCCATTTTGTTCTTCATCAAGCAACAATCTTTCTTCTATGTAAACTGCACGGACCAATTCTTAAATTATGTTTTGTTCTGAATTTTCGTATTATGCCGTTTCATTCATAATAACTTAATAACATTGAACAAGACTAATTCGATCTTGTAAAGTCAAAACCATTTTAAAACACAGTCAACGATAGGGAAATTCAATAAGTAAATTTACTTTTGAGAGATTATAAACAAAACCTATTACCATGATAACCAAAACGAATAAATGTGATTAATGAACAAATCCCATTGTTCGATAAATACAAATGTGTTATTATTTTGTATATATGTTAATTCTTACAAATGTTATATCTTCTTCAAAATGTAACTTACTTTTGAATAACCGTATATATGCAAGCGTTTCAGTTTGCTCGGGAAAACCCCCAACTTGTATCTGAATATTAAATGCGCGCATGACCTGCGACAATGGAAAAGAATGAATGATTCGAGCGTTTTCGCACATAGTCGGTTTGTTATCAAATAATGTCAAGCAGCATGAAATAGCTTGATATCATGTCAAGTTGTCAAGTAGTAACGAAAGAAAATCAAGACAAGTCAAGTAGTGAATTTCTAAAAAGCTTGGTTTCAAGTCAAGTCAAGCAATTTATAAAAACATCAAGTTACTAGACTTGGTGAATCTCTAGTCCATCTTGTTCTTGGGCAGCCCCTTGTTCTCCAGTATAGAGATGGATACCGGATACCACCATTTTGTAGTTCTATTTGCCCATAATGCCCTTCTATTGTTATCCCTTATTATGTGCCCTCGCCATTTCCATTTCAATTTCCCAATAACGGTAGTTATTATAAATGTACTACCAATTTTTGTCAAAGATTTTCATATCTTGTTCTGTCCTCTCTGCTGATCTTGAGAATTTTTTTTAGCATATGATGTTGTGCCACAAGTTTTTCGCCGTTACTTTTTGTTACGCCTGTAACTTCAGAACGAATAAAGAACGACTTACCACTTTTGTGATTTTTAGTCTTAGAATTACTTCTATTTTATGCTCTCAAAAGTTGAATATAACGATACGGAACATCCTGTATAATACACAATACACCCAATGTGTTAAAAAATATGGCAATCGGGACATTGACCAAAGGAATGGTGCGAGTCAATATTCATCCCCTTATACAGTGACGGGCAAATGTGTGGAACTAAGTAAATATCTCTGAAGTTTTTAGAGATATCGAAATGAAATTTGGTAGGTAGATATTACAGTAAATTGTGTGTTTGCGTTGAATGTTTTTAATAATTTTGAGCTTCCGGTTTGACCGGAAGTAATGCCGATTTTAAAGTTTGTAATGAAACACCCTGTATATTATTTTAATTTTGAGTAGAACATTTTATTACGATTACAAAAATATGGGGTTCGTAATCTTTTATTTCAAAAATTTACAAACAGACTAGCCTACTGTCAAGAAGTAAGCGGTGCTCAGTTTGAACATTTAATACATTAAGTTTATTTTCACTTTACGCAGTAACTTTTGGTTACTAATGTGATTGTTACGTTTGTTTCATAGACTATAGATCTCATTAGCGTTTGCCTCAAAAGTACTTTTTTTGTTAATATCTCGGTTGGCCTTGAAATAAAAGATATCGAACCCCATATTTTTGTAATCGTAATAAAATGTTCTATTCAAAATTAAAATAATATACAGGGTGTTTCATTACAAACTTTAAAATCGGTATTACTTCCGGTCAAACCGGAAGCTCAAAATTATTAAAAACATTCAACGCAAACACACAATTTACTGTAATATCTACCTACCAAATTTCATTTCGATATCTCTAAAAACTCCAGAGATATTTACTTGGTTCCACACATTTGCCCATCACTGTATAGTTAAAAAAGGAATACCATTAAATAGAGCAGTGGCGCACATCCCCCGCATTAGCAAAATACTACTCAACATCATAAATAAATAATTCAAACCTATTACCACAAATATCAAATGTACAATCGAGATTTATACCGGGGAACGGAACTCGAGAACAAATTCTGAATACGAGACAACTTATCGAGAAAGCCCGCGAAATAAATATCAAGATGTACTTATGCTTCGTAAACTACCATAAAGCTTCCGACTGTGTAAAATGGAGCAAACTATGGAATATATGTACTTATCGAAATGGGAAATCACTTAGTCTAACTTTATAAGAAACCTATATAAAAATAGCAATGCCAAAATAAGAGTTAACAATGCGAACTCACAGACTTTTAAAACAAAATGCGGAGTAAGACAAGGGTGTATCCTCCCCCCTCCCCCTTTTATTTAACACATACATACATACATACATACCTACATACATACATACATACATACATACATACATACATACATACTTACATACGAGGGCTGTTCTCTTTCTGCTGAGCCTATCTATTAGGGCCATTAAAACTTGCAACAAACTTTGTTTGACAGTGGAAGCTAGTTGTTTACAAGTTTAATGATAGTGACGGTTGACAAATATACTTGAATATTTTAATATACATAAGCAATCATAAGCTTAAAGTAATCTTTTTCGCAAGAAATCATGGAATTAAACAGAGAACATTATCAAGCTGTGATTTTTTATAATTTCAAACGTGGCTTAAGCCATAAACAATGTTTTGAGGAAATCAATGGAGTATTTGGTGACAAGTCGTGCTCTTTAGCTAACATAAAGCGGTGGTACAATAAATTTCAGCGTGGTCGACTTTCTTAAATGACAATTTTCGAGCTCCTAAGCCAAAAGCAGCCGTTACCGAAAATAATATTGATCTTGTTTGGAACATGATTGAAGAGGACCGGCGTGTTACTGTAAGGAGTATTCAACTCTAAAGATTGGAGTGAAAGCAATTAACACCATTTTACACAAACATTTGAAGGTACATAAGAACGTAAGCTTTGTTCCGGTTGGATAATGCTCGGCCACACACGGTTGCTCGAAGGATTGAGTTTTTTTTTTTGTTTTTACGGATGCAAAAATGTATTGACTGTGAAGGGGAATACTTTGAAAAATTATAAATAAATGTTTTTTATCAATAAATTACGTATTACTTAATTAGGCTCAGCGAAAAGAGAACATCCTGTATAATAATCAATTTCCTCTTCTACCGCAATGCAGGTGTCGAGGCTCATTCGCACTTGCTGGTATGCAGTGGAGGTAATAGGTTCATTTTTGGACTTGCATCACGCCTCAGCCAGCTTTCATGCACAACACATTCATACACTTAAACCTAAGTCTTAACTAACGAATTCGACTCAAATCGGCTCGATAATACTATGGCCACCGCTGGAATCGATCCCATACCAAACCCAGAATATATTTATAATGCGCCTAACCTTGGAAGATTGGAAAGGGGTAGTGGCCATTGGAGGAAGACGCATAAATAATTTACGATATTCGAATGACACCCTTTTCATAGCGCATGAAGAAGAAGAGTTACAAAGTATTATAAACAGATTAATAGAAACCAGTGAAGAATATTGCTTGATGATAAACAAAGCCAAAACTAAGGTGACGATAGTAGATAAGTTGAATGACAACAATAAAAAATAGATAAATAGTAGCGGGATACAAAGTAGTGGACTAATTTCAATATCTTGAATCCGTAGTAAGCAACGCAGGATAATGCCATGTAGAAATTAAGAGACGACTGGCAATGGCTTGAACAGCAATAACAAAACTTACAAAAATATGGAACGACACGACCATAACCAGAAACACCAAGAAACGATTACTACATACTCTTATATTGCCAATAGCACCATATGCAGCTGAAACACGGACAGTAAAAAAGTTAGATAAAAATAGAGTCGATTCCTTTGAAATGTGAACTTACAGGAGGATGCTACCCATACCCTGGTCAGCCCGTCGAACCTATCTTGGAAGAGCTGGGAATCGAAAAAAGACTAAGCGACTCCATAGCCGCGTCATTTCTAAGATACTTTGGACATAGTAGAAGAAATAATGAAATGGAAACGCTGGTAGTACAGGGAAGAATGGATGGTCGAAGACCACGGGGCAGATCACCAATACGGCGAGCGGATCGCTTAAAATCAATAGCGGGATAGACATTACATGAAGCCACTCAAAATGCCCAAGACAGGGACCGTTGGAAGACAATCATCAACTCAATAAAGTAACTCATAGTGTCACTAAACTCCTACGAGGAGCTGTAGAAAAGAGGAGGAGAGTTAATTAATTAATTAAATTTGCCATAATTCCTCAGGGAATCGTTGGCGCCCTTGAGCTAATTAGATTATTTGTGGGTGAATCACGTTCTTTCTGTATATTATTTCTTTATTTATTTCCATTCCTTCCTATTTTTGATTTTTTCCCTTCAGTTCCTCACTACCAGAGCCGTTGTGTCTTCTAGCACTTCGTCCTTTCACCTATTTTTCGGCTTTCCCCTCTGCCCTCATTATATGTCCCCACCACCTTTTTCTTTGTGCTTTCATTTCTCTTACTATATCCTCTCCTTATATTTCTTCATCTATCTCATAGTTCATTCTGCTTCTGTATTCATTTTCATTAATTTTCTTTGGCCCCAAAATTGCTCCCAAAAATCCTCAATGTTCTTCGCCTTTTTTTGTTAGCCAGATTATCTCCGCTGCATAAATCACTGTCGATCCCTTTTCAGCTAACATATCGTTATAGTTATCTGCCCTATTAATACTTTTGTAGTTATTAAATGAAAACACATCATCGTATCTCTTTTGCGTATTAACGAGCGAAATTATAATAGTAACTTTATTTATTCACAATCATTATAGTAATATGTCGATTCCTAACCTTTTAGAGGTTGGGAAATACGTCATTCTTAACTATAATGACAATCTCTTGGGTGGAAGTAACAGAAAACACTTCCCACCCACGGGCGGGAAATGTTTATGCATGGTTGCCTAGCGACACTGTCCTAGATTTATATGTTAAAGTAGGCTAAAATAAATTATAATAGAGCTGTCAAAAATATTAATAAAATTAATTTAAAATTCAGTGATTAATAATTGTGAATAAAATAGTATACATACCTCGGTGGGAGTTTCATCACAGCCTCGCGCTATGTCTGACCACGAGACTTCGCCTCTCGGTCATACATAAGCTCTCGGCTGTAATGTAACATTTCCCACCTCGGATGTAATGTACTATTAAGGCTGGCATTTACATGTACAGTCAATTTCTATTTGACGTATCTAAAGTTGCATAACTACTTAAAAAATCAAAAAGTCATAAGAAGGCGCGTTTAGCAGAACGTCAAAAACGAGTTGAGGTTAGAGGTCAAGAATTGCGTAAGATTCATATTTGAAAATTTGCATATTTGCATAGTTATTTGTGGTATGGCTGTAAAAGATATGGCACAAACAAAACTACGAGTTTCTGTGTATTTAAATTGTAATCTCCTTGTCAAGTTTGTGGAAAGTTCGGATTTAAAGCCGTTGTGACTGTGCTGTTTGTGTTGCCTAGTCTAGTGTAGCGTAAATGATTCATTTAAACCGATTTTTCTAGAACATTATTTCCAGTTTTTCTGGAATAATTTGCATTTTGAAAAAAAAAATTCTTGTGGCGTTTGAAAGAGAGTGGTTGTGTCTATCTACTGATAGAGAGATTTTTTCGATATTAATATTTTTGTAAAAACTATTTGAAAATTTTGAAGTAAAATAGAGCTTTAGATTTTTTAATACTGTAAAGTTGGTTTTTAGAAATTAAAAAAAATCTTTCTATCAATAGATAGAAAAGACATGGATAATTACAAAAAAAAATGCTCTGCCGTTCCTGCTTAAAAAATGAGTCTAAAAAACTGGAACAAAATGTGCTTAAAATGAGGTATATTTCATGGTGTAAATGCCAGCCTTAAGGTGCATTTTTGTATTCTAGTCTGCATAATATAGTCGTAATCATGCATACGATTTAATTGTAGTATTGAACACCGGTGTGTATTCAATCAAGACACAAATATTAGCTACGAATTTCTTGTATAAATACGATATTATTTTGCATACAGTGGTAATCATAATATAAATATTATAGTGCGGCCTAGCGTTGCATAAATTATTAACAAACAATAAATAAATAATTAATATTTTCGAAAAACGTTCGTGACTTAAGTGCAGTATCTACAAAACTGTCTTCAAGGTCTAAACTAATCGTAGCTTTAGGAAAAGGTAAGTAATTTTTGTATGCAAAAGTAGATGATTTTGTTTAGGTCGTTTTGTTGTATTCTTATACATATTAGTTATAAATTTCCAGAGCAATGTGAAAAGAACCAAAACATGACCTCTAATAGGAGTGTTGGTGAAACATTAATTGCTAAAGATTCTTTGAAACGTACTTTATTTCAGTCTACCGGTCCTGGTTTTGTTGATGTATATTTGTAGAACTTCGCGAATTAATGGAAACATTCGAAGAAATTCACAGTTTGTATGCTAATGGAGGCTGCGCAACATAAGTACCCATTATATCGACGAAGATAGATTTGTTGTAGAAGTATTTGAAGAAGTATTAGTTGTAGGATGTCCAACAAGAGAATGACAATGATATTACCAGAAGGCAATGTAATTTATACAGTGAGCACGTAAAGGTTGGAATAAATTCAATAAAATCTTTATTGAACAAGTAAGAAAATAATTCTCGGACATGTCGATTTTCTTTTTTAGATGCACATTTTTTGGTATACGTCTGTTTTTTATTACGTCATCCTTGTTCGAGTTACGATATCATCATCAGTTTTTTTAAGTAGCAATACCCTCTTTCGATAGTACCATTTAAAAGATCGCATTTTTCTGCGTATAGACACCAAATTTTATGGTATGTTACATAACAATATTTTCGAGAAATTGGTACCACAATTGTTGCACCATTTTATATTGACGACGCATTAAATGCTGAAAAATATTTGAATTTGCTACTACAACATAATTGCCGCACTTATAGCACTATATCCCAATAATCAAAATCCTAAAAGCTGGATGAATCAACATGGTACCAACAAGAAGGCGCGTCACCACATTATTCACAGAATTGTGCGTGATTATCTAAATCGCCAATAGATGGATATTGTCAAGAGGTGAATAATATGCAATTTCAACATTTAATTTAATGGATTTTAGTTGTATTTATTATGTTTTCTATTTTTATTTCATTACATGTTATAAATTCTAAAACTATTTTTTTAGAAAATATTGTTATGATTATACCACAAATTTTGGCATCTATAGCCAAGAAAACGTGCTCTTTTAAATGGTATTAACAAAAGAGGGCGTTGCCATTTAAAAAAACTGATGATGACGTCATAACTCGAACAAGGATGACGTAATAGAAAATATGCGTATACCGAAAAATCCGCATCTAAAAAAGAAAATCGACGGGTCCGAGAATTCTTTTCTTACTTGCCCAATAAAGATTTTATCGAATTTATTCCAACCTTTACGTGCTCACTGTATATCACAAAATAGATAGTTTTCAATTTATACCCAATCTTCCCTAGCTTTCTTAATATTTACGAGGGCCAATTTTATTGAGAATAAGAAAATCTAGTAGGCCATGAAAAACAAAACATAGTGTTATTTAGAGCAACTCTTTATCTGTCATTTGAAGTTTAGTTGTTGAAGTTACGTTCGTTATAACGGTGGTTATAACTCAAGTTACTAATTTTTTAAAGTGACATTACAAGTAAAAAAATGGAATTAATCAGAGAGCATTTTCGAATCATGATTTATTATGGTTTTAAAAAAGGTTTAAGCGCTTATGAGTTTATGAGTGCAAAGAGAGTTTAGATTCAGCTTTTAGTGAACAAACACCTTCCTTGGCTACAATTCACCGATGGTATAAGGAATTTGAACGCGAAAGGAATTCTGTTCAGCATCAAAAAGGAGCAGGGCGTCCTCCTACGGCTGCTACCGACAAGAACATTGCTGCTGTAAAAAAAAATAATTGAAGATGACAATAAAGCCGCTTATGCGGTAATAGAGCATCAACTCAAGATTGGATCTTCAGCTGTTAAAACAATCATACACGATCACCTGCATTTAAAAAAAGTGGTCAGTCGTTTTGTGCCGCATCTCCTTTCTGACTTTCAAAAATAGTCCAGTGAAATTAGACAAACAAAAGGCCCATCTCCGGAAAAATTCCCGGATAGCTGGATTTTGGCATGGACCTTGATATTGTGGTTCTAAAAAAAATGTCAAAAGTCCCCATCGATCCGAGTGCCGCTAAAAGTTTCACGCGGGGTCAAAAGTCACACAACACGGTTTCTCGTTAACGGTTACTTTTACGGAAAAAATATTTATTATCAAATTTGTAGCTTAGGAAATTTCCTATAAAAAATATATACAGTGCGAGTGTAAAGTCTGGAACTATCGCAATAAATCGTTTATTAAACGTTTTTGAAAAAAATCCTCGAACACGTCAATTTTTATCTTAAATGAGACATATTTTACTGTAATCGTCACTTAAAGATCGTCTTTTGTTTTTGAGTTATGACGTAAGCGATAATTTTTTTAAATGGAAACCCTAATTTTTTATGGTGAATTTGGAAAAAGCATGAAATTCTTAGACCAAATATGATAAAAAAAGTGTGATATTGTATTCTTCTATTTGGAAGATATTGTACATAATAGTAATGAAAAATCGAAATCACGTAAAAAAGCCCACAATAAAAACAGATAAACAGACTGATAAAGAACTGTCATAATTTTAACGCTGTCAATTGTTACATGGCTACTTGATTTTTTTATTAAAACTTTGAACTCTTGTTTGTTATTACGTTATTAGATTTTTGTTTTAAAACTTTAACGGCAATTATCTCGAAAATTTCAAAATACAGTACCATACTTTTTTAGCATATTTGGTCTTAGAATTTCATGCTCTTTCCAAATTCATCATAAAACATTAGGGTTTCCATTTAAAAAAATTATCGCTTACGTCATAACTCAAAAACAAAAGACGATCTTTAAGTGACGATTACAGTAAAATATGTCTCATTTAAGATAAAAATTGACGTGTTCGAGGATTTTTTTCAAAACCGTTTAATAAAAGATTTATTGCGATAGTTCCAGACTTTACACTCGCACTGTATAGACTTATTCATAGGTGTAACCAGTTTTGAGATAATGCGATCTACAAAGTTGTAGCGAACAGCGTGCACGTGACGTATACGTACAAGCCGTTGAGGAGTGCACACTGTTCGTTACAACTTTGTAGATAGCATTATCTCCAAAACGGTTACACCTATAAATAAAAGTCTATATATCTTTTTTATAGGAAATTTCCTAAGCTACAAATTTGATAATAAATATTTTTTCCGTAAAAGTAACCGTTAACGAGATATTCACGAGAAACCGTGTTGTGTGATTTTTGACCCCGCGTGAAACTTTTAGCGGCACTCGGATCGATGGGGACTTTTGACATTTTGTTTAAAACCACAATATCAAGGTCCATACCAAAATCCAGCTTTTCGGCAATTTTTCCGAAGTGCAATGTCTAATTTCATTGGACTAAAAGCAGAGCGTGTAAGAATTTGCCATGAAACTTTAAATTTCTTAAATAATGGCAGACACCAAATTTTTTCCAAATAGTGACAGGTGACGAAACTTATATTCCCTTTTTCGACGTACCTACCCGCCAAGAAAGTCGTGTATGGATTCACGAAGATGAGGGAACTCCAACAATGACCAAGAAGCAGCGAGCTATGAAAAAAGTTATGTATGCGGTATTCTTCAGAAGTACAGACCTAGTAAATGCAATTAAGCTAGATGGACAAAAGACAGTTACAGCTAAACGGTGCACTGAAAAATGTTTGCCTGAAGTGTTCAGTAGAGTTCCAGACAAGGGAATTATGCTCCACCATGATAATGCATCGTCCCATACGGGGAAATATTGTAAACACACGCTTCCTTGCCTTAATCGGTCGCTGGCCCTGTAAATATTGTTTATGCACGATCGCATTATAATTGTGTCAATTATGTCTGAGTTTTTTTGACATAAACGTCTCTTTATAGCCCATGGGTGTATTTATAGGCCGCCGGTACATAATGAAACGTCAAAAATTGATAAACAGTTTAACAGTCTTATAAAGAATTTTTTTAAATTAAAATCGAATGTATGCTCTTTATTAGAACTCTATTTAGGGTAATTTGTATTAACAACACAGTTAACACAATAATTTATGTGAATATTCCTAGGCCTAAATGCTTCAACCATTTGACAGTTGTCAGTAAAAAATTAAAATAATTGAGCAACTAACTACTCGATGTGGGTAGAAAAATAATTTATTCCTTTTATTTCAGTTTTAAAATCTTCGATCGTGCATAAAATTATGTATGTACCACTGGCGTAACTTGCTTTTATGGCCTTCGACGTGTCTTTAGCCCTCGACTAGCGTCTCGGGCTCAAAATCACATCTCTGACCATAAAAGCATCTTTACGCCCTTGGTACATAAATAACTATTATAGCCCTAAGGCTGCTGTGCCGTTATTTCTTTTCTACCGAGGGAAAGTTTGGTTCCCCTAATTTTGTTGGGACGGTTTTCCGGCAAACTACCTGCCAGCGGTTGTGACGTCAGTTCCGGTCAAATGGCGCGAGTTGGGCGAAGTTGAGTGATAGTGGTAATGCCGTATTTAATAATTACATTTACTGTAAGTAATTCGCGTTGTAATTATGTACCTCTAATTTGGATGAACTAATAAGATATACAGTTATTACTATTCGGTCTATGCTAGGCTAAACTACTTATCTATTGTTAAAATTCTCAATGTTACAGTTGTGATAACACTTAGCCGGGCCGCACACTGAAGAGGTATGCAGCAGTCAGTGCAAAAGATCTGAACACATTATTTTTAATCGAGTACCGCATACTGATAATGCATGATTGATTAGATGCGTGATGCATGCGTCAGGCATGCCTTATCAAGCTGTATGTTCTCAGCTTTTGCTGCAAATAATGTGCAGTAGTACGTATTTTTGTGTTGTCTGTTATGTCAATAACATTTACAATGAAGAACGACCGGCAATTTAAAATCAATTTTGTGCAAGTGATCGAGAGCTATCCTTCATTATGTAATAGGAACCGCATAATAAATTCCGTTGATTTAGTGGAGGAACCCACCAATGCCTTTTTACGCGTTTCTTCTTATGTACGGCAGCAAGCATAATAATGTCATCGTCAGAGGATGACATATTGCAAACTAAATAATCCATACATTTTTGGTGTGTGGATGCGAAAAGTCATTTCCGTGATACGTGCATCATGCATGCTTTTGATGTTCACATGCGTCTTCAGTATGCGGCCTCGCTTAGCTTTGCACAGGTGAACACCTGTCGTGGAATTCCACTATGTGCCTGTACATAGTGTACATGCATGATTTTGGTCTCTGTGATTGAGCCCTGCTTGCACCGTCTCGTTCACGGCCTTCTTCCCGCTTACCACTTGCACTTACACTAATCCACTTTAAGCTTATCTATTCACCAGTTTTATTAGTATTACAATTACTAGAGCTTTGTTATTGCCCCTTAGTTCTCACGTGCTAGTTATACGATTTATTTCTTTAAAGAAAACTTAAAAACATTGAAGCAGCCCGGAGAGCTTCGTAAAAGCGTGCATAGTCGGCACGCTTCTCCAATTTCTGAAAACAAAATATAATCAAAAATCGATTAAGAATAAAGCTCATTCTAACATCAAAATGCCGAAACAAAGAAAAGCTACTTATGCCCTACATAGATTTGCCAGAAGTTCAGAGAGGAAGAATTGTTACTCTTGTTGAGCAGAGAATGTCACAAAGGCAAATCGCAGCAACAGTGGGCGTCTTTCAGGGCGTTGTTTCAAAAACCGATGCAAGCTTTTTGAAATTGGAAACTCTTAAGAACAGGCCTAGACAAAGTCATCGCAGGATAACTACTGATCGACAATAGCTAGAAGAAATCCAACCTCTTCTCATCCAGCTCAAAAAGCAACTTTTGCAGATTACAGATGTTGCTCTTGAAACAATACGAAAGAGACTTCGTGCCCGAAATCTATTTAGCAGGAAACAGTTCAGGGTTCTCGAGTTATCCAGCCAAAACAAAATTGATCGGCTAAATTGGTGTCTGGAACACCAGAACCGGACAATTCAAGATTGGCAAAATGTCATTTTTTCAGATGAAACCAGAATTGATGACCGTCGAATTCGGGTTTTAAGTAGTTTTATGTATTGTATCGTATCAGCAGATATCGTAAATAAGGACTAATGCACAAAATAACTTTATTAACAAAGCGCTTACTCACGCTCGTATATATTACATGTCACAACTCTAGCGTTGTTCCAACTACATAAAGTATATCTAACAATACACAACAGCTCCTCTCAACTTAAGTAAGAACAAAGTCTTTTAAATGTTTTGGGGGATGATGCAAACGATTTGACTTCCTCTCAACTGGCACTGAAGCTGAAGGTATACAGGACTTCTCATCTTGTAACGCTACGGATACTCTAGATGTTTCTTCCCTTGGACTCGTGTACCCAACACAACTTTCTCTTCTTGGAGTTTGGGATGCCTCTTCCGTTGATGATAGCCATGTGTGTTCCGTCGGAAGTGGAGTCGCCATTACCACTTTTGGTTCCATCTCTGACTAAGCCTCACTTCTTGTATTGCACGTTCGCTTTCTTAGTTGATCGATGTGTCGTTTAACACAACCTAAACTTGTTTCTACTGGGCCCGTGAGTTCAATAATCTTGCCATTTAACCATTTTTCCCCTTTTTGATAATTTCTCACATATACCAGATCACCGTCTTCGAACGTTCTCACATTTGCCTTCCCCGGACTGTCTTTCCCTATCGAATCTGGATGTAGTTTGTCTAATGCTGTACGTAGTTTTCTTCCCATTAATAATTCTGCTGGGGTGTTTAATGTTGTCTGGTTAGGTGTTGTATGTTGCTTGAACAATAATCTTGCAAATTTTAATTCAAAATCCCCTTCTTTCAATTTTGATAATTCTTGCTTTGCATACTGAACCATGCGTTCTGCTTGGCCCTTACTGCTAGGATGGTACGGAGCAACGGTGAGACTTTTGATTCCATTAATTCTGTAAAAGTTTTTAATCTCTTCAGAAATAAACGCCGTGCCATTGTCAGTAATTATTGTGTCAGGTATTCCGTGGGTTGCAAATAATTCACGTACACGTTTAATAACTTCTGCAGATGATTGTGAACTCACCAGCTTCACCTCTAACCATTTTGACATTGCATCGACAATTACTAAAAATATTTTCCCTTGGTAAGGACCTGCAAAGTCAAGATGTAGCTTAGACCGTGGATTTAAAACTGGTTGTAGTACTTGTATAGGTGCTTTTGCTGGGTTGTTCCTATGAATCTGACAATTTATACACTCTTGAACTTCTTCAACTATGTCTTCTTCCAATTTAGGCCACCATACATAACTACGAGCATATGCCTTCATAGCTACAATTCCTGGATGGTTTGCGTGTAACAATATTAACACTTGCTTTTGGGCTTGCAATGGTATTACAACTCTACTTCCCCACAACAGACATCCTTTATGAATAGATAGTTCATTTCTCTTCCGTAGATAGCATGTATATTGCTCTCCACCAATATCTGCTGGCCATCCATGTTATACCCAATACTTAATTCGATTTAATATAGTATCCTTGTCTGTTAATTTCTATATTTCTTTTGCAGTTATTGGGGGTTCATCAAATGCTTCTAAAAGTAGTACGTCACCTGGAGGTATTCTCTCATCTCATGTGCCTGCCAATGGTAATCGACTTAAACAATCTGCATTACCATGCAGTTTCCCCGCTCGGTATTCTATTGCGTATAAGTAATTTGATAGCATCAAATTCCACCTCAGTAATCGTGGCGAAATCATGACTGGCATTTGCTTGTTTGGGTTTAGCAATCCCAGAAGTGGTTTATGGTCAGTGATTATAGTAAAATCTCTTCCCGCTACATACTGATGAAAATGTTTAATTCCATTTATTATGGATAATGCTTCTTTATCTAATTGTGCATAATTTCTTTCACTAGTTCCTAATGTTCTGGATGTAAAAGCTATAGGCTGTTCCGAGCCATCCTCATTACGTTGAGCCAAAATTGCCCCCACACCGTAAGGAGATGCATCACATGACAGTATCAGTGGTTTAGTTTCATCATAATGTGCTAATGTTACTGCTGATCGCAACAATTGCTTCGGTTGTTTAAAAGCTAGTGATTGTTTATTTGTCCAGTTAAATTCTTGATTTTTATCTAACAATCTATGTAAATTCTCTGCATGCAAAGACTTATTTTCTAAAAATCTATTATAGAAATTAATCATACCGAGAAACGATTGCAACTCCTGTTTGTTTTTAGGTTCTGGAGCTTGTAAGATAGCTTTGACTCTGCTTTCTGTAGGTTGTATACCTCGTTCTGTAATTCTGAATCCTAAAAACTCAATTTCTTTAACTGCTATTCGACATTTCTCTTTGCACACTGTTACATTTGCTTTAGCCAATCTCTCTAATACACTACTCAATGCTGTATTATGTTCTTTTTCCGAACTTCCTGCTATAACTATATCATCCAGGTATGCTGCTACTCCTGTAATATCTCCTAACAATGTATCCATGAATTTCTGAAGTATTCCTGGGGCAGCTGCAATACCAAATGGTAAACGAGTTACACGAAATAAGCCCTTGTGTGTGTTCGCCGTCAGGACTTCGGATGTTTCTTCATTGACCACCAGCTGTTGATACGCTTGAGATAAATCCAAACATGAGAATATCTTGGCATTTTTCCCTATATTGGCAAATATCTCTGTAGCAGTAGGAAGTGAGTATGCATTTTTCTTGATTACTGCGTTTACTGTGCTGCGGTGTTCACTTAACTTCTTCAAATCAGCCACAAAGTCAGCAATCGATTCATTTGGTCGTTGACTACGTTTGTTGAAATTGTATCTCTGAATAATTTCATTTGGTGCAGGATTGAAATGATCATTAAGTTTCTTTATTATGTCGTCAAAACTTTTACTTTTAGGAGTATCTGGGGTTAACAATATCGTAGAATGTCGTATGTGGGTGCCCCAATAGCTGATAGTAACACTGCACGTTTTGTATCATCATCCATAATCTTGTTTGCGTCGAAATAGAATTCTGCCCTTTCCTGGTACGACGTCCACAACGTTTTTAGGTCAAAACTACCTAACACACCTATTTGAGTCATCATAATCATAACGCAGTTTCCAGTTTCTTAACAAATCCTTTGTATTCCGCCTTGTGTGTGTATTGTATAACCTCACTTTTTAGTATCCGCCTTTGAGTAATATTCAACGATTTCCTGTTTATTTTTTATCCTCGTCGCCAGTATTTTTATGTATTGTATCGTATCAGAAGATATCGTAAATAAGGACTAATGCACAAAATAATTTTATTAACAAAGCGCTTACTCACGCTCGTATATATTACACATGTCACAACTCTGGCGTTCTTCCAACTACATAAAGTATATTTAACAATACACAACAAGTAGTGTCCGACTGAAGGTCAGTTTGTCAGCCGAAGCCGAAGCCGACCTTTGGCTATCACCGGCACCTTCGGCCGAAGCTGAAGCCGAAGGTACAACCAGACTACGGATACCTACTTACTGTAAATTAGTGTAAATAAAGTAAATACTCTAAACAGCATAAAAAAAATTTATTTTATCCAATGATAAACTTAATTTTATTTTTCTTTATTTATTGAAATACATAAACATAATAAAATGAATAATATTGTGCATTGTACGTAATATTTCTTTCGTTTGCGTGAATCACTCGGCTGGATGTAACCTTCAGTTTCGGCCCTTTTTTCGCCGAAGCCGAATGTGCGGCCGAAGGTGCTTTTTGCGGCCGAAGCCGAAGCCAAAACTTCGGTCGGATACTAGAGGTCGAGCTAGACAGGCCAGACTGCAAACTGCCAGATCTGTCCCAGAATGTAAAGGGGGAACTGTAATGTTCTGGAGAGGTATTATATTGGGAGAAAAAACTCCTTTGGTTCCCATACGTCAGAGTTTAACAGGAGGCAGGTATGTTGATTTGGTGGTAGAACCCATAGTTAGGCTGTGGAGAAATGCAATTAGTCCACTGCATTTAGTGAAAAATTAGCCGAATCTTCAGACCAATTCATACAAAAGCAAATGATGGTTTTCCAGGTAGCTTCTGGTGTCCTGAACAAGGTCTCAAAAGTCCCCGAAGTAGGAGTGTAAGGAAAAAATTTGGCAACGCTGTAAAGGGCTAAAATCGTGCTCTGAAACGAATTTTTCGAGATATCTCGGTTTTCATTCACTCTATGACAAAAATACATCAGGCCAAAAAGAAAGCTATGGAAATTCTCTATAAAAAAGATAAAAGGTTTTTTTTGTATAGGCAATAGTTTTCTTGAAAAATTCGAGTCAAAAGTCATACCTAAAAACAAAAAAAATTATTTGTAGCAGTTTTTATTGCACAGAGGGTTAAAACATAAAAAAAGATTATTAACTATATTTCTGAGAATTCATGTGACTAGGTGACCATTACGAGTACAAGTAAGCGAATATAATATCTGTGCGTGCTAATGAGAACGTCAAAACTGCTACAAAGAATGTACGATTCTCCGGAGGGGCTCCGACCAAACATTTTTGGGTTTGGGTTTATACCTGTTCTAACTGCCAAGGACGGAAAATTCAGCAGTATTGTATAGTTCTGTGT
Source organism: Melanotus villosus (assembly GCA_963082815.1). Lineage (NCBI taxonomy): Eukaryota > Metazoa > Arthropoda > Insecta > Coleoptera > Elateridae > Melanotus > Melanotus villosus. The sequence goes on along the minus strand of OY720421.1, from coordinate 46,867,993 downwards.
GGCATACGAACGTATTTTTACAGTGAGTGCTTACCAACGCGACTGTGTGGAAAATGAGTGAAACTTGTTTCATCTGTGATCAATCGCTAGATGATACACCTACCGCCAAGGTTGATCGTGGATTGGACAAATTAATTGATGCCAGTTAAGAGAGGTGATGGAAAACATGAACAATTGGGCAAACTAACCTCAACCACAGTGCACGTTCAGTGCCATAAAGACTACACTCGTCCATCAAAGCGGCCAAAAGAAAACGTGAAAGTGAAGAGGCTGCTACTTCGTCGAGTCCATTGAAACAGCGAATGAGATCGAGCCAATCGCTTTTTGAATTTAAAAACTATTGTTTCATTAGTGGAAACGAGGCTGACGAGGAAAAAGAGAAAAGAAAAGCGAAAGGCCAACGTAAAACAATCTGCCATGTTTCAACCCTCAGTTTTAAAGATAACATTATGGTACTGGCCGAAATAAGAGGAGATGACTGGGGAAAAACTGTTAAAAAACGTGTTGTGTTTGACACAGATCTGCTTTCTTTTTGGCCTGATGTATTTTTGTCGTAGAGTGAATGAAAACCGAGATATCTCGAAAAATTCGTTTCAGAGCACGATTTTAGCCCTTTACAGCGTTGCCAAATTTTTTCCTTACACTCCTACTTCGGGGACTTTTGAGACCTTATTCAGGACACCAGAACCTACGTGGAAAACCATCATTTGCTGTTGTATGAATTGGTCTGTAGAAAAATCCTAAATGCAGTGGACTAAATGGGAAACAACTTCGTTTTCATGCATGATAATGCCCCTCCACATACCAGCAGAGTTGCTACAGAATTTCACTGTCCTGGGATGGCCTGCCTGGCCACCTGATATTAATCCGATTGAGCATGAGCATGTGTGGTACTTCATTAAAAGAAGGATTAGAGCTGCTGAAAATGTGGAACAGCTCATTCAAGCCGCCCAAGAGGAATAAGCAAACTTACCTCATGAACAAACTGACAGTTTAATTAGAAGCATTCCCCGCCGGATTAAAGCTTATATTAGGGCTAGAGATGGCAACACTGACTATTAAAGTGATAAACCAATTTTTATTTTTCTTTAACCAACCACTTCAAATATTTAATTTTTACATTTTTTGTGAATTTCTATTAATTTCAAGCATTTGTTACATGTTTTTATTGTTCATCATTAAACTGGTTTAGTATAAAGTGCTTTTCATTTTCCAGTAGAAATTTTTCAAAAATACTTAACAAAACCGGAAATACTGCTCCCAAACATTTATTGACGTCAATCTTTCTTAAAGAAAAAAAGTTTGAAAAGTATCTAATTGTTTATTGTTATTCAAATAATAAACCAGAAAACAATGAAATACCTATACGTTTTTTCATATTTGTTTGTATTTCTTAGGTATTTATGTCAATAGTTTTAGGTGTTATACGAGGTTTGGCAATTTAATTCCCGGACTCTAAAGATACGTGATATAAAGCCAAAATTAAAGCAGCATGTTTTAGTTCACACTTTTATCAAGAAGACTTGGCTATAATAGAAACATCGAATAGCTGTCAGTTACTTCGCAAATCGCAGTCGTCATGGAGCAACGAATTAGTATTAAGTTTTGTTGTAAATTAGGAAAAACTGAGGCAGAAACTTACGAAATGTTAAAAAGTTTGTACGGTGCACCTTGGGTCGTACTACTGTGCTTGAATGGTTTATACGTTTCAAAGATGGTCTTGAGGATGTTCAAGATGACGCTAGAACCGGGTGTCCGTCAACCGTTCGAATCGCAGATTCGATCGCAAAGGTCAGTGAAATTGTGGCAAAAGATCGCCGACTGACTCTCCGAATGATGGCAGATGAGTTGTATATTAATAAGGAGACGATTCGACAAATAATTTTACACGCTTCGTTCAGACTTTTTTTTAACAGCATCATCACTGGTGACAAGTCGTGGGTGTTTCAGTACGATCCTGAGACGAAACTCCCAAGCATGCAGTGGACTAGACAATCATCACCAAGACCCAATAAGTTTTGTTTGCAAAAATCCAAAATCAAGACCATGCTGATTGCCTTTATCTATAAACAGGGTGTGATCAATAAAGAATTTGTACCTGAAGGGCAAACAGTTAATAGTGCATTCTACGTCGAAGTGATGAAGAGATTATTGCAGCGCATTTTTCGAGTGCGACCACAATTTCGAGACAATGGTTCTTGGTTCTTGTTGCATAACAATGCGCCTACCCATTCCGCACTGATTGTGAAATCATTTCTCATGAAACACGGCGCTGTTGAAATCAATCACCCACCCTATTCACCAGATTTAGCACCGGCAGATCTTTTTCTCTTTCCTAAAGTGAAAACTATTCTCAAAGGAAAACTGTTTCAGGATGTGGAAGGCATTAAAAAAAAATGTAACCGCCGAATTGAAAGCAATTCCTTCGGACGCTCTTTCCGACTGTTTTCAAAAACTTTTAGATTTAGAACGTTACAGTGTGTTCATGTAAATGGAGGTTACTTTGAATGAATCTGACAAATTTTTCGTGTTACCTACTTAAATTGTGTTTGTTTTTATTGTGGCAGTTCTGGAATTAAATTGTCAAACCTCGTATTGTATACATACAGGGTGGTGACTCGAACACCCGAACATAGGGATTTAACATGTAAAATCATATTTTCGTAATGTCCTGCTCCCCTAATTATTTTAGGTAAAAAAGCTTCAAATAAAAGTTGTAGAGCATAAAATTCTGCATCTGAATCAATAAACAAAATTAATTTTGCGTGCCTTGTAACCTCAGAAATTAGGTATGAAAATGACGTAAATCACCCCAAAAATAGCGATAGCCATGGAATTGAAACAAAAATTAACAAATGTTAACGGTTTATCTGTCAAGTGTCAGTGTTTCCCAAATTGCTAGATAGGACGCACTGGACCAGTAAATTGGCCAGCTCGATCCCCAGATTTATCGCCAAATGACTTCTTTTTATGGCGACATTTGAAAACTAAGATTTATAAAACTAGGCACGCAAATGTAGACTCGCTAAAACAAAAAATAATAGAAGAATGTAGGAGAATTACAAACCGGCAATTAGCTAATATGAATGCGAGGAAATTTTTATAATCGGCTTGGATTTTGTTTAGCAAATCATGGAGAGTTATTTGAGCAATTAATTTGAAAGATGTCGTTATTACTATTACCTACCTACTGATTTAATTTAAAATCTAAACGAATTAATTGTTATTGGCAATAACGAACAACAACGGCCCTTTTCAGGGCCACAAATATTTTTACAAAAAAGAATATTATCTTTTGTTTATGCAAATTCCTTGTAATAATAACTGATTACAACAATGTGTTGATTACAATAATTAAAATACAAATTATAATAAAAATTGATTTAAGAATTAAATTTTCTTCTGCTCTTAATAAAAAGTAATTAGGTACTCCAATATTATTAATTATTAAAAATGAGTATAATCCCGTATTTAATGGTAAAATATGCATGGTCTAGGTTATGGCGACATTTTCATACTATAACAATAACTACGATTGTGGTGACGCTGACATCACGATATGTAGGGATCATTTTCCTCAAAAAATTTAATTACATTATTATCGGTAAAAAAATACGAAAAATATAGCAATTATATTTTTTTTTGTTTTTTTAAATTTAAAATTAATTTATGTACTATTGTTCACTTCAACAGTAATTACAAGTAATAATAAAAATAAACTAAAGCAGCGTAACTTGACAGATAAACCGTTAACATTTGTTAATTTTTGTTTCAATTCCATGGCTATCGCTATTTTTGGGGTGATTTACGTCATTTTCATACCTAATTTCTGAGGTTACAAGGCACGCAATATTAATTTTGTTTATTGATTCAGATGCAGAATTTTATGCTCTACAACTTTTATTACCTAAAATAACTAGGGGAGCAGGAAATTACGAAAATATGATTTTACATGTTAAATCCCTATGTTCGGGTGTTCGAGTCACCACCCTGTATGTATTTACAAATAAATCGTAAATTTGTAGATATTATTTTATTTGCGCAGTTAACTCATTTTTGTTATAAATGCATATTAACTGCATATGTGTCAATGTTGGTGCATCTATTCAGTTTTTATTGCCTAATAAGTGCATATTTACATGAATTTTTAGTGCATATACACTACATATTTTTCCGAGCTCTACTGATTTCTCTTGGACAATCTGATTCTGAATCAAAATTAGATTCCTTCGAGGAAATGCAGATTGATGATGATGCATTTGATTGAATGATAAGTGATAAGGCTTTGAAGATCATTCAGCATGTAGAATGTAAATGCAGCGGTTTTCTCTTTATCGTCTTTTACGACTTTTACCTAGGTAATTTTATTTTTCTTTATTATTTGTTATTTATGGACTGCTTACTTCATCTAATCATAAAATATGTTAGTTACACCGTACAATTTTTGTAATTGCATTTTCTAGTACCTATATGCAATTTTAAATTCTTCAAAATGTAATTTGTATTTTTTATAGCATTTTACAATTTTTCAAACAGACGTAAAACCTGAATCTTCAATAAACTGATAAATGATAAAATAATTTCAAACCACAGCCCACTCTGTTTCCATAATTTAAAAAAACAGATTATACTAATAAATCAATCGAAAATAATCGATCATTTAATTTTATTGAAATAGTTTGAGCAATCTCAAGTGCTTAAACCAAACTACTTGAACCTGAATGATCTTCTCTTACTTAGTTTTAAACAATATTATTCACTCACCTGAACCCAAATTCATTGTTAATTTTCCAGCTTATGGTCAGTTACACCAACCAACAAGTGATTATTCTTACCACTACAAAACCAAAATATTTATTGCAATTAATGCATATACAGGGTCCATCAGAAATAAGTACATTAAATTTTTTTAGTGGTTGAACTCGTCAACAACTACTACATTTCTTATTAATTTTTTTTTTAAATCTCACATTTATTTTGCATTTTTACCCCCCCCCCCCTTAAAATATCGAGTTGTTTATGTATTTTCAAAATAATTAAATACTGCTAAGATTAATTTTTAAGTAAGTTGATTTACTATGGTATGTAAAAAAATGTATTAAAAAGAGAAGTCCCAAACAAATTTTTTATATTTTGCTGAATATTTTTCGAAGGGAACATCTTTTAGTAGATAATTACATATTTAAATAAAAGTGATCGTAATAACTTTTATTTATTATATGATAAGGGATTCAATAAATACGTAACAAAGAGCGTAAAACATTTAAAACAAATTCTTATTTCCTAGTTCTAGAAAGATATACCTACAGTGCAGTAATTTTTCACCGTATAAAAGAATACAAATTACAAATGTAACTCAACAGGGTTGTTAAGTAAACAATATAAAATTGTAAGAAAAGTAAGTGTGCCTCACAATTCACAACCTGGCAACACCGAACTTTTGCGATTACGTAATTGGTGTGTAGAAATCTGCATTTTGTAGTTAAGACCGGTTGTGTTTAGTAGGTAACCCTACTACTAGATGGACGACAGCTACACATTTAGACGAGAGGCTAAAACCTCCACACGGCTGCGAGGTATGCGCAAGCGCACCCCGCTAAAATTTGTTAATAATAAATTGTATACCAATAATTAATAGACACGAAGTCAGTTCCCACAAATATGTTTAATTTTAGATTTTATTCATAAACGTTTTCGTACCGACTCCGGTACATCGTCAGATGATACAAAATACTGTATAATATAATATAAAAGAATATATTATTCCCCTTTTATATTTTGTATTTTGTATCATCTGACGATGTACCGGAGTCGGTACGAAAACGTTTATGAATAAAATCTAAAATTAAACATATTGTAACGAATCGCATCAACAGCTGCGGAAAGCAGGTGCGAGATCAAATGCGTCATGCGCCGCTAGAATTTTCCACCGTTGCCCCGAGAGATCTGGAAGCCTGTAGAACTTACGAGACTGAAAGTCTGCCTATATTTAAGGCGCACTCGCTTAGGAGAGGGCAGTCTAATCCAGCCAACAGTCGCGGTCGCGAAGTTAATATAAATATCCGTGAATAGTCTTGAACTAAGAATCGCGGCGTGTTTGTGAATACGTATACATAAATACTAGTTAGATAAATAACTGTTAGAAATAAATTACTTTAGTGTTCGGTTTTAATATTAGTGTTCCATTTTAATTTTACGTTAGTGTTTAATTGTTCTTTATAATTATTTCGTACTTTAAGTTTGTTTAATAAATTAATTTACACCACGAACCGAGTTTATTTAAAATAAACAATGTAAAAACGTTACAATATTTGTGGGAACTGACTTCGTGTCTATTAATTATTGGTATACAATTTATTATTTACACCATTCCCATTTCGAGAAAAATGGACATCAATCATTTTATTTAAAAATTTGTTAATGTTCAACTGTGGTGGTTTATGTCCTTCGCATTTTTAAATTCATTATAGTTTAATACAGAAACTATATCGTCTCATTCTCTACGTTCGTACGTTGTGTCATTAGTATAACGTTTTCTGTGAAATTCATTATGCCGGTTGTTTATTTAATTTGTGTTCTCCAGGCAGAGCAATTTAAATACACATTTACGTAAGAAACATTTATAAAAACACAACTAAAAAAAAGGAAAATGAGGAAGAGTTTGCTAAAAAACAGTCTTCAAAAGAAGATAGTGATTTATTTAATTCTCAGTTAATTTATGAATACATTTGTATGCAATTGTTCATTAAATTTATATATTATTTTTAAATAGAGAATAGAGCTAATGTTTTCTTTTTTGTATTTAAATTTTTTTAATAAAATTGTTTTATATTTAAACAATTACAATTTTGATTATGTATTAGTGTAGGCCATTAGCAAATTTTACTGATGTTATGAGTCATGAATTGTAATTTCAATGTTCAGCTAAATACAAATTTCGATATTGGCGCTGGCGCTATAAGAAACCTACTGCGTTTGCGCATATCTTGCAGCCGTGTGGAGGTTTTAGCCTCTCGTCACATCTAGTAGTGTGTAGTGTGTATACTTTAGGCGTGACGGAAAATCCCTTAAGGCTAAGCTCCTTCTTATTTTAAGTATTCTTTGGTACTATGTACTTAAGTTTTGTGTCGGACACGATTTCCATTGGCGGGTAATGAAATTTGTAATAAATCTTTAACTAATTTTATCACAAAATCTAAAAAGTATACAAAAAAGTTATTAAGAAATGTTGTAGTTCTTGACGAGTTCTATTACTGAGGGAATTTAATGAACTTATTTCTGATACACCCTGTATAAACAAAATCAGATGTGATTTTGTTAAATGAAAACCATTGGGTGAAAATATAAGAGATTCATACTCATATTTTCTAAATTACAAAACTTTTTTTAAAGCTTTTTGAATTGTTGAAAACAGAAATACTCGTCTCCGAAACGTTACGAGTTTATTAATTTAATTAATTTTTGGCAACTGGTGGCAAAAACCCCAACTAAGAAATATATTCATGTACTCAAATATTCTAACTTTCCTTTACTTTTGCGCACTTATACCTTTACAGTGTCGAGAGAGCCGAATACGAGCTGCAGAGTGGTCGCTCATTCAAGTTCTGATCAGTCTTTGCTTAACTTTCTATATTGCAGTAGGTACTGTGTGCGCTCCCACTCTTCTGGCCAAGTATTCTAACAAATAATGAATATTCAAGTAAGTAGCAGTAAGGATAGGGGTGTAGGTAATAAATGATTGCTTTTCATTTTCAGAACTTGAGACTGAATTTGGATTCCAGTTATGATAACTCAAGTGACAATTTGATTATTAAAATACTTTGAGTATGGACTACCTGATTATTGGAATCATCTGATAATGTCCATTAAGCTTGATTCACATATATGTATACGGCAGTTACAGGCCTGCACCGCGGCAGTAGGCGGCGTACGGCACCGGCAAATTCACCAGTAGTTCACATCTAAACGACAAGTACCGACCGTTTACAGAACGGCGAGCTGCCAAAAGTACTATAACCTCGACAGTGAGCGTAAAAAAATGCTGATTTTTGCAACTGAGTAAAATTATAATATCTTTTTGATCGGTGAATCCACTTTCGTCATTCATATTGATTCATATTACAACAACTGCCATACAGTCAAGTAAATACGTGACCGTCACCCACCGTCACCGGCAAAACATTCTCTTAAAGAATGTTGGCCGGTGGTGGTCAAACACTGTGCGTTCCTGTACGTTGGCGGACTGTCTAATGTGAATTTCGTAATATAATATCATTGTTTAATGTTTTGGCGGTCCTGTCCGTGGCTGTGCTGGCCCGCGGCTAGTGCCGGGAAAAAATATCGATATATCGATATATATCGATACTTATCGATATATCGAATAACGATATCGGAATGATAAAATATCGATATATCGATACTTATCGATATATTGATACTTATTACTTATCGGTATATCGATACATATTGATATATATCGATACTTGTCGATATTTATCGATATATCGGTTTTATCGATATTTTTGATAACTTTTTTAATATCTCCCAGCCCTAGTTGCGAGTAGTGCCCGGAAAAAATATCGATATATCGATACTTATCGATATATCGATACTGTATCGATATATCGATACTTATCGATATATCGGTTTTATCGATATTTTCGATAACTTTTTTAATATCGCCCAGCCCTACCCGCGGCTGCCGTATATATGTGAATCAAGCTTAACAGTGGCGGCTCGTGGTTCAAAAAACAGGTGAAGTGCTATTGTGGTAAATTAAAAAAAAACTTTTTATTTGGACTTACCTAATTTTTGTACATCAAGTCAATCCTTCTGTCTTTTAGGTTTTAGGGTAGCAAATTTGTTGGATATATCTTCGTAACAGGGTTGGTTTTTAATCAACCCTAGTAAAAGTTCTTTTTGAATTGAAATATTCGCCAAAGAGGAGAGTCTATCGTGAGATATCGTATTCCTTAGGTATGTTTTTATCCGTTTAAGGCAAGAAAAAGTTGTTTCAACTGATGCACTTGTCAATGAAATGGTTAATATAAGGCAAAACAGCTTATAAGCTTCGGTAAAAATTTCTTTATTCTCACTGAGATTTTTCAGTAATTTTTGTAGTGATGTAGTTCTATAATTTTCATTGGCATACAGAAGATGTAATTCGTTTGTTTTTTAGACGCTGATTTCTAGGAAATAATTTTCCATAAAATTGGCAAAACTTTCAAAAGGTTTAGAGGGAAAATTGAATGGAAAAATGATATTGGTCAAATTTTGTTGTATCAGCCAGAGACACAAATTGTAACTTATCACAATCTTGAAACCTTACTTCCATTACCACGTGATCTAGTATTTCATAAAATAAGAATTTTAAACTTTGTTTTAATTTCAGCACTTGTAAGATTAGCATATTCGCGCTTAGAAATGTAAATTTGCACCATTCCGTTTGCCTTTTCGAAAACTATTTTAAAATATTGACCATTCCTTTTGTTTTGGAATATTTCAGTTGTTTTTTTTTATTTCAGTCGCACAAAAATTAATATCAAATGATTTTTTTTTTTAAGTCCATCAAACAGTATACCAGTAGACCAGAAAAGATTCGCACAAAAATTAATATCAAATGATTTTTTTTGAAGAACATCAAACAGTATATCAGTAGAACAGAAAAAATCATTAAATACAACGGCCAAAAACGTAAACTCAAAATTGTTGAAATCCTTTTGCAAGCTGAATTGATTTGTTGTCCGATTCTTTAGAAGTCATTATAAATTCAAACGCTTCTTTTAATTTATTCCAGTCTTCAATAATCACATTGGCTAATTTTGAATTGGACGACCAACGAGTTACCACGATGATTGGTATACGTCTTTTCGTGGTCGCAGAATGATGAAAAAAATTCGACACTGACATTTTTTTAAAACTTTGCTGCAAGACAAGATTTAAACGATGTACCAAACAGTGAACGAGAAATCAATTATTTATCGACTACTTTCTGGTGAGTAAAAACAAATGGAAAAGAGTAAAAGATATAAGAGTCAAAAGAGAAGCAGAGATAGGCAGTGATCACTATCTATTAATAATGAAACTGAAAAGAACGAAAGAAGAAAAAAAATGATAAAAGAAGGAGAAAAGTAAAGGAAAAGATAAAAAGCTTCAAACTAAGAGAGGAAAAGTATCAATAGGAATATCGAGAGATACTAAACGATAAATTAAAAGCTAAAGGAAAAATCACAAGCATAGAGGAAAAATGGGGACGCCTCAAGAACAGCATAATGACTGCAGCTGAAGAGAGCTGTGGTAAAACGAAAATAACAAACAACAACACGAGAAAAACTGAGTAGTGGACAGACGAAATACATGCAAAAATAAAGAATAAAAAAGACAAGTGGAAAAAATATCTAACTACAAGAAGAGCTGAAGATTATGAAGTATACAAAGAAAAAGAAAAGAAGTCAAAATAGTCATTAAAGAGGCGAAAAAGAAATCATGGGAGAAATTTGGACATAAAATAACAGAAAACTATAGAGAGAACCAAAAACTATTTTATGGTACACTAAAACAACTTAGACAAAAAAAGGAATATAATACCTATGACAAATATAAAAGATAGGGATGGTAACATAATAACAAAAGAAGATAAAATAATGGATCGATGGAGAGAGAATTTTGAAGAGCTAATATACAGTGTGTCTCACTTTAGACGGCACCACCCCAGCATTTTTTAAATATATTATCGATTTCAAAAATTTCTTTTTTCTGATTATACCGCTCACTAAATTGTACTTTTAGGGTTTGTTACTTTCCCTTCGCGGTAAAATGCTAGTCTACTACGATTTAAAATAAACAGCAAAATTGAAGAAGTCGTAGTAGGGATTTTTTTATCAAAAAATCTTGTTAATAAAAGTTGTTCAGAATCGTCCAAATAAGCTAAATCCGAAATTTCATTAAAAACAAAAAATTTTGAAAATCTCTTTATTTTAGAAAACCTATAAAAAAATGTATATGTGCTAATGGTGATTTATTAGTTGAAAATACTGTTATTTAAGTAATCAAGCATCGCTTTTTGTTATTGTATTGAATTAAAAGGATAAAATAAAAAAATCATGGCAAACTTGCGAGATTATTATTCGAATTTCCTGGATTTTAAATTTTTTTGTTTTTAATGAAATTTCGGATTTAGCTTATTTGAACGATTCTGAACAACTTTTATTAACAAGATTTTTTGATAAAAAAATTCCTAATATGACTTCGTCAATTTTGCTGTTTATTTTAAATCGTAGTAGACTAGCATTTTACCGTGAAGGGAAAGTAACAAACCCTAAAAGTACAATTTGGTGAGGGGTATAATACGAAAAAAGAAATTTTTTAAATCGATGATATATAAAAAAAATACTGGGGTGGTGCCGTCTAAAGTGAGACACACTGTATATGGATATACAAAACCAAGAGGAGGAAGAAGAAGAAGCAAATGAAGAACAAGAAATAGAAATTGTAAGAGAAGAAGAAATAGCAGAGGCAATAAAAATGTTAAAATTAGGTAAAGCACTCGGCAAAGACGACATAACCCTGGAGATGATAAAATACATGGGAAATGAAGGAATAAATAAACTAACAGAAGTAATGAACGATGTACCTATTAAAGAAGGTAAAAATACCGAAAGAATGGAAAACTGACATTATTCTACCCATATAAGCACTGAACCGAAAAAAATTGTCATCTGGTTAAACAACTGCAACTCTATTGTTTTAAATGTAAAAGTGTACAGTTTGTCATTTAATTTAAGTGTAGTTTCCAATTCATTCTATAAGTTTTTTCGTTATGGGCACGGCAATTGTTCAACCACGTTCTTAAGGACTCTTCAAGTTGTATAGTTATGGCTGACGAAACATATGTGAAAATGGATTTTTCTTCTCTCCCTAGACCTCAGTATTATACTGTTGAGGGTAGAACAAGCGCTAGCGTTGCAGAACAAACCATTTCTATTCAAAAATTCGGTGCCATAATTTTAGTCTGGCAAGCAATTTGCCAGTGTGGGCTGCGAAGTCAGCCATTTTTTACAAAAAGTACCTTAAACACTGAAATCTATATTAAAGAATGTTTGAACAAAAGATTGATGCCACTTTTGAATAAGCATGAAACATCTGTATTGTTTTGGCCGGACTGGGCCACCCTCCAAACGTCCCGGAACTTCGCCCCGTGGAAAGATACTGGGCTCTCGTGAAACAAAAGCTTCGAAACAGCCATGAACAAGTAAAAGACGTCGAAAAATTTAAATCCAACTGGAATAAATACTCGAAGCAAGTGACTCAAGAGGTATTAATAAACTTAATGGCTGGTGTCCCGGAAAAAGTCAAGAATTTTGGAAAACGGAACAAAAACTAAAAATGTGTTGATATTAAGCTTTTGTTAAACTTGTAGCTCTCAAAATATATTTTCAATACATTGTTTCATTTTTAAACTATCCATTTATTTAGAATCGAAAAGCGACAATATTTTTCGGTTCAGTCCTTATAAGAAGGGGGACAAAAGAAATTGCAAAAACTACAGGGGAATAACGCTCTCAAGTGTCCCAGGGAAAGTGTTCGCAAGAATAATAGAAAAAAGAATAAGAAACAAAATAGAGACTATGTTGGAAGACACGCAATGCGGATTCAGAAAAAACAGAAGTAGGTACACAAGACCTCATATTCATAGTAAGACAATAATAATAATAATAATAATAATAATGTCCCATTATTCCCCGTGGGGACATAGGGTGTTAATATAGTTTATCCACTTCTGGCGGTCTTCAGCAATTTTTCTAAGCTCTACTACAGAAATCCCAGTTTCCTCGGCCACGGTCCTGCGCCATGTTATTATTGGCCTTCCAACCCTGCGACTGCCTTGGAGATTCCATTCTAAGATCATCCTTGAGGGCTCCTCCTAATTTCTTCTTAATGTATGCCCTAACCAGCCATATTTTCTACGTTTTATTTGCACGCAGATGCTTAATAAGACAAGCAAGTGAAAAATTAATTAATAAAAACAGAGAAATACACATAGGTATGCTTTATCATCATCATTCAGCTTTTAACAGGCCATTAAGGCCCATAGCTTGTCGAGGAGAGCACACCGAGCCGTAGTGAGTTGAGCCTGAATCGGGTCACCCATCCGAGCTCTGACCACGGGCACCGATGCTTAACTGTGCAGAGCGATGCGCCATGCCAATACTCACTACCGTACCACCTCCTCAGGTATGCTTTATAGACCTGGAAAAAGCTTTTGACAGAATCCGAAGACAAGACACATGGAAAATGTTACAGAAAAGAGCAGTGAATAAAAACATCATAGAAGTAATAAAAGACATGTAGTACATATGTACAAAGGAAATACGAACACAGTAAGAACAAACAACGGAGAATACAAGGAATCTGAAACAAGGCAAGGCGTTAAACAGGGATGCATATTAAACGCACTCCTATTTTTGACGGTACTAGATGAAGCAATAAAGAAAGCCAAGAAAAAGATCAAGAAATTAACACTAATAGCAGATACAAAAGAGAACTTCCAATATAACCTTACGGTAATCGTGGAAGAACTAGCGAAGGTAAACATGAAAATCAATATCGGAAAAACAAAAACAATGATAATTTCTAATACAAAGAAAACTCATGAAATAAGTCTGGACGGAAAACAAATCGAACAGGTAGAACATTACAAATATTTAGGCACAATTATTATAGAAGAAAAAGGGAAACTGGACAGAGAAATAAACGAGAGAATGGGAAGAGCGGGAAATATATTTAACAATATGAAGACATTTCTAGGAAAAAGAGAAGTGCCGAAAAGGATAAAAACCGAAGTTGTAAAAAAAAAAGTGGTTAGGCCAACAATCATATACAGCAGCGAGACATGGACACTAACAGAAAGACAAAAATCCGGAATTAATGCAATGGAAGTGAGGTTCCTAAGAAAAATAGAAAACAAAAACAAGAAGGACAAAATAAGAAATGAAACATTCAGACAAAACCTACAAATTGAACCTATCAATGAAAAAATCATAGAAGGACAACTCAGATGGTTTGGGCATGTGTGTCGAATGCCGGACGATAGGCCTACAAAAAGTGTTTGAAACGCGAGTGCCTGGAAAAAATAAGAAAGGAAGACCAAGGGCCAGATGGATCGACAGAATCAGAGAAGCAGAGAAAAAAGGAATGACATGGGAAGAAATACGAAATATAACCCAAGATAGAAAACAATCAAAACAATGGAGATAAAAATACAGGGCTCAACTCCACCAGCCTTACACCTAAACGTAGAAAAGCCTAGGACTAAGTAAGTAAGTACCAAACAGTGCACGAAAATGGCTTGAGGCACTCTTTTTTTAATTTTTTGTTGAAGCCCATTTAAGTGTCCGGACATTACACTCGCCCCATCGTAATACTGGCCAATTAATATCTGTTCGAAGTTAAATTGTTACAAAATACAACTAACATGTCATATAAGGCTGCTGAAGATCTATCCGCACTTGTATCGTTACAAAATACAACTAACATGTCAGATAAGGCTGCTGAAGATCTATCCGCACTTGTATTGTGAAATCCTAGGAAACGTTCCACTACTTTGCCATCTAAATTGACAAATCTTATTATTATGGAACATTGACAAATCTGAGTAATGTCAGTAGTATCATCAACTTGGATAGAAACGAATTCAGTGTTGTCTATTTCTTTCTTGACGTGATCGTCTATGATATAACCGGAAATGCAACAAATTATTTCATTTTGAATTATTTTAGAGTCGCCCGTAAAAACACTTTTAATTTTTTTATAATGATTTTTAATTTCTATAGGACTTCTTTATAAAAATGATGCTGAAAGTTCCTTGAAATTTCCTCGGCTGGTTGAATCTTTGCTTTCATCATGACCGCGAAATGCTAATTCTTGTTTACTTAAATATAGAACTGCGTCGATAACTGTCTGAAGAAAAAGTGTATTCAATCGAACGTTTTCATTAAACTGCACCTTAAAAAGTCTAGCATTTTCTTTTAAAGCATCACTTATGATTTGCGGGTTTTTTTCAAAATTTTTCAATTTTAATGCACGCATTAAATGTCTTTAGAATCAGCACGTTTATGAAACGCCCTTGTAATATTTAATAAATCTGCAAATCCCTCTCTATTCCAAACAGACTGTTTTGTACAAAAGAGCAAACGGGGCCAACAAAATAATTTTTGGAGTATTGGGCTGCTACAGAACCATTTATATTCGGTGAACCAAACAATTTTAAATTTAAGATTATATGATTTACCACTACCTTTTAAGTCCTTTTTTGCAAAAATTGTTAAAGCCTTTGTAGGTCGTCCTTCATTTAAAATGTCTTTTTTGTCTTCTTACTTCCAACGGCTAAATGGCTTTTCCAATAAATTGCGTATAACATCATTAACAGGATTCATGTTTAAAAACACACATTTATTGCAAAACAAACACACAAACAACAAACACCAAAACAAGACAGCAGTTTCAATTATTTGAAATCAGTGATAACTGACACGATGTGGATGTAGTGAAGTGGTTCGTCGACACAAAACTAAACACTTCACTCTAGCGATTCAACATGTGTCAACCAACCGCTCGCAGGTGGTGATAACCTATGCGTTACCATGGCAACGAGCAGAGTTAAAGCCAGTCAATTGCAATTCTTCCCTTCAGGCGCGTCCTCTGCGCTATTTTTAACTCGTTGCCACGTTCGTTTCATTCGAATGCGGTGTAGACAGGGACAAAATAGGCTAGTGGCCAGTGGCGTATATTATGGTAAATAGTATGCATTTATAATAAACAAAATCCTCTCAATACGTAGTAACGAAGTGTCGATAAATACAATATAATTTGAATATAAAATAATTTGGATGCACAAATTTTAGGTGAAGAGGCACTTCACCTAGTGAGCCGCCACTGGTCCATTACCATTTCAAAAGTCTAATTTTAATTTCCGTAACACTGAAAAGCTATCGAATTCTATTGATCATAAAAAAATATTACACACAATTTCAATTGTTAAGTTTTTATTAAATCAACAAACTTATGTACTTGGATGACATGATACAAGAAATTTTATATTTATTGCTATCTTTTATAATAAACAAATAAAGTACTTGTACACTGAATCAATTAAATCTAAAAATGCCATATAAAAAAAATCAGAAGCAGACATTTTGTATAAAATGGAAGACAGACGCCACGTAAAATAATAGAAATATATTTTGCACCAATAAAGAGTGTAGTATAAATAATTTGGCACATGTAGATATCTTCAACTTACAATATACCAAATACAAGATTTTGGCAAAGCAGAGTATTATTACAAGATCAGGCAAAACTGGTATTGCTATAGATTAAGATATTTTAGAATTGTCACACTCTAAAGGCTAATCGTTAGAAGAAACTAAAAGAAACAAAAAATCTCATTGTCCAATTTTAAGCAAAAACGGAAGACTATCAATACTGCTCTAACCACAACCCTTAAAATTGAACAACAATCAAATTTTATCAAAATAGCTCATTTTGGAAATGCCTAGACACAACATGAAACATTCATGATTGTTCTGTATCTTATTTACAATAGGAAGAGCAAAATTTATCACGAGTGATAGAAAAAATATATTAGTTTCTTCTATTCTAATATAGAAATGCTTGTTCTACACCAGGTTTAAGTATGATATTTTCAAAACAAGAAAAGTACTTCTACAAAGTAGTACATTCAACACATAAAAACTAAATATTAAACCTTTTGTTTAAATTGCTTTAAGTTTCTCACTATAAAATAAAACATTATAAAGACGACAGCTTATTGCTTATTTGAAAGATATACAATGATGATAAAAGCATTGAAGTCATATAAACGATACGATTGTTATTAATTAATAAAGCTGAATTGTTTTGCTGCTTTTTTTCAAGTTGATTGTTACAAATATTTCTTATCAAACATGCTTCAATTTTTGGTAGTGCTTTAATATAGGTACCTCCATTGGTGTTGAATTAACTACTATATATTTCCTTTACTTGAATAGTTCAAAAAGTTGTTATAACAAGTCCTGAAAGTGGTACACATTTTTTTGTTTTGCAGTGAAATCAAGAACTGTTTCTTGCAAATGTATAGTACTTTTTTTTATTATTCAAGCAGCAGAATGCTAGTAACTTTATACCTATTTTTAATTTCTAAACTTGCAGGAATAGAAAAAATATTTTTCTTTTTCTTAACTTATACATATCTCTATATAAGGCTATGGAACAAATAACACATGCTCAAAAATCAAAACACAGAAATCCATCCCATAAAAAAATTTGAATACAGAGTGTTTGACTTAAAAGGCGAACATATGGGAATAGCATGGGGTATATATGCAGATTCCTACTTGCCGTTTGAGTTGATAGGATTGCTAGTGGTATCAATCGAAAGACAACAAAACTGTGCTTAATTTGATGCTACTTTACTGGAATTTGTTGCTTGTTTAAGAAGGAAATAGCTTAAAAACTGCAATAATTAATTTGCATTTATTCACATGATCGAATTTGAAGTTTTTTAAATCACAAACTGACACCAGTATAAAATGTTTCGACAATAAATACCCAAATCCCTATGTTGGTGGAGATTTTTTCTCAGGCCTCTGGGATCGGTACTAGGCCTGGTGAGACCATTCACAGTTGGGCTTAAATAACTGTGATCTACTGGGAAGACTGGTCTATGAGATAGAGTAACAAGATCACTACACACATGACACAGCTGGTCTGCTTTTTTCGAATAAAATGAAGGAATCTGCATATACCATACGATTTCCCATGATATTTCCCTATGTTCACCCCTTAAGTCAAACACTCGGTATATGTAAAAGCCTTTGAAAAAGGGAAAGTTCTTATCCAAGCCAAATAACTGGAAAAAATTAAATAAAACATAATCATCATAAAGTAACCACAAAAAGTTTGTTTTAAATATCTTAAAGTATATGGACCCAAAATTACAAATCACATCCTTCATTTTTTGTTGCTAAATATCCATGTATAGTCGTGAGCAAACAAACAACACAAACAAATTGAGTAGTGTTAAAATGTCGATAGGCTCAGGTCTCCCCAAGAAATAAACACACAAACAATTAGTGACAAAATTGTTTTTGCTGATATTTATAACATGTTTGTCAAAACTGGATTTGCAATATAGAACACAGACTTTTATCTGCTCACCACTATTACTACAGATAACAAAAATTCCAACAATTAAAAACAACGCCATGCAGAAGAGCATAACTTAAACGTCCACCAATTGATTACTGTTATAATTTGTGGTTAGTAATGACTAATTTTCTCAAAATATATCACAATTTTTTCCCCTATTTTAATGATACGATTCTGAATGTTTTAGCTATATTTAACTTTATATTTATTTCAAAAATAACAGCAGATTTTTGCAAGTAAAAAAAATCGTATTACAAATTATATTTCGGAAGTAATTTGAACTAAGCATTAAAACAATTAAGTATTATTTCCTTCATAACCTTAGAACTCAGCTGACATACTTTGGTTGTAATTATGTGTTACATCATATTTATTTTAATTATACATCGTTATAAAAAACAAATCTCAAAATTGCTTTAGAATGACTACTTTAAAAAGCAGCAAGAACAATTCACCTTAGTTATCAACATGGTACAGCTTGTTTATTTTAAATTTCCGGACATTCTAGAATAGAACTACTATATAATCATTTTGAACATTAAATATAAAAATAAATAAATAAATAGAATCCAATAATGCTGATACCGAAAACCGCTAATATACATAAAATTTTCATTTGAATAATATACAGACATATTTGAAGTAAAAATAATACTAGTATGTTTAAATTTATCACTCAAATATGTTCAAAAGTGGACAATTGGTAATACATTGTCCTTACTTTATTAGTTTTTAGCTTTTTAGTAAGAAGTAACTTTGGAATCATTGTAAATTGTATGTCCTATTACCTTACTTTTTTTAATAATTAATTATTACTCGCAATATCAACTATAAATTTCAAAATTACATTTGCTCTTATTGCAAATATAATTATGTTCTGTAGGATATACCACTTTAAATCAGACAAGCTGTACTTAGAAATGATATTCACAACTTGAATTTTCTATAAAATATGCTCTTCGTTTCAAAACTACACATCATTTGATTTATAAGTATTTAGTCAACAGTAGACGTAGTTTAAATTCTTACTTAAAATAACGAATTTCATACTTTGGTTTTTCATTCATGTTCTTTATACAACCAGAAAAATAGGTGTATAAAAATGGAAGTACTTACCCGGACCAGCCCAAACAAATTTTCGTAGTATTGTTCAGTTATTCTTGCAACTTAACTCTAAGATGACTAATATACCATAGAATGAGGTAATGATTTAACTAAAGCTACTTAATCATTTACAAAAATTACATAATGCTCTAATAATGGGTAATTCGCTATTTATAATATAACTGCACGCAAGAAAAATATAACGGCGCTTATTTGGCAAAAACACCGAACAGCACAATTTAACAAAAATAAATAACGATAAGAATATGTAAAATCGGAAAAAACTTACAAAACAATTAAAAGGTAAATTCGACAAATGTAACACTAACAAATTCTTATGTCTTGTGTAAGATGTGACCGCATGACCTTTTTGTATTTACCTACTAATATGGAAATGGTAATAAATGGCATCTACCGAATAAACTATTCTTTACGTTAACTATTTGTAACTGCTACTTTTATACTGTAAGTTTTTAAATTTCTATTAGAGATCACATATTTGAAGGTTATTACCAGGCCATGTTGCACAATTGATTTATAAATCCAGTCTAACATACTAAACAATCCTTTACATAATAACTCGATATATAAATATAACATAAAATATATAAGTTACCATAACAACATGAAAATTTTTTACTTAAATTCACCTAACAGTAAAATTAATACAAGTGGGATTACCTTTTTTGCCCTTCTTCTAATTCTCGCCTATGTTTAACCCACTCATCTTCTATTTGCACTGAATTGTTATTATTATTATTATTGTTGTTATTATTATGGGAAATCTTATCTTTTTTCTTTGCCCGCAGAAGTCGTGGCCTAAACTGTGTCGGTTTCTCGTATGTTGTTACTGGCACAGTGAACTGATTATTTGATCGTTTTCGTTTATGATTATAATCGAGACTTTGGGAATTATAACGTTTTCTTGTTGTTATACCTGCGAGGTTAAGCAAAGTTTCGGCACCTTCTTGTATTTTTCTTTCTTCTTCATCTTCAAAATCAATTTTACGACAAACACTACTTTTAGTAAATCTGAAACATAAAAAATAAAAATTAGTCAAAATTATTCGGCTTTGATGTCACTAAACAGATAACTATGTAAATTAGGAATAGAATTTTACAGGATTGCGCAAAAAGCATGACATACTTTTTTGCTAATATCTCCCTAACATAAATACAAAACCATGGACCATTTGCGTTTATACAGGGTGCTCATTTTCTTGAAAATTGTACAAGTAACTTTTTTATTTAAAGAGTTATGCCAAAGGTTAAATTAGCAAACTTTTGGAGAATCACAAGCAAAATCTGATGATGTATTCAGATTTGGAATATCAGACTTTTTGAGATGTTTTGAATTTAAATTCATATATTTTAAAAACCATTTAATTTAGCGCAAAGTTAAACAAAGCCATTTTATGTATACATTTTGCAACTGATCTTCCAACATCAAGATTAATAATTACAACAGCAACCTTCGCCGATGACACAACTGTTCTATAGCCTCCCATGTAAAGTTCAAAACTGCACTTAGATGCCTGGAGATAAGGTGTGGTTACAAAATGTATCTACTAAACTATGGGAGAAAGCTATAATTGTTAAACCCTCAGGCATTAGATCATATTTAGTCAAAACCTATAAAGGAAAATATTATTGTAGAAATGAGATTTATATTAAAAGAGATAGGTTACTTATAAATAATAATCAATCTAACAATGATGATGAGAATAAATCAAACAGTGATATGAAATCACCTGATGTACAAAATGAACCTGTGTTGCGTAGATCAGCAAGACAACGTCGCCCACCATCAAGGTTAGATTTATAAGTTTTATAAGGCCTTCATTTTGTTGAAAATATAAATTAAATCAACATCTGAACAAAATTCAGCATTGGCTTAAAGTATGGAGAATTCAAGTGAACAAATCCAAATCTTTACATGTGACATACAAGATGAAACGGGACAACTTCCCACCGGTTACTTTTAATGGTCAAAACTACAATATGCACAAACAACAAAATATTTGTAACTACATCCAGACCGACGCTTAACTTGGAGAACACATATCTTCACTAAACGCAAACAGCTCGGACTTAAACTCGGCAAATTATACTGGATAAGAAGAAAATCCAAACTAACGTTAAATAATAAATCATTAATCTATAAGGTCGCCCTGAAGCTCACATGGACCTACAGGATTTCTTTATGGGGAACAGCCAGTAACTGTAACGTAGAAATTTTGCAACTTTTTCAGAATAAAGTGTTTAAAATTATAGTGAATGTGCCGTGGTACATGCCAACCAAACTTATTCAACATAATGTGTGTGTGCCTGCAGTGAAAAGTGAAATACAAAACTTTAGTAAAAAATATATACAGATTGACTGCTCGTCCTAATAATCTAGTTAATAAATTTATGGAGGAAACCAACAAACCAAGACGATTAAAGCGGTTCAAACCCAACAACCTATTAACACGATTCAATTAACATATTATTAGTGTCTAGAACTAACCATTCATACATAAACTTGGTTAAGCTATGTAATGGAGCTTTACTTCACATGTCTCAGGGTATTGGTAGCTTTTCTCCCCTTTCCAATGATATATCATTCGACATGTTTATCTTCAACTTTTTCCTGCCTTAGTGATCAGACCTAGGGTGAAAGATAAACAAATGCAAAATATCACAATATTCAAGCTTATTTTGACAACTTTAGACATAGTTCTGATTAGCAGTCTTATTACTAAAGTTTTTCAACCTAATATTGCAGTTGCAATGTTTAAATTAATATGCTGATTATAAAAAAATTAAAGATAAACCCATAGAACAATATATCATTAAAAAAAGAAGAACATAAGTTTTTCAATGATATCAAAATAAACTAGTTTCCATTTACAAAAAAGTCAATTTGTGTGTTCTTTTTTTATTATGGGCTCATTAGCCTGTTTTTCTTCACGCTTTTAAGTACCCTATGGACTTTCTACCGAAGTTGACGCCCAGCTTTCTATCCATCTTTTCTGAGATCTTCCAGGCTCTCGTTTTCCTGCCGGTTTCGAATCGCGTACTTTTTTAATCTGTTTCCTTCTATCCTATCAATATGTGTGTTCCATTCGGATCTCTTCTTTTCTTTACAAATTTTACAATATTGGTGACGTTGCACATGCTTCCTTTTACAACTTGGTTCCTCACTCTATCTACCCTCGTTTTCCTTATTATTGTTCTTAACATGTTCATTTCTACTGTACGTAAGAGCTGTCTCTGACGCTCGCTGAGGGCATAAGGAGGAAGGAGAAGAAGAAGTAAGAGCTGTTTTTTTCTGCCGCTGTCAGCGCGTATCTCTGCTGCATAGCTTAACACTGGTCTTACAATTGTTTTACAGCGAATCGGCTCTTTAGATATCACCATTGTCTTGGTTTTTTCAGTTGAAACAGCCATTGGCAGTGGTGTTATAACTGTAAAGGAGGTGTTGTAGGTTATCCTCTGAATTTGCAAGTAGGACCGTATCGGCAGCGTAATTTATTACCCGAACTTGTTGGTTTCCGATGGTATATCCTTTTAATTCCGTAACACTTTCCATTATTTTATCTATGACTATACCAAATAAGACTGGACTTAATGAGTCTCCCTGTCTGTTTTGATATTTGTTATTGGGTCTTTATTTGCTTCCCAAATAAGCCTAATTAACTTTGTTTGTGTCATAACGGAAAAATCAAGAATGCCATGAAAATTTAACTAAGTTTAAGCATTTTAATTTTGCTATAAATTAAATGAAAACTAAACTATACTACATCGAAAAAACCGGTAGTTTTTCCCTTTTCCAAAATACCAGTTATTTCAAATCTGAAAACAGCATCAGATCTGTCTTTTAATTTTGCACTACTTTGCTGATTTAACATTTGACGTAACTCTTGAAATAAACAAGTTAGCTATATAACTTCCACAAAACTGGACACCTTGTATAACCTATTGGTGATACAAAATGTATCTATTCTGGATTTATTTACGGAACAATTCTAAACTAACCTACTAAACAACTAATGCATGGCAGCAACTAGCAGTGTTAATTTATAGTATAATTCTTAGAAGCTTTATGCACTTGACAAAGCTTATACGGATCAAGATCGATGTTATTGATGATATTGTAGTTACACAGTACACTGGCATAACTAGAGTTATTTTACAGTTAAAGTAGGATATAATACAACCAGGAAGGTAG
The DNA here is from genome assembly GCA_963082815.1 of Melanotus villosus. Lineage (NCBI taxonomy): Eukaryota > Metazoa > Arthropoda > Insecta > Coleoptera > Elateridae > Melanotus > Melanotus villosus. The sequence continues at coordinate 46,844,469 of OY720421.1, read as the reverse complement.
AAACATTAATATTTATTATATATGTAGTTGAGGGGCAAAGCCCTTCCTGGTTAGGTGGAGTGGTGGAGATTGGTTGAGAATATTTAACTTATGCGTAGAAGACAGAAACAGCTTCAGATAGTATTATGGTTGATTTTGATTAAAATTTATTAATAATAGTAATGGAAGATATGTATGTCAGGAATCGGTGAAAATAACTAGGCCATAATTCAGAAAGAAGTAATTAGCTTTTTTATATTAAGTTTCAAAATTATTTCCAGAGCTAACACCGTGGTTAAGTGTCAACAAGAATTGAAAGGGAAACATTATTTGATAATTTTAATAAATTGGTGGACATAAACAACATGAAGAATACCAATAGGTATCCTGGAGATTTTAGTGTCAGATAACGATTTACAAGCAAAGCATTTTGAGGAGAAAATAGCCACGTAGGCATCTCAGGTTCGACTCCTGAGACCAGCAATATCACCGCTAGAATTTATAGAAGGTCCTAAGCCTTTCCGTGCTTCTGAAGGTACATTACTGGCAGTCCCGGTTATCATAAGAACACCTTTGATAACAGTTAACCCTGCAACACTGCGGATCGATCTTCTTCACTTCTTTCAATACGTAAGATTAGCCTGTTGCCCAGCGTACGTGCACAGAGGACCCACAGAACTCATACTTATGAGTTAATAACAAGCCATCATTGGCCACAAGAGAAGAAGAAGAAGCAAAGCATTTTAAGCAGTCAGAATTCTGCATTAACAACTCCAACCTGTTATTCAGTTTTCAATAATGAGTCAATCAAACCTATTCCCTAATTTTCTCTAAATCAAATAGAAGTTGTCAGATCAGATCGGAATGTTTACAAATCGAAATATTGGACTTCTATTACGATTGCAGTTTCCGATAGTTCGTATTTCGTAATGTTAATAGAAGTTGCTCGTCATCTTGACTACTACCGCAAGAAATAAGCTTTAACGACTGTTTGACGTGAAACTGACAGGCGTGTAAAACAGGTAATTTAAGCAGCAAAATACAAGTTTGTAAGTGACTAATTGTTAAAAGGAAGAAAGTACAGATATAATTCGACTCTTTGAGAACTTCCATAACTGGTAGATTTAAATGATTTTTGCCATTCGTATTGATTTTCAAAGAGTATACTATACATCTTAAATATTTGAATGGGTGATAACAATTCAAAGGTTCTAGTTAATAAAAAAAAAAAAGACAAGGAACAATATTAAATATTTTGGTTGGCTTTATTGCAGTCAATAAGATCTCATTACATGGAAAAACAAAACCTGTGGAAGCAGACAACAATGCAATTGAAATTTTATGGGATGATTTGTTGTGGTTCGGGTCCTGGCAAAACTTGGTATGCTAGTTTTAAAACAAAACAAATGACAGCACTGCCCAGGCGCAACACCAATCTCTATCTGTGAACAACAATTTCGACATGTCGAGTTTGATTTCTAACGATGCCGCTTGGGTTATTTCTACAATCGAAAAGTGACGGAGTTAGGGAATACCAACTAAGAACTATTTCTATTCAATTTGAAGTTCGGCGTTCCAGCACCTTTCTTCGATGGATTTTCAAAGTTTTAAAAGTAACTTTTAAAAATTGGATGTTTGGTCCACGTGGACTTGAATCGCCCTGTCGATTAGGTGATTAGGTGACATTTGGAGAAGTGGAAATTAGAAACTTGTCAATCAGACTGCAACTAAATGAAAGAGAAATGATTCGTGGATTCCGTGAATACATTCTCGAAAAGACATACCCAGAAAAACTGTTGCATTTGATACGGACTCTGAATACCATTCTCATTTCTTCAAGTGAATGTGAACGCGGGTTTTCGCAGATGAATCTAATTGCAACCCCAACAAGAGCTTCGTTGAAGACTAAGGCAATTTCAGCACATTTGTTCATCAAACTTGTTGGACCACCTCCTGAGACTTTTCGATCCTTCAATGTACGTTAATCTGTGGTTACTCAGATGACGACATTCTACCATAGATACTAACAGCAAGGAAAGGAGTCGAGAAGATTTGTCGGTGGAGAATTGGACAAAACTTTAGAATTTACCATGAATATTTGCCTTAAATACAATAAATTAAATTTAATTTATGTTAAAGGCATTGTTAACTTATGCAACATATTTAGTAAATATCAAAATACGTTAGTTAAAATACTCGTAAAACTACCCGCAGTGGTAGAATTTCAATATCTTTGATAATAACCACAATAAACGGGTAGAGAGAATTCATTTCCCGATACGTGACGTCACGAGTGTCGGCCTCCTGAGGCTCCTAAACAAACACAACACCCGCGTTGCTGGGTTACTAGTATTATTAGTCGACTCGGCATTCCGCTCTTACTGGCAAGCGACACTCGTGACGTCATATCTTAAACTTTTAGCTCCCATAACACGGTAACGAATTAAAATTCGGCCGTAAAATTTTGCACAGGTGCAATACTCACTTTACTCAATCAAATTATAAAATAAAAAAAAAACGACTTTTCATAAGTTGACAATGCCTTTAAGAACCGAATATATAATTTTTTTAATAAAAGATTAACAAGATGTGAGTTCCGGCACCTTTTTGTTACAAAAAAAGCTCTGCATGTTATAATTTGGAAGTACAGTAGACACGCGCTAACGTGAACATCGGGTAACGTGAACATCCGGCTAACATGAACAACATTTTTATTACATTGACCACCGTATAACGTGAACACACTAACCCTCACTAACGTGAACATTGTTTATGATGTATGAAAACATATTGAATTTCTGGCGTTTCCTGTAACTTGTTTGCATGTCTATGCAGCATTAAAGGTATTTGCAGACATAACAACGTTTACGGTGCAGAAATGTGACTGCATATATGGGTTTTGGTTAATTTTAGTTGTCTACTGATAAGCGTTTCTATTTAGTAGACAGTTAAATAAATACAACCGTTTTCCGTGGCGCCAAATCTCTTTTGAAGCTGATGCATTAAAAACGTAATTGTTGCTTGTGTTCAGAGTGTTTAGTTTAGAAGTAAACGTTTCAATTCAAAATTTCTGATTTTTTTCTGCAACAGTAGCTTGTATTTTAGCGTAAAACGTTAATAAACAATTTTTACTTTATTTTTGATCTTTTTTTATCAGTTTCTAGTAGAAAATCATTACTATTCGATAACATGAACAAATCGTAAACGTGAACACGCCTTGTTTTATTTTGTTCACATTATCGCGTGTCTACTGCAATACAGGCAAATAGAAAATTCATTAGTACATATTTTGAATTAATAATGCATTTTTGTTGCATATTTTAAGGTTTTAACTGAATATAAATAATTGCACATATTTCGGCGTTTTATAGTGCATAAAATCCGCTCTAATTATCACAAACCTAACTCAAAATCCCAGAACAAGGTAATGTCACGGAATAATACTACATATTCTTCCGTGGTAATGTTTTAAATCAGGGATGAGCAACGCGCGGCCCGGCTCACTTTTTGACTTTTTAAATATATATTTCTATTATATTAAATTACAAAAACTTCTTATATGCAGCCCGCACAAAATTTTTAAATTTGTAGTTGGCCCGTTGTAAAAAAAGGTTGCGCATCCCTGTTTTAAATGAAATATAAAATATAGTAAAGCTTCCCATTGCGAACACTCCCAATAAACAGATTTTGTAGCACCAATGTTTTACTACTACTAAGACATGCATAATCGTCTCTTATAACCACACCCTCTAATAACTATACCGACAAGGACAATTCATGATGCTTATTTTTAATAAAAAGAGCTTTTTCTTCACCGGACTTCCAATAAGACACGTAATTTACATGTCTTGATGTTTCTCTCCCTGGGGAAATTAACATCAACAATTTTTGTTTTAAATATGTGCTGATGCTATCTACTACATCTAATGAGATGTGAAAACTATTTGTTGAAGTGAAGTTGAAACAGAAAATATGTTCAGTAAGAAAAAGTTTCTGTGGCGATAAACTGTATAAGTTTCAATAAGTGGAAAGTGTGGTATACTTAGGGGAAGAAAGCTCTAACAATCATAGGCAAAATTGAGAGGCGTATATCCCCACGAATGAGAAGTGAACAGGCTACTTAGAAGTAAGTGCATTTCGTGTGTGGCTAAAGTGCAACTGTATAAATCAGTAGTAAGGCCTACAGTGACCTACAGGACTCTAAACAAACTTTACATAACTATGGGAGAGGAAAATGTTACGAAAAATCTTCAAAGGCGTTAAAGAAGGAGGAGAATGGAGAAGGCAGGATAATGAAGAAATATATGCATTGTTTAGTGACACTCCGATAGTCAATGTGACAAAACAAGGAAGACTGAGGTGGTTGGGTCACCTGTAAAGAATGGCTGAAGGAAGGATGCCAAAATGAGTTTTTTGGGAAATCACGCCAGGCAAAAATAGAAGAGGCCGTCCAGTAAAAGTGTGGTTCGATGTGAAAGAGGATTTAGAAGAGCTAGGGAAGTTTTAGCATTTAGAAGAGAAGAATGGAAGAATCAAAAAAGCCAAGGGCCTTAAAGGCCTATAGAGCTAATAAATAATATAAGAAAAACAGAGGTTCATTTCGAATACAAATATTTTCTATAATACTAATACAGGGTTTGGCAAAATGATCTCCCAGATTTAAAACTACCATCATGTAGGTGCTATTGGGGGCGGGTGGGCAGTACGTGTTTTTGAACGATAAAATCCAAGTCACATTAGTTGCTTTTATTATCATAGCATGAAATGGTAACATATTTAGAAAATGGTAACTTGATCATTGCAATGGAGCAGTTATTTCATAGGCATTTCAGAGTAGTCAATATGGTAGAGTTCCTGACAAGAAACCATGTTTTTATGCATCCTGATAAATTAAATTGAGCTTTGCCAGTAGAGAGCACAACAGCATCAGCTGGAACATTTTCCCCGATTGTCTTACAAGAGGCTTGGGAGTTGAGTCAGTCACATTCCTTAGATTGCTGTATAACCATCATTTTATATGGGTGAAATTTAAGGTCCGTGTGTAAATTTATCCTCATACTCAGATCAGACATTCTCACAGCTAGAGTATTGTTTAACAGTTGAAAGTCGTGAAGATCTGGTCATGCTGGGCCTCACTACCCGTCTTTTTAAAAATTCCAACTCACAACAAGAGGCTGGCAGGAACTCCTTCATGTTGATGTACTCTGAAATACCTATGAAATATAGGTGCTCTGTCTGATAGTTGACACAGAGTGAAAACGAACTTTGCTATGAAAAATTACGGTCACTCGCACTAGGCTATCTGGTCCCAATTCTAACACGTCTACTACTGTTAAAAATTAGAAAAATAACCTCTGGAATACTAGTGCACTAACTTGTGTATATAATTAGTTGACAATATCAGCTGTTAATATACCTTGCTCTACATTAACAGAATAACTTAAAAGTATTCCTGACTATATGTATCTGCAAGAACATTACTTTTTTAGCTATGTGTTTGCCACAAAATTTCAGCAAGTACTTTTATTTTTAACAAACATTTCAACGGTTAGCATTCTATATCAACTCTTATAACTCGTGTGATATGTTCTTAAGTATAATCTTAAATATAATTCACAGGATAAACATCTCTTAAGTACTACAAGATAACAGTAGTCTTGTACGTTCTGGATTGTTCATATTCAATTTAACAATTTAATTTCTGGAAAGGGCAAGTAGTGTCACCTACGTGGTAATTTTGTCATATTCCCATTTATCATTGCATTTGTACATTTTTATGCACAAGTTTACGGTTTCATCCATTGCTTAGCTTGGCTAATATCAAAACAATAAATGCTGTGGGTAAACTACAGCATAAAAATGAGTGACGGAAATTTAGAGCTGGAAGTTTTGCAAAGAGGTACCAAGAGTAATTAGGAAACAAAACATCAGAACAAGGTGGTAATCCTCGAGTTCACCATGGTTGAAAAAAGCTCGAATGTCACTCTGCAGTTCAAAACAATGCTGGTGTTTTTTTGATAATAACGGGAGAAAGAAAATCAATAAAGTAATGGAAATAACGTCCTACAAAGAAATGTGGTACCTATATTACAATTTTGTGGCAAGGACAAAAGTTGCTGTCAGAAAAATATCACCATTGGTGTCAGGTTTTCTATGAAATTGTTAAATATTTTAAAATGTCAAATGTTGGCAATAAGGATTTCCAAAGTTTTGTGTAATTCATTTGGTTATTCTAAACAATTTCTTAAATTATATCATGAAATCTTTTGAATATTTCAGGATTTCTGTGTCTCAATGACGTTCCTGTAACAATAAGTTTTGTTTCATCACAAAATGTAGCTTTATCTCTATAGGTACTCCCTAAAGTGATTGATAACATCAACATTAATGTTCTTCTTCTTTAAATGTCTGTTGTCCTCTATCGAGGATATTATCTGTCTTTTGACCCTCCCGACTGATTTAGTACTGTAGGACATCAGTCAGTTATTTGATAAAAAATACGTTATTTGCACTGAATTAAAACAGCACATATTCTAGCAACAATATTTTAACATAAAATACAATTTTGAAATGTGTATGCTTGTTTGCTAATTTATTGTTGCGAGATTTAGGTTTGTAGGTGTAAAACATCTCAACACACACAGTCTGTTATGGTCATCAGCATCAGCTGATTGAAGTTTTGCCCAATCCAAAGAACCTCCATTCCAAAAAGGGATCTTTATTGTGCTAAACATAGCAGAAAGAACATGCTTTCAGTTTTAGAAGTCTTCTGGACCAGAAAACAAACCCGAGACCTACGGTTTACAAGGCAAATTGGCTAACTTTGGCACAATGCTTTTGCAATATGTTTTGAAAGAACCCTATTATAGAACTATTGATATACTAGTCGAGAACTAGAAAGCATTCTGAGGTTTATGCATCGCATCTAGTGCTTGAGTCGGACGGTTGTTTAAATATCAGCGGCCCTGAATAGTTTATTCAAGTGGCTGTCTTATTATTTGCTTCATTTATTATTAAGGGCCGGTCTTTCCATATCCTAATAAACCTCCTACTAAGCTATTTGGCAAATAGTTTCCATGGAAACGATTGTATTAACAGGTTTTTAACAGGAGAATAAATTTATTAGGAGATGGAAATACCGGCCCTAAGTGAAATTACTAAATATTTCAACTTTGATCATCATAAAACAAACTTGTACAACATTGAACCATTTTGACACCTCTGCTTTTCTCAAGCCTTTGAGAGCATGCAGTAATCACCCTCTACAAGTTATACGTTCATCTCATTTTAACACGTACAAATACTGCATAATGTACGTCAGAACTCAAAGGAAATATGGTCGCCGTTTGGCTCGTAACTGCAACATGTAGAAAGAGGATAGTTGCTTAAAAGCTGTTGTAACTTAAAGGGCTCAGAATGCTTTCTAGATCTCGGCTGGTATAAAGAAGTATTTTGTAAAGCATACCTTTCTTCATCGCTTTCAAACGCTTCATCAGTTGAAGCAGTTAAATTTTCTGAAGCACTATAAGTGTGATCTTCACTTGGTGAATTGGTAATAACTTGAAACGAAGTCTTATCTTTTCGATGCCGATATCTGGGTCCATTTTTTAGACTCAACATAACAGCTGCAGCATCAACTGCATCTAAGGAGTCATCAGACATTTCAAGTTTCACTTCCTGTTTTATTTCATTAGCGGCTAAAGTTCGAGACAGGTATGGAAAAAGGTCAGGATTTGGTAAACGACATGGTCCATTTTTCTCTAGAGGCAAAGGACGATTATTATTAAAATAAGCGGTAGGATCTAATGTAGAACACGGATGAAAGGGAGATCGCGTCAGGGCCTGCAAAAGGTTAGGTCGAAATTGAGGATCTACAGTCCACAACGAACCTTTTCCAAGATTCTGTAAAAATTAAAATTTTCATTAATGCATAATAAAATTACCATATAACTTACTGGTGCCTTTTCTACTTTCTGAAAACATTTATTTAGAGATAAATTATGCCGTACACTATTTTTCCAACCAGTTGGGGCATTTCTAAAATAAGGAAAATGATCCAATATCCAAGCATATATTTCTTTAACAGGTAATGCTTTTTGTTCCGAGTCTTCTATAGCCATAAAAATAAGGCAAGAGAATGAATAAGGAGGCTTACTGGTTGTATGTATCATAGGATCATACGGAACATTATGTGGATGTTTATTTCTTTGTGTACCATTTTGTTGATTGTTCTGATAAGGAGTTGGGCTATTTAACGAACTGTTTGAAGATTCTGCAGCTGATACCGACGAATCATCAACAAAATCACTTGTAGGCGATTGATTAGAAAGCAGCTGGTTATTATTGGAACTGTAAGCCTTAACGGGAGTTGTATGAACACTGTTTGATGGTGATGGATTAACGAGATTTATTCCTGTAAATTAAACAATACACATTTCGGTGTGAACTGATGAATGAAGATTAACACCTTTAAGTACATCTCTTTCATGTAACCACGATAAGCTAGTAAGATCGTCATCGGTGGTGCGACTACTCTGACTTTGGGCAACAGCAAGTAAAAGTGCTATCGGTGATTCTGCTTCTCGGGCCGGAGTTCCTGCTACAGGACTAGCAGGAACAGACATTTTTGGTGTTAGAGCCTGTTCTTGCTGTGGCGATGAAGAACGCTCAGGTGACATTCTTTAGCACACCTAAAAATTTAAATAAAAGTAAATAAAATTATAAAATAACTATATTAAACTTAAAATATATGCAATTGATATAAATTTTATGTCTGTATTTAGTTATCTGTTTATTCTAAGTTTGTTAACTGTACTCTACATCTGATGGTTTAATGCTAATTTAGATTATTATCATATCCTTATTATCTTGTTACAAATGCCTAACTACAAAGTACAAACAAATATGTTAAATTTTACATTTAAAATACATAAACTATTAATGGCAGTGTTATGCTGAAAAATAGTAGGCACAAAAATATTATTTTTGCCAATACAAGTTATATTGTACAAAAATAATTTTATAAAATAACAACCTTAAAATCAGTTAATTATTCAATCAACATTAAATTATGTTCATTTTAACTATTAGTTACATAAGATGTCGCATTGATAATTTTACTTTAGAAATAGAGGTATTAAGTAGAAACAAATCTTATAATCAACTAAAGAAATGTCAGTAAATAAGTTGAAAAACTTAACAGCACACAAAATATTATTTTCATTATTATATATTATTTACTTTACTTATAGATGAAAGATGAGCATCAACTGCTGCAGCCGTATGTACCACCCTACTAAAATTTTGTCAGATTCGGAAAGTTTACACTTGTGATAAGGATCTTTATTTTACCCAACATTATCCAGCCACAAAACCTACTCTTTATCTTGCATCCAATTTTAGATTTTTCTCACATTAAAAATTTTATAGAGTTGAACCAGAAATTGAACCCGAGAGGTTTAGTTACAAGGCAGAATGCTCACCTCATGATAGAGACATTAAAATGTCAGATTTTAAATTCTTAACCTCTAGAGTACCAAGCGGGGTAACTGAGTGACCCCAATGGGCATTAATTTAATATTACTTTTGAAATAATTTTTTTTGTAATCTGCTGTTTTAGCTATTTGTCATGAATATGTTTTAGAGTATATTGCTGTAAAAAGTACAACCAATTTGAACTTCCGACTTTAGTTTTTCCCAAAAAACTCGGGCAGGGTCACTCACTTACCCCTCATGGTAGTTTACGTCAGTAATTTTATAGGCGCGTTTGAGATTTGTATGCGCAGTGATCAGCTGTTTTGGTTATGTTATTGTGATTTTTATTATTTATTACTTGTCTAAATCTTTTTTTGGAATGCCACGACTTTTCTTAATTTCACATAAATAAAATGTAGAATATTTAGTAATTATTTTATTAATTTCCAAGATTACGAAAACAAAAGTACTTATTTTGAAAATTTCAAAACTGATGATATATAAAAATATAGGAATAGCACTTTGGAGCATACCAGAACGTTAAGTATGACGAAACAGGTAAGTATTCAGTAAGAAACAATGGGGGTCACTCAGCTACCCCGCTTGGTCTTTTACGTAAGACATTGCAGCTTGGTACTCTAAAGGTTATAGTTCATCCAAAAGATTCTGTCCGATATGAGATTAACTAAACCAAACCCAACATATATCTTGTTATATATTTTTGCTTTCACGTTAGAGGCAGCTGCTTATTATCTCGGTTGAGTTAAACGAAGATGCAAATAATGCGAATGTTTATTTAAATACAGGTAAAACGACCAGCTTAACACTGGTACAGAATTATAGGGCTCTAGTAACATAAAAAGTAAGTACCGTACGGGTCAAATTTACTTGAAATCTTTAAACAGGGATTACCTGCTTTGTTTGGGAGCTGCTGTAGTGAAAGCAGGTAATCCCTGTTTGAAGATTTCAAGTAAATTTGACCCGTACGGTACTTACTTTTTATGTTACTAGAGCCCTATAATTCTGTACCAGTGTTAAGCTGGTCGTTTTACCTGTATTTAAATAAACATTCGCATTATTTGCATCTTCGTTTAACTCAACCGAGATAATAAGCAGCTGCCTCTAACGTGAAAGCAAAAATATATAACAAGATATATGTTGGGTTTGGTTTAGTTAATCTCATATCGGACAGAATCTTTTGGATGAACTTTATCATGATAAAATCTATATTTACAAAGTAAAACATATATTTTTATTTGAACTATGCTTGGCAATGGAAATTCAACTAATTTCACCAGCTATAATTTGGAAGTACCTGAAATTTGTCGATAATGAACATGATTTTACGTTAAGCTGTTGATTTTTTAAGGAATACGATGCCAAATATTCACAAAGGTCAATTTCACAGCAATGGTTTACAACGTTGTTTTAATCTGTCAGAGCTATGATAACCTAAAATACATTTCATAGAATGATCAAAGACAGCAACTCTGACAACTATAAATTTTAAAAATGTCAAAATAATTTTCAAGTATTACTAAATTCTTATTTCGTAGTAGTAACCAAGTACGCATTGCAGTCAGTAAGTATCCTACCAGTATCGGAAAAAATCATCGTTAACCAGTTGGAAGCACTTACTGCCCTTAGTACTTAAATAACTAAAACTCAAAATAAACCATTTTTTTTATAGTGGGCTAAAACATTAAACTACTTTTATAAAGAAGGAATGAACTCAAGGAAGTGATGCCTAAAATTAAAAGAGACGAAATTACTGTAATAATGAGAGACTTTAACTCCAAGGTAGGTAAAAGACGTGTAGAAGATATCGTTGGTGATTTCGGATTGGGTGATAGGAACGATTGGGGAGATACTCATACCATTTTGCCAAGAACAGTATTTAGTAACTATGGACACCTGGTTCAAGCTTCCTCTCCGAAGACTTTATACTTGGAAATCGCCACGAGACAATGAATTAAACTATATACGTAATCAGATTGATTATATAATAATTAACAAGAGGTTCAGCAACAGCATTAAGTCTGCAAAAACTTATCCTGGTGCAGACATCCCATCAGACCACAATTTGTTAGCAGCCAAAATCACAACACGTTTAAAGAAATTAAAAAACATAAAATAGCGCTATGTCTCTTAAAAAACGAAGAAATGCAAACCAAAACCGCTGGAACTTAAAGAATCTAGTAACATCAGTAACGTCAAGAACACAAATACATTATGGAAAGAGTTCAAAAACATTCTCGTTAACACACAAGAAGAAATGCGAAAACTAATAAACAGAGATACTAAATGGAAGCTCTGGATGACAGTCGAGATACTAAAATTAATGGACGAAAGATGACAGTATAGAAACACGAACACAGAGAGATATAAAACAAAACAACAAGAAACAAGATAAAAAGTCAAGGAAGCCAAAGAGAGTTGGGCCGAACAGGCATGCAAAGAAATTTAAACTCTACAGAAGAAACATGATGAACACACCATGCATAAAAAGGTAAAGGAAATGGCTGGTTTGTTTAGTACGGATATAACAAAACAGAGCCAACAGACTATAGAGCACAGAAAAAAGAAAGTCCTGCAATTTTAAAATCTGAAGTGGAACGTGCTATAAACATTTCTGAAGAAGGAAAAGCTCCAAGTTCAGACAAAATACACACAGAACTTATTGACGACGATAATCTTGAATTATTGACAATAGTCTTTAATAGAACATAAGTATAAGACTACTGAAATACCACAAGATTGACTTATCTCGATATTTATCCCTTTACCGAAAACAAAGAATCCGAAAACCTGCCGTGACTACAGGCTCATAAGTTTAATGTCCTTTGTCCACTGAAACTAATACCATAGAGGATATGGATAATACTGAAGATAAATAGAACGCAATAAAAAACACGAAAAACGAAGAATGTGGAGAGCTTGTAAAATGGAAAAGAGAAGCCAGACTAAAATGGCTAAAATCAGGGAAAGAAGAAGATATGATTGAATATAAAGACCGAAGAAAAGAAGTAGGTAACAAAAATGTGTAAGAGAAAGAAAACAGAATGGATTAACCAACAAATGGAAGAAATAGAAAAAAATAGCAGAAATAACAATATACGGAATATGTATCGGAAAGTAAAAAAATAAGGAAATAACAATAATTTAAAGGCAAGAGGAATTAAAAATAAAAATGGCAGTATACAATATGAAGGAAAAAACATTAATAAAAATAGGAAATCACCAGGAGATGGGCTAAACGGCGAGCTGATAAAATTTGGAGGAAAAGCCCTACACTAACAAACTACATAAAATAATAATAAAGAGCTGGCAAACTGGAATGATACCAAGAGAATGGAACGAAGGAGAAGTGGTACCAATATTTAAAAATGGAGATAGAAAAGATTTCGGAAAAGAAATACAACAACTGAAAGAAAGAAATTCGAGCAGATTCTGGAAAATAATAAACTCCCTAAGAACTCACAGGAATAAAGAAATCAGAAGTGTCATGAACAAACACGGAACACTGTGTATAGAAACAGAAAAAATAGTAAAGAGATGGAAAGAATAGTATGAAGAAGAATTTACAGGAACCGAAATGCAAAATACAGAAGAGCAACAAGAACAATATGAAGACGAAACGTTTATTTAAGACGAAGAAATCAAGCTAGAAGAAGTAAAAGAAGCAGTACAGGAGTTAAAGTTAAACAAGGCAGCAGGACCAGATAATATCGTCCCAGAATTTATCAATAGGGGGAAAAAAAGTTCTAATATGGATGAAAGAAATGTGTAACACGGGATAGAAAACATAATACCAAATGATTGGGAAACAAACATAATTTGCCTAATTTATAAAAAAGGCAAACATAGTGACTGTGAAAACTATAGAGCCATAAGCTTAACCTCGGTAGCAGCACTGAAAATCTACAGCAAAATCTTGGAAAGAAGAAGACTAAGACAACAAATAGAGGGAAAATTAGAAGAAGAACGAGGTTTTAGGAAAGGAAGACAGACAATAGACCATATCAGCGTAATACGAAAACTCATTGAACAAAAAATGGAGAATAATTCAGAACTTTACCTTACATTTATAGATTTAAAAGCGGCTTTCGACGACAACGTGGAAAGACTGAAAATATGGAACTCACTTATACAACTTCAAGTAACACCCAAATTAATAAAAGCAATAAAAAGAACCTATAAAAATGTAAGCGGTGTACTACAGATAAATAACGTAAAATCTCAGGAATTCAAACTAGATAAGGGCGTGAAACAAGGGGACTCACTGAGCCCATTGTTGTTTATTATTTACATAGACAGAGTAATAAAAAACTGTAAAAATAAAACCCCAAAAACAACAGTCGGATACAGACACATGAGAACATTACAAATAGATTCGCTAGTGTACGCCGATATAGGTTTACTAGCAGACACACCATTCAAAATGGAACAACGAATAGACTCCTGTACTGAAGAAATCAATAAAATGGGAATGACAATAAATATACAAAAAACCAAAATAATGGAAATTAACTGCAACAAAAAACAACTAAACAAAGTATTCACATGTATGGGGCAAACCCCACAGAAAGTGACCACATACAACTACCTGGGTATAATCATAAGTAATAATGGAAAAATAGAAACCGATATAGCCAGCAAAATAAAAACAACTTCTGTTCCATCTGTGCTCAGAAGAGATACTTTCTAAGGTACTGCACGAGGCTTATCAAGGCATCAAAATAAATGGTGAAATCAGTAACAAATTGAGATACACTGATGATACCGTGACGATTCCCGACAGTGAGAAAGATCTACAACAACTTCTGAATAAAGTCGTTAGAAAAGGAAAGGAATACAGTCTAAAAATTAATATAAAAAAAAATCAAAGTGATGGTGATCTCTAAGCTGGCTAATATTCAAACGAAAGTAACTGTAAATGGACAAATCCTGCAAAAAGTCAAGAAATTTAAGTATCTAGGCAGTTGGATCACGGATAATCTTAATCCTGAGATAAAAATAAGATCTAGAATCTAGAATAAAACATGTTAGAACAATCTTTCAGAACATGAAGCAATTTCTATGTAATCGTACATTGAATCTGGAACTTAGGTATCGAATAGTGAAGTGTTACGTATACTCTGTCCGGCTATATCACTATATGAAATGGAGGCTTGGATGCTGAAAGTGAACATCATGAGAAGACTAGAGGCATTCGAAATGTGTGTATTCCGCCAATTGTTGAAAAATCTAATGGACAGGTAGAATAACCAACAATGAGGTACTACATAGAATATTGTATACGGCGTACCTAGGCCACATATTACGCAATAACAAATACAAATTGCCTCAACTAGAATCAAAGGACGAGTAGAAAGTAGACGTGATCCGGGAAGACAACAAACATCTTCGATAAAAAATATCAGAGAGTGGACTGGTTTGTGCGTTGAAAACACAATCAGAAATGCCGAAAACAAATTTTGCTATGGTTATCACCAACCTCAGTTGAGAGAAGGCACCGAAAAAAAAAGATAAAGAAAGAATCATATTAGAAATTCAAAGTTAACTTCCATCAACAGTGTTGATGATATGTCAATTTAAAAAAAAAATGATTTGAAGAATATAACCGACGACATTATTTAGCAAAAATTGCTATACCAATGGTAGTTTCATTTTTATAAGTAATTATGTAATAGTATTTTTCAAATCTATATTTTATTTAATTATGGTACACGATAATGATGATGAGGTAAAATAAACATCTGTAAATTAAAGTTTTCAAGTAAACTATTGCAAAATTTTAAAATCACTACAGTAAGGTAATTTTTATTTAGCAAACATTAATCAACAGGAAGTGGTTTTTTTAGAATTGTTATTTTCAACCACTGGTTATTTTAAATAAAACCATGACATTTTGTTACATATGCATAATACAATAAATGCTTCGAATCTAATGAGGGTTTGTATAATCAATATTGTTTAAAATGATTGTAATTTGAAGCAACCGATCAGGAGCAATGGCACAATCAAAAACATTATGCTAAATATGAATGTTCATTATATTTATTCATAAATAACAATTTTAGGAAAGCGTTTTGCCAATAAGATTACTCCATATAGTTTTAAATTATCGAAACCCATTATATAAAAATGCCTTTAATTGCTTAGATCACATAAAATTACAAAAAAAAAAGAAAAATTTCTTGTTTATGATACTAATTGAACTTATATGTCTTTCAGATTACAAACCAGATTTGTAATCCATTAGCACTAAAGATATACATATAAATGTTACGTTTTTCTTGCCAGTTCTTCTATTTTCTCATTTACATGTGACATTGCATATCTGTACACATTATCAGTAGAATTAATTATCTCTAATCAATTTCATAACAAATTTGGTAGTCACACATAACAGACTAGGTAGTGATATTAAAAATTATGTAAAAATGAGAACCTTAATACTTAGTTTATTATGTGATATGGCTTCATAGAATAAGATCTTTTTTGCTATTACAATAATTGTGTTTACACATATCAATGAACTAGTACATTACATATCTATTGTTTCAGTAAGATAGCAAAACAACAATTTTATTTCCTAAGACAATGCTAATCCCACAGCAAAATTACATATTTGGTAATATAATGTAGGTT
Source organism: Melanotus villosus (assembly GCA_963082815.1). NCBI lineage: Eukaryota > Metazoa > Arthropoda > Insecta > Coleoptera > Elateridae > Melanotus > Melanotus villosus. The sequence goes on along the minus strand of OY720421.1, from coordinate 46,828,362 downwards.
TTAAATAACGTTATTTATGTTAGCCACTACATTATTACTAAACGAACAAAAATGTAATTAAATGAAACTGAAAACTGGATCGTTCAGAAATTTAATTCATCTGATAACAACAATCAGTACTTTATAAGCATTTCTAAGATAAAATTTTAAGGCACTTAACTCATTTGGACATACATTTAATTTGATTTAATTTTGAAAAACCAGTACAGTATTTTTCATCTAGCATTTGAGTTGTGACGTCAACTTGCTCCGCTCAAAAACTGTCTGTTTAGACACACGTTCGTGCGCAGTAGGTAATGAAAACCTAGTTTAGAAAGAGATGAAGTATAGTTGGCTTGTGAATTTATCAACAGCGCGTTGACGTCACAACCCAAATCCTAGGTGGAAAATACTTTATACAGATTGACTGAAAACACACTGAAAATTAATAAAACAGTTTCCAAGCAATACGCCACCTGCTGTGATTATTATATTATTCAAGTGTAAATGTCACTTTCACATAAATAACTTATAAATCCCATAGCCATACACTTTCAGCATTTTGTATGGAAAATAGTGAAAAATCAGGGTTGTTGTGCCAAAAATCTGTATTGAAAACAGCTAATTAATGCAATAATTACAACAACTAATGTGTCATATTGCTTAGCGACCTTGTGTATCTAGTGCTCTCAGACAATCTGTATGGAAAAATATCACCACTAAAAGAATTCAAGCTGACTCAATTTCTGATTAGATGTATCTACCTGATTTAGTAAATCTAGTAGCGTATATGGTGTTCTTAGTGATTTACCACTATAATAGTCCAAAGGTGAAACAATGGTGGGTATAGCCAGAAATTAACGGTTTAAATCCCTTCTAAAAATAATAGTTCTCTATACACGTTTTTCGAAATTGAATTAAATTCACTTTGTATGTAAATAAATCTGCAACTTAAGCTACAAAGTACTTGTCATCTACTTTTTCACTCTTTTTATTCTTAATATGGCGCACTTTATATAAGATTCATGAAATGTTTTTATATTAACCACTATACTCAATTAATGGAAAGTAAAAAAAATTGATTGGTTGATTGGATTTTCACCTCATGTTTAATTACCAGGATAATATTGTGCATTTATTTTGTACACATTAATTAAAAATAGTCTGAAGCTATATTGTTCTACGTAAACATATAAATACAACTTTAAACACAAAGTGAGAATATGGGCCATAATCTACATACAGGGTGTCAGATTTTTCATTGACCAGCTTATATCTCGTTTATTATTAGAAATACAAGAAAAAGTCAGAGGAAATAGTTTTTTAGTATTAATTCTTCTATAAAATGGCATAATTAATTGTTTTTCATGGCCTACCGGTTTTCAGGAAAAATGTATAACTTTTTTTTTTTTAATTGGTATACCCTGTATATTTATTCGCTAATGGATCGAGGGTTAAATTATCTTTTCAAAAATGTATCACATGTGATATTTTAAGTGTTAATTAAACAAAAAAAAAACTCAAATAATAAAATCATTCTAGTTACCTATGCGCGGTTTTTGTTTTTGGCAGTTTTTTGTACTTTATTAAAATAAGTAATTATTTGTTTTATTTTGTTGCTTATTAATTTTTTACAGCATTGTTACTTGGTACTATCAATTGCTTGTAAAATAAACAGCAGGCATAGCCAACTAGTACGATTGTATTATTTGAGTTTTTTCCTCCAAATGAAACCTAAAATATCACATGTGATACATTTTTGAAAAGAGAATTTAACCCTCGATCCATTAGCGAATAAATATACAGGGTGTACCATTTAAAAAACCAAAGTTATACATTTTTCCTGAAAAACACTAGGCCATAAAAAATAATTGATTATGCCATTTTATAGAAGAATTACTACTAAAAAACTATTTCCTGTGACTTTTTCTTGTATTTCTAATAATAAACGAGATATAAGCTGGTCAATGAAAAATCAGACACTCTGTATATAAAAGAGACTTGTATTAAAACATAAAACTTCGAAAAACTACACTCTGCTGGTTTGCAATTAAATTTTTGAGAAGTTTCGAAGCATGTTCAAAACTAATTTGTATTTTATACAGGGTTATTGGTAATTCGATACATTCCTTTGGAGATGCGATGGGACAGGAGCTAAGAAACAAATTTAACCCTAACATACAGTATGTAAAACTCAATAGTTTTTGAGATATTTCAATTTTTGTGTTTTTCTCAAAAAAGTAGATCTTAATGTCTTTAAAGTTAATTTTTAAAAAATCTACTTGACATTTTCTGAACTTTTTGACTGGGTTACTTGTCCCACTCTATGGTCATCCGTTTCGAATGGAAAATATCCGGAAACATTTCGATCATGTGAAAATTTTAAATAAAAACTTATTAAAATGATTTTTAAAAATCAGCTACGAAAATTACCTATTCGTTTTTCTCAGAAATTATTTTTTTATTTTTGCATAACCAATATCCCTGTATAAAGTTTTGTACCTAACTATTCTTTAATTTTAAAGATATTTAGATAATGTATTATTGTACTAAGTATTTTTTGATGGTAAAATTCGTACTTTTTTGAAAATATTTAAATTTGATTTTGTACATTAAATATTTTACGTTACACGGTAACATTATATAAAAGAGAACAATGTTTGGTATAAGAACTTAAAAAAAAAGAACTTAACTGATGATTAAAAAAAGATCTTACGACTTACGACCTATTAACCCTATGTTAACGTTTACTATGTCTATAGTGTTTAAACTGACACTTATATGGAAAACTTGATTTATCTATCGTATCTGAATATGACTGGCAATTCCTAAAGCAACTAAGAAAACATGGACTACAGCAATGGAATTACTCTTAAATGAGTAACTTAAAGCATATTTATACTGTTATATTCCACAACTTGCTTCTGCTTTATTATTGTAGAAATAATTTATGGCTAGATTCAGTCATAGAATATATTTATTTTATAAAGTGATATTTAAATTTACGTTAAATAGTAGTCTTTTTTATAACCCTTTTATTAAATAAATTTATTTTACCAATTTCTACTCTAAATTAATTGATTTTTCAAACACTTGAATTTATAATGATTTACTGGGCTCAAATATGAGAAAACGCATTTTTTTATCTACTAAATAACTAAATAATCAAACAAATTATGACTTACTTACATGAATCTTGGGGTTCAAACTAATCTGTTTTTTATAATCATTTCATCACCATATTTTTTAAAACTATTTATAATTTTCTTTAAAAACAAAAATAAAACCTATATACGAATATTATTTAAATAAGCAACAGATATTCGATGTATTTTTTTCGCGTTCGTTTCCAGTTCTTTAATAAAAAGCAGACACAAAAAGAAATAAAGATATGCAACTATGTCACTTATAAAACTGAGAGATCTTGCTTGAGCATATTTGACTCCCGTCCTTTTCTCGGGACACTACATTTAGAGCAGCGTCTGGACGCTCTCGAGGCGTCACGTGCGGTGCCTGTTGCCCGGCAACGGGCGCAACGAGCGTCGCTATAAGCGTCACTATTCGCGAAAGCCTAAACTGAGATTTGCAAATCCCATTTGTTACCAACGTTGTATGTACCCCTATTACTCACACATAATACGACACATTTACACTATTTAAAAATATAATTACGTATTACCGAAATGTAAAAGATAAATTATTCGTGGCACAACAGATAAATTTTGATTAAAAATGTTTGTAAAACGTTTTTAAAGTATAACATTCAGTAAACGTAAACTTGAAGCGATAAACTTATCAGTTGTTATCGTTAACCACGTAACAAATAAAATAAATAAGAGGATAAATGGCAACTCTATAGATAATAATTACAGATGATACATAAATTTATGTACATACATTGTGGTTTGACGAGTAATGTATTTCTTTCTCTTTGCAAGACCTTTAAAATGATTATCTTAGATGCTTTCATACAGAATACCCGCAAGTACAAATTTTGTTGAATTATTGCAATTCCACCATGCCTATAAAATGGGGGCTCACCAGGTTACGAACTATAATTCTCTAAATTTCCATGACTTTCCAGATTTTTCGGTAACAAAAACCAAAATTTTCTAAGATTTAAGATTAACAAATGATAAACGATCATCAAAATAAAAGTGCATGTTATGTAGGGGGTTTCTTTTTTACAAATGTGTGCATCTACAAAACGTATTTACCTGCGTTATGCACACTGTTTTAAGTACAATATAATATAAATCATAACCAGAAATCATAAAAAAGGTTATTAAATCTATGATTTTTTATTTAGAGGAGAGTCCTTAATTTCCAGGAGTTTTCGAATAGTGGGAAGTGGGAACCCTTCTAAATATTTTTATTGAGTTCTGATTTATTTTACCTAGTTTTGCATTTTTAATATTCGATCTAATAAGTACATGGAAATTTTTGAATTTGTTAGAAGAAGCCTTCTTTCCGATTTCTGTTAAAAGTAGCAAGTTAAAAATTTTTATAGATTATCTTTGTATCTGCTGCTGCATTATAAACGCACTGCTTTTTATAAATAATTTAGATATCTACAAGAACACGCCTTTTTTAAACAAATAAAACTGTATACAACACAATAACAAGGCTTTTACGATATGAAGAATTTCCCATTGTTAATTACCTTTGCACTTGTTAAAAAAGGTAAAAATTTAACTGTAGAAATCTTAAAACCTATTTTTAGTAATGAACATTGAGATCATACAACTACAAACTATATGAAAAAATTTCGTATTTGGATGAAATGCATTAAGCATCTCGTAAAACAATTAGATAACATAAAAAACTGTAACGGCCTTGGAAATTAAAGCCGACTCTTCTGCTTTTAATTAAATGTACAATTGCACGTAAATTCCAATAATGGTAAATCCCAACCAAGGTTGTTCATAGTTACCCACTTCCAAATGCAATACGGAACTCGTATGTCTCAAAGCGCGTTCATTCGGTAAATGTATGCATATAACATGTATGGATATGACGTACGTCTAGTTTAAGAACAGCCAGCAGAAGCGTCACCGTTACCATGGCAACGCGTGAGACGCTGACGTAATAGGGATGTATCTATGAAAATAGATACCGCAGGGATATTTGTTATTCCAATTTAGCCAATTATCTTCATTTTGCTTGTTTATTTTGTCAATTTGATATCAGAATTGAGAGAATACGCTTAGCGCCACAAACGGTAAACGTTTGAAAGAATAACGAAGCTCCCCTTTTTATACACCAATAGGTAAAAATAAACGTAGGTAAAGTACTTAAAAAGTTAAAACATTGTCAAATTTTGTACGCAACATGTTATCGAGTCTTTTGACAGGAGATTGTGGATATACAACGTATAAACAGATTTTAATTTCTTACAGAAACGGCGATAAGAAGTACGCTTTATTTAGAAACCTATACAAATTAATAGCTTTATAGGCAAACATTAAAGAAATAACTGTAAGAAGAGGCTTCTTATTGCGCACACTTAGTTTCGTAACGCGGTGTTTGTACATATTTTTGCCTATAGTTTACGTTCTACAAATACCTAACTAAATGCGTTCAAAACAACAACTATAACTACAAACAATCACCACGACCACATATCATTTAAACGCGCATTTATAAAACTGTTACATATTCACACTTATTTTGTATAATAGCGTTTGAAATATTTTTTTCTTAATACGAACACGTGCTCCAAATTTAGTCACAATAATGCAATACGTGGATGGTTGAAGTATGGTTTAGTCCTTGGAAAATAATAATCGTTCATGAATTAAGAAACCGTTTCTAGTAAATTGATGTATTTGGCATTACAATGAATGTCACCTTTTCTAAAAGAAGGTCTGAATGTAATAAATAAACAACTTTTAAATATATAGGTCAAATTTCGGCCATTGCAAACTATCCAAAACGAGCATGGTGATCAAGCATTTTGCTATACACGTGAAAAGAAAAGGTAACAAAATAATAATTCGGACTGCCTTATTACCCTACGAATCTCTCTAACTAAATCTGACATTATCACAAAAATGCACCGTACCTTTTAGTACTATTTTCATAAAAAACGAACAGCAGTCGCAAGCTTCTTAGATGCACACCATTTTATGCCACTCAAACATATGATACATCAAACTGTTTTGAAGCAGTGATTCTTCTTCTTGTTGTTAGGGTCGTGCGGAATGAAAACAAAATTCCCTTGTAATTCGTTAGCGCGCGTTATTTAAAAATTTCTACTTCATAAAGTAGCCAACGAGCATTTACTTAAGTCTTATAAACGATTTGCGTGTAGATTATTATTAAAAGTTAATTGTTTATTTTCAATATATTCGTTCATTTTCTGTAATTAGTAGACCTTCGTTTTTTAGAGTTTATGCAGCATAGTAACCATTTTCATCAGATTCTGTTGGTCATTAATTTGTTAAGTCAAATAAAAACCTAAAAATAGGACACAAAGGTGCCAAGTGTACCCAGCACACGGGCGTCGTCCTCGTAGGGCGGTACAACAACAAAAAAAATCAGAAAGGTAAGAAAAGCATAATTTAAAATCTACTATCTACAAGTACAATGTGATTTTTTAAAAACTCAACTGCAGCAGGCCGTGTTCTGTTTTAATAACCTTAGAACTGTCTGTATTAAGTCAGAATACGGCCTGCTGCAATTGAGTTTTTAAAAAATCACATTGAATATTTAAACTTTGCTTTATATAGGTCAAATTCAGAATAAATAAATTATGATTTAATATAAGTTAATACGCTACAATACTTTTTGTACTCTTTTATAAAAATATGTTAGGGTCAATCGGGGTAATGGGAAACTAGGGGTAAATGAAAACATGATCCGAATATATTTAAAAAACCGCGCTTTTTCCCTTGTAGTTAGCAGTATGCATATTTAGTGATACGTTAGTTACTCCAACGCATTTATAAAGTGTAAACGTACGCTTGATATCAAGGTAAGTTTAATTACATTTTTCACCTCAGAATTATTTAACAGCCATTTCCGATATTCCTAGGGAGATATTTTGTTTGTCTGTCCAAATTTATTTTTTTGCCCTAGCGGAACCCACATTCTGATGAACAAATGTTGTAATTGCATGGTGCTAGTTAGTTAGGTCGCTCAAATGAATGTGGCGGGAATAGTTGGCTGTTTTCATTTGCCCCAATAAAAACGTTTGCTTGGGGCAAATGAAAACGCAAATCTGGGGCAATTGAAAACGCGTTTCCTGAAGAAACCAACACCTCCTCTAAGGCAGCTCCAATACGGAGAAGTCTTAACAACTGAGGAAGTAATTGCATGCCTAAGGGAAGCTGAGGAAAAGAAGATGAAACAACCAAAGAAGATAGTCAAGAAGAAAACCAAAATTATTAATGAAAAGCCATTAAAAAAGAAACCAAAGAAGAAGAGATTATCAAGTTCTTCGGATGAAATATTATATACATATATACTCATTTTTTCATTTGTCGAAAACTGTTAAATTTTAACAGGTTTAAAGAAATCTTAATTTGTTAGAAGTGATTAGTACGTAATGGTTAATAAGAATATGTTTTCAGTTCTGTTATATTTAATAACCTGTTTCTTTTTATTTTAAGATGTTTAACTAAGCTTAGTCTATCATTAAAATGCCGTTTCTATATGTTTCTTATTTTCTTTAAGTAAACTTTTTGTTGAATTTTAATCCATTTGGTGACTATCCTAACCCTGACAAATCGAACCTTCTGCTACAAAATGTTTCTATTCGCTTATTAGTAAAAATAAAATAAAACGGAAAGAAGCTTTGTGTTCACAAAATGCAGTAGAACGTTTTCTTTAACCCCATCTCCGTATGAATAGATATTAAGTATGAAGTGACGAATCGTTTTCATTTCCCCCAAAAATCTAGGGGAAATGGAAACGCGCCTGGGTTAATTGGATACGACGAAAAAAAATTTTTTTTTAATAACCTTTTCGGGGGGAATCACTTTTTACAATTTATTTTAGCAGGTCAGAGACAGAGGTGAACATATACCAACAATCAATTTTTATTTCCTTTTAATAGTCCTGCTACGTAAACTCAAAATTAACTTTGCAAAAATCGTTTCCCATTACCCCGATTGACCCTACTACCTTTAAGTTTTAAAAAAACATTGAGGTCGGCAGTACGACAGAGTGGAAGTGCACGTAATTGACGTAATACTGAAATATACAAAGTTAAGCAAGAGCCTACTTGGCAAGAACTTGGATGGGTGACCGCTCTGCGGCTCGATGTGTCCGGCCCCCTCGACACTGTAAATGTATAAGAGGGAAAAAGAAAGAAAGAAAGAAAGAAAGAAAGAAGAAAGAAAGAAAGAAAGAAAGAAAGAAAGAAAGAAAGAAAGAAAAAAAGAAAGAAAGAAAGAAAGAAAGAAAGAAAGAAAGAAAGAAAGAAAGAAAGAAAGAAAGAAAGAAAGAAAGAAAGAAAGAAAGAAAGAAAGAAAGAAAGAAAGAAAGAAGGAAAGAAAGAAAGAAAGGAAGAAAGAAAAAACATTGAATACAAAAGTCACTTGTCAATTATACAAATTATTAAAGAAATGTCGTATTAATTAAAAGAAGAGCACAAGCTGGGTGTATTATAGCAAAATTAAATAATTTATTACACTCAACAAACTAATATGCCCAGGTGATTTGATTAATAGTTGCTATTATAATACGATGTGATTATTTACAAAATTTTAGAAATTTGAATAACTCATATAAATTTGTACATACAAAAGTGGAAATAGTCAATAAATTATTAAATAATAATTAAATTCAACCTGACTACTATATAGGCCTATACCTATAGGACAAATTAATATTTTAACAAAACTACCTCCAGTTTTAGGTATCATTTAAAATATGATGAAATCAGCTCAGAGCCGAAGGAGAAATCAGCTATATTTTTTATAATTTTGTTTCTTGTTTTCAACTGCCTATACCGAGTGATAACCACCAAACCTGGCCATATGGCTATTCACAATATTATCACACATGTTAGTTTTGGTTGTTTACTGAATAATTTTTGAATTTAGAAAGTGGAAGTGCATAATATGTTCAGTAGAGAAAAGTAGAAAAATAATAATGGATTGCCATGAAATATTTTTGTTTCATGTCATCTTGACAGGTTAATTTTTATTAAATAAAATGTCGTTATAAGTAACTCTTTATAAGTTGTGTTATAAAACATGAACAATTATATTCAATTGAAGAAAGAGTGTTTACGGTTGACACTTTTTATGCTGGCAATAGTCTTTTTTAAGAAGAGTAAGAGATGTATTCGCAGTCAAGTTTAATAACCGACCTATACCGTCTAAATTTATAATAAGTAATTGTATTAGCAAATTTAAGAACACTACATATTACTGTGGCCACAAAATTTAGAGGAGGCAATAAAAGAAACTTAGATAGTAAGATAGTGCATTGGAAGGAATGATTTTGGGAATGGTAACTGCGAATCCTACAAGTAGTACAAGAACTATTGCAAAAAACTGTAATGTAACCTCCACAGCGGTACTAAAAATTTTACATAAACATAATTATCCGTACAAACTTCAATGGCACCAGGAAATCTTTAATGTAGACTTAGAACGTAGAATCAATTTTTGCGAAGAAGTGCAAGACAGTCAACCAAGACAGAAGGTTTCTGTCTTCTATTTGCTTTACCGACGAATGCACCTTCACCCTAAATAATGAGCCAAACACTCAGAACACGCGATATTGGTCTCAAGAAAATCCGCGAATAAATTTATCTACAAGAACACAATACCCGCAGAAACTTAATATTTGGGCCGGTATTTTTAATAATCAAATAATTGGACCGTCTGAGATAGTGGGAAACTTAAATTCCCAAACATATTTAGACCTTTTAATACAAGAGGTCGGCCCAGTACTTGACGAAATTGCACATGAAGATCTGGAGGTTTGGTTCCAGCACGACGGCTGTCCTGCCCATTTTGGTGTAAATGTGAGAGACTAAGTACTTGAACGAAGTCGTTTCAAATCGCTGGATTGGTCGTGGGTCGTGGTGGTACAGTAAACTGGGCGCCCAGATCTCCTGATCTTGCAACATGTGATTCATTTTTGTGGCCTTATCTTAAAAACAAAATTTATAAACAACAACATCTAAATATTGATTCTCTGAGGGAGGCCATCATTGGGGAATGCAGAAATATAACGGAAAGGCAAGTCGCAAATGCGACAACTGCATTTTACATCAGTTGAGATATTGTTTAAACCAGAACGGAGGTTTATTTGAATACTTACTGTAAATACCTACCTAGTATTTTGTGTATTTTTTAACTTTACATTTAGTTTGTTTTCGTTTATTTTGTCAATAAAAATGTTTCTGATATCTTGACCATTTTACTAATAATAATTAAATTGAATCAGCTGTTTAGTAGGAATTAATGAAGTAGGTATTAGAAATTAAGCCGTCGAATATTTTATCAAATCAAATGTTTCAAAGATAGAGTTGATTTCGTATTTTAATCAATAAACAGCATACCTGGATTCTATCGCGTGTTTCAAGAAAAGAAAAACAAATTTAAGTCGTGAATTTTTGTTTTCCTTTATTTGCTTTACAGTTTTTATTAATAACAGTATCTTTTTGTAATAAAATAAAATGCCGTTTTATACAAATACAGAGATGGCTGATATGAACTTTATGTACAGTAAGGTGTAGAAGTAATGACTACTGCTCAATTTCTATTTCTGCAATAATTGTTTACCTTGCCGGAATGGTGATAGATGGGCTGCATATTTGCAAGGTGCAGTAGTCATTACTTCTGCACCTTACGCAATAATTGTATACCTTGCCGGAATGGTGATAGATGGGCTGTATATTGCAAGGTGCAGTAGTCATTACTTCTACACATTACTGTACGGCCGTGCTAATGGCAATGCTTATGAAGCACGGCGTCGATACGCCGAAGCATTTCCTAATCGTGCACACCCATCCGACAAATTGTTTTAGAAACTATATCAACGATTAAGTGAAAGTGGCTCATTTAACGTTAATAAATATGATACCGGACGGCCAAGATCAGTAACTACTCCTGAAACAGAAGAAGAAGTTTTGAGAAGAGTCCCAATATCAGCACCAGAAAAAAATAGCTACGGAACTAAATATGAATGCTTCTTTAGTCTGGTGGATTTTACAAGAACAGCAACTGTATGCTTTTCATATTCAACGGGTGCAAGCTCTTTTAGCCCCCGATTATCATTCCAGACTAGCTTTCTGTAGATTCATACTAAGACAAGTTGCAGAAAATCCAAACTTTGCTGCTAACAATTTATTTACTGACGAGGCTATTTTTACAATAATCATGTTTGGGCAGATGAAAACCCTCATGCAATTATGCAGACAAGACACCAACATCAGTTTTCTTTGAACGTTTGGCTGGGTATTTTGGGAGACCGTTTGATTGGACCAGTACTTTTACCAAATCGTTTAAATGGCGAAGTTTATCTTGACTTTATAAATAACATTTTACTGCTACTATTGGATGATGTTCCCCTAATTGATTTTTGCTTTTTACACGATGGAGCTTCTCTGCAATTCGCTATCGTCGCGTCGTAAGAAATTTTTTAAATGCAACTTACAACAATACCTAACTGGATAGGCCGAGAAAGTCTAATGCCATGGCCGCCTTGATCCCTTGGTTTAAACCCGTTTGACTTCTGCATTTGGGGATATTTAAAATAAATGGTCCATAAAAGGCCCATTAATAATGTAGATTAGTAGTAGTAGCGAATAGAAAATGATTGCCAAACTATTCACCAAAATCCAAGAATATTCGAAAAATTAAGTGCTTCCTTTCGACGAAGATGTAGCCTGTATTTAGCCCTCGGCTGATGCCTCGGACTCAAAATTACGTCTCAGGCCATAATAGCTTCTTTACGCCCTTGGTACATAAATAACTATTATCCCATTACTCGTATAATAATATGTATTTGGTGTTACTATTTTTTTGGTATCAATAAAACGTCTGTAACAGATAAGTTAGGGTCCATAAGGTTGAAAGAGAAGAGGACGAGAGGAACAGAGAGGGAAGAACCAGGTGTTCCGAATGCCGAAGCCCGGTCCCTAAAACTGATGTATGTCCCAAGAATTGGGAATGACAGGGATAAGAAGAATAGTTGATACAGATTTTCAGAGTGTGAAATTCTAGAGAAGAGACCTTTGCATCAGTCGTCAGCAGCATAAAAGCAGGAAACAGGAAACAAAGTTAATGCTGTTGATTCATCAACGTTGTTTCAAAGATTGTGGCTTGCTAAGCAGCCTGAGGAAGACTTACATCTGTTTTACACATAGAAACTCGCACCCTACCCTACGTCAATGTTTTCAGAAGAAGGGCTGTGGAAGGGAACAAAGTCTTCATTATACAGGGTTACTGGTAATTCGATACATTTATTTGGAAATGTGATGGACAGGAGCCAAGAAACAAATTTAACCCTAACATACATTATCCAAAACTCAATAGTTTTTGATATATTTCAATTTTTATGTTTTTCTCAAAAAAGTAGATCTTAATGTCTTTAAAGTTAATTAAAAAAAAATCTACTTGACATTTTTTGAACTTTTTTACTGGATTACTTGTCCCACTCTATGGTCATCCGTTTGGAATGGAAAATATCCAGAAACATTTCGATCATGTGAAAATTTTAAATAAAAACTTATAAAAAATAATTTTTAAAAATCAGCTACGAAAACTACCTATTCGTTTTTCTCAAAAATTATCAACAGTAATATAACAAGTGATGCCGTTTTTCCGATAAATTTGGATCGGATATTTATCGGATAGTTTATGAGTGCTAGTTAATTTGACAATTTCACGAGCCCGTCAGGGCGAGTGAAATTTTCAGAAGTAATACCACAAGTGACTAGAATTTTACCGGAAATTTTTTTGCCGTCACCAACACGACTGCTTGTTGCGACGAAAATCGTAACGAGTGCGACAGCACGAGTTACGATTTTCCAAAGCAACAAGCAAGAGTGTTTGTGACGGCAAAAATTTCCTGTAAAATTCTAGTCACGAATGGTATTCGGAATGATAATTCCTCGAATTATAATGAAATTACTGAAATACTTGTCACTCAAAAAATTTTGGCAGACGTTGTCTCTAAGCAACGCTGCTAGTCGCAAAATTTTCTAGAAAATTTCACTAGTAGTGGTATTTTCGATTTAATTCGATTGTGATTGGTTCAATTCACCAAAATACTGTGATTTGATTGGATGAGTGGAATAATCTAAAATTAACTAGCACGAATTAATTATCCGATCCAAATTTATCATAGGAAAATCGGATCACGCGTTGTATTCGTTAAGACTATATCACGAACAGTTAATTACTATTTATGAATTGTTTTCACTTATTTAAAATAGCTAAGTGAAAAAACCACGCGTGTTTTTTTCACTTATTAAAACGCACGTGTGATTTTTTCACTTGAAAATCGTTTTTATTGGCTGGTGCTACGGAAATCGATCAATCTGATTGGTTAAGCAAAATGTGAGTGGTATAGTCAACATAATATGCGTACAAATTATTTTAAAAACACAGAAAGAGTGGAGGTGGGTGCGACTCGTGGTGTTTCTTGACAATACGTCTCGTAACTCGTCAAAGTATTTTCGATTATTTTCTATGCTCTCGTGATATAAATAGTGATTATATAATGAATTTTAGCTTAAAACTGAATTTTATGTGCAAGTGACGTTTGTTGATAAACAATGTCAATATGATTGCTACGGAAAAATTTGAAGAAATACTCATACTAGATTCGAGTTTTACATTGTTTAGGACCAGCCGAAACACCAAAGTGATTATACCACGTCGTCAAGGGTATATTCACTTATCAATAGGTAGTAACCAAGCAAAATGCTTGATGTTGATTGGTTAATTATATTATGAATTGCATAATCACTATTTATATCACGAGAGCATAGAAAATAATCGAAAATACTTTGACAAGTTACGAGGTTTCTTAAATCTTCTTCTACGCATTGTAGCCATCCTCTTCTCGGTCTCCCTCTACGGTCCCTTCCTTCTGGTTCTTCTAACAGTATTTTCTTAGCACCTCTTTCACTGTCCATCCTGGCCAAATGACCCAACCACTTTACTCTGTTTTGTTTCACAACACTTACTATTCCCGGTTCACTACATAACTGTGTCAGTTCTCTATGTGTTCTTCTTCTCCATTGGTCTTCATATTTCACTCCCCCATAAATTCTTCTTAGCTCTTTTCTTTCTCACGTTTCTATTTTCTTTATGTCTTCGTTACGTAACACCCACGTTTCACTTCCGTATGTCGCTACGGGGCGTATTACTGTTTTATACAGCCTGACTTTTACCCTTCTTGATATGTTTTTTTGCTCTTATGATCTTATTCAGCATACCCAAACTTCTTGTTCCTAGTGTTATTCTTCTTTCGATCTATTTTGCTGTGCCCCCTTCTCCATCTATTTCGGTGCCTAGATATATTACATTTTCCACCCTTTCAAAATTGTATTTCTTCTCTCCTATCCTCACTTCTAGATTTGCATTCTCTTGTTGCTTTGTTTTCCCCATGATAACATATTTTGATTTTTCTTCATTAACTTGTAAGCCTGCTTTATTTGCTTCTAGGGTCAACATTTTTATTTTCTCTTTGAGTTCTTCCCTTGTTCTTGCTACCACCGTCAAGTCGTCAGCGTATGCCAAGACCTGGTGCGAGTTTTTAAAAATAGTACCTTGTTTTCTTACACCACTTTTTCTGATAACTGATTCTAATACAATGTTGAATAGAGTCGTGGACATGGGATCCCCTTGTTTCAGTCCGATACTTTGTCTCAAATTTTTCGGTTAATCTCCCATCGATTTTCACGTGCGAGTATGTCTCCTTAAGTGTCATTTCTACTAACCGTACTAGTTTTGTTGGACAGCCCATATTAAGCATACGTTTTATTATTTCATTTCTTTTCAACTGGTCGTATGCCTGTTTAAAGTCTATAAAAATGGCGTGTAGTTTGATTTTCTTTCTTTCGCATTTTTCTTGTATTATCCTGATTGTGAAGATTTGATCAGTTGTTGAGCGGTTGGCTCTAAAACCACCTTGGTAATCTCCCAATTCCTTCTCGGCAAACTGCTTCAATCTTTTGTCAATCATCTTCGCTAATATTTTATAGGTTGTGCCCAGTAGGGAGATAGGTCTATAATTTTCACACCTTTGCTTGTTCCCCTTTTTATGAATTGGTACTATTATCCCCTCGGACCATTCCTTTGGCATTTCTTCTGTTGTCAACACTTTTTCCAATAACTTAAATAGTTTTTCATGTAATCGACTCCCTCCATACTTTACCAATTCTGCCTTTAATTCGTCTTTTCCCGGGCTCTTGTTATTTTTGATTCCCGCAATTATCTCTTTCAGTTCTTCCATTGTTGGAGGGGCTACTTCCTGAGTTTCTTGTCCTATTTTTGGTTTCTTGCTTAGTTCTTTGTTTTGGTCCGTTAATATTTCTTTATAGTGCTCCACCCATCTTTTCCTTTGTTTCGGCTGGTCCTAAACAATGTAAAACTCGAATCTAGTATGAGTATTTCTTCAAATTTTTCCGTAGCAATCATATTGACATTGTTTATCAACAAACGTCACTTGCACATAAAATTCAGTTTTAAGCTAAAATTCATTATACAGGGTGTATTTGAAGTGACCGTATTCCTTTTAGGAGGTGTTAGTATAGGTCATTTGTAATCGATTTGACCCTATAATGTATTATCCAAAGCCTACTGGTTTTCGAGATATTTTAATTTTTGTGTTTTTCCAGAAATGCACCATATTTTAGTACTAATATTGAAAACAAAACAAATTAGTAGCAATTATTGCCAATGTTTCGATTGTTATCGTTAGTTTAGATTCTGTTGTTAACTGTAAATCAGAAATTATGTTAGTTAGTTTGATAAGAAAGAATTGCCAGAGCTTAAATCCACAGTTACTGGAAGAGAAATCAAAGAACTCGAAGATCTATCCTAATTTATGCCAAAAATTTGATAACACATTAAACGTGCAAATTATTTGAAAAACTTCTCTATTTTATTACCTTTCAAATGAGGTATAGTTTTTTAAGAAATACCTCATAGTTCCAAAGATATCGTAAAAACATTAAACGCGAGTGTTGCGAATTCATATTCTACCTACTATTTTTAAAGTAAGCCAATAAATTAAACTTGGCAAGTAAATTAAACACGATTTAAAAAAATATTTTATTAATAGGTTTTTACAAATTATTTTCTAATTGAGCACCTCTGTTTCTGATGCAGGCTCGAGCTCGTTTTATTACCTCACTCTTGGTCGGTTTGTTGGTGATATTATTTTGTATAATAACTGCAGCTTCTTGGATTTTGTTTACTAGCTGCTCCCTTGTATTTATTTGCACCGCGTAAACTATTGATTTAAAATGTCCCCAAACATAAAAATCAAGAGGTGTTAGATCAGGGCTCCTTGCGGGCCACGATATTGGTCCGCTCCTTCCAATCCAACGATTTGGAAACCACTGATTTAACAACTCCCGCAAACGTAGAGAGTAGTGCGCGGGACACCGTCGTGCTGAAATATCATTGAGCGTCGGTTAGCAAGGGGTACGTCGTCTAGCATTTCAAATAAATTGTTAAGAAGAAGCTCTTCGTATGCTGCACCATTCAGGTTATCAGGTAAAAAATGAGGCCCTAATAAATTATTTCAAATAATTCCCATCCAAACGTTAACGCTAAATTTTCTCTGAAAGCTTGTGTCCCTGGTTAAATGGGGATTTTCTTCTGCCCAATGATGTAAGTTATGTAAATTTGTAACACCTTCACGATTAAATTTTGATTCATCTGTCCACCAAATTCTCGATAAAAAAGTTCTGTCTTGGGTATTTTTATTTAAAATGTACCTACAGAATTCAATCCTTCGTCCCAGATCCCCATGTTCTAGTCCTTAGACTGTAGTGTAATGATATGGGTGGTGTCCTGATTTATGAAGAACTGACCAAACTTTTGAATGTGACACACCCAAGTGACGAGTTACCTCTCTTGTACTGCGTGAAGGATCTTCGTGAAAACTATTCAAGATTTCTTCCTCTACATTAACATTAACTCTTGCACCTGCAGCTTCATGTGCAACACGTACAACACTACCCGTTTCGGAGATTCGTCGGAAGGTAGTGGAAAACACGGATACATGCGGAACGCGACTATTTGGAAAACGACGCTGATATTCCCGTTGCGCTTCTGCAGCATTTCCGTGGCAAAATCCGTAAATAAAAAGAATATTGGCATATTCTCTATTTGAAAACGCCATTTTCACATTCAAAAATTCATAAACTTGTTGAAGCACTTTAACAAGGTTTATTTCTTGTCAAAACAATTATTGTAAAAATTAACATAAAAGTAAAACAAGAAAACCAATTTGATTTGGTGATATGCCCTAGAAATACCTAATAGAGGTGCTCAATTTGAAAATAATTTGTAAAAACTTATTAATAAAATATTTTTTTTAATCGTGTTTAATTTACTTGTCAAGTTTAATTTATTGGCTTACTTTTAAAATAGTAGAATATGAATTCGCAACACTCGCGTTTAATGTTTTTACGATAACTTTGGAACTATGGGGTATTTCTTAAAAAACTATACCTCATTTGAAAGGTGATAAAATAGAGAAGTTTTTCAAATAATTTGCACGTTTAATGTATTATCAAATTTTTGGAATAAATTAGGATAAATCTTCGAGTTCTTTGATTTCTCTTCCAGTAACTGTGGATTTAAGCTCTGGCAATTCTTTCTTATCAAACTAACTAACATAATTTCTGATTTACAGTTAACAACAGAATCTAAACTAACGATAACAATCGAAACATTGGCAATAATTGCTACTAATTTGTTTTGTTTTCAATATTAGTACTAAAATATGGTGCATTTCTGGAAAAACACAAAAATTAAAATATCTCGAAAACCAGTAGGCTTTGGATAATACATTATAGGGTCAAATCGATTACAAATGACCTATACTAACACCTCCTAAAAGGAATACGGTCACTTCAAATACACCCTGTATAATCAAGTTTATTAGTAATAGCAAGGCCCTCTGAATTAAATATTTGCAAAAACCGTTGAAGCAGAATACTGGCTTAACGAAGCGAATTTGGAGTTGGGTTAACTCATCTTATTTTGCGCCCAGAAATCAGTGGAAGCTATGTCCACACATTTCAGAGACAAGAATATCACTTCCGCATGGATTTGAACCAATAACCTTCGACTGGATTTTTTCTTTTAGGGATACCTTAGTGAAAATGAAGATACTAGGCGTTTTGAGCTGAATTTGTAAAAATATTTGATTTCACTTTTTCTAAGATATTTTATTTTTGCTGAGTTGTTAATATTTAACTTGCATAAGCAATTTTCGAAATTAAAAATCAAACGAAACAGTTGGCTAAACTTTGGTAATTGCTCAGTGTATCTTAAGAAGTATAATTAAGTTATTATTTTATTAACTTCAAATTTTTTTATATTTTTTATACTTACATGTTACTCCACGAATATTACTTTAGACCTCAGAAAGATTTTAGTTTATGCTTCAATACAATGTAAATAAAATAAAACTATTATCTAAATAACACAAAGATGTCCCGAAATAAGTGTAGCAAAATGCACTGCTGATACAACATCAAAAAATGTGCAAAAAGTTTTAAATTAACATGGGACGACTAATGCATGGTTTTCGAAATGCTGGATGTTAAAAGTTTGGAATAGAAATTGTTTATTTCGGGTTTTAGGTAGAAGGCAATGGCATTTACAAAAAGGATTAATTTTTGTGGTAGACAACAATCTAATTTACAATTTACCGTGTTACATACCAGACAATAAAGTAGGTACGAGGGTAGCACCGTAAATTTGTGCAAACTAATAAAACAAAGTTTTGTAACCAAAAATTACTTTTATTATTGCTTTTCAAAATATTCAGCCTTAAACTCAATACATTTACGCATTCGATAAAACCAATTTGCAAAATATTAATTCCACTCTTCGGGAGTCACTTGCGAAAGCAGGTTTTTAAAGGTTTCCACGGCATCTTCGGGGTTGAAAATCGCACACCACGCATTTTATCCTTTAGTCGAGGAAATAAAAAGTAATCGGAGAGTGCCAGGTCAGGGCTGTATGGCTGATGATGTGGCAATTTTAGCCCGGAAGCCTCTAAAAGTTCTTTTATTTGCAGTATAACTTGAAGCATTATCATGGTGCAGAACGATCTCACTTCTTGGACGCCGTAAACGACCTTTCTGAATAGCGTCTGGCAGATATACTGTTGGGTACCATTCTGCAGTAATCGTACGATTATTTTCAAACACGACAGTTGCGATAGGTGCAGCTTTTGTCGCCAGTTATGGTGTTGTAAACTGCTTGAGACCTACCTTCATCATATTTCTTAAGAGCTTTCTTACACCATTCCATACGCTGTTGTTTTATTGCTTCTGTTAAAGTGTATGGTATTCACCGACAACAGACTCTCCTTATACCCAAATGATTATGTAGAATCTTGTTTATTGCAGTCATGCCAATGCCCAAGGTACTCCTAATAATTTTGTACGTTACTCGATTGTTCTCTTGAATCATTCTTCGCACGGCGTCTATGTTTTCGGTAACTGCGGAAATTGATCTTCCTTCGTAAAAATCATCGCTGAGTGAAACCCCTTCAAATTTAAATTCGTTATAACAGCTGTAAACAGTCCTCTGCGAAGGCGCTTGGTCACCAAATGCAGCAGGAGAAGTCGTGCAACGCTTTCTTTCGGAGACAGAGAACTTTTAAAATCATAGTAGATCATGGCTCTAAAATTTTCCCTCATTAAATTCATTTTTGCTGCACAACACTTACTTTAAAATTAGCTTGTAAAATAACTGTTGCGATTATCGAAACTAAATTTGAACTGTCAAACTACAAAACAACAAACATTTGTTTCATGGCACGCTCGACTTCCTTGGTGCACTATTAGTTTGTAGAAATTATAGGTATAGGTGTTACCCTCGTATTCTTTCACCTTTCTCACAAATTGCATAAAAATTCATCTAGTTGCCCGAAAATCTGTTTGTAGTTATTTAGCATATTTAGTGGTTTTTGTGATAGTACTTGGTTGATATATCAATTCAAATTATTAATTTTTGTTTGCTGAGTTTATGATGGTTAAATAATAGAAAACTGCTATGCGGCGATTTAATTGATCAATATGAATTTTATTTGTGGACGTACAAATAGGAGCACTGGGAATGGTCGTCTCTATCTCCTAATCGGAGTTCCCCCCGGTATGGTTTTTCAGCATATTGAGCATATACGACGGCATTAATTGTATTACCTATGTCTGTTTTATTATTTTTGTTAAAAATGGCTTGTAATTATTTCAACATTTAAAACTTAGGCGTCTGAAGATTTAGTAAAAATATTATACTTTTCAAAGATGTTTCTCACTAAATATATGTTGTCGTTTGTTTGTTTATTAGTTCTATAGGCTGTCTGTTCGTCTTCTAGCTTATTATCTGTATGTTTCCTTAATTTCTTCTCCACTATTTTTGTATATAGGTAGGTACCTAATTTAAATGTTATTATTGACAGACATATGGTTCTGTAATTGTCGCAATTCGAGTATTCTCCTTTTTTATGTATGGGCACTATCATGTTATCTTCCCAATCCCTCGGCATTTCCTGTGTTTGCCATGCTTTTTTGAATATATCTAGTAGCCATTCTTTTTCCTTTATCCCTAACCACTTGATCATTTAAGGTTTTATTTAATCTTCTTCACCTGCTTTTCCCATCTTAATTTTGCTCAGATCCTCCGAAACTTCTTCTACTTATATTAATTTCCTCTACATTTTGTTTGTCTCTCTCTTTTCTCTCGTTGGATTCCTCATTTTGTTTATTTTGTTCCATGTTCTCTTTTTCTTCGTATTTGGTGCTACAATATTCTGCCCATCTGTCTAGTATGCCTTGCAGTTTTATCTTAAGTTCATTGTCTCTGTTTCTTATATAGTCGTTGAATTTTGGTAATTCTACAACGATAAACAAAACACACAGCTTACGTGCATTATTAGAAGTGAAAAAAGTATATGTACACTGTGTCCCATTTTGGTTGCGACTGCAGGGTTTCTCGGTTATTAATAAAGATAGAAACCTACGGTTTTCGCGAACCTGTGCCACTTTTTCGTGAATCTTTGAATGCCGCAAACAAAACTAATCTAGCTTATTTAGTTTATGAGATACAGGGTGAAAACGAAAATTTTTACTTTTCGGGGTGCTATCATATCTCTCAAACCATGAAAGATAAAAAGAAGGTGAAAGCTGCTTTTAAAAGATATTTTTGCGTAGAGTTCAGTGGCGTACTCGATTTTGTTTTTCGGGGCACCGTTTATGAGATAGGACCCAAAGTTCGTATTTTTTAAATGGGACACCCTGTATTTTTTAACGTCAAATTTTTTCATATTTTTTTCTGAGTGCACTGATGTGTCATACTCTATGTTTTTTTTTTGTTTTTAGGTGTCAAAATCACAACAAACGTTATTTTTAAACTGTTTTTAATAGATATATCATCTATTACAACTACCTAAACTAATAACTAATAAACCTAATTAAATTGTTCAAACTGTAGACCATTCTCTCTTATAGACAACCTACACACCTTTTCAATTCTCTTTAGAGCATTTAAAATTATAAAGGGTTGTCTCTGTAAATTTCGAAATGCTTCCTCGGTCGATGCTCGGAGTTCTTCGACATTGTCGTGCCGATTACTATATATCTTGTTGTGTAAATATGACCACAAAAAAAATTTAAAACACTTATGTCATGTGACCTTGGAGGCCATCTGATCGGTCCATGAGTTCCAATCCAACGTCTGCCAAAATTAGTATCTAAATATTCTCTTACTAATCTTGAGTTATGGGCGGGCGCCCCATCCTGCTGATGAAATATTTGATTTCGTTGTGCCAGAGGTACGTCATCAAGCAACTCTGGTATAACGTTCTGCAATATTTCTAAATGCCTTTCGGCAGTCAAGCCACCCTCAAAAATTTAATAAACAATTTTAGTGTCCAGTATAAAGCAGGAAACACTAAAACCAAACCGGCCCTGTTGTTGACGTTCGAAGGTTATATATTGGTTTTCTTGGTACCAGTATCTTGTATTTTGCCTATTAAATATACTGCTGCTGCTTATATGGGCTTCGTCGAACCATATTACTTTTCTTGAAAAATTTTGGTCTCGCCGAATTTTCGTTAGAAACCAATTGCAGAATTCCAAGCGCCTATATGTGTCATCAGGATATAATTTTTGAACAATGTTTACTTTATACGGCTTAAATTTATGTTTTTTTAAAATTTTTTGAACCTTAGTTTTAGAAATTCCTACTTCCTCTTCTATCTTTCTACAAGAAATTTGTGGTCTTGCTCCCTCACAAGCTAAAACATTTATTTCGCCAGCTTCATTCCGTTCTTCAAAATGGTTTTGACGAGGCTTTGTGTAGCTTCCAAAATTAAGTAAATTACTTTTTATTCTGAATACCGTAGCACGATTTGGTTGCCGTCTTTCTGGAAATCTAATAGGAAAAATTTATTTTCTTAGTTTTATAACAAACTGAAGTAAGTAGCGTTCGTACCTATTTAAATACATTGTCAACGCTTCTTCGACATTTTCGTTGCAAAGGTTTAAACATTTAATTATACCGTATTTTTCGAAATTTTGAAATGACATTCCTCTGCCATCAGCCATTGTTAATGGTTTTTAACAACTGACTCATTTACCGTTGACACAATAAACAAAACAAAATTTTGTATCCATGGCCAACTAATAATTTGTTGGATGAGTTATGAAGAACTCCGAGCATCGACCGAGGAAGCATTTCGAAATTTACAGAGACAACCCTTTATAATTTTAAATGCTCTAAAGAGAATTGAAAAGGTGTGTAGGTTGTGTATAAGAGAGAATGGCCTGCAGTTTGAACAATTTAATTAGGTTTATTAGTTATTAGTTTAGGTAGGTGTAATAGATGATATATCTATTAAAAACAGTTAAAAAATAACATTTGTTGTGATTTTGACACCTAAAAACAAAAAAAATAGATAGATCATGACACATCAGTGCACTCAGAAAAAAATATGAAAAAATTTGACGTTAAAAAATACAGGGTGTCCCATTTAAAAAATACCAACTTTGGGTCCTATCTCATAAACGGTGCCCCGAAAAAAAAAATCGAGTACGCCACTGAACTCTACGCAAAAATATCTTTTAAAAGCAGCTTTCACCTTCTTTTTATCTTTCATGGTTTGAGAGATATGATAGCACCCCGAAAAGTAAAAATTTTCGTTTTCACCCTGTATCTCATAAACTAAATAAGCTAGCTTAGCTTTGTTTGCGGCATTCAAAGTTTCACGAAAAAGTGGCACAGGTTCGCGAAAACCGTAAGTTTCTATCTTTATTAATAACCGAGAAACCCTGCAGTCGCAACCAAAATGGGACACAGTGTACATATAATTATGTAGTAATTCTGTAATTGAATAGCAACTCGTTTGCTAAATAAACGTTTATAACCAGCAGCGCATGACTAACTGAGCGTCAGTTTTTGGCTGTTGCCATGCAAAATTAAATCTCTATGCTTTTAACTAGGTATAATCTACCTGATTTGGGCACGACGTTCGGTGTGTTCCTCTTAGAAGCTTTGAATTTATGTATTACGATGTGCGCGGTCTTTTCGGAAGCGATTTAATTAATGTCTAAGTTGAAAATACAATGCAATGCTGTTTTAATTAATACATAAACGAAATTTATAAATTTCGTTTATGTAAATAAAAAGTAATTTTGGAAATTACGTTTTATTTTTGATTGCTGCTCATAACTTTTGTAAAATTTAGGTCCGAGCTGCAGCTCGGTAGCCCTTATATACCAGCCGCCACTGTTCAATTCTCTTCTGAAATCTTCAGCTTTTTTGTTTAGCGAGTTTGACTGTCTCTTTTGCTCTTATTTCTTCTCATATATTCGTCTTTGCATTGTTCTAATTTTGTTTATACAGGGTGTCCCAAAATTAGACCGACAAACTTTGGGTGGTTATAAAGGACACCAAAACAAGCAATTTTTGTTGATAAGCCCATGTCCGCTCTAGGTACAACCTGAAACTATAGAGGTAAACTTGCGAGAGCGTGAGTAACTTTCGTTAAGAAACTGAACCTGTATCTAGAGTCTGCTAGATCTCAATCCGTTGAATTATTTTCTCTGGGGGGAGCCTTGAAAAATTACATTTATCTTACTCCGTTAAATAATATCAGTGACATATAAACAAGGGTAAGTCAAGGCATTCGATTGATTACGCCGGATTAAATCCGTGCAGGCACTCAGCACATCCCACAGAGAATAAGATCTTGCATAATAAATGAAGGTGGTCATTTTGAACATATTTTATAATTTTGTTTCAATTGTTACCGAAGTTTCTAATTTTCTTGTTCTAAGCGTTATTACAGACTAAAACTTACGCTGTATTTTATTTTATATTGTAACGAATCGCATCAGCAGCTGCGGAAAGCAGGTGCGAGATCAAATGCGTCATGCGCCGCTAGAATTTTCCACCGTTGCCGCGAGAGATCTGGAAGCCTGTAGAACTTACGAGACTGAAAGTCTGCCTATATTTAAGGCGCGACCAAACGAACCGGAGTCAGTCTAATCCAGCCAACAGTCGCGGTCGCGAAGTTAATATAAATATCCGTGAATAGTCTTGAACTAATAATCGCGGCGTATTTGTGAATACGTAGAAATAAATTGTTAAATAAATAAACTGTTATAAATAAATTACTTTAATGTTCTGTTTTAATATTAGTGTTCCGTTTTAGTTGTACGTTAGTGTTTAATTGTTCTTTATAATTATTTCGTACTTTAAGTTTGTTTAATAAATTAATTTACACCACGAACCGAGTTTATTTAAAATAAACGTCGTAAAAACGTTACATTGGCGTCAGGTGTCGGGTTCGGTGTTGAATTAAAAATAAAAATAAATAAATAAAAAGACAGTTGAACTGCTTAAAAATTAAGTGCTTTAAAACAAGTAAAATGGCGACAAAATTACTTCACGAGTTGAAAGTGGCCGACTTGAGAAGAGAGTTGGAAGAAAGGGAATTGGATACGGCAGGTACAAAAAAGGAATTGCAAGCACGACTGAAAGAAGCATTGTTAAAAGATGGCCAAGATCCAGAAACCTTTAGTTTCGAAATGCCAGGCAGCGGAATTGATTTTAAAGTACTGCTAAACAAAATCGATGAAAATTCTAAATCCTTAGAAGTAAAAGTACTTGAAAATTCGAAATCCTTAGAGGAAAAAGTAATGGAAAGTTCTGGAATAATAAGGCAAGAAATGCTAGAAAATTGTGGAATGCTGAGACAAGAATTATTAGAAAAGGTTCTGGAAAATTGTAGTAAGCTTAAACAGGAAATGTTAGAAAATTCCAGAACGTTACAGAATAAAATTGTAAAAATGGTGGAAGATAGAATGGCTCGAATGGAACTAGCAACGTTTGATGGAAAGACACCATGGTCCACCTATCACAAACAATTCGAAGCGGCTGCCAGTGCTAATGGTTGGACTGACCAAGAAAAGGCTGTGTTATTAATCGTTGCTTTGCGCGGGGACGCCTTGAACGTTCTTCAAGCGATTCCAACAAGTCAACAGAATGATTACCGATTGTTAGTCTCCCGATTGGAAATGAGATATGGGGACGCACATCTGCAACAAGTGTATCACACGCAAGTGAAGAATCGGATCCAGAAGAGTGGTGAGAATCTTCAAGAATACGAAGCTGATATTGCACGATTGGTTCGACTAGCCTACCCTACGGCTCCTGAGTCCTTCTTAGAACAGATAGCAGTACAAACGTTCGTAGATGGTTTAAGGGATCGAGAAACGCAACAGTCATTGTGGTTAGCGCGGCCAAGAACAATAGACGATGCACTCGCCCACGCTTTAGAATTTGAAGCGGCGAAACAAGCGTCACAAGGACACGGGCGTGTCCGCATGATGGCCGATGAACCTGAAGGCTCCCAAGACCGGTTAGAAGAGTTGATACTGAAGATTATTCGGAAGAAAAGGCGCCGAAAGAAGAATGTACAAGGTGGTCCAAATTGGACACTTTTGATAGGAAACACCAATTTCTAGAGGAGATAGAAAAAAACTAACCTACATGTTACGAGCTCGATTTTTGTGAGAAAGTGAATGCCGAAAACCCCACATCGATATCTTGAACTTTTTAGAAGATATAGGGTGGTTTTCAATTTTGTGCATTTTTGACCCACCCCCGTAACTTATTTATTTATGAATATTTTTTGTTTCTGTAAAAACATTCTTAAGGCACTTTTTTTAAAGGAATCCAATGGTGTCCCAAGTTTTTTTGTAAAAAGAATGGTTTTGAAGCTATGACATTAACTTGTATTTTTTCTTATTGCTGTTTCTAAAATACTATAGATGAATTTTGTTAATCTGGAGTGCCATGTTGAACAATAAAACGAAATAAACTTACAGCTGTTATACAATAAATGTTTAAAAAGCAAAGTAGCAAGTATTTTATATATTTAGAAAAAGAATATGCAAAAATATATAGGGTAGTCCATAAGAAAAAAAAAGTTTATGTCATATCTTCAAAACCATTCTTTTTACAAAAAAACTTGGGACACCATTGGATTCCTTTAAAAAAAGTGCCTTAAGAATGTTTTTACAGAAACAAAAAATATTCATAAATAAATAAGTTACGGGAGTGGGTCAAAAATGCACAAAATTGAAAACCACCCTATATCTTCTAAACAGTTCAAGATATCGATGTGCGGTTTTCGGCATTCACTTTCTCACAAAAATCGAGCTCGTAACATGTAGGTTAGTTTTTTTCTATCACCTCTAGAAATTGGTGTTTCCTATCAAAAGTGTCCAATTTGGACCACCTTGTACATGGAAAACTAAAAGATGTTGACCAGAAGGGGCGAACATTGACCTCGAGAGGAAATGCCCCGAAGATCACCATCCACGCCGTAGCGTCAAAGAACCGAAATGCCAGTCTGTTTGTTGATGGAAACATTGCCGACCAAACTGTTCCGCTACTCATTGATACTGGGGCAACAAAATCCATCATACGCCCAGACGTTTTGCAAGAATCCGTGAAGCTGTCACCCACGAATACCCAGCTTCGGACTGCGACAGGTGATGTGATAACGACGCATGGTATAGCGAAGATGACCATCGGTATTGGAAGCGAGAAGCTTGTACATGAAGTATTAGTGGCTGACATCACTGACGAATTCATCCTGGGAATGGACCTTTTGAGAATATTCCGGTTTTCGCTGGATTTGAAGGAAGAAGTTTTAAAAATCGGCAACAAAGAACTTCCTCTACATCCAATGGACGATCCTGTAGTACGAGTCCTGTTAACTGAAGACGCGACGGTGCCTGCTAGAAGTGAACGAATTGTCAAGGCAGGTCTGGATGGAGATCTTCGGGCGGGATGTGTACGAATGATGGAACCTATTTGTGATAAGGAAATTCACAGCGGTATACTGGTAGGAAAGGCGCTGGTCAAGGTTGTAATGTTGCGAATGTTATAGACATTTTAAAATAAGGACTTATTGGTTTTTCTTTTATTTTTGGTACATGATTGTACGTAATATTAAGACCGATTCTGTAAACAGTTTACAATGCGAGATTTAAATAGATTTAAGGGACAGGCGGACCATAAACGAAATGGTTCGTTTCGTCTTGTAATTTATGCTTTCTTTGCAGGGATATAACAATTGCTTTTCAGGCCAGTTCTGAAGGGTGGTGTCCGAAATGGGTCTTTCTTTGTCCTAGCTAAGACATGTGCGTAAGCAGATGCACTCCAGAAAGATAGCATGGAAAATTACCAATTGTTAAAGAGATCTGCTTCCGTTGCGATATTGCAACCGGAACTATAAATCTTTTAATAATATAAAAGCATTTCTAGGAAAATTAGTTTCTTATGAAGTGTTTTCTACCAAAACCGGCCAACCAATCACGGCTAGGCTTTAACACCAAGTTCGATTTGATTTGACGAAAGGCATCCCTTCTAGTTTGGGGTGTTCCAAAATAATCGTATAAATACAAAGATCATCAGATAAAAGAGGATTCCCATTCCTTACTCCACGCATGAGCTACTCTAGAATTTCACACCTTCTAGTAGGCTAATTGCGATCCTAATACTTTACTGACTTCCGTTCCTCCAACCTTCTTTCCGTAACTGACGCTACTCTGAGCTTCACACACTCATTAGGCGTATTGAAATCCTCCTGCATCCCGTTTGACCTACAGCAGCTACTCTGGGGCCGCAAAACAGTCTCATTAGGCTCATATATTCCTACCCACTTTGTTTATTTTTCAGGAACACATACGTAAACGCTCTAAAACAAAACCCTTCCGGCACCGTCCTTCCATCAGCGTCCACGGCATCCGCACCGACCAGTCCGTTGGGTTGAGGCTACGCCGTCCGTACCGACCGTCCACCCTTGAGAGATCACACCACGAATGCAATTGAATAAATATATTAATATGTTTGAGATCTGCGTTTCTTTGACTTTTCTTTCCTACCCTTTCTAAAAGACTGGTTTACAAATACACAACAAAATTAAACGAGGGTCCAAAAGCTTGGGGGTTTTTCACCAGTTATTGAAAATTGTGGATTTTCAACACCCCGCATCGTTACAAGGTTGGAGAAACAGTACCGGTGAGGATTATGAACGTCAATATGGAGCCGGTGACGTTGAAGAGGAACACCCTTTTGGGACAGTGTGTACCAGTATCCCAAATAGCCCAGTGTATGAATGAAACCCAAAGACCAGCTTCCAAACAACATGCTGGTGAACGTGTTGATATGATAACCAATTCATGTGAAGACCTTACTGAAACAGAATTGAAGAGCGTGCGAACTTTGATTTGCCAATACCAAGACGTCTTTGCCCTTGATGAAGATCAAAAGGGACGAACAAAAGTGGTACGACATAAGATTAACACCGGGGATTCCAGACCTATACGACAGCGTCCGAGACGGCTTCTATGGGCAAAGCGTGACGAAGCGGAGACGATTATTACCGACATGAAGAAACAGGGGGCCATTGAACCATCAAACAGTCCATGGGCATCACCAGTGGTTCTAGTTGGCAAGAAGGATGGATCAACACGTTTCTGTGTGGACTACCGGCAGCTCAATGAGGTCACGAAGAAGGACAGCTATCCCTTACCGCGAATTGATGACACGTTGGACACGTTATCTGGTTCACGGTGGTTTTCAACGCTAGACTTGAAGAGTGGTTATTGGCAAGTTGAGATGGAACCTGAAGACCGAGAGAAGACCGCGTTCACCATCGGTTCGGGATTATGGCAGTTTACAGTCATGCCATTTGGCCTATGCAATGCTCCGGCCACCTTCGAGCGCCTAATGGAAACAATTTTGAGGGGATTGTCCTGGCAAACCTGCCTGGTGTATCTGGACGACGTGATCGTAGTTGGAAAGTCATTTGAAGAACACCTGACAAACCTGAAGGAAGTGTTCCAAAGACTTCGTGGAGCCAATTTGAAATTGAGTCCGAAAAAGTGCCACATATTTAGAAAAGAAGTCAACTATCTTGGACATGTTGTCTCACGAAATGGAGTAGCAGCCGACCCTGATAAAATCCGAGCGGTGCAAGAATGGCCAACACCAAGGGATAAACACCAAGTGCGAAGTTTCCTTGGATTATGCACTTACTACAGGGGTTTTGTTCCGGGATTTGCCAATATAGCAAAACCGCTGACAAGGCTAACGGAAGATGGTCACGATTACATTTGGAGCGAAGACTGTGAGACAGCTTTCCAACAACTGAAACATGCTCTAGTAACCGCACCGATATTAAACTACCCACGGATGGATGGAAAGTTTATACTCGATACGGACGCGAGTAACCTGGCCATTGGAAGTGTTCTTTCCCAAATACAAGATGGACATGAAAAGGTTATCGGCTATTTTAGCAAGGTCTTATCGAAAGCCGAAAGAAACTATTGCGTAACCAGAAAAGAGTTGTTGGCTGTCGTCAAGTCTGTAGAGCACTTCTACAAATACTTGTATGGGCGGAAGTTTTTGCTGAGGACAGACCATGCCGCGTTAAAATGGCTTCTGCAGTTCCGTAATCGGGAAGGACAAGTCGCAAGATGGATTGAACGGCTGCAAGGGTACGACTTTGACACGGAACATCGTGCGGGCACTACTCATCGGAATGCCGATGCCCTTTCAAGAAGGCCATGTCCAGCAGACTGTCCTCACTGCTCTCGACTAGAAGGGAAGATTTGCCGTACCACAATCGTCAACGACCATTGGTTGCCTGAAGAGTTGCAACGAGAGCAAGGAGAAGATCCCGAATTGAAAATGGTGCTTGAGTGGAAACGAAAGGGTGAAAGACCAACCTGGGAGAGAATCAGCTCTTCTAACAGAACCCTGAAGGCGTACTGGGCCCAGTGGGACTCTTTGAAGATAGAAAGCGGGCTTCTGAAGCGGCAACTGGAAAACGAAGATGGAACTACCGTCAGGCTTCAGTTAGTAGTGCCGAGAAGCCGAATGTCGGAAGTGCTTAGAAATCTTCACGATGGTACCTCAGGAGGACATTATGGTGTGAAAAAGACTCTCGAGAAGGTTAGAGAAAGATTCTATTGGGTCAACTGCAAAGAAGACGTTAAGGAATGGTGTCGCAAGTGCGACCTGTGTGCCGCAGGGAATGGGCCGCTAGGAAAAAGAAGGGCACCCATGAGACAATACAATGTGGGGAATCCCTTAGAGAGAGTGGCCATAGACATTGCTGGACCGTTTCCCGAGACTGATACGGGAAATAAGTATATCCTGGTGGCAATGGATTATTTCACCAAATGGACGGAAGCATATGCACTACCAAATCAGGAAGCCGTGACGGTCGCCGAAGTGCTAGTTAAGGAGTTCCTCAGCCGCTTTGGTGTACCCTTGGAACTACATTCGGATCAAGGCCGCAATTTTGAATCTGCACTCTTCGGATATGTTTGCCGATTATTGGGCATCCGTAAGACTCGAACTACTCCGCTACAGCCGCAGTCCGATGGAATGGTGGAGCGAATGAACCGGACCATGGGCAAATAATTAGCCAAGGTTGTATCCGATCATCAACGAGACTGGGATCAATATTTGCACCTGTTCTTAATGGCCAATCGTGCCGCAGTTCACGAAACCACTGGTCAAACGCCGGCCTGTATGATGTTTGGTCGCGAACTGCGACTACCCTGTGACCTCGAATTTGGAAGTCCGCCTGCGGAACAAGAGGTAGCAGGAGATGATTACGTCACGAAATTGAAATTGAAGTTGAATGACATCCACGATCGGGCCCGCGGAAATACCCAGATCGCTAGCGACCGGATGAAGAATTCCTACGACGTAAGGACCCAAGAAGGCGGATTTCAGCCTGGAGATTTGGTTTGGCTCTACAACCCGCAGAGGCGTCGTGGTTTCTCACCGAAGCTACAACGGAATTGGGAAGGTCCGTATCAAGTGAAGAAGCGAATAAATGACGTAATCTATCGGATTCAGAAACAACCCAGAGGAAAACCAAAGGTGGTACATTCCAATCGTTTGGCACCATACGAGGGGAGTAACGAGAGAACCCCACATGTTGAAGACGAGGTCAGAAGGATGGAGCCTGCAGGAAGCCGACCAACTTTTGAAGAATTCATGTCGGCATTTTCCGGAACAGGGAAAGCACGATTTGGAGTGACGACTGAAGTGCAGCAAGATCTCTTCAAGGTTCCCGCTGACTACTCGATAGCTCACTGCGTTTTCAAGGACCTTCATTTAGGAAGAGGAATTGCGGTGGTATTTAAGAAGATGTTTGGGCGACTAGACGAGCTCCAAAGACAGAACCCCACGGTCGGCAAAACCTTACATCTCCCAGCTCAACAACGCTTTGTTTATTATTTGGTTACGAAACAGTTCCATTACCAGAAGCCGGATTATGGAGACCTCTGGAATACTCTATGGGATTTAAAGGAGGACCTGTTCGCTAAGGGCATTAAGAAGTTGGCAGTTCCCAAACTCGGCTGTGGACTGGATATGTTAGATTGGAGGATCGTACGAAATATGCTGGAGGTCGTCTTCAAGGACTCCGATGTTGCTATCCTGGTCTGCAGTTTTGATCTGAAGCCTGTATTTAAACCAAAGAAGAGTGTAGACTGTTACTTCTACCGTAGTGGGACATGCAGAAGAGGAGAACAATGCCGATACCGTCATGACCCGTTCTTCAGGAATCAAGGGTCGAAACCTGTTCTGGGACAGAACAGACTTGAAGAGGGGGGCAGTGTAACGAATCGCATCAGCAGCTGCGGAAAGCAGGTGCGAGATCAAATGCGTCATGCGCCGCTAGAATTTTCCACCGTTGCCGCGAGAGATCTGGAAGCCTGTAGAACTTACGAGACTGAAAGTCTGCCTATATTTAAGGCGCGACCAAACGAACCGGAGTCAGTCTAATCCAGCCAACAGTCGCGGTCGCGAAGTTAATATAAATATCCGTGAATAGTCTTGAACTAATAATCGCGGCGTGTTTGTGAATACGTAGAAATAAATTGTTAAATAAATAAACTGTTATAAATAAATTACTTTAATGTTCGGTTTTAATATTAGTTTTCCGTTTTAGTTTTACGTTAGTGTTTAATTGTTCTTTATAATTATTTCGTACTTTAAGTTTGTTTAATAAATTAATTTACACCACGAACCGAGTTTATTTAAAATAAACGTCGTAAAAACGTTACAATAACAATGAATCGTAGACGTGGTTAAGTAGATTTCATATTTTCGTGAAATCGAAGATTTTGACAAGCCGAGCACCGGCCTACTTAGTCGAAACGAAAATAAAAAAGCTAATTCAGTCCTGTGATGATTGAACACAAAATTTCACACAAGTGTGATACACCATTGGACTAGTTTTTCTTTTCTGTCTAATCAGGTAAAAATTCAATATGGCGTCCATAAAAAAAAAGTTTACTATCGCGCCTCGAACATAATCACAGACAGAGAAAATTTGATGTCACCATTGTAATCAGCTATAACCCTAATGCTTAGAAAATAAATTTCATAAAATTATCTTGCCAAACGAATGAGTTAGAGCAAAAGAAAAAAAACGCGATTTTCAGTTTTTTCGTGATATTTCAGAAACTAGTAGAGAATTCAGATTTGTTTTTATCAAGACTTAATTGACATCAACTTTGT
This sequence comes from Melanotus villosus, assembly GCA_963082815.1. Lineage (NCBI taxonomy): Eukaryota > Metazoa > Arthropoda > Insecta > Coleoptera > Elateridae > Melanotus > Melanotus villosus. The sequence goes on along the minus strand of OY720421.1, from coordinate 46,795,093 downwards.
TATTTTAAATGGAACACCCTGTATATTTATACATTTTTGGAATCTCCATTCAATTTTACGTATGGTAGTATCAAGTTCAAAACATTTTGATGACAAAGTAAATTTTTGTAGAAATTAATCTAGTGTCATGACCAAGGCACGGATTTTATGCAAATGCATATCCTATACTAATAATATGTGCTAAGTGAGCTTTTGTGTTTACGCGTATCTAATAAAACAGACCTAAATGGAATCAATTTTTTTTTGCATATTTTAGGCATTTCGTGCATAAATTTGTTTCAAGAGCATATTAAAGCATATTTCTTTATATATTTGGTTAGAGATAAATGTAGCTACACAGTTTCACTAAAATACGAGAAATGTAAAAAAATGAGCGAATGTCTAAATTTCGGAGAAACTATAATTCTCTGGTAAATGTCTATTTTTGTTGAGAATTTCTAAAATGAGGTATTTACCTACAAATATTTATGTACTTTTAAAAACTGCCCACTTCTCAGGCGTCTAATCCCAGCTTAAAATTTATCTCTTTATCTGGAAGGGCTGTGACGCTGTGACAGGCATACAAAACTTTCACTTTCCAAGAAGTGACTAATGAACCACTGATACCATGGGATTTTCATGTTTTTGACCATTGTTGGTCTTACTCGTTAGTTAGTTTTTGTTTTACCTTCGAGTTTTGCTTAACACTGTTGAATAAAAATAGGTAGTTAAGATTTATTTTATTGTTTTTCTCTAAAATTACCATAAGTTCTATAAAGATATAAGTAGTTTAGTATTAATTATGTTTCCTTTTGCTATTTGTATTTAATAATGTGTTAACAATTAAAATAAATAAATTCGTTTCATCCAAAAATTTCTGTTTTAAATATATACATAAAATAATTAAGGTCAATAATTTGCACATTTTAAAGCATATTTCATGAAAACCACTGCATATTTGGCATGTAATTTGAGCATATATATGCGCATATTTTAACACTTTTTGGTGCATACAAGTCCGTGCCTTGGTCATGACTTACGCAAAATGAAAGTCAAAGTGCCCCAACACTCGAGACAAATTATTTTAGAACTTTAACTATTTTAGTTGCTGTATTAGAATGACCTCTAAAGTTGGCAAAAATGCTTTTTCGAGAATAACTCTATTTTATCAAATGGTACTAGCATAGATTAAAGATCCCTTAGATCTCTCAACTAAATGACTGAGTGGTTTTATTTAGAATAGTTCTGGACTTATGTGGCAGGTGGCGAAAAGATTTACTTAACTCTCGCACTGTAGCAGACCAAACAGAACTGTCGTTTAAAGATAAACAGAACTTGTTTGACCAATAATGTTTTACATCCATAATGTTGGTTGTTCTTGGAATCTGCTTAATCCTTATTATCGTGACGGAGACTGACATTTAGCACGTTCTTGCAGTTTGGCAAAAGTATTTATTTTAGTACAACAATATTTTGCTGAATTTATTTAGGCAAATAAAATATTTTTCCTTCATACAGGCATAGTACAGATTTTATCTTTTTAATTAAAAAAAAAATAGTGTGTAATTATCTGATAACTTTACGCAAAGCTTCTTTTTAAATATTTGATAGCTTGAAATGTTTCCTCACTTTATACTCGTAATTTTTAATTTTTAGTTCGTTTTTTAATGAATTTTATCAAAGTAGGCCGATCGTTCTGAAAATTTGTACACCGCCATAACTTTTCATTCTGAACAACTTTTCTTAGTAACACTTTGGCGTACTGTGAACGGAAAAGGTACTTTATCTGAAACGAAAAGAGATATTGCTCAACGGTAAACGCCTACTTGATTTTAAAAAATCGAAAGTAAACTAAAAATAAGTTTCAGACCAAGCAAGGCGGAATCCCAAAATATGAAATTCCAATTCGAAAATTTTTGGTAAATCATACCTATTGTAAACTCAATCCGGGGACATACTGTAGATTTTGTCATATATTCAACGTTAATTAGACGTATTTTAATTTGTTGTAAAACTTCGATTTTAAAGAATATCTAGGACGAACTATTATGACGATGGGCTCGTAAATACTAATACTTTTTGTGTTTACATAGCAACATTGAAAATGTAAAGATTTTATTTTACTAGCACACGCCTAAGGAGAAAGTTTTACTAAATCCCTAAATATTTACCAGCATTTTTCTAAGGCCGGTATTACACTATCAAAGATTTGATAAAAGATCTTTTATAAAAGATGTTATAAAATATTCTTTGATTCAAAGATTAAAAAAAGATTTGAAAACTAGTATTACACTACATAAAATATTTTATCACAGTTGTCATCATGGATGAACAACAGCTCTATGCTTGTGTGGCTTCAATTAGTTCAATTGTCACAATTTGTGCAATACATATTAAAAAAACAAAATACTGAGACTAAAAAAGCAAAGAAGACGTGAGTGGGTTAAACCATGGGTTTCGAGACGTGGCGATGTGGGTATACACCAAAACTTATTGAAAGAATTCAGAGTTGAAGATATGTCATGTTATAAAAATTATTTAAGGATAGATGAGGCTAAATTTCAGCTGGTCGTATCAAAAGTTGCTCCTTTTATTGCGCGAAAGAATAGGTACCCATTTAAGAAATTGCATTATAGTACACAGAAATTAAACATTAAAACAGAATAGGAGAAATAATTTATAAAGTTTTTATATTACGTAGATAAACTCTCAGCAGGGGTAGAAACAAAAACCCGAAAAGTTCCCAACTGATATGTGTCCGTAACATCCCTTATTTACCAAAAATCAGTGGTTGGAAGTAATGCATTACAAGTAATGCATTACTGTAATTAAATTACTTTTTTCGGTAATGGGTAATTTAATGCATTACTTTTTTCTCCAAGTAATTAGTAATGGGAATGCATTACTTTTTTGACTGAGTAATGTAATGAAAAAATGCATTACTGTTGCCATTACATACTTTTATATTTAACAGAAGACTGAAGAAATAGCCATGAGATCAAACATTTTTAAAGAAGCAATTTTCGGAAAGTTCCTGCCTACAAGTCTATTTATTTATGCATTGTTGTTGACACATGGAATTCACTCAAACAATCGGGAACCGCTGACGAAACGGTGATGTCATTCCGTCATTCGCATATCTCGTTACAGTATTTTGAAAGAAGCAGTGCTAAGAATGTTACTGTCAGTATCTTCAGTTTAATTCAGGTTTTAATTCAGTACAAGCATTTTATCACTCTTCAGGTGATGTGGCTAGAATACCACAGCGTTATATGGCGACAAAGTAATGCCTAAAGTAATGCATTACTTTTTTCGGTAATCAATAATGGTAATGAATTACTTTCTACAGAATTACTTTCTACAGAAAGTAATTAGTAATGGTAACGCATTACTTTTTTGACTGAGTAATTAGTAATTGTAATGCATTCCTTTTTAAAAGTAATGTTCCAATCACTGCCAAAAATCACCCCCCAGCTCGTACATTGTGCTTGTTTTTCTCATTTTTCTCTTTAGCCGTTATTTAAACGGGAAATATTTATGGAAACAAAAATATTCTTTATTAAATTTTACACAAAAAGTGCTATATTGATGTTTTGTCTAATCCCCATCCAATTCGCGAAAATAACGTTTAAAGTTAAGGGTAGTAATTAGCGCGCTGTTAGAAATCAATAAAATGAGGTTTTAAGTGCAGCGATTTTACGTAGGTACCTACTTTACGTATTCTACACATTATAACATACAGTGGTTAATAATATTCGGTTAATACTGTTAATAGACAGATATAGTGCTTGTGTTGGACATTTAAAACAACTTTATAAAGAACTATCCCTTTAACTTTAAACGCAATTTGCCAGAGTTGGATGGAGATTATCCGAAAGGACAATATAACCTTTATTGTGTAGAATTTAATAATAAACATTTCATTTTCTATACATTTTGCGAATCGGAGCAACGGGTTACAAATTTTTTTTAGAAAACTGTAACCTATACACGCTAGGGGCGAGTTTTTACGAAAAAGGGGGATGTTGCGGACACTCGTTGGGTGGGAACTTTTCGGGCTTTTGTTCCTATCCCTATTGGGAATATAACTACGTGAATATAAAAACTCTATAAATTATTTCTTCTAAAAAGTACTATTTGCTTGTACTATTAGTGCAGAAGATCGCGTTCTTGTGACTCTTCGGTTTTTGGCCACTGGAGAAAGTCATTCCAGCTTAAAGTATTCTACGCGAATACCAATACCCGAAACCTGTGATGCCATTTATAAAGCACAAAGAAGATTTGACCACGTGAACTTAGTTGACGCCATTTTGTAAAGTGGTTGTCAAATCTTTTATCAAATTTGGTCGAATGTAGCTAACTTTGATAAAAGATATTTTATAAAAGAAATCTTTTATAAAATATAGCCCATTACATTGTAAAATTTCTTTGACAAAGATCTTTTATAAAAGATCTTTTATCAAATCTTTGATAGTGTAATACCGGCCTAAGAAACTACCTCTTCGCTTTTCTTGTTAAGTAAACAAGCAAATTCCTTGTCGTCATAGATGAAAGAACCCTGTGCGTCAGATCATAGGATTAAAGATTATAGTGACCAGCATGGATTAAGAAAAGAAAAGAACACATAAAGGCATTTCACTCGGTTAAGTTACTTTGATGTACGTAACGCGAAACTAAATTCGGAATTCTTGACGATCGCAACGACGTCTGGCTGAGATGTCCAGAACTGAAGCTTTTTTTGTGACCATGTATTAGAGATCTAAGGGATCTTTAATCTATGGTACTAGGGTGGGACACTAGGATATTAAAAACGAGCGTTTTTCGAGGATTTTATTGATACCAATAACGCGGGATTAATATGAAAATTTAATTCGGAATATCACTTTCCATTCAAAAAAATCGTATTTTGGACATTTAAATCTAGACACTGGGTTTCAAAACAAGTGAAATACACAAAAAAGTGACAGACTTCCTATAGTTGAAGTGCTAAACTAATTTGTTTTGAGTGTCGTAGCACCCTGACTTCCATTTTACGCAGGTCATGGCATCCCACATTAATAAATAAACTCTTCTGCAAGTAGTTACTTTGTCATCAAGATGTTTCAAGCTTGATATAACGAATGTAGAATGAAATGGAAATTCCAAAAATGTATAAATATACAGGGTGTTCCATTTAAAATAACAAAATTGAGGGTAATTCCGGCGAAATCGGAAGTGACAGAAACGTGTGTTCTATGTAAAAAAAATACCATTTAAAGAGTATATTACATATAAGGGCACTAGTCAACAATCTGGGTCCCTACTGGTGTGTGTTTCTATTTAAAAAACTTTCCTTACCTACCTCTAACCTGTAAGTATATTTGGTTGCCTAACCTTTGGGACCCAGATTATTGACCAGAGCCCATATAAGTACCAAATTTCATTTTGATATCTTAAAATATAATTTAAAAATAAGGGGTGCCCCAGGTTTCATCGACACCCGGTATATGTAATGCAGCATCAGGAAAGTGTTCAACTTCATTCGAAACTTGGCAGATGCTGCAAGTTCTATTTGGTACAACAGAGCAAAAAAACAAAATATATTATTTTAAATAATAACTGCTAAGTAATGTATGGCAATTAATGGAAGTGCAAACAAAATTTGTTTTGGAGTGATTAATGGGCATTAATTGGCAGTTGATAAAACTGGTTCTAAATATAAAAGAACTTAATTTTCTTAGTAATTTGCCTCAGTAACTTGAAGATGAAACATTTGTGTCAGAAAATAGAAGTTCAAATTCTTGAGGTGCATATTGTTCTCTAGAGATTTTTTCAATTCGCTAAAATATAAATTTTTTAAACAAATCTTTCGTTAAAATATTGTACAATTAAAATAGCCTAATGTAACATGTTTTTTTCTTTATTAAACTAACTGAACCAAATAATTACTATACAATTATAAATATCACATTATAGATGCAAATACGTTAGTAATCAACACTATCCAATTAATCTTGCCTATTAATACTACATAACTACTGCAATTTCAGTCCATTGCACATTAATACAATGATTACTGCATTGGCGAATATTATAAAATTAAACAAAGTACATCTGTAAATGCTTCTAACAGCTTCCTAATACACTTTCAGGAATGTCCGAAAGTAAACAAGTTTTTGAGCACGAAATTTATTTTTGTTCAATAATTTAATATCATTAATTCAACACTCAAACGTACACTTATCAAAACAAAATATTGTAAAAGTTAGGCTGCTGTTCAAAAATAATGTAAATATAAAAGTATTAAAACATTTTTTAACACGCAATGTTTATAAAAAGTGTTTTTAATATAAGCAATCGTTTTTTTATTAAAATTACTTCATGTGCAGCAGAAAGTCAGCTTTAATTAAAAATTAAGTGATACCTGAAGACAATATGTGGTCATAATTTCTGCTACAATATGAAGTGGTATTTTAAAAATATGTTTAGCCTCGATTTTTCAGTCAAATGAAAATCATTGTTACGTACACAATCTATTTCTTCACAGACCAAATTGAATCGCAATACTGTCATCTAACACTTGAACAACCAAGAATCCTGTTTTATCATTTACAATAACAAAGAAATGTTATATCATATTGACATAAGCATTTTTCTAAAAATTATAACAAAATGTATTTGTATCTAATAATATTTACTTTATATTACAAAAATCATCTGTTTAAAAATAATTATGGTTGCTTCTGTGTTAAATTACAATCATGGCCTGATATCAGTTATCCTTTAAACAGATATCACAAACTCTAACAGGAGTGTCCCATCCTCTATAAGGAACAGGCCTTCGAGTATTAGAACAATCATCACAGACTCCACTTCCACACTCTCGGCAGTGGTGCAATGGTATCAAAGTTCCAAAGGGATTTCCGCAACAAATACAATTTTCACATTCATTATCAGGCATCCAATAAGCCGGTCGTGCAGTGTCTTTAATAATTCCTTTGGGGATTTCTAATACAGATGCTACAGCTGATATAGAATTCACCACGGCTTCTCCGTATTTTCTTATTCGTACTTCTGAATCATCTGTTCCATGTGAAAGACTAGGAGGGATGTCTTGGAAACAGTCATCACAAACTCTGACATCTGCGTACCAACCCCGACTTGGAACAGGTTGTTTTCCAGAGGAACATCCTTCACAGAAACCTTCCCCGCATGCTCTACAATGATGCTTTGCAGCTGCTGGTGGAAAAGGCGTCTTGCATTTATGGCAATGCTGTATAAAAATATTAGAGATATATTTAAAAATCACAGAAATAATTTTAATTATTTTAAAATGTATTCATTAACTAAAGCTGAATTATATGATATATAATGCTAAAATTGATAAAAATTTACCATAATTTCATGATTAGGTCTCCAATAAGCAGGGGCAATTTTATCGGTAACCCATGCAGTAACAGCTTTGGTGGGCTGTGTTCCAACACTAAGAACAGCATCTGATATCATGTTTACACCATCTAGAACCCGTTGGGCAGAATTTTGCGAGGCAACTACATTGCGTTCCTGAAAGAAGTACTCAACCTATTTTAAAACTCAAGAAGATTGTTCCCATCACCAAGGAAATATGGCTTATTAGTACTCTATTCTTAGATTTTGACTTAAGATGTACAAATATTAAAATATTAAATAAAATGTTGTATAAATAGTGTACTTATAAGCCCATAAAAATATATTGTCAGCATACATACCCCTGGCCACATGTGGACTATTTCAACAAGAACAGCACTCTCTTCAGGATTTCTATTTCCGTACCAATGTTGCCTGCTGCGATATATTTCGCCACAGTTCTTACATTCAATAACATATCCTGACCAAACATAATTAATAAAACTAGACCAGGTACTTTCAGTTATAGATTGATAACTGGGTTTTACCAACACCCTCTGCCCGTTCTTGTTACATTTCTGGAATATAAAAGATTTAGATATTCTAATAACAGTAACAACTTTAACACTTACTTTACATAAATAAACACAGTTTTGATACTGATGTTGAAATTTACATCTTCCAGGACTATAATGCACTTCTCGTTCATCTTTATGGCCCATTGATAATGTGCATCTTACATTACAAGATTGGCATTTTTCTTGACATGTAAAATATTGTTCTAAATGCAACTGAGGTGGAGCATTTTTAAGTTCGCTGCTGAACTTATCATTAAGTCCCTGAAAATGTTAAAAGTGGTTTAAGTTCATATGCAAATATTCACGATATGGTTTAGTAAAATACACTTATTTCTTTCTTTTAACCCTTAACCCCTATCGCAGTGGCTCCCAAAGTGTGTTCCGTGGAACCCTGGGGTTTCATGAAATAATTTTGGGGTTCCGCAAGTAAAATTTTCAGAACTCTTATGCATCATACGTACGAGGTGGTATTAAAAAATTCCCGAGGGAGCTATGTAGCGTGCCAATAGATGATAGCACAGAGTTGCATGCACAGCGTAAGTGAGCTGTAACCTTGATAAGGCAGTGTGTCATCGCGGTGTTTACATCAAGAGTTGCTAAATTGGCGTTTTTGTGATCATGTGCGTGTGCCAGTCTGCGATTACAACAGGGACTGAAAGTTGGAACAAAGAGCCAACGTGATATTTTGCGTTAAACTTGGGAAATCCGCCACAGAGACACTGAAGTAGCTTTGGCAAGCTTACAGCAATGATGCAATGTTTCGAGTGGCACGGGTGCTTCAAAAGCGGGCGAACGTCCCTGGAAGACGACGAGTGATCTGGACGATCTTCTACGAGCATCATCCTCAAAATTTTTGAACAAATTCGGTAGGTAACTTGTGCATGAGGATCGTTGGAGGACGATCAACGACATTGCAGACATTGTTGGTGTATGGGTCAGTGCAGGCAATCCTAACGTCTGAATTGAACATGCCGCATGTCGTTGCTAAGTTTGTTTCCCGCCTGCTGACCCCGAAGCAGAATCAACATCGCGTTGAAGTCTGCCAAGATCTCTGTCAGCGTGCCGCGGATGAACCATCATTCACGTTGCGGATAATCACCGGTGAAGAGTCTTGGGCCTACGGGTACGACCCGGAGATAACGCAGAAGTCATCGCAATGGAAGAGTTCATCATCTCCACGATCGAAGAAGGCGAGACAGAGCCGCAGCACATGCTCATCGTATTTTTCGACGTCCACGGCATTGTTCATCGAGAATTCGTCCCCCAGAGCCAGACCGTCAACAGAGATTTTTACAGTGACGTTCTGAGGCGTTTGAGGGATAACATTCGGCGAAATCGACCGGATCTGTGGTGCTCGAAGAATTTAATTCTCCACGACGACAACGCACCTTGCCATGGAGCAGCACTCCTCGTTCGTGAGTTGCTCGACAAGCACAACATGTCATCGCTTCTCTACCCGCCCTACTTGCAGCTTTAGCTACTGCGGACTTCTTCCTTTTCCCGAAGGTGCAGATCCAGCTCAAAGGTCGCCATATTAACACTGTTGCCGAGATCTAGTGCGGATCGCTTACAAAAGATGACTTCGAGGCCGCATTCCAGAAGTGGCAGAAACACTGGGACCAGACCGGTGCAAGGTGACTATTTCTAAGGAGATGATGTTCAAACTTACATAAATAATAATATTTTTTTTAACGGAGCTAGTCCGGGAACTTTTTGATACCACCTCGTATATGGTTGAATAAATTATTTGTAGGTAATTTTTATTTTTTTTAATGCCCAGTTAAGATTAGGATGTTTGTAGGTGTGGGTGTTCCACGGCATGTGAAATATTATATAAGGGTTCCGCGGAAAAATAAGTTTGGCAACCACTGCGCCTATCGTACCGTCAACATAACCGCGGCAAGTTTTGATCATTATTTATTTTTCACAAGCTTCGAAGTATAACATACAGCACCTCAGTAGCTTTAATCTACTTTTCCCTGAGTATGTTGCTTTAAGCAAAGGGTTGCACGTGTCTCTTGGTTTTGTTTTGAAAATAATTGAAGCACGTGGGCGGTCGGTCACTGTGTTGGCATAATGTTTTAGTTTATACTAGAAATAATTGTTCGAGACAATGGTTGACCAACCTGGACTGCCTAAAAGGGCAAAAATTCAAGGGTGGATATTTCTGATCTAAAATTTACAGAAAAGTGCTAAAAATGATTTTACTAATGAAAATGGCACCAATAAAGAAATCATTGGAATTCCAATCTGATCTAGTAAACAAAAATCATATGACATACTATACATGTCCCCTCCCATCTTCCAAAGTTAAGAGGAAGACTTTTCATCTTTATTTTTTGTGCAAAAAAGCTATAATGCTTAATTGCTTATACCGGGTTTCCATCAAACAGACAAACAAAAACAAAAAACACGAACTGTCCGTTTGATACAAAACTTAAGGGGCGTTTCAAGTAAAGTGTCGCTCTTTTTGATTAGAAGAAATTAAAAAATTTTTAGAACTAGGCCAACAACAAAAATTTTATTAAAAAATTTAACAAGAAAGCGTATTATAAATAGTTACATTATACTGCAAATGGTTCTTGTTTGACTATAGTCAGTAAGTTTTTTTAGAAGTAATGCTCAATCACGCTCAATAAGACGACATTGGTGGATTTGGTGAATTTTCAGCTTTCAAGAAATATATCACTTTCTTCGAGTAAAGCGCTGGTGCAAAATCAGGGCAAAATAAATCCGGCCTATTACTTTGTTTTCTCTCTAGAAATGGCATAAGCCGCATATTAAGGCACTCCTCTAGATAAATTTCTCCATTAATACTGGTACTGAATAGTTCCGAAACATCATTGTCCTCTGCAATGGCCTACCAGACTAAATTGGTGCGTACAAATTTAGTTTTTTGTTGCACTCCAGGATAATATGATTTAGCACAGCTGTAACATTCCACAACAATGGGAGAAGGCTAAAGAATTTATGTATTGCTATAAACATGGCGATCGCGAATACATTCTTCCAGCACAGGGATATACATACTCACAAAAGTAGAACCTGCACGCGGGGAACAATCAATTATAGACTATATTACCGTGGAAAGACCCAACCTAAAATTAGTAAACAATGTTAGAGTAAAGAGGAGTGCAGAGCTGGGGACGGATCACTATTTATTGGAAGCAACATTCAAAGTTAGCAAAAAGGAAAGCGAAAATAAAGGAGTAAATTCAAGTACAAGCAAAACTGTCCGTAAGATAAAAATACATAGATTGAGAACCAATTAGATACAGTTACAATACCAACAGGCAATTAAAGTTGAGTTATCAGAACATGGCCAGGACTAAGAATCCAATGAACTTGAAGTCCTCTTGAAAAAGTGCGAAGAACTCCCTATAAAAACAGCAGAAAATATCTGCGGAATATCCAACTGTAGAACTGGTGTCAGACAAACGAAATGGTGGAGTACAGCAATTAAGACCGAAGTACGGAAGAAAAAGACAGCCTCGGAACAAGAGACATACAACAATATGAAATCTACAAACAACGACGGAGATGAGTAAAAATAATGGTGGAAACCGCTAAAAGAGAATCTTGGACAGAATTCGGAACAAAAATGGAAACTAATAGAAGGGAAAACCAGAAGCTGTTCGACAAGATTATAAAAAACCTCAAAAAAGAAAAGCCATCAGCGTTGAAAATCCTCCTCACGACAGATGGAAATCCACTTAATACCGAACAAGAAAAATTAGAAAGGTGGAAAGAACATTTTGAACAGCTGCTTGGAACCAAAAGTGTACAAGAACCAACAGAAACGAAGCGCAGTACAAATAAAGAATTACTTGCGGCCATAAAGAAACTAAAACTGGGGAAAGCAGCGGGAAGTTATAACATAACATCTGAGATGCTAAAGTACCTACCCACATCGGGCCGAGAGTTATTTAGACAAGTAATAAGCCTCGCATTTAAAACAAGCGAAGATACCTAAGGACTGGGAGATGGTAGTTATTTTGCCACTCTACACAAAAGGCGACCCCAGAGTGTGCAAAAATTACCGAGGTATATCTCTGTTAAACGTGTCAGGCAAGACATACGAGTCAATCCTGGAAAGGAGGCTGAGAAAACTAATAAACCACCAATTAGAAAACCAGCAAGGAGGTTTCAGGCCAGCTCGAGACACACAAGATTTAATATTCACGGTTAGGCAGTTGATCGAAAAAGTGCAGGGACACAACAAACCATTGTGCCTAGGATTTGTCGACTTGGAAAGTGCCTTCGACAACGTGCCAAGAGAACTCATTTGGTACGCACTAGAAAAAAGAAATGTACTTACAAACTTGGTGGAAGGAATGAAAAGCTGGTTTAAAACAACAAGAAACTGTGTCAGAAAGGGAAACAGCATATCGGAAAGGGTCACGACAACCTCTCAAAAATCAAGAATTCAAGCAACGGAAATGCGATATCTGTGTAAAATAGAAGGTGTTTCCAGGCAAGACCGAATAAGGAACGAGGACATAAGACAACGTATAGGAGTGAAGCCACTGTGGAAACACATAGAGAACAGCCAACTCCGTTGGTTTGGACACCTCACTAGAATGGAAGAAAACAGATTACCTAAGAGAGTATGGGAATGTAAACACTTCGGCAGAAGGACAACATGGGACAACACGATAGGATATATCTTGAACGACAGGGAACTGGATTGGGTGGAAGCAAGATGGATGGCAATGAATAGAAAGCGGTGGAGGACAGCAAGTACAGCTACATAACAGTCCAGTACCCACAAACTCTGACACCGAAATTCGGTAACAGAGGGTCAACGATTATGTATGTATGTGTTTATGTAACATTCCACACCTGGTATCTGAGATGGATCAGCAAACACGCAGGTTTTTGTTATCAAGAACAAAGAAGAAATTGCCCCCACATGGCAATCTCATTTTGTAGAGCTTCCTAGCACCCTTTTTAATGCGTTCGAGCTGGTTACTGGTACATTGAGGTCTTTTCTGCTTCCTTCTTGTTTTTATACCAAGTTTGGTTTTTGTCTTTGGACCGTGGCAGCTGAAAGATGTTGACAGGTTTTTCTGCAATTGGCTGCTACTCGTTTCTCTAAATCATTTTAAAGCTCATTGCACAACTCTTGCGGGTACATTTTGGAACTGAAACTGATTGATGATAATCTGTCGATTGTAATAATCTAATAATGTTCTTGGAAATATTTTATGATGACCGCATTGTGAAATTCGGCTTCATTTCTTTTCGGTTTTACAACTACATATTTTCGACACAAGGTATAAGTTTTATTTCTACACTTAATAACCTGTCAAATGACATAAAAATTATTTCAAACAGCGACACTTTAGCTGAAACATCTTTTAGATAGTGTTGTTTCTTGCAAACTGCTCTTAAACAGTTGCGTTTTGATACGACTCTTATTTTTACCAAACAAACGAAAATCGGTTTGTTTTGTCTACGTTTTAGTTCAGAATAAAAGCAAAAATATTGCATACAAAACTTGCAGAAAAAGAAGTCAACATTTACTTAAAGAAAAAGAAAAGTAACCGTTGATATTGGGTAAACCTTCTTTACAACGGAGGGAAAATAATGATACATTGAAAGGTTATTACAAGATGTTATCAGTTTGAGTGGTGAAATAAGATCTAGTTTTAAAATTTTTTTAAGATGTCTAGTACTGATTGTAAAAATTGGTTGTGTTTCATCGGTCCACTCATTAATAAGAAAAAGAACCTCAGAGATTGCATTGTGACACAACAGTGGTTTATTCCTGCACTGACGTCCTGGCAACAATTTCATTAAAGCAGTGTTAAAGCAAATTTCAAACACATGTTTACATCTAATAAATAGAAGTCTGGAAACTATTGAGGCTCTTTGGAGTTACCGTACTTGTCGGCACACTGTACGAGTTTGTAAAATTTTAAATTATGTCAAAAATGTAACAAGTGGTCCTGGGACTGTTCGATTTTTGTTGACAGACTGTTACAAACAAATCAAGTCTTCGTTTTGTTTGTCTGTTTGGTGGAAACCTGGCATTAGAGTGTAGTACCGGGTGATCAACGGAATTCATAATTAGAGGATGCTGTGATTGGTGTTATTTTATGCTGTGTGGTTGGACACACCGAGAAATGAATAATAAATTGGCATTTGTTATATTTGAGGTTATGCTCGTGCTTTGTACGATCTTAGATGATATAGTAAACAAAACGCAGCAATAAAATAAGTTTGAAGAAAAAACTTTCAGTGAGAAAAATTTTATGTTGAATATCAAACATTTTTAAAAATAAATGTCTCAATTATGACACTTAAAATTTTTAATTTCAAGCTGCAAGCCTGTGTTGCCAACTTTATGGTAAATATCACAGCCTGCTATAATTATAAATTCCGTTGATCACGCGGTACAAAGTTGTGTTTAAATTGCAGGCAAAAATTTTATCTTTTAACCCTTCTGATTTTTTGTGATTTCATTGCTTTTTCTTTAAATTCGGTATTCATTATAGTTTTAAATGTGGGAAGTTAAGAAATTTACTGTTAGAATATTCAATATTGAAACTTTTCGTTTTCAAAAATTAAGTGTATTATTTTTCCGATTCAGCTAAAATGTTAATTGGGCCACATAATTCTTCTGAAGACAGATCAGTCAGGAAATTTGCGAATTAACCAGAAAAATGGGGAAGTGGCCGTTGTGCTGTGTCTGCACAACGGTTACAATTAATTAATTTAATTATTTATATATAACTGTAGTTACATACTAAAAACATTCAGAATAATGTTAAACATAACTCACAGAAGTTCTGTGGTTAAGGGTTAAACTAGTAGAAAACACAGTTACGTTTAAATCACAGTCTAAATTTAGACTGTGTTTAAATATGCAATTACTGCCAAAATTTTAATTCATGACCTTGGTTTTTAAGTCAAAAGAAATACATATTAAAATTTTTTTTATTCAAAAAATTTTAATTGTTTTGATAAAGTGGTTTAACCTTTTCCAGATTTCCTGAAATTTTGTATAGGACCACAATTTCTCATTCAGAACAACTTTTCTTAGTAAAATTTTGCCATATCATGAACAAAAAGGGTATTTTACCGGAAAAGAAAATAGTCAAAAGCAGTATTTGTAATACAAAAACGTGCTATCAGAATCATGTCTAATAGTTTATATAATGCACATTGCAAACCTCTATATTGTGAAATGGAAATTCTGCCACTGCCATGTTTATTTATTTATATATGTTCTGTATATGTAAAACAAAACTTTAATGACTTCATAAAATGTACCGAAATACATTCACACGACACCCGAAACAAATGTAACTTGTCAGTACCTATACAACATTTACAACTATACAGTAACAGTCCTAGGTGTGTTTGTATTCGAATATATAACAAATTACCTTACGATGTACGATCCCAACAAAACGTAAAAAAATTTAAAAGTAAACTTAAGAGTTACTTATTAATGAATTGCTATTATAGTGTAGATGAATACTTACAGCACTTATAACAAGCTACATTGTATACTAGTATTAAATCCATGTAATCTAATCTTTAAACATCAAATTATTGACGCTCCATGTATATATTGATGGATAAATACACTTAAACTTAAACTTTTCCCTTCAATGTCAAGGCCGACTTGTTTTTCAAAAACTCAAAATATTCTTAAAATTTTCTTCAAACCAAGCAGGACTTAATTCCACAATCTTAAAATAAAATTCAAAAATTTTTAGTCCATCGCACCTATTGTAACATCAATCCTGGGACACACTGTATGTGTTCAACACACTCCTGAAATTTGGTGCGTTCCTCCTGACTCACCCTGTATATAAACAAAGATATTTCAAAATCTATATACATAAGTTTTTAAACCATTTCTAAAAATAATCTTTTATTATAACTGTTTTTTTTTTAAATTTCTTCTATTATCACAGTTAATTTTATGACATACTTTGTTTAATTTTAAATGAATTGCTCTTATATATATTCATTAATTCTTACTTTGAAATATCTTTTTTCTACGACCATTAAATAATATGTGCATTATTATACAGTACAGCCTCGACAATCTGGATTAATTAAAACATTGCCAATCCCATCTGCATTACTGAATATTCAGAAACCAGCAAAAAAAAATACTTCAAGAATAAACATGTACATTAATACATTTAAAAGTAATTTTAGTCTGCTTTAAGTTCTTTGGCGTTTCACGAAAACAATTTATAACAACTTCAACCAGCTTCTAACTTATAACTAATTAAATCAACCAAAGTTAAAATGTGCAAAAATATAACTCGTGCAAAGAGAACACATCTGATTAACACTACGCGGCAGATTAATAAACATGGAAAGCAACAGCTTTGTTTTATATTCAATATTTACATGTGTTAAATAGAAATTCAAGATCTGACTTACCCAAACCATAAAAAACTGGACTACAACATACATAATGTACAAATTTTTTAATCTGGATTATCGAGGCAGTACCGTATCTACATGTTTCCTGTCTACATTATTCATACCAATTATGACTTATAACTCACAGACCGCGTCCAATCACAAAATTGCAAATTTCTTTACTCATCAATAATTGTAAAACTGCAAATCCTTTATTTCGCAGTTGCATTATTATTTAATAGACATCAACAACAAATTTTGATTACGGCTTTGCCAAAACATGGACCGCAACGCGCAATATTTAACGAAGAATTATGCAACCCGCTTATTTCTGCTAACATACCGTTGGCAAAGTTGCAGAATGAGGAGTTTTCTAAGTTTTGGGAAAAATACACCAAAGAAAATATTCCCGATTAATCAACACTGAGCACATTTTTGTGTTGTTAGAATCAGACTCCCTTGTTAATTGTAGTAAAGTATACATTTTAGATTTTCTATTTCACATTCAGAAATGTGCATTATAGTCATCACCACAATGTTTAAAAAATGTCGTTTCAAAATAATTAAAATTACCAAGTACCTACTATTATTCCAAATCTTCCATTTAAGATCTGTGACAACAGGAACCAAGTAGTGTTTCTGTTAAATGTAAAATACAGAAATTTCATACTGCTTAGTTCTAATCAAAGATAAAAAAAGTATCTGTGGGACTTATATTAGTAAACAAGAACACAGTAAAAAAAAAAAAACTTATCAACCTTTAATCTGTGGGTACCGTGGTTTATAAGATAATAGTTATTTATGTACCAAGTCAGTAAAGTGATTCTTTATCGAACGAGTCTGAGATTATGAGCCGAGCGAGGCGAGTAACAGGCGAGTTCGATAAAGACACTTTACTGATGTGGTGCATACAAAATTTTATCGCCAACCGTAAAAATGTATAATTGAAAAAAATAACTTCCATTATTTTCTATAAATAACTCGCGACAAAACTTTTACTGTCGGAGCTGTGACAGCAACAAACGATTTTTGTTTGATGTCAGACAGTCATGGTTATGTTGATTAACATTAGCGGCAGGTAAAATGCTTGATTTGTACAGTAAAGCCTCGTTTACATTGAGCGAGTTTACTCGCTACTCGCTAGCGAATTTACTCTCTGCTACTAAACTCGCTCAATGTAACCACGTTGGCTAGTTAATTCGCCGCTCGCTTTACTACCGCGAGTAAAGTTGAAGGCCGGGCTACTTTTCACGCTACTCGCTAGCTATTTTACTCTCTGACGAGTGAACTCGCTGTGTGTAAACATATTTAGCTAGTAAACTCGCTGTAGACCCTGGATTAGCTGGCAAAATGTCAACAGAAGTAAATAGATCTTGCGGTAGTTCGTGTTGTAGTCCTTTTACTACGTCGGGAATTGGAAAAAAGGAAAAAAACGGAAATCTAGAAAAATGTGGGTCAAAAACTGGGTAACAAGACGAGAAAAATATGGTGCATCCAATATTTTATTGAAGGAGTTGAAGGACGAAAACCCCATAACCTACCGAAATATTTTGAGAATGGATGGGGCCCAGTTTGATGTTTTACTGCAGATGATTGATAGGCTGATCAGGAAACAGGACACCCAGATGCGAACGGCAATCCCAACTGCCACAAAACTAGAAATAACACTACGTTATTTAGCTACTGGCGATTCATTTAAGTCTCTAGAGTATCTATTTCGAGTTCCTAAATGTACAATTTCATTATTTGTGCCCGAAGTGCTCACATCGATTTCTCAAGTTCTGAAACCATCTCCTTGAGCAAGCCTTCATTTTGAAGTTGTCTTTGCATCTTTTTAAAAACTTCATCTTTTAGTTTAATATTACAATAGTCTTTATGTTTGATAATCCACAGTAAAGGATATTGTTCATAAATCTTTAAAAAATTAACAATGTTGTTACTATTCCACTTCATTTTGCAAACCAAATTATAAAACACAACTTTCCACGTGAATAAATTTAAGGCGAGTAGGCGAATTTACTAGCTGTGTGTAAACGATACTCGCTGAGCTAGTTGCAACACGCTCGCACCCGAACGAGTTTCCTCGCCCGCGAGTAAACTCGCTCAATGTAAACGAGGCTTAAGATAAAGTGTTTGTTTACTTCCGAAAATCGCTATGGTAATGCATGGCTTTACTGACGGTTGGCGATAAAATTTTAAAAATTCTAACTATCTTATCCTGTTTCTTTTTATCTATGTACAATGTTTCTTAAAATCCTTACTAAGTATTTTGATAAATTGAATACTGCTTACTATTGAACTTAATGCATTTTCTGGTTTTATGTAATTTAGGTAATTCATAAACTCATTGCTGATTTTAAAATTTTGTAGATTCCTTTATTATTTTACCCCATTCATTAATTAACTGGCTTCTGTTAGCTAATTTTTTATATGTATCATCTTCATCTAAAAGGCGCTTCAACTTAATCTTGTAATTTTCTGTTTAAATTTGTCAGTGTTTAAAATTCAAATATGTTGACAATGTTTTAAAAAGCATTTAGGTTTATTACACTTGATTTTTAAGAAGCCAGTATAGCACAATGTTACAGGAGTCCTTAGTTTGTGTCTCTCAACAGGCAGAAGTTTTCTACAGTCTGGAGGTTGGCATCGAATTGAGCACCAAATTAACATTACACATCTAAGAGGTAGAGTAGCAAGGTCTTACATGTAAACATACTGCACTAACGCAAACAAAATGATAACCTATCCATATGGAAGTAAAACATGTTACTACACTTAACCCGATGGCGCATAATATTCGCACCACGCGATTCTGAGTTAAAAACTAGACAAAAAATGGTATAACTGTTTTAGGCCAACACGTGTAGTTTTTGAAGAATTGCTAATTAAAGTCTTGTAAACTTATCAACATTGGGTGGTCAGTCATACTACGTCACCTGCGATATCACCAATAGCAACCCGCTTGATGTAATATAATTGCATTGTATATCGTTGCAACATTTATGAAAAGCACAAGCACTGGAAACATTTCAAACTTCGGATGGAAATTCTAATTAAACGAAGGATATGTTGAGTACGATTACAGATTAGTTATTTCTTTTGTTGATTAAACTACAGCTAAAAATCATTACTTCATAAAAATATGACACGACAAGCAAACCAGAATACGACTTAAGGCTGCTAATAACTCCATAACCAAAAAGTTAACAACAAATTGGTACTGAAGTTTTTTGCTTGGATTTTGACGTAGAATCGGTTGATATAAATATTATGCGACATTTACGATACACCTTGTATAATGATAATGATACAAAATATTTTTACTTATGATATTAGGAGTGTAATGTGTACTACTTGTTACAGGTCTTACTTTCTGTCCTACTGAAAAATGATAAAATTTAGCTACACCAAAAACTTCTAATTTGACTATCAAGTTTTAGGAACCTTTTAATGATCATTTTTAAGAGTATATAATAATGGTAACTTTTTTAAAAATATATACTTTTAGGTAAAAGCCCAACAAATTCGTAATTTTTTTTATCAATAAATTGCAGTAAACTCGATGATATACGACATCATATGCTGCAAATGTGTGTCATTAATGGCGAAAGTGTTAAGAATACACATGCGAAAGTATTAAAAACCCAAGAATTTTATAGAATAGAATTACTCTTAATATTACTTTCTTACCTTCAAAGTTAGATAAACAATTTTTGGATGTCTAGCAGATCGAACTTTTGTGTCTTCTAATTCTAATTGTATAGCATTTTTCAATTCTTTAAATGATGTTCTTGAATTCTGAGTTCTTACTCCGATATACTTTAAAGAACTAAATGCATCAATCTTTAGATGAAGATCTCCAAATGCAGATCGCAAAATATCTTCTGGGGATTCAGAAACACTAGCACTTGAATGCAGTGTATTAGTATGAACAGTTTCATGAAAAATGATGATACTGGGACCCAAAGCAGATAAAGGTGAATCTAAGTCCGCTTTTTCCCACACCTGCTGTAGAGCTGCTTGAAAATGTTCTTTATATGCTTTAGATGCACCTCCTAGGAAAGTATACATGTCACTCTGTAGTCGTTCTGATTTAGTGCGATATATGACTATATCAGAAACAGCGAGTACTTTTAACAGCAAGCGTGTCCTTTGGTCTTCTTTTTTAGATATTCCTAATAAACCTTCTGTATCCAAACATATGACATTTATCTTGGGATCAAAAGCGGCCCATACTCCTAAAGTACAGGAAGTTTGCTCGGCAGATGTGTGAAAAACTTCCGCTCCATCAAAATGTGTTTTATTCAGTGTATAGGATTTACCATCACCTGTTTTACCAAATATAGACACTACTTTTACCTTTTTTACACTTTCTGGTATTTTTAAGCGTTCAATAAACCGTTCGGCACTCGATACCTTCAACCGTTCATTTTCATCCAATAACTTTAAACTGGGAGCTTCAAAAATATCACTCAAATCTTCGGAATTTATATTTAACGATTCTAGTTTTGTCTCCAATGTGACTGCGTTGTCAGATTTATTATTAAAAAGAAGGGTATCTCCCGACGCAGCACTTTCTAAAGCTAAACTGGGATCGATAGAATCCATAATACATGGGTTTGTAGGATGAAATATGTGCTGCTGGGATGCTCGGAACATAACATTGTCCATGCTGCGCTCCGTTATTAGCCTTCTATTTAAGTGTGTTACTGAAATTTAAAATAAAGTAATGCAATATGGCACATACATTGATACTAAATTTGTAACAAATAAAACCACGATGTTAATATTTTAGGTTATGGCTAATTTACATACAAAAAAAAATTAGCACAAATTATAACATCAAATATCAAATATTCAAGGAGTTTATGAACAAAGATTTAAAAATAAATGCACGTAAACGCTGTCAATAAAATTCACGCACGAGATACAAAAACGTAAGCAAACAAATTGTTGACGTGCAAATACACAATTACAACGCATTTTTGATTGTGCCTTTTATACAACATTCTAATTGATCGTTTTAGGTTAATATTTAGATATTTACTATAATTTTCTTACCAACTTCTCATTATCTCAATCATACTAGTTAGCAACTCGAATACACCTTTACTTTTGTCTACTTACACATGACACTTCGAATTTGACGTTTCAGCACCAAAAGCAGTGAAATCGTACAAATGTGAAATGTTCACAATCACTGCTATAATCACATTCAAGGTCAACGTTTGTTTGGCGAGATAATTTGGTATTTAAATTTCATAAACACGGAACTACAAAAATTCAAATTTATATATTTATGAGCACTTATCTGCATGATGATCTTACGTAAACGATTCTAACCATTCTAACCTCTAATTTTTGTTGCAATCGTTTTTGCGGTTCTAGAACATGTTGTGAATTTACGAACTTGTTAATTGTTACGATTTTCATTGAGAATGCAGACGGAAAATCAGGTCCACAAATATATTAAGCATGTTTGATATGACATACGTCATACGTCTAGCTTAAAATTTAAAACAAAAATCCGTTAAAAATTTGTAAGTCATTATAAAAAAAGTTAGCAAATAAATTCAAACATACACTGCCGCCTAAAGGTGGATTCACAGCTCCGCGTTTTGCGTTTTGCGGCACCGCAATTTTTTGAATAACCGCTCGTCAGTGGTTGGTTTAAAGCAGTAGTAGTGAAATCCAAAATCCAAAGCGCGGGAAATGCACCAACAAATGATGAGCGGTTATTCAAAAAATTGCGGTGCCGCAAAACGCAAAACGCGGAGCTGTAAATCCACCTTAAAAGTTTAAGACCACATGTTGTATTATTTGCATCTGCAGTTTATTAACAAAGGTTTAGTAGCCTGTGCTTTCATATGCTTATTTTGACAATTCTACCTACAACCTGCAATTTATTATACAGGGAAATTTTCTTTTTAGTATACATATACCCTATGTATACTTTTATAATAAACGCAAATAGGCAACCCACTATACACTATAAACGTTAAAAAATTAGCATACTGTGGCAAAAATCATCAAATTAAGTTAATGTCAAAAAATTAGTCTTTAACTGTTGCTGTTTTTATTTTCCTTTCTGTTTTGTATTGTTGATATTTTATGTTTTAGAATAATCGTTGAATTAAAATTATGTTGATATTCCACTAATTTTGATTTATTTTTCATTTACAAACATGAAACATAACCTTTACGCACCACGTGACGTGACGTTTATAGTGTATAGTGGGTTGCCTATTTGCGTTTATTATAAAAGTATACATAGGGGATATGTATACTAAAAAGAAAAATTCCCTGTATAATTTGTTTGGCTCGAAAACCCACACTGATAAATATAGTTCTTAAATTCTAAGCTTACTACGGAATCACTCGTTTTCAACGAAACCCTGCGAACAGGCAAAACCAATACTTCCACCATTAATGTCTTCTATTCTGTTCTTTCGCATTATACTAATGGTAGTTTATCACTTACTTCTGACTTAGTTAAGAACGACAGGGTTTCGTTGAAACCGAGTGGTCCCGTAGTAAGCTTAGAATTTAAGAACTATATCAATCAATTAGCCCAAGAAGTTGGTGAAAGAAAAACCAAGCTACGTTCTTTATTGGAACATTTAATAGGTATACAAACGATGAGCAGACCCGAAAACCTAAACGAGTTAGAAGAAGAATTAAACCAAATTAAATGGGGTATACTCGGAATTCAAGAAACAAGACTACCTGGAGAAAAACGTAGCACTCTGAAATCAGGACATGTACCTACTATATCAAAAGAATGCTGATGTTAATTCACACGTAGGAGGTCCTTATTAATAAAAATAAAAAGCATCTTGTTGAAAAAATGGAAGCTATAACCAACAGAGTTATATATGTATGTCATTATGAAGCTATCAAAACGTTACAGTATTCAAATTATTCTAGTATATGCACCCACTAGTACCTCGGACGATGAGATTGTAGAACAGATGTATGAGGATATCTGCTTGATAAAATTGGAGATCTAAACGCTAAAGTTGGCAAAAATGACGATGATATGGACCATCTAGGACCTTTCGGTATAGGAAAAAGAAACCCCCGTGGTGAAATGCTACTAAATTTCCTCCAGGCCGAGAACTTATTCTGTATTCTTATTCTTCAAAAAACGGGAAGAGCGAAAATGGACTTGGAGAAGCACCACCGGGCTAGTCAAAAACGAAATAGATTTTATTATCTCAAACAACAGAAAAATAATCAGAGATGTGTCCGTATTGAATAATTTCCACATTGACAGTGATCACAGATTAGTGAGAGCCACCATTAGAATGAATACTAAACTAGAAAGAAAGAAAATGATACAACCTATTAACAACATAGAAAAGAACAACTTGGAACAAAATCAAACAGAATATCAAGAGGTGCTAAGAACTAAACTCATACCGATCAAAAACTTAAAAGATCTTGAAGTAAACGAAATTGCTGAAAAAATAACAAAGGATATTCAAGTTGCCCTAAAAACGATCTGCACAAAAATAAAAAGCAAAAAACAAAAGAAAATAAGTCTAGAAACAATGAAACTCGTGCAGCAAAGGAGGACTTTCATTAGGGGACAAACAAACATAAACAAATAAGCAAAAATATCAGAAAGACAATTCGACAAGACATAAGGAAATATAACACAAGCAAAATTAAAGAAACAATAGAAAATAACAAAAACATGAGAGTGTTACGAACAAAACTTGCAAATGGAAAATCAAGAATGAGTAAAATGAAAGATAAAAATAGCACTATAGTAACGAAAACAATGGACATAGTAAAAATCACTTTTATAATGACCTCTACGCAACAGAAACTCCAAAAGAAGGTAATGCCCAAGAAAAACATCGAATTATAACAAATGTTAATTCAGAGGAAATACCTGACATCACTGTAGAAGAAATAACCACTGCACTTAAACAAATGAAAAATGGACGATCTCCTGGTGAAGATCGTATTACATGTGAAATGCTGAAACTAGGAGGTGAAGCACTTTTGGAGACTTTACAAATACTCCTTAACCGATGTCTGGAAGAAAGGAAAATACTATGAATCTGACAAAACTCTGAAGTAGTCTTATTATTTAAAAAAAGGAGAAAGGAGACACTTCAGACATTCTTAACTACCGACCAATTATTAGTCTTTTATCGCACATAACTATATAAGTTATTGGTGAAAATTCTAACTAACCGGCTAGCAAGAAAGCTAGACTTCTATCTACCACAAGAGCAAGCCGGTTTTAGAAAAGGCTATAGCACGATCGACCACCTCCAAACTATAAAAACGTTAATTGAAAAATGCACTGAGTATGTGAGTATAACATGACTTTACACATGGCTTTTATAGACTATCAAAAGGCCTTTGATACAATAGGACATTGGGCAGTATACGAAGCATTGGATGATGCCAGAGTAGATTCACGTTATACTGAACTTAGAAAAAATATAGGTATATAAAAACCCAACGCTGCAGATAGACATAAATGAAGACACGAGATCCGGAAGAATCCCTATACATCGAGGAGTCAGACACAGTGTCCCCAAAAGTGTTTACGTTGGCACTGGAAAACGTGTTTAAAAAATTAGATTGGGATAAGAAAGGGATAAACGTTGATGGGAAGTATTTAAATCAACTTCGATACGCTGACGATATCGTGCTTATAAGTTCAAACGCGGACGAATTAGATCAAATGTTAAACCAGCTCGATAAATACTCCAGATCCAGACAAGTCGGTCTAAAAATGAACCTAAACAAAACCAAGATTTTATCCAACAGCAATCAAAATTTCTTAGTATAACAACAAGCCATAGAGACTGTGGATGAGTATGTTTACTTAGGACACATGATACGAATGGGAAAGGAGAACCAAACTTCTGAAATTCAGAGACGTGTTCGTGTAGGTTGGGCCGCCTTTGGAAGATTAAGAACGACGCTGAAGAACTGTGAATTACCGATATGTCTAAAACGACAAGTCTTCGATAAATATATACTACCAGTCTGAACATACGGTCTAGAAAAAGCGACGCTGACAGAAAATAGTGCAGAAAAATTAAGATTGACGCAAAGAGCTATGGAACGAGCAATCTTGGGCATAACAAGAAGAGATAAAATTAGAAATCCGACGTAGAACGGGTGTAACGGATGTAGTATACAGAGTAGCATGCCTGAAATGGAACTGGGCTGGTCATGTGGCTCGTAAAAGTGAGAGTGAGTGGCCAAATAGAATGATACACTGGCGCCCAAGAACATCAAAAAGGAGCGTGGGTAGACCACAGAGAAGATGGGTTGATGACATAAGGAAAGTTGCCGGAAAAACTTGGCACCGAACTGCACAAGATAGATTAGCTTGGAAACGAACTGGGGAGGCCTACATCCAGCAGTGGATAGAGAATGCCTGAAGAAGAAGAAGAAAGAGTTTGTCAACCGCAGGTTAGGAAGTATTAGTTTTCGGATAAATACAAGAACAACATCAAATTGTCTCAAAGTCAAAGTGGTTTTGATGATAAATAATGCTGAACAGGCGCGTTTTAAAATCTACTAGTGCATAGAGGTAAAAATTGTAATAAGTATCTACCTACTTTCTTTTAATCAAATTCGACTAGGAAATGGAATTTTTATTTTTTTGGCAACCCATTCAAATAGTCAACACCTAATTTTAGTTGGAGTTTGGCTTAAAAGTAAAAATTACAAAAAAGAACTCTGCGATTATTTACCGAAATGTGGAAAGCAAAAGGTTTGGGCATAGAAAAACGAAGCCAAATACTTCTTTTATATAATCAAGGAAAATCTCAACGACTCACTACCGATGAACTGAAGTAGGATCGAACAGGACAGAAAACGAACTGGAAGACCAAAAGCTACGATTTGACTTGATGATCTGAGATTACAACTGATATCTAAAAGAAAGAGACGCCTAACAGCGCCAGAAATTTGTGCCCAAATTAATTCTGGAAGAAGTAAGCCAATATTTGTATCCACAGTTAAGTTGCGGCTTAAAGTTGCAAATTTGAAAGGCTGTTTAGCCATCAAAAAACCTTTGCTCCGTGTAGGAAATAAACAAAAACGGTTGCGATGGGCTCGGAAACATCTTTCTTGGACGTTTCAAGAATGGCAAAATGTGTTATGGACAGATGAATCAAAATTTGAAGTTTTTTGCCAAAGACTTCGAATTTTTGTTCGCCGGTCAACACACGAGAGTTTTGGAGTGGACAGTTTAGTGAGAATTGATGGCATTTTGAATAATGAGCATTACAACGACATTCTGGTCTGGAGCACCATGCTGCATCATCAGGTCTGCGTCTGATCGGTGAAGGTTTTACCCTTCAACAGGATAACGACCCCAAACATGCTTCAAAAATATGTAGAGTTTGTTAAGGACCTAGAAGATGAAGGCATAGTGAAAAAACATGGAATGGACACCAGAGTCTCCAGCCTTGAGTCCTATCGCGTTACTGTGGGAAGAACTCGATGGGCAAGTAAGAAAAAAATGTCCGACATCTAAGGAGCATATATGGGAGATTCTATAAGAAGCCTGCCACAACATTAAGGATGAAACGATAAGAAAATTGTTAGAAAGTGTAACATCGACTTTATTATTGTAAACTTGTGAAACATGCTTTAGTTATTATTTTCTAATACAGGTTGGTAACTGTGACGTCAGTGAAAAAACAAGTTTTCTTATTATTGACGTGTAGTTAAAAACGTGTTTAAAAGCTGTAAAAGTAAAAAGTAATTCAACATTTATTTAAAAACCCGTAAAAATTTAACATACCTACTGCAAAATGATATTTTACAGAAAGAATGCCCCGTATAGCAAAAAAAGTTGTTTTTGTTGATTTTTGACAAAAAAAGTATAGAATTCGTTTGCTTTCTGTGTCTAATAAATAAGTTTAAGAGCCGCTTTCTTCGTTTTTCGTGTTAAAATATCTTTTATGTATTAAATACTACCTAGTAAATACCGGGTGGTGCATTGTCTCACATACCATAGGGATTTCAGTGGTAAATTTTTAATTTGTAAATATTTGCTTCCCCAATTATTTTAGGCCAAAACTGCAAATATGTTTTTCGTAGAGAAAAAAATACCCTATCCAACGATGCTATTTTGCAGTTTCTCAATTTTTCCGTAACAGAAAAACTGTGGAAATTAATTCTTGCACTTTGATAAAAATCACTGATGCCTTGGAATTACTGAAACAGTCTGGCTTGTCAGTTAGTTACACTTGTAAAAATGTCACATAAAATAATTTTATTTTCCGTTAAGTTTGTTTTAAAAAGTAATTTTCCAACAAACGTTTAAAAATGTTACTTTCCCGCACTCATTTTGCGTGCGGGAAAGTGAAAAATCAGAAAATCGCATAGCAACCATCCTTACTAGATTATTACTTTAAAAGGAAATGTTAAATTTGACAACTTGAAAACTTACAAAATGATAGTTTAGGACGATTCCTAAACGTTTGTAGGAAAAACGTTGTTCATAACACGTGCGGGAAGAGCGATTCCGAAACTCATGCAGGTTCAGAAACTCGCTGAATCTACCAAGGACTCTGCTCGTCTTAATAAAATTCTGTCGAAAAACCCACAACAGCAACCTGCGAGTCTAAAACGTGAGGACGGTAGCTTTACCACTAACGTTGAAGAGACAGCAGAGGTGCTTATGAGCACTCATTTCCCAGGGTGTCTCATCGAGCCTCTACCCGCATGGAACGACACTCCCAGTCCTACTCCAAGAGAGGAGGACTGGGAAGTGGCGAACCACGTGGTGGAAGAGGATAAAGTAATCTGGGCGATCAAAGCATTTCCTCCCTTCAAATCGCCAGGACTGGATGGCATATTTCCAGCTCTATTACAATGGAGTCTGGATGCTCTGCTACCATATCTGCTGCGAGTCTTTAGGAACTGTATCGCTTTTAGATACATTCCAAATAAATGGAGGGAATGAAAGGTAGTCTTTATACCTAAACCAGGTCGTAGGGATTACTCTCTACCCAAGTCCTACCGTCCAATCAGTCTAACATCTTTTCTTCTGAAAATGCTGGAAAGACTGTGCGACAGAGAGATAAGGGATAATGTACTGACAATCAGTCCACTACATCCCAATCAACACGCATATGTTCCAGGGAGATCTACCGAATCCGCACTACACTCAGTGGCAGGGCGAATCGAAAAGGCACTAGATTAAAACTGAAAAAGCAAGCATGGCATTTTGGCAGTGCCGTCGTGCAATGGGCAGACTTTGGGGACCATCACCGAAGGCTGCCCTATGGTTATACACGGCTGTAATTCGACCAATGCTATGTTATGGAGCACTTGTCTGGTGGCCCAGGATCAGACAAGTTACTGCAGCAAGAGAGATCTCGCACATACAGAGATTGGCGTGTATGTGTACAACGGGAGCCATGCGTTCCACCCCAACCGCAGTTCTGGAAGCTGCTTTGGGCCTCTCACCACTGGATCTCCACGTGGAGGAGATGGCACTGAAGTCTGCTCTTAGACTGCGGGTGAAGGGACTGTGGAAGGACACAGGTGCTGGGGGAAGACACCATCAGATCCTAAGAGAGGCAGTCCTTCGGATGCCCCTCCTGGGAGCGAAAATGGACTCTCTCCCACCAACCTACATATTCAGAAAGCTCTCCAGAATCTATCTGAATTCTGAAGATGCATCCGATCCAGATATATCCATCTATACTGATGGATCCAAAACCTCAGAAGGTACAGGGGCAGGCATCTTCTCAGATGACCTAGACCTCCAAGAAAGCACATCATTAGGCACCTTGGCCACAGTTTTTCAAGCAGAGGCTGCCGCCATAATTCAGGGTGCAAATGCAATTCTTGTACGTAGAATCAAGAACAAGATTATCAGAATCTCAAGCGACAGCAGAGCTGCTATGTTGGCACTGAACAACTGCAAAGTTGTATCAGGAATAATACTCCAATGTCGTAGCACTCTGGAGCAAGTCGCTATTGACAATGTCCTAGAACTCGTTTGGGTCAAAGGACATTCTGGACTATATGGTAAGGAGCGAGCGGATGGTTTGGCGACGCAAGGCTCGGAACAACCATTCTACGGTCCCGAACCTGCACTCCCACTATCCCCAATTGCGCTCAATACCTTAATCGAAAAGGAAACCCGCAATCGCCACCGCGAAAAATGGGTCAACATGAACAAATGCCACCATGCAAGGTTGGCGATCAGAAGCCCCTCATTGAAGATGGCAAACTTTTGTACACAGCTGTCAAGAGACAAACTACGACTTGTTGTAGGAATATTGTCAGGACACTGTAAACTAAATACGCACATGCACAGGATGGGACTAAGCGAAGACCTAACCTGTCGGGGTTGCGACTTAGAAGACGAGACAGCAGAGCACATTCTGTGCGACTGCCCTGCACTCGCTCCAATCAGAGGATCCGTGCTAGGGGACTTCTGGCCTAGTATGGCCAGTATTAGCAGCATCCCTCTAGCTAGTATCCTCAGGTTCGTCCAAAGGTTAGGATGGCTTGAGTGATGCGCCTAGAAGAGGATGTTGCAATGGAGGCAGCACAATGGGCCCATAAGAGGCCTAAGTGCATGTGACGTAAGTCACCCTCCACCCAAAATCCAGAATCCAGATAGTCTATAAAAGCCACGTGTAAAGTCATGTTATACTCACATACTCAGTGCATTTTTCAATTAACGTTTTTATAGTTTGGAGGTGGTCGATCGTGCTATAGCCTTTTCTAAAACCGGCTTGCTCTTGTGGTAGATAGAAGTCTAGCTTTCTTGCTAGTTAGTTAGAATTTTCGCCAATAACTTATATAGTTATGTGCGATAAAAGACTAATAATTGGTCGGTAGTTACTAATGTCTGAAGTGTCTCCTTTCTCCTTTTTTAAATAATAAGACTACTTCAGAGTTTTGTCAGATTCATAGTATTTTCCTTTCCTCCAGACATCGGTTAAGGAGTAGTTGTCAAGCCTCCAAAAGTGCTTCACCTCATAGTTTCAGCATTTCACATGTAATATGATCTTCACCAGGACATCGTCCATTTTTCATTTGTTTAAGTGCAGTGGTTATTTCTTCTACAGTGATGTCAGGTATTTCCTCTGAATTAACATTTGTTATAATTCGATATTTTTCTTGGGCATTACCTTTTTTCGGAGTTTCTGTTGCGTAGAGGTCATTATAAAAGTTTTCGATGATTTTTACTATGTCCGTTGTTTTCGTTACTATAGTGCCATTTTTATCTTTCATTTTACTCATTCTTGATTTTCCATTTGCAAGTTTTGTTCGTAATACTCTCATGTTTTTGTTATTTTCTATTGTTTCTTTAATTTTGCTTGTGTTATATTTCCTTCTGTCTTATCGAATTTTCTTTCTGATATTTTTGCTTATTTGTTTATGTTCGTTTGTCCCTCTAATGAAAGTCCTCCTTTGCTGCACGAGTTTCATTGTTTCTAGACTTATTTTCTTTTGTTTTTTGCTTTTTATTTTTGTGCAGATCGTTTTTAGGGCAACTTGAATATCCCTTGTTATTTTTTCAGCAATTTTGTTTACTTCCAGATCTTTTAAGTTTTTGATCGGTATGAGTTTAGTTCTTAGCACCTCTTGATATTCTGTTTGATTTTGTTCCAAGTTGTTCTTTTCTATGTTGTTAATACGTGTATCATTTCTTTCTTTCTAGTTTAGTATTCATTCTAATGGTGGCTCTCACTAATCTGTGATCACATCATCATCAAAAACGTTTCCTTTGCAAGCGCTTTCTGTAGAGCTGCCGCGAGATCAAGCTCGCGCGAGAAAACCCCGATTCTCGCCTCGAATCTGATCCAGAACTTTAGAAGACAGCGAATGTGATGCAGAGGAAGATGATCTAGAAGTGGAAGATACTTTTTCTAATGATTTACCGGCGTCGCAACGTAACTCAACTCCTACTAAAGATGTTGATCGGCCTAGAATTTCTTCAGATCGTGGAGATGTAGAACTAGATGAAGAGGAAGATGGAAGACGATGAAGAACCCTTTTCAAAAGTAGCTAAAAAAAGTAGTTACCTTATTTAGGCAAAGTCACTAAAACAGAATGCTTGCCTCTTGCCAATTTCTATGTGAAGGAGTTGACAAAGACTATCCATGGTAGCAAGAGAAATGTTACCATGGACAATTGGTTTACTTCTGTAGGTGTGGCTGATGAACTCCTGGAAAGTCTATATAATTTAAACGTTTTGGGTACTCTACGGAAAAACAAAAAAGAAATACCGCCAGAGTTCCTGGAAGTCAAAAAATGGAAACTAAAAGCTCAATGTATTGCTTTAACGGATATAAAACGTTATTGTCATTTATGCCCAAGAAAAATAAGTTGGTATTGCTTCTGTCAACGCTTCATGAAGGTGCTGCGAAGTATCAGAAGAAACTGCTAAACCACCTATTATAGCGAATTATAATGAAACAAAAGCTGCCGTTGATGCCTTCGATGTATATTTTATGCCATGATAAATATGGCATCTATAAATTAATTTGTTATTTATTGCCTCAATAAACTGAAAAGTGGAAAAAACCGCATCGTCGCTCGCAATTTATGATCAACCTAAGCCACGAACTGGCAAAAACGTGGATGGAACGCCGACTGACTATGCCAAATTTACGACGCTATCTTCGCCAAAATATACAAGATATTAAAATTACTTCAGAGGAAGAGAAAATGGTACCTGAAGAAAAGAAACGGACAATTTGTTTCTATTGTCCCAGCAAACTTAGACGAATGACGACCAATTACTGTGTACGGTGCAAGCATCCATTTTGCGCCCAACACCGGGGAGATCTATGTGCTGCAAATGATAATTGATTTATCTATCTAGTTATTAGTTAATATGTTGTCATTACAATATTTACAATGTACTTAGGTAAAATACTTAAGAATGTTGCAAATGTTTTATTTTAATAAAAGTGTTTATTTTCACTGGTTTTCTTTTGTTCGTACGATTTACGACGCTTTAGTATTTACGTCTGTCCAAATCATATTAGTATTCTAGGGTTAATAAAAGTAAATGAGCAATGTGATTTAATCCCTTATGGGTAGCAGTTAGTATATCGGTCGGAAGTATTTCTTAAAATTATTAAAATGTCAGAGAAAGGACAGATATGGGGCAGATGCAGATGATTTTATCTTTCTTTTTCAATGCAAAACAAGTGCGTATGAGTTGTAGTGAAACTGAAAATGAGGAAGGTGGTCGTTCGAAAAGTACAATTCGGCATCCAGAAGCATCTCAACATAAAAAAAAACAAAAATAAGCTATAACGAAAACTGGGAAATAAGTACGAGTGACTGTACTTTGACAAAACAAAAATATTGCGAAAGATTTTCCAAAAACCGCAAAACCATTTACAAATTTTAGAAAAGCAATAATTGCTGAATCCGGAAAATTATAAAAACATCCCCGCGTAGAAAATTGTACACGGTGCGGGGTCTTTCTATGGAAACAATGCAGCTACAAAATTTTTAAAAACTACTAAATATGAACCGTTTGTTTAATAGTATATTGCAGTTTTGCAGTACGAGTGGAGAAACTAACAGTTTTGCTCACGCGGGTGCCCGTTTTGTACATGAGGCGTAGCCGAATGTGCAAAGGCACACAAAGTGAGCAAATTAGTTTCGCAACTAGTCCTATATAGCGTTTTGTTTAATCCTGCGCTTATAATATTTAAAATAATTCTAAAAATGCAATTTTGATTAGACAAATAATAATTATTCAAGAAAAAAATAACGCAGGCAGGTTGCGTTGTGACGTTGCCATGGTTTGTCAAAACAAACATTTTTAAGTTGTCAATTATATTTTTACGCGTGGTTTGGTTTCCTGAATTTGTCTTAAACTGCAACAAAATAATGAAATCCTTAGTTACAATTATTACAATAATGATTTCAATAATGGTTGTTGCTACGCTTTCATTATTTTCTACTAAAAAAATGGACTATAGGCACAGAGTGGGCGAAAGTTTACTTTCACTCACTATTTTCGGCCACCCGTTGCCACATAAACAAACTGAATGAGTAAAACAAATAGTTTCTATCTTGGTATCTAAGGAAGAAACAAAGTTTCTTTTGCAGGATTAAACAAACATTGATACTAGATTAAATTTGTTTGTTAATGAATGTAAAAAAGCAAGTTAAACACATTTTTTTTTGTAAAAAATCAAATTTTATTATTCAACGTAGTCTCCATCGAGGGCTACACACTTGGTCCAACGAGATTCTAATTTTTTCAACCCGTTAGTTGAGTAGATTTTTTCAAGGGCTGCAAAATACTCATTGACAGCGGCGATGACAGCTTCATTAGACGTGATTTTCTTTTCACCGAGCCAAATTAACAAGTTTGCGAAGAGGAAAAAACCACTTGGGGCTAAGTCTAGAGAATAGAGTGGACGAGGAATTAATTCGAAGGCTAAATCATGCAATTGTTGACATGTGCGATGGCGGCTGTCTTGGTAGAATAGCACTTTTTTGCGCGTCATTCTTGGGTGTTTTTGTTTTAGCCGTTCTTTCAAACAGTCAAATAAAGTTGCATAATAGGCTTCTGATATTGTATTTCCCTTTTCCACGTAGTCAACCAGGATGGTTCCTTGTGAATCCCCCAGCCGACAAAACGGTCTTCACCTTCACCTTCCTCAGCGCACTTTCGCTGCTCGCTATTCACTGTTTTGACCATAGACAAGAACATAAAGTTTTGACTGCTGCTTTGTCTCAGGTGTGTAGTGGTGTATCCATGTTTCGTCAACGCCTCTCCGGTAACGAATCGCCGCAAGAATGCTTCGCTCGTTTCTGTAACGTCCTGCATTCGTTTCGGAATTCTTCCCGCACTTGTTATGAAAATAGCTATTATTTCAATACGAAAAGTGTAACTTTTTGACCTTGGTAAACAAATAACCATTATTCAATAAATTCAAAAGGAAGGGAAATTACTTTTTAAAACAAACTTAACGGAAAATAAATTTATTTTTTCTACAAACACTACTAAAAACTGAATTTTTAACACGGCATACTGCAATTAAAAATGTAATATTAAATTGCAGCGTGTTAAAAGTAGATCACGTGGTTTACTTTTAACACTAGTATTAAAAGGCTGCTGTCACAATGACAATTTTGGAGCAAAAATATTAATCAAAGATTGATTTTACCTACCAAATTGACAAATCCAACGTTGCCCTACTAGCAGCTTCTTCTATATCGACCGGAATTTCTTCACTTAGATTAGAACTCATCTTAAATTATTCTTTTTCACTTTTGACAAGCATATGTCAAACAATACATATGTAAGCTCAACTCTAAATTGTTTCGTAAATGTCACAGAGTACTAGATTTTTTAGGTAACCTTTGGAATCTCTAATAAGAGTTTAAAATGCTTTCAATGGCGTTTGTAGAAAAAATAGTGTATGATATTCATGTTAAAAGTGATTTTATTTTGTTCGTGGGGTTGCTCAACTCGCTACGCTCGTTTCGCAATCTCCCCCACTCACAAAATAAAATCTCACTTTTAACACTTGTATCATAAATAGCTATTATGTGACAATTTTAACAAGTGTAACTATAACTGACAAGCCAGACTGTTTCAGTAATTCCAAGGCATCAGTGATTTTTATCAAAGTGCAAGAATTAATTTCCACAGTTTTTCTGTTAAGTACGGAAAAATTGAAAAACTGCAAAATAGCATCACTGGATGGGCTATTTTTTCTCTACAAAAAAACATATTTGCACTTTTGGTCTAAAATAATTGGGGATTGGGAAGCAAATATTTACAAATTAAAAATGTACCATTGAAATTTCTATGGTGCGTGAAGCAATGCACCACCCTGTATACATATAAAAATATATATTAATACAAATTTATTATTATTATTATTACAAATGTAAGGGTTAAATTTTAAAGAAAAGGCAGACGCAGTAATTACAATAACAGTTTGTAACTGTACGAACCCCAGGTGTGTCACCCTTTACAGTTTTTCGCTGTGATCGTCTAGTTTTTCACTAAGATTTCCGTCACCCTCAACCCTTATTGGTTAAGTGAAAATCTTACCCTTTACTTAAATAACTGACTATGTAGTCAGAGGACCCTTAATGTTGTTGTGGTTCGTTGATCTAGAGTAGCTCACCTTATAAAACAAGAAATAAATACTCCACCAAGTTTAATACATATATTATAAAGTCAGATTTATGTACAAATATTTACAAATATAGTAAATAAGTAAGCATAGTGTCATGAACATCAGACTAGGCAAGTTAATTAAGGGCAGTGGCGTGAATAATTATCATACTTTTGTTTTATGACTTTGATGTACTTCAGGTGGCCTGAGTGCGTTGTTGATCACAAGAAATTATACTGGAAGTCGGTGCGTCTGTCAAATATGCGATTCAAGATCGATCTTTTATGTGATTGATATTAAAATCAATCTTAAGCGGCCGGGGCCAAGTGTGGTTTATAACCAATCTTTTGACGAGGGTGTAATTGCCCTCCAACGAGTGCGTGCGCTATGCAAGACTCTTAATTAGTACATGAGAAGCGTTGCCTCCCATGTACGCGAATATACGAGATACAAGGTATCCTCGTACATGTACGTAGTAATTAGTCAGGGATGTTTCACCCTATCGTTGTTTGAGAATATGCCCAAGACATATCTCAGTAGTCAGAATTGTCGTTTTACTTGTAATTAATTGTGATCAGTATTTACACCAGGACAACCTTCAGTAAATTTTGATAAAGTTTTAATCTTGAATACGTGAAATGTATTAAAACTGCTAACTTTTCGGTTAATTTGGATTACTCAGGAGACCCCTTATGAAAGATTTCTACTAATGCGAAGCAACAGAGTGCAGCGCTACTACTGTATACTTTACAGTAATTAGGTACACTAATTAGCGTACTCGTCGAAATTTCAGACGGCTATACA
Organism: Melanotus villosus; assembly: GCA_963082815.1. Lineage (NCBI taxonomy): Eukaryota > Metazoa > Arthropoda > Insecta > Coleoptera > Elateridae > Melanotus > Melanotus villosus. The sequence continues at coordinate 46,758,852 of OY720421.1, read as the reverse complement.
GATAGACTGGATAACCCGTACTGCCTGTGTTGGTAAAATTTGATCTCGTATATATACTGAAAATCTGCATACAGCGGGGTGAAGATTCCACGTTCTCACGAGTGTTTTCCTAAGTGGGGTGGTGGCTAAACGTTCACATGAGTGACCTTTGCCTTAAGACTAATAAATTTCACAGTTGAGTTAAAATACTAATATTATGGTCTCTTTTTAAATTCTTTGTGCAATTTGATATTTTACTGGAAAGCGCTGTTGGCATATAGTCGGCGAAACTAATTTGTAACGGGACGGTCGACGGTGATTTTAAGCCGGGAATTTATGATATTTCTGTTTTTAGTTTACACATGAAATCTATACTTTCAGCCACATTCTTGCCCTCAAGAAACACCCCTAGCGTCACGCTTTAAATAAAAGCAAATACATTAAAATATAATCCCTGAAAAATAGAAAATTAAATTTATAAACACGCAGGTGGCTATTACAAGTTTATTAAAAATACGTGTTTTCAGCTCAAGAAGTCAAGGGAGAATGTCCTCCCTTACATTCCCTTTCCTTAACATTCTATTATTTACAAAAACATCTGGACCAATACTTCATTTCACGCATCTTACTCTAAATTCACTAAATTGATTACACGCATGATATTTGGAGTAAACTAACCCAAACCACAAAAAAACAGTCTGGTTTCAAGAATGTCTAATAAATTACTCTAAATTATGGTGTAGGTCTTTTGGTGTTTCTTATACAAATAACAAATTATATTATATGAAATTATTATTACCTATTACAAAAAGGATTAGTTAGAAGTAGAAGGTGGCTCTTCATTTTAATTCTTACTCCAAGAATATTTTCCTGCTGAGCTTATTCTTTGTATCAAATTTTTATCTTTTACGATCTTTAAAGCTTTTAAATATTATTGCAAAATAGAAACCTTCTTTGCTCACGCACAATCGACAACGATAAACAGAAATGAGCAGCACCGCCGACTAACGAATACCGCCTCCGGTTACCAACCCCCACCACTTGCATTCTTACATCAACTTATACGAATGCGTAAAAACGTTGTAGTCGGCGAGTTCTATGTATTATCATTGTATTTACATGGTATTATCAGCGCCGTAGCTAGGGCCTGGCAACAGGGGCACGCGCCAGGGGCGCTAGCCTCGGAGGGCGCAATCAGCGAAGCAGTTATTAGTTATTAGTATTGAATAAATAATTTTATTATTAAATAATTAAAAGCGTTAGTTTATATTTGGCGCGTGCAGCGAGAGCGCGCTGAATGTTAAAGCAAGGCCAACTAAATTAAATATTACATATTAAGGCCTTGCCACTTTATTTAGCAAGGACGCAATTAGAAACAACGGTGGCGCCATTTGAGGTGAACTATACATTTCTACCTTAAAAAATGTATAGTTCACCGCAAATGGCGCCATCGTCCTTTGTAATTGCGTCTTGGCTAAATAAAGTGGTAAGACCTTAATGTGTAATATTTAATTTAGCTGGCCTTGATTAAAGAATATTGGGCGCTGTTGCCAACCGGCGGGCGGTGCCACAGTAGCGCACGGATCCGCTCGCTCTATCTCGTGTGATAAAATTGAACCTTACTATCGACGACGCGGGGAATCCCCTAAAATTTCTCCTTTCATTACTGCCAGATTTAAAAAGTGCAGATTTTTAACCCTTCTCAACTGTTGAGAAGAATACGGGTTGGCTTCAAGTTATCCAAATATAGGAATATCTTTCCGTTTGGCGCTGACGTTGCCCATTATTTCCGCGAACGATCATTTAGCAAATTAATTAGTAAAGAATTATTTGCGCCCACAAATTGACCAGGAGCGTCTAACTAATCTAGCGATATGATCTATAGAATACGACATCGCTGAGAAAATTAATTTTGATTCAAACAATAGATAAAATGGCTGGTGAAAAATCTAGAAAATTAAAGCTGCAATTATTTCTTTTTTGTTTATTGTAATTTTATTAATTAATTTATTAATTTTTTTTTGTACTTATCAGAGTCGAAATATACAATGTGTCCCAAATTCAATCCCCACCATTAGGATCTCGGAAACTATAATAGCTACAAAGTTGGTTAAATAGGGAAAGTTTTAGGAATTTTAATGCTCATTTCATATCCGTTGAGAATTCACAGCCAACTTTGACCGTTTTCGAGATATCTTGGAAAAGCCGAAATTTTGAATTTTCTGTTTTCCAAAATATCCCGGAAAGTATTAAGTTATTAGTTACAAGACTTGTACATTGTGAGGGCACTTTTTTACGGAGAAGAGGGTGGTACCATATATGTTTATATTTATGACGCTTTGTTTCTATTCTATGAACAACTATTTTTGATTTTCATATGGACGCCATATAAAATTTTGTCGTAACTAAACTCAGCTATTTTTTCTCTTTTCAACGATGTGTCACATGTGTGGAGTTTTTGAAGAAGAGCGGGAATAAAATACATTTTTCCTTTATTCGTGTAGTAGGCTATGACAAAAAAAATGTATTTTATTCCCGCTCTTCTTCAAAAACTCCGTACGTGTGACATATCGTTGAAAAGAGAAAAAAGAGCTGAGTTTAGTTATGACAAAATTCAATATTGCGTCCATATGAAAATCAAAAGTAATTGTTCATAGAATCGAACCAAGCGTCATAAATATAAACATATGGTACCACTCGATTCTCCGTAAAACAGTGCCTTCACAACGTAGTCTTGAAACTAATAATTTAATACTTTCCGAGATATTTTGGAAACAGAAAACTCCAAATTTCGGCTTTTCCAAGATATCTCGAAAACGGTCAAAGTTGGATGTGATTTCTCAACGGATATAAAATGAGCATTAAAATTCCTAAAACTTTTCCTATTTAACCAACTTTGTAGCTTTTATAGTTTCCGAGATCCTAATGGTGGGGATCGAATTTGGGACACACTGTAGATATATTTTTTTATTCTTCCTAAAGCTTTTGCTTAGGGACTTACATAGTTTATAAAATAACCTAATTCATAATAAATTTAATGATTTTTTTGTTTTATTGGAATATATTTATTCAGTAGAAAATTTTTAAGGGCGCAACATCGAAATCTTGCCCTGGGCGCCAATGACTCTAGCTACGGCACTGGGTATTATGATCATTTTTTTTAATCGTGATAGATAATAAAATAATAAATAATCATTGCGCGGTTTTATTAACGCGTTTTCTTTTTTCAAAAAACGGGACAAACCTGGAATATTTGTAAAAAAAACGGGACAATCAATATATACGAAAAATACGGGACTGTCCCGGTGAAAACGGGACGTATGGTCAGCCTATACATACTGCACCATGTGTAACGTGTAAGTGTAGAATCTTGTTACTCAACCTCTTAGGCCTGTATTCCGAGACGAGCGTCGTTAATTTGGTGCGCAATGAAAAAACTCTAATAAAAATGTTTCCCATATGTTGCGAACTTTTTGCCGGTCACTGTATGATAATGCCTATAAATGTTAAATTATCTTAAAACTTAGATGCCCAAGTGAACAAATTTTAAAGTCACTTATTACTAGAGACCGGATCTAGTAAAAATTTAGTAAAATCATTTCAGTAGAGCGGCAATGATTATTAAGGTTGGGGAATTTCCAAGAAAAAGAATACATCAACGTAATGAAAATTATTTATTGATAGTAATAAGAACGCCCAAATATATACAATTATATAATAAACTTAGGTAATTATTTTTAATTTTTGAATCCACACATTCCTAAACAAATTCTTAACTCATAATAAAATACAAAACAAACTTAAATTAATCATTCTAAAAACACATTTCAGCCTTTTAAGAATCGATCAAGTCCTCGATATTCAACCATTTTCTCAGTAAACAAAATCGCTCTATTTAAAAGTACATCTATAAATTAAAAAAAAAAAAACATTAATGCTAGTTTACAATAAATAAAAATGTCTGTGATACAATTTAAAAACAAATGTGAGCATATTATTATTAGTTATATCATTTTGTTGCCCCCATTTTCTTAGGCAACATCACAATCAGATTTTTACAGTAGTCAACACAGTTGATGATAGATTCACATTTATTTTGTTAAGTAAAACATCTGAAAACACTATAGATACATCGGTAGAAAACTACAATAGCATTTCTACGATGTTTTAAAATACTTTTATGTTCTAATGCTTATAAGTTAGACAGCACGATTTTCACAGGCATGAGGTGAAAAGTTATTTCATTGTATTCCATAAACACCATTTTTAAAATCTAAGTGTTATATATTATCAATTCTTCATAAAATGAACTGACAATTTGTATTTTATAAAGTGCAAATATTTTAAGAATTAATAAAACAGTGAAAAAGTCCGATAAATCTCAGCATTTGTTAGTAAATTAGTATTTCTAAATCCTTAATGGGTCTTCCTTTTATAGGAATGGAAGAAAATTAAATTAAACCAAAAGTATGGCAAGTTTATTTTTTAACAAATAAATCGGGTACTGCTTTTCTTTGTTAGATTTTATAAGCGTATAAAGAGTGCAAATATTTTACTTTGTAAAATATATTCAAAATTACTTTAACACTTTATGGTATACATATTTTGTACACAGGTAATCTGCACAATTTAATACAAATTGCCACTCATTTAAATATATTCTTTATTTTTAAAATATTACATCATTTTGAGTTATCCCACTGTTTTGGTGGGCAGTGAATGATGGCAGGTATTAGGAATTTTATAAATTTTTAGCACCAATAATTGCAAAAATCAACATTTAAAGTTATCCTATTCATGTAACAATTGCATCAGTTATTTTAAAAAAATTTATTTAAAAACATTTTAATACAAGTAGGATATATCAAACATGATTTGCTATACGTAATAGTTTGATAATTATAAAATTTAAATAAACACGAAATAAATAAACGAGTTGAACTGAACCGAAGAAATATCCAGTTGAAAATAAGATTTTGGTCGTTATAAGTACACAGACTGTAAGAATACGATGATGTCCACATTTTCTGTGGGTGCCTATTGTTCAAAGAATGGAAGAAAATTGAAATCCTAAATTTATTATTGCTAAATGGTATAAGAAGTCCTTAACAACATGATGTAAAAATAATTATATCTCCTTCATCCTTGATCAATATAATGGATTTTTAACGGCACATAAAATCTACAAAAGATGCCAATTTACAATATACAAATGTTAAGTCTAAAGTGAATTATGTAGATATTTAGGTACAGCATGGTATAGCAATATAAATACAATATTTACAATTCCTAGCAATTAAAAAAATATTATTTCCTACATGTCTAAATAACAGTTAAATGTAACAGGTATATCTCTGATAATTTAGTTTTTCCAAAAAAATATTTTTTATGTTGCAACACAAAAAAATGTTATTACTGATCTTAATCTCGTAGCTACAAAGGTAAGATTTCAAATATTTCAATGAGGCACTTAAATGCATTGTCAAAAATAATCATGATTTACTCGTAGATGGCTTTGGTTTAGCAGTGATCATTAAAGAAGGACTAGACGGTCTAGATGGTCTATGGGAAACCGTCTGCGGTATAACAGTTAGAGATTTTGGTATCTTAGGTAAAAGCATCATAGATGTGGATTCTGAGAGTTTAGATTCAAGATTTTCCACAGTCCTATCTAATTTTTCTAAACAGTTTTCAGTTTCAATTCCGTCTGATAAAGAATGATCACTTTTAGGACTCGTGATGGTGGCAGTTTTAGAAATAACTAGTCCTTTTCGAGCCGGTATGGACTTCAAAATTGAACTACTGTGATTTAGTGGTGTTGGTGATGGCGTATTATTTACCGTTTGAGCTTCTAACAAGCGTTTTTGTTTTAAATCGTAACTTTTTTTAATAGCACACATTCGGTTATAATCATCAACTGTTATGTGGTAGGGTTTTCCACCAGAAATCACTTTAACATATCCCGGTCTTTTATCTGATTTTTTACTAGGATCTATCGGAATCAAATTTGGTCTCCAGTTTTTGGTTAATGGAATTTTGATTTTCTGTGGCTGTGGTACTTTTATTAAAGGCGGTGCAGCTGGACGTGTTGTGCCTGGGTGTAATGAAATTAGCCCCGGTGGAACTCCAGGATTTCGTGGTTTATTTACAGTATTCGGTGTTAAATTATTAATTTGCGAGAAAGTGATCGGCGTGTTCTTCGGAATATTAGCGGCATTAATCATAGACAAACTAGTGGCCACATCTTTAGTTGTTATAATACCGCTGTTACTCTTCTTAACACTGATACATGCTTGCGAATTATAGGGATTCATTGGTAAGTTATCGTAAGCCCGTAATCGATTTTGAACGGATTCGCTGTAGTTAATTGAATGATGACTCGCATTAGGTGATAAAACTAAATCTCCACTACGAAAATATTTTTCCAAAAGAATTAAATGTCTTAAAAAGCTACTTTGATTACCATAGGGTTTTTGTAGTTCGTGCCACAAGAGTCTCGTATCACTATCATACTGTATAGTAGTTGAACACTTTTCCCAACCTTCTGGAGTCTTTTCTTTTACATTACCAAAATCAATACTGCCTTGTAATCCCAATTCTTCTTCTCCGGGAAACAACTGTCGAACTGATATACACGGATTTGAACCGAGACGTTGCACAGCACTTGCACTATTTTTAATGTTATTATCACAACTATTTTTAAATTTAATGGTCTTAGATATTTCAACTGCTTCTTTAATAATGGATTCTGGTCGGGATACTTTTTTAAGAGAAGATGGAATCAATGAGCTTTCACGTTTTGAAGTTTCTATATCGCTTCCGCATTCCATTGCGATGCTTGGAATTAACGTGTTATAATCCACCATATAATCCGAAGGAGATTCTGATCTGGATTTGCTGGTAGAATTTGAATCAGAAGGCAATCGAGATTGATCATGTTTATCCAAATCAACCTGAGGTTCAAGTACTGGTGGGCCATTGTTTGAATGCGATTTGTGGAGCTTTTTCTTTTTCTTAATAGGTTCTTTATCTATCTTTTCCTTTGTAGGTACAGGAATTGGTTCTTCTGCTGCTGCTTCATCCATTATTTCAATATCATGGAAATGAAGTAATCTGAAGTAAAGAAAAAGATGGGTTATATAATTATATTTACTAAGAGATATATAAATAATTTGTCAAAACTTGAGTTGAGAATTTCTAGAATTTTGTATGTCCTCTTTATAAAGTGTCTTGTGTACAGGGTTGCCCATTTTCGAAGGGATTCCAGGCTATCTTCTTAACTATTACATCTACGCAAAAAGTAATAAAGGTGTCTGGGGCCAAATTTTTGAGACAAATCTTATGGTGCAAACCGAAATTTAATATCGTCTTTTGTTTTCGAGCTACAAGCGATCGGAGTTATAACTCTTTTGTTTGTAGAGATAGGAACAAAAAAGGAAAACATTCTTAAGACACTTCTTCATGTAGGATTTATTGGTGATATTGGATTTTTAATATGTATATTAAGTTTTGAGTTATAACATAAACTTGTGTTTTTTTAAATAGCATCCGCAGTTGGCTTTGACATCATTAAATAGGTTGCTTTTCAACGTTTTCAAAAATATATGGTTTAATATACTTATTTTAAATAACGAATGAAATATCAACAATTTTCTAATATTTCCAAATCTTAATTGGATATAATTATCAAGCAACCCTTGGAACACAAAAAAAAATGAATAAAAAAACAAAATAAATGACTGTCCTGTCAAATTAATAGGTATTCGTTTGGTTATGTAGCTTTACTTATGTAAAAAGTAAATGTAAAGTGTAACTGCTTTATAGTTACAATGACTGTTTATGTGCGACAGTTTAAGTATACAGTTTAACACACATATCTTAAATAACAATTAAATCTCAATAAATTTGCCAATATTTAAGAATACTGCGGTATAAATGATTATATAGACGCATTCTAGAGGGATTAAATTTGGTATCCACAATGTTCTTATCTGGGATACTCCTACATTAATCTGTATTTTTTCTTTACTGGAATAGGTTGGAGATGCTGTTACATACTCTAAACTATTTGTAGTATTTTCGTTTTATCTTGGTTAAATATTTTATTTATTTCATGGTTTGTTGAAAGATCCAAAATTAATAAACTTATAAGTTTTTTATATAAGTATTAAGTAAAGCTACATAACTAAACAAATACTGCTTAATTTGACAGAACAGTCATTTATTTCGTTTTTTATTAATTTTATTTTGTTCCAAGGGTTGCTTGATAATTATATCCAATTAAGATTTGGAAATATTAGAAAATTGTTGATATTTCATTTGTTATTTAAAATAAGTATATTAAACCATATATTTTTGAAAACGTTAAAAAGCGACCTATTTAATGATGTCAAAGTCAACTGCGGATGCTATTTAAAAAAACACAAGTTTATGTTATAACTCAAAACTTAATATGCAAATTAAAAATCCAAGATTACCATTAAATTCTACATGAAAAAGTGTCTTAAGAATGTTTTTATTTTTTGTTCCTATCTCTACAAACAAAAGAGTTATAACTCTGAAAAGAATTTCCGAAAACTTTAATTTTCGCTTGTAGCTCGAAAACAAAAGACGATATTAAATTTCGGTTTGCACCATTAGATTTTTTCAAAAATTTGGCCCGAGAACCTTTATTACTTTTTGCGTAGATGTAATAGTTAAGGAGATAGCCTGCAATCCCTTTGAAAATGGGCCACCCTGTACCTTATACATAAGATATAACATATCAGGATCCGTAACTAATCTACACATCTCTAAGTTTATGCACCTACAAGTCTAGAATTCATATCATAGATGACAAACAAATACTAGGAGATCCTCTTTCAACCTTACTATTTAACATAGTTCCTACTGGAAAAAATAATGAGGGATAGTAAGCCAAACTATAGTTGGATATACAGATGATACAGCCATCACAGCCAGAAACATAAAGAAATTAAAAGAGATAACAAGTAGACTGGTAGAGGAGACATTTAAAATGGGATTCGAGGAGGTTGTGGGTGCCAAAATAACAAACACATGCCAGGAAGAGAAAGAAATTAATTATAGACTAATAAAAGCCAACAAAAGCTCTGGAGCTCTGAACAGCATATTGAGAACAAAAAATTTATCTACAAACACTAAGTTTCGACTTTACAAAACAGTTCTGAGACTAACCACAATATACAGTTGTGAAACTTGAATCCTAAATAAGGGTACACAAGAGAGGTTACTAAGGTGGGAAAAGAAAATAATGAGAAGAATATTGGGAGGTAAAAAAACAGAAATCGGATACAAAAGAAGGACAAACATCTATGAAATCTACAAGGAGCTAGCTATAGATAAAGTAATAAAAGTGAGAAGATTGCAGTGGTTCAGCCACTTGAAAGAATGGTGGAAGGAGGAATACCCAAGAAAGGGATGGCAAGAAGTTGTTAAAGCTGATTGGGAAGAAAGGGCTATAAGAGATTGGAAAATTAAAGCCAAAAATAGGAACAATGGAAATAGATAACAAAGCTGTGGACCTAAATGGCCTGTACAAAAGCTAGAATAATATGACCAAAGCTGCCCATAACATTTGTACTGTGAAGGATGACATTATTTATCAATCGAGTACAGGTAATGATTCTCAAATTTTAAACAGGGGCAACATCAAACACTGGAAGACCCTTAATACTGAATTCTGAAGCATCCCCAGGTTTATTAGTTGAATGTTGGTAAAGTTAACGGAAGCATCAACAAATTGAAAATGCTGAAAACCCATCACTCACCCTGACAATTTAACATGCCCAATTTTAACGTACGTTTACCCTAAGTATTGTTAAGTGTATCTGCTTGGTAACAGTAGTTGTCACATAATTTGGAAGAATATTAACTACAGGGTTTTTACCCAAACCGATAAAATACATAAATTAATATTTTGGAATAAAAAGAACATTTTACTATGCATCTAAAAATGATTAAACGATTTTAAAAACTATAATTTATAATTAACAGTAAGTTACAATATTTTACCTTCTTCTATATGCAATAAAGAAATCGTTACTAGTTTCAGGACGTTCTTCAACAGGTTTTAAGACCAATGTAGCAAAGTATCTACAGAGTTTACAAACTACAGGTTTATCCATAAGTTTTGCTGGAATTCCTTCTGCATTAAGAGCTGTGTTTAAGTCATGTGTTTCTGGGCCCAAGTAATGGATATGATTTCTTGCAAGTTTGCGTTTACACATGGCGCAGATCATCAGATGTTCAAGAGCGCTGTAATGTTCATTACATATTGGAATTGAATGTAAACCTGGGTTGTCCAAATCAATATTTATCTGAAATAGATAGGAATAAATTTTATAATTATCTGGTAACAACTAACATTTTGATTCAAACTGTACAAATGAAACTGTATGAAACTTCAATATTCATTTTACTTCGATACTGTTTAACAGTTAAATCTTAATTTCAGAGTTTAATAATAAACTCGCAACGAATCCCCAAAAAAATACAAATTTGTTTGAAATACAGCGTTTCTAAATAATTACACCGACAAACTTCTATAAGGCATTTTTCGGATGAAATTAAAGTATTTTGACCTAATTTACCGACATCCTAAAATGCACCTCTACGGCGATAGGGCCAGTCAAAGCTTGCTTTAGAATTTAAAGAACGAGGAAGTCAGTTTGAGCAATTATTATAAAATTAAACTTTTTTGATGTACGTTTCGTTTAAGATAAACTAGCTGTTATTTTATTTGTTAATAGTTTATTTTAATTGGAGCGACAATCCAACTCCATTTTCGTTTGCGGATATCCTTAATTATTTCCGTTTGGTTTGTGACGCTCCACAGTTGTTCGTTGGAGATCACCTCTGAGCAGAAGATATGGCATATTCTGCGAAGATATCTATTTACAAATGTTTGTAACACCGAGGAGATATTTGATGTGAACTTCCAGGTTTCACAACCATACAAGAGTACTATTTTGACATTGGTATTAAATAATCTTATCTTCGTCGTTCTGGTTATACAGGTTGATGGCCTGATTCTATTGAGCATCCCAAACACCTGCCTCGCTTTTCAGATAAGATTTGCAACATCTTGTTCTGTGCCTTCCTCAATGATTATGAGAGAGCCAAGGTAACAGAATTTATCTACTTCTTTTACCTCCTGATTGTTTATATATAGAATTTATTGTGATTTGAGGTGCCAATTCGCATTGATTTTGTTTTGGTTACATTAATTTTCAAACCTGTACGATCCGCTTCTATAGCAAGTTGCTATAGTTTTGCTGCCATATCTTCTTATTTAGTTAGTTTTTATTTTAATTTAATTGCTATACAGCCTTAAATATAGAGTTTGGTTGACTCTCCTGTACTACATGCTTACCTTACTTTATAACTTAATTTATTATTGGTCTCTACTCTCTTCTTTGCCTCACTGTCCCCATCCATTCTAGCCCCCTCCCATCCTCCTTTAACACTTGCACTATTGTCATCCCCTCACTTATGTCTCTTAACTTGCTGCAACTATGGATAATATGTTCTATTGTCTCTTCGCTTTCACTACACACCCTACATTTTCTTTCTTCCTCCTTCAGCCACTTTTTTCTCCCATTTTCTTCTTTATTCTGAATCTCGCTATCATTTGTACTCCTTCTTTTATATCTTTTTGTCAAGTATTCTGGCATATCTGTTGTCTTTATGTGTTGAGTCCACACAATTCCTGTTCTTACAGTGTTAACCATTGTGCAACATATTACATGATGTGTTATTATATAAGCCTTTTGAGATATGAATTAACTTTGTTGGAATGCCTTTTTGGCTAAAATTTTCCAGATTGAGACTATCAAAGGCACGCTTGAATTCTATGAACAGCAAGTAAAGCGGCGAGTTCCACTCTATAGATTGCTCTGTTATTATTCTAATCGTATTAATATGATCAATGCACGATCACCCCAGTCTAAAGCCTGCTTGCTCATTTTTCAAAGTTGATTCGATCTTCTCAGAGATGAGGCTGGAAAGTATGGTAGCTACTATTTTATTAATAACCTTCAGTAGCGTTATCCCTCTCCAATTCTCGCAATGGCTTAGGTCTCCTTTTTTGGGAAGTTTGATGATGATTCCTATTTTTTGCACTATCCGGGATATCCTCATTTTCTCAGCTCACCTTAACGATAACAGCTTTGCAACTAGGTTTTTGTCGACCTTGAGTATATCTGGAGGCAAGTTGTCTATTCCACCTGCCTTTCCCGAGTTTAAGTGTTCAATAGCTTTCTTTATTTCCTTCTCTGTGGGTGTTGATGTCTTGAGATGTTAACTCGTTTTCTTCGAACCATTGATTTATTTCTTCTGGGTGTGTGCTAATTATGTCCCTGTAGTATTCTCTCCATCTGCGAATTTGGTCGTCATCAGTAGTTAGTGGGATGCTGTCCTTATAACGAATGTGGACATTGGATGCTTGCCCTTTCTTAACTAGGTGGTTTGTAATTTGGTATTAACACTTTCAAATTATTTCGTTTAGCTGCCTCTTCTCTCAGTTGCGTTTGTCCTGTCTTGCACTAATTTAAACTGCTTTGTTTAATTCATTGTAATTCTTGGATAATTCATCTATTCCCTTTGATTTGGCTGTACAGCTGTTTATTTTGTGTTCAGTCTTCTTCTTTGAGTAAACAGATCCCAAGTCCTATCAGAGAAACCACTATTTCCTGGTTCTGTTCTTTAGCTCGAGTACGTTTCTGCAGTAGATGTTCAGCAGCTTTGTCCCATCTGGTTTCTATTGGCTCCTGCTGAATTAGGTCTAAGTCTTGTTAATAGCTGCTTTGAGTTCATTTTAGGTGTCAGGAATATTTAGTTTATGTAGGTAAAATAAGGGTTGTTTTATTCTTATTGTACAACATGTTACAAGATGATGATCACTCCCCACATCTGCACCACACCTGTTGCATACATCTAAGAATGCCGTGCGCCTATAAGCTAAATGAACTATCTGGTTCTTTGTTGTTTTATCTGGGGAATTCCAAGTAATTTTGTGCATGTCCTTATGACAAAATAGAGTTCCGCCAGTCACCAAACAACAGACATATTACACCACATTGCGTTGGCCAAGTTTAAATTTGCCAACACTTAACTCATCCTGACTGGTTTGGCTGCCCATCTTAGCATTCATGTCACCCATGATTATTTTTATATCCACCTTATTTAACTTTGCAACACTGTTTGTTAGCTGCTCATAGTCTTTGTTTGTTTGTATAGCCGGTGGGAGCATAGCATTGGATTATGCTTAAATTTCTAGCTCTTCTTAAACTTTGTAATCATTATCCTATCCGAAACTGGTGATAGTTAATTAGAGCTTGATTAAATGTTTTATTTATTGCGATTTTGCTCTATCATTTAGTTTTTGCTTATTTACTCAAATACTGTTGGGAATAACAAAAAATGGCAAGAGAAAAAGACGTCCTCTGATTGAATTTTACATAAACGGATGTTAACAATTCAAAAGTTTTCCAAGGTGTTAATTTTACCCCATTCAGTCGAGCGATATTATTTTGCCAAAATCACTCCAAATCCTTGCTTCATAACCTTTATACTTTCAAAGATTTTCTTTAAACTTTAGAGCGACTTTGATTGGCTGTAACTCCACAGAGGTGTTTTTTTTTGAAAACTTTTAAGAAAATGGGCAACTTGTATAATATGCTTTTTCTAAATTCACTTAAATGTATTAATAATATAAAATTTATTTTACTTACCACTTCACATACACTTTTCCTCATTTTGATAAGCCATTTTCGACGGACAATGTTCGTTGCTATATTATTGCAACCTAGTACATGACAATGATTTTGACGAGGACCAGGTGCTATTATATTACTGCGTTTACTACCCTTGTTTAAATAAGATGGGGTGTTTGACTTTCGATCCACATGCCGATAACAAGCATCACACAGACAGGAATCCCTTGTTAAATGCCTTTCAGCTATAAAATAAATTTAATTAATATTTTAAAGAGATCGAAAACAAAATATTTACTTTCTAATATTTTGTCTTGTCTTTCAATACTTTTCATTTGAGCAATATGACAAGGAGTATCAAACAGACCAAATTTTCCAAAACAATACGAGCATTCATCTTTACACAATCTTCCGGGATGAATACTAAACGAGCTGGCTTTTTCAGGAATAACAAGTATTTTTCCTGAATCTTCCCCCTCCGCAGCTGCTGTATCACCATCCGGTTTCGGAATCTGTAGATCAATAAACACTATGTTATTAACATTGTAGTGGACTTAAAGAAAGCATTTGATATAGTGGATCACTCTGTGCTTTTAAATAAGATCGAGTTAATGGGTATAAGAGGAAATATGTATAAAATTATTAAAAGTTTTCTTCAAGATCGAAAACAGTATGTAGTAGTGGAAAACCAAACTAGCTCAATGTTAAATATCAAGTGTGGCGTACCGCAAGGCTCAATTTTGGGTCCCCTCTTATACACACTACTGGTTCTCAGCTTGAAAAAATGTAATTTAACTGCAAAATATTTTACTTTTGCTGACGATACAATTTTAGTTTGCGAGCATAAATCAATAGAAATGTTGGTGAATTTGGTTAATGAGGATCTTAAAAGATATAAATCTTGGATTTTGAAAAACAACTTAAAACTAAATGAAAGCAAAACTGTCTATATGATACTCAAACAAAAGAATATGACGTTAGGTGAAATTGAAATAAAAATAGGAGATTGTTCACTACATAAAGTGGACAGCACAAAATATTTAGGCCTAATTGTAGATAACAATCTAAAATGGAAGGGACATGTGAACCATATGCATAGGAAAATTAGTTCAATGATAGGGGCCTTATATCGACACAGAAATATTTTAAATGTAAAATTAAAATATCAAATATATAATGCTTATTTTCTAAGCATTTTTAGATATTTAATAATAATATGGGGTACATGTGGAACTGTTTTATTTAATAAAGCACAAATACTTCAAAATAAAGTAATAAAAATTTTATTCAATTTAAATTGTAGAACTAGAACGGAGGATATTTATAACACTACAAAATTACTTAATTTGCAACAAGTGAAAAAAAATGAACAACAAAAATATATTTATAAAGTGTCCAACTCATTACAAAAAACAAACTTTCAGATATCATATAGAAAAGAAATCCATATGCATAGTACAAGACAAGGTTACCATATTAATGTTGATAATGCCAGAACAAACGTAGCACTTAATAATCCTGCATCAGCAGCTATTCAAGAATATAATAAGTTACCCGTAGATGCTAAGAATTGTAATAGTTTAGATAAGTTTAAGAAAATGTTACATAAGCAGCATATAGTATAGGCAAATATTTATACCAAATGTTTAAATTACAAGTACCATGTTCCTATTCCTGAGACCAGCAGCTTATTGCTGATTAAGGAAATAACAGAAATGTAAGATGTACAGGGTGGTCCAAATTGGACACTTTTGATAGGAAACACCAATTTCTAGAGGAGCTAGAAAAAAACTAACCTACATGTTACGAGCTCGATTTTTGTGAGAAAGTGAATGCCGAAAACCGCACATCGATATCTTGAACTGTTTAGAAGATATAGGGTGGTTTTCAATTTTGTGCATTTTTGACCCACCCCCGTAACTTATTTATTTATGAATATTTTTTGTTTCTGTAAAAACATTCTTAAGGCACTTTTTTTAAAGGAATCCAATGGTGTCCCAAGTTTTTTTGTAAAAAGAATGGTTTTGAAGCTATGACATAAACTTGTATTTTTTCTTATTGCTGTTTCTAAAATAGCAAAAGATGAATTTTGTTAATCTGGAGTGCCATGTTGAACAATAAAACGAAATAAACTTACAGCTGTTATAAAATAAATGTTTAAAAAGGAAAGTAGCAAGAATTTTATATATTTAGAAAAAGAATATGCAAAAATATATAGGGTAGTCCATAAGAAAAAATACAAGTTTATGTCATATCTTCAAAACCATTCTTTTTACAAAATAACTTGGGACACCATTGGATTCCTTTAAAAAAAGTGCCTTAAGAATGTTTTTACAGAAACAAAAAATATTCATAAATAAATAAGTTACGGGGGTGGGTCAAAAATGCACAAAATTGAAAAGCACCCTATATCTTCTAAACAGTTCAAGATATCGATGTGCGGTTTTCGGCATTCACTTTCTCACAAAAATCGAGCTCGTAACATGTAGGTTAGTTTTTTTCTAGCTCCTCTAGAAATTGGTGTTTCCTATCAAAAGTGTCCAATTTGGACCACCTTGTACATAAATGCAATTTCAATAAATTCTGTACTTTTCAAAAAAAATTCAAGAAAGATTGGTTAAAAGCATCTAGAATTGTCACCACAACGGTTGTCCAAAACCTGATGCGAAGCATTCGAAGAAACGTAGAAAGATAGCCAAATGATCGGAGCAGGAGGTAACTCATACAATTGTATATTTAAATAAATATAATATACACGTTGTCCCCTGAAATTTTGAATATGAGTAATATAATGTGTTTGTTAATTATTTCCCGTTGCTTAGTGAATTAAAATATTTGACTCGGCTATCTAAAAAACGAGCGTGGTAATGAAGCGCCAAGTAATGCATTCAAATGCCCGTATTCAAAATTTCAGGGGACAACGTGTATGTAGAAAGAGCAATACTCTTAATATTATAATGTCAAAATAAAACTTTAAAGATTTTATAACCCGTTTTATCTGTTACCATATTTCTCGATAGTCTTTAATGTTCAACAAATTCAGAAACTGTAAGGCACCAAATGCAAAATCTGCACAAAATTTACACTTTCCTTGGTTATTCTGAAAATCACAGAATTCGAGACAAAATTTACGTAATCTCCTCCTTAAACGGTTTGACATTCGTATGCTTTAATATACTATAGTTATAATTAAACATCATAAAATATTATAATTTATATAGTAAGCACACCCACGAGGACCGGTCACCGGTCACTATGGGAGAGTAGACCAAAAACCCCTCACTAACAAGTGAGTAGATTTGAGAAGGTGCAAAGAATAAGAGAAAAGGGGAGGCCTCTGCCCTATATCTATAGAGATTTGTACAGGCTAATAAGAATATAGTAAGAACATCGAAAATTAATACAGAAAATATCGGTAAAATTCTTTGTTTACCCTATAAGCAATTTGAGAGCTGCAATTTTGTCTCATAATACACACTCTATCGACAGAAAAATGTGATGTTATATTGGTTTACTGGATTTCAATAAGAAGTACAAGTGAATAGTTACACTGCAAAACAGATTTAAAAACGGTTAGTTTTATTTTGAATTAGTTATAATTTTAATTAAATATAACTACATCACATATATCCACCATAATCAAACAATTTGTTGTATACTGCTTACTACATTTACTAGAATGCAGATGTAAAAAGTGTACATTGATTTAATTTACACTAATCAATTGAACAAAAAAGGTGAAGAATACCATTCACTTAAAAAACACAGCAGCTTAGGTGTAGACTGTGCAGGCAAAAGTATATGCCTACAATCTTGATATTAAATGTACAAAAAAAGGTAACAGATAAACACTGTAAGCACGCCGTAAACTTATAATAAAAAAAATTATAATAATTTTCTAATCTTAACCCGAGACTGGCAGCAGATTGACCAGAATGTAGTCGAATTACAAAAAATACTTCTTTATGTTTTTCCATTGTTGCAAAAATTTTGGCAGACAGATCATTTCCAGTCTGAGGAGCATTGGATTTTTTACTATTTTTTCGTTGATTTGCTTTAGATTTGTTACTTTTCTTTGCTTTCTTCTGACCTTTCTTTTTTCCATCCACACCAGTTTCGCTTTCTTCAGACATGGAAAATATCTGCAAAAACCGTAATTATAAATTGTTGCTCTTTTAATTAAACACATACACGAAACTTACAGCATTTGTGGCTGCTTCAGCGGCTTCGGCTTGTTTACGTTTTTCTTCCTCTTCTTGATCTAATTCTTTAATACTTTCTTCTAATACGTTAAGCCAAAAATCGCCTTCAAAGTATGGAAGATCCGCTGCAGAACGTAAATTATCTTCCATTGCTTGCTTTAGTATGTCCTATTAATTAAATAAAACAATTAGAAATAAATTATATATAAATACAACGAGTACTCACTTTATAATCAATAACAATTCTCTCAATAATGCCTTTGTCAAGCATTTTCTTATACCAGTCTTGTAATCTCTTTGGTTTGGGAATTTTTTGTTCCAACGGGTGACAATGAAAAATGTAATCATCTCCTTCTGATGGAGGGCAAGCCCAAATATGTGCCATTGTATACCCCAACTGTTTTACATAGTCCATATAACCTAATAATATTTCGTGATACCCTGCAGTTCTAAACTGTCGAGGTTTAAAAAAGTGAACAGAGTCCAAATATGCGATATAAACGCGTCGCATATTAGGTGCAGGACAATCCGATCCATATTCTTGAACATGCATCTCAAAGAAACAAACATCGACACCGTCAATTTCTTCAAATGCGAACAATGCCTTCGCACGATATGGAAACTCAGGCGAGAGATCACCATTTTCAACAAATTTATTACGCATACCCGGCTTCACTTCTACCACTTTCTCTGAACTAGATACCACACGTATATGTACTTCACCTGCACCCGCTTCTTTCTTTTTAAGAAAATTATTAACACGAGTCTCTATATACACTCCTAATTTTGTAGTGGGTAACCTCTTGGCATTAAATTTGTTTTCTTTTCTTTTGCTACCCTTCTTCTTATGGCACTCATCACACGCAAAACCTATTGGCCATAAACAGTCTAAGTGGAGAACACAAATTTGATGTAATTTTCGCCCACACTCATTGCAGTGAACAAATTGTTCCATTTCAAGATGATCATTTTTCATTTCCTTAAACTGGTCTTTTTTAATAGCCCTGAATAAAACAAAACTTGTTACTACAGGAAAATGAAGTTATTATTATTGTATAAGGTTATTCAAAAGTAAGTGCCTATTTTGAAATTACTGCAACGTTGATTTTGTAAAAATAAAAACACCATTTTCTTCGTAAAACAATAGGATTTTATTATAATAAATAAAATAATAAAAATTTATATGTTCTTGCCACAGTGTTGTTCAATAAGAAGTGGTCTTTCTTTTATAACGACAGATCAATAAAAATGCCAATTAGGGTAGGCTGTGAAATTGAATTTTTTTGAATTGGTACTTTAGCCACATCCACAGAATGACATTTTATAACGTTTGTAATTCAATCGTTGCTTCTGTTCGTCTAAGCGGCGGTCCACTTCCACTTTTACGAGCGACACTACCACTTTCTCTAAATAACTGCACAGATTTAGTTACAACGCCGCGAAAATAATTGTAATTGAACACTAAATCGGGGTATTCTTCACGAAAATCAGTCATGCAGTCATGAAGTGAATATTGCCACTCTCCATTTATTCTTACGCCGGTTCGAAAGAAACATTCAATAGCTTTCGCTTTTTGTTGTGTAGTGAATACCATTTTTTCAAACTTTAAATTTTTTCACCAAATAAAAAACTTAAAAAATTTGACAAGAGCGTTCAGTTTTAAATTTTCATGTCAGAAATGTCATTCTGTGGATGTGGCTAAAGTACCAATTCAAAATAATTCAATTTCACAGCCTACCCTAATTGGTTTTTTTATTGATCTGTCGTTACTACGAGGGAAGGGGAAAAAATTCTGCCGTTCTCAAAAACTACTAATGCTTTAATTGTGAAATTTTAAATACATGTTAGGACTCCTCTATGTAGTCGCCTGACAAATCAACGCACTTGGCCCATCGATGTTTCAACTTCATAATGCCCTCCTTATAGAAGTCTGAAGTTTGACCCTCTAACAACGAAGTCACTGCAGTTTTTAAGCTGTCATCATCTCGGAAATCCGTTCCACGAAGGTGAGCTTTCAATTTTCCGAACAAGAAGAAATCAGAGGGTGCGAGGTCCGGCGAATAAGCTGGGTGTGGAAGTACTTCGAAGCCCATTTCCTTCACTTTTGATGTCGCTGCAGCACATTTGTGAGATGACGCATTATCGTGCAGCAAGAGGAATCCTTTTCGCAGTAGTCCGCCGCGTTTGATTTTGATTTCATCCCGTAATTTAGTCAAAAGGTTGCAGTAATATGCCCCATTGATGGTACGACCACTGTCGAGAAAGTCGATAAGCAAGACGCCGCGAAAATCCCAGAAAACTGAGAGCATCACTTTGCCTGCTGAAGGTTTCACCCTGAACTTCTTTGGAGGAGGAGAGTCGGGATGTCGCCACTCCATACTGACTTGTTTGGTGACAGGGTCATAGTGATGGGCCCAACTTTCATCCATAGTGACAATTCGGTCAAAAAAATTGTCAGAATCTGCATTGACACGTTCCAAAAGCTCGCGACAAATGTTCACTCGATCGTGTTTATGCAAAGGTGTCAACATTCGTGGGACCCATCTAGCTGAAACCTTATTCATATGCAAAATGTCATGCAATATCGATCTAACCGATTTCTCGTCAATCTTCACAGTCTTGGCTATCGTTTTAACGGTAATTCGCCTATCTTCCAAAACTAACTTCTCCACTTTGGTAACCATTTCAGGGTTCTGCGCCGTTGCAGGTCTTCCACTTCTTACATCATCTTCTAGGCTCTCTCTGCCATGCTTAAATTCATTTGCCCATCGACGGACAGTGGATTCTGACGGCGAAGCATCCTTGTAAACTGCTTTTAACCTTTGAGCGATTTC
Source organism: Melanotus villosus (assembly GCA_963082815.1). Lineage (NCBI taxonomy): Eukaryota > Metazoa > Arthropoda > Insecta > Coleoptera > Elateridae > Melanotus > Melanotus villosus. Next base: position 46,738,104 of record OY720421.1, on the reverse strand, counting down.
AGTAAAATGAACACCCTCCTTAGTCAAAAATTTAATCACTGCCCGGTGTTCAATTTTCTCCATTTCTAATATCTACTGCAACACACTTTATTGAATCTACTATAAAATCCGAAGTTTTGTGTGAATCTGGACGAAACTTTCAACACTGACAGACAACAACATACAAAATGACAGATATCAAAATTTTGTTTCTCAAGGCACACCAAGATAAAGAACGGCAAAATTTTTTCCCCTTCCCTCGTATGAGACATTAGCAAATATATTCCTAGGGATGCTACGGCCGGACCTGGATGGCCAAATGTTTAAAAATTTCTACTAATTAAATGAGCATCAAAACATGCCACTTCCATATGGGTAGGTACTTATTTATGAATAACCTTATTATTGCATACATCAATGCTATACAGATTATAACAAGTCTAACTAATCAAATGTACATTTTTTTACAGTATTTTGGGTCCTTATACCCAAAAAATTAAAACGTGAAAATTTTAGTCAGATAAATCAAAATTAATTGTAACTTAAAGTAGATTCTTTAAAAAATGATACACATTTCAACAATTTTTTAATGAAGGGATAAAGTATTTAATTTTTTTTATGATTCAAAGCTAATAACTATAAATACCTTCCTCACAAAAAATGTTACCCCTATTTTGATATATTACATAGGGTACCCCAAAACACTTTAGAAATAAACTTTAACCAGTTTTCTGGGATCAAAATAAACCAATGAAAACGTAACTTGCATTAAAATTTAATGTGCTACGTTTCAATATGAACATTCGCTTTTATGCTACAAGATAAATGAAAAAATTTGCCTCCTAAGGCATGTTTGGTTTAAATGGTTGATTTTGATTATACTAAGCCAAGGTTCCGCATTGGGCTAGCGATCCAATTGATATTAATCGCTATAGAAACTTCAATATGAAGCCCTATACTCCGCAAGGAGCGAAGAAGGATGAAGAAGAAGCTAAGGTTAGTTTTAATTATATTATTCTCATTAAAGTTACTAGAAAATAGAGTAGGTATATATCGTCCTTTTCTTGAAAATTTTACTTAAAATTTTATTAATAAAAAAAAATAAAAAAAACTTACGTTTGCGCTTGAGTAGGATCATCGCCCAACGTAACGGTGTCACCTTGGATGTCGTTGAAGCATTTCTGGCAAAACGTGTATCTGTTGGACCCAATTTCACAGGCATTTAGACTGTGATCAATATGGTATCACATAAATCAGGCAAAGCACACCAAGTCAGCCATGTGTTAAGTGGCATAGGTTGGGGAAAACGGGAAAAGAGATACAGAGTGTGTTAAAAGCTCAAAACGGATGCAAGCACTATTGGTTTCTTATTTCCCAATATAATTGAGGAGGGAAACACAACATTTACAGAATGTATTTAGGGAATAAAATGGTCCAATAAACATAGGTTCAATTCCTAATACAACAAAGATACTAATTATTACTATTACTAATAAACACACTGTAGATATTATTGCATTTTTTTATATTTGATTTTGCATTACTGTTATTTAGAATCTTTTTAAACCACAGACATTCCAAATTAGTCCCATTTGGATATATGACAGAATATTACTTCCAACAAAATGGAGTGTTCATTTTTAATTGTACCATGAAACATTTAGATAAATTCTTTCCCCAAAACTGAAGCTAAAGAAACCAACACAATTCGCCATCAAGGTCATTAGATCTTAAATCCTCCCGGTATTGTTTAGGGTAAAGTGACTATAATAGGAGCCACGCTCTATCTAAACGTAACAAGATACTAACAAACCCCATGAACTGTGTTTGCGCAGAAGCATAGCACTGTGATATTTACTTAGTTAGTTAGTTAATTTAATCAATTAGTTTTGAAAAATGGAACTCCGAATATGTTGGAACTGTCAAACGTGAGATGTTAATAAAAAATAATACATAGGAGTGGTACTACTAACATATATTTTTATGAAAAGCCTTCTAGATGATGACTTTTTTTAAATTACATAAAATATAGATTGTTATATTTGAATGTTCAATTTTTTAGTGTTTTAACATTTGGTTACTTTACTTTAAAGGTAGTTAAAATCTTTATAATTTATGCAATAAAAGTGAAAATGAAGGAGACTACTCGACTCAATTATTTATTCCGGATTTCATAAACCACATACCGGTTCACTGGTGCGAATTGGATGGAGCAATTCTTGGCAAATCTGTACAGGATTCCCAAGAGAGAAACTTTTCCGATCCGTGTATTGTGTGAGAGTAATGTCACAGAAAATTCCTTTAGATAAACATAGGTACATAGATCATACACGACGGTAACTTATAAGTATAACCTAGTATTATCAATTAAATCAATAAACATGTGAAAACCTTAGCAATGAGCACACTACTGTTAAAAAATCTGATCTGTCCGATTCATACAATGCGGGACTAGGAGACGCTTGCCTTAACAAGTGCATTGAGATCTCAACAGTGTAACAACTGTTAATTAATTGTTCTTTCAATTTGTCTTTATGGTTAATAATAAGAGTTTTGCTAATGGTTTATTAACAGTTTCAAGCGAAAGCTTGGGAATGTTGTTTTTATTTTCTAACTCGAGTTTGTTGACATTCGAACTGATCCTGGTTTTTGCTTTGATATTTGATTGAAACAATTTAATCCAAGGATGTATAAGTCATGGGAAAATATTTTCAAAATTTGATACAAAAGGTGCTTTAGCAAAGTGATGCTTTGTTTTTTTTTTTTTTTTTTTGGTGGAGATGGCAACGAAAAATAAAAAAGAGGTTGTTGATTGGGGGTTGAGAAAGCGAACGGACGTAATTTTTCTTTTGCGGCGTCCTAAGAGTATTTTGGTGTAAGAATGTTATTGGTCTAAAGCCATACTTGGCTTAATTTGTAAAACAGATTAAAAAGAATGGTGCAGTAGCCCTTAGGCTAAATTTTGATTCCTGTCCAAGTGGTAATTACTTTTGGATATTTGATTCCTGTGGAATTTGATTCCGCTTGGGGATGCTGTTTTGGTAATTTGGTTCTTCTTGCTGAGATCGAGCGTAGGAGGAGACGCCTGCTGAGGAATGGTTTCTTAATCCAGTTCTTTGGTTAACTAGATCACGTAATAACCGTTTCATCAATGGCTGAAGGTCAGATAATTATGTGTTGTTTAAAGTAACTTTGTATCCTGTCCATTGTGGTATTAATAATGATACTTGTAATCAAGAAGTATTATTTATTTATTTAAAAAACTATTTTTATAATCAGCAAGTAATGTTTAGAAAAGATATACGTAACTTGATTACGTTAAGTTATTTGTTGATTTGGATCTTGGACATCTGCATAATTTTGTTGTAAGGAAGACACAATAGAATAACTTTAATAAGAAATAATCCTTAGGGTTTGTCAATTAAATTCCGTCGTAGGGTAAGATCTTACCGAACACGAGAATTCCTAATAAAGTTACCCACTATTTTTGGTTTTAAAGGGAACTTGCATGTTCTATAATATTAACAAAGGGTCCTTTTTGTAAAATTACTATCCGCATCAGGATTCTGTAAATTTTATAACTGACTGTGCAGATAAAATTGCAGAAAATAGTTATTCAATAGAGTGTGGAAAGTGCAATAAGTGGTATCATAAAAAGTGTAGTGGTTTAGATAGTGATGAATTTAATAAATTGGCAACACAAATTAAAAAGGAAGGTATACGGTGGACATGTGCTAAATGTGAGGTTAAGAGTAGATCAGAATCAAAAGAGATAGAACAAAACCAGGCTGAAACAATAGAGCAAAGACTAGATAAACTTATGCAAGAACAACTAGAAAGGTTTAGACTAGAAATAAAAAAAATAATCGAAGAGGAATTTAAAATAAAGATGGATGAAGTAATCCATAAACATGGAAACGAATTACTAAAGATTACGGCAGAAGTAAATAGGCAATTGGAACAGATCAAACCTCAAAATCAAATGAGCTATTCTGATAAAGTAAAACAAGTAAAACCGGAACAGTTAATAATCGTACCAAAAGATGGGAAAATAACCGATGCAAATAAAACTAAAGAAGCTGTCAAAACGAAGATAAATCCAGTACAATTAGAAATTGGAATTACTAGTGTTAAAAACATTGGAAATGGAGGAGTTGTTATATCTTGTGATACTAAAAATGAACGAGATAAGCTAAAAAGTGAAGTCGAAAGCCAATTGGGTGCAGAATTTAAAGTACAGGAAATAAAAAAAGTGAAGCCTAGGATAAAAATAATTGGTATAGATGAAAATTTGGACAGCGATGAAATTAAAGAACGCATAATTAATCAAAACACATTTGTAGATACATTGAAGGCTGAGGTAGAGGTAAAAGTAGTAAAGAAAATGAGGACTAAATACATGGCAATTGTAGAGATGGATCAGGAGACATTCAGGAAGACTGTAGAAACTGGTAAAGTAAAAATTGGTTGGAAGGTTTGCAATGTATTTGAGCATGTTGATGTACTTCGTTGTTTTAAATGTTTTGGTTTTAACCATAGAGCAGATAACTGTACGAATGAATCATGTTGTATTAAGTGTAGTTCGGAGGAACACAGGGAAAAGGAATGCACTAATACAGTGCTTAAATGTATAAACTGCGAGTCAACAAATAGAAAGCTGGGTTTAAATTTAAACAGTACTCATGCTGCTTTTGATCGAAACTGTCCAGTATATAAAAGATATATTGAAAAGAAAAAAGAAAAGATATTGTATCATTGGTAGCAACCACAGGAAAGGAATGGGACTATAATTATGCTAAATGTACAGAGTAGTGTTGCACATATAGATGAAGTGAAGGATTTTGTAAGAAAAAATAAACCGATTGTTTTATGCTTAACAGAAACTCACTTAACTAAAAATATTGATGATTATGAGGTGAATATTAGGGGATATAACCTAATAAGACTTGATTCGGAAAGTAGGCATACAGGGGGTGTATTTATTTAAAGAAAGGAATTATATTTCAGGTAGTACAAACCTTCATTGTGCATAAAAATTATTGGATCTTAATTATAAAAGTAAAAATTGGAAATCAACCAGTTGTAATTGCATGTATTTACCGATCTCCAGGAGGGTCAAGCTGGTTTTCTGGATTTCTTCGAAAAATGGTGTGAAGATTACGTTTCACAATGTGATACAAAAATATTGATAGTAGGAGACTTTAATATTGACTATAAAAGTGATAATATTTATCCAAAAAGATTAAAAAGATGTGTGAATGATAGTGGGCTAAAGCAAATAGTGCAACATGTCACACATGTTACAAATAATAGTAGAACGATAATTGATCTCGTCATAACCAATGAAAAGACAGTAACAGCAGTAGTGATCGATATTACTGGAATATCAAGTCACAAAGCTGTAATTATACAAGCACACTTATTGAAAGTAAAATCGTTTAAGCGTAATGTGAGGGGTAAGATACGTAGCAAGCAAGAGTGTGCTAATAAACTAAAAGCAATGACATGGGACTACCGAGAAAGAAACTTAAACTTAAAAACTGAGTTATTTGTACTAGATATTACTCGAATAATAGAGGAGGAGATGCCGACGAAACAAGTTACAGTGTACGAGAAAAAGAATCCATGGTTTAATGAAAGAGTGTTATCTGCTACAAAGAAGCGTGATAGAGCATATAGAAAATTCCATTTTACGAATAGGCAAGAAGATTGGGAAAAATACCAAACTGAGAGAAATGATGCTGTGAAAATAATTGAGAATGAAAAAAGGGCTTATTACAACTCAAAAATATTGGAAAGTAAGGGCGATAGTAAAAAGATGTGGAGTACACTTAAAGGATTTATAAAAAATAGAGAGAGTGAAACATATGAAAACATAATTTTTAAAGATGAGACACTAACCGATGAATTGTTGATAGCAAATGCTTTTAATAAATACTTTGTTGAAAGCATTACTGAAATTGCCGATAGTATCCCAAACATAATTGATGATTTTGATACATTAAATAGTAGACAAAAGATTGAAAACTTTCGATTAATGGATGAAAATGTATGTAATCGTTTACATACATTTTCATCCATTAATCGAAAGTTTTCAATCTAATTAAGAAAAATTATTTTTAGTTTAACTAACAAAAGTAGCCCAGATGATATCAGTATTGGTTTTATTAAGGAATTCTACGATGAGCTATCAATGTTCATAATACACCTAGTTAATGAATCGTTACTAAATGGAGTGGTCCCTGATATATTAAAAATTTCAACTGTTGTGCCTATTCGTAAGGTGCAAAAAACATTGAACTGTGAAGAATTCCGGCCTATAAATATGCTTCCTGCATTGGAAAAGATATTGGAAAAAGTAGTCTATCTACAAATAATACAATTTGTAACAGAATATCAGTCAGGATTTCGAAAAGAGTTTAGTTGTGAAACAGCATTCCAAAGTGTATTGCATGACTGGAAAGAAGCTATAGAGAAGGACCAGAGTGTTTTAATTGTGTTTCTAGATTTAAAAAGGGCCTTTGAGACGATTGATCAGACTAAATTAATAAATAAATTAAAGGCATTAGGCTTTGGTGGAATAGTCTTGGACTGGTTAACTAGCTACTTACAAAAGAGACTACAAAGGACAAAATGTGGAAACAGTGTGTCTTCTGAAATACCAAGCAACATTGGAGTACCGCAAGGAAGTATTTTGGGACCCATACTGTTTGTGTTGTACATAAATGACATTAGTAATGTAATACAATATTGTCGTTTTCATCTATTCGCAGATGACACGGTTATTTATTTAGCAAGACAGAATTTAAATGAATTAGTGGGAACAGTTAATACAGACCTAGTGCTGATCAGTGATTGGTTTGCAACAAACAAGTTAAAAGTTAATGTTAATAAAACTAAGGGAATGCTGATAGCTAAGAAGAAAGAAATGCAGATGTTTGTAAATAATAGAATGAAAGTGTTGGTTGATAATAAAGAGATAGAAATAGTAGATAAAATAAAATACCTAGGAATAATTGTAGATCGACAACTTAAGTTTAAAGAACAAGCAGATTATGTCTGCAGAAAGATTTCCAGGAAGTTAGGAGTACTTAGTAGAGTAGGTAAATACCTTTCATTAAATACTAGGAAGGTTATATATAATGCAATTGTTTTGCCATATTATAATTTTTGTGGAACAGTGTTATACTTATTTAATGAGAGGGCTTTAGATAGACTCCAAGTACTACAGAATAAGAGTATGAGAATAATTCTGAAATGCAACAGATACAGCAGAATATCAGATATGTTAAAAATATTAGGGTGGTTAAGAGTAGGACAGTATTGTGAGTATTGTAGTCTTATTTTTATTCATAAAATTAAATTGGGAGGTATGCCACAATATTTTAATAATATTTTAAGAAAGAATAGGGATGTACATGATTATTATACAAGAAATAGAGAGAAGTTTTATGTAGAACCAAAAACTAGGAACTGCGCTTTTAATTCAGTATTTGTAAAGGGAATTATAAAATATAACACCCTAAATAACGAGCTAAAGAATACAGAAAATATAAATAATTTTAAAAACAAGTTAAAAAAATTATATTTGTGCAATGAATTGTAAACTAATGGTGACATACCATAATGTAATAGCGATGGCTAAATAAAAGACATATTATTATTATTATTATTATTACTTGCGTGTCAATTTACTAAATGTTTCATGTTAACAAACTTGATTTTGATAAACTTAACACGTTGGCTGCCGTGACGTTCGAACCAATTTATTACGTTTGCACCAAGGGGGTTGGCCTATTTATGTAAAAAAAATCACTCTTCAGGTCAAGATGCGCAAGGATAGTTAAATATGTATTGTAACACCTCAAGTGAGAATTTTTCCAGAATTTTGCTTTTTAGCGGAAAATTTTATGGAAAACTGTCTCGGACATATAGATCGAGTTGGCGTAGCACGAATCTCAGCATTGTCATGAATTGGGAATAACTGATGTTTTTGTTTATTGTTTAAATTTTTTTATGTTTGAAAATAACATAATTTATGTTTGATTTTATTTAGAATGTTTTTTCTGTTGTTTTTTATTAAATTTATTGATATGTTCTTGTTTCGTATAAATAAAATTTACATGATTTTCAGTTTTTTCGCGTTTTCTCAGTGATGAAAGCTGCACGCCAAAAACTGGGATGTTACAGCTGTTCGTGTACGCCAGCTCGGCCAATCCCGATTAATAATAAATACAGGCCAGATCGAGTAACTGGCATGTAGGACAAATAAAACACTCTCGGTCACATGGACCGAGACGGCGCTGCGGTCAAATACAACTTCGCGGTCACATAGACCGAGCCGGCCGGTGGGGAAAGTTGATACCGAGACAGAAGTTAACGTGTTAAGTAACTATCATATGTATGAAAGTTCGATGTTTGCAATTTTGGTAATATTATGGATTGAAAATATAATTATTAACCATTTTTGTGACTTTTATTTATTTGTACCTAGGACTCTTGCCCGACATGCATGCTCCCGGCATTAGTAACCTATATTATCGTACGAGTATATTTTAGTGTAGATTTTGAGGTTACAACAGTAGTAATTCAACAATCTTAAATTAAAAAAAATTCCAAACTATGTCACACATTAGCAAATACAGTATTTTCCACTTTTACTCTGAAACTCCCTAATGGATGAGAATTGTACCTATGGTTGTAGGACCTTTTTTTTGTCTATTTTGATCCCCCGAACATATTCCGTAAATATTGCAGTTTCCTCCCAATTTCCTCTCCCTACTATCGAAACCCTGTAGCGGCCAAAAGCTTATACTGAAGTTCAAGTAAAACATTTTGAACAACTTCCGGTTTTTTCAATTTGTGCATTAAATGGCTACCTTATGATTGCTTCTCTTTATTGGTACTTTATAAAGTTTTATAATACATAATTCTTCCAAATTAATTAATAATGAAATTTGAATTATTATACCTAAAAATTAAATGTCGATAAGAGTAAAACATAACTTCTTTACTGTACAGATTTTTTTGTGGTGTATACATTAACTCGTTTACAACACATAAAAGTGCTGTACAGAATTTAATTGAATTTGAACAATTCATTTGTATATATTCACTATATTATAGCGACTGTATTTTGATTTTAAGTATTTTAAAATATCTTGTTTTTGAAAAGCCAATATAAATAATTACTCCCCGTGATAAAATGTATCATTATAGTGACATGTCCCACGCCCTAATTGTAACTTAGTAGTTTAGCATGCACATCATTACAAATAAAGCAAAAAGTGTTGAAAATGCTGACAACAATAATCAATGCATTTTTAATTTACACAACCAACTAAAGTAGGGGCACGAAATCAGACGACAGACGTCATCAAGAGTGATGACGTCATAAAACATAGTATGTTTCTATTATATCCCAAGAACGATTATAATTTCCAATTTCCTGATAGTATAGGCAACCAACGACACAGTATAGTATAGGCAACCAACGACACGGTGCTAGAATTTTTCACAAGTTTAATGGAAATTGTATATTCAGAGTTAAAATAATAAAATGCCGTTTTCTTTTTTTAATATTTACTTGTACGGTGTACAGTAAGTTCACAATAACAATACTACACTGTGATAAACATGCTATGAATTACTTAATTTTACAAATATAATTTTTATTTATTTTTCGTATGGGAAGCGTACAATATTTGTACAGTAATGCTTATCAATATAACATGCAGTGTATACAACGTATGATCATAATCTACATATCTAACCACAACGTACAAACTACATAATTTACTACAATATAGACTACATTATGACTATATAAAACAAGGAATTAATATAACCATGCACTGTAAAATACAAGATAAATATAAATATATAGACAAATATAAAAATAATAATTAAAGAATTTTAAGATTCATCGTCACTACTAACATCACTATCGCTACTGCTATCTTCATTTAAATTTATTATTAGGGGACATATTTCTTCCCTATCAAACCCAATTTCTCTTTCCCACCATCTTTTGATTTCCTTTTCTGTATGCTCTATGGTATTTGACCATATTTGTGGTGTTACCGTTTCTAATGCTTCTTTCCACATTAGTAAAGCTTTCTCGGTACCATAGCCATCTCTACCGATGTGGTTACTATAGTACGACTTTGTGATTCCCCAAATATTTTCAATTGCATTAAATATGCAATGATATGGCGGAAGTCGTAAGATTTTATGGCCATATTTTTCAGCCAATTGGTCAGCAACATATAACTTCGGAGGCTTATTTCTAAAAATGTATACCAAGATAAATATAATTATAACAAGTTATTTTCTTAGTCGCATACCGTGATACTAGGTCTAATAATTGAATTTTCAATAAAGTATCTTCAAATTCAATACCACGGCTTTGCAGCCACTCCTTTATTTGAGGTTTTGTCCAACCGGTGTTTGGTATTTTTTCCACCAGAGTGTTATGGTAGGGCGCATTGTCCATCACTATAATAGAAGGTTCTTCTAAATTTTTTAGTAGTTGTTCTTCTAACCAAGTTAAAAAGTTTTCATGGTTCATTTCCCCATGATAATCAGGATTTTTCATTTTTGACGAAAATACTAAAGAGGCTCCAGGAATAAACCCTCTTCTGTTTCCTGCGTGTAACACAATGTACCTGAAAAGGCATAGCTGTAAGCAAATACTACACTTTAATAAATCTAAAATGTTTACCTATGTCCATCGACCTTTATCCTTTTGACGCTTTTCTTATTATCATCCTGCCAGGATCTTAAAACCGTTCCATTTTCAAACACCCATGTCTCATCAATAAACACAAATTCTAATGGACGATCTGAATTTAAGTTTCTAACATATGATTGCAGAAACTTTGCTCTTGCAAATGCAACGTGGGCTAGTTCCATTAAGCCCCTACGAGGGTCATCCTTCTTCCACCGAAATCCTATGTCCCTTAAACCGTAACCTAAGGATGACTTGCCGCCTTGAAAAATGTCGCGTTCTTTTAATTTTTGCAACAGTGTCTGCCTTGTTACGTGTTGTTCTAAAAAATGACAATAATTTACAGTTAATAAAAGAAAACCACTTAATGATAATATAATCGTTTATTAGATTAGGGTGACGATATTTTATATTTTGCAAACACTTTTATCCAAACAGCATAACAGCATACAAATTAATTGCTGATATTTGCAGATTTTTTCAATATTGTGATACTTACTGGTTTCATACATTTCATAAATAACATTCCGTATCGCAGTTGAGTGAAAATCATCAATATCTCTCACAGGTTTGCGGCGAGGTCTCTTTTTCTTTGGGCTGCGAAGAACTTCGTTGCTTTTAACAGCTTGTGAAACTGATGAAACAGCAGATCTGCTCAGTTGTAATGCATCTGCAACCCTCTGAAATTACAAATTACATGTTATGCTTAAAATTTCTACTAAATCTTTTATTCACATACCTCTCTAACTGCAGTAACTGGAAGCAACGGCCCTCCATTATTTCGTTCACGTTCGAAATAGCCTATCAACTTGGCAACAAGTTGCTTGGATTGGCTACTCAATGGTTTAGGCATGTTAAACACTAAGAACTCGACACTAAAACGCAGGTTTTGTTCTTAAAAGAACAGTTTTTCAAACACAAAAACAGACTTAACCTCGAAGTCAAAACACGTGCGGCAGGTTCGATAATAAATCGATACAATAGAAACGTAAACGTTGTGTTAGTGATTTTTACTACCAACACTGAAGCGTGAAAGTCTCTGGCACATTTATGTTTTTTATTTATTATTCTTCATAAAAGCTAAATGTACATTAAATTGTTAATTTTTCCTTGATAATTGATTAAGCTTAAACCAAACGCATGATTTAAAATGAGCTGGAAATAAGAAAATAAATATCGGTTTTGTAAATCTAATGGTGGTATTTATGACGTCACTAAAATTTACTTGGTGACGTCTGTCGTCTGATTTCGTGCCCCTACTTTATCCTACAATTATCCATGTTATAATGAGCAATGTGATCAGTTTAATTTTTCATGCAAAAAAAAATTACAAAAATGTAGAGTCATTCGGGGTAACCGAGCGCAGCGGGTAAGTGTGCGCACGGGCTGTATTTTGGAAATGTGGCAAGGGCGGCCAAACGTTTTTTCCGAAAAATCAGCGACCCCAGCTTTAGACTTATTTCAGACATGTCACTGTGTCACTTGTCGCTTGCTCCATAACTAATTACAATACAACAGAATTTGTGATATCAATTAATAGATTTTAACATCGCGGAAAAGTGTGTCATCCCAGGTTTTTTATTTGCAAACGGTGAGTATTTTTTCATGCTGTCAGAGCCAATCTCAGAATGAATATCAGTAGAAAGCTTAAGGTTATAATCGTCAGTATCGGATTCGCGATTTTTGTTTTAAAATTTGGTCCCGGGGGGCAAGTGTGCGCGGGTAAGTGTGCGCATAGCACACATGCCCCGTATGCGTTTACTTGCCCCATATGGGTGCGCACAGTTACCCGCAATACGGGTCAAGTGAACGCAAGCCGACAAAACTATTTTATTCTTAGTTTATGAGAAATTTAGGGAATTTACTTTTTTTTTGTTAAAGTCGATGTTCAAAGAATAATAAATGCTCTATCTAAAAATATTGAAATTGTTTTCATATACTTTTTATTTAATAGGGTTTAGAAGTCTAAAGTGCGCACAGTTAACCCGAATGACTCTAAGTTTGCGCATGCGCACACTTGCTGCGTATGCGTTCACTTGCCCCATACGGGTGCGCACAGTTACCCGCAATACGGGTCAAGTGAACGCATGCCGACAAAACTGTTTTATTCTTAGTTTATGAGAAATTTAGGGAATTTACTTTTTTTGTTAAAGTCGATGTTCAAAGAATAATAAATGCTCTATCTAAAAATGTTGAAATTGTTTTCATATACTTAACTATTTTTATTTAATAGGGTTTAGAAGTCTAAAGTGCGCACACTTAACCCGAATGACTCTACCTGTTTTGGTAGCTGTAATATTTAGCGTCCCTTGGTATGGTGCAAAGTTGTTTACCATAACAGCACAGTACCTGAGGATTGAAAGTATGGTGTAGAAGTTGAGCTAGGGTCACTACCAAGAGGTAGACTCACATTTGGCGCCGCTTGACCTTGGGGTGGTGCCAGAACTCTAACACCCCCCATATTAGCTGAAAGATTCGACATTGTAGGTGCTCCAGGGAGCGGTAATCGCAAACCAGGTCGTGGTTGGGCATTAGGCAAAAGTCCTGGTGGTGTTGGACCTGTAGCTCCTGTCGTAGGACACTGGATACCAAGAGCATCATAAGCTCTTCTCATATCTGATGCAGAAGGATTTGGTGACTGTGTAGTTTGGGGTGGATTCGCAGGAGCTGTTTAACAATAACAATAATAATAATAATTTAGATTATTAAAATGATATAATTAAAAATATGCAAGTTATAAATTAATTTCTAATTCATTCATATGGAAAAATGGTATGTTGTCGTTATGTGTATCGAAGAGAATATTCATGCACATGCTGCAAATATACATAATAAACATGTTGCTATTACTTACCATTTGGATTATTTCTATTTTTATCAGCTTGTTTAAGGGGTAAACATACTGGACAATCATTGCGAACACAGTGTTTCCAGTGGCTAATAATTTGGCGTGAGGAACTACAATGTGGAACAGAACAGCTTTTACCCGCCTGACATGTCGTCATATGATTCAAAACATTTTTCATGGTTTTACAATGTGGTAATGTACATTGCCAAACTTCCCCATTAACTTGTGATTCTCGCCGTTGGCATTTATGAGCATGTAGAAGCATGGGGGTCAAACCGAGATAGCAAATGTTGCGCCTATTTCGGCATTAATGTGGAGCCGAATTCGAGAGATGGCGTGATCAAAGCTTTTATAAATTTTAATTTAGTAGACATCTGTTTATTTCGCAGCCTAACTTATCGGCAAAAAATGCTGACTACCGCGAAAAAGTGTTTACATGAATACGAAGCGTAACGATTAAAAACGTTAAGGCAACAAATTAATCTTTAAAATATACGGTGAACGATCCTGACTGTTGACTGCAGCTGGGATAATAAAGAAGTATACTCAAATATTAAATTATAGCTATTAGTTGTGACGGTATGTTCAGAAGGGGCCTATATATTTCCCACAGAATATGTCGCAAACATTTCGAAGACGAGTATTTTACATTAAATAATATATAATCCAAAGATGCTGTGCCTACGTTAATTTTACCAGGTAATAAATAGAAATAATTATTTATGGTAGTTTTATTATATTTTTGTTAAATCTTACAGAACCCATACATGTTGAGGATATTATTATGCTCGCTGAAGCTGTTCCGAAAAGCACTGATTTACCTCTTAGTACATCAAATGTTGCATCAACTGTTGTACTTTCACTGGAAATACCAACCGCTTATCCAGCAGTGCAATATTCTTCAAGAATGCGTGTTACCCCGAGCAAAAGTAAAAGTACAAAAATTAGTAAGAATAATCTTACGATTAATGTATTCCTTCTATTGTAACGTAATAACATGATTTTTGCAAGAAAAGAGCTGCGAAACCATTTTTGATATGCCTTCTACATCAAAATTTTATAAAAAGTTGAAACTAATAATTATTCAACAATTGTTTTATTTTGCAGAAATCACATTTTTACTTACGGAACAGTGCGATACTGGTACAACAGTCCTTATAACAAGAAGTAAGTTTAAATTTATTTGTTTTGTGTACGTACGCTTTGAATTCATCTGTGTAATGGTTGTTTACAGTGTTATAAATTAAAATATTTATAAATTCTGTAGTGATTTTCCCTTTTATTTATTTACCATTTGTTTTAGATAGTTTTTGTAGAATTACACTAAATACTTGAATATATTAGTTTGTAAAACGCCAGTTTTTATCATTGTTAGGATGTGTTATTCGTTTACAGAAATATATTTTGTTTTTAAAGTTTGTTTTTTTAATTGTAGTTGAATTGGTATACAAGAATTTCAGGTATAGTCGATTCTTTCACTTGTGTCAATTTGCTGGAGGCATTTTACAACTTAATGGTGGATTATGAGATTTAAATTAATACAACCATCATAAATCATTTTTACTAGTAGTAAAAATGATTCATTATAGTTGTATTTAACTCTCATAATCCAGCACTAAGTTGTAAAATGCCTCCAGTAAATTGACGAAAGTGAATGAATGCTCTAATAAAAAATGGCATTTAAATTTCCCGCTAGTTTCAATTAAATTTCGCGCGCATTCCGTATTTAGTTCCAACCGAAAATAAGAGATGTAAACTCGATTCCAGGCGCAGCTTTACAGTATTACCATCGGTGTTCTTTTAGTGTAATGTTCTGTGTGTAGAAGTAGTACCAACTGTTGTTGAATTAATTTTCGTTTTTCAGGATCTGTATTTGTGTTGTGAGTTGTGAGGTTTAGATAAATGAACATTTATAAATTGGTTTCTTGCGTTGCAGAAGAAATACAGTTGTACATTTATTGGTTAGATTATTAATAATTTAATGTCAAATTCGTATTGAAAGTACTTGACAGCTGTTTGTTTTCCGGTTAAAGCGCCAATCCTAATTGCTTGAGAATACAACTGATGCTAATTTGACTATTATTATCCATTCACTTAACTCCTGTGACGTAAAAGTCACCATGTGTTGGTTAATATGAAAATCCCTATTAGGCTATTAAAAATTTTTAGAATTGAGATTGGCGCACCTTTAAATTTAAATTTAATGCTTTTGTTTTTTTTGTTTTCACTTTGACACTTAAATTATTTATTATTCAAGTTACATTTTATAATTCATAATCTTTAGAGAAATGGATGAACAGAAGCACCAACGAAGTTTATTATCAAAGAGAGAGAAAGAAGCTGTATGCAAATACTGCTTAGAAAGGCAAGAAATCAGTCCTCACTTAAATAAATATACAATTTTTGAAAAGGCTGCATATATATTTTCAGTAAGATTTCCTACATTTTATCCTTTATAACCACTTTTCCAATCCTACATCTCCTTTCTTATTAGATCAGCGTAGCTCAAGTGAAGGACATTTTTACAAAATTTGAAAATGGGGAAGATTTAGAAGATACACAAAAGGGTGGCAGAAAATCTACAAATTTTGATGATTATTACAAGGTATTTTTAAAGGAGGAACTACAAAGAAAAATTTATTTATTTCATCACAATAATGAACATTTTACCATTGATGATTTACATGACTCAGATACTGAAGACGATTCTGATGATACTTTTCTTTAACTTTATGCCACCTTTAACTGATTGAAATTTTACGTAGATAATAATTTTTGAATTTCATTTAGGCTGCATATACTCATAATACTACACTGCATACTTGTATTATTAATAAGCCCATTTTTACCTTGTTCTACTTAATTTTACGAAAATGACAAATGATTTATCATAACCTTACATTTCAGTTTGACGTTAAGTACATTCACTAAAAAAGTTGATAGGTTCTGTACATAAAGTACACTCCCAAATTTTCATTTGACAGCGTAAACGTCAAGGGAGTTTTCTGAATGGATTATATAAATGCTGTCAAATCTTTTTATATACAGTCTAGACAAACTTTTGTACTTAACACTCCCACTTTGTCTTGACTGTGTCTTCTTGAATTTCGCCTCCTACTGGTGTTGACCTTTAGGGCACAGAGTGTCCCTGTGATACTGGAACAATCCCCTCGGCAAAGGTTTGGTGAGTATGTCAGCCTTCTGGTCCTTGGAAGCAACATGATTCAACGAAAACTCTCCCTCCTCGTACTTTTCTCTTGTATAATGATAGCGTACGTCGATGTGTTTAGACCTTTTGTGAAACACGGGGTTCTTTATCAGATGGATCGCACTCTGATTATCCATATTGAGGATAGTAGATTTGCTTGTCCCGGTTAGTTGCTGAATGAGTCTCTTAATCCAAACAATCTCCTTCGCTGCCTCGCACGCTGCCATGTATTCAGCGTCATGTGTCGATTGAGCGGTTGACTTCTGTCGTTGAGAATTCCACGAAAGCACATTGTTTCCAAGCATTACAATGTATCCGGTAGTAGAACGTCTCTGCTCCAATTCTCTGGCAAAATCAGCGTCGCTATAAGCTGTTAGAGTTTCTCCACTGTGCATGTCAAATCTTAGTCCATTTTCTGTAGTACCCTTTAGATATTTTAGGATACGTTTAACTGCATTCCAATGCAGCTTTGTTGGTCTCTCCAAGTATCTGCTGGCCCTGTTTACAGCAAAAGTGATGTCGGGTCTGGTTGCTATCGAGAGGTACATGAGACTTCCTATCGCCTCTCTGTACGGTGCTTTTGTCACCTCGTCGTCTTCACCTGCATGCATCTCGACACAAAGCTCTTGATGTGGATCTGCCGGGATGGAAACCTCGTTGGCGTTGTTCATGTTAAATCTGTTTATCACCTTTCTTGCATACACCGACTGGTGTATGAATATTGATCCATCATGCTCTCTTTCAATTTGTATACCAAGGAACAGATTCGCTTCGCCGCTGGTTATCTCGAACTCCTTGCGTAGCTCTTGAAGAAGTCCTTCAATGTCGCCCTCATTCTCGGCCAGTACCAATCCATCATCTATGTAGATTGCCAAGATTATGTTTCGATCTTGTCGTCCACTGATGAAGACGCACGGATCTGCCTGAGTCGGATGAAGTCCAAATTTTTTAAGAAAAACAATGAAACGTCGGTTCCAGCAGCGGGAAGACTGTTTCAGCCCGTATAGACTGCGCTTCAGCTTGCAAACTTTATCCGTTCCATCTGTGAATCCCTCTGGCTGCCGCATGTATATTGTCTCGTCGATGTCGCCGTAGAGAAATGCAGTTCTTATGTCAAACTGTTTTATCTTCATCCTCTTGCGAGTTGCCATATCCAACAGCACCCTGATTGAGTCAAAGCGAACTACTGGACTGAAAGTCTCTTGGTAGTCGATTCCTTGTTTTTGACTAAATCCTCTTGCTACCAATCTGGCCCGGTACTTCTGAATGTTTCCATCTACGTCTCGTTTTACTTTGTAAGTCCACCTGTTGTCGATGACCTCGCGACCCTTCGGAATCTCAGTTAGCTCCCACACTTTGTTTCGCTGTAGAGCCTGGATTTCATCTTTCATGGCTTCCCGCCACTTTGTAGCCTCTTCTACCTTGATCGCTTCTTGATATGACGAAGGAGTATTGTCTATGGTTAGAAACAACGTATCAATGTCAATACCATCCTCATACCTTGTTGGTCGTCTCAACGTAGCTCTGTCACGAAGATGTCTGTCTCCTCCATGGGGCTGGTGTTCCTCGTCGTTGCCTGGTTCATCATCTTCGTTGCTAAGATCTTTATCTTCATCGACATTGGATAAGTTGTCGATCAACCTTTCTTCTGGATCTTGTACAACTTCCTGATTCACAGCATTTTCTTCATCTGGAAACTTGATGATTTCTACCCAGCATTCTTCGCCTGTAGAATTTTCTTTGTCCTTCTGCTTCACCAGACCACCATCTCTTCCAGTGAATACAATGTCTCGTGCTGTAGTAATCAGATCTTCCTCAGGATACCAGATTCTGTATCCTTTTACTCCATCGCCGTAGCCGATGAAATAACCTTGTTTTGCCTTCGAATCCCATTTTCGACGCTTTTGTTTTGGAACGTGGGTATAAACCTCTTCGCCGAAGATATGTAGATCATGCACATCAAGTTTCTTATTGGTCCATAGCTCAAAGGGTGTGATCCCTTTCTGGCTACTCGTGCCTGTTCGGTTGAGCACGTAAACCACGGTATTAACCGCTTCAGCCCAAAATCTTGTCTGGAAACCTTTCGCTTGCATTATTGTCCTTGCTGCCTCTACTACCTTTCGGTTTTCTCGTTCTGCAGCGCCATTTTGTTCAGGACTGTAGGCCACTGTTCTTTGATGCGTGAATCCGTGTTGATGTTCCATCTCCTTGATCCCTTTGTTGACAAACTCCAATCCATTATCTGTTCTGAGAATTTGCACTCCCTTGGGACAGCGGTTGCTGTTCTTGATCAAGAAATTCTCAATGCACTTCTTCACTTTTTCCTTGTCATCCACAAAGTACACGTTGCGATAGTGAGAGTAGTCGTCCTTTAACATAAGGAAGTATCTGGCTCCCCCAATAGATTTTTCTTGCATGGGGCCGCAAAGATCTGCATGCATTATCTCTCCTATGGCCTTTGTCTTAGTAGTACTTTGCGGAAAAGGTAATCTGTGCATCTTACCTTTTGCACAGGCATCGCAGAATGCCTTGTCTTTATTTTTCACAGTAATCTCATGCCGATTCAGTATCTGCATCACTTGTCTATGATTTTGATGTACCATCTTCTTGTGCCATGTCTGTAAATCATCCGAAATCGTAATGTTGGCTTGTGATGATTCCTCAGGTATGACTTTGAATTGCATCTCGAACAGTTTGTTTCGTCGAACTCCCACTGCCAAAGTGCGTCCATTCTTCATTACACGACATCCGTTTTTGTCTGTGTGTACCAAGTGTCCTTTGTCTACAGTAGCACCTTCTGAAAACAGATTATATTTTAATTTCGGTACATGCAAAACATTTGTCAGGTGGTTGTTATTCCAATTCTTTCCGTCGAATGCCAAAACGTTGATATCGCCAATTCCAAGAGCTTCTATATGCGCACCGTCGCCAATTCGAATTGATCTTGGTTGTTCAAGCCCTCTCAAATTCACAAACCATTCTCGCTTGTGTGACATGTGCTCCGTTGCAGCGGAATCTGAGTACCATGCTTCATTTTCTATTGCTGCATTTGCTGTCGACGTGAAGAATTCACTGATGAGGCCCTCACCGTGTGGTTTCTCGTTTGTTGCGTTGCTGCCCTTTGGTTTTATTGTTGGGCAGTCTCTCGCCCAATGTCCTTGCTCGTGACATTTAAAACATTTGCCCCTCTTGGAAGATTCTTTTGTACTTTTGCCGCCGCGCCCCGATTTGTTATTTCCACGTTGAAATTTCGAAATCAGTGCTTCAGTTTCGTTTACAGTTTGTGCTTTGATGCGCGATTCCTCGATGTCTAATCTGGATTTTAGATTAGTGAGAGTACGGTCCGTTACAGCTACAGATTCCCATGCACTAATAAAGTGTTTGTAACTCACCGGTAATGTCATAAGAATCTTCGTAATTATCATTGAATCGGAAATTTTTTCATCTAGCAATGATAACCTGTGAGCAATATTCTCCAACTTGGCAATGTGTGTGGCGATGTCATCGGTGTCGGCTTTTGCCATACTATACCACTGCTGCTGCAATGAAAGGATTTTCGATTCCGATTTTTGCTCATACACTGAGAGTAACTTCTCCCACATATCCTTAGCTGTGTCACAGTTAATTATGTGTAGCGTGCAATTTTCTCCTATTGTTGTAGCAATAATTTTCTGAGCCACACTGTCATTCTTTTCCCATGTTGCTAGTGATTTTTTGTGTGCTTCTCTAGCCTCCGTGTCCGGCGCAATTTGTTGGGGTTCCCTAGGCTTTGCCTTTGTTCCTGTCACGATGTCCCAAACATCGTTTGATTTCAGAATTATACGTACTGTGAATTTCCATACGCTCCAATTCTCGATGCTTTTCAGCTTTGTTACACGTGCCAGTTCGTTTTCCATTGTTTTTGGGTTATATTTTTCACTTTTGCACGTGGCTGGAAGTAACCTCAAAAAAAATTTACGAACGGTGTATATATCAGTCTTGAAATACCAATGAGTTTATTTCACGATGGCCCTGGGCTCCATAACCTGAAGCGACAAATTGTTTAACCATAAATTACACTTAGGATTTGCATAAAACAGTTAGGTATTTATTAGTTGATATACATTGACACATTAACACAATTGTAACATACTTGACATTCACAATACAGCAAGGTCATAACGGTGAACAAAATAAAAGTGCACTGGCAAAACATGAAAATACAAAAATAACTATGTTCATATAACGACACTATTATCATAAACTAAAAATATATAAAGACAAACGGTAAGAATTAGGAGCTGTAGGATGAAAAAAAACTTGGGGAAGTATATAGTAGAGGGCGCACGCGAAACGAATTCAGCATTTAATTGAATATTCGTAATCGTAAAAATATGAGACTTATGTGCATTACAGCAGCACAGGGTCGGACTGGAAACGCGTCATATCTCTAGCAAGGTTACGATTTGAATTATACATGGCGCACTCGGGACGTATTTATTTAAAGATTCTAAATTTGCTGCTCATTTTTAGAAAAGAATATTCCGTTGAAATTATTTTGTAAATCAGCCGCTACACAACGGCCGGTACGATGTCAAGTTTGAAAAAAAGGATTACATATTTCATATAATAATATGTATAATACCATGTACTAAATTTTTTTTAGTTTATAATAATATGTACTATCGCGACAGAAACAAATCCGAACGGCTAATTGTTCCAATGTAAGTGTTGTAAATAATTTGTTTTATGTAGTTTAAACATTCACTTCTAATTGGAAAAATGTTTTACCCATACGTCAATGACTTTATTTCAAAGCACGAAAAAAATTATTAATGATACAAAAACTCCAAGTTATACAAGGTAAATTAAAAATTCCAGTACATGACATTACTTTATAAACATATCGTTTAATAAAATATATCGACCGTATTACGCATTAGAACCAACTTTAGTTTTCTGTTTCCCTAAATTTTGTAGCTATTTTAAATTTTAAAATGCGGTGTGATAGAAACTGTAATTAAATTTGTTTTTTTTTTGTGTACTTAATGGAAAAAGGCCATTTTACTATGTAGAAAATAGTAGATTAAAGTGGCATTTTACTCGTTAGCAACACTTTATTCGTTAGCAACCAACGCTTGACTCGTTAGCAACACTACTCCTTAGGAACACAGTAAGACACACCCATTTTTTCTTTGTAATTATTTTGGTTGTTTACTTGTTACTATGCACGTGTTTCAGTTGTTTTAAAGCGTTGCTATGTTGTCCTACAGACATAACCTTGATAAATTTAACAAATTTGTCTAGAAAATTAGTTTTATTCGAACTTTTTCATTAAGTACAGAAAAAAATAGCGTATTCAACGCCTAAGAAAAGTGGTTTTCTAGCTCGTGGAAATTTTAATTAACTCGCTAACGCTCGTGAACCAAACATTTTCCACTCGCTAGAAAACTACCACTTTTCTTTACTTGTAGAATAATCTAGTATTATTTTTAATATTTTTTTATTGGTAGTATATAATAACACAAAAAATATATATTCAAGATATTTAATGATAAATAGTTCTTATAAACTAATATGAAAGTAAGTACCTGCATACTAAAATAAGAAAGAAATATTTCGAAACATCTAGAGAATCGAGACATAGGTGTTGATTTACTACAAGCATAAACTAAAAAAGCTACAAGTAGATGACAAAATTAAAGATAAGTGAGTAACCTGCTTGATCTTCATTAAGTTTCTTAACACGTTGACTGCCGATCCCAGATCGTATACTTTCCCCCATGCTGGCCAATTTTTTTTTAAATTTTTTTTATAAGAAGGATTAAATATAGTAAACAATGTCTTTTTATATGTGTTAGTTCTAAATTTAGTTAGATTTTTCCAAAAATGTTTGTTTTTTTGTCACTGGAATCAAATTTCGTGGCGAAAAGTCGTATCCCGGGCGAGCGCATGGCGGAGGAAATTTAACAAGACTTCGAAAATGTATTGTTTATTATGTAATATTTTGAAGACTCAACTAACCCAATTCTTTTTAAACAAAACTAACAATACTATTCAGCAAAAAAAAAAGTTCAAAAAATAGCACTCTACACGCTCTACACGCTTTACAGCGCATAAATAATATTCGAAGCCACGCGCCAAAAAATTTCGCTGAAAAAGCCTTCACACCGTGGCCTCTACAAACACAGAGTAATGCTACAAACGCCGAACAAAATGGGATGGCTTTAAACAGTATAAGGCGGATCACGCACCGTGTGTGTGATCGGCCTTTTGACCAAACCATAGATCACGCAAACGGTGCGTTATCGGCACTCAACGTGTTAAGAAGAGACGAACACAATTAAGTCCACATATAACTTTTTACCGTACTTATTTATGTCCTTGAATATTTGTACAAGTTATCTATGTTTGATTATGCGCAGCTTTGCATTTTCTACTGCGGTTTTACCAGTGGGAGATCTTGAAGTACATACTCTCAGTTTTCGTGACTCCCACGTCGTTTGTTTAAATAAACGAACTAATAATGCGTACCGTACAAAAAATTTTCTATGTTCTGGACAGACTTCAAAGTACCTAGGGTGATTATTGATAATATTTTGATATGCTCGTTTGTATAATAGTTTCAGTATATATCTTCGATGTTTTATTTTACTATAGTGCTTTGTAAATGTTTGTAAGCACATACTCATTATATCGTTTGCCGTATCTGACGGTATGTACAAACTCGTATTTTGCGTTTTAAAAACTTTATATTGTATTAATGTGTCGTCATCGTTGTCGTTTCCAGACTGTTTTTGTAAAGTATCGTTGCAAATCTGGCATTTGAATTTTGCAATACATTTTCTAACGATAAATCCTGCAGTGTATCGAACGGCACAAGCTTCCAAAGAGTTAGTAAATTTAATTCTTTTCTTCAATTTAACCGTGTCGGGCTTCCTCACATGAGGGGTATCGGAATCACTGTCTACTATTTTCTATGTTTAATTATTAGGATAACAAATATTTCATTACATTTTTATTTTTATAATTAGTTTGGCATCAGTTTCTACTGACTTTTTCGAAAATAAAGTTTAGAAGTTTAGATAATTTATGTAGTTAAATTTTGTATCTACCTGAATATCTTATCCATATTCTACATCTTTCTGTATCTTTTTGTGGAAAAGGAAATAAATGTAATCCAGGCCAAGTTTTTTTGCTTTTTCCACAATTTGTATAACAACACTTGTTACCCGCTGCAGACATCGCACCGCCGTAATCGTCTTATACAATATGAATATTCCCTGAGTGCGGTCCTTGCAGAGCAATTGCAGGTGTATTTGTTATGACTAGCCGCCTACCCGGAAGCTTTTAATAACGAATCGAAGAACTACTTCTGTCTTTATTGTAAGCATATCGTGGATGCGGCACGTGCGTCTATCCTCGCATGTTCCAGAAATGAGCCTAATCTTTAGGTAATTTCTTTACCTGCACGCTAGGTCCTCTTTTTCTTACAAATAGTTTTCATTATATTTTTAACAACTGCACCGTTTCGTAATACTAAAGCTAGTTGAAATTTGAAATACTCTTTAAACGACATCTATCAAATACTTCCCGAACCGATTATTTTTTGAATTACATTGGTCATGCATCTTTATTGTTTAGTTTATGCTATTATCTTAGATCATATATATTAACATGGATAGCACTACAAGCGTTTAAACCTGAAGCCAACATAGCACAGACGTGCTATTTTTGCACTATCTCTTTCTAAATCAAAGTATTTCAATCTTCTATCTCACTTGTGAGAACCTCAGTTGTGAGTATGCGTAGAAAGTGTGAAACCTGACGGTAAATTCAAAAATTTAACTGCATTAATTAACATAACCTGACACATACATGGGAATGTATACCTTTTACAGATTTTTTTATCATTATATTTACTGTATTGTTGAATAAAGTGTATTAGGATTTGTTTCTTATGTTTTTGTCAAGTTTGATATTATTCTGTTTATTATAATTTTGATGTTCCTTTATGAATAAGAACAAAACAATAAACTGTCTTTCAACCTTATTAAAGTTTTACTTGAGAGTATTTGGTTTTACTGAAATATTTGTCACTTTTAGATGCATTTTATTTTCATTTTGGTGTAAATATAAAAATTAAAGGCATGTGGCACATGTTTTCTATGCATTTTTTCATATTTACATCGATAATTTTAGTATTACGTACAGCACGGGAATTACTAGTTTGTTTAACTTTTCCCAAAGTGAAAGTTAACAATAAAACACGATTTTTATTTATTTTTAACTAAATTTTTGGTTAATTTAAACAGAGAAGGTCGACAAGATCACGTAACACTGCGTCTAGTAGTATAATTAGATATTTTAATTTGTGTTTTTAAGTGCACTAAAACTGAAAGTTTCATATTTCGTTACATATTTACCCCACGTGACCCTAACTAAAATAAAAATAATAGCCTGAAAAACAGGCAACTGTAAAGTGCATTTGCGCATGTCCGTGTAAACGCGTTCTGTAAGAGAGATAGGTTATATTGTATTTATGCGCAGTAGAAAGAGATAATTTGAATAAAGTTTGTCGTTATATGTTGGCTTCAGTAGCTTCTGTAGGCCCACATAGGGATGGTGCTATCCATGTTAATATATATGATCTAAGGCTATTATCCATTCACTTAACTCCTGTGACGTAAAAGTCACCATGTGTTGGTTAATATGAAAATCCCTATTAGGCTATTAAAAATTTTTAGAATTGAGATTGGCGCACCTTTAAATTTAAATTTAATGCTTTTGTTTTTTTTGTTTTCACTTTGACACTTAAATTATTTATTATTCAAGTTACATTTTATAATTCATAATCTTTAGAGAAATGGATGAACAGAAGCACCAACGAAGTTTATTATCAAAGAGAGAGAAAGAAGCTGTATGCAAATACTGCTTAGAAAGGCAAGAAATCAGTCCTCACTTAAATAAATATACAATTTTTGAAAAGGCTGCATATATATTTTCAGTAAGATTTCCTACATTTTATCCTTTATAACCACTTTTCCAATCCTACATCTCCTTTCTTATTAGATCAGCGTAGCTCAAGTGAAGGACATTTTTACAAAATTTGAAAATGGGGAAGATTTAGAAGATACACAAAAGGGTGGCAGAAAATCTACAAATTTTGATGATTATTACAAGGTATTTTTAAAGGAGGAACTACAAAGAAAAATTTATTTATTTCATCACAATAATGAACATTTTACCATTGATGATTTACATGACTCAGATACTGAAGACGATTCTGATGATACTTTTCTTTAACTTTATGCCACCTTTAACTGATTGAAATTTTACGTAGATAATAATTTTTGAATTTCATTTAGGCTGCATATACTCATAATACTACACTGCATACTTGTATTATTAATAAGCCCATTTTTACCTTGTTCTACTTAATTTTACGAAAATGACAAATGATTTATCATAACCTTACATTTCAGTTTGACGTTAAGTACATTCACTAAAAAAGTTGATAGGTTCTGTACATAAAGTACACTCCCAAATTTTCATTTGACAGCGTAAACGTCAAGGGAGTTTTCTGAATGGATTATATCTATCTATTCACAACCAGGAAAAGCACTAAATTGAAATATCTGGTGCATTTTTTTGTTATTGAATTGACAGCACTGCATGTTTTTAAAATTTAGTGAGTTAATGGGCGCATCCAGCCACGGAGCCGAGCCGAGCTCGATTGCTACCGCTATCGCTGAGCGAAGCGCGCGTTTTAGGCAATTTAAAGTAATCGCAAAAATGGAAGGCGTTGAATATAATATTAACGATTTTATGTACATAATTGAAGAGACGGCAGAAGTACATCAACAAATTGCCAACGGTAATTAATATTATTTAATTATGACCGTAAATTTGCAATCACTCAAATTTAAAACAAATGATAGGTTATGTTCGAATAACATGTGACTACTATACGTGACACATTAAATGAGCGGTTCATTCAGCCAGCCACGAGCTTTTTGCTTTCGCTACTGTGTAGCAATGCGCTACGCTACGAATGCGCTGGATGCGCCCATATTTAGTTCCCTGAAATGTTAGGTTATGCTGTCATGTTGACAGATTTCGGAATCAAAATTTTCATAAATAGTTCCATATGCAGTTTTTAATTCTTCATAACATAGATAAATTGCCTTGTGTCCTCTTTCGGTAAAATTCATGGTTCAATATTTAGGTTGCATTGCGTGAAAATTTTTATTTTATAATTAATTAACTTGTTTAAATGTCAGATTTCAAATTTCCCTCCAATCATATAGTAACCAGAAATAACAACATTACAGAGCAAATAGCAAGTAAAATCTTATATCATACGGATAGCATTGATGAGGCAGGGTTCATCTTTCGTGGTTTCAACAATAAAATCAAATTCTCTAATATAAATGTACCTACCTAAACCAATAGCAACCGGCGTAGCAGCCACAACAAAACCAATAGCTCCCTCCACGACGCGTAGGGAGCCGGGTCTGTCTGTATTCCGCGGTCCTCTGTTGCTATGTTCGTTTGCGCCGATGATGTTCTAAAATAATATAGGTATATTGTTTAATTTTAAGAAAACGAAACATATGTTCACACAATTTTTACGAAAAAATAAAATGAAATTTAAAAGTGGCTTACCTTGTCCTTGCTCGAAACCGCCCCCGGTTGTCTCTGATTGGGTTTTCGCTCTCATCGGAATCATACGTTTCTGTGGTTTCGGTCGTGTCCCCGTCCCTACTTCTTTTACTAGAAGGCCCCGAATCCTCGCTATTGGATCTTTTCATCTTTTGATGTTGTGAAATATTAAACAAAGAATTTTGATTAGTATATAAGTTCAAAGGGTATGAAGGTAAAAACTAAAATTTATAGAAAATGTCAAAGTCAAATAAATTTGTTTTTCTTCAAACGTCATAAAAACACGACTTTGTGTCCTTGGATACGCACAGTTAAACATTCACTTCTACTCCTAGGAGTAAAAGTGACATAAACATTCACTTTTACTCCTAGGAGTAAAAGTGACACTTAATGAGCCAATGGCAACTCGTAATTTTTATTTTTTATAACAAAGCAACGACAGCTGGTATGACGTTCATTTTTGACTTTTTAAATTTTCTTGCTGAATTGCTTTTAATTTATGCGTTTGAAGAAAAAATAACATGTGTTATTCGGAGTAAAAGTGATTTTGTGTGCCTCGCATGAATGTCCGACTCGCTAGCGCTCGTCGTTCAAACGTCATGCTCGGCACACAAAATGACACTTTTACTCCTAATAACACAATATACTATTTTCTTCAAACGTCAGAAAAACACGACTTTGTGTCCTTGGATACACACAGTTAAACATTCACTTTTACTCCTAGGAGTAAAAGTGACATAAACATTCACTTTTACTCCTAGGAGTAAAAGTGACACTTAATGAGCCAATGGCAACTCGTAATTTTTATTTTTTATAACAAAGCAATGACAGCTGGTATGACGTTCATTTTTGACTTTTTTAAAATTTTCTTGCTGAATTGCTTTTAATTTATGCGTTTGAAGAAAAAATAACATGTGTTATTCGGAGTAAAAGTGATTTTGTGTGCCTCGCATGAATGTCCGACTCGCTAGCGCTCGTCGTTCAAACGTCATGCTCGGCACACAAAATGACACTTTTACTCCTAATAACACAATATACTATTCCAGAGTGATGTTGTTGTGACCGCTAGATTATTATTATTGGTGTTTTGTGTCATTTGAATCATTAAAGTTTGTTAAAGGCATTATTTGTCAACTTATGAAAAGTCGATTTTTTTTTATTTTGTAATTTGATTGAGTAAACTGAGTATTGCATCACAGTATACTGTGATTGCATCTTTGCAAAATTTTTTGGCCGAATTTTAATTCGTTACCGTGTTATGGAAGCTAAAAGTTTAAGCTATGACGTCAACTACGTCGGTCGCCGGTAAGAGCTCTAACGTGAGATGCCTCTTTAAAGAAGCAAATGCAATTAAACAAGCAAACATTGTCTAAACAGGCAAACACAGACATTTAATACAATTAAAACCTAGCATAGCTACAAGTACAACGCAAAATTTAGGTTCTGTTGTCGACACTCGTGACGTCACGTACGTAGGATCTGAATTTTATTTTGGTTTTATTGTGGTTATTATCAAAGATATTGAAATTCTACCAATTCCGGTACTTTTACGAGTATTTTAACTAACGTATTTTGATATTTACTAAATATGTTGCATAAGTTGACAATGCCTTTTTAAAAATATCAATTGTAATTGAAGTGGTAAGTGGATGAAGGTGTTTTTATGTCGCATTTAAAAAAAAACGCGGGTTTTGTATTGAATGAAGGTGTTATGTTATTTTACAACTTTTGGCACCTATTTGGAGTTGATATCTGCTGTATTAACCGAGATAAATAGTGGATAAAGGTGCTATGTTACAAGGTTGACATACGCTAGAACGGAAGAAGGTGTTAAGGAAGGTGTTAAGGAAGGTTATATATAATGCAATTGTTTTGCCATATTATAATTTTTGTGGAACAGTGTTATACTTATTTAATGAGAGGGCTTTAGATAGACTCCAAGTACTACAGAATAAGAGTATGAGAATAATTCTGAAATGCAACAGATACAGCAGAATATCAGATATGTTAAAAATATTAGGGTGGTTAAGAGTACGACAGTATTGTGAGTATTGTAGTCTTATTTTTATTCATAAAATTAAATTGGGAGGTATGCCACAATATTTTAATAATATTTTAAGAAAGAATAGGGATGTACATGATTATTATACAAGAAATAGAGAGAAGTTTTATGTAGAAACAAAAACTAGGAACTGCGCTTTTAATTCAGTATTTGTAAAGGGAATTATAAAATATAACACCCTAAATAACGAGCTAAAGAATACAGAAAATGTAAATAATTTTAAAAACAAGTTAAAAAATAGTTATTTTCGTATCAAGTGTCGAAAGTAGCAAATATCAAGCGAGTGTTTATAAATAGATATACGAGTGCGGAGCGTAGCGGAGCACGAGTAGAAATATTTATAAACACGAGCGGAGATATTTGCCTTTCGAACGAGTTACGAACACTATTTTTCCCACGACCAAAAATGTACCATCGCGTTCAAAGAATACTGGTACAGTGTGTTACTGCAGACACTTCCAAAACTCAAAATTTGATGTAGAAACTTCCACACACTTCTTTTGTGTGTAAATCGGATATGTCAAATAGAGGTTAAGTATTTGTCAAACTGACAAGTTTTTTAGATTTTTCATTCATAGAACTGTCACGTTGATGTTTCATGGTCATAGCCTGCTAACGCAATTGATTATGTGGCTTCAAACCAAATTTAAAAAGCCAAAATTTCGCTGTACCAGTATTCTTTGAACGCGATGGTACATGTCAAAAAGTAACACTGACAGTTCAGGTAAAACGACCGTCATTTTTTGTTTTGAAGCGGCCGCAGCTTCCTATTATTGCGCAAACTGTGCGATATATCCCTATACGTGTTCATATCGCACGGGTTGTTCATTTGTTTTGCGAAAGTCAATCGCACGGGTGATATTATGTCAACTTTCGCGCCTAGTTTGTTGTGCGTTAGGAGCGACTTTCTTATATGGTCGTGGGAAAATTATATTTGTGCAATGAATTGTAAACTAGTGGTGACATACCAGTTATAATTATATATTATAATGTTAATGTAATAGCAATGGCTAAATAAAAGACATATTATTATTATTATTATTCTTATTTAGATACAGGCACCGATGTGGAAAAAGTGTATACAGAACTCACTGCAGTTATTGAACCGCCACTGCATGAGCAGGAAAACGAAACTTCGGTTCTAGATCAAGCAATTGATTTTGAATTAAGCGATAGTGAATATATTCCTTCAAGTGAGTGCAATAACAGTAATGATAGTGAAATGAATGATCAATATGAGGACAGTGATGATAATGAAACGAATGATCAATATGAGGTTAGTGTAGAAGGGGAATGCCTAATTTGCTGACCAACTATTAGCCTTGCAGGCCAAGGCCTTTCCGTAGTGCCACCACTTTGATATTACAAATATATTATCAGAACATCATAAAAGTGTTGCCACCAAAGTTTCAAGTCGATCCACCCCCTAAAAACACCCCTTTACTCTTGGGGATTTCGGAAAAAGTTTGCAGGCCAAGGTCTTTCCGTAGTGCCACCACGTTGATATTACAAATATATTATCAGAACATCATAAAAGTGTTGCCACCAAAGTTTCAAGTCGATCCACCCCCAAAAACCACCCCTTTACTCTTGAGAAATTTCGGAAGATTTTGCAGGCCAAGGCGTTTCGGTAGTGCCACCACGTTGATATTGTAAATATATTATCAGAACATCATAAAAGTGTTGCGACCAAAGTTTCAAGTCGATCCACCCCCAAAAACCACCCCTTTACTCTTGATCAATTTCGGAAGATTTTGCAGGCCAAGGCCTTTCCGTACTGCCACCACGTTGATATTACAAATATATTATCCGAACATCATAAAAGTGTTGCCACCAAAGTTTCAAGTCGATCGACCCCCAAAAACACCCCTTACTCTTGAGCGGTCTCGGAAAAGTATGCAGGTCAAGGCCTTTCCGTAGTGCCACCAAGCTGATAAAAAATAATCAAAATATTATAAAAGATTTTTAATTAAAATTAATGAGAATTTTGAGCTTGCTTTGCAAAATCAGTTTTTTAGTATCAGGTTCTAAATATGTTACTTAGTTTTAAGCATAAATTAGGTTCAAATTATTTAAATTTAGCGTACTCCTGTAAGTCCAGTGCGTACCACCATTGGTACGCGTACCATTGTTTGAAAATCGCTGACCTAGGAGTTTCCCCAAATTTATAGTCTCCGCTAGAAAGCCACAGAGTGGACACCACTCAAATTAATTTAAAGTTTCAAAAACGAGTTCTTCTGCCGATATCTTCTTATTCAATGCTGTAACACAATATGCGCTTGCCTCTAACAAATTTTTAAATTGTTACGTACAGTCAGCATATTTTTTCAGTACAATAAATACATCCAATTTATTTGGAATTGCTACTGTAGTCTAAACAAAAGATTTAAAGGTTGCTGAGGTGTTAGAAAACAGTTTAAGTGTAGAAAAATATTTGAATATATTAATAAATGCTGATAATAGTAACTTTATAAGTACTCCACCAATAAAACCATTACCTGGTGAAATGTATCTTTACTGGAATACTAAAAAACCAGAAGACTGGAACGCGGACCAACATCGATGGCGAGATAATGGTACTGTAGCGAGACTCGCCACTTGTCGACCTGTCTCGGTTAACACGTGCGCGGTCGTGCGTGAGCTGCCAATAGCAGTTTCTCAGCGCGATCGATATTTCTAGGCGCGCGTAGAATAAACTAGGCTTATCTGGAATTGGATAGTTCTCAAATAACGAAGCGGATATAATAGGCGCGATCCAACGAACATAGTTTAGTTTTACCGGGAACATAATAAGCGAACAATAATACGTGAATATAAATGTGCGTCGAAATAAATACTTGTTAAATAAACTACCTAGTTAGTTTTTTGTATTAGAATTAATATTAGTGTTGTGTTTTAGTGTTAAGTTGTTATTTCGTGTTTCTTCGTTGTTTAATAATTTTAATATTTGTTAATAAATAATTCACACCACGAACCGAAGTTTTAAATAAACGTTTTAAAACCGTTACAATTGGCGTCGGGTGTGGAGTGTTTGATGTGAATTAAAAAGAGACAGTTGAACTGACTAAAAATTTAGTGCTTTAAAACAAGTGAAATGGCAACAATATCCCTGTACGAGTTAAAAGTGGCCGACTTGAGAAGAGAACTGGAAGAAAGGGAACTGGATATGGCGGGAACAAAAATGGAATTGTAAGCACAACTCAAAAAAGCGTTGTTAGAAGAGGGCCTAGATCCAGAAAGCTTTAGTTTCGAAATGCCAGGCAGCGGGATTGATTTTAAAGTACTACTAAACAAAATCGACGAAAGTTCTGGAACATTAAAGCAAGAATTGCTCGAAAGCTCCAGAGCCTTGGACGAAAAAGTACTTGAAAACTCTAAATCCCCAGAAGAAAAAGCACTAGAAAACTCTGGTATGTTGAAACAAGAATTACTGGAAAAAGTTGTGGAAAATTCTAGACACCTTGGTCCACCTATCACAAACAATTTGAAGCGGCTGCTAGGGCCAATGGTTGGACTGACCAAGAAAAGGCTGAGTCATTAATCGTTGCTTTGCGCGGAGAAGCCTTGAACATCCTCCAGGCGATTCCAACAAGCCAACAGAATGACTACCGCTTGTTAGTTTCCCGATTGGAAATGAGATATGGGGACGCACATCTTCAAGAGGTGTATCACGCACGAGTGAAGAATCGTATTCAGAATAGTGGAGAGAATCTTCAAGAGTACGAAGCCGACATCGCACGATTGGTTCGACTAGCCTACCCTACGGCTCCCGACTCCTTCTTGGAACAGTTAGCAGTACAAACGTTCATAGATGGTTTAAGAGATGGAGAAACGCAGCAGTCATTGAGGTTAGCGCGGCCAAGAACAATCGACGATGCACTCGCCGACGCTTTAGAATTTGAGGCGGCGAAACAAGCATCACGAGGACACGGGCGTGTTGAAAATCGGCAACAAACAACAAAACTTCCTCTACATCCGATGGACGATCCTGTAGTACGAGTCCTGTTAACTGAAGACGTGACCTTGCCTGGGCGAACTAAACGAATTGTCAAGGCAGATCTGGATGGAGATCTTCGGTCGGGATGTGTACAAATGATGGAACCTATTTGTGATAAGAAAGTCCACAGTGGTATACTGGTAGGAAAAGCGCTAGTCAAGGTTGGAGAAACAGTACCGGTGAGGATTATAAACGTCAATATGGAGCCGGTAACGTTGAAGAGGAACATCCTTGTGGGACAGTGTGTGCCAGTATCCCAAATAGCTCAGTGTATGAATAAATATCAAAGACCAGCTTCCAAAGAACATGCTGATGAACGTGTTGACATGGTAACCAATTCATGTGAAGATCTCAATGAAACAGAATGTTTGCCGCTTATTGGGCATCCGTAAGACTCGAACTACTCCGCTACACCCGCAGTCCGATGGAATGGTGGAGCGAAGGAACCAGACCATGGGCAAATATTTGGCCAAAGTTGTATCTGACCATCAACGAGACTGGGATCAATACTTGCATCTGTTCTTAATGGCCAATCGCGCAGCAGTTCGCGAAACCACTGGCCAAACACCGGTCTGTATGTGGTGTTTGGGCGCGAACTGCGACTACCCCGCTACCTCGAATTTGGATGTCCGCCTATGAAACAAGAAGCAGCAGGTGATGATTACATGAATAAATTAAAAATGAAGTTGAATGACATCCACGATCGGGCCCGCGGACTTCCCCAGATTGCTAGCGACCGGATGAAGAATTCCTACGACGTAAGAACCCGAGAAGGCGGATTTCACAGCAGGAGATTTGGTTTGGCTATACAAGCCGCAGAGGCGTCGTGGTTTATCACCGAAGCTACAACGGAATTGGGAAGGTCCGTATCAAGTGAAGAAACGAATAAACGACGTGATCTATCGCATTCAGAATCTACCCAAAGGAAAACCAAAGGTGGTACATTCCAATCGTTTGGCACCGTACGAAGGAAGTAATAACAGAGCCCTGGATGTTGAAGACGATGTCAGAAGAATGGAGCCTGAAGGAAGCGGGTCGACTTTTGTAGAATTCATGTCTGCGTTTTCCGGAACCGGCAACACTTTTATGATGCTCTGATAATATATTTGTAATATCAACGTGGTGGCACTACGGAAAGGCCTTGGCCTGCAAAATCTTCCGAAATTGATCTAGAGTAAAGGGGTGTTTTTAGGGGTGGATCGACTTGAAACTTTGGTGGCAACACTTTTATGATATTCTGATAATATATTTACAATATCAACGTGGTGGCACTACCGAAACGCCTTGGCCTGCAAAATCTTCCGAAATTTCTCAAGAGTAAAGGGGTGGTTTTTGGGGGTGGATCGACTTGAAACTTTGGTGGCAACACTTTTATGATGTTCTGATAATATATTTGTTATATCAACGTGGTGGCACTACGGAAAGACCTTGGCCTGCAAACTTTTTCCGAAATCCCCAAGAGTAAAGGGGTGTTTTTAGGGGGTGGATCGACTTGAAACTTTGGTGGCAACACTTTTATGATATTCTGATAATATATTTACAATATCAACGTGGTGGCACTACCGAAACGCCTTGGCCTGCAAAATCTTCCGAAATTTCTCAAGAGTAAAGGGGTGGTTTTTGGGGGTGGATCGACTTGAAACTTTGGTGGAAACACTTTTATGATGTTCTGATAATATATTTGTAATATCAACGTGGTGGCATTACGGAAAGACCTTGGCCTGCAAACTTTTTCCGAAATCCCCAAGAGTAAAGGGGTGTTTTTAGGGGGTGGATCGACTTGAAACTTTGGTGGCAACACTTTTATGATGTTCTGATAATATATTTACAATATCAACGTGGTGGCACTACCGAAACGCCTTGACCTGCAAAATCTTCCGAAATTTGTCAAGAGTAAAGGGGTGGTTTTTGGGGGTGGATCGACTTGAAACTTTGGTGGCAACACTTTTATGATGTTCTGATAATATATTTGTAATATCAACGTGGTGGCATTACGGAAAGACCTTGGCCTGCAAACTTTTTCCGAAATCCCCAAGAGTAAAGGGGTGTTTTTAGGGGGTGGATCGACTTGAAACTTTGGTGGCAACACTTTTATGATGTTCTGATAATATATTTGTAATATCAAAGTGGTGGCACTACGGAAAGGCCTTGGCCTGCAAGGCTAATAGTTGGTCAGCAAATTAGGCATTCCCTTAAAAATTTATTACCATTGAAATTTCTATGGTGCGTGAAGCAATGCACCACCCTGTATACATATAAAAATATATATTAATACAAATTTATTATTATTATTATTACAAATTATATTATATGAAATTATTATTACCTATTACAAAAAAGATTAGTTAGAACTGTTAGAAGTAGAAGGTGGCTCTTCATTTTAATTCTTACTCCAAGAATATTTTCCTGCTGAGCTTATTCTTTGTAACAAATTTTTATCTTTTACAATCTTTAAAGCTTTTAAATATTATTGCAAAATACTCAAAATAGAAACCTTGTCTCACGCACAATCGACAACGATAAACAGAAATGAGCAGCACCGCCGACGGCGCCGACTAAAACGAATGCCGCCCGCCACCGGCTACCAACCCCCACCACTTGCATTCTTACATCAACTTATACGAATGCGTAAAAACGTTGTAGTCGGCGAATTCTATGTATTATATTATGATCATTTTTTTAATCGTGATAGATAATAAATAATCATTGCGCGGTTTTATTAACGCGTTGTCTTTTTTCAAAAAACGGGATAAACCTGGAATATTTGCCAAAAAAACGGGACAATCAATAATCAATATATACGAAAAATACGGGACTGTCCCGTTGAAAACGGGACGTATGGTCACTGGTCAGCCTATACATACTGCACCATGTGTAACCTGTAAGTGTAGAATCTTGTTACTCAACCTCTTAGGCCTGTATTCCGAGGAGAGCGTCGTTAATTTGGTGCCCAATGAAAAAACTCTAATAAAAATGTTTCCCATATGTTGCGAACTTTTTGCCGGTCACTGTATGATAATATTGATAATGCCTATAAATGTTAAATCATCTTAAAACTTAGATGCCCAAGTGAACAAATTTTAAAGTCACTTATTACTAGAGACTGGATCTAGTAAAAATTTAGTAAAATCATTTCAGTAGAGCGGCAATGATTATTAAGGTTGGGGAATTTCCAAGAAAAAGAATACATCAACGTAATGAAAATTATTTATTGATAGTAATAAGAACGCCCAAATATATACAATTATATAATAAACTTAGGTAATTATTTTTGTTTTTTAAATCCACACATTCCTAAACAAATTCTTAACTCATAATAAAATACAAAACAAACTTAAATTAATCATCCTAAAAACACATTTCAGCCTTTTAAGAATCGATCAAGTCCTCGATATTCAACCATTTTCTCAGTAAACAAAATCGCTCTATTTAAAAGTACATCTATAAATTAAAAAAAAAAACATTAATGCTAGTTTACAATAAATAAAAATGTCTGTGATACAATTTAAAAACAAATGTGAGCATATTATTATTAGGTATATCATTTTGTTGCCCCCATTTTCTTAGGCAACATCACAATCAGATTTTTACAGTAGTCAACACAGTTGATGATAGATTCACATTTATTTTGTTAAGTAAAACATCTGAAAACACTATAGATACATCGGTAGAAAACTACAATAGTATTTCTACGATGTTTTAAAATACTTTTATGTTCTAATGCTTATAAGTTAGACAGCACGATTTTCACAGGCATGAGGTGAAAAGTTATTTCATTGTATTCCATAAACACAATTTTTAAAATCTAAGTGTTATATATTATCAATTCTTCATAAAATGAACTGACAATTTGTATTTTATAAAGTGCAAATATTTTAAGAATTAATAAAACAGTGAAAAAGTCCGATAAATCTCAGCATTTGTTAGTAAATTAGTATTTCTAAATCCTTAATGGGTCTTCCTTTTATAGGAATGAAAGAAAATTAAATTAAACCAAAAGTATGGCAAGTTTATTTTTTAACAAATAAATCGGGTACTGCTTTTCTTTGTTAGATTTTATAAGCGTATAAAGAGTGCAAATATTTTACTTTGTAAAATATATTCAAAATTACTTTATCACTTTATGGTATACATATTTTGTACACAGGTAATCTGCACAATTTAATACAAATTGCCACTCATTTAAATATATTCTTTATTTTTAAAATATTACATCATTTTGAGTTATCCCACTGTTTTGGTGGGCAGTGAATGATGGCAGGTATTAGGAATTTTATAAATTTTTAGCACCAATAATTGCAAAAATCAACATTTAAAGTTATCCTATTCATGTAACAATTGCATCAGATATTTTAAAAAAATTTATTTAAAAACATTTTAATACAAGTAGGATATATCAAACATGATTTGCTATAATAGTTTGATAATTATAAAATTTAAATAAACACGAAATAAATAAACGAGTTGAACTGAACCGAAGAAATATCCAGTTGAAAATAAGATTTTGGTCGTTATAAGTACACAGACTGTAAGAATACGATGATGTCCACATTTTCTGTGGGTGCCTATTGTTCAAAGAATGGAAGAAAATTGAAATCCTAAATTTATTATTGCTAAATGGTATAAGAAGTCCTTAACAACATGATGTAAAAATAATTATATCTCCTTCATCCTTGATCAATATAATGGATTTTTAACGGCACATAAAATCTACAAAAGATGCCAATTTACAATATACAAATGTTAAGTCTAAAGTGAATTATGTAGATTATTAGGTACAGCATGGTATAGCAATATAAATACAATATTTACAATTCCTAGCAATTAAAAAAATATTATTTCCTACACGTCTAAATAACAGTTAAATGTAACAGGTATATCTCTGATAATTTAGTTTTTCCAAAAAAATATTTTTTATGTTGCAACACAAAAAAATGTTATTACTGATCTTAATCTCGTAGCTACAAAGGTAAGATTTCAAATATTTCAATGAGGCACTTAAATGCATTGTCAAAAATAATCATGATTTACTCGTAGATGGCTTTGGTTTAGCAGTGATCATTAAAGAAGGACTAGACGGTCTAGATGGTCTATGGGAAACCGTCTGCGGTATAACAGTTAGAGATTTTGGTATCTTAGGTAAAAGCATCATAGATGTGGATTCTGAGAGTTTAGATTCAAGATTTTCCACAGTCCTATCTAATTTTTCTAAACAGTTTTCTGTTTCAATTCCGTCTGATAAAGAATGATCACTTTTAGGACTCGTGATGGTGGCAGTTTTAGAAATAACTAGTCCTTTTCGAGCCGGTATGGACTTCAAAATTGAACTACTGTGATTTAGTGGCGTTGGTGATGGCGTATTATTTACCGTTTGAGCTTCTAACAAGCGTTTTTGTTTTAAATCGTAACTTTTTTTAATAGCACACATTCGGTTATAATCATCAACTGTTATGTGGTAGGGTTTTCCACCAGAAATCACTTTAACATATCCCGGTCTTTTATCTGATTTTTTACTAGGATCTATTGGAATCAAATTTGGTCTCCAGTTTTTGGTTAATGGAATTTTGATTTTCTGTGGCTGTGGTACTTTAATTAAAGGCGGTGCAGCTGGACGTGTTGTGCCTGGGTGTAATGAAATTAGCCCCGGAGGAACTCCAGGATTTCGTGGTTTATTTACAGTATTCGGTGTTAAATTATTAATTTGCGAGAAAGTGATCGGCGTGTTCTTCGGAATATTAGCGGCATTAATCATAGACAAACTAGTGGCCACATCTTTAGTTGTTATAATACCGCTGTTACTCTTCTTAACACTGATACATGCTTGCGAATTATAGGGATTCATTGGTAAGTTATCGTACGCCCGTAATCGATTTTGAACGGATTCGCTGTAGTTAATTGAATGATGACTCGCATTAGGTGATAAAACTAAATCTCCACTACGAAAATATTTTTCCAAAAGAATTAAATGTCTTAAAAAGCTACTTTGATTACCATAGGGCTTTTGTAGTTCGTGCCACAAGAGTCTCGTATCACTATCATACTGTATAGTAGTTGAACACTTTTCCCAACCTTCTGGAGTCTTTTCTTTTACATTACCAAAATCAATACTGCCTTGTAATCCCAATTCTTCTTCTCCGGGAAACAACTGTCGAACTGATATACACGGATTTGAACCGAGACGTTGCACAGCACTTGCACTATTTTTAATGTTATTATCACAACTATTTTTAAATTTAATGGTCTTAGATATTTCAACTGCTTCTTTAATAATGGATTCTGGTCGGGATACTTTTTTAAGAGAAGATGGAATCAATGAGCTTTCACGTTTTGAAGTTTCTATATCGCTTCCGCATTCCATTGCGATGCTTGGAATTAACGTGTTATAATCCACCATATAATCCGAAGGAGATTCTGATCTGGATTTGCTGGTAGAATTTGAATCAGAAGGCAATCGAGATTGATCATGTTTATCCAAATCAACCTGAGGTTCAAGTACTGGTGGGCCATTGTTTGAATGCGATTTGTGGAGCTTTTTCTTTTTCTTAATAGGTTCTTTATCTATCTTTTCCTTTGTAGGTACAGGAATTGGTTCTTCTGCTGCTGCTTCATCCATTATTTCAATATCATGGAAATGAAGTAATCTGAAGTAAAGAAAAAGATGGGTTATATAATTATATTTATGTACCTTAGTACTTAGATATTTAAATAATTTGTATAGGATATTAGTCAAAACTTCAGTTGAAAATTTCTAGAATTTTGTATGTCCTCTTTATAAAGTGTCTTGTGCACCTTATACATAAGATACAACATATCAGGATCCGTAACTAATCTACACATCTCTAAGTTTATGCACCCACAAGTCTAGAATTCATATCATAGATAAACAAACAAATAATAGATCTCCTTTCAACTTAGTACTGGAAAAAAGAATGCCAAACTATAGTTGGATATGCAGACGATACAGCCATCATAGCCAGAAACAAGGGAATTAAAAGAGATAACAGGTAGACTGGTAGAGGAGACATTTAAAATTGGATTCGAGGAGGTTGGTGAATTTGTTTACTTAGGTGCCAAATAACAAACACATGTCAGGAAGAGAAAGAAATTAATTATAGACTAATAAAAGCCAACAAAAGCGCTGGAGCTCTGACCAACATACTGAGAGCAAAAAATTTATCTAGAAACGCTAAGTTCCGACTCTACAAAACAATTCTGACACCAACCGCAATATACAGCCGTGAAACTTGAATCCTAGGGAGGTAGGTTACCAAGATGGGAAAGGAAAATAATGAGAAGAATATTGGGAGGTAAAAAACATAAATCGGATACAAGAGGACAAAGAAAGAAATTTATGAAATCTACAGACAAAGTAATAAAAGCGAGAAGATTGCAGTGGTCGGGCCACATTGAAACAATGGTGGAAGAAAGAATTTCCAAAGCCTATAGTGTGGAAGAGACCCTAGAAGCAAAGGGAGACCAAGAAACGGATGGCAAGAAGTAGAAAAAGGGTATAAGAGATTGGAAAATTAAAGCCAAAAATAGCAAAGAATGAAAACTGATAACGAAGCTGTGGGCCTAAATGGCCTGTACAAAAGCTAGAATAATATGACCAAAGCTGCCCATAACATTTGTACTGTGAAGGATGACATTATTTATCAATCGAGTACCGGTAATGACTCCCAAATTTTAAACGGGGGCAACATTAAACACTGGAAGACCCTTAATACTGAATTCTGAAGCATCCCTAGGTTTATTAGTTCAATGTTGGTAAAGTTAACGGAAGTATCAACAAATTGAAAATGCTGAAAACCAATCACTCACCCTGATAATTTAACATGCCCAATTTTAACGTACGTTTACCCTAAGTATTGTTAAGTGTATCTGCTTGGTAACAGTAGTTGTCACATAATTTGGAAGAATATTAACTACAGGGTTTTTACCCAAGCCGATAAAATACATAAATTAATATTTTGGAATAAAAAGAACATTTTACTATACATCTAAAAATGATTAAACGATTTTAAAAACTATAATTTATAATTAACAGTAAGTTACAATATTTTACCTTCTTCTATATGCAATAAAGAAATCGTTACTAGTTTCAGGACGTTCTTCAACAGGTTTTAAGACCAATGTAGCAAAGTATCTACAGAGTTTACAAACTACAGGTTTATCCATAAGTTTTGCTGGAATTCCTTCTGCATTAAGAGCTGTGTTTAAGTCATGTGTTTCTGGGCCCAAGTAATGGATATGATTTCTTGCAAGTTTGCGTTTACACATGGCGCAGATCATCAGATGTTCAAGAGCGCTGTAATGTTCATTACATATTGGAATTGAATGTAAACCTGGGTTGTCCAAATCAATATTTATCTGAAATAGATAGGAATAAATTTTATAATTATCTGGTAACAACTAACATTTTGATTCAAACTGTACAAATGAAACTGTATGAAATTTCAATATTCATTTTACTTTGATACTGTTTAATAGTTAAATCTTAATTTCAGAGTTTAATAATAAACTCGCAACGAATCCCCAAAATAATACAAATTTGTTTGAAATACAGTGTTTCTAAATTACATCGACAAACTTCTATAAGGCATTTTTCGGATGAAATTAGAGTACGGCGATAGGGCCAGCCAAAGCTTGCTTTAGAATTTAAAGAACGAGGAAGTCAGTTTGAGCAATTATTATAAAATTAAACTTTTTTGATGTACGTTTCGTTTAAGATAAACTAGCTGTTATTTTATTTATTAATAGTTTATTTTAATTGGAGCATAGGGCTTCAACAAAGTGCCACCATCGGACCCGGTTTCGTGCTA
The DNA here is from genome assembly GCA_963082815.1 of Melanotus villosus. Classification (NCBI taxonomy): domain Eukaryota; kingdom Metazoa; phylum Arthropoda; class Insecta; order Coleoptera; family Elateridae; genus Melanotus; species Melanotus villosus. The sequence continues at coordinate 46,695,815 of OY720421.1, read as the reverse complement.
GTATTTTAATTTCCTTGTAGCTTTTGTTGTTGTTACTTATTTCTTGTAGAACTGTACGTCTCCATGTCGTTTGTGGTCTGCTTTGTTTTCTCTTTCCCTTGGGGATTCCACTCTACTTCCACCTCTTCGCAGAACATGCGACAATCCAACTCCATTTTCGTTTGCGGATATCCTTAATTATTTCCATTTGGTTTGTGACGCTCCACAGTTGTTCGTTGGAGATCACCTCTGACCAGAAGATATGGCATATTCTACGAAGATATCTATTTACAAATGTTTGCAACACCGAGGAGATATTTGATGTGAACTTTCAGGTTTCACAACCATACAAGAGTACTATTTTGACATTGGTATTAAATAATCTTATCTTCGTCGTTCTGGTTATACAGGTTGATGGCCTGATTCTATTGAGCATCCCAAACACCTGCCTCGCTTTTCAGATAAGGTTTGCAACATCTTGTTCTGTGCCTTCCCCAATGATTATGAGAGAGCCAAGGTAACAGAATTTATCTACTTCTTTTACCTCCTGGTTGTTTATATAGAATTTATTGTGATTTGAGGTACCAATTCGCATTTATTTTGTTTTGGCTACATTAATTTTCAAACCTGTACGATCCGCTTCTATAGCAAGTTGCTATAGTTTTGCTGCCATATCTTCGTATTTAGTTGTTAGTTAGTTAGTTTTTATTTTAATTTAATTGCTATACAGCCTTAAATATAGAGTTTGGTTGACTCTCCTGTACTACATGCTTATCTTACTTTATAACTAAATTTATTATTAGTCTCTACTCTCTTCTTTGCCTCACTGTCCCCATCCATTTTAGCCCCCTCCCATCCTCCTTTAACACTTGCACTATTGTTATCCCCTCACTTATGCCTCTTAACCTGCTGCAACTATGGATAATATGTTCTATTGTCTCTTCGCTTTCACTACACACCCTACATTTTCTTTCTTCCTCCTTCAGCCACTTTTTTCTCCCATTTTCTTCTTCACCTATTCTCGCTATCATTTGTACTCCTTCTTTTATATCTTTTTGTCAAGTATTCTGGCATATCTGTTGTCTTTATGTGTTGAGGCCACATAATTCCTGTTCTTACAGTGTTAACCATTGTGCAACATTTTACATGATGTGTTATTATATAAGCCTTTTGAGATATGAATTAACTTTGTTGGAATGCCTTTTTGGCTAAAATTGAGACTATCAAAGGCACGCTTGAATTCTATGAACAGCAAGTAAAGCGGCGAGTTCCACTCTATAGATTGCTCTGTTATTATTCTAATCGTATTAATATGATCAATGCACGATCACCCAAGTCTAAAGCCTGCTTGCTCATTTTTCAAAGTTGATTCGATCTTCTCAGAGATGAGGCTGGAAAGTATGGTAGCTACTATTTTATTAATAACCTTCAGTAGCGTTATCCCTCTACAATTCTCGCAATGGCTTAGGTCTCCTTTTTTGGGAAGTTTGATGAAGATTCCTATTTTTTGCACTATCCGGGATATCCTCATTTTCCCAGCTCACCTTAACGATAACAGCTTTGCAACTAGGTTTTTGTAGACCTTGAGTATATCTGGAGGCAAGTTGTCTATTCCACCACAATAGCTTTCTTTATTTCCTTCTCTGTGGGTGTTGATGTCTTGATGTTAACTCGTTTTCTTCGAACCATTGATTTATTTCTTCTGGGTTTGTGCTAATGATGTCCCTGTAGTATTCTCTCCATCTGCGAATTTGGTCGTCATCAGTAGTTAGTGGGATGCTGTCCTTATAACGAATGTGGACATTGGATGCTTGCCCATTCTTAGCTAGGTGGTTTGTAATTTGGTATTAACACTTTCAAATTATTTCGTTTAGCTGCCTCTTCTGCTTGATCAGCCATATTGTTGAACCAGTTGCGTTTGTCCTGTCTTGCACTAATTTATACCGCTTTGTAATTCATTGTAATTCTTGGATAATTCATCTATTCCCTTTGATTTGGCTGTACAGCTGTTTATTTTGTGTTCAGTCTTCTTCTTTGAGTAAACAGATCCCAAGTCCTATCAGAGATCCACTATTTCCTGGTTCTGTTTTTTAGCTCGAGTACGTTTCTGCAGTAGATGTTCAGCAGATTTGTCCCATCTGGTTTCTATTGGCTCCTGCTGAATTAGGTCTAAGTCTTGTTAATAGCTGCTTTGAGTTCATTTTAGGTGTCAGGAATATTTAGTTTATGTAGGTAAAATATGGGTTGTTTTATTCTTATTGTACAACATGTTACAAGATGATGATCACTCCCCACATCTGCACCACACCTGTTGCATACATCTAAGAATGCCGTGCGCCTATAGCTAAATGAACTACCTGGTTCTTTGCTGTTTTATCTGGGGAATTCCAAGTAATTTTCTGCATGTCCTTATGACAAAATAGAGTTCTGCTAATCACCGAACAACAAACATATTACACCACATTGCGTTGGCTAAGTTTAAATTTGTCAACACTTGACTGGTTTGGTTGCCCATCTTAGCATTCATGTCACCCATGATTATTTTTATATCCACCTTATTTAACTTTGCAACACTGTTTGTTAGCTGCTCATAGTCTTCGTTTGTTTGTGTAGCCGGTGGGAGCATAGCATTGGATTATGCTTAAATTTCTAGCTCTTCTTAAACTTTGTAATCATTATTCTATCCGAAACTAGTCAGGGTGGCCAGCGATTTGGCGCTTACAAATTTAAGGTTTTTTCCCGGTTTTCCAGGTTGTGAAACATGTTTTTTCCAGGTTTTATTTTTAAATAAATCCTATGGATTCCTCATGCTAATTTATCAAATTTAATGTTCATTAATCTGCTTTTCGTTTTTAACTTCTAAGTAGAGATTAAAACTGAAATTTATGATTAAATTAAAAGAAAATTGATCTTGACTGCATGTGGACTATTACATTTGTTACTATAAAATTGAGTTACCATCACAACTCGAAATTAGTTATCAAAATAAAAATAAATTTTGATCGCTTATAATTACTCTCAGTATTTATTATTCAGATACTGATGTCGGAGTCCAGGGCCCTTTTTTGATGCAGGTTCAAGTCCCAAAAACAAAATTCCGCTATTTTTTAGTTATAGCCCAAAATTCAAAATTTGGCCATATCGAAAACTTCAAATAACTCTCTTGATTTTGAAGATATTCTTACATTCTATGGGCACTTTTTCAAGTAGAATAAGATAGTCAATTCAGATATCTTCTAATTTTCATGTTTTACGAATTATGACTTAAAGTTGGTATTTTTTAAATAAGTATAAGTCGTAGTTGGCCATAATACTATTAAATTGCATATTTTTTCTGCTTTCTGAAAATATATAGTTTATAGGGGTTAAATGCAGTAACTGAGTAACAATACCTTTTTTGAACACAATCAGATTATATGATGTTGTTAGCAATTAGTAGGCCATGGTTCATGATAGCAAAACAAAAAATAATAGAGCGATTGCATGTGACATCACTAGGCCATCAGCGGATCACTTGTAGGGTAAACAAAGGAAAGATTTGTATGCACCGGTATACTAATTTTACCAAAAAGGAAATATTACAATATCAAACTGAATAAAAATGAGGTTAACACATTCACTGCCGACCACGCATACGTGGCGTGGTTGGTGATGTTCGCGTGGTGCCTACCACGCACACGTGGCGTGATGCTTTGCTGTAGCTTTATACCAGTATTTTGCTGTAGGCATCGCACGAACGTCTTCTGTATTAGTAGGCACCTAGGGAAAGGTTTTTACTACAATATTTTATAGTCAGTTTCCGAATTAACTTTTTCAGTAGCTTATGATTAATATTAAAGGTATCAGAATAATTACAAGGTATTGGCCACTGGGGAGAGTTCAAAATATTAATCGGCAGTCAATGTGTTAACCAGATGAGGGGTGGTTTAGCCTACATAATTACGAAATTTTCAGTTACTTAAAATTTTCCTCGCGGTCAGTTGATATGAACGTAATTGAAAATTTGATCATGAATTAAAAAGAGGATTAGGGAACGTGATATTTCCTAGAGAAAGCAGTTAGAGAAAAGCTCTGGAAAACAAGGAATTAAAAATTTTGCCAGGTTATACGTAGAAACTTGTAAAATCTCCATATGTGAACATAATTAAAAGCTATTAAACATAACGTGAGATTTTTGTTTTTACCCTTTTTGGATATCTTCAAAACCAAGAGAGTTATTTGAAGTTTTCGATATGGCCAAATTTTGAATTTTGGGCTATAACTAAAAAATAACAAAAGATAGCGGAATTTTGTTTTTGGGACTTGAACGTGCATCAAAAAAGGGCGCAGGACTCCGACATTAGTTTTTGTCTATTACCGATATTAAGGGTACTTCCCATTTACAAACATCGAAAATGAGCGACCCTGTACAAGACTTTTGTCTATTTTGATATTTTCTACGTCTCCAACATTTTTGACAGCATCATAAACACGTCTTTGCGCAATAAGACTTTTTCTTGTTGATTTTCACCGATAAATTCTGCGTTTACCGAAAAACTACGCTCCACAGCAGCATTTCCGTGGGACAATATCAATATCAGTTGAGCGAAATCTACAAAATTCCAGGTTTTTAAATTGAATTCAAGGTTTTTTCCCGGTTTTTTATCGGTTTTTAAAATTCCCGGTTTTCAAGGTTTCCAGGTTTAGCGGCCACCCTGCTAGTTAATTAGAGCTTGATTAAATGTTTTATTTATTGCGATTTTGCTCTATCATTTAGTTTTTGCTTATTTACTCAAATACTGTTGGGAATAACAAAAAATGGTAGAGAAAAAGACGTCCTCTGATTGAATTTTACATAAACGGATGTTAACAATTCAAAAGTTTCCCAAAGTGTTAATTTTACCCCATTCAGTCGAGTGATATTATTTTGCCAAAATCACTCCAAATCCTTGCTTCATAACCTTTATACTTTCAAAGATTTTCTTTAAACTTTAGAGCGACTTTGATTGGCTGTATCTCAGCAGAGGTGTTTTTTTGAAAACTTTTAAGAAAATGCTTTTTCTAAATTCACTTAAATGTATTAATAATATAAAATTTATTTTACTTACCACTTCACATACACTTTTCCTCATTTTTATAAGCCATTTTCGACGGACAATGTTCGTTGCTATATTATTGCAACCTAGTACATGACAATGATTTTGACGAGGACCAGGTGCTATTATATTACTGCGTTTACTACCCTTGTTTAAATAAGATGGGGTGTTTGACTTTCGATCCACATGCCGATAACAAGCATCACACAGACAGGAATCCCTTGTTAAATGCCTCTCAGCTATAAAATAAATTTAATTAATATTTTAAAGAGATCGAAAACAAAATATTTACTTTCTAATATTTTGTCTTGTCTTTCAATACTTTTCATTTGAGCAATATGACAAGGAGTATCAAACAGACCGAATTTTCCAAAACAATACGAGCATTCATCTTTACACAATCTTCCGGGATGAATACTAAACGAGCTGGCTTTTTCAGGAATAACAAGTATTTTTCCTGAATCTTCCCCCTCCGCAGCTGCTGTATCACCATCCGAGGTATGTTCACTACTGCCATCTATCAAAAATACATTTTATTTAAAAAAGATTTATTAATATCGATTAATAAAATGATTTTTAATTTTTGATGAGTGTGGTATTTAATAACAGCGTTTAAAGAAAGATTGTATGAAAAATATGATTCTTATTGTTAGACATTTTAGATAGTGTTAAAAATAATACTATTTACATAATGTAACGGACTGCAAAATGATTTAAATCTGATGTGCTTTATGAAGAATACCAAACACCAGAAAACAGATTAAATATAGGTGTTGCCGTAAGTAGAATTATAAAGTGTGTAAGATATATAAGAAGAAATATTATTAAGGTAAGCCCAAAACCATGTATTACCCATGTTATTAGATCTGTTAGAATAGTGAGACTTTCGAAGCGCACCCGCCGTGTCTGAAGATTGAGCTGTATGCGTTCTCCAACTGGTAGATGTTCCCTGAAACAAAATAAGAGGTTACAATTGGCTTAGTAAAGGTTGCAATTAATCCAAAGTTTTTTCTGAGTAATTTTCTAAAATTACTGTTGATGGATATTTTGTAATCACAACTATTACAGAAGGTTTTAATTTACACCTATTTAAAAAAGATCTTTTTGAATTAAATGTTGAACAGTTAATTCTTTGACAATAATTTTGTAATTTTTTATTTAATGTTCTCAAACATTAGCTAAGTAGAAATATATAATATCTTTAACAAATTTGAGTTAAATTCTTATATAAAAAATTAAATCTTTTTAAATAATAATAAATGTTGATTGAACTAGTACCGAATAAAAACATTAAATATTTCATAGCAGTATATTTATTCAGAAGATGAATAGAATAGTTGTTTTATCTTCTGGCAGAGGTGAATATTTAACTGTTTTCAAAACAAAAATAATCATGTCAATAGATTCAACCTAAGCAAATTTAAACATATTAAAGGTTTTTCATAATGATATTTATATCATTTTATAAAGTTATTTAGGCAAAATAAATTATGTATTGTAACACTTTGATATAAAATTTTAATAATATATGGTTTTCATACTTCAAAAAACATAAAAGCTGATCTTAAATGATGTTCCCAATTCTGCCTTCTTCAGAAGAAAGAAAATATGTAACCTCAACTGAAAGTGTAGTATTAATTTGTTTGCACTGAAGTTGGTACATTTCAAAATACGTATTTTCTACCCCTACACAAACAACCTAGGAAGCGAAACCTATTAATTTTGAACTATTTTAAAACAGTACTACTACTAGAAAATTCTGAAAAATTAAAGAAATAAAAATATATAAACCAACTTCTTAAAAGATGTTTACCTACTTCAGGAAATTATTTAAATAAACATACTTAATAGAACAGATAAAAATGAATTTACATATAAAATAAATGTTGTTCTATATTATTTAAAGAATCCAATATTATAAATTTTATTATTAGTATATTATCAAATCATGATAAAATTATATTTTTAAAATAAACAAAAACTCTATTAATAAATTACAGGTTGAAATCAAAAATATAACATTGCTTCACCTTCCAGACTTCGAGCATAAAATTTATTACTGTACCTACTGTTTTTCAATCTTTAATATTTGTATCTTTTTCTAAAAGCAAGGGGAATAAAAATTCACCTAATGGATTCTATTTTTTATAAAACAAAATAAGACTGTAGTGAAAGCCTCAGCTGTAACGAGATATATGTATTTTAAAGTTTAAATAAATAATTTTAATATGTAGGGAACTAATTAGTCTTTCGATTAATATAGGAAACATAATTTTTGTCCCCACAATTCAAAATGAAAAATAAGTACCTAAATAAATCAACAAAATAATAACAGAAATAAAAAAGCTGAATTTCAAAATTCCGAGGAATTTGGAAATATTAAATTTGCCTAATCTAATAATAAATAATTTGTGCAGACTACCTTATTATAGCAACTCACCTCCTTGGAAATTTTGTGTCCATGTTCATCTTCCATCGTAACTATATCTAATTCACCATCCTTTACGACTTTTTTATGTTTCTGAAGAGTCAGTTTTAAAGAATTACGTCCTTTCTTTTTGTCACAGCGATTTAGCTTAATCACAGTCTTAAGAGTTCCAGTATAGTCATTTTTAACTGCCTTGCCTTTCTTTTTGGCCTCTTCAGCTGCCTTAAGACTTTGTAGCCCCAAAGCTTGAAGTATATCCTCTTTTATGGCTAAATTTTCGGGCGTTTCGTCCATTTCTGATTTATCTTCGGTTTTGTGGTCTGATATGTTTGTATCACCATCTATTAGTTCGGGGCTAATTTGGCCACTTTCATCTTTGGATTGTGTGAGATCAGAATTAACACCATTATCTAAGTTACTTTCTATCTCCATTTGTTCTAATTTTGGAGGTTCCTCTTCATCTTCAGGGCACTGCTCTTCTTCCTGCGTGTTTTCAAAATTAATTTTTATCTCCTCGTTTATTTTTGTCTCTTCGTTTATTTTTATCTCCTCATTTATTTCTGTAGGAACTGGAACTGGATCTGGATCTGCATTTAGTTCATTTTCGTCTTCTAGTTCATTTGTAATACCATAAAATGTACTAGTTGAAACAGACAAGTTTTTCACATCTTCAGGTTTTACTAGTTTTTTTGATGAGGAACGTGTTGTTCTTCTTTCTTGGTCTTCGGGATTTATATCATTGAATGCTTGTTTCATTATGTCTAAGATAATTGACTTTTCAGGCACTTTTGAACTTGGATTTCCTGCAATAGATTCGGGAAATTCGGTATCATTGTGTTCTAAATTTGAAGGTTCATAATTTTCCGATGATCCCATGGGAAGTTCAGTTTTTATTTCGCTATATAAATTCGAATTACTATCCATAAAATTTTCATTTTTTATGCCATCTTCGGCAATTCCGTTCGCAGAAGTTTCAGTAGATGAAGTTCGTTTTAATACATTTGTAAATTTGTTAGTGATAGACTTGATATTTACATTATCCTGAGTTTGAACCTGATTTTGTGTAGTGGACCCTAAAGTTTCTGGAATTTCTTTTTTCACTATTTCTGATTTAATAATTCCGTCTTTTTGGTCCATAGTATCAATTCCTTGAAGTGAAGCTAAGTCAGAAAAACTACTGTCAGATTCATATCCCGAGAATTTCGAAACAGATTTTTCAGATCCACTGAAATCTGAACACAAACGTTTACGTCTTTTGTATTCATTGTCGATACCCTCGAACAGAGTTTCTTTCATTTTTCGATGCTTTCCATTACGAAGAATCTGAGCAGGAGAATCAGAACGGGTACTGTATGGACTATATCTCTTCACGCACATCGTGGCATCTACACTTTGTCTTACTTTTGAAACACGTTTTGATTTTGGAGTCACTGTTCGTGGTAAGTTGCTGAATACAGATGCTGCATGTAGAGAATCTGAATTTTCAAAAGCATCTATTGGAAATTTTTCTATACTATGTCTCCTGTTGCAGATGGGTGAAGATAACTGATTAGGTTTATTAACACTTAGATCTAACATATCTATTAAATGTTTTGCTGAAGCATCTAAAGTAATATTTTTGTTTAAATTATTTTCAATATTTTCCTTTTTTATTGTTTTCTTTTTAAGTAAGTCTACTCTGGGTTTTCTAACACTTTTCTTGGGTTTTAAAACTTCAGTCTTGCTAGTTTCTGATACTGAATCACCTTCTTCTTTAATTTCATCACTTTTAATGAGATATGATAAGTCTTTCATCACATCTTCGATAGTTTCCGAAATCGTATCCGATACAGTTTCTGATTTCAGCGATACAGTTTCTGTTTTCAGCGATACAGTTTCTGTTTTTGGCGATACAGTTTCTGTTTTCGGTTTTCGAACTCTAGGTTTTTTAACAGCTATTTTTTGTTCTTCTTCTGCCATTATCTGACTTAATATCGAATTAATTGTTTCATCTATCAATAAAAGACTATTGCTATTTTCAACTTTTATTTTTTTTGTATTATCACCAGCAACCGGCAGTTTTTTTACTCGTTTCTTTACAGGTTTCTTTTCTATTGTTTGTTCAAGTGGTAAGATAGGTTCCAAAACCGGTGGACTATCATCCTGCTCTTTAGCCAATCTTTCTGCTTCTAGTTGAGCTTTACTTTTACGAACTCTTTTAGGTTTTATGCCATTTTTTAATAAAGATGTTTTCTTTCCTTCTAGATTATTTTTTGCACTATTCAATAATGCTTTCGCCAGTTGCTGTTTTATTTTTGGAGGTTTTTTATTCTTAGCTTTTAAACTCATGCTTAAAGTTTTACCGATACCTTTTCTAACAACAGTTTTAGTAAGTTTCTTTGCTAACGTTGTTTTGTTAGTAACATTTTTAGCAGTGGTGGCTTTCGGGGTGGCCGGTTTGATTGCTGTAAGCTTTGGGGCAGCATCATCGATTTGTGGGGTTTCAGTCTTGGTAGATCCCAGCTTTGCTGGGCTTTCAGGGACCGCTACAGCTTCTTTGGGGGGCACGGGGGATGCTGAAGCTTGCTTTCTGCCAGTGGAAAGCTTTTTTTCTCGGCTGGCCATGACATTGGAACTGCTTGATCAGGACCTATAGATCAGAATTAGAATTATCTACTAGTGCAACCTACTTCCAGATAAATTAAATAGAAAAAAAGTAAAAACATTAAAAAGCAAAATATAAAAGCAGGAAGCCATATCCAAGCTGCGTATTTCGAAACTAAGAAGCTGGGTCTGTAGCGTCTACTTTATGGTGTACGGAACACCTTTTATTGTATCATAACTACAGTAAATCGTTTTTCGAAAACTCTTAAGGTATTATTTATTAATCCTTAGGGAAGAGGTTAACATATCACTGTGTAATATGAAAAATGGATTTGTTTGAAGAATATAACTTTGCTTTATAATATTTATGGTAAATATTTTTAAGTATTTAGACAAAATGTATGAGGTTTATATGATCTACTTTTTGTAACGTGCTTAAATGGTAAACTTTTCTATATTACACACATATTTATATTATAGGTTAGAGTAAATCTAACTTTCAAGATTTATCTGAAGATTAATATACTGAAACAGTGCAAATAACATAATAAAGTAGAGCATCAAAGTACAGACATTTCAAGTAATTTATATTTACAATCAATTTTCAACAGTTTTATATAGAGACTAGACTGCTTTCCTTTATGTTATATCTGCCTAAAGGGAGAATATGAAGATTACGTTTCTTAATTAACAACAATTATTAAGAATCAAAGCTGACAACTACTTCTAGAAAGCTTTCGTTGAGCGCATTTTTTAAAGAAAAATAATAAATTATTATTTTTTAACTAAAGTATTTTAAAATTCCGCTTTTCTTGTAAGAAAGAAGTTGTATTAAAAAGCAAAAGTCCATATTTCAAATGTGATTTTGTGATTTACATACGAAAAACTTCACTTTTTGTAATAAATAAGACATGCCAAGTACTTGAATATGTATGTATTCATAATTTTATGGTAAAATATGTATATTTTAAAGGATTTTATGTTTATTAGTTGTTGTGAATTGTCTCATTTCAAAAGTGAAGCTATCTTAAGATGAGGAAAGTATATTAAATACCTTCAAAAGGGGGAACAGGGAGAAAAGTGTTATTAGACTTCCACAAAATGTTAAATAAATGTTAATTAATATTAGAGTTATCTCTATATATATTTAACTTCAATTTTTGGATCAAAAATGCTGTTTTTAAAAATATTTACTATGTAAAAAAAGATTAACCAACACAAGAATGCTATTGTATTACATAAAGAAACATTGCTATTTATTTGTTGGTTACATAGATTTTGTCCCAGTAATTCGAATATAGGAAGATAAGCTAATTTTAAAAACTTTAGTATGTTTTTTTCATAATAATCACGTTTCAAAGTACATAATAAACATCACTAAAAACCACAAATTAAAATTTTATCTACGATCTTTCTACAAATCTACCGGTATTTTAGATTTATCCAATCTATCAGTTTGTTTTAAGGTTGCATACTGTTTTGGCAACTTTATAAAATTTAAAACAGCACGTATAAACTTCTAAAATGCGCTAAATAAAAGCAATGAGTTTATTTAACGAAAATTTTATGTTGTATACAATGTACACTAAACACTACAAAGCTCTCGTGTATACGCAATACCCATGCCGCAAGTAATGTTTACTACCACGTCGTAACATTAGCATTAACTTATATAAACATTAAACTCCTACCCCTTTTTAACAAGCAGTGCCTGCTAATTTTTAGAACATTAACATTTTCTGATTTTAAAAGTATAACTTTTTTTTTAAGAATCACTAAACACTTCATAAACTTCACACACTTCAGTAATAAATTATGCCAAGTTGTTTACTTCGTTCAACGTATACGCGACCATATTGCAAAACTTAAGTAACTTACTCATTAAAAGTTAAGAATTGCGCAGGCGTATCACGAGGATTTTTAATAACTGGAAAGAGCTTTTACTTTAGGCTACATTTTCTATTAATGGAGTTTTAAATATTTACATAGATGAATATATAATTTTGTTGTATTGTTAAGTTAAATGCACTTTACATATTTCCGAAAATTCAAAAAATTTATTTTCCTTGTTAAATGTATTAAAGTAATATTGTAAAATCACATTGCATATAAATTTAGGGTTCTTTGATCGCGTTATTTTACGTTACGTTATGTTATTCGGTATAAATATCATAAATTTAGGTTTTGTATAAGGGTTAAAATGTGAACGAAATAGAACTATTCTATGAAATGTACGAGCTGTTTTGATATTTTAATTTAAAAATGAGAAATAAGTATAATCTGTTTTAAATAATAAATAGAAAAACGAAAAAAAAACTGAAAACGAAAGAAATCTATGGTGTTATGATAGAAAGATGGAGGCCTTTATCCTGTGTAGGGATGTGTAGGCTAATAATAATATTAATAATAATATGTTGTATATTAAACATTAAAAAGCGGATATAACTGAAAACGAAAGAATTTTATTAAAAGAGATTTCAAAGTTTTGTAATGGAACCTGATAATTGAATTGAAAAATTTACTCAAATAAACAATACTTTCCGTATTTTTATTACTGTAAAAACCAAATGTTTAACTCGCTGCTAAAATGTTTTTTAATCCTCCCCCATATATTATGAATTAAAGGGAACATTTATTTATATCGAATAGAAATCATTTAAATTTAGTAAGTTGGCAAGTGACCTTTAAAAATATTTCAATTATCATCTTTGTATGTTTATAGTATGTATAGTAGAAGTATGGAAAGAACTCTGAGCAAAAATTAAAGACAACAGAAGAAGGCAGGAAAAGAGAAGGAATTTGGTATCAGAAGAAAATGAGGAAGAAACAAGAAATATTGAAGAAGCAATAAAACAGATTAAACTTGGAAAGGCGCCAGGAAGAGATGAAGAGTCCTGAAATGGTGAAGTAGGGGGGAGACGAAATTAAACAATTGATCAAATACATATGTTAATTGGCCTGGGATGGTCAAAACATACTGGAAAATTGGGACGAAAATATAATTGTGCCTATATACAAGAAGAGTAATTTAAACGGCTGTAACAATTACAGAGCGATATGCCTCTCCTCAGTTATAATGAAAATTAGAGAAAAGGTTACGGTAAAAAAACGAAGAAAACCTGACAGTAGAACAAGCAGCGTTCAGAATATTCACACAGCTAATAGAAATGGAAAAAAGATCACAGAGAGGAAATGCATTGTACTTCGCTTTCATAGACATCGAATCTGCTTTTGATAAAGTACAGGAGAAAGCATATAGAAAGCACTGATATAACTGGAAGTAACGAACAAACTTCAACAAGCAATTAAGAATTTATATAAAAGAATCAAAGGCAGAGTTAGGATAAACAGGAGAGAATCGGAGACATTTGAGATGGAGAACGGTACAAAGCAAGGCGACTCAATATGAGTCCACTACTGTTCAGTTTAGTTATGAACCAAATAATATACGAAAGCAAAGAGGACATACACAACGTAATAATAGGCTACTGGAATTTAGAGGCCATTTAGAGGCGTAACCGTTGAGTTGCTTTTGTTTTGTTTTGTCATCTATTATTTTAGTTTAAAAATTGTAGTCGAATCTTTCGGACAAGTTTGGCATTTTTTTTTCAAAAAACACCTAGATAATCTTAAGGTCTCCCTTTTAGCTTTAGTAAAACAGTTAAAGTTACCTAGAACAACCGTGTGGAATGTTGTGGAACGTTACAAGGAGACTCTAACTATCGACAGAAAAAGTGGCAGTGGAGGAAGACCAGGTGCAAGAGATCCGATTAAAGACCGAAGAATTATTCAGCTGTTCAAGAAAAATCCCAAATTATTGGAAAGATGTGTGGTTCAAAAGATGAATGGGTCTTAAAAATTAGTGCGCATTGAGAAACAACGAGTCGGGCTTAAGCCTTATACATTTAAAAAGATATCTGGAAGGTCCGAAGCCCAAGAAGGAGTTGCCAAAACAAGATCAGATGGGCTTCTTCGAAATTTGTTAACGAAATTTCGCTGTACGGTGATGGACGATGAAACCTACGTTGTTGTAGATTTCAAACAAATTCCGGGACCAGAGTACGATGTAGCAACAAAGATGGGGAACGTAGACAAAAACATATGCACGAAAAGTGTCCAAATTTCCAAAAAAATATCTCGTATGGCAGGGCATCTGTATGAGTGGCAAAAAATCAAAACCGTACGTCAATAAGGGTACAATAAACAGCGAAATATGTCAAAGAATGCCTTAAAATAAGATTTTTGCCATTAATAAATGCACACAAGCTTCCTGTGCTGGCTTGTTCAGACTTGGCCACATGCCACTATGGAAAATCGGCAAAAGAATTTGACGATGAAAATCGAGTCAATGTTGTACCCAAAGATCACAATCCCCCAAATTGCCCGGAATTTAGACCGGTTGAGACCAATTGAGCATATTATATTAAAAAGAAACTGAAGAATATGCGTTGTGAAGCTCTCAATATCGATGTATTCAAACGAAAGTGGAATATAGCGGCAAATTCAATAACTGAGAAGGAAACTTAATGCAACATCTCAACACGAAAGTTCGAAAATTTTATAAAAATGTTGATTAATTTGTTCTATTTCAATTTATTTTAATGTTAATAAAGTTGAATTAAGGTTTTTTTAAAAAATGAAATACATTTGCAATAGTAGCAGTTGTTTTCCTATGAGATTTCCACTGGCGGATTTCTAAGGAATCAAGCTTTAATTAACAAATGGAACAAAAAGGTCAGACTCAACACAAAAATTACAACAGATAATTAACAAATAGAACGGAACAATAAGAAGATGGGGAATGACAATTGATGCAAATAAGAGTAAGGTAATGGAGGTAATGAGGAAGGACAACCAACAAAACATACAAATAATATGTAACGGGAAATAACTAGAATGGGCCGATAACTACGAATATCTCGGAGTAATAATAAACAAAGATGGGACACTAGAGCAGGAACCGTTAAACAGAACAAATAAAGCGAGTAGTCAGGCTACTATGCATTAAATAACATCATTATAAATAAAAAAGAAGTAACACCACAAAACTAAGAGTGTACAGGAGTATGAATGTGCTTACCCTAACATACGCATCGGAAAGCTGGTTTATGCAAGACAAGACGAAGAGAAAACTAACAGCAGGGGAGATGAAGTATTTAAGAAAAATGGCTGGAAGAACGAAACAAGATAGAATAAGAAACATGGCGATTATAGAAGGCAGTTCAAATGGTACGGGCATGTTATGAGGTTGGGAAACAGAAGGCCCGAGAAGCAAACCCAGATGAAAAAAGATACACATATATGAAGGAACATAGGACAACTAAAGAGAATGGCAGCCAATCGTAAATGGACGAGCAACTCGACGCCAATGGCATAAGGGATGGGAAAACAAGAAGAAGAAGAAGAAGTATGTTTGGCAAGGCTTTATTAAAACTAGAGAGTAATAAGATATCGCTTCGACTTCAACAAATTTAATTCAAAAATTTTGATTTTATTTGGATTTTTCGTCATGGCATTCATTAAAACTACGAAAAACCTTTTTTTACGTCATTATTAAGTGGTTTGAATATCGTGAAACCTATTACTTAATAATTACTTAATATTTTTTAAAATGTTGATTTTTATTTCGTAAATTTAAATATAAATTAGATTATTTTATTTTATTTGAAACCATAGGTACTTCGTTAAGGGGGAGCAAATAATCAAATTGTCATAATGAAGGAAATACTAATAACTTGGTATGAGTACAAAATCCCAGCAGCTGTTCTCTTCATAGACTTTAAGAAGACCTATGGTTCAGACGGTAAGAACTAAGCTGACAACAATAATGAAAGAATTTAATGCCTCCAGGAAGCTGGTAAACTTACTGAACATGATACTAACCAAGACAATTAGGCAACGTAAGGGATAAATGGTGAAACATCAGAAGATTTTAAAATAGGGCTCAGACAAGGAGATCCTCTCTCAACGTCAACACTGTTGTTAAACATGGTATTAGTCTATTAGTGAAGATTATCAGAGAAAGTCAACTAAACAGAGTCCCTCTCTCATATTGTTTAAAAGCTATCAAGTAGTGGGTTATGTGGGTGACCTGGCAATAATAGCGAGAAATGAAAAAGAGATAAAAGAGACAACGTTAAGGATTATAGTAGCGGTACAAATGATAAGTTTACAAATAAATCAAAAGAAAAGCAAACTAATGAGAATAGGAGCACAAAATCAAATAAGAAAAATGGAAATTGATATAAGACTGAGGAGAATAGAATTTGAGCAAGTAGAAGAGTTTGTCCAGCTAGGAGCCAGGATAACAAGAAAGTGCTAGGAAAAAAAAAAGAAATCGAAGCGAGATTAAACAAGGCTAACAGATGTCCAAGGGCGATGAACCATCTAATAAGGGCAAAGTAGTGATCCAGGAGCGCGACAATAAGAATTTATAACACGGGAAAGGAAAATAATCGTTGCTACGTAAGAATGATAAACGAAGAAATATATGCTAAGTATGCATATATCAAGACCCCAAGATTGATGAACTAATAAAATCAAGAAGACTACAATGGCTGGGGCATATAGAAAAGATGACGGAAGAATAAAAGTTGAAGAAAATAGCTTGGAGAATACTAGCCTATAAGAAAAAGGGAGGGAGACCAAGGAAGAGGCGGTGGGAGGCCGTATTGGCAGATTTAAAAAAAAAAGAGGCATAGAGAACTGGAAAAGTAAAGCTAGATAGAAAGTTATGGAAAAGAGTAACAAAGCTGTAGGCCCAAAGGGCCTGTTAATAAGTAATAAATAAAATTTCGTTAAGTTAATAAGTAAAATTAAATGCAATTGAAAGATAAAAACTTTGTTATTTTAACTAAGTCACGTTAAGTAGAAGCGATTATTTATTTAGTACATATACAGGGTGGTTCAGAGAGTTTGCAACTAACGGAAAATGTTTTATTACTCATTTTCAAAATCTTTTATTTTAGATAAACTGAATTCAAGGCATTGAGACAACGTTTCCCGACAAATTTTGGATTTTCAAAAACAAGAGTAAGAGTATATTTAGTTTGGAAAAAATAAGAAAACGTGTTATAAATTTAAATATATTTATGCTTAAATAAGAAATTTTCGGTTATATATTTTTTTTCGTTTTCTCGACAGTTTAAGATTACGTCTTTTAATTGAACTTAATAGTATTTTAACTACCCACTAATTATAAATGCCCGTTCGAAATAACATTGTTGTATTTTGACTGTAACTTTAAAAATTTTCGGAAATAATGTTATTCAATTTCGTTGAAACCATTGAAATAACTAATTCGGCAAATTTCGCGATAAAAGTTAAATTAAGCAATAAAAACGATTTTAGCTGCTTAGAAATATTTTTTTTAGTATGTGTAAAATAAATTAACTACTTTAGTTGAGGAAAAATGGGAAAAAATTAAAAGTTGAAAATTTTCGCATTTAATTTTACATTCTTAAAATCTTTCAAAATAAACAGTTTACTCTTAGATACATTTTACAATATTTCCATATTCCTAGGAAACGTACGTTGACACTTCCAGTGATGCTCCAACTTTTATCAATAATAATTTTTTTTTGCAAAGCCATTTTTGCAAACTTTTTGAAGCACACTGTACGCGATTACTAAAAATTCTGCATAAAATAAAAATTTAAGCCTTCACGGATGCGTACAAGAAAAACCGATCAAATTTAAAAACTATGTACCGAAAATTTAATTCCATTTTTTATTAATTATTTACCGTAAATGAAGTAGCTAATTCTAGATGAATATTTTATAACCTTTAAAATCGAACCATTTTCATTTTTAATTTCTTTTTAATTCTTAATAATATCTACATTAATTTTTACTATCAGTTAACATTTATTTAATTAATCCATTTAAAATATATTGCAAATTTTTGAATAATAATGAATATAAAAGTGTGCCTTTGAGGCATACATAATAAATGAAACGTTTATTTTTTTCGTAAAGAGTGTCACACGATATTATCGAACTAATAATCTGTTCTATTTATAGTTTAGGGATTTGTCTTCAATTGACCTAACAAGGTAAAGTTGAAAATATTTTAGTAGCAACTTACAACTTGTGCTAGAATAATTTCCTTTAAATTGACACTAACCACTTCATTATTTATTAATACATTTTTAGCTTTGTACACGTAGCACTTAAATGAGGGCAAACGACTTGCCAAGGTTTTTCAAATAAATCGATCACTTTAGAAATGCCATTTCGTGTCATTTTTTTGTTCTGCAAATAAGATTTTAAAACAATAAATTTATTCCTATTAATTGACCAAGTCGGTTTAAATGATTGTTTACCCAATAAATTATTCCCTGTAAATATTAGAATAAACATTCCCAATAGTCTTGAATCGTAGACAAACGGAAATTTTAATTCGACGAAAACAAACAAAAGTTTCTGTTTACTGTATTTTAAAAAGTAATGAGCAATTATATCCTTTGAATGTATCTTTTATTAATACAAAAGAGTTAAATAACTACAATTTTTAGTTCGTTTTATAGTTTCTTTCTACAATGAAAAAGTTAATGATTTGAATTGGAATTAGCATTTACTGTACGTAGAGCTATCGGCTTCGGAAGGTTCGAACATTTTTCCATGTCCGGTATAAAGTACACGTAATTTATATCGGAAAACATTTTAAAGTCGGAATTTCTGGGGCAACGATTTTACATTAACGGTATTTATAAATAAACTAGAAAAAGGTTTCCTATAATTAATTGCAGGATTGATAAAGGTATTTATTTTATACCAAAATAGGTACTTGCATAATTTAGCTAATTAATAGCTCTAGTTTTTCTCTTGGTATTTCTGATAAAGTTTTTGTTAGAAGGCAATTCGATATTTCAGTTATATTTTATATTTAGGAAGGACTACAAAATGATTCAGCGTTTATTGGCAAAATTTTAGTAAAATATTTAAGGGTTTTTATATCTCTCATGAAATATACAAGAATCGATAAAATTTAAATTCATTACGTATATATAACATGATAATAGTAGCCTCTTGTTATGGATTATTTAAATTTTCTTAGTTTATTTATTTAATTGCATTAATTTGATTTTGGGTGCTAAAAATTTTGAAAATCTAAAAATCAATTAAAACACTTAATCGTGTAACATTTTCTTTATTGAACGTTTCACCGTTATATATTTCGAGCTACTTGAATAATTAAATTCAAGGCATTTTAATCATTTAAAGGTTTATTATAAAACGATTCATTGCGAAGAACGAATTAAAAGTTTGTTATTAAAATGGGTTTCTCTACTACCAGAGTTTATATTTCTTAAGTACCTACTTGATGTTATAGATAAATAAATATGAATTTTTTGCTATTTCTTACATACGGCAATCTCTAACGCGTAAACATTCAACTTCGCATTAAACATCACATCTTTTTTAAATTTTATTTTTATTCTGAAATACAAGCTTTTCAATGATAAATATAAACGTTTACGACTTTAAATAATTCAGCTTATTACAATGCACTCCAGACTTCTGTTGACGTGTTCAAAACTTCGATTACTTTATTAAATATCCCTACATTGTACTTTTAGGGTATTTAGGGGTATTATATTGTTATGCTATTAAATCAGTGTTCCGATTATCTTGCTTCTTTCTATTTCTAGATTTTATTTCTAACGAGGGCGATAGAAACGGATACACTTTTGAATTTATGCACTGTAGGTTTTAAGTTTTTTTAAAATGCACTTCAATACATGTACCAACCACGGCTATTCCGAATTAAATATTCTTTAAATATTTGTTTTACCGATTTTTCTGCGGTTTAAGTTGTCTTTTGAGTTTACTGTTCCATTTTGTCAATTATAATGATATCGAATTAGTAAATTTTTTAGTGTACTTTGTTGTTTTTCTGAACATTAAAATTTCACTAATTTTGGTCTGTTCAACTGTAGGTTTTTGTTTGAATAACACATTGAATTTACTGTTGTAAAAATACGAAAAATTCGCATTATATGGTCAATTTGTTCGGAAAAAGATCGAAATTCTTAACGAAACTTGCTTAACAAGCATTTACAAGCAAGATTATAAAGTTGCCGTAATGATATTAGTGGAAGCAACCACACAAGTGTATGTATATTGTCGTGGTAGTCGACGGTCGAGCGAAAATTAAAAGTAATTTCTACTTACTGCCAGGGTTTAGTAATTTAGGTAAATAATTGTAAATCATTGTTAATTAGTTAATATTTTGTTTTATGCCGAAGGTTTTCGAGTTCAAATATAGGTTGTAACACCGAACATGTTTATGCAAGATTTTTGTTTTAAATATTAATAAATAATTAATTCGAAATATTTAAACTCTTCTTATAAACCACTTAAAACTGTCAAACATGCCATTTGATGTTCTCTTAACAATTATTGCAGTTGGATTTTGAAGTTTTCTCTATTAGTTTTTTTGTAAATCTTTCGAGTTTTATGTATCAAATATATAGGTTTAAATAAAATTAGCCTTTATTACAGCGTAGCATTGGTTCAATGAATTAACGTTTAGACAATTTACTAATTTTCTTGGGAGTTATATTATCCAGTTATTGATCTCTTCAAAATTTTACCCGGAAGTATTTTTTTGGAATATTTAAATATCCTCTCTTCCCTTTGAAAGGAATTGAAAGTATTGTCACATACTTAATGTTAACAAAACGTCTTCCGGGTTGGAACCGTGTCATTATTGAGACCGAGGAACTCAACGTTTCGCTCACCTTTTTAAGGGGCTTCATCAGGAGGAAAAAGAGGGCACTAAAAGAGTACGGTATCTCAACGTGTCAACCACGCCAGAGGAGAAACTCTTTTAGCAAGAGGAAGAAGGGCACGAGCACGGCAAATCAAGTCAACTCGAGGTTTCGCCTCTGGTTTGGTTGACAAGTTGAGTTACCGTACCCTTCTTCCTCTTGTTAAAAGCCTCTGGCGTGGTTGACACGTTAAATTACACCGTGCTCTTTCAGTGCCCTCCTTTTCCTCCCGATGAAGCCCTTTAAAAGAATGGCCGAAACGATGAGTTCTTCTGTCGTAACTACGACACAGTCCCAACGCGGAAGACGTTCTGTTCATAGACTGTTCGAAGACTTCCACGATCAGTGTCAGGATCGTGGAAGTCTTCGAATTCATATTTAATGCTGCATACAAATTTTGGTGTTGCTCATTCATCCAGATTCTAATAACATCAAGATTTTAAGATTGCAGCATTTTACTTAGGATTGCTCCTGATTTAAGTTTTGTCACTGGTAATTTCATTGGTAATCTTATATTATAACGCCGAGCATCGAAAAGCGAATTGACTACATTTATTTAGTGGAACAGGGAAATAAAAATAGGCATTAATTATGCGGATTTTTCATTTTTACAAATGTTGTTAATATGTACCTTTTTAAATTTCAAGGATTTATGTACATTCATTTCTAAATTTAAACAACAGTCGTATGTTTTACGTTTAAGTTTCTTATTTAAAAATATTATGAATTAATTAGAGATTCGAGTTAATTTAATTTAATTAATTGCGAACATATTGCTTTATTTATTTATTTTTAAATCTTATTCAAGCACGCGTTTGCTATCGGCCCTGGGGCACAATAAATCAAATAAACAAAGAGTTTTTGCGAAACGTATTACATACAAAAAATTAAGAAAGTTAAAAAATAAGATAATATTGAGTGATGGATTTCTTTGGTTCAATGCAAATAATTATTTTACAATAAATAACATTAATGTTGATGCGCAACGTAGATGTTAAAACAGTTTGTAAAACTTTTAGTTTAAATTAGCCTCGCTATAATTTAAAGGTATTAAATACACAAGTATGTTGGAAAATAATATTAACAAGCTTGCACTTTATTAGAATTCTATTAGATACCAGATTGCTTCTGGTTAAAACTGAAGCAAATGCTACCATGTTTTCAACAGTTTAAAATACAAATTTACAAACTACGCAAAAAACTCAATAAAATTGAAAAGCAAATGAAAGCAACTTAAAGCTTAATGAGAAACACTTCATAATATTGATAAATAAAGTTCACCCCATCCATATATACACACACAAACCAGAAGCATTCTTAAATACGATAAAAGTAAATATACATAAATATTGCATTGGGATTTAATAAGGTGGGTTTAATTTTGTACTTTAATGGTAAAAATTATGATAAAAAACAATCAATTACTTATAAAGAAATCGAATGAAGAAGTGTTAGAACAAGCACGAGACAAAAGAAGGATAAGGAAACACCTAGTATGAAGAAGAAACCAAGTAATAGAGCATATTCTGAGACGTGATGGATTACTCAAGACTTAACATTGAAGGCAAAATAGAGGGTAAAAACCCCAAAGGAAGACATCGCCTTCGGTACTACATCAAACAAATAATAGAAGACTATGGAGGAGGAATGATGAAAACAGGAATGCTTGCTAAGTTTGTGGGTTTAGATTTTGAGTAATTTCAGAAGCCTTCGTTTTGTCGGAAATACATTGGGTTTTAAATAGCTTTCCGTCCCTTTTTCAATCAGCTTTACACAAAAAATATTCTTGAATTCTGAACTAATTCGAACAATTAAGTTATAAACACTAAATTTTGAACTGTATTCTCATAAACTTAAAGAATTATTTATGAATACGTTTTACT
The DNA here is from genome assembly GCA_963082815.1 of Melanotus villosus. Lineage (NCBI taxonomy): Eukaryota > Metazoa > Arthropoda > Insecta > Coleoptera > Elateridae > Melanotus > Melanotus villosus. The sequence continues at coordinate 46,673,092 of OY720421.1, read as the reverse complement.
AAATAATTAATAAGGCGGTTTTTCCACCAGGATTATAAAATAAACGCACACAACCATCCACGTGTCTTTTGCTGAGTTGTACTTTAAAGAACCTATTTAATTCAAAATCGGAAATAGTTAGCAAACGATTTGACCAAGTTATTAAATTAGGGTTCTGGTAGATGAAATCATTTTTATTCTATTATTAAAAGTTTGGATTAATACGTGTTTTAGTAACGCTGTTATTATTGACCAACGTCAAACCTGATTCATGCTTTAGAGATGATTGTTACAGTAACAGAATCTATCGATAACAGCACCACCGACCACGTGTTAACTCAAACTTTTAATGAAAGGTTATGTGGCGTACAGCCAGAGCAATTTACTAAATTGAAAAGAATCTTACAGAATACCAAACTAGGGTTAAACTTCTGGTGTTTTTGATGAACTTGAAGAAGATTAAAGCAAGCATTTGGTTATGTTAACACTATTTAATATTTATTATTAGCGTTTTAATTAACTACTTGCTGTTTTTTGATTTATTTTTGGTTGTTTATAATAAATTACACTTCTTACGTATAAAGATCCGCATTTTAAAGCGTAGAAAACTTTCTTCCGATTCGGTCTAATTCGCCCCTTAAGAGATGTGTGATCTCATTTAGACGAAAAACTATAATACACGAATCCTTAGGCAGTTTTAGATTCATCGTGGCCGTTGTATATAATAATTTAATTCATTTAATTCTCATATTTTACAGAATTCCCAATTTTTATTATTCTCATATTCTACTAACCAATTCTGCACGGTTTATAATGGTATAACGGTTGGCAATTGTTAATTAGATTTGGTATTCATTTTTGATTTTAAGTTTATCTCGAAATAATTTTAGCATGCAATCAATTAATTAACAGTGTTCTACATACTCCGATTAATATAGAAAATTTGCTTTAATGTACGATTTCAAAATATACAGCCACCCATTTTTGGAGTCAACGTTAATTTTCTTGTATATGTTAGTTATACAGGATGGTGAAATATATCAAGAGGAATTTCAGCGGAAAATCTAAAATCTGAAATTGGGGTTTTTGCTCATATAATATCCTTTTCTTCTGTATGTTGTAAATAAACCTTTCAAACGGCCAGTATAAGATTACAGTTTAATGTTTATTAAATACATCGTCTTTCTCTAAAGCAGGCCTTGCTGCTAGACGCTAGTTTTTACTTAATTATGTTTTTAAAATCTACATAGTAGTAACTTAATCCAGTGATAGTTATACTCACATAAAAATTAACTGCAAGGATTAACTATATAACTACTTCTTGTAACAGACTAGTGGTAATGGCATTTATTTAGTTGTTATTCTTGACTATTAAATAGCAATTAGGAAATTCATCGGACCTACAGTCACTGTAATTATTAGAATAATTAATGAAAACATGAAAATATGTTACTTTTTCTTAATTTTATATTCTATAAATTTCTCCGATAATTAGGTGTTCCTTTTATATTTTTATTCCGTTTTGTACATTATTAGTAAACAGAAAATAGTAAAATTACTGCCTATTGTATTTTTTAACTGAATTTTGTCTGAACATCTTAAGGGTATTAAAGTGATTGATTATATGAATTTCACTTGGGAATTTAGGTGGTAGGTTTGTCAACGATTTACACTTTTTTAATTTCTGGGTTAATGCTTGCTTTGAATGATGTTGTATTTAGAATACTCTTTATCATATTTCTTTTTATCAAAATTTACAAAGAGGCAATAATTATAGACGGTGTATTTTTAATGTATTTGAAGAATTCCACGGACAGTGTCAGTATTAACAGGACGTTTTCAGGATTGGGATTGTGTCATTGTTGAGACAGAAGAACTTAACGTTTCGCCCACCTTTTTAAGTTTTAAGTTACCGTGCCCTTCTGCCTCTTGCTAAGAGTTTCGCCTTTGGGGTGGTTGGCACCTTGAGCTCTTTTAGTGCTCCCTTTTACTCCTGATGAAGCCCCTTAAAAACGTGGGCGAAACGTTGTGTTCTTCTATTTCAACAATGACATGGTCCCAGCCCGGAAGACGTTCTGTTAATACGGTGTATTTTGTTAAATATTTATTAATATTTTCCCCAATTTGAGCTTTTTGTAATTTATGAAAGTAGTTTTTGCAACAAGTACACCTACACAAAATAAGGTATCAGCGATGGTATCAGATGAGTCCTTAAAGCTATTTGCAGACACTTTTTTTAAAATAAAAACTCCAAATTGATACAATTTTAAAAGACAGGGCAGATAGGAAGGTAGTGATTGCAATTTTTCTTTTTGTACGTAAAAACAGATATTTTGTATGAAATAAATAAATACATTCGGTCCGCTAAAATGTTGCTATGACACTTTTAAGTACTTTAAGTACAAGGGGCATTTTGCGTATTCAAAACGGTTTCCAAAGTATCTGTTTTGGAGAGCGTATTAAAAAAAAAATAGTTATTTATGTATGCATCAAGAGCGTAAACAAGCTGTTTTTGATCCGCGGCGTAAAGATCATAGACGAGGCGCGCAGCAAATTTTTTTGCACGAAGGAAAACCTCAAATTATCTCGTTTGTAATTTTTCAAAATAAATGACATTGGCAAGTATATCATGGTTGATAATTAAATTATTGAAAAATGCATTCCAACTACGGTAACGAGTGTAAACAAGCATTGCTATTGTATTAAAATGTCTTTTCTCGCTCTGGGGTGCACTTTATGCCCTATCTTCAAGCATCAATAAAGGCAATTGACACCCAGGATTACAAAAAGAAATTTGTATAGCATTATGTATGCATCAATACCTCTATTATTTAACTTAGAGGAAGTGTTTTGTAATTACAGAGTATTTGAAATATGGATGTTCTAAAATCGGTTTCAGGATCAGCAGGGAAAAAGATTCGGAACAAAATGATTTTTCTTTACGAAGTCAAAGGATAGACCCTAATAGTATAGCAACACCCAAATATTACGACATACTTAACTTTCGATTTTTAAGATTGCCACGATGGTTGGGGTTGAGATATATTGATTTAGTACACGAACAAACATGTTAATTTATTATTTGTTTACGAAAATTTTTTGCAACTTAATAAATCATTCATAATTTAGTTTGTATACATTGAGGTAAGATTACTTTAAAAAATAAGAACAAGACATTAATGAAATAGTTATTACGAAACATATTATGGAATGGTGGGAATGTAATGAAACTACCTTACCGTTACGTAATAAGGACCAATTAAATCTAAATTAGAATCTGTGGTATAATGAAATAGAACGCTGAATAACCTTGAAAACTACAATAAAATATTGAAAAAACGTACTTCGCTTATATTACCAAATAAGTTTTCCATTAATGGCAACGAAAGTTACCAACTTCAAATTTATATTGTTATGACATTTTACGAGTATTATTTAGTAATAATTTGCGCAGGCGATGTAGTAATTAATAAATCATTTTAAAAACCTAATTATTAGAAATTGCTAATAAGGTAGGCGAACTAAAAATCCGCACTATTTTGGAACATTATTTATTTAAAAACAAGTGGTAAATACAAACTAAGAGTATATGTTTTAGTTAAAGCACCCCAAGGGGTGCTTTAACTAAATATTTCTGTTTGTGTTTACCACCTGTTTTTTTCTTTTTTTATAAATATGTAGTTTCAAGCTAGTGCGGATTTTTAGTTCGCGTATCTTACAATCGAATGTTATAGAAAATGTTGAAAATATAGGTATATTTAAGCAAATCTCCGCTTAAATTTTAGAAAGAGGATAGCATCTTTACAAGTTACGATTTATACAGGCTGTATTTTTAAATAATCGTCTGCCCTTAATAATAAAATAGTATCCAGCAGTCCAGCTGCAGTTTTAGTTTTTTTTTGCATAATCAACGATCGAGGTTTGGTTACATAATCATAATTTAACACCTCCGCTTAACTTAACTCAACATAATCCACTCGAAATTCAAATATATATGGTAAATAATACATTAGTAAATAAAATACAATGCCCTTTTGTACATTTTAACTGTCGATTAATTTAAGAAAACTACGTCCAACCCATGTTTAATTTCTTATTTAGTTATTTGATACTAAACTGCGAACGGTTACCTAATCAACTTTTTTTTAATTTCTCATATTATAAACTGAAAATACTTCAATTATTGTAGAATATAATAATTTGTAGAATAAAAAAAGTTTAAACCAATTGATTTATATCACATTTAATACAGGTTCTAATAACGACCTTTTCAGAAATAAAACAAAGTTTCTACAATTATCTACCGTTAAAATCACCAGTAACTGTATCACAGTCATACGAACTTCCTTGCAATTATCGAAGGAATTTCATTGGATATTAACATAAGATAAACGGAAATAAGATAACGTTATAGAATACGAATGAATGGTTTATTTTAAAGCATGCTTATATAGTTAAGAGTGGAAGTTTGTATAATGTATATGTTACGGCAACAATGTACATCAAAATAAGTAAATTTGTGGAATTCTAAGTTTTGCTACATATAAAAAATATTTCTAATAATTCGAATGAAAGTAGCCATATTAGTGCTACAAACATTTTCTAGCCTTTGAGTTTGCTATTTTTCATTTTGAAGTTTAAATTTAGTTAAATGGAATTTTGTAGAATACATTGTCGTATTTTCATCGAATTCACGTGGAATTCCGGAGTAGGTATAAAATGTTGCCAGCGGTTTGTCATTTTAAGATTTAGAAGTATTGTATTCGAAGACTTCAAGTGTCAATGTTAAAAGAACGTCTAAGGACCGTGTCATTGTTGAGAAAGAAGAACTCAACGTTTCGCTTATTTTCTTAAGGGGCGTCATCAGGAGGAAAAGGGGACACTAAAAGAGCACGGTAACTCAACGTGGGACCACTCCAGAGGCGAAACTCTTTCAGCAAAAGAAAGAAGAGCACGGTAATTCAACTTGTAAACCAAGCCAGAGGCGAAACCCTTTTTCCTCCTGATGAAACTCTTAACAACATGGAAAAATGGACGAAATGTCGAGTTCTTCTTTCTCAACAATGACACGGACCTTAGACGTTCTTTTAACACGACATTGGAAGTCTTCGAATACAACACTTCTAAATCTTAAAATGACAAATTGTATTACTTGTTTACAGGAACGTGAGGAAAGCGACTGTAGAAATTCTTTCCCTCTACTGGCCACAAAAGCTATCATTTTACTACACAACAAACGATTTAAACAAATTTCGGAAGAAGTGCAAATATACTTTTCATAGGAACCTTTTTCCTAAATAATGCCATAATTCTCACTAAAAACATAAACATTTTAACAAAAATTATATCTTATGTAATAACCATCAACATATTCCATTTTTTAAATTAAAATAAGGATAATAAAACGAAGAGTTAAAAAGAGTGGTAAGTACGATATTAGCAAAAGGAAAACTTTCTTTTTCAAGATTTTGGTTGAACTTCAAAAGCACTAAGACAACTTTGAAACATCAACAATAACCGCTATTTTATCAAATCAAGATGTTCTAAAAGAAAACTGAAAACTTAATATTTACAACCTGCTTGTATTTCTACATCATTATTCAGTGTGATGAAAATATTGGTGTTGCATCGAATTTTTTAGATGGAGTAAGTGACCAAAATAACTATTACAGTATTTTATAAAATTTATACTAAAAGAAAAACGTCTTAGAAATACAAAAATGTTAAGATATTAATATTCTTGTGGTTTTGTTAGCATAAAAATGGATTTCGGTTAGCGATAATTTTTTACAGAATTTATTGGTTTTACAGACCTTGATGATCTTGACATTGTTTTTTTGTAAAAATTGAAAGTTTTTTGAAATCGATAGTAAGACTGGTTACAGACATACAATCATATACAATTTTATTTTAAATTTTAGCATCTGTTTTCGAATAAATTAACGGTGAATTTTTTAAATCAAGCTGCGCGAATGTTGCAGTTATATTCATAATTGCAACTTAAAGACTGGGAATTAGTAACGTATTCTTAATTTTAACAAATAATTCAAATATAATGTAAACAACGTTTAATTTCTACGAGTTTGAATGATATTATCAGCCGTTGCAGAAATAAGATATATTTTCGAGTTTTTAAAATTTATGTAACGTTAATTAGAAACTTTTATTATCATTATTTTTTAATACGTACACTTTTAGTATACATTTTGTTAACGAAAAATTTAAAATTACAAGTTCAAGTTAAATGTTTGTAAGTGTTTTGGTCTTAGACTGAATTCTTTATCATACTTAAGGTTTTTAACCACTTTTGGAATGCCAATTTTAATTTAAGACACATTTTCAATCATTACCAGCCGCCAAACATTTCAAGACTGTTCAACTGTTCATGCTCGTCATTACGCCTGGAGTATTTGAACTCAAGGGGTTGGCCCCCGTAAACCTAGATTTTGTTTAGTAAACTAACAGACTTCTTTTATTAATACCAAATACCTTATATATCCTAAGGTATTTGATTAATACGGTGTGTCCATTTTAAATCGGGACCCCTTACTGGCTCTAAATATGCAACCCAAATTACATTACATGTATAGTCTGAACCTGCAATGTAATATGGGTTGCATATTCAGAGCCAGTAAGGGGTCACGAATTAAGATGGGAACACGGTATATTAAAAAAGGTATTTATTTAGTTTCTGTAAAAGCCTCATATAATTGTTAAACTCTATATGGATATTTCGAAAGCACAACATATCAAACATTATTAACATCCGACCAATAAGGAGAATACCTAAACCTAAACTTTTAAAATCGTTTGTAGGTCGCTTTTAATCAAAGTGTCAGTTTTGGGTTTTTTAAGGGAAAATTTTCTTTAAATACTCTAAGTAGTACCAAAAATTACAAATGCAGGCCCGAAAAGAATAAAGTGAAGTCCTACTTTCGGAAAAGGCATAAATTAAGTTCATTTAAGTAAATTGCATACAGTGTACTTAATACCTGACATAAATATCAGTTAAATCTGTCTTTATGTTGGGTAATTAATAAATCAAACATAATTTATTTATGTAACAATGCATTAAAGTGACTGGGGCGGTTAAATCTGTTATAAAAACGGAAACTGTAGTGGTGTAATATACCGAACTTGTGCTTAAATACTCACTCATTCAGGGTTAAACGTCACTGTAATTACAATTTTTCTATAAATGCCCAACCGGAAAGTTTATGAAATTTTAAATGAATCGATGATTTCAAAAGTGTTCCCACTGTACATCACCAACACATCACACTTTATTATTAGTACCTATTAATTCTGGAATTATTCCTTAAAAGTAAAGGGCATTGATTGATGTTAGTAATTTTTGTTTTAACTAAATTTTTGTTAAGTCTAGATACACTAAATACTGTATTAAGATAATTATGTATAGTATTTTTATAAATTCATTAATTTTTATTTCAACAAGTTTGTGTGGTTCGGGAAAAAGTATTTACACAGATCTTTTCCAAACCACATAAAAATAAACTAGTTTTATATTCATTTTATAATAAAACAAAAATTAATCGGTTGGTAAATATTCTACGATAACTGGGAATGTTTTTAATCGTCTTCCCAGAATTTTAGGTAAAACTAAAACCATTTCCATTTACACTTGAACAATACTTTCAAAAATATTGCCGTTTTGGACATGTCCCACAGAAGCAATTTTCAGGTTAATTTTATAAAATTTCCTGTTTAACTACCATAATTTTAGTAGCAGTCGATGTCTACTAACTTAACCTAAAACATGTGCTATATTACATGTAATAGTTTCGGTGTTCGTAGTAGGTTTGGTCACTTTATTCATTTAGTGTACTACCTATATAAACTTGAATAATTAATCTTTTAAGTTCATTTAATAGTTGGTTTCAGTTTTTACGTAGGTCGGCTGTAAACTTTAACTTTCGTGATATCTTTACCGATTATTAAACACTGGGAATTATTAAATTCAAGGTTCTGAAACTGATTGCAATTATATGATTATTGTATCTGCGCTTACAAAAAATAAGAACGTTTACAATGTAATAAATCTATGAATTGTTTTCGAAATATTTTTCAAGTTTTTTGATTCTATTGAAATAAGTACCAGCCGAAGGCGAAAGCATGAGTGGAAATCGAGATATAATTTGTAGACACGAGTTATATTCGGTAAGAAAATTGCACTGTTACTTGCGAGAAAACAGTATAGACAAATAAGAAAAACAGGTTTTTGAATTAACTATGATCATCTAAAACTTTTCCGATTGCAAATTTTAATTAACTCAAAATTTTGTTGAAAAATTGTTCTTTTAATGGAAACTTTATAAAAGTAAACATACAACGAAACTGATAAAATCTAGACAAAAAATACATATATCCTCGGAAACAAAATTGTTGATCAGTGGAACCAGCTACCTCACATCGCCAACATTACATAATTTCAAAACTTTATACGACCGCTATTCAACATCCTAATTAATTATTATATATACCACATTTTATTATGGATATTTTTATATAACTTTTGTTCACTCCCAATGTTATTGTAAAATTTCTTACAATGATTATACAATCTTAACTTATAAGACATGTGCGTAGATTCGGGCATAATCAGATTTCTATTGCATGTAAATTAATAAATAAATATAAACGATTGTTTGAGACAGCGGTAATTTTCGAAAGAATAATTCTACCATAATTTCGTAAAATCTAGATAATATATTAAAACAACGAAAGAATGAATTGACGGATCATACAATCGATACTACTGGTGACTTGTTGTATACTTATATCTGGCAAGATTAAGAGATTATATACTTTATCTAGTAAATACAATATACACATATAATTGTAGCAATTCCTTTTTTAAATTTATGGCTGAATTGACTTGAACTACCTTTAATAATCATACTTTCCCTTGATCTTCAGGTTTTTAAATATGAAATTTGACAAATTTCAACAGAAATATAGAAAATTACGAACTTATATGAATCAAATATAACCAAATGAAGAATTTATTTGAGGTTAAAAATTAATAACGTAAGTAATTTAGGCTGTTAGTGTACTCACTAACGATACTCCTTACAACTAAAGTTTATGTTTTGATAACAATAAATATACTTTATTTTAATTACCTTAGGATATTTTTGTGCGTAAAGTATTTATTATATAACGATTTTCCCTGTTTCGTTAACTCAAGCAAAAAATTAATATCTGACTTTTTCAACAGTTTTAATCTTTAGTTACATAAATTAATGGATATTAACCTCACGTACTATTCAGGCAATTATTTCAGTTGGAAAGACTACATTTATTACGTAAGTGCCTAATAACCAAAAATTAAACCTTTCTGTTCCTGTATAAAAGTGAACGAAAATGGTCGTTTTAATTTTAATGTTCCCATAAATTTATCTCTCTCAGCCGTTTTATGTCACAGTTTATCTACAGCTTGAACACTTGGTTTGGTTTTGTACAATACAATTTATAATTTATATAAATTTGTACTATACTTTAAAATGATCACAATTTCGCAACTCGGATATTACATATCACCTGGATACAAAATTTCATTACCTACTATTTAGAAATTGTCGTTAAAAGGGTGGTAGATTTCACAATTTATTTGACAAAGTCAAAAAACTCTGACAATGGCATTCCTTTGCAAATACAGTTTAATAACCCTTTCTTCAAGACTATAAAAATACGCAAAAAAACATTTTTGTGTTTTTCTGGATTTTGGCATTAACTACTGTTATGAAAAAAAGTAGACAAGGTTCACCCACGCCCAAAAGATTTTAGACGAGGTGTTCCAAATCATATCTAGGTAAGACAGCACATACGAAAATACATAGCGGAAAACAGAAAAATATTACTGCAAAACTTTGCTGTAACAGGAATATCATATTAATTGTATACTAAATATTTTGCATTGTTCAAATCAAAACTTAAGGTTTTTAAGCTTAACATTTTTACAATACAATACAACTTTATTTCCACATAAAGACATGAATAATACATGTATGGGACACGTCAAAGCATATAACATCAAAATTTAAACAAAATATCAATAATCTGCAACCATTTAGCAATGTAGATATTCAGAAAGGGAATATACAGTTTTATTTATTAGGTGTTGTTTTAATTTACTCTTAAAGCTATATTCGCTCTCTGACGCCTTCAGATCGGCTGGTAAGTGATTGTACAGTTTGATTCCCAAGCAGTCTGCTCGCCTCTCAGTCAATTGCAATTTACAAAAAGGAATGCACAATTCCTGGTTATTACGAGTATTGTAACTGTGTAAATCTTTTATACGTAAAAATTTGGATTTATTATGAAATACATATAAACACATTTCATAGATAAAAAGAGCAGGTAAAGATAAAATTTTGAAATTCTGAAAAACCAGCCTACAGGACTGCGTGCTTGACAACCCCACAATAATACGTAAGATGCGCTTCTGCGCAATAAAGACGCGATATGAATCCACAGAATTGCCCCACAGAGAAATACCATAGCGAATCCGGGATTCGACCTGGGCATAATACAAAGTAATTAATTGTTCAATGGTTAGAACATGTTTAATATTTCTAAACAAAAAGGCTAATGAGGATAATTTAGCAACTAATGATTTACAATGAGATTTCCAATTTAAACAACTATCCAGATGGACTCCCAGAAACTTGACGTTGTCACGTTCATCAATATTGTTAATGGGCATTCTGTTGATACAAATATCCAGAGATTGGCAAGTCCTCTGACGTGCATGAAATCGAACACAAACTGTTTTTTCAGGATTTAAATATAATTGATTTTGACTAAACCAGCAGAGCAACCCCTTGGTTACATCATTGCACATGGCTTCAAGAGCACCGTCATCCTCATTTTATATTCCGTCTGAACTTTGACTGTACAGGCTTTATGGAGCAAGTTCGTATCAACTCTAGTTTGGTCAACCCATTCTTTTTTAACAAAACAGCATTGTCAGTTTTATTACGTGTGGTGTTTTGGTGGTGCAATGGATACTGATCGATGGCGAGAAAAGTGCCCACGGACTATCGAGATATGAATTTTATCAGTTAAGGCGAAATAAAGTTGGATTCGACTGGCATTGGTCATTACCAGAGCAGTTGGTGCTATGAATGAAATAAGAACCTATAATTACTTAATAACTCTACAAATCTACTATCTTAAACCAGTTGTCTTCTTGATTTATTCTAAAATAATCGTTCGTAGATCTTTCCCTGAAGGTGAACCTTAGGAATAAATGTTTGTTTATATGTTTGTAACATATATGGGGTAAGTTAAAAACGGACACATTATCGTCTGAAGCTGAGGAGCACCGAAAATCTGTTTTTTGAATGTCAAATTATGTACTTTTTAACTTATTTTGGAGATTTTGTTTGATTGTATTACAGAAAGTGACCCGAATGGCATAAATAAATAGGTCAGCTAAATTTTTTAACAAAAATCATTAGTGCTTAGTATATTTTGGTTACAACCGGGGAAGATACCGAACTTAAACAACATGGTGATAGACACAACAAAGAGAACGAGGGTTATTTCACATTAAAAATGAACGAGGAAATTAAAAAGAATAAACGCGTTAATTTGCTGGGGATCATCATGAATATGGACGGAGAGTGTAGAAACAAAATATTATTTAGATTTAGAATAATGGCAGGGAATAGAAACGCGTTTCCTTCTCAAAAAAGAATCGATAGAAGAGTATTCTAAAACGTAAGATGCAGAAGGCAAACTATTCACGCACGAGTCCGAAATTCGAATAGATTGCTTTATGTAACGAGTGTTTCACTGTATTTTCTCTGTTTCAGGTTTCATTTACGTTATTTATTGGGCGAAATTTAGGCTTGCGGCTGGCAGGGATATCAACGTGCATCGACTGTTATGGTCATTGGCATTACCCGACTAGAATTCTGCCGAACCTAAGGGATTTCCACCCCCGAAAAGAATCTTTATCGTGCCAAACATCGCATTGGCACGGGATTTACGGATTTACTTCAAATGTGAAAGAGGATATTTTTCCGCATTAAAAATCTCATCGACATGGACTGGGAATTGAACCCCAGATTTCTGGTTTATTTGGTAAGCTAACCTTAACGTCTTTCAGACTCAACGTCTGTTAACCAGACCTTGTTTCAGGCCGGCATATTATTTATTAATATTGTCTATGTAATATTTAAATATCTGGCAATTTCTATTAGGGGAAATTTCCCTAAAAGAGTGTAACAGTTTGATATTTTTTACATGAATGATATGGTTTGTGTTTGTATTTTGCGTATTATTTAATGCATCATATCAATCCTTCAAAACAGAACGTCACCAAATATAGCTCAAGAATCAAGATCATTCTAGCAGTAAATAGTGTGCTAGAATAATACCAATCAAATGCAGAAACAGAGAAAAATATTTGTAATCCAGTAATTTGAAATGATCAGGAAAAATTACGAATATGGAAGAGGACGGTAGGAATATTTGGAGGAAAGAAAGCAAAAAAGGAGTGGTTATGAAGAACACAATTGGAAATGCAAAAACTGTATGCAGAATCTCACACAGTTGCAGTGGAAATAAGCAAATCCTGAGACTGCTACGGACATAAAAGGAGAATGGAAGAAAGAAGTACCAAATCAGATCTAAGTGGGAAAAATGAACAATCAAGGAGCAGGCACATCTAGAAAAAGACGGATAGATAGTGGCAAAAATCTATCTAGTAAATCATGAGCTTACAAGGACTATAAGTTTAAGCAAAGTAACTAATTGTAACCATATAAAATATTCAACAGCATAAATAAGGATATTTTTGAGAAACGAAAAATAAGAGAATTTGCCGGTTATAAGAAAACCAAGTCACTTGTGACATATTTGTGAGTGTAAAATTGTTAAAATATGTATGCAATACCCTTCAACTAAAAATGTGGCGTTTGCTTGACATTTTCAGCAAAGGTAAATTTGTTACTTAATCCAAGGTGTTGTTGAAAGTGTGGCTCTAATTTTAAAGAGAGGCGACCCACTCAAAAATAAGGAAAGACACTAATACACTGGTCTTCTGACAACAACAAAGTAGCTGAAAATCATTCTTTACATGACTCCAAGTTTAGGTGTTGCCGTTTTGCTCTTGAAAAATAGAAAATATAAATTTCTTATGAGCAGTTATAATTTTCTAATACTACTAAAAAAAATAATCTAAATTACAAAAGTTGAAAATGTCTCATATGAATCTCGATGCACGTTTCTGCCAGCCATAAATCCTCGAACTGGAAGATTTTTGAAAAACATTTTTATGGATATGTATTTCACCTATAATGCTAACTTTAATGTCGTCAAGATCGTTTAAATTCTTCCCCAAATGGAAAGCCCTATTAAAAGATTGGTCAAATGAAAACGTTTACTATATTGCTATGTGCTATGCATTGTAAATAAGAAAAAGCTTTACGTAGGTGTCTATTGTATCACAACAGGCTCTCTTTGATTCATTTGCAAAAAAACAAGATTAAATACAAAAATAGGGATGCGTAGGGAAAGGTAAAGGATGCAAAAATTGTTTGTCCTCTTTTACAGCGTTTCCCCCACAGATTTCATTTTCTATAGACTGTGAAAGTTGTATTAAAAATAAACATTTTTCTACAGGTAGGCATTTTTTTTTTAGAACTGTCCATTACGTAATCCTCATGTTTCAGCTTCTACATTTACAAGCAGAACTTTCTAAAACACTCTGTATTTGTATTTTGGATATAATATAATAAATTGTTACTCGTAAATGCAAAATTAGCTGTTTGTTTTAGGGATTTGTATCAAAGCAGAGCCGATTCAAAACGACCGAAAGTTTAAACTTAAAGTCCGTCAAAATATTATTAATTTTTTATTTATGCTAAAAGCAGAACCAAATTCAAATTTGTTAATTATGCAAAGGTTATATATTTTCTTGGCTCAACAAATATATGTATTCTTAAGCTGTAATAAAATAGCAATACGTAAATTTCGGGCCAAATTAGGTTGTTTTCTTAAATGCCCGATAAATTAAAAAAAATAAAATGAACACCAATGCGTGAAGTCTAAAGGTATAAACTGTAACAAAATTTAATATTATTATACGTACGTATTAGTCAACTGTCAAAGATAAAATAAAATATTAATGATGAAAGTCTAAGTTAGGAGTTAACTTCCATAGAACATCGTGCTGTAACTTTTTGTAGTTTTTATATTGAAAAATATTTACAAAATTAACTGAAACCTCGGTCTACTAAAAATATGGGAAAGTAGAGCTTTTATTTCAAATAAAATACTGCTCTAAAGTAATATTTACTTAATAAACCTACATTCATATAATTAATTGTTTTCATGTATGAAAATTGAAGGTAAAGCAAAACTTTTCCAATATGGATTTATAACACTAGTTCGGTTCTATCTGGGGCTTTGCACGTGTTGTGCTGTGCAACTTTATCAATACCTTTTACATACCGTTTTTATTAGAAGTTTAAGAAGTTCGTATTGTTATAAAGCCTGTTAATAGCAAATGAAAATAATTAAGTGGAATTAGAGTTGGGATGTCTCGTTTATTATTTTTCGCCAAGAAAATATTTAGTTTTGTTAAATGGTTGTAAGTTACACTGTTTAAGTTGACAACAACAATAAACTTCAAAGCTTTAGTGGCGATTGTCTGTATTTTCTATAAAATACAGTCATAATAATTGTAATTATGAACATGTTCAATTATAAACCTGAAAAACCCCCGTACCTTTCATTAAAAGAACTTAAAATAAAGCGTGTTTCAACATACTCGTATGTTACATATACGGTTTATGTAAATGGCATCAAAAATAATTTAGCATGTTGCAAACTTCCAAGTAGTGCCAAATAATATTATAAATCCATATTTAACAACACCTTCACAAACTTACAGCACTCCAACCTCGACTCCAACATTACATTTTTTGTTTTGTAAGTTTTCCGTAAATGAAGATATTTACTTTAAAATCCGGTTTTTTTGTGTAGTAACCAAGGCCAATAAACATTTTATGAATATTTTTATAAGTACCAAAGGGTAACTTCCCTTATTGGTTTGGTATTTTTCTTTTTTTAATCTACAAGAATATTCTAGTTTGATGACTTATCCTTTACATGCGATAAAAAAACTATTACAAGTTATTCTTAGATTGAATGTCTAAAGTTCAGGGCTTTTGCTAGCGTTGTAACGCAGAACATCTAGCTTTTCGGTTTCTCGGTTATTCAACTAATTGTACTGCCTATATAACAAATGATAAACAAATTTTTCTAATTCTATTAACACAGTCAGTAACTGAAGTAATAGTTATTAGCCTGATAGTATACAAAATGTACATACAAATAGTACATACAAATTTATTAAGTGAATGTGAATGTAAAACGACTAGTTAGGCTACTGTACCTTTTTGCATGTTTTAGTTTTTCATTTTATATCTAAAAAAATACTATCCAGTCATGGATACAATTCAACTAAAAGTATTGGTTTTTAAATAATATATTTGGTGAATTATTTGAATCTGATTCTGATATTTTTTAATGAGCTAAATTTTTGGCAAAACTTATTTTATCTACTATTAAAATTGTTTTTTTTGTGTTGTACACTTTTCCTGATTTGAAGCTTTTGGTCGTCTTGCATATTTACTGAGCAAGTTCTGGACTTGTAAATGGCAACTATCTTAATCCTCATAACACGCGTCAACTGCTAGGGCCATTACCACCACAATTATGATTTTGCCCATTCTAGAGGATTTACAACTCTGGTAGAAATTTTTATCGCGCTATACTACACACATCGTATTAATACCTTATAACCGAACGAGGGTAAACTTTGAAACTTTCTCCCCTTCGAGGGCCTTGGTTTACATCTAACATCAACCATTCTATACTTTGCACCATACACATAAAAATAAAACTTTAAAGCTTTTACTTCCCATTTTACTTAAACATACACGAACATCGGACAAGAAAGGTATTGCGAGTAAATAAAACTATATCTTGCAAACAGTAAAATTGAACTATCGAGTGTCCGAAAAGTAAGGAACATACATAGTTAGGTACTTCAGCAAATATTTATGCATTCTATTCAAAAATTCTTCAAATATGAAGAATTATGTGAAGTATGTAAGAATGTATCAATAAGTGACTTTATTAAATCTAGAAGAACGTAATGGCTCGGACTTTTAGAGAAAATAGAAACAATAGAAGTGTGCAAAATATGGCGAGGACAAAATCAGAAGGAAAAACGAAAACAGTAAAGAAAGAAACATAACAGTCATCTAGATGAAAATTTAGAAGAGACACGTCTCATTTATCTGAAAAATATTATCGAAATTTTTATGATTATTTCAAAGGGAGAAAAAAGGATAATACAGAAAGACATTTATACCAGTTTAACAACTTGTATCATTAATTATTTTTTACTCTGCCGTTAAGTGAAAATTTGTGCACTGTAAAGAATTGCCAGAAAAGTACACAGCTAGAAATAACGAAACCAATGTTGACTGTTGCGTTAAACTCTTCGTGTTTGACGACCTGAGAGATTATAATTTTTAAAGATCCACTCTACATAACCTTCTAAGAACGGAAAACATCATATAAGGCTTTTCTAATTTAAGATGGTCGGTCGAAAGTTGGAGTTTCGTGAAGAAATGGGAAATCGATCCGAAAGAGATTAACCTTTCATAAAGATTTCCTTCTTCACACCGGAAGAAACGTGCCTTTTTTAAACGGCACAGTTAATAAGCAAAACACGCGCTGCTGTTCGACTTTACAATCTCCTAATTGGCATCTAAGTAGTTAAAAGGACATACTCAAAACCAGCAGAAAATCAATTAAGAATTACTGGAATCCAAAATTGGGAAATTTATTTTGTTGCAAGATCATGTAACAGGTTGATCTTTGTATAGATTTTTAAAGAACTGAATCAATTCCTGTTTTAACAGTCTTATTTTCGAATGAAGCAGATTCAGATATAACCCAGAACAGAATACTACAGTTGCAGCAAAATGGGGCTTAGAGATAGAAAGTTCACTAGAATGACCAATTTGCTCGCATGGTTTAAGCCTGTTGGGATGTTTTGGCAGGGCCTAAAATGCAAAGACTACGATGGAAAACATTCGAAGTTTAAATGATCACAGTCAAACACTGTTAAGCACTCGTGCATCTGAAACTGATTACAAATGCGACTGGCGAGTTCGCAAGATAAGTTTAAGGGTGGGTTGTATAAACATGAATTAATGGCTTCTTCAAATTAATCATTTGTTAAACGAATAAAATTGAATCGAAATTTAAATTTATAATAGAAACAACATATTAGTTAACAAAAAATGGTGCTCTTCTGTTAACTTTTATCATTCGTTCATTTAATGCAGCCCACACTCATTGTCAGTTTGTGCATGATGCACATCTACTGTAGTTTTGCTACAAAAATTTGAATTTGTACATTTTTTGTACAATGTCTAGATTAATACTGATTATTAAAATAAACTTGCCGGTACTTTTCCACGTGTTTCTCGAAAATTTATTCAACGGAGTGGAGTGGATTATGCATCATTGACAGGGGAAAAATCTTGGTCAAATACGCACAATACGAGAGTACTTTATAATTAAAGAAAAAGAGTTTTTTCAAATGTTTCCATTTAGTAATAAAAACTACGTACCAAACAATATTTGTTTAACATATTTTTCCATAAAAGGAAGACCTACTAAAATTGGTAGTAAATTCCATATTTTTCAGGCACTCCACCTATTTACCGCAGTCCACATAACCCCAAAATATATCCTTGTTCAAGTACAAGTTTACAAGTCTATTACAATTTTTCGTTTTTTGACATAATACAATTTAAACTCTGTTAAAACGGTTGGTTATAATACGAGATACAAATCTAAAAATAATATTATCTGAAAATATAATGCGAATTATCTGTGATTTGAATAAAAATCTATTAAAATTTACACAGAATTATTATTATACGTATATCATGGTACCAAATATGAAGCATAAACTAACTAACTATATTGTAATTATTGGGAAAGAAATAAATTACCACAAGGTTCTTTAGAATGTACAATCTGGCAATATTCCATATTTTGAAAGAAGTTAGTTAACTCTTGATATATATAATCAACCTCTAAAATTAATGATACAATTTCAAAACAGCACAAATTTTACTGAATTCGCCAATTAAGTTATTTTTAAATTACAAGTTTGACAAAATTTAATTAGTACACTATTCGTAAAGATAAAAAAACATTAATTCGTTAGTCTTAAAATCTATTTATGGCAAGAAGTTAATTACAGGTTATTCTAGTATTTTAAACGTTTAAGAATGTTTCAGGCATAAAGCATTTTTCAGAGATATTCATTGTCCAATATCTATGCAAAAATTTAGAACTGAAACTGATGGGTTAATTTATCAATAAGCTATATACGTATTTTTGATATTTTTCAAAAATCTGTAGTGGTAATTTGTAGTTGTGATAATTATCTCCTTAAGATAATTGGCATTGCATTAAGATTTTTTCTACCAGATAGAAAAGTTTCTCTATGATGTCATCAAGGCAGTAATGACGAATGGTACATTCATAACGGCATTGCGAAATCGAAATCTCAGATTTATCTTATTACACATATATTTTATACTGCAGGTTTCATTTAACTTTAAGCTAGGTTTTTACGCTGTCATCACCGTGGAAAACTCGTATGACTCACCAATTTCATGGTGATTGTTTGAGATTATATTGAACAAAGTTCTTAACAGTCAAACGAACAGGAAAGAATATGGTATTTTAGTTTTGTAACTGCGGTTTTCAGATACAATTCATGAGGTGACCGATGTTCGTTTTCCAATTTAATCAAGTTTTTATTAATTAAGTCCAGGTATCAAAAAAGGGCAAGTCAATTAATTCGTGCAATTCGACAGGTACATTGAAAAAAAAATCTATCTATCTATCTATCTTTTCGTGGATTTAGAATTCAAGTTTACGTATAGTTCAACTCCTGTAATGGTTGGCGATATTCAGTCTGCCATTTATGAATATGGGTTGGAATATTGCGTATTGTATGGAACATTAGTAATAATTCATAGTTTCATTACGTTGAAACCCTAGATAATTTTAGTAATGCTAGGAACTTCGCAACCCTAACAATCACATATGAGACTTACTTATTAGGGAGAAATTACAGGGATACGTATTGCTAAGTAAAGACACTACAATTTTAAAAACCTTATAGTTAATAGACGGTAAGATTTGCCGTTTATTTTTAATTTTACGGTCTTTTTTATTTTATTTATTATGACACTGGTTTTTGATCGATGTTTGATATAATCTTAGAGGTCCTATCACAATTATTAATTCAAAGGCCGTGCATATACTCGTCAAGGGTACTTATGTACGAAAAGTCTTATTCTTACAATATGAATTGATTTTTAGTTTTTAAATAACTTTACTAAGACGCCCGAAAAACTTTCTTTTGTACGTGATAATTGGGTTTCTAAAGGCTTTTGCAATCTTTTAACAAATTATACAAAAATATCACCTTTTAGATGATGTACATTAAATAAGCTGTTTTGCTTTTACAACTACCTGAAAGATATGACTATGAATTATGTATGTATTAATAACAATTTTACTACTTCTTTAGTAAGATTTTTGTTCTGCTGAGTGGTATCATGATTGAGTAGCAATCTCTGGGAAACAATAGTCATGCGCTCACGACAGATATTGTTCAGCAGATTAGCGAAAATATTGTTAAGGGCTTTCCTTTCTTGTATAGAGCAAATTAAGATGCGACTGTAGATTAAACAACTGAAAATTATAACAAAATACAAAGTCAAAGTCAATAAGTGGAAATATTGATATTAAAAATATAATTACTGAAATATTACCACAACAATTACACTGATTGGCATTAATGCAAAGATACATTTCTGTTAAAATTGCAACACCACATTCTAAGTATTGAATTTAATGTGAAAACTAGGAGCGAAATTTCTTTTTAAAGTTTGCACTTTCGCAGACCAAATTTGTCATTAAATTTTGATCATTTCGTTTCATTTAAATGATTAATTTTTCAGCATTATCTTTTATAAATTTAGGTACAATTTCTGTTACTTTTTCGTCATTTAGTCATTTAAGCGTGTTTATACAGACCTTCAGTGCTATACTACTAATTTTTGCAGAAGAGCTTGTAGTAATTACTTGTATGTTGCGAATGAATTTAATATTATCAGAAAACTCAACTTCAGAAATTTCATTTTATGAATTTATTATTGGCCTTTCTGGCACTCTTCTTTGTTAATCATTATCTTGTATTTTTTTTTCTCCATTCAACCAAATTCCTTCATATAATTTTCTCATGGTATTTGAAGACTTCAAACTTACTGAGGAGATTCCTTCATTCTTATAGTAGTTATATTAATTTTAGTAATCGATCCGGTTATAGAAATAAAATTGGGTAAATGCGGTAATGATAGCTTTAATGACATTCATGTATGTGTTATTAAGTCAAAATTAGTCCCTGATTTTTATGAATAAGTTATTACTTTAACACGATTTGAAAAAATTTAAGGCACTTTCGTATTTTATAATTTGTAATACATTTTGAATAATAAAGGCGCCTGTTATTGGAAATGATCTGATAGCAGTTACAGGCGACAATAAAAATAAGTTAAGACAAAAGTACTATTCCCATATCACACCCAAAATAATTTTAGAATTTAAAGTCAACAATTTTAATTATGCAAACACAGGCACACTCTAACACCGACAGTTTACTAATGTTAATAATGTTCAGTTTCATGTACAGAGTGTACCAGTTTAAATGTACTCTTATTATCAGCGATAGACAAAAACTGATGTCGGAGTCTTTTTTATGCTAATTCAAGACCCCACAACAGAATTTCGCTGGCTTTTGTTATTTTTGTTTTAGTTATAGGCCAAAATTACTCCAGTTTGAAAAATTTAAATAACTCTTTCGTTTTTGAAGATAGGTATCCATAAATGGTAAAACATTCTACATGCACTTTTTCCAGTACAATATCTTCTAATTCTCATATTTAAAAAATTATAAGGTAAAGTTGGTATTTTTTAAATCTAAGCCGTTGCACGCCATGGTACCATTAAATCACATTTTTTCTGCTTTCCATAAATATATATTTTGTAGGAGGCTAAATGCAGTAACAATGTATTTTTTAACAAAATCTGATTTTCTGAAGGTAGAGGTATACCGAAATAGTAGGCTATGCAATATATTTAAAAAATATATAGTTCACAATTAACACTAGAAAGCCGATTATCTTCAGATGAAAATAATAAATAAAATTTTTTATTAAAATTGTTTTTGATAAAGCGTTATACAAAAAGATCTAGGAGGGTAAAATCAGTATTCTTGAAATTTTAATAAGTTTTAAAAATACTGTTTAAAACTTTTTGTCTGGCGGTGGCCTTTTCGTATACGCTTATTAGCACATATCATTGCTATTGTCTTATAATAAGACAAAAGGTTTATCAAATCATGTCTTTCACGATCAGTATAATTAATTGCCATATACTTAAACACGTATCGACTTTTTAAGCACAACTGATTGAATTTTCTTATTACTGTTTATTGCTACCATGAAATATGACCTACTAATTGCTAACACCATCATATAATCCGATTTTGTTTAAACAAATGATATTGTTACTGTATTTAACCCCTACAAAGTATATATTTTTGGAAAGCAGAAAAAATATGCAATTTAATGGTACCATGGCCAGCTACGATTTATATTTAAAACCAACTTTACGTCATAATTTTTAAAATATCATCATTAGAAGAATTCAAATTGAGTATCGTATTGTAACTGAAAAAGTGCATCTAGAATGTTTTTGCCGTTTTTAGATACGAGGGGCCGTTTTTATATTCCCGCCTCCCGGACTATGCAGGTTTAAGGAAAAGCTCCAAAAATTATTCTTAAAGAAATGTTGGCTGTGTACGGGAATGATTGTCCTTCCAAGTCGACAATCTGCGAATGATCAAAATTGTTTAAACATGGCCGTGAATCATTGGATGATGATCCCTGTCCAGGTCGCCCTATTGACGTGTTGAAAAAAACAAGTTGGTACCTACTGGAGGATGCAATACTAAAGAAGCGACAATTAGCAGCGTTACTAGGAGTTTCAGAAACCACGGTTTTCAGAATTCTACATGAGTACCTCGGAATGAAAGGTTAGTGCAAGATGGGTTCCACGAATGCTTTCGTCATTCCAAATGCGTGTCCGGATGGAGACGTGTGAACAGTTCTTGGCGCTTTGTGGAGACGAACCAGATTCAATTATCAACCGACTTGTCACTGGTGATGAAACGTGGGTTCACCATTATGATCTCCAATCGAAGCAAGAGTCGATGCAGTGGCATGTTAACCCTTCAGTGGTGACGTAAGGTTTCTCGCACCGATTCGTTGCAACACCCTCCATAACTACTAAATGTGTGGGAATATTTACAACTCCCTCTATGTATCTTTCAGTCGTGTTCCGTTAAGTGCATAGACGTAACGGTGTGTCATTAGGAGAATTTGCTTTGATTTTAAAATGAATTTCGGTGTAATACACCGAAGTCACAGTTAGTGTTATTACATTGCAATTGAAATAAAAGCATAAAGATCTAAAAAACTGAGTAAGTATGACACAAAAATAATCATATCTTGCATTGTTAGGTATTTTACCACAATCTAAAATTAATAAAAAGTGGTAATTATATAATTAATATAACATTTCGGGAGTCAAAATCTGCTCCCATTTTCAAACTTATAAGTACTATAAACTTGAATTAAATGGTTAACAATCAGAACTTATCTTTACCATTTATTTTTGTTCTTTGTTATGTATTTTGTTTAATTTTTATAGTTTCTACAAAAAACAAATTAATATATGGGTTGGGTGTTGGAGACCGAAGTCACCACTCGTGTCCCGTGGCATCACGTCACCACTGAAAGGTTAAGGGTTCCAGCCCTCCGAAGAAGTTTAAAGTCACCCCTTCTGCAGGAAAGAAATGGCAACTGTTTTTTGGGATTATCAGGGAATTTTGTTGATTGATTATCTCATTAAGGGTACTAAGGTAACGGGAGAGTATTACGCAACCTTAGTGCATCGCCTTAGAGAGTCTATTAGAGTGAGAAGACGCAGAAAACTCACGCGACGTGTCTTGTTGTTCCACGACAATACCCCAGTGCACAAGTCAAAACTTTCGAAAGCTGCTGTTGCTGATTGTGGCTTCGAAGAAATTGAACATGCACCTTATAGTCCAGATTTAGCACCAAGTGACTATTTTTTGTTTCGAGATCTCAAAAAAACACTTAGAGGGTCAAAATTTAGGGACAATAATCAACTAATAGCAGCTGTTGAGGACCATTTTGCGGACAAACCAAATGAATATTTTTACAATGGGTTAAAGATGTTACTGAAACGGTGTAACATCTGTACCTATTCAAAAGCAGGGGAACTATATTGAAAAATAAATTTTTATTGTTGCTCTAGTCATTTGTTTTCATGCCCAGCCCGGGAATATAAAAACGACCCCTCGTATCTTAAAATAAAAAAGTTTTTTAAAGTGTTCAAACTGACTAAATTTTGATTTTGACCTACAACTACAAAATAACAAGATAGCGGAATTTTGTTTTCGAAACTTGAATGCGCATCGAAAAAGAGCTCTGGACTCGGGCACATCAGTTTTTGTTTATTTCCAATAATAAGGGTATCCTTTTTTAATACTTCCTATTTGAAACTATCCAAAATGGTCCATTCCCATTACTTTAAAAATATATTTAGGCAAAGTTTGGGGCATTGGATTGTTTAGGAATACAAAAATTGCTCGATGGTTCGGTTAAATTTTTGTAATTTAAAAAAGCAAAATTTTACACGATTTGTAAAATCTTACTGCAGCGAATTGACGTTTATTTGCAATCTCCTACAAGCAATAAGCAAATCAGATCGGTATAATATTCGATATAGTGCTTGTAACAATATGTGTGAGTAGACAGCCTTTGACGCGCTTTGACGTCCCTCAAAATTAATTTTTTAGCGTTGACTATGGTTAATGCCTAGTCATATCGTTCATAATTTTGGACTTTATTAAATAATTTTGATTCAGTAACAATTGGTTGATATAAATATTAAAAATATTTAACTTATAACCAGTACTAAACACAGTCAACCCTAATTGTATATATTGTTTTAAATATTAGGGTATAAATTTAAAATGCCGAGCATTTAAACAATAATATTTGCACACAACGTGGATAATTTTAAAGACAAACTGGGATTAAATTGAATTTTCTCGTTACAAAATTCTTAGTCGTTACAAGGGGAAAGGTGGCTTATTTCGTTTCCTTCAGTATAAACGGTTGCCAACGTGTTTTATTTTATGAGAGGAAATTGTTAAACGAATTTTTTCTTTTTCAGGTAGAACGGGTTTCAAGAACAAATTTAAAATTTAATTCTCTACAGTCGATAGCCAAATATGAATCCAGAGGGGATTGTGTAAGAGATTTTATTACGTTACCTATCTAAACGTTGATAAGAAATTGCTTATTAGATATTTCTAGCTTCATCACAAACAACCAATTGTCAGACACTTTAGGTTTATGTGAACCTTATTGATAACTTTATTCACACGCTTATGAAGAGCCTATCTTTTAAAATGAAAATTGAAGTAATTAAGCATCTCAAATAAACAGCCAATGTAAACAAGCCTATACTAAAATAAACGATTGAGAATTCATTATATGCTTTAACTTATTAATTTTTTTCTACGGTATAAATAAATAACAGCTACCAATACATAAGCAATAATTAAAAAAACAAAGATTTTAAAACAACAGAGATTAACATTTTAAATGTAAAATATCAATGTAATTGTTCTAAATATTACTGGTTATTTACGAATTTACTGAAATATATGACATTATATAATATTAATCTAATTTACTTGGTATCGTGGTCGATCAATATGTACACGTAATACTTAATAAAACATACCTAATTTTACGTTTCATAGTTTTGCCTTTAAAAGTTAGTTGCGCAAGTTGAATCCTAGAATGTAACTTTTATACACAAAATTACTAATTAAACTAGAACGAAGACGCTGCCGATACTACTTTTCATCGATCGCTTATTATAAATGCAGTGCCAGTATAACATTTTATAATTGGTAAATACGTGAAATATTCTATATACAATATATAGAGATGTGGTTACATTTCAATGTAACTAATTATATCAACCTTTTTAAGACAAAACTACTTACAAAAGCTTTAGTAACTTTTAAACGATTAAAATAGGTTTAGATATAAGCAAAATTTCAAGAGCAATTAAACAGTTTCAGGAATTAAAAGCGTTTCTTTTGAAAAACGTTTTAAGATTGTTGGGTGGATCTTTCACACCAGTGGAACTTCGAATGAAAACTGTACTTTACTAAAAGTGCTTAGTTTTATACTACAAAACTAACAGACTACTAGATAACTGTTGTAATGTAACTGTTGATGCAATTAATATAAAATTTTTGAAATTCAACATTCGGACGATGGTTTGGTACTAAAATTCGAATATCATTAGGACGAATCAAAATAATATGATAAACTTTTATAATACTACACGTATTTAAACAAAATTTAGGTTTTCACAAGGCATTGTTAGGAGATACTTTTCTAAACATCTTTAAAACTTATCTAAGTATCTCGTTACCCCCTTAATTTAATGAAAATCTATTATGCAACCAAAAAACTGTTTTTAACCAGTCTGACGGATTGCTTGGCGGATTTTTAATGCCATCGAAAACTTAAATACGAAACATTTACAAATATTGGACCGCTGCAAGTGTAGAATTTACTTTCTAAATGCCGGACCACGTAAGTGAACAAGATAGTTAAATAAAGTGAGGTTAAAATTAATTAATGATTAACTAAAAACGTTCGCCACTGTCTACATGTATATTTTATCATCGACGTGTCGTCTGGAAAATAATTTATCCGTCAATATCCGCTACAGGTTTACACGAAAAGCAACGAATGAACGCCTGAAAAGTTGCACATGCCGTGCAAAATTTGTTCTGAAAAACCGTTGCGTTACCAAGACAAGAAGTCGCCCTGATCTATTTCAGCGTGCGCTAACTCAAAAAATTACCCCAAGTCAGCCACACGGCTTTATTTCTGGCCGCGTTAAAAATTACAACGCGAACGTGCGATTATTGTAAGTTAATCAGCCATTTTACTTGTTGCGAGTAAACGTCGTGCTGTATAGCAAGGCAAGATTAGAGAGCGTAGTACAAATAAACAGAAAATTTGTGGTCAGCGCCCCCAGCCAGGATGTGGCCCCACTCCAAGTCCGGGGGCTGCTATAGTTTCGCCGGAGCGCTAAAATGCTTGGCTCCATGCCCGGCTCGACCTCGTAACGCCGACGAACAAATGTACCTAACCAATCTGACAGCTCATAGGAAAATCGCCTCGATTCTAGGTTAATTCTACGCTAATTGTTAAAAGCATACGTTAAAATTTAATACTACAAGCAACTATGACATGCAAACACCCTAAACTGCACCATAACCACAACCTAAGGCAACCCAATACTTTGGTTAAAGTGAAAAACCAATCGTATAAACAAAGCAAATGACCTGTTAGACAATTTCCTCATTTGTTCACTTTTAAAAGTCAAGTTTCAGCAGGAATTTCGTTTAGAAGCACGAATTTCTTTCTCGATATAGGCACAGCCGGCTTCCCGCTTGCCGAATTGAGAAAGAAATTCAATCAAAAGGGTTGCAAAAGCACGAATTAATCAGAAAAACAAAATCGAGGGTTTCTTACCTTCCCTGAATCGGGTTTCACAACGCCACCTATGTTATATGCGTCGTCTATTACTCCAAAAAGCACGTATTCACGACAGCTTCGGGAACCGACCGCGACCGAGTCCAAAACGAGGCGTTGTTTGCGATAGGAGGTAATAAAATTATCTGAAATAATAACAGAAAATTGACGAAAATCGGCGAAAACGTCTCCTCCGGCCGAATTTTTTTCTCGAAAACGCGAATATTCGTCACGTACAACCCGCTGCTGTAAGAAATTTTGATTCGCCGATAACGATTAGCGTGTTATTTTATAGTAACAAACTAAAAGAATTATTCTAGCTCGTCATGCTGTTAGGACGTGTATTCTTGCGCCAGGAATGTAGGAGCGTTAGTTCAGCGCGTTGCCGGTAGTTGGCAAAACAGCGTGATCTTTTTTGTATTATTCATTTTCCAGGTTAATTTATTATGCGATGGGTTCAAGGCTTTTTCCTTTTCTCGCTTAATCAGACAAATAAATTCGTTCTGTCACAATTTTATCTCCGAAATTATTTTCGACCTCTCGAGATAAAATATTTTTTCTGTTCTTTTTGTTATTTCTTTCTATACGGAAAATTATAGATTCATTGTAGTACGATTAAGTACTTGAAACACGAATAACTAAAATTACATTCCGTGCCCGCTGGGATGCTACTGAAGTTAATTTTACAGTTAGGTACCGGATTAGCCCCTCCAGCTTCACAAACCCCTAGCAGTTGAGCAGATACGCGTCCCGTCCTCGCTTTTATCGAACTTAAATAATCGCTTCAAGTTTATACCCCAAGATTTCTTTACCACGTATTTACATTGAAACATTAAAATTCGAATAAACCAATTACAGTTATCGCGTTTTAAGTTTTATTGATATTCTGTGCTATCCGAGTTAGATACCTAATGTATTTTGCTGACGTGCATTTTAAGCACGAAATACCAGAATTGTTAGAATTTGAAAGTTGTAGACCGGGTTAAAGCGAAACACACCGTGCATTTTGTTAGCGGTGTTTTCAGAGATTTCAAGGATCGTCTTCGAAAGTTACCCAAAAACATATTTCTCTCGATTTAACATTTGAATAGCTTGCTTTGAGAAAAATGCTTTCCACACCGTTCTAACGTGAACACGTAATTCATTCTGCCGTATATTTGTATCGTCGCTTAAATTATGAAAGTAATATATGTGAAAACTAATGAATAATTTAGTAACTAAAATTATTGTACTGATTTTTTTAACGTTTTAATTCTATCCGTAAACATTTATTAAAATTCACCCAAGTTAAATTATTGGGAATTTCTGGGCAAATGAAATTTAAAAATTAAACAGAAATGGAAATGATTATTATTTATCACATTAGAATTTAAAATAAGCTGACAATCATTTTTCAGTGTACAAGAACTGAAAGTGTTTGAAACGAATTATTACCAGCCAAATTAATAATACTACACAATACAGACCGAATATCGCATTTAATACCAAAGTATTTTATAATTTCCTATCCTCTTTACGTTTTTGATACAAATAATGGAAGATACTTACTAAAAATGTAAATTAAAAGGTAAATCCAGATTCGGTTAAGGAGATTATACATTTTGCCTACGGTATTTTTATTTAAAAGAGATGTTGTATACGATCGGAATTGTAAAAAAATGTACTTTTAAGTTTCTTGATTTTTTTAAAAAGAAATTTTTTTAATTTGTATCTGATTTACTTTATTTTATGTAACTTACGCAATTTAAAACGTATTTTTAGATTATATTTAGAGAGAGAAATTAATCCGCCCTTTTAAAATATGTCTTCGAATTTACCTATTAGAATTTATAGAAAAATAATCCTTTAAAGTAAGCTGACAATCATTTTTCAGTGTACAAGAAGTGAAAGCGTTTGAAAGCAATTATTACCAGCCAAATTAACAAACTACATAATACAGACTGAACATCGGCATTTAATAGCTACCAAAGTATTTTATAATTTCCTATCCTCTTTACGTTTTTGTTATAAATAATGAAATATACTTAATAAAAATAAATTAAAGGGTAAATCCAGAATCGGCTAAGGAGGTTATACCGTTTGCTTACAATATTTTTTAATTTAAAGTAGATGTTGTACTTATACGAACGGAATTATAACAAAAAGGTACTTTTAAGTTTCTTGATTTAAAAAGAAGATTTTTCGTTTAGTATGGACCTGATTTGCTTGACTTTATTTTATATAACATACGCAATTTCAAACGAATTCTTAGATTACATTTAGAGAGAAAAATTAATCCCCCCTTTTAAAATATTCCTCCGAATTTTCCTATTAGAATCGTATTAGAATTTAAAGAAAAATAATTCTTCAAAGCTGGCAATCATTTTTCAGTGTACACAAACTGAAAGTGTTTGAAACGAATTGTTACCACCCAAATTAATAAAACTACGGAATACATATTGAACATCGCATTTAATACCGAAGTATTTTATAATTTCCTAGCTCTTAACGTTTTTGTTATAAATAATGAATGATGCTTAATAAAATTGTAAATTAAAAGGTAAATCCAGAATTGATTGAGGAAATTACACATTTTGTCTACAATCTTATTTATTTAAAATCGATGTTATGTACGAACGGAATTGTAACACAAATTTACTTGTAAGAAACTATTCGCGATTTTTAAAAAGAAAGTCTTTTTGGTATAAATCTGATTTGCTTGGCTTTATTTTATATAACTTACGCAATTAAAAACGTATTCTTAGATTACAGTTAGAGAGAAAAAATAATCCCCCCTTTTAAAATATTCCTTCGAATTTTCCTATTAGAATTTAAACAAAAATAACTCTGCAAAGCTGCAAATCATTTTGCAGTGTACAAGAATTGAAAGTGTTTGAAATGAATATTATTAACACCTAAATTAATAAAACTACAGAATACAGATTGAACATCGCATTTAATACCGAAGTATTTTATAATTTCCTAGCTCTGAACGTTTTTGTTATAAATAATGAATGATGCTTAATAAAATTGTAAATTAAAAGGTAAATCCAGAATTGATTGAGGAAATTACACATTTTGTCTACAATCTTATTTATTTAAAATCGATGTTATGTACGAACGGAATTGTAACAAAAATTTACTTGTAAGAAACTATTCGCGATTTTTAAAAAGAAAGTCTTTTTGGTATAAATCTGATTTGCTTGGCTTTAATTTGAATCTGATTTACTTTATTTTATATAACTTAGGCAATTAAAAACGTATTCGAAGATTACAGTTAGAGAGAAAAAATAATCCCCCCTTTTAAAATATTTCTTCGAATTTTCCTATTAGAATTTAAAGAAAAATAACTCTGCAAAGCTGCAAATCATTTTTCAGTGTACAAGAATTGAAAGTGTTCGAAATGAATATTATTATCACCTAAATTAATAAAACTACAGAATACAGATTGAACATCGCATTTAATACCGAAGTATTTTATAATTTCCTAGCTCTTAACGTGTTTGTTATAAATAATGAATGATGCTTAATAAAATTGTAAATTAAAAGGTAAATCCAGAATTGATTGAGGATGAGGAAAGTACACATTGTGCCTACAATCTTTTTTATTTCAAATAGATGTTATGTACGAACGGAATTGTAACAAAAATTTACTAGTAAAAAGCTTTTCCCAATTTTTTAAGCTTAGCTTTGTTTTATATAGCTTATACAATTAACAACTTATACTTGGGTTAAATTTAGAGAGAAAAATTAATCCCCCTTTTAAAATACTCCTACGAATTTTACGTAAAGCAGACATTTTAATAAGCTCGAATCAGATACGGATAACAGAACCTTAGTAAAAGGTTTGTATCATAATAATATAATTTATTAAACTGGAATACATGTAAAGGTATCGCATAAATGTAATAAAGCATTCGCTCTACTACACTACAGAAATAACTTTGTCTGATATAAATAAAAAAGTTACATGTGAGTTTGAGTCAAGTTTAATTTTGTAATAAGAATATCCTAAGTCAGTTTTTGGTCGACTACATTGTTAAAAGTTATAGCTACAACTATTTTTTGAATTTTAAGTGTATAGAATCTGTTCCATTTTCTCGTAATTTAGAGTGGCATCTTTTAACACTGTAATTTTGTGTTAAAACTAAAAATCATTAACTTATAAGTCTACTGAACCTTAACTGCCACAATTACATCAAACATTCAAAATATTAGCTATTCAATCTTATTAGGCTTTTAAATATAATAAAAAAGCGTAATTAGTAAATAATGTAGAGGTTCTATCCTTAATTTCTGTGTTACTGACATATTTTCGGTTATTTTGTAACCTTATTTTATTAATCTATCCCTGTCATATTTTGACATTAATAACTTTTTCAGTACACTGTGTCCGAATCACAATAAAATGAAGCACATAATAGTCAAGACTATTTGATAGTAAGGGTGGTTTTATAAGCGGCTGTTAATTTATAAATAAAAGGCTTGGCTAATACAGGAATATCTGAGATAATGTCAACACGATATGAACGACCCCAATTTATCTCCTGCTAAAGACAGTGGCGTAGTAGAAAACTCCACGGGCCCTTCATAAAGGTAAATAAATAAATAGATAGACTAGCCTAATAATATCGTCGTGTTTCATACATTCGTCGTGGCTCTGCCCCCTACACTATTTTGTATTGATTCCCATATCTGATATTTCATTTAAGTTTTTTCCAAATCTTTCTCAATTCAAGGAAAGATTCATAGATTTTTAGCTGTTGTGCCCCAAAACAGTCATTAATTATGGTTATGTAATAAATAATCACTCTCAATTGGTTAATTTCAGATATATCTTGAGTCGTAATCCCTGATAATCAAGAAGAAAGGCACTTAAATATTTGTCAAATCTTTCTGAAAATGAAATCCCATTACGGGGACGTATTCTGCTAATAATTCAAAAATTTACCCTTTTGTTGCAAATCGGGTTTTAAACTTCCACAAAGATCTTTTAGAGGTAAATATCTTAGAAACGAAGCGAATTTTGAAAAATCACCAAAAATATAATTATCCATAAAATAACCCAAGGAATCACTTGAATCCTTGAATTTTTGCCGTATGTTTAACAAACACCCTGATAATAGTTATGACGTCTGAAACCCTTTTTTAATCTCTCTCCATTTAGTAACTTTCTGCTCAGCATAATCGTGTATAAGCGATTTTATTTTCACACTATCAATAGCTACAAGAACTTTATCCACATTACTGGAAATTGCTCTACTTCTATAATAATCTGCAATAAGTATTTTCGTGAAATCGTGTATGTGTTGTCGAAGATTCAGATACACCAAGAAAACTATTTATCTATCTATCTATATTTACATCTTTCTTTACTTCTTTGCGAATTTTTCGCTTTTGAGTTCCACTTAGAATCCGATGTCTATATCCGTGTGAATTCAATTTTTACAGTTTTTAACATCGGGTCATTACCGAATCCTACGAACTAAACCTGCGGTAGTTAAATTAAGTAGAAATAAAAAATAAAACTCACATTATTTTGAAAGTTACCCAGTAGGAGGCCTTAACTCTTCATGCTGCCGGCCATGCTGCCTCGCGGGTCGCTAGTGCCAATACATTTACCTTTTACCCAGAACGCCTAATAAAAAGGCCGTTAAAATTAAACAAATATACGAGTATTTACATATAAATATTGTAAACGCAATGTAGTTCGATTGAGTTTCAAGTGTAAACATTTCGAACCCCATCAGTTAGTTGAAAAGCATGAAAACATGAACTCAATAAATTATTGGGCTAATAATACAATATAAAAATTTTAATGTGAGTCTGAATACCCTAATATCCAAAAATCATAATTTCGTCTTTTAAAGATTTGTAGACTTATATTTCAATAAAAAAAATAGTTTCAGTATATCTCTTTTTAAAATTCCTTTACGAAAATGGGCTGCCAAAAGGCCTACCACCCCCACCGTCCGGGGTTTGTGGGGATGTGATTTGCGCCACTGCTTAATGAGAAGATTCAAATCTACAACATATTTACCCTAAGTGATTGTTTATGAATGCTTATCCGCGTGAATTATTTTCTTTGAGTAAACTTTTCAGAAAAATATATTCTTTTACTTTGGATTTCTTAAGAATTTTCGTAAAGACTAAAGTTTTGAAAAATGATTCAAATTCAACAGTTTTCTGGCTTTCGCCACACATTCATATACCTACTCGATACAATTTCATGTTTGTAATGTGTAGAACTCGTTGAAAGATGGAATAAGAAAAAATAGATTATATAAAATTTAAAAATCTTTAAGAATTTGAAAATGATGTTGAACACTAAAAGCAATTTCTTTTTATTCAAATCGAGGAGTTAACCAAGGAAATAATCTTTTGTGCCGTGGTATAAGCAATAAGCATGTTAGGGAGATCTAAATAAATGCTTACAGCAACTATCAGTTTTTTCTATAACATTATTAAAACAATAAGTATAGATTAATGAAAAAAAGGTAATTATTACAAGGTGAATTTTTCCTACATTATTAGGCTTCGTGGTTAACCCCTTGAGTATTAAAAAGAATTTAGCAATAACTATAAGTAAATTAATGCAGATACTACTTAATGTCAAGTATTTGAGGTGCGTAAGAGATAATTACCTATTTCCACAATTTGGAATTTCTCTGTCCTTTAATAGCAGAAAAATGTATGACGTAACTGAAGTCATTAGGTAACTTCCAATAATTAAAAAGCAGCATACGAGTAGCTTAGAGTTTGATAAGAATTTTATGACTGCCGATACAGATACTAAAATCAGCGTGTTAAAGTAATTGAGTATAGTGTATCCACTATTAATAAAATTATTTCAGAATGATGTAAAATTTCAATTTCAAAAATTGAATAAATAAAATCGCTCTATGTAAATACCCATAATTAAGCAGACGTGTGGCTCAACAAATATTAATAAACGACTTAAAATACTCGATGTTAAACATATTTTAGATGTTCAAAAGTAAGGAATTTTAACGTTTCTATTAATTAAATAAGAAATCAGTTGCAATATGTTGACCCTTTTCTCCCAATACATAAATTTAACTGCATGCCAAAGTTTTTTAAACCATGTTCTCCAAAATATTAGGATTATTGTTTACATTTCTTCTAGCATTTAATACATCTTGATTTTAGTTAACTTCATAGCAGGTAATTTAGAAGATTTAAAAAACTGCTCCGATTATGAAGATGACAAATATAATCCTGTCAATGTTTCATGAAATATCTCTTTTAACGGCCCTAGTGCATGTGCATTATGTATAGCTTAAGCTGCTAGTAAGTGACTGCTTCTGCTAATAAGCGACCGCTTAAACTAATTCATTAGAATTAATTACTTAAAGATTATAATTTTTTTCTAATCAATGACTAAAATGACTAAAATGACTAAAAAAACATGATTCAATAATTTTTGTTAAAAGTTTTCATTATATCTTATACATATCGATTAACGGTGGCAGGGGCGGCTCGTGCCCAATATTTTTGGTTGTTCCTGTTCTGCATTAAAAAGAAGTAACAATAATAATACACAGGGAATACTAAATAAAACATGTTTTAGATTACAATGACAGTCAATCCTTAAATATGTTGATCGTTAAATATACTGTTATGGTCTTGCTCTTTTAAAAGATTTTATTTAAGTTTAATTTATTTATTTTTAAGCCCACATCCAATATTTGAAATTAACCCTTGCTTTGCTCTTTAATTTACTTAATTGTTTGCATTGATCTTATCTCATGTCGTTAAGTAGGTTCCTTGTTTGTTATTTTTCTAAGTTTATTTTTAACCAAATAAAAAAATTTACTCAAATAATTATAATGCAGATTTTTATTATCGTTTTTCCCTATCAACCCTGCCTTAAAATTAACTTAACATTATCCTTTAAACTCACTAACTATGTATTCTTGGCTCCCTTTTCTTTTCCAAAAATTTCAATCTTCCCCAAATTCCAAAATTCCAATTTTCCCCAATTACCAAAATTCCAATCTTCCCCTGTTCTTCTTGTCCCCGCTCTAAATTGTCCCCCTTTTTGACTTTCTCCCTCTCGAACTCCTTCTGTTGAATTTCTTCTGTTGATCCTCTCCTACTAGAACTGCTCTCTCACTTAACTGCTTGAAGCTCAATCTTTATTTTTCGTTTCTTCAAAATTCACCCTCCTTTTACTGGACACTGGTTCCTTTTGATTTAACTTTTATTCAAAATTCACCCTGCTTTTACTGGACACTGGTTCCTTTTGATTTCACTTTTTGTAATTGATTATTTCTCGAATATTTACTCTTTTTATGGGAGCAAACCAAATTTGATGTTGCTTCGTCGATTACCAATTTTCAACTAATTATTCAATTTGTTTTTTCTGTTTCCTGGATATTTTTATCCCCATTTGTTTTCCACTTTTAAAATTATTTACAACGTTTCTAATAGTAACTTATTTTACATTTCTATAACTACAAATTTAGCTAATTATTACTAACAAAAATCATAACAATAACTTATTTACATTTCCACATAACTTAAATCTAATCTAGCTATCTTAAAATTATATTACAATTTTTTTAATAATTTAAAATCTGCATTACTTACATTTGGCAAAATAATATTTTTCTTTTATAAATTAAACAAACAACTTAACCTTAATTATATACATCCAATTAAATATCATCTCAATACATATATCCTTATGAAAGTGTGTGCGCCTTTATTATTAATTATTTTTAATAATTAAGTGCAGAGAACTTATTTTCGTTTAATTTAAATATAGCATCCATTTTAGGAATGTTTGTAAGCATAGTCGTACAAAAAAAGTAAATCCACAAATACGTCAGTCAAAATACACCTCGTTTAAAACGCAGGTTATTAACAAATTCTTCATTTCTAGCTTTAATTTTGTCTTTAATTTTGACGTCGAGCCCCATCGTAACGCAGCAAAGTCTACCGAATAAGCAGATTTTCGAGCGCAGTTCAACAAAATAAGACAGCTGTTTTGCGAAAGTTGCATAACGGCCTTATATTAATAGATTCATTTGGTTGACTGGCTCAACAATTTCCATAGGTTTAACATTAAAAAATCGCGAGAACAGGTTGTAAATTATTATATTTTATTAATGGATATTTGATTGTTTTAATTATAATCTTATTTTTGGTGATTCTGCAGCTCTGCAGCTCTTAAAGACGAGCCTCCCTGCACTATGGTATTTGAATAGTTTCATTGTAACAATTTTTGTTTCTTTCGTTTTTACACAGATTGTTTGTAATTTCGTTATTGCAAGCTTTGGGCATATCTTGATTTGTAGGGGTTGATGAATATAGAAATGTATAAAGAGGCGCATTATCACTAAAATCGGTCCTAGGCTAATCATAGTTAAGAGCCCCTTTTTTCTTTAAATTCAAGATCCTATAGAAGCACAGTTCAACTTCGATAATCCGGACATATAACATTTGTACCCTGTTCTTAAGATCGAGATGGCCCGGATTTGTGGCAGCATTGAAAGTAAATTTCTCTGTTTCGGCATTAGAATGCCATCATTCTAGCACTCATTTTGATGCTTTAATGAGCTTCGTTATTAAACGATTTTTGGTAATATTTTGTTTTCAGAGATTGGTGATACTGTATCAAATAATACACAAAATACCTAGGCAACCAGTCAGTTCTTCTGTTCTTCTGTCAACTGTCAAGCAAAAATCGCTATTACCAACCTACTATTTTACTAAAATTTCCCTAACTGGAAATTGTCAAGTATTTTTATAAAAATAAACATAAATAAATAATGTAAATGGAAGCCGAAACAGAGAAAATAGTATAAAAACTCGTTACAGAAGGCAATTCCAGCACTCGTCCGTTCGCCTACTTGCCGCTACGCGGCTCGTGTCCAAATTTCGAACAAGTGTGCGAAAAGGTTGCCTTCTGTAACTTGTGTTTTAATATACTAT
Organism: Melanotus villosus; assembly: GCA_963082815.1. NCBI lineage: Eukaryota > Metazoa > Arthropoda > Insecta > Coleoptera > Elateridae > Melanotus > Melanotus villosus. Next base: position 46,636,307 of record OY720421.1, on the reverse strand, counting down.
TATACCCAAGTTACATATTAATTTAGTAGGTGATAGTTTTTTGTTGTTTATTCTAGGTTTCGGATGGTAAGAATTTTAACGCGCATTGACTGCTACGGTTAATAGCACTATCGGACTTGAATTTTGCCGAACCGAAGGAATTTCCATCCATGGAAGAAAACTTTATCGTACCAAACATTTGGTACGAGATCTACGGTTTTACCTAATATTCGAAAAATGACATAATTTAATATATTTTCGGCACTAAAAATGTTGTATCCTGAATCGAACCTAGATCTTTAGTTTACAAGGCAAGAATGCTAAACTTAACGCCACCAAAGTCGGCTAATCTAATAGGAATTTATTGAAAACTGGACGGAAAATAATCTACAGAGGTACATTTGTAGTGAGGTAATTTATATAGCAAAGAAAATATGACTATAATGAAAAAATATATTTTTTAGATGCTAGCGTTATTTGTAACTTTTAATTGTTTTCATTTTAATAAATATTTGAACCGCACTCCTTTTAATTTCCTAAGCAGTAACAAATCCTCTAAATACAGATTTTTAAAATTTTTCTTTTTTCTAACAAGTTATTGATTTGTATAATTATTATTGTATATTGTGTATTGTAGATTTGGTTATTTTTTGTTTTTCATATCGGCCACTGTAGATTTTAAAGTACGAGGACGTATTTTTATATTATCTACCTAGCCATGAAAAAAAACACGCATCACATTAACAACCCTTTATTTTTCTACGTAACACTTATATACTTATTCCATTTTTTTTCCAATTGTCTTTGTCCTTCGGCAAGTCTGCAAAATATTGTTCAACGGCTTCTTTGACTGCTTCATCCCCTGAGATGATTTTTTAAGTTTTTGAATAGAAAGAAATCTGACGCAGCTGGGTCACGGCTATAAGGTGGACGCAGAACTCTATCTCTATGAACCCACATTGATTGTTTGCTAGACTTTATTTTATGACCGTGTGATGTTCCATCTTAATTTCACTCATTTTATCAAGAAGTAAACCTTGCCAAATCTCTATAAACCGCACAAATTAAACACAACTTAGCATATGTACTTCTAAATGTCACAGCTATTTTTTAATAATTGGTTTGACATATGTAGTTGCTTTTCTGTTTCATGGCTAGGTAGATAACATAAAAATACGCCCTCATATCTAAACTATTTGTTACATATCTGACGCGTTTCCCCAATATTAGTTCTCTGAGAGTTTTGCGCTTCTTTTTTAATTTTAAGCAAATGTGCTTTCCCTGTTGAGGTGACATTTTTCATTGTTAATGTTACACAATTAACTTTCAACAGTTTAAAATCAACTGAAAAATGCTTTAATGTGGATTATACTGATCTTTTAGTATAAAACCTATAAAACGTGATTTGCCCGCGATATGCTATTTCGCCTACGCTATAAAATTCGGAAATTCTCTGAACTTGATAAAACTTTAATGAGTCTCCGGATTAGAGGGACAAATAAACACAAAAGTGTCCGAATCGTAGACTTGTCCGGTTTGCTGGATTGTCCGAATAATCGACCAGATGCTAGTGTATATTAAGTATACATTTTTTCAGATGAGTGTATTAAAAAGTAAGTATTAAAAAAGCATTTTGAATTTTCTCCTAAATCAATTAGGTTCAAATATCCTAAGAGATTATATTATTATATTACGAGGAGGGTTCAAATTTAACCAGGAATTTTGCAGCCCCGCACAAAATAATTTGATTATGGTGAAATAGCTTTTTTTGATGATACACCGAACAATCTAGAAGCCGTGTGTGCTGTTGTTATGGTTACAATTGTTTTTGTTTAGTCTGCAGCCATGTCGGAATAACCAGTTCATAATTCTGTTATGCAGATGCAGTGAATTATCATTAAATTTCTTATTAATGAAAGCTGTTTTAAACTCAATATTGACCTGCGACGAAACCTGGGTTCACCATGTTGTCCTAGAATCCAAACAATCGAGCATGGAATGGAGACACAAAACTTCACCGAAACCTAAAAAAGCAAAGGTTATCCCTTCAGCTGGGAAGATAATGGCCACTGTGGTTTTGTACAGGGTGGTCCAAATTGGACACTTTTGGTAGGAAACACCAATTTCTAGAGGAGCTAGTAAAAAACTAACCTGCATGTTACGAGCTCGATTTTTGTGAGAAACTGAATGCCGAAAACCGCATATCGATATCTTGAACTGTTTAGAAGATATAGAGTGGTTTTCAATTTTGTGCATTTTTGACCCACCTCCATAACTTATTTATTTATGAATATTTTTTGTTTCTGTAAAAACATTCTTAAGGCACTTTTTTTAAGGGAATCCAATAGTGTCTCAAGTTTTTTTGTAAAAAGAGTGGTTTTGAAGCTATGACATAAACTTGTAATTTTTCTTATGGACCACCCTGTATATTTTTGCATATTCTTTTTCTAAATATGTAAAATACTTGATACTTTCCTTTTTAAACATTTATTTCATTGCCGTTTCTAAAATACTATAGATGAATTTTGTAAATCTGGAGTGCTACATGCTTGAAAAATAGAACGAAATAAATTTACAGCTGTTATAAAATATTTATTGCCTATTTTTTAGTAATTTATTGATTTAATTAAACAACACTAAATAACAAAAGCAAACAATATAACATTAAAACTACATTATAAATAGTGTTTTCTAACTCCTCTAGAAATTGGTGTTTCCTATCAAAAGTGTCCAATTTGGACCACCCTGTACATAGAAGGAGGTTTGTATCAGTGGCGTGTCTAGAAAATTTGTCTGGGGGGGGTGACTTATCACTTGATTTCCCCAACGGGTTGTTTGACCTTAGGGCAAGTTTTAGGAGTCTTGGGATAGTGCAACTTTTAGGAGTCTTGGGGGGGGGGGTTCTAACCCGGACCCCCCACCCCATGGGCACGCCACTGGCGTTTGTTTACAGATTTTTTGGAAGATATGCGCACAATTAATGCTCCTTATTACGCGCAACTGTTTCCCGAAAAAGTTAAATCTGTATTTCGGACGAAAAAACAGAACCGTTCGGTTATGAGCGTGGTTCTCCTTCATGACAATGCTCGCCCACACACCGCCCAATTGACTAGGGAAACTTTAGATAAATTACACTGGGAGACACTTCCACATCCTCCTTACAGTCCGGTTTTGTCTCCTTGTGACTTTCATTTGTTTGGATCACTCAAGAAAGCAATGGGTTGGTATCCGATTTGAAGATGATGAGGAGGTCAATTTTCTGCAAAATCGGCTTGCCAAAAGACTTCTATAAAGAAGGGATTATGAAGCCTCCAAAGAGATGGCAAAAGTGTGTAGAGTTAGAAGAGGAATAATTATGTTGAAATATAGGATAAATCATACTGTAAAGACCTTGTTTAAATACAAAGTTACAAACAAATTCCGGGTTAAATTTGAACCATCCTCGTATTACGTTTCCTAGTGGATAATCGAGTACCTACTACTTATAAACTTATAACTTCAGAACTAAATATTATTGCAACGATCACTTGACAAAATTATTATAAAAACAAAATTAATAAATATTTTACTCGGTGTAGACGTATAATGTGCTTGCTTTGTAAACCAAAGGTCTCGGGTTCGCTCCGGGGGAGGTAGAGGAAACTTTTTGTTTGGACTAAATCTGAAATTATGCCCTTGCAGATACAACGTAAAACAGTAGGTCTTTCGGCATAATAAAGATTCCTACTAGAGCTGGAAGTCTTAAGTATAACTTCAGTAAATTTCTAGCAGTGCTTGTGACCTAAGTTGTCGACTTGTGTTGGGAAACCTATCACGTGCTAGTTTAGAATTAGCCCAATAAATAAACAGAGAAGAAAAACACTTGTATCTATGTAATTTATTAACCATCTATTAATGAGCCCCACGTGTTATAAACTAATTTTTTGAGAAATTGATAATACAGAAGTATCTGCAGATTTTTGCTCGTTCAAAAAAGTAGCACTTTATTCACTTGTTGCATAAATACTTTCTACAACCGATAATGGAAATTCATAGGTAATTTACTTTTTCTATGATTTTATATACGTCCTTTGTATACTCTTTTTCTGTTCGAATTATGACTTATGTCTCACAGTCTGTGCCAATTCGCGAAATAGGATTCCATTACTCACGCTTTTCTGCCAATCGTTGTTTCACATTATTTCAGATATTCTGAGTTTTTGTTATGTTAAGCAAGAAATAATTTATATTTTTAAATTGTTGCAAAACTGTTTGAAGAAATATTAAGTTGTAAACAATTAAAGGATAACAGAAACGCGTTCAGTACGACAAATCAGTAAAAAAAATCGTTTACACACAGTTGACGCGTTACCATAAGGAAAATAGTTTAGAAACGTAGAAATGACTACATCGTAAATTTCTAATAATTATTCTTTATTGATTTTGCTGCATTCATGTTGATCTAATATTCACTTCGGAATCTGTTTATTGAACTATTAGAGAACACGAATATGTTTGCGCTTTATGGTTTAAAGTTAATTATCCTCATTAACGGGATTCAAAAGTCAACTCTTGAAATATTCATGCTACCATCGAAATTTGAACCCGTGTAAGTTGGTCTTGAAGAAAGCTTTTAAGCTACTACTCCACCGAGGCCCCTAATAATAGCTATTAAGACAACAAGTGTTTTATAGAAGGTTTAAAAATCAAGGTCGTAGTTCAAATCCGAGCGAACGAAGTGAGCCGAGGATTTGATAGACCGGGATTTTTAACCTATAAAACACGAGTTATCTTCAAGATTTTTTCTAACACTAATATCAGACATTTTCTTTCACTAATATATTATTAGAAATTTTAATAAATTATTATTTGAGACGTGTCATAATACACAAAATGCGAAGATTGCTAGGCAACGACGTATTTAAAGGCCTATAAAATACGTTGCCATTGACGGCGTATTTTATAGAGAAAGCGTATTTTAAAGCAAACATAACAAGTGAGCTCTTATGCACCATAGAAACAGTATAAGATATTAGTGTTAGAAAAAAAAAATAACGTTATCGACTCGCTTTGTTGCTGCTTGTTGAAAACTTTTTAATTTTAAATCTATTTGCATTTTTCTATGTTTTGAAACACAATAAATTGAAATTCGGTTATATTGTCGTTCTTCGTTCTTCAATTAAGTGCAATATAGCCGTTTCAGCCTTAAAACTATAATCAGTCGAAGATTAGTAAATACATTTGTATATGATGTTCTCTTTCCGCTGAGCCTAGTAAAGTAATACGCAATTTATTGATAATAGTTATTTATTATACAACAAAACTAACAAAAAAAAAAAACGTATCAACAAAAAAAGGGAGTATACTGTTCCAGTTGTTCTGCGATGAACTAAATCAGAAGAAATTTATGCTTAGAATGTAGTTAAGTCAAGGTTGACTGGATCCTAGGCGAAAATTGCAAACTATAGTATACGACCTGTACGGCAAACAAACACGTTTGTAATATTAAATGTACAGTTTAAACTACCACTAAATATATACTAAGATTAACCGAGACACTTTTTTTAGCAATTGGGGTAAGCTAATAAGGTTTTTGTATATTTTTACTCTCTCCCACGAGGACCGGTCACTACGGGAGAGTAGACCAAAACCCCTCACCAAAAAGCGAGTAGAAAAGATAGAAGTGTGAAAAGAATAAGGGAAAGAAGGAGGCCTTTGCCCTACATAGGGATGTTGCAGGCTAATAATAATAATAATATTTTTACTATTTGTGCTAAAAATTAAGAAAAAAAAATGTTTTTTATAAAAAATATTAATGAATTTTTCAGTTTAACCAAACTTATGTAATACTTCTTCTTCTCCTTCTTCTCGTGTCTTCTCCCACCGCAGGCTGGCGATTTGCGCTTTTGATGCGGTTGCTCTAAATTGTCTAAATAATGAACTTGTACTTTGTTCGTAAAATTGCCGGAGATTCTTCAACCATGAAGTTCTGGGACGCCGCCCCGGTCCTCTTTTTCAGTTAATTTTCCCCTGTATGATCAGTTGTAGTAAGTTGTATTTTTAGTTTCGCATCACGTGTCCAGGGTACTCTAATTTTCTTTTCTTTACTGTAAACATTATCTCTAATGGCATCTGCATTTTGTGTAGCATTTCTTGGTTTGTAACATGATCAAGCATCCGAAGCATTCTGCTGTAGATCCACATTTCGAAAGCGTTAATTTTCTTGCATGTATTTTCAGTGAGAGTCCACGCTTCAACTCCATATAGCAAGACTAGAAAGATGTAATATTTTAGGATCCGTTTTCATAATTCAATACTGAAATTGCGATTGCATAACCTGCTTTATACGACATTTTATTTCTTGATGTTGATCCCAGTGTTTATATAGATTGCAACCTAGATATTTAGATTTTGTCATTCATTCGATTATTTGGTTTTCCACTGTGATCAACGTTTGTATGTTTCTCGTCGTGATAATAATCATATACTTTGTTTTTTTTTGTATTTATTTTAAGCACATTTGCCTTACTTGTATTATTAAAGCGAAAAATCAATTTTTGCAGGTCTTCCTCAATTTCTGCCAACAGGACCGAGTCATCCGCATATATACCTAAGGTTATTTATAATTATCCCATTGATGTTTATGCAAGTACTGCTGTAATAACTCTTATGTCTTTGCTATCTAAGCCAATTTCTTGTAATATTTTTAATAGCTTTTCATGTTGCACTTTATCAAACGCTTTCTCGTAATCTATGAAGAAAGCGTGTACTTCTTTATTTACGTCTCTGAGGCGTCGAATTAGTATATTCACAGAGAAAAGTGCTTCTCTAATCCCAAAAGCATTTCTGAAACCACATTGCGTGTCACTAATTGTCTCCTCACATTTACGGTGTATGTGAATTATCCTTACAAATATTTGTAAAGTGTTAGTCACTAAACTAATTTCGTACGATGGTCTTTGCACTTTTTGGCGTGGTGTATTTTGGGTATTACAGTAAAAGCAGATTTTAGCCTGTCATCGGGGGATAACACCAGTATGGTATACAGTTTACATGGTGCTAAATAGCTCTCTTAGAATCTCCATGCTGTGTTCATCAAACATTTTCAATATTTCAGATGGGATTTCATCCGGACCGGTGGCTTTTTTCATTTTTGCAGCATACACCCAATATAGTAAATCATTTGAAAAGCAAATGTGCTACTTCTATATTGGTAGGTATATTATCTACTTCTGTGGTAAAATTAACTAAAAGCTAAGAACTAATACTTAATTTATTTTCAATATTAATTCAATTATACCAATAATTCATACACGAATTACTTGTTGTGAAAGTCTGAATAACATACTAATTACGTTGTATCGTCCCGCCAATGACTTACTTGGATGTAATATTTTTGTAATTTGTACCAGATTGCAAACTTTCTTTACAATTATAATTACTTTTTACAGTATCGTCGATTCTAAGAATTTTAAGTTAGGTAGTAGGTACTCATATCTTGGATAGTAAACTGCAAAACTAAAATTGGCTTCACTACTCCTTTTAATTTTAGCTACAAAATATTATAGTGCATCTTCTTATAACTAATTCAACTAATTCCATATCTGTCTCATCTTTTGTGAAATTGAAACTTACTAAGCTACAGATGCACCTTAATTTGAACTGTTTGAAGGTACGTTTATATTATTAACAGCTATAGTAGTAACTATTTAACATATTTTTCTAAACAAAGAAAGTTTATGTTTACAAAAGCGTAAAAAGAAGATTGGGTATGATATAATACCAATAAAAAATAACTCTTAAGATTCCGGGTATAACTAAGTTTAATTAATGGAGCTTTTTATATATTTTATAATACCCATACTGTGCTAGAGTTAATTCATTTTGCAGTTATTAGAATTGCGACATTAATGATTAAATAACCTTCAGAATGAACCCGTTAAAAGTTTTAAATGCAGTAACGATAAAATCAAGCTTAGCATGGTAGAAACATTGTATTTAAAATATTTCATCACAATACAATGAAATATTTTCAAATGTTGATATAAACTAATAGATTTAACATTTTAAATATACTATTGTCCTAGTTTTAAATAAACCTTTTACGACACTAATATCATTACAGTTTATTACCTCCGTAATATTTTATTAGTAAATGTATATGTTAAAAAAGTCGGCCTCACCTTACGGTTAACAAAAATAATATCTTAATAAATTTTTAAAATGCATCAAGGGTACTTTTTACTAAATATTATAATATATCCTGTTTTTAAAACTCACTTTGACTTATTATTTTAACTGTTAGTTACAAAACATCGTTAAAATAAATTTGAATTTTAAATTAGCGGAAACGGCGTACAAAAGTCGCATTTTTCTTATTGTTATGACTAGGCTCATATTAGGGTCGAGAAATCAGGCTACTGATACTCATTAAAAAAATGACGTATAAGTCTACTTTATCTTTACATTTTTCAGGCAACAATAATTATTTTGTCTTAAGTATTAAACTAAAAGAACCATATTTTACCTCTGAAGACCATTAGTTGCTGATTACAAAATAAGGTTGAAAAGTGCTCTATAACATTCTTACATTACAGTTAAATTTCAAAACTTTAATGACAACATATTAATGCCAAATTGTTCATAAAATGGACAGCCCCCTTCATTTGAAAGAAAGTGATTAATGAATATATCTTCTGTAGTTTTTTGATCAAGTCAGAAAAGTTTGGTCTTAATATAAATACAGTGCTGCAGTGGCGGCTCGTGGCTAGGGGTGGGCGATATCGAAAATTTGATATCGAATATCGATATTTAAAAAATATCGATATTTATCGATATATCGATATATCGATAAATATCGATATATCGATAAATATCGATATATCGATAAATATCGATATATCGATAAATATCGATATATCGATAAATATCGATATATCGATAAATATCGATATATATCGATAAAAATCGATATATCGATATATCGATATTTTAGTAAAAAGATATCGTTATTTGATATATCGATATATCGATATTTTTATCGATATATCGATATTTTTATCGATATATCGATATTTTGTCCCACCCCTAGTATGACTATTGAATCAATAATCAATGCATGTGGAGTTGTGGATAGAAAAAATTACCGATAAATCGATAAACATCGATCTTATGGGTAATTTATCCAGAAATATCGATATATCGATAAATATCGATAAATATCGATATATCGATAAATATCGATATATCGATAAATATCGATATATCGATAAAAATCGATATATCGATAAAAATCGATATATCGATATTTTAGTAAAAAGATATCGTTATTCGATATATCGATATATCGATATTTTTATCGATATATCGATATTTTGTCCCAGCCCTACTCGTGGCTGGAAATCATGGGGGTGCTGTAGCTTTCGAAATATACAAACTTCAAATCAACACACTTGATTTATTTTGTTTATTTTATTTAAAATTACATAAGATCAAACTGATGGGACAATTGTTCTAGGACACGCTATAGAGTAAAAGAAAGGTTCTCTAAATAATTGGATGTAAAATTTAATAGATGTGATTAAGATTTCCTGGCACCCTTAATTTTCGAATTATAACACAAATTAATTTTTTTTAATGTAAACTCTGGTTATTTGAATATTGTCGAAAATTCTATTCTATTATAAAATAAAATGGTAAACAAACTTGTTTCTATGTTACTGTCACTATATTTTTAACAAACTTTCTAACAAAAAGTTATACTCCTACCAAAACAGTGTGAAATCTGCTTAGAAACATAACGCAAGGAATAAATATTACTTTCCTTCAATATTTTTTACTATTTCTGGTCCAAGTCAACGAAACTATTAACGTAAACAAAATTTGAAAACATAATAAATACTTTTTTTCAAATACGAAATCAAACAATAAGATCTAGTACATGAGTGTATACAATTTGGATCGAGCAAAATTATGATAGGCTATTGAATGACACCCGAAAACTACTATTTTAAATAAATATTAAACAATATATTAAAAATTTAATTTACTGTGGTGCAATTTTCAGATTCAGATTAGAAAAATAAAAATATAGTATTTGACCGTATTAATAAAAATACAGAGAACTGTTTGGTATTAAGGTTCGTGAAGTAGGTAGGGTAAGTCCGGGATAGTTGGACCACTTTTTTTTAGAACGTTGTGGTTTTGTTAATTTCACATTTAAGGCTTGAAAACTGATTGCTCTCAATACGTCTTTTGATAATGTGTATATATACAGGGTTCGTCAGTGAAGCGGGAAAATTTAAAACTCCTGTATCTACATAAGTTTTTATTTGAGCATTAATGTTTTTACAGTTTTCTGTTAAGTTAGACTTGCCATTTTATTATTTTAAATTAACGCTTGACAGGTGGGCACCATTACGATCTACGCACTCTTGTAGTCTTACATGAGAAAGCGTTGCATAGTCCGAAGGTGACAGTATGGTGTGCACTTTCATCATCTGGCATTATTGGACCATTATTTTCTCAAGACGATCGAGGAAACGCTACAACCGTTAGTGCAGTTCGTTACACAAACGTGGTCACAACATTTTTGATGTCAGAGGTGGTTCGATTTCCACAGATAGTTTCAGCAAGACGGTGCTACCAGTCATACTGCTTTAAGGGAATTCTTTCCGAACCATATCATATCAAAAAGTGCAGACATTGTTTGGCCGGCTAGATCTCCTGATTTGTCCGCATGCGACTTTTTTCTTTGGGGTTGGCTCAAGAGCAAGGTGTATGTCGAGCGACCAAACGTTACCGGAACTAAAACTAAAAATTCAAGAAGAAGTTGCACGTATTACATCGGAAATGTTACGGCGAGTAATGGAAAATTTTCGAGTAAGACTACAAGAGTGCGTAGATCGTAATGGTGCCCACCTGTCAAGCGTTATTTTTAAAAAATAAAATGGCAAGTCTAACTTAACAGAAAACTGTAAAAACCTTAATGTTAAAATAAAAACTTATGTAGATACAGGAGTTTCAAATTTTCCCGCTTCACTGACGAACCCTGTATTTATTAAAAACTTAGGTGAAAGTAAAAACATTAACACGTGAACAAAAAATGTAAAAGTGATAACCGATCCATCTAACCCATAGCAAGCGGGTTAGTTGGACTGCACGCTATGGGTTAGTAGGACCACTGTTTAAAGATAGGCTTTTAAACATAAACACCACTCTAAAAAATAACTTTCTACAAAATAAAAACGTAACATACATTTTAGATTAATACTTATAACTGTTCTCAGAAAGCAGATTATACACTTTTCTTATAAGCCACTTTGCCGCACCGTTCACACATGTCTGCATATTTCATGCATCCTTCATGTGACCACCTATCACATTTAATGCATTTGCACCAGTCAGCTTTTCTTTGTGTTGTAGAATAATTTTCTACACACCCTGAGCAATTATTTTCATCCCATTCCTCATCTGTACTAACCCAAAAAGGAACGGTCCAACTATCCCAATACTATGGCGTCAGTGATGTGACAATACCTCCTATCTTACAAAAATTTGAAAATTGGGCTAATGCTACAGATTGGTTCGTAGGTCTTCTGCGCATGGATTGAAATACCTCCTAACTCGCTGCCTCAGTTGCAGCCTCAGTTATCGTGGCAAAACGATTCCTCCTATCTACATTATTCCATTTTCAGCAGTGTCAATACCTTCTACCTTCAGTGTTTTGCAGACAGCACGTTTCGCGCTATAAATTTTCTAAGTTTCAGAAAGTTTTATTCGTACAAAAAATGTGTGAAGTTAATGTTTAATCTTGTGGACATTTTTTTATATTATAAATGTTGGGTTTTCACAATAAACTAGGATAGTGGCCCTTAAGAAAAGATTAAAACCGGGTAAGTAGACAATTTTAGGTTAGGTTAGGTTACGTTAACTACCTTTATTTAAACTACTTGTAGGTAGAGTAATGAACGGTACTAGTGAGAATAATATAATATAGACACGGCAAAAATAGCATTATTTAGGCTTTTATTGTACTGAATCATGGGAATCGTCACTTAGGAGATATTTTATCTTTATTTTCAGGGTACACAATGAATTCGCGTACTCAGAAAATTTTGGAACTAGCTCGTTCAACGCTGAATAGTGCAGAACCGGAATCACAAAGCGATACGTCATTTATTATAGATAATATTCCCATTGTGTTTGAGGATGAACTATTGATGTCTAGTGCAGATACATTCGGCAATAATGAGTATCCTGGTTCCCATGACATTAGAACAAATTATCAAAATTTTGGAAATTTGGATAAAAATACCGTGTATTTAGAAAACTTTAATAACGACGAATTTGGACTGGCTCGTCAACAACAAAATTTGGGAAATTTACCTGCCGACGTACCACTTTCAGAAAATTTGTTTGATATTCCTTCTACGTCAGGTATATTAAATACTTGTGTGGCGAAACGCACTGTAATACAAGACAACGTTTCCGATAGCAACTTTTCTGAAGGGTCTGTTTACGAGCCAACGCCAGCGGCGAGCGAAGAAGATGCTTGTTCTAGTACCGATTCTGAAGACAGCCAAGACGAAGGAATGGGTGAACTGGACCAGCCTGCGTATGGAAATATGCAAGAAGGTCGGAAAAACAAAAAACACCTGATCAAAATAAATGGAGAAAAGGATGGGAAAATTAAACAAGATACAATTCGACCTGAACGAATAATGGGCGAAGCATGCACCTCGGCGTTTTGTAAAAAGTCTTCTAAACGAGAGTGTCAATCATTTTCAAAGGAAAAGAGGGAGGAGCTTTTCGAACAATTTTGGACACAGTTAAGTTGGGATCAAAAGAAAATCTACGTTTGTTCTCATGTATGTAGATCCGACACCCAAAGAAAAACTACCACTGTGGATGAAGTCTCGCGCAGACAAGGAAGTCTCCAGTACATGTTAAGTAATGGCCAAAAAAGAGTACCCGTTTGCAGGCATTTTTTTAAGCACCTTAGGCCTGCGACCCTTTACCGTGCAGAGCTGGGTAAAGAAAAGTAAAAATGGCATGACAGAAGAACAAAAGCAACAGAACGAGAAAAGAAGAAGTAAAAATTATCGCGTTACACAGTTCACCCTACAAAAGGAATTCTTAAATAATTTTTTTGATGATTTACCTAAGCAACCTTCCCACTACGTAAGAAAAAATACGAACAAACTTTACCTCGAACAACACTTCATGTCTATGAAGCAATTGTTTAATGTTTACATCGAAAAATGTAAAGAAGATGATGTACAAGGTTTGAGAAGATGGAAGTTTGAAAAAATCTACAAAGAAAAAAATTTGAGTTTGTTCTCTCCAAAAAAAGACCAGTGCGACATTTGCATAGAACATGAACATAAAAATGTGTCAGAAGAAGAATGGAAGATTCATATTGAGAAGAAAAATATGGTACGCCAAGAAAAAGAGGTTGATATTAAATTGGCCCACGAAAAGAAATGTATTTTGCTGACTATGGATTTACAAGCCGTGAAAGTAGCTCCATACTTAAATGCTACAAAAATATACTTCAAAACGAAGTTGTCGTGCCATAACTTTACTGTTTATGATGTTGAGACGCATAAAGTCAGTTGCTATTGGTTTACAGAAATTGACGCAAATTTAAATGCCTCTACGTTTGTGTCATGTCTCTTGCACTATATTGAAACGCACTGTTTACCTTTGAATCTTCCTGTTATAATATACAGTGATGGTTGCACTTTTCAGAACCGCAATGCTATTATGGCCAATGCTCTTCTAAATTTCTCCATAATTCATAATGTCTCCATAATTCAAAAGTTTTTAGAAAAGGGTCACTCTCAGATGGAGGTTGATTCAGTTCACAGCTGTATAGAGAGGAAGCTAAAAAATCGAAAAATCCATCTACCAAGTGACTATTTGACAGCAACCGAAGAAGCTCGGAAATTCCCGGAACCTTACCAGGCCATCAAACTAGAATACGACTTCTTTAAAGATTATTCAAAAGAAGAACGTCTTCGCTACAAATCTATACGACCAGGAAAAAAGTCGGCAGATCCAACGGTAACCAATATTGTGGCTATAAGATATTCAGGTGGTGATTTACAAATTAAAATGGATCACAGTAAGGACTGGAATTCACTGCCAGTAAGGCAAAAGAATATTGATCCTATCTTAAACTATCCCCAGGCTAATAAGGCACAGTTGCCAATCAAGAAAAAAAAAAAATGGTTACATTTACAGCAATTAAAAAGTGTAATTCCTAAAGACTGTCACCCATTTTACGATAACCTTCCTTACGAAGAAAATAATGATTGATGTTTAGGCGTGTTCATTTTGTATATTATGTAGTTATAAACAATGTTTAAGTTTTCGAGTATAAAATTACTTTGTATGTAAAGTTTTTGTTCAGTGCAATAAAACACTTAATAACTCCTATCTAACATATTTGAAGTTCTAATTTCTCCTATCTTCAATAAACTACTGTATAATACTAAAGTGGCCAAAACTATTGATATCGTTCGATTTCTGAATTGTTTTATAGTATTATCTGCAAATATAAACTTAAAATTAGGATTGTGTAAAAATCTAGAAAGTTTTTATTGCCTCCTGTAAAATTGCGTTCATAGCAGATAGGAGCTATTGTCACATCACTGACGATGGGTTAGTTGGACCACTTTGTCACTGGAGCCACGTGGTTAGAAACGCCGCAAAAGTTAGGTTAACTGTACTTCTAACATCTTAGCTACATGTATAAATATAAATTTCAAAAATATTCTTATTTTTATGCTCGATATGATCAATAGCAAACAGCCAACACAAAACTTTAGCAGAATATTTTCACAACTATGTTTAATTTTGGTATATCGATGAAAGATCTGCAGGTGATTATGACCTGCCGCAACTTAAACTGTTCCACTGAAGGGGTGGACGCGTTATATAGTTCATTCATCGTTGCGTAAAGTAGCGTTCTCGGTGATGGTCCAACTAACCCATTGGTCCAACTATCCCGGACTTACCCTACCACTAGATGTTCAAAATTTAACTCATATAAGTACCTACTAATGAATTGTGCCGTACAATTCAATTTTCATAAATCCGGCGCAACTTGCTTTTAAAAAGTTATTAACAATTCTTTTAAATTGTCGCCAACTTTACGCCACTACTTCTTAACAATAAGAATGTTCATATTTTTTTCTTTAATACAAGGCTCATTATTAGAAGTGTCGCCAACTTCACGCTGTAACCTTCACTTTTTAGTTCTTGAACTATCAGTAAGTTCTGTTCTATACATATTTAGTGTTTAATTTGTGCATTTCATTGCTAAGTCAAAAAAAAAACTTTATTAAGCATTTAAATATGAAGATAAACTAAAAATTACGACTACGTATTATGGTAGACGTTTTAGTCCAAGAGCCGCTTTTAAAGGTATTTTGTACTTACTTCAGGCAAAAATATGAAAACTATAAGGATGAGTTGCACAAAACTTTTGTTAAGTTAACAAATTATCAAAATTGATTTAAAAAAACATCATATTTTGTTTACTAATGTATTATTTGCATATAAATATGAATTTTCATTCGATTCACTTTGACGAATGATTAATTTGACGAAATCATTAAATCAAGTTTGTGCAATCCGCCCTAAACATCCACGTCGTAGATTTACATCCCTACTTAGATTTGCAACTCTTATATTCTTATTGTATACAGTAGTTAGCTAAGTTGGCCATTTTTAAAGTCTAGTAAAATGTCCAATTTTAATTTAGCAGTTAGGTAAAAAATCTCTAAATAATGATGTATGGTCAATTAATTATTAATTATATGAAGGAGTTTTATGCAAAATGTATCTAAGCTAGGTGTTCAACAGGAAGAAAACACAAGTTTACAAAAAATGTCAAAGTAATAAAAATTGTTGCTTGATTTCAAATAAACATCACCTCCTGACACGAGAAAAACACTATGCTTTTGAGCAATACTTACTAATGCATGCCACACTTGGCAATTCCATAGTTTTATTTTCTGTAGCCTCTTTTACCCTTCGGCGTCGATGCGGGTGCGTTAGCATATGTACATGTATTTGTGTAAGTATAGGACCTTGTTACTCTACCTCTTAGGCGTGTATTCGGAGAAGTGCTTCGTTAATTTGGTGCCCAACGACGAATGACGCCAGGCCTCGATACCGACCTCCAAACTGCAGGAAAATCCTGCCCACCTGGAAATTAGAACCGGGGACTAACGTAACGCTAGCCTGACGCTCTACCACTGCGCCACCCTGGCATTTCATAGTTTTATTTTACTAAATTTAAAATTGATCGACCTATATACCCCACAAAAACAGAACAGCTAAAGTTGTAAATTAAATTGTTTCAAATTAAATTAAAGATTATAAAAATCTGAAAATGTTTAAGAGATTCAGATAAGCTTATTATAAAATTCAATTTTGAATTATATCATTGGGTTATACTTCAACTTGAAATTTGAAATTAAGTCAACATTATAACGGTAAATTCAGGCAGTGTAATCATGAAACAATACTTCACTAACTTTTTAAAAATATCTGGCTGTATTCTTTAAATTTTTGGTTAGGCCTAAATTTTGAACTAAGAATAATTTATAAAGATTTCGCGTAGTAAAATAAGTTACAAAGTATTCTGACTGAATTTTTCTGTTTGCTTTATTTCCTTTACAATTTTATATGGTGTCGCTAGCCATCCTTCAACAAAGCCAAAACTGGTTTTGCAAATTGCAATAAATTCTCCAATGTAGTGTTTTTCAATTTCACCGAAAAATGCTTTATTTTTGAGATTATTATTCTTATAATGTGTAAGGAACAATATTTCAAAAGTTCATTCACTTTAGAAAAAGTGTTAAATAAGCACTTTGAGTTAAAGTTAAAATTATTGTCCTGTGTCTAATCTGAATAATTTATTTTTCCTAAATATGACAAGTATCACTTAGCTTTTCTAGGTGATTTTAAAATAAGGACTAAAACTTTGACAGACAGTCATTTATTGCCGAGTTTTCTAAATTTTGCTATAGGAACCTAAATTATTATTTTTAAAAATAGAATCGCATTCTAATTTCAATGCTACCAGTATGCACGGTATATAGGAAAATTGATATTGCTGTATTCTATAATTCATATAATAATTTGTTAGCATGTTTCCTTGTAAGATAGAATATACTTAAAGCAAAAACTTATATTTGATATATTTTACTTTTTAATCAAATTCTACCAAAAATTCATATACAGGGTGCCCATTTAGTGTGTCATTCTTCGATTACTCTTTTATTTGAAGAGATACACAAAAATCTTACATACAAAAGTTATATGGCTATATAGGGCACATCGCCTAAAATTATTTTCTTATACAAGGTGAATAGAAAGTAAGGAACCTCGATGCTGGAGCCTTTATTATTAGTTTTAGAAAAAAAGTTTTAGATAAAAGTTTTATAACAAATTATTTTCCACAAACTGATGTTTTTAAATATTTTTTTCAAGGTCATACCTTTGCGCTATGACGTCATCGATACTTTTTTTAAATAGCAACCTATATTTTTTGGGTCGAAATTTTATATCATTTTTTATTCTCTTTATGACCATCTAAAAATATCATACGGTTGCAGTATTTAACGTACGTACTTTTATCACAAAAATTAAACACTTGACTATCAAAAACAAATACAAGCAATGTTTAACATTACTTTATTACAGAAGATGTTCAAATTGTACGCAATTAACTATCTGACAAAGTCCAATTCGATGTAAAAATCCCTGTAATTCTTCCCGAATACGAATTTTTAACTCTTCAACTCTTCTAAATTTCTGGGCCTGTGTGTGTAAACTTTACCTTTAAGATGGCCCAACAAGAAAAATCCAACGGATTCAAATCGGACGATCGGGCTGGCCATTCGATACTAGGATACTACCCCTTCTACCGATCCACCTATTCTCAAAAATTGTATCCAAATAATTTCGAACGTGAATGCTATAATGGGGGGGGGGGGGGGGGGCGCTCCATCTTGCTGGAACCAAAGGGATGTTCTTCTTCCACCGTAGCCAAGTATCATCAAAATTTCGATGCGTTCTGTTTCTGTTAAACGTACCATAGTTGAGAATCACTTTTTCAAGCAGTTTAAATTACAATATTACTTAATAAACACAAACTGTCACAAGTGAAATTTGCATTTGTTTCCAAGGCAATCTTTCATTTCTCATATTTCTCTCATCCAATTGGACATTGTCAGATAGTTAATGGCGAACAATTTGAACATCTTCTGTAATAAAGTAATGTTAAGCATTGTTTGTATTTGTTTTTAATAGTCATATGCTTAATTTTTGTGATAAAAGTACGTACGTTAAATACTGGTACGAATAAAATTCAACTTGACTTTTCTAGAAATTTCGTTTATGCAACCGTATGATATTTTTAGACGGTCTTAAAGAGAAAAAAATTCTATAAAATTTCGATTTAAAAAATATAGGTTGCCAGTTAAAAAAAATGTCGCTGACGTCATAGCGCAAAGGTATGACCTTGAAAAAAATATTTAAAGCCATCAGTTTGTGGAAAATAATTTGTTATTAAACTTTTGTCTAAAACTTTTTTTCTAAAACTAATAATAAAGGCTCCAGCATCGAGGTTCCTTACTTTTTATTCACCCTGTATATAGGGTGCGTCACTAATGCGTAGTAAACAAATATTTAATTTTTTTAAATAGAACACCCTATGTATTTTTACTGAATTCCATGCGACGTTGGCAAGTTATAATTTTTTCCCCTAAAATTTATCGTTTTACTGGTCACCAGTAAAAAAATCACTGTATCCACAAACATTGATCTTTCTAAAAAAATATTTGGTTGCAGTCATGTTATGGCTCTAGTGACGTGGTTACGAAAGATTAATATCCCCACGATATACAGGGCGTTCATAATTCATCGCCATTTTAGACCGACTTAAAACTTTTAAAAGTCGTTTTTTTCAAATGGAACAGCCCGTATATTATTTAACAGTCTGATGCACAGGAAAATTCTGCATCGAACTGTATTAACATTCCCTATACCTATCTCGTTCAGTTTCCAAACTGTTAATGATTTTGTGCTGATCTATTTGAAACGAATAATTGCATTTATTTTCTGTGGTAGCCCTTGAAAAGTTATTGATTTTTATCTAAATAAAAATTCCAATTACCTTTACCAACACTGCCTCTGAGTGGTATTTGAGTGTTGAAATTAAAGACCAAAAATTAAATAACCCCCAAAATAAAATAACAAACGAAATAAAAATTACAGACATAAGGTTTAAAATTAACCCAATGCCCATTCTGACGCAAGCAAGGCGCCACTCTATTTCTAAATGAAATTCGTACACTTCCTAGGGTTTCTGGACGTACCTACGCTGTGAAACGCTTCTCTGATTCTCTCCATCATATCTTGTCTAGTTGTTACTGGTGTTCGATAAACAATGTTTTTCACGTAACCCCATAGGAAAAAGTCCATGCTGATTAGGTCAGGCGACCTAGCTGGCAAATTAACTGGTCCTCCCTGCCTATCCATTTATTTGGGAAATGTTCAATAAGATGTTCTCGTACTGGTCTACTGAAGTGAGGTGGAGCCCCATCTAACTGATACCACATTTTCTAACAGTCGCGGGAGATCATCCTGCAGAAAATGTAAATAGCTGTCGCCTGTCAGATGGCCATCAAAAAAGTGTGGTCCAATCACATAATCGCTTACGATTCCACCCCAAACATTGAGAGACCATCGATGTTGGTTATCGATTGTCCTTAAAATATGGGGATTCTGAGTTTCGTAATAATGGAAATTGCGACGATTCACAAAACCATTTCTGTGAAAAGTAGCTTCATCAGTGAATAAAATAAAATTTAGAAAATATTCGTTTTCTTCCATATTGTAATGCGCCCATCAACTAAAAGATAATCTATTTTCAAAATCAGCATCTTCTAACTCTTGATGATATTGAATGTGATATGGGTGAAATTTCAGAGGCGACTACGGAAAATATACGCTAATCGTAATTCGTTTCTAGTAGGTCAGTACAAAATTCTTAATAGTTTGGAAACTAAACAAGATAGGTATAGGGAAGGTTAATACAGTTCGATGCAGAATTTTCTTGTGCATCAGATTGTTAAATAATATACAGGCTGTTCCATTTGAAAAAAACGACTTTTGTAAGATTAAAGTCGGTCTAAAATGGCGATGAATTTTGAACACCCTGTATATCGTGGGAATATTAATCTTTCGTAACTACATCACTAGAGCCATAACATGACTGCAACCTAATATTTTTTTCGAAAGATCAATATTTGTGGATAGAGTGAATTTTTTACTGGTGACCAGTAAAACAATAAATTTTAGGGGAAAAAATTATAACTTGAATGCCGTCAAAAATGCCTACAAAATTATAGGGTCAGATAGAGGAATTCAGTAAAAATACGTAGGGTGTTCTATTTAAAAAAATTAAATTTTTGTTTACTACGCATTTATGACGCACCCTATATACAAGAAAATAATTTTAGGCGATGTGCCCTGTATAGCCATAAAACTTTTGTATGTAAGATTTTTTTGTATCTCTTCAAATAAAAGAGTAATCGAAGAATGGCACACTAAATGGACACGCTGTATAAAACGAGGTTTTACGTCAAATTTGTTGTATAGCATAACTAATCTATTTTTTGTGATAATTTTTTTGCAATTTGCGTCAAAATGATGTGCGGCAACAACCTATTATTTAGAGCAGGGGTCGCCAAACTTCTTTGACCGTGATCCCTTCAAGAGTTTCTTGACTTTTTATCGACCCCGTCCATCTTACTATTACGTAATTATAATAGGACAAGCAAAAAAGATGATTATGTGAGTTTTTAGATTGTTTATTTTATAATGGGTGCGGCAAAATATACCCAGCCAAGTTTTTTTAAAATAAAAAAAATAAAAAAATAGCGCAAAAAAATATTTTTTTTTAATTAAAACTATTTATTAAAACATGTAACATTATTTATGAAAAACAACATCGAGTAAATGACCACCACGACAAGCCAGACAATGACCAACTAACTCTACTTTGAGCGTGTAGCATAACTTTGCGCAATGTTTCAGCTGGAATTTGCGCAATTTCTTCACGAATATTTGCCTTTAAGTCTTCTAACGTCTGTGGGCGATTAATATAGACTTTACTTTTCAAGTATCCCCACAAGAAAAAATCTGGTGCCGTCAAATCAGGGGAATGAGGCGGCCACTCAATATCTCCATTTGAGTTGAAATTATCGAAGAAAAGTTTTGGAAATACAATTTAACAATTTCTGGGCGTTCTTGAGGCGAATAACGCTCCATAACAAAATTCTATATCTTTCTACTTTGATATAAAACTTTACTTTTGACAGTTGTCAAGGAAATAACAAAATCATAGCAATATTCCATAGCTGGGTATATTTTGCCGCACCCCATAGTTACTCAACTCTTCAACATAGAGAAGTTTAGTTGTTGAATGAATAACGATTGAATTATAATATGTATATTGATGAATTTTAGAACATTAACGCTCACTTGTATGTCGATGCGCAAAAATGAGACTGGGATCGAATCCGTGTAAGTATAAGTAAATAAGCAACCGCGCACTTGTTGAAATCGCGCTCCTGCCACGTCGTCCGGGCGAAAACCACCGACATTCGTTTATTGGTAAATACGTCATTTTGGCCTACTTGATTGGCCTCCGTAACTATTCTTTATGACCTTGTTCCATCTTATAGGTCCTACTCATGTCGCTGTTCCCATGATTCGCTCTTAGTTTCGTTGTCCCCTGGGGGTCGATATCGACCACTTTGGCGGCCCCTGATTTAGAGGGTAATGGAACTTTTAAAAACATGTACCATGAGGTCGAAAAAAAGATGATTCTGAGCAGGCCTTGACTAGTACAACACGATTGGCAAGACTGATTTCAAAATGTGGCAGTAGGTTAGAAGTTAATAAATGTCAATTAAATTAAAACAAAACAGTATTTATTTAGAGAACAAACTGAAAACTAAGATGAATACATGTTAGAGTAGGTGTCCAAAATGTGATCCTTCACTAGTATTACAACGATAAACTTAAATAATTCTGGAAACAAGATTGCAAAACTGACTTACATTTGAAATGTCACTGTCACATTATAATTCATAGGCATTCTAGAACCAGTGTAGCCAATCGTGTTGTACTCGTCAAGGCCTGCTCAGAATCATCTTTTTTTCGATCTCATGGTATAATTATCGTTGATAATTTAACAATTATAGTTATTAGCTGCAACAGTGGAAATTCTACGAATCACATATTATTTTGAAAAGAATTTCAAAATGAAAAATTGTTTTCGTTTTTTGGGTCAAATTTTCGGCGATGTATAAGATTTTTACATTAAATTATTGAATGGAAACACAAGTACCCCTAAGGATCAAAATACATTATGAAGTGATTAGAGTATTAACACGATTAATACATTATTATTAGTAGATAAATACCATGCCATTCGAAAAAAGCAATATTTCAAAGAACACTATAGTTTATATTATTTTTTGTGCAACCGGACGCGAAGTGGTCATTTCGCGTACGCAATACAGGACGCGAGATCCGATTTCGCGGCCTGTGTATTGCGTTACCCTTAGTAACGGCCGCGAAACGCGTTTTATTTATGTTGTTTCCCTAGAAACATTGTGACGTGAAATCCAACTCTATTTACATTAATTTATGATAAAAATTTGTAATTATGTATTTTTTACAGCTGCACAAAAAATTTTGTGTATACTTCGTCCGCGAAATTTTTTAGCGCCCTCGAGAATGTCCTGCCTCGGCCGCAAGCGGCCTCGGAGACAATTTTTCTCTCGGTACGCTAAAATGTAATTTCGCGGCCTTAGTATACAAATAACTATTATGATAAAAATTTGTAATTATGTATTTTTTACAGCTGCACAAAAAATGTTGTGTATATTTTATAATTCTTACAGGAAAGTAGGGTGCGACATTTTAGATTTTTTATCAGACCCATGTCTAGCTTATATCACTAGTGATCTTAATTTTTATTGTAACAGCAATCAATATGGCACGGTAATTAATTTCAAGTCCAGTGTAATTAATATAATTTTTTGAACAGTCTATTTTTACTTAAACCAGTGTTTTCCCACACAAAGAAATGGAAATAGACAGCATAAGCAAGTTAGCATTTAATTTAATAAAACTCGTTTTGGCTGAACAGAATTAAATTTAAGCTTATAATGCAGTAAGTAACAATCACAGCTGACAATGGTTTACTACTGACTCAAATGGCCTAAGTAAAAATATTATTTTACATTTCAGTAGCATCGAAATAGTTATTTATTATACAAGACGATAAAATTGTATTTTATCTTCGAGGGCGTATTTTAGCGTCGACACGCCAGCCGAGACGCTAATTACACTCGAGAAAATAATTAAATTTTATCGTCGTGTATAATACTCTATTTTTTCTATGGCATTTCTTTTAAAGAAAAAAAAATATAAAATAAATTTTATTTGACATTTATTTGACATTGACGTTTAAAAAATTACAAATCGAGTCACGTTTTAAAATGTCATTAGTATGGGCGCACAGTTAAAGTAGTACTTTATCTACCCTTGCTGCTAAAGTAGTACTTTATCTACCCTTGCTGTTAAAGTGCTACTTTATCTACTCAAATTAATAGATAAAATAGCACTTTAACAGTTGCTATAGAAAAAATTATGTTAATTGTACTACATTTGAACTGAACTGAACACTGATTCTGTTTTCTATTACGAAATTTAATTAAAATAGATAATAAAAATCGCTCAGTACTTACCACGGCTCCACACTTGCGTTGTTCGTGTACGAATATTCGCTATTCGGATAAACATAAAATGCCGCAAGTGTAGATGAAAATGACTCATATTCGTATAATATACAAATACGAATCGTTTTCATCTACACTTGCGGCATTTTATCTTTATCCAAATAGCGAATATTCGTACACGAACAACGCAAGTGTCGAGCCGGGATTAGAATAAGAATTATAATAACAGAAATCTAAAAAAAAATTTTATTAAAAATAAAAGTAATTATTGTCGACAATCCCATTTAGTAACCAAGAAATTTTAAATGTGTATGCTGCGATATCTTATCAGCATGGAAAAGTTATAGATAACAAAATACATAACTTTGGAGTAAATAGGAATACAACATCAAAACTTGAAAATAAACACGAAAAGAATGTTACAAAATAATGGCAACAAAAACTTTATCGTTCAGGCCAAGAAAAAAACTTTAAACGGGAAAGCAATACAGATCAAAGGGTATACTTGCATGATAAATTAAAATATGAGAATTCACATAAATACTTATTTCTTGATGGAGAAAGTGAAGGAACTTAAAAAGCACGCAAACAGTATCTGCTGAGGATGCAGGCTGTAAAAATATTGCGGTAAAAAGCAAAACCACAAAACCAAAGACATACGAGGACTGTTCTCCTTCCGCTGAGCCTATCTAGCAGGACATTAAAATTTGCAACAAGTTTTGTTTGACAGTGGAAGCTAGTTCCGTACAAGTTTAATGACAGTGACGGTTGACAAATATACTTGAATATTTTAAAATACATAAGCTTAAAGTCATCCTTTTCGCAAGAAATCATGAAGTTAAACAAATAACATTATCCGGCCATGGTTTTTTACAATTTCAAACATGGCTTAAGCCGTAAACAATCTTTTGAGGAAATTAATGGAGTATTTGGTGACAAGTCGTGTTCTTTCGCTACCATAAAGCGGTAGTACAATGAATTTCAACGTATTCGACTCTTAAATGACAGTTTTCGAGCTCCTAAGCCAAAAACAGCCGTTATCGAAAATAATATTGGTCTTGTTCGGAACATGATTGTAGAGGACCGGCATGTTACTGTAAGGAGTATTCAAACAGCTCTAAAGATTGGTGTGAAAGCAATTAGCACCATTTTACACAATTTCAAGGTATGTAAGCTTTGTTCCCCTTGGATTCCTCACAATTTGACTCCAGTTCAAAACGAAGAACGTATGAGGTGGTGCAGATCTACACTAGATCGCTTTGACAATCTGCTGTACAATTACATTACAGGTTATGAAACTTGGGTATACTGCTATGATCAAGAAGACAAGCAACAATCCACAGTTTGGGCCTTTGAGAATGAGTCGGCTCCAACAAAGGTTGTTCGTGAAAAAAGCAGAAACAAAAAGATGGTCGCCATATTTTTTGGAATTACTGGACATGTTTCCACTGTAGCACTAGAGGATCGCTGTACTGTTAATGCTAAATGGTACCTATACTACAGTTTTTTTGCCTCAAGTTCTTCAAAATGTTCGAACGATTGAGTATTTGAATGCCCAGGACATCGAAATAATGACTCATTCGTCGTATAGTCCAGACCTGGCACCTAATGATTTCTTTTTATGTCCACGTGTAAAGAATAAGTTACGGGGTTTAGGTTTTACATCGGCCGAAGAAGCGGTTGACGCATTTAAAAATGAAATAAAGAACCTAACGCGGGAAGACTGGAGAAAATGTTTTGAAGCTTGGTTTTCACGGATGCAAAAATGCATTGTCTGTGGAAGGAATTACTTAGAAAAATTATAAATAAATGTTTTTTATTCTATCCTCACTGTTAAAATTGTATTTTACCTACTCTTTACTTCATATTAAAATGAAATTTTATCGTCTAGAAGGAAAAAATTACATATACAGGGAAATTTTCTTTTTAGTATACATATACCCTATGTATACTTTTATAATAAACGCAAATAGGCAACCCACTATACACTATAAACGTTAAAAAATTAGCATGCTGTGGCAAAAATCATCAAATTAAGTTAATGCCAAAAAATTAGTCTTTAACTGTTGCTGTTTTTATTTTCCTTTCTGTTTTGTATTGTTGATATTTTATGTTTTAGAATAATCGTTGAATTAAAATTATGTTGATATTCCACTAATTTTGATTTATTTTTTATTTACAAACATGAAACATAACCTTTACGCACCACGTGACGTGACGTTTATAGTGTATAGTGGGTTGCCTATTTACGTTTATTATAAAAGTATACATAGGGGATATGTATACTAAAAAGAAAAATTCCCTGTATATTCACTTTTTTCTTTATAAATCAAAGCTTCAAACAATTTGATGTTTGACCTTGACGTTTATAATTATCAATCAAAGGCGAAGCCGAGTGAGCTAATTTCCTTGAGCGATAATGTTTGTTTCGATTAAACATGCCATTGTTGGTAAAGTTGTATTCGTCGGACCACAGAATTTGCAAGGGGAAATTAGGGTTTTCTTGGCAAGAGTTTAAAAACCAATTTGAAAAGGTTATTCGTTTTGCAGCATCATTCGGTTGTAAATGTTGAACTAGGTTGACCTAATGATATAAGTAAATTAATACTATGTATGTAATTATGTATGTATGTAAGTAATAAGATGTAAGGCACCTTATAACAACGTAATTTATGCTTTCTCAAAATGTAGTGAACCGTAATAGCTCACTTTCCGGACTCAAAATGGCGCCGAGAAACTGCATTTACCAGACAGTATGAAATAAATAAACTTGCAGCATACTAGTTCATTAATATTTTCCATTTTGGGATGGTTAGCATTAAACAAAATGAACTCCTTTAGGCAATTTGGAACGTCAAATAAGCGACGCAGTTGTTTTCAGCTTGCTTAATTATTATCACCAATTGTTTGTTCCAGAGAATTTTGGATTTTAACAGCCTACTAGCTCAAAACAGTTTTTTGAATTTTTTGCAAAAGTTTTATAGTGCAACCCTACCAAAAGTCTAGATCGGTGAAAAGTACTTAAAATTCTCTATAAGAATACATAAAAAAATAATACCGAGCAATTTAAAAAAATTGTCGGTGACGTCACAACAAACAAATGAAGGTGTTTAAAAAAGAATTTATTTCGCCAAGTTGTAGCTAAAAGTGCCCCATTTAAATAATGTATATGGTTTGTTGAAGGTTAAATCACAATAAATTGAAGTCGCTAGGTCACGGCCTGCTCTAATTCCTTTTTTTTCTGGATCACCCGGTATTTATAAATGCAAGTGTGCAGTCTTCTTCTTCAGAAAAATTCCTAAAACGACTGTTAAAGGACTTTTGCAATAATCTGAGTTTTTCAGTATATTCTGTAAATTTTCCATTATCTTCACCAGATTCACTATGCTCTTTTAAATGTGGAAATCGACTTAAATTCTCGTTTTCTAACTGGGTGATGAACAGTTTTAATTTCATTTTGAATGCACTGATGTCATTTACTAAGCTAGGAAACAATTTGTTTTTGCCCTGTAGTTTCAAATTTAGATCATTAAGGTGGCTGGTAACATAAACTAAAAATTTAAAATCAAATAGCCATCACATAACAGGGCCTTTTCCTCATGCAGCTCATCCTTCTCTTGCAGAAAATTACAAGCACAGTTTTTCAGTTTCCAAAATCTACAGAGAAATTGTCCTCTAGAAAGCAAGCTCTCCTCACAATGAAGGATGAGATCACAATATTCCATATCTACGAGGGCTGTTCTGTATATTGTTAGTAGCAGGCCATGGATGCGAAGAAAAACAAAAACATTTGCATCAATCGAAAGCTTATTCTTTTGACAGTTTCCAGTTGCAATTTTGCAAGGTTGAAGTTAAATCATATAGAGATCCTAATTTTTGATTGTTATAATTCGTTTGATTATTACTAAGCATTATGGAAGTGCCGCGGAATGCTTTTCGGGCTATGATTTTCTACGATTATAAACGAGGCTTAACATACGACCAAAGTCACCAAAATTTAATGGCAGCTTTTGGCGACAATAGTCCATCATTATCTAAAATTAGTTACTGGTTCCGTGAATTTAAACGTGGAAGGAGTACGTTAGAAGATGAACCAAGACCTGGACGACCTGCAGTAGCTGTTTGTGCTGAAAACATTATAGCAACCGAAAAGCTGATTAAGGAAAAACGGAATATCACTCATAGAGAGATTCAAGACCAACTAGGCATTGGATCATCTGCAGTAGATATCATTTTACATAAACATCTGGGTGTAAGAAAGCTGGCAAGTCGGTGGATTCCACATTATTTGTTAACCGACGAACAAAAACAAGCACGGGTAGACTGGTGCAGGTTTATGTTAGAAAAGTTCGATGGAGGATCTTCAAAGCAGGTATTTAGTATCGTTACGGGGGATGAATCGTGGATATATAATTATGATCCCGAGACAAAACAACAATCAACTGTTTGGGTGTTTGAAAAGGAGGAAATGCCAACAAAAGTTATTCGCGGTAAAAGTGCAAACAAAAAAATGATTGCCGTTTTCTTCAGATACAGTGGTCCAGTTGCAGTAATTCCTCTTGAAGATCGTAAAACTGTAACTGCTGATTGGTATACAGAAGTTTGCCTTCCTCAAGTCTTCGAGAAATTGTATAGTGATCGCCCAAGATCTGGTTTGCGTGGAATTTTGTTACACCACGATAACACAACTCCGCATACGGCCGCAAAAACTTTAAATTTTTTACACGAATCCGGAGTCCAACTGGTCACTCATCCACCATACATAGTCGAGTCAATAAAGGTTTTTACTTCTAAACCCACTAAAACAGAACCGATTTTGATGATTTTTTTTTTTAAATTGTTTGTTATATTAAATTATTCAAAATCAGAAACATTTCAGCTGGCGCTATCAAGTATTTATATTGTTTAAACAATAAAAATAAAAAAAATATTAAAAAATTTTTTTCTTCGATGGAATTTTAACTAGAAGTGACTAATTTTGAAAATTTAGTATAATAAATAATTTTTGAATAAAAAAGTTTCAAAATTTCCATTTAAAAATGTTAATATTCAATCAGTCGGATGCAAGAAGATAATATACAAATATACAGACATATGTATATTGTCAACTGAAAAAATCAATACTTTTATAAGAATATCTAAACACGCACAAGAAATCGACCTTTTGTATCACAGGTAGAGGAATTCAAAGTCAAACTCCTGATGTTTCACCATGATTTTCGGTGTGAACGCGTGTGTTTTGAGGTTATTAATCTGTTAAAATAAGTTTTTAACACTAAATATTGAAAATATTAATGAAAATTGTTGAAGAGAACTTAATTATTGATAAAAATTTAGAAAAACGTGCAAAAAGACAAGTAAAAATACGATGCAAAAAGTAATTATATGTCATTTATTCTTGGTTTGTATTGAAAATAATTGGATTATATTTGCTTTTAAGTTTGTTTATGCATTTTGAAGAATCGAGTTATTATTCTTATTATTATGTTACATTGTTACAGTTATTATGATACATTTATATGCTGTAAAATCACATTTTTTTGTAATTTTGATCATTACAGCAAAATCGCTTGCATTGCATATAAGTTAAAAAATTTTTTCCGTTTAATAAATAATTACTCAATCTTAACTAAATTTTGTTTGCTTATTTGGGACGTATTGATTTAACGAATCTAAAAATTTTAGCCCTTTAAGTATAATATTTTTAATTCTACAGTACTTTTTTCACTGAATTTTCCGCGCGTCATGCTCGCCGTTAAGATTATTTGCAAAAACAATTTGTGTTCAATTATTCTTTGGATGTAATGAAATCTTTTTAAATTATTAGAAATATATTTCCTGTCTTACAGCTATTTCCCTTTGAATTTGATCCTCATATTTAAAATCATACGTGTTAAAAACATTTTCCAACATTCTTTTATATGTTACAGGAACAGCAACAAGATACTGTAGACTCTACAGTTAATTGTTGTTGCATTTGCAAAGAACAGGAGAGTGCAGATAGACAAATTATACAAAGTTTTTTCAAAAATTTCAAATTTGGAATTCAATTCTTGCATCCGAATGATTGAATAATTAACATTTTTCAATGGAAATTTTGAAACTTTTTAATTCAAAAATTATTTTTTAAACTAAATTTTCAAAATTAGTCACTTATACTTTGTTAAAATTTCATCGAAAAAAAAATTGTCAATTTTTTTTTTTAAATTATTTAAACAATGTAAATAATTGATAGCGCCAGCTGAAATGTTTCTGATTTTGAATAATTTAGTATAACAAACACTTAAAAAAAAAAATTCATCAAAATCGGTTCTGTTTTTGCGGGTTTAGAAGTTTTGACGATTTTTCCGCTTTATTGACTGGACTAACAGTTTTATTTAATCAGTTATACATCACTTGTATATAAACTAGTATTCCGCCCGTAGGATCTTGCCCCTAACGATTTCTTTTTGCTTCCGCTGATTAAAAAACTCATGCATGGTAAGAGATTTCCTGACGCCAATGCGGCTGTTGCTGAATTTCAGCGAATTCTTGACGACCTTCCAAAAAAAGAGTTTTCAGAGTGTTTCGAGAAGTGGTTTCAAAGAATGAAGAAGTGTATTATGTCTAAGGGGGAATACTTTGAAAAACAATAAAATTATTTTCTTTACAAATTCCGTAGTTTTCTTCTAACTAACAATTTACAGAACAGTCCTCGTAACAGTTCACAATATGCCCTGAATTCTCTTCTATTTAGCCTTCTTGCTCTAATTTTATTCACACACTTTACAAGTGGTATCATAACATACTTCAAATTTAGAATTTTTCCACACAGAGATTCTTCATATACATATAATACAGTGATACTTCAGTAGAGAACGGCCTAAAAACTTTCCAAGTAAAATTACAGTCCAAGAAACTCTACCTACCATTGACGGTGCACCATCAGTGCAAGCACTGATGAGCTTACTAGTATCTAGACAGATTTTCTAGACATGACTTTACTTTGTTAAATGTGTTTGACCCCCTGGTTTTTCCATGAAGTGACTCAAGACCGATTAGTTCTTCAAAGATATTAAAATTACTATCAATTCCTCTTATAAAAATACATAATTGGGCTACATCACATCCTATGCATGAACATGGTCTATCAATTTCTCAGTAACATCATGAGAAAGTTCTTCGATGCGTCTCGTAACTGTTTGCTTGGACAGAGCAATTTCGTTTACTTTTCTTTCAACATTCTTATCACCAAGACATTTTTCAAATTTTTCGAGACAGGGTTTAACAACTTCCTCTCCATCAGAGAAATGCTTGTGTTTTTTAGCCAACACAAAGGCTTCGTTTCATAAATATATTTTGTCTCTTTTTATATTTCTTCCTTTTTCCTAACCACATATTCTTTCCGTAACTCAGACCCAGGAATTAACTTCAGTTTTTCTTCTAATTCAGTTTGATGCTTTCTATAGTGTCTATTAAGATCACATCTTCTATTATCTGGGAAGAGTGCTTTCGCAAACAATACACAAGGGTTTTCCTGAAGGATCCGCAATAAATAAAAACTCGTTTCCCATATAAACCGGCGCTTGCTATCACCTTTTGCTTTTCTTCTGCTCATTTTCTTTTGCAAAGTAATGGGTAACTGAGTGCAACAAAAATTATTTGGAAAAGTAAAGATTATTATTAAATAATTTATTTAAATTATTTTATCATTTTAAGCAATATGAACATTCAAAAACAGCTTTTTAATTTTTCTCTGGGGTTCAGTGCGCCACTTCTAATCATGGAATGCGCCATTTTTGACGCATGTGCCATTGGTTGGCTATTCGAGGTCTAGAGAATGTTGTAGGCAATAATGGATTTACAAATCAGATTTACGTTTTTACAAGATAATGGTCAGTTTTATAACATAAAAGATATAATTACATATATGGAAAATTTTAGGCGAAGAAAAAACCCTTTTTATCAAAAACACAGAAACGCAACAGATTGATTTTGCGTAAATTTTAAATTATCTGCGATATTTGACGACTGGCCAAGTTACTTTCAGCTGTGCTTTCAGTGAGGAATCTAAATCTAGTGATTTTTTTAGAAAATTTGGGAAAAAGCGTAATAAGTAGTCACAACCATACCACTCGGCTAATGCAACAAAAAAATGGTTTGGTGAAAATAATACAATATAAAGGTGTTCTCTTAGTGCTCGAGTACTCCAGACTGTAACTGAAAATGTATGGCAAGAAATTAAGAAGCAATTAAGAAATACTCGAATACTGTCTAATTTAAATTTCACAAATTTCTCTGCAAAAAGTTAATTTCCTCAATGCCTGATAGAATTCGACCTGCAATTAAATTAAAGGAAAATGTAGCCCCTTATTAAAACCTAAAAATATCACCTGTCCAAACATTTATTTGTCACCTGTTTAGCAATACCCTTTTTCTTTTTTGGTCTAATTTATTATGATAAGTGCAAATTTAAAATTAATGGTATTTCTTCAAAATATTTCAGCCGTCCAAATGTAAGTTGTTAGCGTTGGTGTTATTAATTCTGTCGATTCTATAATTATTGAATTATTTCAATTACCGATTTGAGACCTGTCTTTAGGGAAATTAACTGAGCGCAGCAGTTTTCAGTTAGATAGGTGAAAACAAATTTAATGTGTCAGTTACCTAAATTTATTACACAGTTTGTGAGTAAAACAATGCGGAACAGGTCTTGTTCTAAGATGTGTTTGGAGGCAGGGTTGGCGTTGGCCAGTGGGCCCTCTTTGTTGACGCGCCCTGTATCTTTGCTAAACGTGATACAGGGGTAGCTAGGCCCCTGATTATTTTGCTATTTAAATTAGGGTGCGTTGAGAAAAGAAAAATGTACCGTGAGATTGAGAAAATAATAATTTAGAGCAAGCCGTGACTAGTGCATATTGATTAGAAAGATTGATTTCAAAGTGCGGTAGTAGGTTAGAAGTTATCTAACCTATTCTTAATAATTAAATTAAATGTCAGATTGTCATAGATACGATACAACGATTCAAAGCTGGACTTTTGAAATAAATTAAATTACAAAATGGCATTTATTTTGCGAAAAAATTAAAACTGAATACAAAATTAACTCACTCTTGAAATTCATCTTCTCATCTTAGATCCGAGGCATTCTGGAATCAACGTTACCAATTTTGTTGAACATATCATTTTTTTCTTGGTCCTGCGGTGTGTCGCAGCTTGCATATTATATGCACTATATGTTACTAAAATATGTCAAAATACAATTCAAAATCTTGTATTTTATGTTAGTATTGCATATGTAGATATAAATAATGAAACAGGTTAAAATTAAAATCGGGGTTCCCTATAAAACAAAAAGCCTTTCGTATCATTTCTAATTTTGGCATTATTGCTGTATTTGCAGTTACTATCATTTTACGTAAATGAATCACATAATTACAATGTCCCAGTCAACCAAAATTTAGAAAGAAATCACACATTATGTTGAAAGATCCCTGATTTATGGTAGTAAATATTAAAAACATGTAATTTTTTAAATAATTTATATTAACAACCAACAATTAACATAAAATCAAACAACTTATTTCAATTATTGCTCATAGAATAAAAAATCTTAATTATTTATAAAACTGACTAATTAATAATGCTATACTATTACGTGGAAGTTTTCGTGGAAAATAAAAAAGTTCTAAGGTTAAAAATGGAACCGAGGTTGATTATATAGCTTGTTAATGTTGCTGACATTTGAAAATGTCGGCAACCTCTAAAAGCAAACATTAGATTTCGATAACACATATTTACGAATAGTTTATTCAAATTGCCATTTAAAATATTAAGAACATTTATTTAGTGAGATAAAAACCATATTCGAAATTTCATAGTTAATAGAAATGTTCAAATTTTGTAAAATTTTTAAACGTTTTTCTATTTTAAGTTGCTATTTTTAGAATCTGATTCTCACGTTAAAATATTTAATGCTTGATTGATTTTAATGCGACGGTTTTTAACTATTTGAAAATATAAGAAATATAGTCTAAAAGTAGTATTGGTAGAATTGTTATTCTGAGAAAAAAAAAATTGACAGTTCAGTGACTTATAAAATTTCAATCTATTATTAAATACAATTAGTACTACAAATGCTTTAATAATTCGTTCTGTTTGTAGTTGCAATGGCGCGTTTAAATATATGTATTTAAATAAATTGCCATTTAAAATATTGGTCTAAACACACATAAGGAATTAAATTTTTGTGTTATGCAGTATGATTATGGCCTTCTATTTAACTCTTTTATGTTAGTTTTCATAGATTTCACTTATCTTGCAGTTTTCTATGAAATTATTTGCATTTCATTCTATATGCTTATACCGACCAAAGTGACGACATAGTCTATTTTTGAACTAAGAGGAGCATTTCTGCCTTTTTACACTCAAATTTGCATTTGCAATTAATTACTTCCCTCTCCATGTTTACATAATTAATGAAAATCTCCATCCATTTTCCCTCCTTTTTCTCAATAATTTTTGAATTGAAATTTTTAGCATATAGGTCTATTTTATTTAGTTTACTGTTTCTTTTATTTTACACTTGGGTAGATTTGGATATTTCTTTATACAGGGTGACAATAATCTACCTGTGTTGTATGGGTAACTTTGTTATTATAGAAGTTAGAGAGTCGGCTAAATTAGCAAAGTTGGGCAGAATTTCAAGACAAATTAGATGCCAGTTTGACATTTGACATACACTTTCAACTTTTTCAAATATTTCGAAAAAACTAAAAACATGCGATTTTTTAAATGTTTTATAATTCCATAACCACCTATTCTAAAACCAAATTGAAATATGTTTCTTGTAGATATTTTTACGTAGAATTATAAAAAAATATCTACAAAGTCATAGCACTCTCGATTTTTGAGATATAAGCCAAACTTACGTTTTTTTAAATGGCAACCATTGTAGGCTATGGATTCATTAAAGAGCTTATTTTTTGCTGATTTCAAAAATGTATAGGTTGTCATATCTGTTTCCGTTAATTTTCTCAGAATTTGCAAAAAACTGAAATTAATGATGATAAATAATAACCATGAACTAAGAATGCCTTGGAATTTTGTCATAGTCTCTTGTTTAGTAACTCATCATCAAAAACAATTGAAATTATCAAATTTTTTTAATTAAACAAATAACAAATAAAGTTGGTACTTAGTAACTATCGTTATGGATAACAGAACTAAATAATAAATGTAAGTAACTATAAAAATAAATTAATGATTATAATAATACTTCAAAGTGACCACCATTTTCTTGAACACATAACTGACATCGTTTTAATATTTCACGTTGCAATTTATTTAATGTATTATGTCTAATTTCGGCTACAGCTCTTCTTATTTTTATTTTCAGGTCATCAATGTTATGAGGCTTTTCTTTGTACACTTTGTCTTTAATAGTTCCCCATAAAAAAAATCTAGGGGAGTTAAGTCCGGAGACCTGGGAGGCCACGCAATAGGACCTCTGGTACCTATCCAATTAGGAAATCTTTCCGATAAATAGTGTGACACAATGTGAGCATTGTGAGCAGGTGCTCCATCGTGTTGGAAGTAATTCAAATTTTGTATAAAATTTAATGGAAGATCGTCCAACATTTCTTCGAATTGATTACGTAAAAATAACAAATACCTCTCTGAATTTAGATTTTCCTCATAAAAATAAGGACCGAGAAGTTTTGTTCCAAGAATGCCGCACCAAACGTTAATAGAAAAAACGTATTGCTCTCGCCTTTCAACCGTTAAGTGTGGATTTTCCCTTGCCCAGTAAATATGATTTTTTCTATTAAATAAACCATTATTTGTAAATTTGGCTTCATCCGTAAATAGAATTGATTGAGAAAAGTCTTCGTTTCTTTCACTTTCTTCAACAAACCACATAGCATAATTGAATCTTCTTTCTAAATCTGTTGGATACAATGTGTTTCCAACATGATGATGATAAGGTTTTAAATTATTTTGTTTCAAAATTGTTCTTGCTTGTTCTCTGGATACATTACACTCAAGTTCAATTTCTCGCACAGATGCAGTTGGTTTAAAAGTATTGTATGCCAAAACACGCACCTCTGCTCCTTCATTAATATTTTTCTTAGCTTCTTTTGGTTTACAAAATGATCCATACCGTTTTAAATTGGATTCAAGTTTTGCAAAAATCCTTTTATCTGGCTGCCTTCTTTCCATGTATGTTTGCAGATACAATTCAGAAGCTGCATTCGCATCACGATTACAATTGTAATAGCAAAATAACATATCATTTCTTTCTTCCCACGAGTAAGCCATTTTTTTTTAGTAACTTTAACAAAACTACTTAACACATTCACATTCGTAATTATCAGCAAAACAGGACTAACTTTGACAATTAAATTTGTTTTGTTGTTTTCCAATTCCAAGGCAGTCTTGTTGTAGGTACTATGCAGCTAATTATTAATTATGATCACTAACTTCAGTTTTTTGCAAATTCTGAGAAAATTAACGGAAACAGATATGACAACCTATACATTTTTGAAATCAGCAAAAAATAAGCTCTTTAATGAATCCATAGCCTACTATGGTTTCCATTTAAAAAAACGTAAGTTTGGCTTATATCTCAAAAATCGAGAGTGCTATGACTTTGTAGATATTTTTTTATAATTCTACGTAAAAATATCTACAAGAAACATATTTCAATTTGGTTTTAGAATAGGTGGTTATGGAATTATAAAACATTTAAAAAATCGCATGTTTTTAGTTTTTTCAAAATATTTGAAAAAGTTGAAAGTGTATGTCAAATGTCAAACTGGCATCTAATTTGTCTTGAAATTCTGCCCAACTTTGCTAATTTAGCCGACTCTCTAACTTCTATAATAACAAAGTTACCCATACAACACAGGTAGATTATTGTCACCCTGTATAATCTCGTTTTGATATGTTTATTTTGTCAAAATATAATTTTCCAGAACGAAATACATAATTAGATATTTTAAATGACCCCTAATCATATTTATACAGGGTGTAAATAAAATGGTCAAAAAGCAACACATTATTGCAATCACCAGCCAATTGAAATAACAAAACTGATTATAACACTTTGAACTGCCCTCATTCTTACGCAAGAGACCTCCAAACATAACAATGCGTACCATTTGCAATTCTTACTAATACGATAGTTTTCTCTGTGCAAAGGCAATTCCTACTGCCATATTTATTCCGCAATTTTATTTATATAAAAAATAGACGTAACTGTAGGTATAAATGTTTTTTAATATTAAAATGTGATGACACTCAAATTAAATTTTCTACTCAAATAAACAAAATCATTTAAGAATATTTGAGTGATATTTTAGTGAAAGTTATGGCGCCGAAAATTTTCCTCTAGGTCATATTGTATATTAGTTTTAGGGCTATATAAATACAAAATAGTAAAGAAATGATTATTAAAAGATAAAGATATTAAAAGATAAAGAAGGAAAACTACTTAGAGACAGTATAATGGAAAGATGGAAACAGTACTTTAAAGCAGGCATGGGCAACCTTTCCTAGTTCTAGGGCCAAATTATCATTCTGTCTTCGAGTCAAGGGCCGGACCAAATTATTAAATAAAATAATTTAATAATAAATGAATTAAAATAATTTGCTACTTCTTATTTCATTTTTTATAATATAATGCTTTGGTATAAAGCTGTGCCTTGACAGGTGCCTTAAATGTTTTGCTAAAGCCCTGATTATTGGTGTCATAAAATTGCTATTTTATAATTTTATGAAAATGCGACTAATGTCGCTGAGATTGGTGAGGGCCGGATCCGGCCCGCGGGCTAGGGGTTGCCCATGTGTGCTTTAAAGAATTACTTGCAGCAGAAAACAGAGATGGGTCCTCGAAAAGAATCGCCCTGGAAAGGTATCAAAATGAGGAAAACACAGAAAGAGAACAAATACAGATAGGAGAAGTGGGAAATCAGCGGGATACGAAAAACAGAGTTACTTACAGTCAATAAGAAAAGGGCGAAGCACTTTTATTAGATATCTGCATAAAGGCATGGAAATTGGGAGTAGTCCCACCAGTGCGAAGTAGGACTTGTAATACCTATATTTAAGAGGGGAGTAAGGGTTGTAAAAACTACAAAGGAATTACGCTTTTAAGTGTGCCATTCAAAGTATATGAAAGAATACTCGAGACAAAACTGAAAGCTAAATTTGTGCCATATTTTATGGAATCCCAGAGTGGATTTAGGAAAGGATACAGTATACAAGATCACGCATTTACAATCAAACAAGTAATAAATAAGAATTTAGAGCCAGACTTAGAACCATGGATAGTATACCTAGACCTTGAAAAAGCAAAATAAATATAGGTAAACAATTAATAACCGCAATTAAAAGTCCGTATAAAGTAAATACCTAGCTACTTTCGGAGACAAACCAGAAGATCTGCAACATAATATAAACATCTAGACAAAATCATTAGAGAAAATAAATATGAAAGTTAATATAAGTAAAACAAAACTAATGGAAATACTAAATAGGGATAAGCAAAGGGACTTATATACCTACCATAAAGGGTCGAAAAATTAAACAAGTGAAAAAGTTTATATATCTAGTATGTACACAGGTAGGTAAAAAGGAAACAGAGATAACCGAAAGAATTGAATCGGCAGCAAAGTTATACTATGCTTTTAACAAGAGTTTTATCAGCAGGCGATAAATATCTAGACAAACAAAAATGA
Organism: Melanotus villosus; assembly: GCA_963082815.1. Classification (NCBI taxonomy): domain Eukaryota; kingdom Metazoa; phylum Arthropoda; class Insecta; order Coleoptera; family Elateridae; genus Melanotus; species Melanotus villosus. Next base: position 46,597,792 of record OY720421.1, on the reverse strand, counting down.
AGGTGTATAAATCTGTTTTTAGACCGACAGTCATCTTCGAGTTAGAATCGTGGGTATTAAGTAAGAAATTAAAAAATCAAATTCAATCTATGGGGATTGTACTTAAGACAAGTCAAAAGGATTACAGGACATGCTATAATAAGGAACGAAACAATTAGGAAAGAACTGGAAGCTGTCAATTTCAGACTTCATTGAGCTAGATAAAAAAATATAGGCAAGTAAAAAAGAAAACAAGAACGATTTCAAAACGATCTAGAAGAAGGCTAAAGGATACATGGGCCAAAGAGGCTGAAAAAGTAATTATGAACAAATGATACGCTTTACAGAATGCTAAAGCATTAGCTAAAGTTAAAAAGGAGTGGCGTGCTTTCGTGTATAGTTAGTGTAACAAAAAAAAAAACATTGCCGTGACACAGTGCATAATTGAACCTAATACCTTGTAAAGGTAGAATAGGGAAATACTATACCGGGTGTTTGACTTAAGGGGCGAACATAGGGAAATAGCATGGGAAGTCGTATATATGTAGATTCCTGCCCCCTGTTTGAGTTGATAGGATTGCTAGTGGTATCAATCGAAAGACAAAAAAATGCGCTTAGTTTGATTCTACTTTACTTGAATTTGTTGCTTGTTTAAGAAAGAAATAGCTTAAAAACTGAAATAAATAATTTGCATTTTATTCACAAAAAGCAGACCAGCAATGATCAAATTTGAAGTTTCTTTATGCCAAAATAAATTTTATTTTCTGTCAGTTATCAATTTACGTACCTATCTACCTAATTACTATGAATAGTAATGTTGAATATTTTAATGAGGAGAGGGTATTTATTGTCAAAACATTTATACTGGCGTCAGTTTTCACACCGATCGTGATTTACAAAAATTCAAATTATCATGGCTGGTCTGCTTTTTGTGAATAAAATGCAAATTATTTGTTGTAGTTTTTAAGTTATTTCTTTCTTAAACAAGCAATAAATTCAAGTAAAGTAGTATCAAATTAAGCGCAATCTTTTTGTCTTTCGATTAATATAATAATACCACTATCAATGCTAGCAACTCAAACGGGGAGCAGAAATCTGCATATATCCGATTTTGCTATTTCCCTATGTTCGCCCCTTAAGTCAAACACACGGTATAAATAGTAATCATTGTTTAAATTCTCGCCTTGATTAAAATATTTCAGTGGGTATGTCAGAATAAACCTAATTAGCAAGTTTTCAGTTAAACAACAATCTGTAGAGTGATATTAGCAATACTTTTTTAAATAATGATTACGTAATTTTGAACGATGGTTATCTTTTTTAATCCATTAACGTTAAAATATATCCCTGTGGTCGTTACATTGATGGTCGTAACGAAGAGTTTTATGTTGGAATTTTAAAATTTGTAAGCTCTACCTTTGTTAGCAGATATTCGTCAAGTATATTACAGCGAGATATCTTGAAAGACTTTTTAATGCAACTACATCATATATTGCCTTGAGTTAAACATATATGTACTTCATTATTTTTGATTTTAATAAAACAAAAACCTCTGACAGATTTCTGTTTTTGGGAGGAACTCCTTTTACGTGCATACACCTTTATTTAGATTATACAGGGAATTTTTCTTTTTAGTATACATATCCCCTATGTATACTTTTATAATAAACGCAAATAGGCAACCCACTATACACTATAAACGTCACGTCACGTGGTGCGTAAAGGTTATGTTTCATGTTTGTAAATAAAAAATAAATCAAAATTAGTGGAATATCAACATAATTTTAATTCAACGATTATTCTAAAACATAAAATATCAACAATACAAAACAGAAAGGAAAATAAAAACAGCAACAGTTAAAGACTAATTTTTTGACATTAACTTAATTTGATGATTTTTGCCACAGCATGCTAATTTTTTAACGTTTATAGTGTATAGTGGGTTGCCTATTTGCGTTTATTATAAAAGTATACATAGGGTATATGTATACTAAAAAGAAAATTTCCCTGTATGTGTTGCATGTACAGGCTGGACACTTTTCGAAGGGATTTCAGGCACGTTGTCGTGCAGAATTTAATGGTGATTTTAATTTGTTTTTATAAAATATATGTTTTAATACATTTATTTTAAATAACGAATTAAATATCAACCAATTTCTCAATATCTAAGAATGTTAGCTTTGAATAACAATTATCAAGCACCATGGAAGCAAAGAAATGAAAATAAAGTAAAATATAAGACTGATGAGTTAGTTACCTGTTAAATTCAATAGTATTTGTTTGGTTGTTAACTTTATGTGAAAGTAAATGCGAAGTGCGGCTGCTTTATACGTATAAAGCAGTCCGATGTTACAGCAGAAATATATTTCAACAAGCCAGAAAGTCACCAATCAAATATAAAGATATATAAGACACTTAAGAAAATTTAATCCGTTTTGGGTCTTTTAACCACCTGGAAATAAATAAAATATTAAACCAACGCATGACGAATATATGTATATTTACTACTAATGTTTTATGGTATGTAACAGCAAATCCAACTTGTTCCTGTAGGAAAATATAGAATAATGTAGGAATATTTATGGGCATTGCGGATACTAAAACAAAATAAATTTTGCACCTACACAATAGTTTGGATTGCCATTTACTCTGAAACATTCTGAAATATTGACAAATTTATTGAGATTTAATTTGTTATTTAAAATAAGTGTACTAAACCGTATCTTTAAACCACCATACTCAAATGATAAACATACATTATAAAACAACTACAAAGTTGTTGGACTTTATACTTCTACATAAGTAAAGCTACATCACTAAACAAATACTATTGAATTTGACCGATAACTAGATTATCTGTCATTTATTTTGTTTTTATTTTATTTTACACGGGCTACTTGATAAACCTGTGCAATTACAATTTGTAAAATATTAGGATATTGGTCGATATTTAAATCATATATTTTTGAAGACGTCGAAAACCGACCTATTAACGGCGTCAAAGACAACTACGGTTGGTATTTGACCAACACAAGTTTATGTTATAACGCAAAACGTAAAAAACAAATTAAAATTCTAACAGCACTATTAATTATGACACGAAAAAGTGTCCTAAAATTGTTTTTACTTTTTCGTTAGAAAAAATTGTCGATAAAATTTCACTAGTGATACGATTTTTTTAAAACAATTTATTGCTAATTATATCCCACAGAGAATAATTTTCATGTAAACAAACTTAATGTGGACTAATTTATGAAAAATGATTCGATGGAAATGATTTTTTTTCGTTGAATAGTCCCTCAAATACCATTCGTGGTCAAAGAATTGTAGATTATTTTTGCTGTAAAATCACTCATGTTCCTTGTGATTGCGAATACCGCTCGTGCTGCGCACTCCTGATATTCATATGCAAGCACAAGGAACATTCGTGATGTTACAGCAAAAATAATCTACAATTCTCTGACCACGAATGGTATTTGAGGGACTATTCAACGAAAAAAAAAATCATTTCCATCTAATCATTTTTCATAAGTTAGTCCACATTCAAGTTGGTTTACATGAAAATTGTTCTCTGTTGGATATAACTAGTAATAAACAGTTTTCAAAAAATTGTCGCTTCGTATCACTAGTGAAATTTTATCGGCAATTTTTTCTAATGAAAATTGTCGATACAATTCGTTTTGATCGGCTCAAAAACGTAAAATTTTGCATTTTGATTGGTCGATTTTTGACAGATGACATATGAGTTGAGTAGTCATCGCAGTTTTTGTTAGTAGTATTATATGGGTACATTCACACTACATTAAAATCCATCTTACTGAAATATCTCTTAAAGTAATAATTCAAGCAACAAAAAACCCTAGTAACAAGGTACATTTTAATAATATAAAAATGTTGTAGGCCGCGATTGGGTCTAGGTTAGTATAATAATTTTTTGTTTTTAAGGGTTTCCGGTCCGATTCTCAGTCGAGGCCGGTAAGACTTGTAGTGCCTTCTTTCGGATATGTTTTTTATGATTATTACTTTTATTATTTATTTCTATTTTTGGTCTGCAGTTATATCAATTTCTATAAATCAACTGTTTTGTTTTGTACAGTTTTATAATCATATTATACATCTTTTTAGTTTTTTTTACATTTACTTTATTTTAGTTTAAGTTTATTAGGGAAATTTGTAACTGGATTTCTATTCTGTAAATTTCCCGAAATGCTAAATAAATAAATAAAGATGTAACACCGTAGGTAAATAAAAATCCATAGCAGTTGACGCACGTTGGTATGCTTGGCACTCGCAAGTCTAGGGCTCGCTCAATAAGTAGTTGTATAATAAATAATTAAATATACAGGGCCTTTCTAAAAGATCTATACAAAACGCTATCACATATTCCTGAGACAAAATAAATTAAAAAACCTATAAATTTACGAATTTAATCTGAATAACTGTTGGGAATAGAACATTCATATAGTAGTTAGTAATTTAACATTTGTTGTGTTTGTACATATAGTAAATTTAAGGCTATTGCTATTGGTAGACGTGGCTCTGCTGTTTCTATAAATACCATCCATAACTTAATAAAACTCTCTTTCCTGTGTTAACGTTCAATGTATAAGCTTGTGTTTTATTTCATCAGGTTATGGGTTCAGCTTTAAAAGTGCTTCAAGTAAATTAAATATAACACGAGAAACAAAGGAGAGAGCAACACCAATCAGGAAATTGAAAACAAATCAGAATTTCAATTATTGGTAAAGAAAATTTTGAGGTTAGTTGACCACGTTTTTTGTTAGTTATCAATCGGGATGGCGTCGGGAAGTTCAAGTACCTTACCATCAATTGAAAAACTACAGGGACGGGAAAACTACAGCACCTGGCAGTTTGCAGTTAAAACTTATCTTGAACATGAAGAATTGTGGGACTGCATTTCAGGAACAGATAAAGATCCCAAACACGACATAAAGGCAAAGACAAAAATCATTCTGTTGATTGACCCCGTTAATTATATCCATATACAAAATGAGATATCAGCCAAAGGTGTATGGGATAGATTAAAGGATGCCTTCGAAGATTCTGGACTAACTCGAAAAATAGGTCTGTTAAGAACGCTGGTAACCACTCGCCTTGAAAACTGTGAAAGTGTGGAAGATTACGTTAACAGAATCATCTCTACGGCCCATAAATTAAGTGACATTGGATTCGAGGTCAAGGACGAATGGGTTGGAACATTTTTATTAGCAGGTTTGCCGAATGAATATAAACCGATGATTATGGCCATCGAAAGTTCTGGAATTACGATCACTGGAGATACAATCAAAACGAAATTGTTACAGGATGTAAAAATAACAAAATCTACCAGTGAAAATGCATTTATAACTAAAAGCAAGTATAATAAATATCACCAAAAAGGAAAAGGTCCCAGGTGTTTCGGATGTAATCAGTATGGACATAAAGCGAACGATTGTCATACAAAAAAGAACACCAAACCAAACGGTTATAAAGCAAGGTCGTCAACTTCAGCATTCTGCGTAGGTCTTTCCGCTGAGAATGCAAGTCAGTACGACTGGTACATTGATTCTGGTGCATCAACGCATATGACTATGCGAGAGGATTGGTTAGAAGAAAAAATACCTCCTCAAGTAAACGAAATAATCGTGGCTAACAATTCAGTCCTACCCGTGACAGCAACAGGTATCGTTAATCTAGATATATGTTGTAATAAGAAAATGAGCACGATTCAGGTTAAAAATGTACATTATGTACCCAATCTGTCGACAAATCTACTTTCGGTGAGTCAAATAGTGAAGAATGGTCACACAGTTATATTTAATGAACAGGGATGTGAAATTTATCGTGAAAAACGGTTAATAGCTACGGCAAAGTTAGTGAACAATATGTATAAACTAGATAAGTGGAACAATCTTGTGCTCGCAGTTTCAGCAAAATCGGACATTTCATTGTGGCATCGTAGACTAGCACATATTAATTATAATGATCTAACTAAACTTAAAAACGGTTTAGTAACGGGTGTTGAATTCAGCGATAACAATAATAACAAAACATGCCTTCCGTGCATAAAAGGCAAGCAGTGTCGACTACCGTTTAAACACATTGGTTTAAGAGCAACAGAAATCTTGGAGTTGGTGCATTCGGACTTGTGCGGGCCAATGGAAACCAGATCAATAGGTGGAGCTAAATACTTTTTTACTCTGATTGACGACTTCTCGCGAAAAGTATTTGTGTATTTTTTGGAATCAAAAGCTCAAGTTAAAGAGATTTTTGAAGGTTTCAAGCTTATGGTGGAAAATCAAAGTGGTAAACGTATCAAAACATTGCGCACAGACAACGGCACAGAATATTGCAATGGTAACTTTGAAACTCTGTTGCGCAAATCTGGCATTCGACATGAAACCACTTGTCCGTACACACCAGAACAGAACGGTTTAGCCGAAAGGATGAACAGAACCATCGTTGAAAAGGCAAAGTGCATGCTCTTCGATGCCGAGTTGACTAAAGACTTCTGGGCGGAAGCAACTTCAGCGGCAGTATACATTATAAATCGTTCGCCATCAAAAGGATTGGAAAAAACTCCCGAAGAACTATGGTCAGGTAAGAAACCAGATTTAAATCATCTAAGAGTTTTTGGTTCCAGAGCCATGGTACATATTCCAAAACCACAGCGGCAAAAATGGGACCCCAAGTCCAGGGAATTAATTTTTGTGGGTTATTGCGAAACTACAAAGGGTTACCGATTAATTCATCCGAGCAACAAAAGGCTGGTAAAAAGCCGGGATGTTGTTTTTATCGAAAATTCCAATGCAACAACCGCTGTAGAAAAATCGGAAGCTGTACTGGATTTTGAAGAGCTGACGGATGAAGTGGGGGAGCCAAGTAGTGAACTAAACCAAGATCCTGTGGACAACGAAACACCAATCAAGGACGATGAAGTCAATACCGACATAGCAGAACCCGAAAATAATCCAAGAAGATCCAAACGGGAACCACAACCAAAGAACATGGACGATTATGTAGTGTATTCAGCATTTGCAGGTAAATCAGCTGATCCGTCAACGGTTGAAGAAGCGTTACAGGGACCAGATGCCGAATATTGGAGGAAAGCCATGGAGGAAGAATACAACTCACTTGTGGAAAACAAAACTTGGACTCTTGCCGAATTACCTTCCAACCGTAAGGCGATAAACAGTAAATGGGTGTTTAAAACGAAGAAGGACGTAGATGGAAATATTCAACGTTATAAGGCGCGTCTAGTCGTCAAGGGCTGTGTTCAAAGAAGAGGCATAGATTACGAAGAAACATATTCTCCCGTGGTCAGGTATAGTTCCATTAGATACCTGTTAGCCTTAGCCGCAAAATACAACTTGGATATTGATCAAATGGATGCAGTAACAGCCTTTCTGCAGGGTGAACTTGAAGAGGAAGTATACATGGCTCAACCGGAAGAATTTCAACTGGGTAACAAGGTATGCCGTTTGAACAAAGCAATCTACGGACTCAAACAGGCAAGCAGACAGTGGAACAAGAAATTGGATACCACAATTAAAGAACTCGGGCTGAATCAGTCAAAGGTAGATCCCTGTATATATTACAAACTAAAAGATCAGAGCATGCTGTTTGTTGCTGTTTATGTAGACGACCTGCTAATACTTTCAAATGACGTGAATGAAAAGACCAAGTTAAAAAGGGAACTTTCGAAAAGGTTCAAAATGAAAGACCTAGGCGAGGTTCAATCTTGTGTAGGTTTACGCATCAGAAGGAATCGTCAACAAGGAAAAATTTATCTGGATCAGCAGCAATATATAGAAGAGATGTTAACGAAGTTTAACATGTCGGACTGTAATCCGGTTGACACTCCTGCCGATCCAAATCAGAAGCTTACCAAGGATATGGCACCAAAAGACGATCATGAAGCACAAGAGATGCTTAAAGTGCCATATCAAGAGGCAGTTGGAAGCATTTTATATGTTGCTCAAGGCACTCGACCAGATATTGCGTTTGCAGTGAACACCGTTAGTAAGTACAACAGCAATCCAGGCAAAGCGCACTGGAATGCAGTGAAGAGGATACTTCGATATCTGAAGGGAACCAATGCACTGAAATTGGAATTTTCAGGTGACTCAAGTAATCAATTAATTGGGTATTGTGATTCAGATTGGGCCAGCGATACAGACGATCGGCGTTCCTGCACGGCCTATGTTTTCACCAAACAAGGAGGAGCAATTTCCTGGAGCAGCAAACGTCAGCCTACAGTTGCTCTATCAACAACCGAAGCTGAATACATGGCCTTGTCATCGGCAACACAAGAGGCGTTGTGGCTGCAGCAGTTAGAAAGTGAACTAACTGTCGAACAAGAACAGGCGACAATCAACTTGTTTTGTGACAACATAAGCGCAATAAACTTAGCCTCAACAGAAGCCTACCACGCTAGGACCAAACACATAGATGTGCGACATCATTTTGTCAGGCAGAAAATCTTGGACGGAACTATTAAACTGACCCATGTCAACACAGAGGTGATGGTGGCTGACAATCTCACCAAAGCAACACCAAAGGATAAACATCGTTTTTGCACATCTAAAATAGGACTTTCAAATTAGTTAATCACGTTCTAGTGGGGGTGTTGGGAATAGAACATTCATATAGTAGTTAGTAATTTAACATTTGTTGTGTTTGTACATATAGTAAATTTAAGGCTATTGCTATTGGTAGACGTGGCTCTGCTGTTTCTATAAATACCATCCATAACTTAATAAAACTCTCTTTCCTGTGTTAACGTTCAATGTATAAGCTTGTGTTTTATTTCATCAATAACCACTGTAGACAATAGTTACTGGCAATTTAATAACCCTTGCAAAGGTAAGATCTGCTTCCTGCAGCAACAAAATAAGCGATATTGCTGCAACGGATGGTGTGCAGCAAATCAAATTTGTTTTTTCTGCTTAAACTATGGCAGATGGAAAAATCGACAAACAAAAATGTTTGAAAGGAGAACGACTGTTTGTAATTTGTAATTTCTTTTAAGATGTTGGCCAAACCGTCAAAAAATACAAGCTTCTTTGCATGTAGACCTATGTAACACCCACGAGTAAAAAACTTATCTCAGAAAAATACTTCTTTCCTGGTACAGACAGATTCACATCTCGAATTTAATCCTCATCGCTAAAAGCAATCTTTTGTTATTTAAAAAAAATAATATTTTTTTGTAGATATTCGGCTTGATAGCACCTTAATGAAGCACTTATTGATAGAGATAAGTTTGATTAAATCGTTCTATTTAGGTCTCCAGAACATGTGTTAGCGTTTTGTACAAACCTTTTATAGACATCCTGATCAAGTAGTTTTGTTTGCTTAGTGAGATTCAATGTGCGATTTTTAGAATCAATTAAAGTCACATGCCAACCTGAGTGTAACTCTTCGGATATCTATAATCACCAGAAACACGGTAAAGCAAATTCTACGTGGTAGATATTCTTAGTATTTACTACATTTATTTTTCATGAACGGGAGCAGAAGTTTGCTTGTAAACCTCAAAATCATGGCATTAATAATGTACCAAGTCCAGATCTATATTTCGTTTTCTAGACACATTTCCAGTATAACTACAAGTTTCATATTTACGTCCTATTTCCGCAATAACACGCGTTTAATACTCAGTTACTGCGTATTTTTTTTTTTTTTAGTTTTATAGATATTATTAGTTACTCTAATGACGATATTATTATGAAGAATTAAAAGCCAATATCTATTGTCGGTAATCTCTTAAAATTTTACTTGTTCATATGTTCTTGCTATTAGGTAGCAAATAAGATCATTATTTTGCTATTTGTCTCTCTTATGCTCTTGCATACTATAAAAATATCTGGAGAAGACAGCTAAAGTTCTGATTCAACAGATTTCTAATTTGTTCTGATAGCAGTCTTGTCTAACTTGAATTTACCGAATTTAATTAACTATTCTATCTATAAATTCATTGTATCAAAAAATGTATTATTTTAAAACAAATATGAATAAAAAACTATTTCTATCGTTTATTTCTGATATTAGGTCTGGATATAATCTATGTCTTTTCGATCTGCATACACTCCTTCAATTTTAAAAGGTTGAAATAATTATCATAAAATGTAAAAGTTGTTCTAGTACAGCTGTTAATGATACAACAATCAATTTTCTTTTCTTCTGGAACTCCAGGAGCATCTAAAGCAGGCCTGGCCAACCCAAACTGCCCCACGGGCCGCATTGGTAACCTAAAATTTTCCATGGGCCGCACATAAATAAGAATAATTGTAATTTTTTTTCAATAATTGTTTAGATAGGTATATGGCTTTATAACTAAATTCGTACTTTTTAATTTTTTTGTAAGTGTCATTGATTTGGGTGCAGAGGTACACAGAAAATGTTCAATCAATGTAAATCTAAAAAAGCGTTACTGCAACCATATATGAAGAGAAAACATGTATTGAACCAACAACAAAATGTATTTGTATGGTAATAAACAAATAATTGCTGCATTTATTCACAAATATACTAAAAATTTTAATTTTACATCATAAATATCGTTATAACAATCAAAATTATTAGTTAAGTCACATAAACCAAATAATATTTTAAATTTTATTTTATAGAAAAACAAATACCAATAGTGCAATTTTCCTTCAGTGTGATATTTGCGGTCCTTTCCACCTATTTAATTTTTCTAAATCTATTTCAATATTTGAAGTTGCACACCTAACTGGTTTTCCAGATTTAAATCGGTTTTTGACGCTCTATTTTTGTTTTTGTTATATTTCATTTTAGGAAAAAAAAAACGTATGTAGATCCAAAGCCACTAACAATTTTTTGGGCAAAATATCTGATGTTACGAAATTTTTTTGCTGATATGTAGATACTTAGTACTATAAAATTCTATTTTTGGAATCGTGGGATATACGTAGTCAAACGGTTGCTGAGCATTGACCATTAAAATTGAATTTGCAGGTAACAAATAATACGCAAAAATCAAAAACAACAAAAATAAATAATTTAATCAATTTCGCAGCCAAACAAATTACAACTGGAGTATTCAGATTAAATGTTCAAACAAGTTTCCATTTACTGCCAGACAGTATCCTAGCCTATCATAAAAATTACGCCTAACATTATCTAACAATCGGGGTTTAATATTAAAACACACTTCAGTAGTTTTATCTTTAAGAGAATGTAAATTAGGATGAACTCGGGAAGAGTAAACTTTAGATTTTAAGTAAGGCCATAAGAAAAAATCGTTCGGAGCCAAATCAGGGGACCGAGGGGGGCAACCAATTGCACCTCCACGTCCAATCCAGGTTTCATGAAAGGTATTGTTTAGGAATTCTTTAACTACTGCTGAATTGTGAGCGGGACAGCCATCGTGTTGGTACCATATCGGTCGCTCATCTCCAAGCATTGTATGTTCAATTGTAGAACAAATAGTTTCAGTTAAAAGTTCTAAATAAGTCTCTCCGGTCAACGTTCCGTTAATAAAATAAGGTCCAATTACAACGTTATTTAATATTCCACACCAAACATTAACCTTCTGTGGATACAGGGCCGTCTTACGCATATTCTGCGCCGGGGTGCGAAAATCAACTTTGCGCCCCCCTCCCCCCCTATCAAAAATTTAATTAACTATTTTTTTACAGTCTAGATCCCCACACCACAACCTAACTTTTTCACTGGAACGATGAGATGAAGCAAGCAAAAAGCAAACAATAACTCGCGGCGGGTGTCGCAAATGCAATTAAACCTGGGGCACCCCTATTTTTTAAATTATATTTTAAGATATTAAAATAAAATTTGGTATATGTAATATACTTTTTAAATGGCAATTTTTGACATAGAACACATGTTTGTGTCACTTTCGATTTCGCCGGAATTACTCCGAATTTTGTTATTTTAAATGGAACACCCTGTATATTTCTACATTTTTGGAATTTCCATTTCATTCTATGTATGTTATATCAAGTTTGAAACATTTTGATGGCAAAGTAAATACTTGCAGAAGAGTTTATTTATTAATCTAAGATGCCATGACCTGCGTAAAATCGCAGTCAGGGTGCTACGACAATAGGACACTCAAAATAAATTATTTTAGCACTTCAACTGTAGCAAGTCTGTCACTTTTTTTGTCCATTTCATTTGTTTCAATTGTTTTGAAACCCAGTGTCTAGATTTAAATGTCCAAAATACGTTTTTTTGAACGGAGAGTGTTATTCCGAATTAAATTTTTATATTCATACCGTGTTATTGGTATCAATAAAATTATTGAATTTTTTAATATCCTAGTGTCCCATAGCCACCGTGGTCCCACCCTAGTCCCATCTGAAAAATAGTTTTTCTCGAAAAAGCATTTTTACCAACTTTAGGCCCTTCTGATACAGCAACTAAAATAGTTAAAGTTCTAAAACAATTTGGCTCGAGTGTTGGGGCACCTTGACTTTCATTTTGCGTAAGTCATGTCACTCTAGATTAATTTCTGCAAAAATTTACTTTATCATCAAAATGTGTCGAACTACCATACGTAGAATCGAAAGAAGATTCCAAAAATGTATAAATATACAGGGTGTTCCAATTTAAATAACAAAGTTGATGTCAATTTCGGCGAAACCGGAAGTGACAGAAACTTGTTTCCTATGTCAACAATTGCCATTTAAAGAGTATATTACATATACCAAATTTAATTTTGATATCTTGAAAAATAAAAAATATATGGGAGTGCCCCAGGTTTCGTTGACACACGGTATACTCAGTATACAAGGAGTGGATAGTCGCATGTAAAAGGCCTCGGTCTCTCACGTAGTAGGCATCTTAGGTTCGATTCCTGAGACCGACGATATCCTCGCCAGAAGTTATAAGGTCCTACGCTTCTCCGTGCTTCGGAGGACACGTAAGCCGGCGGTCCCGGTTATCATACTAACACCTTTGATAACCGTTAACCTCGCAACATTGCGGGTCGATCTTCTTCACCTCTATCGATGGGTTAGGTTAGCCTCCTGCCCAGCATAAGTGCAAAGAGGTGTCACAGAACTCGATCTTATGAGTTTCTAACAGGCTCGATCTTATGAGTTTCTAACAGGTCACCGGCCTAGGCTTCGGTCATAAGAGGAAGAAGAAAAGAAGACGGTATGCTCCTTGAAAACAGATCATCAAAGAAAGTACTGAAATCTTGCAAAAAATACTTCAAATAAAATTAAACTTTAAAGTTATATTATATTATTATATTATTATTATATACTATGGGCTTCTAGTATGATGCCCTTTGACATAGCATACCTAGCTCTTTGCCGATTTGGCTTGCACATCACAACTGAGTGATATGACGTGCCGACTGCGGCGTCGGTGTATTTGCAACATAAATGCGCAAAAATATTAACATTTTTCAGGTTAGCAGGATACTATACTATACTATTTTTTTTTTCAAAAATCATAGGTTTCAAAATGGTACCTAGATTTAGGCGGTCGGCTTGCGCCCCCTAGGACTCTGCGCCCGGGTGCCCCGCACCCCTTGCACCCCCGGGTTAAGACGGCCCTGTGTGGATATTGTGTATGTGTTTTTACAATTAAATGAGGATTGTCGGTACTCCAATATCGAAAATTTTGAGAATGTGGTTGATTATTTAAAGTAAACGTACATTCGTCAGTAAAGCACACTCTTTCTAGAAAGTCAGGTTTATGTTGCATTTATCCATCATAATTTGACAAAATGCAGATCTGTTTTCAGAATCTCCCTCCCGCAGTTCTTGATGAAGCTGATATTTATACGATTTAAATTTATGTTTCTTTGATATTTTATGTACGTAACTTTTACTTAACCCATTTTCTGCACTTAATTGCCGCACTGATATGTTGGGATTAGCGCGAACAGCTGCCATTATATCAATTTCACGATCATGAACTGCAGGATTAAAGATATCAGGTGCTACAAATCTTGAGAAAACATTACCAGTATTTTCAAATCTGCTTATGATTCTTGCAACAATAGTGTGTGCAGGACGAGGTCTGTTGGGATATATCGTTGCAAATCGTTCACACGTTTCCCTGTAACTGTTTCTTGTGTACTAGACCCATTTCACTATTTGGACTTTTTCTTCCACAGTGTAAATATTCATGACGATTTTAGTATAAATTCAAATAGGAGTTGATTTGTTTCAAACCACACGTCAAGTTAATGCCGCTTAATCGTTTATTGCCATAGAAAAATAAATATAATAGGGTTTGTTGTTAAGCTGCTTTCGTAAAAGCAAGAGCTGATCTTTGGGATAAATTAACGTTGCTCTGATTCCATGATGCGAAACCCTGTGGACACGGGGTATAACATTATGAATTTTAATCTAAATTTGCATAATTCATTTAACAAGAAAAATAATTGTAGTCAACCACAACTTTAATTAATTAATAAAATATATCCAACTCAAATATCTTTTATGTCAATAATATCATCTCAATATGTATATTATTTTAAATACAACAGTGATCCAAGAGTGTTAGATTAAGATTTGGTCGCCCGACAAAAAGAAAGAAAATGGCTGTTGATGATGTTAGGAATACTGTTTAAGGGTGCCCCTTCAATTAGTAAGAAGTTTAAATCAGCAAACTAATTTATTTTACAGTATTTATCACACCGTCCCTAGAAAGACTCGAATTTTTTTCCATGTAATTCCCATTCCAATCGCAATAATTTCCATCAAATTTTACCACAAAATGTCAATATAATGATATTCTGGATATTACATTTTATACCATCAAAGCATAGTTTTATTTAAATGGATATTTATATTTAATCCACATAATTTAACAATTTGGCCACTAGAAAATCTTCATGTTTTTAGATGGATCTCCATTCGCGTAAAGTTGGATCGGGGTGGCTATGTGACATACTCTACCTCGTGTTAATGGTTTTTCTACTGCAAATTTCAAAATGATTTTTAGTACACTTTTAATTTTCATCTTTATTACACAAATAAGTCCTGATAGTTTTTCAAATGTCTGCCTGTACTCGTAACCTCTTTTACCTTTCGGTGTCGAGACTGGTGCGTTAGCGTATGTGGTCTTTATGGATGCAATGCAAATGTAAAAATGTTTTAAATAAAATGGAGAATATCTAGCTAATTTTAGTTCATTTTAAATCATTTTGAAATTAGCACGCTATGTTAAATATTCTTTTATGAAGTTATTAGATTTTGTCCACGACATCATACTATAATCATTAAATAAATGTTTTATCAAACAACTATTATGTTTGTGCATGTTAATTTCTTATCTTTCTGCCTGAAAATTTTTTGCGAATAAGAAGTAAATGACTCTTAAATAATACATTCATTATACAAGGAGTCAATGAAACCTGGGGCAGCCATATCTTTTTATTGTTTTTTAAAATATGAAAATGAAATTTAATATACAGGGAAATTTTCTTTTTAGTATACATATCCCCTATGTATACTTTTACAATAAACGCAATATGTAGGCAACCAACTATACACTATAAACGTCACGTCACGTGGTGCGTAAAGGTTATGTTTCATGTTTGTAAATAAAAAATAAATCAAAATTAGTGGAATATCAAAATAATTTTAATTCAACGATTATTCTAAAACATAAAATATCAACAATACAAAACAGAAAGGAAAATAAAAACAGCAACAGTTAAAGACTAATTTTTTGACATTAACTTAATTTGATGATTTTTGCCACAGCATGCTAATTTTTTAACGTTTATAGTGTATAGTGGGTTGCCTATTTGCGTTTATTATAAAAGTATACATAGGGTATACAACTTTCAGCACTAGTTATACAATATACTATTATCAATCGGGATATGGTCCAATTTTAGAGCCAGGTAATGCACGTCATCAATAAATTTTATGACATCATAACTTGGTACGTCTACATAAAATTCCAAACGATTTACAAATTTTATAACCTAAAAAACGTCAAATGTCAAACAAACGTTAATGACATACAACACGATCTGTCAAAAATTTGCAAGTGAAATTGGAAATTGGAAATATAAACATGCCAAAAATAATACTAACTTTACAAAAAATAAATATGAGCTAAATTAGAAAATAAAAACCCGATTTCTTTCTTATTTTCAAAAATTTATAGACCTTGTGATTAAACACGGCTGCCTAATCTTAGAAAACTACAAAAATAATTTATATTTAGCAATTACATTTTGTATTTTTTTATCGCGCATTACTGGTAACGCCGACCGTTGATTATGTGACTGATGACGCGCATTACCTGGATCGCCAATTGGACTATACCCTGCGTCATTTTGATATTTTCAATTTCGAAAACACAAAAATGTGGTTTCCCAGTTTTGCATTCTGATTTACAATCAAATAGGTATATGCCCCTTTATAGGGGTATGTCAGCAACGAAACGGTTGATTAAAGAAAGGTTAAAAGTAACAAATTCAAATGCCTACAGCAAGAAAATCTAAAACGTTTCGAATATGCATTAGAAAGTATACTGATCTAGTTGATAAAATATTGAAAGCTGTTAACTATGAACTATCCATTACAATAATTTGTAAAAGGAAGAAAAATGTAACGATATTTATACATTAAAATATACAGGGTGTCTCAAAATTGAGGCCCGTGCTTCTGGGATCTGATTCAGGGGACTAAAATAAATCGAAAATGAAGAATGGAAAATTTTCCGTTTGTCTTTTGTTATCGAGTTATCAATAAAAAGCAAAAAATTAAGTATAAACTTTAAACTTTATTAAAAACGAATAATATTTGAAAACAAGTTATTTTCCACATCTATTGTCACAAAAAGTGTTCAAATAGGTTGCCTCCTACTTCAAGGCAAACAGTCACACGATTTTTCATTGAAGCACGAACTCTCTGTAGCATATTTTCGTCTATTGACGCCACTATAACAAATGAAAATCGGAAAATTTTCCACTCTTCATTTTCGATTTCTTTTAGCAGAAGCACGGGCATCAATTTTGAGACACCCTGTATGTTTGGATATTGGTTTACTATTGAATACTCGAATGTAACGAATAGTTTACAATACATACACGTTATCCCCTGAAATTTTGAATATGAGTAATATAATGTGTTTGTTAATTATTTCCCGTTGCTTAGGGCCGGTTGCACAAAGCTTTTGTTAAATTAACGAATGATCAAAGTTGACAAAAGAGCATCATTTTTTGTTTACTAATGTGATATTTGCCATATGCATTAGAATTTTGATTCGATTTTGTTCACTTTGACGAATGATTAATTTGACCAAGCTGTTAAATCATGTTTGTGCAACCCGCCCTTAGTGAATTAAAATATTTGACTCAGCTATGCAAAAAACGAGCGTGGTAACTAAGCGCCAAGTAATGCATTCAAACGCCCGTATTCAAAATTTCAGGGGGCAACGTGTATATGTCGTGCCCACCTGGTGAAATCGTTCATTTCATGAAAAGGATGTCCACTTCATAAAACGCATCCGCTTCGTGTAATATCTGTTGTTTTCACTATCAGCACAAAATGTTTGTCCATTTCATGAAACGGAGTGTCGTTCTATGCTCTTACTGAAATTCGTTATAATTTCATCAAGTGGATGGGCGATTTAATCTTTTCATGTAATGTTCAACAACTGCATTTAATAAAACGGGATTCACCAAGTTGCAACTGCACATGGGATAATCAAAGGTTGATTTGGAAGTGATAACTTACAGAAAACTACATCTAATTTCCAAGTCCAAACGAAATTATTAATAAGTCGAAATGTATTTCCTTACGAGAAGCTGTAACTCTAACTTCTGAAGGGCAACGATTTTTTAAATGTTCTTGCAAGCCATCTAAAACACAATGCAATACCAAGAGATGCGCTTGTTTCAAAATGAAAACCTTATGCAATAGTCGATGTCATGCGTCTCTGCCATGTGTGAACAAATAATTGGTTTGGAGGCGTTTATTTTTGTTGCTTTCTCTATTTTAGGTTCATTATTACTTTATAGTCAGTAAGTGAGTTTAGTTCTTTATATAATATTTTTATTGTTTTAAAAGATCTTATTTTCTAGTTAAATAAAATGTATATAGTTTATTTCTATTAAAATCTGATATACCAACCATTGTGTTTACTGTTTTATCCGTTTCATTAAATGCAGTTGTTGAACATTACATAAAAAGATGAAATCGCCCATCCACTTGATGAAATTATAACGAATTTCAGTAAGAGCATAGAACGACACTCCGTTTCATGAAATGGACAAATATTTTGTGCTGATAGTGAAAACAACAGATATTACACTAAGCGGATGCGTTTTATGAACTGGACATCCTTTTCATGAAATGAACGATTTCACCAAGTGGGCACGACATAATATACACATATGTATAAGTGCGAACGCCGGCTCTGGAATACTCTGAGTAAAATGTTTTCGGTTCATCTGAGGTCGAAATTCTCGGAAACGTAAATCTTAGTTTTTAATAACGCATCTTTTTTACATTAAACATTTTTATCCAATTCAGTTACGAAATGTCAACATTTCGACATTGATTTTAGTTGTGAAAAGTGGTTCATTTTGTAACTAGTTACAAAATATGCTCCCATTTTGTAACTAGTTACAAAAAGATGATTTTAGTTGCGAAAAGTGGTTCATTTTGTAACTAGTTACAAAATATGCTCCCATTTTATCACTCCCATTTTATCACGATGACCCAACTCCTTTTTTAAGAAGATGTGGCATTTACATTTTGTTATCTGAATTGGATAAAATCTTGTATGAAACACGTTGCAAAACATGTATTTTTATCACATGGCGTGTTGTTCATCTCGGCTTCGCCTCGACGAACAATTTCACGCCTGGTGATAAAAAGTCCATCATTTTGCAACTCGTTGCATAAATAGCTATTTTATCTCCACCTCCCTTTTCTGCAATGACGTCACCATATTTTTTTTATATAGCAACCCCTACTTTTTCTTGCAATATAGTTTACAAAACTGGGAATGAGAAATAAAATGAATAAAATCACAGTTAGTACCTTTTATTCTCAAAAACAAAATCGTTTCGAATTTAACACAACTGTCACAGAAAGTAGTCGATTCTGCATTTCTTTATTTTTGTCAATTAATCTTGTGTAGTTAATAAAAAATGGTTCACTATTTAACAGAAAAGCAAAGAATTTAAATGTTAATTATGAAGGAATGTGGGGATAAACAACATACACAGAACGAAGTCTGCAATTTATTTAATATTACGTATCCTGATCAAGATCCTATTACGCAGTCCACTGTAAGTAAAATTGAAAAAAAGTTTTCCGAAAAGGGCCATGTTAGAAACGATTCCCGACACCACGAAAAATGTTCCAGACGAAGTTCAATTAAATATTTTATTAGAAGTGCAAGAAAATCCTCACAGCACTACAAGAACACTAGCTACTAATAATAATGTCAGTCAGTCTTCTGTTGTTAAGTACTTGAACAAACACAAATATCACCGGTACAAGGTGACTTTACTTCTGCAATTGAACGAAGACGATTTTGATAGAAGGCAAGAGTTCTGTGAAAACATGATGGAAAGGTGCAATGCCAATCCTGCTTTGGCGGTCACATTATTTTCACAGACCAGCCACATTTTGTTTGCATTGAGATGTCAACAACCAGAACTGTCGTTATTAGGCTTCCCAAAACCCACACTGGATGATGGAGACTCACACCCAATATCCCGAAAAATTGAATGTTTGGGCCTAAGGCTGTTTTGAAAAGAAAAAAATTTATCCGCATATCCGGATATGAACTTTTATCCGAGTCATCCGAGTAGTTATAATATCCGGATAATTTACAGTATCCGGAAAATTTAAAGTATCCAGATATTTTGAAGTATCCAGATTACTTTTAAATCCATTATCAATTAACTAGAAAGCTGAAAATGATATGAAAATATTGAAAATACTAAAAAAAGTCTGTTGCTGCTCTAAAAATGTATTATGCAAACTTTTTAAAATATTAAAATATAGCTTGCAGAAAGATATTTTAAATTTTAATTATTAAAAATTTAGGGACACTTAAGACTCTTAAGTTAAATACTATAAATAGGCTTGCAATTTGAAATTCTGGAAAAACCAGAAGTAATGTAGCAATCTCCTACACAACTTGCCTACAAAATATTCTGTAAGCAGTTTAAAAGAAATCTTGAGAAATCATTAATTCTATTCTTAGTATTCTTATCACATACCGCATTAAATTACATCATATATTTGATGTGAATTCTCGTTATTTATTTCTGTTATGTTTTGACTGCTGTGTTAGTGTTTAGTCGGCAGTCACCAACTAAAAACTCTTAATAAAATAAACAATCTCATTGCAATTTATAAATTTAGTATTGCGTATTCAGCGATAAATTCTTTTATCCCGATAATTCTTTATTCGGATAACTTTTTTATCCGAGTTATACAGTTTATCCGGATATTCTGTCTCTCACAGATATCCGATTTCTTCCATTTCGGATATTTTTAAATACTAATTATCCGGATATCTACGTGAAAATTATCCGGATATCCGTTTTATCCGGCTCGGATCAACAACCCTATTTGGGCCGGTATTGTTGAAAATAGAATTCTAGGCCCTTATTTTATAGAAGGAACTCTAACTTCAGCAAAATATTTGGAGATGCTAAGAGAGCATCTTGTTCCATCCTTAGTTATGTTATATCCCGATCATGAGGAACATGATATTCCTATTAATACTTTATGGTACCAGCAAGATAGAGCACCTCCTCATTATAGTGTTGCTATTCGGGAGTATTAAATACAGTGTTTCCAGATCGATGGATTGGGAGGTGTGGAGCAATTGAGTGGCCAACACGATCACCTGACCTTACACCCCTATATTTTTTCCTGTGGGGTTACCTGAAGAGTAAGGTGTATTTTAACCGACCAAATTCTATTAATACCTTAAAGGAAAGAATTAGAAATGAAATCAGAGTGATTACGCCAGAGATGCTTTAAAATGTTTGAAATGAGTTCATCTATCGACTTGCTTTATGTGAAGAAGTTAATGGATACTAATTTGAACACTTAATTTAATAATTTTAATGTTTTCTTTTTAATTTTTGGTACGTTTATTGAGTTCCAATATTGTTTTATTTTGATTAAATCACTAAAAACGTCTTAACAATTATGAATGGTTGTTTTTAAACTTAACAATTTAAAACGCTCATAGTCTTATTAATATATCACGTCAGATCCATAAGTTTCATACTGCCTTATGCAGAATTTCCAGGAGAACCAGAATTTGCAAGAAAAAGAAGGGGTTGAGTAGGGAAGAGTTGGAATTGACTGGCTTTAACTCTGCTCGTTGCCATGGTAACGCATGCGTCATCACCACCTGCGAGCGGTTCGTTGACACATGTTGAATCGCTAGAGTGAAGTGTTTAGTTTTGTATCGACGAACCACTGCACTACATCCACATCGTGTCGCGTGTCGGTTATCACTGATTTCAAATAATTGAAACTGCTGTCTTGTTTTAGTGTTTGTTGTTTGTGTGTTTTTTTTGCAATAAGTGTGTGTTTTTAAACATGAAATATTCAAAAACAAAAGAAATTATAAATTTTTTAAATTAGTTTTCGAAAAGGCAAACGGAATGGTACAAATCGACATTTCTAAGCGCGAATATGCTAATCTTACAAGTGCTGAAATTAAAACAAAGTCTAAAATTCTATTTTATTAAATACTAGATCACGTGGTAATGGAAATGGAAGTAAGGGTTCAAGATTGTGATAAGTTACAATTTGTGTCTCTGGCTGATACAACAAAATTTGAACAATATCATTCATGTTTTCCTTCTAAAGCTTTTGAAAGTTTAAGCCAATTGTATGGAAAATTATTTCCTAGAATTCAGCGTCTAACAAACGAATTACATCTTCTGAATGCCATTGAATGGGAATAAAGAAATTTTTACTGAAGCTTATAAGCTGTTTTGCCTTATACTAATCATTTCATCGGCGAGTGCATCAGTTGAAAGAACTTTTTTTTGCCTTAAACGGATAAAAACATACCTAAGGAATACGATATCTCACGATAGACTCTTCTCTTTGGCGAATATTTTAATTCAAAAAGAACTTTTACTAGGGTTAATTAAAAACCAACCATTTTACAAAGATATTAGTATACAAGGAACATGTCAATTGCATATGTTACACCGCGTTTACGGAAGTGCCTTAAGCATGTAAACCGCAAAATTTGACCTAAAAATAGGCTCAATTTGAAGATTACTTAAAACGAGTAAGTTTAATAGGCTGCATATTTCATGAAGGCAAAGTAACGATTTGATAGGTAACAAAAACTGTAGAATTTATTCATATAATGAATTTTGTTATAAACAGAAGAAAAATACATTAACTTTTTATATGATAAAATAGATGATTTTTGGTAGTACCTACATATCGCATAAATATTGCTTTTAGAATTTGTATTAATTTATTTTCTTAAATCTTCTTTTCCTATTACCCTGCATAATTTCAATCAATTTTTAGGTTTCTAAACAAAGATTCCTATAACACGTGAACCAAACACAAACATAATCTACAATTTCACACTCTGCTATAAAGGGTATCCAGTGAAACTTTGGGTATACGTCATTGATGAATTATAACATCATATTAGGCAGTGTTGTCACATGTAACTGAACAATCACCATTTACAGGTTTTTCCAAAACAGTTTTCATTAAATTTATTTTTTAATAAGAAATGTCTTCAGACGTCTTTTGTGTTGTGTTAAAACAGTATATCCTTTAATTGTAGCAAGCAAAGTATTAAACACTTTTAAGTCGCAGTGTGTTAGGTGAATTTGGAGTAATAAGGTAATTATGGAAAGCAGTAGCGGCTCGTGGCCGAAACGTTTGGTGAGGCAAAATTCCATAGAAGTTGAGGGTTATCTTAAAACCGGGGGGGTTTGGGGGGTACGGGGTCCCCCCCAAGCAGAAGGGGGGGTCCGGGTCCTCTCCCCCGGAAAATTTTTGAAAGAATTACATAAGTAAGGCTGTTTGAACTGCATTTTTTACCATATATCTCAGTATAAATCACGGCCTTTTCAGTCTTTATAATTGGATAGTTCTTTGAACTTTGGCATTAAAATGTTGTATCTCTATTTTTCGAGCGCTATCTATCACTGTCGCGATATTTTGTTTGCCTAAAAGAACAAATTTACAGGTGGAAGAGATGTGCTCCTTGCTCTTATTATGTTTTTCTAATGAACGACATATATTTTTCATATCGGAATATCCTGTTTTCCACCATACTGTTTCACTACTGTTCGAGAAAAGAATGCAGGGCCAGCAAAATATTTTTTTTATTAATTTACTTCCTGTGAGCCAGTCATACTTACGGTACCACGAATTGTTGAAAGCGCGATTTGGTTTACCGACATTAATTAAAGTTGTGCTTAAATCGGGAATAGGTCTTCCTAATTGTTTTATATATAGTTTATCGTCGTACGGAAGGTGACTAAACCGGTATTTATTAGAAAACTTACAATATCAGAACAATCTCTCAAAGAAGCACCCGGTTGTTGTATTTCTGCTAAACTACACTCTGTCGCCATTTTTAAATTAACTAACACTTATGAATATGAAATCTGAAATCGCCGAAATGCCCGAAATCAAACCAAACAATCATAACTACATTAACTACATAACCCAACATTTTCAGGTTTTTTCAACTGAGCGTAAAACTAGCTCGAACTGGATCCTGGTTACTGGTTATCAATTCAAATATGAAACTTGCATGCTTGCATCTTGCAGGCGGAAGTCTGTCACTGTCTAACTCACGTCTTATTCAAGCGGGACATTGCCTCACTATAGGCGTCCTTTTCTGCGTTTTTTAACTGTGACGTGAGGTATTTTATTCCAGAAATATGCTGTTGGGCTCGACGATGATTGGTTGATCAGCTTCGGCTTGAGGCATTCAGCCGAACTGTCCACTCGAATACCGTCGAAACGGCGGTAACGATTTAAATTTAAACGGAGTAGACGGAGCGTAATAATACATATTTTGTAATTTTTAATTACATACAATAAAACCGATAGTTGTACACAAAAACGGTGATATAATCTGAACAAGTTATCTAAACTGAATATTATGAGATTTTCAAGAAATTCAAGAATTAGTTCTTTTCATGAATACAATGTAATAGCCAACTATTATTGTGCAGAAAGTGGTCGCGTCGTGATAAACATAAATAAAAATGCGTTTTACCTTTTACCTCTTTTGCATGGTGAGGCACTGCCTCCCCTGCCTACCCGGACAAGCCGCCACTGATGGAAAGGTATATGAAAGTTATTATTAAAACTAACCTCAAACATGAGATGTGTCAACTACAAAGTAAACAGGAAAATTAAATATGTCTGTCAACGTAGCTATCAACACGAACAGCTGTACCAACTTAATACACAAACGTCATCAACATAATAATATTGTATTTTATAAGACACGCAATAGTATATTGTAATAAAAGTGTTGAAAGCTTATGTTTGCCACACGAATGTGAAGTTTGCAGCACGAACGATAGTGAGTGCTGCAGTCACATTAGTGTGGCAAAAACAAGCTTTCAACACATGTATTACACGCTATTTTTTCTACAACCACATTTCCATAAAAAAATTTAAATATTTCTGCAAAATCTGACATTTTTATTTGCGTGTGGAAAAATTACACGCAAATTTCACTTGTTCGGCAAACATTTATTTTCAATACTCGTATCTATGGAGACGAAGTCTGCAAAGCCCACTTTCCATGGTGGGAGTAGAAAAATATTTAAACATATTATATTAATTTATGTTTTGCAGGAAATTTAGTCTAGTATGTATAATTGTTTTAAAATAATATTTATTTAATGAAACATTAATAAATTCAGTGGAATTTTTAATTCATAATTAGAAATTAATTTATATAGGAGTGGCTGTCATGGATGAAGTGTGACGTCATATTGATGACGTCTACCCAAAGTTTCACTGGATACCCTTTATACGTGTAATAGGCAAGCATTTGAATACCTAATTCATGTAATTAGCAATGCATTGCATATTTTCACGAAATAAGCAGGGACATGGGACATTGCTAATTTCACGAACTTTTGCGTAATACGGGGATTACGCACTTTTACAAATTCGGCGTAAAATGTACAATTATAATAAACAATAAAAATAAATAATAAATGAATGTGTTATTAAAAGCACAAATAACTAAAAATACAACAAATGATCTTTATATGGAAAATGTAATAATTCATTAGAATAGTCGGCTTCGGTGGTATATGGGATTAGCAGAGATTTCCGTGTAAACTATATGTCTCGGGTTGGATCTCGGTTGAGGTCTGGTGAGAGTTTTAATGTTGAAAAATATCTGAAACTCTGAAAGAGTGCCACTTTCCGGATAAAAAGTTCCGCACCAATGCTATACTTGGTACGATAAGACCTATATTGACATTCCTAAAATCGTCAAGCGTAAATCTAAAAAGTAAAAGAGGTTACGGATAGGTACATCTATAGATACATACAGTGTCACCGTTAAAGTCCGCATCATATGGGACATTTTTTTATTATTTAGTTTACGCAAATTTAAATTTTGTGAACAGTTTTCGCTTTGAAAATAATGAAAAATGACGTTAACGATTTTGTTTTATCGATCGGCTATAGGTACCCGTCAAATTCCACATATTTTCAAAAAAATTACAAAAAGTTAGGTTATTTTTCAAAATTTCGAAAAATGTTAAATGCAAAAGTTGTTCTTTTTTCATTTTTATGCCCATCTACCAAATTTGAACAAATTTGGACAACCTCGATATTTTTTTCTAAATTACAGTTTCATAATTTTAGAGAAACTGTCAAACATTTTGTTTTCTTAATTTCCATGACATTTAATTCTTTTCTTTCCATAGCATACTTCTTAGCTCAAGAGGAACTTGATTGATGATTAATTTTTAAGTATTAGTCTAGAAAAACATTTAATTAAATTAATTTAGCAAGAACTGGAGGTCTACTAATTGGCAAATGGATTTGAGAATTTTGGTTTATGGCATTTTTGAACTGAAATGTCCTTTTGTACTGTGAAAAAAATGAATAAAGCGAATTTTGCTGTGAAATGTTGAAACTAGAGCAACGTTGCATCAAGTATGACATAATTCTATTAGCATGTTTGGAATTTTTTTGAAAAAATCCAATTAGAAACATTTTTAAACAGAAAAAAACCTTTCGCAGATGAGTGTATTACATCTTTACGGGTCTTTTCGGATTTTAATAAATTCGAATGAGCCAAAAAATTGTTATGTTAAGAAAACGTGAAAAATATCAAGGTTGTCCAAATTTGTTCAAATTTGGTATGTGGATAGAAAACTGAAAAAGAAACAACTTTTCCATTTAACATTTTTCTAAATTTTCAAAAATAACCTAACTTTTTGTAATTTTTTTGAAAATATGTCGAATTTGACAGGTATAGCCGACGGATAAAACAAAATCGTCAACGTCATTTTCCATTATTTTCAAAGCAAAAACTGTAAAATCTAAATTTGCGTAAACTAAATAATAAAAAAATTTCCCATTTGATGCGGACTTCAACGGTGACACTCAGACACTGTATATTTTCAGTAGCTTTGGAAACATATACAATGTGATTTTTTAAAAACTCAATTGCAGCAGGCCGTATTCTGTCTTAATAACCTTGGAACTGTCTGTATTAAGTCAGAATAAGGCCTGCTGCAATTGAGTTTTTAAAAAATCACATTGTATGTTGGGTTGCATTTGAAGATTTAAATGGGTGCGTTTCGTGTGAATTACCAATACTCGTGTGCTACGATTGCATTAAACTAATAAATTATGTCTAATTATAATTATATGACTATTTATAACATTACGTACAACTCAGCTTCATGGTATTGGAAATCGTTCTTCTTCACAGAGTAATGGTAGGTATTCACGTACAGGCGAGGCGGCCTGCAGTTCTGAACTGCAGATCTGGAGATCTTCAGTTAAGGTTTCACCTCTCACGTGCAGGCGGACGACAGGCGTAGATCTGCAGTCCACAAGAACTGTGATAAAAACTGACGTGTGTGGTGCAAGATCGACAGAATGATCATCAGTCCAGAACTTAAAAGCAAATGAAAGTTTTTGCTCAGATCTGTGGTTTTTACCATAAACGACCTGAATGATAGATAAGGCAATTTTTTAACAGAATTCGCCGATACGTATAGATATCTTCCAGGTTTATGGAAAACTAATAGAAAATAGAATTCTTACTGAAATACGTGTATATTAACACTGCTTTGTTTTTACATCATTTTAGACTGGAATTTTTCTTATTACGATTGTACATTCTTTTTGTTTTATAAATGAAATTCCTTTTTTGTGGGTATTATCAAATTGCTTTACTATGGTTTTAACTACGAAAGCAGTCAGTGCAGGACTGACAAAATCCTTCGGACCAGGTATGTACGTGTGTGGTGTAACCTTCCGACGGCCTGCAGCCCACGGAGTGACAGTCCTGGGACTGAATGTGTGTAGCGCGCGACAGTCTGACCGGACCTTCAGTCCACGAACTGCAGGCCGCCTGCACGTGAATGCCTACCATAAGCCTATTCGAGTCTAGCAATTAGTCTGATGTTGCAATTTCTATTTCAAGACTGGAACTGTCAAAGAGAAATCATTACCTTATTATTAATCTTACACTATATTGTTTATTCACTACTGATTTAAATACACACAACCGAACTTAGTTGGAATCACCCAGTATTTCCGATTTTGTTAGGTATTTCTGAAACATTTTTAATGGAAAATTAAAAGCACTTTATACTAAACCAATTTAATAATTAACATAAAAAAATGTAAAAAATGCTTGAAATTAATAGAAACTCAGACAAAATGTAAAAATTAAAGATTAGAAATGGTTGCTTAAAAAAAAATAAAAACTGGTTTTTCACTTTAATAGTCAGTGTTGCCATCTCCAGCCCTAATAAATACAAGCTTCAATCCAGCGGGGAATGATTCTAATCAAACTGTCAACTGGTTCTTGAGGTAAGTTTGCCCATTCCTCTTGAGCGGCTTGAATGAGCTGTTCCATATTTCCTGCAGTCTAATTTATCTTTTAATAAAGTCCCACACATGCTCAATCAGATTAATATTAGGTGAGCAGGCAGGCCATCCCAGAACAGTAACAGCTTGTGTTTCCATAAATTCTGTAGCAACTCTGCTGGTATGCGGATGGGCACTATCGTGCATGAAAACGAAATTGTTTCCCATTCCACCTCTCCACAGCCTAACTATGGGTTATAGCACCAAATCAACATACCTGCCTCCTGTTAAACTCTGCCGTAGGGAACCAAAGGAGTTCTTTCTTGCGTTATAATACCTCAGTTTTACAACTGGAAACAAATAACAATTTTTATCAATGCACATGTGATCAGCTATTAATGAAAACCTTATTTTCAACAAAAACCTTTATCTCTTATCACAGAAACGTTTTCATGCATTTTTTATGATAAGGGTCTGTCACTGCAAAATGGCGTAGAAATAGTGTAAGATGTTGTCAACAAAAAACATTAAAAATTCTTCTTCAAAAATTTACAAAAAGTATCATTAAAAAATATTATTTATCAACTTTGTAAGAACACTAGCGAAGCTTTGTAAAATATAGCAACTACTAACTAACTCATTTACGTAATTCGGACATAGGACCACTAGAATTTACACCAATAGTGTAATGTGCTATAGAAAGAATTTTAGTACAATATAAAAATATTTTAGTCTACAATAAACTTTAATTTATCTTTAAAAATTCAGCACAACATCTAATTTTAAAATGCAATAAATAATAATACCGTTTGCTTGCAATTTTTATTAGTAAAGGTAAAGGTAACGGCACTTACACTCCGCGAGGGAGTATGGTCGGCAACATTTTTACTAGTACTTAAGTAATACTCCTATAGGAAAAATGCTAATGTCATAATTTTAATAATTAAAGATGTGCATATTTAAGAGCATATTTTTAGTGCACGTTTGCATTCATATATTAACATATTTTAGTGAATAATTATTCTAAAGCTAGTAATAATTGTTTTCTGGGGAATTTTTGTCATTTCCCTGATTTGTAAGATATTATTTTTACTAATTACGGATTTTTTCGTTACAGCCTATATGCGAATGCGAAACGTTAGATATTCTACAGTCTCTGTATGCATTATATAAATTTAAATCATTACGTATAATTAATGAAGGTCTAACGACATTCCACTTTAACAAGTATAAAACCTACCGAGAAACAGTAAGAAAGTTAATTATTTATTCTTTAACATTTGAAATTGGTTTGAAGCGTCTTATAAACTTTTTAGTACGAATTTTTAATAGTCTTGTTTTTTAGTAGTACCTAACATACATATATTTACGTCAGAATTTACTTTCTAAATGGTAGATACTGTGAAACAACTTAAGCTTTACAGTTTTGTATTTACTCATAATCATCAAAATTTTAATATGTAACATTCTTAATTTTTATAAGCGAGCTTTTTGTTTGTACATTTTTAATTAGTTATGTCGTCTACTTAGAACATTTCGATAACCTAACTCAAAATTAACTAATATGATTCACATTTTGAACCTCATTTAGCATCAGAAATGATACGCAGAAAATCTTAGTTGAAGGCAAGGTCTAAGAGACCTTGAGTTGAAGGTGCTTTTCTGAATCTGCATGTATGAGTTATGAAATCCCTTCGTAAAATAAAGTGCTGTATCTGTATCTGAAACCTCTTTTACCGTTCGGTTTCGAGGCTG
Organism: Melanotus villosus; assembly: GCA_963082815.1. Taxonomy (NCBI): domain Eukaryota; kingdom Metazoa; phylum Arthropoda; class Insecta; order Coleoptera; family Elateridae; genus Melanotus; species Melanotus villosus. Next base: position 46,568,024 of record OY720421.1, on the reverse strand, counting down.
GTGCGTTAGTGTATGTGGTTTTTACGGGTGCAATTCACATCGTTACGTGGCTGGTGCACCGTTTTACCTACACATTGCATCATGTGTATACAGGGTGTTATTTAATGTCATGCAGATATTTCAGGGGGTGATAGTACTCAACAAAATAAGAAAAAAATGTTAATATACACATGATTAAAAATTCGCCATTTTCGATGCACAGGGTGGAGAAGTTTCATTTTTTTTTATATTTTGCGTTTTGAGATAGTTATTTGAAATTTAGTATAGCTACTATCATTTAGAATCTCTACAATAAAATGTCAAAATCATCAGTTGCAGTATACAGGGTGCTACAAAAAAAAAAAATATATATTTTGACTACACTTGGTTTGTATTGATCGCTATTTTTTCAAATAACTCGAAAACGGTAACAGATACGGGAATAATGAAAATAACCAAAGAGCTGGAGAAAAGAACAGGGAATTCAATTAAGATATAAAAATTTATACAAGGTGCTCCAAAAAAAAAAGTTCCGGAAGGTAAAATGGTCGGTAACCCAAAGAAACGTAACACCCTGTATACTGCAACTGATGATTTTGAAATTTTATTGTAGAGATTCGAAAAGATAGTAGCTATACTAAATTTCAAATAATTATCTCAAAACATTCGGAAGAAAAACGCAAAATACGAAAAAAAATTGAAACTTCGCAACCCTGTATATTGAAAATGGCGCATTTTTGATCATGTGTATATTAACATTTTTTTCTTATTTTTCCGAGTACTATCACCCCCTGAAATATCTGCATGACATTAATTTATACCCTGTAGTATAGTGTAAGTGTAGCACCTTGTTACTCTAGCTCTTAGGTCTGTATACGGAGGAGGGGTCGTTAATTTGGTGCCCAAGAACGAGTGGTTACCAGAATTCGATACCGACCTCCAGACTGCAGGAAAGCCCATCAGGAGATTCGAACCAAGGACTAACCTAACGCTAGCCTGAGGCTTTAGCACTGTGCCATCCTGGCTTCTGTAAAATGAAGTTAATGCATATAATTATAAATACAGTGAGCACGTAAAGGTTGGAATAAATTCGATAAAATTTTTATTGGGCAAGTAAGAAAATAATGCTCGGACACGTCGATTTTAGTTTTTTGATGCGCATTTTTTTGGTATACGTATATTTTTTTATTACGTCATCCCCGTTCGAGTTATGACGTCATCATCAGTTTTTTTAAATGGCAACACCCTCTTTTAATAATACCATTTAAAAGAGCATATCTTTCTGTGTATATACGCCAAATTTTGTGGTATGCTTCATAACAATATTTTCGAAAAAAAGTTTTAGAATTCATAACAATGTAATGAAATAACAATAGAAAAAATAATAAATACAACTAAAACTCATTAGATTAAATGTTCAAATTGCATGTCATTCACCTCTTGACAATATCCATCTATTGCCGAAAACGGTGTTTAGATAATCACGCACAATCCGGCAATAATATAGTGGCGCGCCATCTTGTTGGTACCATATTGGTTTGTCTGGCATTTGGGGATTTCGATTATTTGGATATAGTGCTATAAATGCGGGAATTATCTGTTTTTGTAGCAAATTCAAATATTTTTCAGCATTTAATGCGCCGCGCCGGTAATAAAAAATGATTCAACAATTGTACAAATTTCTCGAAAATATTGTTAGGTAACATACCATAAAATTTGGCGTCTATACGCAAAAAAATGTGCTCTTTTAAATGGTACTATCAAAAGAGGATGTTTAAAAAAACGGATGTTGACGTTATAACTCGAACAGGGATGACGTAATAAAAAATATACGCATAAAAAAAAATTCGAATCAAAAAAATAAAATCGACATGTCCGAGCATTATTTTATCGAATTTATTCCAACCTTTACGTGCTCACTGTATATAAAGAACGCTCGTTAATATTTTGACTGAAACAGCTTAAGCCCTTTAACAATCGTTTAGCATGAAAAACATCACTTTGAATACGATCTTTAATATAGTTAGAGAAAACTATTAGAATTTTTTCTTTTTTACCGGGGAAAGAAAATTCACTGGAAAAGGTTGTAGATGAATTATTTTAAAATTTAGTGAAAACCCGATTGTGCAATAATAGTTATTTATGTAACAAGTGTGTAAAATCAAGTTTTATGGCATGATTTCGGGAGTTTCGTGATTCGACTTCGTCTCATCACGAAACTCCCGAACTCATGCCATAAAACTTATTTACACACGTGTTGCATACATTATCTTTTGCACAGACGCAGTATAAATTCAAATAGTAGATTATACCGAAATTTAAAAATTTTTTATTCGAGAATTTATTAATTTCGTTTTCCATATTGTAATAATTCATTTCATCTTTTTCGGAATTATTAATTTCGTTTTCCATATTGTAGTAATTCATTTCAACAAACTGAAAACAGTTTTTATACTTATTTTATTATTTCGTACAACATTCGTACGTAGGTATTTAATGTGACAAGTAAAGAATAAAAGAAAAAACATTTGCCAGTATGTGACATCGGATTGGCCGCGACTGAAGATGCACATCATGAAAATTCATTATGCGTTCGATACCATCTTTACGTGTTAGTTACGGCAGTCGTTTTGTAAACATCGACTTTTGTTTAGAATTTGTAAAACGTCAACTTTAGAGGCGACTGTGCAAAAAATAGATTAAGCTACCTTTTAATTTAATTTAACTAGCAGTATTCCTTTACAAGAGATATCTTCTGATTAATATAAATACAATATCAATAACAGAAGGAACACTAAATGAAAATGAAAGTCCATAATAATGATTGAACAAATAAAAATGTAAATCAGAATAGTCTGTTGTTTTTGTTTTAAATTTTGTTAAATATTGATTTTATTAAAATATTTAGAAAAAGAAAGAAAAAGCATGGCCAATTATATTCGGCTATGTACGTACCTACTTGTTTTATTGGAAATCCTACTAAATTGAAAGCTATAATAGATCATCTTTTTATTTATTTTTTGCTTTTAGGTTTGGCATTGAAAATTAGTATACAAATTCATGATTTTGTTTCAGCAAGACTAGCTAAATTAATAAACAAATAATAACAGTGAGTTAAATTTTGTTATTTTATTAATAAAAATGGGTTTCGGCATATAACCGTTATCATTATTTTCTCGAAAGTACATCTTTTATAATGTAAGAGTATGAGTACGTTTTGTTGTTACAACAATAAGGGCGGGTTACACAAACATGACTTAATGGCCTCGCCAAAGTGAACAAAATCGAATAAAAAAATTCAAAGTCATCTGGTAAGCAATACATTAGGAAACAAATAATGCTTATTTATCAATTTTGATAATTTGTTAATTTAAACAAAAGTTTTATGTAACCCCCCTAAATACGTTTTAGGATTAATGGAAAGATATACACGTATGTATGAGTACCTACCATTTAAGAAAATTAAGTTGTTCTTTTAAATCTGTCGATGGGCAAATAGTAACTCGTTACAGAAGGCAATTCGAGCACTCGTCCGTTCGGCTACTCGCCGCTACGCGGCTCGTGTCTAAATTTCGGACTCATGCGCAAAAACGACGCCTTCTGTCACTTGTGTTTTAATATACTATTACGCTATACGTCTTATGTAACGTTGAAAGTTACCAGAGTGGTAGAAAAGTCATAGGTACATTTAGTTGACTGCAAATTTTTCGTGAAAAATTAAATAAGCATCTCGCAAGCCTAGTTATCAAAAATTGATGTTTAATTAGTGACAGTTCTAGCTAAGACGAGAACTAGATATAGCTCTTTTCTAACCATATTGCAATTTTGGTTGTCGTAAACTATTCTGGCACAAATAGGTTGTATTAACTCAAAAACACCATGTTGATATTTCAACATGAATGGACAAAAGTCCGAAGAAATCAGTTAGAAAATTATTATTAATTGTAAAATTTTTAAAGTCTGTTTAAAACAGGGCATAATTTGTAAGTTGTAATCAATACGATTAGTAAAACTTATATCAACTATTAATTTTTTTAGTTTAGGTAATGGAATCTGATATTACGCTAATGACAATGACGTTTTGGAGTCTTAGTCATTTTACAATATTGCGAACTGTGCAAGACGCGTTGTCTATACGGCGAAGAAATTAGGGCACGTGGTTTGAATTTCTGTACTGTACAAACAAAATAACGTTTCAAAATTGATAAGAATAGCAAGTAAATACCTAATGCTTGCAAATAGAATTGCCTGAAATTGACTTGTTGGAAGCAAAGGTGGCCTAAAAATATAACACTTTCAAAATCTAAACAGAGGATTCAAATACCGTAAAAATGGGGAGAATGGAAGGAAGTATGCAGAATAGTAGGAATAACACTTTCATTTATTTGCTTAATTTTTCTTAATTTAAAAAAGTGTGTTAAGCAAGTTATAAAAACGACCGATATAGGAATATATATCTGTACTAGTGGTAATATTCTTAGTTCGAAAAATGCTTTGTTGTTTGTTGTTATCACTTAAATTCAAAATGTCGTATGGGCTAGTGCTAATTAAGGGCGGCCGAAAAATTTCATTTCAAAGATCTGTATCTGTATACATGACCTCTTTTACCTTTCGGTGTCGAGGCTGGTGCATTAGCGTATGTGGTTTTTACGGGTGCAAAGCACATTTGCACAATCGATCGGGTTATGTGATTGGTGCGCCGTTTTATACCTACATACTGCACCATGTGTATACGTGTAGCAGCTTGCTACTTTTCCTTTTAGGCCTGTATTCGATGGAAAGCGTTGTTAATTTGGTGCCTAACAACTAGGGCTTGAAACCGTCCTCTAGACTGTATGAAAATCCTGCCCATTGGGAGCTTCGAATCAAGGACTAATGTAACGCTAGCCGACGCTCTACTACTGCGCCACCCTGATATCTGAAGATGGATATGCAAAAAGTAAATATAATAAACTGGATTTTTAGTAGTTGTTTGTATGCCTTACATACAAATAGCAACTCATATTTAATATAATTATTTCCATAATTAAATTACTGATTTTTTCCATAAAAAGCTTCGTTTTAGTAACCGACATGCGAAAAGGAACACCAACTAAGTAATTAGAAGACGCTTCGAAAATATGGACCTAAATGTAAGAAGTTACATAAAAATTACGATCATATACGAATCTTAGCCGTTGTTTAGGCTATTAAAAATGAACAGTTATTGCACAGGGTTGCAAAAAAAACTTAGCAGTAGGAAATAAATCTTTTTATGTCATACTCGTTTCTAAAGCAACGTTTTTCGAACGATTTATAGGACAAAAAGTGACACTTTAAAGTGCTAGGACTTTAAAGTGTCATTTTAAAGTCCTAGTTCTTTAAAGTGTCACTTTTTGTTCTATAAATGCTCTTTGCTAGGAGATACGAATTGTTGCTTAGACTACTTACTTAAAACTAATACTGCTACAAATTGCTGGAGATTTCTTTTAATAATTTAACAACTTTAGAAACCAGTATGACATAAAATTATGTATGTACCTCAGACGAAAAGTGTCTTTAAGGTTCTCGCAAGTAATTACGGCCTCGGCTACCCGCCTCGGCCGTAAACAACTTGCTCATACCTTAAAGACTTACTTTTCGTCCTAGATACATAAAATACTTATTATTTAACGAGAAATGGGGATAAGGTAATTTTCACATTTTTTTAACGATTTTTTTAACCTTCCCGTACCCGTGGTCCAAATCTTCTTTTAGAACCCATGCGGTGTATTTCAGATACCCCATTGTTTTTTCTTTCCTATGACTTATTTTGGCTTTGTTATTGCTTTTTATCATAAAATTAATACAATTTAGTTCTTGTAACACAAAAGTTTATTGAAAAATACAAATTAAAATTAATGAGGTAATTGAGGTAATTGTACGCTTTTACACGACTCAACTTGTGCGCAGCTGTACGAACTGGTTTCATCCGGATTTTGTTATAAACGGGTAAAATATTTCAAAAAATAATTATTATTATACAGACAAAAATTAATTGTTTTAACACGCTAATGATTATTTTTTTTAAATCAAATTTTAGAATTATAATAGTTATTTATTATATCAGTGGGATAAAGGCATCATTAACATACGAATGCGTTGAGTTGCCCGACGAGGGCGTTAGCCCGAGTCGGAGTAAGAGCATGAGTATGTTAATGGCCTTTATCACACGTATATAATATAATATTTTATCTATGACTGCTCAAAATTGAAAAAATTAGATAATTTTCAATTTGAAAAAATTACATAATTTTGACAGACCATCTTTTTTATTTAAAATCAGAGTAGCATGGTATTTTATTTAAAATCAGAGTAGCATCGTGTCTGCATAATTTATTTTCGTCGTAGCAACTAAATAATTTGTACGTCAATAATTTTGTATTTTTAATTTTTCCTTGATTTGTGGAGAAAGACCGGTAAATATTTGTGAAAGTATTCCGTTGGACATAGAAGAAGCTGCAACGAAGGTATTTTCTTCATAAAAAATAAAATTTTTGGTCATAAATATTGTCTTATCCCACTGAGTTTGATAATGAATTCATTATCTCACTGAGTGCGATAATAAACTTCATTATCGAACTCAAATGAATGATATAATAGGTTCTTATCCTAGCAGGAGTTGATAAAGATATTTTACATCTCGGGGAATACCCAGAATTTGAGGATTATTTTCTTATTCTTTGCTAACATATAATTTATTTTGACTGATACTTCACCATTCAGATAAACATTTATATACCGAGGAATACATAAAGGCTCAATTCGATTAACAAGGTTATTAAAAAGTTATAGTAAAAAAACTGCACTGGGGTATGTAAAATACCCCGCACGGGTACGGAAAGGTTAAGCAAAATATGAAATTTCAAAGCTGAATATATTTTTATTTATTTTTTCTAACACTAATATCTTATACTGTTTCTATGGTGCATAAGAGCTCACTTGTTATGTTTCCTTTAAAATGCGCGTTCTCTATAAAATACGCCGTCAATGACAACGTATTTTATAGGCCTTTAAATACTTCGTTGCCTAGGAATCTTCGCATTTTGTGTATTATGACACGTCTCAAATAATAATTTATTAAAATTTCTAATAATATATTAGTGAAAGAAAATGTCTAATATTAGTGTTAGAAAAAATCTTGAAGATAACTCGTGTTTTATAGTTTAAAAATCTCGGTCTATCAAATCCTCGGCTCACTTCGTTCGCTCGGATTTGAACTACGACCTTGATTTTTAAACCTTCTATAAAACACTTGTTGTCTTAATAGCTATAAAGTAGGGGCTACCATAAGCTATTAGGATATTGCATTAATTAATAATTAGTAATTCTTAAGTTGTTATCCGTATACTGCATGTCTACGTTTTGTTTTAAAGTACTAATCAGCAGTTATATTCACGAGAGCAGACAATGTTTTTTAGTGATGATTAATTTTATTACATCTTTAGTAATTCTATTTGAAAAATGTTGTCAAGTTTGATAGACTCGTTAATGGCTCAGTAGATTTTTAAAATTATGAAAAATTACCCGACGCTGTAAAGGCAAAAGGGAAAGGTTGAAGAAGAAGAAGAAGAAGAAGAAAAATTATGAAAGTTAAAACTGTTCTGCAGGTGTAATTGTTTAAAGGATATTCTATTTAATCTAATATTTCACTAATTATGAAAATTCCGCTTTATTTCAATTTTCTAATTATTTTATTATTTCTATTGTTAGTTAAACAAATGATTTCTGTTTAGGTGCGTATCGATTTCTTTTATTTTGAAATTATTAAAATTTATGATTTAGCTTGCGAAGTTAGGCAAATAATAAAGTAACAGAGAAGTAATAGGCGTCAACAGCAAACATTCCGAAACAAACGAAACAGGAAAATACTTATAAATTTTGCAGCGCAAAAACGATTAAAAGTTTAAGCGACGAATTTGAAACAAAAAGATATGTACAAATACAAAGGCACATGGATCTCCCCAGACGGAAAGACAATAAATTAAATCGACAATGTGTTAATTGAAGAAAAGCACATGTCAATGATTAAAAATGTAAAATCTCGAAGAGGCGCTAACATAGGAAGTAAGGGTTAAGTTCGAACAGCAGTTCCAAAAACACCAAAAAAGAGCAAGATAGAATCCTATGACTATGACACGGAACAAATGCAAATTGAAAAAATACAAAAATACTACGAAAAGCACATCCAAAACCAACTACAAAGAATGCCATTGGGATGGAAATTAATCAAGGATGGGACAGAATTAAAAGAATAATAAAACAAGAAATGGGTAATAAAGTAAAGAAGATGCCGAAGTAGAAGAAAAAGGAATGGTTTGATGAACAATGCCAAAAAGCCTTCGCGGCAAGAAGAAAAGCGAAAATGAAAATGTTTAAAAAACACGACTGACGATAATTATAAGGAATATAAAGAGGCAAATAAGGAAGTAAGAAAGATTTGCAGACAGAAGAAGATACAATTCCAGATGAAATAAATCGAGGCACTAGAAGGAAATTCCAATAAACAAGATATTAAAAAGGGGGACTGAGAAGGTCTCTGTTTTTGGTTTTTTGCTTATATCTTCAAGACGGTGCATCTTATCAAAAAAGTTATTATATACAAAAACAAAGCCCACAAAATTTCTTTTAATTTTTTTCTATCTCCAACCGTTTAGAAATAATTGGAATTTATGCTTTTAATGACAGATAAAATATTTATGACAGATGTTTTTGCTTGCTTGATTATTATTGGAGAGAGAACTTTAGTTTAAAAATTTACCTAGCCATATGATTGCTACCCATATTGCTTATGTCTTCCTTGTTGCACTCATTAATTGTTGTATGTTTAGACTAGTTTTCGGTCAATCTGTATAAAAATAAGGAAGGCAAGTTAATCAGCGGGGAAAAGGAACTACTAGAAACTAGACAGATGGGTGGAATATTACAAACAAAGAAATGAAAAATATCCCATTGACAGATAATATAATTATTGAGGAACAAGATGCAAAACCACCTACATTGGAAGAAGTGGAAGAGATAATAGGAAGCATGAAAACTACAACAATCTTAGGATAGATTGAATAAAGAAGGAATAAAGTACGAAAATTGATAGAGAGAATACATCTATTACTAGAGAAAAATTGGCTGGAAGAGAAAATGCCAAACGAATGGGAGGAAGCTGGGAAAATTACAGACCCATATCATTACTGAATGCGGTAGGTATACAAAGTTTTAGCCCAACTCATAAACATACGATTAATTGATTGGGTTGAAGATGAGCTTGGAGAATACCAAACCGGCTTCAGAAGAAATCGCAACAGTAGATCAAATATTCTCCCTGAGAATAGATCTATAAAAATGTTTTAAAAACGAAATGACTATCCATGTCCTCTTCATAGATTTTTCAGCAGGCGTATGACAAGGTAATTAGAAGCGAAGTAATATAAACAATGCAAGAGCTGCAGGCTCCTTCTAAGTTAATAAAACTGACATTGACAGATAATATAATTATTGAGGAACAAGATGCAGAACCACTTACATTGGAAGAAGTGGAAGAGATAATAGGAAACATGAAAACTACAAGAATCTTAGGATAGATTGAATAACGAAGGAATAAAGTACGAAAACTGATAGAGAGAATACATCTATTATTAGAGAAAAATTGGCTGGAAGAGAAAATGCCAAACGAATGGGAGGAAGCTGGGAAAATTACAGACCCATATCATTACTGAATGCGGTATACAAAGTTTTAGCCCAACTCATAAACAGACGATTAATTGATTGGGTTGAAGATGAGCTTGGAGAATACCAAACCGGCTTCAGAAGAAATCGCAACAGTAGATCAAATATTCGCCCTGAGAATAGATCTATAAAAATGTTTTAAAAACGAAATGACTATCCATGTCCTCTTCATAGATTTTTCAGCAGGCGTATGACAAGGTAATTAGAAGCGAAGTAATATAAACAATGCAAGAGCTGCAGGCTCCATCTAAGTTAATAAAACTGACATTAGTGACACTCAATGGAACAATTAATCAGATTAAAATAAACGGCAAAATGCGTAATACATTTACAACAAACGGAGATCCACTTTCTACTACATTATTTAATATATTTTTAGAACAAGTCATAAGGAAAAGTGATATTACGCGTATTTAATAGGGAAGAAACAATACTGCAGAACTCGCATCAGTGCATGGCACCCGCCGATGATTTTGTCTGTTGGCAAGAACGCAGGAAGAGCTTAAAAGCGCTATAAAAAGTCTCGAAGAAGGGGCAAAGACGATAGTGTTAAGATTTAATGGAGCAAAAACGAAATACCTATTTATGAAGAACATTTAAGCATAAAAACACAATAGAGGAAAATTTATAATTTTAAGAAAGAAAATGTCATTCCAAAAAATATGTAGTGATAAGGCAGTATCGGGGCCAGAAAGTGCGTCTTTATAAAACAGTGGTGAGACCAGTTACGGAAGTGAAATGTGAGTACTAAAAGAAGCAGATATTAAAAAACTGCAGCTTTACATATATGGGAAAGGAAAATTTGACCTAGAATTTATGGAGGAATTTAAGAGAACGACAGGTGGAGAAGAAGAACGAATAAGTATAATCAAAGCAAATCGATCAAGGTGCACGGACCATTTAGATTTTAGAACATATGAAGAAAAATTTCTCTTGTACTGGAATATCTGTAGTCAAGCGAAACAGTAGGGTAACTTTTGGAGCCATCTTAACATACAAAAGATTTAGCCATAATAATGCAATATCTATCTGCTTCGCTTATGAAATTTTCTTATTTGCTTTATTAGGGCATGGACCCCAATGCCCCTCGAAGTCGGCGCCTATGACAATATACCCTCTATTGCTGTTAAAAAAATCAAGATGGCTGGCGGGCAAAACACTATGCAGTAAAAAAATATTTTTAGCTTTGAAATCTGCGCAGAAATGTTGTGTTACAGCACGTGAAATTGCAAATATACATAGGATCTCTTTCCGCTGAGCTTAACAAAGTAATACGCAATTTATTGTTAAAAAAACATTTATTTTTATTTATAATGTTTCAAAGTATTTCCCTCCACAGTCAATGCATTTTTGCATCCGTGAAAATCAATCTTGAAAACATTTTCTCCAATTCCCGCGTTAGGTTTTTTATTTTATTTTTAAATGCGTCAACCGCTCCTTCGGCCGTTGTAAAACTTAAATCCCGTAACTTATCCTTTACACGTGGAAATGAAAAGAAATCATTAGGTGCCAAGTCTGGACTATACGGCGAATGAGACATTATTTCAATGTTCTGGGCATTCAAATAGTTACTCGATCGTTCCGAGCAGCCATGTGTGGCCGAGCATTATCTTGATGCAAGATCCTTCCTCTTGGACGCTTTTCGCGAACATTTTGGAGAACTTGAGGCAAACAAACTTTAGTGAACCATTCGGCATTAACAGTACGGCTGTAGCTCTAGTGCTACAGTGGAAACATGTCCAGTAATTCCAAAAATGTGGCGACCATCTTTTTGTTTCTGCTTTTTTTCACGAACAACCTTTGTTGGGGCCGACTCATTCTCAAAGACCCAAACTGTCGATTGTTGCTTTTCTTCTGGGCCATAGCAGTACACCCAAGTTTCATCACCTGTAATGATGTTGTACACCAGATTAGACGATCCATTGTCAAGGCGATCTAGTGTAGATCTGCATCACCTCGCACGGTCTTCTTTTTGAACTGGAGTCAAATTGTAGGGAATCCAACGGGAACAAAGCTTACGCACCTTCAAATGTTTAAAATGGTATCAATTGCTTTCACACCAATCTTTAGAGCTTGAATACTCCTTACAGTAACATGCCGGTCCTCTTCAATCATGTTCTGAACAAGACCAATATTCTTTTCGGTAACGGCTGTTTTTGGCTTAGGAGCTCGAAAACTGTCATTTAAGACAAGTCGACCACGTTGAAATTGAGTGCACCGCCGCTTTATGGTAGCTAAAGAACACAACTTGTCACCAAATACTCGATTGGTTTCCTCAAAACATTGTTTACGGCTTAAGCCACGTTTGAAATTGTAAAAAATCACAGCTCGATAATGTTCTTTGTTTAACTCCATGTTTTCTTGCGAAAATGATTACTTTAAGCTTACCTATGTATTTTAAAATATTCAAGTATATTATTTTTTCTACAAACACTACTAAAAACTGAATTTTTAACACGGCATACTGCAATTAAAAATGTAATATTAAATCGCAGCGTGTTAAAAGTAGATCACGTGGTTTACTTTTAACACTAGTATTAAAAGGCTGCTGTCACAATGACAATTTTGGAGCAACTAAAATATTAATCAAAGATTGATTTTACCTACCAAATTGACAAATCTAACGTTGCTAGCAGCTTCTTCTATATCGACCGGAATTTCTTCACTTAGATTAGAACTAATCTTAAATTATTATTTTTCACTTTTGACAAGCATATGTCAAACAATACATATGTAAGCTCAATTCTAAATTGTTTCGTAAATGTCACAGAGTACTCGATTTTTTAGGTAACCTTTGGAATCTTTAATAAGAGAGTTTAAAATGCTTTCAAAGGCGTTTGTAGAAAAAATAGTGTATGATATTCGTGTTAAAAGTGATTTTATTTTGTTCGTGGGGTTGCTCAACTCTCTACGCTCGTTTCGCAATCTCCCCCACTCACAAAATAAAATCTCACTTTTAACACTTGTATCATAAATAGCTATTTTATCCTAAACTGTATGAAAATCCGCTTTTTGCATCATTACAGACGAGCGAAAGTATACGTTTGCACGGCTAGCCGCGAAAATGTTTTATCAGTTGACATTTCGCAGCTAGGCGCGAAAATAAATGACGAGCGTTCTAATCGAGGAGGCCGTATACTATTGTTTACTGGTGGTTTATCAATTGTCTGTTTCTTATTGTCAAATTTTAAACGTTCATCTGACTAATTTTTCCGTTATTATTCTAAAGTACGTGTTAATTACTGTTATTATGTTCCATTCTGTTTTTCTTGTGTAGGATTAAAAATACTGAGTGAACCACGGCGGAAAAATGATTTTCCGGGCCTTAAGAAGTGGCCAGCCTCGCCTTCGCCTCGGATGTCCATATCTTCTTTCGACCCGGAAAATATTCATTTTCTCGGCTAGTTACACAAACTATTATTGTCAATCGTCACTGTCATTAAACTTGTAAAGAACTAGCTTCCATTGTCGAATAAAATTTGTTGCAAATTTTAATGGATTGCTAGATAGGCTCAGCGGAAAGAGAACAGCCCTCGTATATTGTAGTAAGAATTAGGAAAGCGTTGATTCCTAACCTTTTCCACCCTATTTATACAAGGTGGTCACTTTTACAACGTACACCATTGGGATCTCGGAAACGGCAAGAGATACAGGGTTGGTTACATACGGAAAATGTTGCGCAATTTTAAGCTCTTTAAGGAATTGAAGAGCAATCGGAGATAGCTTTTGTAGTTTCTGAATTATCCTGAAAAAAACTGAAAAGTTGCGCTTTTTTATTTCTTTAATAACTTTTTTGCTATTAAGACGAGTAAAATAAAATCTTGCGTGTTTACATAATTGAGCAAGGGCTATTCTATTGCACTCCTTAAAAATTTTCCAGGTAAACGAGATAGTTGGGTTTTCATGGGTAACTTTTGATTTTCTTATGGCCGCCATATTGGATTTTTATACCAACAGGTGCAAAGAAAAATTACAAATTCGTCCATGTATCACACATGGTCCAATTTTTTTTTTCTTTAAAGAGCCTAAAATTGCGCAACTTTTTCCTTATTTAACCAACCCTGTATCTCTTACCGTTTCCGAGATTCCAATAGTATACATTGTAAAAGAGACCACCCTGTATATAAAAGGTTAACTACTAGTGAAGTCGATGTGAGTAAGTTAAATAAATAAATTAAAAAATAATGGTTTCCTTGTCCAAAGTTCTATTGTTAAAAGGGTGACTCAGATTAAAAATATTCTGCAAAATGAGAGAATTGAATACCTGCATTTTTATTTCTAATCTGTCTATTGTGTTTGAAAATCATAGTTTTATATTTCGAATTGTTATTTTTAACTTCCCCTGCAATCCTTAGAACTAAGTTGAATACACTCCTGAACTAAGAAAGTTATACATTTTATCATTAATATTAAATACGAGTTCAAAGTAGACGTATGAAATATCAGTAAATTTGTTTCTTGCTTCTTTTTAATTGAGGCAGAAAATTGTTAGTCGTAATATTAGTAGCGTCTAATTTTTTATAGTAAATCTATATTCTGATTACTTTATCGGCAGATTACATGATTATCAAGAGAAGATTAGATGTGTCCTAAATTCAAGGTAACTTTATAGTTTGTAAAGCTATGGCCAAACTGATTAAACGTCTGCTTTTCGAGACAAATAACGTTTCGAGTTATCGTGGAAAATTTCTATCGTTTGAATTCTCCAAACATTGTACAGTGTGCACGTAATAGTAATTTACGTTACAAGTCCGGGAAGTAAAGTACGAGTTTAGATGTTTATGTACGAGGCGACGAAGGAGCCGAGTCCAGAATTTCTAAACGAGTACTTTAATAATAACTTCCCGAACATGTATCGTATAACGTTTTATTTCATACTGTAAACAATTTGATTTTTTATTTTTACATGTGACATTTTTTCTAACGTCAGCATGTGACATTACGGTATCAGAGCCGGGAAGCGTTGCTTGGTTACACTTTTACGGACTGTGATTGGGTGCATAAAATAACAGTCCCGTAAGTGTTGCTTGGCAACACTTTCCGGCTCTGATACCGCAAAAGCTCACTTTCCGGACTCAAAATGGCGCCGGGAAACTGAATTTACCAGACAGTATGAAATAAAGGTTAGAACAAATTTGTTAAAATCTTTATTGGGCAAGTAAGAAAATAATTCCCGGATAGGTCGATTTTTTTTTAGATATGATTTGTTTTTCTATATAATAAAATTTAAAATATTATTTGATTTATGTGACTTAACTAATAATTTTAATTGTTAAAACTACAATGTGATTTTTTAAAAACTCAATTGCAGCAGGCCGTATTCTGTCTTAATAACCTTAGAACTGTCTGTATTAAGTCAGAATACGGCCTGCAGAAATTGAGTTTTTAAAAAATCACATTGTATATTTATGATATAAAATTAAAATTTGAAGTATCTTTGTGAATAAATAACGCAATTATGTGCTTATTACCATACAAATACGTTTTGTTGTTGGTTCAATACATGTTTTTCTTCATACCTAGTTTTTGTCAGATTTACACCGATTGAACACTTTAGATGTATGTACCTTTATTTTAGAACCACCCTAAACGTATTTTTGGCAAATTTTGCTCCTGTTCTCTGGACATCCATGCAATTTTGTGACAGTCTTAGTGGGAATATAACTATATAACGTTCCTCCTACCTTCAAATTATACAACTATTAACTATTTTTATATCTTTTCCCAAACCCTGGTCGATGTTGATAGTGGAAAATGTATTTTTATGATACTATTAGTGTTGGTTGGTACCCAAATGAAAAAATTAAAATTACCGAGCATTTGTCTTACACATTGAATTAGTATACTTTAATTAATAACGATTATTTCATATAGGAAAGGGTTTTACTGATATCGGAGATATTTTGAATTTGTTTTCTGTTAATAAAAGAAAATTAGAACGTGCCAATTGGTTCTAAAAATACTTAAATTGGTGATGTTTGTGTTTAAATATTTTCTAACAAATGTCTAATTCGCAAACGTAAACTGTTATTGCTATGAATCTAAAGTTTTCCTACCAATTTAAAAATTCTTAACCACGGAAAATTTGTAGAAAATAGGAAAATAGAAAATGAAAACTATTTTACTCTGATATACAAAAAATTACATTATTATGAAGAAATGAACAGTAAACGTGTTATAATAATAATAATAATAATAGAGATTTATTGCCCAACAGATAAAAGCCATTATTAGAGCAAAAATGGAATAGTACACGCGGTACTTAATACATACATATAGTCCAGTCAAATTAGCCAAATTAGCCGAAAAAATTCACGTAGTTTTGAAAGTTGGTCCAGTTGTTCGTTGAGGTGACCTGACGAATATACTAAAAGTCTCCGGGGGTGGTAAACGTAAATTAGTATGTGCAGAAGGACAGCTGAAAGTATTGTGATTTCGAGAAGACATACGAGGGACATGAAAACTTAAGAGAGACATTAATGATATAGCATCAATTTCATTATGCAATAAATTATATAGAAACGTAAGACTTGATAATATTCTCCTTTGTACGAAATACTGCCAATTAAACCTGGTGAGTAATAAGTTTTGATCGATCCCGATTTCTGGATAGAACCCCTCAGTTTTAAAATATAGAAATTTTAAAAATCTTTTCTGAATTAGCTTAAGCCTGTCCTTATGACATTCGTAGTAATTCCAAACTAATGAGCAATACTCAAGTTTAGAACGAACAATCAAGAAGTAAAGCGTTTTAAGAGCTAAACACTCGGAAAATGCTTTGCAATTACGTATAATACAACCCAACATTTTAATAGCTGATTTGTATAATAAATCAATATGTTCAGAGAAGCTAAATTTACTGTCAAATGTTACTCCAAGATCAGTAATGGAGTTAGCACGATTTAATAAAGTGGAGTTACATATATAAGGATATAGAATGGGATTTTGTTTCCGACTATAGGTAACCACTTTACACTTGGACACATTAAGCATAAGATTATTAGTATTACACAATTTTGGCTTTGATTGAGTTGTGACTGAAGATGGATACAGTCACTGGAATATTTAATAGAGGTGAATATTTTAAAGCCGTCAGCGAATAGTAATTATTATCTAAAACATACAACAAAAAATACTTAAAGAAGATGTTTAACCTTCCATTTGAATATTCCTGGATTTTGGCGAATAGTTTGGCAGTCATTTTCTATTCGCTGCTGCAGCTTATCTACATTATTAATGGGCCTTGAATATACCAGTGATTTTAAATATCCCCAAATGCAGAAGTCAAGCTAGTTTAAATCAGGGGCCATGGCACTCACCTCTTCGTCCTATCCAGTTGTTGCTATATGTAGCATTTAAAAAATTTCTTACGACGATAACGAAATGGAGAGGAGCCCCATCGTATAAAATCCAGAAATTAACTCTATCAATTAAGGGAACATCATCCAATAGTGGGGGTAAAGTGTTGTTTAAAAAGTCAAGATAAACTTCGGCATTTAAACGATTTGGTAAAAACACTGGTCCAATCTCCCAAAATACCCATCCAAACGTCCAAAGAAAATCGATTTCTTGCCTCCATAATAGCAGGTATGCTGTTTATCGATTAAAATACCTACAAAATCAACTCTATCTTTGAAACACTTGATTTACGGATCTAATGTTCATTACGACTTTTTTGTTTCTATTGATGAGTACTATACGTGGATAAAATACCCGACCTCTTTTTTTAAAAACCCTGTAAATAAATTTTATTTTTTATTAATTAATTTTATTATAAAACGTATACCGTGCGTCCACGATACTACGCACCATGGCGCTGGAGTGTTGCTAGTTTATTTTAAAGATCTACTCTTCCGGTGGCAATTGATAGTCAAACGGTTGCTAGGCATTGACCTTTAAAATTGAATTGGCAAGTAACAAATAATACACAAAAATCAAAAACAACAAAAATAAATAGTTTAATCAATTTCGCAGCCAAACAAATTACAACTGGAGTATTCAAATTAAATGTTCAAATAAGTTTCCATTTACTGCCATACATTATACTAACCAACTAACGTATCATAAAAATTACGTCTCACATTATCTAACAGCCGGGGACTAATATTAAAACACACTTCGGTAATTTTATCTTTAAGAGAATCTAAATTAGGTTGAACTCGGGAAGAGTAAACTTTAGATTTTAAGTAAGACCATAAGAAAAACTCGTTCGGAGTCAAATCGGAGGATCAAGCGGGCCAACCAATTGCATCTCCACGTCCAATCCAGGTTTCATGAAAGGTATTGTTTAAGAATTCTTTAACTACTGCTTAATTGTGAGCGGGACAGCCATCGTGTTGGTACCATATCGGTCGCTCATCTGCAAGCATTGTATGTTCAATTGCAGGACAAATAGTTTCAGTTAAAAGTTCTAAATAAGTCTCTCCGGTCAACGTTCCGTTAATAAAATAAGGTCCAATTACAACGTTATTTAATATTCCACATCAAACATTAACCTTCTGTGGATATTTTGTGTGTATTTTTACAATTAAATGACGATTGTCGGTACTCCAATCTCGAAAATTTTGAGAATGTGGTTAACTATTTAAAGTAAACGTACATTCGTCAGTAAAGCACACTCCTTCTAGAAAATCAGGTTCATTGTTGCATTTATCCATCAAAATTTGACAAAATGTAGATCTGTTTTGGGAATCTCCCTCCCGCAGTTCTTGATGATGCCGATATTTATATGATTTAAATTTATGTTTCTTTAATATTTTATGTAGGTACGTAACTTTTTCTTAACCCATTTTCTGCACTTAATTGCCGCACTGATATGTTGGGATTAGCAGGAACAGCTGCCATTATATCAATTTCACGATCATGACCCGCAGGATTAATGATATCGGGTGCTACAAATCTTGAGCAAACATTACCAGTATTTTCAAATCTGCTTATGATTCTTCCAACAGTAGTGTGTGCAGGACGAGGTCTGTTGGGATATGTCGCTGCAAATCGTCTACGCGTTTTCCTGTAACTGTTTCCTGTGTAGACCCATTTCACTATTTGAACTTTTTCTTCCACAGTGTAAATATTCGTGACGATTTTAGTATAAATTTAAATAGGACTTGATTTGTTTCAAACCATACGTTAAGTTGAATGCCACTTAATCGTTTATTGCCATAGAAAAATAAATATAATAGGGTTTGTTGTTAAGCTGTTTTCGGAAAAGCAAGAGCTGATCTTTGGGATAAATTAACGTTGCTCTGATTCCACGGTGCGAAACCCTGTGGACACGGGGTATGGATATTGCTATGACGGTCCTTTGTTTTACATTAACAGTAACACATTGTACCGACAAATATGCTGTGATACCAATTTGATACTTTAATTGCAAGTTTGTTAATTTAATTTTGAATCAATTTTTTTATTGCGACTAGCTCAGCCTCGGGTCGTTGGGGAGGTCCCTTTTAGTTCAATAAGAATAATAATATATTTTTGTGCAGTTTTATTAACAAATTTTTATTATCCTATCTTCCCTAAATGTAATATCTGCCGTTCACTTTTAAAACATTAACTTATAATAGTTTTTAAATATGCTCACGTTTTTGTACTTGCAATCCAAATTAATTATTGAATTTTTTTAATCCAAATCAGTTTATACAATTTTTGAATCTAAACCAGTTGATACAATTTTTTAATCTAAATCGGTTGATAAGCAGTGATCGACTTCAACTCCAATTTAATACTTAGCTGTACAGGTATCCAATTATTTCAATCTTCAGATCTTCAGATGACCAGGAAACCAATTTATTTCTTATATCACCTTATTCTTCATTTTCTTCTAGCCAAAATTCAATTTCCTTTTGGAAATAAAATTGCACTCCTATTTTATTTTCCTTTTTTTAAGCTCCCGAAAAAACACCCAACTTGGTTTTTCAGAAAAATAAATTCTACTTGTCTATTTATCTTGCCTCCCGTTGTCCTGGTTCTCCCATATTTTCCTCCAATTAAAATATTCGTTCCTTTTCCTTGGTAACACTTAAATATTCATTTGTTTTCCTTGGTAGCACTTATTTATAATAATAATTTCCTTTCAAATACACGTTTCTGTGTTTCTAGCTAGCTTAAATTAAATTTATAATACAATAACATTAACTAACTCTATTTACATTTTTATTTTACATTAGAACTGCATAAAAATAATCATTAATTTTAATTCGTTAAAAATAAAAGTAACCTCTATTTAACTACCAATTGATATCATCTCAATATTTAATGACGTCAATCTAATTAAAATAATAATAATATTTTTTAATCAAATTTGGGCTTATTTTTCAAATTACAATGGAATAAAGCCATAATGCTAGAAATGTGTATTTTATATATAAAAGAATATTTAAGGACATAACATAGTTGTAGTATTAGGTAAACTCTTGGAAAACCCAGCAATAAAATATAGCTTGTGGTAAAACAATTATCAACGAATGAAAACAGATAATGATGTGCTGTAACAGTTTAGTAAACTAAAAAATCTTATAATTTTGATTCCAACGTAAAATCTTTGTAAACCATTTTAATTAAGTACTGTAACTAAGAATATAACCTTTAATAATGTACACTGCTTCAACTAATCTCCAGAAAGGTTTCATTGTTGTTATGTATGCAGTATGAACATTGGTTTATAATTATTTATATCGTTTGACTGGGATCAGAATTTAAAACGTGTTTACAATATTCATTAATATTATTATCGTAAAATTTTAAAAATAAAGCAATTATTTATCTTCTATGTATCATAGAACGCAAAGATGGTACTCTTAAACATGCATTACAATATTTTATGTTTTAGTATAATTTCGATTATTCTAATAAATAATAAATATAGAATTTGCCATATTTTGTATCTAGGTATAAGTATACGTATAACCTTGAGAAATACGCATGACATATATCGAGAAACATATAGGTATAAAATGCATAAACTTTAGACACCAGTTAAACAACTTTTGAATCTTTTGAATGCAATATACATTAGTTGTCTTAAAAAAATAAGTAATTTGAGCATTAGATTTGCTGTATCAAAAAACAAAAACGTTTTCAGCTACTTCATATGGTTCATGTTTCTAACTTCACTTTTATTAATGTATTCAGTAATTCCTGAACAATTGATTCTCATAGCAATAATTTTTTAACGAGATCTTGCCCACTTGCTAAGTGTTTTGCTTATTAACGTTGTTCTATTAATAACTAATTGTCATGATACTCTACTTAATTCATAAAACTATTTCGTTATGTAAATAATTTGTTAATGTTCTTGTAAGCGACATAAGTTTATCCTTATTAAAATGCAACCTTTAAATAAGCAGTTGTTAATTAATGTATTAATTAATTTAACAAAATTGTATGTTCAGTGACTATAAACAGTTTAATCAAGGTCGCCCCTGGTTTTTATTCTTTTCAAGTTGGTGACTGCGTAACACCATCTACGAAAGTAAAATGTGACAAATAATTAATTAGTTATTAAATTTTATTTATCCAATTCAGTTACGAAATGTCAACATTTCGCCATTGATTTTAGTTGTGAAAAGTGGTTCATTTTGTAACTAGTTACAAAATATGCTCCCATTTTGTAACTAGTTACAAAAAGATGATTTGAGTTGCGAAAAGTGGTTGCTCCCATTTTATCACGATGACCCAACTCCTTTTTTAAGAAGATGTGGCATTTACATTTTGTTATCTGAATTGGATAAAATCTTGTATGAAACACGTTGCAAAACATGTCTTTTTATCACATGGCGTGTTGTTCATCTCGGCTTCGCCTCGACGAACAATTTCACGCCTGGTGATAAAAAGTCTATCATTTTGCAACTCGTTGCATAAATAGCTATTTATTTATTCGGTACTATATTTGAAAATATAATTATTTTTGACAAGAATGTAATTAAGTAACTTTCCCTTAATTTTTAGCTTAATTTTAATGCTTTTACTTATAATTTTCTTTAATGTTTTTATGTCAGGGTGTTTTATTTAGTAAATTATTTGCAGATTTATTTCAACTTCAAATAAGTAAGTATATTTCCATAAGTTAGAAATTTTAGTAGTTAGTTTTGGGTTTTGTGGAAATGTAGAAAGCAATTATTCAAATTTGTAGAACAATGGGAAAGTTTTAATTAACAATTTTTTAGATATTTGTTCTTAATATTGCTGATTTATTTGTAATATCAGATAAAATGATCATCTCAAAGTAAATTTGCTTCCCTTTTTTACATAACAATGAAGACTAGGGATGATAAAGTAGGTAACAAGTTTGGTTTTTTATTAGATTTTTAAGAAAAGGTATACTACATTATTTTAGTATTCATTGTCATACATATAAAGAGCGAGCGAACCCTTTCATGGAAGCTTTTGGAAACAAAAAATTTTGTTTAATCTTAGTACACATCGCATAAATGTAAATGTCAAGTTCAAGTCGTTAGGTTATAAAAATTGAATCAATCTATAACATACGATTCTTTTTACAAGGGTTCCTGCAAACTTGTTGCTTGCTCTGTTGCTCTGTAATGTTTGGTAGGGCTACGCATTATGAAATCTATAATTCTCTTGCAATATTGTACATATTTTTTACAAAAATCATAACAGAAAGCTTGATAAATAAACTAGAGAATACAGAACAGGTTAAATTCTGTAAAGGATTTAGTACGTTAGATCACATACAAGCAGTTAAAGCGCTGGTTGAGAAAACGAATACTTGCAATATTATACTACGGATGACTTTTAGACTATGAAAAGGCATTTGATTCTATCGAAACGTGAATAGTTTTAAGCGTATTAAGCAATCATTTAGTAGATCACAGATATACAGCTGTAAGCTGTAATATAAACCGTTTACAAGGCCGCAATATTTGAAATTCCATCAAACGAAAAACGAAAAAGACTAATATTAATTGAGGGGCCCGACAAATAAATTCCTTATAATCGCATTAGAAAACACTTATCTTTCTTTCTTTTTTTTACCCTCTTATAACTTTATAGTGTCGGGCCGGACACAGCGAGCCGCAGAGTGGTCACCCATCCAAGTTCCGGCTAAGCAGGCTCTTGCTTAACTTTGTATATTTTAGTATTACGTGCATTCCCACTCCGCCGTACTACCGGTTAGAAAATACTTATAAGTAGAGCGCGAAAAAATATGCATTTGCAAATATTTTAGCTTATATGCAGATATGCAGAAGGATCATTTTTGGTGCTTATCCGAATTATGTTCTATAAAATCAATATTTTAAATCTTATAGTGCATATTTTTGCATATTTTTATAGCACGAAGCATATTTGCATATAAATGCTTATTACCGTATGTTAAAGCATACTCGATGCATATTTTTGATTGTTATCAGATTACACACATATTACATTATCGTTTTTTTAAGATGTTTTTGAAAAATTGTGAAATACAGTTCAGCTGCCAGAAAGTTTCTGCATTTGTGTTTATCTATTTAAATAATATCTAAATAGATGGTTACTTAAAAGTTCAGAGATATATTAAATAAACACAATTTGTGTACGTGCTTATTTATAGCTACCTGTCACCTGTCAGATTAGCAGATTAAGCTTAGTGTTTATTTCTTTCAATTACCTTAAGTAGGGTCAATCGGGGTAATGGGAAACGATTTTTGCAAAGTTAATTTTGAGTTTACGTAGCAGGACTATTAAAAGGAAATAAAAATTGATTGTTGGTATATGTTCACCTCTGTCCCTGACCTGCTAAAATAAACTGTAAAAAGTGATGCCCCCCGAAAAGGTTATTAAAGAAAAATTTTTTTTCGTCGTTTCCAATTAACCCAGACGCGTTTCCATTTCCCCTAGATTTTTGGGGGAAATGAAAACGATTCGTCACTTCATACTTAATATGTATTCATACGGAGATGGGGTTAAAGAAAACGTTCTGCTGCATTTTGTGAACACAAAGCTTCTTTCCGTTTTATTTTATTTTTACTAATAAGCGAATAGAAACATTTTGCAGCAGAAGGTTCGATTTGTCAGGGTTAGGATAGTCACCAAATGGATTAAAATTCAACAAAAAGTTTATTTAAAGAAAATAGGAAACATATAGAAACGGCATTTTAATGACAGACTAAGCTTAGTTAAACATCTTAAAATAAAAAGAAGCAGGTTATTAAATATAAAAGAACTGAAAACATATTCTTAATAACCATTACGTACTAATCACTTCTAACAAATTAAGATTTCTTTAAACCTGTTAAAATTTAACAGTTTTCGACAAATGAAAAAATGAGTATATATATAATATTTCATCCGAAGAACTTGATAATCTCTTCTTCTTTGGTTTCTTTTTTAATGGCTTTTCATTAACAATTTTGGTTTTCTTCTTGACTATCTTCTTTGGTTGTTTCATCTTCTTTTCCTCATCTTCCCTTAGGCGTGCAATTACTTCCTCAGTTGTTAAGACTTCTCCGTATTGGAGCTGCATTAGAGGAGGTGTTGGTTTCTTCAGGAAACGCGTTTTCAATTGCCCCAGATTTGCGTTTTCATTTGCCCCAAGCAAACGTTTTTATTGGGGCAAATGAAAACAGCCAACTATCCCCGCCACATTCATTTGAGCGACCTAACTAACTAGCACCATGCAATTACAACATTTGTTCATCAGAATGTGGGTTCCGCTATGGCAAAAAATAAATTTGGACAGGCAAACAAAATATCTCCCTAGGAATATCGGAAATGGCTGTTAAATAATTCTGAGGTGAAAAATGTAATTAAACTTACCTTGATATCAAGCGTGCGTTTACACTTTATAAATGCGTTGGAGTAACTAACGTATCACTAAATATGCATACTGCTAACTACAAGGGAAAAAGCGCAGTTTTTTAAATATATTCGGATCATGTTTTCATTTACCCCTAGTTTCCCATTACCCTGATTGACCCTACTCCTTAATTTACAATTTTACAAAACCAGGATTTTGGGTTTTTTCTTAAGTGGTTTGCGTTCTAAGCAAATACGCAGAAGTAACATTTCCTTCGTTCACTTCATCTTTTTGACCTCATTTGTTTTTGCTTTCGCAAATAGTGAACATCGCAAACAGTATTTAGTTAGTGGTGCAGTGTCTAAATCGTCGCCTGCGTTGTTTCAAAACGGGGTTTATAAAGCCTGCCGAATAGGGCCGTTTGACAGTTAATCGACTAGTTCAAATTTTCTCCGTGGCGCTAGTTATCCCTTCACTGACAGCTGTATTTCTAATTTAAATTTGTTAATTTTTGGTTATTCGTTTAGTTATACAACAAAAAGTACGTTCTAAAAATGTCTTTTTGCATTCCTCCTTGCCAT
The DNA here is from genome assembly GCA_963082815.1 of Melanotus villosus. Classification (NCBI taxonomy): domain Eukaryota; kingdom Metazoa; phylum Arthropoda; class Insecta; order Coleoptera; family Elateridae; genus Melanotus; species Melanotus villosus. Next base: position 46,542,983 of record OY720421.1, on the reverse strand, counting down.
AATTCTACAGATTTAGTTTTATATTTAGGCTAAATAACCAGTCCAATCCCTCGAAAGTCTTCCTGGTTTGTGCCGAGGAAAAGTAGTAAGTATCTGCACCCTTCTTACACTCTTATTTAGTTAATTTTTTACACAGTCTCATAAGGTTCTGAAAACCTGCATACAATTGAAATTTATGTTGTAATACACTTTCTGGATTAAATATTAAACATCCAATAACCCGTATTTGTTGTAAATCGTAAAAAATCAAAGCCAGTTGACAGCTGTCAAAAATTCGCATAATGGCCATTTTTGCTATTCGGCAGGCTTTATAAACTCCGTTTTTAATCAACGCAGGCGACGGTCTAAATACAAAATGCCTAAAATTGGTATTTCAAGTGCTCAGAATTTTCAAATATGGATTAAAGGCTATTCAGAATTAGAAACCGATGGTAAAATTATTTTTTGTCGAGTGTGCATTAAGAAGGTATGTTCTTTTTGGAATAATTTTATGTAGAAACTTTATTAATCCTGATGGTCCCTATGTAGGGTTGCCAACATGGAGTCGATGCTGACCCGAAGAAATATTATTTCAAATAATTTTCATATCTAGCCGTCGCGATATGTGATGTAGTCACCTTGACTGTGTTATTGTTGTGAGTTGCAATAGAGGGCAAAAGGAAATTATACTAACTTTTTGTCCATGAGTATAATTTTTAGTGAACCCGAATAATTTTATTTGAAACCCGAAGCCCGAAGAACGATCGCAAAACCCGAAGTCTTCGGGTCAAAATGACATTGTTGGCAACCCTATCCCTATGTAACAATGTAACCTTTATTTATATCTTTAAAACTTGAGTTATTCTGATAGCAATTTATTTTTAACTGCATATGTAAGTGCATATTTCAACTTTTTTTTAATGCATATAAAATACATATTTTTAAAGCTTATAGTGCATATTTTTCCGCGCCCTACTTATAAGGAATTAAAATTGGACGAAAAGGCATTACCATTGATGGCATTGATAAAGAAAAGATAAAAATCTGGGGTTTGCGGACGACATTGTTTTATCAGTGAAAACAAAAAAACTGCAGAAAATGATATATGACTTAAATCAGTGCTGAAAATAAAAGAATGAACATTACTAGAACAAAATACATTAACTACCAAATAACAAACGGCAAAGACATACCAAATGTCAAAATCGAAGATGCGGTAACAGAGAAAATGGATTTTGGACAACAACTTAAAGCCAATTTGGATATAAGAGTGTCATTAGCATGGACTAGAATTAATATTCTTTCGTGGAATGTTAGAAACGATACATCTACCCTGTTACGAGAGGATACTACCGTCTATTTGTATTAATAATTATAATTGGGAAAAAATATTCCAGTAGCCCACCTTTTTTATTTGAAACCACAACTTAATAATTCCTTTCAGAGAGGGTTGTGCATATGTGTATTGTAAAGACCACATACGCTAACGCTCCAGCCTCGACACCAAAAGGTATAAGAGGCTACAGATAATATACACACACCGGCAAAATTAAAGGAACACAAAAAAAATTATATTTTTTGGATGCTTTAAGATTTATCTAACTTAATTTGGCGGGAGATTGGAAAGATTGATCATGGTTGGTTTGCTTTTTGTGAATAAAATGCAAATTATTTATTGCAGTTTTTAAACTATTTCTTTCTTAAATAATCAAAAAATTCAAGTAAAGTATCAAATTAAGAGAATTTTTTTTGTCTTTCGTTTGATGCCACTATCAATCCTATCAACTCAAACGTCAAGCAGGAATCTGCATATATACGATTTCCCATGCTATTTCCACATGTTCGTCCCTTAAGTCAAACACTCGGTATCAGTAGCGGCTCGTGGCCGAAACGTTTGGTGAGGCAACATCCCCAAAAAATTGAGGATTATCTCTAAACTGGGGGGTTGGGGGAAATTTTTTGAAAAAATTACATAAGTAAGACTGATGAACTGCATTTTTTACCACATATCTCAGTTTAAATCAAGGCCTTTTCAGTCTTTATAATTGGATATGCTTAATTGCTTACAAAATTTAATGTTCCATTTAAGTTAGTCGAGTTTTGATTTTGGCGGATCATAAAAATAAAAAAGGATAGGTAAGTAGTAAGTAGTAGGGCCAGCCAAATATTTTTTTTATTAATTTACTTCCCGTGAGCCAGTCATACTTATGGTACCACGAATTGTTGAAAGCGCGATTTGGTTTACCGACATTAATTAAAGTTTTGCTTAAATCGGGAATAGGTCTTCCTAATTGTTTTATGTAAATATAGTTTATCCTCGTACGAAAGGTGACTAAACCGTATTTATTAGAAAATTTACAATATCAGAACAATCTCTCAAAGAAGCACCCGGTTGTTGTATTTCTGTTAAACTACACTCTGTTGCCATTTTAAAATTAACTGACACTTATGAAATTGCCGAAATCAAACCAAACAATCATAACTACATTAACTACATAACCCAACCTTTTCAGGTTTTTTCAACTGAACGTAAAACTAGCTCGAACTGGATCTGGTTACTGGTTATCAATTCAAATATGAAACTTGCATGCTTGCATCTTGCAGGCTGAAGTCTGTCACTGTCTAACTCACGTCTTATTCAAGCGGGACACTGCCTCTCTATAGGCGTCCTTTTCTGCGTTTTTTAACTGAGACGTGAGGTATTTTGTTCCAGAAATATGGTGTTTGGTTCGACGATGATTGGTTGACTAGCTTCGGCTTGAGGCATTCAACCGAACTGTCCACTCGATTACCGTCGAAACGGCGGTAACGATTTAAACGTATCATGACGGAGCGTAATATTTTGTAATTTTCAATTACAATAAAACCAATAGTCATACACAAAAACGGTGATATAATCTGAACGAGTTATCTAAACTGAAATATTATGAGATTTTCAAGAATTAGTTCTTTTCATGAATACAATGTAATAGCCAACTATTATTGTGAAGAAGGTGGTCGCGTCGTGATACACATAAATAAAAATGCGTTTTATCTTTTACATCTTTTGCATGGTGAGGCACTGCCTCCCCTGCCTACCCGGACAAGCCGCCACTGCTCGGTATGTATGTAAATTTAGATACCTTAGCTTTTATTTCTTGTCGTCAATTTTTTACACAAGTCGGTCAAATTGTTAATGCACTTCAAAGAGCGTTTATTGTTGAATGGTATTTTTTGAATGACATCCAAATTGATGGTGAGTGGTCGTATTAAATTCCTGCTTGCCTGAGGTCGTAATTTCTAAGCATGTTGCGAAAAATCTTATTGGAACTTTCTGAGAGACTGAAAGTGTTGTAATGAAAGACGAGTCTGGTAGAAAACGAAAATCACCTGCTTTAGTTGAAGCTGTTCGGTAACGAATTGAAGAGGCTCCAAGAACACTAGTTAGACCTTTATGTCAACAAATTAATGGGTTAATCTATGGTACGTGCCAACGAATACGAAACCAGGAGTTACAGTTACATCCCTACCGTTTTACCTCCGCCAAGGAACTTTTAGAGGAAGCCTTACCTAAGAGTTCAATTAATTCACAAAATTATAGGATATATAGTAGTGAAACCATGTCACAGTCAAAGTTTCTTTTATCCACAAAAATTAGGTGTATAGATTGCAATAAGTCGTCAAACACTTATAATTGGGCCTATATGATTCTATGACACATTAACCTGCGGCACGGTATATAAATGAAATGCTGCAACCCTTCTTGAATCAGCTTTATGACGATAAATTACGAAATGGTTTCTTCAAACAAATTGTGGGCAACAGCACATGCAGCTGTAGATACTCTAAACTTCTTACGAGAATATTTCGCCGACATGATCATTAGCAGACATATTAAAATACTGATAGCCAGAGCGCGGAAAAGTATGCACTATAAAATCGAGAAATATGCATTTTGTATGCGGTTAAAATTAAGCAAAATATGCTTCTTCATAAGCAATTATAGACAAATATATGCTGTCACTACTTAAAAATTGACACTATATATGCACTGAAAAATCGCATACGAAATTTAAATATTTATTTCAATTTCTATATTCATACAAAACCACAAAAATAGGTATTCAATAAAAAAATACAAAGTGGTATACATAAATTTGCAGGTCGCAATAACATTTTTTTATTGCGACCTGCGAACAAAATTCCCGAGACCGAAAATATGAATAATTTTTTTTTAATTGTGACCTGGGAGACAGAATTATGCAATTAAGATGCTCGAAATCAGTTAAATATGCATGGATATGCATTTATGCGCTATTCCCTCAACATATGCATAAATATGCAAAATAAAATTTGCATAAATGGAATCCTTACGATGTGATTCGGATAGATAACCAGAAAATTTTATTGTGCATATAAGCACAATTACATGCAAATGCATACTTTTCCGCGCTCTGCTGATAGCTATAGATAAGGAAAGGAATAAAAATGACGGACATGGCAATGGACAGGACTACGACTCAAAGATACTTAATAAAATAAATAAAAACAAAGAAAACAACATAGAGAAAGATTCGAAAATAATAAAAATAGGTACTTGGTACTTGGAACCTTAGAGGCATTAAAGAGGAAGGAGCATTAAAAAATCTTGTACAGGAAATAAAAATATACGAGATGGAAATAGTAGCGCTGCAAGAAATACACTTGAAAGGAAATGGCGTACAAAACATAGATAATTACATACTGTTCAGAAGCGGAAGTCAAAGTGGGCGTTTTGGCGTAGGCTTTCGGACAAGCCCTGGCATAAAACAAGAAATAAAGAGTTTTGAAGAGATATCGGACCGCATGTGCATCCTAACTATAAAGCAGGGAAGAAAGCACATATCCATAATAAATATACATGCACCCACTGAGGAAAAAGAGGAAGAGATAAAAGATATGTACTATGAGCTACTAGAGGGTAAAATAGACAGCATCCCAAAGGAAAACATCGTAATAATAATTGGCGATGCAAATGCCAAGGTCGGAAAAGAAGACATCTATAAGAAGATAACAGGAGGGGAAAGCAAACACACGGATAGCAATGATAATGGTGTAAGACTGATCTCGCTAGCAATAGAAAAATATCTAAAAATAATGAGTACACATTTCCAGAGAAAGGTTATTCATAAAGGGACATGCACTATACCGGGAAGCTGCTAGGTTCAAGATTTTCTACGTTTTTTTCGGTATATATTGAAGTGATATACACTTTTAGAAAATTTTATATTCATTAGTTAAATACAAATTTGAAATATAGGTACCTTTTAGAAAAAAAATAATTATGTAAATAAATAAATTAAGATTAATTTAAGTATTTATTGTTATGTATTGTAATTTATTGTTATTTATTGTTATTTATTGTTATTTATTGTTATTTATTGTTATTTATTGTAAATTGTAGTCATAGTTATAGTTTGTGTGCATGTATAAAGTATGAATGTCAAAACAAAATCAAGGAATGGGGGAAGATAAAAATTGAAAGGGAAAAAAACAAACAAGTTATTAAAAAGCAAATAAAAGACCAAAGACGTGTTTTTGGTTTTCCATAAAAATATTATAATACAGGGTCCTGCAGCTCACCTCCCGTCTTATGTAGCTCATTTATTAATAGACATAGCATTTGTATATATCGCAGACGTTGTCTGCACCCGAGGGCGCATTTCAGGAAAATATTTTTGATTATACAGGATGTTCTCAAAAAGTGTGACGTCATTATGATATATTTTTTTAGATTACACGCACGATATTTTTTTGCATATTTGGGTTCCTCTTGTGGTTACCTACATACCCCTAAAATTTGGTTGAAATCGGTTCAGCGATTTCAAAAAAAAAAAAAAAAAAATAGATAAAAAACTGTTTTGCACTACTGATTTTAAAACTTGATAAAAGATACAAATAGTGCCTCGTTAATAAAATTAAAAGAGGTACCTATTAAGTAAGGTAATATCAGTTTCGTTAACCTAGTTTGGTTAATCCGAATTATACAGGGTGTCCAAAATGTAGTGTCAAACTCTTCAAATTTTAAAGCAATTTATTTGCCTTATTTTCAATTGGAGCCCCTGTATATTTTTATGTCATTCGATGCTAAATTAAAAAATAAACATTTTTTCTAAATACAACCCTATCAAAATTCCTAACACATTAAAAGTTATTCGGCGAAAACTCGTTTTGGTAACAAACTATTCCAATAGTAATTTCAATGAAAAAAGGTGGCATTGAAAAACAATTTATTGATATCATATGTTTTTTCACGTTTCATACACTAATGTATTACATTAGTACACTCAAAATCGTGAAGTAATAGGTCACTTTACAGTATAGCAACCATTACTGCATAGCAACGTCAGGTTTCATTAGAATGCAATTTGACAGCTTCTCGGGCAGCATTTAAAATATCTTCTGAATGGTTTTCCAAGTTATTGTCGTCACTCAAGTCCATTTCGATATTAGATTTCCAACAAAAATGTATTTATTTGTTTGAATTGAATTCTGTTATGTCAAAAACAGTTCCTGTCAGATTACTATGTTATCGAGAATCCGCCTACTTTTTTCAGTGTTTTTATTAATTTTATTCAGAATGTATCTCAATAAATTTAGATAACTTTTTATGTGAGAATATAAAATGCGAAAAAATAGTATGGCATTTAAGTACTCGCTATCGCTCGTACTCAAACCTGCCATACTCGTCTAGTAAAAATCCACTTTTCTGCACTTGGCACGTAATCTACTATTGTAATTACAAAATTATGTCAAAATCCGTTAATATTAATAGGCATTAATTGGAATAGTTTGTTACCAAAACGAGTTTTCGCCGAATAACTTTTAATGTGTTAGGAATTTTGATAGGGTTGTATTTAGAAAAAATGTTTATTTTTTAATTTAGCATCGAATGACATAAAAATATACAGGGGCTCCAATTGAAAATAAGGGAAATAAATTGCTTTAAAATTTGAAGAGTTTGACACTACATTTTGGACACCCTGTATAATTCGGATCAACCAAACTAGGTTAACGAAACTGATATTACCTTACTTAATAGGTACCTCTTTTAATTTTATTAACGAGGCACTATTTGTATCTTTTATCAAGTTTTAAAATCAGTAGTGCAAAACAGTTTTTTATCTATTTTTCTTTTTTTTTTTTTGAAATCGCTGAACCGATTTCAACCAAATTTTAGGGGTATGTAGGTAACCACAAGAGGAACCCAAATATGCAAAAAAATATCGGGCATGTAATCTAAAAAAATATATCATAATGACGTCACACTTTTTGAGAACATCCTGTATAATCAAAAATATTTTCCTGAAATGCGCCCTCGGGTACAGACAACGTCTGCGATATATAAAAATTCTATGTCTATTAATAAATGAGCTACATAAGACGGGAGGTGAGCTGCAGGACCCTGTATAACAGTGGATTATTACTGGAAAGCTGAAAATTAATAAATAAATATTGGTAATAAAAATAATATTAAACTGGAAGTGCATTAAAATTGGATAATTTAAGTGAATTGGATTTGGAATTGAGATGAATTGGAGTGGACATAGAATAGAAGAGGTGTCGGATTGTGAATACTTTGGAAATTTTGAATAAAAGTGTGAGTGAGTGTTTTTAGTTTTGGATTTGTATTAATTTTAAGTTTTTAGAAATAAGTTTTTGGTTTGTAATAAATCTTGCATTTTTAAAAGTTTATTAGAAATTAGTACATTGGTTATTTTCAAAATTCAAAAAGACGAATCCTTCAACGGCCCTGAGACGTCAAAATTTCAATTAATAATTAAACATTTTAATATTGTATAACATATATTATGAGTCTCCAAGGCAGAAGTCACACCAAAGCGATAGGCAACTAGCAGCCAGCAACTAGAAACCGTTAGTATCCGTTCTTTATTCGCATCAAAGCAATAGGCAAGTAGCAACCAGCAACGAGAAACACGTGATTAGTAGTACCCCTGATCACATGACAATCAGATACGCCAAGTTAATGAGAAATTTGGCAGGCAGTTTTATGATTAGTTTGCCTTCGGTTGCCAGGCGGCGCCACCGTAGTAGGAGCAGACGCGACTCTAAAGCGCTTAGAATCAGCTGATTTGTATGATTCCAAGCACTTCAGGGTCGCTTCTGCTCGTGCAGTGCTGCCGCCATCTGGCAACCGAAGGCAAACTAATCATAAAACTGCCTGCCAAATTTTACATTAACTTGGCGAATCTGATTGTTATGTGATCAGGGGTAGTACGAGTATATTCGATTTTACTAGATAGCGACAAGGTGTTCGCCTTTAATAACGTGATTATTGCATATTATATGCTTCGGCGGTTCCGTAGACTAAGGTCTATCCAAAAGAAACAGAAACGGCGTTATTGGGTACGTCCTTTTAACTTACGGAATAGAAAATACAGTGTAAATGTGATTGCTAGGGAGATAAATTTAGATAGTAAAAATTTAACGGGTTCTGTAGAACGAACCAAGAAAGTTTTTTGTCTTTACTTGCATTATTTTTCCCGTCAATTACGAAAAAATTCACAGTCCTTCGCAAAGATGCAACCGGAGGAGACATTGAAAATGATGAAGTAGAACGCAAATCTTGTGAAATTTGGGATGCGATAAAATTTGTAATAAAAGTATTAAAAAGTTGCAAAGATAGAATTATATACGAGCCCTATTGCACAACAGTTCGCCCATATACAATTTTATATTTATAACTATCAATGAATACAATGTGAATATCCATTTAATTTTAATAGCAACACCATAAATTATTGTTTTTACTTTTTAAGAAACAGAATTTTACAAGATAATTAATTTATTTGTAAGTTTTCGAGCATACTAAAAGAAAGGTTTCAAGAAATTTGGAACTCCTTTACTGCATCCTATTGCAAAGAACTTGTGGATACTATGCCACCATAAACTAAAAAGTTTAGTTTATGATGCCACGTTGGATTGATGCAGTTTTACAAAACAAAGGCGGTGTTACACAGTGGTAAAGCGGCTTATTCTTTGACAAGTATTTTCTATGGCGTGTACTAACAGTATATTAAAACATAAGTTGCAGAAGGCAATGTTTTCGCGTACGAGTCCGAAATTTGGACACGAGCCGCGTAGCGGCGAATGCCCGAACGGACGAGTGCTCGAATTGCCTTCTGTAACGAGTTTTTTATACTATTTTCTCTGTTTCGGCTTTTATTTACATTATTTATATATTTTTTATAAAATTAGTTGACAATTTCCATTAGAGAATTTTTTGGTAGAATAGTTAGGTTGGCAAGCTGGCAACAGTGGTATGTTTGACGTTTATAGTTTTGCACATTAATATTTGAATGTGTACTATGTACGCACTTTATAAATTCGAATTTGTTATTAATATTGATAAAATTAAATAAATTGTAATGTCAGATGAACAATTATTGAAGGGCTCGGTGCAAAAACCGGCCAGATCCATTTGTTTGAATTTTACAGTATGTATCAAAAATAAACTGTTTAGAATATAAGAAACAAAAATAGTCGGAATATTGCTATCTTAAAAGATAGTTATAAGGGAAAATGATTTTATTCTCAAGAGTAATGTATAGAAAATTTTTTTTCTCAAATGGAGTTTTTGCCCCAAGAATAAAACACAACAAAAGAAAATTAATGCTATGAACGTTTATAAGGAAAAGGCTATAAACAAAGTTTCTCTACGTTTAATACATTTCAACTTCAACATCGTCGTCTTTGTTGGTTACGGGTTCTTCTGCTTTCGCTACAGTATCGTAGTTCCATTTATCATTTTTGGGTATACCGGGTGTGGCCTGACATGTGAGACATAGGAGAAATACATGCGATTTTGATAATTGCTTAATTTTATCTCTCCAGCTGAACCGTTTAGTTGTTGTACGTTCTTGTTTAGATAAGTATGCTATTAAGCAATTGATTCTTAACTAATTAGGAAAATTTAGCTCTTCAACGTAAAATAAAGTAGATAAATATTTTAAATAAAAAGTTACACATGCACCTTATGACATCTTGCTTAAAGCCTGCTGCGCATCATTTGTTCGTATTAAATTCTGAAATTTCCATAGTGATGCTGCAGCTCATCAGAACAAGTCTAGTTGATCAAATTTTTGTAGAATTAATATCAGTCTAATAATTAGGAAAAAATACGATTTCGCCTTCATTTCAGATAAATTTCGTACAATAATCGACTGAAAAAAAAGTACTTTTCAATGAATAGCTACAACGTAAGCAACAGTTGGCCAAGAAGATAATATTCACATATGTTCAATTTCCCATGCATTTCACCTATGTCTCACATGTCAGGCCACACCCGATATATTTGTCTGCCAGAAAAGACACATTTTGTAGTTTTTTTGCCTTAATAGTTCGTGGATACGTAGCATATAGCTTATCAGTTGGTAAAGAAAATAATGTAGCTGACGTTTTCTTAAAACAGAACTCCGGAGCTGTCTGGTTCTTGCAACGAAAAGGTAGCCAGGTAGCTCCATTTATAGTTATATCTCAGTTACTACGTTTGGGAGCTGTTCGGGTGTTGTAGCGAACGATGCGCAGTGAATAATTAATAATTTGTTGCCGAGTAAATCCAAAAGCGCGTATGAAAAGGAATACGACAAATTCGTGGTTTGGTGTACCGAAAAAAACATACAAAAGTACTTACAGAAAATGTTTTGATTGCTTACTTTCAAATTATGAGTAAGAATATTATAAATGTTCAACGATATGGAAAACGTATTCTATATTAAAATGAATGTTAAATGTTCGACAAAATATTGACAGATCAAAATTCATAAAGCTGCAATCACTTTTAAAAAGATCTTCAAGTGGTTATGAACCCAGAAGTCCAAGATATTAGAATATCATGAGATAGAGAAATTTATTAACACGTTAACTGCCGTCTCGGTCAATATGACCGAGAATCAACTTTCCCCACTGGCCGGCTCGGTTTATGTGACCGAAAAGTTGTATTTGACCGCAGCGCCGTCTGGGTCCATGTGACCGAGAGTGTTTTATTCGTCACACATGCCAGTTACTCGGTCTGGCTTGTATTTATTAACCGGGATTGACCGAGCTGGCGAACACAAACACAGAGGCGGCGTAAGGCGTGGGCGACATGGGCCACCGCCTACGGCCTCGCGGTCCAAGGGGCCTCGCGCCTCCGAAAAATATATTGACATACCAAATTTGTTTTTATTCAGTCAGCCTAGCAACATTTGTTGGCGTTGTGTTGCTGTTGCGGGTAATCCCCGATCCCCAGCCGCATCGAAAGCTTAAAGAACTAAACGGAACAATCAGACACACTCAGTGATTGTGATTCGGTTCTAAACGAAATGCTCAGTTTGGAATTTATCATATCATTACATGTGTGGTATGAGTTATTATCGCGTGTTAATATCATAAGCAAATTATGGCAATCTGTACAAGTCCATTTGAGCATTGCTCTTGAACATTTGCGTACATTTTGTGACTGGATCAAAGAATATCGACAAACTGGATTCGAGAAATGCTTGTCTGACGCTCGTCAATTTATTGAGAAAAGCAATTATGATCTGCCAAAAGACTTTAAAAATAAAAGGGTAGCCAAAAAGAAAAGGATGTTCGATTATGAAGGCAGCGATCAACCTACAGTCCCCCGAAAGTCGGTATGAAACAAATTTTTTCACCACCATGATTGATTCTATAATAAGCAATATGGATTCGAGATTTTTGTCTTTATTTCAACATTTTGAAATTTTTGGTTTTCTCTATGATCTAAGCAGGTTGAAGACTATTCCAAAAGAGGAAATATTAAAAAACTGTCAAGATTTACACACAGTTCTGCGAGTGGGTGAGAGCAGAGACTTCCAACCTTACGAATTATCTGAAGAATTAAAACAATGATTCCAAATTTACCCAACTTCATTAAAGATGTGAAACAGCTGCTCCAATACATAGCAGAAAATAACTTAAAAGAAATTTACCCTAACATTTACATTGTCGTTCGAATATTGCTAACAATACCGGTAAGTACAGCTTCCGCTGAAAGGAGTTTTTCAAAATTAAAACTAATAAAAAATTATTTAAGAAATTCAATGGGCCAGGAAAGACTTTCAGCTCTGGCAGTTTTATTTATTGAAGCAGATATAGCATGTAATCTGAATTACGATGCAATTATTAAGGAGTTCAGTAAGGCTAAAAGCAGGAAATTTCTGTTTCTCTAATTCTTCTTTTTTTATTTTATTTAATGTTAGTTTGCATGTTTATGAATAAAAATTTGATAGTTTAAATGTTTTTTTATTTTATGAAATCCGTCTTCTTACGTTCTTACGACACCAGAGGGCCTCGCGAAATTTACCTTGCCCACATCAAACTAGGGTCTTGCCCCGCCACTGCACAAACAGCTACGATATCCCAGTTTATGGCGCGCAGCTTTCATTACTGAGAAAACGCGAAAAAAACTGAAAATCATGTAAATTTTATTTATACAAAACAAGAACATAATAAATTTAATAAAAAACAACAGAAAAAACATTCTGAATAAAATCAAACATAAATTATATTATTTTCAAACATAAAAAAATTGAAACAATAAACGAATAAACAAAATTAAATTTTATTCCATACCGCAGCACCATGTTGAACTTCACGCTACGCCAAATCGGTCTATGACCGAGACAGTTTTTCGTAAAATTTTCCGCTAAAAAGCAAAATTCTAGAAAAATTCTTACATGAAGTGTTACTATACATATTGAACTATCCTTGCGCATCGTGGCCTGAAGAGTGATTTTTTTGACATAAATAGACCTTGGCGCGAACGTAATAAATTGGTTCGAACGTCACGGTAGCCAACGTGTTAATGAAGCCCCTGACATAGATTATCTTGCAATAAAAGTGAGTTGATTGAATTTAAATAATTATAAAATTAGAACAATATTTCTTTTAGGTTGTGTTAATTATGGGTTATTCAGGCGCATGCAGGCACGATGAACTAACATGTTAATAGACGACACTGAATATAGAGATAATGCGGTTTTTGTAACAGTATCAAAAACGAAAGCGAATCATCCAAGATTATATGCAATAACGAATGAAGTTGGTTCAATTTGATTAAAAAGTACTCTAGTTTGAGACCCGATCGCATAAACTACAAACGATTTTTTATATATTACCGACATGGACGTTGTACAGTACAAGCAATTGGATTAAATAAAATGGGTAAGATGCCACCAATTTACGCTACAAAATCCTCATCAATATTCTGGCTATTGTTTCGGTCACTCATCAGTATCGCATTTAGCAAACAACGGTGGGGATTTAATTACAATTAAGCGTCATGGTGGGTGGAAAAGCTTATCTGTAGCAGAAGGGTATGTGGACGCTTCCACAAAAAAAGAATTGAAGTAGCGGAAATGCTTTCAAGCATTTTTCCTGCTTTGCCTTTTCCACAGTTCACGATTTGCTCTTCTCTTTCTTGCTCTCTTAGGAATTAACTAAAATAAAAGAAATTTTTTAGCTTTTAAATGTTTTTTTTAATCTAATGAAAAGTAGGAATATAAACAATAAAACGATTCAATCTAAGCCAAACCAACCAACTTTCACCCCGATTATTAAATTAAATGTAACATACCATGAACTTCATTGTTGGAAACACTACTACCTGACGATTTACCATAATCCTGGTTTTGATTGACCTCAGGATGGAGAACACTCAGGGGAACATAATCAGAAACCCCATCAATTTGAATTGGTCTGAATCACTAGAATTATAGCTGCATCCAGCTAGAACTAATAATAATAAAGCTTATTTTTTAGGTTATGTCAACAATAACGTTTAAAACGTTTTTGTTTTTTTAATTTTATCAAATTAAAACAATTTTCATACTATAATATAAAGTCCTACCTTTAGCAATTAGTCCAGTCAATAAAGCGGAAAAATCGTCAAAACTTCTAAACCCGCAAAAACAGAACCGATTTTGATGAATTTTTTTTTAAATGTTTGTTATACTAAATTATTCAAAATCAGAAACATTTCAGCTGGCGCTATCAATTATTTATATTGTTTAAATAATTTAAAAAAAAAATTGACAATTTTTTTTTCGATGAAATTTTAACAAAGTATAAGTGACTAATTTTGAAAATTTGGTTTAAAAAATAATTTTTGAATTAAAAAGTTTCAAAATTTCCATTGAAAAATGTTAATTATTCAATCATTCGGATGCAAGAGTTGAATTCCAAATTTGAAATTTTTGAAAAAACTTTTGTATAATTTGTGTATCTGCACTCTGTTGTTCTTTCCAAATGCAATAACAATTAACTGTAGAGTCTACAGTATCTTGTTGCTGTTCCTGTAACATATAAAAGAATGTTGGAAAATGTTTTTAACACGTATGATTTTAAATATGAGGATCAAATTCAAAGGGAAATAGCTGTAAGACAGGAAATATATTTCTAATAATTTAAAAAGATTTCATTACATCCAAAGAATAATTTAACACAAATTGTTTTTGCAAGTAATCTTAACGACGAGCATGACGCGCGGAAAATTCAGTGAAAAAAGTACTGTAGAATTAAAAATATTACACTTAAAGAGCTAGAATCGTTAAATCAATACGTCCCAAATAAGCAAACAAAATTTAGTTAAGATTGAGTAATTATTTATTAAACGGGAAACATTTTTTAACTTATATGCAACGCAAGCGATTTTGCTGTAATGATCAAAATTACAAAAAAATGTGATTTTACAGCATATAAATGTATCATAATAACTGTAATAATGTAATATAAATGTAACATAATAATAAGAATAATAATTTGATTCTTCAAAATGCATAAACAAACTTAAAAGCAAATATAATCCAATTATTTTCAATACAAACCAAGAATAAATGAGATATAATTACTTTTTCCATCGTATTTTTACTTGTCTCTTTGCACTTTTTCTAAATTTTAATCAATAATTAAGTTCTCTTCAACAATTTTCACTAATATTTTCAATAGTTAGTGTTAAAGACTTATTTTAACAGATTAATAACTTCAAAACACACGCGTTCACTCCGAAAATCATGGTGAAACATCAGGAGTTTGACTTCGAATTCCTCTACCTGTGATACAAAAGGTCGATTTCTTGTGCGTGTTTAGATATTCTTATAAAAGTATTGATTTTTTCAGTTGGCAATATACATATGTCTACATATTTGTATATTATCTTCTTGCATCCGACTGATTGAATATTAACATTTTTAAATGGAAATTTTGAAACTTTTTTATTCAAAAATTACTTATTATACTAAATTTTCAAAATTAGTCACTTCTAAAATTCCATCGAAGAAAAAAATTTTTTAATATTTTTTTTGTTTTAATTGTTTAAACAATACAAATACTTGATAGCGCCAGCCGAAATGTTTCTGATTTTGAATAATTTAATACAACAAACAATTTAAAAAAAAAATCTTCAAAATCGGTTCTGTTTTAGTGGGCTTAGAAGTAAAAACCTTCATTGACTCGACTAAATATAGTTTTCGCTCATTTTAAAATAGGCTTTAAAGCGTTTCCATGAAATGCTTACTTCACTTCACTAGTCGATAGACGACAGATGGCTTTAAAACATCGAAATCACTTGGTTCGTTTTGCCACCAAGCCAATAGTAGTTTTAAATATCAAAATATGTATTTAACTAATTTTTGAAAAAAAATGTCACCCCTTTATTTACGTTTTTGCTAAATCAAAAGGTGTTCATAGCTTTATTTATTTTGTTAGTTGCTTATTTAGATATAATGTAGTGTCATGTCTATGATGTAGCGTACCAATTCCTGAAAACAAAATATCACCAAAAATCATTTAATAATGAAGCTCATTAAAGCATCAAAATGCGTGCTAGAATGAAGTCATTCTAATGCCGAAACAGAGAAAATTATTTAACATTCATTTAGATTAGTTTATAAGTTCAACTATGTTTAAATTCACTCTAAATATGTTAAAATGTAATATCATTTGCTAAATAAAACATTATACATATTTACATTCATTTAATTTAGACGGAGCTAACACACTAAAAATATAAAACATAATGGGTGAACTGTTGTGGAATAGGGCTCGCAGAACCTCGACTTCCAATTCGAACTATATTATTGTACGTGTTTTCCAAGAAGGTCGCAGTCTAAACAATACGCAGTCTTAGGAAGGATCCGACGCTAGTATAGAAAACTTTGTATACGCGCCGCTCACAGTCTAAGTTATCGGGCAGAGTACAGCGCCGAACAGCTCCGAACGCCACTCGGTCACTCTCGAAAAGCATCAAATGCAACACGAAATTTTAAGGGAATTTAAGCCCCTATATACGCGAAAACAGAAACATTTTCAATGTTAAAAAATACAAACTACCTCAATAATTTCAAGACGATCAGGCAACACGTATCTCTGGCGATTGACACTACATGTTGCTAGCGATCGAAATCGCATATTCCCGGCGGATATCCCTTAGAGCGATATCGCAATCGTTTCAGTGTGAACAGACAAACCTAATATAGTATATAGTTTGAAAACGATATGTATCGCATATCGCGTGTTGCTGGTTGCTAGTTGCCTATCGCTTTGGTGTGACTTCTGCCTTACTTGTAGTAAGGGTGAAGAAGAATTTTTATGTGAGTTTTTTATTAAACTGTTCTATGCTGTCTATTCCTAATTCTGCGTGAATTTGTTGGTTTAAAATTGTTACTATTTGCTGGTGTGTTTCAATGTAATTAACATTTCCGTGCACGGTGTCCAGTTGTGTCCTGGGATATTTGGTATGAAGACATTTTCTAGGTGACTTGCAAATAATTTGCTTTTATCTTCATCAGAAGTGTACGTACCACTAGGTGTTATTAGAGTTGGTATTATTTCTATCTTCTGGGTTATGTTTTTCGTTGCTTTCCAGAAATTAGAGCTGTTAGGTTCAAGATTTTCTAAGATTTTTTTGGTATATACAGTGTCCGCCAAAAAGTTTGCACCATATGGAAAACTTTTTTATTCAATTGTTTTTTTTAACGGGTTTCAGCATTAATTTCAGCATGATTAATAACCACAAAATTGCCAAAAATATTTGTCATGTCACAACTATGACACCTCCAAAATGTCATTAGAAATTTTAAAATGTCCTAAAATGCCCTTATTTATCAAAATATGGAAAAGTACCATAAAGAAAAGTTGTTTGTGATAATTACATTAAGAATCTAAATGTGAATTTTGGTTTTAAAATTTAAATGTTTTAGTTTTTTCATTTTTATTCACTTTTAAGGTTTTTGAAGTAAATTTTAATAGAAATTTTGAGTGTTATTTAGTGATCTAAATTTGATTTAAATGAACAATCGTTTCTTTAATATTTAAGCCCATTATCGTGCAAAGTTCCACAGTAAGGGTTCAGAATTATTGAAAATAGTCCACGATTATCCTGTTGTTTTTTATAAAAATGTTTTTTTGCCATAATTAATTACATTTAAAACAGAAATGCAACACATATGTATTTTTTGCATTAAAATATTTCAAATTAACTCAACTGTAAACAAAAAAATACATAAAAAACATTAAATGTTACATATTTTTGGAAAACAATGAAAAAATTAAAACATTTAAATTGTCAAACCAAACTTCACATTTAGATTCTTAATGTAATTACAAACAACTTTTCCTTATGGTACTTTTCCATATTTTGACAAATAAGAGCATTTCAGGCCATTTTAAAATTTCTAATGACATTTTGGAGGCGTCATAGTTGTAAAAAAACAATTGAATAAAAAAGTTTTCCATATGGTGCAAACTTTTTAGCGGACACTGTATACTCTCTATATTTATCTAGTTCTCTACTGATTTGATGTGTGAGTGCACTTACCTGGCTTTTTGAAACCTGGTTTCTTGTTCTTTGCTACAATCTGCTAATTCGGCTTTTTTGTTTGATCATTTGTAAAATATACTCAGGGGAGATACGATACGTATATGGATTGTTTAATTCCGGGATAACCGTTGGTTGAATAGGCACATGAACATTTTTTGAAATCATTATATCTAAGATATCCGGCGGATGATCTAATCTGTATGGATGATATGTGTATTAGTGTATTCACTTGGAGCAGATACTTGTAGCTGATGTTTTGCTGCCAGGACGTTAAGTTTGTTGCCACTTGGATTGCTGGCGCGGCATCCCCAAAGTGTGTTCTTTCAATTAAGGCCTCCAAAAGAAAATTGTGGTGTTTCTGAAATAAATAACCGTCGAATGTCGTTTTCCAGAAGTGTTTTGTTAGGTTGTTCATAGACTGCAGCAACATTGACTTCCAGTATTTGTTGTTTTGATGCATACAGAGATTGTTTCAAAGTTGCTTACTGATAAGTCGTCTGGTGTAGTGTGGTCCAAATTAGCTTTAATTAATAAATTGCTACTCCCCCCCCCCCCCATGCTGTTCCAATTGTTCTATCTTTGCAATATGTCCGGTATTCTCTTATTTTAAATTGTTCTCTTTCTGACAAGTGTGTTTCAGTGATACACGCTAGGTCTATATTATATCGTGCTAAGAAGGATGTAAAAACTTGCTTTTATGATTTTATGCCGTTTGTGTTCCAGTTAAGGATGGTGAATTGGTTGTCGTAAGTTAGCCATTGAGGATATTTGGAAGGATTTGTGTCAGTAAAAAGGATTTAATGTGTGGTATAAGGGGAATTATTAAATCTTTGATCTTATCGAGGTTGAATGTAGGAGGAAGTTGGGATGATTGATCGTTTAGACTAGTAGGATCAATATTTGTTTGTGCTGCTTGACTATAAGTCATTTGGTTGGTTCGAGGAGTCTACTGTTCAGTTATAATTCGGGGATGTTTTGCTGCACAGTAATTCTTAGTATGTCTAAACCTCTGGCACTTGTGGCATTGTAGGATGTTTGTTGCGTTATTTCGAATTTCTACTGTGACAATGGAGTGAAAAATTGTTCTTAAGTCAACGATTTCTTTGGCGGTTTCATTTGCCTTTAGAATTACATCACGTACGGGAATTGGGAGTTTATTTTTGTTAACTAAACGAATCACCCTCACAATAGGCAGGTTGTTTTGTTAAAAATTCGTCCATAATTTCACTTTCAGTTATAGAAATTGGTACATTTTAGATGACCACTGAGTGAGGCTTATCGTTGGGGTTTTGGAAAGTGTGAAATTCAACTGAATTATTCCTATAGCGTATAGTATTTGGTAAGGCTGCGGTAGTCGTCGTGTGATGTAAGACAAAATTTAAAGTACTTACTGCTGTAGCTGGTTGTAAACTCTCTGTCTTGCGTGATGTTTTTGATATCGGTGATTATTTCTTTGTGGTTGTTGACGTTATGTACGAATATGGGGGAAACTTTATTTTGTTTGGGTTTATTATTGTTATGTGAGATGCATCATTGTTTGTTTCGTTTGGTGTAGATAATGGATAATATGGGTTGTTTTTGGTTAGTTCGTCTGAATTACATTTCCATGTATAACGCTTAATAACTTCATTGGTGGCGTTAGTTCGTCACTTTTGCGTTTTGTGTTATTCATTTTACATAACTCCGAAGGGTTAGTATAGTAGGCATTGATTTATAAATATTATGTTATAGTTATTTGCGCTCCAAGTTATGGTAAGTGAACTTTTTTATCCGAGGTGGTAATTTGTGGACCGAAGCGCAGCTGAGGTCCATAAAGTCACCGAGGATAAAAAAGAAACTTACCTACACGTTGCGCATTACGTTTTTCTCACTACCACAAAACAACATTCATTAACAGTACTAATATTTAACAAAAATTATGACGTTTATATTTATGACAGTTTAACGGCGCTGTTTCTATGGTACAAACAAACAAATAAACACAATTTCTGTTTTCAGTAATGAAAAGAATGAAATCAAACATTTTGTAAATACACCTTCATTTAACATTCAACGTTGTTCCAATTGTCAAATTAGTATTAACATTAATAAATAAACACGTATTCTCCACTACCACTATAACTATTTATTTTCTTTTATATCCGTTATGGTGTAGAGACAGGGGTACCATATGCGGAAAGTGACCTGGCGCGGTAAATCGTCTGCTTTGTCCTTAGATACAGTCTGTTTTTGTTCAACTAAATGTTTTACTTTCCATTATTGTCGATTTTTTGACAATGTAATGTCAATTTACCAAGGTGGTAGTGAGAAAAGGTTATTTTTTGCATTTTGACAAAAAAAGTGGACTTTTTTTATTAAACAATCATAAAGAAAGCTGCTACACCAGCACTAGGTGAAGTATATCAATTGTTATCCGGAGGTGATAACACTAAATAAACCCGCTACTCTGTTGCGTGGGCGTGAGGTTCCTAAAAGAAAATAGTAGTGCTCACTAAATATCTAAACTAACGATGTTCCTTGGGCGCCAGGTCCTTATAACGTAAACAGCTGCAGTCGGACCTCTTGAAGAATAGACCTCCAAAGTCAATTGACTTGACAATAAAACGCAAGGCTTGGCAATTAACGAATAGGATATATTAACTAGTAAGCAAAATTTACACATATACAATTGAAATTGAAAAATTAAATTATGAAGTTGTCATTCAAATAAACCAATAAAGAAATTAGTAAGATCGTAAACAAACTAAGTCTAAATGTTAAATTTCTAACAAGATTTAATTAAACACAAAAAAAACTATAGGGAATGTTCAAAGACCATAACGTAACTAAACGAAAGAGAGAGAAAAAAAATATGTAAGGTTTAAATAAACCCAAATCGTAATTAAACGTACGTAGACTCTCGGAGGGTTCGCAAGAATGATTCTTAAACTAAATTAAATAACTAACGAACACAGATAAGAGTGAGCTCACTTTAGTCGTCGTCGCAGCTATATAAGTAACCATAATAACAAAAGTAAATCTTAATAATGTGATGCGTACCTATCGGTAACCACAAATTCAATTACGATATGATATAAAAATAAATTAAAGAAAATAATTGACTAAGTTGAAACACGAAAATTTGAATATTCCTTTACAAAGTAAAAATTATAGTTTATAAATTGACGTTGCTGTGACTGCAACCACAATGTTTAAATATTCGCACGGTGTACGATTTACTAAATGACGATTGAAAATTTTACTAATACTTTGAATTACAATGAAAATTAATTACTGAAAATATTTCTAATAAACGTTTTTAATCAAATAATTACTAATAACACAACTTACTAAAATGTTTGAATGTCTTTAAATTTAACTAATATACTGAGATAACCTCAAAATCAAATCAAGTTTATCTGACCTTAAACCTCTTAACATGGGGTCTTAAAACGTATAGATAACAAACTGCAGATCAGGAAAATTCCAGGCTAATTAGGTATCTTCTAAATCACAGGATAGAATAATTTCTTCGGATAAACGAATTACGAATTCCTCAAAATCGTGTTGAACTAACAGGTGCACAACAGATGTTTTCTACCAACGAACAACGAACACGTTGTTCGTACAGGAAATACTAAAAGAAGTACTAAACGTACTGCCAAAAAAAAAGGCTGAAGTACAACGAATACCGTAAGAAATCTTTAAATAAAACCAATGCATTACATACCAACAGATGTTAAAATGCCCTTCGAAATGCTCCTATCAAAATGGTCGGCGAATAGTCAAATCCCAATAAAGGTTTAAAAATGGTAATTCAATATAAAACTCACTAGCGTTTCAAATTCTCTAAAGGCCTCTAACGCTTACTAAACCATTTTATATAAAGTCGAACCTCGGATGATTCCACTAATTTTGGTAAACCAAAATTCTAAAACCAAGGTAAACGATGTCTATCCGCGACGAATGTTTCAAGTAGAAGAAGGTTAACTAAAAATTTGCAACAAAATTTCCTAAAGAAAAGCCAACCTAAAATTTGCAAATTCCCTATGATTAAAACCCACTAAGTGAATATCAAAAATAAGAAGAGGCGTGACGTATGAAAAAGCATTGTATGCAACCATGCAATCTTTAGATATAACTGGGAAGTCTAAATTTACAACTAACTAGACTAAAGTAAATTCGAGAATTTACATAAAACAGCAAGAGCGTGATTTCTACTGTAACAAAGCAACGCTTTTTTAACTATATAATTTTTTTTGCAGCCGGACGCGAAGTGGTCATTTCGCGTACGCAATACAGGACGCGAGATCCGATTTGCGGCCTGTATTGCGTTACTAAGGGTAACGGCCGCGAAACGCGTTTTATTTATGTTGTTTCCATAGAAACATTGTGACGTGAAAGCCGACTCTATTTACATTCATTTATGATAAAAATTTGTAATTATGTATTTTTTTCTACTCCTACTATTGAAAGTTGATCTTTCCACATGATTTTTAATGCTGAAAGCAATTGTTTGTCGAAACTGTGCGACAAAATCCAAAAGTGTGTTGCAAAGTACTTTGCAACACACTTTCAAAATGGCGCCGGTTAACTGTATGGTTTGTTTATATTTGTGATATGTTTATTTTCATAGCAACGGACTTATTTCCATAGGGACCATAGTTTTCATGAGCATACTTAATATTCCACAAAAATTATAAAATTTGTTTTAAAATATTAAATAGTGAATTAAATGTCTTTCTTCTGTAGGAGTAGAAAAAATAGTGTGTAATAACACTTGTTGAAAGTGTTTTGCAAAACTCAAATGAATGCAGCCTTCGACTTCGTCTCAGGCTGCAACCTTCATTTTCGTTCTGCAAAACTGTACTTTCAACACTTGTTATACAAATTACTATTTACAGCTGCACAAAAAATGTAGTGTATACTTCGTCCGCGAATTCTTTAGCGCCCTCGAGATTGTCCTGCCTCGGCCGCAAGCGGCCTCGGCGACAATTTTTCTCTCGGTACGCTAAAATGTAATTTCGCGGCCTTAGTTTACAAATAACTATTACATTTTGCATTAAGTAAGTATGCTTTAAATAAAATATTGTAAATTGTCAGTTTGACAACTGTAAATTCTCAAATCCTTTTTATCCTATTTTGAGGGATTTAAGATGTCAAAGTGCAAAAAAGTATTGTGTACAACTCGTATGAAAGCATCTTTTTTTCACACGTTTGATTGATGCACTCCGGCTTCGCCGTCGTGCATCAAACTTCAAACTCATGAAAAAAAGTATTGCTTTCATTACTAGTTGTACAAATAACTATTGTACTCTTGCACTAATTTATTTATGTGTGCAGCTGGGACGCTGCCGATAGTTGGGTTATAGTTTATAAATTTTACTGCGATAAATCGACCTCACTGCTTGACCGCTCGCGTGATACTTCAAGCATTTCTAGAAAGACCTTTATAAAAATTGTTAGGTTTGACAGCAGGTTTGAGTTAGTTGACCACCTAATTTACTACATCATACCAGAAAATAAGATACTCTTTCATCTTTCTCGTAAATAGCATTGTTTTCTAGAAAAAAAAACTAAAAAGTGAATTAATCGCATGTAGCATGTGCGAATATGAACGGTAGACAGCTTGAATACTTGTTGTGATTAGTTTTTTTTTGTTTTATTAATTGTTGAACTCTAAACTGTATTTCGAAAAGAGAACATTTGGCGTCCTAGGTTTATTTAGGACGTGAGATTGAAAACATTTCACCTCAAAGTTTGCCATGAAAAATATATATCGTGTCTTTGCTAAAGTCATACAACCCCAACAACCCCATGCACACGACAAGGATAGCATTACAATAAGCCTGTGTTATGATTAAAGTGCTTATTTGGCTAGAGTAGTGTAAGTCACATGCGCGTGTTGTCACTAAAACGTCAAACTGTCAAATTATTAATACATTTACATTATTTTATTTTATTAGTTATCTAAATTCCTATGTTCATTGGAATTCGTTTTTGAAGTACCTATTTGTGTTGTGCGGTTTAGATAAATGAACATTTAATTTGGTTTATTGCGTGGCAGAAGAAATACAGTTGTACCTACATTTATTGGTTAGATTGAAATTTTGAATTGGTAAATAATTTAAGTTGCACCTAACCTTAGTCATCATAAAAGTAAATAAACGCAAATAACTAAAACAGTACAATAGAAAACGGATTTTTAATAAGAACGAAAATAATTTAATGTCAAATTCGTATTGAAAGTACTTGACAGCTGTTTGTTTTAGGATTAAAGCGCCAATCCTAATTGCTTGAGAATATAACTGATGCTAATTTGACTAGCAAGTAAAATCTTATATCATACGGATAGCATTGATGAGGCAGGGTTCATCTTTCCTGGTTTCAGTAATAAGTATTCTATGCAAAGCAACTGAATGTATGCATCCAAACATCCAAACTAAAGCTAAGTTAGCGTATTTAAATTAAAATTGGCTGTAACTGTAAAAGTAAACATTTTTTAATAGCTAACCATTTATAAAGACTTTCGAAATGTGGTTTCCAAAATTTTCTTTTGTTGTATTAATTTGTAAAGAATCTAACTTTACCAATTAGTATAGCCAATTTTGAATTAGATTTAACCAAATTGTTGTGGTGATAGTTAACACGTACAAGTGGCAATTAAAGAAAAAAGTTGTCCTTTGGGCGCCGATGGCAAATCGGAAAGATTAGTATTTTTCCTGCTTAACTATAATTTTCCCCCCATTTTATCCTATGTAGTATTTTAAAATTCCCATAGGAACATATAAAAACCGATGTTGTGTTTTGGACAAATCTGTTTTTCACAATTAAAAATTCATTCGATATAATTTTAACATACAATGTAAAAATCAGTAATCTTAATTATATTATCTTGTAACAGCGATTGATTTTCCAATATAAAGGAGCTGACATTTTAAATATAATAAAATGAGGAACTTATAGCAGTCTAATAGTTCTGTTTACTCATACTGAAAATGCTAAAATTCACCCTAAAAATTTCTAATTTTAGTAATAAAACACGATCACACACAAAGCATTTAAACTTTACTACCTATAGAGCACGTAAAGAAAGTTTTATTGTTATATCAAACTGCTATGGTGATTTTGTGAATGAAGTCAGGCAAGTAAAAAATAAGATTTAGCGAAGAACACATCGTATAGGACTTAATATATAAATTTATAAAATTTTATTCTAAAGTTGTTGACAGCATGTATTTTTTGAAGTATGATACTACGCATTTTATTTTTAAGAAAAGTTTTTGTTATGCTTAATTATTCGCCAAGGGCACTCGTATAATAGTATATTAAGCACGACGCTATAATGAATGCTATTATTACCGAGGATAATGTTTGCAACACGAGCGAGTTTTGCAATTATCCGAGGTAATAGTAGCCATTATAGCGAGTCGTATACTATACTTTGTCTTCGACTACAAATACGAAGAATTTTTAATTAAAATTTAAATAACAACGCTACTAAAACCATGTGGTAGGACTATGTTAAACGAAGTGGTAGGATTAGAAACATAATCTATTTCCTTCATTATACACCATAGACAATGATGTGACCATGACAGCGTGAATAATGATTATTCACTGCTCGCAGTGTATGATGGATAGCATTATGTTTGACCAAACACATGAATAATTGACAGATTATTGACTAGTCGTGGACAAAATAATTAAATTGTATACAAATTTTAAAATTTAATAAAAAAATGTAAATAAATAAATATGTTAGATAGCTAGAAATATTTAAAATTAAATTAATTGTGTACATTATTTATAAAATGTTCAAATGTAATATAAAATTAGCTAGAAGGATCTGATTTAATCATAATAACTGTATTTGAAAATCAAGTAAACGAAGATGGATAAATTAACCAGGACAACGAAAGTTTGATAAAAAATAATAACAGATGCAAAATTCTGAAAAACAGATTATTCAAGTTTTGTAAAAGAAAAGCTTTGAATATAAATTAATTAAAAGCAAGATTATTTAAATGAAATTAATTACGGAACATATAAAAGTCTGCCAATGGTGTAAATATAAAATAATTATTTTTTTTTTTAATT
The DNA here is from genome assembly GCA_963082815.1 of Melanotus villosus. Taxonomy (NCBI): domain Eukaryota; kingdom Metazoa; phylum Arthropoda; class Insecta; order Coleoptera; family Elateridae; genus Melanotus; species Melanotus villosus. Next base: position 46,517,065 of record OY720421.1, on the reverse strand, counting down.
ACACTGCATATTTACAATCTACTCTAATAAGTGAGTAATAATTATGATTTAAAAAAAATTAAGTGATTAAAATATTTGAATATTGAAATGTATAAAAGAAGATTAGAAGTTTAACTGGAAGAATTTGGAATGTGATGCATATTTCATTGAACTGGAAGAAGTCCGAAAGTGATGCTTGAATTGAAAAGTGGGAACATTAAATAAGACCTCAACAAACGTGAGCGATTTTTTAGTAACATTAAATTAGATTCTATTTAGTTAGGAAATAGTAAACAATTTATGTGTGCTAAATTTATAATTAACAATCTGTTAATAAATTTGTATTACACTTTATAATTTGACTTTATTGATACAAAATTAACTGAATTTAATTAATAACTTAAATAAATCTCAAATTAAGAACCTCATCAACGCCTAATGGTAGCCATACACGTACCGGCCGGCCTGTCAGTTACGCCTGAACAGTCCGCCGGGAGACCGGCGGCAAGTTGAACTGAAAACCCCATACACCTTCAGTTGAAACCAGGCCGGCGAGCACTTCACATCCTGTGATCATGTTCCCCAGTGATGTAGATGCGCGAGCGATCCTCGCTTTAATAGTTGTATTAGAGGCTAATAATAAAAAACGGAGGAAAAAAGTATGGTGTAAAGAGCGGTTGCTGAGGAGATATGCGTTAATTTGCTTAATGAATTGAAACTGGCTCCAAAAGATTGGCACAATTACCTAAGAATGGACGAAAATACGTATTTACAACTTTTGTCATTGGTTGACCAATTAATTGCGAGAAAAAATACGGTGATGAGAAATGCGATCTCCCCACATGAACGACTAATGGCAACGCTGAAGTTCCTAGCTAAGTAACTATTGGGAGAAGTTTGGAGGACCTGAAGTTTTCTACGATCATATCACCCCGTGCACTTGGCAGAATTATACCTGAAACCTGTGAAGCAATTTACAAGGTTCTACATATAGGGATCGTGGTAATCAGGTGATTTCACTTTTCAAAGACACGTTTCACTCCGGTATAAACTGATGAATTCCTCCAAACAGTAGTTTTCTTTTTCACGTGACATTTTTTAACTATGAACAGTCGAGGTTAAACAGGACTCGCAATATATTCTGAGTATATAGGTACTATCTGACAGTCTCACTGACTGACGGCCTGTCGCCTCACCCCACTCACGAACCGGTGCGCCTGCGCTCCCGTCAGTTCAGCCGGATGGACGAACGTGTTTTCGTTCGTTCTCCGGCCTCCGGTTCAGTCGGATCTGACAGGCCAGCCGGAACCCACTCACATTCCGGCCGCCGGTCTCCCGGCGGACTGTTCAGGCGTAACTGACAGGCCGGCCGGTACGTGTATGGCTACCATAAGAGATACTGAGTTAGCCGGAGCTTAAAATAAAAGCAAAAGTAATAAAGATTCTGTCAGGGTAAGTAAATTTTAAAATTACAATTAACTTAAAAAGCTAAAAGAAGAAACCCATCATAGCAATACATATGCATGAAACGCGAATTAAGCAAAACGGAACCTGTGATCTAATCTAATAGAATGTTAATTAACCTAGTTGCTAGTACTCGTAAGTAAAACCAGATTTGTCTTATTTAATCCTCTAATCCATCTTCCTTCCGCAGCAGGGTTTTTCTTCTGCTATGCTTCGAATAATCTCCCATTTGATACCTTTAGTCTCCGCTGCTCTTTATACTTCCTCCTTCCGATCTGCCAGCCTTTCTTCCCATCCGCTGTATAAGTCTGATCCATCTTAGTTATCCCTGTTGTATTATGACCGTCGGTATTATTTGTAACTGTTCTTTGAACCCTTATTTGTGAAATTTTATCTCTTCTTATTTTATTTTCTATTATTCAGAAAAATCTCATTTCCAAGCTTATTATTATACCGTACGAGGCCCCTATTTCTTGAACCTTATATGAGTAATTTTTTATTTGTTAAAATAGGGGAACAGTTAAGTAAGCAAAGTAGCGCAGTTTTTATGAGGAAATCGGCAATGTGAACAAATTTAATATATTAGGATTCAAAATTTAATAGAACGTTCTCGACACGAAGAGAATTTAGACAAATACTATTCGTATTCAGAAAGACAAAATTTCAGTTCAGCATTTTTATCTATTTTAGTCAATGTTAAATTAATTTTAAAACAGCATCCAAAGCAACAAAAGATCATTTAGATGCAGATCAGGAATTTGTAGGAACTGTTAAGAAAGAGGAACTCAACGTTTCGCCAGCTTTTTTCTTACATTTTAACTTTAGCTTGAGTCCTCATTGTTATCCAAAGGTCTTAATTTTTCTGTAGCTCCCTACAAAATCCACACCGAAGACATTGTTAGTTCGGTTGGGTAGTTACTATGTGTACTTCTTAAAATTGTGAAACCTTCCATCTTGCAATATGCCAAAGGGAGAAAGGGTCGCATTTGAATGATTTTCTTCAGGACAATGCCATATATCCCCATTCCTCGCGACTCTTTCAAAATCAAACGCGAGGTTGTTACATTCGTCAAATCATCTGACCTCCCACAGGATATTCAACGTCGTCTAATCTGGTATTCTTAAGATATATTGAGATAATATTTAATTTAGATGCGTATAATTAAAGGTTATGTTATTTTTTTAGTTAATTAACGAAAACATTATTTTGCAAATATTGGTAATGCAGATTTTTTTAAATTATAAAAAATTGTAATATAATTTTAAGATAGCTAGGTGAAATTTAAGTTATTATAATGACCATTGTTAGTAAATAATTAGCTAAATTTGTAGTCTTAGAAACGTAAAATAATTAGAAACCTTGTAAATAGTCGTTATAGTAAAAAAAAAATGTAAGTTAAAAATCCAGGACACAGAAAAAACAAATTTGGAAATCAGTTGATATTTTGAATGCGAACGGGCAACAACAAAATTAAGTTGCTCGTCTCAAGAAGAATAAATATCGAATAAATAATCAATTATAAATACAGTTAATAACAAAAAGAACCAGCATCCAATAAAAAGAAAGTGAACTTTGAAGAAAAATTAAAACAAGATTGAACTTCAAGCAGTTTAAGCAAAAGCAGTTCAAGCAAAACCAGTTCAGCAAAAGCAGTTCAACAGAAGGAGTTCGAGCAAAAGCAATTCGAAAGGGGACAACTTCAAGCAGGAACGAGTCGAGCGGGGAAAGATTGGAATTTTTGGTTTTTCGGGAAAAATTGGAATTTTGGAAAAGAAAAGAAAGTCAAGAGTAGAATCAGTGATTGTATAAAATACAATTTTAAAATAATTTTAAGTAGGGTTGATAGGGAAAAGGATAATAAAAGAATCTGCATTATAAAAATTTAGTAAAGTTTATTTTGGTTAATTAAATTTGAACAAACAACGAACCTACGTAACGACCTTGAGGTAAGATCTCTGTAAGCAATTAAATTAAAGAGTAAAGCAAATTATATTTTTGAAAATTGTCGTACCCAACGTAAGTATTATTAAATAGGGGTACATTTCAATATATATGGAAATCTTCACATATTTTAAATTCCTCTCACTTTGCAAACCTCATCAAAAATCTCACCGTAGACCCTAATGACTTGCTTGTCCCCATCCTTGATTCGGTAGTTATCATCGAACAGTTATTAATTATTGAAGATGGAAAATCTATAAGTTTAAACACTATCATTAAAAAGCATTTCTTCTACTTATATATAAGCAAGTGACAGGTGCTGCTATAGGTTCTCCCCTTTCTCCGGTGGTTGCGAACATCTTTATGGAATCTCTTGAGGCAAAAACTCTGAAATTCGTTGAATTAAAACCCAATGGAAATATAACCTTGCTTCTTTCCTTCTTGTTTTTAATAATAAACGCCATGCTATCAAGTTCACTATGGAGATAGAATTAAACGGTTCTCTTGCTTTTTTCGGCGTCCTGGCAACTCGCAAGCGAAGTGGTCATCTTTGACAGTTTATCGTAAAACCACCTACATGGAAAGATAATCTTTATGCCAATTCACATCATTCGGCACAGAAACTTTCTGTAATCTATTCTCTCGTTAATCGTGCTATCACAGTGTTGCAACCCAATGGTCTTCATGAAGAGTATACCCATATTCAAAACAATCTAGTCAAGAATGGGTACAACACAAGGGACATTAAGAAGACCATTAAAAAACAGTTACACACCCAAATTCTGGAAGTTCTCAGAACACTTATACATCCCAGGCTACTGTCTTCTCGCCATACATTCGTCAAGTTACGGATCGCATAGGATTCTCAAAAAACATAATATCAAAACCATCTTCAAACCACCTCCAAAAGTGCCACAAATATTCCCTTCAGTAAAAGAGCCTCAACCACTGTCATCAAGAGCTTTTGGTGTAGTATACATTGCAGAAACGGGTTGCCATGTATTTGTAAACATAAATGTTGCTTGAAATCTGGTATTCTCTTTCTTCTTCATTGCTGAACATCACGACATTGGTGGCAATAAGATCTTGTTTGGGAAATCATCGATCATTGCCATTTATCTTCCTCTTTTCAATAGAAAAATCCGCAAGGGTATTGAAATCATCAAGCCCACTAACAACTTGAATCGTGACGCTGGTTATCCTCTGTCGGACATATGGAAGTCTGTCATCGCTAATGCCTCCGCCACCTCCACTCCTGACGAATCGTCATCTTCCTTTGTTATGCGTGATCGGTTTCAATTGGTATAAAGTCGTTGGTTTCTTTTGTTTTCTTCAAAAGAGTTTCGTCCCTGGCTTGGTAGACACGTTGGGTTACCGTACTCCCTTAAGAAATCGGGCGAAACGTTGAGTTCTTTCTCGAGCGTCAAGCGTCAGGCTAGCGTTACGTTAGTCCTTGATTCGAATCTACACTAACAACTTGAATCGTGACGCTGGTTATTCTCTGTCGGACATATGGTCTGTCATCGCTAATGCTTCCGGCACCTCCACTCCTGACGAATCGTCATCTTCCTTTGTTATGCGTGATCGGTTTCAATTGGTATAAAGTCGTTGGTTTCTTTTGTTTTCTTCAAAAGAGTTTCGTCCCTGGCTTGGTACACACGTTGGGTTACCGTAGTCCCTTAAGAAATCGGGCGAAACGTTGAGTTCTTTCTCGAGCGTCCAGCGTCAGGCTAGCGTTATGTTAGTCCTTGATTCGAATCTAGCGATGGGCAAGATTTTCCTGCAGTTTGGAGGTCGGTATCGAGTCCTGCTGACTATTCGTCGTTGAGTACCAAATTAACGACGCCCTCCTCGGGATATAGACCTAAGAGGTAGAGTAACAAAGTCCTACACGTACACACCTTTACGCTATACACAATACACATAGGTAGTGCAGTATGTGGGTATTAAACGGCCCACCAATCACGTAACCCGCAGTGTCGGCCCGGATTGTGCATTGCACCCATAAAGGCCACATACGCTAACGCACCGGCCTCTACACCATAAGGTAAAAGAAGTTACGGATACAGATACAGGTACAGATAAGTTGGTTATCAAGTTGCAATACATATATGTTATGTATCTTTTAAATATTAATGTAAGCACCCGCTATTGTTCCCATATTACTGATGTACAAGGAAATACTATTAGGCAGTGCATCGCAATGCAATTTTGACTTTGTCGATTTGTGTAAAAGTGAATCCAAACATTCTACAGAGTGTTTAAAAAATATGTTCGGATATTTTACCCACTTATAGATCTCATCGATACAAACAAAAAAGTCATAATAAACATGGGTCCGAAAATTAACCGTTTTCAAGAATTTGAAAAACTTTTTTTCCGACGACCACTATGTAAAATGAATCAATTCGCACGGTTTGCTATTATTGAAAATAACAAATTTCGCATAGCAACGAAACTGTGATGAAATGACCGTATGCAAAACTTTGCACACGCTAGACCATACAGAACAGTTGGCGGGCGACGTCTAAAGTCGTCATTTGTTAAAAAAATAAATAGTTAAAACGTCAAAGTGTTCCAAGTGTGGTGCTGGCTCCATTTTTTAAAATAAAAAATTGGTAAAATGGTCGTCGGAAAAGTATAGTGTAAAACACGTGCTGTGGCTCGTGGCTCAACTATCACACTCGTGTGAAATATACACCTTTCAGCACTAGTTATACAATATACTATTGTTACATTCAGCTTAAAAAATGCTTTGAAATAAGATATACATACATAGTTTCTCAGAAATGTGTGTCCTGAAAAAAATCATATTTTCTATCACACAAAAGCGTAAGTAGATTAAAGATAATTCATTTTTATTTGCGTAAAAGCGTGAAAGAATATTTGTCACATATTTATTGTATAAACAAAAATACAGGGTGTTAGGTAATGCTTCTGCCAAACTTTAGGGGTGGGTTTGTAACAATAAAAGGAATACAAAATTTTTATACCATTTTTTTTTCAATTGCATAGATTTTGTAAAACATTATGTTAAAAATGCGCCCAACAATGTTAAGGTACCCCTGTTTCAATTTTAATAATCACTCATTTGACATTTGTTTGGCAACTCTACATTTAAATTGTCAAATTATTGTAATTTCTTCAAGTTCATTTCCCAATTTATGTCCAAAATTACCAAAAAAATTACGTATTTTATTGTGGACTACGTACATAGATATGCATTTTGTTTATGGTGAATAATGTTGTGGAAATTGTAAATGCCAGAGAAACAGTTCGTAGATACAAGATATGCTGAGCGCTATCCTGAGCGCAGAATTCCCAGTAAAGACGTTTTTCAGCTGTACATCGGAGCCTTCGAAAAACAGGTTCGGTTATATCTAAAATCAAGAAGTAGGACGAGGACGTAACGAAGAAATGACAGAAATCGAGGAAAATATTCTTGAACACGTTGAATGCGATTTCTCAGCCAGCACCAGGGAAATTGCGCGAGTAGTTCGAGTTAATCACTAGACTGTATGGAGAACATTAAAAGAATATTTACTGTATCCTTACCATATCCAACGAGTCCAGTTTCGAAATGCAAATGATTTCGCTCCAAGGTGTGCATTTTGTAATTGGCTTTTAGAGAGAGTGGCCGACAACCCCCAATTTTCACAAGAGATTTTAATGACAGCGAGTGTGACATGAATCCACATGCTATAAAAGAACATAATTTTGAGCAGCGATTTTCCATCAATGTCTGGACATGAATCATTGGATCGCGTCTTATAGGTCCATATGTTTCACCTGCTCGCTTAAATGGACAAACGTACTTGTACATTTTATGAGAAATATTGCCGGAGCTGCTAGAAGATTTACCATTAAATTTATGTGGAAGAATGTGGTTCATATATGATGGGGCTTCCCCTCATTTTACGGTTGAAGTAAGGAATTTTTTTAATAGTGCATAGGAAAACCGATGGATTGGGCGAGGAGGCCAGCTGCCTGGCCAGCTCGATCTCTGGAACTCAACAGCTGCGATTATTATCTTTGGAACCACATAAAATCAATAGTGTGTAAGACGCCCGTAGAAAATGTCGGAGATCTGAAACATCGCATCAGGATGGCAGCGGTACGTCCATTTAAGCGAGCAGGTAAAACGGATGGACCTACAAGACGTGATCCAATGATTCCTGCCCAAACATTGATAGAAAATCGCTGCTGAAAATTATGTTCCTTTATAGCATGTGGATGCATGTCGTCCCAGACATGGTTGTTATGGAAAATAAAAATTCCATTTCTTGTGAAACAGCACTCGCTGTCATTAAAATCTCTTGTGAAAATTGGGGGTTCTCGGCCACTCTTTCTAAAAGCCAGTTACAAAATGCACGTCTTGGAGTGAAATCATTTGCATTTAGAGATTGGACTCTTTGGATATGGTAAGGATACAGTAAAGATTCTTTTAATGTTCTCCATACAGTCCAGTGAGTAACTCCAACTACTAGCGCAATTTCCCTGGTACTGGCTGATGAATCGTGCTCAACGTGTTCAAGAATATTTTCCTCCTCATTTCTTCGTTACGTCCTCGCCCTACTTCTTGATTTTTGGGTAAAACCGAACCTGTTTCTCGAACTCTCCGATGTACAGTTGAAAAGACGTCTTTACTGGGAATTCTGTGCTCAAGATAGCGCTCAGCATATCTACGAACTGTTTCCTGGTATTTCTACTACATTCACCATAATCAAAATGCATATCTACGTATTCCGCAATAGAATTAATACGTAACCACTTTTTTGTAAGGGGTACCTTAACATTGTGGAACGCATTTTCAACATAATGTTTTACAAAATCTATGCAACTGAGAAAGAAATGGTATACGAATTTTTTATTCCTTTTATCGTTACAAACCCACCCCTAAAGTTTGACAGAAGCATTACCTAACACCCTATATATTATATATAGTCTTTGCAGTAATATAAAATGTACACTCTCAAGATGATTGGATAAAATCCAGATTAAGATATGGATTTAAAACTAAATTTGAGAGGTTGGCATTTTTGTTAAATATAAACTGCGTCAAAGTTATCAATTACTTTTGTTATAAATCCAGAGTATAGATAAATAGTTAATCCCTAATTTGAGGTAGAACAGGTGGTTAAAAAACTTTACTTACGTCTAGTTGGCTTTGAAATTTGTTTTCATGTATTTTTAACCAATGTTATCAGTTATCATTAATTGTATGTCAATTTTTAAATAAATAAATAAATAAACAAATCTTTATTGCCCAATAGGAAAAACCCATTTACAGGACAACATGACATACCGTAAATTACCTAAATACGTACATTGCAGATACATCTTTTACTAAACTAATTTTTGACAAGTAGACTATTCACTTCGAATAATAATTAATACAAACAACAAAATATACAGGGTTAACTATTTTCGTCGGTTGTTTGATGTTGACTCAATTCCGAAAACGAAAATTTAGTATATTTTGTTATTTTTTAGTTAGATTCAAAAATTCAAGTTTAGGTCATTTTAAAAACTTTGTTTTTGAAGACGCCCAAAAACGGTAAATATACTTTTCAAGTAGAATATGATAGTCAATTCACATAGCTTCTAATTTTCAAATTTTAAAAGTTATTACGTGAGGTTGATATTTTTTAAATATAAATCGTAGTTGGCTGCGGTAACATTAAATTCTATATTTTTTATGTTTTCGAAACACTTCGTAGGGGTGAAATTCAATAACAATACTTTTTTTAACAAAATTGATTTATTTGAAGATTTTGCAATAACTGAGATTTAAAACGAGAAACTATATTATCTTAAAGCTAAAATAATCAATTTCAGATATTTTTCAAATTGCGTACCATTCTTGTTTTGAAGCATAACAGTCGTTAACTGTCTCAAGGTAAAATTTACTTTTTCACATAATTGCTCTGTAGATTCTTTTTCCTTTTTTATAAATAATAGTCGGCATTCTCACCACAAATGTAAATTTAACATCATTTTAATTACCTTGGCATATTATGTTTATGTCTACGTTAAACACGACTTCAGTTTAGAGGCAATATGAGGTGAGATTACGACCCAATGTATGTATAGTCCAGTCGCTAGGCACTTAAAAAGGTCGTTACCTAGATTTTTTTATTTTTACTTATATATATTAGGGCCAGCATTGAAAAACCAAGTTTTCCAATCCGGCTGACCTCGGGAGAACCTTCTGTGGCCAAGAAACCACAAAATTTTAAGACTTTTATTGTTTTTCTCAAAATATCTCAGATATGGTTCGGCCTAGCGTTTTCTTTCTTCTTTTACATCTTAAAGAGGACAAAATTTCCAACAAATTTTATTATTACAACTTTTTTCTAAACCCATTAACAAGCGCGCTGCAGTACCCGATATATTGGAATTTTTTCCCAACTTGGTGAAAATAACACCTTATTCGTTTTTCTGATCCCATTACTCGCATAATAATATGTATTTGGTGTTACCATTTTTAGTTGCAAATAAAATATCTGCAGCAGATAACGGTTAGGGATTAGGGCCCATAAGGTTGAAAGAGAAGAGAGGGCGAGAGGAACAGAGAGGGAAGAGGCAGGTGTTCCGAAGGCCGAAGCCCGGGCTCTAAAACTGATGTGATAATGTCACTGAGCAGTGGAATCATTGGAGGAGCAGACGTGAATACCATGTCACAAGAAGTGGAAATGACAGGGGTTAGAAGAATTGTTGATAAAGATTTTCAGAGTGCGAAATTCGAGAGAAGAGATAAGGTAGTATAACCAAGGCCCGCTGAATTAATATTGCATGTAAGGCCTTACCACTTCATTTAGCCAAGACGCAATTAGCAAGGACGCAGGCGCCATTTGAGGTGAACTATACATTTGTCGACAAATGTATAGTTCACGTCAAATGGCGCCTCCGTCCTTGCTAATTACGTCTTGGCTAAATGAAGCGGTAAGGCCTTATATGCAATATTAATTCAGAGGGCCTTGGTATAAGCAAGGCCCGCTGAATTAATATTGCATATAAGGCCTTACCACTTTATTTAGACAAGACGCAATTAGCAAGGACGGAGGCGCCATTTGACGTGAACTATACATTTGTCGACAAATGTATAGTTCACCTCAAATGGCGCCTCCGTCCTTGCTAATTGCGTCTTGGCTAAATGAAGTGGTAAGGCCTTACATGCAATATTAATTCAGCGGGCCTTGGTATAAGCAAGGCCCGCTGAATTAATATTGCATATAAGGTCTGCCCACTTCATTTAGCCAAGACGCAATTAGAAAGGACGATGGCGCCATTTGCGGTGAACTATACATGTTTTAAGGGAGAAATGTATAGTTATCCTCAAATGGCGCCATCGTCCTTTCAAATTGCGTCTTGGCTAAATAAAGTGGGCAGGCCTTATATGTAATATTAATTCAGCGGACCTTTGTATAAGCAAGGCCCGCTAAATTAATATTGCATATAAGGCCTGTCCACTTCGTTTAGCCAAGACGCAATTAGCAAAGACGCAGGCGCCATTTGAGGTGAACTATACATTTGTGACAAATCCCATTCCCTCAAATGGCGCCTGCGTTCTTGCTAATTGCGTCTTGGTTAAATGAAGTGGACAGGCCTTATATCCAATATTAATTCAGCGGGCCTTGGTATAAGCAAGGCCCGCTGAATTAATATTACATATAAGGCCTGCCCACTTTATTTAGCCAAGACGCAATTTGAAAGGACGATGGCGCCATTTGAGGTGAAATATACATTTCTTCCTTAAAAAATGTATAGTTCACCTCAAATGGCGCCATCGTCCTTTGTAATTGCGTCTTGGCTAAATAAAGTGGGCAGGCCTTGTATGTAATTAATTCAGTGGGCCTTGGTATAAGAAGTAAGAAGTGATATTATGTGTAAAAGTGAGATCCGACATAAAATTTAAAATCTAGGGTTATTGACCCAACTGATTAAAATGACGGAGATATACACGCTAAACAAGATGAGATCAAAAATCGGATCTCAGCTTGCAACACCGATCTCAGTATGTGTATGAAATATATAAAAATGATCTCGACTTGTAGCGATATGAATATATACAGATTGATTGGGAGCATTAAGTACCTATACGAGTACCTATATGGCTTAAATTAAAAAATCGTTTGTATGCAATATGTATGTACTATCGCTTACAAAAAGAAATTAAATCGAGTGGTTATTCACTTCCATTATTCTCATCCTCTGTTCCGACTTGCAGTTATTTATTCCAACGTTTCAATGATCTTCCTACATTTCTTCTTCCACTCGGATTGTATTTTATTGCTCTTTGAGGCATGCTTGTAGCTGACATTCGTTCTACATGCATGCTTTTTCCACTTTTCTCGTTCGTTTTTTATATTTTATAATACAGAAATGCAATTATAAAGTTACCACTCTTCTATATGGAGGCAAAATTTGGGCGATGTGTAAAACAGACCAATAACGCATAGAAACAGCAGAGATGAAACCACTTGAGAGAAGAACTTGAAATAGAGGGTTCGAACGAATTTATAGAAAACTTGCATTAGCTTGTATGGAATATCAGGGTTCTCTCAGTCAACCTATATTTACTTGTGACACCTACACCTACGAAAAAATAAAGATGTCAAGAAACTCTCAATAACAAACATTTGGAGCATATTTAAAAAACGTTGATACAAATAATAGGTGGTTTAGTTTGCTTTAAAATTGTTCAAGTTCTAGTGCACGTGTTCTGTGATATTATTATTACGAAGTTCTTATTAGTGCTGTATGCTAATAGTATAATTGTGGTTCTTTCGGCTCCAGTTCAAATCTAATGCAATTTTAGCAAAACTTTAATAATATCTGTAAATTAACATTTGTACAGTTTTTTTAAAAGGGATAAACCAAAAAAAGTGTACTGTTCCATTTAAAAATAAACAATTGAAAATCGCTACTTTGACATTTGACATCCAATCAAAAATCTGACTACGCCAGATTGTAGAGCACCTCTCTAAACATACGGATACCAAAAATGGTTAACAATATCCTAATAATAAACACATTAAAAAAAAAGTCGTATAGCATGACTCAGCCTGTATATATTATTTTGATTTGTATGTGTTGATTGTCCTTATTTGTAAAATTTATATGTTTATGTATCTATGTTGATTTATTTCATTGATTCCTCATATCTTTGCCCAATCATTGATTTGATTTATCGTATCCTGCAATTTCTCTGTGGCTTCTTTGTTACTGTTTACCGTTGCTCCTCATCAGCAAAAGTGGCAATGGTATCATTTTCCAAGTTCTATATCACAGGTGTACAATAGGTATAGGACTGAACTTAATATAACGCGTGTTAGAAAACTCGTCTTATCAGAGTCACCTGTGCTTATTAACATGTATGTCCTGTATTGGTCCTGTATTGGCACCTAAGTTAATTTTCAAGTAGACTTAATCACAATTAGCTAAATGGCAGCAGCTGTGCTACACCTGCCTTCCTTTATTTATATTTTTCGGCTATATAGGATTTTAGGATTTGAGAATGTTGTTTTGGCAGCAACAGCTTCATCTTGTATTTCAAACCTCCATACTATATACTTTGTCAACTTCTTGAGCTATTTCAAGGAAAATTTTCTTCTTTTTCTTTTCTTTCTTTCTTTCTTTCTTCCGAATATTTTCTTATAAGATTTGTTATTACGTGTGTCTGCTTAATTGTAGAATCTTTTTCCCTGAATACAAATTGATAAGGTGAAATTGATACCTAGCAATAATATTATTACGAACTCATTCTTACATTAAAACTATTTTGTGTTAATAATGTGCTGGGTTCCTTTAATATTTATTATAATATATGATAGCTATTATAAACACTTTTGACTTGATTAATTTTATTATTAAGATTAACAAATTAACATATCTAAGTTTTGAACAGGACAATTGCGATGACTCGGCCACATTACTAGGATAGACTCAACAAGGTTCCCAATGCTAACATGGAAAATGAAAGGAGAAGGGCGAAGAAGGAAAGGAAGGCCGCGAACAAAATGGGAAGAGACGGTTAAGGGAATCCTTAGTAATCGCGGCATTCCCCGGGAAGAAGCAACTAACCCAGAATAGGAAGAAGTGGAAAACTTTCCACGCCTCTATACCGTAAGGTCGAAGAGGACGACTAAGTAAGTAAGTATATCGAATTTTTTTTTTAATATTGAACAGTGCAGAATCCTTTTTTGTAGTAACTGTCTAGGCAGTAAAGACTTCTTTTAGTGCTTTTGATATTTGTTTCAAATTATACACAAATTATTGATAATGAAAAGTTATTATTCTTATTTATAAAAGAGGTTGGACATGTCAATCACCTACCTGAATACAAAATATAATATGTCTATTTCTCAGTGAATTTAAAACATTTTGTAACACTACCAGCTAGACTCCAAATTTAAACGAATACTGGTTATAAATTTCACTAGCGAAATGAAGTTATTCGTTCCTGCATTTTTTAAGCTATAATGAGGACTAAGAATAAACTTCCATTCATATGATAAATGTATTACGAAAATCTGTACCTATAGGGCAATATTTATACTTTCCATTTACAATCTCTATTTGGAATTGATATTGTTATGATATTATTTATAAAGGAAGAAATGAAATACATATGCATATATCGTTACCAGAGAGATAATTCGGAAAGGAAGGGTGCATTAACATACATATATGGCTTTAGGGTGCCAAACCCTGCGAGTTACATAGTTGATGTACCGGTTCTTCTACTATTTAGGCCTGTATTTGGAGGAGAATTCATTAAGTTGGTGCCCAACGACGTATAGTTATCAGGGCTTGATACCGACTTCCAGACTGTAGGTAAATCCTGTTTATCTGGAGATTCGAACTGAGGGCTAGCAAAACGCCAGTCTAACACTTTACTTCTGCGCCACCCTGGCTGAAACGAAATATATTCGAATGAGAATCTGGCAATTATTGGTTGTTTAATTAAATTAAAGAGACAAGACCCATTATTTAATACTGTTTCCAAAATGGGCGAGGATTCTCAGAAAAATTCCTGACCAATACCAAATCTATAAATAAAGATCTACAATAATTCAGCATAAAATTCGACAAGCAGTTGTTACATTAGACATTATTAAAGAAGGAAATGGACTACATTAGAAATTATTAAAGAAGGAAATTGGCCTAAAGCATTTTGAATGTCGAAACATAAGGACTAAAGGAATGCCTAGATTTGGTAAAAAAATCACTGCGTCAACATAAAGGACACAACGGAATAATTCATAATAAATATCTGGTATAAACCAGTCATATTTAATGAATTGTGAGATTTACAAAGTAGTCTTTTCCAACAGTAATACAAACAAATACCAATAAGTTTTCGAAACCTAGTTAAAAATCAACTTTTCAAGAGTAATGTTCATTTACAGTTCTGGAAGGGATTGAAAGAGATTTCGTAACTAAATTCTAACACCAGGTACTTCTTACACTAATTAATGCAATTTATTACTGTTTCATAGTATAATTAGTACACATACATAGGTTGAGTTGAGGATACTGAAGAGTATACGCAAGTAAACATTTTGTGTATGATGACATGATAAGTACACGCACAAATCGACCACATAACATAAATTACTTGATCTAGAAACGCAAATTGTAGGAACAGACAATAGAGATACAGCAATGCCAGTAAATTATAAGTTTAGAGAGTCAGCTGTTTAAGTTCCCAGTGTAATTTTTTTCGTGATAGTCACGTATCTTAAATAGATAATTAATCTGTATTCATGCTACTTAACGGCTTGTATGTCTTTTCAATTATTTATTAAGAAAATGCTTGTAAGTCTTTACAAAAAGTTGTGTTTATTATTTTTATATGCCGTTTTGTATGCGAAACAGGAAATTTCTGACTGACTGAAACTTACTACCCTTAGAACCTAGATAAATATTAAAGGACATAGGTACATAGATAAATGTCTCAAATATAACGTAATACGTGGAAATTGAGTTTATCTAGAACTGAATAAATTATTAATTTGGAAGCAAAGAATGTTTTAATATTTAAAGGTAATTACATTTTGGGGTCGAATAAAACAATTACATAAAGGATTTAAATATTTTATTTATAGACATTGTGAACGATACACGTATAAGTTTTATACTTAATAGTAATCAAAAACATTGCAATTTTTAAATTATACATTCTTTTTTATAAGTACGGCGTATCTACAGACTTCTAAACTAATATTAGGTACATGGGAATTATACATTTGCACTTTAATAATATTGTAATAGGTAAGTAATTTTGTTCGTAAGTAGTCATATTTATTAAATATGCATAAGCACTTCGAACAGTCGTTGAAACAAATTTTATCGAGCAACCTGAAGTAAGGGTTCCTATTTAAAGTTAGACCAACTTTAATTATTATTGGCGAGTGAAAAAAATATATTTGTTACAGAACGAGTTCGGAATAATCAATAACCAATTATGCTTCAAGAAGCTCGATAATTTTCTTTAGAAATATAGGGGCTTTATTTTTTTAAATTAAATCTTAGGCCCCTTTCTCCTTACACCATTAGTCCAGTTTTGTTTTACTTCGTTTTATACATAATATTCACATAGTTTGTTTCTCTTACTGTAACACACATATATTAAGTACATTTTAGTGCTACCATTCTACTTAACCAAAACTTTACATTTTACTTAAAAAATTTACACAACTACATCATTCGTATAAATTACATGTATATGTGCAGTTTATGTGGTGTCACAATTAAATATATATCAAAAGGGACTCAAGCTATATACAAACTATTAAAAATATACAGAAAATAATTGCATTTCAGGGTAGAAACATTTGTTAAAATTTCGTTGTTATGCTTTGTTTGCAAAACAGTTCGTTATGTTTATCCGATGTAAGCTTTATTTTAAAAACAAGGCCACAATAATATTTTTACATATAATGTAAAGTTAAGCTCGTTTACTCAGATGAAATAAATTCACTCGATTTAAATTATTATAATTTGAATCGCCTAGTTTAACATAACAAAAATATATTCTTTATTCAAAATGTGAGTCGTATTTTTATTAACTTATTTACAGTTTAATTTAGACATGGCCCTTAAAGTATTCAGATTCACTTACAATTTTTTTTTTTTTTCTAAATATGAGATATAATTAAAAGGTTCAGATTTTTTCCTTTTTGATAATGGAAAGTTTCGTTGTTACTATTTTTGTGATATACTTACTTACGCACGGCTATGAACTTGGACGCTTGCAAACAAAGCTATTTTGGTTTTTATGTAACTGAGGTGCTGATCGTTGTGTTGTTACGTAAAACTTTTGTATTTTATTCTTTTAAGGTATAAAAGCGCGGTCTAATCTTGATTTAAATGTCTCTACCTGGCAGTATTTTGTATATAATTACAAAATAATTGGTATGAACCAGTCACAAAAAGGACAACTCAGCCATTTAAAGTCGTTGACACTGGTTAGATTTAATGTTTTCCAACTGACGGATTACTAACCATTTTATTCTAAAAATCAGTCTGAGGCACAAATATAACAAATATTGAATATTTGTGCCCTCAAACTTTAGAAATGTCTCTTTGTGACTGCATATTGCACTGCAGAATTAACTTTAAATTTAGTGCTATACATAAAAAGTTAGCAGTAGTCGTCATGGCTAATTGTGTTCGTGATTCACCTATTACGCGTTGTATTTATACTTCGATGCTTTTGTGTCTTATGTAGGTACTTGAAACAATTATCATGTTTTTGAAATATTAAGTAATATTGCCGGTATTGAACAATTAAGTAAAATGTGCTGCTTAATTCAATTAAAGTTGGAAAGTACTCTAGTACTTTACATGTTCTGCAAGTTTGCCCAAACGTATTAAATAGACAATACAAGTACTACGTGTGCAAGTAGCTAAATTTCCTATATTACTTAGTTTTATTTGGAAACAAAAGAGATTTATATTATTTTGCAATATCAAGTTGTTGCATAATATTATTTCTTATCAAAACCCCTTTAAATATAAAATATCCTCTCTAGCTCTGGCCAAGCTAGTATATTAATATTGTTTTTCAGAAAATAGCAAACAAGCATTAAATGGCTAATTGGTAAATCCATGAGCTTTCTCGTATGAGAGAATACTTATCTGTCTTTTACAGGGGGAATCAAAGGTAAGAAAAGGAAATCAAAGAAATCAAGGAAATCAAAGACTAATATTTACGTACTATTTTGTAGTTACAACATATTTTCATACTGATACGTTTGATTTAATTTCAAAGTAAGATACATTTATTATTAAAGACTAACACAAAGCTTGAAAATAAAGATGTAACATTTTTTCTTGTTTCAGTTCAGAAACAGTAAATTAACTTTGATAAGGCTTCAGTTTCTGTCTGGTTACTATTTACATTTTCTAAATGTTTGTTGTGGCGAATTTCTTGACATTTTTTATTATTATTCGTTTCTTTATTATGTAATGGCGAAATATCCATAAAACAACTGTTAGGAAGTACATAATGTTATGGGATTTATTGCTGCGGAAACTCGAAAGCTGCATCTGGTATGTTCGTATGTCAAAAGAAAATTCTCCGATGTAGTTCTTGTACATTTAATATTAATCAAGGAATTACAAAAAATATGTCTACCCTTTTATAACAATTTTTGAGTAATTTAAAAATATCAGGATTGTTACGGCAACAGCATCAAGAGATTCAAAGATCTTATCCATAATTTTCAGTAGCGCGGCGATATAAGCATGACCTGATCTAAAACCCGATTGTTTTTTAGGCAAAATGTTGAATTTCTAATATGACCAACGCCCGACTTTCAATAATCCTTTCTAAGATTTTTGACAGAGTGGGGGTATAAATACTGATGGGTCGCAATTCATTTAGAGTTGTATGTTGTGCTACCTTAGGTATAGGCGTTACATGTTTCCACACAGTTGGAAAAACGGAATGTTTAATACGAAAATTTATTAAATGCATTATAGTATATTTCTTTGTAATTGTGTTGTTGCCTATACTTCTAAACCGAACGTCAGCGTTGGTTTTACCACTTTCTTAAAAATCTGTACTTTAGTTTCTTTCGATCTTTCTCTCTTCGCTAGGAATGTATTTTTAATTCCATTGAAGAGCCTTCCCTCAGCTTCTGTTCTAGCCTTTATTTCTTCATCTAATCCTCTGTTTTCCGTTACCATTGTGCCTTGATATTTAAAATGCTCTACCTGTTCTAAGTTTGTTTCTCCTGGTTGAATGTGGTATTTTCGTCCATACTACTTATAATCATTTGTCTTCGTCTTTTTGTCATTGATCTTTTATTGCTTTAAACATGCTTGATTTTTCGTGTATTGCTTTACAAAGTTTTGTTTTTGTAAATAGGCTTCTGATTCCATTTATTATCTAGTGATCTATTCTCTTTTCTCAAGGATCGACATATCTCTTCGGTGTGCTCTATCAAAAGCCTTCTCCAAGTCTATGCAACATAAATGTACCTCTTCGGCTTTTCTGTTTCGCCTATTTATCTTAGGATAATATTTGCATCCACTATTCCCCGTTTTGATCTAAATTCGAACTACAAATCTGTTAAGGTCTCCTTCAATATTTCTTGTAATTTTTATATACACCTTTCCTCCTGTGCTGAGCAATGTAATGTCGCTGTAATTATTGCAACTTCTTGTGTCTGATTTTCTATATATAGGAATAATTATCCCTATTTGCCAGTCTTCTGATACTACACCTGATGTTACTACTTTATTCAGAATTATTCTTAGTATTTCTGTCATTTTTTCTTCTCTGCTTTTATCATGTCAACCGTTATTGAACCATGCCCGGTGCTTTGCCTACTTTCAGTTTCCTGATAGCCTCATGAATCTCTTCCGTAGTTATATCCCCGGTTTCTAATTTTTCTTCCCTTATTATCTCTGATACTTTTTCTTCTTCATTTCTTTCTGCTGTTATTATTTCCGTTCCTTCCAGGAGCTTTTTAAAATTCTGTTTCCATCTCTCTATGATCTTTCCTCCCTCTGTTATTACTTCTCCGTTTCAGTCTTTTATGTTTTGTGGCGTAATGACTTTATTTTGTCTTGCATTGCTTGTAACCCCAACGAACAGTTTTTGATGGTCATCATAAGCTGTCTCCATATTTTCCCCAAAATCTAACCAAGACTCTCCCTTATTAACCTCTTAACTTACTCTCTTTTTTATATTCATCACGATCTGGTTGGGTTGTCGTACTTACATAATTTTTCCTTTTTTGTTATATTTGTGATCTTCGACTTCTGCAGATGACTGATTTTTTAAATATCTCCCATATATCCTCTACTGATCTTGCTGTATTTGTGTCTCATAAGTTTCAATTGAGATATTTAATTCTAATCGGCGATTCTCTCAGTTTATAACATCTAATCTTCTTGTTTACTATCTTTCTTTTATGGATCTCTACTGCCTTACTATTTTCTTTGCGCCATTTCATAATCAGTAAATATTGGTCACTGCCAAGCTCTGGGCCTCTTTTCACTTTAACGTCTTATACATTTTTCCACAACTTTCTACTGTTCATAAAGTAATCTATTTTTGATTTTTCATTGCGGCTTGCTACTTCCCTTGTTATTTTATGAATCTCCGTATCTTTAAAATACAGGTTGGTCACTATTAATTCATTTTCAATACAAAAATTTAAAATTCTCTCTCCGTTTGGGGTTTTCATTCCTTTTCCCTGTTTTCCTAGGCACAATTTCTTTATTATTATTTTCCACTTTTTCGCTTATATCGCCTATCAGTATCACTTGCTGCGTACCTACATTCATCTTACACATTTTACTGACAATATCCTGAAACACTGCTGAAAGATTGAATATTTTTTAAGTTAAAAAATGCTTTATACAAATAAAATATCGTTATAGCAAACATACATTTTAATCATAATTAAAAAACAATTTTACTACATAATTAAAGGTTTCAAATAGTAAAGATTTTTTTGCATGCTCCGCAGCAATTACCTTTAATCTTTAGGTTGTTGAACATTCAGTTTTTCATTTATTTAGAATATTTTTGAAATTCTTTAGCCTAAAATTTCAGCTTTTATTTTAGAAACCTATTTTAGATTAAAAATTCAATAAATGTTAATTCGTTTAATAGTCTGTACTGGAATTTACATATTTTGATGTTGTACAGATTAGTGATGGGCGAATTCGAATGAAAAAAATCGGATAATTCGATTGTCGTCGGTATTCGAAATGTTTCGATTGTTGTCAAATCATTCGAATGATTTTTCATTCGAAAACGAATGACGAATGAAAAATCATTCGATTGATTTTTCATTCGGAAACTCTGAAACGATTAGCGAATACCGAATGACGAATGCGAATGCGAATGAATTCCTATCCACATAAAGTTATTTTTGTATGGCATTAACGACGCCTGGGACATGCGGGTTGTCGCTGTTGCAAAGCAAACGTCAGGCAAAGATAAAGTATTATACCTAACTGCACACCGTATTACTTTAATTTTGAAAGGTTTCATTTATTATAAGCGCAGTATGAGTTTGCGCATGCAACTCGAGTGATCATTCGCATTCCGAATAATCACTCGCATTGCGAATTACGAATGATCATTCGAATGATTTTTCATTCGGAAACTTTGAAACGAATAACGAATGAAAAATCATTCGAATGATTTTTCACTCGAATGATTTTTCACTCGAATGATTTTTCACTCGAATGAAATATCATTCGAATGATTTTTCACTCGAATGATTTTTCACTCGAATGAAAAATCATTCGAATGATCATTCGATTGTTGAAGTTATCCGATTGCCGATTATTCGATTCTCAAAATCATTCGATTGTGCCCATCACTAGTACAGATATATCTCTTTCTATAAACAAAATGCATTAGGCCATATTCTCACCTCATATTAAAATTTAATGTCATGTTTAATAACCAAGGCAATATCGTTTTATAGTTATGTTAAACTAAACTTTAGTTAAAGACTACTTTAAACCTTTAACAACAAGTGGTAAATACTAACTAAGAATATTTAAGTTTTAGTTAAAGCACATTAAGTACTAGCTGAGCAAGGGTGCTTTAACTAAAAACTCAAATATTTTCTTTTTAATAAATAATGTTTCAAGCTAGTGCGGATTTGCTTTACCTTGCATGTACGAAATAAATAAATACCTAAACGAGTTTAATTACTAACCAAATCGAAACAGTTAGTAGATGTAAAAATTATCAACATTTTTAAGCGGTTTTAGGTATAACTGTTAGTTTAAATAATTCCCCAAACAACAGCGCTGTTGGTAAACCAGCATTTAATAATTTTTAATTAATTTTTATTTAAAACATTTTTTTATATTGCTTTGGTTGGTGATATTTAATAATTCTAGTGTGTGCGTTTCCGGTTCTATTGGGTCGAATAAAGATTAGTATAGTTTACTATTTATAGAAAATAAAATTACGTCAATATCTCTACGTGACGTAAACTGATTTTTCAATAAATTTTGTACTACTAGCATTTAAAAATTATCTTCATGTTTATTAATTGTGCGATTATATGTAAGTAATAAATGTCATTTATGTTTATGTACTGTATCTATATACGTAATTTGCTGACATACCAGCTCCTAAGCAAATCTGCATCGTGTTTTAAATATTCATGGAGATAATTTTATTTTGCTTTATAGCGAATCCAAATTGAATTAAATAACAAAAAAACATTGAATCGTTTATGCTTCATGACATCGAATTTTGAGCATTATAACATATCCACCTATGCTTAATTAAAGATTGTTTTAAATTCGTTAATTAATAATTTTTTTGCTGAATAAGAGCACGATAATAACGGCGTACTACTTGAATATGAGCACGATAATAACGGCGTACTACTGTATAATACCATACAATAATAACAAATAATTTTGTTCTACGACATATTCTAGTAACATATTTTATTATAAAAAATATTACCAACCAAATCGTTATAAAAATGTATTTAGATTAGGGCTAAATTACATCTAATTTGATTCTTTTAGACGTAACTTCGCAATCATATCGTGTTCGAAACTAATATATTATGGCAAGCATTTAGTAAATGGCAAATGCAAATAATTATCTTGGTATTAGTCACCCTGAAACTTTCACTTTTACTAACAGCGTCTACAAACATTCGCCAAAAGCAGCTGGAAATTGAGGCCACTTCGAATCCAAACATCCAAAATACATACGAGTAGAATTAATTTAAAGCATAGAATAGATATTTGAGGCATTTTGTTACTTTTAGGGTTTTTATAAAATATGTTGTGAAGTAGTGCAACTGTTACATTTGTGTATTTTTAAGCACAATTTCAAACTGAAGTGTAGACAAGAAGAAATTAAAATAATTCTTACCGCTTCATTTTCGTTTTTGTTGGTATGAAATTAAGTAAAATGTAATATAAACCTCGTGCATAAAAGTTATCTGTAAAAAGCTATGTTTTGTATAATATATATTTGAATATAAAATTCTTATGTAAAAGTTAACATTTCTTAAATTTGTTTGAGTCAACTTTCATATTTACGAACATTCTTTTTAAGACTGTTAAAATTCCGTTCTTTCTAGAAACGAAATTACTTTTAGAATATTATTTACTCTCATAACGCCTAAATAAATAATAATAGTAAACGTGATGCTCAGGTTATGCAATTACAAAAAAAAATAAGGTAGATAAATCAGCACAATGTAGTTATTAATACAATTTATTCAGGTGGAAAGAGGAAACCATTCAGGTTTTAAGATTTATTAAGGTTAATTGAACCAGAATCGCATGTTGTAGGTACAAGCAAAACTAAGTCTTTAAAAAACACTACTGAATTGATGCCTGTGTATCTTTCCTGAGGAAAATAACTCCCAAAAAACATTTTTTTAACTTTATAAATCAAATTCAGCCATTATTATAGGATATTATATTTTCTAAATCACTCGTTATTTCTCTCTTCGTTCAGAGCTAAATTAACATGAAGAGTTCTTCTTAGCGTTAAAGTTCTAATG
Organism: Melanotus villosus; assembly: GCA_963082815.1. Classification (NCBI taxonomy): domain Eukaryota; kingdom Metazoa; phylum Arthropoda; class Insecta; order Coleoptera; family Elateridae; genus Melanotus; species Melanotus villosus. The sequence continues at coordinate 46,493,650 of OY720421.1, read as the reverse complement.
CCTTAGTTTTTAAAAACAAAAATTATTTGAAAGTTCGAAAAACCAATATTTATAACAAATAGATGAATAAGTTTACTGGTAATTTATAAATTCTGGAACAAATATTGGGACATTTAAATATGTACTAAACCAAAGTTCTAGCCAACATAAGTCTTCATATCTGTTCTTGTTTTGTTCTACCACAAGATAAGAGCAAAAAAATATAAAACGGATTTCGTCTCATTTCCTTGTATTGCTATCATTGCTATCATATAATTCACATTGATAAGAATTTATTGTAGACTAAACATAGAAGACTCGAGGTAATGGTTACCTGAAACATACAAGATTACTACTTGATGCTACCCAAGTAAGACAAAAAAATATAGATTGTAATTTCGTATCTTATTCTACAAAACGAATTATCAAACAAGACAAGAAATCTTCTCGGATGATACAATATTTCTGGAGCAGAAATGAAAGATTAAACAGAATCCCAACAAATGGAAACTTCTTAAAGGCAGTAACATTTCAAACGCAGTTACGCAGTAGTTAAATTGGCGATTCTTCTGTTACTTTTAATTCATTTTCAGCTGAAACTGATGAATTGTACTTGCTAATTCATATCTACCTTGGAGTAATGTAGTACTTGTCTTGACTCATTAATAGTTTGGTATCTTTTAATACACACTTAAGTAATTTATTCTGTATTTTGATTAACAAAGACTTAAGAATTACCAAAATTATACTATGTTGAATAAATACTTGATTAATTGAATTATCATGCATTTGCATCCATAATTTAAAAAAATAAAATGTTTTAATAAATCTTAATCCTTCTGTTTTAAGTGCATAAAACTATGACTTTTTAATTAAAATAAAAATTCAGTTTTATTTCAAACGAAATTTATGAAAATATAAATCAAAATATAAGTACATTATTTTAAAACCCAGTACATCATTAATATCTCACAATTAGATATCTCCTCTTTTGCAAAAAAAAAGATAAAAATTAGGAGTACCTACTGGTACATTATTCCAGATAGCTACATGATTTCTGTAACTTGCTAAATGTTATTATATATTTATTTCTTCCAATTAGAAAATAGTAAAACGTACTACACATTGTAAAACGATTGTATAGGAACTTAAAAGGATCGAGTGTAAAATAAGTAAATAAAATATTAAATAACCTAACACTGAATAAACCAAGATAGTTCTTATAAATTAATAAAGCTTTATCAGTTACTAGCGTTGTTGTGTCAGAAAATGCTAGCAGAACTGGTATCCGAATTCACAACCTCTTGATGATGTAAATTATTAGCGTTAGCGTCACAACTTTGTTGTCCGCTCGCTAAACTAGTGAGTGACCTTACTTGTAACATTGCACCGTGACTGTTCATGATTTTAGCGCTGTGTTCCTGTGCTTTTGCCCGTAAACAGGCTATCGAATTATTTCTAAAGATTTCTGGATCTTCAGGGTAAGATTGAGTTTGATGCGAGTCTTTTTCAGTGGAGGTAGGATTGTTTGTGGGATTATGGTTTGCCTTTTGTTGCACTTGTTGACCGGAAGAAACGCTTGTGTCGCTCGCTTCCGTTCTCATTGACGTTGTTTCCTCATGGTCACTGCTATTACTGTTGCAGTTTTCTGAATCTTTGAGGTGTTGGGCCGCCTCCAACGATTTTCGATGCATTCCTGTAAAAATATGACAAATTTAGTTACGCCTTTCCAATATTAAATCCGTTAATTTTATTTTTATAACGGTATAGCAAAATAAATTAAGAGTTGGAGAGAACAAAACCAGCGGCCTGTTTATGGTGTCATGGTTCGCTGCATAAGAATAAAAATTGTTAGAGAATGAATACATTCAGGAGAAGGAAAAGCTTGTAACTTGTAACAAACATCAATCTACAGCGAGCTATAAAAAAGAACTTTTATTTATTTTATTTAATCTACTAGAAAGAGCTTACAAACGTTAGCAATTGTCAAATTTAAAAAAAAGACAATAATTATTATTTAAGTATGCTAATACATTTATAAAAGCAAAACAAAGTTACGTAATGCTTGAGTATTAAAATAAAGTTTCAGCGTAAAAACTTGTATAATATTGCCTTAACATAAATGCTTTAATATAATTAAGATGTACATTGTTTAAGAAATGTGTATGTTACGGAGAAAGTAGGAAATCCGGGCATCTCTAACAATGCTTAGCAGTTCTAAAACTGCCCAATACTTGTACGAAATAACACTAAAGTAAAGAGACAGTTGTAACATTATGCTTTCATCTGTCATTTTACATATTCGTAAAGTTAAGGAGTATATATTATTAATATGGATTAATAATTAACCTTTTTGTATTTTATCAATATTTTCAACTTCTATCTTTTTTTTTGGAACTGAAGATCACTGCTTAACATGTAACGACAGCTTCTACAGTTTACTATCATTGTACTACAGTCCATTTGCTCGGAAAAATCTAGATTTCCTGAGTAAAAATTAAGTATAATCATTTGAAAGCTGGATTTTAAACTGGAATCGGTAGAAGAAACTTCAAGCAAGAACCTATCTCTGCCTATTGCTAGTCGCTGGTAATTCAGGTCAACATTAAAAATCCTTGTTAAGTAAGTAGCTAATCCTCTGTTTTTGGATCAGTTTTAGATAATGAATGTAAGTACTACAGCTGCGATGTCATTGCTTTTCGACTTTCGGAAAATATCAAAAGCAAGTTAATTGATGAAAAATATCAATTTTATATTTCAGCCCAATATGCCTTCAAATGTGTTAAAAACTCTATGTTTGTTAGAATAGAAGAAACCATAACCTTTGTATTTAAAGTCGTGAAATCTTAAGTTGTTCCCGAAAAGCTTAAATGTAATATAAATATTTCTGAAAATAATTGTTCAGTATGATTAAATGAGACTTGTTAGATAGGTTTCGCTACGTTAGTTATTAGTTATCAGCTTTACCACGTAACTGGAGGAGTTTTTTTTCTTTGTTTTCTAATGAACCATATCTTAATGACAGTAAAATAATTATTTTGTCGTGGAACTTGTTTAAATATTAACTGATATTTATTAATAGTTTCTACATAGATAGTGAATTTTATCTAACACACAAACAGCACTGTGATAGAAAGTATAGGGTACTGTAAATAAAGTGTTAAATACGAGGAAGGTTCAAATGTAACCCAAAATTTTTTTCTAACTTTTTACTTAAATAAGATCTTTATAATATGATTTAATATGATTTATCGCACATTTCAACATATTTCGCTTCTAACTCTACACACTTTCGCCATCTCTTTGGAAGCTTCATAATTCCTTCTTTACAGAAAATGCCTGACCTCCTACTCATCTTTAAATCGAATACCACTCATTGCTTCCTTTAGTGGCCCAAACAAATGAAGGCCACAAGGAGACAAATTCAGACTGTAAGGAGGATGCGGAAGTCTCTCCCAGTGTAATTTATCTAGCTTCCCTAGTCAATTGGGCTGTGTGAGGGTGAGCATTGTCGTGGAGGAGAACCACACTCCTAACCGAAAGGTTGCATCTTCTCGTCCGAAATACAAGCTTAACTTTTTCGGCAAGCAGTTGAGTGTAATAAGGGGCATTAACTGTACGCCTATCTTATAAAAAATGGGATAGATAAATTTTCCACCTGAGTTCGGCCTTCTCTGAATTTCTGGCACCAGTGAAACACTTGAGTCTTTGACAGAGTGCCTACCCCAAATTGTCTTCGAAGTCGTTCAAGAATTTCAGCAGGTTTTACGTTTTCATTAATAAGAAATTTAATAATAAGTCGCTGCACAACAGAATTATGAACTGGTTGTTCCGTCATGGCTGCAGATATTAAACAAAAGTAATTGTAACCATAACAACACACATGGTTTCTAGATTGTCCAGTATATTATCAAGAAAAGCAATTTCGCTGTATACAAAATTCCGGGCTAAATTTGAACCTTCCTCGTATTTAAGGGACCATACCGATCAAAAACAAGTAAAAAAATCTAAATCACCAGAGGTTAGTAAATCAATTACGTACTAAATAAAATCTCTGTTTGTTTCCAATAATGAACTAAATAATTACAGTAAGACTGAGCTGTTCTGAAAAGCCTCAAAGTAAGGCTCTGAGAAGATATAAGCCTGTGTACTGTGTAGTCATGAAAAGGCAGCATTTTTTAACAGTTTAACAAGTAATAAGGATTTTGTGATATTAAATAAAAAGATATACAACAAAATTTACTTAAGTTGATAAACAAACAAAAATCGTTGAATGAAAAACTGTTGGTGTCGAACCTCTTCGGATTATGATCCTTGGGCTAATTTTTCATCTGGCTACCCTCCTTAAATAGTTAATATCTATTTAAGTTTTTGTTAAATCATTTCGAAAATAAAAATATAAGAAAAAATTATAGTAGGAGAACAATTACAAAAAATTTCTTGGAAATATATGAAAGTTGAATACATTTATAATGTTTGTTTGATGTCCGATAAGTACACGAACTCACTAATAAAATAACTATACGGTACCAACTAGAGATGTGGAAATGTATTGGATATATACTTGTAAATAAATAAATCCCTAATACGACATTGTTAATTAGAAGCTGAGTTCGAAGGAATCTGCTATAATCTTGACTAGTTATAACAGAATTCAATACGAAAAGTCAATTTGCATAATAGATATTAAACATGTACCGCCATTAATAATGGTCATTACAGTGTTTTAATCATCATTTATTTAAGGGCCTACGAATGTACGTTCATAGATCTATACGTTCCTGTTTTTGACGTATCAATAATAATTTAGTGTTAATTAAAATAAACTCACTGTCTTCCATTTTTGTAGGCAGTATACCGGTAAATAGTTTCAAGGTTTGTAAATAATATTGTTTATAACTATGTAAGGCTTTCGTTTCGTTGTGATTTTATTTACATTACATTGATATATCGCAAAATTGTTTTTGCAATAAATGTTCCGAGTCTATGAAAAATTTTTATATTTACCGTTTTTGAGCGATTCTCTTCTAAAGTTATTAAGAAGTTCGTCTGGCTGGGGTGAATGCAGGAAAGTAGTGGGTATTGACTCAGATTGTTTTTTCACAGCTGGAAATGTAATTGTATAAGTTAAATGGAAATAACTCGACACTGTATTTCCACTGATAATAATAACGGTAACGAGTTTATTTCGGAATAGTTTTTGTTTTGACTTCGAGAACTAAGGTAAAAATTTGCTTTTCGTCAGTGCTGTTTTCTTATCAGTAGCAATACAGCGCCAATCTTAAATTTATTATATAGAATTATAAACAACAAATTTGCAAAATTTAGAAAAAATAACCATTTCCTTTCTGTTTAAACAATACCCACCCTTTCCAAGTTATCAAATTTAGGTTTTGGATCGTGTGGGTGAAATTATTGTTGTAATATGTTTCGGTAAAAATATACCTACTAAAGCTTTTTGAAACTCGGTAAATGTTTACTGCTTAAATTTTATTATTGTTCAATAAAAGAAGAAACATAAAATCAATAGTAAATTGAAGTAAACTAATTCTTCAAACGTAACAACGAATTTTCTATGTTTACTAAAATAGCTTTCCACAACTTCTTCAGGAACACAATAAAGCACACAGCAGGGCAAGCACAACGTATTAATTTAAAGTAAATAATAGAACTACCATTAAGTTTTCTAAACTTTCAGTACATGCAATAAACCAAATATAAAAAATAGTACCTACAATATTTAGGGAACAGCTGTGTTATAAACTGTTTATATTTCTGAGGCCCTTAATTACCTCCAATAACTGACACCCTTCGATAATTTCTTTTTCTTTAATAACTTACCATAGAAGAAGACGATTTTGCCAGTGTTCTCCTTTATTCGTATCATTTACGTTCAAAATTTGCTACTTAATTTAGAAAGGCCATGTAAGCCGTACATCAGTGAACCGAAGTACTTCTTAAATCAACATATCAGTAAAAAGGACTCATTTGAATCAAGAAAAACAGTTAAAAATGTGTCACCCTAAAATTTTCGTAACGAAAGCAAGGCATCATAATTAAGTTGATTTAATATAAAATATAAGTATTGCAAATAATTAAGCAAATTTAATAATTCTGCTTTTGTAAGATAATAGGCATTCTGATATTTATTTTACATCACACAGAAAACCTAAATTCATATTAGAAGAGAGTGTTACAATTAATTCTACTTCTATATGATTTTCAGGAAAGCAATTTGGCAATTTTCGATAGTTTTCAATATCCCCTTCTAATCATTTTAAATTTAGAAATTGCGTAGGAATATTGTTCAGCATATTTATGTTTTATTGATCGATATTAACAAATACGCTAAACATTTTAGATTATGTTTGTGTAAAATGTTAGTAAAAGATGGACATTTTACGCTCTTTATTAGAGTATAGATAACATTTATACATTTCGCGTATCCAGCTTAATTATTTTAATTGGTTTAGACTGAAAACCGTCTTTTGTATGTATGTATATTTAGAACAAACGTAAATATGTAAAATTAGCCAGCTGAAAATAAATGCACAACACAACTATCATGCGTAATAAAGGTTAGAAAATACGTTGTAGTTTTGTATATTTCATTAACGATGGTGTATTCTTGAAGAGATTTAACGTTCTTTCATTTCATCAGCCACGTAGCCTTTTAATACAATACGGTATAAACTCAAAGCAAGGCAAATTTACTGTTAGCTTAGCCCGTCTACTTTCTATTAAAAGTGTGTTATATGAGCAAGTTAACGGTAAACTAGAAATAATCCCATGGTTTGCTACCAAAAATGTTTAAAAATTTATAGTTATTTAATACTTTAGTGGTAAATTTAAATTTGTTAATCACATATCTTAAAAATTACTTCAACTTTTAAAGAATCCGTTTTTTAAAACTATTTTAAAATGCCTTCGTTGAAGGGACGTTACTGAATTGTTTTTTAACTGGAACTATAATATTGTTGCAGGACTATCCAAATACTTGGAAATTTTTAACGTTAAAGAAAAAGTCATCATATTCTACGTTTTCCGTGTTTTATAAATGTAAAACCTTGAGTTACGAAAGTCTCTAATTTCCCCGTTCAGTGGTTGTTTAAAGATGGTGCAATTATAGCAATCATAATAACTTTTACAAGTTAAAAATGCATATTCTGTTGCGTTGAACAATTTCTAGCACTTTTTAATATTAAGAACAATTGAACTAAAGTGCATTAAAATCTTTGAAAGCCACGCACTCAGATAATGTTATTAAAAAAAAAATAATAAGAGGTGTTCCATTCGTTGCATACTTGTTGGGAAGCACTGTACAAATTGTGTGATAATGATAACCAAACTACTATAGTTTGTTTATAAATTACAAGGACTAAGTAGTTATCAGAAAATACGTTTTTGGGGGTAAATGTCGCTTAATAGGGATATATTTACACAGAACGTCAATAAACCCCGAAAATACCGTTATGTTGAGGTATTTACTATATTTATATTAAAATATTTCACGAAAGTCTATATTTTTTCTTTATTCAGTATTTTAAGGACCAATACGTCTGTAAGTTTTTTATTTTTAAAGCCTTAAATATCAATTTTCTTAGAAAAATAATTATACAAAAATCTTCTTTGAGACAGTCGTTAGAAAATCTACGTACAGGGTGGACCATTTTTGAAGGGATTCCAGGTTGTTTCCTTAACTATTACACCTAACAATCAAACAGATAAAATAAATTAAATGTAATTATAAACTAAATGGAAGCAAACTGAATCGAAATAAGAATGTTTATTACTAGTTTATTTTATTGTTATATTATTTTTATAGCATGAAAATGTAAACTCAATGGATTGATCGTTGATTACCTCTTGCTTTATTTTATTTTTCGGGCAAGATCTGTGGTTATTAGCACAAATCAACTTAGAATTTTCTATACTTAGCAATAACGTGGGGTGTACCTACTACTTTACCTCGTATATGAAAGAGGCCAACCAGAACGTTACCTTTTAAACCACTAAAGGCGGCAATGTTGCTAGTACCTAAATAAATTCATAATTAAAAGAAAGTTATTAGAATTTTGTAGCTACACAATTTTTAAGGGAGAACATCTAAAGCTCATGTACTGCTTAAATAGAAAAACAAATTAGAATGCCTTGCAATGATGTAATTAGTCAATTACCGTCGTCCATTTAGCGATTTATTTAATGGGCTAAACACAAGGAAGTCGTACGGGAACAATTCGGGACTGTAAGGTGGATGTTGTAAGATTTTCCAACGCATAGGTACGAACAAGTAGATCTTGAAGCGTTTGGGCTACATGAGAGCGAAATTATCGTGCAGAAGTGCGACACTGATTGTGAGGTTCCCGGGACGTTTAATCTTGATGCTGTCATGTAAACAGTTTAAGGTGTCTGCATATCGTTCAGCATTAATGTTGACATCAAGTTCTTAAAGCTCTAATAGTAGTACACCTTGGTAATAGAAAATACGGTTACCATTACTTTTCCTGCTGAAGGTTGAGACCGAAATTTTTTCGCCTTCGGAGAGTCTGCATGTTTCCACTGCATACTCTGACGTTTGGATTCTGGTTCATAGTAATAACACCAAGATAATTTGTTGTAAAAAGGCATTACCTTGTTGTTGATAGCGTATCAAATGCAGTAATAAGGCTGAACGCTAATTCTTCTGCTCATAAGTAAGCAGCGGTGGAATCACTGAGCAGCAACTTTGTGGCAGCCAAGACTATGAATAATGAAATGAACAGTTCCCATACTGATGATCAACATTTCAGAAAGTTCTCTAACTCGAACGCCTATTTGCGCGTAAAGCATTGTCCCACATTTTTATGTAATACTGCAACATGAGCAAGTCCTTGGCGGGTCAAACTTTTAGTGCATTCTCTTCCTTGTCGAAATTTTTGCATCATAGCTTTCATTCTCGTATAAATTTCCATTGGCTGACGCACTTCCGCGGCCAAAAATTGAATAACAGCACTTAGAATATCTTTGGGGGAGCGGATAGTCGCGTGTAAAAGGCCTCGGTCTATCACGTAGGCATCTTGGGTTCGATTCCTGAGGCCGGCGATATCCTTGCTGGAATTTATAAGGTCGTACGCTTCTCCGTGCTTCGGAGGGCACGTTAAGCCGGCGGTCCCGATTATCATACTAACACCTTTGATAACCGTTAACCTCGCAACAACTGCGGGTCGGTCTTCTTCACCTCTCTCGATGGGTTAGGTTAGCCTCCTGCCCAGCATACGTGCTAAGAGGGCTCACAGAACTCGTCCTTACAAGAGTATAACATGCCATCGGCCTAGGCTTCGGCCATAAGAGGAAGAAGATTATCTTTGGACGGATTTTCTACCATAAGTGCCATTTTTCAACTTAATCACAATGCTTAGAAAGAAGCAAACCACAAATACTTTTGACAGACGCGTCACTCAGTGGCGGCTGCTTCATAGGGGCTCAAGGGCTCGAGCCTCCCAAAACCATTCTTAGGAAAGAGTAATTTACTTATTTAATTATAACATACAATTTATTGTTAATTATTATTACAATACAAATTTTGCATATCTATATAAAGCATTACTAATGTATAACACATATTATTATCCGCCTGCGACGCGACGATTACCTATATTTTAAATCTAGGGCTCAGCCTTCGTCCGCATAAGAAATATTATATGAATGAACTAACCGTGAACGGAAATGTCGGAAATTGTCGTTTGCGGATGCTCTATTGCTTACCCGAAGGCTCCCGATTTTGGAGCCAGTATGAGAGTAAGGGAAAGATTTGTATTCGCAGATGTGCACGTTCGTAGCTATTCGAACTCTGTTTATTGGGTTCAAATTACGGCGTAGGAGTATTTACTATGACTGCGAATGAACTTCCTGATAAATGCTATTTATTTTGATAGCGATTCTTAGAACTTGTGAAAAGGCGAGTAAAAATACCTACATAGAAACGATTAGTAACTAATCACTAAAAGTACCGATTTCGGTATGTGATGACGTAAATACTCTGTTTTATTTTCGGTGTGTCTTATTTTATTTGGATGGACAAAAATGGTCGGTAACAGGCTTTAAAGATCTAAAGCAGGGGTTCCCAAAGTGCGGCCCGCGGGCCAAATGCGGCCCGCAAACCCTAGAAATGCGGCCCGCGATGTCAGATCATCGGCGATCTTGAATTTATAGAGATAATTTGCAATTTACATTTTTACAAAAAAATAAATAAATGTTAATCATATTATAATTAAAAATTGTTCAGTTAAAAAAATACTAAATTTTATATGTAATATATCTTGTTATTATACAGGGTGGTCGTGACAGTTTAGGAAGTATGTTACCTGCGTTAACTACATGAAAAATAGAAAATAGTGAAGATTGTTTTCCTAAACGGCAAATTAAAAAGTTACGGCCCTGTAAATTTGAATTAAAAATATTTTGCACAAAAGCAATTTTGCAACACCTCACTAGAAGATATTTTTGCGTATATCTCAAAAACGAATTTGTTGAGTTAAAAATTCCAAGAGAACTTTTTTACGTAAAATTAATTTTTCTTTCATAATACGTCAGAGGATGTTTAAAAAACGCGACTTTCATATTTCTTCTTAATTAAAAATGTCCTTAATACTCCCTAACTACGCCACCGGTCAAATTAGGAAAAATGTTTATTTGAAAAATCTTCACTACTTTTCATAGCAGTTAACGTACTTCCTAAACTTTCACGACCACCCTGTATAGATTGAATATATTTTATTGTAATTATAATAAGTAATTATTGTCGTAAATAATAAATCTTTCCCTTGTGTCTAACTTTTTATCGATTTAAACGTATTTTTCCATAACACTTTTTTTTGCCCGCCAAATATTTTGGAATTTACAATTTGGCCCACCTAGGGAAAACTTTGGGAACCCCTGATCTAAAGCATTTAAATCAGAAAATAAAAAAAACATGAATTAGTGCACATCATATAAAGTGTTGTACGGGGTTGGTTGTTATAGGCTCGGTAAATGTAGTAGCTCAGTTATAATTATAAAACACAATGAACAGGCGACCAAAAATAGGTACATTTTAAAGAAAATTATAAACTCTATTAAATTTTGTGGAAAATTGGAACTAGCATTGGGATTTTGCTGGAGTTAATAGATTTTTCATTTGTATGAAATTGCTCAGCTACTGAAGGTGAGTGTTTATTATATATTATATATTATTATTTGTTTATATTCTCTCAGCAACTAGAGCCCCTCAAAATAAATTATCACGAGCCGCCACTAGTACTTAAACAATCAATATAAACAAAACAACTGAATTCCGTTGTCGGTGAGATGAAGTCGCGACTGAGTAGTCCAAACGTATTCCTATTGAACAATCCTCGTATAAAATAACTTCTTGAAGAATATATTATATTACCAGAATCGTGATATCTTGGGAATTGGGTCTGGTCCAGTGAAAACGTATAATCACAATTACTTGGATCACTGATTATTAATATTTACTGCTAATGATTTCTAATAAAATGGCAAACGCTTAAGAACTTATTTGCAACGGAGACCAGAAATTTGACGCTTTCGGCTTCCCTTGAAACAGTCCAGTCCTTAACCCTGATAAACCAGAAAACTGTGTATCCTATTGTCATAAGTCATAATGTTTATCTTTTTCGTTTTTAATTTTTCTTGTATTTGCATAAATTTTTCTAAATCATAACAATAACTATAAGTGTATGCCAATCGTTACGAGAATTTAGTTTTAGCCTACTGACAAAAATTTAATTACTTAGCTAATTTAATACTTCAAGATAATTTGGTACTTATAAAAAACAAGAGTTATTTTATTGTTTCCATTAAAATTTGATTATTGAATTTTATGAAAACGTTAATTTGTTCATGATTTTTCCAAGAACAATGCTTTATCTCTAAAGTTACGATAAGGCTGTGGTTCCAAATTGTGCGGGCCCAAGTTATTGCGCTTTTATTTATAATTATCTTGTAATCCCTTCATTCTCCAGCACCCTAGATATTTCTTATTATAAGACATTCATAGGAATTGAAAGGATAAGCTTATGGAGTTACTAATTAAATTATCCACGACACACGTTGCATGAAATAGGAAAATTTATTGTCAATAATGAGAACTTTAGATAAAATGTTGTGTAGTTTATAACATCTTGGTATTAGAATCTGTATACTGAAAATTGGCTTGACTTTACTAAGCCTCTAATTCTGAGTTGTTGGAATAAGAAATAAATCAAGACCATTTAGATTTACTCAATTTAAATAAAATAACAAATCTATGTCGATTATTTTATGTGCCTCGTAATGAATAGAGTAAAAAATTAATCAAAGTTTAATGTAAATTTCTTTTGAAAATCTAAAAGTAGAATACCATCCTAAGTTAATAAAACAGATTTGTTTGGTTTAAGTAGGTAATAGCAAAGAGTACTAAAATAAATTTGTCTGTTACAATACTACTAAAAAATATAAAGTTGTAGAAACATTACGAGTAGGAATTTGCTTTTAAGTATATTTCATGTTGCTCAAAAACTGATGTTAATGAGATCCAGTCACTTAATTCAGACAGTAACAACTAAAGATTTAGATTTAGATTTTTTAAAATAAATAGTCAGAAGGCAAAATGCCTCTTCTAAGTAGATTATTTAATGATTTTCGTTTTAAAAAAGTTGTTCCTGTAATTTTACATAATTACATACACTAATATTACAACGTTTACAACAGCATCTAAAAAAAATCATCACTGACTCGAATTTTATTTTCCATTTTCAGAATATAGAGGACAACTAGAATGTAAATACCTAGCAAATTTTTTTATAATAAAATTAAAATATTTTAATGAATAAAACAGAAAGTGTTTTCTTTTTCTACGTTTTCTTTGCAGTGACGTGATGTACTTATTGTACGTCAGTCTTTGCAGCGCGGGTTTTATTAAGTTTGTTTGCGACGTATTTTCCTGATAAAGTATGATCTCTACAAACGTCTACGTCTGATTAATAGTGTGACGCATGATGCTCACATTTTATTTATTTAATAAATATTAATATCTGCAGCAAAATTATGATTTGAACTTTTCGCAAAGTCTGTGTTCTTGTTTGCATTTATTAATAAAAGTATTAGTGTTAATACTTACTTTTTTAATTAATAAATGTTGTGGTTAGTAAGACGCCCTTTAATATTATTTGTTCAATACAATTCTGCAACGCATTAGAAAGATGTGGGTGCTGACATTTAGTATGAGGGTTTTAAGAGCACCAGTAGTACAAAGACGAATGCACATGTAGCTTAGTATATTTTGGCTCTGTTTTAATATAAAATTCATTTATAAAAATTTTTTATCAGTTAAAATATTCAAAATAAATTAAAATTTGGAATTGCTGTTCTCTGATCTAGAGATACATTGTAAAAATGTTATTTTACGTAATTTGTTAGCTGAGATCTAAATAACTTTTCAGAAATACCCACATATGCCCTTCGAATATTTCGATAATACTAAATTGTGAAAATAAAAGCGCAAAGTTTATCTTCAAACAAAATATTAAGAAAGTTTAATTTTATCTCCACAAAGTTCTATAAAAAGAAACTTGTCTGTTGTGTTTTACTTTACATATAAATACCACAGATTATACTTTACCAGTTTTATCAAACATTTTTGTAGCAATGCTAAATGTTGAATTGTTAGCATATTTTGAAGAAAATACCCAATGCTTGTTATGAACAACGATTTGATTTTTGCAACAATCGGTCAACTACAGATGGCATTTTTTACTTTTTACTTGAATTGAAAGTTTTACGATTTAAACAAAGCGTTTGATGCACATTTTTGAAGTACTTTTCCATGCCAGAAAAATAGTTTAAATAACAACCGTATGAAAGTTATTATTTGCTATTTACTAACAGAAAGCAAATAGTAAAGCATAAAGATGCACCATCAAATAAAATGGTTAATGTGGGGTGGAGTTTTCTTGAATCTATAGTATTTTTAAGTTTGTAACTTGCTTTAAAATTTAATTTTTAAACAGTGTTTATGTTTTATTTGCTTAAGAATATTTTATTTGAATTTACAATAATGTTGCAGTAGATAACAACAGAGATATGGAAAATTTAATATGGTAATAAACTTGTTTTTACAAATAACAAACACGCTTATAGTATCCACAATTAGACCAGAATGGTATTATACAAATATAAATTTGTATGTATAATGCGTTGCACTATAATAGTAAAAGTTAAAACAATAACTAAAACTGTGTATGTTATACAGCCAAAACAAAATGAGTCAAGGTTAATAATTACAATCAATGCTGTCTTTAATCTGTGTATTGTTCAGAAGTAGAGCGCTGATTAAAACGCATAGACGACACGCTTATAATGTTTATTAATATGAACTCGATTTCATAAAAAGTAAAAAGCTTAGAAGCTTAAGCTCTTAACAACATCTGCTGTTACTAAGTTACTAATTATCTTAAAACTTATAAAATTCTAGCCATCACAGTACAGCAATTGTGATACAATGTATATGCTTATTGCTTATACTAATAAATTACACAACACTAAATTTTGTATTTGATTTCTGTTGATTGAAAATTATTATACACTTCCACATACAAAAGATGGTATGTTTCATGGTGAGTTAAGATAAGTCTTAAAAATACAACGTTGCAAATTTCAAATGCTAATAGGAGACTATAATGCAAAGCTGGGCAAACGACAAAAAACCGATGAAATTTATATAAGGGAACACGGATATAGAACGAGAAACGAACAAGGAGAATGGCTTCTAAATTTAAGGCAAGAACATAAACTGTTTATGATGAATTAATTTTTCGAGAAAAATATAAACCGCAAATGAATCTGGCGATTCCCTCCTGGTACCGCAAAAAATTAAATAAAATACATTATGACAAATAAATTGTAGAAGGATAATGAAAGATGTCAACGTGTTAAACAGCGTCGAAGTATAGCTGGTGACCACATGATGGTCAGTTCTACAATAGGTATAAATACAAAACTGAAAAGATGACGATTACCCGAACCAAAGAACATCATAAAACATGAAAAACTACAAAGATTTAAAGGCAAATACCAGCAAGAGATAACGAAGAAACTAAAGGTTACCCACTTGAGTGAAAACAAGCAAAATAATATTGATATGATGAATGAAAGAAAAGAATAATAGAAAACACACAATAAAAGAAATAAGCAAAAACACAATTAAAAAGAAAGAACCAGAAATTGACGACAACACAAAAAAGCTGATAGAGAAAAGAAGAACTATGAATAAAAATAATCAAAAGGGAACAACTGAATATGTAGAAATTAACAAAGTAATAAAAAGGAACATGTGAAACTATAGAAAAACCAAATTTGAAAGCCTATTGAATAAAGAAGGCCAAATTAAACGAGTAAAAAGCAAATAATAAAAATAGTAGAAGTTTATGTAAAGGTAAAGTAAAACAGGAAAGAACTCATAACCAACAACAAACCATAAAGAACATATGATCAGAATAATCAGAAGAAATATCTGAAGTTGAAATGTGGGAAGTGGAAAACGCATTACAAAGTATGAAAAAAAAAGTTGCTGGTGATGGTGGTATAACAGCTGAGATGATGAGAGGAAGAAGAAGAACTAATTAAAAGTGTAAAGAAATTATTAAATAAATGAATTCAACAAGGCAAAATCCCGAAGAAATGGAACAACTCAAAAATGATCATAATACATAAAAAAAAGTCGCCAAAAGAATGCTAGAAAATTACGGACCGATAAATATCTTGTCCTACATGTACTCCTAAGTAAGATAATAACCGATCGTCTAACCGAGAAATTAGATGCATACCAGTCAATAGAGCAGGTGGGCTCCACAAAAGTATTCTCAACAAACAACAGAGAAATATGGAAAGCAGATCTAGAAGTGGCATATATCTAAAAATGGATATGAAGCTAATGAAAAAAACGGAAGAAAAAAATATTGAATGTATTTAAATAAATTACCGAATTAAAATCGGCTTAAAAAAAGATCGTTTCATTCCGATTTAAATTATGAATTACCTTGAAAGTATATTTACACAATTTTTAATATTTATTTGTAAATGTTTCTATGGCTGGTTAATTGGTTGGAACATGAGGGATAACCGTATTCACCTATTCACTATAAAGGTTTACCGTTTTTATCAAATTTAATAGCTTTTTCGCTAGATCATCCCTAGTTAGAGCTTCTCGGAAGTTGGGTCTTCCTAGGAGTCCATGTCATCATATTCAGAAATGATATGAGAGGCGGTTTCGGCCTCCTTATTACAGAGTCTGCATATGGGTTCTATGCATGTGTGCCAGTACAGTGATCGGTTATCAGTCCTGTCACTAGCCTAATTTGATGTCTGCTTAATTGCAGTATGTCATCCGTTATTTTTTTGGATGGTGTTTTGCTATGTCTATGTCTCTTCGCACAATTCCGGTGGTTTTGGAGCTGTTTGTATATCCAACTAGTTAACCAGTGCGGATCACGGATTTGGTTATTCCAAACACCGGTTCAGGGCCAGTAAACGTTCTTTCTGATCTCTTTTTTCCAAGTGCATCAGCTTTTTCGTTCCCTTATATCCTCTTATGTCCCGACACTCACATAGTGATTACTCAGTTGTAGTTTAAGAGGGTTATAAAGTTTTGCAGACAGTCCCAAATTAATTTAGAATTAAACTGGTAACTAGCCAGGGTTTTACAAGAATATTTCTATTTCCATAATTCCTTGTTATATTCTCTTGCAAACAGTCGTCTAGTGCATCAGCTTCTGCTTGAAATGTTGTGGCGTATTGCCCCAGAGATGCATAACCATTATATTGAGAGAATTTTCCATATATTCCAACGCCAGTACCACTGTCAGTTTTGGACCCATCTGTGTACAGAATATCTTTATTGCCTGACTGCGTCTTTATACAAGCCCTTCATTTCAGCTAAGCTGAATATGGAAAGGTTTATTGAATCCTAGTATGACCAACAATATTGTTTCCAAGGCTGCAGTAGGGATGGTTGTTACTGCTCCTGTGATATACAAGCAAGCAAGCCTTTGCAATTTTGGCAGCTCCAGTTTGGCTTACTTTTGTTTCACTTTAGTACAAATGTTGCTGCGCATTCGATAACAAACGTTGTGAAATTGTACAAAGAAACGGTCTTCAGTGAAACAGATATTTATAAAATTATACTGAATTTACCACACTTTAATTAATAGGTAATAGGTAAGGTAAGGTAATACATTAAAAGAAAAGAAGAAAACAATTAATCAGAATGTAAAATTTTGGGTTATTTATGTACTCGTATGTTGGAAATAATTGACAAGAAAAGTTATTTAAGAGTTTCAACGTTCTAATTAGTGCAAGAGTTTAGATATATCATTTTTATGGAAGTATAGAAAACATCGTAACATAATTATATATTTTGTCATACCTTTCGTTTACAGATTCTGTTCCTGATTCTTATAAAACTAGTTATATTTATGCATTTTTTCTGTGGTATTGCTCTTTAACCGCTTGGACGAATACTGTTTACTAAATAAGTACACACAACCAAACTTATATGGAATCACCCAGTATTTCCGATTTTGTTAAGTATTTCTGAAAAATTTCTAATGGAAAATGAAAAGTACTTTATATACTAAACATTTTGCCAATCTTTAATTGTCTAGTTCTGGTGTTCCAGACACCTATTTAGACGATCAATTTTGTTCTGCCTGGATAACTCGAGAACCCTTAACTGTCTCCTGCTAAATAGATTTCGGGCACGAAGTCTCTTTCGTATTGTTTCAACAGAAACATTAACACATGTAGCCCGTAAAAGTTGTTTTTTAAGCTCTGAATGGGAAGGGGTTAGATTTCTTCTAGCAATTTGAGTTAAAAACTGGTCTTGTCGATCCGTAGTTACTCTGCGAAGACTTTGTCTAGCACTGTTCTTAAGAGTTTCCAATTCCACAAATCTTGCATAGGTTTTTGAAACAATGCCTTGAGAGATGTCCACTGTTGCTGTGATTTGCCTTTGCGATATTCCCTGCTCAACAAGAATAATAATTCTTCCCCTCTGAACTTCTGACAAACCTACGTAGGGCATAATTAGCTGTTTTGAACACAAAGTTAAGTTTGCTCTGTCACCTCAGTTTTACAACTGGAAACAAATGGCAATTTTTGTTAATGCACATGTGATCAGCTATCAACGAAAACCTATCGTATTTTCAGCAAAAACCTTTATCTCTTATCTACATAAAACATTTCTTATGATTAGTAAGAAATACTAGGTGATTCCATATAAATTTGGTTGTGTGCATTGCATTCTGTTCAGGGTTACATTCCATGACCAAATTTGACGAACGTGTGGCTACACCCGCTTGATTCTGATAAAGCGTTAAACCACCCAAAATATTAAATTTTAGGAATCAAAACTGAAGGGTTAAACAAGATATGTGACGTATGAAAGTATGAGGTATTCTATTACAAAAATCAAATTAAAAGTAGTCAGATTGGGCCGTTATAAATTAACATCTTATAAATTCCATACAAATATTCGGTTACTGTTAACAACGTCCTTATTAGTATTTAAAAATGTTCTTGCTGTTTCCCTCATTTCTAAAGAAACGTCAATAGTTTGTTAACCCTTCGTTACAATTACTAAACTAAACTAAATACGACTGAAGAAAACAGCAAATAATAATATTAAAGATTATATTGAGTATTCGATAACAAAAACTAAAATTGGGACATGTTCACCAAAAACTGTACATCATGTGGGGTTGAAAACAAATTTAAGTTTAAGAGCCGTATATTTAAATTTCACTAACAAGGTAAACAACTTAAATAACACGCAAATGGATATTTTAAATTCTAACTTAATTCTAATACTGGACATGTAATTACTTTTGAATTATGCAAATTTAATTAAACTCTTCTAAATTAAGCATTGAAAGTATTCAATAGAAAAATAACTTTATCATTTGTAGGACTTTTAAAGTAAACAGCCATTTTACCTAACTATTAACAACTCTTATTAAATAAAGCGCACGAGTTTTATAGCTATTTTTATAGATACCCGCATCTAATTATAGAGCAAACTGGAAGACCCTGTTTTCTAAATGAATTTTGTTTACTATTATTTACTAATTACTTAGAATGTGCTGTTATATGCTGTTACTAAGTAATTAATCGCTTTAGATAATGTTTGAGTAAATTCCTTCGCAGTCTAAATTTCCTGTTACTAAACGCAAAAAATTGTACAAATAAAATAAGGTTGATCCTTACTAACATTATAACTGTTATATAGCTCATTATAATTGCAACAATTGTTTCACGTTTCAGGGTCCCATAAATTTTACGCCCAGAAAAATAAAAACTTCCGCATAATCATTGGTGAGAATTTCGAGTGTTCACTTCAGATTGTGACGCTTCTACAAACTCATGGTTTAGAAAGCGTATAAACAAAGCTTTCTGTCAGCAGCGATCTTTGGACTACTGCAAGTATAGATAAGTAGGACACGAGTTTAGTTTCGATAAGAAAGGCATGCAGAATGTGAATGTAATAATTAAGCAGGATCCTGATAACGGAAAACGTTATTGTAATGCTGCGTTGAGGCGCCATCAGGCGGGTATTCGTTGAACTTTCGTATAACCTAATCCTGTTACGATTTTCCATAAAAGTAATAAAAATTAATATAATGTAAAATTTTACATGCGGGACGTTAAATCAATAGAAACACTTCATTTAAAAGATGAACATTTTGTAACTAGCAACTAATTAAGATCGCATTATTCCTTGGAACATATACTATAATTAAATTTGGGTGTGGCATTGAAGTATTAAACGCGGTCTTTTGTTAATTTTGAAAAACTCTTCGCTTCCAATATGCTACGCGCTAGTATAAATCACTCTTAAACAGGGATTAACTTACTGTTATAAAATAGCACTTAAAATAAACTAAAACTAACTTTGACTGTATTCTAAGAAATACCTAATATTTTAGCAAAGGGTATACAAATCGTGGGCATAATATTATTATATACAAAATTTTCGGTTAGTATTTTCAATAAATTACAATTATAGGTTGGTTATAAAAATCCTCTTTGTATATATTAATACTATTATTATTTAATATTATAAGTTAAATTTCTAATTCAATTCTTTAAGCGTACCTATTCCAATACCTATTACTTTTATTTAAAAAATTAAGTTTTCAAACTTGTAGGTACGTGTATTTGCCAGTTTATCCTAACTTCCAAAACTTTATCGTTAATACTCAGGCAAAATATGTAGTTCCTTAAAAACTATCATAGAAAAGCTCCAGTTCTTTGAAATAAGCCTCACACACTGCAATTACAGTGGATTCTAAGTTTTACCTTAAGTATAATAAAAAGTATTTTATTCACGATTCGATTTGTGTGAATAGGATATAGTTATGGAAATCTAACAATAAGGGATGACTATAGCAACTCGCCTCGATACGCTATGAGATATGTAATTGAAGGGTTTGATATTATGAATAACACCACAAGACAAACATAAGGGATACTAATTTATTTCGGAGCAAATGACAATCAGACAAAATTCTGTGTATAAACGATATGAAATCTGACACATTTTTAACAAAATGTTCAAAGGTCTACAGTACAAGCAATTAGTTAACTCTTACATTACAATTGAAAACAAAAATGCAAAATTCTGAAGGAATAATGAATAGTACAGCATCGCCTAGACGGATTTTACGCACTTGACGTAATAGTTGTAATGCGAATAAAGTGATATAGGTACTTTTACTTCGGTGGATAATTTTATTCAGGCATTAACCACGATGCTTTAACGGAGTCCGGTTATCTTAGAATGCGTCAAAAGATAGATTGCAACATTTTTTCTACTGTCGATAATTCGATATGGTAGGTAGATTACATTTGCCATGTATAATTTAGTCGTACTGACTAGAGCTAGACTGACTTACCATTTATTTGTTGGTTGTTACGATAGTGAGGAAAGTATGTATGGATTTGCCTTCCTACTATTTTGAGAGCCAAGCTCAGGTAACTATTGATATTGTTTTTGATACATTTATTTAACAACCATTAATGTTTTATTATTATCTCATTTATTTTTAAATTTTTAGTTAGCAACAGTTTTTATCGTCAGTCGCAACAATATTATTCATACCATGGGAGTTCGGTGATTTATTACGTTTCACATCTTATTACACTCCAGCTGGATAGTCGCAAGTAAGCCTTACTTACCACCTTTGCTATGTTAATCAAAAGTAGTGTTATTGCACTAATATACCAGCAGTAAAGCCATATTGTATGATTTCAGATGGAGATGAGTAGGTACTGTGGTGATGTTACAGACAAGGATATATACCAGGAAAGATCCGCTACAAACGCTTTGAACATTCTATTTACAGGAGATTTTAAGAGAAATGGTACTTCCACCCTCATTTGAATGCCTTATTTGTAATCGCTATGAATCAAAGGGGAATACAACCATCAAAGTAGATAATGGAATGTCATCGTGATTTAAAACTGAAGTTGACGTTAGGTAGGGCTGGGTGCTTATTATCCTTCTCATTTTTTACCATCAATGTTGTATAAGCAGTGAAGCAAACGTTACCATTTTAACATTTAGTGGAGGCAACTTAACAAGTTATGACGTTGATTGAAGAAGAAATCACTGAACTCGTGCGCCGAGATAAAAATGTTAACAATACAATGGGCTTGAAATTATTGTATATGTAGAGTGTAAAGCTAGAGCGATTATAGTCCAACAATAACCAACGAAAATCCAAGTTTTGAACTGAAATAGCAAAGAGTGACGGTGGTGGTAATGTAATTAGCAAAAACTTTGATCTCATGCACCGGAATTTAATATGTAATGCTCAATCAAAATATCGATAGTCCCTCGAACTCTTTATTTCTCAAATAACAAATGACTAATTATAATGGCATGTTAGTCCCATTCTTAAAATGAAGATCCTTTTATGACCATTCTGTAGAATACGTTAATACATTTAGAACGGACTGTACAAACTACTTTAATCTAACGAATGACCAAAGTTAATAAAAGTGCATCTTATAATATTGTTTACTCATGCGTTATTTGCCATATGAATTCAGATTATGAATCAATCTGGTTGATTTTAAGAAATGATCAATTTGACGAAACTATTTAATTATGTACAACCCGGTCTAAATATATGTATTAAGAACCAGTTGGGAGCGTCGTTTGCGAACACAGGAAGCAGGAAGTTTATCGTTAAATTTCTAATATTCAGGGTAATCCATAAGTATAATAAAAAACCTTTTTATAATCGATGCTTCAAGATATTATCCTAGACAGGGTATTTAAATAAGTGATTTCAAGATTGTTTTATATTCAATAAGTAAGGCAGTAGAGGCATAGTTACATACATGTAAATAATACCTGGTCAATTCACTGGCTCTCCTGTTTAAAAAAATATATCATTCTGTCGCTCTCTTCTTTCCAAATATTAATGCTGACAGTTATTTGTATAATTGTTTATTTAATTAATTATAATGTTACAATATCTGGTAACCTACTACGATATTTAATTAAGATATCACTTTGTATTAGTTAAAAAAGCGACCTAAGTGAGGTGGTTTTTATTGATATTCATGATGTGCTTAACAACTTAAAAAACGTTAATAAAATAATCCTTATTGCTGGAAATAGTTATTGAAAGCGTATTCAGTACAAAAAATCCAGAGATAAGACTTAAAATTAGTCGCATTGCACTGCATATGATAGGTTAAAACTGAAACTATTTAGAAGGTTTGAGGCAAAACTATTTTTAAAACAACTTTTTAAACATTTATAAGAATACGAGTATGTCCAACTTGTATTCCTGCATCACACTGTAGTTCACCGTAGATTTACAGTAAATACGAGTAGTTACCCAACTGCCATTTATATGACCGTTATATGTTATTATTTATTACAAATTACAAATTCAAAGATAAAATTAAAAAACAGGATTTCTTTCTTATATTCATCCGTACACTAAGCGTAAGTTATTAAACCTTAAAACAATGTACAAGCAGCGACGTTTGCCTTTACTCCTTACGAGTTTGTATGGCCTGTCCGGAAGAACGGCACAAGGGATACTTTTATATACGAAAAGAATAAGAACTTAAAATATTATATTAAAGTTAACATATTATCATTACTGGACTTGGACCGCACTTTACGAAGTCAGAAGAAGCATAGTAAATTTTTGGCCTGTTATTTGCTACGGCCTGTGGAATATCACCTATTTGTTATAATATTATAATCGTCAAAAGGCCCCTGTTTAGAAGAAGTTTGTCAAACTACTAAATTAAGAATTATTACTACATTAAATTATTAAAAAAAAAAAAACAACATGGAGGGTTAAGGCCTCCTAAGTCGCGTTCATACCCGGTTGTCTCGCACTCTATGCGTATAGAGTGATGTGGTAAGTAGCACGCCTTCGACAACCGCCTACCTTCTCTATTCCACCACTGTGTTTCTGTTTCCAATTATTTACAATGACTATAATTATCATCATTTATTATGCATAATTCCAACAGATTAAAAAAAAGAATATTTAGAGTAATTTTGTAATTAACAACAAATGCAACTGTAAATTTATCACCTTAATGTATTAATTTTTACTATCTATTTTCCAGAAACGCTGAATTTACAAAATTAAAGGGGAAATTAAACATTGTCCACTATTTCCATCGGTAATGTCTTTATGAGTAGGTACCTACTTTTTTATAGAATTTATTTCTGAAATTTCGCAATGAATGACTTTTTCATGGTCCTGCCAGTGTTCTACGTTGTAAGCCACATGGTGTTTTATAACCATTCCGTAATTTGAATATAAAATATATCAAATAATTAATTCGATTAAACTTGTGAAAGTTTAAAATATTAAAAATGCATTGCGTATTTATGATTCACGTGTTAGTATAAGTGGAATTTTAGAATTTTGAAGAATTATCACAGCAGTACAGTTCAAATGTGTTAGAAGCTATGTTATAGCTTTAGGTTTCGAGTAGTATGTCTTATTACTATTATTCATTTTTCTTTGAATTAAGCTCGTGTGTGTATGTAATAAAACAAACACTAGATGAATTTTCAAGATACAGATGTGGCCATATTACTAGAAACTGAAATTAAAACTTGGACAAACAAGATGTAAAGTTTTCTACAAAGATGATGGTCTGAGCTACCATTTCTGCAAACGGGCTTAGTGATATTTACAGTGTGGATGGTATAATAAATTCTAATAGTTACAAAAGTACTTTAGACGGTTGCCCTATAGCGAAAATGAAATAATGGTTTATCACAAATCGAAAATGATCACTGAATATTTAAGACAGAAACAAATTCATTTACTTGAATTTCCCGAAAATAGCCCGGATATGAATCCAATTTAAAATACTTGGTCAATTCTACTGAAGGTTTGACGAAATGTGCTATCTGATATTTCTTCTAAGTTTAATTCAGTTTCTAATAATATGGCCACATCTGTAGTTAACATCACAAATAGTAGGTATTCGAACAATAGTAGAGTAAAATAAAGAAAAGCAAAATAGAAACAGCAGAGGAAAGTTTAGTAAGAGAGAAAAGCAAAGTGAGGAATGGTTCGATGAGGAATACGAAGCAAAAAATCCAACAAGCATAAGATGACGGAACAGCCAGCTATAAGTTATCCAAAAGGAAACGAAACGATCGATAAATTTCAGATAATAGGAATCGAATAAACAGTGTACGATACCATGGGATAACAACGAAAACTAAACACTTACAAAAGACCAGAGGATTTAACGAAATTGAAATGGTAAAAGTATAAGTAAGTAGGTATAAACATGAATACGAAACGGCGAAAATTGTATAGAGAGAATATTATCACTATTTTGACCGAATGAGAAGAACATAAGAGAAGAAAATGCAAAAAGGCAATGTAGAAGAAAGGTACAATGAGGAACAGATTTACAAAGTATTCAAAAATAGCAAATATTGCAATAAAACTATATATTAACATATTGTATAAAAAAAAAGAATTTTAACCACTAATAGTCATACTTATTAACGAAATATGAAAATAAGAGAAAACGACTGAAGATTGAAGCGTAGTGATTATCAAACAAAAGAAAATGGGATGAAATTGTATATTTTTTTCATAGCTTTTAAATACGTTTTTGATTACAAAAATTAAGAAGAAATAATAAAAGCCTGAAAAATTACAGCAAAAGTTATGCAATTAATAAATGTGACTCTAAAGAAGACATAATCAAAAGCTATGAAAAAAGTTTTAAATCAGTAAGTCGTATTCTGGTTTGCTTGACATGTCATATTTTTATGAAATAATGATTTTTGGCTGTAGTTTAATAAACAAAAGAAATAACTGATCTGTTATTGTACTCATCATACCCTTGGTTTACTTAGAATTTCCATCCGAAGTTTGAAATTTCTGCACTGCGTGTGCTTTTCATAAACGTTTGATTGTCCTTGTGTTCATTGTGTTACCTTCAGTTTATTTTGTTCTTAGTTTATTTGTTCGTTATAGTTTTTCGTTATTTGTTCTGATTCAGTTTTTGCGTTTTGATAACTATTAATTTTGTTCGTACAGTTTTGTAGAACATGCAGTTGATCTTAAGGGAGTGTCGTAATAACTTTAATGATGCTGCTAATTTGTATTTCGAACGTTACCCAAACAGAAGACATCCAAATTCTAAGGTAGTTCGACGACTGAAACAACGGATACGAAAAACTGGAAGAACTGCGCCCACTCCAGTAGTTGACAGACGCCGCCCTCGTCGAGTATTGTTGTCACAAGTTGAAGAGGTTATCTTAAATGTAGTCGAAAATAAACCAGACAAAACACGCGGCCCATTGCCAAAATATTTGATGTTAGCCAAAGAACCGTTCATCGAGTGTTACAAGAAAATGGTTTGCACCTATATCACTGCCAAAGGGTTCAGGGATGATTACCAAAATACTACCACCAAAGAGTAAGGTTCTGCACGTGGTTACTTCATGAACAAGAAAACTGATTCTGATTTCAATGGACATATCTTACGGACTGATGAAGTTACGTTTACTAGAAGTGGAGTATTTAATATCCATAATATGCACCGCACCAATGGGCCAACGAAAATCCACATTTACATTACCTACCAAACGAATCATCAAGTTCGGTTTAGCGTTAATGTGTTATTATTATTATTATTATTATTATTGGCAATAGGCTTATATGAGCACATACTTTGCCCCATCGCCTATGTGTGAATAATTTTGTTGAATTTTTATACACAGATTTTAGAGACCTATTAGATGATGTACCATTAGATTTAAGAAGAAATATGTGGATGTAGGTATACAGGGTGTATTTGAAGTGACCGTATTCCTTTTAGGAGGTGTTAGTATAGGTCATTTGTAATCGATTTGGCCCTATAATGTATTATCCAAAGCCTACTGGTTTTCGAGATATTTTAATTTTTGTGTTTTTCCAGAAATGCACCATATTTTAGTACTAATATTGAAAACAAAACAAATTAGTAGCAATTATTGCCAATGTTTCGATTGTTATCGTTAGTTTAGATTCTGTTGTTAACTGTAAATCAGAAATTATGTTAGTTAGTTTGATAAGAAAGAATTGCCAGAGCTTAAATCCACAGTTACTGGAAGAGAAATCAAAGAACTCGAAGATTTATCCTAATTTATTCCAAAAATTTGATGATACATTAAACGTGCAAATTATTTGAAAAACTTCTCTATTTTATCAACTTTCAAATGAGGTATAGTTTTTTAAGAAATACCCCATAGTTCCAAAGTTATCGTAAAAACATTAAACGCGAGTGTTGCGAATTCATATTCTACTATTTTAAAAGTAAGCCAATAAATTAAACTTGGCAAGTAAATTAAACACGATTAAAAAAAATATTTTATTAATAGGTTTTTACAAATTATTTTCAAATTGAGCACCTCTATTAGGTATTTCTAGGGCATATCACCAAATCAAATTGGTTTTCTTGTTTTACTTTTATGTTAATTTTTACAATAATTGTTTTGACAAGAAATAAACCTTGTTAAAGTGCTTCAACAAGTTTATGAATTTTTGAATGTGAAAATGGCGTTTTCAAATAGAGAATATGCCAATATTCTTTTTATTTACGGATTTTGCCACGGAAATGCTGCAGAAGCGCAACGGGAATATCAGCGTCGTTTTCCAAATAGTCGCGTTCCGCATGTATCCGTGTTTTCCACTACCTTCCGACGAATCTCCGAAACGGGTAGTGTTGTACGTGTTGCACATGAAGCTGCAGGTGCAAGAGTTAATGTTAATGTAGAGGAAGAAATCTTGAATAGTTTTCACGAAGATCCTTGACGCAGTACAAGAGAGGTAACTCGTCACTTGGGTGTGTCACATTCAAAAGTTTGGTCAGTTCTTCATAAATCAGGACACCACCCATATCATTACACTACAGTCTAAGGACTAGAACATGGGGATCTGGGACGAAGGATTGAATTCTGTAGGTACATTTTAAATAAAAATACCCAAGACAGAACTTTTTTATCGAGAATTTGGTGGACAGATGAATCAAAATTTAATCGTGAAGGTGTTACAAATTTACATAACTTACATCATTGGGCAGAAGAAAATCCCCATTTAACCAGGGACACAAGCTTTCAGAGAAAATTTAGCGTTAACGTTTGGATGGGAATTATTTGAAATAATTTATTAGGGCCTCATTTTTTACCTGATAACCTGAATGGTGCAGCATACGAAGAGCTTCTTCTTAACAATTTATTTGAAATGCTAGACGACGTACCCCTTGCTAACCGACGCTCAATGATATTTCAGCACGACGGTGTCCCGCGCACTACTCTCTACGTTTGCGGGAGTTGTTAAATCAGTGGTTTCCAAATCGTTGGATTGGAAGGAGCGGACCAATATCGTGGCCCGCAAGGAGCCCTGATCTAACACCTCTTGATTTTTATGTTTGGGGACATTTTAAATCAATAGTTTACGCGGTGCAAATAAATACAAGGGAGCAGCTAGTAAACAAAATCCAAGAAGCTGCAGTTATTATACAAAATAATATCACCAACAAACCGACCAAGAGTGAGGTAATAAAACGAGCTCGAGCCTGCATCAGAAACAGAGGTGCTCAATTTGAAAATAATTTGTAAAAACCTATTAATAAAATATTTTTTTAAATCGTGTTTAATTTACTTGCCAAGTTTAATTTATTGGCTTACTTTAAAAATAGTAGGTAGAATATGAATTCGCAACACTCGCGTTTAATGTTTTTACGATATCTTTGGAACTATGAGGTATTTCTTAAAAAACTATACCTCATTTGAAAGGTAATAAAATAGAGAAGTTTTTCAAATAATTTGCACGTTTAATGTGTTATCAAATTTTTGGCATAAATTAGGATAGATCTTCGAGTTCTTTGATTTCTCTTCCAGTAACTGTGGATTTAAGCTCTGGCAATTCTTTCTTATCAAACTAACTAACATAATTTCTGATTTACAGTTAACAACAGAATCTAAACTAACGATAACAATCGAAACATAGGGTCAAATCGATTACAAATGACCTATACTAACACCTCCTAAAAGGAATACGGTCACTTCAAATACACCCTGTATAGAGGGCCCATCAAAAAGCACTGATCATTTTATAAGTTGAATAGAAACTAAATTAATCAAGTTACAAATGCGGTACCATTCTTAAGTAAAACAAGAGTTTGTTTTAGGAATATTATTGGTGTACATGTTTAGCTATTGAAGTACAAGAACAAGCGTAGAAATTTTGCAAGAACGGGTTAATTTTACTAAATGACATTCTAGCACGGCTGTTCTGCTGATATTTCTGTGTCCGATTTTTTCTGCTGTGGTTTTTGAAATATTGGGTATATAAGTATAAACTAGAGACTTTAGAAGACTTGAGGAGGATCACTAAAAAATGCAATCCGCGATATCCACCAAGAGGAGTTACGTGCTACGTTCGCAAATTTCATCTTCTGTTTGGAAGACTGTGTTAGGAATGGGATACATTTAAAGCATAGTGTTTTTAGACTTAAAATTTCCCAAGTGTTAGGTTTACGATTATGCACACATAATTCGTCACAGTTAAATAATTAAAAGGTTATTTACACATAAAAACTGTTTAGTACTTTTCGTCGCGCCCTGTATATTAGGCTAAATCTAGGCTTTGCAGCACCTCCATTGCATAGAACTACCCGACTAAAATTTTGCCGAACTCAGACGACTTCTACTCCTCGAATCCGAAAGATGGCAGTTTAAGATTTTCTTTGATTAGAAAGTTCACTTGACTTTAGTCGAAATCTAACTCGAGACCTTTGGTTTACAAAGCCACTTTGGTAATTCATTTTGCCACCTACGTAAGTGAGTTATTTAAATCGGCCTGACAGATTAGAATAAGAAATGTAAAACTGCTCTATCACACAATAGGTCCCTTAAATACAGCGACTTAATCATAATACCTAAGACAAAAGAGGAATTACAGAGAAAAATCATAAAATTATGTAAGCTAGCGTGTAGATTACAAATTAGTAAAAAATACGAATAGGGTGTCCAGTTCAAAATGTCGATTTTGAAAGGTTTTATTAGGCCAACACTTTTGATACTTTACGAATGACTACGATTTTAGATTTCGATTTAGATAACAAAATAAAAATACGAAAATATTCCTGTGAATTGTAGAAAAAGTGAAATCTTACAAATACGGAAGAGTAAACTCGAAAAGGAATTCCATAAATTACCTCGGCTGTACAGATGGAAAGAAGAAGAAAAGATATTTCTTCAAAATCTTAAATCTTCCACTTATGATGCAATTGCAATTACTTTTCCTCCTACCGATTCGTTTAAATGAAACTTACCTGCCATTTTTGAGGAATATAAGTTGATTTAACCGTTTATTTATTTATCGGTTGTCATGAGAGAAGGGAACTGTGTTAAGTGTAAATTTATTTTTACTAAGGAAACATGCTTGAAAGCCGAGTATATCGGATTAGGAATGCTTTCGAACAGGCTATGACCAGAAGAGATGAAGAGCCATTTTAATAAAAATGTCAAATAATTATATCAAAACATGTTCTGCAGCAATTTATATCAGAAGTCGCAACATTATTGTATATAAAAGCAGACTCACGTAATTTACTCTGTATTGCGTGGCTTCTGTTCTCGTTACACTAGGGATGCAATCTTCCAGACTCAATACATTTGCCTCGCTTGCTATTAAATAATAATTCCTAATTTGTCGAAATTTCAATCAAATCCTTTAATTCAATCTCTATTATCAAATTAAATTTATAGGTACGTCAAAAACGCCTCAACGGGTTACAAATAGTTTAGTAATAGTTTTTGTTAAATCATTTATTAACAATTTGGCCAACTGTTAGGAACATTTTAGAACATTCTTGAAATTAAATGATCAAACAAAAAATATAGTAAAAGCAACCACAAAAGATTAATTTCGTTGATCATGTAGTTTCCAGCACCTTAGTATTTTTGAAAATTTTGTTAAACATAAGGTCTGGGAGCTTAAAGTTTTTCACATGAAATAAAAGAAGCTAGAGTATTTGCAATTTAAGAAATAATTTTTAAACAAATATTGGAAACTACAAACTTTTCTTTATAATTGATGGAAGTTAGTTATTTACTAAATAAATAACATATTATTATTAAGGTTCTTCACTGATTTTTCAATTTTAATAGAAAATTGTATGTAATTACTATCAATCAGGCACTTTCGTGGTTAGGTTGTCGAGGCAAAAATTATAGTAATTGCTGCACAAATACTATCCATTTAACATAATAAAGTCGACAGAAATTAATACAAATAAGTTAAACAGAACTTGTATTTTAGAAAATGCAGTTTTTTTAACTCAGTAAATTTAATAAAATAATATTTTGAAATTTCACATTCAATTTTACTCATGAGAATTGGAAATGATAATTTAAAGAAATGTTTATCAAACTTAAATATTTAGAAACCAAAATATTAACAAAAGATTTTGCGATATTCGGTGATTGGGTATTTTCATAATTTTATTTTGAAATGCCTTGATTTTTCTGTAGAAATGATCAGATGAGTTAAATATAGCTCAGGGTCGAACATTAACCTACTAAAATGATATGCTAGACAGTGGACATGAGGAAATAAGGTCATATATTTTTAACAAAATAACATAACATGAAAATAGAATTCACTTTAAACTTGTTAATTACTTGATTTTATTATTTAAAAAATATATATTAAATAAAAATCAGAAATAACCGATTTATAAATAAATGTGAAAGTTTTCAAAAGCAAAATGAATTTTACTTTTACACAGTTGCATTTGGTACACTTCATTTTAGAACTTCTAATCCGTTTAAATCGTCCTTAATAAATTCCTTATAGCCTTATACAAACTCTAATCTAGTGAAAAAAGTAACCATGACATTGTACGAGTAGGTAATTTTTGTAAATTTTGCATGGAAGATATATTTTGCAACCTGATTTTAAAATTTAGTTTTCTAATACATTCCTCAATAATAAACCGGCTAGTTATTGGAAATTTTAAATTATAATAAAACAAGATTAATCCAGCGGTCCTATAAATAATTGCACATCTTTAATGATAAGTTATTTTGAATAATCTAGAAAAATTACTGACGCGAACAATTTCCGGTAGCAGGTTAATAAGCATAAGGGAAGATGGCGTAGGTAGCCGTTCAGTTTTTAATGATTTCCTGAAGGTTTATTGAACACCTGTTAGTTATTTGCTGCTATTTATAACTAGGTCGTGTTTATAGCTTAAAGAACAAAACAATTATAACTAAGTCGGTTAACGACGTGAAAATTATTTATTCAAAGTATATCCGATCCCTACAGTTACTGTTTCCGCTTTTAAATTGACTGTGAGATATCGGAAATTATTTTATTGCAAAAAGCAGAGAAAGAAGTGAAGGCTAGAAAAACATTTGTTTTAAAATATGAGTATCTGAAATGAAGTTGCGAGGCTGTAAAATTGCATTTAGCAGTAGGACAAGTAGACATATAACTTGACATTTACCTAAGAGCCAGGGGGCGACGGACTCGTTTTCCTTGGCACTTTTGAGGATAGTTTCTGGCAAGGGAAGTGAGTGTCTCACCATAGCTCCGTAAAGTCCATACTCTGCCATTATTGTGCTCCTACCCCAACATTTTTCGGTTTTTCGCCACTTTGCTCTTCTGTTTTGAAACCACACCTGAAAACAAAATTTCGATTCTCTAGTAATGTCGAATGTAAATATTTATAAATATGTATCATAATCTCACAATTACAGATAAAAAATAATATTAAAGTTCATTAATTTGAAGTTATCATCGAATTAAGAGCACTATAAGATAATTGGTTAACAATCCATGTACCTAAGATTAGAAATCATAGCTTTTTGTGAAATTTTAATTATTAAATCAGGAACCTAATTCATGCTAAGACGATAGGTACTACTAGGAGCAGTTTGAAAATTAAATCACATTATCCCGTACTATAGCGTGCGGGTATGTAAACGACTTAAGAGGCCTTAACCTTCCATGTTGCCGGCCATATTCTCTCGCAGAATGTAAATATATCATAAATATTATGCTATAGCCATATATTGCAATTTAATTTTGTTTTTCATAATAAATGAAACAAAATGCAAAGAGGAACTTTCAAATTTCGTATATTAAATGTTGTTGAATAGTTCAACCGATTAAATATTTCAGATGTAAAAAATTTAAAAAACAACATTTTATGTGCTTTAGTTATTACAGTTTATCCTAAGTTTAGTTAGCAAAGACGTTTATGAGTTAAGGCAAAGTTAATACAACTAAATTTTGATACAAATTACTGTTTGGTTATTAGGGCTTATTGGCGTCGATTACTATTTAAAGATCAACATCTCCTTTGTTGACAACCGTAATCGTCTATGGCAATATTTACAAAATTTGAGAAAGGTACTGACTTTGACTCTATTGAACATCTTGGTACTGGCGGTTTGTAATTTCATATATCGAATATTGAATAGAAATTTAACATCCTGATTTTATTATGAAAAGGTTGCAGTTCCCAATCTCAATTTTTGCAATATAGGTAACATTACAAAAACTTTATTTTCAATTCTTTTAAAACTTTAGTTCTACCAGTAATTTGCCAGGGTCTTAAACATGCCAGAGTTGGCAAAATCAACATTAGCGAAATTGTTGAAATACAGTCTATGATTTTATTTAGTATACCATGGGGTATATTGGTTTTCTTAAACTGTTTTAACTCGGCATTAATAAGCTAAATCCTAAATTCCACTACATTTCGCCCTGGCAAAACCTAATTTTAACATTTTCTAAATGCAAAGCATGCACTTTTTGTACATTTTTTATTTTTTGCTTAGATATTTGAAGTCTGTTTTTTAACCATGCAGTGCTAGCTTACCAGTTTATTAACACATGTAAAAAATAAATGTTAACAAAACCAAGAACATACAGTGTTAATATCATAACCGCATCTTTATATGTATATGGTTTTGTCGAACTTTCTTTGAAAAAATGAATCATTTGTTTCGATATCATTAAGTATAGTTTAGGAAGACCGGAGTGCTCTTCGTCATAATAAAATGCTGTTTTAAAATATATTTGACATGAATATTAATTAAGGGGCATTCTACCATTGTTATCGGTACAGCTACATCTGAGATATGATGATAGATAGCAAGATAGCGCGCAACGGGATAGATAAAAGCAGTGATCAAATGACATAATAGAATCCCTATGGTGACATCTTAAATTTTACGCTTAAGATAATTAAGTTCCCATAATGGGTGATTTTAAAATTTTCCAGTTAGCTTATGTTCCTAACTAAAACTATCAATATCGTTCGATCTGCTTTCAATAACGCACCTAACATTGATCACATTGATCACACAACCTAATAAGAACTTTTTACTAAGTTGATTTCAAACCGAAACTTTATATTTTTCTTAAACAACAATTCATTATTTGCAGCGAAGAAAACTACCTGCAATAGTTTTCGATAATCAGAATTATTTCGGTAATTCGTATGATTTATTTGTTTCAGTTAAATTTCCTGTAATCCAGACTTTCTACTGTTTTATTGAAGTCAAAATTTTGTAATACGTAAATATCAGTCAGAATTACTTTGATATGACTATTTTACCACAAATATGAAAGCAATAATGGATATGCCTAGACTATAAGATAAAATAATTAAAACTAAGGAAAAGAAACTACAGAAATGGAGCACTGTCACTTTTGCTAGTTTTTGATAAAAAATTAAATAATAAAATATTGACCAAAGTAAAAACTCTAAAGTATAAAGAGAATTTAGATAACAAAAAACAATTTAGTTGCACTTTTAGTAACTACAAAGCCAAACATTAAAATTAATAATAAGTCAGGCGTTTATGAATATAAATACTGTCGCGCGATATTGTTCGTAGAGATAGGTAGTTTTAGTAAGATAATGCAAGTTGAAAGAAAAACCGTTATTTTTCACATCACAATGCACAGTTTAAAAACTAATAATTGACAACTAAAATTTTAAATAAGGAAAGAAATGAAGTTAATCATAATCACAACATTTATACACAAGACAGTGTTGTAGGATTATAGATGTAGGAATAAAAGGTTATTAGTTGTGGTTATAGTGTAAAATAAATTTTTCTGAAGCAAGCAAGAGTTACATTTATTTAATTAGTAACAAAATTTACCACAAAATGATTTAAGAATTGTCTTCTTTAAAGATCAGATGCTCTTCATAATGCTTTAAGTAGTAGTCAGTTTTTGCGTTTTGGTGTGTTAAAGTAATAAAATCAGTATAATATTTTACTCTAATAATTGTTTCTTTATCGGTTGTTATTAATACGTAAAATAACTGCAGAAACAACTTGGTATATAATGTTACACACGATTTACATAAATTTAAATTGAATAACACAAAATAAAACCATTTTTAGCAAAAGAAGTCATTGCTCTATGTTATAATTACGATAAATATAATTTAAAACTAATTGTCTATATTGTCAGATGCTATGCAATTTTATATAGATATTAAAATCTTTGCATAAACATTTATTAATACCCAACGACAGTGCACAATAAACAAAAAGCAAATCATTCTAAAATTTTATAAAACAAAAAGGCAAAAGCATTAATCGAAGTTAATTCCCAATAATGTTAAAATATAGAACTATGTTTGCAATTATTAAATTAAAAAATAATAATCCAAATAAAACTTGAAATTAACTTAATAATTTGAAATTTGGCTTCCACCCCTATAGAATATTAAACAAATTTTTATAATAAATTGTATGTTACGTAAATATATTGAACTGTTTTCATATACATTGATTCATAAGTTATGGCGGTCCTATCACTATCAAAAATTGAGACTTCAAGAAATTTTGGTTGCAGCTTAATTTTACTTTATCTATATATCTTAATCTTCCCCTCTGTTTACCCTATAGGGTGTCGAGGAATGTTACTATATATAATACAAAAATAAAATTGAAAGCAAAAACTTTTAAACTGCAGCACTCCATTAGAAAAAGGCAAAATGTGTTTTACCTAGTCTACGATGTTTACTCTAAATTCAACATAATTTAAATAATAAGTAAAAATCAAACGTGATATGCTTATTATTAATTAAAAACATATTTTGTACCAACTCAATTAGCCGAATATGAATTACAAGTATTTTTTAACGCAACCGTGAACAACGTCCGAAGTTACAGAGCAGTAGGTAGTTATAGCAGCTGTCGATAGTTAGGCAACGATAGTTGTAATTTTTATAATGGGTTGCCTACATTTGGGCGTTGAATCTACCACAAAAGACATTTTAAAAACAAGTAAAATAAGTAAAATCTGATTTTTTAAATTCAGTGTAAGACATCGAAATGAAATAAATTACTACATATCAAATTATGTAAATTAATTAAAAAGTTAAAGTTTCCCCTCAATTGAAGAATATTTAAAAATGTAGAAACTTATTTTAAATGCAGGTTACGTATGTATATGTATATAAATAAATACAATTCAAACATTCAACATTTATTATATTTAACCTCATAATTGACTGATTTGTTTTCTGAATCTTTAGTCAACATTTTTTCAATTATGCCAAAGTATTTTGGTATTTTGTATTCAATAGAGTAGACCTGCTTACATATCGTCAAATATTGTTCCATAGATCTTGTCTGGGATACATTTTTGCAGTAAAGTTTATGCAATTTTTGAAAAAATTCCCGGTGCAGTATTTCCATAATGCAATGCTACTAAATCCGGGCAGAATAAAATTTTCTCCTTATTTATCTATGAAGGAATTTAAAAGTTTCATTATTTCAAATTTATCGTTATATTTTACTTTGTTAGGATTAGAATACTAGTGACCAACAAACTGAAGTCACTCCACAAAATATTGAGTGGGGTAGTAGAAGATATTATTATAGAAGAAGTAGAGGCATTAACAACGCGAAAACTCTAGGTAGGTATCGATAGTATAAATATCGATTTTTAAAGTATGGAAGTCTCATCTTAAAATTTCGGATGGATGCTACACTTGCTCAATAAATATTTCAAAGGAACAAAAATACAGTGGGAGCGAGAAATATTCCAAAATTGGTCACGTAGATCACTAGTTTTATTTTTTCGAAACAAATAGTTTTCTAGTATTTATATATTTTTTGTATTGGCTTTCTTAGTGTTTGTTTTTATTTTCGTTT
Organism: Melanotus villosus; assembly: GCA_963082815.1. Lineage (NCBI taxonomy): Eukaryota > Metazoa > Arthropoda > Insecta > Coleoptera > Elateridae > Melanotus > Melanotus villosus. Next base: position 46,456,893 of record OY720421.1, on the reverse strand, counting down.
TTCCCATTTTCCATATTTCTTTTCAGTATCTCTAGATTGTAACGAAGATAAGTACATAAATAAATTAACGCAAGAGTTAAATTTGGAGACTAAATCATGTTTATAAACAAAACAAGATGCGTTTATTTTGGAGGCCTATTTTTGTAATGGTATACAAAATGGTAATGGTTCCTGGACCTACAATTTTCAATCCTGCATCCATCAGCTTAATATGGTTTTGTACAAATACACATTATGATGCGTTTGTGAACCACAAGCATTACACACATAAGTACTTGAACGATTTAACACAAAGCGGTTGCATTTGTAGAGGCAAACCTCCTATGACAAAGTGAATTAACTGAAGAAACCCATGTTGATATTGTAGCACGAATGAACCAAAATCCAAAGAAATCAGTTAGGATAATATTACTACCTGTAACATTTTTAACATCTTTAAAACAGAATCTAATTTGAAGCTTATAACCAAATTTATTAAAATCTGTTTCCAATATTAACTTTTTTAGTCTAGATAATGGAAGCATCAGATTCAAATGGCCGATAGCCCTGATCACATAACAATCAGTTAATGTAAGTTAATGTAAAATTTGGTAGGCAGTTTTATGATTAGTTTGCCTTCGGTTGCAAGGCTGCGCCACCATAGTACGAGCAGAGGCGACTCTAAAGTGCTTAAAATCAGCTGATTTGTATGATTCCAAGCACTTCAGGATCGCTTCTGCTCGTGCAGTACTGGCGCCATCTAGCAACCGAAGGCAAACTGATCATAAAACTTCCTGCCAAATTTTACATTAACTTGGAGAATTTGATTGTTGTGTGATCAGTGCCGATAGCAATGATGGTTTTGAGTCTTTGTCATTTTACAGATTTGCCAAATGTGCAGAAGGTGTTGTCTTTACGGCGGAAAATAATTAGATTATGTGGTTTCATAGGTTTGAATTTGCTCTCACTTCACCTATAGACTAAAAAAATAAAAACCAATGAAGATAATTATGCTTGTGATACTATAGAGGCAACAGTTTACTCGTTGCCACGTATAAAGCATATCATTATAACTTACGAAGTAAACTAAGAATACTATCTCGGAAGCTTTAATAGTGAAAAATAAGGTGGTTCTAGGAATGATCATTAATATCTCCCACTATAAAAGTGAGAAAATACCATGAAGAGACACATATATGGCTTTGTACAACTAATAAAAGTTTTATAGTGCAAATTCAAATCTCACTAAAACCATTAAGAGTTGTAAGTATAAGAAAACAAAAATCCTACTCGATCGAGAATTTTCTATGGCTGCTTGTAGTAAGGAGTATGGCAAGATTGCAAATTATCAAATGCACTGTCCAATTATTAAAAAAAATGTTTTGAGACGTTGGATATACGGCAACAATAGTAATAACGCTGGAATAAAAGTCAGTAAAAACGTTGGAATTGTTAATTTTTCGTAGAGGAGTTTAAAAGAATGATTCATAGCATAGATAGAAAAACCAAGATCTCTGACTTGTGGTTACGTTTTTACACTACGTTTAGGAGTTCGTTTTAAGATGTCGCCTCAGTAGCACGAAACTAAAATATGATAAAATACTGACTCCCTACTGCATTCAGTTTCTTGTTAAATCTGCGTGAAAGTCAGTTGTCTAATCTGCTGACGTCACAAGAATTTTACAAATGGCTACGGTAACAATACTGGTTATATAACGAAATTTTTATGCAGTGCCATTTTTAACCGTGCTCTGAAAGTATTCATAGTGTAACCTAGCGCACATTGACATCAGAGATCTTGGTTTTTTCATCTATGTCCATAGTAAGAATGCTCTACAGAAATAAGGTATATGTTTATGTATACATACGTGCATAGGCGGCGATCCCGGGTGGGTTGAGTGGGTCCGGACCCATCCAATATTTTGCTCGACGGGTCCTGCCGTGTTATGGACCCACCCAATATTTACAGGGATTTTTATGAGGGAAAAAAGTGTTTACGATTATTTACCAGTTCAGCACCTGTTGTTGTTTGTTGTTTACGGCTTTGACTCGTGTAATCCTAGCGTCAGTCGTCACTAGCGTGTGCATGTCTGCATGGTCGTGGTAGTCTCATAGAGGCGAAATCGTTATCGGTTTATACAATTAACAGGAACAACCTCTTGCCCTCTACTTTCACTGCGCAGCACATTGCGCTAATTTAATTATGATGGCTGCCATGGATTCTGATCCACTAGTTAGTAGTGCAATTGCAGGTGTGAAAGACACCGGAATTTTGTTTCATTGAAGTGGAAGGTATGAAAACAAATTTCAAGAAATAGCTGCAGCAGGCGCAGCATCCGACTCAGAGGAAATATTGTTTATGTCCAAGTCCAAAGCATCACTAAAGCCTTTGTGTCCTACGCGTTGGCTATGTAGAGGAAAGGCAATCAAAGCAGTTCTTGATCAGTATGATACGGTTCTTGAAAGTTTGGAAGAAATGAGTACGGATAAGGATGATGTTGGAACTAAAGCTAGAGATCTTCTTTCTAAATTTTCTCAAGCAGCAACGTTATTAGGATTACGAGTTTGTCAGCTTGTCAGCAGCCTATTAATTAAAGTGAGAAGAGTTGTGTGACTGGAATGCTGGAACTAAGTGAAGTTACAAAAAATTCTTTCCAGAGAGTTCGATCCGATGAATATTTCGACAAAGTTTTGCGCAAAACCGTAGCTGAAGCTGAAAAATGTGTTTAAATCAATTGCGTGTTCCTCGATTACGCAAACCACCTGCAAGATATACTGGTCCTGCAGAAGCGTTTACTGCTCCCGACCCACAAGTTCATTTTCGCAAAGCATTTTACGCTGTTATAGATTGTGTTCCGCAACAGTTTTAGCAAGGCGTTTTGACACTTCTCGTAACTCCGGACTGGCCAGATATCAAATGTTTGAGAAAATACTTCTGGAGTAGCGTTGAATCTACGTTGCGGCGATTAAAAAATTGGCTTCGAAATAGCATGGGTCAAGTCCGGCTGAACAGTGCCGCTATATGCCATGTGCACAAGACAAGACTGGACGCTGTTAATATTAATGATAAGAAACAGTTTGCCTCAAAAACAGACGTAAGAAAATTAGCATTCGGAAATTTTATTTAAATTTAATGTATTTACTTGTGACTTGTGTATAATACATAAATTGTATACCGGGTGTCTTAGGTAAGACGCACCATAGGGAAACACCAATGTATTTTTTCAGAAAGGATCCGCGGTGCCTTTGGAATATGTATGGATTCAGTGCTTAACGTATGTTATTGTATTTAGTTAACGCTAGAAAGAGATAGAAATACTGAAGGCTGAAGGCGTCTGTCATTGCAACAGGCAATTATTTCATTGTTTATTTTTTATATTTGTCAATTTTGACAGCGACAAAACGTCAAATTGTTAAACTTGTCAGTTACTAAAGAATCTACATCTATAATGCAATGAAGCACAATTATAGATTCATCATTATTATTATTATTAAACTAAAACTATAAGTATAGTTTAAAAAATTTATTTATATTTTATATTTCACACCTATCTACATAAACCATTAAAATTTGTAAGTTGCATTAATAACTTCTGACTAGACAAATAAAATTCCTATTTTCATTACATTTTTAAGTTCAGTCGGTACCTGACTGATGATCATTTGCTTTCTTTTGATAGGATTCAATACTATTCCATGTTTATAGAATTTACTTACGTTTTCTTTACGTGTGCTGTTGTAATAAGGCGAATTCAATTTAAAATATGCAAAATGCGGAAACGGCGATTTAAAAAATTACGAATTTTGCGTATTTTTATGGTAAATGAAAGTTTTAGGTGCTGTCAAAATTGACATATAAAAATAAACAATGAAATAATCGCCTGTCGCAATGGCAGACGCCTTCGGTATTTCTATCTCTTTCTAGCGGTAACTACATCCAATAACATACGTTGAACACTGAATCCATTCATATTCAAAAGGTATCGTGGATCCTTTCTGAAAAAATACATTGGTGTTTCCCTATGGTGCGTCTTACCTGAGACACCCGGTATATAGCATACCAATTATTCGTTTTCTGTGTGTCAAAATTTTATGTTTATGTAAAATATCACGAAAATGCGTTAAAAATAATAAAAATCCCGGGGGAGAAACCCCCGGACCACCGCTCCGGCGCAGCACTTCGCGGGCGCATGGACTTGACATGCAACCTGACTGGACCCACCCAATGTTTTGGACAGATCCCCGCCTATGCATACGTGAATGTATACTACGAATAAAATGAATCTTCATCACATTGTCAAATTTATATGAAAGATTGGTTGTTTTATGTGTTTTAGTTTTTATATTTTGTTAGCCCACTGGAAGAAATTAATAAGAAAAACTTCTTAAGTTACTATATCGCTATCTTCCTAGGAAAGAGAGAGGACGAGCTAATTAAAGGCACAGTCGTTTTTTCTATGAAACTTTAGAGTGCCGCATTTGTAATATCGTGCTTATGACAAAACAAATGATTACGATAAAGATATACATAACAAATTCACAGATTTCAATATTCGGTATTCGTTTGTTTGTTTATATACTTATTTATAGGCTTCAGAATACCAAGTATCTCTATGCGCGTCGACTGCTTTTGTCATTAGCACTGTCCAATTAGAATTTTGCCTAACCTACTGAGTTTCCACCCCCAAAAGGGTTCTTTATTGTGCTAAACATCTTAATGATGTGGAACCTGCTGATTTGCATCGTATCCGAAACATAACATACTTTCAAAATATTTTGACGATATAAAAGCATATTAGAATAAAAATAATAATACATTAGTTGTCGCTTTAACTAAATGCCATAATTATATTTTGATTTTAATTTTTAAATTGTTATTAAACAAAAACGGAGTCGTTTATGTGAGGTTGTGTGTGTTGCCTATTTAAAAATTTTCAAGAATATATAAAACATATACCAAGAACAGAAAACAGCAATATTTTAAACAGTATTAAAGTATACACCAAAAGGGAAAAAGCATAGAATGGCAAAAAAAAATAAATGATCAATGATAAACTATTGAAGAAAAAACATACATTTATACCGAAAAAGAATAATTCTGTTAAATAATTTGATTTTGAACCAAAACATAGTTATGCATCAAAAAATTAACAGTACCAGGTGCAGTGCTATAATCTTGAGTAATTTTATTTCAGACACGTAGATTTTTTTTATCTACGGTGACGATTATCTAGGAATCATCAAAATTATTCGGATTAATATTGGAATCTTGAGTTGGATGGACCATGTGTTTTGCACACTCATTTTTAAATTAACGTTACAAACAATACCGGTTCTTTTTGTAAATGTAACTACATCAAAATTAGAATCATAGGTCTGAAACTGCAACGTTAAAGGAAAGTTCAAATGAACAGCAAATAAAAAAAAAGTAAAGTTAAAAGAGTACCAAAATGGTGAAAAAAAACGGTTCTGATGATTCTATACTGTATACAGGGTGTTAATAAATAAACTTTACGCACTTTGGTAGGTGATAGTAGAGATCATCGCGTTATCTAAATGAGTGCAATAAAAAAATAATCGCAGAAACAATACATGTCATTTTGTTACAAGTTTAACGGTGAAATTACTTATTGCTATTTAAGCTAGCTTATTTTCGCAATGGTTCAATTTACATTTGCGGAATACGCCGATATGCATTTATGTATTATGCGTGAGTCTCTTCGACGACGACTGCAACTTTGTTTACAAGAGCACGGACGACAGTTTGAACATCTTCTGTGATAACTTTAAAGTGCGCTAACTGTTTTGTTTATTGAAGATAACTTTAGAGTGCGCTAAATGCGTTGCTTGTTGTAAAGTTTTTGTAAAAGCTAAAAGCCGTATCTCGAAAACCAAGGACTATTGGACTTCGGTGATTAGAATTTTTTTCTTGTTATGATCTCTATTATCACCTACCAAAGTGTGTAAAGTTTATTTATTAACACCCTGTATAATACTTATTAAAAATGTTTCTGGTAAATCAAAATATTTTAAACCTAAATTTTACAATAACTTATTGTAACTGCTCCACGAGCAAAATCAGCTAGTAGATTTGCAACTACATTTACACTTATGCATTTTGATCTTTAATCACAACATTCATAACATAAACTAGTGTCTCTAATAATTCTATATTCTATTCTAGCTAGGTAGTTTCTTTTTTGAATTGCCAAAAAAAATTACAAACCTATTAATTATTCCATATTCCGCGCTTATAGTGCCTAGGTTAACCTCAGATTTATTTCATCGCATTATATCAAGTGTTTCAGTTCGTAGTGATAATAAAATATTAATTTATTAGAAAAATTCTAAAAGAATACAATTTGCAATTGTATTTGTAGATAAAATTAAATATAAAGTACTCGAATTAATTGCTTTTCCAAAAATGATAATAATAATTACATTCTGAATAACACTCTTATTTAAAATTATATACTTAGAGGGGTATCTGAACAGCAAATACATGTTAATGAAATAAATGTCAATACCAGAGTTGAGAAGGGTGGATACTAAATCTATACAAGTATAGAAGAGCCGTGATAAAAGCGGGGTGCTTTGAAATGTGTAATTCCGGGCACAATGGAACCGATTAGCTCCTGCCGAGCCCCGCTACAGAATTAATTAACAAATTAAATTAGAAATTAACTTGTTCAATAGAAAGCGGCTGCAACCTGATTCGTGTAGACAACTACTGCTGAAAGCTCCTACCCACATTAAAAGTTTGTTTGAACGTACCGTGTGTTTATCTCTAGATGACAACAGAAATTTACGTAACGTGGTCTAAAATGCTACTATGGAATATGAGTGTTTGATTCTGACAAAACCATACCTTCCTAGCTGTAATATGCATTGTATAAACTTTATAACCGAAGGCAATAGGAAAATATTAAAAAAATTAAATTGCTAGTTTGAATTTTTATGTTGCATTAAAAGAAAGAAGCTATAAAAAATTTAAATTAAACTAATAATCAAAGGGTTACAATCAAACTTTCGGCAAATATTTAAAATAAATGATTCGTTGATCATTTTAGAAATTAAACTGAAATTAGCTGTTGCTCTTACTTATAGAATATACCAATAATTTTTTTTTGTTGCAATGATTAAAACCTATTATAAAGATTAATTATAACTTAATGAATTCTTTTAGCTATCATTCCGTATTAAATATAATCAACAATTTCTTATACAGTATTTTGAAACATACAAACACAGGATGATGCGCTTTGGAATAGCTAAATGAAATTGGTAATGTTACTTATTTCACATTATAACTTTTAAATTATCATGAAATTTGAATTGAAGCAATCAATATGCTGGCAAAATAAATAGATTTGATACCTACGGATTTAGTTCCAGACAAAGAAACTTTGGCTATAAAATTAAACTTATATGCTTAACGCTAATAAAGTTTATGGTAATAATATTAAAATTAAAATTAATATATATTCAATTCAGTCCCTCAGCGAAATTAGTGATAATCAGTAAAGACAACTCAAATTAGATTTCATTTATTTGTAACATACCAACTACTTATATGTTTTTAGTTTATTTTATTATTAATAAAAGATTATGAAACCATATTGCAATTCAAAAGCGTCGTATTGGTTTTAATTTATTGCAAATTTATGTTTTTCTGCAAAGTCTAGTCATTATAAATCATTCGACTTTACAACTTAGTAATGACATTATAAAATGGTCTTGGATACACGTATTTATTTGTTAAGTGAGATACTAGGTTTGTGAACGCCTAGTTTCTAAACACATGTCGACTATTTCGGTTATACTGTAGCACCATCCAACTAGAACTTCCTTCCCTGAAAAAGTCTTTATTGTGCTAAACATTGAATAGGTACTGGTCCTACAATTTTACTTGGTACCCGAAAGATGTAAAGCAAGTATGTATTAATATAAAAATATACAGTATGTCCACGGATTGAGTTACAAAGAGGTATGATTGACAAAAAGTTTTTAAATTTAAATTGCATATTTGGGGATTAACCCCTGCTTGGCTTGAAACTAATTTTAAGAATATTTTTGATTGTTTCAAATCAAGGAGGCGTTGGTGGTAGATAAAAAAGTATTTTGTATTTAGTTAAAGTAGCTTTTTTATATTAACTACGGTAAAACATCATTAAGAAAAGTTTTTCGCAATGCAAAATCATCGATCCACGCAAAATTTCAGAATAATCGGCTTACTTTTATGAAGTCGTGTCTGCTTATTGTTAGACTTAATCAGTTTACAAAACGTTTAATTTCAAATTTTATTTACAAAAAATTATAAAAAACAATTTATTCAAATAAACCAGCTCCTAAATTAGCAATAATGTGAATTTGAAAATAAAAAAAGTCTAACAATATAACAATAAGCAGACACCACTTCATAAAAGTAAGCCGATCTTTCTGAAATTTTGCGTGGATCGATGATTTTACATCGCGAAAATCTTTTCTTAATGATGTTTTGCCGTAGTTAATATAAAAAAGCTACTTTAACTAAATAAAAAATACTTTTTTATCTACCACCAACGCCTCCTTGATTTGAAACAATCAAAAATATTCTTAAAATTAGTTTCAAGCCAAGCACCGTTAATCCCCAACACTGCAATTTAAATTTAAAATTTTTTTGTCAATCATACCTCTTTGTAACTCAATCCGTGAACATACTGTATATTATCTACAAGTCTTTGTCTAATACGTCTAATAAAACACTTAATAAAAGACCAAGTTTTTTAATTACTGCTTTCGATTACAATTCCGCAATCGTCGTCAGTCGTTAAATAAATATGACAGTTATGAAAATAAAACAAGTCTACTATTCAATTACCCATGAAATTCTCATTGCAAGAGAGGTTTCAATATGATTGGAACATCCACGCTGGGGGTACTTTTAACTGATTCTTGTTGTGTTGTAGTAGCATATGTAACGCCTCTTTTCATTTTTCTTCTGAAGGTGTTATCTTCATGGTCGATGATGTTCGGTTGATCCCATATGATTCGATGGTCTTCATTGTAGACGTACTCTGCTATTTTTGATTTAGAGAACTCTCCGCCTCGAAAAAGTTTTCTGTGTTCGTTTACTCTGATATTCGATGGCCTCTTTATTTCACCAATGTATTTCTTGTCACATTTGCAAGGTATTTTATTAATGCAGTTCTTTGATTCTTGAACTTCATTTTTGTGTTTTGTGTGCGTTAAAATTGATCGAAGAGTATTGAAAGTTCTGAATGTTGTTCGCTCTTGTCACCATATGTTAGTAACATCTACATGGAAGATTTTGAAGAAAAAGCTGTACAAAGTCAAGAACATAAATTAAGTGTTTGGCTTCGTTATGTAGACGCCACCTTTGTGATTTGGAAATTTGGAATAGAAGACCATCGAATCATGTGGGATCAAACGAGCATCATCGACCATGAAGATAACACCTTCAGAAGAAAAATGAAAGAGGCGGTACATATGCTACTACAACAAGAATCAGTTAAAAGCACCCCCAGCGTAGATGTTCCAATCATATGGAAACCTCTCTTGCGACGAGAATTTCATTAGTAATTGAATAGTAGGCTTGGTTTGGTTTAGATAACTTATCATCATCAATTGACATGGAGCAGATCTCCGTGGATCAATCCTGGATTACGCCAGGCCCGCCCGTATAACCGTATAACCGTCTAACGTTAACATGCCTGTGACGCCAGCCGCTGGGGACCGCTTCTACAGTGCAAGGTAGTTAGTAGATCACATATTCAATATGGGAGTTGAATATATGACCGAGATGGTTAAACATGTTTTATCATCTTGTGCTAACATTATTTCTGGTATTACCGCTAATTTCCTAGGTCTATGGTATGAAACGCCTTAGCGCAGACATGCCTGCCCTGTTACATGTTTCTTTATGCTAGCTTAGTCTAATCATTGTTATTATCATTATTAAAAATCTTATTTTCAATTATTGTACTTCACAGGTATACGTATTCCTTGTTTCCTTATTTTTTATTGTCATTGTTGTTGTGGTATATGTACCATCGCCGTTCTTCTGCATTATACCTCGATATTTACATCTTCCACTACTTCTATTTTCTCGTTGTCTGATTTTTCTCTTCAGTCATATCTGCGGTTTATTTCCTTCTTCATCATAATTTTGTTTCGTGCAGATTCTTTCCAGGTTTGTTGTGGTATACCCGATCGCCCTATATGTTGTTTCAGTGCTGTTTTCCACCCAGAATCCTTCCGTTCCCAAATCTTCTATATAGGCGTCAGTTCGGATGACGTGTGATCCAGATGATCGTATTTAGGGGCTAAGTCTTTGATATTTTCTTCCAACTGCAGTTGCCTCCCTTCTTGATTTTCACTCACATATTTGCGATTTTCCTTCTTAAGTCCAGGGCTTTTTTCTTGTGTTCTTCTTTGTTTCTTCTACCTTCTGTTAATTCATCCGTCATTGCTGTAAGTAAGCGGTTTCCGTCATGAGCTGTTTTCTCTACTCGAATTCCATAGCGGGCGGTGTACTTGATTTCGCGTTCCCTTCCGTTGCTTATGACTTCCGGCTGTCTTCCCGCTCCTAGTATAGTTTACGTTGGTGGCTCTTGTATTTATGCTTAGTTACTAACAGTAGTAACTATGAACCTTACTTTCGATCTATGTATATGTATATATTTTAAACATTGCAACCACCCGCTTTTTTTGCATCGGTGAGTTCCTGCCCTCTTAAAAGTGCCAACTAACGCTGCAGATATAATTTATAGCCTTTGGGCTGCCCTCCCGTTATTCCTTTGAACCGGAGGGACAGCTTCGGTTTCACAGATTCCTGGAAAGGTTTGCAGAAAATCTACCTGCTCGCGATCCGTTGGGCAAAAATGGTGACGCTGCTTGCAATTTTATTGCATTCATCTCGCGTCGCAAATACCATGTATGCCTAATTTGGATGCATTAACAAGACGCACAATGTTTATCATTCGGTCTATGCTAGGTTAAACTACCTATATATTACTAAATTCTACAATGTTACTTAGCTTTGATACGTTTGAGACCTACTTCTGTCGCCCTGCCTCCACCCTTCTTGTTTACACACACACCATTTGCACCAAACCCACTTCGTATTTTATTTATTCGCCAGTCTTATTATAATTGCAATCACCGGCACTTTTTTATTGCCCCGGCAGCCCCCGCGTGCTGGTTATACGATTTATTTCTTTAAAGAAAACTCAAAAAACATTGAAGCACCCCGGAGAGTTTCGTAAAAACGTGCGGTCTATGGAACAGTCGACACGCTTCTCCTATACTTGTTTTGGTTTGAGAACTGTCAAATTTATTTAACGACTGACGACGTTTGGCGAATTGTCATCGAAAGCTATCGTAATTTAAAAACTTGCTCTTTTATTAAATGTTTTATTATACGTAAGATGGAGAAAGTCCAAGAAGAAAGAAGAACAAATAAAAATATATCCTCAAAGAAGTTAATCTTTAAAAATTTAATTTCTAAGGCAAACAGCGTTGATGTGTAGCTAGCAACTTAGTAGCTTATGATATTACCTAAGCTAATTTTTTAAGTAGAGTTTACCTACTTTCTAAAATATAGTAGCTATAGCGAGAAGTATGTTAATCGCCTTAAAAAAACTTGGAAAGTAAGGCATACAAGTTAAATTTACTTTAGATAGCTTCAGTTTTAATATTTTTGTTCTAAAATAAAATTCTAGTACCTATATCTTCAGTCTCTTTCTTATGCTTTGTCCTATACTATTAACATTAAATTTACTGTCCAAAAAGTTATTTGTGGTTCTATCACATCGAGTTCCCATTTGCTATTCTTGTTACTTTTTTTGAAAAAATAAAAGTAGAAGGGTACATTAAATTGTAAAGCTACCACGTATTTGTATTTATGCACGATCGCATTATAATGTAACAATTATGTCTGAATTTTTTTGACATAAACATCTCTTTATAGCCCATGGGCGTCATTATAGCCCACGGGCTATAATGAAATGTCAAACATTGATAAACAGTTCAACAGTTAAAATCACATCTCAGGCCATAAAAGCTTCCTTACGCCCTTGATATATAAATAACTATTACAGCATAATTACTTTTATAGCTTTATAGCCTACTTATTTTAAGTAGATAGCTTGCTCAGCTCTAAGGGCAAATACTATCAGATGTTAATCTCAACGTCATTGTTTCCATCGAATTAAAGGTGTGTGTAATAAATAATTAAGTTTCAAAATCATATTAAGAATATACTTGCCTAGGCAATATTTTACTGCCAGAACTCGGTGAATACGGTGTAGTTGTTATTCATCAGATTATCCTAACCAAGAAGTGACATTTATCCATGTATACTATAAATTCCTTCTTATAATTAAAATCGAATTTAATTATTAAATTATTAAATTTTTCTAAATAATTCCAACTTCTACTCTCTTTATTTTACCCTCAAGATTTCGAAAAAACAAATTATAGGAGAAGTCCCTTTTGTGTAAGCAAAATACATCAATCTAAAAACATTTTATTGTGAAGTTTATTCTAAGTTACAGGGGAAATACAATCGTAGTCTGGCTATACTTATACAGAGGCAATTTACCCGATTGCCCGGTACCGGAAAACCAACCGGTAAACGGTGATGAAATCCGAATGTCCTGCAACCGAACTAACTAATCATCTAGAGTGCGCTCTGGTATTCAGATCGGGTCTCTGGAGGTCAACAAAACAGAAAAAGATTAACTCAGAATTTAAATTACATCCCTACTAAAATAAACTCTGAATTTCTTTAGTACTTTTTGTTATTGTTATTATTACTATTGTTAGTAAACTACGTTGCTTAACGTAATGATTGAATACCGGTCGTACACTCAGCTTGTTCATTCATAAATTTTCGAGTGCTTTTCGTTACCATATAAAGAACTAATAAATGAAATTTAGGCCAGTCAAAAAAATTAACGAGTTTACCTTATGTAGAAGTAAAACTAAGTGTAAATTCGTACGGGCTGTCAGATAATTCGAGTTACAAGAATGATAAATAATTAGTGGGTTGCACAAACCCTTACTTAAATTAATGAATGATTAAAGTGAATAAAAGAATACATTTTCTTTTTGGTAAGGTGTTATCTATCAATTGAGATTTTCATTCAATTTTATTATACTTTTAATATACGTAGATAATTAACCAATAATAAAATTCTTCTTAAAAAAACCAAATACATTTCCTGCTGTAACTTTTAGCCCATTTTAAATAACACCGTATGAAAATATGATGACTCGATGATTCGAGGACAATACTTCTGTCAGCACAACATTCTTTTAGTACTTTAAGGTTGGAAGTGGAATGGGCGGTCATTGAATATTGGATCTTCTTAACGAGACGCCTTCCAATTAGAATGTCATGTTTTGTTATTTCAGGACGCGATAATAATATAATAGTTGTATACTTTTATTTGCCGTTTTCAATTAGTAGGCCGGAAATACATGACACCTGTCTTGAAGGAAGCTGCTTGTTATCATAACTAATAATTCATACCATTACTTACGTCAATGTTATTGTGAATTGCTTAATTTTAATTAAGGGTAGAGGTGAGCCCGTTACTTGAATCAGTAACCTTTAAATGCTCTAACTATTATCGATTGTATAATATGTATAACTTTCGGTAACAAAAAACAAAAATAATGTTGAAGATACGTAAGTAATAACTTAAATTTGTAACTATTAATTTGTTTGAAATATTGCCATAAACCTTCAAAAGTTTAAAATACAATAATTTTTATTCGGAAATTAAGTAATTCTAAAATTAATGTTTTACAAGCATTAAATTGGTTTGTGAATACAAACACACTTTATTTACTACAGTGTGGGCAAAAAATTACTTGAAAATGGCAGATTGTTAACCTGCTACTGACATTTCAAAGTTAGAATGTAATTTGTGCTTATACAAAATAACGATGTACAGTTCGAGTAATACCCCTGGATTTTAGTCTTTTTTGTAAATTCAACAATTTTCCAACAATTTTATCTACCTGTATCTTTTTCATCACCTAACATATTCTGTCGAAATTAATTATCACCAATCAATCAACAAAAAAAGATCGCTACAGTTTCATTGCCAATTCGAACATGCCTTTTTGTATCACGTTGTATACGAAAAATATGTAATTGTTTCATTATTGGTTTCGTAAACACATCTGTTAAGTATAAATACATTTTTTCGTGTACTAGATAGAAATCAAGCATATTTTTCAATCAAAACTCGTAAAGAAAAGTGGTACTTTTCTTGTTAGCAACACTTTTCTTCATAGCAACACTTTTTTTCATTCATTCAATTTATTTGTATAAATATTCGTAAATGTACAATTGTTCAAATTATTAAAAAGGTGCAAATTTTAAACGCGTATCTTAATAATGCATTATCACACGTGTATTGTACAATATTTTATCTACAGAGCCCGCGCAAAATCTTAAAAACGTTGAAAAATAATCTGACGTTTTACATAATTTTTTTGACAAGTCGAAAATTAATCCAAATAGTAGCTGTAAAAATCGACAAATCCATGACGACCACAATGAAAAATAATACCTTGATACGTTTTGAATATTTATTTTTAAAATTAATGTGATTTTCGTGAAGTACGCTTGCTCGTGAATTAAAAATTTGCACTCGCTGGAAAACTCTCACTTTTCTTAACTTGTAAAACAATCTACTATTATTACATTTATTAACTAAATGTACATTTTCACTACTTTAAGCATGCTTGTAGCTAATATAATCAATAATTATCAAGTAAGAATTTAATTACATTGAATTTTTTTTTAAAACAGAAAGTTCTGGGGATATAATATTAATGGAAATGTCATCAATTAATAAAATTTGAGTTTTAAGTAGTTGTCCTATCCCTAACCTACCCTAATGTGTGTAATAATTGCTGAAGTATATCATCCAGGAATAGGGTTTATTTTATTGTCACAGACTAATTTGACTCTGTGTGAACCATTCGCGAAACAGATTTATTGTACTACCCCCCCCCCCCCCATTTTAATAAATAAACCCAGCTTATTCTTCTGTTACTTGCTCTGCATTTTCTTTGATATGTTTAATAAACCTCAGAAAGAGAGTTTAGAAATAAAGTGCATGAAGTACTTTAAAAGGAGAAAAATTTACAAATAGCTTTCACAGCAACAACTTCCGACGAAACGAAACTGTAGATTCAAGATATTCATGAAAGAGAGTACTTCTAAAATAACCCTCAATACGACCTAAGTTGTTTTTTGAAAATTTTACTTATACCATTCTAACAAGCAAAAATTTTGCTGCCTAATAATTAATAATAAATGTTTAGAAATAAACTTGTTGGACTGGAAGAAACGAAAGAAGTTCAAAATGATACGAAGAAGAATAAGAAGAAACATATAATTGAAAAGAAAGTGACTTGTGTTAGTTCACTCTTTTTACATGGAAGATAAAAAAAATCATCTTCCATTATCGCAGAACGATTTCGGATCTTACAGCTTACTAATAAAGGTAAAGTTATCGGCACTAATAAAGTTAAAGTTATTAATTGGTACTACGTTTTAAACTATTTTATAGAGTATATAGTTAAGTAGCAAAACTTATTTCGTAGCGGAGTATTTCGCAAAAGTTATTAATCATTAAAAACATAAGGATTTGTTAACTAGGCAAATTTATGAATAAAAAATTGGAACTAAAGAGTCCATCGTTAGACAAGATTTTTAGGATTTTGCAATAACTCAAGATAAAACCAAAATACAGCAATCCAAACTGTTAAACACTAAGTCAAATTTAAGGTAAGCGCCAGTAAGAAGTAAAACTGTTTAACATTATTACTAATTGCGTTATAAGTCGTTCTAGAAATAGCAGCAAAATTAGTTATCAGATTGGAGTATGTATTTCAGTAAATTTCCACTGTTAATACTAATTTTAGAGTAGAAATGAGGCACTGAAATTTATAGCTTGAAATATAACTGCTACTCTGAGAAAAGGAGTAAATGCTGAAAATTCAGACAGATACAACGTATTTTGGCGCGGCTACCATATTTCAGCCAGTTATAAAGTTGCCGGATGAAATTGCGTGGAAAAGAAACACTATAAACATTGTATAAGTGAACGATGATTGAGGGTAATGGTTTAGACTGGAGCCGACTGAAACTGAACCCTATTCCGTTACTTGAGGAAAATATAGAAATAATCCAATTTATAAGAGAGTTCGTGGTCGATGTATTTCATTGTGTGCTCAAACTTTTAATTTATGTGAATAATAAAGTATTTATTTTCCCTACTTTTTGATATATTACATAAGAAAAAAGCACATTTTGACAACAGGACGCTACTAAGTACGCTGAAGTTATCCACTGTTCTACAATTTTACTATTTTGGTTGTATAACGAACTAACATTTTGATTATTTATACTTAACTTAGCCTCTTGTGAAATTTAACGATTTAGAAATTGAACTTAAGGGAAAAAACACGAACAAGTGTAGCTATTTCCATGTAGGAGAAATAAGTCGATACGTAACTCAACCCGTTTCAGAAGGGCAGACAAGAGTATCGAAACAAAGCTTTACAATGGGAAAGTGCACTTGTGCACACAAGTAGCTGTTACTAATTGACACTTAGCTTGGAAGGTTGTTGGCAAATATTGTGTTACAGAAGAAAGCTAACAATATGTAAACTTATACTTAACACACAAACACATTTCAGCGAAGACTGAAAATAAGGCTACTTTTCATTTTTATTGAAGGTTACACATAGGAAA
Source organism: Melanotus villosus (assembly GCA_963082815.1). Taxonomy (NCBI): domain Eukaryota; kingdom Metazoa; phylum Arthropoda; class Insecta; order Coleoptera; family Elateridae; genus Melanotus; species Melanotus villosus. The sequence continues at coordinate 46,440,131 of OY720421.1, read as the reverse complement.
TGCTTACCGCGAAAACAAATACATTTATTACCTTAAAAAGGGTTAAACTTAAACTTAAAAGCTTAAACATTTAAATGACAGTACTGCCTCGACTCCCGTTAAATTTCAGAAAATATCTAATCTCATTAATGCATCTAATTGTTTTTCTTTCTAGAATGATTACCATGTGTATACAGGACATCTCAAAAGATTTCACACAACTTTAACCATTAATATCCTAGGATCAAATGAACACAATTGAAGTAAATAAACTTCAGTGCTTAGGTGCTTTCTTAAGAAGTTACAGGACTATTTCTATTTTTTGCTGTAACATGTAGTAGCTATGTTTTTAGTAAAAACTTTTTTGTGGGGTGTTTTACATTTAGCAAAGTGGAATATCTCAAGAAAAAATAAGACGTGCTTGTTTAAAACCGCTAAAGCTGACTGTTTAGAGAAAACGCTCTCAAGTTTACAATTCAAGGTGTTACAATAAAGATATCAGGAGAACTTCACAAAATCAAGTAATTATTAATGGGAAATGGCTATCTGATACGAACAGCTTTCTAGCATTTTAACTTTCCTAATAAGGCAAACGTTAGACCGTTTTTCTTAAAAACTATAACAAATTTTTCAGTATTGGTGGTCGTAAAACTGACACCAAAGATATGACCACTCATGGCCTTATAAAAAAAATTACAGTAAATCTGAGAACTGTCGCACTCTGTTTCTAATATGTTTAAATATAATTACTAAATTTCAGTTCAGTGAGATTATTGGTTTTCCTGTAACAAAAAAATAAAAATAAAAATTTTGCTTTTATCACACTGTAACATGGTATTACGATACATATGGTTTAATCGATTTCCCACAGGTTACTGTGGTGGTTTATTTCCATATTCTTTCGGGATATCCTGTATATTAACAAGTTCCACAGTTGCAGTTCTTCTGTCGTTAGAAAAAATATGGTTTTAATAGAATTTATTGATAAACAAGAATAAATAACATTTGCTATGCCCAAAATGAGAAAACAGCTAATTGTGTTAAAACAAAAATAAACTTGAACTATTAAAAATTTATCTTTTAGGGTTCGTTTCAGAATATTGGCTGAGGCTAACTAAACAGAAACGAATGGAGGTATTCGCACTTAACACTATAGTTAAAAATTTTTGACAAACTAAAAGATTAACTTCAAGTAATACATCGTAACTCAAAACGCTGTTCTAAAATAACAGGAATTACTCAGGTTTAGAAGTCATTAAATAATATTGGCGTAAATTATAATTTTTAAAGATAATGAAGGATCTTCTTATTTCTTTTTGATATCTATTTTGTTATTATTTTGATCTCATATGTAGATAGTATGTATTAGAACTGGGGAAGATGATTGAGATAGGCGAACTTCTTTAGGAGCTAGATGAGGACCCAAAGAACCTCATGAAGTCCATACGATAGTGGACGAAACCTTGAGGAATGACACGGTTCAAATCCGAAATATGCTCATTTAATTACAAATCTAAACATACTCGTATATTATACAGAAACTCTACCTTAATCTGACAACCAATTAAACTGTTACAATCAACAAAAATAAGTAAATGTAAACTTCAAATGTGTATTATTAACTGCAATTATAAACTGATAGATTTTATAATTCATGTAATTAATAGCCGACCTTAATTATGAATGACTGGTGGTTTACTGTAATGCATTTACGGAAATTCCCCACATTTCCATTGTTCCATAAACCAAATGTTTGTCTATGAAACTCTATAGGAAATACACCCTGTATAATCGTTCCTTTCTTTACTGAAAATTGAAAATGCATAAAAGATAATATAACAATCTTTATACTCAATTTCGTATGATAAGAAAAATCCCATGAGCTGCATTTTAATTCCAAATATTTTATGGCAAAGCAACAGATTGAAACATTTTCGTAGAATCCAATCAATTCAATTAGTGCATAATTTTTATTTTATTTTTGTAAAATCAACTCGTATTGAAACGTTAATATAAAGAACTTCTTTTACTACTCACACTTTATTTACCCGAAACAAATTTAATTTTATGTAAATACTTACGAGTATATGACGAATAGCGCAAAAATTTGGAAACCGCTTCATGGTTTTTAAGCGTAAATTAATAGCCTCGACGCCAAGACGTACAAGAATTCCACGATTAAATAAAGCATTGTATTTATATGATTAAGAGTGAACATAATCTTTATTGTAATCATTGTCTATATTTTATTGCTGAAGTCTAAAAACGAAATGTAATAATTTGGCATATATCAAAATATTGTATCAACATTTTAAAATTATAAATTCACAATTATTACATTTCGAGTTATTCGATAAGGGACTTTAAAACTTTTTGATTTATTAAACAAACGACACCTAGCGTTGTTCAAATAGCATTTCTAACACAGAAAACGAAATCCTGTATAATACGTCTTACTCGTATTCCCTTTTTTATCTGCATCAAGAAAGAACTTTTCCCTTCTTTTAAACATCCTGTACGAAATCAGGGATAACGAGGGTAAAAGCATACATTTTATTATTGTTTTGGTTTTGTGAGAGTGAAATATCGCAGAGTAATAAATGGTAATGTCCGAGACAAGCGCCAATTTCCCGCCCCATTTTCATGTAAAATATGTACATTACCAAGACGCCAAATAAGACGTCATTTTACGTCGCTTACTTGTGAACTGTATATAAATGGCGCATTAACTTTAATTCATTTTTATTAGGAAATTTAAACATTTCGAGTTGAATCACAAGGCTTCTTTTACGCTTCGTAAATAAATTCATATCCAGGATGTAGAGTAAGTACCTGCTGTACATTTGGTAAAACCGATGAATCTTAAAAAATCGTCGAATCGATTTGCATATTTAATAACCGTCTTTATATTTTCGGATATGAAATCGTCCCCATAAATCATGTATGGGCGATAAAAGAACAGTCGACTATTTGTAATCATTAATGCATTTACATAATTACATTACATGTAATGCGGTGCTACAGTATCGCGTGCTCGCGTTATACAAAGCCCGTTGTGCAATTATTAACCAAGCAACAGGGATTGATGGTCTGCACAAAGACTCGTTTATGTGGAAACGACGTTTAATTTAATAATTGTCATGCAACATAGGGGCCAACTTTGATGGATAACTGTGATTTGCCAGATTTGATTATGGAGTTAATAACATTAAAGGAAAAAAGTTGGCCCATTGAGGCGCAGCGTTGCTCTAACGGCAATATTTGTTTTAATAATGACTTAATGACTTTATGTTTCTATTAACTGAAAAAAAGCTGCCCAACCCCTACAAGCGGACATAAGTATCATTATGCTTTCGAGAAGAACAGACAATAAAATGTGAGGTGTTAATCTTTCTAAGACGTTCTAGTGGCAAACTGACGGACACTTGAATATGGGCCTTGATGAGAATACAAGGAGTCTTTGAAACGTGAACAGTTAACAATGGCTGAACATCTGAAGACTGCAGCCAGCATGATTTGACGGTTTAGCCCGTCACCGCGCCACCGAGGCATGTTGCTTATTACAGACACAACCGAACGATAACTACAGTCATTTAAGCAGATTTCCTGGTTATTTAGGGTAATTTGGTTAGTTGAAGTTACAGTCGTACAGGGGCGAAATTATATGCCTGGAAATTAGGATTGTTTTCGAACGACTTTTCGAAGCGGTTTCTGGAATGCCGTTTACTGCAAATTGGCAGTAATCACATGAACACCTCTACTGTTATTTGCCTTTTTGTCAGTCTAATTAATATGATTGCGTACAATTTTCCTATGCCATTCACATTTAACTTCTTCATATTAACGCAATTGTAGCCCAATCTGTCATCAGTACTCAGAACAAGCTAGTTAATTCTCAAAAACTGACCAAGCATAGGTATACAAGGTGCTTAGTTTAAATTTAGTTTCCTTTAATAAATATTATTTATCTATTTATCTATACAACCCTTTACAAGATATTACTGCAAAATTAGTTAAACTGCCCACATTTGTGTTAATTCTGCAATCTCATGCATGTGTCCATTTGAAATAAACATATAAGCATTTAAATCCGTACAACAAAGAAATTATTGAGGGTCAATTAAATATATGAGAATTTCCGAAGCAGTCCTTAATATTTTATACATAACCATTCAAAATATAATTATATTTTTGCTATACTGACAGGTCCCGGGTCGGACAAGTAAAATATGGAAGAAATTTTACATGTGCAGTGTGTATTGTATGATATAAAACTGATATAAAACAAATATAAACACTAATACCTCACAAATACCTTATTTTGCCTGTATGAACGTTTAACTTGAATTTTAAAATCTGTATTTTCTGGTTTCATTATAATTTAATTGGGATAATAAAAAAAAATGAACACCTTTTAAAATAATGTAAATAATGCTAAAATGTTAGTTGTTAAATTTAAATTTAATGTTAATAAAATGTAAATAGTTTAAAGTTAGAAATTTAGTATTGTAAATAAATAGGGTAGAATATCTAGTTACTTAAGTTGTAAATATGTCATATAAAATAGTCATAGTGTGTTAAAAATTTAGAAACTAAAGAGATATGAAAATAAATAAATAGAAGAAGGTGGTTATAAATTACAGAATTTGGTTTTTGAAAACTAAAGCCTAAAAGTAATTTATTTTCATATAAATATAGCTTAAAAGCGAATAAAACTATTATTTAATTGAAAGTTAATTGGAAGATTATAAATATTATATAAAAATGTAATTTTGGAATTGTAAAATATGGGATAATCATAAAATAAAATACTTACTTGGAATAACAATTATAATTTTGGATTTATCAAAAAAGAAGTTGGATAAGCTGTTTAATGTAATTGGAATTGGTTTGTTACGGGTGTTGATAGGAGGAAGTAAGTGAGAAGCTGCTAAATTTTAGAAGAGAAACAGGAGGTGTGTTGTTGGGGTGGATTATAAAAGGTAGTTGTTAAATTTGTTAATTGTTTAAAAAAAAATTGTTTAGTTGTTATAATTTGTAAAGATTTACATAATTTAGAAGGTGTTTATTTAAAATAACTTTGTGAATTTTTATAAAAGTTTAAAGTTCACAAAGCGATCCCTTTTGGCGACCTGAGTTAGGAGATTCTCTAAAAATTAATTCAAATTTATTATATTGAGCTAGCTGGAAATGTCAAAATTATATTTTAAAAATTGAACAGTCACACGGTTTTTGAAAAGTGGGTTGTAGCATTAATTGCACCCAACGTGAGGGTCATTGCAATAGATTAATATCCCACCCAAGCAAGGTAATTCCCAGAATTCTATTACAACGACGTCAAAATTATCTAGTTACATCCCAAAAGAACAGGCAGGATTTGTAAGCGGTAAAGGCAACAAATTGTAAACATTCGACAAATTATCGAAAAGGTCGGGGACTTTATAATACCAACATGTGCTTCCTAGATTATAGCAAGGATTGTGTAAACTGGCATACATTACGGCAAACTCTATTGGAAATGGGAACTCCGCAACATCTAGTTTTAGGTACTAATAAGATAGTTATACGAATACGCTCAGCAAAAATCAAGACCGATAGAAGAATCTCTAAACCTTTTAAAACCCAACGAGGTGTCCGCCATGGATGCGTCTTGTCACCCCTATTGTTTAATGTTTATGACGAGCATACGAGAACTGCGAAATGCTTTAGAAAACTGCGAAGGCGGTATAGTTGTCGAAGGAAGGAAGATACACAACTTGCGCTTTGCTGATGCCAACTTTTATCGCAAAAACTGAAGGGGATGTCCGAACTTATTAAAAGAGTAGGAAGGGAAAGTTCGCGTTGCGGATTGAAATTGAATAGAAAAAAAAACAAGTTAATGACCAACAAGACAGAAAATCCACTGAATGTCCGTGATGTTGAGAATGTTACTGACATAATTTATCTTGGATTCCATATCAACCGAGAAGGTAACTCGACTATTGAGACCAGAAGAAGAATAGCTCTTGCTAAGGCGCCCATAACTAACCTGAATAAGATCTGGAAGGGCAAACACATCACTAAAACAACGAAAGTAAATATCGTTGTTGTTGTAAAATATTTGCTTTTCTGATTGCATGATATGGTGCCGAAACATGGGCGATAAAAGCTGTAGACCTGACGAAGATTGATGTGTTCGAGATGTGGATTTGGAGAAGGCTCTTGAAGATTCCCTGGACAGCTCGTAGAACGAATGCGTTGATACTGGAGTAACTAAACATCCGAGACAGACTGTCAACAAAAATAAGACAACGAATCCTAAAATACTATGCACATGTCACCCGAAGAACAGACAACATCCTAGAAAAACTGGTCATCTAGGGAAAAGTCGAAGGGATTGGCCTCGTGGGCGCTCTCCAAAGCGATGGATCGACCAAGTGAAAGAGTTCACCGGAGTGTCACTTCAGGAAAATACAAGGTCTGCTTCAGATAGAGCAAAATGGAGAAACATCACGGATACTGTTATATGATAACGTGGGATCACGACACTTCAGTAATGCAGTCTACGATAAATATATGAATAAAAAATGCCATTAAAAAGGTTAGGATTAATATCAAAAATTGTTTCAAGATAAAAAATTCAAAAAATTATTACGCATTTATTTCTTGGGTCTTTTTTTGTTTAAGGCCAAATTGTTTTTATGTAATTGACGAATTTCTACGTAATATAAAAGCATAGCTGACGAAATCTAAAAATCTGTTTATATTTTTATTATTTATATGAATAAAATGTGGCACATTAGTGCGCATATTTCAGTAGAGTAAATGCATATCTGATTTATTTTTAATGCATGCAGGTGAGTAACTTTTCACTGAATTCCTATGACTGCTCTATTGATATTTAATTTTTTTTACTAGTATACCATGACGACAGTTTATTTTTTAACTTTAGAATGTTTACTATGATGATAATGTTTAATATTTGTTATAAATATGCTTATCAAAATTCAGTTGTTAAATTTAAAACTAATAAGGCCCTCATCGATTTCTTCTGTATGAGTTGCGGTATTATGTTATTTATTTTAAAATAAGCATCGTTAGTTGAACATTTTTTTGAAAAGCACATTCAAGCAACATTGCTGTCTATACATGGTATACATTCATCTTGTGTAGAATTCTTAGGGTTGTATTTTATGTTCAAGTTTTTTTTCATTTACACACTGTCGGTGTTCTAAGTCATTTGTTTTGAATTATATAAAAATAATTTCCATTCGTTTTTGGCTTTGACCGTAAAGCAATTGCAGCATGTAACAATACGATTAATCAAGAAAGTTAGGAGTTCAAAAAAATATTACAAGAAGATAAAATTTATAGAATTACGTCGATTTAACTTCGGTATCTGGAGAAGAAGGTTAACATGGAAACTTTTATTTGTGCTTATACTGAAATAAACATAACAAAGAAGATATAATTACTATTAAAATAAGAATAATATTTTAAAAATATCTGTATACGAAATTATATCATCTAAAAGTGTGTATTACATATTCCGTTTTTAATAGTAATTAACTAGCTTCGTAATATTTTATAAATAAATAATTAAATTTAGTAGATTATAATTAAAATTTGTTTGTGCATACTACCTAAAGTTTTTCAAAAATAATTATAAAAGCTGATTATTTGGGCATAAATTTTGTTTTAAATACATTGGAATTGTTAATAAAATAAAACAATTTTATTCATATGCATGAATGTTTAAACGTAACGACGTTCAAGCGTAATTTAGGGTCAGTAACTAATCCATACATTTGTATGAGAACGGTTCTAATTTATTTCAGCACACGCTAATATGAATGAGTTCCCTACCACCTGCTGTGAAAAACTGACAGAGGATTCATGTCTAAAATACGAATAACAGTAACACCCTCGTTATTAAAAATATAAATATTTCAATACTACTTTTAATATTGTTAATTAATTTTGTTCTCATAGTTTGCGGCGTACTACCTGAAGTTAAAAAATACCAAGAACATCGTGGTAACGTTTGAAGTGCCAAGGGTTCCTCTTCAGCTGTGAAGTGGTGATTTTTATATTTAGTATAAAGCAGTTGAAAGCTTTAACAAGATAATTGGCTTGTGTTATACTATTTGTTCTTGAACTTCAACTTCTAGGAAAATTTTATAAGACCATATTTAGACAAGCATCGGCAAGCCTTAACTTTTAATGGGTAAGTCCTACTGATCATCCGATGTAATCATTTATCTTTAAATAGGGAATATCATTCTATTTCATCGCCATTCAGAATTAGACCTAATCAGAATTATTACGACATACTTTGAAAGTATTAAAGTTTAGTTTTTTCAGGTTTTTAGCTTAAGAACATATACCACATATTGCATTACACAGCATATTCCCAAAATTATATACGTGCAAATCAATTATAAAATTTTCAAAAAAGATTAGAGACTTAATAAAAATTATATAATTTGAGATTGTAATTCAATATTCTAGAATAAGTCCCGTTAGCTAGTTTTATTGCGTTAGATCATACACTGATCCATCACTGACACAAAAACTAGCTATTAAACTATAACAATTGATTAAGGTAAATGAAGCAGAATGCCTTCGATTTGCATAAACCGTTCACGACTACTATGCGGATTCAGAGATAATCACGCCTCTTCTACTATTGCTTATACTTACACGGGAATTAATTAACTACAGAGGAGCCAAAAAATCATAATTTTTCGGTTTTTCAAAAGAGTCCAAGAAAGATAAGTATACGAATTCAAATTTCACATCCTAAAAATGTCAAAATATCAAAATCGAAAGTCATTGACGGCGGAACTGGAAGAGCTACTAAATTATGTTGTGGTTCAAAAACATTTTCCTCTGTAACTGTCAATTTTTAAACATCAAAAACTAATAACAACAAACGCCCAGAATTCGTTAGTTTGTATCCCATATACCGAGTGTTTGACTTAAGGGGCGAACATATGGAAATAGCATGGGAAATCGTACATATGCAGATTCCTGTTTGCCGTTTGAATTGATAGGATTGATAGTGGCATCAATCGAAAAATAAAAAAATGCGCTTAATTTGATACAACTTTACTTGAATTTGTTGATTATTTAAGAAAGAAATAGCTTACAAACTGTAATAAATAATTCGCATTTTATTCACAGAAAGCAAATCAGCCATGATAAAATTTGAAGTTTGTCTATGCCAAAATAAATTTTATTTTCTGTCAGTTATCAATTCACGTATCTACCTAATTACTATTAATAATAATGTTGAATATTCTAATGAGCAGAGGGCATTTATTGTCAAAACATTTTATAATAATATAAATTTATTTTGGTATAAACAAACTTCAAATTTGATCATGACTGGTCTGCTTTTTGTGAATAAAATTTGAATTGTTTATTACTGTTTTTAAGCTATTTCTTTCTGAAACAAACAATAAATTCAAGTAAAGCAGTATCAAATTAAGCTCATTTTTTTGTCTTTCGATTGATACCGCTATTAATCCTATCAACTAAAACGGCAAGGAGGAATCTGCATAAAATACGATTTCTTATGCTATTTCCGTATGTTCGCCCCTTAAGTCAAACACCCGGTATAACTAACAATGAAGGGTGTCTAGGAGAATAACCTTTGTAAACATTTATATCGAAAATCTAAGATAACGGCGCCAGGGGAATTCAAAGAAACCCTTCAAATAAAAATAAGCTACGGGCTACTTACAGGTCAATCACACGCAAGGATGACTATAGTGATTATTAGAACAATGATATTTACCAATGCATAACTGCAATATTATTCATGTTATTTATACTTTGATCAATGCAGTTGTTCTTCTGGATAAATTTCTTACTAATTGGAAACATGCCGATCAAATCAGAAGCAAAAATAAATTTTTAGTTCGCAAAATTACATCGAAAAATTTCACTGACTATTCAACTCATATGTCATCTGTCAAAATGCAAGAATTGACGTTTTTGAGCCAATCAAAACGAATTGTATCGACAATTTTCACTAGAAAAACTTGTCGATCAAATTTCACTAGTGATAGGAAGCGACAATTTTTTGAAAACAGTTTATTACTAGTTATATCCCACAGCGAACAATTTTCATGTAAACAAACTTGAATGTGGACTAATTTATGAAAAATGATTCGATGGAAATTATTTTTTTTCCAATGAATAGTCCCTCAAATACCATTCGTGGTCAAAGAATTGTAGATTATTTTTGCTGTAAAATCACTCATGTTCCTTGTGATTGCGAATACCACTCGTGCTGCGCACTCGTGATATTCATATGCAAGCACAAGGAACATTCGTGATGTTACAGCAAAAAAATAATATACACTCGTGGTATTGTAAGTGAAAATATTTTCTAGCAATCTCATAAAAACTTCTTCCAACCAAACGATAGATTTGAAACGGTGGTTGTATAATCTCCATAATTTCGTATGTTGGAACCCGTTTTATTTTGGCATCAATATTTAACAGAGGTTTGGTGGTTTAAAGTTGTTCTACAATAAGTATCAAAAATATAAAACTGTCAATTTGCAGCAAGTGATTTTGCGCAATTTAATAACCACTTACTCATTTTCAAAGCTTATGATCAATAGAGCAAGTAAAAGAGAAAATTTGTAGCTACTCTAGCGTCAAAAGTGGATTACTTACGAAGACGAGGAATACACAAGCGTATTTGGGATTTATTGTTTAATGAGACCGCAAAATAATTGGACGCTGTTTGAACACGCGACTCCATGGTTCGTTAGTTTAACAGATCTGCGAAACTCGGGCGTGTTTTAGTATATTTTAGACTGTTTCTTCTGCAGACGCACGTGCTAAAAGCGTGCACGACACGTGTTCCATTGTATTCCTTGGTGTAACGTGTGAATATAGCGTTATAATAACACATCGGTCTCTCGAGTATCGATAATGAACTGATTATGAAATATGTGTTTAATATTCATTACTGTATATTATTTTATTAGGTGAATGTAGGAACAAATTTTTCACTATATCGATTCATTCTGACGTCGAGTGGTTCGTTAGTGTTACAATACTGCGGTATTATCCTAGAATAGAGAGGCCATATTTTTTGCATTGCCTTTTAATTTTATTAAAGGTAAAATTTAACGAGGACTTTAATTTCAATTCAATCTAAAGAAAAATATAAACTGTTGGCGAAATCTTTCCTATTTAAATTTTAAAAAGTATTCATTTTAAAGCAGTATTTAAAAATTAACGTTTATTAATATGCAGCGATACTATTTATTTAATGCCAATCTCCAAATTACAACTATCGAATAATTACAAAGCTGTATAAAATTTCGAAGCTACAAAATCTTTTCGAGGAAGATATGGTTAACAGTTAACTAATATTAGTAATTTGAAAAATTTACTTAAAATTAAAAAATCGAGAAATATTGTTGAAGTTTTAAATTGATACTAAAGTACGGTAAAGCTCATTTACTTGTCTTTTTTAATAATATATTTACTTTTCGCTTTAAATTTTGAGTTTTGAATGGCTCTATCTACTATTATGTTCAGCTGCCTAAATTTAAGGTTAAGAAACAATCGTTGGGTTTACTTTATTAAAGATGTTTATGCTAATTGCATATTTACCTGAAGCGTCAAAAAGTTTCTTAAAGTAAGCGAACCTTTTACAATATACAGGGTGTCATCAAAAGGGTGAAGAAAAATTTAATGGTCGATAGTTCATACTAAATATCTAATTCTACTTATTTTTGACAAAATGTGTTTATTATGAGTATGAGACTAGATTTAGTTGCTTTTATTATAAAACAAACCAAAAGAAATACTAAACTAGATTATTATTATTAAAAAGAAATCAGTATTAACAAACAGAAATGTTATATAAAAATAACAAATTATAAAAGTTGCTCAAAATGTCTCCCTTCAACCTCAACACAAGTTTCGGCGCGATGTAAGCGAGTTACGAACTTTTGCAAACGTTTGGGGGTCTTCTCGTATTTGTGCACATGCAGCCTGCACACGTTGTCACAGTTTTTCGGCATTGTTAACTTCACTAGCATAAACGATTTGTTTAATTGTTCCCCAACCGTAAAAGTCTAACATATTTAAATCTAGAGATCGTGGAGACAAGTCAACCGCAACATTTCTTCCTATCCATCGGTCCCAATTTCTCACTGCAACAGCAAAATGCCGTGGTGAACCATCTAATAAAAACCACATGGTTTGTCTCAAAGCTACTGGCAAATCTTCGAGTAAGCCTGGTAAATCGTTTTCCAGAAAATTAAAAAAAAAAAATACCCCGGATAGTCTTGGAGGTAATAAATGTGGACCGATTAGGTGATCTCCACAAATCCCCAACCAAACATTAATGGAAAACTCTTCTTGAAAATATTGCTTGTTGAAGTTTGTTGGCTACTTCCAGTTGTCTCAGTGTTTTCCATATGCTTCCTCGTGGTACTTTATCAAAAGCAGATTCGATGACTATGAAGGCCAAGTGTGAATATTTGGTGTGGTGTCTGCCTTTGGGGAGTCTGAACACTCCTTGTTCTTCTGTTAAATCCTCTTCCGTTTCTTCCCGTAACCTTTTCTCTAAAATTCTGGAATATATTTTTATTATGATTGAGGAGAGGCATATCGCTCGGTAATTGTTACAGTCGTTTGAACTACCCTCTTTGCATATAGACACAATTATATTTTCGTCCCAATCTTCCGGTATTTTTTTACCATCCCACGCCAGTTGACATATACCTATCTTTGGTCCATTGTTTAACTTCGTCTCTCCCGTACTTCACCATTTCAGGAATTACTTGATTTCTTCCTGACGCCAAACTTAATGTTTTGTTGCTTTTTCCACTTCTTCAATTTCAATATTTCTTGTTTCTTCTTTGTTTTCTTCTGATTCCAAATTCCTTCTTCTTTACGGTCTTCTTCTGTTGTTGTTGTTGTTGTTAAGTTTTTGCTTTTCTACGAATTAAAAGGGACTTTTCGCCTTTTTTAATTTTAAACACCAACATGTTTTGAAATTAAGAAATTTTAAGTATTTCTATTTTTGACGAATTAGAAAGGACTTTTAATTTTAATTCTTTTATGTTCTTTTAAACGATTTTTATTTTGGGAGACAATCAATGGATGCAAAAAAATTATTCCTTTAAGCAGTTTAATAAAATAATACGAATTTTGAAGTAATTAGATTCTAAAAGCTAGTTCATTAAAAGGTTTTTAAAAGCTAAAAATTGGCCCTTTATTCTGATTTTAATCCAGAAACTTAAAAACGATTTTTATAATATTCGGAGAAGCAGATAATTTTTAGTGAAAAGTATAAACTGAGTCAATAAGCTCAAAGTTTGGCTAATTTAATTTTACCATGTTTTTAACTGTTAATGGTTATTGACAAAACAAAACTGATCGTCTTTTCATCAATTCATTGCTCAACAGTATCTATAGCATTTTTATGTACAATCATTTTTATAGCCCTTTTAATAAGCAATGTAATAATATTTTTAATCAATTTTACAAATATGAAAACGCATTTCTGTTGTATTGAATAACTTCTGGCATTTTTTAATATCAAAGAACAACTAAAAATGTACAAATCTCGTTCACAAAATAATCCACTCAATTATTAAAATTAAAGATTTTGCTCGATAGAGCAAGGAAAGACAATGTACTGAACATCCTACATAAGCCTAAAATTCCAAAAGCAATAGTTGAAATAGTAGATGATCTAAACACCGACGGAAAAACCCGCATAGTAACTTCTACAGGTTTTACAGAACCAATATTAATAAATAAAGGGATACGGCAAGGGGACTGCTTAAGCCCATTCCTATTCAATCTCATTATGAACGAGATAATAGATCAACTCAAAAACTTACGTGGGTACACAGTAGCACAGTAGGAACTAACAATGTGACGAAAACGACCTACAAAGATTTAATATAACGGCAAAGCGATATAACATGCAAACTTCAACACCAAAAACACGAGAAAAAATACGAGAATGGTGTGGGGTGCAAGACATAGTCAAATGGACCAAAAAACGTAAAAAAGAGTGGGAAGATCATGTTGAAAGGATGGACGATAATAGAATGGCCAAACTATGTAAAAATGGTATACCATCAGGAAAAAGACCCCCCGGAAGACCGCCTAAAAGATGGAAACAGATCTGGTTTTCGTCATCAGCGGAATAGAGACACAGACAGGCAAGACAAACAGGACACAGTCCTAGTCGAAAGAAAAAAGGAGAAGAAGAAGAAGAAGAAACACGGAAAGCGAAATGTACCCTGGTAACTAATTAAGTGTTTTTTTTTTAATTCTTTAATCAATAAAAATTTTAATTGTGCAGTCAAATAAATTCTTTCCCTCAATATTGTTGCTGTAAATAATTATCTTATAAACATAATTGATCATGATTTCATTTATAATTAGTCAATTTTAATCCAGGGAATGAATGAATATCCATGCATCATATAACTAGAAAAGAATGACAACAATCATAAGCATTTTAGTTACACACATTATATTTTTTTCAGAAACACAATAGTATCCTGAGTATATATTTTGTAAATTTTCCTCAAACTAAACCTACAATATGCAAACCAATAAATTTCATACTAGTCGATGCCCGTGAATTAATAATTATTTTAGTTTCATTTTAAGAAAGACGTCTGCAGTACGACAGAGTGGGACCGGAGCGGAGCGCACGTAGAAAGTAGAAAGAAAGCAAAGACCTGCTTGGTCAAAACTTGAGTGGGTGACCACTTTACGGCTCGGTTTGTTCGGCTCTCTCGACAGTGTAAAGGTAGAAGAGGGTAAAAGGAAAAGAAAAATGGATTTTAAGAAAGGTGACCTCGTAGCAGGGATGTTACTAATTCAAAAGTGGATTGATATTTTACTGATATATTATCTGGAAGTCCATCATAAGTTGGGGAATTTTTCACTTATAAACATCGGAAATAAATGATTTGCCGTTTTTAGAGAACTTGTAAAAGAGTTTTAAAGACCGAACAAGTACAGATTGCAAAATGAATAAAATAAAATAAAACTCTAAGCTTGAAATAAGCAAGGTTGTAACTATATTTAACGTGCATGTTATTTAAATTAAATACATATTAAATGCATACGGAACAAAACTCTGATTGCTCCCCATCATTTCAATTATTTAAATACATGACGACAAAATTGTTCAAACATAGCCTGCTTATTAATATAACAGATTAACCATAATCTTTATTATCTAGTATTTTTATGTTTCCGAAGATAATGCATTGGGTATTCTTTGGTTTTGTAAATATTTTTTATAATTTTTTTTAAATTTGTTACGCATTTTCAAAAGCCCGTGTGATCAATAAAAGTTTTTATAATTTTGTACGAGTAAGAACCCCTTTAATAAAACGTAAATGCGTCCGTGGTAGTTATTTATCTCTACATTATGAATGCACGACACCTCAAACTAATAAACTACGGTATTCGTACCACTGCATTGATCAGGTCCATCAACAAATCTATTAACAGACAGTGGCGTACCATGTAATAAGCTACTAAACATTGAAATTAATCACATAGTTAGATTTGATTCTGCTTATGGCAAAATAGCAAAATAAATTAAAGAACAACCCGCATATACTAACTAATAACTCATATATTTACAGTAATAATGTAGAATAACACTGCTTGTAATATGCGTAGCTCTGTAGCTCTCCATCATTTTGTTAGATGTTCGTTTTATCGAAATATCTTGTAATAAAGGCAAAAAATATTACATTCCGCTACGAATTTTGCTTTGTTGCTTAGTCTAACAAATTTTTACAGATAATAAATAGCCCTTTATTTTTTTCAATGTATAAAAATTAAGTCCAAATATATAAACTTAAACAAAACAGAACGTATGTAGAACTATGAATATAGTTAATACGGCAAAGAGCTCATAAGTTAAGTTAGTGAGGTAACTTCTGTATTAATTGCTTATGACCTAGCTTAAAAATTTAAAATTTCTTTAGTTATACTGATGTGTGATTAATGTGATTATATTAGTTTTATTATTTTTTTGATTTGATCCATGAAGATGTGTTTACCTATGTTTCAAATAATTATTTAGTGTGCTTCAGAAAACGGAAGGAAATTTCTTCGTTTTCTATAATCCTGGTTAACCGGCAGTCAACCCTGCTGAAAACGAATTAACGAGTCGCCGCTGTTTATAAGTCATCCTGCAGGCACGCTTGGATCGCAAGAAGGGACCAGAGTCAGTTTAATTGACTAATTCCTCACATAATGGGTAATTGCTATGCCGGTGATGTATTACCGTGGTGCTAAGTTCGGTATTATATTCATATGCGAATCCTACTATCCATGCAGCTATTATCATTCTACAGGCTGCAGTCAATATGATTTATTGTCAAATTAATAAATTAAGACAGCCCTTTATTATTTAGAGCTTAAAATCGTTAAAGTATTCCCTACTAATTTATTGATTTGTTGCATTACTAATACAAAACAATTTTAGACTTTAACACGTATATATTAAATGAATTTAAAAATCACATGTTAAAAAATATTGAGTAGAAATGGAGGAAAATTCCTGTTTCGTTAGAGTGATCTGCTAAATAACTAAAATGGGCGTTTGGGTACTTTAAAGAAAATAATACAAAATCCTACAAAAACAAAAAAGAAATAAGATTATAAATTTAAAAATCAAATTTCAAGGATTCATTTCTTTGGGGATATATTTTTTAATGAAACTGAATAAATTTTGATAAACCTTTATACAGAAGACTACTACCATCACAAAGTATAAATTCAAATTCCTTGAAGATTATAGATGCCGCAAATAATTACTGATTTCTTTTCGACACATTACAAACTTTAGTGTAACTTCATGTATGTATCTGAATCGTTGAACAGAAGAAAATATATAGAAGGCGCCTCTAAATTATACCGACAAACTTCTTCTGTAAGGCATATTTCACCTAATTTACCTATATTCTAAAATGCACTTCTGCAGAGGTACGCTCTAAAATTACAAGAATGGCTAGTTTGAGCAATTATTGGAAAATTATCTTGTTTATTAACAGTTAATTAGAACGTGACAACCTGATTGATTTTTTTACTGACAACGTTTTTCACTACCATGCACTTAGTTTTGACTTATTTTCTCGAATACCGATGGAATTAACAAAAAATTGCAAAGTTTACATAAACCGATGTAATCAAGGGTAAATTACTAAAGTGTCCTAAATACTTTTTTCATAACTTTTGTACCTTTGCAGATTTTATTAAAATTTTAGAGGAAACTTTTATTCGCCGAATCTCCACAGAGGTGCATTATTGAATATAGGTAAATCAGCCAAAATGTTTTAATTTTGTCAGTAAACTTCCCCGCAGAAATTTATCGGTATAATTTAGAGATACCCTGTATATATTTGTAATAAAATGTATTACAAGAAATATTCTGAAAGAGCGGCAAGAACATTTTTCAGATATTTTCTCAAATAATAGAACATTCTATTCTTATTGCAGTTTTTAGATTTCAAATGTAAAAATCAAGTTCAACTATTAACTAAAGATTAAACATAATAAACGTTTAATAAGAGGTATTCTAAATACTAAATTATGAAGTAGTTCGAAATAGATCAAACTCTGGAAATTTCCTTATCAAGGCACAGAAGCCTGGAAATTAATTCCGCAAAAAATTTGAAATAAGGACGTAGTAGATAAAAAAAATTGTTTCGAAAATTTGACCACTTCGAAATATGAATAGAAAATAAAATGAAAAATTTATTGAATCATGATTTCAATTCGTAAATGCTTCTGGTGAGAGGGTAGCAGCTCTAAAAATGTTTAATATCTACAGCAGCTCGAGGGGCCAGTGGCAAACATGCCAAATAATTGACTAATACCCTAATCTCTTACTTCAACCCTCGATTAACTAGTCCTTTGCCAATTCCCCAAGCGAATACTGGACCAACTGCGCGCCCTCCAGAATTCAGCAGAAATCGTTTGTTCTATTCTACTACTAACTGCTACACATGCACGCTAAGAATTTCTTGGCTTCAGGATAAAGGGTTGCAGGACTTGGGATGAATTCGGAGACCGATAAGCCGATCAAAGTGTCAATTGACTCAAGTACTAATCTGTTACGGATTTGTAAGCTTGCTCGACTAATCATTCTGACGATTGCTGGAGATTCGAAAAATAGCGATGAAATTTGAGAAAATCCTGTTAAACCAACACATTTTTGTCAAGAAAAAATTTTTAATGTTCTATTAAAAAGCATTGAAGCAATTTATTGAACTTAATATTCAATGAAGTATCGTGAATAATGTACCATAACAGAAACTTCCCTGGGGATTTTACATAAAAGTGATCAACATTTATAACCCTGTGTTCAGTCCCTTGTGAAAATTATTCACCATAACGTACCCTCTGAAAGTGCTATACATAAATATAATTATCTTGCCCTAACATGATTAAAGGCACCCGATTAAAAACTAGGGAAAGTGTTAGTATCACTGTTAAAATGTAAATTGAAAAAATAAACAGATAAATCATTGAAACATTAAAATTTAACATAATGAGAAAAACATTAGCAAAAGCATAAACTGGCCTTAAAAATCGATTAGTTGATAAACTATAAAAATTTGCAAACGCATATAACCGTATATAAGATAAGAGAACTTCAGTTAAATTCTGATTAACTGATTAGGTACTTACAGCTAAAACATTCATCCCTTTTGGTGAGTATTTCACCATCAGTTTCTAAAAGATTAAATTAGTAAAACGCAACGTTTCGAAAACAGATCTATCTCCATTGCAAACGAAAGAAAATACAATTTTACTGATTTAATTTTTTAATTTAAAGAAGCTAATGGCAAAATATATAAATGTCGAACTTACCGCAACAAATGGTCAGAAAATATTTAAAAATAATTATGTCACTCGCTATTTGATAACGTTCTATAAAGTTATAGATAATCATCAACAATAATGATGTAATAAAAAGTAAAAGAATTCGACAGGTACGAGGTAGCGACCAAATGTTTCTGGCCCGACCTACTTCTAGAAGCGTGACATGCAAAATAATATAAGTAGTAGTAGGCTACATTGTTCCTTAGCTGCCAGTAGAGCGACAACAAGTGGAATATTTTTCAAAAATGGAAAAACTAGAGTACCGCGCAGTGATTAAGTTTCTCACTAAAGAAGGTATGATGCCAGATCAAATTAAACAAAGGATGGATGCAGTTTACGGTGACAGTGGGCCATCGTTATCAACTGTAAAAACTTGGTCAAAATTATTTCGTTGGGGAAGAGAGTCGCTAGAAGATGATGCGCGTTCAAGACGCCCCATAGAGGCTACAACATCAGAAATGGTGAAAAAAGTCGAGGAAGTTGTTCTTACCGACATTCGACTCAAGCAGAAAGAAATTTCAGAAAAGACGGCTTTCGACTACTACCATTTTCAGTATCATCCATGAACATTTGGGTATGACAAAAGTCAGTGCAAGATCACCCAGCGTACAGTCCGGATTTAGAGCCCAGTTTTGAGTGTAATACGTTCAGTCGCTCGAAGTTTAAGCCCGCCTGAAGGTTGTAGAATCCGCGGAAATAACGCCAGGTCGGCGCATTCTTTTTTAATAGTCCCGAATACGATGATCTAATATTTTTTTCAGTGTATTTCTTTGTTAATAAAGTACGGGGAACCACCCGACCGCGATATTACGCCAAGGTGACGCCACCCAAGGTACAGCCAGGCGCGTTTGGTCATCTTTTTCTAACATCCTGTTCGCCTTACGGAAAAGAAAAAAGACGAATGAGAGTACAGGCAGCTTTTAGATCAGTCGGTTGTAGCGAATTTTCTACCTGGGCTCTCGTAGGCCAATCCCAAAAAAGCCTCTTGATTTAGTTTTGGAAAAGTCTCTTACAACGAATTTGTCGGATCCCCATAGAGAGTGCATTACCGTTTCGGAAAATATTTCTGTGTAAAAGTTTAGTGTTTTGTGAAGTGCCGTTTTCACACGGTTTCGTTTTGGAACAAGTAACCTACGACCCCTAGGAGCCCCATTGTCTTCGCACCCGCTTCCGGGAAAGGGTACACCCCCTTTCCATACCGACCGATACTACTTTCCTTGGGACCCAGGTAACAATATTTCATGCTGCCTTGCACTTGCCGGTTGCAACGGTACCAGCTTCAACTATAGCTAATACCGTATACCACAGATTACTTGTAGACAGGCACTAGGTAACTATTGTCCGTAGCTTAAGTACAACAAGCGCCCCTTTTTAATCCGTTCGGGCGAAGTGCTTCAATCAGTGCGTAACATATTTGCATCAGTGGTGACGATTAAAATCAGTGCAAATGCAGAAAGGGTAAGTAGCATCCACAGTAGGGTGCAGCCCCCCCCCCCTCGAGCCCAGTAGGAACCTATCTGTGGTACGTTCCTCGAGACCATCCTGGGTGACCTCCGCAGTGGCACCCGTTTTCCTCCCGATTACGACCCCTCATCTGAAGGGTTAACCGTTTCGAACCCCCCTTCTTCCCGTTGCTTGCATGTTCTCTTAGTGCGGAATTAGCACGTGACAAAATTCTCAAACAATTAGATTCCAAAGGCATCGATTTAATATGGAATATCTGTAATAAAATATGGCAGACCGGACAATGGCCAAGTGACTTGAGTCATATATATATCCATTCTTGTGCTGCTGCATCAAAAAAGGGGCTAGTCAAAAGTGTAGTAATTACAGAACAATTATATTAATCTCACCCAAGCAAGATAATTTTCAAACTTCTATTAACAGTCGCACTGAGACCCTATACGTGTACCTGGGGAACTGGCAGCGGGGGGGCCAGCGACTGACCCCAGTGTTTTAAGTCTTAGTTGTAGTGCTTTTTTAACCTATTACGTGAAAATGTAGGCGATAGTGAATGCAGAGGTTGAAATAAGTTAAATAAAGTGTATTTTAGTTTCTAATATTTATTTTTACACATAAGATATTATACAGAATGATTACATTTGATGCGTGTCATGGTTGTCGTCTGTTGTTTTTCAGCGGTATGCTTTGGCTAAATATACTTTTGGCAATGAGTGCAGGCTTTCATATATTTATTTCCCGCCTAAATTACACAAAATGTAATACCATCTGACTGCAACACCGCCGTACAATATTAACTTTGAGCGCCTTTCCGCGGATTTTATTTTTTTACGCCGTTGTTTAGAAATTAATCTTAATCAATTATATATCGCCAGATTCAGAGTGATTCAGGGATAAAAGTAATAAATTTTGAGATCAAAATATTAAAAATTACTCCAGAACGAGCTAACTAAGTAACCTGGGGTCAGCGGCTGACCCTCCCCCCTTCTCAGTGCGACTGTTAACTACAACTTCTTAAAAATTATATAGATAATCAGATCCTACGAGAACAAGCAGGATTTATAAGCGGTAAAGGTACAAGTCAACAAATTCTAAACGTTCGGCAAATTATCGCAAAGGTGGGGTAGTTTACAATACAACATATACAATATGCTGCCTAGATTACAGCAAAGTCTTTGATTGTGTACACTGGCATAAATTATGGCAAAGTCTATTGGAAATGGGAACACTCCAACATCTAATTTTACTCGATGGAAGAATCTCTAAACCCTTTAAGGTGTGCACCAGGAATAGGGATGCGTCTTGTCACCCCTACGAAATGCTTTAGTAAACTGAGAAAGATGTACAGTTATCAGACGAGGGAAGATACACAACTTACACTATGCTGATGACACAATTCTTAACTTATTGCAAAAACTGAAGAAGAGAAGTCCGAATTTATTATTATTGAAAGAGTAGAAAGGAAAAATTTACGTTTCGGACTGAAACTGAATAGACAATAACCACGTTAATGACCCCATATCAATCAGAAGGTAAGTCGACTACTAAGAAAAAGATTAGCACTTGGTAAGGCGGCCAAGACCAATCTGAATATGATCTGGAAGAACAAATGCATCACAAAAATAACGAAAGCACAGATGGTAAATATTACTGGTTTTTCCGATTGCATTATGTGGCGCTGAAATATTGACGATAAAAACTGTATACCTGGAGAAGATTTATGCGTTCGAGATGTGGATTTGGGGAAGGCTCTTGCAGATTCCCTGGACAGCTCGTAGAAGAAATGTGTCTATACTGGAGGAACTCAACATCCGAGAAAGACTGTCAATAAACAAAAACGACAGCCTAAAAAAACTCATCATCTAGGGAAAAGGTGAAGGGGCCCGACCTTGTGGGTGTTCTCCAAAGCGATGTATCGACCAAGTGAAAGAGTTCACCGTAGCGTCACTCCACTGGATTAGGTATTTCTTCTTTTGTTATTACCATGATTTTTGTATTTTTTATGTCAGCGGATAAATCATATTTTTCACTGTATCTAATAAACTCTGTAAGTCTTGTTCGTTTTCAGTCATAACGACAGTATCGTTAGCGCATCTGCAATTATTTATCCTCTCTCCACCAACTGCCATCCCTTCTTCTGCTTCATACAGGACTTCGTTGAAAATCTCTTGCGAATGCACATTAAATAACAAGGTAGATAGGATACAGCCCCCGTCTGATGTCGACCAGATCCATCAACTTATATTCTGTTTTTACTGCTTACCACACACGATGCATTAAAGTTGTTCTATTATCACTATTAACGATACGTCTATGATGTACGCTTTTTCTGCTAAATAATGATCTATATTATTCACACTGTTGAGTTATGACTTGTAACTCACAGGCTGTGCCCAATCAAAAAGCTGCAGATTTTTTACCATTGCATTATTATCTAGTAGCCATGTACGAATACGTCATCCACCACGATGGTTTGAGTCGTAAAAATTGTCGAGGGCTGTTACGAATTCGGGATTTTTTAACTTTTGCCAAAAAGTAAATAGTCATAGTAAAAGTATAATATTTTATTTGCGTGTAATAACTGTTACTCACTCGAGCGAACTTCGACCTTTGTAACACATTCATAGAATAACATGCTATTGTCTTCAAATGCATATATCCCAAGCAAATAAAAATTATGGTAACAATTTTAATATTTTTGTTAGTTTATTAAGTGAAATCCAGGTTTGCAGATGGGCACCAATATCAAATATCACAAGGAGCGTTTTTTAGGATAGATTAATTTGGAATTCAACGTGCTTATACCCCTTGATGATGCTGCGTAATAGTATGAAGTATGAAATTGCATTATAATATAATAAATAATATAAATTATGTTATAAATCTCGATTAAAAATCATTATAAATACAAAACAGCTTTCTTAGTGAAAATAATTTAAGAAAGAAAATTTTGATTGCATTGAAAACTACATGTAACATTATTTACGTAGTCTTGGAAGACTCCAGTCATTTCATATTATTAAAATTATTGTGATAAACTTATTCATTGATTAAAATTTAGCATTACTGTGTTACTATGACAAAACATGCAAAATAAGCTAAATTCCAATAATCTGTACATTTTATAATAGAACGTCTGCTACATAATTTATTATAAAAATATTAAACTCTACCAAGCTGGTTTGAGAATATGGACTTTTTCTTGAAAATACTTTGCGAAGTGGTTTACTGAAAAGCACAATGGCTATTGTGGTTGAAGAAGTCTGATGCCATTTATTGTTCGATCTCTACGTAAAGAATCTCAGATAAACGTAGAAAATAGTTTCTATATCATTTAGAAAATTGAAAAGCTGGATTTCTCGATGCCTTAATTTATTTTTCTATTTTTGCAAAGTTACAAGGAACCATCTAAAGATACAAGTACGAATCTAAAATCAATCTTAAAACTTATTTGTTAGCATTTTATAATTTTCGATTGGTTGTGTACAAAGTTTTTTCAGAGAAAGCTGTAGTGCATTTTTGAAAATGTCTTAAATATTCAATATTATTAAAGTTATTATGTGAATACTGACATAAACTGTCTACAGTTAACAATTACTGTAATACTAAATTATTGGTTGTTGATATTATTTATTTACCTTATTTTGGTAATTTATTTTGCTTCGAATAACGTTAGAAAACGTATTATCCCATTTTGATTAAATAAGGCTAGTTGATTAATACCAACCAAAGTACGTAGTCCATTCTGTAAATAAACTAACTGTTACGGTTAATATTTCCCAAATCATTAAAAACACATCTCTTTTGTAACTTATGTTTGGAACAAAGTGTTAAAGATAACGGCTTGTACAATCACACAAAGACTTTAACCCTAAAACTTCCCCAATGTGTAATGTCGATAATGTTTACTGCAATTTGTAGCTTGCAGTAACCCTCTCATACTGGCAACCCCAAAACTTCTGACGCCTCACCACTAGTGCTTTGCATTTTAGTGAAAAGGAGCATCCGTTCCCAAATCAAAATATTTTTAAACAACTAAAAAATATTGTAATGTTCAATAATGTAATGACAACAATATTCGAAATATTTCCCTTTTATTTTGATATCGATTAAAAAATTGTATTAGCAATTTGTTTATGAATATCCGGCTTTTGTTAGATTTTGTTATTATAATCTGTAAAATATTATATAAACCCCAAAAAAATTTAAGCAGATTTTTGGCAGTCCGCTCGGTAATTTGGGATGACAATTTATATTCCGATAGACACCATGCAGGGATTCGATATGCGAACAAATTGCTACTGGCAGTTCAATCCTGGATGCTTTATTCGCTACAAAAAAGTTACGCGGTCCCCAAATTGTCCTGCTTAACGCAAGTGTGTAATAGGGGCGAGATTTACTCGTCCAAAGTGACAAGTAATAGATGTTTTCGACAGGCGGCGCGAAATAATCTAAATACAATACTCAGTAGCGCTTATATTTTTCTGGTTGATCGATAATTGGATAATTTAACATCCAAACATTCCAATTTTTTTTTCGAATTTTAATTATTTGACTGATTAGAAAAATAACTATAAAAAGATGCACAATTCTGAAAAATTAAAATGAAAACTTTACTAGGTACCTATTCAAAATTCAAATAAAGCCTTGGCTCTTATGTACACCTAAAGATATTTAAAATTTGTAGAAAGAAATTACAATTTTAATTATTTGACAATGTAACGATCGTTAGTAATTCGTATTAGATAAACAGAATAATATTTTTGTTAATTTAGAAAGCAGTTAGTTTTAATTAAAGAGTTATTCGTTAGTTATTATTTTTTCTAATTTTGAGAATCATTACCTACTTTCCAATCTGCACTACTAAATCATACATAAACATAGCTATTACGCATGAAAAGCGAATTATTAAGTACAACTGCTATGTTGGATATGTTAAATTAAATATGAATGTATAAAATGATAAGTTATGCAAATTTAGCAGAAAAGGGGTTATTGGGATGATTTAATAGCTTCGTCAAATTATTTATTCGCCGCTCGTCTTAATATCGTCAAGGCTAGCATATTTACCTTATAAACCTAAGATCTTGGGTTCAATTCCGGTCGAGGTCAAAGAATATCGGAAACTTCTCTCGAATACGCAGTAAAACCGTAGGTTCCGGTAGATGTTTGATGCAATAACAATCTCATCTAAGAGTGAAAGTCCCCTGGATTCTACAAAATCATAATCGGGTAGTGCTAATGACTATAAAAGTCAATGCGCGATGAAATCCTTGGTATTTGCAAGCCTAGATTTCGCATTAAAATTCAAATATGTACGCCAAATAAGACATTAGCAATTAAATATTAAAGCTTTTTTGTCATACTGTAACGAGACGCGAGTGATCTCGACTGTTCCATACACGGTATCATCTCCGGAATGCTGTTCAGTATTCTGATGCATCCCGGATTGCACTCGAAGGCCGCAGTTGGTATACAAGGCGCGTTTTGTTAGCAAACGAAACAGTCTACCAATGGCGACCAAATAAAACAAATAAACTGTGTAAATAAACTAGTGTAGTGTTTCACGTTAGTGCAAGTTGTTGTTTCGTGTTACTTATTACGTTATTTAAATTTGTTAATAAATAGTTCACACCACGGACCGAAGTTTTAAACAAACGTTTTAAAAACGTTACAATATGCTAATTTAACAAAAGTTTTATGAAACCCACCCTAAAACAATTAACAACAGGTAGAACTGTGGCTTTTATGCATTTGCTTCAGTACTGACCAGTTACCTAATTTTTTACATGGCTAATTTATAAACTATTAGAAGCTTCTTTAAGGACAAACATTTTATTTTGGTTAAAACTCATTCTGTATTTTTATTTTAATTATATTACAAACATTTTTCTTTTATCAATGATGAATCTTAAGTTATACGGTTCGTGATTCTTTCAATTTGTTGAAGAAGTTATTCGCGATTTCTAATGCGATTACAGAGACTTTATTTGATCTCTGAGAGCTTTAATGGTGACTACGGTACTGACGAACAACTATTTAATTACAATTTTTGTCCTAAAAATGATCGGCCGAAACTAGACATTTTATAAATATTCTTGACACTTTAAAGTAAAAAAAATAGGCAGAAAGAAGTAAATTCGTTGGGCCAATTCAAACAAATAGCACTTGTTTTTAAACATCGACATTGTTTTGCATTCATATGTGGCCACCCACATCTGCCCTTAATGGTAGTAACTAGTAACTATTGTAACTAAGCCATTTGCTCAGAATTTGCGGTCTAATTATAAACAGCAATGGTCCCGTTATGAAACCTCGGGAAATTGCAAAATTTTATTAATTTTAGTTACATTTGTGTGTACTAATTTTTGGTTAGAAAAGTAAAAGTTTTGCCGGTTTTTTGTGTGATCTCATAATCTTTAATTTTAAAATTTATTTAATATTAAACTGTGGCTCGTGCAATCAAATCTAATTTACCGTATGAATTATTTAGAAGCTCCACATCAGTACCTTTCTGAACGGATCTTTCTTTTCTAAATCTGTATTGTTTCATTTTTTTTAAGAAATTTAATTTTAATTTATTAACATTTTTTTATGTGGTTGATGTTAATGACAAACAATGTTAAATATCGTATGATCACAAAGCCTTTGCATCGTGGTTGCTGTGGAAATTAATCACATGTCATCTCTGAAATTATTTACTTCTATTATTTTTACGTTATTATTTCCCAAACTTCTAATAAAGGCAAAGTTTCAAGGAAAAAACAACACTTTTATAAGTAAAAAAGTTTAGTTGAGAATTGCAACAAAAAATTACAAAGAAATATCTTTTTGGAACATTTTTCCTTACAATCTGTTCACTTTTAAAAGATGTCAAGTAAATGTCAATGACGTAAAAATAATAGAAGTAACCAAATTTGGAGATGACCTTTAATTCCACAGCAACCGCGATGCAAAGACTTTCTGAGTAGGGTAATTTGCGGATATGTGCCCCCTTGGGATATATGGCCATTTTTTTTAAACGCGCGCCGTTACAACCTCTTGTGTCAAACTACGCAATTTGTTTGGCGCAATTTAAACTCTAGTCGTTATCTAAATATCAGCATGCGCCTGTGGCTCTCTGGTCTCTACAAGTGTTTTTAAAGGTAAGGGCCTCTCAAACTATCATTCGAACGCTAGAATCCCGAAAATTAAATTCAAGCTTATCTTAGTCTAAGACCAAATTGCATGCAAACACAGTTATTTCCTTGTTAAACAATCATTTTGTGTATCGTTTATAAGGTTAGGTTTTCATTGAGAAGCTTTCTGTATTAAATATATAAGGTGGCATCTATCCCTAACACCGAGGATATATGCCTCTCCATATTTTGGGATATACTATGCCAAAATCTTAACGTCAGTGAGTTGCCATGTGATTTTTTCGAACTTGACGACAATTATTTATTTGAGGATATCGACTGTAATTATTCTGCATTCCATAATGCAGACAGCTCCTCAGCCGTGAACCAAAGCGATCGTGAACATGTAACTGACCCTAATATTCTAGTTCAAAATCGCACTTCTGAGAATAAAACTGATGGTCACCTTGAAAATGTAATCGATCATGATGTTGTACTCCAAAATCTACCGAAGATACCGACTTCTGAAGTCTGAAGATAAAGAAACTGTTCGTATCGAACATGAGGCTGATCAAAACGTGCCAGTGGAGAACCTCGAAGATGCAACACCATCGAAATATTTAGACTTGATTGCTCCAATTCCTAAAATTTCTGCAGAAAAAAGTAAACGGAAGAGATCGGCTTCAGTTCTTACTGCAATTGAGATTATCAATTCGAAAAGGTCTAAAACGCAGAAGACAGTACAATAATTGAAAAAGAGTAAAGATTCTAAACAGAAAGTTGAGGTGAAGAAATTAAGAGCCAAAGTAAGAAAGCCAAAGAAGAAGAAAAATTTCAAGGAAAATAGTTCTTCTGATGAGGATAGTAAAACAAATTATTGTACTGAATGTCTCGAAATTTATTACATTACCACTAAGACCACAGATTGGATTAAATGTGTAGATTGCGAGTTTTGACTACATGAAACGTGTACAATGTATGGGCCAAAATGCAATGAATATGGGGAAAAATGTAAGAGGTTGGAAAAGTGTAAGAGAAAAATGTAGTCAGTGTTTCTTGAAGTTCAAATATTTATCCTGGTTTCTTTCATGTTTTATATCAATATTGGTAGTTTAAGTTCTATAATACATTTTGATCATTACCTTGAATGTATTTTCTATGAATAAACATATTTTGACTTTTCTAATTGAACTAAATTGATTTAAATCTTACAAAAGTGCCTTATACCCCGCAAGACGGCATTTATCCCGCAATCAGGGGCAACTATACCGTATGTGTGGGATATTGTCAATTTTTGGAATTTTCAAAAAAATATATTCTTAGGCCATATAAGTTTGTTCCAATTAACCGATACCTGTAAGAAAATATTAAAAAATAGTAATACAACTTACCATAAAGCTTTCTAATTTCATACGTGGAATTCAATACATTTTATGATGGAAATGAATTATGGGGGGCATATATCCCATGTTTACTACTATGCAATATGTATTAATATTACTGAACCCAATTTGCAATAGTTTATATAAGAGCTTATATTTTTATGGTTTTAATATCTACTATACCAGTACAGAAACATTTCTGAGAGGAACTGATTTAATAGATTCATTATATTGCTTACAAAATGCAAAAGGGACAGTTGAAAATGGTACGGACACATATTATGAATGGGAAAAGAGAGATTACAGAGAAAAGTATTTGAAAGCAAGAAGAGAGGGTAAAAGACAACGAGGCAGGCCAAGGCTCATGTGGATGTACATAATCAACAAAGAAGTAAAGAAGAGAGGAAAGAATATGGCAAAAGTTAAACGATTAGCGAGGGACAGGAAAGAGTTCC
The DNA here is from genome assembly GCA_963082815.1 of Melanotus villosus. Lineage (NCBI taxonomy): Eukaryota > Metazoa > Arthropoda > Insecta > Coleoptera > Elateridae > Melanotus > Melanotus villosus. Next base: position 46,410,839 of record OY720421.1, on the reverse strand, counting down.
GGAAGTGGATAAAGGACTCGACAGGGCACAAGGGAAAGATAAAGAAGAGGAAGAAGAAGAAGATTGCAAATAATCAGCATTAAGGTAAACCTTTTGATCGGGGAAATCACGGCCTTCCTGTTTTACAGATTAAAAGACTATCTGTATATTCGCTCTATTTTGAACATATTCTATGATTCTGAAAAAAATCGAAAATTTTGCCGCACCGGCGTTAGGTACTCACATTGACGTTTATGTGATAGCCAATCAAATTAGATAAAAAGATATATACCTAAGCTAGGTACCTATTTTTTAAAATATATAATATACAATAATTTCAACATCCTTCTGCAAAATAATTTCTCAATGGACATGCAAAACAATGTTGGCTCTATATTTATTAATATGTATTTATAAAAATTAATGACTTCTAATGCTAATGTTTCTAATAATGTTAACAAAGAGAAAGATGATGACATGAATATTAATATAATAATATAAGGCCGTATCGTGAGACTTAATTAAAGGAAAAACTGATAGCATAAGTTTTAATAATTTGTTGAAATTGTTGAAACTTACCAATATTAATAAGCAGTAGGTATGTAGAAAACACAGGAACTAAACATACCTACCTAAGCCGTATTTAGGAGTAGTTATACCTAGTTATAAAATTAACTAGTAGATACGATCATGGTTTCCTTTTTTAGACAATATTCAGCACGTACGCCGTTTAAGAAAAACAATTGGAAGAGAGGTTTTATGTTCGCCTCTAAAAGCGTTTCAATTATATTTTTTAAGTTGATTTTCCTTGTTGCATTGAGCGTTGAAACGCGTAATAATTAATAATACTATTCCCTATATAAATAATTAAGTTTTTTTTTAACAAGATTTTAAAAATTATTTAAAAGAAATTAAAATAAAAATACTTATATTCTATATTTTATTTCGTAATTTCATGTTATTGCCTTTTATAATTTCTTTAATTTTTAAATAACAAGAATTAAAATCGATCTGATTATAAAATTTTCAAAAGGAAATCTTTAAAAAAATTCAAAGGTTTCGTCTCCGTCTTTATTTTATCCTTAATACCACCATAAGACAGTTCTTTCTAAATCATGAGTTGTTCACAATTAATTAACAATTAGTAGAAACTGGGAAGCCGGGGAAATAGAACGTTGGGTTCATTAAAGCAGTCGTTCCTGCTCAGGTTACGTCATTAGTCGCACCAAACAACTGTACGTCAGAACAAAACTTTTCCAGCTTCATAACCCTCTATTAGCACCAAGATAATTACTTCGTTAGTAAAATTCTTGCCAACTACGCTCTCAGACGAGGAAGAGCCAGCTATCTTTACGAGTTTAATTTAATTAAGACGGCGGACAAATTGTTGACGGATGTTCTTTACTCCCGATGGCATAAAATCGCTGAATTTATGCGTCTGTTAGGGTCCTGAGTGACTTCTTTACTTTTATAAATTCACATATTCAAATTCGTGCGTGACTGTTATTATTTTTCAAAGAATTACGTGCCGAAACTGGCGCCGCAATAGTCAAAACAAAAATATCCAGATATTTTTTAAATGAATTTTAAGTGAATGCAATCAAAGCTCATATAAGCAGGAAATCTGCTTCTAAATTCAATTAACCAAACGAGATTTATTAGAAATATAAATTTCAATCTTCTTTTAATTATATTTTTGATTAATATTTTTCTTAATCATATTTTTATGTGATTTTTGAAATAATAGAGTTCTCCCTACTCCCTATTTACCTTATTAAGCAGATATAAATCAAAACGAGTTTTATCATGATTATTATTATAGATACGACTGCTAATAGAAATTATTTTTTCTTGATAATTGTGTTTAATATAAGGTTAGTGATCTAAATTAGTGCGGAGGTAATTTTTTTTATACAATATAGAATTTTCATAATTCGTTAAAAATATCTTAAAAGTAATATTTCCCCTACAAAAATTTAATTATTAAAAAACACAATTTTGACTTCCTTTAAATGTTGCATCAAGGCCTGTGAAACTTAAATGGTATGTCTTACCTTATAGCATAAGTGGTCATTAATATGACAAATGTGAATCTAATATATTTTTTTAAATTTTCGTAGCAAGAGTTGTTACAAAAATTACAAGTGATCCTCAATATGCTATGCGCACAATGTGCATGAAAGAGATTAATTTCATAATTCCTGTACCTTTTCGAAAATTACTTTTCTAATTTATAAATAAAAACTGAAAAACCATTAGATCATCATTTGTTAAAATCTTCTTTGTCGAGAACCTCAGTTATGCACAGTCAGTACACATATCCTCTTCTATAAAAAAGAATAAAAGGAACAGCATAAATCATGAATGCAAGCGCGGCCCACTAATTATCTGAAGAGTGCAATTTCATGAAACACAGTATGCACCTCGAGTTGAATATAGTTTTGAGCTTTGTCGATTGGGTTCGCTGATGTTCACGGCAGCGATTGGCCGAGACCGCAACGCCTACTCCTAATGGCTGACGTTGCTGAACACACGAACGAAGCCAGTTTTTAAATATGGAATTGTGTCATAATAAAACATTACCGTCAATCAAGTCTTGGACTATTGTGTTTAGCGAGCTAAACGTGAATGAATGCGCTGCTATTAGATCTGACAGATGGATTTGTAGTCTTTATTGCTAAATGATCAGTTACAGAAAACAGAAATGTTAGGTTATAATAGGATGTGGATGCGTTCCAACATTCGCATTTTGCGCTTGCGTAAATCGGTTGATTATTGCCAAATGTATCGTTGATTTCTATCACCAGTGTAGACACTTCTTTAGAAAAGATATTTCGAAATTTGTAGGTATTTCTAGTACAGCAAATAAATGAACCTTGCATTTACCTATATACGTACCTACATATTTGTTAATACAACGTTTAATTTAACTCACAAAATAATGATCCGTGTCATGTTTTATTAATTATTATGTGTAAACCTATAATATAAAAATTGTGGAAACTACAACGGATAGAAAAATAGCTAAAGAAGATTTTGTTTTGTTTGAAAAATGTTGGACACGTCCAATCAGAAAAACAATTAGATTCTTCTATTTGTTTTACCTTAATTTAATAATAATAATAACAATTAATAAAAATTAATATTTTATTATGAAATTTAGAATAAAATTGAACCCACCAAGTACATTGAAGGGTAACATTTTGATGTAATTACTGATTTGTAATAAGTATCTATAGGTAACTGATTATGGAATTTTATATTTTACTTGCCATTTTTGGAAGGTCAACTTTTAAAATGAAATGAATGACGACATTTAAACCATTTTTTTTTGTTTAAAATGATATGAATGACATGAATCAGTCAGTACCTAGTATGACAGACATTTATTAATCTTTCATAATGTTATAGTTTAAATAGTGCTTACCGAATTTGTTGTCCATGTTCTATATTAATTTCTACAACTGATTGCAAAATATAATAAAATCTGAAGTATTTTGGCAGTAAAAGTCACAATTTGCAGTTAAAACAGATAAAAACCTCAACATTTAATTACAAATTAAAGTGTTCTATAATGATTTAAGATCAATTGCACTAATAGCCGATTATTTAGCTCTTAGTTAATCTAAAGAAAATTGCCATCAGACTTGAAATTAATACAGCAGCCAATACATAAACAGGGTGTTTTCAAAGTTGAGGCATTTATTTTAACAGGTTGTAGAACTCCTAAAAATAAATCATATCACCAAAAAAGCCTACTTATATAAAAGTTGCAAAATGACGGAGATATAAAAAATAAATACTGTGTTTCCCAATAGATGGATAGGGCGTAATGGATCAGTTCCTTGGCTTGCACGCACTCCGGACCTAACTCCTTGCGATTTTTTTCTTTGGGGTTATCTAAAACACTTAGTTTATCGTAATGGAGAAGTGAATAACGTGGAAGAATTAAGAGAGCAAATAGAAAACTCTTGTGAAGTTGTTCGTCGACATCGACAATTGATTTTCGCGGTGTGTATAGAGTCATGGATACGTAGGGCAAGATTGTGCGCGCATTAAACAAATGGTAACAACTTTGAACAATTTTTATAATTTTTTCTTCATTTTACAAATTTTATATAGGTTATTTTCGGCGAAATGATTTATTTTCAAGAGTTCTACAACCTGTTAAAATAAATGCCTCAACTTTGAAAACACTCTGTATAAGGAAATACTTTTTTTGGGATTTTATTCAAAATAACTCATTTTATACCTATTAATCCTTCTTATATTATTTATTAAAAATAGCTTAATTTAGAAATGGCTATGTAACATGACATCCGCACACGCGTAGATAACCCAAAAAACATTAAAAATTCTAATGATTATATTTTTGAAAATAATCGGAATTAAAGAGATTCTGGCAACAATCTCGATTTAAACAAGGTCACTAAAGATATGGTGATTTTATTTTGGGTAAAAATAGCAGAAACATATGGACCTTTACACAAATTGCCCAAACAATTAAATATTTCAAAAATTTAAAAAAACAAGCAGTATCTACAGTCCAAAAGGTGTTAAAAAACAAGAGTATTTTAAATATAAAATTTTCACGAACTTCAACTCATTCGACACTATAAACCAATAAAATTTCTGGGCTAATATTATTAAGAGTTTTTAGTCACTCTCTATGTTGCAGTTGTATAACGTCGATTTTTGATTTTCTGTATAATATTATCAAAACTTTTATCTACAAAAAAATTAAACAATATGTTATTTGAACGTAATAAACCACGAAGTTACCATGCATGAAAAACATAAATTACAACTTTTACAACCTTCTTCGAATTACAAAGAAATTAATTGATTTTACAGAATTATAACTATTTGCTGATTTAGTATTTCTTTAAAATTTCTGCGCCAGAACTTAAAACAAGCTCGCCCTGTTCTGCAACTAAAAATGTAAAAAATATTGCATTCACAAATTTAACTTCATAACAGAAGATTGAGTATCAATCCTGTTAGTTATTTGAACACAATAAAGTTAATTTCGTCTTCTCTTTTGTAGGCCAATAGCTTGTTACAACCTAGAAAGTAATGTAATAACTATAAGTAATTAATCTTTCAGGCGTAATCTCCTGTAATGACAACTGCATTTATACCAATCAATTCAAAGTGCATGTTTCGATTAGACTAACATCCCAAATGACATGTAGTCATGTAGTTTGTTGAAATTCTAACAACATATTCAATTCAGATAACTATCATAGTATCATCATGTAATCATGCTAGAACGTATAATCTTGCTTTGTTATATCACAGTGTTTTTTACTGCTTAATACATTTATAACAGGTGCATTGTTTGTTTTTCTTTTTTTTAATAAAAATTGACGTTTTAGTTAGTATGAGCCAAGATATAGGTACCACCTACGTCTAAATTATCATGACAAGCCGTAAAAAATTTAAAAGCCGCCCGGTATAATAATATACACTTAATTTTTATTTGCAGCAGTAATAGGTATTCTTTATTAAAATATCACTTGTAGTTAACGTTTTACAAGTAACTTAAATATGTATTTATAAGAGCGAAACATAATTTACTACATACATCAAGTAAGCAAAAGAATTTTTTTAAACCGTTTAAAGTACTGTTTTTCTTTGTAATTTTGGTTGATTAATTGTTTAATGCGTTATAGTAGGCCTTTACGGTTAATATTTTATTAATAGATAATAGTCACATGGAAAATAATTGGTGCAGTTGCAATAATTTACTTTTACGGATATCTTAAATCTCAGTTAACATTATAACATAGCAGTTTAATTATATATAAAAAAAGGTACAGAAGAATATTGTAGCTGTGGTTTAGGTATTCATAGTACAAATACTTAATAACTAGCTAACCTTTTCATCATTTTATAAGTTGATAACAAGCAGTAGGTACCTACGTCGTTCAGATTTAAAAAAGTAATTTTTTATTATTCAGTATAGGGTGCCCATTTCTTAAAACTTGTATATGTATAATTTTGTTTGTTTAAAGAGCTATGTCAATAGCTAAATTAAATTCAAAGGAAAATCTGTATTCAGATTTGATTTGTAAAAATTTTGAGATATTTTGAAAAAATGCAAAACTCTGGAAGTTATAAATACAAAGTTACATTTTTTATCGAAACACTAGTTTATTTTATTCATTGAGAAGTATATTTTCTTCCATAAAGTTTAGCAAAGTTTATTAAATTCTGGATAAAATTATGTATAAAACGCTGTATTCGCTTTTTCTGTAAATTAAATAGTTAGTGAAAATGAATAAAATTGCAGTTTTTCTCTTTTCAAAATATGTAGTTAGAAAGTTAACTATAAACGGCTTAACCTTGCTAATTTAACCTCTCACGCAGTTCTTTAACTAAAAAATGTATATAACTTTCAAGGAAATTGATACCCTTGTACATATAAAAATCGAAAAATAGAGAAGTACCTATTACTTAAAGCATAAAAGCGTATAGATTTTTAAGTAAAATTAAAATAAATTAATATCTTGAATGTTTGAATATTATAGCTTGGGAATTTTTCTTTCATCACATATCGTTATTTTCACCTCAACGCGTAATTACAAAGAATCAAACAATTATTATAATTTCCTATTTTTATTAAAAAGCTATTAGTAATTGCAGGAAAATGAATATACTTTATTTTTCTAAATAATTTAGCTCGGATAGGTGATTAGATAACATAACATCTTACGGTTGTATGAGCAAATACCTTCTGTGGCAGCTTCTACAGATTTTTTACGAGATTTTGAACTTGTTTGGCGTTCAGGGGCTGTGACTATTTTATTTTTGATTAATCATTCAAAAGTTACCAGATTTTAAATTATTCCTTATTATCTTAACAAATGATTTTCCATATTAAATTTTAGAGGAATATAAAAACTATAATGCAGGGAGATAAATTTTCAAATATATCCAAAACCAGGATTTTGAAAGTCGAGTGAGTGTTCAATATTTCTTTAGGTTAGGATAAAGGCTAAAATGCATTAATAATAATATTATAGACGTATTACGTCCTTAACTTTTCTAAATTGCTATTAAAAACCCTTCATCAGAAACATGTTATATTATGCGCCGAAAAATCCGATGATTACAAAAGTTCATAAAATATAAAGAAGCATACTACACGAATATAGTCTTAAAGAAGTTATTTCCTCTCTTTTTATTATATTTTTCCTATTGGGGCTTATTGAAAAACATTACTGCAATAAGCATGGTTTAATGCATTGCCATTTACTTTCTTAAAAAAAACTTTATTCTTCATACTACTTTTAAACAGTTAACCAATCATACAAACAATACAATAAAGCGAGAAATTTTGTTGTATAGAGGAATATCAGGCAGCAAAATAAACTTAAACATAAAGCAACACCCCTGTGTTAACATTAGAAACTAAACAACAAAAGTACAAAAACGTACCTGTATTCTATCCTCAGGAAGATCCGTTTTAAGACTCAGCATTTCTCTGGCGTACACATCCGGATAATGGGCGTCCTTGAACGCTTTTTCCAATTCCTCCAACTGGTAGCTCGTGAAAATCGTCCTGCCACACACCCACCAAGGGTAGATTTATTTGGCACATAATTTACACACTTACATCTATGTTTCCTAAACTTCATTACCACACCAGTATATGTATTACATTTATAATTATTTTTAGCAAAATTGAGATTCCAATAACCAATAAAGTTAATTTCATATTTTAACACTTTAATGAAAAATCATATAAAAAGTGATACAAGAAATATTTTAAATTGAAACCGTTTTCTTAAAAAAAAGAAAAGCGCCAGCCTACTTCTCATTCGCAGTATTTAGATTTACTCACATCTAAACCGTATATTATAATTATTATCGTTAGTAGCATATTGAGATAAGTACTCACCTGTGACGTCGCTTTTTCTTCTTCTTTTTACTAAAATTTCCCAAACCGTCTACCGTGAAGTCTTTAGATCCATCTATTTGACCTGTAAGATTAAAATATCATATTTTATTTCTCCAAATTGTGTTAGTCAGAATAAGTACGCAAGCAAGTATTAATATGATACATAAACAGAGTTTTAAATTTTTCAATTCGCTTGCTACCAACGCAAGCCTACATATAAATGCATGCTACTATTAAATTTCTGATCATGGCGAAAGGTGTTCAAAGGGGGGTTTTGAGAGCCCCCCAGAGAGCAGGGCGGGAGCTCCCCTGAACTCGGCTGCACTTCACTTGGGCATAATTGAATTTTCAAACCGGTAGCTTATTGGGCAGGAGATTGCTTCAGGATCTCTCTGCTGATTAGGTATTTTATTTCATTTGGAGGATTACAACATATGGGCAATTTTAAACTTCGATAAGCTTCCAATTCGTTTCTTCGATTTTTCTAATGCATAAAAAGCTAAAATACGATCGTCGCTCTGGCTAAATATTCTGACATTATTTATTTGCCTGAATGTTTCTTGTATTCATTAAAGAAACTTTATTAAGTTATATTTACCTAACACAGAAGTCTCAAGTTTTAAATAAAAATGAGAACTAATTATAAGCAGAAGGAAAATAAAATTGGGAGTGATTGATAAAGTTAGATCAGTAGGTACAACTTTCAAATAATTATAGAAAAACTACGCCACATCCGCTTAGAGAAAAGAATACAGCATTACTGCGTATTCTCGAAACGTTTTAATAGACACACTATTATAATTAAAATCATAGAAATTACGCATCAATTATTGATGAGTTTTAGAAAATATTTTGTATTATTTCCTAGTTGTTCAAATGAGTGTTCTTAAGCAACATTGTGTTGCTAGTTTTATGGAAAACTAGTAGTAGGGACAATGTACAAAATGGCTTGCTTGGTATATTTACTTGTTCAAAGCTTAGTGCCCAAATCCGTCTCTAAAGTTTAATAAAAAAATTTTGAAATATAGTTCTATTTACTTTTAAAAAAATATTTCAAACCCGGCACATTAAAAGCTTCAATTTGAACAGTGAACGGTGTCGAGGACTAAACATTTTTAATAGCACATAAAACGTAAAACGCCAAAGAGATATTCACACACTCTTCTAGCATGAAGCCCATTAACAGTTCTGTTACTGGACGATTACATTTTGAATAAAATTTAAAACATTTTTAGACAGAAAAGGGTTCGATTAAGTAGAAGTAGAAGTAGAAAAGGATTTACATAAATACTTATTTTATTTAAAACCCTGCACTTTAGAACGTGAATAATTAAAACAATTAACGCGAAAGGAAATATAACTAAAATGTTAAATCATTCAAAATTTGCGTGAATAAAATCAATAAGAAAGAAATTTGTATAATCATATTTGGTTTATAAACACCGTTAAGGAAAAACTTAGCTAAGCATTCAGTAAATATTTTATTAAAAAGAGGGTCAGTACTTCATAAATTTAACCGACTGTGTCCCCACATGATGAAATATTAGTATTAAAAAATAAGGGCATAAATTATCAAACTTAACATTTTACAAACTAGTAAACTTTTAAAAAATCTATGAAGTCAAATACGAATAGTCAAGGCAAATCAAATATGAAACTGTGTTGATGGAACAGTTGATGTTTAATCAGCCACATTAATCCAGAAAAACTGTAAAAGATCACTAAATCAACTGAAAATACTTCAACCATAGGATTCGTTCTAAAAGGTCGGCTGAAAAATTTAACCAAGAAATATTATAAAAAAGGTTATTTATTAACGGAAATACTATTCCAACTAATTTTAATATGGTTCCAGGAAAAGCCAACGTTTAATTAATTATTTTTGTGTAGTCAATGGTAAACGGTCATTTTACTTTGTAGAAAATAGTAAAGTAATGTGGCATTTTACTCGTTAGCAACCTTTTCCTCATTACAACGCTTGAGTCATTAGCAACCAACATTTTATTCCTAGCAACAGAGTCTGTTTGTTTACTTGTTGCTATGTACGTGTTGTAGTTGCTATGTTTCCGTACAAACATAACCTTGATAAATTTAACAAATTTGTCTAGAAAATTCGAACTTTTAGTATTTACACAAAAAATAGCGTATTCAACGCGTAAGAAAAGTGGTTTTCTAGCTCGTGAATCAAACATTTTCCACTCGCTAGAAAACTGACACTTTTCTTTACTTGTAGAATAATCTACTATTAATTTAGTAAATGAGTCAAAAGTAAAAACTGACAACTTATTCAACGGTATTGCTGCCGCACTTGGATCTGAAACGTGGCACTGTAATAATAAATAGATCTTATTTATTAGTTATAATCCAAGTGCAAGGTATTGCAACTGCGACGAATGTTAGGGTCAGTTAGTACTACCCGACTAGAATTCTGCCGTACCCAAGGGACTTCTATTCTATCCCTGGAAGGAATGTTTATCATGTCAAATGTCTTATTGGCATAAGTTTGAAATTTTTCTGAATGAACAATTTTACCTAACCTTGGGTGGGGTAAACCCGAGACCTTTTGGTTTATACTTATTACAACTTTGCTATTCTTCTACATCGCGGAGACTGACAATAAACAAGTATCTTCATACAAACTAATGATACATAGATATGAATGTAGTACATTTACGCTAAATTTTGAAACCATGTGTAAGTAGGTAGATATCAAATTCACTTCGGAAAATTATAACAGCTTTTACAATTTTTTTTAGAGATCATAGATACATAATAACCGCTATTCGTTGATTAAGAATTTCATAACCTTCCTCTTATCGTTATCAACTTAAGACTTTTTGTTCTAAGGAAACTGTCAATTAGGAATATTAATAACACGATTACAAGTACTATCTTGGGATTTTAATAAAAGGAACTTAGGTTATGTATTCAAATGTCTTATGGGAATAAATTAAAATTAACTATAATTAAAAGAAAGCTAATAATACAAGCAGTAAAACACTACATAAACAATACAAACTTAGTAGATAAAAAAACTCAAGGTAAAATGAACTTGTACGATACACAAAGTTGTGTATGGAATACTGTATGAACAATCTTAAACGATCAGAACGGAACAAGTTAATTCTGGAATGAGAAAGGGTACAATCCAATTAGATCTGCTTCGTTCGAAAGCAAAACCGCTAAGACAAAGACTAATTCATTTTACGATATGTAGATATACCTACACTAGATTCGCTGTTTCTTAATAAACAGAAATTTGTATAGGCGCCGAGCTTTCAGAATCATTATAACACTACAAGTAACCACCAAATTTGAATATCATGTGTCGTAGAATTTACGTTATAACCTCTATAAGCATTATCTTTGTAAACTGCTAATCTTATTTATATAAAAATTCATTTCAGTTATCACGTTTTGCTATGCTTTATATAATATATTGAGATGATATCATTTATAAGAGGATGTTATTAAAAAAAATTATTATCTATTTTATTAATCAGTTGAAGTTAATGTTAATTACAATCATTTTATTGTTAAATGAATTATACAGTTTTAATTAAAATAATAATGTAATATACAAGAATATAGATAGACAGGAATAAAACAGTTTAATTGTTAAGGATGTTATGTATTGTAAATTGTAACTATGAAAATAATTTAGCTAGCAACATGCAATAATTAAGAAAGATTGTAATTACAGTATTTTTCACCTAGGATTTGGGTTGTGACGTCAACGCGCTGTTGATAAATTTACAATCCAACTATACTTCATCTCTTTCTAAACTAGGTTTTCATTACCTACTGCGCATGGACGCGTGTCTATTCATACAGTTTTTGGGCGGGAAAAGTTGACGTCACAACCCAAATGATAGATGAAAAATACTGTAGTTAAGATTTGTTACCAAGGAAAATGAGAAGTTTGCCAAATGAAGAAAAATGAAAAGGAGCCAAGGAGACGATAGTGGGAGTAAATAAAAACAAGTAATACGAATAATGTTCTGTTGAAAGGAATCAATAGTTTTCCTTAAAAGGGAAATTATGAAATAAAATATTGTGAGTTATTGGAAGTAATATTGCTTATATTAATATTGGATATTGGAGGTTTATGGAAAATAATCCTGATAAATAGTGTTACATTGAAGTTCATCTTATTTTTGGTTGGATGTTGAAGTTAGATTGAAGATTGTTTATGGTTGAAATTGAAAATTGGAATAAGTGAATTGAAGTAAAGTTACGTGAGCGAAATTATTTTTATGTAGTATTAAATTTATAAAATAACAATTTAGATATAACAAGTCAGGGAATTTAAGGAAATGTTTATAAATAAATCTGCATAATTATAATTTTTGTCATTATTGATATAATTATATAATCAAAAGGTCTAAAAAGGTAGAAGAATCCTTCGAACGACCCTACACTGAGCTAACCGAGGTAAATGATTGTAAATGAACCTTAACTGTAATTAATAATCGTAAATGATTATTCAGATAATTTGAATATTTCATTACATTGGTAATCCAAATAATTAAAAGCAGGGTTTTCATAACAATATACGAGTATTAAAAAACGTATCTTGCGGAACTGAACCCCAATACTCCCACGAAGTAAGAGACTATGGCATGGTCCTCTGAAACTTCAACTAAATAGTTCAGTGATATGATAGGTATAACATGATAATTTATTATTATAATGATGATAAAAACATTATACTGTTTTTAGCAGTTTGGTTTTTAGTTTTGCTCGTTTAACTTTAATTTTTAACAGCTGGTGGTTACATATCCATGGAAAAATGAAAAATGTCAGAATATTCTGATTAAACAAATAATATACCGTGAATTTTCCTTACTTCTTTTAACAGTGTTACACATTTGGAATTTTGTTTTTGTGAAAAAATAATTATTAATTAATAGTAAACGTTCGCCATAAGTTGGAAATATTAAATTTCCACCAGCTAAGACATTTACTTTCTTCATGCACCAATCAAATTCAAAACTATTTTTTTCAGCCATTTAAATTAAATATTGCCTTCGCTGTCAGTACTAACGATGTAAAAAAATTAAATTAAATTTTTTAAATAAACCTTTATCGGATTTATTCAATTATGATTTTGAGTTTGACACCTTTAAATACGGAAAAGTTCCAGGTGATTAAAAACTAAGTATGTTGCAAACTGTAGAGCAATTAGAATATTGGTAAATATTTTCAAAACCTTTGAGACAGAACGTAATGCAAAATTAAATAATTATTTCAATAGCCATTATCATTTCTGTATACAACAACATAGGTATCTTTTTTTCTAATAATAAGTCCAGTGTAAGTGCAGATTTTTTCCAAGTTTACTGAAAGCTGGATGACGACCAATTTTTTGCAAACGTAAACTGCAAATTTTCGAAGGCTTTTGATTTTGTTAATCATGAGCTGATGTGAAAAGCATTCCTCTTTATTGGGACCAAGGTAGCTTTAGATTTCTAATTCACCGTGTATAACTTAATTTATGTTCAGCTGTCTCATAATGATGTCACCATGACACCGTGAATAATGGTTATTCATTGCTGGCAGTGTATAATGGATAGCATTATGTTTAACCAAACACATGAATAATTGACAGATTATTGTCGTGGACAAAATATCATTTTACGGACTAGTACCATAATGATAAAGTAAAACGGCCGTTGCTATGTAAAACGGCCGTTACTTCTATTAAACAACCTGGTAAATAGGTGATTATTCAACGCAGCACCCTGCAAGAGGCTAGAGCTATAAATGTCATTTGAACCTCAAATTAATTTAAAAGTAAATTTTGTGATATGCAGCTGAACATAAAGCTTTGTAGGTAATTCATACATAATTAGGCTTGGTGGACTCGCCAAATTTATTAACTTCTTGGCTTGTCCACAAAGACCTACATTATGTACTTATTACATAAATAGCTATTATATCATAAATTATTATTATATATTAGATAATAAAATATGTAATAACGCCGACTCAACTTTACCTTCATAATTTAACATTTCCAATGTATTGCTGTTAAATCATTCGTTATAAATCTTTTAGTAAATTTGGCAACGTATTCCTTAAAAAATTGATAATTTAAATCGTCAATAGCAACACATTCACATACGTCAAAATCTAGAACAGAACTTGTTGGATGTGCTACGCACTGTAATAACATTTAATAACAAAATTAACAATTGAAGATTAACAATTGAAGATTAATTTTCCACAATACAGAAATTAAAATAGTAAGATCTTTTAAATTTTCAGGCGTATATGTTGATCAACAATTAAAATAGAACAAACACTGCAGTTTATTAATTTATTATATTGTAACGAGATGCGTCAGCGCACGTGTGAGGTCATCCACCGAAAAACTTCCAGACTGGTTGACGATTACGCATACTCGAGAAGCCTTGAGAACTCTCTCGAATAATGGATTCTAGAATGACGCAGCGGGTATAAATAGGCGCGATCCAACGAACACAGTTTTAGTTTTACCGGGAACATAATAAGCGAACAATAATACGTGAATATAAATGTGCGTGAATATAAATACTCGTTAAATAAATTAGTTAGTGTATTGTATTAGAATTAATATTAGTGTTAAATTGTTATTTCGTGTTGCTTCGTTGCTTAATAATTTTAATATTTGTTAATAAATAATTCACACCACGAACCGAAGTTTTAAATAAACGTTGTAAAACCGTTACAATATTATATTGTTTCAGGCCAACTCTAACCAAGTTAACTTAATATTTAGAAGTGCAAAAACGTACTGTTCGAACGAATGACTTTGATAATATTATTTATTTTTGTTTTTCGTTAAATACGTTCGTTCATTTAAAATCAATTCTAATTAAAAGAAGTTATAACCCATGGAATTCTCCAAGAATCGATATTGAGTTCAATTTTATCTACTTCCACTAATGATTTTTTTCAATGTACCTGCAATTGATCTTATATGATTTGCAGATGATACTACTACTTAAATATGGATAGTACTAAAACAGATGTTAGTTCTGCATTATCGAAAACATCGGTATAGATAACGTTTAAAGCAAACCATTTAATACTATGTAAATCAAAGTAAAACATAATTTCTTATGAAATTTAACAGTAACAAATATAGCAATGTCTGGTAATCTTTTAGGGGTCACATTAGATTAAAAACGTGCTTGAAAATCTCATGTTGATGACTTATTATTATTACTAAAATTCTCTCTTCTCTTATCGTTCCTGATCCGTTTCGGATGTTAGAAATTAATATGGCAATTTTTACTTTGTCGACAGCTTTGCTAAAGAGTTCGGTAGAAGTTTGTCCGAACCATTTCTGTAGGTTGTACAGCCACGAATACCTCCTTCTGCCTGGTCCTCTTCCGCCTTGCAGTATTAGTTGTAGCATACGGTATTTATTATTTCTTATAACCTGATCAAAGTACTTCAATTTATGTTGTTTCTGGTTCTTTTGCATTCTCCTTAGTACTTCATCGTTCGTGATACGGTCTGTTCATGATATACGGAAAATGCGACGATATACCCACATTTCAAACGCTTGTAGTTGTCTTATCATCACGTCAATGAGGGTCCAGGCCTCCATTTCATAAAACAGCACTGAGAGAACATAGCAATGTAACATCCGTATCATTAGAGGCAGGTTCAGATCTCTGCTAACAGACAAACTTCGTATATTTGCCGATCGTGCTTTTTCTATTCGACTGTGAATTTCTACTGACTGCTGCCAGTTTGCATGTACTATACAGTACCCAGGTAAGTATATTTTTTACGCGCTCTATGAGAGTGTTATCTAGGATAAGTACCTATACCCAGTAGTGGAAGGCTTTTGCTGACAATCATATATTTAGTTTTAGCAGTATTCAATGTGAGAACATATTCCTCGTGGACGCGGTTGACATTATTCAACAGAATTTGAAGTTCTTCCACTGAACTTGCAATCGCTACAGTGTCATCGGCGAATCTAACATTATTAATTATTTCATCATTTACCTTCTTACCGCGGACGCAATTATCCATTGCTTCTTGAAAAATTCTGCCCGAGTACGTGTTAAATAGTGTAGGAGAAATAAGCATACGTCCCTGACGTACACCTTCCTGAATTTCGATTTCCTCCGCGAAACCTTTGCCACTTGGTTCCAATATAAATTTGATATTATTCTTACATTTTTGCTGTCTAATAATCCAAAAAACAAATGTAGACATCATGGTTTACATCTCTGCAACGCTGGGCCAATACTTGTAGTACAAAAATGGCTTCGGCTTCTCTTGTATCAAAACCATTTTTAAAACCATATTGTTTCTCCTGCTACTGACTCACATTTATAATAGAGACGTCGGTGTATAATTTGCAGAAATGCTTTTTGTGATTTATTAAACTGGTGAGTCACAAGTTTTTCCAGATCTCTTAGAAATGGATACAAAATTGTTTTCAACCAATTCTGAGGTATGCTTCCAGTATCATAGATAGATCAATTATTGCCATGAGATAATCCTGATCAGCTGATCACTTTCGCACATAATTTCAACATTTCTAAATGTATATTATCAGATCTTGGTGGTTTATTCTTTTCTAATGAGTAAATAGTATTTCCCCTTTAGAGATGTATGGATCGGCACCGCATATACAAATACGTATACATATCGTTTCTATATTAGGACGGTATTCTTTGAATAGCTGCTTCCACATAAGCTTCCACACCTCCAATTTCTGCGTCGTTTCTGTAATAAGATGGCTATTTGTATCAAGTAACTTATTGGCTAAATAATTATTTTTCAGTCCAGTTATCTCTTTAACTTTTTTATACATGTTGAAATGTTTCTCTTTTAATTGCTCTATTTCCTCACATCTTTCGGACATCCACTTTTCTTTAGCATCTTTTATATTTCTCCTTATCTTAGCATGTAACTCACGATACTTGGTTTGGTCTTTATTTTTTACAAGTCTTTATTGTTCCATAAGGGTCAGAATCTCGTCAGTTATCCATTCTTCTGTTTGCCTTTCTTCTTTTATAGATATTTCTTTGCTGTCTCCGTTATGACGTGTTGTGCCATCTTCCATTTGTCTAAGGAATCTTTAAGTTTTTTTATATGCTCCACGCCTAAGTGGAAGGATTTCCGTACATTCTCATTTATAATTGATTTACTCAGTCTTTTTATGTCTATTATTTTTGTATGCTTTGTGTGAGTGGTTTTTACATACTACAGGATTGTAATCAGAGGAAATGTCCGTACCAGGGTATGTCTTGGTAGATTTAATTGCATTGCAGTATCTGTTAGTAACTGCGATATAGTCAATTTGATTCTAGGCTATATTGTTCTTTGTATTTGCAGGTGAAGATTAAGTATACACTTTTTGCCGGTAGTTGAAATAAGATGTTACACAAGATTAATTTCTTCTCTCTGCAGAACTATAACAATCGGTCACCTCTCGAATTTCGTTCGCCTAACCCAATATCGCCAACAATGTCTTCTTGGCTCCCTTTGCCAAGTTTAGCATTAAAATCCCCCATGGCCATTATTAATGTCATTGTTTTAATATATTTCATCAGTTTATTCAGTTCTTCATAGAATGATTCGACCCATTCATCGTCCTTATCAGCAGTAGGTGCATAGATTTGGATGATGTTTAAATTTCGTCAAAATTTATACTTTCTACAAAGCCAAAGAATAATGAAAAAATGTATTTGTTACGTCTTACTAAAACTCAACAGTCAATTTATTATATTGGAAAAGGCTTTTAATATAATCAAATATCAAAGAAATACAGCCATCTTTTTATTATTATTGTGATTTTCTCGTCTTGTGGCGGTATCAATTGTAGAACGGACTGAGTCAAGCTCTACTACTTTGTTAAAATTATTCTTATATGGTGGTCAAGAAATTATTATTATTATATTTTTTTAATTGTTCTTTTAAGTTCTCAACATTTGTTGGTTCCCAATATATCAGTGGAGTCATCACTGCCTTCTACCCCAGTGACGGATATAACTACCAGAACTATTTTAACTTGTGTAAGTTGCCATATATTTTTAATTTGTATTGCTAAGTTTGCATATTTATTACTTTTTTCAGATTCCGTATTAGCAAGCTTATGTGTTAGTGGTTAGTGCGCATGTGATATCTATGACAACGGCTGTTTTCAGCTTTGAATATAAAACTACAGGAAGGAGGCAGACGTGAGACCAAGATGAGGGTTGCATAATGGCGGCTGAATATTTCCGGTATGTCCGTGGCGTACCTTTTAGAATGGATACGGGATACGTAAACCTTTGAATATAAAATATTCAAAGACGTAAACTGACAAAAAATGTAGTAAAAGTATGAATTAACAAAAATTAGAAGCTGCAAGAAGACAATATTATAATACTGATGGTTAAAACAGTTTTTTAAATATATTATTTTGCAAAATTCTAATCTATATAAAATATGTATGTGACGCCTATGAATCCTATGATATTCATTCTCTTGACATTGACATTGAAATTATAACCTCGAATTGACTACAAATGAGTCATACATGGGTGCTCAAAATGGCCGCTTCCATCGCACTTTTGTATAGCTACTAGAGCGCTACACTCATTCCTGTAGTTTTATATTCAAAGGTTTTCAGGGCTTTATTAATCAAAACGATGTCTGGCCTATTAAAATCTATTGTTCGATCTGTCACAATTGGCCTGTCCCAGTATACACTACCTCTTCGAATTCCAACACTGCGCTCGGTAAGTATTTATAATATGGATCTGGGCTAGTTGTCTATTATCATTTTGGCGGCCTGATTATGTCGTCCAAGGTAGGTATTATTTGCGAGAGTACGGCATCCAGCTGTGATGTGCGCTATAGTTTCTCCCGGCTGCTGACATTTTCTACATATATCAGTAATTTTTAATCTTAATATATGTTTTTCGTAGTTTATTGTGCGTATCTTCCTATCTTGGATTGACATAATAAATCCCTCAGTTTCAGCATGTAAATCTGCTTGTTTTAGCCACTTCAGTGAATTCTCCTTATCGATCTTTTTATCTGCTGGTGGATGTTGACCATGCAGTAAGTTTTTGCTTTTACCTAAATAAATAAATAACCGACAGAGTGAACGCCTTCGAAATGTGGATGTACTTAGGATTGCGTACACAGAATACATAACGAATGAAGTGCTGAGGAGATTACAAAAAGAAAAAGAAGTTATGTTCGCAATTAAAACACGCAAACTTCAGTACCTTGGACACGTCATGAGAAATAGCAAATACCGTCTGTTACCGCCGATCCTGCAGGGAAAACTCGTGGCAAAGAGAGGTCCAGGAAGAAGACGCCATTCCTGGCTAAAGAATCTCAGAGACTGGTTCGGGTTAACATCAACAGAACTGTTTCGTCTGGCTGCAAATAAAGTGAGAATTGCCATGATTATATCCAATGTCCGGAACGGATAGGCAACGAAGAAGAAGTATTTCCTGCCATGTCTTTTTTCTATCCCTTTGGCTCGGGATTTCGTATATAGTTATATCTACCACCGAAGTTATACCTAATCATTTAAACCAAAACTTAGAAGCACTTCAGTTACAGCCTATAATTCAATCGAATCTACAAAAGTCTGCCATACTCAACACTTGCACAATAGTAAATAAGAAAGTTCTTAAATTTGCCACCAAACCCCTCAGGCCATATCACCGTCGAAAAGACGAGAAGAACTAAAATAATAATAATAAAACATGCAATATACCTACTAGATATATTTTTAAAACAATAGAATCACTGGGCAGACTTGGTAAAGGCCGGTTTGTCTAGGGAGTAACCGGCAAAACCGAGAAAAAGATAAAAACATAAATAATAATAATAATTCTAGCCTTGACGTTTACTCTAGTAGGAAGAGTAGTCATTTTAGATTATGATTTAGAAATTCTAAAAGAGAAGAGTAGTGAGTCAAATTTTCGTGGAAGTTCAGGTTATGTGATAATTATTGTAAAATGTACTAATCACCAAATTAAGTTAAGAAAGTTCTGGGAAAATGGGACGTGATAATGCATTTGTTTTATATGACATTTACGTTTTAGAAGGGGCTTAAACTTATATTAAGTAATATTGTTTTTGCATATTGTAACCATTAATATATTGGGATGATATTTGTCGGTATTAAAGATTTTGAGTTGAATATACGAATTGTTAATGAATATAAAGTTATAGTTTAAATGCAAGTTAATGTTTGCGGATTTAATATAAGTTCATTCAAAAATGTAATACAAAGAAGAATCTAGATAATTAGGGTAGAATAATTTAATTGTAAGGGATGTTGTATTATAACTATAAAATAAGTTAGCTAGAAATCTAGTATTTAATAATTACCAAGGAAAAGCAAAGAGAATTTTCATTAGAGGAAAAATATCGGAGAAGCAGGGAGACGGAAGAGAAGAGATAAATAAATAAGATTGAAAATATATTCTTAAAAAATGAACACGTATTTCCTTTGGGATGGAAAATATAATAAAGTAAATAAGTGTGGAATATTATTTTATCCAATTCAGTTACGAAATGTCAACATTTCGACATTGATTTTAGTTGTGAAAAGTGGTTCATTGTGTAACTAGTTACAAAATATGCTCCCATTTTGTAACTAGTTACAAAAAGATGATTTGAGTTGCGAAAAGTGTTTCATTTTGTAACTAGTTACAAAATATGCTCCCATTTTATCACTCCCATTTTATCACGATGACCCAACTCCTATTTTAAGAAGATGTGGCATTTACATTTTGTTATCTGAATTGGATAAAATCTTGTATGAAACACGTTGCAAAACATGTCTTTTTATCACATGGCATGTTTCACGCCTGGTGATAAAAAGTCCATCATTTTGCAACTCGTTGCATAAATAGCTATTTAGAAAAGGAGAATGGAGGAAAGAATAAAATAGTTAAATAATTAATTGGTACTTTGCTGGAAAGAAAAATAGTATTCTCTTATAAAAGAGGTCAAAATAAATAACTGGTTGTTATTCTTCTAAGAGAAAAAGGTTTGTTCCGGTTTATATTGGAAGTCGCAGAAGTTGAAGATGAATTTAAAATTATTAAATGTTGGATATGAATATGGAATTGTGATTAAACTTGATTTGGATACTGAAAAACTGGTATGTGAGCTAATTTAATACTGCTATAATTTATGATCTATAATAAGTAAATAGATAGGGAAGATAGGGAAATAGAAATTAGTAAAAGATGTAATAAATCTGCATAGAAAAATTAAATTGTTCTGGTTATTGTTATAAGTAGTACATATATTTAACATGAAAGTATTAATATTCATTTATTAAAGTAAAAGAACCTCATTAACGACCAAATGACTGAGTTAACCGGCTATTAATAATTGTAAACAAAGGTAACATTACAATATGTATATTACAATAGATATGTTCTTCCATGTGTCATAAACGCAATAATATTATACTCCTATATTTTAAGTTTTATTACGAATACAAAATCAACGTTAACCATTTAAAGTTCCATTGAAATTTACAATCAGGGACATGGTAAAAATTTTTAAGGGTTTTTAAAATTATAAATCTTGTTTAAGCACTGACAAACTCCTTTAACAAAGACGTTTAAATCCCTAAAATGTCAATACGTCAAGCGTGCAGACGCCAACGCTCGTAGTAGTTCTGGGTTATTTGAGATATCATAATTACGATTATTTTTTAGAGTGGATTCTTCGTAGAACAAAGGGTTTATTTGGTTTTGGAGAATCTACTTAACTTAGCATAAGCATAATACGAATGTGTATTTTGCGTAAACTTATTAACTATTTTAACCCATGATGGGACTAAAGGGTAAGTAGAGAGCAGGGCAGGGGCAATCAACGGTACTGTCGCCCATAAATCGTGCTAATGGCCCTCTGGTATTTCATAAGTCAGCTACTCTGGCCTGGCCACCACGCCAACCCTTATCCTGCAGTTGCGGTTAAATTACCGCTTAAAAGTTACTTGGAACACACAACCGGAAGTACTGCAATTACAACATATCTACGAATATTCAGATGTGAAAAAAGCACTCCACATTATTCGAACAAAGCATCTTCGCTTTTGTTCCATTGTAGCAATCTCGAACACCGTTTTTACTATACGGAAGCTTTGCATTGTGCTGGATATGGTTTTTCTCATTATCTCGTCAACTTGAAAATTAAGAGTTCAAATTCAAATTTACAAACGCGTGACGTTCTGGGAATTATTACTATTATTTCAACTACTCTTCCTAACAAATGAATAATTTACCTTTACTTTTCGTAACGGTACTTAAAAAGATCAGTTAAAGTTGAATTACGTCGGATTTGAATAAATTGAGCATAGTTTTAAAACGGCAACATTATGCACATTCCTGCTGTGTAAAAATTAATTATTTTAATCCGAGTCCGACATGCATTATCGCTTAATAATCTGAGTTAGACCAAAGAGGGTATTCCGATATTGATTACCTATATGTATTAGTTTTCAGTTTAGCCCGAAATTATAGGTGGCTCCTAAAAGTATTTAATTCGTAATTAAGTTTACGGTAAAGGTACTTTCTACTTTATCCCGAGAGTAAAATCCGCTTAAAACGAAAGTGAATTGAACTAAAACAGAGTCGGTATTGCGTGCCAACCAGTATGTTAAATGAATTAAGATGGCGCGCTAAAGCTATTTAGGGCATTTAGGGCGAGGGATTTTATATACTCACTCTGCCTTCGAAATTAACTGACTAGCTCTGGAATTTCCAATAAAGAATACCGCAAACACCGGCCAGATATTGAAAATTGGAAACTTTATTGTGCACGTGATGGTGACGTCAATCTTGGTCTTTTTTAAAAGAAAAAGAAAGGATAATTTCTTTTTCAATCGACGCCAAGGTATTACAAATCTGACTTTTTTTTAATGAATCACTTTATGTGTACTACATCTTTGAATAAACAAATGTACGTTCAAATTGTTAATTTATTGGGATGTGTTAACCATAAATTTATAAAACAGCTAATTTACAATTTGGATCTTAGTGCCAATAGGGTTTATAAACATTCCTTTGCCTTAACATCAGTTTTAATTTAACCTTGTTGGCTATTTTATCATTTAATCATTCATTTACGCCATCAAATAAATTAGACATATCCAGTTATCCAGGTACGTGTGAAAATAAATAAATACCGAGTGTCCCAGAATTAACCCTCGATTTCAATAAAATGGGACGATTTTTTTTAAATCTCATGTTTATTAATATTTTTCCTGTTTATTGCTGTTATTTAAAATCCTAACCTTAATAATGAATAAACAACACGCATTTTTGATGTAATAAAATTAGAAAAACCTACCAGAAAATTTCATTGAGTCGGTCCTACAGACAAAGTGTTCTGAAAAGAGATTCAAATAAAAGTATAAAATGGTTTAGAAATTGTTACATTTATAACACATATTTAACATAATAAACACATCATTAACGTGAGTTCTCGTTTCACTAAAATAGATAGGTAATTCTGAGACACCCGGTATGTTATCTCAAAGGAACACGAATTGACAAAATATATTAAATGTTGTAACAATTATTGTATAAACATATTTAGTTTAAACTATACATATTGTCATAATAAAAAAGAATTGAATATTACGACGCTCGTATTATTAAACAGTTAGGTACTTATTACTTAATTTTGATCAAGAAAAGTTGTAAATACTATATTACATAAAAAATGTATAATAAAGTATGAGCTCGTAAATAATAAATAAAAGGTTACATCCACTCAAAGCAGCTTGTTACAAATCGAATATAATTTAATTTTATTGCTTAATGTTGATATTGTAGAAATAATTTCCTTTTGAATTATGGTCAAATATTATTGCATAATGTAAAATTAGTAATATTTTAATTAATCACAAGTAACAACTACTAGTTACAGTAACATATGTATAAGGCAGCTAACACCTACATTGTAATGTATAACACAGAGATTACGCAAAAGACTAGAAAAATTCGATTAATGTCAGTTTGACAAATTCCTTTAAATATGTATATTGTAATTGAAAGGAATCCAAATAATATGGGCATAATCTGTTATAATCGAAATCACAACTGCTTTAATTAATGCACCAAAAGATATTAATAACCTCCAGTGTAAGGTTTCTAGTGTAAATTGTGATGGCAACACATAATAATCAATTCAAAATAAGAAGAAAAACATGTAACTTAAAGGGGATATTGTATTGAATAACTGGATAAATTTAGATTTTTCTCACTACTGAAACGAAGAGAAATAAAAAATATCCACGCCTGAAGAAAGAAAATCAAGGAATGAAGAGGGAAGAAAGCATAAAGTGGTAGTAAAGTCAGAGAATTTACATTTATTGTAAAAGTTACAATATAATTGTAAAATAGTTGGCCATATTTCAGTGTTTCCTTTTGAATTAATGAAATATTAAGTAGAATATGGAGGAAATTATTGTCAGTTTTAAAATGTTTCTTGGTCTGAGAATAATTGAATTAGTGTACTTATTATGAAAAACAGAGGTCATAATTTGATTCTTTAATAGTCTTATGCTCGTAAATGTTTACTTATGCCAGACTGAACAATTAAAGCATTTGATATTATAAAACAGTAAAATTAATGAGAAGACTCTTCATTTATAAAACAGTACAGTATATTTATTGACAGAAAATCGCTAAAAACTTTATATTATTTTAATCTAAAACAAGTTACGTATATTATTAATTATATATATTATAATGATCGTTAAATTAAATAGTCATAGTAAGTAGTCTTAAATCACTACTATCTACTTATCTGGTTCTACGTTAATTATTTCAACCATTTTATATGTATATGTATCATTAAACGGAAATTTAAAGAAATTCAAAAACTACCGCTACTTGCATCATAAATAATCATTTAATACAATTATCTACTTTGCACATAAATCTGCCCTTTCCTCGTTTAATTTCATCTCATCGCATTAATTCCGAAGTTATATGAAAATTACCCGGAAATTAATTTTACGGGTATTGCATCCTGTTAAACAAAATCTCCGAATAGAAGCGTTTCGTTGTAAGTATTAAGTTCAACCGAGTGATAAGAAATATTATAATTACAAGGTGATTTTCTACAATTAATAATTTTACACAAAGCTAATACACGTATATTTTTAGTTAGTATATCTAGTAAGAAAATGACATTGCTTTGATACATATAATTTTATTTAAAACAAACGTATCCAATCAATTGAATTTTATTTAACGAATACACAATACACATGCTTATCTTTTCTAGCAAAGCTTGACAGTAGATATAAAGCATACATTTATACAACACTAAATCTGTGCTGGTAGTTCTAGTATTTACCATTCTACCATCTTCAAACAGTTGTTAACATGTAATGATCAATTATAAGTGATGACATCGAAATATTTTGGTATAAGTTAAAGTAAGTATCAAAAAACTATTAAAAATATGATATTGACAAACGTTGAATTCAAAATTTGTGGGGACAGAATACTACTTAACTGTAGTGTACGTACATCTTGCAGTTGCTATATTTTCCCATCACGGTCATCCATTACTTTACTATACTGTGTTAGTCTTAAATGTACTTAAAAATTGAGCAACGTGTAATTTTGTTAGATGTAGCTTGTTAAATTTGGTTCTAACGTAAAGCCAATGCAATTTATGCCGACAAAACAGATTTATATCAGGAAAAGTTTTGTTTACACCAACAAAATCTTCTTCCTAGCATAATCTTGTGTAGTTTGAACTTAATAATAAGTTATATGTATGTGTCCAGTTGGAATCAATAAATTTCGTTTAAGCTTACGGGTGGTAAGGATCTCAACCCACGTCGACTACTATGGCCATTAGCACTAGCGGAAGAGAATTTTGTCAAACCCATGGGACTTCCACGTCTGGAAGAGATCTTTATCGTCCCAAATATCGTATTGGCACGAAACTTACAGTTCTACCTCGTAAAAGGACAAAGTTTTTCAGGATTTTTCCCTATTAAAAGATCTCAACTGACCATGCATCGAACGTCTTTGGTTTGTAAGGCAACCTTGTACTTATCTACACCACCGAAGTCGGTAATCCAATAAATTGAAAACTATGAAATTGACCTTTGACTTTTGTCTAATAACTTCAAACAATGTCGCCATTTAACATCTGTACCTGAATAGACTTGCAAATAAAATCAATGCCAACACTGTAACAACAACAGACAGCATTGAAGAAATCTGGATCAAGATAAGGACCAACATAAAAGAAGCGGAAGAAGAGGCGCTGGGATCAAGAATGACAAACGTCAACGCCACCCACAACAAAAAACCATGGTTCACAAAGGAAGTGAAAACACTAGCGGAAGAAAAGAAGAAAGCCTACTTGCACTGGAAAACTAGTAAGAACGAATGAGAACACCAGGAATATATAGAATTAAGAAACAGAACAAACGCTAGAACACACGAGATAAAAAAGGCAACGTTTCACAAAGGACATCTGTACGGAACATAAAAAAGAGTATGAAAAATGTTGACAGGTATGAAGAGACCGGTGAACGAACATAAGGAATTGAACGTTATAAACATAGAAGAATGTACAGGAGCACTTTAGGAGACTGTATATATAATAGTAATATAGGCCCGATAGAAGAAACAAACAACGCGAGAGTTTATGATGAAGCCGAACATATAAGAGTGGATAATAACCTAGTAAAAGAAATAATAGACAAACTAAAGAACAGGAAAACCCCTAGCGAAGACAAACAACGAATTACTTAAATACGGCGGTGATAAGATAGTAGAGGAGCTGATTACACTCTTCCAGAAAATCATAGACGAAGGCATAATACCGGATGAATGGAGAAACAGTGCGATAATTCCTATTTTTGAAAAGAGAAACAAAAGAGAGCCCGGAAGTTATAGAGGCATCACACTGCTCGGTTCTGTGTTAAAAATATTTACAAATTACATTAGAACAGTAATATCCAAAAACATTTTAATACAAGAAGAACAGCAAGGATTTCGACAAAGTAGATCAACCACAGACGCGATATTTACAATCCGTCAGATCAGAGAGAAAGCACTAGAGTTCTAGAAACCGGCGTATATATGTTTTATCGATATGGTCAAAGCATTCGATAGAGTCAGACTAGTGGATGTACTGGATATACTAGAACACGAACATATCCCAAAGAAGTTAATATGGATCATAGAACAACTAAATATAAACAATAGGACAAATATAAAGTGTAAACAAACAGCTAACGCCAGAAATACAAATAAATGCTGGTATCAGGCAAGGTGATAGCCTAAACCCCCTCTTGTTCAACATTATAACGAACAAGATAATAGAAGAAGTGAAAAATATAAGCTCAGGCTACAGAATGGGAAATAAAGATATAAAAACCATATGTTACGCCGATGACGAGGCAATAATATCAGAAAACGAGGATAACCTACAGCGCCTATTGCATCAATTTCAGCTCACAGCGGGAAAGTATAAAATGGATATAAACACAGATAAAACTAAAACTCTCGTTGTTGCAAAAGAACCCAT
Source organism: Melanotus villosus (assembly GCA_963082815.1). NCBI lineage: Eukaryota > Metazoa > Arthropoda > Insecta > Coleoptera > Elateridae > Melanotus > Melanotus villosus. The sequence continues at coordinate 46,383,403 of OY720421.1, read as the reverse complement.
TAGATGTAAACTCGTAGTTAATAACAGGCCTATAGAACAGGTCATAAAATTCATTACCTGGGGGTCGAGATCACTAGTGTTGGAGACTTAAAGACAAGTATTTAAACAGGTCAGTAGGCAGCATCTATCTCTGGCGCTATGAAACAAGTAGTGTGGTAAAACAAACATACGGATAAATGGATATAGACAGAAAAGATTATATAAATCATGCATAAGACCAATAATGAACTATGGCATCGAAACATGTACGGACACGAAAAAAGAAAACGAAGAGAGCTTGTCCAAAGAATGGACAACGATTGACTTGCGAAGATATGCATGAATGGTAAACCACATGGCACCAGACCGCCAGGGCGACCACCCAAAAGGTGGAAGGACAGTTGGAGATCTGAATCGTAAGAAAACATAAACTGAATCCCCAAATAAACAGGTCCTAGACCTATATTTAACGAAGAAGAGGAAGAAGAAGATACAAAATACATATTAAACATTCTTAATTATTTTTACTAAAATGTAATGTGTAACGAAAAAATGCTGCTTCTTTAAATATTCTTTTGTGTATATAATCACTCTGTCATATTGCCAATATTTTCCAACATTTCCGACATGTAAATACAATATCCCGAAAGCATTCTTAATATAAAGCATTTTAAATTTAAATAATGCTACTAATATTTATTTTTCAAAAGAGGACAAATAGTGCAGCACAGGACACAATACTAGAACACCAAAGAATATTCAAATTCTGTGATATAAAAGCTAGTTTTCGCAAGCCATAAACTCATAGTCCAGAGAAATTAAACAAAATAAAAGCCCATCTCCGGAAAAATTCCCGGAAAGCTGAATTTTGGTATGGACCTTGATATTGTGGTTCTAAACAAAATGTCAAAAGTCCCCATCGATCCGAGTGCCGCTAAAAATTTCACGTGGGGTCAAACGTCACAAAAAGCGGTTTTTCGTAAATATCTCGTTAACGGTCACATTTACGGAAAAAATGTTTATTATCAAATTTGTAACTTAGGAAATTTCCTACAAAAACGATATGAGGACTTTCATTCATAGAAGTAACTCTTTTGGAGATAATGCGATCTACAGAGTCGTAATCTTTATTTTTCTTACGAAACGTGCACTCCTTTCCACACTACCTTCTACCTTCGAGGTAGAATACAAGCTGAGTTTTTTGTACGTGGTGTCCTGGTGTCTGCAGTAAGCCTAATCCACGTTTTTCTTTGTTTCAAAAATGTTTATTTAAAAATAATACTGTAGTCCAGTGAAATTAGACAAACAAAAGTCCCATCTCCGGAAAAATTCCCGGAAATCTGGATTTTGGCATAGACCTTGATATTGTGGTTCTAAACAAAATGTCAAAAGTCCCCATCGATCACAGTGCCGCTAAAAGTTTCACGCAGGATTAAAAGTCACACAACGCGGTTTTTCGCGAATATCTCGTTAACCGTTACTTTTATAGAAAAAGTATTTATTATCAAATTTGTAGCTTAGGAAATTTCAAACAAAAATGATGTAAAGTCTTTTATTCATAGGAGTGACCGTTTTGGATATAATGCGATCTACAAAGTTGTAACGAATAGTGTGCACGTGGCGTATACATACATGCCGTTGAGGAGTGCACACCTTTCGTTACAACTTTGTAGATCACATTATCTCCAAAACCGCCACTCCTATAAATAAAAGTCATTACATCTGTTTTGTAGGAAATTTCCTAAGCTACAAATTTGATAATAGATATTATTTCCGTAAAAGTGACCGTTAACGAGATATTCACGAAAATCAGTGTTGTGTGACTTTTGACACTGCGTGAAAATTTTAGCGGCACTCGGATCGATGGGGACTTTTGACATTTTGTTTAGAACCACAATATCAAGGTCCATACCAAAATCCAGCTTTCCGGGAATTTTTCCGGAGAGCAATGTCTAATTTCACTGGACTATCATTTACAGAATAAAAAGGCAACTCCCGAAATGCAAAAGATTTAGCTTAAGATTTAAATAATTTTTAAAGCAATACGCAACATATTGCTATACAGTGTATGCAAAAAATTTCGAATCGTATGGAAAATCTCCTTATTATTTGATTTAATAAGAAGCAGGCTGAAATACTAGCTTGAACTTGAACGCAATTAACATGTATAGAGTTACGTCTGGAGAACTGAAACGTTCGTTTCTTCGTTTTAAAAGGTTTTTCCTTAAATTTTAATTCAATTAGCCACGATTTCCGTTGTGAATTCTTATCCTATGTTAGATAGTGTAAAATTAAAAACTGAACTTAAAGCAATTTATGAACGAGACGATATGTGTAGTTGTAGTGTAGATGGTATTTTGTCACTTTTGGTGTTTATTGCTGATAATAATCTCACAAGAGTGTTTTCAGAAACTAATAAATTAGTTAACATTATTTGTACAACACCGATGTCTACGACTGAATGTGAAAGATGCTTTTCCACTTTAAAGCGCATAAAAACATTTTTGAGAAACACCAGTGTTGTCGATTGAAAAAAGTTTATACAATCGATCCCCGATTTCTACAATAAAGTTATTGATGTATTCAGCAGTAAGAAGAACAAAAGGATGGACTTTCTATTCAAATAGGGAGGTAAGTGTTTTTAGATATTGTTTACAACTCGATTTTGATGTGCCCTCCCACTAAAAAAACTCACGAGCCGCCACTGTTTATAATGAGGCAAGACATTGCAAAAAGTACATTTCAAATATTTCTTCGTAGTTAAACACGCCACAAAAATTATTAAAAAATACACCAAACCACTTAATTTTGTACTACTTTCTTAATGACATGATACACTCACAAAAAAGAAATAATAATTTTTAGAAATAAAACATTTAAAGGATGATGTGGGGATAGATTTGTGACGCTCTATGTCTAGAGTGCTATTAGACTAATTTCGAAGAAGACTAATAATTATTATATGAAGAAATAATGCAAATTTGTAAGAAAAATAAGTCTTTGAAATTTTTGGAAAGCAAGAAATTGAAGGTGAGCTTATTTTTGAAGGTTTTTTGAAAGCAAAGATTAAATGTTTACTTTGAAAATCGATTATTAAAATTTCTGATAAGTATTCCTGAAAAAAGGAACTTTTTAAAAACGTAATGACCATCCATGCTTTCCATTTAGAAAGTTTATGTTATGCGTTGGACTCTAAATATAGAAAAGGAATACAATAATCATGTATGAATCGACTATTACAGAATTTATTAAGTCTAACTTGATAATACGACATCAAAATACTACATAACAAATTGTTTTTGAATTCAGTAACCAACATTTTTTTTTTGTAATGTAAATGATTTCCAGACTTAAATTAATTGCAATCTCTGTTATTTTCCAAAGTTCTAATATTGAGATCTACCGGTGACACATCCTGTGCAAAACGTGCTATAGAAGAACTATGATACACGCAATTCATATTATTAAGATTACCTTAGGCTATTTTTTATTCCTCTAGATAAGTATTAACATGCTAGAACTTTCACAATACGGTTACCAAAAGAAAATTTTTGAATTGCATTCACCGAACTTACACCCAATTCTGCTACGACAGATAGTGGAAGTTTCTATCTGTGGCTATTAACTGCAACGATATAGCCCCAAAAAGAAATGTAGAGTCTTAAGCAGCTACAATTTGTTATGACTGTTTAACACACCGAATTAACGAGGAAACAAGCTAAAGCTGATGCGGAGCCGTATTGGTAAGAGTTGGGCAGTATAAATACCACCTTAGTGTTCTTAGGTAATAGGTTTCTTGCCACCATAGACGCTGAGTTTTCGGGATGCTTATGGCAGCACAGCTAAATAACATTATTTGTCTTAGACTAGAATATTGTTAGTCAGTGTCGGGTTAAATCACATGAAGGCCCCTAGGCCATCGAAATCTCGGGGCCCCCTTGCAAATTGTCTCCCAATACGGTTTTAATTTTATCAACAAGCAATTTGATAGGGGACAGGTAAACTGCAGTCCAAATGTTTAAAAATGCCAAACTGCAGTCTAAATATTTTAAGCGTACCTGCCAGGTATATAAAACATACCATCTTCAGTCCAAATAAAAGTAAAGTAATATACCTATAGAACTAGAACGAATAAGATTTTATTGAGTAGGTATTAGGTATTAGGTAATTTACAAAAAAAAAAACATAAAAGTTCGAAGATTTACTTTCCTTAATTTTTTGGCAGTAAACTCTTTCAAAATTTCGTCAAAATCTATTTTTCGTAATACTTCGAATTCAGTGGTCATAATTTCAAGTAAATTCAGTCTTTCTTGTTTCATTGAAGGTCTATAACAATTTTTAAAAGTTTTTATTTTGAAAAGGTTCGTTCTCCAGTAGCGTTCGTAATCATAAGGCACCTATAAATTCTTAGAGCAGTCGTCACATTTGGGAATGTTGATTGCACCTTATTTTCAAAAATTAGTTTATATGATTGCGATGCTGGCACTGTTTCACCAGTTTTGAAATATCCTAATTGTGAAGTAAAACACTTGAAATGTACCATTTCATCATTAAACTCAGATTCGATTTCCTCTGGATAATTTTCTCTAAATCTTTCAGCAGCTTCTTTAATTTCGGCGTCTGTCTTCGATGGAAACTCAGATAGGAACCCAAAGAGAGAGTGAACATTGTCATATGCGTTCATAGACGGGGAAGCTCTGCACGTAAGTGATCCAATATTGGTAGGTATGTTTGAAGTCTGGACTGTGGACTGAACAGAAACTAAACGCTCAATTGAATATTTAATATTTTTGGGGTCAATTCGTCAATACAGGAAATTCGACCGTGACAAGAAGAATAGATGAAGGGATTAAGTTCCGTCTTACGTATTGAAAAGATACGGAGAATGAAAACCAGGTTTAAGGATGGAGACAGATAAGAAAATAATTGAAGATTGAAGTCTGTCGACCCTACAATGGTATTGGGTATTGCCATATTGGGCCTTAATTGGTATCATATTGGTATCAAAATTTTTTAACGGTGGCCCAGAAATTTTTTCGCATAGAGGATATTAGAAAAGCTCGACTCCTAAAAGGTACGAAGCCCATAGGCCATGGCCTACTTGGTCTATTTACTAATCCGGCACTGTCAAACAAAAAAGTTATCTAACTTTTAGAGACATCTTAATATGCAAAACAGTTAACCTTTGCTTCATTTACCAAATTTTGCTTTAGAGAGCCACTGCCCCCATAAACATTTTATTATGGGGGAAGGGGGTATAGGCCAGAGTGCCCCCACGGAGTCGGTACCTATACTCACCACCTCTATCTGCAGCTTTTTCTTGGTTTAACACGAATTTTAATTTATATTCCCTTATTTTTAAAAGCATTTATTTCGCGTTTTCGCACTAAATTCACAGACATAAGAGGTCCTATATTGTTTTCCCAATGAAAAATATTTGAACAATGAACAAGTATTTAATTAATTCGTTAACCATAATATGGCGACAGGATATTTTAAAATAAATACTTGATTTCAAGATACAGTTTAAAAGCAGGATACTTCCAATTGTAAATTGGAAATAATTTTAGATTTACCATGTAAATTTCATGAACAATATGCAAACAATACTTGTATTATTATTAGCTATAAAAAATTTGTGTGCTAAAAGGGAAATTGGTAGTACTTCTTAATTAAATCCTATAATATTCTATTTTCTGCGAAAAAACTTAAACGGTATTTAATGCAAGAAAATTAAAAAGTAATGCACGATGAATAATCTAACGAAAATTTCGAATAAATAATTTGTGCAATCTTTCTAAAAATGTTTAGTTGGTGGAATATCCAAGTTCCCCGTTTGAAAGTTCGATGTTGAGTCACGGATACGTCTTATTTACCTCTCGCACTTTAATCCGAACCGGGTGTAAATTTGATAAACCTGATTTAATCTAAAAGTATTTTGCGTAGTTTTTTGAAAAGGTTAAATGTTTATTAATATGCAATTATATAAATAATTATATACCCTGTGTTTCACCGAAGACGCAACATAGAAACACCAATGTATTTTTTCAGAAAGGATCCGCGGTACCTTTGATATATGTGTGGATTCAGTGCTCAACGTATGTTATTGGATTTAGTTAACGCTAGAAAGAGATAGAAATACTGAAGGGGTCTATCATTGCGAAAGGCTATTGTTTCATAGTTTGATTCTTAAATTTGTCAATTTTGACAGCACCTACAACTTTCCATTTACAAAGAAAATACGCAAAATGCTTAATTTTTTAAATCGCTGTTTCTGCATTCTGCATATTTTAAATTGAATTCGCCCTATTACAACAGCACACGTAAAGAAAGCGTAAGTAAATTGTATGAAAATTGAGATTGTGTTTGCAGTATTTCAGAAGTATTATGAATTATGACATTATAAATAAATTTTTTAAATTATATTGTTTTAATATAAAAATAGTTGTGAATCCATAATTGTGCTTCATTGCATTGTAGATGTAAATTCTTTAGTAACTGACAAGTTTAACAATTTGACGTTTTGTCACTGTTAAAATTGACAATTTAAAAACCAAACAATGAAATAATTGCGTGCCGCGATAACAGATGCCGGTGCTATTTCTGTCGCATTCTAGCATCAAATAAACTCAATTACGTAGGTTCAGTGCTAAGTTCGTACATATACCGCAGGTAACCTGGATCTGTTCTAAAAAAATACATTGGTGTTTCCCTATGTTGCGTCTTCGGTGAAACACACGGTATGTCTAACGTTTTTATGAAGGTTTTATTTGCGAGAGATGTTTAGATTTTACCAGAATCCTTGATTATAAATACATTAATAATAAAACAAATACCTGCTTGTTGTTCTATGTACTAAGGTGTCTTTTCAAATGTAACATCCAATGCTGCATTGTATTAATGTAGAAATTCCAGCTCTATCTTCAACCAGTTTTAATCACTGTGATTACTTGCTTCTTTAAACTAAACTTCCTACTTAGTATGGAAACAGCGTTGATTTCTAAAAAACTGATATTCCCACCGCAAACCAAACATGTGTTCATGATTACATTTTAAAAAAGAAACCGACAAACATAAAATGGTATCATGGACCATATTTCGGCATATTCATAGTCCATCTTTGTTTGTTTGTTTGTTTGTTATCGTTTAAACTCTCATACCTTTAGTTGTAAAAAAAAATAAAGAAAATTGATAACCGAAAATTATTATTATAAAAGCTTAACAATATGGTTAAAAAAAATTGGAACTGATGAAAGAAGGTACAAGCTTTCATTCTACAAGCTAACTCCCACGTTCATTTATTTGATTAAATAAACTATCTAGTCACCAATTAATGTTAAGCAACTTTGGCTTATCTTAATAGTTGTTTGAACCATTAAAGGACTACTTAAAGGTCTTAAAGGGTAAAAAATTTAGTTTACAGAAGCAATACAATAATGACTACCACGCACAGAGGTTTCCTCACAAGAGGGGTATATCATTTCTCTCTTCTCATTGTTTGCCAGTTCAGCAAATTATATGCTATTCATGGCAGTGTTCATACATATAGGTAGCACGGAAATCACTATCGGCTGAGACACCTTAATCACTAGTTTTTAGAATTCACTGTTTTGATTTTTAATTGTTTCGTAAGACAGACACTATTTAGTTGTACGTATTAATTGTGGATGTTACTATTACTACATATTAACCGTTGTCATCATTTATAAGATCTATTGGTAATTGTCTTTTTAGTCTATTGTGAAGGTTTTTTTTTCCTATGTTATAATATACTGCGCCACTGCACTTATCTATGTTATTATAAAAGTTCTTTATGTTCTTGTGAATAAACTCCTCGACTGTGGGCATACTTGTTTCCCTATGAATTTGGGTGTTTCTGACAAACCACTCAGCATTTGTTATGATGCGTAAAATCTTATTTTGCAAAATTTGGAGTTTACGTATGTTGGTTTTAGATGTTGCACCCCAAACACTGCAGCCGTAGGTGAATATAGGCCTGATAATTGACGAGTATATTAGAATACCACACTGTACTTTAAGAGATGACTTCCTATTTATTATTGGATAGAGCATACTTAATCTAGCGTAAGATTCGCATAATTTCTTATTAATGTGGTAGCTCCAGGTTAATTTCCTATCAAGGTAAATCAACAAGAGGGGTATATCATTTAAAAGTGGTTTCCTTATTACTGTGTTGCTTTTAATGAATTTATAATAAAATAATAAACATTTAGCTCAAAATATACAAATTTTTTAGAGATTCATGTAACTACCAACAGTGATTAAAATAAAACTGAAGCAAGAATTTTGCCAGCCGATTTTTGAACACGGAATTTCTTGGGTCGTGGAGAACCAGAATGCCTCCACTCTTTGGATTGCTCTTTAGTCTCTGGGTCATAGTAATGGACCCACGTTTCGTCCATAGTAACAAGCCGATCCAAACGGCGCGGCGGCAGATTTCCTTCGCCGTTGTAAATCGAACGCGCTTCTGACCAGCATTCAAGCATCTCGGAATCCATTTAGCCGAAAGCTTTCTCATACCCAAGTCGTGATGAACAACGTGAAACACACGTTCATAGGAAATGTGCAATGCTTCTGCTATACGTTTGAGCCCAATTCGTCGATCTTCTGAAAACATATCATGGACAGAATCAATGTTTTCCGGAGTGGTCTTCCAAAGGGGTGCTCATCTTTGGCATCTGATCTTCCGCTCTTAAATTATCCAACCCAGTTTTTAATAGTGGCGTATGAACGAAATCGATCACCTAAGGTTTCTATCATATCAGTAAAAATTTCTTTGCTCGATAACCCTTTCAAAAATAAATACTTAATAACTGACCGAAACTCGATTTTTCCACTATAGCTTTTTCTCAGACATGCCTAAACGGGCTTCAGAAAACCATCTGAACACTCTACAAAAATGGCTCAAGAAATGGAAAATCGCAGTTAACCCGAATAAATCCACTCAAGTAACATTCGCTAACCGGAGAATCAACTGTCCACAACTCAGTATAAACAACGTGTCAGTCCTAGTAAAAACACAGGTAAAATATATAGGAATACACCTAGATCCAAAACTTAATTGGAAAGTCCACATAAAAGCCAAAAGAAAACAGTTAGACTTAAAAACTAAACATATGAACTGGTTAATCAATAGAAAATCCGATTTATCGATCGAAAACAAATTACTCATCTGCAAAACGATAATAAAATCGATCTGGACCTACAGGATCGAATTGTGGGGATGCAGCAAGCCATCTAACACTAAAATTTTGTAAACGTTCCAGTCAAAAACTCTAAGAATGATGGTAAACGCGCCATGGTACATTTCCAATCAAACTATACATGATGATCTTGAAATACCATTTATCAGAGATGTAATCAAACCTCATGCTACCAAATACAAAAACAGATACATAGGACATAGTAATAGTAACCAACTCATAGATAAGCTCTTCAATCAACAACCAGCAGAGAGAAGACTGAAAAGATTGTGGCCAGAAGATCTTCCAAATTAAATCTCTGAGAACCGTCACCTTCGAACACACCTAATAATTATACGAAAAAATTTAACCGACGAAAATATAATAACTTAGAAACAAAAGTCAACAAACAAAAGTATACTTATAAGCTAACCATTAATATCTGCAATAGGCCATTAAAGATTAGTTCTTTTTATTCTATTTAAAACTAAATACTTTTATGTAAATTGGCATTTACTTAATACATGATGTTTCAAATAGCAGACTACCGTTTAACCCCTCCCCTCTAAAATTCAAATTTTAAATTCAATTTGATCAGCTACACTATTAAATCGGCAGCTATAACCTCTACAATGTACGTTTGTCTAAAACTGATGAGAAGCTAAAATAAAAATAAACTAAAAATAATTAAAGAATATTGATAAAAGTAACTGCACTTTTCTTATTAATATTCTTTATTCACAATCACTATAGTAATATGTCGATTCCTAACCTTTTAGAGGTTGGGAAATACGTCATTCCTAACTGTAATGACAATCTCTTGGGTGGGAAGTAACAGAAAACATTTCCCACCCAAGGGCGGGCAATGTTTATGTACGGCTGCCTAGCGACACTGTCATAGATCTATATGTTGAAGTAGGCTAAAATAAATTATAATAGAGCTGTCAAAAAATATGAATAAAATTAATTTAAAATTCAATGATTAATAATTGTGAATAAAATAGTATACATACCTCGGTGGGAGTTTCATCAAAGCCTCGCGCTGTAATGAAACATTTTCCACCTTCCACCATGTAATGTACTATTGACTACTCATTATTTTTAGTACAGAGTGATCAAAAGGTAAGCAAATTCCAGACATCTTTGAAATAACAAATGTACGGTGTAGAGTAGACACTTGTTAATCGTCAAGTGTCAAATAGTTCGTTAAGTTTGTTGAGGTTCGTTTAAAACGCCCTTTTAAATTTCAAATTCAAAAAATATGGTGTTTACAAAAGAACAGAATATTTATTTATTGGAAAAAAAATTCGAGTCGACAAATTTAAAAATGGTGCCTGGCAATATGCTGTTGAACGAATAGTTCAAGATTTTAATCAAAGATGTGTTAATAAAACTGGAAACTTTGTGTCTCATAATTTCTACCATTATTTACAGAAAATGGTAAATAAACGATACCATTTAAGACATCTCTTGGGGTATTTTGAAAAATGTATGTGTAGAAAATCGTGGACATTAATTTTTATAAATCAATTTGTAATTTAATGTCAATTTATTTTTTAATAAGTTTGTTAATTTTGTTCTGTTGGATCTTTAATGTTTCATTTAAATATAATATTTAATCTCATTATTTTTTCAAGGTCAAAAATAAATTTTAAAATATGTATTTTTAACTACAATTTATTTTGACGTAAATTTGAAATCTTGAAATTTGAACGTTAATAATTTCATAATTATTATTAATAATAGACCTTTCGAGTACGGTGTTTTATGATAGCTTACGACAGTGGCAATCTAACTTACAAATGGAATATCATGTTATTTCAAAAAAATTGAGAAAATCGAGGTAGGCATTTTTAGATCGCCCTATCACTGGTAAACGTTAGTGTCTAGTAATTCTAGCTACTCCATGGGTGATACAGTCCTTAAATTAAACCCCGAGAAAAAATGTTTATTTCTAACAAGTTTCTTAGTGGCATTCGTCCAAAGTCAGATTAGATATTTTAAAAACAATTGAATAACTACTGAAATATTAATGTACTCGTCCTGGACGGACGATTTTGAATATATCAAAATACATAAGATGTAGTTTAAAATAACGAGGTTAGTGTCTATTTCCGGTATAACTGGAGGTCGTACAATTTTAGAAATATTTTCAATCGATTTGCAATATTCCAAAACAAAACAAATTTTCATTTGTGTACTGTAAGTATTTCTCCAGAAACGTCTAATCAGCGGTTGACGGGACAAACCCTTATATTTTTCTAACTTACGCTTATACCAACGAATATTAAAATTTATTAGAAATATCAAAATTATTTTCAAGGCTTCTTTTAAATTCTTAAGTCTTTATAATTCATGTTGCCAAAGGTTTCTTTCTATCGATTTATACTATACGTATTGTTTCTCCAAAACGTCAATGGAATTTTTTCAGATACTATTATTTTAAGAAATACAAACATGTACTTGTGAACATGTGTACGAGTAGTAATTACTATTATTTCGGAAAAGGCGCGTAAGATACTTTCGGGGGTGAGCAACCCCTTGTCTCTAGGGGTGACTTGCCGCTCGATTAAGGCCGCTTAGGGAATGTAATACACTTGCTAACATGTGGTCATTCAATTATCTCTCCACACTTAATGAATTATATCATGTGCGAGACAAATAAGAAATTGTTTATGGATAATACACACATTATCAACGCACGATTTCACAGTTTTAGATAAATTAAAACTTTCCGATTACTTTTATAAAATGGAAATCTTCTAACTGTAGAATATTTGTTATAGTATTGTTTTCATTTGTTCATTATCCTAGCTATACAACGACAAATATTTGAATTAAAATTAATAGTCTGATAATATACTCCAAGAAAAACAGGGTGTTAATTATTGTAAAGCAGTGAACTAGCAGTTATTGATCTAAAATTTTGTATACTTTAAAAAGGATAAACTATATCAAATTATCGAATAGCTAATCTTATGACAATGTTTGGTACAATCAATATTATCATTAACTGTCGAAAGGGTTTCATTGCAGGACAAGTACGGAAGCTGCGACAGCAGTTATAGTGAGTGCTCCTATTTTATTTGTGTTGCAGTGCTCTGCAAATATCTGCAATATTTTGTGCAAAGGTGGAGAATGTTGAAAGCTAATCAAAATTATTTGTAAATATCAAAAGGAAAAATTAATTAATTTCTTCGTGTTTTTATTAGGGAGTGGAAAGCGAATGTGGAATAAGAATTATTTACATAGCAAGGGAGGTAAGTGAATCATGCCGAATATGTACAATTACAGGAGCACTATTTTCAGTAATTATTTTACAACAATTTAACTGTGTTGTAATTCTTTCCTTCCTAACATATGTTATGCAATTTAACGTTTCTCTCACCACCTAAAAACCATTAGTTGAAACTTGAATACGTCGATTTTCGGATATTTAGTACTGAGGTTCAAAAATAAAATTTCCTAGGTAATGTAATTCAAGAAATCGTATTCTTAATTTTGGTGACATACTTAAGAACCACCCTCTAATAATAGTAATTAATAATGCGATTAATCGAATAGCAGTTCTTCTTTTAATTAAGCTTCAAACGAATTAAACCGGTAACTCTTTTAAAACGATATTGAATCATCAACATCTTTTACTAACAAGTATAGTATGTGGGTATTAATCTTGTATTTCAATTACTTCCAAATTAATAGAAAGCATTCTCTACAGAATAAAAATAGAAAAGTTGCGAAAATATCGCGATATGAAGCCCTAAACAAGCATATAACTCATAAGCAAATTTTTGATAAATATATAAATAGAAAAATCAATTCTTGTTTTCCTAAAAAATCGCATTATTTCTTCGTTATCGATGTTTCCATCATTTATTTACATGTTCAATAGAATTGATTGATTAAATTTAAAAATGTAACACAATGTAGTTAAAATAGAATCTATCCAAAATGAAAAATCGTTAGACAAATGATACAGTGTAACCAACGATCTGTAACTTTGTACATTTTGGTCATGTAATGTTGGTAATGCGGCCATAACATCCAATCAGAGAGGATTTATGAGAGGACAGGCTTGTAAATTCAGCCGCGGGTGGTCCGCAAATCCAATTGTGCCAACATACTAGATTAAGCCGATTGATATTTGGGGCCATTTCGAAGATATATAAGGATTTACTCGAGATATACTGTTCTAACTCAAGAACTAGCAATAAACACTTATGTTTTCCCATAATTCGATTACTCTTTCACCGTCGAGTTTTGCAACGTCATCACGTTTCCGTATATTGACGTATAATATGCCGAAATTCGTCCGGTTGGTTATTATCCTTATTTCTTGAAGAAAGAACATACAAGTTAATAACTTCCGTATATCCTAATCAATAAATAAAAAGAAGTCTGAAAAGAGTGAAATTCAAGCCGACTTCAGCCCCTAATATGCCAAGCCTCAAATGAAAGAAAATAAATGGATCTTTTAGAGTTCTTAGGGAGGGTTGTTTACATCGGGATTGAAATGCTGAGGGAAACAACGTTAGAAATTTAGACGGGGCTTTGTAAAATAAAAATGTCTTCATTATTTTCGCATACCCCTGAAAGACGAGCCGCAAAGGAAGCAGAAAAACTCAACATCCAACGTGTTCTATACACGATCTTATTGTATTGATTGGCCTGTTCAAAATGATGAAAATTTTATTTAGTTTAATTTAACAGGGGTAAATGTGGTGCTATATAAAGCGGTGTGTCTAGACGTTGGACATTTGCTGGCACTGTATTTAGAGCTTTGAATTAGTAATATAGTTTATAGCTAGTGCAGTCGGGATATTTGCTCTTTCACATTTGGTTTTACTGTTACTGCATTGCGGTTTGTTTTACACCAACACTTACGCTTTATTTTCCTTGCAGCGAATTTTCGATGTCGACAACGTTCCCTTCTATATTATTTGTGAGTTTTTGAACCTATCGAACATGTCTAAAAAAACAACTTTCGTAGAAAAGAGCAATGTATGTTTTGGTAAGCAAAAATATCAAAAGGATTAATATTTTTTGTTGTAATAATATCTAATTCTTTAAAACCTTCACTGGAACAATACTATTTTCTAGGCTGTTTAATTATAGGTATATGTTAAACATACGAGCAGAATTGGTTATATTTACTCGTAAACTGGTAAACTCGTATAAGTGAGTCAACCAATTGAAGTCGCTATAAATATTTTATCCAGTAAAATGATCTACTGCGAAATAAAAGCTTTCGAAACATACAGTAAAATTTATTTTATTTATACTAAGGCATTATAAGAAATTTAAGTTGTGGTAAAATTGAAATAAAACCCACAAGAATTCATATCATTAGCTGTCATGCTAATATTTATTAAAAGTTTTGATTTCCTTTTTCAGGCTCATCTTTCAGGACTTAGTTTTGGGATTATTTAATTTCTGCTCGTTTATTCATAAATTACATTTCAACTTAATAGTTAATTATTCATTTCTTTAATTTCCTGAGACTAATTATATTAAAAGTGTTTTAAGTAAAAACAGGTAAGAAAAAGTGCGGTTCTAAGGGTAGTAGTACGAGGCTTCAGTTAGTCCGAACAGAATAATAAAGTGCCGTTTTAATTATTCTTTGTTGTTATTATGATTATTGGTGCCAACCACCCGCACTTCACACACTAAAAGTAAAATTTAAGATTTTGCAATGAATGTACCTAATAGATATACATTAATAAACCGTTCATAGTTTGAATATTTGCTGCTTTAAGGTTTTCTAAAAACTCGGTGACGATTAGTTTTGTAACCCACTACAGGCCATCAAAATGATTTTCATATGGGCGGGTGGGCACTAAGCCTAGCTTCGGCGCTGATGATATAAAAAAACATTTTAACTGTGTGTGCAACCTGCAGGTTTTGTAACGATTTAGTACCTAGCTTATTATTTTACACTAAATCTCTTAGTTCTTATACATGGAAATTATTTCTAATGTTACCATAGATGAAGCATAGGTTCCTAAAAGAAAACATGCAAAATTGAACACCACTCAAAAATGCAAATTTAAACCATTTGTAAGAAAATCTATGGCCAGAATTGTAGTTCATTATTTCTTCTACATACTTAAAACAAATTAGTTCAAAGATGAAAATGACCCATTAATTATTTTTTATGTATTTATAATGAAAACTCCAGATACCCTGTATCGTAAAGGCCTTGGCTATTGCCATTTTTATGAAGAAAATTTTTCAGCTAATATTGTCCTTTATGTGACTCGTACAAACAGTATTGGCATGTATATAATAAGTAATAAGTAATGAAAACAGTATCTCAGAAAAAATAGTATGTTACATAATAAATACGTAAAGCACTTCATTATAGAACAAGCAAGAAAAATTAAGAGTTTTATGTGTTCTCTATTTTTTCGACGACTGTAAAAAAAGAAATAAAAATTATGTATATTATTTAAATATAAATTTCACCAGCACAATTAAGTTATTCGTCCCTGTATTTTTCGAACTGTTTACCATAGAAGCGGAGAAAGCAGTAGGGCTGAAAGTTATTTTCGACATATTATTATAAAAATTGATATATCGGGTATTGATATGGAATAAAAAAATAAAAATATCGATGTATCGAACTATTGATAGATCGATTTAATTATTGACGATATATTGATGTAATCGATAAGTATTTTAAGATGTATCGAACTATTGATAGATCGATTTAATTATTGACGATATATTGATGTAATCGATAAGAATTTTAAGATTTTTTCATTTAGGGTATGTTTCCATGAAGTTCATACTTCGTAAAGAAGTTATCCGATGAAAGTATATCTACATATACAAGAGTTTATTATTGAGATGTGGAGTAATTGATGAATTAATACATTAGCTTATTGCACTTAATGGTACATTCGACACATCGATTTATTCGAAATGGCGATTTAATCGCATACATTAAATGAACTTTTTTAGTCAACTCTGCATAAACGTTTAATAAATATTCTTATATGTTCCTATAGCAAAAGCGTTTGTTGTTCGCTTTTGAAAATATTAAAAACTATAACTATTTATTATTAACTCCTCTGATTTATATATGATAGTAAATGATACTAATTCCGCAATATTCATTCAAGACCTGTATGTTTTACTCTTGCTTTTTTGTTCTAAAACTAGTAAAACTTATTAATACAGCGTAGGACCAGAATTATAACCAAAACTAATTCAAACCTAAAGCAATTGCTTTTATTAAATAATTTGTAAACTGCCGATATTTCATCTGCATTGATAACTTTTGTTTTCGGTATTACCGAGAAATTGTAATTGAAAGGTTCAGGGGCAAAACATAAGCCCATGTGTCCTCAAATTAAACTGATCCTGGCATCTTATACTACAAATTGGGAACTAACTGGTAGTAGATACTGTCTAGAAAAGAATATGTTAAATAGCAATGGGTATATTAATGAACTAAATTTTGGTATACTAGACAAGAGAGAACATGATTAGTCCATTTGAAATAAGTTAAGAGGCTGTTAAGTCGAAGAGTATAAATATGCAGTTAGCGACTTGGTTAGAATTTTTATATGAATTGCTTATTTGTGTTTTAAAATGAATTAATATAAATTTAATTGTCATTAAAAATGTCAGCAAAGTTTCCCGCATTTAAACGAAGACGAAAGTGGTACGTTTAAAGAAACAAAGATAAAAAAAGAAATTTGGAAGAATGCTAGTAACAAATGGTGCTTACAAAGCCACGAAGTGGAACAAGATTGCAGGTGTAAGAGGAAATGTTTTGAAAAGGTTTCCAATAAAAGCAGACATTCAACTTCTATTTTGCCAAAACATCTTCGTCATTTTATGTATGGTACCGAACAAATAGGTGCTTATCACCTTTTTCTTTTGCAGTTTTACGGTTCTACGGTTTAGATTACTATATAGTTATTTAACAACATGAAAAACATAATATTAGCCACTACACAATATTTAAAACGTAAGCCAGAATAGAGCACGGGAGCTAACTACCGAAATATAAAAACATATAGTACACGATTAAAATTTGTTTACTGTAAAATTAGAAATTTGTGCTTATTATGTTCTTCCTCTTCTTCAGTTGTAATACTTAATTAAAGTATTAAACAGCACAAATAAATTAATAAACGAAATGTGGGATATAATGATAACTGGAAAAATTTAGGGTCATCTTAATGCAAACCGAGACCACGTAAAAGAAAGAATAAGATAACACAAGGTATTAAATATAACTTGAAAGTGTAAAACGTGATGCAAAAATGTTTATGAAGTAAACTTTGGCTTAAGATGCAACATACCGCAGACCCAGTTGATTGATGGTTATGGGTACAACTACCTACTACACTGACGGTGCTAATAATTTTTTTCAGGAAAACCAACAAAGCAATTGGAGAATCAAAAACCCGTTTTCTACTTACTTTTGCTCTCCAGAATTTCAATCAGAAAAGCTCTATGTTCAATGTTGAAAATGAATAGAACTTCATTTCTGTCAAGCAAATTGATTAAAGCTTCAAATGGCATGTACTACCTACATTCAGGGCGATCAGAAAGTAAATCAACAGCCAATGAAAACAAAAAAAATTGTCTAACCGAAGGAAGTTCATCAATCTACTAGGTATCTACCCATAAAACATTGATATTTTCTTTAAACCATCAGAAATGAGTATGATTTTATCTATCCTTGGGTTTACTAATCAAGAAAGTACTTATAAGTAGTACCCAAAGAATGTAGGGACTTTTAGAATTTAGAATATTGTAGCTTAGTTGGATTTATATTATAATCCATATTAACCAGTAGCACCTAATTCTGGTTTAAATATAGATCTTTTAGCGATAATTAATTTTTAGAAGAAACAACTTTTTAAAAATTTAAGTAAGTATATCAGTACGGGTTAATGAAACTCTAAAAACCTGGAGCTGAATCTAGATTTTCTATTTTCTTATGGTGGCCATACCCTTTGCAACTCCCACTAGGCGTCACATAATTTTGCGCATAATAAAACTGAAAAAAAGATGGTGTGATTGCGAAAAATCTCAGATTGATTCCTATACCTATTTCTAAGGTTAGGGCGGACTAAGCAAGTTGTCTTTTTCAAAGTTTTTATTATTATTATTAAGCCCCTTTGAAAAATAACGCTTAAATAACAGAGCGAAGCCCGCTACTACAATTACTCGAAGAACTGTGTCAATGGTAGTACGTCGTTAAACATACCAAGTGTTTATTTGTATATCTCAGATATTTTTGCAAAATTAAAAAGGTAATAAAAATTTATTTTGACTATATTAGTAAAAGTAGCAATAATAGTTTCCGTTTTAAAAATAATTTTTCTAAATTTATACTATATTATTAAATTTTGATTATCGGTAACAAGTGACTATTTCCAAATACTTACTCATATAAATCCAAAATTTCAACGGAAATTCTAACACGTCAGGTACAGTATACACACTTCTAAAAATCCCACAATTGCATAATGGAAACGGACGTAATTAAAATTAAAAATCAGCGTACCATAACACTATAATTATACGGAGTGGCAGCAAAGCACCCATCATGAAGTGAGCTGCAAATTTAACACCTTGCTTAACCCTTCTGGCCGTTAGGGACTTACAATGCGCGTAAGGGCGGCGGTAGAGAAGGTGTGCCCTTGCACGGTTCACACCTCGCACTTATACACCATTCATATATTCACACCTCGTTCACACACGTTTGCATGCCATGTTTTGTGTACGTCGACGATGATGTTTATTTGCGCTGGATTGTTTTACACGAGAAATATGATCCTATAAAACGTTTTGAGTGCAGGTAGTTAGAATATAGTACTATAAAAGCGCTCGATTTTAATATACAAGTGTTCGTTTGACCGTGTCTAACTGTCTAAGATGCCACCAAAAGGGAAGTTTCTATTAAACAAATGGCCAAGAACATAGGTACTTAACGTGCCTGATAGACATGTATTTAAATAAAAGAATTTCATGCTCCTTTTCAGAGGGATCAAAAGATTAATTGAATTAAAAATAATATGTACCAACCTTTGGAATCCTAGCGATTCTTTTTTATTTCGAAAATAATAATAACGTACTTTTTGCTGAAATTTATAAAAAAAGCGTTTTGATACCATTGAAAGAAATCACAAGCTTTTACAACGTAAGAAGTACTAGCCCCACAGATGTCACTGTTATGTCAGTTTTACAAAACTACATACTTGTTGAAGCTTCTTTTGCCTATATTAATAATTGCTCAAAAAAATCGCAATCATAAAATTTAATTCGTACGATTACATTACGATTACTAATTAGTGTCAGTAGTTATGGCAACAAGTTTTTATAACACATTTTATCAGTTAAACAAGAAATAATTACACAAAAAGACTATACTATATTACCATAAAGACTGAATTTCTTTATAAAATCTTATCATAAATAATTTTTGAAGATCTACCTTGTTAACTGCCATAACTGCAGGGTGTCCATATTAAATATAAAGTAAAAAAGGCTAATTAACAGGTAGAGCTTTGAAGCATGCTATGAAAATTTTACTGGTGGTTAACAGTTATGTTCCTATACATGATGGACATCAATTTCTAACTAATACTAAGTATTAGGATGTCTCGAGTTGCGGTAATTAACGCGGGCTCCTCTCTTCCACGAGGACCGGTCACTAGGTATAGGAGAATAGACCAAAAACCCCTTTTGCCCTACATAGAAATATGATGGACTAACAAAGAAGAAGAATAGAATAGTATTAGGATTTCTCTGTTATTATTTTTACGTATAGAACCAATGATAACTCAAATAAAGAAGTAATAAAATACATACATAAGTATAGGGTTATTCAAAGTAAGTACTCATGTTCAAATGGTTACAACTTTATTATTTATTTAGATTCTACAAAAACACCAGTTGGTCGTTAAATAATGGAATTTTTTGTATAGTCAATGGTAAACGGCCATTTTACTATGTAGAAAATAGTAAAGAAAAGTGGCATTTTTCTCGTTAGCAACCTTTTCCTCATTACAACGCTTGAGTCATTACCAACCAACACTTTATTCCTAGCAACACAGTCTGTTTGTTTACTTGTTACTATGTACAACGTGTTGTAGTTGCTATGTTTCCGTACAAACATAACCTTGATAAATTTAACAAATTTGTCTAGAAAATTCGAACTTTTAGTACTTACACAAAAAAATAGCGTATTCAACGCGTAAGAAAAGTGGTTTTCTAGCTCGTGAAATTGTAATTCACTCGCTAACGCTCGTGAATCAAACATTTTCCACTCGCTAGAAAACTGCCACTTTTCTTTACTTGTAGAATATTCTACTATTTACTCTAACAAAAATACATAAAATTTATATATAGGATAAAAATGAGTCTTTCTTCTACGCCATGAATGCTGTTAGCAAATGTATTTTTAGCTATAGTTGCAATTATATTTATTACTAATTAATATTGATTGCTTTAATTTTTCCCGATTGAAATGTTTACTAAGAAATACTATTTTTTAGGGTAACAATCAGTAATCAACCCGATTGATATCTGGCGACCTAGGTAGCCGATCACCAAATGTGTTGCTTAATGATATTTAACTTAACGAAAGTTAAAGAAATCTCAAGCCTTCTAAAGCTTAACAGTATCTATATGAAACGCCTTAATATGTATAGAAATTGGTAGCCATTTCAGTATGGGTACTTGCGTTTGAATAACCTAATAGATCAAATGAAAAATACAGTGAACAGAATAAGTTTGGAGGACAAGAATATTTTAACTACTTTGGTAGAAAAAATGTCGGTCGACTCAAGCTAAATGGGAGGATCAAAATATATGATACCTAAAGAAGAAAAAGAAGAACTAAAACTACTGAATCATAGTAAACTGGATCAGCATTCATTTAATAAACTTTCATCCTATTCAAAAAAGTTTAATTAAATCAATTACCCAATTTAATTCATTGGTATCACAATTATCCATCCACACGCCTTCATCATAAGTGCAATTTTAAAAAGTTAATATTTAACAAAATACATGATTTTCAAGTTTCAACATTTAAAAGCATTAATACTACCTATATGTATAATCCAATACCATGATATTGGAAGATTTTTGTTCGAAAGCCATGGCTTTAGAACAAAATTCTCATTTCTGTATAGTCGGAAGCTCCGCTATTTTAAATATTTTATTAGGGGCGGATTTAATTGTAGGATATAATAATCAAAACTTTTACAGCACCGATAGTAATTAAACACCGCACAGCTGTTGAATGTTTTAATTTTTAATAAATTAATAATCATAACTACGTGTATTATGCAGTTTTAGATAAAAGTCAAAAAATGCCTAAATGTTGTATAAATATTGAATATTTTTATAAAATTTGGTTTTCATGGATTAACTATTAATGGTTCTAAATTAACTGGAAATTTCGCTGCTGTAATTTTATTCCGATTAAGCCAAAAGTTGTACCTATATCTATATGACTTAATCTAAGCACCCAATGACTGTATGATAGATATTCAGATAGAGTGAGGCCAAAAATCTATAGTTTTACAAATTTATTGCGATACTTTATAAACAGTTATTAACTAGTTTGATTTAATAACTTAAATAATAGAAAATATTAAATTTATAGAAAAACAAAAACATACATAAATTACTATATTATTTTACAAGTTTAATTTGCCTACTAATTCCAGTAAGCGTTGACGGGACGTCCAATTACGAATGAAATCGTGACTGATATGATGCTTTGTACTTTTTCCCCTATTATTAATATCAAATGATGTAAATTAGTAAGCGGCTCCAATGCGATACCCTCTTCACCCAATTCGTTTTTTTTTAGGAAATATGCACTGCTTTTAGTTGAAAAAGTAACACCCAGTATACGTATTCATTTAAAGTTACTATATTTCTTCGCCATGTCTTCATTATCGTATTATAAAAATTTGAGACAAAAATCTTCAACTTTCTTGGAAATATTGTTAATTTTTTGGTTACCCATGGAAACATGTTTTTGTTAATAGCGCTTTCAGTTGTTTGCCTAAACCTTGTCAAGTCAGTTTTTTGTAATCGCATTGAACCAAAGAAATGCCCCGTGTGCGAAGACGTAGAATTTCATCATCTGAGCGGCTTTGAGAAAGGTCGGATAATTGGTATGCGAGAGGATGGTTTTTCATTTCGAGAAATCGCCACTCTGACCAATTTTACAGCAACAACTGCGTTTCGTTGTTGGCATGCTTGGTCTGCGGAAGGTCAGAATCAACGCCGCAGAGGACCTGGTGCGACCAGAAGAACAACAGACCGTGAAAAGCAACTTCTTCGAATTCTTGCCTGAAGAAACCCTTTTGCTACAACCAGGTCTGTCGGAGATGAAAGGTTTAGCGCAGTAGGTCGAAGAGTTACAATGGCAGCAGTATACCGACGAATTTGGTTAATGGGACTCAGATCTTATCGACATGTTAAAAAGATTCCATTAACCGAAGAACATACACGTCGTAGACTGGTATGGTGTAATGCAAGAATGCAATGGAATGAGGAATGGAACAAAGTCGTTTTCAGGGATAAGTCCAGATTTTGTTTAGGTGCGAGTGATGGCCGTAGAAGAGTGCGACGAGAGCGTGCTCAGAGAAGAAATTTAGAATTTCAATTCGAAAGAAATGTAGGCCGAGCACCAGGTTTAATGGTGTGGTGGGGGGGGCTATATCTCATGGAAGTAGATCTCCTCTTGTGTTCATAGGGGGTAATATGGCAGCTGTGGATTACATCCAGCAAGTACTGGAACCGATTCTTGTACCATACATTCGGGGTATAGAAAACGCTATATTCCAACAAGATAACGCTCAACCACATGTAGCAAAGGTAAGTTTGCAGTACCTAGAGAATGTTGTCATACCCCTGCTCGACCCCCTGATCTTTCACCAATTGAGCATGTGTGAGATTTGATTGATAGGAGAGTATCTAACCTAGAACAGCTCTCCATTACATTAGCCGAACTTCGGGCACTTCGGGGTGAGGTGCAAGTAGCTTGGGATGATATACCTCAGCAGACAATAGACCATCTCATTCTAAACATGCCGAGAAGAGTACATGAACGTGTAAGACGCAATGGTGCGATGACTCATTATTAAGATTTTCTGTTAACTGTTCAAGTCAAATGCATGAATATTTAATCATTTGTTATTTAGTCTATCTTGTTTATTTTGCCACATTAAAAAGTTAAATATCTGTTAAAATACTGGGTGTTATTTTTCAACTAAAATCAGTGTACATTCTAATATTCATGTCTTTGGCTCAACAACTCAAAGTGACTGATTATATTATTATTATTGTAATCAGCGAAACGAGAAGGAAACTCATACTGTTGAAATCAAATTATTTTCGGAAACTGATTTTCTTTCATTAAATAGAGGGATAATAGGTACACGTATTCTTGGACTCGTATTCAACTACCCTATTCGAAAATCTAAACTTTTTGCGTTGTAGGAAACTTTTAGTTTAAAGACGAATTATTTAAATATTTGTAATTTCTTCTAATAACCTGAATAAGTATACATAATGAAAACTAAAATCTGCTAAAAGAAATACAAATATGTTTTTTGTAAAAGTTAAAGTTGTCTCTTAGATTCCAAAAATTTTGCTGCTTATTTCTTATTTATCTATTTACGAAATTATTTAATAACACTTCTCTGTTATTGTACTTTCTACTTTCTACTATGCACTAAATTAAGAAAACAAATTACAAATCTAACAAATAAAAAGCTGTGAAAACTTCAGATAACTACCCAAAAACTTTATAAATTACACTCAAACTGTTTATTAGAGATTTAAAACCACTGAATTAAACTTACTCTTCGCCTCAATTCAATTTAAACAATGAAATATTTTTTAAACATCCGTAGGTAATTATTATTGAATCCCACAATTAGGTTCTGTAATTGAAGACTAACAATCGCATACGTATATAAGTACCTACACATAATGAATAAAAGAAACAGAAGATATTTATAGCAGAAGCAGTCATATGGAAATTTTATTTGACTTCTCCTTTTGATTTTGACAAATTAAATATAATTTCAGAGGAGTCTGAAGTAGTGTGACTTCTAAGTAACAGCCAATAAATGTGTTATAGGTAAATTCACAATAATTCTCGCACATAAATGTTATATGTTGGTTAAACATCTGTCAACAGACCTCCCTCTTTGCCGTAACCTGTCATTACCTTTTATCATGATAATGATGAGTCTGATTACAGAGAACATAACTCACTGTCGGGCATACAGTGTATCTACCATCGCTTTTATACCTACACTGTATTTACGGGGCCGTCCCGTCGAAAGGGTTACGAACGAGGGTTAAAGAATTTGATTCTTTGTTCCGATAACAATTTTAAGCAGACATTTTTCATGCCTATTATTGGACCAATCACCTTCAGAGCTGTAATTATGCCCTGCTAACTAGAATGGTTGATAGAAGATGCGTTTGCCAGATGTAATGGGAATTTTATGTTCAAAATAACGAGCTAGTTAAATTTTGACTACGTTAATTTCGCGATAGCTGTAATTTGCACGTTTGGTTTAATAAAATTATCCCAATTTAGGTGTGTGTGTGTATGGTGTGCAAAATAGCATTTACCGTCTGTATAAAAGTAGTTTTGATTAAACATTGTTAAAGGACGCTGCCAGTTAACTTCCTAAGATGTGTTATTACTTATTACAAAAGAATGTTTTGTCAGGAAATAAATGTGTTGGCTAGAATTCCTTTTATCAAATTTTATAACATTATGCTCTAACGAAAAATTAATCATCATCGGTTAAATTCAGTATCTCTGGTTATTATAGTTTTTTAAATCTTCTTGTTCCTTGGATTAGAGAATTTATTATCACTATAGTTTAATTAAATTGCACTTTACTTGTGTTATACATGTGATGTTTTACTTTTGTTTAATCAAGTCCTACTAAGCAAATTTAAACGGCTCATATCATAAGTGACAATGTAAAACCTATCAATATTACGTATCAATTAATTGTAAATATGTGACGTAATCTAAAATATTAATTTTGGTTTCATGTTCATAAAAATCACTTACTTCTTCGGTTATAAAGTAAAAAGCTATATGATCCATCTGAAGGTTCTAAAGTTTTACGTTAAATAGGAAACGTAACATTTTTACAATTTTTTAAGCTACATTTTGAAAAGTTAATTTAAAATAAACTTAATTCCTTCTCTGTTGACAACTTTCGAGTTTTTATACTACCTAATGCCAATCTAGTGGCTTATTTTTTAATTTAAATTACATTTCAATGACAGAATTATTTCATTTGATCGAACACAATTATTCCAGTAGAAGAACATTTATTAATATTACTATTTACTTTACTATTTAAATGTATCAATTTAAACGTTTTGGAAATTTTAACACAGTGATTAGGCCGTTACATTCACACCGTATTGGAAAATACCCGAATGTGATTTGTATTTAAGTTATTACTATTCCAGTTTGTAACAGATAATACTGCTAACAGGATACTCCTATTAAAGAAAACTGACAAAATAATAAATAAAATCTTATCCAGTCCTACATCATCTAGTAAGTATTAATAGTCTGGTATATAAATAAACCTAGCAAAACCTAGTAATCATGTACCATCCAACAGAGAAAATTTTGCATTCGCCTTTTAGAAATAAGAAAATACAATGTTAATTATTAAAAACATCGGATTTATGAAAATCAGATTTTTAAATCCAAATTCAAATCAAAATGTAGATTAAGAACCCATTAAAATGAGGCTTTCATTATAGATTTTACACCCTTTTCAATCTATAAACTTCACGCGAAAATAACGTTACGTTGGAAAATTTGCCTAAAACGGAACTACTAATAAATTATTCAAACGTTTGTGGACGAGCCTTTACAGGAATTGGGTGGCAATTTACATATTGTTGTTTCAGTCCAAAGGACCTCGTGGGTTTGTGAGTTTGTGCGCAAGCCGGATCAATATCAAGTTAGCTTTGAATTTCGGGATTCCGTGGCTTATATAGAGATATCATCCTGGTCTTTGTTTTTTAGCGTTAAAACTTGTCCCCTTGCTCGTGCGTTCTCAGAATTTCTAATTAACTTTGTATTAAAATGATTATAAAGCGTAACTGTATTCGCGGAACGTTGACATTTGCACAAGCAAAAAAAAACTTAAGCAAGCGTGTAAGTGTAACTTGATATGGTAACTGAAAATATTCCGGCAAATAATCAATTTGAAACACTTTAAAAGTCGTCAGACAGATCTGCCGCTTTTAAAAGGCCTCATAGTTGTCACAACTGTTATTTTAAGTACTGGATGGTTACATTTTAGAATTCTACAGTAACATGAAACACCTTGAGACGCGTCGTCAAAGTGTAACGTATTACATCTTGCTTGTTTGTTTCTTAGTGCAATAAACGCCTAATGAAATTCGTTTATATCCATTCCAATGCTAATTTAAATAAGTAAAAAATGAAAGGAAAATACCAAAATTCTGTTAAATTAAAAATAGAAAATACACACCAAAATAAATTGGTTTCCTAAATATGTCTAACAAACTCGAAGAATATTAAATTTTACGTGCAGCAACGGTGTTGCATCAAATTTTATATACTTATCCAGAAAGTCACTTTACGATAAAAATCGTTCAGCTGAAAAATGAAATGAGGTAGGTAGGTAGGTAGGTACTGTATATGAAAAGTACCTACTTCATATTTTCTAAAAAAAAAGAAAATGTTACTATGCTATACACGTCACCTGTAATAAATATTGCCGTTATATGCATTCAAATTCTTTTTGTCAAGTACGCCAGTGTAATGTAAGAGATTTGCCCATGTAAATGGATTTTTGGTAAAACAGTAACTGAGAGTATGTGTTGTTTTCATTTTTATATTGTTATTAACGATTTGATGCGCTACTGGTAGCCTGAAAAGTATTTCTTTTTTAATACTTTTTTGAGTGCAAACAATGCCTCACTGTTAAAATTTTATCTATAATTTTATTTTAAATAAAAAAAGATAAGTTTTGCTATACAAAATACCCACGTAATATGAAGACTTAATAAATGCATAGTACATGTTTTAGTGGAAATGGTAAATCATATAAAATACCCTGCTGTAATTGTACACTCTTATAAAAATCAAAAATCGATCGTATCAGTTAAAATATTGCCTCCTAAATAACACCAAATTATATTATACAAAGCACTAGCTGAATCAGCAATCAAATATGAAAAACTATGCACGGTCTTGTAAAACTTGATCAAATTTAGAGTAGACCGTAAAATTATGTACAAATACTCATAGTTACGATTTTTACAACTAAATGATGTATAGGTATGTATTGAGATGTTATCTTTTACAGGTG
The DNA here is from genome assembly GCA_963082815.1 of Melanotus villosus. NCBI lineage: Eukaryota > Metazoa > Arthropoda > Insecta > Coleoptera > Elateridae > Melanotus > Melanotus villosus. Next base: position 46,355,832 of record OY720421.1, on the reverse strand, counting down.
GTTAATAACGGTTTGTTATGAATGTTATGATATTAAAAAAATTAATTAAAAAAATATATATGCTTTCAGAAAGTCGCATTTTAATTATTGTTGTTAGTTTATAGGGTTGATTGTTTAAAATTGTGTTTTAGAGTTAATTATGATAAATAACTAGGTAGTTTTAAGAAATCATTTGGCATCTTGATGTACATTTAAGAAACAATGATATGTTTGATAGATATTATGATTTTCAAAAAGAAAAGAAATAATTAGGGGAGATAATAAAAAGTTGAAAGTGGAAAAAATAAACAAATTAATAATAATTGATTTTTGAAATAAGTACATATAAAGCGGGAAGGCATACTTTTAAGTCCCGTAAATAATTAGTTTAATATTACATATGAACTAAAAGTTTATTATAAATTCAATATTATAAATAAATTTAATGAAATAAAGTCGATTATAAAAAACTTGAAATCCATTTCTCGTGGGATAAATATGGTTAAAATTCAATAAAAACCTTGTCTAATCAACACAAATTTAATGAAAATAAAGATTAAGGGGTGAACAGTAGCAGCTACATATATTTCGACCTAATGATCAGGTCATCTTCAGGCTAGAAGATGTACAATCCTATTACTTAAACAGTAAATAAAGAATAACGGTTATGTCTAACTTACCTAATAATATAAAATGTAGTTGCAACAAATAAGGTTAATTAATTATATAAACATGTAAAAGGTTAAGGCAATCAACAACGGAAAACTTAGGCTAACATCCCTATAATAATACAGTTATGGTTCCAAAAATTTTTCCGTTCTGTATAATTATTGGGATGTTAGCCTAAGTTTTCCGTTGTTGATTGCCTTAACCCTTTACATGTTTATATAATTAAGTAACCTGATTTGATGCAACTACATTTTATATTATTAGGTAAGTTAGACATAACCGTTATTCTTTATTTACTGTTTAAGTAATAGGATTGTACATCTTCTAGCCTGAAGATGACCTGATCATTAGGTCGAAATATATGTAGCTGCTACTGTTCACCCCTTAATCTTTATTTTCATTAAATTTGTGTGGATTAGACAAGGTTTTTACTGAATTTTAATCGATTATAAAAGTTATTAAAGAAGATTAAAGTTAATTGATTGGTTATATATAAGTTCCATAACCTGGTTATTTTACTTAGGTACTGGAAAAATGGTTATAATATGTAAAATGAAATTGCAAATAAATTTGGATAGATTTTGAAATGGTGTTGGAATTTGGTTTTGTGTGGATTAATATTATTTGATTGGTAGGTAGGTAGGTAGGTTGTACGTCAAGAATTGGTTGGTTTAGCGAGGAGGCTGTTTTAAAAGGACTAGGAAGTTGAAGCAGTTACGTGTTGTTGTAAGTGTATTACAGGTATAGTGAAATTGTTTAATTATAATTTAGACCTTAAAATTATTTATAAATTTGTAAAAGACTTGTGTTAGTATTACAACATTTCATAATTTGAGTTTTGAAAAGTTAGGGCGAGAACCCAATTAACGAACCTGATTTAAGAGTCCCTAAAAATTGAATAAGTACAATAAATAAAATTTGACTTAGTCGGAGCATCATTATTTTTGAGGTGTTAACTTAATTATATTACATATTCAGATTATAATTAATTAATACACTTCAGCATAATAATTTTAAGATATGTATTATTATTTTATTTATTTTATTTATTATGACACAAGTATTCAATAATAAAAGGAAATCCATATAACATGCGGCCTTCTTCTCAGGCGCCCATTAGAATGTTGTACAAAAACTTTTACGAAAACAAAATTAAAAGGTCTATATTCCTAAACGCTTTCACGAATTTCCATTTCATAAACATCAATCCTTAAACAAATAATTCTGGACAACTGATTAGTAGTAAGGATAGAAATTTCAAAATAATCATTTGTTGGGGATCAGGGCATATTAGATATATGTATTACTTTTCTATTTTGTATTTTATTTTATTTTTATCGAATATTTTTTTCTATTTTGTTCTCTTTCTTAAGTTTATAAGACATTGGCATATACATTTGCATATAGACTTTTATGAGAAAGAAAGCTTCATAAGTTTGTAATCTTCTGTGTATTGATTTGAGTACACCACTTGAAAGTATAAAATATAGTAAGTAGGTACTTCACTGCCAGCATGGCAAAGTATTTATAAAACTAAAAATTGCGATGTTTTTCAACTTAATGGCAACCATAATGGCCTGTCTGATTGCAAAAAGAATGCGAATTTATTATACTCGCCCAACAACAAATAAAAAATATATAGAAAGATATCTGCCATCATTGCTTAAAACACCTAATAATACAAATTATATGCCATTAATGTACATATGTACGAAGATATTCTTCATTGTTACCATAGTACCTATAAGAATAATATTAAGGCTTAAGCCATGCCACTTTGTACGTATAATTATTTAAAAACCTAACATGCATTCATTACATGCCATTGCCCAAAATTCGTCGACCATCGAAAAATCCAAATTTTCATCCGAGCATATTTTGAGACTACTCACAGCCAAGTTTTGGTGATTTTCCTAATAAATAGAAATTCAATGGTATAAATAACGATATGAATAAAATGCTGTCTTTCGTGAAAAATAAAGTCGCCCTTGAATCAAGTCAAATTAAAAAAATAATAATAAAAAGACGCACGGATTCACATGAGCTACTTTTACATATTACATGGTCGCCAATGGAAATGCTTTTACTTCTTCTGGTTCTGGTTTGTTTGAGTCGCTGAAGTGTACTTGAGTACTTAGAAGGTAAAAAAATTAATCCAAACAAAGCAGTGCAAAACTGACTGAGCACCCAATCAAACAATTTCTTTGCAGAAAAAATCCGAATATTTTTAGAATAATGAATTATTTTAATGAAATGCATTACATATGCTATTGTAAAAAGAATATTTCGTTGTTACTGTATTATTGTTTTGTGCTTATAAAAAGGTCCAGCACATATTTGAACACCCTTTGTATATATTCCAAAGAATGAAGCAGGTTCTTTTTTATACATGACCAACCCTGGTGTATTCTTTATTTGATCGCACGGTATCTCTTCAATATGATCAGAAAGTAAACTAGGAAGGGGTAGATATGAAATGTTTATGATGTAATTTTTTAATTATTAATATGTTATGATCAAAAAATCTTTGGGCAGGGGTTGGTGTGAGATTTAAAAGTCATTTCTAGAATTTTTCACTCCTATTATTTTTATATCATTGTCACTTACTTGAGATCTTTCAAAGGTTGCAATTAAAAAATTAAAAATGTTTCAAAAAAAACTGTTTTTGGTAATTCTTTGTTACAGGTTTCAACTGAATTCTGTTTGGTTATTAAAATGTTTTATTTTTCGTTTTTACTTAGAAAATTGCCTTTTACTAAAATTTAACAGGTATCAATGATATAAAAATTATAAAAATCAATGATCACTTTTAAATTCCAAAGATTTTTGGATAGTGTTGTATTTAATTTTATGGACCCTTTATTATTTCACATTTTTGCTACTTGGGTAAATATGTATTACATTATTTTGTCCTTTTAGGGATGTAAGTTATGCTAATTAATATCTTATTTTTATATAGGTTGCATAATGTTCATGTTTCGTACGTGTACAATACACATTAAAGGAAATAAATCTGCTGTTGTTACGTCAGGCAGTGGATATTAAACTGGTATGATCACTTTATTTACTCAAAAGCTAAATATGATCTTAAATTTAAATTTAAATACCAACTGCTAATTATTTTTGAAATATGGTGTTTCTTCAATAGAAAAATATTAAATAATTCTTTAAACTAGACATCTACATTAATCTACAAAGTAGTAGTGAATACGAGAAGGCGAGCTAGAAGCGATGAACAATGGAAATCACTTAAACTGTGTTAGATTATCAATGGTAAGGGGTAAGGTAATATTTGTTAATTTTTAAACCCTGTTTTATTTGGATAACAGAAATGTATCGTGGCATATTTAGTTAAAATAACAAACGACGGAAGCTCTCACGACAGATGTAATTTAATATTTGGCGCCAGTACCGATGTGCCGCTTGTCAAAACTTTATGCACCTCATATTTCAAAGCTTGTTATTACAGAAATATCGCGCTTATTATATTTGTGCAATGACAACAAAAAATTTAACTAGGCACCTTATTTTTTCCTTAAGAAAAATATAATAAGCGCCAATACCAACGACTACTCGAGATAAAGACTCCTTTTTAAAATACCAATATATTCCATCTCGTTTGGCACTTTTAACAAACACTGCGAGTTTCTCGGAGGAACTCAAAAAGAAAAATAATTGGACGTTAGGGTGTTTGCGCATCCTTAAAAATTTGGCTTATAAAATGCTAGATACGCTTGAGTATCCAATTAACTTTTTAAAAATAAATGTAAACAAAAAGATTCTGAGGACAACCGTAAATAGAAAATTATTTAGCGAACCGATTAGTAATAGCTCTATAGAACTGTTTAGTCGGACTATCGGTTTACAGGGATTTTTCAAACTACACGCGCTTTTTAGAGCAACGAATTAGAGACGACCACCGGCGCTTTTATAAACATTGCATACTGTTAAGAAGGAGTACCGAACAGAACCACTACATAGCGGATTGGAATTAACTTGTTAAGCTAAAATGAACGCCTGACGGGGGTGCTATGGAATTAAATTGAAAAGAATTTAAAGAACTTAGCTGTATATGCTCGGCTCTGCTTGCCGGAGCAGAGAGTTTCGGAATTAAATAAAAATGAATGAATACTTAATAATGCAAATTTTTACTATACGCAGCTTGAACGACGAAATTAAAACGAACTTTTCAATTTCTCAAATTGACTTACAAAACTGATAAATTTAAGCGTATCCACGAACATTTAATTAAAGCTAACTATTAAAATTATTTTCCAGCTGTCAATGTCTTCATCAATTCATTAATTAATTCTTCGTGGTGTTGGTAATAATAAGCCCCAAATTTATAGATTAAAAACTCAAGAAATAAAAAGTTTCCTAAATTTTGCGTGAATCTTATTCTGACTATAATGTTGTACTCAGCACTGACTGGTGCATTTCTTTAAACTTGTGTAAAGCACTAACAAAATCTTATGACCCATATCATAAAACAGTATTTCAAGTTATAAGAAATTGCCCCTAAATTATGGGATTGCTTTAATAATTCAGCAGCAACTAGAATTAAGAAATTCTTCTTCTTCCTCTTATGGCCGAAGCCTTTGCCTCTTATTGACTTATAAGAAATTCAAATTGTTTTAAATAGTCAATTCCTTCCATCTACCGTGTGTAATATTCGTAGAGGTATTACAAAGCTTAGCTAATTAGTCAGAAGGTAGTGCGTCGATTACTAATTTGAGAAGGTCGAATTGTGGAAATTTAAAAATTGCACCTAAAAAGTAAACCTAACCTACTTACTCCAATTGAATGCACCGAGTTTTCCCTTCGAAATTTGTTTTACGCATATGTATTTACATTATTATGTCTTTATGACTTAGAGATATATCTCAAAGGCTTTTTAAATTTTCTCTTATGAAATATTGCTGCATCTTTTCTAAAATATACTTTTTTTACATATGAATAAAACAACAAGACTTTTCATTTAAGTCTACAACTCACATTTATCGGAAACAAAGTAATCTCTCCTTAATCGGTAGTTCAATATTATCTCAATAAAGATAACCTGTCATTCATTTATACTAACTTATATCTAAGAATATTTATTGCATCTTGTTTCAACCCCTTCTTAAATTCATCAATTAAATATTTCGATAAAAAACTTTGAAGATCTGATTCAAATTAATTTTATTTATTATAATGAATTAAAAATGTAGGCTCTTTTAGGTATACTTTTCAATAAATATTTCAAGTAATTATTCACTTCGTCTAAATTCAAATTGTTGACAAGAGGTGGTGTACAGGGCATAATTATATTTTTGAAAGTTATTTTTCTGGAAACTTTTTCCTGTCTTCCAGAGCGCCGCTGGAAACAAATGAGGCAAATTGTCTCTTAAATAAGTTAAACGGTGTTAACAAAAGGGCCTGTCACTCCGGGCAAATCTCTAATTATGAAATTATCAAGTTATTAATAAGAAAAGTAATTGTCACTTTAGTTTCCAATTAACTAACTGGTAATTGCTTCGGAAGTTCTGTACTGCAATTTATTATGTAACCGAAAGAGTAGTGAAAGCCGTTTAATTAATATCGTTGATAATGACTCGCGTATTCCGGTGTGTTTGTATTGGAACGCAATATTGGGTTTCTTTGTTAGGGGCTCCTATTTTACTCTTGTAATAATAAACTCATAATTATCTTTTAACTATGGCGCACTTAGAAGTTCTAAGGGGAGTTTTGTTTATATGGCACATTTTTTTAATTTTCCTGTTTATCACTCAAGGGTAAATTAATAAATCCCACAAAACTATAAATAATAGGAGTAGTAAATAACAAAGCGAGTTTAATATTTATGTCATCTCTGTGACTAATTCAACCGTTTTAAGCGCAGGTTAACTGAAGGATAAACCCAATTACTATACCGATGGCAAACAAAACATTTTCTGTATAATTACAATTATTGAATCTTCACCAGAAACCTCATATAAAATTTAATCTATAATGTCTTGTGTATAGCTCATTCGGTTTTCAGCACCTAGATGCTCTGGTAGTATAATCTATAAAGCTTTCAGGGAAGCTTAAAACATAAGCTTGTAGAATTAATAAAAATGAAATTAGTAGCGACTAACGTTGCACCAAGAATTAGAATTCATTATTTAATCTGGATTATGAAATCCGAATGGATTATAACATACATAGGTACACGTAAAAGGAGCATACATATACCTAACTATAAATATTTAAGTAATTATTTAATAAATGCTCCACCTCGCTTATAGCGTAAATGGTGACAGTTACATACAAAACGGAAATCTATTCGACGTAAAAATTGCTTAAAGACCGTTTTCGATTATTTGGGAGGCTGCAAAAAACAGATGTGTTTTTGTATGTACAATTTGGAATATCCTGGCACGTCCATATAACTAATTATGTATTATATAATTATTTTTGTAAATTTCAAATGCAGTAGCCGCAGGTAGGGCCTGTATAATTATAAAATTTAGGAGGGGATGCAGACTTGCGCCACTGTTTAAACTCTATGTTTATACTTATAATCTTATCTCTACCTTAAATTAAATGAAGTAACCACTCTCACAGTAATAAAAATTTCTGTTTGGATTATAAACACTGTTCTAAAAGGATATTATTTGTTAATGGAACCTTCTTACATTGACTAACCAACCTGCTAAAAATAATAATTTTATGAAATTTTATTTAACTTACGTATTGGACTTTTGCCACTCTTGCCATGTAAATAAGTTTAAAAATACAACGTTTTTATACAATATAAAGAACCTGAACCGTTAAAATGACAGCAGATATTTTATTTATCTTAATATAACAATTCTAGCAAGCGTAACTGTATGTTAATTTGCTTTATCAGTAGAATAGAGATAGAACATTCCAAACCAATGATTGCTATTATGCATATAACTATGCAAAAAGTTACTGTAAAGAATATAAAAATATATCAATATTATTTCTATACGCACTTCAGGGCGCCGTTCTGGAAATTGTTGTCTATCGATGTAAGATTGGGTGGGGGGAATTTTGAATAGCAATTATGATAAATATGCCATAAAAGGTATGAATCCGGGGCCAATATGGCTGCCAAATGAGTGCTTTAAGGGCCCGGACTTTCCAGATAACTCCGGTTGGTAAGGGGATGTTGATAATGAGCTTCTGACGAGCTCTCCCACCCTCGCTACGCAGTTATAACTCCAAAATATGGGGATCGGAAGAATTATTATACAGCTTTCCCCTTGTAAGCGCGGGGAGCTTTGGGGTTTCACTCTGTTTGTAACGAGGACCGTAATTGCTAATGGAACGCAGAGATTTTTACTACAATATTTTTTGAAGAAAAACGTTGACGTATTCTTTTGTTATATTTCCACCAAAATCTGGAGAATACTTTTCTAGCGTCGTATTAGTTCGCCGCTTTTGAAAACTCTTCTTTATGCTTTGGTGCAGCTGATGTATTTTAGATCTATTATGCAAAACTGTAGGCTGAAAATTTGCACTGGTCGACTGTAAAGTAAGTAAACACGCAAACAAGCTGAACATTATTCACTGTTCTTTTGTCTCCGGAATAGCACTGCGCCATTTTGTAATATGGCGGAAGCTTTCAGTCCTCTTCTAACAACTGCATACGTCATATATTACGTGGCTTTCATTGTTTTGTTTCCTCCCAATTTTATATTCGCACAACTTGTTATTGCTCGTGATTTTCTTAGTTAAAAACGTAGAACTTAAAGACAAAACTATAAAATACCTTGATCGTTTCCGAAAGTTTCTACAGTATTGGTGTCGTACTTTTAATACTCTAACAACTAATATATTTAATTAACAAGATACTACAGCAATAATTGGCAGTTTGAAAATATTAAGCACTAATATAAGCGTTATTTTTATAAAATTTGCCAAATATAAAAAATATTAAAGCTATCCACACTATTTTAAAATAGTATTTGTAAATAAATAACCAGAAAAGTAAACATTTGAATATTCTACTTATCCATTTACTTATTAGCTAAGCCTTTTATTATCTGGGCCACTTGATCAATTGAATTAGTAGCATAACAGAATTTTTATGGGGAATGCGTTTGTAAAATAAGTTAGTATTCCTTTTAATGGGACATCCTGTATATATTTCAATAATGTGGTTTGTAATTAAAATCTAAAGTTTCTGTATTCTGGTATCTGCAACCTCTTTTACCTATCGGTGTCGAGGCTGATGCGTTAGTGTATGTGGTTTTTACGGGTGCAATGCACAACCCGGTCCGTCTCTGCGACGAGTTACTTGGTTGGTACGCCGTTTTACCTACATACTGCACCATGTGTATAGTGTAAGTGTAGGACCTTGTTACTCTACCTCTTAGGCCTGTATTCGGAGGAGAGCGTCATTAATTTGGTGCCCAACGACGAATCCTATCCATCGAAAGATTCGAACCAAGGACTAACGTAACGCTAGCCTGACGCTTTACCGGTGCGGCACCGTGACGTGGCATATTATAAATAAAGGTAATCATATACAATAATCTAAAGATATAAAATTCTAAAATTAAAACTAGGCAAACTATAACCGAGTTTTTATTATTTATTTGAAAACAACTAACAAACAGCTCGTTATAATTATCAATTTAGTATGGTAATTATATTTCCTTCGGAGTAAGTACATGTTTTTGTTTTTACGTCACTATGTTATTTTCCTGGGTATCCCAAGAACGCTTTTATTTTTATACTGATCAACATAATTCGCTCAGAAAATGCTTGATATATGATTTTACGAATCAAATAGTAACCAACCCATAATTTAAAATATCTTCCATGGTATAAAAACGGCAGTGACTTAAGCGTTTTTAAATATTGCTTCAGTATCAAATACAAATTAAAATTAATGTAACATTTTTATATATCAAAGTAATACGGATTAGGGATTAATTCGACTTCATTGATTAAATCGTAAAAATTTAACCGTCGCGTCGGTGCACTATTTTGGTCATTTTGGATATTAGGTACAGGATACGGGTATGCACCAGCTTCGACATCCAAACGTACCAAGGGGTTAACGATACAGATACAGACAAATATATGTGATTCGATTAAAGGATGATATAAAATTTTCTACAATTCGTTATGAGTACATAATTCGTGTAATCACGTTTCAAAAACCCGAGCAATCAGCTGTGAATATACTAAACATTTCGTAGGTAATTATATCCATAGATATGAAAGAAGAAACGAAATATGTATCACTTAATAAATAACCTACAGTTTAAAAACGTTACAATTGCTCTACAATTCAGAATGTTAAATTGAATAATAAAATAAGAGAGTTTTCGTAAAACATTTAGGTTAAAGCAAACCGGCTTATTATGCATACCACGGATCGACTTGACAGAAAATTCTGAGGTCTAAGGACCAAAATTAACTAATAATCTCAACCATGTAATTCTATAATGTTAACATAAACCGAATATCCTAACCATCTTTTACAAATCATCCTAGTTTCGAATTTTTATGGTAATAACAGAGAAGCTCGTTGGGACAGTGGTAAAAGCACTGGACTTCTAGCTAAAATCCTTGGGTTTCGAATCTCATGCGGTGGTAAGGATTTTTGCAAAAAATTCCCAACTGCTCGAGGTCGGTACTTGAGCGAGTGAAGCCATTTAGTCGTTTGGTTAAAATTAAGGATTCCGTCTGCGGAGTGGTCGACTTCAGATAGTAGCAAGAATACTATTCACTTAATACACGGTCACAAACTCTGGAAAAGACAACGGGAAACCCCTGCCAAGAACACATTCCCCTAGTCTAACATAACAAAGTTCACGACGCCAATTTGTTTAAAAATGTGGCTTTGACTCCCTCGTTAACGTCCTTAAAAGGACATGACACAGAAGAAGAAGAAGATGGTAATAACGCCTAAAGTTTTTAATTCAATTTACTAAAATACATAAAATCATTTAAAAACTTCAATTTAAAATTAATAAAACTGTAATATACGAGTACTGAACTTGTTGCTTAGCAAGGTTTCTATGTTTAAACTTATTTTCAATTTGTTCATATAAGAAAATCTTTTAATCCGTAGCGCCATAATTGGGTCGTGGCAAAGGCAGAATTTGCCACAAACGCACGAGTCTAGAAGCGCCACTTGCCAAAAAATTATGAAAATGCTACATGAAAAATAATAATAGTCATTTTTTACAGCTATTTATATTAAAATATGGTGTATTGGCGTTTTTAAGTATTTTTAACACGACGTTTTCTTAATATAAATAAATTTTTTCTCTCATCAACTCTTGTTACGGCACTTCTTTATATTGGCTGAGAGAGGATAAATAAAACCAGCACTTTGAATATGTAGTAGGGTAATAATAGAATACATAAAGTAAAAATAAATTTAGAAAGTAACAGCAGTCATACAAATATCTACTAGAATTTTGCGGGACTTCTTTCCCCAGTAGGGATCACTATCGAACCAAATATCATACCAATAAACGATCCATTATTTTGCCTCATTTCCAAAAGAGTGTGAACTTCCAAATTGTTTCTACCTTAATAATCTCATTAACCTATATGGGAATCAAACTTTAGCAAGCAAGCGTGTTAACCTTTATAGCGTTCAAGCCAACCTATCTACTTTAAAACCACATTAAATGTAGTACAAATTTAGTATTTATGTACGTTAGGTACGTCTTTTCAAACATTTCGTCGGTCCATATTTCAAGCATCTTTTCTAAATAATAAACATCCATCTTTTTGCCAAATTTACGTGTTTTATGTGTATGAGAATTTTGCTACAAGTTACTGAAAAATTAACAATCAAGCAAAGAAATGTAGCACAGGTGCCAAAAACGACATAATAGTTGAGACGAGCTATTTATACGTTTATGAATAAAATTGTAAATTGCAGAATTTCTTGTAAAACGTTGACTACTCTGTTTTGTATGTCATTAATGTTAAGGGTAGGTAGAGCATATCAAATAGAACAACTTTTCTCAATAAACCATGTGTCGCAAGTAAACGGTAACCTCAGATAAAAATTAAAAACATCAATACAAAAATTGGTTTGGGTTCACTGGAGTCTAGATTTATCACACGCCTTACTGATAAGAGTCCACGTATATTATGTAGGTCAGCCACTCTTCGAACGTTTTAGTGGAAGGTCAACCGAATTTGACGTTAGTTTCTATTGTGGTTGTGTTCCTGTTGTGTTTGTGTATAAGTTATGGAGGAACATTTGAACATGGTACGTAAGTTTTGTTCCTCTTTATTGACAACACTTTTTTCTAATATCACTTTGTAAACATGCCAGTAATTATTTACTGCCAGTCACGAGCGTGAAAAAATATGAGCGGAGAGTGAAACCTGTAAATTACATAATTGTGTAATGTTTCATTTATTCTTCCAGGGTCAAATTTCTGTCGCAGGATTTTTAAATTCATATCAGCCTGCGGTTCTCAAAAGTTACTAACAAAATTTAAAATAAAAAAAATCGCGATAAGCTTTAAATTTTTGCTGTAGTGTACTTCTATTAAGGTCAGCATATACCCATTTAATTTAATGGCAATACTTTTGAATCACCCTGTATATACTTGAATTTATAACAAAAGATAATAAATAACCGAATACTTCCAAAGATACTGAAAGAAGGTGAACCACTAGAAATAGAAAGTAATTCAAACTTCGTCAAAAACTTAATATTTCAGTATCATACGGCACAATAACGGATAAAATAGAAAAATCGACCCAGAATCCACAATGTCCGAAAAAGCTGAGCCATGACAAATACTAAGAAATAATTGAACTGATATTACCAAAAAGAACGTTAACTTGTAATTAAAACTTTGTTTGAATTGCAGTTGGGACTACCCCAAAGCAATCGTGTTAAAATATGCGAAACATTCGAAGAAAAGCTGTGTCATATTTCTTGGTTATAAAGGGTGATCTAAATTGAACTTTAGGATTTGAACTGCGGCGCGCGCCGTTTGCGTTCTGTAAACCTAGAAAGTTTGCATTTTTACGGTTGGTATCTAAACACATGGCAAATTCACCATGGCGTATAAAATTCAATTGACTCAAGAACTTAAAAAGATGGACCACCAGAAACGCCATACATTTGTGAACTGGGTTTTTTTAGAGAACACAGAAGATTTTTGCAAAAAACTCATATTGAGCGATGACGTTCATTTTTATTTAAATGGCTTTGTGAATCGCCAAAATTGTCGCATCTGTGGTAGTGAAAATCCACATGCTATTCAAGCAAAACCAATGCATTCACAAAAATGCACTGTGGGCTGGAGGAATCATTAACCCTTACTTTTTTTAGGACGAAGCTGGCTGCTACGATTCCAGAGTTAAAAGAGAACATAGACGTGTAATTGCTGAAATAGAGCCGCATTTATAGGAAAGCATTATGGAAAACTTCACCAAAAGAATGGTATCATGTCAGCGGAGTCATGGAGAGCATTTGGCCGACATCATATATTATTTCATACGTAACTCCTAAGTCTGTACTTTAAACTGATAGCAATAAAATTCGGATTTTTCCAGTATTTTGTGTTTTATTCAGAAAACAAATCCTAAAGTTCAATTTGGATCACCCTTTATTTCGTCCTTTACTTCATAATTCTAGAAGCGTAATTATCCAGTACTTAGTTTTAAGGTAATTAGATAAAGAGGTTTAAAAATACAATTTGCGTGCGCATATGTTTATAAATATAACATTAATGGGCCATATTCATAAACAGTATTTAAAGTTAGTAGGGGTTTAGTAGCTACTAAACCAATATAATTAATATATGTTGCTATAGCAATTAGTAACATCTAACTTTAAACACTGTTTATGAATGTGGCTCATAATCTTTTAAGTCTCCAAAGTAATAATAATAATGACAATTCATAACCAGCAATATGTTACTACGGAAATGCCCAAATAGAAATACACAAAAATCAAATTGATAGATTAAATAAACTGTTGTAAAGATGGAGATGTGGTTTGGTCATTTAGAAGATAATGTCAACAAGGTTATACAATGTGATCTATCAAACGTGGAGTCGTTTTCTCGTAATTAAATATTTTTGCATTAGCTAACTAATTTTAATGCAGTATCTAACTGAGCTACTTAAAATATCTTTTTTTGGAAGCTAAAAATAAAAGCTACGTAAAACTTTGACTTTAAGTTTAATATTGGCACATGACTTTATAAATTTTTAAGGGACAAATTTCAAATGTTCAAATTCTAAATAATTAGCATAGTCTGGCTAGAAATATTTTCATAAAATATACACAAGAAGAAGAAGCACTTACAGATGAAGAAGAAATCATGGAGGAGTGTATTTTAAGAAATTACTAGAAGGAACGGTCTGGATACAAAAAGAGGGATACGTAAGAAGAAATGAGAGGAAAGACACAAGGAGGGAAAATCAATTACAAGAAGATGAACTACAGAAGAAGTACAAGAGGCTATTAAGAAAATTAAATTATGCGAAGCGCCAGGACATGATCAGATCATGGCAGATATGTTAAATGCAGGAAAGGAAGAAATAATAGAAATGTTGAAAACTCTCATTAACAGGGTATTACCTATAAATATAGGAGAAGCGCCGGAAAACTGGCAAGTAGGAATTTTAACCCCAATACACAAAAAAAGAAATGCAAAGTACTGCAACAACTATAGATGAATCACTCAGAATCAACAGTCGGAGAAGACGGAGAGCGGCATCTCTGCTTTATTGACCTGGAGAAAGCCTTCGACAAAGCAATCGGGAATGCTATATGTAGTATACTGGAAGAACGAAGGATAAAGGAGGATACAAGGAATATAAAAATATATAAACAAACTTTGTTAGAGTTAGATATGAGAAATCTCAGATGTTCGAAACTACAAAAAGAGTATAGCAAGGACGTACCCTGAGTCCCTTGCGGTTTTAAGAAGTACTAGACGAGGGAATCAAAAAAGCCAAAAGGCAAGTAGAGCAATATAAGGTAGGATACTGGAAAATGGAAAAGGTACAAATTTCCGAATTACTATACACGGATGATTCAGTCATAATAGCAAAAGACGCAAAAGCATTCAATGAAAACTGGAAGATATACAGCAACAGTTTAGAAACGGTCAGTATGAAAACAAACAGAAGACCAAGACGATGGTGATAAGTAGAAAAGAGGAGACACACGTAATAAAGCTGGGGGAACCAAAGCTAGAGCAAGTAAATCGCTTTAAATATTTAGGTACAGTAATTTCACATAATGGAAAAATTGATGAAGAAATAATCTTGAGGACGCGGGAGCAGCAGGAAGACTATTCAATTCAATAAAAGACACATTTTTGGCAAAAAAAGAAATACCAAAGGAGATAAAGACAAAAGTCTTTAAGAAGGTAACCACCCCAATTTTAACGGACGGATTTCTTAGAAAAATGGGGGAAAAAACAAGAAAGGATAAAATAAGAAAAGTTAAAAACATAACCAATAGAGAACACAATAGAAGAAAGACAACTGAGATGATTCGGGCACGTACTGAGAATGAAAGAAGAGAGATTAGTAAGAAAGATATATAAAGCAAAATTAAGCAGAAAGAAGAAGAAAGGGTGACCCATTAGGACCTGAACAGACGAAGCAAGAGCTGTAGTTTTAAAAACGGGACATAAAATGGAATGAGGTTAAACAAAAGATGCAAGACAAAAAAGTATAGAGGGAAATGTAGAAAGATAATAATTCAACAAGCTTTACACTTACAAGGGTAGAAAGGCATTAGGATTAAATAAAAGGAAGTAACAATATACACAAAGTAAATCCAAAATAACCGAAAAGAACTTAAAAATATTCTTATAATTTTACATCTTCTCAATGATAAGAGTAAAATATTACCTAGGCTTAATAAAAATACTATACAACCCTTGTTTCAAATTTAGATTAAAATACATTTCCGTATACATTATACATTATGTTTATCGAAAATAATTTTCAGAATATTTACATCGTTAATTACAGCCAAATACAGCTTTATTAATTGAGAAATAATATGAAATATGAAATAGGCAACGATTTAATAGAAAGTGCAAATTAAATTAAATCGTTCCGTGCTTGATAATGTAATATTGGTATTATTTACAGTGGAGTACACAAAGAGACAATAACTATTTTTATTTGTGAATTATGCGGGCATAAGTGAGCGGCAATGTGATAAATGGTAAT
Source organism: Melanotus villosus (assembly GCA_963082815.1). Taxonomy (NCBI): domain Eukaryota; kingdom Metazoa; phylum Arthropoda; class Insecta; order Coleoptera; family Elateridae; genus Melanotus; species Melanotus villosus. Next base: position 46,339,995 of record OY720421.1, on the reverse strand, counting down.
TCTAATATAAATAATTGTCAATTGTAGCGAACACGCGCTTAGTGTATTTAATGGCGCATGAAATATATGTTGGTAGTAGTACAGCAGCAAAGTGAACACTTGATAAATGACTGGGTGTCCCATAATTAGATTAGGCTAATGTGTGTGCGCATCGCAGAGTGAGTAGAACCCGAATTAAAATTCTAATATCTAACAGCCTTAAATGCTTTTATTCGTTGGGAACTGAACTTTTAAAATTGACGAATTATATCTGCATCACATACGCATTACAAACTTATTTTAAACGCTTGTAATCATGAGAAAATAGCATTCCAATACGTAATAAATTTAAAGCTTTCGTGTTAAATATATTTACTAAAATAATACAGGCACAACTTTTAATTTGGCTTTGTTCAAAACTCAAGGCCTGACCCACTGATGTTTTGTTTTGTAGGTACAGTTTTTTATATTGAAATTTCGTATGAAAAGAATTTAAGTACCGGGTACAGATAGCATTAAGAATGACCTGCTTAAGAATAAGAACCCATGCTGTAGAATGTGTTGCACTGACAGACGTTTGAATAGTACAACCCACACATTCATTAGGTCTTTACACCCTGAAAAATGCAAGGCGTTGAGAGTGCCAATGTTAAGCAATCTCTCTCTGTACAGTGGCGGATAAAATTAACGAAATTTTCTTAATGAGCTGATCTTTACACTGATAAACTAAAATTATTATGTTGCAATAAAATATAAAAACTAATTGTACATTCCGTTACGGGCCATAAAGGAAGGTATTTTTAAGCTATGAAAGAATTAGATTTAACGTTGTATTAATTAAAAGAAAAGATCTAGCCAACAGTTAACAAATACACGTTTACGTTTTAATAACACTTACAGTTATTTTTGCCGAATGAGTACCTATGTACTACTTCAATCAAACTAAATATTTTAACAGATACGTTCTCTTGGTCGTTGGAATCTAAAAATGTAACTGTTTGCCGGAATAGATTTCTTATGTGCTACTGTATCTATTTATTTCTTAAATATCCCAACTGCCGTCTATGCCATTTTTGTCACTTCACTAATTATTGAATAGTTTCAAACTAAACCGTAACCACAGTTTTAATCGCTATATATGTGCAGATTCTGCAGATACACATAAATAATTTGGGGAAAACATAATTTGTCTTGATGACATAATTAGTAATTAAAATAAACTGTAATAAGTTTACAGTATTATAAACTCTAATGTTGCAGTTTACATCCTAGTAAAAAATTTAACTATTTTAAATATTAAAAGATGAAAGTAAAGAACACTTTTTCTCAACAGTAATTTATCGAAGGGTTTTGCATTTCTTTTAATGATGAATATTGAAAAGCGAATTAAAACAACTTACCTGTCATACAAGACCCAGGGCCCGAAGATCCAAAGGAGGCTTTAAGTTGCGAAAATCCTGTAAAAGATACAAAACTCAAGCTGAGAATTTTTAAAACATAATAAAAAAAAGTGAGAACCAACTGAAATTTTATCATGAAAGTCTCACATAATCAGTACGATAGTGGATGTGAATAAATTTCCAACACTTTACAAACTTTTGCTACAAGGAAAACTATTTTTAAAGGCGTTTTACTCAATTTTCCACTGGTTTTAAGAAATAAGAACTATTAAAAACAGTGTATTATATTAAAATATAATAAATTCTCTATTGGAATTCTATATTCACAAATATAATTTCCTTATTTATCTCAGCCGAACTATAAACTTCAAATTGTTATCAATTTTCCTGGTTCTTAAACATAAAACAATTTTACATTTAGTATCTTTACAGCTATTACATATCAAAAATTTATTAAATGCAATCTAAGAATTTAAAACTTCGGTTTAAATTTCATTTTTAAATAACGGAATACTTCTATAATTTCGTATCGAAGAATTCCACTCGAAATCTATTGCAAATTCTCGTTCACAAATCACGAAACCCAGGAATATAAGATATAGGATTACACTATTCTAACATAAAAGCCTGAATATGGTCTATTATCCGAAAATCCGAGCTCAGATTTTGACAAAGGAGCATTTCTTGTGGTCAAAACACATTTAAAACGATACTGCACTCTCGTCAGCGAATTCTACGCCTTGTAACAGATATTCGGAAAGCCCGCAGTCCCGTGCGAGCACCATCATGACCCATTATGTTTGAATAGTGGCTTGTAAAGGTTGTAAGAAGGCTTACGAGGCTCAGATTATCTCCGGTATTGTGTGGCCAAGTTGTCATATGACGGCCACTTAACATGGGATCGTATAATAGACATGCGGAAGCGTTTACATGAAATTGTTCCGGGTGTTATTTGATATTTTTATTCCAAGCAAGTATTGTTTTCTTTCTAATGTGTTCAAGTTTTTTGAGGATATTTCCTCATATTTACTTATTGTTGTAAATGATTTAAACCGTACACAACTCAAGCGTACTTTTTAATAGGTAGGTAATTTTAGAAATGTTCTTTCTACTAAGTAAATGTACTGACTTTGCTAAACAAAAACTTTTGTAATTAGGGCTATGGACTTTTCATTTTACATCTGTTGAGGTTTAAATACATGCAAATATAAGCTTTTTTAATTTTATGAGTAAGTATACCCTTTAAACTGATTTAAGTACGGGGGCCCATCAACAAAATAACAGAGAAAAACAAATCTAAACAGAAGTACAAAAAAAATGGTAGGATATATGATATTAAATCTAATGTGATTAATAAATTTAAAAGTCTGTATGAAATTTGACAACATGTCTTTGATTAAGTAAAATACTTGATGTGGACCGTCAAATCTTCCAATTTTGCGAACAAACACACATAGTTTTCGGTATCAATTTACATTTAATGTATATTAATACGAGTATTGCTGATGGTACATATTTTGAGCCTCAACCGGTAAACTGTAACAGCTACAACTGATTTTCGATATCAATTGTAAATATAAAATTTCTTTGCTATAAGATCCTGAAAATATATACCGGGTGTGGCCTGACATGTGAGACATAGGAGAAATACATGCAATTTTGATAATTGCTTAATTTTATCTCTCCAGCTGAACCGCTTAGTTTTTGTACGTTCTTATTTGGATGAGTTCGCCAATAAGCAATTGATTCTTAACTAATTAGGAAAATTTAGTTCGTAAAATAAAGTAAATATTTTAAATAAAAAAGCACACAACATTTTGCTTAAAGCCTGCTGCGCATCATTTGTTGGTGGTGCTATTTCCATAGCGATGCTGCAGCTCATCAGAACAAGTCTAATTGATCAAATTTTTCCAGAATTAATATCAGTCTAATAATCAGCAAAAAATACAATTTCTCCTTCATTTCAGATAAATTTCGTACTATAATCGGCTGAAAAAAGAAAGTACTTTTTGATGAATATTAGCTACAACGTAAGCAACAGTTAGCCAAGAAGATAATATTCACATATGTTCAATTTCCCATGCATTTCACCTAAGTCTCACATGTCAGGGCACACCCGGTGATCAAATTCAAAATTGGGTTATGGTCAAACCGAGCGTTACGACTAAAAGAAATTTTTCTAACCATAATCGGAATTGAACATTATTGCTAAAGCGAAATTTGGAAATTTTAAATTGTTACTATTGGGAGTAATAGCCCTTCCACGAAGCTTGCATACACTGAACGATCTTACAAAAATGTGCGTACTTATTGATGTAACTATTACTAGTTAATAAGTTAAGTTGTTAAGTTGTTAAGTGATAGCGGGTAGGCACTCCTCTATGATCCCGGTAGGGGATAGGCCTACTTCAGGTAAGCGACCCTGCCCGCGTGAGCCTTGGTTCTATTCCACCTCCCACTACAGGGAAGGAACCATGTCCTAACCCATAATCCCATCCCGTCATTAATTATCCTTCCATATCCAAAGTTGGGGAGAGCAATAGAAACCTATCCCCAACTGATCCCAAATTCCCAAGAGAATCAATGCCTTTACTCAATGCTAAATATTCCGGAAGAAAAAATCATCCCCCAATCGGATCTCTGGGGGGGATGGCCTTGAGAAAAGCTGAATATTATACCCTAAGAAACAATGTAAATATTGGCACCTGGAACGTCCGTGGACTATTGCAGACCGGAAAGACCCACATTGTAGAACAAGAACTGAAGAGATATTAATATGGATATAACAGGATTATCGGAAACACACTGGGGGGGAAAGGGACACTTCACAACTTCCAGTGGCGATACAATTATATTTTCTGGCAATGAAGACGTACCTATATGCATACAATACCGTTAGTGACAGGATAATATCCATAAAACTGCTTTCCAAATCAACGCGCCTACACATCATACAAGTTTACGCACCTACAAGCGAATCGAGTGAAGAAATAATAGAAGAGTTCTACGCGCGAACTTAGAAACTACATTACAGAGAATTCCGCATAGAGAAATAGTTGCTATATTAGGTGATTTTAACGCCAAAGTAGGGGAAACAACAAACGACGATCACGTAAGAAATGTGATTGGAAAATATGGAACTGGGAAACGAAACGAAAGGGGCGAAAGATTGATAAACTCCTTAACAATAGTAAATACTCTATACAAACAACATATTCGCCGCCTAGACACATGGACTTCTCCCGATGGTAAATATCGCAATCAGATAGATTTCATATTAATTCGAACACGTTGGAGAACATACATAACCACTTCAAAAAGCCTCCAGGGAGCTAAATGTGGAAGCGACCACAGACTACTTATAGCTATGTATATTCCACCTAAAATTGAAAACTACAATAAAGAAAGGTGTAGCCAAGAAAATAAAAATACATGACGAGTACCATTTTCACAGCATACTAGAGGACAAGCTAGCTAGCAAAAAATTCTAATCTAGAATCTCCAAATGATACACCCGAAAAAGCCCCACAGCCAAGAAAACATCAACACTGGATGTCAGACACAACTCTACAGACGATAGAAGAGCTACGACAATTAAGAAGTATATGTCTTGATACACCGGACAAACGTAACAAATACGCACAGCTAAACAAACAAATACAACGCCAATTCAGAAAAGACAAAAACAACTATACATATAAAGACGATCTGTGCTGAAGCACAGAAGTATGCTGAACCCAATAATACCAAAGACATGTATAGACTAATTAGATAAATAGTACCTAGTACTTGGATTGTCAGAAATAAATCAGGTGAAAAAATAACAGACATCAAGAGAGTTTTAGAAGTTTGGAGAGACTACTGCGAAGAATTGTTTAATAACGACACACATGCGGAGAATGTGGAAAAAGGAGAAGAGGAACCATTCGTTCTAAAAGAAGAAGTCAGATTCGCAATAAGAAAGCTCAAGCCTGACAAATCACCTGGTATGGACAACGTCCCATCAGAAGTAATTAAAGCTGTGGGGGAAAGCGGAGTGGACATCTTCCACAAGATTATTCAAAAAATATGGACGACTGAATGTTGGCCGAGTGAATGGACGAAGTCAATGTTCATCCCAATACACAAAAAGGGATCCCGAGAACAGTGCGAGAACTACCGCCTTATTGCATTGCTGCCTCATGCGAGCAAAACTTTATTAACTATTCTTAATGAAAGACTAAAAGCATATATGTCCTGGCAAATACCACCGAAACAAGCAGGCTTTGTTAAGGGCAGAGGGACTAGAGAACATATTCTGAACCTGAGACAAATTAAAGAAAAATCCCGTGAAATTAACAAACGTTTATTTGCTTTGTGGATTACAGCAAAGCCTTCGATAGCCTACAGTGGGAGAAGTTGTTGGCTGTTATGCTGAAAATGGGGTACCTCACCACCTTATTTATATCATTCAGAGGCTATATGCAAATAACAGCTCAGCAGTTTGTCTAGAAAAACAGCTATCCAACGTGTGCAAGATTAAAAAAGGCGCCAGGCAAGCATTCATACTATCGCCTCTACTATTCAATATCAATGGAGAATATATTATGAGAAAGACCCTACAACACTGTAATGGAGGGATCGTTATAGGCGGAAATCGAGTTACTACGTTATGTTGACGACACTGAACTTCTTGCAGAATCAGCAGAAGAAATAGAACTATTAACACTGTTAGAGGAAGAAAGTAACAACTACGGACTAAATATCAACCATCAGAAGACAAAAATTATGATCGTTGACAGATTACAAAATAACAGACCAAACATAAAGCAAGTGTGAAAATGCCTAGTAGTAAACCAGTATGTGTATCTAGGAGCTCTTATTACTAAAGCTCGGATTTTAGGCAAAATGCCTTTTTTGCCTATTTTGCCTATTAACCTGTTTTCTTCCCTATTTTGCCTTTTTTACATTGGATACTTATTGTTGCCTTTTTATTAAATTCCACGCCATATTTTATAAATTTTAGCAAAAATGGCTTATTTTCCGTTTCCGAGACAAGTTTTTTTTAAGAAACACTACCCACATAATCGCAGTGTGAGGTGTACTAAGCCGTAAGTAAGCCTTGAGAGATTATAGACGACTATAATCTCTCAAGGGTTTCAGCAATAAATGAACAGGTAGACCGTTTTGTCCGTTTTACGACTCGTCCATCTGTACTTTCTGGAATTTATTAATGGTGAGGAATTTCCTTAATCCCCTTATTGTCGGAGGATGAATAGAAATTTGTGTATTTACGTTGTAATATTTCTACGTATTTCTATTTCATATTTGTGGTAATTGTGCGGGAGGGGTCGGAAAAGTTCATGGACGAAAAGTGCACTTCATTTGCATTTAAGTAGTGAAAAGAGTAAGAGTTACCTTCGAGATGTCTTCAAAACTTGGATACATTCTCATCCTGAGCTTTGAAAAATAAAATAATAAACCCAAAATAAAAGTTTTATTATGCTGATACATAAAAGAATAAATTTTGTAACCGTTATTCTGCAAGTTAGAACAACTAAATGACTTTAAGAAAGTTTTTTTTAAATTCGCCTTTTTGTCTATATTTTTGCCTATTTCGAATTTTAGCTGCCTATTTATCAAAAATTCCTGCCTTTATGAGCGCCTATTTGGCCCTTTTTTCTGCCTATAAATCCGAGCTTTACTTATTACTAATGATGGCGGCACCACCCCGGAAGTTAAACGCAGATGTGAGATGACGAGGAATGCAGTCAGCGACCTAAACAAAATATGGACTGAAAACGACTGAAAACGCTAGTGTCCCCAGTCCTTTTATATGGCGCAGAGTCTTGGACACTAAAAGCCCAAGACAGAAAAAGAATAGATGGACTGGAAATGTGGTGCTGGAGGCGAATATTGCGAATTTTCTGGACTACCAGAAGAACAAATTAGTCATTTAAGGGACATCGCAGAGAACCTCGTCGACTATCCCAAATAGTAAGCTAGCCGCATTCTTAAATATTTTGGCCAAATATCAAGAAGGCATGAAGACAATCTAGAAAAGCTGATAGTCCAACGCAAAATGGAAGGTGCCAGAGCAAGAGAAATGTCGCCTAAGCGATGGATTGGCCAAATAAAGGAAAAATTTAACACCTTAGCATATCAGGCGACGCATATATCTCGAAACAGAGAAAGATGGAGACAAATCGCAAGAAATGCAACAGAAGCTAACGAATAAAGCCGCTCACGACTCCTCTGCCAAGAGGCTAGGAAGAAGAAGAAGAGTTAATATTAAGTAAAATATTTGTTTAGTAATAATATTTTATTTGTAGAAGTTAGAGAACTGTTATCTATTGGTGCCCGAAAATTGTAAGTGGTCTTATACATGCGTACCCCTTTCAGCTTTAGGATTTTATACTAAACTAAACCATCAAACAATCTAATTTAAAATAATCCTCAGTGACTCAAGAAATTAAAATCATGTCTCAATTAATAACAAATAATAAAAATCAAGCTATCTACATTTATGTAATTATTATTTGTTTTATATTTTGTGAACGTTTCCTGGACCAAGCTACGACTTTTAATTTCATGGGTCACTATGTCTTTAAATTGGATCACTTGATAGAAGTACATGTATAAAGTAGAAGGCATTAGTGACAAAATAGTGTAAATATCCATTTAATGTACCACATTCCACGACTTCCACTGGAACCATTGGGTGTCAGGTAAAAGCAGTATAACATTACTAAACGTTAGTATTTCTTTTTTCTCAAGGTTTCTAGTATCAAAATGGCATCCAAACATGAGCAAAAAATTCTTACATAAGACCCATATACGTAGACATGCCCATAAAAGCTGCATCAAGAATATACGACGTACCAAAAACAACTTTATCATATAATCTGAGGGGAAAACTAGCTAAAGAATGTAAAGTCGGACCAAAAAGCTTAATAGCTGAAAAGATACTTCAGTTAAATAGATGTTTATAATGCCAAAACAGGAATTTTCAGTTACAGAACAGCGACTGCTTGATTCAATTAAGTTGCCTTGTGAATGATTAAAGAAAACGACAGGTTTTACTGAAGAACAACCTGGTAAAACATGGTTCCAAAATTGTTTGAAATTTCACGCAGAATTCGCACAGAGAACATCACAAAGTTTGTTAAGTTGTCGTTCAGCAACTACAGAGGATAACATAATAAACTGGTTCAGAAAAGTTCAATGCTATATTGAAGATTGGCAGTTGGATTATTTTTGGAATAACTCAAAACGAATATTTAAGTCCGTGGAACTGCCTTCTTTCATACTCCTAAAGTAATCGAGTGTTCGAGAAACAAAGAGATAAAGCTCTATAAATAACGATAATGAGTGTCTGACAACATTAGTGACCATTAATTGATAACACTACCTTTGATTGCATTCTTCTACGAAATGATGCCTTCGCATATTACGCAATCAGGTTGGGGTATTGGGCGTAGTGAATCAGGGTGGATGACATTAGATATGTTTTATGTCTTGTATCCTTGGCTCATGAAGAATAAAACCCCTCTACCAATTTCATGTTTTATAGATGGGCATGTCAACCACCTTACTGTTTTAGAAATAATAAGTAGGCAAACTGAGACTGAATAATGAAGGATTAAAACTATTAAGTGTTATTTTTTGTGCAAAGTGCAGTTAGCAGGATAAAACCAGAAATACTTACTATACAAAACGTAGGAGTATTTCGCACCTGTGGATTAAGTCCACGTTATCCAGATGCAATCAAATATGGGAATCATCTCCCAGTCAATACCATCTATAAATTCAAAGTAGTGAAATTAAAAAAATGAATTTTTGGAAAACATAATTGGGAACAGATAAAATTTAAAGTTTTAAGAAAAATATTATTGCTACGGGAAATTTTGCTAGATAGTATGTGGAATAAAATAAAGGAATCTCAGTACAATGGAAAAAAGACAAAAGTGTAAATAATGCAAACGGTGAAGACAGCTATGATAACGTTCTCTCAATATACACAAAAAAAAGATGAAAAAAACGTAAAACTGCATTAATAGTATTGGACAGAACAAAATACGGATAAAAGAACTGAACCTGAAACAAAGTTATGAGGGAAGAACTTCGGAATTTTAACAAGAACGGAATATGCCTGCATATACTGGGTGCTGAAAAAATGGCGAAACAACGCTATAGCAAACTATTCAGGGACACCCCCTGAGTACTAGAAAAATGTTAAAAAAATTCTATCTCGTGATTCCTTGAAGATATGGAGGTTATAAGATCGGAATTTAACATTTTTTTATTAACCAATTCTGAATATTTCAACAACTTTTGTTGTGAAAGACATATTTAAAATGATAAAGAGGTGTGGAAGTAGTAATTTCAGTATAGTTTTTCTTCAAATAATAATAAATTATTTAAATTTGTATGTTATTTATTGTCATACGTTTCGGAAATTAATTCCTTTATCAATGGATGGGTAATATTTTAAAAAATTAAATAGAACAGTACATCTAAAATAATTATACAATTTTATTAAATTAGAAATAAGTGAGAAAATATATACTTACTTAAAATTAATTAGATTTAATGAATTATTATATAATATTACAAAATTTTAAATTTTCTTATTAGTAAACTTCAATTTTTGACATGGCTGGTTGGTGTTTGTACGTGAAATGTGTTGTTTTTTGTTTTTTATTTTATGAAAGTAATGAGATATCAGTATAGTTGGTTTGTGTGGATAGTAAAGGTTTTTGAAAAATATAAAGTGAATGGAAATTTTTATAAAATAAGTTTATTTGAGATATGGGTTATTCTAGTAAATTAAAGTAAATTGTGTTTAGGTTATCTATATCTGTTTTGTAGTTAATAGCGTTTTTATTTTTCTTAATTTCAATACTTTCTGTTAAAATTCGTTTATTTAAATTTGATTCATGTTTTAGGATTATTGGTTTATTTATATTGAAATTGTGTAAGAATTGATAAGCATGGTTTGCATAAGCTGTATTGGGTTTATTTGGATTTTTTATTTTTGATTGAATTGATTGTTGGTGTTGTTTGATTCTTGTTTTTAAGTATTGTTTTGTTTGGCCTATATATGTGGCTTTACAATTGTTGCAATTTAATTGGTAAATAAGGTTACTTTGGTTATTATGCAAACCATGCTTATCAATTCTTACACAATTTCAATATAAATAAACCAATAATCCTAAAACATGAATCAAATTTAAATAAACGAATTTTAACAGAAAGTATTGAAATTAAGAAAAATAAAAACGCTATTAACTACAAAACAGATATAGATAACCTAAACACAATTTACTTTAATTTACTAGAATAACCCATATCTCAAATAAACTTATTTTATAAAAATTTCCATTCACTTTATATTTTTCAAAAACCTTTACTATCCACACAAACCAACTATACTGATATCTCATTACTTTCATAAAATAAAAAACAAAAAACAACACATTTCACGTACAAACACCAACCAGCCATGTCAAAAATTGAAGTTTACTAATAAGAAAATTTAAAATTTTGTAATATTATATAATAATTCATTAAATCTAATTAATTTTAAGTAAGTATATATTTTCTCACTTATTTCTAATTTAATAAAATTGTATAATTATTTTAGATGTACTGTTCTATTTAATTTTTTAAAATATTACCCATCCATTGATAAAGGAATTAATTTCCGAAACGTATGACAATAAATAACATACAAATTTAAATAATTTATTATTATTTGAAGAAAAACTATACTGAAATTACTACTTCCACACCTCTTAACCAAGAAGATAATCAGTAAACAACAAATCAACATTTAAAATGATGTTCAACAATAATATTTATTTAAAATCAATAAATAGTACCTTTAGGTATATAAAGTTTTATTTTTTATAATGATTTTTGTGCAAAACATGAAAAATAAAACTTGAAATAAAATTTTTTTTAGCATTTTTCTAGTACTCAGGGGGTGTCCCTGAATAGTTTGCTATAGCGTTGTTTCGCCATTTTTTCAGCACCCTGTATAACTACACCGTTTGAATTCACTTTGTCTTGGCCCACTCCAAAACGCAAGCTAAATACTAATAAGGTGAAATAAGGAATTCCATCGGTAAATATCTGACAGAGACAAATAATAGGAAGAAACTAAGTAGACAACAGAAACAGGAGCAAAAGAAAAAAGGGAGGAAAATCAAAAGAAAAGCAAGAAATAGCAACTATAAAATCCAACACTGATTTCTCAGATCCTTCAGTAAACAGGATCTCGAAAACACATAGTGAAGGTGACATCTGGAATATTCCTGAAGATGAACACCATTTAGACTACATATAGGTATAACGCAACAGAATGTAGAGGCAAATTTACATGGGAAACGTTTGGAGAATTATCTAATCAAGATTACGTTATTGAGCGGTATGAGCATGAATATTTTTCTATCATTATTAAAGATACTAATAAAAAAGAATACCTAATAAGTGTTATGACTAGCGAGAGGATTTTATGCAAAATGCATATCACTTATTGTTTATAGTTGAAGAATATCGTTTTGTTTTTAGACGAATTGCACTAAATGCAATCATTTGACATTAATTAATTTTTGCATATTTCGCCAAATACTGCATATCTATATTGGAATTTTATGCATATTTTACATTTTTACGCATAAATTAACATATATTTGACATTTTTTAAATTACGTAGTTCAGCGTCTAATTGTTCCAAATTCGCTTTAAAATGCATTTTTCCAACTTAGAAAGTGTATTTTTAAATGAATAATAGCTTTAAAGAAAGAACATATTAGCCGCTTTAAAATATGCACCCATAACATCTGTAGATGTAGAAAAAAGTTTTTCTTTTACAAAAATATACTATCCGACAGACGTCAAAATTTTCTGCCCGAAAACTTAGAAAAATATTTAATTATAAATTGTTTTGCAAATAATAATGATAAGATGTAATTTTTTTAAATCTATAGCGTATAAGTAAATATCATGTAGTTTTTTAAATACAATTTCAAATAACATTTTTTTATGTTAAAATAATAAATTTGTATGTAATTAATTTTTTCCTATTAAAAGAATTATTACCAGTATATATTTTTTTTATATTTCATGTTATAATTTGGAAGTATCTAATACAGGCAAATAGAAAATTCATTCTTTTTGCATATTTTGAATTAATAATGCATTTTTGTTGCATATTTTAAGGTTTTTAAGTGCATATATGTGCACATATTTTGGAATTTTATAGTGCATAAAATCCGCTCTCTAGTTATGACTATGAGCGGACACTCCCCTAAAAATATAAAAGAAGCCATTAGTGTTCCCAAGATAGCCAACTTATATTCCGTACTTATAGTTACAATTCCTAATTAATTAATTAGTAAATATTTAGTAAAGTTCTAGGGTCATACTGTGGTTCACTAGGAAAGATCAATTAAAATAGAGGTATCACCCACTAGTAACCAAACAAAATAAATTTAATAAATAAATATTTTAATTGTGCAATTGTCTTTGAAAGACAAAGGCCTTGTAGTAAAATTTAATAATATGCGAGATTTTCATGTTTAATGTGTCGTCTATAGGGCTATTTACCTTATTCATGTATCAATTATAAAATTCGTTAACTATCTTGTTTGCTATGGTCCTTTTAACATAAGTGTGGAATAAGTTTAAAAATCCAGTTTTATATTTTTGAACAGCTGTTTTAAATTCCCATAACTAGAAATTATTTAGAAAATAATTCATTAACCAAAAGATATTATCAAAATGTTTTATACGCAAAACACATAAAAATAAATAATTTTTAATCTACAGCAAAAACTTACTTGGCTGACAATTTCACAATAGCATCAATAATTATGCCATTAATCACCCATCATCTTACAACTTGCCATTAAGATACACAGGGTGTAAATAAAAACACCTTCCGTACTTCTAAAGGTGATAGTGCAGATTAGAACAAGAGAAAAGACATATAAACATAGATTCAAGATTCGATAGTTTTCAAGATATTGAATTTTTAAGTTTTAAAAAATTAAATTTCAATGCTTTCTCAAATTCAAGTGTTTTTGAAAATGTGATAACATGATTTGAAATAGTTTTTAGATATTTTGCAATACCTACCACTAACTTCTTTCTGTTTTATTGGACATTTTGCCTTACAACAATATTATCGAACTATAAAAAATATAGAGATCTTTGCTACATGATAATAATAGGCAATTCTATTTTTTATATCTTGCTATACTGAATTAAAAGGGAATACAGAAAATAGCTAATATTTGCCTACTTTATGTATAGTATAATTCATTAATATTTTTACTCTATTAAAACTTAAATTCAGCACACGCCAGTGCTGACATTTTCCATAAGTTAATTTGATATTCTCTTTAGAATTATATTTCTTACATTTTTAAGCATTTATTTTTCTGGTACCGACTTTATTAAAATTATTTGTTTACTTATCAAACATGAATCACATAAGAATATCCTTAAAAATAAGTTCAGCAGGAAATATCTTAACATCTGTTAGTCTATAAAATAGCACATTCCATGAAAGGGTGCAGATAACATTCAATTGAGGTACAATAAGCAGGCACTTTAGGCTGCTCTTCTCGTCCTATTGAGTCCGTGACATACGACACCTGACCTGTTGGTTCCATTCGATTTTTACGAGCACTGAAAAGGCCTTTCACTGAAAATGGGGTACTTTTAACAGTTCTAACCCTTACAAGATCTTTGTTCGGCCTGTCCTTAATATTTATTTTGTTGTAAAATTACTGTTGTGGCCAACCAAAAACCGTGAAATAACTAAATAATTAATACTACAATACGGTTTCGTACCCTATTTTTCTGATAACACGTTGACTTTATTTTTACATGATTGTTGTCTGTACAAAGTTATATATCGTTTACGTTCTGCTTAAAGTTGATTAAAATCAGAACGCCACTATGCCTTATGCCACAAATAAAGTGATTTAAATTCATTTAATTAATCCTCTTATCGTGATCCTTCATGAAAGTTCATTCGTATGAGCCAAATACTAAATAAATTGCATTTACTCCAAAACTAAAACCAAACTTTAAAATGTAATATTTATAACACTTTCAATTACTTCTTAGCATAAACTGTGAAAACTTACACTTCGCTGGACATATGTATTAATGCCTGGGACTAGACAATTTTTGAATTTTTCAGTTAATTTAAATTAGACAATTACAGTACAATACCAAGTGCAGTGGTACTGTGGTACAGGAATAACCTTTTATATAAGCACGATTTTAAATCCACAACTGAGTTAACTTGAGGGAAGAATCTCATAATGTATAATTCCACAAGCTACCGTTAAAATTAGGTTTAAATCACGTAACGTTTATAAAGAGACATCCAAAAAGTCTCATAATAAGTATCTATCTCGCCGTCAGTGGCAAGCAAAATTTAAGCGCGAACAAGTTATGCCGGAGTTAATTTCGGTAATAAAACAGACAGCTATGCACAAGTTGCTTCAATACAATGCAGCATAATTATACAAGAATAATATAATGGGGGAATGTAAGGCATTCCGGGGTGTGTATATATATCTGGGTGCCTGCACGGAAGGCGACTCTTGCGCTCTTGTTTATTAAGCTCACTGGAGCTTACTGCTACAATAAGCTATCTTGTGGCTTAATTACACAAAGCGTCACTTAATTTTGGAATTTCATTTGGTGCTCGCCAGGTCGCAAATCAGCATAAGGGTAATTTTACTGCGACGCCTTTCGGCCGCTGCACAACCCCAGAAGACAGAATTAATCGATCGTTGGAGTCAACATTCATACATAACAGAGTTACGATAAAAGCAGTTTTTATCTTGATTGCCCTTTTCTTTTTTAAGCAAAACATAAATGCACACCAACATAACCTGTTCGCATTTTTACGTAAATAATCATAACAAAAAATAACCTAATTAAATAACAATTTCTCTAAAGACCATCTACAAAGTGTAGATTTTTCCATAGTATTTCTGCCTGGCATTCTGTATTTATTAATTTCCATAGCATCATTTAAAAAGCATTTTCACGTACATAAGTGATACCGTATGAAAAAAGTTAACTTAGTACCATTATACAACTGAAACTACCAGACGCTCTTACACAACAACACGCAATATTTAAATTAGTTCAAGAAAATTTAAGCCCTTAAATAGGGACGTCGAGACGCGACTATGGCGCATAATAAAACACAAGATTTTAATTAAACTTATTCATCTCAGTAAAGTAGGAAGAGCTGCTGGAAAAGTGCATTTAATTAAGAAGTTCAAATTCTTCGCATTTTTGACATAATTAAGTTTGCACCATCCTTTACTTAAATGACTTAATTTTCCGGGACTTCTTTATTTGAAAATTCAGCACAGAAGGATGGTAATACCTTTCGTTGTTTTGGATGGCAAAAATATTATCACGTAAGATAAAGGTTAACACTCAGATTTCCCTATGATTTGCTTTGGCGGGAAAATGAAACCAACAGATTATTAGATTATTATCCAGGAACATTCAGAAACGATGTTTCTTCTGCTTTGTTACAACATTATGACTTTATCATGTTAGATAAATATATTCAGTTAGGATAGCGTTAACCGATTTTTATAAGTAAAACCTAACGTGTAATAGTTATTTGGATGGCAAGGGTGGTAAATAGATTTTTTCTGAAATCGTCAAGAAAGCTTGTCATGACAGAACTCAAGTTGGTCATGAAAGTGTCACTTTACAAGACTAGTCACTTTCATGATTTTTACAAGACTCATCTGTCACTTTACAAGACTCATCTGTCATTTTTAGACTGCAATTGAATTAGAAATCGTCACTTATCTTATGAAACGTTTATTTAATATAATTAAAAACACTAACAATGAAATACAACAAATTATTAATTGGTATTAGAACTATTAAAATGAAAATTAATGTTAATGCTGCCGACACTAGTATTATGCACATTAGAAAAGTTTATTCCAGGTATATAATTCAAAGCATTATTATTTCTGTTTTCTGTTGCGTTAGCTATGTTTGACAACACTACTTTTTCGTTGACATCCATGTTAGGAATATTAACATTGTCAGCTACAGCAGTCTGATCAAATGCACTTGTTGAAGGAATTTCACTCGCGCTATTTTCCGTGAATGCACCTTGACCTTGCTGTATCTTTTTGGCAATTTTTCTTTTATTTTCTAATGATTCGGCTACATAGCCCTCCGCTACTCCTGTAGAAGACCATCCGCCGTGTCTTTTAAGGTCTTCTATGCCACTTCCACCATCAATCAACAAAGTTGCTGATGTTCTCCTCAAGGCATGGCCCGTATATTCCGCTGCATTTTGTAAATGAAGAAAACCAGCTATTTTAGCAGGTATCTTTCCGAAGGTATGAATTCCTACAGCCTGAATACTGCATTTACCTTGTCTATATGAAACAAATAAACGCCGGTGTGGTGTATGAGCAGGGCGAAGTGCTAGGTATTTTCTATATAAGGCAATATTTCCGGGTTCGCCAACATCGTCCAAAATTAAAAATCGTCTTCGTTTGTGAGTTTTCGAATCTGGAATGTTCACAATAGAGTATCATTCTTGTCTTCAATGTCATCTAGAGTCATCTTCGTCAACTCATCGCAACGGCATGCTCCGGCTAGTCCAAAAATTAATACAACCTGAAAATATAAGCCGCCAATTTAGATTATTTTATAATTTATTTAATAAAACTACTTACTTTTAACAATAGGAAGTCGTGATCGGGAGCTTTTCGAAGAAACTCGTTTATCTCATTTCTTGAAAATACTCGGGACTTTTTTGCTTCATATCCTACCGATTTTCTTTTCAGATATGATTTTAACTTTAAATAATTTGCGATATTGATGTTTTCTTTAATTAACAGCACGGCTCTAAGCATTGAATAAATACTCCAGAGGCTTGAAGACTTGTAAATTTTACTTTCTCCAGCAAAAAAAGCCAGCATCACTTCTTCCGTAACTTGATTAACTTTTTTGTTATTACACCAGCTTTTGAACTTTGCATATTGTTTCTCATATCTTTCTTTGGACTTATCCGGAAGCAATTCTTCCACTGCAGCAGCAGCTTCTTCAATTATTCCAGTGGGAAGAGTGTTTTCCATATTATAAAGCACTTTACAACTGTTTACAACACAAATTGTGACGCTTAAAAAATTTGTTGACAATTCATTGTCATGGATATCAACTTCTCATACGACTCTGATGTTGATATATTTTTTCAGTTTAAATCTATTTTTAGTTTTTAGAAAAACGATTTCAGAAAAAATATAATACATCACTGGTCATGAAAGTGTCTCTGCTTGACTCGGAGGCTTTAAAGAGATACTCGGACGCTACGCGTCCTCGTACTCTTCAATAAGCCTCCTCTTCTGCAAAGTTTCACTTTCATGACTTGTAATGTAATATACTATTCTCGGGCGCTATCTGTATCAAGGGCTAGGCTAAATCATATGTAACTCCCATGTGATGTGTAACACTAATTTGATATTAACTGTCACTATATTAATCGCTTCAATTACTTCCCTAAAGAAGTAAGTCACACTTATTTCTCTTTTGACATGGCAATCAATAAAAAAATTGTAAATTCCCTTAAATATTATCAAATGTCACATGCTGAATGTAGCTTACCAAATCGGCAGTGGAAAGAATAACGGGTGTTAGAAAACTCGTCTTATCAGAGTCACCTGTGCTTATTAAAATGTATGTCCGGTATTGGTTGCATTTTTAAATGCATGTCCTGTATTGGTTACATTTTATAAGCACAGGTGACTCTGATAAGACGAGTTTCCTAACACCCGTTATGTTTATAACCACTTTTGAAATTACACCCTTATGTAAGATTCTTGTATTTGTTTGTATAGTAATACATAATAATAATAATAATAATAATAATATAGTATAATGTCATATTGGATTTAAACAGAAAAGAGAAATATTTATTTATACACCAAACGTCGTAAGTAGCTTTGACAATTTTGTTGCAGAAACTCCGAATCCAGTTGTGCATATGGTATACTTTCTACATCTGTTAATTTTACGCTGTAAACTGCTGAAGTTAATTAACCATTTGCCTTAATCTTACTGAATTAATAGCATTCAGATATCAGTTGACCTGGATTTAAAACTCCAGTCATGAGTGGGATTCGAACCTGTATTTTCTTGGATGTAAAACCTTTAATTCATTATGCCACCAAGAACCTTTAACTAGGTATGGTGGTAACAATTACGTAAATACGGAGGTGGGGTGCCCACAACACCCCCACCCAAACAAATAATTATTACTTGTGATACGTTTGAAAATAGATCAACTGCAAATCATCTCTAGACTCATTAGACCTTTACAAACAAACAAAAAATTTCAGAATAATAAATTTTCTGAAATCAAGTCTTTATTCCTCTTTAAAAATAAATTAACATATTTTTTAACAAATAAATCATTTGACTTCAAGAAGTAACCTGTTAAGCCTTTCTTGTTCTTGCTCATATGTTTTGTATGACATTTTATTCTAAACCAAAAATAACCACACATTACACCAAATTATGATCATAATTAATATTTGAATATCAAAAAAATATATCGTAACCACGTATGTGGGGTGTTCCCCTGTTCACAGCACCCCTTCTCAATAATTTCTGTTCTAAAAGAAAATCTATAACAGGTACAATAGTTTTGAGTATAATGACATAAACCATAACCTCTAATTGAAAGATAGACAGTGTCGCGCCATTGTAGCCAACCGCATTTCAGAATTCCCTACAATTCAATATCGTGGGGTGTTTTGAGCACCCTGCATACCTAGTTAAAGGTTAAACAATAAAAGAAGTGGATTTTTCAACTTAATAACATTGAAAATATTTTTTATAATTCATATTTTGTTGTTTTCTTACTAATCTATCAAATCGATCACAACATTTTTTGATTTGTTTGTGAACTTATTTCTTTTTAAAGAAAAGATTACTTAATTTTGCAGATAAAAATGTTTTACTATCCGGAAAACAATTTGATTTTAGAGAAAATTTAAGCACAAGATGCAATTGCCCATTTAACTATAGTATTATCTATAAGTATTCAGACAATAAACACCCTAGAATTGCTGTTTTCATTGACTTAGCGAGGGCGTTTGATACTACGCTAAGTAATAAAATACTTCTAGATAAACTGAATAGCATCGGTATAAAAGGAGTTGTAAATCTGCTGTTAAAAAGTTACTTGGACAATAGGATACAATACGTTAAAATAAATGATATACTTAGTGAACCAGGTATTGTGAGGCACGGGGTCCCGCAAGGTACTATACTTGGACCATTTTGGTTATCTTATGTTTAAATGATTTATTATTGTCAAATTTTCAAGGTCAAATATTATCTTATGCGGACGACAGTGTTGTCATATATGATGACAATAGCTGGGATGAATTAGAACTAAAGGTAACACATGTTAGCAAATAAATCAAATTTTGGTTTGATCAAAAGTTATTAACTATGAATATTAAAAAACAAACTATTACTACTATTACTTTTGCATCCTACAAAAATCATCTACCCAATATACTTAAATGAAATAAAAACTCACAGAGGGGACTGTTTTAATATTAAATGTAACTGCAATAGACAGAATAGGATCAGTTAAATATCTTGGAATAATAATTGACTCTCATCCCCGATAGGATAATCACATATTGACACTTGTAAAAAAATTAAGAAGTTTCGTATACATCTTTAAGAAATTAAGGGATTTACTCCCCCTTCTATATTTTGAAACGTATTTATTACCTATTTATAAACTCTCTTCTATCGTTTGGGATAATAGGATGGGAAGGGGGCGTTATGAAGACAAATCCTAAACCTCTAGAAGTAATGCAAAAGTGTATATTAAAGGGCCTTTATGAAGAAACTAAAATTTTTGATATCCGACAGACATATTGTAAAGAGGTTTTAAAAATATTTTTCAAAAATCGTGATGTTATCAAGAAATGCATTCTAAGTCATGATTATATGTAACAAGGAATAAAACTCATGATATCGTAGATTATCCATTAGTTAAAAAAAACATTGCTTTGAAAAGTTATGAATTTATAGCTGCCAAAATATATAATATTATACCTGAGGAAATCAAAAATGAAAATGCTTTTGGAAAATTAAAAAAAAGATTAACGAATGGTTACTGTTATATCTAAGACTTATGCCTGCATAAAATATTTGACTAAATATTCTCTTAAATAGTTTTCTTAGACATTTTCCTTCCTCCATTTCTAGAGTACGTTGTGAGCCTGTCTGCTCGGCACTGGTACGAATACTTATTTATATAAAAATTTTTTTTTCCGCACACAAATCTTATAGATTTAAGTTTATCCTTTTATTTGCTAGGTGTATGTTGCAATCTTTAACATCGTATCCTTTTGCACTAAATTTCTTAAGTATATATCATTTGTGTTGTAACTTACATTTTAGTTAAATAAAATTATTATTATTATTATTATTGGGTAAGATCTACATAGCCCTGCGAGTGTCAAGGAATCAAAAGCGTGTCGATTGCTATTGGCACAACCCGACTAGAATCAAGGGACTTCCACCCGTGACAGGAATCTTTATCGTAGTATTAGCACAGGACCTAGGTTTTACCTCGTATCCGAAAGGGAACTTTTAAATATTTTCCACATTAAATATCTCACCGAATTGGACCAAGATACGAACCCGAGATCTCTGGTTTACAAGCCAAGTATGCTATTCTTGACGACATTGTGGGGGGCATTTATGTGTTTATAATCAAAAGTATAAGATAAATCTCCGTTATTTAATACCATGGCATCTGCTTGACTAAAAAAAATGAGTTAGGATATTACAGTTAGATAATTTCATTGTCAAACGCATACGAATAACATAAATGAGTGTTTACAATAGCAATCGTAGGTAGATGACTATTACCTATGGTCCGCATAGTTAGTTAGTTTTTTTAAGTTTAAGTTGCACCTACTACTTAACCAAGTAGAAACTTAAACTTAGAAAATTGCTTTAAACATCGAAAAAAAAATGAATTACGTCAGTGTCCTCAATTTGCAGTTATTACCTCACTATACTGTAAAATTCGGATGTCCGGCAAAAACCTGCCAAACTTCAGCAATGTGCGTTTCAAGTTATGTTAAAACAACTTTAAACAAGGGGACCATATATGTGACCAGCACAATACCTCGGCGTAAATCCATTATTATTTTTGAGGTACCTACATGAAGGAACCAATCTTTGTACATAGGGCCAACGATCAAGAAGCACTACTTCGACTAATTTTTAATGACGCCATTGAAATTCAATGTAGTTCGCAAATTCTACAGAATGTAATTAAAAACTAGGTAGCTATTTGAAACAGTTACTGTTTTTGAAAATCTATTACTTTCTAAATATATCTCCTTTCTAATCAAATCTATGTACTACATTCTAAAACAACACGAGGAGAACGTTTTCAAGGTTTAGTAGATTGTTCCTGAAACGCTATATATAACGAAATGATCATGAGCTGTAAATATAGCTAATTAAAACTCTGATAGGGAACAAAATTTCATTTGAACGATTTTCATTGTATTTTCAAAGAACTGTTTTTAAATAAATAACAGACTACTTAAGAAATAAGTACTTGCTCAATATAATATAGCGTCTCCTAAAAACCTTCCATAAAATTCTGGATAAATAAACTAGCATAAACTACTGTACAAGCTAATCTAGAAATAACCACAAGACGTTTGAGTTAAATATCTGCATAAATTATTCTTCATTTCCTAATTCCCTCCATAAGAATGTTTTGTCGCTTTTAAAAGTTTTACTAGGAAATATGAAAACTGTTTTATATGAACATCCTTAAATTGAACTTTATTTGGAACGTTTCCCTGGAAAACCTCCAGTTATTTTGAAGGTTCTTCAGAACTATCGCATATTAAAAATAAATCATGAAAAAAAAGTGGACATTTTAAAAATATCTCTTTGCTTTTGGCATATTTTCTCTAATTTTAAAAATATAAAAAACATCTTTTAGCGCTTTGAAGACTTGAAAACTACTTTTACGGCGTTTCTAATACTAATCAGTGATTCCTTTGCCATAGTTTTTGTTTCTGTTGTCAGTGTAATGTTCGAACGTGCCTGTAAGAAAAGCACAACATGTAAATTGTCTTAATTACTTTTAATTAGGTATATATACATTTTTAAGCAATCAGCTTTACAGTTTTTTTGAACGGGATGTAGATTTACAGTGCTGTACAAAGTAGAGCGTACCTATATCACATTTTATTAAACTTAGCAGTCCATCCCAAGTTCAAAAGACTTTAATTTTAAATACCCGCATGCACATTCATATAGCACCACTATTAATTTACAATTTAAAGGAACGGCAAGATAAGAAAAAATGAAGATGAAACTAACATTGTTTAGAAGTTATTTTAATACAATACCGATTAATAGAATTTTAACATCTAGAAAGCATATTGTGGCAACTTATTAACTTTTAAAGGGTTATATCTTTTTAAGCTATTTTCTATTTTTAAATTTTTTTTCAGATAATTATAATCAATAGAGTAAGGATTTGTAACTAAAACTTTTATATTATATTTTTACCAATATACCCATGAGTTTTGAAAGAACGATTTAAAGCTGCAGTTAAAAATTATTCTTCTATGGGTATTTTTCAAATATGCTAAAGGTTGGGCTTGGAACTTTCTCTGAAACATGAGTTTTTTAGTAGTTTGCTTTACCTGTTTAGATTTTAATGTGTAACATCTAATGGGGATAAACCCAAATTCAAAATTAAAAAAAAAAACCTTAGACTTACTTTAAGACTGTATCTACTTCCGAATTTTTTTTTTTAGTTTATTTTATCCATGTATTCTTATTGTAGTCACACATGCCAAATTTCATCAAAATCAGTTCAGTTCAGAAACTTTTCAGTAATAAAAGGTATATAATATGTACAATGTGATTTTTTAAAAACTCAATTACAGCAGGCCGTATTCTGACTTAATACAGACAGTTCTAAGGTTATTAAGACAGAACTCGACCTGCTGAAATTGAGTTTTTAAAAAATCACATTGTATATGCACTCCCAGACTCCCACCCAC
Organism: Melanotus villosus; assembly: GCA_963082815.1. Classification (NCBI taxonomy): domain Eukaryota; kingdom Metazoa; phylum Arthropoda; class Insecta; order Coleoptera; family Elateridae; genus Melanotus; species Melanotus villosus. The sequence goes on along the minus strand of OY720421.1, from coordinate 46,316,480 downwards.
ATATCACAGCTAGCAACGCAAAGATATTTATCTTTTAAGGCACATACACGATGCAAACTAATATAAAGCATACTGAGGATCAGTTATACTTTTCCCCCTATACCTATTTTATATTATCGAATATTAACTTTTAATATTGTTTATCTCTGTATTTAGCTATGCTATGAGACGATATTAAACTTAACACCAAAATTAACGCTACCAAGATACATTACAAATTGAGTGTATTACGATTAAAGGTATAGCTGATCATTCGTAATTTCTTGCATTGCTCTTTTCTGTAAGTCCTGTAGTACGAGTTACATCCTATATCTTTACCGTTCGTAGACACGAATTTTATTTTTATTTCTGTATGGTTTCGATACTTTCAATGGCTTCTTTACCTATCTAAAAAGCGCGTAAAAATATCAACATTTTGCTTTGTTCTAAATGATCAGTGAAATATTCACATATAATAGTTTAGTATAATAGGTAGTAATATTAAACTCCAATAAACTAAAAGTCATGTATTTAAGTGCTTTTCTAATTGTGGGTAAAAACTGCTAGAATAATGCGTTAGTAATAATATTCTTTAACAAAGAAATTACCAATCTAAAAATATTTCCGATTGTCGCTAATTTAACATAAAAGTAGTAACTTTTGTTTTAATAAATTGAAACCCAGTGATTATTATGAATGATTTAGGAGCTAACAAACAAGAGTAACTGGATAGAGTTGTTCGATATTTTCATTAAATAATATAAAAATCTTGTAAAAAATAATGTCAAAGCTTATTTTGAATTCTTCTTTGGCAGAATAATTTCGTTTATCTTCTTCTTCTTTCTCTTTCTTTATGCACAGCCTGTTTTACTTCGACATTTACGGAGGTGTTTCCACTGATGTAGACTGCCAGTTTTAGGTCCATCTTTTTGGCGGTCTTCCTACTTTCCTCTTTCCTTGCGGCTTTTGATCTCTTGCTATTTTCGGTAACCTATTATCCTGCATTCGCTGTACATGTTGATTACATTGTTTCCTTCTGTCTTTAATGAACTTGGTGATATCTTGTATTTCACACTGTCGTCTTATTTCTTGGCTATAGGTATTCTATCTCCTAGTGTGTGACCAGTGATCGACTTAGAGTAGATATTTCTGTTGTTTTGTTTTAGCCGTTTCCGCCCTAGTTTCGGACGCATATTATGTTATTACTGGACCTATTACGCGCTTATATATTTTTATTTTATTTTCTACCGTCATATATTTATTTTTCCAAAATGTAGATATCTTTTAGGTAACAAGATAATCTTGCGGCTTTGAATGTATGTCGTTGTACTTCCTTAATCAGATTTTTTCACTAGATATGTCTGCTCCCATAAGTAAAGGACATGACCTGCTCTACAACAGTTCCTTCTATCTCTAATTTACATCTTAAATTGTTAAATTGTCATGCATTTTGTTTTTTCTTTGGATACTTCCGTATTCCACTTTCTTGCGATTTGGCCATGTTAAATAACGTGGGACTGAGAGAATCTCGTTGCCTTATACCGTTTATGATTTGAATTTCTTCGGTGTATTCATTTTCCACTTTTATTTTAGTTCTCGTTTTAGTGTAATATTTTTTATTGTATTGTTTAGCTTAAAAAATCATTCTAAGCCTTGTCAAAATTCAAAATTTTCGAATTATAACACATATTCATATATTAAAAGTTCCACACTTTTTATTCTCTCAATGGTGATAGGGACTTTGAAACTTCATAGCAAAATTAATTATATTCTCTGCTAATTATTAGGCTGTTTTAAGTATTCTTAAGATCATAAGTTTTTAACAAAGCAATGTCGATATTATAAAAATAAATGTGTAACACCGAACTTTCACAATTTTGTATAAAGCAAAGTTTAACTAAAAGGTGAAACACTCAGTTATGTGTAATGTATTCAGATAATTAACCTCCTAAGTAATTATTTTTGGATTTGTTTTTATGTTTCAATTTTAGAGTAAGTTGCCGGAGTTATTAAAATACTAAAGTTTTCGTTTCTAATCAGCTAAAATTTTAACAAGGACAATTTGAATTTGCTTCAGCTGTTAAAACAATGTTATGCAGCGCAGTGCAAATTCTATACATGTAGAAAATTGAATTATACGAAAACAAAAGGAGGGGATGGGGTAACAGGTCGACACAGGGTTGCCAACAACGGGAGGAAAGGGGTTCGTTACGGTAGTAATTAACTGCGACTCGATAATTAATTAGTTCCAACGAGTAGCGTTCGGCGCCGCCACACTCGATGTGTTTAAGGCCAGATTCGCTTATATTTGTATTTTCATAGTAGCCTCTATAGCCCCTACGTACGTTACCAACATAACAGGGTGAAATATTTGACTGCGAGGGTTGTTTTTGTTTAAAGCTTCGTTTACACCGGAACAGTTTATTTGATGATACATTTTAAAGTTATAACTTCGAATCCTATATATTTTAAATTGGCGATTCCAATAGCACAGCAGGAAAACTTAAACATGGTACACTGTAAGATGCTCACAATATGCATTATAGTTTTTTGATTTTTATTTGTCTTTTTCAGAAAATACTTAATAAAGAACGGCAAACCTACATCTACATGCATTCAGAATTTTCCCATATAAAATAGAAATACATCAGAATTTTCTCTATGTAATTTTTTTAGAAAAATGTACACTTTGAAAATTACTTTATGAATATATCTGTGTGCACTAGTAGTGATAAATTACTTCGTTTATTTATTTTTATTTTTAATGCAGTGCTTGCACCACACTGCAAACGATTTCCAGGGCCACTCACCTTTGGCAGGAATTTTAATGCACTATTTATATTAATTTTACTGCAAGGAATAAAGTATTTTATTTTTTAATTAATAAAAAATTCCTTCGTAAAGTTATTAGTAAATTATATAAGGAAAAGGCAGCCTGGGTAGCTCAGTCAGGTAAGGGCCTGCTACATAGCCAGCTGACACAGGTTCGATTCCAGCGGTGGCCATACTATTATAGAGCCGATTTGGGTGGAATTTGTTAGTTAAGGATTATGTTTAAGGTGTAGGAATGTGTTGTGGATGAAAGCTAGTTGGAATGTGATGCAAGGCCAAAAATGGACCCATCACCTCCACTGCACACCAGCAAGTGTAAAACGAACCTCGACACTGCATTGCGGTAAAAAGAGGAAATAGATTAAGAAAGAAAGAAAGAAAGAAAAGGAAAAAATAAACATAAGATAAATATAAATTAGATAAAACTTTGTATAAAATATAAGAATTGGTTTACCTTTATTTTTAATTTTTGAGATTTGCTGCTTAAAAATTAAACGAATATAATTATTTGTTAGCCTACGTTTACCCCTTCAAAAGTACCTGAATGCATTAGAAAAATAATGTAATATACTTTATTATTGTAATCTTACCAAAAGTAAAAAATATTACAATATTAAAGTGGCTTGTTTTTAGGGCTCCACTTACGATACTTCTGTTGAGCATGAGTATAGTAATATGGGGTGTTATAGTTTCATGTTGCTTATCGAAAACTTTCGAAAAAATGCCGAAAATGGAAAATGAGCACCGATCGTAAGATGTAAATAAAATTGGGGTGTTATGGCGGAATTTCGCACAATAACCTGCAGCATTGAGAAAACTAAAAAGATCTTGAAATATTATTCACAATTGGGAACACAAAGCACAACGATAAAATTAACTGTCTACGCCTTAATTTTACGTAAGTATTACTGAAATAACAAAAAAAATGTCAACATAAGTTGACTGTAGTATATGTAATATGAATATCCATAAAAGCTATACCTGCTTTTAGATAACATAGCATGTAACTACCATGAGATCGAAAAAAAGATGATTCTGAGTAGGCCTTGACTAGTACAACACGATTGGCAAGACTGATTTCAAAATGTGGCAGTAGGTTAGAGGTTAATAAATGTCAAATAAATTAAAACACAAAACAGTATTTATTTAGGGAACAAACTGAAAACTAAGATGAATACATGTTAGAGTAGGTGTTCAAAATGTGATCCTTCACTAGTATTACAACGATAAACTTAAATAATTCTGGAAACAAGATTGCAAAACTGACTTACATTTGAAATGTCACTGTCACATTATAATTCATAGGCATTCTAGAACCAGTGTAGCCAATCGTGTTGTACTAGTCAAGGCCTGCTCAGAATTTTTTTTTCGATCTCATGGTATTACAACAGCTGAAACTGCTCAATGTACAAAATTTCTTAAAATGTTCCAATTTTTTATTATAATAAGAGGTTAAACGATTACACACACATATACAGGATGGAACAATAAACCTCTTATATTATCGCGTTATGGACTTTTGGTATATATTATACAGCTCACCTTTGCAGTAACAAATCACAAGACCTATGACCTAAAATTCTTTTCATTTTCAGAACGTATTTAATTTTAGTGACCTGAAGCTGACTTTACTATGGAATATCGTGAATAAATCTTTAATGTAATCTTTTTTAATTACTTAGTTTAATAAAAACGTACCTATATTTAGCTTTTGTGATATATGTATATGTAATACGTTGCAAGGTTTTAGTTTTCAAGAATACAAGCAGTAAATATAACACTCTGAAGTAATCCACACATTGAAACGTTTGGGCACCCAAAACTGTCTTATATTTATCTATAATATAGTTTTTATTTCAACACACTACCGATTTATGTATAAAATATAGATTATTATTTGCAAGAATAAATAACACAATATATAATTTTAACTCTTAGGTCTAGTTTGAATATATGATTTATTTAACAACTCGAATTTGAGATATAACTCCTAATACATTATTTAAAGTAAAAAGAATTCATGTGTGCCGCCACCATGATCAATGTAACGGTTTCCATCAAAAATCAAATCGAAAAGTGTATTCATTTGTACAGCACAGTATTTTAGTTGCCAATAAAATTATAAGGATTTTTGGACCCATTGATTTACTTGTTTACAAGATGTATTACCTACGTAATTTACCATAATGTCAATTGATAAATTATATAACGAATTACGAAAATTCAAGTTACTACTCGACTTTTACTCCTTTCTCTTATATGTATACGTATATTAATTTAAAATTTTCAGATACTGTCAGAAGTAGGAAGTATGAATTGCACTCTTACCAACTGCAATTTTATTTGTAACTGATGCAGCGTTATTCCATATAGGGTGACTCAAAATAGCTATCCCAAAATGCTTCAGCCGACACAACATCCAGAAATCAATAAGAAATTCCATATAAACATAGGTCTTCAAACATTTTGTTTTCAAAATTCAGGATGTTATAGTTTCAACGAATACCCACTATTTTTAATAGAACAAAAACTAGAACGTAGACCGCTCTCACGTGAATGTTAATGTACCTATGTAATGAAAAGTCGTCCTGAAGGGAAAAGTCTTCGATAGTGAAAATTTTCCTGATACAAACGATCAGCCTCAGTGCATCGCTGTTTATCCATAAATAAAATGCTTATTGACAAATTCAACCGTTGTATGTTTTCCATTATTTACCAACAATAAACTCGACAAACAACATTTAACAAACTGAATTGAAAAGAAAAAACACTAAATCTACAAAGAAAAAATTTTCCGGACAATTATATGAAGTAGCCTTTATTGGGTCTTTTTTTATTTTAACAAAAGTAATTTATGAGGAAGATGAAAAGTACTTTATTTTTTGGAACAATAAATTACATGGCCAGTGCATTTTGGGACACTTATTTCCGGAGATTCTGAATATTATAGTATAGTAGTTTATTAGAATAGAATATTTATATTTATCATGATACTGATTTAACTATTATGAATTTTCTAGTATTCTTGTCGTATTTTTGTCTACTGTTATATGCAGCTTAAAAGACAACGTGGTTGTGTAAAAATAGTAGTTTCCATTATGTGAGAAACAACGAACCAATAAGCAGAAGATGCAACACTTCATCTCGACTTAATTTGCGGCAGCCTGCAGCTTTATTCAGTGCACGGGAACTGTACAAAGCAGCATCGCATAATTAGCCACCTCGGTTACTAAAAGAAGTAATTACACAAAAAACCACGAACCCTTAAACTTTTCAGGTTTTCGAAATGGGCAATTTTTTAAAACAAACATGTTTCAAATATATTTTGTTATTTCTCGCTAAAAGATAGTATTTTGAAAATAAAGCTTCAAAATTAATTTAGTATCATAAACTACAGAGACACTGCATTATACACTACGTGCCAAAAAAGCTCTTTATTATTTAATTTGTCGACGAATAAATTTTAGCAATCGTTTATGTTTGTGTTTATCTTAGGAAGAGATTAACATCATTCAAAAGTCATCAAACGGCTTTCGATGTGCCAAAAATTCGACGCAAATGTATCCACAGAGAGGTTGTTTTCGAAAATTGTCGGTTGATTTTATAGCTACAGAGTGCTTGCTAAAAATCAATTTAAAATATTAAAAAATCATTTTTGTAAGCAGAAATTTATGAATGCTTAATTCTGCCCTTAGTGGTATGTCACTTCGTGGTTGATTTATTAAAAATACAATATATGTTGCTCAGCCGACTTAATGCCAACTGACATTTCTTTTAATATTTAGTACAATTAGATGTACACAAATAGAAACAAAGGTATCTTCGCTAAGAACTCTAACCAATAGGGGTATTTTTGAATTGAGTTGAAAGAATGTAATTCTAAATCAAGTAAGCACTGAAGTCGAAAAGACAATCAAAAATTACCTCAGTTTTCTAAGGTTGACTTAAGCATTTTCATAATAAACTGCCGTCTACAGAACCCTTATCAGTGTCAAAATTGATATTAGTTTTTAATCAGTTTATTAATGACATTATTTGAATTGTAAAAGTGTAAAAGGCATTTTACTAGATTATAAATTACTCACATCTGACTTAATGTTATAACTACGAAGTTTATTTGATATTAAAGCTTAAATAGCAGAACAAAATATTATAAAACTAAAGTAGATTCAATTTGAATTCGTTCTTTACTGTTTAGGACTTGTACCTGTTAAAAAGTTTAATTATTTCGCAGTAAAAAGCATACTTTAAACATCTGTTACATAAAACTCACGTACTTCAAGGCTTTTTAAAACTTTCATTTAGTTAATTTTCGTTTATATTGCAGAAAAGAAAAAACGTGAAAACAGCATAGTTTTAGAAATCAACAAACTTCTCTTGAAAAACTGGATTTCTAAGGTCCTGCCATATGAAAAAGAACATGTTGGTATAAACCTCTGTTCATAAAAGCGCTTTGAAAATTATCTTGGGCAAAGGACATCAAGTGTGTATTAAAATTATTGTGTTTTCTATTAAATATGAATAATATTTAATCCAGACTATGTTTATTAATAGAGCATGGTTTCAATATCTTGTAAGCAATCACGCCGATCTCAACTGGGACCGACCCCGAAACCTCTGGTTTACAAAGCAAGCTTTAGACAACCGATACCCGGCTGTTTTTAATAAAACCTGTTTAAAATAATTGCGAATATCTTGTCTAAACCCTCAGAAAACATATAATTACATAGACAAATACCAAATTATCTTGATCTACTTGACGGCAAAGAAATCATGAATGATATAGAGATATAGAGCATAAACTATGTGTATTGATTACTCATATCTGGGAATAAATCTGTTAGGATAACTGGAAAACAGAAAAGTTAGAACGCATAAACTCAGAAATCACGTGATGGATTGAACGCAAATGGATTCAGAAATGTATAGGTTAAATGCAGAGAAAGTTAATAGTATATCTTCGATCTGTATCTTCTCCTTTATGTTTCAAAATACAGCAAACCGGTGGGTAAAAAATTAAACTATTTGCAAACCTACAGGATATTAGGTGTTGTTTGTTGGTCATAAGTCACAATACCATTTTATATATATTTTTCTACTGTCAATTTAATAAGTTGCATTTGCTATGTGATATTTGTTCATATTTAAAGGAAATTGGTCGATTTTATTTTTTGTTTAATGTTACGATAACAGGAAAGTATGTAAGTATGAATTTACCTCCCTAGGGATATAAAAGAGATAATTATTTTATTGGCTAACTTCTACTGCAGAACAGTGAAAAAGCAAAAACGTAAAATTTAGAAAATCGTATTACCAGCATAAGTCAAATTCAGCTCTCTTCTTTAATAGTAATTATTTGTATGCTAAATAATTATTTTTATTTATTACTATTAATTTATTGTATGATATTTGCTACTGTAGTCATATGGCCGAACATACCTTATAGAATTACGTGTAATATTTATCGTTCCTAACATGTCTTTAAACAATAGTATCACTAATGTCCACAGATATTTATTGTTTATTTGTCAAATAAAATTTTTGGTCTAAGTCGATGAAATTTTTAATTTCGGGAAGTTATATGTCGAAGAACTACTTGTGAACTTGCAAAAAGTGCTGGTCAGTAGCAAACTGTTAACAATAAAAAAAAAATTTAAATCGTGTATGGGACTGTATCAAAGAAAATCGTCGATGAACTTTCAGCAAAGCTAACATGTATTTCAATTGTTATCTATAATTGAAACTACAATTAAGGACTATTTGGGGTTTGATCAAGATAGGTACAATGAATGTTAATATATCAACAAAGCGAGAACAAGTTACTTTTTCAGAAGCCAAGTTTACGTTGCTTGATTGTATTCAATCCCAAGTCTAAACTGATGATATCAAGGATCTCCAATATCTCGTAAATTTAGGATTCAGTCCTTCAAAGGCAAGATCTAAACTACAATCTTTTGTGGAATGCTGAAGAAATTTTAGTCACACAATTAAAGTCTACAACACATTAACTACTAAAATTCGTAATCGCATTAAAGAAAAATAAGAAGAAAATTATCACGTGAAATTATGTTTCATCAGCACAAAACTCCAATTCGTAAAAGCTTTTTTCCTTGAACGTTTTTTATAAACTGATGACACGTCCACTGTATTCATCTGATCTAACTCCAATTCTTCAAACCTAAAAGATGTTATCCGGAAAAAATTTCAAAGTGACGACGCTGCGACGCAGCTAGAATAAATATCTTCAGGTGCACGAGAATTTTGTTGAAAAGAAATTCCTTGTATAGGTAGATCTGGGCATATTATTAGAAACCGAAATTAAAACTTGGACAAACAAAATGTTAAGTTTCCTACAAAAGTGATGGTCTGGGCTGCCATTTCCGCAAAAGGGCTTAGTGATATTTACAATGTGGATGGTATAATACATTCTAATAGTTACAAAAGTACTTTAGACGGTTTCCATATACCGCAAAGGAAATAATGGTTTATAAAAGATGGAGTGTCCATGCATGATGGTATACCATGCCACAAATCGAAAATGGTCACTGAATATTTAAGGCAGAAACAAATGATCTACAGTATTTTTCATCTAGCATTTGGGTTGACGTCAACTTTCCCCGTCCAAAAACTGTCTGTTTAGCCACGCATTCGTGCGCATTAGGTAATGAAAACCTAGTTTAGAAAGAGATGAAGTATAGAGTATATAGTTGGATTGTGAATTTATCAACGCAGTGTTGATAAATTCACAATCCAACCGACGACACAACCGAAACCCTAGGTGAAAAATACTGTACTTAAATTGCTGGAAAATAGCCCGAATATGAAGCCAACTGAAAACATTTGGCCAATTCTTAAAAAAAAAAATACGAGAGATGGGACTAAAAAGTCAATGATAAGAAATTACTTTAGCATCTGTCAATGTCATTAACATCATGCCAAGAAGAATTCCAGCTCTAAGGTCTTCCAAGCTATACCAAATAAAGCTCTTACGAAACGTGCTATCTGAGATTTCTTCTAATTTTAATTCAATTTCTAATAATATGACCACATCTGCATATGTTAGAGACCCTCGCAGCAACTCATCCCCTCAAGTAAACTTTCCAACTATCATTGACTTCGAACCCAATTTCCTCTATTTCACTGCAAAGGGTAATGGTTAGTGTATTACAAATATTCAATTTATGAAGCTGAAATTATATACCAAGAATTACATTTCTTTCAAATTAAAAAGTGAAACATTTTAATTTAAGAACTCAATTGTATTTTATTATACTGAAAACTTTTACGTTGTTTAAATATTTATTTCCATGAAATTAAATTTCTGAAACAACAAATTTAAATAACTCTATGAAACATGTGCAGTATTTTTTCTATTTATGCATCTTTTTTACAAGCAATTATTTTTTCATTGTCATTTCATGTAATTAAATCATTTAGTAAATAAACAGAAATTAAAGTGGTTTGTTATGTAGTGTGAAATTCCTGTAGCGCATATTTTAGAAACTTTTAATAATGTACTTTTGTATAAACAAGTGGACACGTTCTTAGTATGTTTCATTATTAAGTAATTCATATCGTACACTATTGAGCAATTAGAGAACCGTTCTATTAAAACGTGGTCGTTGAAAAGAATAAAATTCGTTCAGTTTTTTAATAGTTTTTGCAAGTTTGCATTTAAGTAACTTTTACTGTCAACTTAACAAAATGTGGCTGTAACATTAACTCATCTCGTACTTAATTGCATTTTAAATAATAAATTTACTTATTATTCCGCATCCGTTTCATTATATTCAGATTTCTAAACAGATCAGTCGAAGAACATTACAACATGTGACACAGACTCATGGTCGTATTATCCTTCTAACGATCTCCTTGAAATTGAGCAATATTATCGTGCCCGTTTATTCTTTATTAAATTATAAGAATATGACATCAGGTGATGGGGCAATAACAGATGTAGTTAGAAGAACGTGTGAAATGCTTAGCACATGTCAAGTGCGGGGGCCGGGGGTATTTCCTGGCATTCAATGCCACCGTTTAATTCCTTCAGACAACTCAATAGAGGTGTTCGGCCTGTACGCTCTCAACACCAAACGTCTTACCTGTCGTCTACGGGGTGGCCAAATAAAATTGCTCATCATACTTTTTAATTGTTTGATAGATACTTGTATGAGATCTCGTAAATAGATTCCCCAGGTTAAGTGGATAAACACAGGTATACTCGATGCCAATTAGACTTGACGGGGCGTTTCATAACGAGACGGGGCCTGCAATTAACCGAGGCCAGTGTATTTGAGAAAATTATGAAAAGATCCGGAGAATTTTAACGTAACGCTCTTGGCTAAATAACTGAACAAGTATAATTACTTCCTATTGTATTATATGACTGACATAAACGTTATGTGAAAGTTTCACTATGAAAGTTCTTCCAATGTTATTTCTCACTAGAATTAGAATTTGCAAACAAAATTTTAAAAATGAAAAATCATGAAGAAAGTAAAATAAATATGACTTTAAAGGATTACTTGACATGTTATCAAAATATGTATTTACGTATATCTAATTTAATAATTTAGAATTAAAACATAAGCTAACTTATTTTATAACCAACTAATTCCCAATGGGAAATTCGCAACAATACATAAATATTTAATTTATAAAACTTTAGTTTGTTAAAAATATCTCACTTCGATATTTGTTTCGTTTCATAACCGACATTTTAATTCTTTTGGCTTATGAGTTAATAATTTAAAATTCAAAATCTAAAAAAACAATTTTATAATAAATTACGACAGAAAAACTTCAGTCAATTATGCCTTCCATTAATAAAAACATTCGATATTCGCAAAAAAAGCGTTAGTGTATAATCAAAGGCTTGTTTTCAAGCATGTTTTATGCAAGAACATTTATTTTTGGGAATTATGTTCATAATAACAACGATACAATTTTGTTTTTGTTTCAGTGTTGAACACCAATTTAAAGATTCGACGTATCTTTTTTAACTTGCACCAGAAGATGAATTCTTTTGAAATTTTAGAAAAAAATACAAGTAATACGTGTTTAACCCTTGAATAAATAACCAACAATCTTTGAGTATAACTTTAAAAATTTTATTTCAAGGAAATATTGGTCACACCAGTGGCGGATCCAGCGGGGGGCACAGGGGGCAATTGCCCCCCCCGAGAATTTATGTTTTAAATATGAATTATTTTTTCTCTTGTTTTTTCAATTTAGTACTTAGTAGTTTCTTGTATTGTTTCTGCTCTTACGTGGTGAAACTTTGTATTCATTTTAAAGGGTTGAATAATTACTTGGTTTTTAGTTTCACAACTTGGTTTTATTGTCGATGACTATAGTTTCGCTATACAATAGCATCTTCAGATCTACAGTGACTTTAAACTAAACTAGGTGGTATATATACAGGGTGGTCCATCGGTCTGTATTTTTGTTACTCGATTATTTTAAATATGTATTACCGAAAATTGTTTCAGACAAAGTTTATTTTAAATTAAAATGCCCACATAATTTCGAAAGTAACTCAATATTATTACTTCCGGTTTTAGAATAATTGATAGCAACTTTTAATTTTAAAATGGAACACCCTTATTATTTATATTTCCTCCTCTTCATCCCGCTCTCCACCCTTCCCAAATCATTCTGTTTCACAATTAAGGAGACGCGATGAAGAAGGCGAATGCGCGCTAGTTCTGAAGCAATTATAGGCATCGTAGGTCGTAAGATTGTAGCTCAAGTGCGGTATTGATAGCGAACAGAATAAGCTCTGGATAAGGAGAAGGCACAGAAAGAAGGTTAGTATGATTATGATAGTCAGCTGGGACGAAACCAGAACTGTAATGTAGAGGGGGCGCAAATTTTTTTGGGAACAATGTTAAATAAAGAACATTGAAATAAAATGGAATTTTAATTTTCAACAGAAAGATAATATGAAATATGATTTTAAACATAATACATTTTAAAAATTATTATATATAAATAAAGTGTAAAATACGAAGCTACTTGTCAAAATAACTTTGGTTACTAGGTTACTGAACTTATAAGGGTCAATAGTGTCGACACAAGCTGTATGCAGTTATTATTCTATGAAAGTCTGCCAAAAATGTGTCAGCTAAGCGTTATCAAACCAATCAAAGCTATTAGCCACCTCGAGACCGGAAACCCTAAATAAATCATTAAAATGAACCATGTTTGCAACAGTTTCAAGTTTCATAATAACTACCTACTAATATCTTCTACTTATTAATTTCAATTTTTATTGTCTGTATTTAGTACACTTAGAAGAGAGATATCAAAAATAAAATTAAATTTCCAAAAAGCATTAGTTTTTCCTTTAGAGGGGGCGCTAACTTCTACAGACGCCGGCGCGCGCCCTCCCTGAAATGGTCAAATTTCGCCCCTGTAAAGTAGTGTTTACATTTTACGCAGTACCTATGTACGAGTATTATGTAATATTTATGTATTTCTAATTATGTAATATTTATGTATTTCTAATTATCTGTTTTTATTTGTCTTTGTAGGATAAACAACGTTTTAAAAAAATTAAATATGAGCCAAAGAAAAAAATTCAAAACTTTGGATGCATATTTATGTTAAAATATTCTGTTTTTGAAAAATGTTTTTTTTGCTTTCTTTCATAATAAAATTTAGTTTTTTTACTTTAATTCGTAATATTCCCCCCCCCCCCGGTAGAATTTGTCCCGCCTTATCAAAATTAAAATCTGGTCACCTTAAGTCCTAATGCCCCCCCCGAGAAAATTGGCTGGATCCGCCACTGGGTCACACAAACATTTACCTTTATTTGGAGTTTCTTTTTAGTTATAAAAACGCATCACGCATACTACTTGCTATCATTATTAATTAATATTGAATATTAAGAAACTCATTTATTGCTATTTTATTTATAAAAATACTAATAAAACATTGTTTTAATAATACAATAAAATTTATCATCAGTTTAATATTGATTAGAATTAACTAACTAATTATTAGGCTAGAAAAAATGAAAACATTAAACGGTACGGATTTAATTTTGGAAGAAATGAAAGTAATCTGATCACTGGTAGTTCAGACCATGAGTTAGACAGGGGAGCAACAAAGCATCACACCACAAAATTGTCGAGCTGTGAATGTGGTTCATATAAAATCTGCAGTTATATGTTTGGTATAAATTTTAATTTTATTAAGTGTCATCGAATCATAATCTTAAGTTATCGGTCTCAAACAATAAATAGAATAACATAAACTTATTTCATGGCCAAATATGATGTTATTATTAAAGTGAATAAAAATTATACCCTTGTAATTTATAAAAAAATTGAATGGGTAATTTTGCTAAAATGTGTAACCCTCCATTCTTTAAACAACGGCTACACGGAAAAAATACTCATCATTGTTATAAAATAGAGACACTAAAAATGAAAACAATCGTAATCACTTTATTAAAAGCAATTTCAAAACCAAAATGTGGCTTTTTATAGTTTCGTCATTTCAGAAGATCAAAAATAATAGATTATATTAATAAAAGGGAAGAATAAACTATAATTCTCTTTATTTTTTGTATCTGATATAAAAAATTTGATTATCAAAGACTCCACTTACAAAATTTAAAAAAAAAGTTGATACTACATAATTACTTCGTTTTAAGCAATAAATACTTACTCGCCTTTCCTCTTTTTATTAAAAGCAACCTTAACTTGAAAAACAAACTGTGTGTGAATTAATAAACTGACATTAACATAATAATAATTTCGTTTTGAAAATAGTAAACTTCTTCTTTTACTATAAACTTACACAAACAACTAAATACCTCGCTTGATGTTTATAATAACTTTTAGTCAAATTAATTTATAAAATTTAAAGTATGTGTACTCTTTATACAGAATTACAGTACTGTACCGATCCATATTTTATAATCCCAATTTTTTTTTTAAACACAAGTAAACTGAACATAATAGTAACGAAAGTTATAATTTTATTATGACGCCGATTTTTTTTTAACTCTTCAACATCAGTGCCTTACTGTTGAAAGTAAATTCCAAGATAATAGAAAATATTAATCTTTGTTACCATTATTAGATCTATTATTGTTATCAAATTATATCTATGATAAGAAATGTTGCAGATACTTCTCATAAGGTTTAATACATAGCAGATAACAGTAAAAAGCTTATACTTTTTATATACTTATCCTTCACATTGTGTTGCATGACAAATTTTTACTACCGTGTTTGTTGTTTATTGCACATTTTATAGTCTTATGTTTTCTTATTCTACTGCATTTGAACTTTATAGTACTACTGTTTTTGTTTTATTAACCAACCTGCGATAGAGTTTTGATTTTGCTTATATTGAAACTGGTTTTTTGGTTGTTTCTCATGAAGGATGTAACTTCAAACAGTAAAGACCTCTATAACTTTGTTACTTCTTAAAGCAATTTCAGAAACGACACAGAAAGTGGGAGAACAAGCAAAATATGCTCAGTAAGGATAAAAACAAAATTTTCGGTTTGCTCATAGATGGGCAATGGTGGCTTTTCCGGATTTTTCTTATGCGGTAACCCATATATTTTTTCTAAATTTTTTTCAGTACCTGTATAACTGCATAAGACAATGAAAATTACTCTTACATAAAATTAAATCAAGAAAACAATTAGTAATATTTCTCTCGTAAAATTATAGTGGTGTTTTATTAAAATTAAGTGATATGAGATGTATGGTTCATTTCCCCTAATAACAAATAAAAATATGTTGTATAATAAACGGCCCTTCCTGAAAAATTTCTCTTCTTGTATAATCAACAAAATATTCTGTCGGAATCAGCAAAAGTTTAATTTATTTTCCGTTAAAAGGTTATTCTCTACATTTTTTGTTCTATTTATTTATTCATTGGTCTAGATTTAAGCTTGCTAGTGCCAAGAATCGTGACATATGTCGACTGCTATGGCCATTAACATCATTTATTTCACAGTAGCAATTTATTTTATTTTCTTTATTGTTATTGACTGTAATTTCATAACCAAACTATTGACCGTTAATTTTTATGTCTGTTATAGCTTTGATCCTATTAACAAAAAAACGTTTCTATGTACTAATTACTTAGTTAACGTACTATGTTATCATTTACAATATTGAACATTTTAATCTTTGTTGTCCCATACAATGATACAAAATTATTTTTATTACCTTTCTTACCTAATTATCATTACTAATCATTAATTTAAACCTTTTGTACTGAAACGAAATACATTGCTGCATATTAAATCACTAATTATTTACATAGCATGGCAGGTAGGTGAAATTTAGACTGTCGAGCGGGGAAGATGACCACGGTCTATAACCATATACATAAAATAAATCATAAATTCCTTAACAACTCCCTGGTTATGTAGGTACAATACTTTTTCTGGTGTCGATACTAGCTGAACGTAAAAATTTCAATATTCTTTGATTTAACAATTATTGTCAGTAAACTAATCACTTCATTTACTGCCCTAGGGAAATAACTCCATACTTACTTTCCTATGGTCTGTTTTTAAACTAGGAGGAGCGTTTCAAATTTGCCGCGCTAAAATGTACGCACGCTATTCGTTCTGCACGCGTCAGTTTTACACGATGCGAATTTCTGTGTTTTGTTTTGACACATAAGCTGTTCGAGGTGTTGCATTTACAGGCCAGTTACCGGTTGTTAGTGTTCTCAGTCTGCTTCTGTTAAAAGAGCAAGCATATCGCCTATGCAAGCTTAATCAACTGTTCAGTATATGCATAGATACGACTATTCAAATAAGAAAAATCGTAAATAATAAAGAATTTATTTTTTAAACTTCATTTAAAAATATGAACTGGATCTGGAAAGTACATATATTAAAACTTTTTTAAATTGCTACACTATCTGGCAGTGGAATGTTCTTTGTAGAGCTGGTAGTGGAAAAATATTGTATTTTTTGTTCGTTTTCAAATTAATGATATGATTACGTCAATAATACACTTTTGAAAACTTTCATCAAATTACTATAATTGAGTTTCGAATCATACTAAAGCGTAAAGCAATGATTCATATTTACGCTGAGACTGGAGTGTAAAACAGCAGCATTTATGAAAGCACGTGATTTCACTTTAACTGCTAAAAGACAAAATCAAACAGAATGGATTACATGTAATACATGGAAGCTGATAGATGAGAGAAAACGTCTAAAAGAACAGGGCTTGGAAGCGAGGGATGAGCAAGAAAAAATACAAACTCAAAGAGAATATGCTAGAGCGAGCAAGGCGATTAAAAGGGGTGCTAAAAGAGATAAACAAAAGTACACGGATGAATTAGCAGAAAAAGCACAAGTAGCAGCAAATATGAAAGGTAACAAAGAACTGTATACAATAATAGGACAGTTAGCAAAAAAAAAACAAGAAATAAAACAGGAATCGCAATAAAGGGTAAAAATGGAGAAATTCTAATGACCGTGGAAAAACTACTGGAACGATGGAAAACCCATTTCCAAGAAATCATGAATATAGAAACAACAAACATTCAGTTATCGGAAGTAACAAAAATGCCTGAGCTACAAGTAAATGTTGACACACCATCTAAGGAAGAGCTAATAATATCTAAAACACCAGGTGCAATTTACCAAGAGTAGGTATAATATTTTCAATCTAGCATAAAACATAAACCCCAATTTCAATACTGTCATGAATAATATGCTTGCTTTCCGAGCTAAAGATTTTGAGTTCCATGCCCAGTTCAGGTCTCTGAGATTTTTAATCCGGACAAAGTAAAGGCCTTTTTCGGGTACAAGGTAAATCAATAAGTTCCGTACCAGTTTCATGTTTGTGGCGACAACAATACCTACAGAGGGTGGAAACCTTAATAATTCTAATAATAATTAAGGCATTTAGCACCCGCAATTCTAGATCTCACCCATTTAAATGCGAACACTACTAAGTCTGATAAAATGAATGAATAACAACAAACAGGAAAATGAGAGGCTTTTGTAAAATAAGCACAATAAGCATTTAGAAATACAGCTTATTTGTCTTACAAATCCCCCAAATGTATTTATATTGTATATAAACATACAAAAATACATCAAAATAAGCATACCTATGTTTAAAAATTTTAAGTCTTGTAATGATAATGATATGATCATCAGTTTACTACAAAGTATCATTTTGTATAATTTTTCGATTTCTATATTTTACCTAAACTTACACTTTACAGAATCATCATATTGTTTTTCTTGAAGAATTTGTTAATCTAAACCATTTAATAAGAAACTGGAACATATTTGGTTTTTATAGCATAAGTAGGTACATTATCAAAGTTGATTATCGCATTTTGCATTTGTTATTGTTCTGTACTACTGAACAAATTCAAGTTAAAAGAATAAGAGTTATCGCATTTTCTCCATTATTGGTAATTCCTAAAATAAACTTTATAAAATTAATCAGTTATCAGCTCAACAATGAAATATTAATTGTGTCACACCTTAAACGTGACAAGACACTTTTATATTCAGGGTGACATTTGACAAATGTAATTTTCTAATGAACATTAAAGTGTGATCAATCTACTAATAACTAGTAAAGTACACATTTAAGTGAATTTTTTTTAACTGCAAACTAATTTTGTACCAGAGTCCCATATAGACGCGAATGATCCGTTGGTGACAGCCGCACAAAGCTGCGGGCCCAGCAGGGGTTGACGCTCGCACCGCGCACAGTACGAACTCACACTCGAGTGAATTAAGCCTCTAAATCCCCGGACATAAGGATCTTCCGTGTTTGATTAAGATTTTCAGAACAGACTGGCAATCGAAATATGGAATTGTTCGTTTATTTTTGCTACGAAACGATTTTAATGCTTTCATTTAATTAATCACGTAGGACGATTAACTTTTTAAACTGTTTTTATTGTAATATATGATAATTACAAGCATAATATTAAGTATCTACATACAATAAATGCACTTAAGTAATTTGATTCCTAATACTACATGAGGTTATAATGTTATATGTAAATAAAAAGTAATAACTTTTTAATCTTATTTAAATTAATTTTAAAATGGTCCTTCAGAAGGGACTTGTATATTACTATATTAACCCCCCCCCCCTTCCCAATTACAGTAAACTGGATGACAAAATAATAAAATGCAACCTGTAGCTAGTCACATCTAATTACATTTATTTTTTACTACAAAAAGATTCCCTCTAATATAACATTTTATTCAAATAGGTAAAAATGCACATATTTCAAGCTTATTCTATAATTTAACGGATTATTTCAGTTTTTCAGATAAAATTTTCTAATTTTTTTATATAAAATATATCTTTCGAATCGTAGGAAAAAAACAATAATAAAGAACATCCTACGTTGAATTATTCATCATTATATCATTATTATTTCAAATTCTTAACTATACAGCGGAGATAATTCTGTTTGATTAAAAACAAAATGAAAATTGCATTTAATTTTTGCGGCTTTGCAAGCACTGTATTTCTGAAGAAGGAAAATGAACGGCACAAGTATAATCATTATTAAAATTAGTCAGCTACATCAAAGTGACGTTGCAGTTTTTCTGCATACGGGTATGCAGTTAAACCTAATAATATGAAATAATTATCGTAACGTAAAAAAGGAAGTGCGTTTATTCAATTTCCCTTAACGCTATATGTAATTTCAACAAATTACGTACAAAAGTATAATCCTTAATGTTATTATATTAATTGGTTTCCGCATTTGTATTTCACAAATTATAGAGAGTGAGTTTTAGTTGTATCACTGCACAGACATTTTTCATATGTTGCCCTGTTATGTATGATTTATAACTTTTACAGTAGTTAAATTATAAATAAATTTAAATATATCAGTATTTAATAAGTACTGTTTTTGAGATAATTTATTATCTTATTCTACAAACCGTTGTTTCTGCAAAAACTAGTCAGCAATTATTTAATTGTAGATATCTTTCAATGTATTCTCGTGTAAATTGTACGATAAATTAATTATTCTTAACTATTTAATTAGTAAATTCTAAACATCTATCTATCCGTAGCCTTACAACCCATTTTGGGCCTTGGCTTGCTCCAAGATCTCGGTCCATACTGTTCAATGTTTTGGTTTTTACCTTTTGATTTTTTATTTTGGTATCTTGGTTTCGCCTTCTCAATCTGGTAATTTTGGATCTTAGTGATCAGCATAAGATCCAATTAGTAAATTACATTTATGGGACAATCTTCCTATAGATATAATTAGTGCATCTTCAGTTAATAGTTTCAAGAACAAATATGATTTGTATTCAGCTACACAATAATTCTCTTGATTATTATTATACTTAATTACGACTTCTTTAATAGCTTATTAAGTATCTCCTGTTATTGTATGTTATATTTCGTTTGAATAGTTCCTCTCTTTATGTTAATTTTTACAGTTATCATTATGTTAATTTTTACGGTTATTATTGTGTAAGGTATACACCACTGTATCTTGTATTTTGGGCTATATAGGACATTAGTCCTCTGCCCACTACCTATATTTAATAATAATAATAATAGTGTACAAAATTAGTGGTATGTAAACAATCAACAAATTTAGTGTCCGTACGTCGACGTTGGAGTTATCAACTGTACCTAATACGATCAAGTCAATTTTAATACTAACTTAGTAGGTACCTTTGTACAGTTGACTAATCCTCAAATGGCTCAAATTTTGATCACAAAAACTATCTCACAGTTGCAAGGTATATACTTTTGACCATATCTTATCGTTGATACCCATACAGAAATTTATTATTTTCGAAGGACTTAATTAAAATTAACCTGAGTCACTAAAAAGAACATGGCTGTAATTTATAACTGTAAAAATATATAAATAGCTATAACAGCAAATAATAAAATGTAAACTAAATTGGAAATTGTAGCTAAAGCTCTATAGCAGGAGAGTACTTTCAGTACTTAGAGAGCATCGTATTCTCTGAACTTAGGTATCTAACAAAACAAATGTAAAAAGGAAAATCTTCTAACCTTTAATGTCCAACAAAAAGAGTTCTTAAAGACACAAACTGAACTTAATACTAAGTACGATTTGAAACTATATTATATACTTACATAAAATAAATAATAAAGATGTTTTAGAAGAATTAATGAAAACAGGCAGCTTCTAATAAGACAAACAAAGGGACAAACAAACATTTTAGGCAGGTACTAAAGAAAGAATGTTATTTATAACAAAGCTAATTTCGGGTCAAATCTAAGAAAAAGTTCTAAAAGACATATCCCCAATGTGTTATATTAAACTATCAAATGAATAATGTAAAGCTCACAATTCCCTAGTGGAAATCGAATGAAGAAAATATGGTCTAGGAAAGAAATAAGGGAAACTACTACCAACCTGTTAATTTGAAACAGTTAACAAAGCACAGAGAAGAATTTGCTGAATAAAAATACATCCAAATCAGAGGAATAAAACTTCAAACACTTTGATCATTTGATATAATACATTTGCTGCTCTCAGAATAAAACTGGTTGGCAAGTATTTGCCTAAATCACCATAAACTGACAATCAGCAGTAAGCAGGTGCGTGTGTCACTGTTTTATCTTTCCCACTTATGTAATTGCTTCTATGTAATTGCTTGTAAATGCTTCCAAGCAATTTTCCAGTCAGAAGATCTAGGTTTTTCTAAGCAAATGGACTGGTAAGAATATCGTCCAAGTGGAAAAACGTACTGCGCATTGTTACCAAAATTTATAAAAACTCCCAAGGAAAACCAAAACCATGTCTACATTTAAAAATTGAATGCCAGCAACATATCTATTATTTTTTTACTTAATAGGCAAATCATCAAATGATAGGTATATAAATTTATCTTTATATTTTCAATCATCTTTATAAAAATACAAACTAATAGGTCTTTAAATCCTAAGGCATGTCGAAAAAGGGTGTGTTTTGGAATTATGTATTAATAATTAGAAGCAATTTTACAAATTTCGGTATGTCAACATACCACAAGTTGAATAATAGCCTCTAGTTTATTGTAATGTTTTCAGCTAATAGTATGCAAAGGATTTTATTATTGTTACCAAAGATATCAAAAATACCCCAAAAAGGAAATTATTTTTGTTTGAGGTTATGTAAAATTTTTAATCGAACAGACTTAATTTTTTATGTTCTGTACCAGAAATAAATCCAACATGTTACTGCAATAAACCAGTGTCAAATTTATCACAATAATTATTCAAAACTTTTTTTATAAATGCACATTGGACTTTATTATAGGTGAATACTTTGAATTTAAATAACTAACGGTATTATTATTCTTCAGTACCTTGTTACAACTATAACATTGTAATGTGAATATAATTTTTAGGTATCAGCACCCATATACTACGTATACACATTCTTCAATCGAGAGTTTATTGTTTTGTAAAATAAATACCGAAAGGTCAGGTTAAGTATAAGTAAACTCCTAAAAAGTAAAATAGTACTTAATACATAAACGTACGCATATTATTATGATAAAACTAATTGCCGATAAAATACCGAGAAATTACGTTCTAAAACGTGCCGGCTACCCTTCCATACAACCAAGGTTATGTGGATCAATGGCTCATTACGGTGCGATCTGATCATCAATACTAATTGGTAATTTGATGTGGCTCTGATTAGATGCAGATAAGGGCATCGATAATTCGGTAATGAACCCAATGCGGCCTACGCCAACGTCAAACAGATAATATTGTGCATATTAATACGTAATTTTATACACAATTCCTTCTAATTATAGGAGGAATCCTCCATTAATGGGATTAAATTTGCTGTTGCAAGTTATAGATAAATTCATAATGACCTGTAATAGTTAATAGAATTTAGGACCGAATTCTTTGAATTTTACTAATGTTATTCCTGTATATTACAATATAAATAGGTACAATGTGATTTTTTAAAAACTCAATTGCAGCAGGCCGTATTCTGTCTTAATAACCTGTATTAGATAAGTCAGAATACGGCCTGCTGCAATTGAGTTTTTAAAAAATCACATTGTACATTGGTACATAGTTTTAAAATGCTGCCCTACAAACAAAAGAAAGGACTTAGGTACTTAACAGTTTACACAACTCTATTAATATTTATTTCTGCTTGCTGCATTCAGAGTTTCTTGCTTGAAACCTTGTTAAAAACAAATAACGGTATGCTAACTCGTTTTACTTTTACAATAAACGTCTAGTATAAGGTGGGGGATTAGACGTCTACTTTGCACTTAATACGATATACGATACTATATTAATTCGAATCCCAGTTGTGACTGAATATCTAAATCTGAAGTTAATGGGATGCTAATTTTATTAGATAAGTTTGGTTTAATTAACAACAATCGAAATCATACATTAAATAAAACCAAAATAGTTACTGCCGTATAAAGCAGAACGGCCACTGCATTTCTAAAATACATACCAAAATTTAGGGTAGCATAAACAATCATAAACTTTTTAGCTAATGCTAATGAGATATTTATTTTGAATTGAAAATAATTTTTACTAAAGAAAACTGAAATAAAGTAAATAATTTGTCTGGATTTGTATTTCTTTTAAGCCTTACTGAATGAGATAAATTTGAAATCTAAACTAAGATGTCCTAAGTTTTATTTATTTGAAACTCCATTTTTACTAAAATATGGTTGGCAAAGTAAATGCTTTATTTTACGAATAGATTTTCAACCTAAAAATTCCAATTAGAAACGTTTTATGTATTTTGAAAACTACAAACCGTTTACGTTTAAATTAATTTTTGTGGGGTATGATAACTTATTAAGTTTAAATTGGACGTACGCTGTGTTTGAAATATAACGGAGGGGACAAAGTTTACAAAAAAATAAAAGTTCTTTATTTGAGCATCCAATAATTGTGTCAAACAAATCGTCAAACAATTTGACACAATTACTAAAATAATTCAAATGCCAGTAAGCCTATCCCTATTATTCTCCCGTTGCTGTTTCTAAAATAAGCCATATATGCAATGAATATTTTGTTCCCTTACTTAATCTTCACATTCTAACAGCTACAATTTTGACAATAAACTAAACATACATACATAGTAGATCTCGAAGTATACAGATTGGTCATCTTGTTTTTGAGTATTTTATATTCTGCTAAAATTTTATTGTCTTAGGGGTCGACTACGGAGAATTAAACAGTTAGCTTTATCTAATTGGTCATGACGTCATGACTGAGATTCGAATCTGTGTCCTCTAGCAAACTGTGCAACTAGCAGATCTCTAGATAACTAAGATATCATATATCAATATTTATAACTGGTATATACAAAGTTGTTATTTTATTTCTTTTTTTCTAAAAAGCTATACATTTTTTAATTTAAATTTAACCTTTGAGCTAACTTTGGTATACTATTTATTGTTAAGCTTCTTACTCGACCGGTTTATATAATATTTCTGTCTTACTATAATTCCACATTAAAATTACTTAGGTATTCATACCAATTCATTTATAGCTACGTGACAACCTCTTTTTAAAATTAATAGTCTATTTTGCTCGGGGTATTATCAAATAGCATAAATCTGTTCTTTTACATTACATGTTCATACTTATACTCGTAGTTGTAGTACTCATTATACTATGGAATAAAACTGATTTAATATTCATTTCTAACATTTTTAAATTTAAAAAGCAATGGATAATGGATAATTAATGGACATTTCAACTTATTGTTACTTAAACGTAATAGAAAACAAATGTCTACTTTTAACGCTTAATTAATTATGGTCGGTGGTTAGATAGTAACACATTTTAATATTCTCATTAAGTAACTAGGTAGGTATCTTATATTTTTATATTATTTTATCTTTAATATTATGTATTATGTATTTAGATATTCCTAAAATCGGCTTATCGATTGTTTTCAAAATTATTCTGTAATAAAATATTCAATTCTAAATTGCTAGCACTTTGCTAACAATAAAATCTAGCGAAACAGAAGAAGAAGAAGAACAAGGAGAAGAAGAAGAAGAACAAGAAGAAGAACAAGAAGAAGAACAAGAAGAAGAAAAAGAAAACTAACAATTGATGTTTCATATATCGTTCCCTTTATATCCTTTGAAATTATCAAATACATTTTTGAAAGTAATAAAGATCAGATCTAACAAAAATTCCTTATATGTAATTCATTTATACTTAGTAACAAAAAGAGTAACTGAGGTCCATCCTAAAAATACACTTAATATAGGGCATATTGATTTATATATGATTTTAAAACATAAAGATGATGAAAAATAAGATAAACTGATAGGTACTTAGTCGATACTTGCAAGATAATTTGAAAAATTATTGCATCCTTTTAATATGTTTTTCAGATAGTTTTTTTTCTACCTGTAAGTACATATCTTAATAACATTAAATAATAGAGAAGTAAACATGTTAAACCCAAATGTAATTGTTTTAATGTTTTCAATGCTTTCTTTAAAAATAGCTTTCTTCTAAATAACCTAGAATTATATCTACTTAACTATTAAAAATTGTTCAGTAATCTTATAGAACTTTATTTGGAAATACAAACTGACTTAAAGATGTGGTAAAACCTACATAAGTATTTTTCCCAAAATGTTCAGACTTCTGTTAACATCAGATTTTATATTACTGAAGCTAAAACATGGTAAAGATAAAAATACGTAGTTTATCTATTATTCGAAAAACATTTATAAGGGTAAACTTAAAAGCCTTAAACCTTAAACAATTAGGATTGCAAAAAGTGTCGTTGCAGACTTACTTAGAAAAGAGTGTTGACTTTCATGTTGAGAGATAATTTTACACTACGAATGCTTGTTCGGTGCTTAAAAATAAAAGATCTTTGACAGAAGTCATAAATACTGAATTGTGTTTGATAAAATATACATAAACTGCGAATGAGGATGCAATATCAAACTAAATGAAATATCTTTAGCATTTTCATAAACCTTTGATATTAGTGTAGCTACCTAAGTGACGTAGAGGTAAATTAAATACATTCGAGTCCCATTAACTTAAGAAAGAACTTACCTGAAGCAGATTGTGGTCCTCCGAGGCCGAGGACGCTAACGGGCGATGCAGTTCCATTGTTGGCGGCGCTCATGCTCGCCGCCGCCGCTATATTATGGGGCAGAAAGGCGGCAGCGACGGCAGCTTGTGCATTGAAATAGGCCATACGACTCGCGGCCATCGTCATATGATGATGGTTGAAACTGGGATCCGAAGGAAAACATGTCTGAGGCTGAATGTGCCTTTGCGGGTATACGTTAGGGGTTATTGCAGAAACAGCTGCGGTCGGTGAACGATGTTGGGAATCACCAAGACCCAGAAGTTCCTGAATCGCAAACGGCGATCTCTGCGGCATTGTCTGAGATGGTTTATTCAGAATACTTGGAGCCGTTACGTGGATTGTGTTTTCTAACGCTGCATTGTTCATTTTTTTTAGGATTGCTGTGATTTGGTCCAGAACTCACTTGAATGTTAGCGACGGACTATCAGCATTGCTCCTGATGGGGTTGTTTTGATTTTGGGGTTTCGGTTCTTCACGTTGCATTAGCCATTCTCCTTATAAGTAACTCATTTTACAAAATATTTATTGCATTTAAGTAGCTATTGCACTCATTTTTTAATATTACAAACACACTCTCTGTTTAATGTCAAACCGTTAACCAAGTTTGTTAATATGATTAATAGCAGCGTTTAATAATACTAACCCTTAGGTAGTTAAAATTTTCGTTATTGTATGGTTGTATTAATTAGCGAATATATTCCAAATTTCGTTGTCAAGTTCAAAGTAAAACTAGAGTTCGTATATTGAGCGTCTCTAATAATCAACCTATCTCTGAGTATAAAAGTTTTTAAAATGCAATTAATTAACACCGCACGCACTTTTTTGGCCTGATCGCCGGTCAGTTTTCTAAAGATTTTACCGATTTCTTAGTGGGTGTATAAGAACCGGTCGTAAGCAGCTGTAGGGATAAACTGACTACTTCAATTTGAAAAACGAGTACTGCAAGTCCCTAACAAAGGTACCCCCTAATATTCATCTGAAAGGGCCCCTTAAAAGGGGAGGAGCTCCTAGTGGACCAATAATATCTCCGAAAGCTGAATCCTCATTGGCGTGCTGTCTTCAACGGAAATTTGCCCCAGTGGCAAGTTCTCTTTAAGATTTCATTTGACTACAGTGGTGATGTTGATGGGCGTGCGGTATCCAAGTGTCTTGTCATGTGCATTAGGCCTTATGGTCGCAATATGTAAAGTAGGGAATCGCTTGTCAAATTAGACAATTACTGTCAAATAGTTTACACGGTTAATTGGAAACGATGTAATCAATTATGATAATTGGTGCTAATTAATTGGCTGTTACTAATTAGTGTCCTGTAGCTGTGTTGATAGATTTAATTATTTGATATAAGAGTTTTATGATATATTTTCTGATTAATTAGTTTTAAATTTCTAAACAATTATTGTTAAAATTTTAACCTTAACGCGACTATTCTAGTAATATCTATTTTTATAATTTTTTTCATATGAACATACCCTAAATGCGGTGCAAGCACCTATCTGTAAAAAAATCTCATACAGCAATATGCTTAAATACGATTTCGAAAGTTAATATCTACCTGAATATTAAAATAAAATTGTTTATTAAATGCAAAACAAAAGTTGTCACAAACAAAATTTCCCTATTTCAGGTAACACAAGAAGGTAATTTATTTTGCTAATAATGTTTTTTAAATTGGTTACTAAGTAGATACCTATTACTTAGGCAAACATGATTATTATTTCAGAATTATGCATCTTTGCCATGGTAATATTTATATTATCAGCAAAAGACAAATACGAATAAGTAAATAACATAAACAAGTAAAAATCATGCTCCTTCAGTATTAACCCCTATAACAGTTTTAAATTGGTTATAAGTAAATAAAATCTTAACTAAACATCTAGTTTTTTAGATAAAATTTACCTAAACTGAAATAAGTACATACATAAGTACCTACTTACTTTAAATTAAGGATTATTTTTTTAGTGGTACCTATTTGGTGGTAGAATATTACTTAATTTGAATTATATTTCCAACTACCAACTACTTATTTTATTATACAAAAAACAAAAAGAATTAAAAATACATACCTACAAGTTTAATTAAAATGTTAGGTAAACACTATAAGGGGGATCGAGGGGAAGGGTTAACTCTTTTATTCCCTATCTACTACGTCCTTGAATATGCATACCTATAGGTAGCGGAAAACGTCATCACTGTCTTTGGTTAGTTCACATCCCACAATTATAATTACATTCTGTCAAACTTCCACTTCTCATATCAAAGTATGTAACTGTACAGTAGGTATACTTAAGGATAGCCATCTTTGATAAAGATTTTAAAATTTATCAGGTAGTACTAGAGAAACTAATTAAAAACGTATGCAATTATAAAATACACGCAAATAGATCATTTTGCCAGAAGTCAGGATACCTATAAAGGAAATGCTGACATATTCAGTTAATAAGAGAAAAAATTATGAAGATTGTCCGAAAATAAATCTAAACATACAAAAATTAATGAATAACAACAAAGAAGACATAAACAATATGGGTAGTACAACAAAGATAGAATGCAGTCATGGCTATAGCTAAATTTTTAAACTAAAGATCCCTCTCCAATAACAAGCATGATTTTAATGACAGATAAAATATTGATGACAGATGTTTTTGCTTGCTTGCTTGTTATTGGGGAGAGTTCTTTAGTTTAAAAATTTACCTATAGCCATGATTGCATTCTATCTTTGTTGTGCTACCCATATTGTTTATGTCTTCCTTGTTGTACTCATTAATTTTTGTATGTTTAGATTGATTTTCGGACAATCTGTACCTATAGGTACCTACCTACCTATAATAAAAATAAAACTTTCTTAAAAATTAATTCTAAATAAATTATCCTACATAGGTAAGTAGTAGGTACCTACCTACTCATTTATGTCAGTTTTGAATTTTTTAATTAAATAGATACACACCATAAAGTTAGTCCTATACTTAAGTGTTTATTTTTCTCTATTGATGTAGTTAGAACCGAATTTTTTCTCATACTCGTAATAATTTAAAATTATTCTGTTTTCGGACTACAAACACATGTTCGCATGCAACACTTTACTAAAACAAGTATTAGTGACAAATAGGCCTACCGAAAGAAGAAAACACCTTATTACATCAAATTCTAATAAATGTTAAATTTAATTATTAAAGTTATAACTTGCACGTTATGTTACGAGAACTTCTTTTTGTAATGCTTAGTAGCGCGAGAAGATGCAGGGCATAAATACCTACATGAATTTTATATCACTTAGGTATTATCCTTATTACTTAATACATAATACGACCACAACAGCTGTTAATTTAGTCTAAAACGAGCTATACACATATAATAATAACTAATATCACATTTCTTATTGTCTTTCAATAATTTTATATTAGGAACGTTTTGCTTTAACTGCCATTTGCATCAAACTTTTATTCGAATATCACGCTTAGTTTAAACAAAATATTTCCTTGAATGCAGTTGTCTTGCTACGGTTTCTTGTAAACTTAAAAACAAACTTTTAAATAAGTTCAATGTAAACGGTTTTAAGTAAGATTCCTATTATATGTGTAACTTAATTTTGCGGAAAGCCACATCTAATTCAAAGTACTAAAGGAATACGTCAACAAAAAGTGACATGTGATTTTGAATACAATAAATTAAGGATCTTATTCGAAAAGATACTATCTAAAATATATTACCATTTTGTTAGAATCGGTCGAAACCGAAGATATTAGCGAAACTTAAAACGTTTATTTGTAATTTAACCTACAACATAGGTACCTAGAGGCCATATTTACAAATATATTTTGTTATAGGGTTATAGCTTATCTTCAAATAAGTATATTTTTTAAGTTTTATATGTTTCGGGTAGGTAAACTAAAAACAGTTATGATTCCGTTTTAACTTGTAACATAGGTATATTTACCGTTAAATACTTTTATATCGTCAGTTCGGCAAACATTTATAGAGTCAAAAAACGACATGACTTCTGTAATAAGTATATTACGGTCATCTTGTCAGTTACCCTAAACAAACTAAAATAACTTAACTAAATGTACCTATTCAGACATGAAAATTAAGTATATTTATAAAACGATATACCTACCTAGTTTATGTTGTTTAAGTTAACAATGTTTGAAAATAAAAAGAATCTTTAAACTTAACAGTAATAATTTACTTTTTAAATTATGTATTGATATAATATTTGCTTTTGGATGCTTTGATTAGAAATTCTGTTATTTGTAATTTGTTAACGAAAGTTATTTTTCCAAAGATTATTAATGCAGATTTTATTATAAAAAATTGTAACATACATTTTAAGTAGCTAGATTAAATTTAAGTTGTTAATGTAAATAAGTTATTGTTATAATCATTGTTAGAGTAGGTATAATTAGCTAAATTCAGTAGTCATAGAAATTATCATAGAAACTTTGTAAATAGTTGTTATAGTGAAAAATATTTTATGTAAAATATCTTGCATACGAAGAAAAACAATTTGATAAATAAGAGAATATAATTTGCATTCGAAAGGGAAAGAACCAAATAGGTTTACTCCTCACAAATTATTAAATTTCAATCAAATATTTAATTTGAAACAGTATTAACGATAATTAGAATCAATTAATGATTCGATAAACAAGTAAAACGATAATTTAATTCTGGAAGTGAAAGTATTTTGGATTTCAAAGAAAACTGAATTCGAAGCAGAGGCAATTAGAAACTGGATTCTAAGTAGAGGCAAATTGGATATGGAGCTGTAGCAGGCTACTTATTGGAAAAGAAGAGGACCTGAAACAAATTTTGAAACCTTTGTAGATAGTGAGTATGAAACCATAATTTTAAGTTAGAGTTAAGCAGGGTTGATGGTGCTGGAAAATTAAATACAATCTGCATTAAAAATTAGAGTAAACATTTATTTTGTGTCAAATTAATTCTAAATATAACAACAACAACGAACCTTCGCAACGACCCGTTAGATGTGAGATCTCAGGAATTTTAATAAATTAAAGGGCAAAGTAAATATTTTTTAAAATTGTCGATCCAACGTGTAGATTTATAACGTAAGTTGCTGCCAAGGCAAGGATTAGTACAGTATATATTTATTTTATTTTAAGTCTACTAATGTATTAACAAATAAGTTAATAAACTCTAATACGAAAGACTCGCCTGACTTTTTTATTAAAACATTAAAGAAAAAGCTATGTACAAGAATAACATCAACTTTACCATAGATTCCGACATGAACATGAATAAATGTTTTACTTCAAGAAATGTAATTGCAAGAAGTATCCTTTATATTACATATATCATTTGATTATCCATTTTATAAATGTTGTATAATGAACATAAACAATACATATACATAATTCGTTATATGTTATATTCAGTATACAATATTAATAAATATACTTCGACACCATTTCGTTTACAATTAGCCTGACGTTTTGTACTACGATTTTAACTATCTTACTTGGAAATCGACAAAACAGTCTTGACAAGAAAGAGAGTTCAATGTTTAATATGAATCCTCACATTAAGCGCTGGCGAGTTACGAGTAATTTTCTCTTTCAGTATCTTAAATATGTTATTTTGTTTAGTTTTATTATATGTATTGTGTCACAAAATACAATCATCAAAGAAGATGTTCGAAATACCCTCCTTCCATATCGATCTATCTCAACCTCAAATATGCAAATTTAAAAGAATCAAGTTGGGAGAGCTAGGAGGCCAAGGAATGGGGCCCCTTTGCAAGGGCGGTTTTACAGGGGGGGTAATGGGGGTAATTACCCCTCCCAAGAATCCATCATGTGCTACAAAATAACAATCGTCAAAACTACCATCCATCATTTTAAAATATTTTAAGTAATTTTTGAGGTAATCTTTCGTGTATAAAGAATTTTGGCAGTTATAAAAATTAGTACCCCCCCCCCCAAATATATTCTAAAACCGCCCTTGCCCCCTTGCCCCATCAATTTCCCTTAAAACGTTTCGCCTAGATACACCCTAACAGCAAGCCCAAAATGCGGCAATGTCTTAAATCTTTAATAAACCAAAAATTCAATTTCTTCTTTAAAGGCTCACTTTCCATAACTACAGGTTTTTAACAAGTTTTCCACATGTATATGCTCTTTAAATTTTTAACCTTTTTTCAACAAGTTAACGATCCATTAGTAAAATAAAAACAATCATTACTATAAGTATGTGAGAATTATATTAGGATTGTAAGTACAAAGTATTTCAATATTTGTCGACTTCTATGAACATTTAACATTCATTGCCCGATTAGGCTTTTGCCAAATTTAGAAGAATTCCATCCCCGGTATTAGGAAACATCGCGTTAACACCTACTGTTTTATCTTGTATCTGAAAGCAGGTAGTTTAAACCTTTCTAGTAGTAAAATCTTAGTGAAATCTAAAATCAAGCCCAATGCATTTAGTTTACAAGCCAAAGTTAAACTTGGATCCCGCCTAGACGGCTATTATTTATAATAGTAATATAAATCTAAAACAAACAGAAAAAAAATAGTAAAACAAACAGTAACGTTTTTGATTTAATTTTTCTATAAATTAGATTTATTTTTAAAAAAATATATGTAAATTTGTTATAGATACCGTCCGGCCACGAAACTACACACAATGGCGCTAGATTGATGCTAGTTTATTTTAAAGATCTACTCTTCCGATGGCAATTGATAGTCAAACGGTTGCTAAGCATTGACCATTAAAATTGAATTTGCAAGTAACAAATAATACACAAAAATCAAAAACAACAAAAATAAATAATTGAATCAATTGATTAAATTATTTATTTTGGCTGCTAAATTTAGCAGCTAAACAAATTGCAACTGGAGTATTAAATGTTCAAATAAGTTTCCATTTACTGCCATACAGTATCCTAACCTATCACAAAAATTACGTCTAACATTATCTAACAATCGGGGACTAATATTAAAACACACTTCGGTAATTTTATCTTTAAGAGAATCTAAATTAGGATGAACTCAGGAAGAGTAAACTTTAGATTTTAAGTTAGGCCATAAGAAAAAATCGTTCGGAGCCAAATCAGGGGACCGAGCGGGCCAACCAATTGCACCTCCACGTCCATTCCAGGTTTCATGAAAGGTATTGTTTAGGAATTCTTTAACTACTGCTGAATTGTGAGCGGGAAAGCCGTCGTGTTGGTACCATATCGGTCGCTCATCTCCAAGCATTGTATGTTCAATTGCAGGACAAATAGTTTCAGTTAAAAGTTCTAAATAAGTTTCTCCGGTCTACGTTCCGTTGCTAAAATAAGGTCCAATTAGAGTGGTTACATTTTCTCATGGACCGCGAAATGCGCAGAGCGGGGAAGGAGATGACTATAGAAAAAAGAAGACCAATATACTTAAAAGTGAAACCTGAAAACATCGAACTCTCTTGCGCGGCAAATTTAAAAGTTTTTAGAAGCCCCAAAGTCAAGACAGATAATTAAACACAACGACAACTCAAAACAAACGCACGTGCTAACCCAAGATGGACGCAATGACAATAATAAACGAATGACGATGTTTTTAAGGTGGCCTGTAACCGCCGTAAACACAATTTCGTCTTCCGCGCAGTAGTTCACGAGAAAATGTAACCACTCTACAACGTTATTTAATACTCCACACTAAACATTAACCTTCTGTGGATATTGTGTGTATGTGTTTTTGCAATTAAATGAGGATTGTCGGTACTCCAATATCGAAAATTTTGAAAATGTGGTTGATTATTGAAAGTAAACGTAGAACGTAGGTACATTCGTCGGTAAAGCACACTTTCTAGAAAATCAGATTCATTGTTGCATTTATCCATCATAATTAGACAAAATGCAGATCTGTTTTCGGAATCTCCCTCTCGCAGTTCTTGATGAGGTTGATATTTATACGATTTAAATTTATGTTTCTTTAATATTTCATGTACGTAACTTTTACTTAACCCATTTTCTGCACTTAATTGCGCCACTGATATGTTGGGATTAGCACGAACAGCTGCCATTATATCAATTTCACAATCATGAACCGCAGGATTAATGATATCAGGTGCTACAAATCTTGAGCAAACATTACCAGTATTTTCAAATCTGCTTATGATTCTTCGAACAGTAGTGTGTGCAGGACGAGGTCTGTTGGGATATGTAGTTGCAAATCGTCTCCAAGTTTCCCTGTAAATGTTTCCTATGTAGACCCATTTCACTATTTGAACTTTTTCTTCTTACTTGATTTGTTTCAAACCATACGTCAAGTTGAATGCCACTTAATCGTTTATTGCCATAGAAAATAGATATTTTCATAACAAGTGCGGGAAGATAGCGATTCCGAAACGAATGCAGGACGTTACAGAAACGAGCGAAGCAACGAATGTAATTAAACAATATGTAATAACCCGTCTTCTTACCCGCAGATTTGACAAACAATACAATTTTTGCAATCTGCCTAATTTTTGTTGCCAACCAAACCAAATTAAAATCATCGCCGACTCTCATTAAAATAAGCACGATCAATGCGTATCTGCTTTTTGAAGTTTATTACTTGTTATTTTATAAAACATTTTATTTCTGCATATTTTAATAAGGATAAATATTGATTTATATCGCCATTAAGTATAACAAATACGTATAAAGGATAGTATTTATAGGTTAAGCCAAACCATTGGCAATGCTAGAGTTCAACTCTGCTTTGGGTGTTTAATCAATTTTAAAAGCTTATATTAATTTTATTATATGCTTTTGAAACGACCATCATGGTATCTAGTCTTGAGTCTTTTTTATCAACTAACAACGCTGCTGTATCTATCGAGCGATTTTTTAATTTTCTTAGCTCCACCCCAAGTAATCTCAATATATAATTAAATGTAAATGTGTGAAGTTACCTAAGATGGTAACTTTATATTTTTTAAAGCAACAACTTAAAGCAACTTAAACAATTGCCCGGTATAATAAAACCACTACCTATATTTATTAATAACTTTCTACAGTTTTAATTAAATTATTCATTTTATAAGTAATGTACAATTCACCGTATTCAACGGTTCCCTGAATGAAAATAGAGGTATTAGCGTCGATTTTCAAGAAAAAGTCATGTTTCTTATTTTCCAACTTAAAAATGTTCTTTTTTGTTTAAAAAAAAGGTAGCCTACTGTATTTATGCACAATAAATTGATATTTAAAATGTAAGGCAGTGTTTTCTTTTTGAAATTTAGTCTTTGATTATCCGAACCACCCTGGGTCCCAATCAGTTCGGATAATCGACTCTCTACTGTACCTATATATTTATTCTCTTTACCATTAACTCGAATAATCTATACTCTTTAAAGGGTATTATATGTAAATGAAATAATTCGATACTATCAATTTTACATCAATGAATATTATGAGAGTATAATGCCTTATATTCAAATAAATAAAAACATTTCTTAAAAGTTAAGAAATAGGTACGCTCATTTGGAAAATGCTTTTTGTTTATTTAGAAGAATTATGAAAGTTCCATATTCAGAAAAATATCACCCCGATAGGGATTTGTATCACTGACTTTACGGGTAATGTTTTACCAATTGAGTTACACTGACAAATCACCGAGAATAGAAAACTTTCCTAATTCGTTAAAATACAGTATTGTATAGCAAAAGTGCTGTTCTTAAAAATGTGTGGTACACGTGATAAAATGTATATTAAGCTATAGTTAATACAAATCAAACAATTTTACGGCAAGTTATATCATTACAGACTAAATAAAAATGGAAATTACTTCGAAAAAAGTTTATGTGGCGTTTTAAATTAAAAAAATAAGTAAATAAATAAATAGTAAACCTGTTTATCAAGTGTTACAATTTCTGTTTCATGTGATTTGCCCTCCCAACATGAAGACAAATATTTCTAAATAGCAAAGCACGCATACAACATTGCGATTGATTCGCCTGTACACTTTACGACAATGTTTTTTGAAAGATTTCCTTACATAACGTATGTAACTAAAGTTTTGGGAAAATTTTTCGTATGATTGTTTTCATATTAAAAATAAAGCAATCACGTTACCATTCGATATGAAACCCATGGCCCTTTAGCTGCTATGTGATACATTATAATTATCGTTAAACCTTCTCTGAATAGTTTTCTGTAGTATAAATTTAAGTAAAACAATTATAGTTTGTATTATTAGATTTGAATTTTTCCCAAAACTTTAGTTACATACGTTATTAACCAGAATTTATTTTTATTGTTATTAATGAATTGCGTGGCAAAATATGTATGCATATAAGATCTGTTGTAGTTATTCTGGGTTAGGATTTTTTTTAACAAAACATATATTATTTTATTAAAAATACGAGTTTAAAACTCAGTTAAAAATTAAGCTAAAACCCACTTTAAGATAAGTATAACAGCGTAACCACCACAATAACACTGTACCTATTGAATAATTTTGTTGATATTTATAATTCTTACATTGTTCCTATTTACTGAAAAAAAAAAGAAAAAAATTCTTATATTATAATAATTTTGTATCATTTAAACTTCATGATATGCTGCATTAATGCCAAAACAATTGGGAGTACAAAAGAGCTTTCCAGTTTCTAGCAATAATCAAATAACAGTTTATCTGGGAAATATAAATCAACAGCAGAAGGCATTTCCACCTACCAATAATGAGTAATAAAATAAACAAAGTTTTTTTAGTGGAAATGTAAATCTGTTTCTTTTTAAACTAAATTTAACTCCATTTTATATATACAGTTGGGACAATACTGCAGAGAAACTTTAAACTTTTGCTACTGTAATCTCATCTCTTTTTTGTCTATCCCTGTCAATTAAAATTACAAGAAGTATAATTATACCACATCAGTGAAATTATATTTCTTGCGAATTGATGAAATTTCCTTTGACTATTCAACTCATATGTCATCTGTCAAAAATCAACCAATCAAAATGCAAGATTTGACGTTTTTGAGGCAATCAAAACGAATTGAATCGACATTTTTTTCTAGTAAAATTTCACTAGTGATACGACGCGACAATTTTTTGAAAACAGTTTATTGCTAGTTATATCCAACAGAGGACAATTTTCATGTAAACAAACTTGAATGTGGACTAATTTATGAAAAGTGATTCGATGGAAATGATTTTTTTTTTTCGTTGAATAGTCCCTCAAATACCATTCGTGGTCAAAGAATTGTAGATTATTTTTGCTGTAAAATCACTCATGTTCGTTGTGATTGCGAATACCACTCGTGCTGCGCACTCGTGATATTCATATGCAAGCACAAGGACCATTCGTGATGTTACAGCAAAAAAATAATCGACAATTCTTTGACCACTCGTGGTATTGTAAATGAATATTTCTATAAATTATAGGGGAAAAAAATTGCGAATGTTCCAATTTATTATCTCAATTCAAAACACATTAACTAGTCAGATCAGAACATATGTAACTAAACTAGTAATTTAAAGCAAAACGTACAAAAAGAAATGACTTATTAATATTTTGAGTAATACTAATGCATACTTTAATTTATTAGATTAAAATTAAATATAAAAAGCTACATTTTTCTAAATTAATCAAATTTCAAAAAATATTTCAAAGTAAATGTAAACCGAGCTAGATTTCTACTCAGGTTGGTGAAATTCCATTTTAAATTAAAGGTAACTATTTGTTAATTTCTCTTTTTTTCTTTTAATATTATTCAACTTAACTGCAACTAGATTAAATTAGTTTATCTTATCTTCTAATTGTTCACTAGTTTAACTGTATACGTGCAGTACAAAATTACCAGAGCAGTAGATGCGCATTGTACTTGTACAATGCACACCTGTAACTTTAATTAAATCTCGCCCAGTAAACAAACAACGCATATAAAATTACGGTATAACGAACATATTAACTCTTCAAATTTTAAAATTTTAATGACTATTCGTTAAACCTAAAATGCATATAAAGTAGTAAGATAAATAAATACAAATTATTCAATTAATCAAATTAGCAAGGTGCCATTTCTTTAAAAGATATGCAAAAAATTATCCTGCCGATATCTAGGAATCTGAATATTTGAAGCTTCAATTAAAACCTTAAACCTTAAAATTTAATTGTATTCCGAGCTGTACCTCTCAACATTAGAAGTAAAACACAGGATATTACTTTCAGAATTAAGTACAACAATCTACTTTACACTATGAAATCATACTAATACATTAACGTAATTTAAAACTTACTGTGCTATTGCTTCTTACCTATTTACTTGAAACTGAAAACTTTAAAATATTTCAAAAATTGTGTTAAAATAAGTACACCTTACGTCCTTACCATACTTAATTTATCAATATATCAACATTTCGAAAATGAAGCTTAATACAACAGATGGTAGAATTTGATTTGAAATTCATTCTTTATCACTAATATCTTCATTATACCACACTTATCGATTTTTTACTGGAATAATATAAATTAACTTGAAGTTTGTCAAATTATCTGACGGCTATCTTTTCAAAAGTATTATTTACTTATTTATTAGGCTTACGAGTGCTAGGTATCTCGACACCCATCAACTACTGTGGCTATTAGACTACCCGACTAAAATATTGCCATATACAGTGATCGGCAACAATATACAAAACATTGTAACAGTAAGTGTCCTAGGCCTGTCAATTATGGAAAAAACCAAAAAGTTTTTCCACTGTTATCCAAAAAAATTGGGTATTTGTAAATTAACAAAAAAATAATTACGAAAAACTGCGATTTTCAATTTTTTTAAATAAATGTTTGAAATTTTGTATATGGACCCAAAATTAAATTCTAAGGAACTTTTTCAAATAATTTTCTTCGATATTTTGTCATCTAGCCACACTTTTTTCGATTTCACGGTAATGTTTTTAAATTTGCCACCATACCAGTAGCCACGTGACATACCTCAAATTCGATTTTTAAGTTATCGAACATGCAGAATCCACCCCTCACAAAAGTTTTTTCGATACTGTAATAATAAAAATGTTTCCCATATGTTATTATGTTGCGAACTTTTTGCCGGTCACTGTACAAGAAATTTCTACCTTAAGGGTTTTTTTTTATGGTGCCAATCATCGTATTGACACGGTTTTACTCCGTATTTAAAAGAAGGAATGCTTTCAGATTGTTTCCATATTAAAGGTATCACTGACCTGGACTATAGTAGGTAAAATAAATAAAAGAATGTAAGTAGTGTAATTGCCTTCATATTGATGCCAAAATTCCATCTCATTAAAGAAAGAATCAACCAATTTTAAGTAAATCTAGATTTTATTAACATTATCAATTAAAAACAAAACATTTGTCTTAGGTAGGTTAAAACGATTTTAGATAAGTACTTCGAAATATTTTATGTATTAGGTACACCTTTACCTTATACCTATAGTTATAGTTGCATTAAATTTACTTACTGCTTTACTTCTGATGCAAAACAATGTAGAGAAATGTTTCTATCGATACTCAGTGTACACGACGAAGCTCAAAAATATGTAACATAGGTATTTTGAGCAAGACCAATGCGGTAACTGCATAATATGTACAATAATACCATCAATGCAATTATAAAACAAAACAAATTTTCAAAAGATTTTTATTGGTATAGTATACAATATAGGTATCCCAGAATTGCAGACACCTTAATTCGTACTTAATTTATTTTGTTGTTTATTCATTTATTGGGCACTATTTTAGGTATGGCGTATTTTTAGCACTATCTGACTAGAATTTTGTTGTGCCCAAAGTACTTCCAATCTTTGAAGCGATCTTTCTCATGTCAAACATCATATTGGTATGGGACCTACAATTTTATCGCGAAATTTCAGATTTTTTTCTTCATTGGAATCCTACCGACCTGGATCAGGATAGAACCTGTAACTTCTGATTTACAAGAAAGCTTTACCGTTCCCTTTGTACATCACCGAGGGCAGTAAATAATGCATTTGATTTAAAATGGTAGTTTTATTTTAAAAGTTTAATGACACTAAAACAATACCTAATAGTATATTTTAACACAAGTTACAGAAGGCAACCTTTTCGCACACGAGTCCGAAATTTGGACACGAGCCGCGTAGCAGCGAGTAGCTGAACGGACGAGTGCCCAAGTGCTCTCTGTAATGAGTATTTTATACTATTTTCTCTATTTCGACTACCATTAATATTATTTATTTATGTTGATTTTTATAAAAATACTTGATAATTTTCAGTTAGGGAAATTTTGGTAAAATAGTAGGTTGGTAATAGCGATTTTTGTTTGACAGTTGACAGAGGTGTGACATTGGACGTTTTTGTTGCCTAACAATGAACGGTTGCCTAGATATTTTGTATATTATTTGATACAGTATTGCCAATTTCTGAAAACAAAATATCACCAAAAATCGTTTAATGATGTAGCTCATTAAAGCATCAAAATGCGCGCTAGAATAATGTCATTCTAATGCCGAAACAGAGAAAACATATTCTCTCAGTACGCTGCATTTTACAAATATCAGTTTCATCAAATTAGGGTTTGATTAAACAGAGATATAATTTTTTACGTTGAACAAATTTGCCGTATTACAACGGATGAGGTACTTTATGCGACGATGTAAAAGTCTTTATGTGTTACACACTTGTAAACGTCATTTTACAAAGCTGTCTATTCATTTCGAAAGTTAATCTTTACAAGCTACTAACTTGTAAAATAAACAGCTGATTTAACACGTTAGTTAAGTATCAACAGCTAATTTAACACGTTAGGTACGTTGAAACAAACGATATGTGTTGTCTTCCAAGACAAGGCTTAATTATTTTGACGCAAAAATGACAGTAGTAATTTTTATTTATTAATTTAGTTTTCAAATAAGTAACAAATAAAATATTATACAATACACGCCAGGTAATAGTTTTTACTGGCTCAAAGAGGTAACAGGCTCGCCAGTTATATCCTCTTATCGCCAGTAAAAGCAATTTTACCTGGCTTGTAATGTAATAGTTATTTAAGCTACAAGAAATGTAAGGGCGTATTAACATTTGAGGTAGGCGAATACGAGCCGAGGCGAAGCCAAGGCTCGTCGCCTTCGGAAAATGTTAATAGTTCATACATTCCGTGTTGCTTATTATATTTTTTTCGCTCAGCAAGTAGTTTAGAAGAAGAAGAAAATATTATTTGCAAAGTATGAATTATTTTGTGACAGTTTTTGTGGTAACTATGCGTCCTATAATACTTGGCAACGTAAAAAAAATCAATATAATAACAGTGGTAACAATGACAACGGTAAACGTACAGTTCTGTTATCTATTCATTATTTTCCTAGGAACCTAAGTCACACTATTAATAAGTTCCGTGGTCAAAGGTAACTAGAGCCTGAATGTTATTAGCCAGTTACAGTCACTGTTGCCATGGCTTGCTTACTTTGCTGGTAGCGAAAAAAATACTATTTCATTCGGTGTTATATTAAAGTATACGTACTCAAGCATGGCTTAATATAAACAATTCTTAAAATAATAATATTAACAAATTTTTAGTGGATCACCATAAATTTTACACCACACTCTTATAATGAGAAACTTAACGGGTTTCATTTTACTGTATTTTTTATTATTTATTCTTTCAAATCAAGGGACATACGTAAACTGATATGAAGTAACTTAGTATTACCTAATAAATTTCAGTCCTTTCTGTAAAACGAAGAATTAAATTAATATCAAAGCATTAGTATCTCTATAATACCTACCTATAGAAAGTGTAATTTCTAACCAATGCAACTACACAAAATATCGTATCCCACTCAATAAGTACTTATACCAGACTATGTATTACCATTGCACATTAAATTATTTTTGTAGTTAAATAAGATAAAAATGAATCAATAATAAAACTATTAGAACATCAAGAAATATAGGTATTGAAAAGAAGGTACTAGACTACTGAAGTCGTTATTTAAATTTTTTAAATTTGTTAGAAATTTCTTCGGCAGTAAAAATGAAAACTGTATCTAACTATTAAAAAGTAGCATTTCTAGGAAAAGATCTCCTGCTTTGTTTTTAAACCTATGAATTAGAAACCCTTAAAACTTCCGAACGTTGTAAGGCATATAATATGATGTGATCCAGTACCATAAATAGTTATTCCGGAGCTATTTTTAGTTTTCTTTTAATTGTGATAGAATACTTACCCATACAAAAAATTAAAAATCGCCAATCGCCGCAACTAACATTCAGGGAATATTCAAACTTAATTTAAATCTACCGAATAAAACTAAATGCGCTAATCTTTGTTTAACAAATATAAACGATTTTTCTTAATTTTCTTTTGACGAGTTCTTTAGATAAAGTTCTAGCGTTAATTCAGTACATCCCGCGATTTACTCCGCAATTTTTAATTTCCAATTTTACCATGTTTTATAATTATAACTTTAATTCTAATTTTTAACAACCTAGATTTTTACTGAAATAGGAATATTTCCCATAGGCAACATGCAGTCTTTCAAATTTTGTTGGTTGTTTAAAATTTTTCTTTTAATCAATTCTTTGATCTTAATGTGTTTTAGGTTCTGGCAACTGCTGCAATTTTTTACCAGTTGCTGTAATATTACGAGTATAAGACATACCTCAAATGTAAATCGTTATTTTTTCCTCTGTTGTGTGATTTGATTCTGATGTGCAACATGATCAATGTGCTGTTTAGTAGACATTCATCGTTTACTTTTCATAATAGATCTTTATTAATTATGTAGGATGTAGGTATGTTAACCATATTGTTGTCTTCTAAGGTTTATATGTATTAAAAAACTTAAAGAATCAGCTGTATTAAAATTTAAAATCGTAATTAAATTTAATTACACCGCATTACAATAACTAACCTACATATAAATATATTTATGTACGATTTCCTCACTGGTATTACTTATACAGTGTCTTTTTATACATTATTGATTTAAAAAATTTCTTTTTTCTGATTATACCCGTCACTAAATTGTACTTTTAGGGTATGTTACTTTCCCTGCACGGTAAAATGCTAGTCTACTACGATTTAAAATAAACAGCAAAATTGAAGAAGTCGTATTAGGGATTTTTTTATCAAAAAATCTTGTTAATAAAAGTTGTTCAGAATCGTTCAAATAAGCTAAATCCGAAATTTCATTAAAAACAAAAAAAATTGAAAATCCAGAAAAGTCCAGAATAGTCCTTCTGAAAAGCCCTTCTTACTCCCTACTTACCACTTAACATTCTTCATTAAACTACGTTACCACGAAAATTAAATTGTACTCCGATTAAGCGTTAATTATAAAAATTTTCTTGCACTGAAGTTCTCAGAAAAATAGATTAAGAGGTTCTTAGAAAAATCGATAAAATATTTTTATTAGATTCAGGTATAACTTTTTTTAATTTAAGGTAACACATACCTTTAACGAACCTACAAAGTATTTGTATCCTATATATTTTCAATCTGTTATAGTATTTTTGTATTATTATTTTACTAAGGACCGGTATTTCCATCTCCTAATAAATTTATTCACCAATTATTAAAAACCTGTTAATACAATCGTTTCCATGGAAACTATTTGCCAAATAGCTTATTAGGAGGTTTATTAGGAGATGGAAAGACCGGCCCTAACTATAGGTATAGGGTATAGGTACATCTGTAATACCGACTGCAGATCTCTTATTATTCAGAAATACATAAACCCAGCATTAAATTTGTACTGAAGTTGTTAATGTAATATCACTTTCTTGAAGCTACAACAAGCCCTACATAGTCGACGTATAAATTTTCATTGACAAACAATTTGTAATATCTATTCACTATTTTTCAGGTTAAATCGACATCTTGGTTTTAATAGTGTCCCAGTAAAAACTAGTGGGAAACAAACTTATCTACCGGTTTATTTTAAATTTATCTCTCATAAAACATACATCTGGTTTTCGAAAATTACTATTTAAAAAAAATCTTTTTACAAATAGCCTTTTATATCCTAGACAACCCAAAATAAATAAATAAATAAATTCCCATCTTACTCTTTATTCTAATTTTCCATTTATCCACCTCGGCAGTAACAACAATATAAAAAATGAATAGTGTCCAAGTAATTGTTAATGTCACAACAAAAAATATGTATAAATAAATTGTAAAAACTTTATCGGTTAATACCATTTCACACGGCAGAATTGTGTTATTTCATTAACTAAGTTCGCGTTTTAATTGTTCGTGCTTTAGTTTTTATAGTTGTCCATATTCATTAAAATCCTCTTTCACATAAACGAAATACGATCCGAACCATATTTAAAACACTCCAGCTTTCA
Organism: Melanotus villosus; assembly: GCA_963082815.1. Classification (NCBI taxonomy): domain Eukaryota; kingdom Metazoa; phylum Arthropoda; class Insecta; order Coleoptera; family Elateridae; genus Melanotus; species Melanotus villosus. The sequence continues at coordinate 46,272,276 of OY720421.1, read as the reverse complement.
GGCGTATTCAAATAAGGAGCACTTTTCAAATCAGCAAACAAAAACAAAGAGTTGTGGGTTGGGATAATTAAAAATTCTCACAGAGTAGGCTGTGGCTGCGATTCCATTGGAGGTTTTTACTTCTTTTTTCTTGACACTTCTTTTTTCCTTTTGGTGCAACTCGCCTTTTCGTAGTGGATTCCTATTAGTAAATGAGAACTATTTGGACTTAAGCCATGAGCGTGTTTGCATTCTAAATTTAGTTTTCTTTTTTTTACCTAGTACTTAGTTATAAGAACGCCAAACGCCAAACACGAAAAGCTTTATTAAAGAATCTTGACTGAAATTTATTTTAAGTATTTATGCTGTAACCACTCAGCTTTCTAATTTGCATTTAATTTAATTAACAGAGTTGTTGTGTACGCCATTAAATAAGGCATACGTTATCGGACTCTCGAAAGTAAATTTGAAATAAATTGCTGATTTAGGCATTTCCTGTATTTCTTGTTAATATCCCAGTTCATATATAAGTGAAATTGAACATGAATCAAACTGTTCCAAGAAAATCCCGCAGATCTAATCTGGAAAAATGGAAAATTAATTTGAATTTACCGGTACCTACTCTTATAAATTCGCTGAGTTACATTTTCTTCGGTAATAATTTGTATTTATGTTCATACCCCCCAAGATTTAATCTCGGTTCGTTCCTTTGAGTTCATATTTCAAAGGACTGGATTATTTATTAAGAAAATGAGCTAAAGGGGTTTCAAGTCCACCCTAAATGTATTTATTTCCCTTTGCACGAAATTTTTATTCCCCATAACAGTCTTCCGGGTAGATTTCGGTTTTTCAATAAGCGTAAAAAGGCTGCGTATATTAAAAGCCGTTATCTTAACTACATTTCTTAATAGCGGCTTTGTTCACTTTTCCTGAATTTGTATTGATGTTTTGAGTACCCAAATGCTTTAGTTATCTGCGCCGGAGAAAAGAATCTGTGTAACTCCGAGATTTTGCAAACGTATTAGATTTCTATTAGAATTACAGGTAGTAGTTTTTTACATTTATTCCAAAAACTTGAGAAAACTTGTTAGTTACTTTATTGATTACATATTGTAAATGAAACCCAATCGTTCGCGAAATTGTACTTTTGATTTTAATTATAGATACACATTTGCGTTTTATTAAAACCTTTTTGCATTCTACATACACACATAAATACATACCTAATTTATTTGCTTGCTGAAAGCAAAATTACTTTTATTTATTATTATTTCTAATGGTGCAACTAAAGGTTGTTTTATATATTTTTTGTAATTTGTAAATAAAAAACAGGTTTGGATAAATACCCTTCATCAGTACATGACAAATTTATTACACTTCTCTGTGGGAGTATTATGTAGAGACTTTTTGATGTTCTAAGTTATAAAATCCTAAAAGAATATTGTTTAACTGATGTGTCTCTTGAATTAAGTACTTATAAATCATTTGTATTCATAAATAATTTAGTTGCTATATGGCACTGGCTCTTCGTTTTGCTATACTGTTTAACAAAGCATAGAATAAGTTACATACTGAGAAACTGAGAAATAAATTAGGAAAATCTACACTTTATCTTTTTGTAACACATTCGATTACTATAAAATTATAAAGCCTCGTTCAGATGTTAGGGAATTTAGAAATTTAATTAGCACTCACAGCCTTCGCAATTTTAATTTGATTTTTAAAAAATCTGTACATAGAAAACATTAACCCAACCACTAGCTTCTGATAGCAATTTTTCATTTACAGATAAACATAATTCAAGTTCATTGAAGATATACAGGATGGCTCAAAAGTATTGTTATTAAATTAAATGGGTAGGTATATGCCGACCTCAATAGAAGTGCATTACAGCAAAAATTTAAAGCTTATCACGATTGTTGTTTATTTTAAATTTTGTTACACACCTTTGAGAACCGCTGGCTAATATGCATTTAAAAACCTGGGATAGAAATTTGATTCTGCAAAAATAAATGAAACATTACACAATTATATAATTTACAGGTTTCACTTTCCCCTCACATTTTTTCAGGTTTGAGACTGGCAGTAAACAATAATTAGTGGCATGTTTAAAAAGTGATACCTATTACAAAAAAATAATTAATAAAAGGGAACAAAACTTACGGAATATGTTCAAATATTCCTCCATTAACTTCTACACCAATCCAAACAACACAAACACAAACACAAACAACAAAAAAACAAACACAAAACTGTCTTTCAGAGCTGCTGCAGCATTCAGAATTCCATTAAAACGTTCGATGAATGCACTTTTAAAGCTGAACTGGGGTCTTATCAGAATGAACGAGAAGGCCGTTTGATAAATTTAAACCCCAGTGACCACTGACCACCAACCAATTTTTGTATTGATCTTTTTAATTTTTTTCTGAGGTTACCGTTCACTTGTGACACATGGTTTATTGAGAAAAGTTGTTTTATTTGATATGCTCTACCTACCCTTAAAATTAATTGCAATACTTTTAAATCGCCCTGAATACTCCAAGCAAAGAAATCTTTAATAATTTAATGTTTGCAAAATCTTAGTCTAATTTAATGAAAACTCATTCTTAAAGATTAACAATAAAGCCAATAATTTGTCGAATAATAAAGTGACGTAGACACATCCGAACGAAGAATAAAGAACTGCTTACAGTTAGGATATACATAGTATCTATTAAACAATAAACATTAAATATAAAATAAAACTTATATTTGTTTTCAACTTGCCTTTAATTTTGGGATAAAAATATTATATTTTACTGAAGGTAAAAATAATTTTAACAAAGTTCAGAATAATTTAAAAACCTGTTTTCTAATTATTCTAATAAAACAATTCAATCAACTAATTATTTTTCTCATCGGATTACGGTTATAATTACTGTAAATTTAGAATTTCAAAAAAGCATTGCATATATGATATCAATAATGAACATATTGAACTTCTAAATATATTAAACCTCAGAGTCGATCTGGCTAACTCATTATTAGTCAGACATATTCCCCAAAGATAAAAATTAAGTCGGTTATTTTCAAAGTTTTGTTTTGTTAAAAATATTCTTTTTTGGCTGCTATAAATTTTTATATTTTAGGTAGGTAGTATCTATTATAAAATCACCGGAGCGGCCGAGTGATTAAGGCATTCGACTACAACGCGGACAATCTCATGGTCAAACCCGAATCGAATGTTCGGCGGGTGGCCTACTACCGCACCACCCCGTACGCATAGCGTGCGAGACAACCGAGGTATGAAAAGTGACTTAGGAGGCCTTAACCCTCCATGTTGCAGGCCATGCTCTCTCGCAGGGCATTATTGCTGATATCTTTTTAGTTAAACATCAATAAATTTCGAACCCATTCGCGTTTTATAATAGCACAATCAAGTTATAAAATAGTGGCATATGTTATCTAATATCATTATAACGAATTTTCCATTGTAATTGGGACTACTAAGCGTTTAAAATCTAAAGCAGGGCAGTAGTAAAAGAAAGTATTGCAGTTACGGCAATTTGTTTTTTGCAATTTTCGGTTAAAATAATAAATTGTGATTTTATTTTTAATGTTGATGAGATGGCATTCTATTTAACTCGTTTAAAACACCGCTTACCAAAATATATTTTCACTTTTCAGAAAATCTAATTTAATAATTCATTTGTCTTTGCTTCAATCCCTAGTAACACAATAATTGACAAATGACATTAACTTTTGAAAACATTAAAATCTAATATTTAATTTTGTAATTCTACATATAAAACTTCCAAAAAAGACCTACATTTTACAACTAGTATATAAAATACTATTGCTGAATACGGTTTCTGAATTTCTCGTAGAATTTTTGTGTCAGTTTTTTATCAATTTAGTTTCCAAAGTTTTACAATTCATCATAATCAAAAATATCTGTCTCTAAAAAAGGAGGTTTTACTTTGTTCTATTAAATTCCAAAAATTACCACATTTCAAAAAGATATTAATTATCTCAATTCTCAAATTACTTTTTTAAATGGTACGTAGAAAATTGGCCTCTATCGGTAAAATCTATAGTTCAGCTACCGATTTATACCCTTAAATCGAGCGCTGATTGTTGCGCAAGTCGCGCCTTTACGGAGGGTAGCTGAATTGAATTCATTGTTCTTCTAAATTCGGTTCGTGTATTGAATAAATACGGCGGGATATTTAAAAGCGATTAAAAGATAAAATAGCAACACTTGTTAAAAATCCTTTGGATAACTAGATAACTACAGTTAACTGAAGAAGAAAGCTTTTTGTTAGAAAACCTACTTACAAGCAGAATTGCAGTTTGGGTTACAAATTAAATTGCAAAAAGGATCTTACTTCCACGTAATACTTTTTAATAACTGCAGAAATTTTTAGGAAGATATTGGTATTATTTCAGAGATATTATATTAATATAATAATACTATGCCGTCGATAAAAATTAAAATTACTGCTTTACTGTTGAAAAAAAAATTATATATCTTAGCTGCAAGTACCTTAGCACGTTTTCTATTTTCGGAGTTACTATCTCGATCTATTTTATAAGAAAAAAATTAAAAATAATTCTTAAAAAATAATTAAGATGTGTTAATATCACCTCCATCATATGCTGTTAGTAGTGTTCAAGAAATTCAAAAATTGAATAAACGCTTAAATTGGAAACTTTCGATTTGCTACAGCTGCAGAATGAGCCTAAAGATGAGAGAAAATTCTTGAATCGAAGTAGCGTTGATATCACAAGTTAAGCCAATAAAACCTGAAAACGAACAAACAAGTTATAACATCCTTATGCTATTCTACGGACCTCGCTCACGATTTCTGACACTGCAGTTTTCAAAATTGCATTAGAGCAATTTAAGGTAAAAAATATTGCGAAAATCGCTTTCGGTATATATTTTTGATTTTATGTATACTTTAACAGTAGTATCAAAATGAATTTCAATGTACTTCTAGGTGTTAGATTAGATTAATAAAAGACTACGATAAATGCGGTATTTTAAAATACATAAAAAAATGAGCAAACTCTGAATAGCAATAAACTGCTAGTTCTAATCACTTTTAACGTTAATGAGAATTTCCGCAAGGAGGCTCCAATTCTCTATATTTATTTTCGTTACAAAATTAGTGAATATCTAAACAGTTTGCTTACGGCGTTATAAAATAAAAATATTTGGATAATGGTGGTTATAGAAAACAAAATCGGTGCCTTCAATTAGTTTACATACTTTTACTTTGACGGTTGTAAAATTATACAGGCACTCAAAAACACTATTCTTCTCCAAAACTTTCTCAGATCACACTGTATCTATAAAAACCTCCGGTTTAAAACTAATTATAATAATTGTTCGATGGATTATTTTTGATGCATATGCTTTTAAACAAAAACTATTTTAGTATGCATAAAACAAAAATATCCACTTACTTTAAAGTAATTTTTTTAGCACATTGGAGAAACTATAAAAAAGGTATCAACGCTTATGATTTTTAACAATTACTTAAAAACTATTATTGAAAATTCGCTGTTATGCAAAATAATTCGAGCAATTTTTGGGTGATGCTGCCCTAGGATAAGTTAGATTATCTAAGCAGGTTCACGTAGTTTAAATTCAGTTTGAATGTACAAAGTTTTTCATATTAGATTTAAGAACCAATGCCAGTCCAAACACCATTTTATATAGATAACGTTGTACCACTCCCACACGATTACGTTTATTCTTCACCGACGGATCGCTAGAAACAAAGATGTGACTGTCAACAAGTATCATTTTATATTTATGGCTATATTTCGATATTTTTATTTAAACTGAAATTTTTGTTATAGTAATAAAAATATATCTTCTAATAATTTTAATAGAATGCTAAATACTTGTAACTCATTTGTGTGACGACTGTGACTGTTGCGATTTGCTTCGAACCTTTTGCTGTTATCAATTTTACGTAATTTTTGAAATAATTTTAGTTTTTGGTTTTTGTTTGGATTAGATTCAGATTTAGCAACACAAATTATAGGGATATCTTCTTAGAGAGATTATAAAATATGATGATACGTGATACAGTAAATATATAAATACTTTGAGGCCTATTCTATATCTATTCATCGAATTATTTTCTCAAATGCAAATAGTAAACATATAGTTCTTTAATTTCGTATATTTTACACAAAATAATGAAAATATATGGATATATTATTATAATTCTAGTATACATTTGTCTAATTGTATTTGTACGGAGTACTACCTAATACAAACAGTAGCCTAACAGTCTACACAAACTTAAAAATACGCAAAATAGAAACAAATAGCAGTTATAGAATATAGACGTAAGACAGGAAGCCTCTGTGAAAATAATATTAATTCGCTAATAATATAATTCGTATAACGGCTTTAAAATAATAATAAAAGGAAACAATTTTGTTGCACAGATTTTATAATTTACGCTTTTTGTTATGTAAGTGTTGTTTTAAATATGTATCTACTTGGTTGATATTTCGAAATACAAATTACACGTGTATTAAGTCAATAACTCAAAACTTTTTTAATGAAGTTTATTTTAAATTAAACAGTATTTACGTAAACAAATGTAAATAAAAAGAAGCTTGCCGGTTGCTTTTTAAATACTTTAAATTATTTACCCCTGTTAATTATTTGACATTTAACAACCAAACTAAAACTAGCATTTATAACATGTTAGACAGGATCAATAGCTTACCGTTTTCATGATAAATCTAATGAACTGTTTAATATCTTGTAATGTTAGACAATATAATTATTTAAGTTAGGATTAAACATAAATTTAATACATACCTAATTCGCAGATCGATCAGTCCGTTGGTGAAGCGTCATTACCTCATTACGTTAATTAAACATTCAAAAGCTTATTATTTTACTACTATTTTATCTAAATCTCTAACAGATAAGAATATCGGTTTTATTCTCAGTTCATCAAAGAGTGTCAAAGACTAGCAGTTGCAGAATGGATATAGAAATTAATTTAAATGTAATAATTCTCTTTGTAAATGACAGCAAAGTCAAAACAATATTGCTAGACCTTTAAGCAAAATTTTAATGAAAAAACCCAGAATTTTTACAAATTTGTATTTAATAAAATAAAGTTAAATTGAGCTAACTGATTAGAATAAAAAACTATTAGCAAAGCAACCGAATTTACACCCATAAAATAAAGCTAAAAATAGTAGTAGTAACAAGTACCTAAAATCAAGTTTTTTGGGACGAATCGTTGCTGTTTCCGGAGCCGGACGAGGCGAAGCCGAGTCTGGAATAGCAGATGAGTCCCAAAAAACGATTTAAGTAAGTGTTACAAACAACATTTTTTTGTTAAAGCTCCCAAAAACAGATTCAAACCTTTTATTATGTTATTATGTATGATTAATGTGATCAGAGCACATGTCACTATAGTAGTACGCAAAAGGTTGCTATGACAACTTTTAGGGACTAGGCCGAAAATATAGCATTTTACCGACTTAAATGAGTGTCACTACAGTAACCAGACTTTTTGGGATTGAGTCCGGAAAAGACCCATTTTACGGACTTAAATGAGTCCGTAAAATATCTACTTTTGGGAGCGTGTACTAAAAATATTATTTTTGTGCTATAAAGAATTCAAACTCACGAGTGTTTTATCGCCTTAAAAACAAAACTTGTTTTGGATTGTAGTCTGTATAGAGCTGTATACTTCGTCAGTAAAGTGTTATACATAGATACATATATTGTGGGTTTGTTAAACTTAGGTAAAATTAGTAGGCTTTATTAAATTAATAGACAAGTAATAAATGTTGCCATTAAGTTAAAATGGAAATATTTAAACTAACAAACATAAAAAGTTACAGAATTTTTAAGTATGAAATGATTGTGCTAACTTGAAGTTTCGGATAAGCCTACATTTTTAATTTGATGCCTTACGTTTATTTAATATCTAATTTACAAATCAAATTAGAATATTATTTATTATTAAATTTCTTCTACATATGAGCCCGCAGTTGAAATATTTTAAAAACAAACTTTTAGATAAAATCTACCAATTTATGAAGAACATTTTAGCTAAACAGTATAAGATTTAGAGCATACTAAGCTGAATTAAATTAAAGTATATTTTAAGATCAATTTCTTTATGTAATCGACTTTAACAAAATTGTAATGTTTTAGGCATAGCTTTTAAAAATGACTTTTGTATAATTCCAGTCCAAGATATATCTGGGTTCGGGGCCTTTGGCAGAAACGAAGAAGAACCGTACTACGGGTATAAAGTATGTGAAATAGATGACAAAACGAATTTTTATGAAAAATAATTGTTTCCTATCTTGACTTATAAATAAACAATACACGCTTTCACTTTATATATAATCTTTTGAAGAAAAATTAATTAAACACAATCTAACTCGATCGATTTGCATCTTAATCAGTTTTTGATTTGATTTTCTATTTTGCATGTAGGTACCTACTCGTAAGTAGCTTATCGTACTGAAATATAATTTTATCTAAATCAAACAGCTTGGAATAATCGAATAAGCATCCTCAAAACGCAAAACTTTGCATATGAAAACATATAGGTACATTTATGTTAAGTTAAACTGTAAAGGTAAATTAGAATTACTAATTGTCATAATTCTGTAACATTAATTACAACAAATTAATGATCAGGGATTTAATTCGAAAAATTATGTTGTAAAGAATCGACAAAAACAGCCTTAAAAGCCTAAAAACAAAAAAACGGCAAAATAAACAAAACAACTAAGTAAATTTATCTGAGATAACATCAAATTAACAAAGCTTTATATTTAAAAGAATTCTAATTTTCAACGAATATGCAAATATATATTTGAAACATATAGGGCCATAGTCATAGACAGTGTTTAAAGTTAGATGTTACTAATTGCTATAGCTATATCTACTAAACCCCTACTAACTTTAAATATTGTCTATGAATATGTCCCATACTTTCAGAGAAAACGTTTAATTTTGCAACGAGCTGAAATGCAGTGATTGAGTGATTGAAAATTACCTCCAATTAAAGGTCATCTTTACTGTTTTCTTGAGATTAGAAAAATCAAAATCACATAGGTAAAAGTTGTATTGTCAACATATTGTGTTGTTTTATAATGATTAATTGTGTTATATTAAAATTGGTCACATTAGTGATGTAGTTACTGCAGCTTAAATATTAATTTAGCTCATGGCGTGTGTTACAATAACTCAAAAAAATTCGCGTAAGATAGATTCGTGGATATTTTCTGTTGAACCAGGTCGAATCCCTCCAAAAAAGGATTCTTAACATCAGTTGTTTTACTTTAAAGGGTCTACTCTGAAAGGTTGTTTAATTTGAGATATTTAATTTAATCTGTTTTTTTCTTCTTTTGGACATCGGAATAGTTCAAGAATATTACGTGACAGTCACTTATTCCAATAGGCAACTACAAAGATTTCTTACGTTTTATAAGTAATAAAAATGATGACTTGGAAGGCCTCCAGCTATTCTGGAATAATTTATCTTTTAAAAGCACCCCACGTAAATTTAAAAATTAATTCTTAAAAACATGACGTTTCCAATGATTTCCTACTGCGTGTGGTGAGACTACGTGCCTGTGCAAGCAGACTTCGGTAATTTGTGAACAAGTAGCGAGACTAACAATGTAACAAAGTTAATAAACGATTATCAGAGAGGGTGATGGCAGTACAACACGCGTCCTGATGTGTCCTGACGCCCGTACGCGCACCCCTGATTCGTGTTACTTGTTCCAAAATGTCACGATTCCGTGTCTAAAGGGGCGAATTACGTTTTTTACCGCCGCTGTAATTACATTTCGGCGTAATTTGACGATAAGAGCGAAGAGTACGAATTTAACCCTAAATTATTCCAAATTGCTTTATAATATTCAAATTTTTATCTAAATCCACCAGAAGAAAAAATATACAAGTTTAGGCACCTAATTATAACGATGATTGACAGCTTAAACTTTAAAACGGTTAACAACCGTAACTATTAAGTTAATATAATTTTTAACGGTATTTGTTAAAATACAATGGCACACAAAACAGCTACACCTAAATTGTCATCTTATATGGTATACTGAATGCGCTGACAAAGCAGTATATAAGTACTATCTACTTTTGCTGTTTCAGGATAATGAATAATCATGAGATCATGACACATAATTTTAAAAATTCAGCATTAAACCATAAATAATCTACATACTTACATAGAAGCTTTCCTTAGCATAAATTTACATACAGAATATCAAACCCATTTAGTATGTTGCTATTAAATTAATAGCTAAGATATTCTAGCTTAAATAAATTTTAAACATTCTTTGTTGAAATGAACCTTCTTTTAGCGAAAATACCAAAACTCTCTTCTAAACTCGTTTAAAAGTGTTACGTAATAAAGTATAATGCATTCCTTTTGATCTCGGATTATATTTTTCCACCCTTAGCTGAATCTTTGTCAAGTTCATTATTTTTTAAGAATATCAGGTAACTTGTTTAACTAATGGTCTTGCATAACTTCTTATACAGTTATAATTATAACATTATCGCATTGCTTCTATAAGTACTTACTTAAGTTATTGAAAGTAAACAACGGCTTACAAACATCAAAGAAGTAATGCAAATAAATTTGCAGAACCTTAGCTAGGTGAAATGTAAGTCGATTGAATATCTAAATCTAAATCAATTTATTTTAAACTTCAACATCATAACTTAACGGAAATGGCGTTTTTTAAAGTACATACATCGAATTAAATCATAAAATTAGCTTGCTGAAACTTAATAGTTATTTATTATACATGCGGATTAAATTATTGTTTAATGAGCGGTGCGTTTAACAGCGTTAATACCGCGAGTTAATACATTAATTTAATCCGCAAGTGTAATACAACTGTTTGTTCAATTTTGACATTTATTTGACACTTTTAAAGCGATTTGACATTTTTAAAGCGCTAGCGGAATAAAAATTTTAAATCGCTAGCGGAATAAAAATTTTAAACGATTGTTTATAAAACATCAACTTTTATGGGCAGGCCAGAAACAAATAAATGTCAGTTTATACGGCAAAATTGAATAAAGATATTTAATAAAATTCAAAGCGTAAAACTCAAACGGTTTATTAAAAAATACTCAAAAGATTCTACTGGAAATAAAACGTGCCAAACCGTTTTGTAACAAGTATAACGACGTGTTAGAATCGGTTGATCAGGAATTCCACTTATTTCCTTGATCATCTCGACTCTGGATATTAAATTACAATCATTTGTTTCGGAAATCAACTTGGTTCGTGTCAGAATCGCGGTAGGCTTGTTATCTTCGCGAGGTAACTGTTAGAAACCACGCCTGAGCAGATTATTTTTTGGAGATAGAGTTTTTCCAATTGCTAGCATGGTAGCCTCGTTAATTTAATGATCACGAGTGCGAACATTATTCTATACCTTCTCCTCTTTTTAAATTTCGTGGCGTATCTTGTCACGTTTCGAAACTTCCAACGAAATATGAATATGTACCAAGTCATTTATTATTTGTATAGAGACATGACAATACTGTGTACTTAAAACAAACCTGAAAGTATGTATTCTGGAAAATTCAAAACCAAAGAAAACCGAGTTTCCCCTTCAATTATTTTAATTATTTTGCACGACCAGGCTAAGAAATCTCAGAACTAACACAAATAATGGATTGGATTGAACGCCTTCTATCTTATCCGAGAAACTTATAAATAAATAAAATTGAATTTAAATAATATAGTGGGGTGGGATAGCTGAAAATTATACCACAATATTTCACATCTGGCAACCAATGCGCCCCTTTGGATTCAGATAGTACATGGATAGAAGAGTCTAAAAAGTCCGGGACACAAATTTTCCTGGCCCTCTAGCGCTGTTGATGACGTAATCAATATGGCCGCCAAAGTTTTGTGATACGCTTCTACATTTCCCTATATAAGTCGGGGTTGTATCTTGATATTAACCTATATTATTAGTGATTATTAATCAGGAGAAAACGCGCTATCCAACGGTATATTTGACATCATTGTTTAGGTTCATAATACCAGACATATTTATAAGTTTATTAAAATTTTTCTTTTTTATTTTGATTTTTTCGATACATTTTGCTAAATAACTTGGAATCCGTTACATGTAGCTGAAAACGTGTCCTATACTTTTTTGTTCGTCAAAAAATTACCTATGACTTCTATTTTATCACAAACAGTTGCACAGCGAGTCGTTATGGCAACAATGTAATTTATATTAGGTTCCGAAAAGTAATAGAGCGGCTTTATAACAGTGTTTAAGTAGCAAATGTAATTATTGTAATTTTTGATGTATACGTAAATCAATTCTAGCTCTTTTAGGGCGATGAAACTTTCATTTCCGTTTTAAAAGCAGTGACATGAGGCACATAACTGTAAGATACGTTTCAAACATTAGGTACAAGGATGAGAAAGAAAAGAATGTACAATAAAATATTATTCCAATTTAATATCCAAATTCAATAATATCCTATACATTGTCAAATTACCATAATATCCAAATAAAATAATATCTTGCTGTCATATGCAATAATATCCAAATGATTTGTGTAAATTCACTTGTGATTACCGATCACTGTCGGAGCACTATCCTTCACATACACAAAGTTTCGTACATCGTAATCCCATTTTAACACATTTACAAGATGGGCATCGCTTGCGGCAAGTACAGGAGGTAAGTTGTACAGAGTGTTTAGACACTTCTGGAATTGTTGTCCACACAAGTCTGTATGATCCTCCTGAAGTTACTGTCCATCCCCACTTGGTTGGCGAAGGTATTGTGTATTGTGCAACGAGGCTGTTGTTCCAAATTCTTGCTTGGAGAGTAGCTCGTTTGATGTGTTGTGTTAAAGCATCTGCTGTAGGAGGAATGTTTTCGATTGCTCGATTCTTTCTTGTAAACAACACTCGTCTACAGTCATTGATGCTCTGAAGATCTGATGCCTGATCATAAAGTCGAATAACAAATCGCTGCAGCAGATCATGACATTCATCATCAATATCAGAGGTGCCTGTACAGAGCTGATGCCATACACAATCAATTTCACGAAATGACATCCACACTTCCCAAGCTGTCTTCTTGCCAATACCACAAAATGTGGAAACTGTGTCGCAACCAGTTACAGAATGAAAAGCCAACAAATTTCTGCAAATTTCCGGTGAGAGTTTGGCACAAATCGCATGAATCGGAATGAATTTCCTGTATTTCCCACAACCATACTCAATCCATAGTTCATCAATATCTGGTATTTGTAGGAACAGTGATATTGAAATAACCACTACATCTGAGTCCACAGTTCGTATTAAGATGCGAGTATGTCCACTTTCTACTGCATGCTTAACATGGAGAAGTAGGCGGCCATCTGCTTCTTCGTGGGAGGCGGGAGAAATGCTTGATACATCCATAGTTGTTGACGTGAGGACTAGGTCATCATAAGTACAGACAACATGTTTTCCTGGATACTCGTCTCCTACCATTTTCTTAGCTAGCAACTGGAACAATTGTGTCTTGTTTTCGTTGACACATAGGAATTGCTTAAATTTTTTTGGAATTGCAGTTGAGTCTGAGACTTTAATACTTATGCCACTTCCTCTTCTTTCTCGGGTATCTGCCTTCAAACTGTTACTAGCATATCTGTCGAATACAATATCTAGTCGTGAAGTATTCTTCAGTTGATTAGTTAAATGGTTTGAAAACATGTTCATAGTATCCGGAAAATGTTGTAGCAATACCAGGATTAAGCATGTGTATTACGGCCGCTCCATCAAATATTTTAGCTGTTACGTTCGGTTGGCTGTGATTAAAGCTAATGTTAGATTTTGTTTGAATGCAGTCAATAATATCCGACTTGTTGGTTGGTTTTCGGAGTTTTCCATTATCTGAAATAGATGGTGGGTACATTTGGTTTTCATGCGAAAAGAAATCACCAATGTTGCCATCCCGTGCTTCAGATGCGACATACAATCTGCAGAACAAGTTGGAGTCTTTACACAAGTTAGAAATCTTGGACTTTGCCTTATCTGCTTGTCTTCTTATAGTCTTGAAGATGTGAATATTGGTTCGAGGAATAATTTCATGAATTGAATTTTGAACTTGATCGAGACGGAACACGACATATTCATCATACTGTTTTAGTCCTAGAGTAAATGCTTCCGTAACACACTTGACAGCTTCGACACTTGGAATTAGTTTGGAGCTCCCTATTGACACCAAATTTCTTTGGCATGGGCCAAGAACCTTTTCTCAAATGCATTGTTATCTTCATGATGCTTTGCGCCCACGTTTTGGTCATCTTTTAAATTTGATTTCTCTTCAAATTCCCCAATTATAGAACTGATCCTAGGGCCTGCTACCATCCACTTAAGCAGAGCATTTTCACTATCAAGGATTGCAATAGCTCCACCTTCACCCTTTATAACTTTGTTATTGTGTTCATGAAGCTGATCGTCAGATATTGCAGAAAACGGTGTAGCAGTTTTGCTACTCGTAAAGTTGCCACGAAGAAATTCAGCATGTATATCTGGATGTTTTTCTGGAAGGTGTAGTGTAATATTCAGGGAGACCATTGACAATTCTTTTGTTCCACTGCTGGATACGAATGCTGTCATCGTCAATCTCCATAATTGCTTCACTGTGAGGATGCTGAATAATCGTAACACTTGAACCATGGAAAGAAGTAACGGCAGTAGAAGAAGATTGATTGTGATCAATGTTATCTATTGCTGATGTTACAAACACAGTTGGACACAACTTTGGCGGGTAAACACCATCTTCCATATATTATTTACACAACACATTTGTAACTGTGGCTGATACTTCTTGCACTCGATTATATATAACGACTCACTGTGCAACGCTACATTATTTTGGCAAATTTCCAGCAACTGTTTGTGATAAAATAGAAGTCATAGGTAATTTTTTGACGAACAAAAAAGTATAGGACACGTTTTCAGCTACATGTAACGGATTCCAAGTTATTTAGCAAAATGTATCGAAAAAATCAAAATAAAAAAGAAAAATTTTAATAAAGTTATAAATATTTCTGGTATTATGAACCTAAACAATGATGTCAAATATACCGTTGGATAGCGCGTTTTCTCCTGATTAATAATCACTAATAATATAGGTTAATATCAAGATACAACCCCGACTTATATAGGGAAATGTAGAAGCGTGTCACAAAACTTTGGCGGCCATATTGATTACGTCATCAACACCGCTAGAGGGCCAGGAAAATTTGTGTCCCGGGCTTTTTAGACTCGTCTACCCATATACTATCTGAATCCAAAGGGGCGCATTGGTTGCCAGATGTGAAATTTTTTTCAGCTATCCCACCCCACTATATAATTTTAGATTTAAAATAATCCAAAATTTTCTTGTTTGTATTGAAGTAATGTGAAGTACCTACCTTCTTATCATTCGCCATTTATTTTCTGATTATTGGCATTCATTATGATTTAAAACCTACACTGAAATTTAATTAATCGATAACAATGGCATCTCTTCTCCATTACATTGCTCATAATTCTCAAAATAAAAACGATAAAACATAAAAGTATGCTTTCAACTTATCTGTAAGAATTATTTGGTGTTAAATTGAAAAACGATGTGACAAAAACAACATTCAAAATTTTTCGGCACAAGTTTATTTCACTATCTTTTAGAAAAGGATTTTAAAAATATTAGCATTAAATTAATTTAATTCTAATTTCTACTAACATCCACAGAAACATAAACTAACACAAACCACTTTAACGGCCAGTTTTAGATATTATAAGAACCTTAAATCTTAAGGTAAACATACCAAAAATTGTGTTAAGAAAACTACTGACATATTGATATACATACCTATATAATAATTCATTTAGTACCTATTTACTGAGCGATCTACGGCCATTGAGGTTATCCTTTTGTTGCAACTTGTCTCTGGAAAATGGCAAGATCTCAGATTTTGACCATCCAAAAGACATCTCAGGACGTGGCCCGAAATCTAACCCAAAAACCTTGATTCAGAAGGCAACCGCACTAATTTCTATACCGTTCAGATCAACAAACCAATTACTAAAAAAACACACTTTGTATTTTTCTGGTTTGGAAATTTCGTTGCACCCCTAACAATACTATTGCCTTATTATGCTTAATAAATATTAATGGAGTGCTAATAAAAGAGAAAAACAGAAGCCCTTAAAAATGTTAAAATTTACAATGTTTATTATAGCATTGAATGTATGAGGGTTGGAAGTTGGAACTACATGATTACTACAGATACAGAATACATAACCCGTGTCCACAGGGTTTCGCACCATGGAATCAGAGCAACGTTAATTTATCCTAAAGAACAGCTCTTGCTTTTACGAAAACAGCTTAACAACAAACCCTATTATATTTATTTTTCTATGGTAATAAATGATTAAGTGGCATTCAACTTGACATATGGTTTGAAACAAATCAAGTCCTATACTAAAATCGTCATGAATATTTACACTGTGGAAGAAAAAGTTCAAATAGTGAAATGGCTCTACACAGGAAATAGTTACAGGGAAACGTGTAGAGGATTTGCAACGACATATCCCAACAGACCTCGTCCTGCACACACTACTGTTGGAAGAATCATAAGCAGATTTGAAAATACTGGTAATGTTTGCTCAAGATTTGTAGCACCTGATAACATTAATCCTGCGGTCCATGATCGTGAAATTGATATAGTTAATGACAGCTGTTCGTGCTAATCCCAACATATCAGTGCGGCAATTAAGTGCAGAAAATGGGTTAAGTAAAAGTTACGTACTACATAAAATATTAAAGAGACAAAAATTTAAATCGTATAAATATCAGCCTCATCAAGAACTGCGGGAGGGAGATTCCGAAAACAGATCTGCATTTTGTGAAATTATGATGGATCAATGCAAAAATGAACCTGATTTTCTAGAAATAGTGCGCTTTACTGACGAATATACGTTTATTTTAAATAATCAACCACATTCTCAAAATTTTTGATATTGGAGTACCGACAATCCTCATTTAATTGTAAAAACACACACCCAATATCCACAGAAGGTTAATGTTTGGTGTGGAATATTAAATAACGTTGTAATTGAACCTTATTTTATTAACGGAACGTTGACCGGAGAGACTTATTTAGAACTTTTAACTGAAACTATTTGTCCTGCAACTGAACATACAATGCTTGGAGATGAGCGACCGATATGGTACCAACACGATGGCTGTCCCGCTCACAATTCCGCAGTAGTTAAAGAATTCCTAGACACTACACACTACCTTTCATGAAACCTGGATTGGACTTGGAGGTGCAATTGGTTGGCCCGCTCGGTCCCCTGATTTGGCTCCGAACGATTTTTTCTTATGGCCTTACTTAACATCCTAATTTAGATTATCTTAAAGATAAAATTACCGAAGTGTGTTTTAATATTAGTCCCCGATTGTTAGATAATGTTAGAGGTAATTTTTATGATAGGTTAGGATACTGTATGGCAGTAAATGGAAACTAAAGTTGTCAAAAATGCTTTTTCGAGAATAACTCTATTTTTTCAAATGGCATCAAGGTGGGACACTAGGATATTAAAAACGAACGTTTTTCAAGGATTTTATTGATACCAATAAGGCGGGATTAATATGAACATTTAATTCGGAATAACACACTTCGTTAAAAAAAACGTACTTTGGACATTTAAATCTAGATACTGGGTTTCAAAACAAGTGAAACAAATGAAATGCACAAAAAAGTGACAGACGTGCTACAGTTAAAGTGCTAATATAATTTGTTTTGAGTGTCGTAGAACCCTGACCTTCATTTTACGCAGGTCATGGCATCCTAGAGAAATAAATAAACTCTTCTGCGAGTATTTACTTTATCATCAAAATGTTTCAAACTTGATACTACCATACGTAGAATTGAATGGAGACTCCAAAAATGTATAAATATGCAGGGTGTTCCATTTAAAATAACAAAGTTGACGTCAATTTCGGCGAAACCGGAAGTGACAGAAACTTTTTTCCTATGCCAACAAATGCCATTTAAAGAGTATATTACATATACCAAATTTCATTTAGATATCTTAAAAAATAAGAAATTTATGGGGGTGCCCCAGGTTTCGTTGACACCCGGTATAGTTTGAAATTTTTGCAGTGCTTGTGCTTTTCCTAAATGTTGCAACGATGTACAATGCAATTACATTAAATCAAGCGGGTTGCTATTGGTGATATCGCAGATGACGTAGTATGACTGACCACACAGTGTTGCTAAGTTTACAATACTTTAATTAACAATTCTTCAAAAACTACACGTTTCATATGAACATATGTCCTAAAGGTCTTAACTTTTGAACTACAGGGTGCTAAAGTTTTAAGAAAAAAATCTTTTTTTATGATAACTTTGGTATGACCCTAGATATTTTTGTGAAACGTAGTACGCATCTTCTATGCATCAAAAGGCATTTTCTGCTGTACCATTGCATTTAAATAAAATAGCAATACAATAGTCTTCCTATAATACGATGTTAAAGATCTCTTCTAGGGGATTTGTTTCATGGCTGTCTTGTTCTATTTTCGTTATATTGTTTTTACCTATTAATTTTTCTTTATGACTGAGTAAATACACCCTCGAGTATAAATAATGCTTTGATCATTATATTTTTTAGTATAATTGAAACTCTAACAAAGAGCAGATTTGTATAAACTTTTAGTAGGTAATATTTTAGGTTATTTTTAATATTTGATAACTAATAATTTCAATGGTTGTTTTAAAAATAATTATATAAGATTGGATGTACCGAAATGTTTATAAAATGAAATTAACTCCAAAATCTAACTAAAATCTTACTTAAAGTGAATTAAAGAAGCTAATATGAACAAATTAACATAATTATCATTTGCTATTTAAAATTCCGTATTTACAGTTGTATACTTTATTTTTATTTATTTTATTAACAGGTAGGTGTTACAACACATTACACAATTATAGCTACGCGAAGTTCTGTAAGAAAAATTCAAAATTTACCTTTCATACATAAGATAAATAATGCTAAATAAAGGTATACTTGAAGATTAACTGTCAGGACAAACGCAGGAGTGTAATGTTAAGGACAACACTTATTTAAGTAAAAGGGTACTTACTTTAGATAACCATAACTCTCAACACGCACTACTTAAAAGCCAGGCTGCAGGCAATATTCAGTTTATGCTTTAGCCTTTTTTGGTTTCTAAATTAGTTTTATCTTGTGCTTACTTTGTTTCCGTTTTTTTTTTTTTGTTTCATACATTTCAACATTCATTTTTGGAATGTGAATTCAAATATATTTTCTTTTTCATTTTCAGAATTTTCGATGGTCAATAATTTGAGAGCTAATTGTGTCAAACTTTCTATTGTTCAGTTTTTCTTTTTTAATATTAACCTTTGTGTTTGGCATAAACAACTACATGTATCCAATGTATATATATTTATTTGGATGGAAATCCAGACTTAAAGGTAGGTAGACCAAACAAATTATCTCAACCAACTAAGTACTATCACAATTTTGTCGAGGGTTTCCGCTTATTATAGGAACTATTATCGTAATAAACATGACACTACTAACAAATTTATTATCTTGTATCAAAAAAATACTTTCAAAAATTTCCATCATTCAAATCTGACTGACCTGAACTGAAAATCGTAGCTTTTGGTTTTGAAAGCAATTATACTAACTATGAATTTAAAGACGACAAGTTTTATCATTTTGTATTACATTATAATGTATATTCAGTAAATTGTACGAGTATAAAGTAATCTCAGCTTATGAATTGAGTAACTTAGATTAGTTCAACATATTCAAAAGGCTTTTAAAGTCTAAATGTTTTCTAATAGTTGCAGTTACATGTATTGCAAATAACTTTAAACCCAACTCTTTTTTTATTACTGTTTTTTTACCTCTAGGGCGACGTATGTATGCTATTCAATTTCTTTTTAACATAGAGAAATAAAGAAATAAAATGTTAGGACTATGAATCAGAGACACTACGACACTTTCCAGCTTACCAAATGCAACTTATAAAATGAAAAAATGCACTGTGTATTCGTGTTAGAATGGCTAAGCGATATTTCCTGTATACAGCGCAGCTAACATTTCTTGACAAAATGTGACTGAAATCTTGTTATGCATACTATATGTACAGGGTGTATCCAAAATAAGTACATTACATTTTTTCAGTGGTGGAACTCGTCAAGTACTACAACATTTCGTATTAATTTTTTTTTAATTTCACATTTATTTTGCATTTTTACCCCCCCCCCCTTACAATAACGAGTTGTTTATGTATTTTCAAAATAATTAAATACAGCAAAGCTTAATTTTTAAGTAAGTTGATTTTTACTATGGTAACCAAACTTAAGTTTTGTGTCGGACATATTTTCCATTGGCGGGTAATGAAATTTGTGATAAATCTTCTTTAACTAATTTTATCACAAAATCTAAAATGTATACAAAAATAAGTTATTAAGAAATGTTGTAGTTCTTGACGAGTTCTATTACTGAGGGAATTTAATGTACTTATTTCTGATAGACCCTGTATATTATAATGGTAAATTATTTATTTTGGTTTTGTATAATTTTTGGACAAAAGGGTATAAATTACAGTCGAACGAAGCATAAAATTTATTTTTTTATTTAGTCATTGGGCTAGATCTAGGTCTACGGATGCCAAGTATCTCAATGTGTACCTACTACTACCTTAACCATTAGCATTCTCAATTAGAATACTGTCGAACCCAAATGTCTTCCACCCTTGAAAGGAATCTTTGATAATGCTAACTTTGACGTAATCAAGGCAGACGAAACAATAAAAATAATAAAATAATAATTATGACTTTAGAATTAAGTTTTGATAATTTGTACATATTACTTTTGAAATGGTATATTAACGTAGATTAATTACTAAGACATAAAAAGCAGACATACATAGATAGGCACTTAAGCTGTTATTGTAATTTTGTCATTATCCATAGTTTTCTATTTTCATTTGTTAACCAAACACTATATTTATAGCTATTAATATAACAAGAATATTATGCGATTTATAATAGACGAGGACGTCCGAGTCGGTTTAAATCGCATAATATTCGAGTTATATTTCAAGCTTTATCGTATCATTGGCAACAGTACACAAATAGTATGTAACTAACGAATTATGAAGTTGGAGTTGCTATGCTATTATGTTATGTATAATTACTAATAAAAGTGTAATATAAAGTTGACTTAATAATCAATGATACGATAAAATATATTAAAGTCTATAAATATGGGACAATGACAATTTCATAACATATTCAGAGGCAAAGCCTACTTTGTATAGAGACCAAAAAAGTGATTATGCCTGCCGTGCATTGCATACAGCAAATCAAGATTATTTGTTTCCGCTTAAACTATAGAAGATGGCGATATCGAACGAGTCACCAAAATGTTTGCATCATATAAAAATAATTTGAAGATACTGGTGAAACTGTTAAAAAATATAAATTTTCTTGGCATATGAATGATCCCACTTACCTCCACTTACCTGCATGAGTAAAAAAAGCCAAAAAAACACTCCCATCGCCAAAAGCAACCTTTTGTTATTTAAAAAATATTTTTTGAAGATTTTTGACGTTCAGTAGCGTCTTAATGAAATACAGGGATAAAGGTAAGCTTGGCTTAATCGCCCTATTTTGTCGTCAAGAATGTAGCGTGTTGTATAGACCTTTTAGAGACACCCTGCATTTGAATACGTCAATATTGACATATTGAAAACAGAGACATGATATACATTACACCAAAAAGAATTTTATGCTAAATTATTATATATTAATAAATACTGTAGAATTTAAACCTAGTGTTGTAAAACCAAAGAGCTAAAATTATTTTTCGCATGTAAATTTAGATAGAATAACATAACGACTTGAATATAAGAAAAATATATTTTAGTTGTAGTTTTTTATAGTAATCATTTAAAATAGCAGAAAGCCCAATATACTTAAAGTCGATATCAATTTACCTATGTTTTACCTTTATTTTTAAATTGGCATCGACATAAATATTCACAACCTGTAATTTCCACGATAATGATGATATGGCTAACCAATATGTCGATGAATATATCTCGGTCAAAAAACCCTCACCTTACCGTACAAGGTTTTTCGATACGTCAGCAACATCACCATTTCAAAGAGTGGCAACTTTCACTTTAGCACACTACCATACCAAAGAACTTTTATCTCCTAAATAAATTTGATAATACACTGGACAATCTAGAAGCCGTGAGTGGTTTTGTTATGATTACAATTGTTTCTGTGTAGTATCTGCAGCCATGACGGAACAACCAGTTCATAATTCTGTTGCTCAGCGAATTATTATTAAACTTCTTATTCATGAAAATATAAAAGTTGTTGAACGACTTTGAAGACAATTCGGGGTAGACACTCTGTCAAAGAGTCGAGTACTTTACTGGTTCCAGAAGAAGACCGAACTCAGGTGATCCATGTTCATTTGAAATTTCGAAAAATCTGTGCAAGGTTTTCTGTTGAACAGAAATAAAGACGGATTGAAATCTCAACCGAACTCCTTCATCGATACGAACGAGTAGGAGCTTTTTTAAACTCCATACTGACCTGTTACGAAACCTGGGTACACCATTTTGTCCTAGAATCCAAGAAATCAAGCATGGAATGGAGGCACAAAACTTTACCGAAGCCTAAAATAAGCAAATGTTATCCATTCAGTTGGGAAGATAATGGCCACTGTGGTTTGGGGGGCCCAATTAACTAGGGAAACTTTGGATAAATTACACTGGGAAACACTTCCACCTCCTCCTTACAATCCGGATTTGTCTCCTTGTGACTTTCGTTTATTTAGGTCACTCAAGGAAGCAATGGGTGGTATTCGATTTGAAGATGATGAGGAGGTCAAAAATTTTTTACAAAACCGGTCTGCCGCTCAGTCAAAAACTTCTATACAGAAGGGATTATAAAGCTTCCAAAGAGATGGCAAAAGTGTGTAGAGTTAAAAGGTGAATATGTTGAAATGTAGGATAAATCATATTATAAAGATCTTGTTTAAATTCAAAGTTATAAAAAAATATCGGGTTAAATTTGAGCCCTCCTCGTAATATAATTAGCTGTACTGTAATATTTTAATTCTGTCCATAACCGACTTCCCCGTCTTTTTATCTACGTTCTTACTAATTTTGAACGAAATATTCTTTGAGGGTTTTTTGATTTATATTTACATAATGCCCAAAATCGATTAATTACTTCTTCTTCTTCGCCTTAGAGTGGCATGCCCTTACATACTGGTAAACGTAAAAGGTTGAAAAAAAATAGGGGCATTCTATTCTCAACTTTTTCAATACAATTTATCTTTTTTGCACGTAAATAGCCTATTACTTCAGCTGCATAATAACATGTTGCCATGTCTGCCCAAAGTAAAATATTGATAAAATTATAATGGCTTTTTTCGCCCTCCGGCTAGAAACACTCAATTTTCATGCGTATAAATCGTCCGGAAAATGCTATTTGCCGGACTAGTCCAGAAAGTAAAATTAGGATTTTTGATTGGTGGCGCTGAACCGAACTGACTCCGCCCTCTCATTGCTACACCCATTGTCTCGCCCAGAAAAATAAATTCCCTGGAAAAATAAATTCTCTAACGTCAAATATTTGAATAAAAAATGATTTTTTATAATTAACGTATTTTTATCGGCCGAAAAAATATTGTGTATCACACGCCTAGAAACTGCTTTGCAAGTACTCGCACTTGCAAAGTGACAGTTTCTAGCCTTGTGATACAAATAACTATTGATAAACAGTATCTATCAACTTTTTCATAACCCATTCCTTTAAATATATTTCCGCGTCTGTAGATCTGTCTGTAGTAAGTAAATGGTTGAAATACGTTTTCATCCAAAGTTTGTTATACCAAATATTTGTTTGTAAATTTAGATTTAGGGATAATTTTTTCTGCATTGTTTTGGATTGTTAGCTTGAAACTATTTCTTTTCCAGGAATATCTGCAGAATCAAAAGACACATAATTTTTAACAACTATGATCAATATTCCTTCAACATTTTTTGTAGATTTGCCGTAGACTTATTGTACTGACCAATGTTTCCACAGTAATGAATAACACTTTTTACAAAATACTCATTCTCTTTAGCTCTTATATTCGACTGAACAAACTTTTGACAACAAAATTACGTTATTAATAAACATTCAGAACAATGAATGAAAGTTTCATGACTACCATAAATAATATTAAGGTAATTTAAAACTTGTGCCAGGAGATTCCGGACAGTCCCATATAAGAGAAAAATATTTTAACACCGCTCCATTCACAATCGATAAAATGTTATTCAATATTATATTGGGGTGGCCCATAAAAAAGGTCGTATCTTATGGAGTTCTGTTTTGCTCTTTTACTCACGTTTGAAAAATATTAAATATGCTACTGTTATACACCATTAGAAACTAGTCAAGTAGGCGAATATCTCTGGCCGATTTAGTTTTGTTATTCTTTTGTTTCTAAGCTACAACAAACGTCATAATGGCAGACAAAAAGTACCAAATTTCGATAATTTTGCGTCATTATTGGAAACAAAACGTTTCTGCAACCACCGCAGTTAAAACAATATGTAAAGTGGGAAGGGAGGGAGTAGTGAACATTCGCTCGGCACAACGTTGGTTAAAAAAATTTAATGAAGGAAATACAAGTCTCAAAAGGAAACAAGGTTCTGGTAGGCTTAATTTGTTGAGTAACAACAAACTGCGAGACGCTGTTGAAGTTAATCCATCTACAAGTACTCGTAAGCTATCAGCGGAACTTGGATATTCAAAAAAAAACAAACGGCGTCATTTACATCAAATTGGAAAGGCCAATAGACACCAGCAATGGCAGAAAGACGAGTAGGGGTCTTCAATCGGCTGCTTTCAAATCCTTGGGACGAACGTTTTTTTAAACGGATCGTTACTTGCGACGAAAAATGGATATATTTTAATAATCTTAACAAAGAAAATCAATGGATTACCATCGGATAACCTGCGTTACCTGTCCCAAAACGAGAAAGGTTTCAGACAAAGGTTATCTTGCGTGTATGGTGGAATTTTCAAGGCGTTATTCACTTTGACTTTGAGTTGGTTCCTGATGGAAAACCATGGACGCCAACTTTTTAGTCAGCAGTTGGACAGGATGCATGATGCTCTATGTCGGCGTTACCCTGGATTGCAATAGGGGGCGCGCAATGCTGCAGTAAGATAACGCCAGACCCCATACTGCTACTCGGCAGAAAATTTTGCATTTAGAGCTTCTACCTCATCCAGCTTATAGTCCAGACCTTGCACCTTCAGATTTCCACTTATTTCGATCGATGACACACTTCCTGCGTGGAAGAAATTTCACAAGAGATGAAGAAGTTGAAGCTGCATGCCGAGAATTTTTACCTCCAAAGATCCAGTATGGTACCGTCTCGGCATTGAGTTTCTTATAGAAAGATGGCGAAAGACATTGCTTCATAATGGTCTGTACTTTAGTCAATAAGAGTTGATGTTTGTTGTTTTATTATTAAATAAAATTTTCCGCAAAAAAACGACATTTTTTTTGACCACCCTAATATTTACGTAATGTATAAGCTTGCTTTTCTACACTGTGTTACATTAAGAATTGAACGCCGTTTGATTATGCCTTCTTAGGTTAAAATAAACCTATTAATCTAATATACCGTCGCAGACAAACGGTTTTAAAATAAATTAAGCACATAATATATATTTTTTTATTATGATGTACTTAATTAATAACGTATATTGATATTCAGGGTGTTTTCAAGTATGTGTTGAAAATTTTAATCACATATAGAGAAGGACAAAATTAGAAAATTTTGTTAATAGATGTTCGTTCAAAGATCGGTGCCACTGTTTGTAGGTACATAATCTAAGATACAATGAAATACATGTAACGAATGCAAAATATTTGCACCAATCGTATTATTTAATGGAATTAAGTAAAGACAATGAAATAATGACATTTAAAGCTAAGTTGAATATTATCAATTAGTAATTAACATAGTAAACATAGTTCAAACGTTAATGGACCCTTTTATTGTCGCGTTAATATGCATTTTTGAAAAATTACATCGTATATGGGCTTTTTGTTACTTGTGAGTTCAGGAATGTATGTTCTAAATACACTTTCAATAGTTATTTTGTACAACTAGTAATGAAAGCAATACTTTTTTTCATGAGATTGAAGTTTGATGCACGACGGCGAAGCCGGAGTGCACCAATCAAACGAGTGAAAAAAAGATGGTTTCATACGAGTTGTACACAATATTTTTTTGCATTTTGACATCTTAAATCCCTCCAAATAGGATAAAAGGAATTTGAGAATTTACAGTTGTCAAACTGACAATTTACAATATTTTATTTAAAGCATACTTATTTAATGCAAAATGTAAAATTAAATAGTTAAAAAAAGTGTTGCTTTCTTTATGATTTTTTAATAAAAAAAGTCCACTTTTTTTATCAAAATGCAAAAAAAACATTGTATATATTAAATTTTGCTGTATCCGACACTTTACCTAACAATTTTAACTTTTTTTTATTGGCAGAAAAACTTTAAAAAGTTATTGCCTGAAAAAAATTAAAAATCTCAACAAAATTTTCTTAGTTTTATCTGTGTAGCTGTAGAGTTAACTATTTAAAAAATAGCTATCAATGTTGTTATAACAATCAGTTACATGATTACAAAAAAACCTATAAACATCAATAATAAACAAGTCTCAACTGCTGCTTTTATTTTATTTACTCTGAAAATAATTCAATTCCGATCCACACTAAAATTTTATATTTCTGAATAAGAGGAAATTTTAGCGACTTGGAACAATACAAGTGTATCATTTTAATTTAAAGGAGCTTCTACATTATAATCTTATCGCAACAGCCACGTAGTTACCATCAATTACAATTTATTTAATAAATAATCTATAAACAATTAATAGAACGTAAATCCTCGTCGTCAAAGTCGGAGCATTCCAAAGTCTTTGCCTGTTACAATTCATATATTTTCTTTTAGAGGGAAAATAAAAAATAATTTCCTAGATATAAAATTAAGTTATGTACATCATACACATTCCAAGGATGTGTTACCCAATGGTCTCAGCCTACCTAACATCATGTATCTACAGTTGACTGTGTTCCATTCTCAATATGACACAAGGCAAGATCTAATCTATTACCACTAATTTTTTTTTAAATTAAGCTCATCGGCGTTGATAGCTACGTTCATTAGCCTTTTTGAACTTAATCCTACTTTACTACACGGGTTCGAATGCCAATCACGCTCCAGACCGAGATCTGGGCGTACGTAGTTAGGTCCAGACCCGGAACCTCTCGATCGTGAAGTAGACAATTGTCCGCTACACCACCGAGAGGCCTACCACTAAATTTAAAAATAATTTTAATTTGTATTCTTATCAACAATAATTTACGGCAATTTACTACAAAGACACAAGTAATCATCTAAAAAATCATATTTTCCGCTTTTCATCATTTCCAGTAATATGAATCGAATGGAGAGCTACAGCATACCAGACAATAGACTGACAACTTGGATGAATGGAAATAATAAATACTATTATTACTTTTTACAATAGGAGGCCTAGAAGGTAGAGTAACAAGGTCTTACACGTATATACACGTTACACTCTACACATGGTGGAGTATGCAGGTAAAACGGCGCACCAATTTCGTAACCCGTAGAGACGGGCCGGGTTGTGCATTGCTCGCATAGAGACTCATACGTTAACGCACCAGTTTCCACATCGAAAGGTATGAGAGGTTACAGATAATATTTCCTGACATATTTTTTACAATGCTGTTAAATGTCTTTACTTAAACCTATTCGGTGGTTGTATCTTATTATTTTGTTACTTTTACAAACATTTTATATAAACATAATGTTTAGCATAAAAGGCGTTTTTGATAAGTGAAATTTGTAATATTTATAAATTTCAGTAATATATCTACAACTCGTAAGTTCAAAATAATTTAAACCAAGTTTATAAGGCTTTTTTCCGAAATCTTACTTCTAGTTGCAAGTAAATGTAGTAATTGATTATAATCTTTTAGTCAATGAATCACCTATAACAACAAGCTCCCAGCTTTAAATAAATCATCAGTTTATGCGGAGTGTACATAATTAAAATAAGTTAAGACTTTTTATCCTCCCCTAATATCGGCCCAGATAAGTCCTCGTTGTCATTAAATTCGTGTTTCTAAAAACCCCCAATTTCCATCTGAGACGCTGCACATTATAATACACATCTCTTAATACTCCGGTGTAAATTAAAAGCTCGCATTTTGCCCAATCCCAAGCTTCTTTCTAATTTATGAGCACCAATGGAAAAACAGAACGGTTGCAAACTCAAGGTGCATATGTTATGTCATGTGTGATTTAAAAGATGCATAGGAGAATGGACTTTAACGAGGGTGATATTAAGGGGCTGTTTTTTTTATCCATAAAGGTGTGAATGAGTCAATATGAAAGGGAGTGAAGTCGAACAGCAATAATATGTAAGAAGACATGTTGGAAATTAACATGGCGTGTTTTATTTATGAGACATTTTTTATCATTTTATGTAATGACCGATAAAATTGGTTTTGTTATCGGTTTATTCCTACTTGAATATCAACTGTACCGTACACCCCGATTGCTTGAGAAGTTTGTTATCATCACAACTTTTCAAAATTATACAAAATCCAAATAATACTATTCCGCAATAACCAAATTACAAAAAGTCTTTTTGTATAATTCTTACTTAGATAGAGAACCATTTAAATTATTTTGTTCTATTTAGACCTTCAATTCCTTTCTCCTTTAAAGAATTCAGAAGTTATAACATCTTTAAAGACACTAAAATCCTACTAATTACTAATCTAATATAAAAAGGCAGATGTTTAGATTATGTCACCTTACCAGTCTGGACTAGCAATCGAACCACAAATCTTCAGTTTGCAATAATGGCGTAGAAACGTTTTCAAAACATATTGACCGCCTAAATTGCAATTTGCAATTATCATATTTTAATCAATCCATAAGATGCCCGAATTGATATATTTCTTCTTGATTTTCATCGCACAGTATAAATTTACTAAGATGACTTAAACTTTATCTTGGGCCTCTATGTAAGTTTTGTAGCGGGTAAGTGCCTGTTTCATGATCGAGAGGTCTCAGGTTCGGATCCAACCATGGTCATACTTCGGTTTGGAGCGCGGCTGGCTTCTAAATTAAGATAGAGTTAAGTATAGAAACCCAATGATCGTTCAATCATCGACGCCAAGTAAAAAACTGTATCTTTGCATGCCGATATAATTTTTTTTGTACACCTGTCTTAAAAGCCTCAAACTATGTAGTTATAATCTGTTAGTTTTACCAACGTGAATACTAGCTTTACTAACAATGAAAGTAGTTCGTATATTTCTGATGGGGCCATGAATATGACACCTCAATACGATTTTAGAATAAAAAATAAGAAACCAAGTTAGCTATACAATATGAAGTGAAGGTATTTAGGTTGTATAACATATACAAAATACCAACAATCAATTCAGAGACAAAATAAAAAGAAGTAGAAAAGTAAACCAACAATACTCAATTCAAAAATAACTTTCACCTTTCAAAAATCTAAAAATACCCAATGGAAGTAGAATACAAAGTAAAACAAACCAATAGCAATTAACCAAGACACACTCGAGCATGGAAATAGCAAATCCATCTCAAGTCGAAGAACTGTACTCGTATGCCAGGAAAGCACCACAACTTGGCAATAAAAAAATATTAAACTAAATGCAGAAAAAAACAATAAACAGCGAGAAAAAATACAAATAGCAACATGAAACATAAAATAGTTATTTATGCAACGAGTAGTTAAAGTGCCGCTTTTTTGCACGCGCGTGAGAAAGTTTAAAGAATGAGCCGAAGGCGAATTCTTTAAATCTCACAAGTGCAAAAAAGAAGCTTTAGATACGAGTTTTATACATAATTTTTTCGACTACCACATATTTGTACTAAAAAATATTACAAAAACGTCAACGTCATTTCAAATTAAAATCTCACTAAAACTCATGTTAGGTACAATACGCTTTCATTGTTTTAAATTGAACACTTTTGACAGAAGCGTGTAAAAAAGTGGCAGATGCGTGCAAAATAGTATATTTTACAACAAGACATGAAAATGACGTTTTTTTCGTGAGATGAGAAGTTGCCCACGAGCTGCGTTAGCAGCGAGTAGGGCAATCACGAACGAAAAAAACGTATTTCATGTCGAGTAGTAAATGCTATTTTTTCTACGACATTTTAATTATCTGTTTGAAATAAGTTTTAATTCGACTTAATTCAAACCGAATTGTGTCAATGCAAATTATTAATTGTTTGTTTAATCGGTTCCATAGTAACACACGCATTTTTTTATTTTGTTGCCATAGATTTGGAATTCTTGTTTTCATCTCTAGAAGTGAATATGTTTTCATCTCTAGATAGAAAATGTAGCGTTTTCGCATAGGGTTTATCGTGAAGAAAATACTTGTTTTCGTATCATGTGTAGAAAAAATTTTTTTTGCATAGTATGCTATAACAACGTGCTTTTGACGTATGGAAAGTGTCAAATAATAGCCTCCTTTAGGAAATGGTAGTCGAAAAACTTTATTTAAACCCGGAAAATGGCGAAAGTACTTAGCTGACGAAATAATAAAAAGAAAATAAAAATTGCAACATCACAAGCAGTAAGATGGGCAGAATGCGGAGAATTAAGTAAAACTATTTTAGATTCTATCATGGTGGAGGTAGAAAACACAGTAGTAATGGAAAATCATTCATAATTACTAAGAAATCATATCATTTAGTATCCTAAACAAGCGAATCGGCAAGTTAGAACTAAGGGGAACATTTTATAATACCACAATTTTATAAACGTTAATGCACTTATCGAAGATGCAAAAGAAAAGGAAAAGATATGTTTTACAATACTCTACAATCTGTAATAAACGGGGTGCCTGAAAATGATTCCAAATTAGTGATTGGTGACTTAAACTCCCAAATCGGAAGAGAACACTTCAGTAAAGAAGTTGCAGGAAAACATACAAAAGACGAATAAAAATGGATATAGATCAAGTCAGCTAGTAGTTGCCAACAACCTAATAATTAGTATTAACTAATCGTCTTCCGGATTGGGACCGTGTCATTGTTGAGACAGAAGAACCCAACGTTTCTCCCACTTTTTTAAGGGGCTTCTTCAGGGGGAAAAGGCAGCACTAAAAGAGCACGGTAACTCAACGTGTCAACCACGCCAGAGGCGAAACTCTTTTAGCAAGAGGCAGAAGAGTAACGGTAACTCAACTTGTCAACCAAGCCAGAGGCGAAATCCTTCTGAAGAAGCCCCTAAAAAAGGTGACCAAACGTTGAGTTCTTCTGTCTCAACAATGACACGGTCCCAATCCGGAAGACGATTTGTTAATACTGACACTGACCGTGGAAGCCTTCGAATTCATAATAATTAGTAGTACAAAATATCACCACAATAGAATACATAAAGTGACAAAGAGCATGCCAGAAAATAGGGGAGTAACGCAAATTGATCATGTACCTACTCATAATTAGAGGAAGAGCTAGACAGGCCATTCCATTGTGGTGGCAAGTATGGAAAACAAAATAATCACTAAACTGGATAGGACTTCAAATATCACAAAGTGGAGTAAAGACAAACTTTAAAACATCTAAATACAAGAAGAGTATGAAAAACAAATAACTATGAATTTAAATAAACCCAAACAAGATATTGAACAAGAATGGAACTATGGAACAGTATAAAAAAATCAATTCAGGGAGCTGGAAACAAGGTATTAGGTAAAAACAAGCCTTCAAGAAGGAATGAGTGGTACAACGAAGACTGTAAGTATCAAGTGACTCATTTGAAGAAAATAAGAAGGAGTAACTATACACAAATGACAAATGAAACAAGGAAACTACTGAAGCAATGAAAACATTATCGAAGAAGCAATAAATAAATAAGAAAATAAAGAAGATTCAAGTGTAGAGGAAGATGAAATGAAGACACAAACCAACCTTAAAAATGTTATAGAAACCCCAGAGCTTCAGGAAATACGAGGCATAGTGAAAAACTTAAAAAACAATAAAGTTGCGGGATCAGATAATATTCGTATAATCCTAGAATTACTAAACGATGGGGGACAGGACCTGGCAAAAAGGTTATACTAATTAATTAAAAATATATGGAAATAGGAAAATTTGCCACAAAAGTGGAAAATTGAGTCATTAGCCCAATATACAAAAATGGAGTCCAACAGGAATGTCAAAACTATAGGCCCACCAGGCTGCTAAACATAGTTTACAAAGTACTGTCAAAAACAATCTACTCCGCACTTTCCAAGTACTGCGAGCAAATACTGCCGGACTCTCAAAGTGGGTTTAGAAACCAAAAATCAACAATTAACCATTAAAAATATATTTGAGAAACACAAGAATTTAATAGAGAAATACACTGCATCTTAATAAATTATAAACAAGCGTTCGACAGTGTTAACAGAAAACCTAATAAAAGAGCTGCATAATTTAAAAATGCCAGAAACGGTAAGAAACGTAATAAAACTAACATTGCAAGACATACCTGTAAGAAAAAATGAAAAGCACTAACGGTTATACAGACAGTTTAAAAATAGAATCTGGCGTAAAAGAAGGAGACATATTATCAATATAATCCCTAAATGCTGCAATTAGGAAACTTGATGACACCGGTCCTAACTACAAATGGTATAGAAATACTAGCATATGCTGATGATTTGGGAATCACAAGCACTAGCAAAAATAAATTGGAAGAAATAATAAATAAACTTTCTAAGTGCACTCAAAAACTAGGACTACAATTGAACGAGGATAAAACCAAATACCTGAAACGTTCAAGGAAAAAACCAGAAACAGCACACACTAAAATAGGAAAACACAACCTAGAAAATGAAAAATTGAAATATCTGGAGTGTGCATAAATAATAAGCACCAATGTGAAAGAATAAATAAAAACTAAAATACAGGCAAGAAAAAAATATACTTTATACTTAGGTATAGGTACTTATACAGTCAAAATTACTAAGTTATAAAACAAAATTAAAAATTTATAAACAATAGTAAGGCCAGTGGTTACATATGCAGGAGAAACGTGGACACTTTCGCAGAAAACAAAAACTATTATTGAGATTTGAAAGGAAGATAGTAAGAAGAATTTATCGGCCGGTACATGAAGACAATGGTGTCAGAAACCTAATGAACCATGAAATAGAAGAACTGTTGAAATATAAAAACACTGTAAGAGGCATTAAAGGACTTACAATAAGATGGTCAGTGCATGTTTACCGAAGAGATCCAAGTAACCTTGTAAGAAGAATAATAAAATGGAAAGCTAGTACACCAAGGCCCAAAGGAAGACTAAAGAACAGATGGATGGAAGGTGCAGAAAAGGACATTCAGAAAATGGAAATAACTAACTGGGAAGAAACATGCAAAGGTTTAAAGTCATGGAATAAAGTTAGGGTTATAAAGCTACAGAAGAAGAACGTATTTTAAATAATGTTAGTATTATCTAATCTAATCTAATCTAATCTAATCTACCACGAATGTTCCCTGAATGGTTGTAATGATAAAGGTTCTTAATATTTCTTAAGTAAAACAAAAACACACTACTACGATCGTAGTGAGAATTAGAGAGCAAATAACAAGTTCAATTTATTTATTATACAATTACTTAAAGTATATGAAAGACACATTCAAAAATTACCAATATGTTAAACGTAAATAATTAGTATAAATGTTGAAAGTGATTACAAACACTATTACTATAATATAATACAGTTTGGGATATCAAAACAAAGTTAAAATTATTAAAATAATAAAAATTACAAAAAAAATAACTCGATTTACACAAGTAATAATAAGTACAAGATTTATACTTTAACCCTAGTAATAAGAAAGTTTAAATTAAATATACAGGAATAAAATTTAAAATTTAGTAATGATTTCTGGAAACTGTTTTCCTTTATTGAACGTTAAGCATACTAAACAAAGATAACGAATTGTTAACGGCTGAGAAGGAAGTACTACTCGAATGGCAAACATACATATAATCATCATTTTTTAGCGAAACACCAAGAATATACGACAGAAATAGAGAATACGAACAGGTTCCACAGATTTTGAAAACAGAAATAGAAAAGGCACTTAAACGCAATAAGATCAGAAAAGCAGCCGGATCAGACGAAGTAGAAGACACATAGAAACGCCAAAACTAACAGAAGAACAAAACTTAGATTCATTACTTCAATTAATGCGGAATATACGTATATGAAACAGGTAATGTCCCAAAAGACTGGTTCACTTCAACATTTATCCCTCTTTCTAAAAAGTGAAACGCCAAAAGATGCAATGAGTTCAGGTTAATTAGTCTGATGAGTCAAGTGTTAAAAATTCTACCGTTGATTGAAGAATACTTAAAATAATATAAGCCAGAATCTATCATAAATTTGAGGCAGATATGAGCGATACCTACACAATTTGGGTTTCGCGGAGGGCTTGGGAACGAGGGAAGCATTAGCCAGCTTATCGATACTTTTTCAGAAACGCCGAGATATGACAAAAGACGTTTATGGCTGTTTCATAGATTATGAAAAAGCTTTCGATCGACTTAATTACAATATCTTGGTCACATTACTACAGAAAAAATGACTAGACAAACAGGACATAAAATTTATCAGAAGTCTTTATTGGAAGCAAAAAGGATCAATAAGAATAGGATAAGCAACTTCAGAATTAGTGTCTATTGAAAAAGGTGTACGACAAGGATGCGTCCTATCACCAATATTATTCAACATCTTCTCCGAACATATATTTGATGAAGCACTGACGGACATCGAAGATGAAATAAAAATAAACGGCAGAATAATAAACAATATCCATTATGCAGACGATACAGTCATCATAGCGGATAGCCCAGAAGCTTTACAACGTCTACTGGACAAAATTACAAACGTGGGAGATCAAGTAGGAATGAAAATTAATTTAACAAAAACAAAAGTAATGGCCGTAACTAGAATACCAAACCTGCAACCGAATATATCTATAGTATATGGTTCCACAATAGAAAACGTTAAGAAGCTCAAATATCTTGGTAGTAGGATTACGGAAAATGTTGATCCTGATACAGAGGTACGATCACGTATAGACCAAGCCAGAGCAATAACAGCAATATTTAGAGAGAACTTACTCTGTAACACAACCTTGGACTTAAAAATAAGATATCGTTTGGTAAATACATATGTATACTCAGTTTTGTTATATGGAACGGAGACATGGACACTAAGACGTAACAACATTAACAAAATAGAGGCTTTTGAAATGTGGGTCTTCAGAAGATTACTAAAAATCCCATGGATTGAACATGAATCTAATGAAGAAGTGCTTAGACGTATGGGACTGGAAAGGGAGCTGTTAACAACAGTAAAGCGTAGAAAACCGCATACTTAGACCACGTTTACCGAAGCTCAAAATACAACATCCTAAAACTAATAATAGAAGGAAAAATTAAATGAAAACGTGGCCCCGGACGCAGACAATACTCGTGGATGAAAAATATTCGCGACTGGGCGAATATGAGCACAACATCACTGATTCGTGCTACTCAAGATCGCAATAAATATACCGAGATTGTTACCAACCTTCAGTAAATGGGGATGGTACCCAAAGAAGAAGAAGAACGTTAATGATTGTTCAAGTAGGTTGTTCAGTTTTTTATTAAAAATAATTTCTAGTTAGAAGTCCTTAGTACCACAGTGGATTAGCAGGCTGCTTCGCACACTAATAATTTTCCAATAAATTAGCTGCGCAAAATATAATTAACTGGCATTAATTTAATCAGTCGATTAACTCATTGACTGACTGACTGGCTTAACTGGCTCCACTAGATTTCTTTAAAAAAGTTTACTCAATGTGTTTACGGAATTTATGAAAAGATTAGGCAATCTTGGAAACGAATGTTCCAATAAATTATTACAAATGCCATGAAATAATATTTATTGGTGATATGATAACTAATAATAAATATGTTGGTGTTTTTAAATTTTAACTCTGTTTAAGTTACAGAAATAATTTTTCATACTTAAAATTTCAGAAATAACATACACTGTGAAGTGATATAACTTTTAGACAATTTATATTCTTTATTTAAAATACAAAATTTGGAATAATACCATTATTGTATTTGTTGGAAATAGTAGTCGTAGTCATGTTTTATGTGTATGTATGTGGAAGAATGCTTGTTTTAAAACAAAACCAAGGAGTGGAACAGTGGAAGATTTTTGGGTTAACTAGGGAAGATCGAAAAAGTTGAAGGAAAATAAACAACAGTTATAAAAATTGGATAAAAGTAAATGGACGTGTTTATGAATTTTCTATAAAACTCATATAATAGTTGAGTTATATCAACAAGAGGTTGAATCCTTATTAATGGGGTATAATTGCGAATTGAAGATGAATTATGAAGATCCGAATTGGATTTGTCAAATATAATTTTAATGGAAAATTGGTTAAACGAATAGTAATAATAAATAGTGAATTGGATTGGAACATTAATTGGACTAAAACGTTATTTCGGTGGAATTCCCAATAATCGAAGGAATAATTGTTTGTGTGTGAGTGTTTTTAGATATAGTTTTGTGTTAGTTTTAAGGTTAGAAATAGGTTATTGTAATAAATCTTGCATTTTTAAAAGTGGATTAGAAATTAGTTCATTATTTGCTTATAAAAAGAATAATATTTGTGGATTCAATTATCAAAATTTAATAAACGAATATCCTTCCTGAGATAAAAAATTTCATTTTTAATTTTTGATTGTAAATCCATAATTATTTAATTAGATTTGTTGCCAATAATAATAATTAATAATTTGAGAGCTAGTTTGGGATATTGTGTGGAGCACTGTTCTTTTAAAATATAAAGACTGTGGCCATATCAATAGATACCTCTCGCATCAAATACTACAAATCATGCACCAGAAATTTCTTAAAATTAAATCTAGAATGCGATGTTAGATTTCCCCAATATTTAAAAGTGAAAGCTGATCGTATCCCACTTCATAGCAAATCATCTCATAATTCTGAGTGTTGCCTGGGGTCGAATATTTCGTTAATTCGAAATACGCACAAAACTGCCTTCCCGAGAAACCTACCTATTGAAAAATCAAATCTATATCATTTGAACCGTCTTTAGATGTTATCGGAAATGAATTCTGACACTATGTGTGCTACCCCATGTCACATTATACGCCCTCGCTCTTCTCCACCTCCTTTAAACATCAGCAAACACCCGCCATCTAGTCTCATTAAAGTAATTGATGGCGTTGACTGTTGTGACAGCGATAGAACAGATTGATCAGATTGTATTTCACCATTTCAGATTCAAAACGATTTGTTTTATGAGTTTTGTTTGATAATTTCTTCAACGAATTACTCTGCTACCCTTTCCGGTTCAGTCTGTCTTTCATCAGGTATTGAGATGTTTCCGTTGATTACTGATTTTAATCTTTACAAAAATAATTCCCAATGAGACAGCACAAAGACTTAAATATCTATTAAACCGTTTAAAAAAAACTTTCTGCTTGTAATTGAAGACCGCAGAACTTTTCAGAATTAGATAATAGCCTCAATAATTTTTAATATCAACAATTTTTCAAAACAAAGATTGTATGAATCTAGCGAGAGTGTAAAATGTTTTCAGAATTTTTACGTTTCTATTTTAAGGTCCCTTTCGAAACTATTTTTAATTCAAAAAATTATATGATAAGTATAATTTTACTTATACTATACTAGTAATTAGTAATTTTCAGTTACTTCACGTTTTCGAATAAACGTAATTATTAATATCAATGCTAATACAAGACTGAATTTTTGCAGCCACGCTGTAGTGTTGCCAGCACCTACATCATATTGTTATAAATTATCAAAAATTGATACAATTTTCTTTGATTTAATTATCAATTTTGAGTAACTCGCTGTACAGAACTGCAATACTTATGTTTATCACAAATTTTATTATTCAGTTATTTACTTTTAAATTCAGAAATTAAGCTAACCTTCACAGGACAAATATATATAATATGTTATAGAATTTTTCCGTTAGTTTGTTTAATTTAAACTTGATAAAATAATACATTACGTAATTATTATTTCTTGTTTAATATTTAGTTTAACTTAGGAAAATATTTTACAGTTTTCTTTATGCGACATATTTTAAAAGGCAATTTTATTTCAGAAGTTTCAAGTCATTTCCTTAAACGCCCTCCCTATATCTAAGGTGACATTTTCGGTAAAGTCTTCGCAAGTCTTCAACAAAATATCTAAAGTAAAACCTCATATTGGAAGGCGCAGATACCTCAAGTTCTAACGCAACAATGACAAAATAAATTGGATTAAAGCTGTAGCCTGCTAGTGACTTGTAGAGTCCCACAATAGCTCATCATTTCAGCATCGGACGCGTTCGATTTTGAACCTCAAAGAGGGATACACAAGAGCCAGGTCTCTCTAAAAGTGTTTACTGAACTGTCAGGTCCGGGAAATGTCTTGGAAAGCATTTTCCTTGCGAGAGGAACGTGAACACTTATCCAATCTTATTCGACCGAAGACGCTACAGGGTTGGCCTATATGTGATTATTGTTATCGCCTTAGTTTTACTCGTTATAGACACCTTCACAACTGTAAAATAAATTTATAAACGGGTATTATTGATTTAAGTAAGGATTTTAAATAAAGTCTTCGCACAAATATTATATATTTTTTTCTATTTCTTTACATAATTAGTTACTAAGGACTTTCATACCGATGACGTAAATTTCTAAGCATGCGTCTTGGCCTCCGTGAAGACCCGTACTTGTGATGTTCAGAAATTCAATTAAAACCAAATATCACATTTAACTTTCAATTGGCTGTAAGATTTTTAGTCAAACAATTTCTAATTACAGTTTTTGGCTAAATCTTTTATGCAAAGGACACTGTTTATAAAAGAAAGTTAAATTAGGAATTTCTTATCTTTGTATGTAATTTTTTATACGAATTGCTAAAATATCCCCAATAATTCTTTGAAAGATAAATTTATCAGAGTCCGGTCCAAGTTCCGGAGGGTCCGGTTTTGTGAAGTCCTCAATTGTGTGGTCGCTCCGGGTACTTCAGCCTTCTACTTCCACAACATAGAAACATCCAATCCCAAGATATTTACTTTTTACTTTTTCCGAGATAGTGAAAACACTTTAAACTTTTTACCGATGCCACCACTGAATTTCCCAAAAAAAATGCGTCCTTAAATCCCACTGAAATGAAATGTCTTTGTTGTAATGTATTATGCTACAATAACTCTTTACATTACCTTGTCTCTGACTCAACGTTGTTAAAAAGTCATTTACAATAATTACAATTAAGTTAATTCTTTTTAATCAGAATTGACGCTTATATGCGTATACACTCTGAATTTATAATACTTCTCGTCGTTTCCAATAAATACTAAAACAACAAATCTGACATACAAGTTCATTAACATATTTACTAACATTTACCACAAATACGAGTAGGTATAATAGTTGTTTTGCACCGTATAAATAATATCTGCAACATCAAAATTCAAGGATACAGCTCCTAAATGTAATTTAAGAAAATTTCAACATAATAAGTTGCAAATATTTATTTAATCTTTTTCCAAAATCAAACTGATAAAAACGCAAAATTAGAAAGACCCCACCCGCATATATTTTCTTATAAAATTAAAAAGAAAAACTGTGAATCAGATACGCCAGCATATAAATAGAAGACATTTACGTTAATGAAGAATATACTGTAATGTTACCTTTGTTTACAATTATTAACAGCCGGTTAGCTCAGTAATTTGGTCGTTAATGAGAAATGAGGTTTTACTTTAATAAATGAATATTAATACTTTTATGTTATGTAACAATAATCAGAGCAGCTTAATTTTTCTATGCAGATTTATTACATCTTTTACTAATCTCTATTTCCCTATCTTCCCTATCTATTTAATTATTATAGATCATAAATTATAACAGTATTAAATTAGCTCACATATCACTTGTACAGTATCCCAATCAACTTTAATCTCAATTCCATATTCATATCCAACATTTAATAATTTTCAATTCATTTTCAACTTCTGCAACATCCAATATAAATCGGACCAAACCTTTTCTCTCAGACGAACAACAACCAATTTATTTATTTTGTTTACTATTTTCTATCCAGCAATGTACCAATTAATTGTTTAATTATTTTATTCTTTCCTTTTAGGAAAGTACCATTCTCCTTTTCTCAAAATAATATTTCACACTCATTTACTTTATTATATTTTCCTTCCCAAAGGAAATACTTGTTCCTTTTTGAGTTTTTGAGAAGATAATTTCAATCGTGTTTATTTATCTCTTGTCTAGCGTCTCCCTGGTTCCCTGATATTTTTCCTCCAATGAAAATTCTCTTTGCTTTTCCTTGGTAATTATTAAATACTAAAGCAAACGCAAATTACAGAGGCAAATTCTTGGATGCGCAGTAAACATATTTCATGAGATTCTCGGACGGACTCGCTTATTTCACGAGGTAAGCTGCGCAGTGAATTTGCCTCTGTAATTTGCGTTTGCTTTAGGTTTCTAGCTAACTTATTTTATAATTTATTACAATACAACATTCCTAACAATTAAATTATTCTAATCTAACTACCTAGATTCTTGTTTTTATTACATTTTTAAATGAACTTATATTAAATCTGCATAAATAAACTTACAATTAAACTATAACTTTATATTCATTAACAATTATATTCAACTCAAAATCTTTAATACCGACAAATATCATCTCAATACGTATGCAATCAAGTGTAAATGCTCTATTGCTTACGTGTTAATCCTCAACACACTGCTACCATTCCAGTTGGCATCAGAAAAAAGTATTCAACCCTACACCAACGTCAGAGTATCTCAGAGAAAATTGAAGAAAGATTTAAGAGCTAGTGTTACTAGCTTTTCATAAAGTTTGGCTCGAGGTAGTGTGCTGCCGTTTTAACATATTTACATCAGACATCCAATAAAAGCTACCTTAGCGACTTTTGCAGACGACCCAGTAACAACAAATGGAATATTCAAATTAACCCCATGAAATTTCAAGCGCAAATATCTTCTCTAAGAAGAATCGATAATCCACCTAACATACTAATAAGAAACATCATTGATTGGAATTCAATTGACACAGCAGTAGAATATCCTGGAGTACCTACTTCTGGACACTAAACTTTCCTGGAAACTCCATATTAACGTGAAACTAAACCAAAGGTATGCGAGATTACCACAACTGTATCCCCTAATAAACAGGAAATCATCATTAAAACCTGCACGCACCATCCATTCCGATTTAGGTCCCCTGCTATTTTTGTTATTTGTTAACGATCTACCGCAATATGTTATTACTTGCGAAAAACTACGTACTATTCGCTGACGACTTTAAAATATTCACCTCTATTAAATATTACAGTGACTGTATCCATCTTCAGTCACAACTTAATCAAGTCCAGAAATGGTGTAATACTAATCTTATGCTTAATGTGTCCAAGTGTAAAGTGGTTACCTATAGTCGGAAACAAAATCCCATTCTATATCCTTACACAATATGTAACTCCACTTTATTGAATCGTGCTAACTCCATTATTGTTCTTGAGATAACATTTGACAGTAAATTTAGCTTTTCTGAACATATTGATTTAATATACAATAAAAAATAAAATGTTGGGTTTTATTACACGTAACTGCAGAGCATTTTCTGAGTGTTTAGCTTTTAAAACGCTTTACTCCTCGTTTGTTCGTTCTAAACTTGAGTATTGTTCATTAGTTTGATACCCTTACTACGAATATCTATATACTACGAAGGACAGGCTTGAGGCAATTCAGAAAAGATTTTTAAAATTTCTATATTTTAAAACTTAGGGGTGCTATCCAGAAATCGGGATCCATCAAAACTTATTACTCACTAGGTTTAATTGTCAGTCTTTAGAACAAAGGAGAATATTATCAAGTCTTACGTTTCTATATATATTGCATAATGAAATTGATGCTATACTTATCATTAGTGTCTCTCTTAGGTTTTCACGTCCCTCGTATGTCTTCTCGAAATAACAATACTTTCAGCTGTCCTACTGCACATACTAATTTACGTTTAAAATCATCAATATTTTTAATGTGTAATAACTACAACAAAATCTCATACCATTGTGACATTAACCATTGTTCTCTTACGTTAATTAAGAAAGCCGTTTGAATTCTTCTTATTAATATTGTTATTTAAGCTATTATATTTTCTTTATTTTCATATTATTATAGGTATTAATTTAAAATTTAGCAAAGTATCATATACGCATGCTTTGTACATTTAAGTTATTAAGTTAAGTTTACATATTAAGTACCGTCTACTATTCCATTTTTGCTCCGTAAATGGATTTTATCTATTGGGCAATAAATCTCTATTATTATTATTATTATTATTATTATTATCCTGTTGTATAAATCTCTCATAAGACAATTAGCCTTGTATGTTTCACCCATCTGGAGCAGCACAGCAAAATCTAACATAGAAAAGTTGCAGTATATCCGCAACACTCAACTACACTATCAAAAATTGTTTATCTGTCACAAGAGGATAGTTATAGAAAACGCAATATTACCGTGTAAGAGGGGCTAATAACCATCGTAAGTTAATAGTTATATTGTTTATCGAATAACATAATTATTATTATTGAAGTGGTAAATAAATAAATATTTTCTGAAGGATTGTTGTAGCGAGTTTGATATTTTATATTTCTTTGTTGGGATTTTCGCCACCAGTTGCTAAAATAGAACTCAATTAATTTTTTTGAATTGTTTGAAAACGGAGATAGACTTATCTCTGAAACGTAACGGAGTTATTAGTTAATTAACAACTAGTGGCGAAAAACTCAACAAAGGAACATAAATTTAAAAAATATCAAAAAGAGAAAAACTTGGGTGTTGAGATTATGCAATACGGTTAGGCAACCAAACGCTAAAAGAAAAGCTATGTCATTAAAGGATTAAGTAAAAGCGAAGAATATAAGATATTCTATCTAATTTGATAC
The DNA here is from genome assembly GCA_963082815.1 of Melanotus villosus. Taxonomy (NCBI): domain Eukaryota; kingdom Metazoa; phylum Arthropoda; class Insecta; order Coleoptera; family Elateridae; genus Melanotus; species Melanotus villosus. The sequence continues at coordinate 46,228,975 of OY720421.1, read as the reverse complement.
AATGACTTGCATAATCGAAAAATGGAAATGACGTAGGACATATAGTATGCCTGATTTTACGTTCATACTATGATGCTGATGCAGATAGCACTTACATCAATGTATGCTTTAACCTACAACAGCAGATTAATAAAACAATCACTGTTTGCAAACGAAAATATTAACTGAGAAATCAAATCAATTTATAAAGATACACCAAAACAATAACTTCCAATTTCGTAAATACAATTACAATTTAGCAGAAAAGAAAGAAGAATCGAAGATTAATGGACCGATATCAACGATATAGTTAATAAAAAAAGACAGAAATTAGTTAAAACCACAAGAAAAAATAAGAAAAAGAATCTTATAGAAAACAAATGGAAATCAAAACTGAAATTTTTTACCAGAAATGCAGGAGAAAGCGAAAGAAGGCACCAAAAGCTAGAAGAGTAATAAACCAAATACAAAACCAGATAAAAAGAAAACCGCTGTAAAATAAAATACAAAAAATTCAAGACTTTTTCAGTAAACAACAAATAAGACAGTTTCACGAAAAAAATTAATGAAATATTTATGGAACATAAACCAAACTTCTACGAAACCAGACAAAGCTATAAAGATTTGGGAATGAAGAAGAATAAAAAAAATGCATAAAATACTGTGACAGCCTAATGTAGGACAAACTCATAAGCGAAATATAAAAACTCTACAATGTTCCCCAAAACTTGGCAAATTAGAAGAAATTGTCGAATTATTGTAGATATAAGAAACCAAGGGGTCATGACAAATCTGATATACAACTGGAATTATTAATGTATGGAAGGCACAAACTCCATGAAGGAATATTCAAATTGGTAGAGAAAGTAAACTGAGCGTATCAAATATCGAAAGAATAAACGAATAGAATGGCAGTACCAATCCACAACAAACTGCTTAAAATGTGAAATTCTTAGGATATCAAAGAAGAATAAGATTATAGGGCCAAAGAGATTGGATTAATCAACTATAATTTTAATATAACGAAGTAGGGTAGAAAGCAAGTTGTATAAAACAATAATAAAACCATAATTACATATGGGAGAGAAAGCGATAAGAACAATATATGAAGGGCTGAAGTATAGATAGATAAGGCAACTAATTCGCCAATATGCATAGTTCACTAAGGGTAAGTTGCACAAAGGTTCGTTAAATTAATCATTCGTGAAAGTGAACAAAATCTAATCAATATATTCAGACGTTAATATTATATTAAAATCTAATCAAAATTTGAATGCATATGGCAAATAACACATTAGTAAACAGACAATGATACTCTTTTGTCAACTTTGATCATTCGTTAATTTAACAAAAGCTTTATGCTACTGGGACCTAGACTAATAAATGCGGTGAAACAAAGAATAAGATAGTTAGACCATGTAGTCATAATAAGAATATGGTAAAACAAGTAAGTACAACAAGATACTGGCAGAAGAATCAGAAGAAGATAACTGCAAAGAGAGGCTTACAAGAGAATTGCTACGGTGCTTAAAAGCAGATGTAACCCTGGTGTAAATCATAGAGTTTAAAGATCTCTCGAGTTTATTAGCTCATCTGTATACAATTATCTAATAGTTTTGCAAGGCATTAAAAAGAAACCACCACAATAAACTTTCATAAAATGTACAGAAAACCGTCTTTCTTGTTCTTCTTCTTCTTCTTCTTCTTCTTCTTCTTCTTCTTCTTCTTCGTTTCCATAATTCCCTACTCCCAGTCTTGTTCCTTCCTTCATGTCTTTTTCTGACATTATATTATTTATATGGCCGACCTCTTTTCCTTTTGCCTCTCGGGTTCCACTCCATTATTTTCTTGGGCCATCTGTTTTCTGACATACCTTTGACATATCCATTCCATTGGAGAGCTCCTTCCTATCTTATATCATTTAATTATCTGAAATTAAAGAAAACGAGAGAAACATTTTTTTGTTTAAATACCTATGTAACCAGCTTTTTAAAAACAAAAAGTTATATTAAATCGGGCTTAAGAAACCATATTTTTGCAATGTTTATTACTACTATTTACTACTATGAAGGACATCTGGAATGTACTTTCCTTCCGGAAATGGTAAATACGAAAATATATTTATAATAAGCTGTTATTATTCGTATTTATTTTTTTTTACAGAATCAAATATGAGAGACTAAAACATGATTGCACAAATATGATTTAACAGCTTCCTCAAATTAATCATTCGTCAAAATGAAGAAAGTTGAATGAAAATTAACACCAACATATAATAAAATCTCGTTAGTAGCTAAATCTTCAAGAATAAAAATGTAACCGAAATTATTCTTCAATGATTCCGGCTTGCCAAATCGTTCTTATTATAAAAATGATTGCAACCCTCCCAAAAAGTGGGGAATTTTAAATTCAAACTATTTTATTTCATAAAGCTTTTTTCTGTTTTTAAAAATTGATTAATTGAAACGTTGAAGTGCTTAATAATGTCATATCACTGTCCTGAGTGTTTTATCCCAAACATAAGTAATCTTTTTTGCATTTTAGTGAAGTTTATAAATAGAACATAAGTAATTAATAAAGCTTTAACTACGAGTACTATAAAAAATATAATGTTTTTAAATTATCATATATAAATAAAATTACAGCAGCAATACTCTGCTAGCTCTGTTACTATAAACTTACATTAACAAACTGATGGGTATAAGGGTTTATTGCAGCTTTTACTTTTACAATTAGTATTTTATAACATCGCTACAAAAATATGATTTATTAACTACGGATCCATGCTTTCTAATTAGGTATCTCTTCCAAATAAATAACTGTAAACTGTAACAAAAAAATTAACTAGAAATGAAGCAGATCTATAAAATTACATAGACGCCATCGCGACGTAAGTAGACTATAAACAAAATGGCTGTCTTATTAAAAATATAACACTTGAGGGGTCATTATTGTTGTCACAGCGATAATGATTTACGCCATGTGTGACAGGAAGCAGTGGCACAGTTCGTTGATAAAAGTCATAAACGATTTATCAAAGGTCTCGTGCAGACGTTCCACTGCAAGTATGATTTGAAAGCTGAGATTTTTTGTTTGTTTTTGATCAACTCTGAGTGTTGCTGTAATTACAATCTTTTAATGAGCAAAGTGCATCGATGCGCAACCCACCACAATTATCGAAGGCAAAATGATAAAGTTAAATTTTTATAATTGGTGCGCAACTAAAAGGAAATATCACATAATGGAAGAAAATGAGAAGAAGTCCTTTTCGGTTGGTTATAAATTTCGATTTTGGGTAACAAGTAAACTTAAAAATGCTGATACTGATGCACCTTAAAAAATATATATATAATACCCAACCCATTGTATCTACGTAAATCTGTTTACGTGAACTTTTATCAAAATTAAAATCAAACAAAACTCGTGCTACGGAAGAAAAGCATTCAGCCCCTCCAGCAAAATTTTCCACCCTGTCCAATGGCCTTTTAAATTTCTTTCCTTGTTCGTTATACAATTTTTGAATACGAAATTAAGTTATTTACATTTCCTTTCTTTGTATCTGATTGGAGAGTCATATTAGGATGCAAATGTGAACCCCAAGGGTGAACCGTTAAATGCTTATTGGCGAACCATAATTCGATGAAAAGTCAAACTTTTAATTGTCTGTTTAACAAGATTGCCTACGAAAACGAAATCGTCAAGAAGGGGTACGGAAATCAAATTTCGTTTAAGTGTAATTTTAGTTCACAAGCGCAAAAAGGTTTTTTGAATTTCTTATATTTGAAAGCTAAGATAAATAAAATATATCGCGAGAGATGCAAAAGAACCGATAAAACCGGGTGTTTGCTTTATAAAATTCATACTAAATTCGATTTTGCCAACTCTCGTGTGAAAAGTGACTATTCGAAGTTTTTACACGTATTTGCATATTTACTCCCGAAAGCTTTAGAGAGATTACGGAATATGAACTTTAACCTGGCTTTTTTATGTAAATGTTCGAGGCTCGACTTGTCGAAATCGAGGGACTAAAAAGTTGCAATTTGCAATTGTACTGCACACAATTAACGATTAAGCTGCAGAAAAAGGGAGAGTAAGTAGTACAAAAAACCCGCAGAGAGTCTAATAATCCTTTACACTATACATCGTTATCCTTTCAGGAAATCCTTTCGTCTATGGAGGCGCCGTTTGAATGTTGATTGGTTTTTTCGAACAGATGAAAATTACTACTTCAACATACTGCTTTACACGTCTTTTGCAATTTTAATAAAAGCTTTACCACTTCATAACATCATTTTCATCGAAGGTAATACAGTTTTAAAGATTTGTCTTAATCACAAATTACCACTGTGTTATTATTCTATAAATGATCTTTGTTTTTGCACTAGCATAAATTGAAAAGCAAATTAAAGATATGTATCTTTTTTGAACCGCAGATTTGATATTGTGCATTTCCCATGTAGCACTTCATACCTGAAGGTAGATTAATTTTACCATATACGAGTATTAGTTGTCATAGCAGTAAAGAAATAAGTGCAAATTTATCTCCCTAACTATTGCTATTATTGTCGATAAATTTATGAAATGACGATCAATATTACATTATTATACCAAATTATTTCAATCTGAACAACAGTTTATATCGGCGGTGGAAAATATTGGACTGTATCATGTCTGAGTTACGTAATTTACAATGTTAAGCATGGAAGCAACCCAAGCGCAGCTTTCTCACTTACTTTTCTTACTCCTATTGCAATATCTAGTTATTTACATAATATAATATGATATCACTTAATCGAATAGATATGTTATTATAAAGAATTAGGTGTTAAATAAATCCATGAAGAGTATGGTTCAAGAAGATATAGTTTTAATGCTCACAAATATATCAAATAAGGTAATTTTCCTATAATTTTGTTTTTCGTTTCAAATTTCTTAACAACTAACCGCATTTAAATATTATATATCTACAAGTAATGTTAAAGTAAACCAAAATGCATGTTTTATTATGGACTAAACACAGATATGAAAGTTCATTACCCCATTACCCAAAAGTTAATTTTGCTATGCTGTTTAAATCCATTGATTACTTAATATATTTTGAATTTATATTTATTGTTGACATTATTTTTAATCAATTTTAATTAATTAATTAATAAGAAAACTACTATTGCTGCAGAAGTAGAATATGGCCACTTCCTTATCTTAATTACCGATCTTAATTGCTTTTTCCAAGAACTGATGAGTCATCACACCTGTTCTTGCCTGAGGCGTTGGAATTTTCCACTTTCTCCTACGTAAACAACAAGTTCTAGCCTGAGGCGTTGGAATTACCCACCTTCTAATTGTTTCTGGAAGTTTTCTATGTAGCAATGGAATTACCCACTTTCTATTTGTTTTGAATTTTTCCTATGTAAACAATGGAATTACCCACTTTCTATTTGTTTTGAATTTTTCCTATGTTGGAAATTTAGAGAAAGTGACTTCAATAACCATGTCCTCTATTTTGGTTTTTGACATTAGTTGGTAAAATTTTAAAGGGTGTATGGTAACTCTGTAGATGTGCGTTACGAGCTTCATTGATTTACGTTTTGTGTAGCTAAAGTCGAAAGGGCAGGATTTAGATTTTTTTTGACGCCCAATGATCGTGGTGAGTACCCAGAGGATTAGTCAATTGTTAATTGGAGAAGACAGATATCCACCAGAACATCAAAATTATGATATTGAAAATGGAAACTACTATGATTTATTTTATTCAATATCCGATTATGATAAAGCCCTTGTGTCAATAGAATGATTTCAGAATTTCATGCGGTTAAAGATTTTTTACAATTGCTTTTATAATTTTTGATTTGAGAAACAAAGCAAAGAATTTTTCTACAGTTGAAAAGTTACCAAAAATTTTATTAGCTAATTCAAACAAAACATTTGGTGGTTTAAATTGTTATGTGATTGTAAATATGTATTACTTTTAAAGTTTTTTAAATATACACTGACCGGCAAAAAAATCCGGCCACCCTGAAATATTTTATAAAGGGTTCCCTTAACCGCATATTTTATAACTAAATAAAGAGCTAGTCTGATTTTTCTTAGTTATCAATGTTTTAAGATGCTTGTTCCATTCCAAAATACCCCTAGTTTTAATGTTAACAGGCGAGATTCTCTTCTCAACAGCATTAACATGTTACCGTAAATCACGGTTGAATGACGTAATTCAGGCTCGAGGAGGACATACAGGCTAATAATAATTTACCAGAAGGTCCATTAAAAACAGCCACCTTTATTTTTTTTGCAATTAAAAGAAAATCGATTTTTCACTGTTTCCTTTTTTTCAAATTAAATTTATTTCTGAGTTTATTTGTCTTATTTTCTTAGCTAATTTGTGCATGCCGTATCAACAATGAATGGTTCTTCAACCTAATGCCAATCCTTAGTTAAATTAATGAACGTTTAAGTGTTTTTGTGAAATATTTCAAGGTGGCCGGTTTTCTTTGCCGGTCAGTGTATATTGTACTGACTTAAATGGACCTTATGCTTATGCTCGTCTCCTCAAATTTTTTGTAAAAATGTTTTTTAACCATAACAACTATATTTACAATATTTTTATAACGACTAATTTTAGCTAATTAAAATTTAACAATAAGAAATTTTAACAATAAATTATTTACATTAACAACTTAAATTTTATCTAGCTACTTAAAATTATATTACAATTTTTATACTATAATCTGCATTAATAATCTTTAGAAAATAACCTTTATCAACAAATTAAAGATAACAGCATCCTTCATCAAAATCTCCCAAAACAGATATCACTTAATAATAATAATAATAAACTTTATTGTCCAACAGCAACAGCCAATTATAGGACAAAATGAATAATATAGATAAATATAATAATATATGATATATATATATATATAAACAAGTTTACTTATACGACTAAATATAAATATGTATACAGGGTGCCCGTTTTTCGACCTCAAGCATGGGGATCTCGGTTATTATAACAGATGCGAGATCGGTTAAATTAGGGCAAAGTTGCGCATTTTTATGGTGATCAATTATCTGAAAGAAAATTTGATCTGTGATTTTCAGTTTTTGAATTATTGGAGAAAAATGGAAAATTGTGATTTTTGTTTTAATTTTTTTAAACGAAAACCAATAAAACTAGACATTTTTAACTAAGACATTGTGAAGGCACTTTTTTACAAGGAATCTGAATCTGGCATCGTGTTTTCCAAGGCATCCTAGATGCAAGAGTTACAACACTTAATTTTTTTTTTCTTATGGGCGCCATATTTGATTTTTGCATTTTCGAATAGAGCTCTTTTTTCTGATTACGACTATGTATCACATGATATGGTCAAGCTTTACATTTTGATTAGAATTTAAGAAAAAGGTTTTTGCGAAGAATGCTTTGGAAACAACAACATCTACTTTTGTCTAACAAACAAATTTTTGACAATTTTAAATTTCACTATTCGGTTGCATTATTTTTAATTTTGTTCCAATTTAAATATAAAAATTCTGCCTTATTCTGTTCTTAATTTAAAACTTAATTTTGTAGGTAAATTGGGAAGAAATGTGAACGTGAAACTCTAAATTTAATTGAATTGTCAAGAATTTGATTGTTAGACAAAAGTAGATGTTGTTGTTTCCAAAGCATTCTTCGCAAAAACCTTTTTCTTAAATTCTAATCAAAATGTAAAGCTTGACCATATCATGTGATACATAGTCGTAATCAGAAAAAAGAGCTCTATTCGAAAATGCAAAAATCAAATATGGCGCCCATAAGAAAAAAAAAATTAAGTGTTGTAACTCTTGCATCTAGGCTGCCTTGGAAAACACGATGCCAGATTCAGATTCCTTGTAAAAAAGTGCCTTCACAATGTCTTAGTTAAAAATGTCTAGTTTTATTGGTTTTCGTTTAAAAAAATTAAAACAAAAATCACAATTTTCCATTTTTCTCCAATAATTCAAAAACTAAAAATCACAGATCAAATTTTCTTTCAGATAATTGATCACCATAAAAATGCGCAACTTTGCCCTAATTTAATCGATCTCGTATCTGTTATAATAACAGAGATCCCCATGCTTGAGGTCGAAAAACGGGCACCCTGTATAAGGACAAGTAAATACAAAACATGCATAATATATATGTATATAAGGACAAGTAAATACAAAACATGCATAATATATAGTAATAATTTAACTATCCAATCTTAACAGTTGTGATTGCGAATAATATGCATCAAGTATACTTTTTAAGGTATCCTCGAAAATATCGCAGGTACCACTAATTTGATTATATATCGAACTCATGACTATTATAGGTGATCTAAGCAATAAATTAGTTCTAGCCGTGTTAACGTAAAAAATATGACTCGATCTACTACTGCTTCTCGGGGTGAGAAAATTAATCTTGGCCAACATAGAAGGACAATCAATTTTGTTATGCAATAGTTTATACAAAAATGTCAACGCTATTGCTGAGCGTCTGGAATCAAGAGAATACATATTGAATTCATCCAGTAAAATCTGATTGGAAAAACCTCTAGGCGGATATATAGCATACTGTTTGAAATAAAGGTACTTTAAGAATTTTCGTTGAGTACCCTCAACAAGTGTTTTATATCGTTCATAGTATGGAAACCATACTAGAGAACAATATTCAAGACGAGACCTTACAAATGTAAAAAATAGTGTTCTTAACGTAAGCATGTTTGAAAATTGCTTTGAATTGCGCATTATATACCCCATCATTTTGTTTGCATTTGAAACCATCCGTATTACATGCGTATTGAAAGATAGTTCACTATCAAAAATAACCCCAAGGTCTTTCATTTCACTACACCGTATTAATTTGTTGCTATCAATAGTGTAATCAAAAGTAATGGGGTTCTCTTTTCTCGAAAAACTCATTACTTTACATTTATTAATATTTAAGTTTAGCTTATTAGTATTACACCACCAATGTACAAGTTCAAGGTTGTTTTGTAGTATGTTACAGTCACTTAAAGTTTTAACCGAAGTAAATATTTTTACGTCATCTGCAAACATTAGTGTTTCGCAGTTTAGAATTGAACCAAGGTCGTTTATAAATAACAAAAAGAGCAGAGGGCCGAGATTCGACCCTTGAGGTACTCCCGACATAGCAGTATATGGCGCAGATGAGTAACCACTATATTCCACAATTTGACAACGATTCAGTAAATACGAGTTAAACAAAGTAATTAAGGAATTGTTAAAACCGTACCTGTGTAATTTTCTAAGCAATAATCCATGATCAATTTTGTCGAAGGCCTTGGAGAGATCAGTGTAGACCACATCTACTTGGCCTTGACTATCCATAATTTCTGCTGCAAACTGAACAAAACAGCATAGATTTGTTACTGTTGAGCGTTTCTCAACAAACCCGTGCTGATGGAGAGATATTACGTGTTTAACAGACGTATAGACCTGGTTGTATAGGATCATCTCGAAAACCTTCGAAAAATTGGATAATATCGCTATGGGCCGGTAATTGCAGATATCGGTAGCATCATTACTCTTAAATACCGGACAAACTCTAGCAAACTTCCACCTGCTGGGAAATGTCTCAGTTTTTAAAGATAAATTAAAAATAATTAGTAGTGGGATTATGAAAATATTCGCACAATCTTTAATTAAATAAGATGGTACCTGATCAATGCCAGATGTTGGCTTATTTTTTAACTTACGGATTGCTAATTTGATATCATCTTCTGATACAGATGGAATATTTACATTTAGATTGGAAAATGGAATAGGCATATCTTCGCTATTAAGATTAAATATGCTGGATTCTTGATAAACAGTATGAAAATTTTCGGCAAAGGCATTCACAATGGCTTGGGGGTTGTTATAAAATTCACCGCCTTTATGCAATTTTCCCGGTATTCTTGATTCGCCCTTTTTCGTTCTAATGTAAGACCAAAAGCTTTTACTGTCAATGTTAATTGAATTTTCTATTTTAACTAAATATTCCGTAAAAGCAACTTTGATTTGATTCTTTACCAAGGAGCGCAATCTTTTAAATTCAATCCTGTAGTGTTGAGAATTACTTTCTTTGAATTTCTTGTAAACTCTACTTTTTAATCTGATATTTTTTATGATTACCCTCGTAAACCAAGGTGGATATTTCATACAACTATTTCTAGTCTTATAACATGGTACATACTGATCAAATATATTATAAAGCACATCATAAAAGATATTACACGCATCATCAACATTAGTACAATTATTTAAGGTGGACCAATCAACAGAAATCAAGGCACTATATAGCTCTACAATATTTGCTTTTTTAAAATTATACTTTTTACTAGTTTGTACCTGAGAAAAGTTAATTTGGGCCACCTTCGACAGATTAAAATTAATTTCTAGCGCCGGATGATGCATATCTTCACTGATTAGTTGTTCATTATCATGTGTAACAGTACAATCAAAACTAGCAAGTATAAGATCAAGAAGTTTACCATTTTCATTAAAATCACTTAAATATATAACTAAACATTTATGCTCTGTATTATCGACGTCTTCACGTCTTTAATAAAGTCACCACAGAACCTTTCAAATAAATTTATAAAAGTGCATTTCAATTTTGGACAATAACAAAGTCTTTAATTTTCTATCAGTCTGTGTAAAGTAGAAGCCTTTAGATATATTTCAAAGGAAGATGATGCTACATTTTGGCGCAATGCAGTTCAAAGTTTAAGCTGCGTTCTCTTAATTTCAGATAAGTTGTTTAGAAATTCATTGAACGTTTAATAAGCAAGTTTTAAAATTTCTTGCAATGAAGTTTTTTTTTCTTATTCATAATCTTCAATTCTATCATCTATGTCAACATTTTGAATTTCTGACATTACAAAGTTTCTAAAGGACTATACCATATACCTACACACCTCTGCATGAGAAGGAGGCAGGTATCTCTGCCTAATACATGTAAAATGTATACAGGGTGTATGAAAAAAGCCGACAAATAGTCACGTCATGAGAAACTATATCAAAAACCTAACAAGAAACTTCAAAGGCATTTTGGCATCAAACTCGTAGTTTCCACAATATCTTCGATTAAAGTTTTTTAAATTTGGCAACGTTGCTACAACGTTTTTACTTTTTACTAATGTTACTATTTACAATTAAAAAATAATAAACTAAAAAATCAACTTTTTATTCAAAACTAGATAACAATTTATAATAACTGTTCAAAATGACCCCCTCCAACATCTCGACACCTTCTCGCTTGTGTAACATATTATTTTCTCTTATTGTGGCGACTGCTTGCTGCATTCTTTCTATCAGCTGCTCTTCTGTGTTTATTTCTTCTTGGTAGACGAGCTCTTTTAAAGTTTCCCATAAGTAGAAGTCAAGACAGCTTAAATTCGGACTTCTTGCACACCACTCTGCCATACCACTTCGTCCAATTCATCTCTCAGGGAACTCCCCATTTAACCAGTTTCTTGTTTGAATTCCCCAATCAGCTGGTGCTCCATCAATTTGGAACCACATACTTCATCTGGTTGCTAAAGGAATGTCTTCTAATAAATCGGGCAAGTTGTTAGTCAGAAACTCCACAAAATTGTTTGCAGTCAAACGTTGGGGTAAAATATGAGGTCCTATTAATGTAGCACCAAGTACCTATTCCAGCCCAAACGTTTACACTAAATCGCACCTTGATGATGGGTTTGATAAATAGCATGGGGGTTCTCGTCACTCCATTGGTGCATGTTGTGAATATTGAAAATCCCGTTTCGAGTAAAAGTGGCTTGATCCGTCCATAAGATATTTTCAATGAATCTGGGATTTTGTTCTTGCTGACGAAGCAATCATTCACAAAATCGCATTCTCCGCTGATAATCTTCTGGTAGTAAACCTTGTACCCGTTGATAATGATATGGGTATAAATCATTTTCGTGTATTAAGCGGTGTACTGTTGAGTGATTAAGGTTATTAATCTACGAGCTACAGAACGAGTACTTAATCCAGCATTATTTTCTAAGGTATTCAGTACCTCTTCCTCCACATCTGGCTCCAGTACACGTCGGCCGCGACCTCTGTCAGTCGTATAAGGTGCAAGTCTTCCTGTCTCCCGTAATCTTATATCTAACCTTCTTATCACATTTGATCTAGGATGTCTTCTATTTGGGTAACGTTGCGAGTACAGTTGTTCAGCTACATGAAAATTTCCAGCCTCATCTAAGATTAGATACATATCTGCATATTCTTGAAGTGTTTATTCCATAATACAATATTTCAAAAACACAGTACTAATTAAACGAAATAACAATTTTTGAACAAAAACGCAAAATATCAAACCAAAACACAACAAAATAATGAAACAAACGGTAAATTGGAAATTATTAAAGCAGACAAGCAATTGCTGACAAATCAAAATGACAGGAAAGCAATGTTGATCTAAATAAAAAGAATTCGAATTTTGCAGTAGTTACTTAGCAACAGTGCAGCGTTGCAAAACCTTTTAAAACTTTCAGAAGCAAAGAATTTGCTTTAATTGAAAACATATTATAGCCAAACTCCAAGTAGAAAGTGCTAAAATACTAACTGGTTCTGTTTCCTGTTGCTTAAACTATGGCCAGTTATTGTCATTTAATAATAATTCACCCTAATAAAAAAAAAAGTATCCTACTTAAGAGTATCAATTACTCGATAACTAGAGGGTTACCAGCAAAATGGGACTAGAGTTTTTTGCTTACTTCTTAACGCTGCTTCCCATGGTGTGCCTATTTGTCGGCTTTTTTCATACACCCTGTATATCTGTTTTCGTTATTAAATTAGTGACACCAGTTTAAAACAGAAAGTCACTAGAATCTAAGAAATTTCAACGTAAACAAAATATCACTAAATTCTGTAATAAAATTCAAAATGGCAGGAAATACTTTAAAAAATATTACTGGATTTTTACACTGCGGAATAAATACCAAACTTAAATACGTTACGTTTTAATTTAACTGATTTTGTTTTCACTCAAGAGCCTGATTGGGCTTTTGTTTTCTTTTTACCTGAAAATATTTTTGAATAGTCAGTATGAAAATGCTCCTTATTACGCTCAACTGCCGCTTACCGAAAAAGTTATGCCTGGCATTTTAGACGGAAACGTTCGGTTGGGAGTGTGATTCCCCTCCACGACAATGCTCGCCCGCACGCCGCCCAATTGACTAGGGAAACTTTAGATAAATTACACTGGGAGACACTTCCACGTCCTCCTTACAGTCCGGAATTGTCTGCTTGTGACTTTTATTTGTTTGGGCCAATCAAGGAAGCAATGGATGGTATTCGATTTGACGTTGATGAGGAAATTTTGTGCAAAACGGGCTTGATGCTCAGCCAGAAAACTTCTATAAAGAAGGGATTATGAAGCTTCCAAAAAGATGGAAAAAAATGTGTAGAGTTAGAAGGGAAATATGTTGAAATGTAGTATAAATCATATTGTAAAGATCTTGAATGCAGGCTTTCGCGGCTGTTGTCCAATAAACTAATATTTTCCGGGTGTTGCCGTGGTCGTTCAATTTTACTTGACGTTTCGCTGCTCATACTGTCAGCTTCTTCAGAAGTTATTCTAAAGAAGAGAGCAGCGAAACGTCAAGTAAAATTGAACGACCACGGCAACACCCGGAAAATATTAGTTTATTGTAAAGATCTTGTTTAAATAAAAAGTTACAAAAAAAATCTGGGTTAAATTTGAATCCTTCTCGTATATTTACTAAGATTTACATTGTTGGGGGGATTATTAAGAATAATAGAAGTAGAAAGTGGAAATCTAAGAATGGCTCTAAACAAAAGCAAAACGAAAATAATGGTTATATCCAGAGGACAAGTAAATATAGACATATTAGAATTTGGCGAGATAGGGGTTGTAGAACACTATACCTATTTTGGATCGAATATTAAAAACAACGGTAATTGCTCCAATGAAATTAAGAGAAGAATAGTATTAGCAAAAACAGCAGTCACTAAATTAACAAAAATTTGGCAAGACCGAAATATAAGCAAAAATACCAAAATTAACATGATGCACACACTAATATACCCAATAGCGTTGTATGGAGCGGAAACTTGGTCAATTTTCTTCATTGACAAAAAAAGATAACTTCCTTTGAAATGAGGTGTTGGAGGAGGCTGCTGAGAGTTAGATGGACGGAACATCGTACTGATGCATCCATCATCCATCATACTGGAAATAGGGACGACACATGCACTGTGTAATACAACAGCAAATACTAAGATATTTTGGACACATTTCTCTGAAAATGGGTGATAATTTGTAAAAGCTAATGGTCCAGGATCAAATCGAAAAAAAGCGCTTAATAAGAAGATCACCACGAAGATGGATAGACGAAGTAGAAGAACTAACAACAAATGGGAAGAAAACAACAGAACTTCACACGATAGGGACAAACTACAAGTAAGAAGCTACATAGACAGTTTGAATCTGTAAATCACGATCTTCGAATGCAAAGGGTACGACAGGAGAGAGAGCGAGGCATTGGTGTTATTCGCACAGCATAATTTCTTTGCCTACGGATTTCAAACATATGTTTGCACAATTTTAATTGAATTTAGAAATAAACATTCACTTTTAGTACTGTTTAATACAAATAAAAAACTTTTCTTTCTATGTGAAATACTATAATTCAACTATTTTAACTTACAAAATTGATTATAGTAATTAACAAAGGCTACTGAAAAGATCATTTTTGCTTTTCATTCAGCTGCATACAGCACATACAGCAGCCACACACTATACAAAGGAAAATATTTAAAATACCTAATATGTAGTAGTTGACATCATTATTTGCTATTAATGATATCTTTGTTGATTTTTCGCAGTTAAACCTTTTTGTTTTTTATGAAACATTGTCTTTATTTTTAGGCAAAATGAATCTACATCAAATTCTATTCACAAATAAATATTTATTTAGTATTTATTCGCGGAAGACGTCATAAAGCAAAAACAAGAATTGGCAAACGACGTTTTTAAATTTTTTAGAATAATAATAATTTTTTCAATAAACTGTCTTTCACCTTTAAGTTTACGTTCAATTTTGATATATCTTGTAAAAAGCAAGCAATATACAAATTTAAAAGTCGAAGTATAGTTATTGATGGCCCATGGAATGCGTATTCCTGTATTAATATACATACATAGTTACATACATTTGGTTTTTCAATACAAACACATCGATCCCATTAATGCTTAATATATTCAAAACTAGAGAATCTTTTCTACTAGACCAGCGTAGAGGTTATTAGTATCATTGTATTTAACAAAAATTCTTAGGTTCTACGCTCAGTCAAAATAAGTAATCTTTTTTGTATACCTAGCAAGAAATCAACTGAAAATTTTACATTTTTCAGCTACACGGCAATACAGAATGGCCAGTATCAATACAATGTTTGTCACAATAAAACCTGCTACCAGAGGTGGACGCCTTCTGGAGTCGACACAATTCTCGT
Source organism: Melanotus villosus (assembly GCA_963082815.1). Taxonomy (NCBI): domain Eukaryota; kingdom Metazoa; phylum Arthropoda; class Insecta; order Coleoptera; family Elateridae; genus Melanotus; species Melanotus villosus. The sequence continues at coordinate 46,213,501 of OY720421.1, read as the reverse complement.
TAGGTGAATCTAATGGAATGCATTGACATAAGTACTAACTACCAGCAAGCAAACATTCCACCCAATAGATCAACAACATGAGCTGTGCTTTAGAAATGCCAAGAGAAAACTTTCTAGAAGGGTTTCACCTCTCGCTTGGTTGACAAGTTGAGTTACCGTTACCCTTCTGCCTCTTGCTAAAAGAGTTTCGCCTCTGGCGTGGTTGACACGTTGAGTTGCCGTGCTTTTAGTGCTCCCTTTCCTCCTGATGAAGCCCCTTAAAAAAGCAAGCGAAATGATGAGTTATTCTGTCTCAACAATGACACGGTCCCAATCCGGAAAACGTTTTGTTAATAAGAAAACTTCCTACTTATCCAAGTTTAAAATGATTGACTATAATGCCAAATGATGGTGTAACAACTACAATTTAACTCAACCAGATATTTTCTGAGTTACAACCTGTCTAAGATGAAATTTTTGGAACTGAAATGTGAAATTATCATACACAAGGAAGTTCTAATACCCCCAGTGAATAATTTCAGTGTTTGAATAAGTTGCTTTCTCATAGTTTCCAATTAAAATATGATCAAATCAGTTTCGCCGTGCATGTATGGAGAATGAATTTCAAATAAAAAATGTGGGTCTACAATTTCTCTTGCATTACCGAAGTAAGCTTTGAAGTTCTGGGTTCGGGCCCTACCAAACCTCGGTCTGGAGCGTGGTTGGCATTCCAACCTGTGTAGGTTTAAGTTACAGATTAAGCTTAGAAGGCCAGTGATCGTAGTAATCGACGCCGATAAGCTTTAGAAAAAAGGACCCAAAGGTAGACCGGCTATTAGCCTAAATTTTTTTCAGGAAACTGATTAATATTTTTTCATATAAAAGTTTTTGGTGTGGTGTTACCCAAAGGTGTTTCTTCAGTAGGATTTTTCTGCTCTTTTCCTCCTTTACACGCCTCTTCCGATAATAACTTTTGGCAGTACCGTAGAATGGTTCAGGCCCAACATACAGTGATGGGCAAATGTGTGGAACCAAGTAAATATCTCTGGAGTTTTTGGAGATATCGAAATGAAATTTGGTAGGTAGATTGTAGATATTACAGTAGGTAACTACGTATATTATAATATACGAGTTTGACGAGTCACATCTTCTAGGCGAAAACGAATAATCCTTAATTTATTTACATTTTTGGTCATGCATGACGTCATACATCTCTATGTATTTACTTGTAAGGTGCTCTCTACAAAAAAGCTATATTGAAATTGAGCAGCATGTCTTAATAAACACAGTACGTTCAAAGTAATATTCGACTAACGTGTGCCATGGAAAAGGAAATGTGCATCTTTACTTAAAAAAACCAGATTATTAATTACATTTTACATTTTATACCTGACATGCATCAAAGCAAAGTTCACCTTGTATTATAGCTTTTACTTAAAGCCACTAGCATTTATTTCTGAATTAATGATTTTTTTTAAATTTAAATATCTTACTTTATTTGTGATCTAGTTCCCATTTGACTTTCAAAGTGTGAACACGTCTGCCACGCTCCGCTATCTTTGAAAGTGCCGAGTGTTGAACTATCTAACTGTTACCTACATCACACCACTTCAAAACCGTATGTACAATTTAAATTTACTACTTTGACAAGAAGTAAATGTTAAACCATGTTCCCAATGGGAAACGGTTACGACCCCGGGCCCCCCGGTGCAACAGCAGCCCCTGAAAACTACGGTTTTACGTTCAATATTCCTAACGCCCAAGGATATCAATTTTCTCAACAACAGAATAACTACAGTAGCCAGCCTAATCCACAGCTCGTATATGCAACGCATCATCAAGCATACCCGTTACCTCCCTTTTTAACAAGTCCGCAACCACTGTCCTTCTCTCAAGCTGTGAAAAACAGCACAAACCAACAAATAATAAATACCGCAAACAATAATTTCAATCCCGAAGATGTCAATATGCACGTAAATACAAATTTAATCGAAGAATCGGATGCAGATTCTAATAGCCTCGACGGCGCTCAAGATAGTTCGACAAAACCAAAACATGACTGGCAAACATTAAAAAAACGGAAAAGAACCATTCCAAATCCAAGCTCCAATCGACAGCAATATGCTCATACGAGTACATCGAACAGATACGAGGTCCTCTCACAAATTCATTCTGACAATGCAAACCAAGAGCAAACACCTAATAATCAACAAACTAAAATCGTGAAACCACCACCGGTTTTCATCCACGGAGTAAACAACTACAATGAAATGATTAATAATATTTCAAATATCCTAGAAAAAGAACAATACCACATAACAGCTCTGTCAAACGATAAAATTAAAATCAACACTAACACAACAGACTCGTACAGAAAACTCACCAAACACCTTAAAGATGAAAATATAATTCACCACACATTCCAACTAAAAGAAGAACGTGCATACAAGGTGGCTATTCGAAATCTTCACCACTCCATTCCAGTGTCAGAAATAAAAACAGAACTTGGTGCTCTTGGTCACGTAGTACGTAACATTATCAATATACGACATAGAGTGACCAAACAACCTTTATCGCTATTCATGGTAGACCTTGAACCCAAGGAAAACAATAAGACCATTTTTGATGTAAAACATTTAAGTAATATGATTATTACAGTTGAACCTCCTAGGAAAACACAAAATATACCTCAGTGCACCCGCTGTCAAGAGTACGGCCATACGAAAACATATTGTAATAAACCATTCGTCTGCGTCAAATGCGGTGGTAGTCACGCAACCAGTATATGCAAAAAGGGGTGCTCAGTATACCAAGACATCCAGAGAGCCAGAAACCCAACATTCAGAGGACACACAATCAAAAACAGACCACACCAGTCGCCACCAAACACAGCCGAATTCCCACCACTTAAACAAAACGATAAAATAAACCCAGAAGTCACTCACTACAGAACGCCTTTCTCGCAGCCACCAGACAGAAGACCTCCTACTCATACATACAACGAACAGCAGACAAGCATCAACCAAATGCTCTCTAACTTTCTCATGGAATTTAAAGCAATGTTTTCGCAGCTTATTAGTCAAAACAGCATGGTCTTAAACATGCTCTCGACTGTTATAAACAAACTAGCTCATTAATGGCGAACGCCTTGCGTCTAGCGCTCTGGAACGCCAATGGCATATTAAACCACATACCTGAAATAATAATATTTTTGCAACTACAAGATATCGATGTTTTACTCGTTTCTGAAACTCATGCTACCACTAGAACGGTAATCAAAATCCCACGCTATTCTGTATATCTCTCCAACCACCCAGACGGCACGGCACACGGCGGATCAGCTGTAATTGTTAAAAATACAATCGCCCACCATGAATGGAACTCCTTTCAGACTGACAAAATCCAAAGCTCCAGCATAAAAGTTCAAGTTCTTCCCTACCCACTAATAATAGCAGCAATATACAGCCCGCCCCGACACGCTATAGCCGCCGAAGAATACGTGGAGCTTCTAGAATCTCTTGATGCGAAATTCATCATTGGCGGAGACTGGAACGCCAAAAACGTAGCCTGGGGATCAAGACTAACTAATCCAAAAGGACGTAACCTTCTCCGAGCGATACAAAACCTCAATTGCAACTACCTGTCAACCGGAGAGCCCACTTATTGGCCTACGGACACAAATAAAATCCCTGATTTACTTGACTTCGCCATTTCTTGTGGTATAGCGAACACATATACCAAAGTCGAATCAAATCATGACTTGTCCTCTGATCACACCCCAGTATTAATCACCTTAAGTACCTCCATTATTACCAAAGAACCCTCCCCAAAACTTTGCACCAAGAACACCAATTGGGACCACTTTAGAAGTATACTGGACCATGAAGTCAGTCTAGCTATCCGAATCAAGGATGCCCACGACCTTGACGAAACAACTCAGCACTTAACCACAATGATGCAAAACGCGGCATGGCAAGCCACACCTAGTGCAACAAACACCTACCCGGAAGATACCAACATTCCTCGTCACATACGACATCTTATCACAGAAAAACGAAGGGCACGGAAAAAGTGGCAGCGAACTAAACAAAGACAAGACAAGACTTTATACAATAGGCTCACTCATCAACTCCACACCGAACTAATAAAAGCCCGGAACGACACCTTCCAACATTACGTTACCAAGTTATCGCCCGTTGATCACACGATATGGAAGGCAACAAAAAAGTTCAAAAGACCGACAGTATCGATACCTCCAATCAAAAAGCCCGACGATACATGGGCCAGATCAGACAATGAAAAAGCTAACACATTCGCAGATCATCTCGCTACTGTATTTTCAACACCACAACCGGTAGGGAATAACGATGACACCGAAATTGCTTCATTTCTTGATGTGCCTTGCCAAATGTCTTTGCCGCTCAGACCCTTCTCACCAGCCGAAGTAAGCCGACAAATTCAACAAGCCAATGCTCGTAAAGCACCTGGCTATGACCTAATCGTAGGAGAAGTTTTGCAAAACCTTCCCCGAAAAGCCCTAGTGTTACTCACAACCATATATAATAGCGCTCTACGACTCTGCTACTTCCCTGCACAGTGGAAACATGCCCTAATCATTATGCTTCCTAAGCCTGGCAAACCCCCCACGCAACCTCCCTCATATAGACCCATCAGCCTGTTACCACTCATGTCCAAAATATTTGAAAAGTTACTCCTCACAAGAATCCATGAAACTGTAGACCTATACCAAATTATCCCAAACTACCAATTTGGCTTTCGACAGCATCATTCAACAATTCATCAAGGGCATCGAATCGTTAACCATATTATGGAGAGCTTGGAGACTAAGCGCGTATGTACAACGGTATGCTTAGATATAAAGCAGGCTTTTGACAAAGTCTGGCACACAGGTCTGTTATATAAAATTAAACTCCATTTCCCAAGCCAGTTATACCTAATACTAAAATCGTATTTAACTGAGAGGACCTTTCAAGTCAAAGTAAACAACACAACTTCCGAATACCATGGAATCACCTCCGGAGTGCCGCAGGGCAGCGTACTCGGACCGCTACTTTATCTTCTGTATACCTCTGATACACCTACAATCGCCAATACTCTACTTGCCATGTTCGCTGATGACACAGCCATCCTCTCAGTCAACGAAAACCCAATAACCGCAGCAGCTCAGCTACAAACTCACCTAGACACTTTGCAAGACTGGTTTAATAAATGGCGAATTACAGTCAATAGTGATAAATCTGCTCAAATCACGTTTACTAATAGACGCATCGTAAGTTCACGAAACAGCATCAACAACGCCCCCATACCTCAGAAGACGGACATCAAATACCTCGGACTACATCTGGATCAAAAGCTAACCTGGAGCACTCACATCAAAGCCAAACGAAAACAAATAGACATCAAAATTAGGCAAATGAATTGGCTCATCGGTAGACGCTCCCAACTCTCTCTTTCGAACAAATTACTGCTATACAAAAGTATTATCAAACCAATATGGACATATGGGATCCAGCTGTGGGGCTGCGCAAAAGCATCCCATACCAAAATCCTACAGCGATGCCAGTCAAAAATTCTCCGCGCAATAACCAACGCTCCATGGTACATCACCAACGAAACCCTACATACCGACCTACGAATTCCGTACGTAACCTCCGAGATTCGGAGGCTTGCTCGAACATACACATACAACCTGCCAGGGCATGGAAATCAGCTAATAGAGCAGCTCTCCAACCAACCGACCGTTACCAGACGACTAAAACGTCAATGGCCACAAGACCTACCTGTATAACCACCTAGAATTACTTAGTGACTAGCTTACGGGGAGAATGGCACTGGCCGGATCCCCTAATGTCATGTTAAACTATATAAGATTTACTTATAACTCCAATGCGAGTAGATTGTAAATAGGCAACTTAATAAAAAAAAAAAAAAAAAAAATTTGTGATCTGTAAGTATACATTTAGCAAATTATACGACAATATACATAACATGTAGAAGAGTAGCTCTTTTCATGTAAGAAGTAGTTTTTTAGACCTTGCATGATAACGACTAACCTAAAACCTAAAAACTAAACTAACTTAACTTAAGCAATCAATCAAAATCTATTGGGTAACTCATTGGGCGCATATCTTAAAAGTCTCTTGTTGTTTATTGGCTGGTTCATAAGATTCGTTACCAATTCGTTTGGATGTGCGTCAAGCCGGGCTTTGTACCGTGTGCTGATGTTGCATATTTCTTCCTTAACCGTCGGGATTTGAAGATCATGCCGAATAATTGCGTTCGGTACATACCAGGGCGCATTTACTATCATGCGTAGCACTTTGCATTGAAAACGTTCTGGAATTTCGATATTAGATTTGGAAGCAGTGCCCCAGAGTTGCATTCCATAGGACCAAATCGGTTTGGGTATGACTTTATAAACAAGGAGTTTATTTTCGATGGTAAGTTTTGAGTTTCGCCCGAGGAGTCAGTACATTTTCGTTAGAATAAGACCTAGATATTTTCTCTTTGTAAAAATGTGTCCTGTCTAGGTAGAGCCCAAGGTATTTTACTTCTTCTTGCTGAGGCAGTTGCTTGTGGTTTAGATGAACTGGGGGACAAGTTTCCCTTCGTGTGGTAAACGTTATGTGTACGGATTTGGTTTCGTTGGCTTTTATTCTCCATTTTTTTAACCAAGAATGTATTGAGTTGAGAGTGGTTTGCAGAATTTGTGTAGCAACAACAGGGTCAGGAAGGTCGGCGGTATATATTAAATATAGCAATGGCCCAAGAACGCTGTCTTGGGGTACTCTTTTATTTGATAGAGTTCTATGATCTCAGTGCCAACTTTAACTAGGAAGTGTCTATTTTCCAGGTAGGATTTGAGTAGAAGGAAATAGTGTAAAGGAAGGATTAACCATAACTTGTATAGCAGGCCGATGTGCCATACCTTGTCAAATGCCTGTGTTATATCAAGAAATGCTGCAGAACAATATTGTTTGTTTTCAAACGCATCACTGATTTTATCGACAACTCGGTGAAATGCATTGGCCTAAAGCTGAATTGATGATTTGGTATAGTTTCAGTATTCTCAAAAATTGAAGAGAGCCTTTTTTGTAGTAGTTTTTCAAGAACTTTGGCCGTAATAGGTGGTAGGTTTATCGGTCGATATGATTGTGCCAATTGGTTTTGGGATTAAAACAATCTGTGCCACCTTCCATTGATTCGGGAAATACCCAATGAGCAGAATAGCATTAAATAGTTACGTAAGGTATTTTATTGCAGTATAGGGCAACTCTTTTAGGATTTTTCCAGTAATCAGGTCGTACCCTGGTGCTTTATTGGGGTGTAGAGATTTAACAACGTCTTGAACTTCTGCAATTTTTATACGTGGGACTGGTGGCTCAAGTTGGTAGGGGATCTCGAGTAATAGGATTTGTTCTTCTTCTTCTTCTTCAGGATCGTTCTCTGATGGGTGTGGTTGAAAAATCTCAACAAGGTGCTCTGCAAATGCACGCGCTTTCTCTTCGTTGCTCCTAGCCCATGTTCCCTGACGTGTCGTGATTAGTGGTGAAGCTTTTGTGACCTGCTTAACCTTTTTGGTTGCTCTCCACAACGAGTAGTCAGTATTTTCGGTGGGTGTAAGTTCACTTAGGAAGTTTTGAATGCATGCGTTTCTATTGTTATCGAGAAGCTCTTTTAGTTCCTGCGTTGCTGCATTAAACAGTCGTTTACTTTCAGGGGTTGTTAGTCTTTGCCATTGTTTTCTGAGCCTTCTTTTTTCGAAATTTTTTTGGTTAATTGTTTAATTAATGTGCTGTGTTGGCTTCTATGGTTCAGGCGTTGCGTTCCAACCCGCCTGTTTCACTACGTCATTGAATAGTTTGACAGCTGTTTCGATGTCATCTTTTGTTTTAAGGGGAATATTTAACGTTAAGTAGTCATTTACAAGTCGTCTGAATTCTTCCCAGTTTGTGTGTTTATTACTAATGCTCGGTTGTTTACATGTGTTTAGTACCTTGGCGGATAGAGTGATTAAAACTGGGGAATGGTCGGACGATAAATCAAAGCATGATTTTGCTGTAGCAAAGCTTTGAGGGATGCCTCTTATAATACCAAAATCCACTATTAGATCGGGTATTTTGTTTCTATCCGTTGGCCAGAACGTGAGTTCGCCATGGATAGATAGTTTAGATGGTTTTTCTCTACAGTTTTTAGTAATTCGCGTCCCAAATTAAATTGGAGTTTATAATGATGTGTTAAGCAACACTCACGCCTGATATTTAACCACTTGATTGTGTGGATTAAACAAAAGCAGCATAGAGAGAATGGTGACGCAAATCATCAAAGCGAAAGAGGGAGAAGAAAGAAGACGACAACAAGAACTGTAAATGATATAAAGGAATAACAGATAACATCTGAATGCGACGCACTGAAGCAATACCAACTTGGTGATTCCGGTGGGCGCATGCAAAGAAGGGGGGTTTTAGCCGGTAGGCGACTGTAACATCTCCCTCCGAATCCGGCACTCTTGGGAGAAATTTCCAGGGTCTTTGGAAGATTTCCCCTCCTTCACCTAAAAAAAGGTCTAAATTATTTATATGAACATATTTCAAAAAAATCGTATAACATATTCAAGAAACACTACGTGCCAATGTTTACTATTAGTCTTTATTAACATTTACGAATTTAATCCATCCTTCAATAAGTTTAAGCTTTCCCTTACGGTAGTGTTCCTTTCCACCTGCAGTTGGCGCTAAATTTTGACTGTGTGACAAATGTGACAGAACTTCCCACTGCCACTGTTGTCAGGGCTGATATATGCGGTCGTACTCCACCATGCAAGAGCGTTATTCCTGTGTATCAATCTCATCATATTTCAACTTCTTTGGGCCGTTCATGCGTTTTTACCAGAAAAAAGATTTGAGGACCAAAATACATTGCAAACCGCAATTGTGCCGTGATTCACGTTCTTTGAAAAGGAACGACAATGAGATATACAGGGTATCTATAAATGATTTTACTGATTAATATAATAGTCTACAACTTTTTAGTATATAAAACGAGATCAATGTGGCCTTTGATTTTAACAAATGACTATATTTGAACATATTTTATATCAAGTGAAAGAAAGTTCAACTCTAAATTGTTTTCAATATTCTATTTTCCTTTGACGTGTGTACCGCACCATTCGCTGAAAATGTTCAAATGAAAATTAAGCTCTTGCCAAAAATCAGAAAGCATTTTATAGATGTAATTGCAGTGGTGCAGCAATGTTGTAAAATTGCCATATTAGAAGGTGTATTATATAACTGTCTTTCACATAAACCCATAAAAAAATCTAATGGAGTATTAGGCGACCACAGAGCCTATAGAATTAGTCTAATATGATAAATTCATCTTCCTGGAAACACCTCATCTAAAATCCTGAAAACTTTGAGTAAACATTTTATCTAATATGTAAAAACTATTGTTTCTAAGCCACCTAGATAGGAATATCAAAGCAATGTTAAAACTTTTTAAGATGTTTCATCTTATAATAATTATGGGGGTGTTCCAGCTCCTCGAATATTGAAATCCTGCAAAGGTATCAGTCTAAAATCCTCTGCCTAATAACAGATGCACCATGATTTGTTTTAAACCATACTATACATCAGGATCTGAAAATACCACATGTTAAACAAGTGCTTGATAATTATAATATATATTCAAACCAATTATAGACATAAATTAGGTTAGGCTGGAATTTACACCATGAAATATACGTCATTTTAAGAACATTTTGTTCCATTTTTTTTAGATTCATTTTTTAAGCAGGAACGGCAGAGCATTTTTTTGTAATTATCCATGTCTTTTCTGTCTATTGATAGAAAGATTTTTTTGATTTCTAAAAACCAACTTTACAGTATTCACAAATCTAAAGCTCTATTTTACTTCAAAATTTTCAAATAGCTTTTACAAAAATATTAATACTGAAAAAATCTCTCTATCAGTAGATAGATACAACCACTCTCTTTCAAACGCCACAAGAAATTTTTTTTCAAAATGCAAATTATTCCAGAAAAGTGGAAATAAAGTTCTATAAAAACCGGTTTAAAATTCCCATTTCTAATTTACCGTATAGGCAACACAAATAGCACAGTACTTATCGGCTTTAAATTCGAACTTTACGGAAACTTGACAAGGAGATTACAATTTAAATACACAGAAAACCGTAATTTTGTTTTTGCCATATATTTTAGAGTAATAACACAAATAACTATGTAAATATGCAAATTTTCAAATATGAATCTTACGCAATTCTTGACCTCAACTCGTTTTTGACTTTCTGCTAAACGCGCCCGCTTTAATTGTTTCTTATGACTTTTTGATTTTTTAAGTAGTTGTGCAACTTTAGATACGTCAAATAGAAAGTGACTGTATGTAAATGCCAGCCTTAAAGAAATTTATTGTAAATAAATTTATTTTCTGATTGCTAATAAAAGTGCAATAAAAAAATCTTATAATAAAGATCACGTTGATCTGGTTTTATATAATAATCTGTAAAATCTTTTATACATAGATACACTGTATTTCTAAATGTTAATTTAATTTTTTTAAGATTTTTTGTAATAACTGGGTTACATAATTTAAGCTTGTACCTTTAATATCGAACTGCCCTCGTATATTCAAAGACTGAAGTTTTACTTAAAAGCCACTAATCTATTTCCATTAATTATATGTACAAGTTTTATATATATATATATATTTTTTTTGCACTCCCGGGCGTAAAGTGACTACTTTTCGCCCGCAAAGAAGGGCGTAAAGTTCATTATTGCAGACCTCGGGTGCACTTTACGCTCGCGACAAATTAATTTGAAAAATCACAAAAATACCTTAGTTACAATACAATTTTTATAAAATCACTCTTGCCGTGAATGCGCCAATTTGACATTTTTAAAAATGTCATTAGAAAATTTTTATTATAAATCAAAAAATTTAAATAAAATCTCCGTTCGTGCAAAAAATATTGTATGTACCACAGGCGTAATAAGCGACTTTGGCCTTTGGCGTGTTATAACCCTCGGCCCTCGGCTAAAGTTTCGGGTTATAATATTCACGCCGCAGGCCAAAATCGCCTTCTTTACGCTCTTGATACATAAATAACTATTCTATAGCAGCTGTTAAAGTGCTACTTTATCTATTAATTTGAGTAGATAAAGTAGCATTTAACAGCAAGGGTAGATAAAGTACTTTATTTTTTGTTTTTAACCCTAAAACGCCCATACTAATGACATTTTAAAACGTGACTCGATTTGTAATTTTTTAAACGTCAATGTCAAATAAATGTCAAATAAAATTTATTTTATAACTTTTTTCCTTTAAAATAAATGCTATAGAAAAAATAGGATATTATACACGACGATAAAATTTAATTATCTCCTCGAGCGTAATTAGCGTCTCGACTGGTGTCTCGACGCTAAAATACGCCCTCGAAGATAAAATACAATTTCATCGTCTTGTATAATAAATAACTATTGTTACATTTCTTGTGAATTTAGAAATCGAACAACAGTTTGCCATAATAACATAGTAATATGATTTATGAAACATTTAAACAATATTTGTGTTTGAAAAATAATATTAATCTTAATAGACTGTAGAATTTCATAGTTTCCGTTTTAAAGCTTCTATGTCAGACAAATAATAGCTACTTATGTAATAAGTACAAAGTGGCGCAAAATCAAGTCCCTGATTTGTTTTTTGTATAACAGTAAGGTTAATTAAAAAACACTCATTTTGTGAACCATAAATTTTTATTTGAACTTTGAAACTAAAAATGGTATCAACCAAATGACTACCCCTAGCATTAATGCAAGGGTGAGCTCTTTTAAAGCATTTTTCATTACGTTCTCCAACATTTCCGGTGGTATGTTGGTGATTTCTTCCCGTATGTTGGCTTTTAATTCTTCTAAATTTTCAGGATTATCCAAAAAATCCCGATCTTTGAGATAGCCCCATAAAAAGAAGTCGGGCACCGTTAAATTCGGATCTTGGCGGATACACCACATCGCCGTTTTTGAAGATAATACGCCCAGGAAACATTCTCCTCAAAATGGCCATTGTTTCACGGACTGTGTGCGCTGTGGCACCATCCTGTTGATACCACATATCCTCCTGCTCAAGCTCTTCCATTTCTGGAGCCAAAAAATTTTGCAACATTGTTCTATAGCGCTCTCCGTTTACGGTAGTGGTTCTTCCCCTCTCGTCCTCAAAAAAAAGGCCCGATTATTTTTTCAGCACTAACCCCACACCATATAGTAACTTTTGGTTCATGTGAATAATTCGTGGGTTCTCACTACCCCAGAAACGGTAGTTTTGTTTATTCACAGCTCCATTCAGACAAAAATGGGCTTCGTTGCTCATTATGAATTTTTTTGAAAAATTTGCAATTTGGTTTTTAAGGTTCACGATAGCATTACTGTACTGTAGTCGCTTTTCAAAGTCTGCAGGCAGAAGTTTATGAGTTACCTGTATTTTGTACGGAAATAAGCGCAAGTCTTTCACCAACATTCCATGCAATGAGCGTCGGGAAATGGCTAATTGCGTGGATCGTTTTCTTGTTGAGGTTCTTGGCTTTTCCACCACATCCTCACGTACACTGTCTATGTTCTCCCTTGAGCGAATTGTCCGAGATCTGCCAACATGTGTTCTATCAGCCGTAGTCCCAGTTTGCTCAAATTGTGCAGCTAACCGCCAAAATGTCTTCGCCGATGGAGTCAGACGTCTACCATACTTTCTACGATTTTCTCGTTGAGATAAGATAATTGACAAATTGTTTACGTAAAAAATTTTTACAATTTCTGGGCGTTCTTGCGGCGTATACCGATTCATAATGAATTTCCCAAGTGTCTACTTTTCAACAGACAAAGAAAATCTGACATATGTCAACTAAAAACAAAATTATAGCGACTTCTCATAGGGGACTTGATTTTGCGCCACCTTGTACATAATGTAGGTCTTTATTGACGAGTCCTATACAGGGTGCCCGTTTTTCGACCTCAAGCATGGGGATCTCGGTTATTATAACAGATGCGAGATCGGTTAAATTAGGGCAAAGTTGCGCATTTTTATGGTGATCAATTATCTGAAAGAAAATTTGATCTGTCATTTTTAGTTTTTGAATTATTGGAGAAAAATGGAAAATTGTGATTTTTGTTTTAATTGTTTTAAACGAAAACCAATAAAACTAGACATTTTTAACTAAGACATTGTGAAGGCACTTTTTTACAAGGAATCTGAATCTGGCATCGTGTTTTCCAAGGCATCCTAGATGCAAGAGTTACAACACTTAACTTTTTTTTTTCTTATGGGCGCCATATTTGATTTTTGCATTTTCGAATAGAGCTCTTTTTTTTGATTACGACTATGTATCACATGATATGGTCAAGCTTTACATTTTGATTAGAATTTAAGAAAAACGTTTTTGCGAAGAATGCTTTGGAAACAACAACATCTACTTTTGTCTAACAAACAAATTTTTGACAATTCAATTAAATTTCACTATTCGGTTGCATTATTTTTAATTTTGTTCCAATTTAAATACAAAAATTCTGCCATATTCTGTTCTTAATTTAAAATTTAATTTGGTTGGTAAATTGGGAAGAAATGTGAACGTCCAACTCTAAATTTAATTGAATTGCCAAAAATTTGTTTGTTAGACAAAAGTAGATGTTGTTGTTTCCAAAGCATTCTTCGCAAAAACATTTTTCTTAAATTCTAATCAAAATGTAAAGCTTGACCGAATCATGTGATACATAGTCGTAATCAGAAAAAAGAGCTCTATGCGAAAATGCAAAAATCAAATATGGCGCCCATAAGAAAAAAAAAGTTAAGTGTTGTAACTCTTGCATCTAGGATGCCTTGGAAAACACGATGCCAGATTCAGATTCCTTGTAAAAAAGTGCCTTCACAATGTCTTAGTCTTAGTTAAAAATGTCTAGTTTTATTGGTTTTCGTTTAAAACAATTAAAACAAAAATCACAATTTTCCATTTTTCTCCAATAATTCAAAAACTAAAAATGACAGATCAAATTTTCTTTCAGATAATTGATCACCATAAAAATGCGCAACTTTGCCCTAATTTAACCGATCTCGCATCTGTTATAATAACCGAGATCCCCATGCTTGAGGTCGAAAAACGGGCACCCTGTATAGTTTATGGCAGAGTGAGCGTAGCGAGCGAGGCCAATAAATAGGGCGAGTCAATAAAACCTAATTATGTACGAATTGCATACAAAGCTTTATGTACGACTGCGAAAATCAGTTTCTTTTAGAAAAAAATAAAAATGTTCATGATTTTAGTAAAATGAGTCAAGGGTGCGTTACTGTTGTTTGGATACGAACTTTATTTTACTAGTACTATAAAGAGGTACTTTATGGCCGCAACAGTACTTTATTTTACTAAAACTACTTTATTTTACTACTACTATAAAGGGGTACTTCATGGCCACAAAACTATGTTATAAATCAAACTTTATCGTGCAGTCGTTCACATTATCTGAATTCAGAAAAGTTGTAAATTGGACAGTGCTAAATAATTAAGAGTTTAAATACGTTATAATATTATTTAATAACCGAAAACGGCAATGCCCTATAAAGGACACGCCACTTCAAGAAGAAGAAACCGAAAATTGTTTTTGAGGACATTTTTTACCATAACTTCCTGAAATCAAAATAAACCGATTAATTCAAAAACGTGCCTTACTACCTTAATACTTTCTTAAGAAGTTATAAAGTGTTAAAGGTACATTTTCTATTTTCATTTTTGCTGTAATAGGAATAAGAAACGTATTGGGCAGACACCTTTATAATAGAACAAACACCATTAGAAGTGACAGAACATTATGAGCTTTGCTGTAAGATATTACCGTTGATTGAAGGAATATTCATCAGAGTGCCATTGACGTCAAACGTATTGCAGATCAGTGACGACCGAGGGGAGTGGGTAAAAGATAAAGGTATCGACAGTAACACCCCGCGAGGGAGCATGGAAGGCAACATGGAGGGTTAAGGCCGCCTAAGTCGCTACTAAAATATAAATAAATATTTTGTATTGTTTTATTAGTTATTATTGAATAATATGTTTAATTAAAAATAATAAAAAAAATTAAGTGTATATTTTATATTTCCACAAACAACAATTAAATTTGATGAGCAACATATTGCCTTCACAAGTCACTGAGCAACAATAGTTTATTAAAGATAATTTCATCTTCTTTCAAATTTATCGACCCCAACTGTACGTGTACAGGTAATTGGCAAATACCTTAATAGCCTAGTCCGCGTCTCCGCATAGTGAATATACCTACATCTAGTAATGTATTTAATACAGATTCGAATCGCAGTACTTAACTAAGCCAATAACATAGCCAATGATTTGAACCCTTGGCGTCGTAACTTTACAGTAAAAAATATACACATAGGTAGGTAATTTGTGCTTATAAACACCTAAAAAACTAAAAATGTAACTCTTCAACTCTATATATGAATATTAACGAGGATCGCATATTGTTACAGGAAACTCCAAATATTTGTTATCAGGGCCGATCCGAGGGGGGGGTGTGGGGGGTGTGACACCCCCCCAAATAAAAGTCGCTATCACACCAGTTGGCAAATAATTGATATTCTAGTTGGCAAATTAGCAAACTTAATATCAAATGCTAGAATTTAAAAATTGTAACAACTAAACTTATACTATCTAATCACATTTATTTAATTAAATATTTGTTTTAACTATAAAAGACAACATGAATTGAAAATTCATAACGGCAAATCTGTGAAAGTCAAAACTGTTGGAACTCCTGACAACCCATTTTCAGCCGCGAAACGACAAAATGCAACGGAAGTTGGTCAAAATGTTTTTGACAAACCATCAATTCCAGAAGGCCTTACTAGGCACTGAGGACTGTATTATATCTGATAGTCTAGTAAGTGATTTAGTTGAAATGGTAAATGCAGATATCGATAAGGATGCTCTCAAAGCAGAACTGGAAATTTTTTCTGAAATTGTAAAGAACGATGCAGGCAGTTCTAATTCAAAATTTAAAATTATTGTTCAATGTATAACACCTATTAAGGATAGTTTAACCCTTACAGCATTATTAATAGAATATATTTTGACGATTCCGATATCTGTCGCTTCAAGCGAAAGAAGCTTTAGTAAGCTGAAATTGATCGAAAATATTCTGAGAACAACTATGTCTGACGATCGGTTAAACTCTTTAATGATTTGTGCAGCTGAAAAAGATATTTTGGATAATTTAAATTTAAGTAGACACATCCCGATATCTCATGGCCCTCAGTATAGAAAGAGAAAACGCATCTACTACTCAACCTAAACAAAATTCGTTCTGTCAAAGTCAAAATATGAAAAAATATTATTAGTTAAAACCTATCTTTATGTTATAATAAGCTGAGAAACTTGCAATATAGGGGGCAGCTACTAAATGTATTTATTTTCAATTTCAAAAGGATAACAATTTCAAATGTCACGCGCTTTTTCCTGAGTGCCGCATGTTTTTAGGTTTCACTATTAGACTTCCATCTCACTCTTTCACAAATTCGACGTGCATGTCGTGGGCAATGAGATATCGGGATACGTCTAACATTGTTTGTCGTTGGAGCAAATTAAAACAGCGGAGGATTATTCTGTAATTGTTTTTTATAAAATATTACTTATCATCATTTTTTTGCAGTTTCTTATGAATGCATTATTTTTCTTTAATATATTATTATAGTGAAGCATATAAGTTTTAATTGGATACTTGGATCTTCGGCGTTGTTTAAATGTAGAAAGTCAATCCCCACACCCCTTTCCTCAGAGAATTTTTCACTCCAGTTGGCAAAGTTATGAGTACACCCCCCCAAACAATTGTGCCTCAGATCGGCCCTGTTTGTTATTTTAGGTAAGTATTATTTTCATTATTTTTCAATTTAAAAAATTAACATACACTTACGTTTTTCAAAGAATTTATTGCTAATATATAAAAAAACTATCAAAATTCCCTTATAACTTTTTCTCATATAATATAATAATTGACACTTTCAAAATTACATCATTACATGCCCCTAATAAATTCTCCCCTTTCATAGTCATAGAGTATAGGTAGGTACAACAATAAAAGATTTACAATAACCTATATTTTTCCAGGTGCCACTATGTCAAAGCAAGTGGGGTTTATAAAAGCTTCGACTTCGTTTAAACAAGATGGCGTCTGTTCTCGTTACTTGATTCGCCATCTACTCCCTTTGAGATGAAAAACGACAATGCTTAACGAACGATGCCGCAACCGACGAATGAGAATAATTACGAATTACCATAATATTTAATATAATAAAGACTTCCCGGCTGTCGCGATGAACGCTTTGTGTCGCCGTAAAATGGCGGTAATTTCTGCAGTGTAACGGGGGATTCGTTTTCGGTTCGTTAGGACTTATGATGGAAATTCTGCATGCTGAATTTGAGGCCTTAGATTAAATTGCTTAGTTGGTAATGGTTTTATAATTTCATTCTTTTGTGAGCACATGAACTCGGGAAATGTTTTGCTGTAAGCTTCGCTTGTTCGCAGAGCTGTCCAAATTGCAAAATTAAGTTTTAATTGACGATGCGGTTACAAAAAGTCAAACACAGGGTCTTACGATTAACGATCTAAAGTAAGACTATTCACTGCTTTTTATGTTGTTAACTTTCAAACTTAAAACCTTCCCAAAAAACAACGTTTAATAACTTACATTAAACTAATTTTAATACAACGCACTTTTATGCTCCGTTGATTTTGTTGCCGGAAATGGTTCTGGTTAACTGAATCTCTGAATGAATCTCCCCGTTTTTCTTAAAAACACTTTTATCATAGGTACATAAATAAAGAAGTAGTTTATATGTGCTTGATTTTTCAACGGTATTTTTTTATACACGATTATGTAATGGCTGTTAAACTTTAGTTATTTTCTAAAAAATATAATTTGCAATCAAAATTCTAAAAATAAAATTTCTCCTTGTGAGGAGGATAGATAACATCCCGGCTTAATCGATTTTTAAAAGCGTAATGTAAAAGATATTTTTATGAAACAAGGCAGATACCTATCCATCTAATTTTCGAAAACCTATAGTATCTAATATCTATTATTATTCGTAATAAAAATACAATATAGTTTTGTTTAATACCATTACATCTAAACTTTTACTTAAGGATATTTCCAAAAATATATAAAATTAAAAAATCGGCTCTTTTCTGAATTTTCTTTGTTTTGCTTTTAAATAAATACCAGTTTAACTAAACCCACAGACAATAATAAAAGACAACGTCATGTTGTGACAGTGAAGAAGGATGGATTAATGAGTAGAAAAAATAACCATTTAAGAAGTAAAAGATTTCACGTAGAAAGCTTATCAGATCCAACTACTTGGTTGCTATATCAAAATCTGTTAAAAGATAAACTGGAAAGTTGGAACATAACCACAGACCATTAACCAAGATAATATATGGAGTAATAAAATTATATAATTGAGGCCCTCAAGGAGGCCATATGAACCAGGTAGGTAAAAAAAATAAACTAAGAACAAACACTCCGTGGTATTGTAGCAAAGTAAAAGAACTAGCGGAAACTAAAAGGAGAGCCTTTCTAAAGTACAAATCTAAGAAAACGCTACAAGAACGAGAACGATATATTAATACACCAAATGAAGTGAACAACAAAATTAAAGAAATCAAAAAATAATTCTGGGAGAGATTTTTAACACATATAGATCACGACTTGCACGGTGCACAAAAACAAGTATGGAAACTGTTACGAAATCAAAGTAAGGAAATATGCAAAGCAGTAAAAATTAACAACATAAATATGTAGATAAGAATAAATGAAAAGATTATTTCGAGCAGTTGTATCAAACAGATGAGAAAATGACACTAAAGCAAAAACACACCATAAGATACATCAATGATACGTCAGCAGTTCTAAACAGGGGCGGACTGGGCCGCCGGGAGTCAGGGGACTTTCCCGTTGGGCCGGTAGTACTGAGGCCGGTCAATATTATCAGAAATTGTTCCTATGGTTTTGACTGCAGGTAAATCGTTTACTAACCCGCACCCGGCGACTTCAAAGACCTGTTTGCCGTATTTATTTATTATTGTTTCCCTAATTATCTCTTTATTAGGTATGCATATGTTTCATGCCGATGCCGTTGATATTAATTGTTTGGTATCTACTTTAATACAATTGCTACATTGAAGGTGCGTCGTGCGTTTATTTATTAGTTTTCTTTTTAATTCATTGACGTAATATTGCGCAGTAGACCCAGGGCGCTCTATCCTGTTCCACAGTTTGTTAGTAATATTTTGACAGCCTAATTATTGGGGTGGCCCATAAAAAATGTCGTTTTTTATAGAGCTCTTTCACACGCGTTTGAAAAATATTAAATGTGCTATTGTTATACACCATTAGAAACTAGTCAAGTAGGCGAATATCTCTCCTCGATTTGCTTTTGTTATTCTTTTGTTCCTAAGCTACAACAAACGCCATAATGGCAGACGAAAAGTACAAAATTTTGATAATTTTGCGTCATTATTGGAAACAAAACGTTTCTGCAACCGCCGCAGTTAAAAAAATATGTGAAGTGAAAGGGGAGGGAGTAGTGAACATTCGCTCGGCACAACGTTGATTCAAAAAATTTAATGAAGGAGATACAAGTCTCAAGAGGGTACAAGGTTCTGGTCTGCCTAATTTGTTGAGTAACAACGAACTGCGAGACGCTGTTGAAGTTAATCCATCTACAAGTACCTACTGGTAAATTATCAGCAGAAGTTGGTTATTTCAAAGAAACCATACGGCGTCAGTTACATCAACTTGAAAAGGCCAACAGACGTTGCAGAGAAGTTCCACATGAATTGACACCAGCAATATGAGAAAGACGAGTTGAGGTCTGCAATCGGCTGCTTTCGAATCCTTGGGACGAAACAGATCGTTACTTGCGACGAGAAATGGATATACAGTATTTTAATAATTCTAATAAAGAAAATCAATGGATTACCATCGGACAACCTGCATTACCTGTCCCAAAACGAGAAAGGTTTCAGACAAAGGTCAGGTTGTGTGTATGGTGGAATTTTCAAGGTGTTATCCACTTTGAGTTGGTTCCTGATGGAAGAACCTTTGACGCCAACCTTTATAATCAGCAGTTGGGCAGGATGCATGATGGCGAAAGACATTGCTTCATAAGGGTCTATACTTTAGTGAATAAGAGTTGATGTTTGTTGTTTTATTATTAAATACAGATTTCCACAAAAAAAAACACATTTTTTTATGGGCTACCCTAATAATAGTCCGCCACTGGTTATAAATTACAATGAAATCAAAGAAGCAATCACAAAATTAAAAAACACAAAATCTCCAGGGCCAGACGGCGTTCTAAACGAGCTTATCAAATACGGTGGGAAAGTGTCAATAGCAAAAATGCATATATTAAAAACAATAGATAAAAGTAAAGTACGCCTGGAATGGAAAAAGACTTACACCATACCAATATAAATAGTGAACTGCAAGCAACCATACCGTTAGAAGAAGAGCAACAAGGATTTAGAAGAAACAGGAGTACAATAGACGCAGTATTTATAATCCGATAACTGATCGAGAAATCCATCGAGCATAATAGTCCCCTTTATTTATGCTTTGTAGATTTAACCCAAGCTTTCGATCCGGCCAGAAAATTAGATATTATAAATGTCATGCAGAAAAACCAAGTATAATACCTGAATCAATCGTAAATATTGTAGATGACCTGAATACCAACGGCACGGCACAACATAAATAATAACTGAAAAGGGATATACTGTGCCAATCACAATAAAAAATGGCATCATACGAGAAGACTATCTGAGCCCATTCTTATCTAATATAATAATGAACAAAATAACTGAAACCCTTAAGCTAATGCGGGGATATAGAATGTGAAACAAAAATACAAATTTCATATGCTACGCAGACAATGTAGTCCTAATGGCTAGCAAAGAAAATAACTTGCAAAGACTATTATATGCGTTTAATAAAACGGCCAAAAAATATAACAAGAAAGTATCATCGGATAAAACAAAAACAATGGTGGTAACAAAGAAACCGATAAGATGCAAACTGGTTGTGGATGACAAGATAATAGAACAAGTGACACAATTTAACCATCTGGGTATTGAATTGACAAGTGACCGAAGTCTCTCCTTTGAAGCACAAAGACAGATATTCAAAGCGACCCAAATAGCCGAATCACTAATCGATTAAGCAGTACAATATGACACAACAAGTGTATCCAACTCAGTAGTATGATTCGTACATACACCCCCATAATTCGATCTACGATATAATGACCTATGCGAACGAAACATGAGCAGAAATTAAACATATTAAGACGAAGGTGGGCGTAAGTTTACGAGACCACATACGACGCGAAGAAATAAGACGAAGATGTGAAATAGAAGACGTGGCGAAATTCATGAAGAAAAGAAAGAAAGAATAGTGTGAATGCACACATGCACAGGTTCTAACTTCAATAATAATCGGATTAAAAAGAATCAGAAACGATTAAATGGCAACTCCAGTTAGGATCGGCCGATAGATGGTCAAAACCTTAGCAATCCACGCCATAAGTTCAATTTAGAACATAAGTAAAGAAGAATGTGTCACAATATCTGTAATTACTTTCTAAACGTATAGTCACACGTAGATACATCTTTATGTTGTACATCACACGTTAGGTATATCAGTTTGCCTTCGATATGTTGAGAATTGCTAGAGGGAATACTAATCGCTGATGTAACATGTAACTATATTGCATTATGGAAAATTATGTGACAAAACATTTGCACTTGACTGTGCGGCTTTTCTTCTCAATTTTTATAATACGAGGAAGAGATAATAAGTGGTTAGCCTTTGCATAGGTGGCACTGGTAGATCAAATATTTATTCGTGGTTTGAAACTTCGATATTTTAGTTGACAATACTGAAAATATAACGACCAGCTTTCCAAACTGAGCGAAATAGCTAATGTTGCAAACTTCTCAAAGGAGCGAGTGCACAATATTTTAACAAAAGAACTGGGTTTGAAAATAGTTTCAGCAAGATGGGTGCAGCGATTGCTTACGCCTGATCAAAAACGTCTCCGAGTGCAAGTTTCCTAAGAGTGTTTGGACCGTTAAAAAAAATCCAACTGATTTTATGTGTCGATTTGTAACTACAGATGAGACCCGGATTCATTACTACACCCCAGAGACGAAAATCCAGTCGAAACAATGGAACCGGTTGTTTAGCTCAAAAGAAAGCAATAGCCGTAAAATCGGTTGGCAAGGTGATGGTGTCAGTTTTCTGAGATACCAAAGGGTTTCTGATGATAGACTACCTCCCAAAGGAGCAAACTATAAATTGTGTTAAAAAAAAATCTTTCTGGAACGACTGCGCCAAAGTGTACAAGAAAAAAGACCAAGTTTAGTACAAAAAATTATTTTCCATCAAGATAATGCACGCCCCCATCAGGCACGTAGCCTGGGTGGGGTCCAGGGGGTCAGGACCCCCCCCCCCCCCCGAAACTCCGAAAAATTATTAGTTCAAAAGTTATCTTTAATTTGGGGGGTCCACACTAGTGTTACTACAATGGTTAAAATCAAGAAACTAAACTACGATTTGCTTCCGCATCCAGGTTATTCGCTGGCTTTAGCTTCCTCTGATTTGAATTTATTTCCTAAACTTAAAATTTTCTTGGGAGGACAAAGATTTTCAACTGATGAGGAAATCAAATCCGCCGTAGACGCCTATTTTGCTGATCTCGAAGAAAACACCTTTCGTTATGGGATCACAACATTAGATCATCGTTGGATGAAACGCATTGTATTTTAGAAACGTATAACTTTCATTATTATGCTAACCATTTATCGTCCCGCCCTCGTATGAATCTAAAGCGGTGATTCTATTATATTAAAAATATATAAAATACAAAAACTGAAACAAATGTATTTATTCAACTTAAAACAAATCTTTAAAAAAAGGAGCCAAATTAAAATAATTTTATAAAAATCTACGCTGTTAATTAAATTTTTCTTTTGACCGGACAACAGGGTAATAAGATTTTAAACAGTGGAAAACTTCCATCCCGTAAAATAAATATTTAAATTTCAAAATATCTCCAGGTAGTATTTTTATAAATACCGAAAATTTTAATAACTAAAAGTCATTTAATTTGATATAATTTAACATAATTTAACCGTCTTATCATAAACTCCATTTTATTTGTAATCGAGACCACATTAATAAGTGCGCGAATTTCCATACAAAAAGTTAATGCCAAATCTAACATTAACACCACCGCTTTCTGCTAATGGTGATTTTTACTCGAATAATAAAAAGCCTGGGGTGTTCCCTTACCTATAATTTAAGGGGCGGCGTCTCGGTAGCCCCAACGCACCGCAACCCCTACTCTTAAAAGCTTTGAATCAAAGCTTGTGCCATACAGAGCTTTCAGCGAGTTTGCATATTTTTGCATTACAAAGATCAAAAATCGCGGTGCAATCTAAACGTGAAACGAGAAAGTAGTTAAACATTTGTATATGGAATAGGAGCAAGACAGACTTATGCATTTTTTTAAATAAGAGCAAGAAACAACTGCTTCGAATAATGGCTGCAAGTACAGTCCAAAGAAATATTTCAGGTGATATGTGGTATGGCTTCGAGTTCTACTTTCGATAAGACTACAGTTAATGATTAGTTTTAAAATTATTCTTATAAGTTCTGAAAAAGTTAAACTTAATTCCATTCAATGTACGTTTAGACCATAATCAGTCAATTAGGAAAATGGATTTACAAGTAAATGCTACTGAACAACCTATTCCGTAAGTTGGTTGGTTAATGGCAATCATAATCTCAAAAATCAATTTCCTTCATTTTTAGTAAAATATTCATATCTGATTTTTTTATTTACAGTCGCATCACACTATTTTTATGCACTATAAGCACATCATTCTTTTTTAGTAAACATAAATATTCACCTTCACCTATTTTTAAATCCAGACTAAACACTATTTTATAAGTAGATATAAAAATTAAAAACCTTTTAGAAAAAGTATCACACTAAAAATAATTAAAATATGGTGGATTATTAGGGAAAAAGAGAATTTAATATCGTTATATCACAATTTGATAAATTCCTTGACATTAATTTGGAGAGATTTTTATCATTTCTAACAATTATATTCTAAATGTGTAGGTAATATTTGAAAAATATTTAAATTATTGTGTTACAAAATTTTAAATTTTTCAACATACCGGGTGTTTGACTTAAGGGGCCAACATAGGGAAATATGCAGCATGGGAAATCGTAAGAAAGAAATAGCTTAAAACCTGCAATAAATAATTTGCATTTTATTCACAAAAAGCAGACCAGCCATGATCAAATTTGAAGTTCCTTTATGTCAGAATAAATTTTATTTTCTATCAGTTATCAATTCACGTATCTACCTAATTACTATGAATAGTAATGTTAAATATTTTAATGAGGAGAGGGTATTTATTGTCAAAGCATTTTATACTGACGTCAGTTTTCGCACAGTCCGTAATTTACAAAACTTCAAATTATCATCGCTGGTCTGCTTTTTGTGAATAAAATGCAAATTATTTATGGTAGTTTTTAGTTTCTTTCTTAAACAAGCAACAAATTTAAGTAAAGTAGTATCAAATTAGGCGCATTCTTTTTGTCTTTCGATTGATACCACTATCAACTCAAACGGCAAGCAGGAATCTGCATATACACGATTTCCCATGCTATTTACCTATGTTCGCCCATTAAGTCAAACACACGGTACTTATATACAGGGTGTCTCTAAACCCACTGCCATAAATTTACCAGCCGATTCCTGACGCAAAAATAAGTCGAAAATGTTTATAAAACTTTTGTCCTAAACCGCTCCATGTGGAAGCTACTAGTCTTTGAAAATGGTGTTGAAAAAACGGAAAACAATTGCATTTTAAAAACGGTTTGAGATAAAAAATCGAAATTTTGCAGGCGGTCTAACCTATTGAAGGTATAAACTTCCTACTATTTTTTTTTGTAAATTAACCAGGGGCGGCACGAATGGGGGTTGTCACCTTTTTCTTGTAACCCGTTTTTCTTAACCTTTTGTTTTTTTTTCATTTTAGTTTACAGATATGTATTCCCTGCTGCCTAGTTAACAAAAAAGGTACTCTTGTTTCAACTCGCCTGGACTAACAATTTCCTATAAAATTCAGGTTTTCTGTTTGTCCGTGTGTAAAATGCAGTGATTGTGATTTTAAATTCAAATCAATAAAAAGCATGTTTTATTAGGCACACACGACAGAAACATCTGCAAGAATACTTTCTTTTGTTTTGATAATAGTAGAAAGTTTATACCTTCAATAGGTTAGACCGCCTGCAAAATTTCGATTTTCTATCTCAAACCGTTTTTAAAATGCAATTGTTTTCCGTTTTTTCAACACAATTTTCAAAGACTTGTAGCTTCCACATGGTGCGGTTTAGGACAAAAGTTTTATAGACATTTTCGACTTATTTTTGCGTCAGGAATCGGCTGGTAAATTTATGGCAGTAGGTTTAGAGACACCCTGTATTTTGCACTGATTTTAAAACCCTTGCAAAAGATTTATACATGTTGCAAGCGGGAGTGGCCATATTAAATTCCACATAAAACATTTTGCTAAAGGTCTGAAAAGAGTAAGGTGGCTTAAATTTAAATCGCGTTCTATTTAATTATTATCATTACCTAAAGAAAACCTTGTCAAAGTTTTATTTGAAATCCAGTCCAGTAATTCGTAAAAAATATAAAACTTCAAATTGATAAGTTCCGGCCAAAAACGCGATGGTCTAATTTTAAACGATCGGTAAAAATTACAACACTTCGATTAATACCAGTTGAGTAACGAATATGTTTGATAATAAATTGTAACAGTTTGTGATTTACTCTTTATGTATATTGTTATGACTTGGTTATGCTTTTATAAAATTATAAATTGAAATTTCAAATTAGTTGTTATGATTTTTTTTTAATTAGTACTTTTTAGGAAAACTCTTATCACAGGGTCGTTACTGAGGTTCTTCAAATTATAAATAAACTCATTCAATTTTTAATAAATGTGGATTTATTACAAATGGATAACTCCTATCTTCCCTTCCTAGAAATAAACTTATCTACACTCACAGTTTTTAAATGCTTCTATCTTATCGTTCCCAATTCTTATAATTTAATCTTCACCAATCTGCTATCCATTTACCATTAATAAAATTCAAATTTAAAGTGTTCCAAATTCTAATTTCGTTCCAATCCAAAATATTCTTGCATCCAAATTTATGTAATAAACCAAATATCCAATTTAACTTTATAGAGCCCTATCTTCTGCTCAATTCCATCTCACTTGAAGACTGTATTCTCTTGTTGCGAAACCAAATTATCTTTTAGTATTATATTTCTCAAAATTCAAAGAATTTTCTCTTCTTTCACTGTTTTTCTCTATTTTTAGATTACTGATCTCAATTAACATGAAAAATCACATTTACACGTATTTATATCAGCTGAAAGATTTTTTACTTCCTACTCGTGAAATTAATTTTCACAAAATTGTTTATTATTTTCGAATTGCTTTTGTTGTCCCGGTTTTTTTTCAAAATTCTCCTCCAATTAAATTATTTCTACATATTCCTAACAACCTTATTTATAACACCCTTATCTAGTGCTCTATTTAGTAATATTTTTTTACAATAAGAATAATTTTTACAATTTTTTATATTATATAAAATTAACAATCCATCTAGCTATCTTATTTATTTTATATAGCATATTTATTTAAATAACTAAATCCACATTATTAAATAAATTAAATTTTATCTCGGTAACAAGCAACTTATAAATACTAATTAATAATCGTCTTTCAAATCCAGTAAAATAATCTTATAGCTCAGTTAATAACATCTCAATATATTGTTCGTCTACTGTGTGTGTATGTGATATAATAATATATCATTATTTGTTATATTTGATATACTTTGTTGACTTTCTTTCGTTTTTTTTTTATGGTTTATATACTCAATTCCTAAAAGAAATAAGAAAGATGGGAGGAAGTAAGCTTTAGGTTGCCCAATTTACTGAAAACGATAACGTTTTAAATATTTTACTATTTGCATTTAGTTATTTGACACTCGTTTGCTGTCTTCTTGATAACCTTGAAGTATTAATATTATTTTGTACTATACAGTATACCTACTGAGGACATGTCCTCTAAGTCAAAATGAACAAATTCAGATTAGTATTCGTCTCAAATCGAGTTATTTCTGATAAATTAAGAGTAGAATTAATCAAGTGGCTGTAAGCTACTAGAAGTTTTTATAACAATTGCAAATCATTTATTTGTTGCAGCAACTATCAAAAATAGTCCTGATGCCATAGAAGCGTCAAAGGATTCGTCTGAATGCTACATTCAACAAAACAAAGGTCACTACAAACTTATACTTTGAATTTTTTACTGCTGAAAATGTATTTTTATCTTTTAATTTTTCGGTAATTTATCTAAACTTTTTTGTTTATTTTGACCTAGAAAACCCGTTCATAGAACTTGCAATTTTGAAACACCTAAAATATTAGCCTACTGAATCAAAACCAGCTAAAAAAATAAACGGCTATCTTTAATTCTTTGATAAAGGATATCTTTGAAATTAATGATTTTCTACGCTATATTTATTAGATTTTCTTCTTATTTTTTACTCCAGAATATGCCCTTATACTTGTGCCGAGCAATTTTGAAACACCTTGTAGATGCAATTTAAGTACTCTATGTATTAGTAAAATAGCCAGGGTGGCGTAATGGTAGAGCGTAACACTACTAGCCTTGCGCTAGTCCTTGGTTCGAATCCCCCTGATGACCATTCGTCGTTGGACACCTAATTAACGACGCTCTCCTCTGAATACCGACCTAGGAGGTAGAGTAACAAAGTCTTACACATACATACATATTACACTCTACACATGGTGCAATATGTAGATAAAACGACGCACTAACTTCGTAACTGGCAGAGACGGGCCGGGTTGTGCATTGCACGCGTAGAGCCTCATACGTTAACGCACCAGCCTCGACACCGAAAGGTATACAGAGGTTACAGATAATACACATATAATTTATTAGTAAGTAAAACACACATAATACAGACACTGTATTTTTATACCTATCCGTTTGTTGTTACAAATATCAGTACGATAGTTAAGGGTTTGTCTATTTAATTCCAAGAAAATGCTGGCAAACATTTACTACCATAAATTTAGTAATTAAAATTATAAATTTAATTTATATTCGACTTCAAACAAAAGCACAATATTTAGAAACTTCCTTCCGAAAAAAAAATTCCAGCAAAGAAAATCTAATAATTATTTTATGCCCTTTGGTTATACCAAAATAAAAATTACCATTTGTCGTTGGGCTCCAAATTAACGACGCTCTCCTCTGAATACAGCCCTAAGAGCTAGAGTAACAAGGTCCTACATGTGCATACGAGTATACACACACAATACGCATGGTGCAGTATATAGGTTTAAACGGCGCACCAACCACGTAACTCGCAGAGATAGTTGTGCATTGCACCCGTTAAAACCACATACGCTACCTCTCCAGCAAAAAGCCATAGGCCTTCAGGGCTGAAAGTGCTATATACATATAGTGACTTTCACCTATGTCAAATACCAAAAACATGATAACCTTTTTGTATAAGTTACAAGAAAATTGAATAAAGAATAGAACCTTGACGTCCTATATTTACATAACATGTGAGCAAATGAAAACGAAGTCAAACTTCCATTGCACGACAACTGTTAGGTCAAAATTTTATTTGAAAATTAACATAAAAACCAACACTTAAACAATATTACATGTGCTACATCAATTACTTGTGTATTAGATTAGCTATAAAAACTCCTGATTTTCAAGTCTTTCTCCATTTCGAAAATAACTTTTCATTCAAAGTGAGGTTAGATTTTTCAAAAACAATTTAACTACTAAAATATTAACAATAGACCCATATTATGCTACCTATATCATTGCACTCGTCGTTGAAAGACAATTTTGAATATCTAAAAATATACAGGGTGTTCTAATTAAAATAATGAAGTTAGCGCCTACTTCCGGTATAACTAGAAGTTATATAATTTTAATAATATTTCAATCGATTTGTCAGAAAACACAATCATGCATATTTCCATTTGGAAGTAATTCGCAAGAAACGTCATCGTGACAAACCTTGTATTTCGGTTTCTATCATACAAGGAGCGACTATTTGACTATTATTCAATTACTCATGCTGTCTGACCTATTTTGAATGTCCTGGTTTTAAATTGGCAAAAAATGGTCACCTTAAACTTCACCGAAGCCTAAAAAAGCAAAGGTTGTCCTTTCAGCTAAGAAGACAACGGCCACTGTGTTTTGGGGCGCAGAAGGGGTTTTGTTAACAGATTTTTCAGAAGATAGGCGTACAATTAATGCGTCTTATTACGCTCAACGGCTTGCCAAAAAAAAGTTAAACCTGCATTTCGGACGAAAAGACCGAAGCGTTTGGTCAGGACTGTGGTTCTCCTGCACGACAATGCTCGCCCGCACACCGCCTAATTGACTAGGGAAACTTTAGATAAATTACACTGGGGGTCACTTCCACATCCTCCTTACAGTCCACATTTGTCTCCCTATGACTTTCATTTGTTTGGGCCACTCAAGGAAGCAATGTGTGGTATTCGATTTCAACGAGAAGGTGCAAAACCGGCTTGCCGACAGCCAAAATACTTCTATAAAGAAGAAATTATTAAGCTTCCAAAGATATGGCAAAAGTGCGTAGAGTTAGAAGGGGAATATGTTGAAATGTAGGATAAATCATATTATAAAGATCTTGTTTAAATAAAAAGTTACATCAAAATTCCGGGTTAAATTTGAATCCTCCTCGTACATAGACCCTTAAAAAAAATTACATAGTAATCCATTTGTGCTCGTGTATCCACTAATAGGCCTATTTTTGCTGCACAAATCAAATTCTAACTACAATGAAAAGTTGACATTAGAATATAAAACCTTGAGTAAAACTTTGAAGATAATCCTGTACCTAATGCTCACACAGTAAAATCGTATTTTTACTGCGATGAAAACTTTCAGTACTTTGTTAAGCTATTAGTTTTATTTTATTTTAGGAACATAATAGATGACAATAGTTTGATAACCAGTACAGAAAATATAATTTTTTCGATTGAAAATGAGAGTTGCAGCCTCGTTATAAAGGGTATGGCGATATCCCATTTCCTGGCACATCATGATACATTCAGTAACGTTTTCCATTTCACTTTCCCTCATTAAAAATCTAGATATACAGGGTACCAAACTAACCGGCTCACCATTGGGATCTTGAAAACCTTAAGAGCTAGAGAGTTCCCTAAGTTACACAAAATGGGTCTTACGGTATTATACTGTTATATCTGTCGCAAAAATTCAAAAATTTTAGTTGTTTAGAAATTATAAACAAAAATCTAAAATTATGAGTTTTCAATTTTCTTTCGTAACTTCGGTGTTTGAATAGAAGCGGTGAAGGTTTTTTACATTATTAGAACACTTTTATTGTACCGGGTGATCAACGGAATTCATAATTAGAGGAGGCTGTGATTGGTGTTATTTCATGCTGTGTGGTTGGACACACTGAGAAAAATGTCTCAATTCTGACACTTACAATTTTTAATTTCAAGCTGCAAGCCTGTGTTGCCAACTTTATGGTAAATATCACATCCTGCTCTAATTATAAATTCCGTTGATCACCCGGTATATGTAATATTGTAATACCAACTCTCGTATATTCAAAATAAATCGTGGGTGGTCATGACTAGGGCTGGGACAAAATATCGATATATCGATAAAAATATCGATATATCGAATAACGATATCTTTTTACTAAAATATCGATATATCGATATTTATCGATGCCATCGATATTTCTGGATAAATTACCCATAAGATCGATGTTTATCGATTTATCGGTAATTTTTTCTATCCACAACTCCACATGCATTGATTATTGATTCAATAGTCAATACTAGGGGTGGGACAAAATATCGATATATCGATATATCGAATAACGATATCTTTTTACTAAAATATCGATATATCGATATATCGATTTTTATCGATATATATCGATATTTATCGATATATCGATATTTATCGATATATCGATATATCGATAAATATCGATATTTTTTAAATATCGATATTCGATATCAAATTTTCGATATCGCCCACCCCTAGTCATGACACGGTTAAAAGCGTCCTTTTTTCTGATTTCAAAAATGTATACCTAATGTATCATAGTTCCTTTTACAAATGATGAAATTACGTATTACAAAAACATTTATTTATTTGTAGTAGGCACTCGTTTACCAACAACTGCCAGTTCGTTTGTTTTTCAAGTTAATTATTAAGTTATGCGTTACTGCGACGAAAAGTTACTCCCATGTGTTTGCAACAGGGGTAGATACTAGAATAAATTTATACTCTTTTAACTACGATCGTGATCTCTTATTATTGTATGTTCTTCTACTTGTTCGCACGCCCTTTTATATAATTATTTTTATCTCTTGTCTAATAACATGTTATGGTTCTTGATAGTCTAAGTTAGTAGACTTGCCTCGTAAACCAAAGGTCTTCAGTTCAATTTCTATTCTAAGTTGATCAGTTTTTTAATGCGAATAAAATCTAATACTCTGTTCTCTTTAAGGTACGAGATAAAATCATAGAGGCCAATGTGATGTTTGGCAGCAGAGGTGGAAGTTCAGCAAAATTCTAGTTTGGTAGTGCGAATGTCCTTGGCACATATGGGATACTTAACACTCACCCGGTAATAAAAAACTTTTTTCTGTTTGTCTTTAACCTTTATTTTGTTTCTTTTCTTGCATCATTTGCTATGACTTCTATTCTATGGTATTGCATCCTTCGTTGCTTGGTTCACTCTACCCAAATGTTCCTCTAGATCATCTATTACAGTTTTCTAGTTGCCAGTTTAGAGCTTCTAAAGAAACATGTATCCATGGGTTTCATCCCTAGTTACAAAGGTAATTTACGAGTCGTATGTATTTCAATAGTCTGTTTTACTTCGTTTATGGTCTGAACAGCAAATAGCTGCTAGTTTTGATTATCACCAGCGGGTCCGGATGCGAAAAGATCTATCTGATTTCTGTAATTACCATTTGCAGATACCTTTGTCGTCGGTTATTATATTTAAACGCCTTGCTTACTGAGAATAAACTATACAAGATGTTCTTCTTTTTTGTTCCTCTTACTGAAAAACTGAAACCATATTTCCCCAAGCGTCACGAATCTACGAGATATCGTAGATTATAAGTTGCAATGCCCACTTTAGATCTGATGTCCCCCGATTTACCAAAATGTTATTTTGTAATATTTTCACTACAATCTCTACAATGAGCGGAAGCATTAGTATGTAGACCTAGATAACTTAAAATTTGAACGGTTTATCTATTAATATTATTATACGATTTCGTTGTATGTATCTCAAGAAACCAACAAGACGTTTAAAAATGGAATTAGCATTATTGTAAATAAGAATTCATGAACTATATACATGGAGTAAGCAATTTTCGCAGTCTGCAGCCGTTTCAACGAGTATTTGCCAATATTTTCACGTAGAAACTCCACTTCCAAATACATAAATAAACCATATCAAGGATGTGCTTTCCAAAGTTAGTTTCATTTATAATTATTACTAATTTGTATTCTAATAAAGTACCTGCTGGATTTGATCTTAGAAAACTACAATGTGATTTTTTACTCTTAATACTTAATACAGACAGTTCTAAGGTTATTAAGAGAGAATACGGCTGCTGAAATTGAGTTTTTAAAAAATCACATTGTACTTCGAAATATCTATCTTAGTTAAAGTACATAGTGGTCCGGTCCAGCACTCCGTGTTTATTCGTGTTTGTTACTCAAATTAAAGGACAACATTATATAGAAATTTTTTCTGTAATTGCGAGCTCTAGCATTTGCATATATTGTCCGCTATACAGGGCGTTCTTTTCGAGGGGCAACTTTGTTATTTTAAATAAACTTTTCTTGAATTTCAGATAGAGATTAACATTTTAAATCGTAAACATATAACGTACTTGATGTTTAAAATCAACCATTTTCGAGTTATGGGGGTTTAGTAAAAAATTTGTCAAATTTAGACGGCCGTAGAAATCAAAATTATTCGTTAACCAGAAAACGTGTAAACTTGAAATTTGAAAAGTTTTAATTAAGCGCTCATACGCTCAAATAGCAGGAAACCTTTATACGTATTTGTCCCTAAAATAAATTTGTTTTGTTTGGCGGGTCACATTCTGAAAAATTGCAGCGATTATAACTGTGTTAACTTGAATGGAACACAATCTATGTTTTAATACTAGTTTATGATGAATTAAATTCTAGTTTCAGTGATATAAACAATGCCTGGGCTCAGATTTATTTTATTCTATTTATCATCTATGTTATCGATCCACATGAAGTGGTGGGCCACTCTATGTAATTACCATATAAAAAATCAAAGTCGCCATACTTACCTTGTAAACCAGGCATCTCGGGTTTGATTCCCTTTCCAGATAGGTGAAATTCTTAATGCAGAAAATATCTGAAAATATGCCCTCTTTCCAATGCGAAGTAAAACTGTAAGTCCCGTGTCAATACGATGTCCCGATAAAAATCCCTTCCAGAATCGAATTTCCTTCGTTTCAGCAAAATTCTAATCGAGTAATGCTAATAACTAATTGAGGCGCTTTGAGATCCCTGCATCTCGCCCAGTAAGTAAATAAAAGAATTATAGCATCTTTATAAAATTTTCTCTTCAATTAAGAAAAGATAGTTTCAAAACATTCACCATATGTTATACTTTTTAAGAAATGTTTAAGTTACTTAATTCAACTGCAATATCTTTGAAACTACTTCAAAAGCAAATGAATTATTTTAAGTTATCAAATTGGTTAAAATTTTAGTTTCACCTACTTAAAACAACAAAATGTGGCAATTTTATATTGGTCAATTTTAATTTAACATTCCAATAATAAACGAACATTTAAAACTACAAAAATAGATTTTGGGTTGTACCTACTGTTTAATTGGTTTTTAAAACTAACTATTTTTTGTAAACTTTTATACATCGCAATACACTAATTCTAGACTAATGTAATTTATAAACTCTTTCCTTTTACATTACATTTTTTATAAAGTTATGAAAGATTACACAAAAATAATTTTATATTTGCTGATACGTTTTAGCAAAATTTTGAAATTTGTAGCAAAATAAAACGCACATTCAAAATACATCTCCTCGTTTCCCTATCCTAACACCTAAATAAATAACTGCCCGTTAATAATTCAAAACAGATCCATACAAATCTTAAATACGGACGAGACAGTGTTTGAACATAATATCTCATACATAAACACCTCTCGAATACCATGTTTTGGGGCATTATTAAATTTCAAAACACGGCACAGCACAACGTGCAACGTAGACCCTCCATTGAAGGGCCCACATTCCCACTGAAATTAGCTACAGTTGTTTCAGGTACTTCTCAGGATTCTATAAGCATCTGATGGCTCTTTGACAGCTAAATGTATGTGCATGGCTTTCAGTTGTCATTCCACTAGATACACAATCTTAAATATATAAAATTATTGTATACAACGCCAGGAACGTTTTGTTCCCAATAGAAATTGTAGTGTAAATATCTCAGATAAGGCATTTCTTCATTATATTCTTTGAGGCAGCTGTTTCTAAATTGAATTACGTTGGGGTATTGTAACGCGAATTTTATTTTGATGTAGTTTTGTTAAGAACCTTTGCAATAATGTTAACTACTATGAGACAGAATATTAACAAAGTTCAATTACTCCACGGCTTTTTATTTAAAATTAAACATTAAAATAACGTTTATTGTCATATCCTTCACCTAAAGAATTTTCCACCAACTAAAGATTTTACTCATAAATTTACAACAATTTCGATATAACCTTTAGAATATTTAATTAAATATTATGCTTCATATTAACCAAGCTTCGTCTAAGTGATAATAAGACGAAAATAGATTACCAGACATTTTTCTCTAATTCAAGAACTTCTGTGTATAAATTACAGTAAATTATGCACTTAAAAGAAGTAACTGTGCTCTGCTGAAATTTTAATCTTATTCCATTTCTCCCATTTCCTCAATTAAAGTGAAGCTGAGGGAAAGTTAAAAGCGTGATCCAATAAAAGTTGTCAAAATGTGCTTATTATTATCATCGCCGGAATCGTTTTTTATTAACAGAAATAAGTTTCAGTAGATTTTCTAATGCTTTAATAAGTTACAGATTCTAACACTTATATATACGGGAAATATTGAAATATATAAGTTACGCACTTCGTCACAGGCAAAACAGAATTAAACTTCTATAGACTGACTTCAGAATTTTTATCTACATGAGTATATCTTACTTTACTTCTTACCTGATTTAATGATAATTATTACTCTGAGTTAATAATTTTAGATTAACATAATTTGATATATTATAATATTATTACATACAAGGAAATATTTCAAGTTCTAAAGGAAGATGCCAAGTAATTACTACGTCAATACAAGCTAGTAGTTATTTAAACTATTTCAGGTACTTTTCTTTAAGCATAATTTAGTCGTCCAATTAATTAAATGAAATACGTTATACGGGCTAATTGTAAATTGTTAATCGGATAGATTTATTTCAAAATTGAATTTCTTTTTTGTATAGATAGAAACGCCTAGATATGTATTGCGCAATATATGATTATTTATTTGTTTTGTCTATAAAACACTTCATAGTTAGTTTTTATATAGTTAATTAATAATAAAAATAAAAAATTACTGTTATAGAAAGCATAGACTTGCGATAAATTTGTATTATTGATTGATTTCAAATTAGTATTGTAAAATAGAATAAATTTTAAAATCATTGTATTATCATTCCCATCTCAACTAAAATAGGTACTACCTACCCTACCCTTTCAGTCCCCTCCGTACGTTATGAAACACCCTGTATGTATAGGTTATTAATCTTATTTTCTATTTCTTATTTTAATTTTAAAACTTAAAATCTATAGAGTAAACCTTGCTTTAATCAAATGAACCATTTGCCATTTAAGATTATTCTATATTAGGTAATAGTTATTTAAGCTATAAGGAATGTAAGAACGTATTAACATTTGAGCTAGGCGAATACGAGCCGAGGCGAAGCCAAGGCTCGTCGCCTTCCGAAAATGTTAATAGCCCATACATTCCGGGTTGCTTATTATATTTTTTTCGCTTAGCAAGTAGTTTAAAAGAACAAGAAAATATTATTTGAAAAGTATGAATTATTTTGTGACCGTTTTTGTGGTAACTATGCGTCCTATACTTGGCAACGTAAAGAAAAAATCAATATAATAACAGTGGTAACAATGACAACAGTAAACTTGCATTTCTGTTATCTGTTCATTATTTTCCTAGGAACGTAAGTGACACTATTAAGTTCCGTCGTCAAGGGTAACTAGAGCCCGAATGTTATTAGCCACTTACAGTCACTGTTGCCATGGATGTAAGGCTTGCTTACTTTGCTGGTAGTGAAAAAAACAATTTACATGGATTAGGTGTTATCGAAATTACAGTAAAATTGTTACACTTATTTTCGCATTATTTTTTATTGTATATGATCTTCATGTAGAGCATGTAAAATACCTAACACCTAAACAGTGCCGGGGTGGCCGAGTGATTATGGCACTCGACCTCAGTATAGACATCTTGGGTTAAGTCGGAGTCGGTTGCCCACCTGGAACCTACTGAAATAAAAAATAGACGCTTGTTGAAGATGCTTAGCGTACGATACAATTCGCTATGAAAACCATTTAGGAGGCCTTAACTCCTACCTACCGTACTTACAACCTAATCATAATGTGATATTATAGCTTAGTTTATGCAAAGTAACACATGCTATAAATTGAACATTCATATCACCACAACGAAAACCTTAACAAAACCACATCGAGGCTGCTTTCTTGGAGGTACTTTTTCTTCATATGTATAAGCAATACGCATACCAGACATAACTACAGGGTGTTTCAAAAGTATTGTCATTAAATTAAATGGGTATATTATGCTGACCTTTTAATAGAAGTACATTACAGCCAAAATTTAAAGTTTATCGCGATTTTGTTTATTTTAAATTTTGTTATACACTTTTGAGTACCGGTGGCTAATATGCATTGAAAAAGCCTTCAATAGAAATTTGACCTTGCATAAATAAATGAAACATCACACAATTATGTAATTTACAGGTTTCGCTTTCCTCTTGCATTTTTTCAGTCTTGAGACTGGCAGTAAATAATTATTGGCATGTTTAAGAAGTGAAATAGAAACAATTGTTGTAAATAAAGGGAAACATGACTTACGGAAAATGTTAAAATGTTCCTCCATTAACTCCTACACAAACACAAATACACACACAATACAAACAAATCAAAATTAAGTACAATAACGTGAATTAATTCAGTTGTTAAAAGGTTGACTATCCATTAAAACGTTCCATGAATACACTTTGAAAGCCGAGAATGTACTGATATTAACCTACTTACGTACCCAGCGTCTGTATCAGAATCAACAACAAGGGCGTTTGATAAATTTAAATTCTATTGACCACCAAACAATTTTTGTGTTACTCTTTCTAATATTTTTCTGAGTTTACCGTTTATTTGCGACACATGGTTTATTGAGAAGAGTTGTTCTAGTTGATATGCTCTACCTAACCTTAAAATTAATGACAATACTTTTAAATCGCCCTGTATAATTTAGAAATATCCATTACCTAAAAACAAAAATTTTAGCCTTCAAAGAAGAATCTAACTGATTATGGACAACGCAACATTAAAACAATTCGACTTAATAGACTCTAAGAATAAAGAGATCTCTATAAAATTAAATACATTTGTAGATCTATTACAAATGCTTAAAAATAACCAACAAAATCATACTAATTCTATAAAGTCGTCTTTATCATACAGGGAAATTTTCTTTTTAGTATACATATACCCCATGTATACTTTTATAATAAACGCAAATAGGCAACCCACTATACACTATAAACGTTAAAAAATTAGCATGCTGTGGCAAAAATCATCAAATTAAGTTAATGTCAAAAAATTAGTCTGTAACTGTTGCTGTTTTTATTTTCCTTTCTGTTTTGTATTGTTGATATTTTATGTTTTAGAATAATCGTTGAATTAAAATTATGTTGATATTCCACTAATTCTGATTTATTTTTTATTTACAAACATGAAACATAACCTTTACGCACCACGTGACGTGACGTTTATAGTGTATAGTGGGTTGCCTATTTGCGTTTATTATAAAAGTATACATAGGGGATATGTATACTAAAAAGAAAAATTCCCTGTATACGGATTGTTTAATGATTCTACGGAATGATTTCTTTAAATAAACTTCATTAGGATACTTACAAAACAACTATTGTTAAAAACTATGTACACTACTCAAAAAATAAAAGTAGTCATTTTTTTTGTTGCATATTTCTACTATTGTTGAGTATTTTGAAATAATATTTTGTACATATTTAGAACAACTACTTATTTCAACTGTAATAACATTTTTACAAAAATAAAAGTAACGTTGATGTAAGTACAAGGTGTTAAACACAATTATGAGGAAAATTAAAGCGATAATACGTAAACACTGATCAAAAACTTTTACAAAACTGTCTCCTTTTATCTTAAGTTGTATATTGCCCGCTAAGGCCTGTATAACTGCAGTACAACGTCGAGGCATACTCAGGGCCGCATTTACGCGCAGGCTATCAAGGCTGCAGCCTATGGGCACGCACCACAAATTGTTTAAAAATTTTCATTTTAAGACTACGCAGCTACTTTATCAATTCAAATACGCAATAGATGATGCAATTAAACAAGTGAAATAAGAACAAGCATTATTCGCCCTTAGAAGAAAATTTAATTTCATATCACTACATAAAAGCTGTTATCAATTGGGAAATGAACTGATTCAGTTCAAGGCTTTTTACCACGAGTTTCAAAAAGATGATGAGGAAAATGAAAAAGTCATTAGTCATCAGGAGAGGTGGATGTATAAACTCCTCCTAGAAAAGAA
Organism: Melanotus villosus; assembly: GCA_963082815.1. NCBI lineage: Eukaryota > Metazoa > Arthropoda > Insecta > Coleoptera > Elateridae > Melanotus > Melanotus villosus. Next base: position 46,174,250 of record OY720421.1, on the reverse strand, counting down.
CGTCAAAGATTGTTTTCCTAATATCGAGATCGCTCTAAGAATATACCTGTCACTTATGGTCACAAACAGCAGTGGAGGAAGGTCATTTTCAAAATTGAAGATGATCAAAAACAGGCTTTGAACCTCCATGTTAGAAGACAGGCTCAATGTTTTGGCTTTGCTCAGCATTGAAAGTGACATTTTAAGACAACTAAGTTATAAAGATATTATAAGTAGCTTCAATAGTATTGACTACAATTTCATATCAATGCATTTTATGCATTTTATTTCAAATTATTTGACACTTTCATTTTAAGTCTGATTGTTTGCGCTAAAGTACTGTATTTGAATTAAATATAAGTAAAATTTGCTTGTTTGTTACATTCTTTTTTTTATCTTGCATTTGCCTAACATACAAAATTATAATACATTATGTTTAAAATTAAAATACTGATTTTTGCATATTTGGGAACATAGACATGAATCTCAACTTTGTGTTCTTTTTTTAATATAGTAAGTTGTTCATAGCAATGTTAATAAATCGTATTGAATACCTTAATGATTTTCAATTCTTTTCATTTTTATCTCATCAATTCATCAACTTCTAAATACTGAATAGCAAAATTTTCTACGATTTAATAATAAACTTTAAACTTTTTAGATTTTTAGTTAGAAAATTGCTCTGAAATGCGATTTTTGAAGGTTAATTATCAAAAAATTTCAGGAAGCGGACCCCCAGGGGGGTATTCCAGACCCACCAGACCCCTCGATAGGGCCCGCAGCACAGGTTCAGCCTAGGGGTCCACAGATCCTAAATACGGCCCTGGGCATACTGCGAATAAGTCTTCGAAGGGCCTCTTGTGGAATATTCCCCCACTCTTCAATTAGAGCGTGTTGTAACTATTGCAGTGTAACAGGAGGATTTGGACTGCATCTAATGTATCTTCCTAGATAGTCCCATACATGTTCTATCGGGTTCAGATCGGGACTGCATGCTGGCCAATCCAAACTGGGAATATTTTGCTCTTGAAGGTAATCAGTAACAATGTGGGCAGCGTGAGGTCTAGCATTATCATGCATGAATATGAAATTTTGACCCTCATTTTGTCTTCTGGGTACCACATGATGCTCAATTTCGTCAAAATGTATCTTCGTGCCGTAACAGCGCCGTTGTGAATAGCCACCAGATTAGTACGACCATTTATCGATATACCGCCCCAAACCATTGCCGAACCACCTCCAAAACTAACAGTTTTATGTACTGCTTGTGGAAGATAACTCTCACCAGTCCTACGCCAAACCCGTACTCGACCGTCAACCGAACAAATCTTGGCTCATCCATAAATAGTACTCGGCGCCAATCGACGAGTTGCCTAGCAAACTGTTGCCTTACACGGCAATGCCTTCTAGAGCGTTTTGGCACTTTTGCGTGTCTAGATCTTAAGTTAACTTCTCTTAGTCGGTTACAAACAGTTTGGTCACTTACTCTGCGACCTCTAGTACGTTGCAGGTCTTCTTGGAGATCCCGAGCAGTGGATGTACGATTACGAACTGCTTGTAAACGAAGAAAACGATCATCGACAGCAATTGTTTTTCTTTGTCGGCCTGTTCTGGGACGTCGAGTAACCTAATTTGTCTCCCGGTACCGTTTTCATAATTTCCAAATGGTTCCTTGTACAACTCCAAGTTCCCGAGCTACATAGCGCTGAGAATAGGCTTCTTGTAACAAAGTAACAGCTCTGCTAACTTCTACTGGTGTTAAATGTCTTCCAAGATCCTGGGGAACTTGATGATGATTTGCAGCCATATCAAAAATGACAGAAACAATAGATTTATGTACATAACAAACTCCCTGATCATTTTAGTTTTTCGCATGTTCACGTTTTACAGCTTGTAACTTGATCAAACATAAACGAAGTTTGTAAAAATACAGGGATATTTTAGATAAGTAATAGCTTTATAGATGTACCAAGCCTTATTTAAAAATTTTGAACCTTCACCAAAATACGCCAATAAAAAAAATGACTTTTATTTTTTGAGTAGTGTATTATAATTACATACAGGGTGACAATAATCTACCTGTGTTGTATGGGTAACTTTGTTATTATAGAAGTTAGAGAGTCGGCTAAATTAGCAAAGTTGGGCAGAATTTCAAGACAAATTAGATGCCAGTTTGACATTTGACATACACTTTCAACTTTTTCAAATATTTCGAAAAAACTAAAAACATGCGATTTTTTAAATGTTTTATAATTCCATAACCACCTATTCTAAAACCAAATTAAAATATGTTTCTTGTAGATATTTTTACGTAGAATTATAAAAAAATATCTACAAAGTCATAGCACTCTCGATTTTTGAGATATAAGCCAAACTTACGTTTTTTTAAATGGCAACCATAGTAGGCTATGGATTCATTAAAGAGCTTATTTTTTGCTGATTTCAAAAATGTATAGGTTGTCATATCTGTTTCCGTTAATTTTCTCAGAATTTGCAAAAAACTGAAATTAATGATGATAAATAATAACCATGAACTAAGAATGCCTTGGAATTTTGTCATAGTCTCTTGTTTAGTAACTCATCATCAAAAACAATTGAAATTATCAATTTTTTTTAATTAAACAAATAACAAATAAAGTAGGTACTTAGTAACTATCGTTATGGAAAACAGAACTAAATAATAAATGTAAGTAACTATAAAAATAAATTAATGATTATAATAATACTTCAAAGTGACCACCATTTTCTTGAACACATAACTGACATCGTTTTAATATTTCACGTTGCAATTTATTTAATGTATTCTGTCTAATTTCGGCTACAGCTCTTCTTATTTTTATTTTCAGGTCATCAATGTTATGAGGCTTTTCTTTGTACACTTTGTCTTTAATAGTTCCCCGTAAAAAAAAATCTAGGGGAGTTAAGTCCGGAGACCTGGGAGGCCACGCAATAGGACCTCTGGTACCTATCCAATTAGGAAATCTTTCTGATAAATAGTGTGACACAATGTGAGCATTGTGAGCAGGTGCTCCATCGTGTTGGAAGTAATTCAAATTTTGTATAAAATTTAATGGAAGATCGTCCAACATTTCTTCGAATTGATTACGTAAAAATAGCAAATACCTCTCTGAATTTAGATTTTCCTCATAAAAATAAGGACCGAGAAGTTTTGTTCCAAGAATGCCGCACCAAACGTTAATAGAAAAAACGTATTGCTCTCGCCTTTCAACCGTTAAGTGTGGATTTTCCCTTGCCCAGTAAATATGATTTTTTCTATTAAATAAACCATTATTTGTAAATTTGGCTTCATCCGTAAATAGAATTGATTGAGAAAATACTTCGTTTCTTTCACTTTCTTCAACAAACCACATAGCATAATTGAATCTTCTTTCTAAATCTGTTGGATACAATGTGTTTCCAACATGATGATGATAAGGTTTTAAATTATTTTGTTTCAAAATTGTTCTTGCTTGTTCTCTGGATACATTACACTCAAGTTCAATTTCTCGCACAGATGCAGTTGGTTTAAAAGTATTGTATGCCAAAACACGCACCTCTGCTCCTTCATTAATATTTTTCTTAGCTTCTTTTGGTTTACAAAATGATCCATAACGTTTTAAATTGGATTCAAGTTTTGCAAAAATCCTTTTATCTGGCTGCCTTCTTTCCATGTATGTTTGCAGATACAATTCAGAAACTGCATTCGCATCACGATTACAATTGTAATAGCAAAATAACATATCATTTCTTTCTTCCCACGAGTAAGCCATTTTTTTTAGTAACTTTAACAGAACTACTTAACACATTCACATTCGTAATTATCAGCAAAACAGGACTAACTTTGACAATTAAATTTGTTTTGTTGTTTTCCAATTCCAAGGCACTCTTGTTGTAGGTACTATGCAGCTAATTATTAATTATGATCACTAACTTCAGTTTTTTGCAAATTCTGAGAAAATTAGCGGAAACAGATATGACAACCTATACATTTTTGAAATCAGCAAAAAATAAGCTCTTTAATGAATCCATAGCCTACTATGGTTTCCATTTAAAAAAACGTAAGTTTGGCTTATATCTCAAAAATCGAGAGTGCTATGACTTTGTAGATATTTTTTTATAATTCTACGTAAAAATATCTACAAGAAACATATTTCAATTTGGTTTTAGAATAGGTGGTTATGGAATTATAAAACATTTAACAAATCGCATGTTTTTAGTTTTTTCGAAATATTTGAAAAAGTTGAAAGTGCATGTCAAATGTCAAACTGGCATCTAATTTGTCTTGATATTCTGCCCAACTTTGCTAATTTAGCCGACTCTCTAACTTCTATAATAACAAAGTTACCCATACAACACAGGTAGATTATTGTCACCCTGTATATTATTATATGTACACCCCATTTAAATCTACAAGCATTTGCTAACGTGGCCACAGTAACTGCATTCCTGGATCGTAGAACTTCGTTGATTCACCTATCTTTCATTCTGATCCCTCAGTTTTCTTGGTCTTGATGAATTTGAGCGAGGTATTGTTTGGACTAGTTCTTGGTTCAGTCGCTATCTGATGAAAAAGCTGATCGTTTGCTGAACTACCACAGCTAAATTTTTATGTGGCCTTTACATACGGTAAAATTTTTGATTTTCCGACAGCATTTTTAGGCAGAATTTAGCAGTAACTTCCTTATAATCTAATTCACCAATGCTCTCCTTACAGGTTGCGTGTTAATGTACATAGGTACATATTATACATGGTCAAACACGAATTGCTATGCATCTTCCAACCTTTATGTTTTCGTCAGTTTACTTTTCATCGGATCTGTCGGTTGCTATTGAACTACCAGAACGCGCTTCGCCGAGTTTTGGACGCTTGCTACTCTTCTTTCGTGCATCACCTCCGAAAACCTATTTCAACCAGAAAACAAATTGCTAAACTTTCATGTTGCTACATTTTGGCAGATTTCCATTCAGCAAACAATATAAAATTCAAAACCCTCTAATTTTTTTTAAATTACATAAAGAGTTCTATACTTGAACTGGCGAATCAAGTAATGCGCGTCATCAATAACATGGTCGGGACGGCGTTAACAACAATGCGCGATAAAAAAAATACAACATGTAATTGCTAAATATAAATTATTTTTGTAGTTTTCTAAGATTAGGCAGCCGTGTTTAATCACAAGGTCTATAAATTTTTGAAAATAATAAAGAAATCGGATTTTTATTTTCTAATTTAGTTCATATTTATTTTTTGAAAAGTTGGTATTATTCTTGACGTGTTTATATGTGACTGCAAAAGTTTTGACAGATCGTGTTGTGTGTTATTTACCTTAGTGTAATCGGAATCCTCTGTATCTAACAACTATTACCTACTCCTATCTTTTTATTTTAATTTATAGTATCGCTAAAATCGCGATAGAAAACGAAAATACGAACCCTTTTCATCAGAAAATTTTGATTATACAATTTGTAAATCGTTTGAAACTTCATGTAGACGTACTAAGTTGTGGTGTCATAAAATGTATTGATGACGTGCATTACTTGATTCGCCAGTTCAAGTATAGTTTAAGCTGTACATTCGTTTTTGAGAGACATGTATGGATTAAGAAAATGAATTGTTGTCAAAAACGATAGAAATAAAATTTCGAAGACATAGATACAACGAACTACAAGTAGGACATATTACTTGACCATAAATGAAATAAATTGTATATTACATATTAAATTATTTATTAATATACTCGAAAAAAATACAACACAGAAATAAGGATATATTACTAAAATGAACAATTACAGTTTCCCAAGCGTGTCCTTGTACAATTCAACGAGAAAAGAAAATCAGGAAGTTCCGAAAAATACTCCCCTTGCCAATTTTCATGAGATCGGAACAAACGAGGTGGGTTTATTTCAGTAAGTTGATGATTTTTTAAAATTCTTGATTGAACTAAAATCTACTAATAAGTGTTTATAATGGCCCCGATTGGAGGTTTTATAATCAAAACTTAACAAACATGACTATTAAGATATTTATACTCAATATAGTCATTATACATAATGTCTGTTACTTGCTAGTAAAATAAAAATTGGATTAGAATTTTATATTTTACAGGTACCTACATCATATTTTTAATTAATAGCATACGTGCAAAGAGGAGTCACAGAACTAATCCTTATTGATAACAGACCATGGGCCTAGGCTTCGGTCATAAGAGGAAGAAGAAGCATAATAATAAACAATAATGAATTATTAGCTTCTCTTTTAAAAACATAATTTAAATAATAGCAAAAAATATATAATTCACGATTATTTAATCGTTTCAGTTTATCTGTTGGTATCAATTTAAATCTATTTACAAATACAACAAACAACCAGCTATAATTGTCAAATTTTATTCTGTTGTAACAAATTTATAAAATATGATCAGAAAGTACCATTTCAATTCGCAATAAACAATTTTGCTTGAAATTGGTAACAGTAAACTCATACTTCCTCTTGTTTGCAAATAACATTTGAAAATTTAAATGTAATTTGCGAATTTAAAATAACAGTATACAGTTCAAGCAGTTCTTTTAGATTTTAGTTTTTTTCCAGTATTTTAACAATAAAACGGTTGTTTTACTTTCCTTTCTGTAAAATTAAATTACGCACGTGATTTGCAAGTTATGTCAAGAAATTGCCAATAAAGTCGCCATAATTATATTGCCAAAGAAAACAGCACCTATTTCGTGACCACTCTGTCTTTACACCACCGAAACTGTTTCCCTAAGAGATACTATGTGAAATGCCACTTTGATATGTAATAGTTATTATTTATGTTACTAGTAGGCTAAGGGCATTATTATAATGCCAGTGAAAACTGTACGAAGAGGTCGAAGACTAAAACATATAATCACACCATACCACAGTCTCACGTACACTATAGAAAATTTGTTAGAAACCAGTCAGTTTTATTATAAGCAGTTAGAAATTAAACTTTAATCTTTGTTGGATTTGGAGTAAATTTTACAAAAATATTCTTGAAACACATTGAAAATTAAACATAAGTGATATCAAAATATTATCAAAAACATCAAGGGCAAAGTAAGAAAAAGCTTAAAAACTCCTTGGTGAATGGTGCAAGAGCAGAAAGCCAAGAACTCAGTCAACGAAGAAATTCTTTTAGCTTCCATAAGTCGAGTATTTACAAGGCGTCTATGGACTTTTTTTCCAATGCTGCAGCAGTGATATTTCAAATAGGGATATTTTTAGCAGTTTCAGTCATCTGATCAATTCTCTGAAATGGAAATCAAGAGAATGGAACTCTAATAACAAATCTAGATGTCAAAAATCTGACGATAAAAAACAAAGTTAAGATGTTTGTTTCCACTTCATACATTTACAATTTTGACTTCAAAGCTGTATTAACTATTAGGCTTGGTGAAGCTTATAAAAAAAAGGAACTTACAAATTTGCTTTTAGAAAACGTTAAAGCTGAAGGATATGTTTCCAGGAACCACTAAAATAACATTTACTATAAAAATTTATTATAACTTCTAGAGACATTGACGGACTAAGAAATGTGTTTGAAATAATTAGAAAATAACTTGTAGTACGCCATAATCATACGGATCACATACAATTTTTGTCGCATATAAAAAAGGAAGATAATAGCCTGTTGGTATATAAATACGAGGAGCGTTCAAATTTAAATTATAATTTCATAATTATTGGAAAACTAACATAAACAAACTAAAGTATCTAGTGTCACGTAGTCCCCCTCCCTTTCAATGCACTAGCGCCACCTCTCCGGCAACTTCCGTATCCCCCGGAAAAACAATTCTTTTGGCTGCAGATTCACCCATTCTCTTTTAAAGGCCCAAACAAATGGAAATCTGATGGGGCAAGGTCTGGACTATAAGACGGATGGGGGACAAGACAAGATGGGGGTTCAACACCTTCTTTACTAAGAAATTTAACAATAATGCGTTGTTCTACGCTTGAATGCACTTTTGCTTCACTCATGCTTCTCACATGTACCAACCTGTAGGCTGGTGTGTCAACTGACCAAATCAAGATAGCACTTATTTCGGAGTATCAGTTAGTAAACAAAACTTCAATTGTTAGTTCTTTCTTTTGGCGGGAAATTCAAATTATAATTTAAATTTGAACGCTCCTCGTACATTGAAAAAGATGTCAGAGACTCTTACTCCGATTCCACCTCCTGAAGAATATACAGGTCATTGTGTTCGGAAAACATCTACATCATTCGTCCTTCTTTTTTGGACTTTCTCCATCTTACGTATAATAAAACACTTAATAAAAGAGTAAGTTTTTTAATTACGATAGCTTTAGATTTCAATTCTGCAGGTGTTTTATTACACCTAAGATGGAGGACGTCCAAGAAAGAAGAACGACTAACATCCACCTATCTAAAAAGAGTTATAGGGGATATCTACATCATTACTAAACTTTCGTGCTCAAGGGTGGACCTTTTAATTGTAAAGCGCTTTATGAAGGTGGAATACAGTCGAAGAGTACATTAACACTTCATATAAAAATAAAACAAAGATAGCCACTATAGTTCTAGGAAGAAAAGAAGATATGGAAGCTTCAACAAATATTATTAACCAAAAACTGGAAAGTATTAGTAAAAATTCGTCAAAACTCACCTCGTACATAACAATTTGTCAAAATGCAAAAATGTGCAATAAACATTTTCAATAAATAATGAATTCGAAGATTTCCACGGTCAGTGTCAGTATTAACAGAACGTCCTCCGGGTTGGAACCGTGTAATTGTTGAGACAGAAGACAGAGACAGAGTTCTTCTGTGCCATTGTTGAGACAGAAGAACTCTGTCTTTGTCTTCTGTCTCAACAATGACATGGTTCCAACCCGGAAGACGTTCTGCTAATATTTTCAATAAATATTTTTGTGATATTTGTAGATATAATTTAAATTTTTTGTATAGTCTATTTCAATACATTTTGATAACTATATTTCATCCATATTTATCTAAATAAAATGAATTGCCTAACGCAAATGAATGACAATTCTTATCCAAGCAGTCATTTGGTAAAAGTTAAAATTCTTATTCAAACAATCGTTAGTTATCTAACTGTAACACTAATTGTTAAATAAGGTTAAATATCAAAAAAATGTACTTCTTATTAACAAAAGTATATCACTAAGAATTAACATTTCGTTTCAATCTGCGGTTTTATAAATCATTGCAGTGCGGATCCAATTAAACGTAGTTAGTTAATCTGGTCGCCGCAATTCGGACTACTCTTGAGTAGTAGAAGTGGAAGAGAGTGCTGCAGTTGTATAATTATCTCTAATTGCAAATCCCTATTAGAAAATTCTCATACTCCTAGTCGTTGGAAAATAGATGCCTTCTGTGTTAATGAGATCGTTACTATTTCACCTTATACAATTTTCAGTGAAAAATTTGTACCTCATTTCATCAACAAAAGATGTTAACACTATAATCTAGCTTTCCCAGCAACGACGAGTTTTATCAAAAACCCAATTTTATGGAGTTGAAGTTAGGGTAAGTATATTAATCTATAACTTTTTACAAAATTAAACTGAAATTCAGAAACGACCCATAACTCCCATAAATACATGTAGGTAATGTGACTTAATAAGTTCAAATTTCGATTTTTCCTCGTATGTATATTTATTTATTTTACAAAGTAGAACTAATTTTTAATACTTGTGAAAAATTGGTAATGTCATTACAAAAGCTTTCCAATGCAACAAAAAGTTTAAGAGAGACTTTCTATTATTTACAGTGAGAGAAGTTTTAGTTCTTTGCCGGCTGTTTACTCTTTAAATTCAGAATACTTCAACAATGCCTGCACTTGAGTGATGTCTTGTTTGACGGTCGCTCTATGGTTGTCCACACCTTCTCGAAAGCTCGTCACCTCAAAAACAAAATTGAACCCGACATTTACACGTCTACACATCTGCCCGGACAAAATAATATCAACCCCTTGTACTGGTATCACCTTATACTTTACATTAAGCAAGAGCAAAATCAACACACCAAATAGACTGTTTTCGAAAATTCTTCTAAATAAGCTATAAATAATTATACAGTTGCATATACGTAGTTTGTTGAAACTTGTTTATGTACTTCACACATTGCCTTATTAAATTTTTTATTTAAAATGCAACTTCTTTAAAGTTCAATAGTTAAACATTACCTTTCCCTTCACTTTTTGTATAAAATATTGTACATAATCGCTCTCAAATTATTATTAATTATTCTTTGACATAGGAATCAATTGACATTCCTTTAACGTTATTCAAAATTGAAAAGACCACATCTTTGGCAAGGAATGTGTCTTACAGACTATTAGCTACAGCAAAATTAATTGTAGCAAATAATGTGGGGGTTAAATATGATTTTAAGCTATAAAATGTTCTCTGATTGAACATAACAAAACATCCCGTTTATTGTTTAAGTATCCCCAGACTTTACAGATGTATTCTCTTTTCATCCTTCAGTTTTGAGATGTTCAAATCACCTTACGTTGTTAATTAAATTTTTCAAGTACATCCTAGTGGTACTATCACTGGAGTGGCGGCGTGATTAAGGCGTTCGACTACAGCGTGCATCATCTCGGGGTCAAAACCAAGTCGTATGCTCGGCGGGTAACCTACCCAGTAACTGAAAATAATTGAAACCGCAACACCACAGAAGGGGTGGTAGGCGGTTGTTGGAGGCGTGATGCTTACGACGTCATCCCGTACGCATAGCGTGTGAGACAACCGAGGTATGAAACCTTTACCTTTCTTATCTTAGTGGTACTAATAATCAGAAAATATTTGAAAATCTGTTCTTCAACGATTCTTTTTTTATGATATTTCCGTCTTGGGATATATTTAATAAACATTTTCACAGGAATAGTAATAAAATACAGTAAACAAAAACAATTATCTACATTAAATAAAAGTACTCAATATGCCCGATATGAATGGCAATTCACAGTATCTTTGGAGAATGTCTCTGTAAATATTGTACTGGTCCTTGCTTTGGCAGCAACTTACGTTATAAAGCTTCACGTTGGATCGACAATTTTAAAAAAATTACTTTGCCCTTTAATTAATTAGAATTTCTGAGATTTCATCTCTAATGGGTCGTTGTGAAGGTTCGTTGTTGTTATTGTATTTAGAATTAATTTGACACAAAATAAATTTTCAGTAGTAATATAACAAAAGAGAATGAGAATAAATTGAAAATAATTTGACAGATTTTTCGAAAACTTGTTACCAGGCTATTGCCAAATGGCAACAAGTTTGAGAAAGAAACTGGAGAATTATTTTCTAATTTATCGAACTCTCGAATTATATTTAATTAGATTATTTTTTGATCTAAATAAAACGTTTTGAACTGTCTCCATATTAAATTATTACTAATTATGGTGTTTTTGGAAGAGGTTTCTATAATTTTTTGATCTATTTTATGATCAGACACAGCGCCAAAACGATTTTTTTAGCTCATTTTACTTGCGTTGATAACTATCTATCTGACAACTGACATTTGTCAACAAAAACAAAAGCTACAGAGATTATTCCCGGGAATAGTCTCTACAGCTTTATTCACACTATAATAATGACAGGATTGGTTAAAACGCAGTCACATGACAAAAAATGAATCATTTCATTGGTTTTAAGAAATGTTAAAAAATAATCACTCTAATTTTTAATGAATATTTTATTTATTTTTCAGCCCTATCAACCCTGCTTAACTCTAACTTAAAATTATGGTTTCACACTCACTATCTACAAAGGTTACAGTCCTCTTCTTTTTCAATAAGTACTACTACAGCTCCAAATCCAATTTGCCTCTACTTCGAATCCAGTTTCTAATTGCCTCTGCGTCGAATTCAGTTTTCTTTGAAATGCAAAACACTTCCACTTCCAGAGTTAAATTATTGTTTTACTTGTTTATCGAATCATTAATTTTTTACATAAAATGTTTTACTGTACCAACCATATTTACAAAGTTTCTATGATAACCAATTTAAAATTTCTATGACTACTAATTTAGCTAATTATACTCTAACAATGATTATAACAATAACTTATTTAGATTAACCACTTAAATTTAATCTAGCTACGTAAAATTTATGTTACAATTTTTATAATAAAATCTGCATTAATAATCTTTATGAAAATTAACCTTCTTTGAAAAATTATATGTAACAGAATCTCTAAATCAACATCCAAAGGTAAATATCATATCAATATATATGCTGAGCTTCACAGATTACATTAACTTCCCCCGTACTTAAAATGAAAATTCGTAATTTCGACATTAGTATGTAATTACTGAATTATACGATGTGAACTGTCATTAGAACATAATAACAAATTCTCGGAATAACTGTAGAAAATGTCAATGATTAGTACAATTGGCTTAAAAATCAAAGGTCTTTACTTCTATTCCGGTCGAGATCAGATAAAATTTTTAATGCCAAAGGAAATCTAAAGCCTTCTCCTCTTTCCGATATGGTATTAAGACCGTATACCATATGCTAATATGATGTTTAGCACGATAAAGATCCCTTTGAGTGATATAAGTCCCTTGGGTTTAGCAAAATTTTAATCGGGCACCCATAATTCGAAATCTCGCCAAATAGATAAACAAACAAACATTAGTCAAATTGAACCTTCATCTGCTCATTGAACGTAAAGAAAACTTGTTATAAAAATATAATTAATTAGGTAATCTCGAAAAGGCAGTATCAAAGACACATACTTAAAAGCCTTTTTTTATTTTCAAAACCAGAATGCACCTGCAAAGTATGGAAATATGTACTTTAAAACTATACTCCATATTTATGAAACATTTCGAGCCTACAGAGCAAGAGCTGATATAACCGTTTTTCTCCATTTTTCTTGTCTGCTGCGAATTTAGCTCCCAACTCCTTCTATGCACTTCGTCCTTCAATACTCTTTTTCTACATCTGTCTGCTTCCATTCTCTCCAAGGTGCCAGCCCATCTTAAAAGTATAATAAAGTTGGGAATTCCTAGTTCTTCGAAGTTTCCTCTGACCTTTTTCCATATTTTTCATTCTTAGCGTCCTTTTTGGATTTATTATACTTTCTGTTTCTGTTTCGGTTTGTCTTTCCGATTTCATTTTATTACGCTCCACCTATATTTACATAAATTTTCCCTAAAATATTTACATCTCACAATGAGTACTTCCATTCAGATAGCTTTACGAAACTTAATATTTGAGAAGAACTTTTAAACTTTTTTGTGTTTTCTAAAATGGTCGGTCGAAAGTATTTTGTCGAACTCAGATAATCATTTTCATTTACACTTATAACGGAAATAACTACAAGGGCGTATTTTATGTTATCTACATAGCAATGAAAAAATCAGATATCACATTAACAACCCTTTATTTTTCTACGTGACTCCCTTCAACACTTATTCCATCTTTTGTCCAATTGTCCCATACCCTCAGAAAAAAATTCCTTCGGTAACTCTGCAAAATAAGTGCTTCATCAGATGCAAAACGATTTCCCCTGAGATGGTTTTATAAGTTTTTGAATAGAAAGAAGTATGACGGAGCTAGGCCAAGGCTATAAGGTGAGTGCATCAACTCTATAAATCCACAGTCATTGATTATCTGCTGGACTTTGTTTGCCTTATGATTATCGTGCAACAAGGTTTTTTTGCGAATAAGAATGTGGGCGTTTCTCCTCCAGGAAAGGTTTTAAATTTTAAATTGTGTTTCCATTTCTGTCTCTCTCCAACGTGGCCAAATTTTCTTGAGAAATTTCTTTTTTCCACAGTTTTTGCTCAGGTGTAAGCAATAAGGGGATCCGCCGTGCAGACACCTTCTTCATACTCAAATCGTCATGCAAAATTTTCAGGACATTTTCAGATATACCGACTTCATTGGAAATAACAGAGACCTTTAAACGCTGATCTTGCAGTACCAAATTTTCGACTTTTCGCACCATCTCTTCACTTTACGTCATCGTTAATTGATTCTCTACCCCATCGATTGTATTTAGACCAAAATTTAACTTGAAGATAAGATATGGTGCATCTTCCCCATACACAGCAACCATTCGTTCATGAATAATTTTTGGGCCATTGCCTTCTTTTGTCAGGACCTTTATGACACTGCGATGTTCCACCTTAATTTCACTCATTTTATCAAGAAGTAAACTTTCCGAAACCTCTATAAACCGCACAAATTAAACACAACTTAGCACAGCTGTCCCAGCTATTTTTTAATAATCGGTTTGACATCGTCGGTTTTTTGTTTCATGGCTTGGTAGATAACATAAAAATACGCCCTCGTATATCACTCATATACACATTTTCAAGGTGCGGTTAAAAACAGAAGAACAAATGAGAAATTAAATTTCTAATATTTCAACAAAAAAAAAGCAAGGGTTACAAATATCCTAGTGATGATTTTTGCTTAACTACGATACTATCACTAAACAGTCTCAGTCGGCATTATGTAACAATGGTTTTCCCCCTTCATCAAGAGCCAATACTAGTTATTCGGTAGAGAAATGAATGCTAAATAGTTTTGCTATCAGTTTTGACTCCCATAAAATATGCCGAACATCACACAAAAAGAGCCAAAACATGTTGAGAATCATATTATTTCTTTAATAAGTTACATTAATCAATTTTAAACCGTGATTTGGTACAGTACAGCCTCCAAATGAATTCGAACTGCGCGTATTCGTAATTACGAATTACTCGGATTGCCGAGAAAATGCTTAAATATAAGAAAAAAATATTCTATATCGTAATTATTATAGGTACGTATCGGTTAAAACTACATTCTTAAATGTATTTTCGTTTCTTTTTATATTACTAGCGGAACATTTACCAATGCTATATTTTTGGGACAATTCACTGTCACTTACTCCACTACCGAAGTCTTGCACTAAATTTAATCTTTGTTAAAGTTAAAGTTACGTTTCGACATACTGCCGCCGGCTACATAACATGAATTCGTCGTGTTGTATATTAATAGGAAAAAATCGCAACACTTGTGTAGTAAATATACTGTATGATGCAAAAAGATTAAAATCAGGCTTAACTATGGAAACGTAAAACAATGCCTTTTAAATTTCCATATTTATTGCTTAAGACTGGAATTTAACCATGAAATATACCTCATTTTAAGCACATTTTGTTCCAGTTGTTTTATACTCATTTTTTAAGCAGAAACGGCAGAGCATTTTTTTGTAATTATCCATGTCTTTTCTATCTATTAATAGAAAGATTTTTTTTAATTTCTAAAAACCAACTTCACAGTATTAAAAAATCTAAAGCTCTATTTTACTTCAAAATTTTCAAATAGTTTTTACAAAAGTGAACCCACTCGTATAACTAAGTCAAGTTCTTCTTTAATTGATGCTATCTTAGTCCCACTAAGTAAGCAAATTATGGAATTTGGTATTATTAATATGGATACTGTATCGGACCATCATTTGATATTTTGCAATTATCCTGTAGACTGTGTAATACAAAGGAAACAATTTTTATTTACATATAGAGATTATACCAATTTTAATAATGAACATTTTACTGCTGAATTAATGTCTATACCTTGGCGTAATATTTATCAATTGAGCACCATAAACGATAAAATTGATTTTCTAAATACCAACATACTGAGTTTATTTGAAAGACACGCGATACAGAAAACGGTTAGAATTTCAAAACCTGCTGCTCCTTGGCTTACTAATAATCTTAAGTTCATGATGGCATTAAGGGATAAAGCCTTAACTCGTTTCAAAAGAACTAAAAATTTAAATCACTGGAACTACTACAAGTCTTTGCGTAATTTAATAACATTAACTATAAGGAATGAAAAGAAGGCTTATTTAGAGTATAAATTACGAACTAACAATAATGATATTAATTCGATTTGGAGTGAGCTTAAACGTACGGGCGTATACGGTGCACAGGGAAATTGTGAAATTCCGTCCCATTTGTCTGATCCAGATGAAATAAATAATGCTCTTATTAATTCTGTAAGCTCTGGCAGAATAACGAATAGTTCTAAAAGAATTGATTTTTACAATAATAATACATGCTTAGAGTTTGATATGCGATTAAATTTCCGTGAGGTTACGGATGTTGAGGTCTCAAAAGCTCTTTTTAATATCAAATCCAACGCTCTTGGTTCAGATAACATTGGTATCAAAATGTGGAAATTATGCTGTCCGTTTATAGTTCCCTACATCACTCATGTAATTAATTTTTGTCTAGCGAACAGCGTATTTCCTGAAGCATGGAAAAATGCCAATGTTATCCCTATACCTAAGATAAAACAACCAACGGAATTTAAAGATCTGCGTCCTATCAGTATTTTACCATGCTTATCTAAGGTTTTGGAGAAAATTATTGCAGAACAAATTCGAGGCCATCTTAATAAGTATGAAATACTTCCCCAGAAACAGTCAGGGTTTAGGTCTGGCTTCAGTTGTACGACAGCACTTTTAAATGTATCTGATTTTATTATAAATGCTATTGATAACAATAAACTCTGTCTTTTAGTTCTTATAGATTACTCAAGAGCATTTGATACAATCAATCATAGAATATTACTGTCTATACTACATTACATTGGTTTTGACAACAAAACAATTGAATTTATTGGTAATTATCTAAAAAATCGTTATCAGAGTGTAATCGTAAAGGAATCTAAAGCTGCACCATTGCCTTTGACAACTGGTGTACCTCAGGGGTCCATCTTAGGCCCGTTACTATATATCATTTATACATCTCAGCTTAGTAAGTCTTTAAAATATTGTGAATATCAATTTTATGCTGATGATTCACAACTGTTGTATGCCTTTGATGCTGACGAGTGTGCTGAAGCTAATGATAAAGTTAATACTGACATTGACAGTCTCCTCAAATTCTCCAATGAACATGGGCTGGCAATAAATGCCAAAAAATGTGCAGTTATGTTATTTGGCAGGCCTAAGTTGAGAGATTCACATTTGCAAAATATATCTTTAAAAATTGATAGTACAACAGTCAATGTTGTGGATCATGCCAAGGACCTTGGCTTATGGTTTGATTCAATACTGCGATTTAAAAAACATATATCTTTAATATTGCAAAAATCGTATGCTGTGTTGAAATTAATTTTCAATAACAGACACATTTTAAATCGCAAAATGAAAATTATGCTTTGTGAGTCTCTGATACTGTCCAGATTTAATTATTGTGATTGCGTTTATGGCCCTTGTCTGGATAATATTGATGTTAAAAGAATTCAGCGTATGCAAAACTCTTGTCTTCGATTAATCTTTGGAATTAGGAAGAATCAACATATATCTCACAAATTAAAAGAACTTAATTGGTTAAATATGCATAATCGTAGACTTTTGCATCTGGGATGTTTGTATCATAAGATTATAACGACGAAAACTCCTTACTACTTGTTTAACAAAATTCAATTTAGAAAAGATTTGCACCAAGTTAATGTCCGATCAAAATATGATATTACACTACATCATCACAAGACTAGCTTTTTCAAACGAAGTTTTTCATATAACATAGCTCATTTTTATAATTCTTTACCAAGTCATATTAAACATTTATCATACAATACCTTTAAATTAAAACTGCACAACATCTTGCTCAAAAAAAATTAATAGGTTGTGTTAATATGTGTAAGTTATTATTTTTTATATATTTAAGTTTGTGTAATTCGTAGGCATTTATATTGTATTTATTTCGTTGAATAGGGTTAAGTGGTAGAGCAGGTGGTATGATGTATTTTCATCATACCAATCTGAACTTCGCCCTGTTGGGTAAATATAAAATTTATTTGTTATGTTGCCATTTATATATGTTTCAATATTTTTGCCCAATAAATGACTATATTATTATTATTATTATTAAAAACATTAATACCGAAAAAATCGCTCTATCAGTAGATAGATACAACCACTCTCTTTCAAACGCCACAAGAATTTTTTTTTTCCAAAATGCAAATTATTCCAGAAAAATTTAAAATAAAGTTCTATAAAAATCGGTTTAAATTTCCAATTTATTATTTATCGTTAGGCAACACAAATAGCACAGTAACAACGAGTAAATACTTATCAGCTTTACGGAAACTTGACAAGGAGATTACAATTTAAATACACAGAAAATCGTAATTTTGTTTTTGCCATATCTTTTACAGTAATAACACAAATAACTATGTAAATATGCAAATTTTCAAATATGAATTTTACGCAATTCTTGACCTCTAACCTCAACTTGTTTTTGACGTTCTGCTAAACGCGCCTTCTTAGAACTTTTGGATTTTTTAAGTTGTTATGCAACTTTAGATACGTCAAATAGAAATTGACTGTATGTAAATACCAGCCTTAACTGAAATTGCCATGAATGTTATTAATTTTATTTTTCTAACACTAATATCTTATACTGTTTCTATGGTGCATAAGAGCTCACTTGTTATGTTGCCTTTAAAATACGATTTTCTCTATAAAATACGTCGTCAATGACAACGTATTTTGTATGCCTTTAAAATACGCTTTTCTCTATAAAATACGTCGTTGCCTAGCAATCTTCGCATTTTGTGTATTATGGCGCGTCTCAAATAATAATTTATTAAAATTTCTAATAATATATTACTGAAAGAAAATTTAAGATATTAGTGTTAGAAAACATTTTGAAGACAACTCGTGTTTTATAGTTTAAAAATCTCGGTCTATCAAATACTCGGCTCACTTCGTTCGCTCGGATGTGAACTATGACCTTGATTTTTAAACCTTCTATAAAACACTTATCTTAATAGCTATAAAATTATATTGTAATTACAGACCGTTATAAAATAGTAATTCCAGCCTCAATTTTCAAAACTAAATATGAGTCAACAGTGGATGTTTTTTGAGTCTGAGTAAACATTTTCACTGTAAGCATTTAGCGTTTTTGACATACGTCAAAATTTGATTACTGAGTATACGAACCCTAATAAAAGGCCTAATGTCTTATTTTCAGAGCCACATCTTATTTCGATCTTTTTCGGTAGATCTCTATTTCTTCCATTTAAAATCTCTGCGGGTACCTCTCGTTTAAAAGAATGCCGAAGGAAATCAACGAAACTGTTCGGATTCACGATTTTGTTCGAATTATCTAAACTCTAGACAGAAGAGCTCAATTTGAACACTGTTCAGATTACTGTGAATTCGTATTAACGCATGTTCTGTAATTGATAAATCATAATGCAAATCATATATGAGCGTTGATTCAGTAGCTAAAAGGATGGAATTATATGAGAAAATGCAAATTTTCCAAAGCAGCTAAATACCATGAGATCGTAAAACAAAATGATTCTGAGCAGGCCTTGACTAGTACAACACGATTGGCAAGACTGATTTCAAAATGCGGCAGTAGGTTAGAGGTTATCTAATTGATTCAAAACAGGAAATGTCAAATAAATTAAAACACAGAACAGTATTTATTTAGGGAACAAACTCAAAACTAAGATGAATACATGTTAGAGTAGGTGTTCAAAATGTGATAAACTTAAATAATTCTGGAAACAAGATTGCAAAACTGACTTATATTTAAAATGTCACTGTCACAGTATAATTCATAGGTATTCTAGAACCGGTGTAACGTGTAACCAATCGTGTTGTACTAGTCAAGGCCTGCTCAGAATCATTTTTTTTACGATCTCATGGTACAATAAGAACCTTTTGAAAGCGGGCAGGGTTAATTATTAAATTGACTGCTATGAAAAAAATTAAATCGACGATACTATAAATTGACAACTAAAAACGATCGCTGCTAAGACAGACCCTATTTTACCGAAAGAGATAGGTCCTACGTACAGATATCAAAAACTCTGGATTTTAAAATAAGCAACAACCAAAAACTTCATTTTAAAGCGAACGTGTTTCAAAATCATGTACACAAATACAAATTTGTTAAAATACGAAAATGCTAATCGGTAAGTATCCAGCCAAATCGGCATTTCAAAATTATGCACTTGCTTGCGGAGCTAGAGCCACCTATGTTTCAAAAACGGCAATTTATTATTTGAATAGCAAGATTTAGTGAAGTTCTTACGCTCTTCTAGCAGTTTCAAATATTCGCGCTATTATCCTACGTCATACGTTTAATTAGCAATAAATTGAATTATATATTTATTTAACCACAATCACATATCAGTCCTACAGTTTTTCAAAGCAATCTTCAAAAGAAACTTTAAATTAGTAGCTACTTTCAAGTTCAAAAGAAAATAAATAGGTTACCTTTACCGTTACAGCTATAATGAAGTTCTTTAATAATGTAATATATGCAAAGACTAAAGGTTTGATTAGATGGTTAAAGAGGTGTCCAGTTTTCAGATTTTGTTTAAGTGGCAGATATCTCCCCCTACTTACTGTAGATTTACATCTTTAATTACTCTTATGAGCCCATACAGCCATTTTTAAAGTTGGTAAAATTAAAACATGAAATTTTTTTCTCTTTTCAACTATTTAATATACTGAGATGATATTGTTTTGATGGCGTTTTGATAAAGTGAGTTGTGGACACCTTTTAAAATTATGGAAAATTATTGTTAGGTAATTAAATGTAAATAGTTATAAGGTAGAGATTTAATATTGTACATAATTAGAGTAGAATATCTACCTTAAACAGACTGTGGAGCAATTCATAGAAATAGAACTAAAGGTTAAGGCGAACATCAAAAGAATAATAAGAATCGGGAATGATACATGCCTGGCAGAAATGGAGAGAATGGAGGACAAAATCAACATAATGAGGAATAAGCATAAATTGAGGGAGCTGCAAACTAAAGTGGTATACATTAAACAAGACTTTACAAAGAAGGAACAAGATATACAGAACAAAATTGTTAAAAGAGCCAGAGAGGAGAGAAACCTGGGGAAAAGGACAAAAATAGGATACATGAAGCTGATTATTAATGGGAATAAATGGGTCTGGGACGAAACTAAGGAAAGGCTGATTGAGGGAAGTATAGAAAGGGGATTTCCACCAAAAAACTAAATAAACCGACAGTGATAGATCTGACGACAACAAAGGCAAAGCAAATGGACATGAGTATAAGTATCAGAAAGGAAAAGCAAAAACATACAGAGGCAAAAACACAGGAATTATCAATGAAGCTTAAAATAGGTACGTGGAATGTGCGAGGCATATATGAAGAAGGGGCGGTTAAAATACTGACTACAGAAGCGGAAAGATACCAAATGGATCTAATTGCCATACAAGAAACCCACATAAAAGAAACGGCTACAGCAGAACTGCATAAACACATAATGTTTACAAGCGGAGGCGAAACGAGAAGATATGGGGTTGGATTTCTCGTCAGCAAGGAACTAAGTCACAAGGTAGTCAGGTTCGAGCCAATATCGGATAGATTATGTTATATCGAAATAAAAGACGGGGTCAACTTGGCTATCCTAAATATGTACGCACCAACAGAGGAGAAAGACCCAGACGACAAAGACGTCTTTTACGAAAATCTGGAAGGGGCATTTAGTAAAATGAATAAAAGGAGCATAAGAATTGTTTTAGGAGATGCTAATGCCAAGGTGGGGAAGGAACTAATGTATAAACACATAACAGGAGGAGAAAGTCGGCATGAAATAAGCAACGATAATGGGATAAGAATAATAGGAGTTGCAGAAGAGAATCAGATGAAAATTATGAGTACAAACTTTAAAATAAAAAATATATACAAAGAGACATGGATATCGCCCAACGGTAATTACAGAAACCAAATTGACCACGTAATGATAGACAAGAAGCACTGTAAGTCTATAAAAAATGTTAAATCATGTAGAGGAGCTGATGCAGACACGGATCACTTTTTGGTTAGGATAGACATGAAGGTGAATAGGGAGCTGAAGAAGAAGAGGATTCAGAAATGGAGGAAACAGTACGATTACCAGGCACTGAAGGACATGAATGTCCAACGAAAGTATGAAAAAGAAATCAAGGTCAGATACGAAGAGGATAAAGGACTAAATGTACAAAATATTGACAACGGAAAAGGCAATCCCACTGAAGCAAAGAATAAAAAGGCTCACATGGTGGGATGAAGAATGCAAAAGGGAAGTGGAGAAGAGAAATAAACTAAGACTCAAAGCGTTACAGACACAAAACCAGGATGTTCAGAATGCATACCGGGAGCAAAGATTGAAAACCAAAAAACTGAACAGAAAAAAGAAAAGAGAGTACATGGAACAAAGAGTGCAAGAAATAGAACGCCAGTACCAAAATAAAGAAATAAGAAATTTTTATAGAGAAGTGAAGAAGGGAACGAAAAAAGCCAACCAAACAACGTATATAAAAGACAAGAAAGGAAATCTATTAGGAGGCAAAGAAGAAATAGAAAAAAGATGGAGGGAGTACTTCTATGAGATTCTAAACGAGGGTGAAAGAGAAATACAAGAGGAGGGCGAAGAAGATGATAGACAAGAACAAGAGAGGCAAAGGAAGACAGAAGAAACTGAAGAGCCACGAAGAGAAGAGATAGAGGATATAATAGATAGTCTAAGAAATAGTAAAAGTCCAGGAATAAATGGTATCGCTGCAGAAAACATAAAGTATGCGGGAGAGGGCTTTAGGGAAAAAATATACCAGATTATATTAGAGATATGGAGACAAGAAAGAATGCCTACCAGCTGGGGAAACGCAACAATAGTGCCGATACTAAAAAAGGGAGATACCACCGACTGTAACAATTACCGTGGAATTTCGTTACTGGACGTTACATATAAGATTTTAGCAAGCCTAGTTAAAAGGAGGGTAGAGAAGATTGCAGAACCACAAATTGGGGAGTATCAAGCAGGGTTCAGGAAAGGCCGAGGGACAACAGACCAAATCTTTTTGATGAAGGAGACATTAACAACCGGTTACGAATTCCAAATTCCTCTAGTAATACTCTTTGTGGATTTTAAAAGGGCGTACGATTCTGTTAGCAGAAGGAGGATGATGAGCATAATGAAGGAATTCAAAATACCAGTAAAACTAGTAAAGCTACTTGAAATGACACTCAATAACACAAAAAGCAATGTAAGGGTGGGCGGAGAAAATACTGAAGACTTTGAAATTAAAAATGGTCTAAGGCAGGGCGACCCACTAGCCACATTACTGTTCAATTTGACACTAGAAGCTATTATACGGGAAAGCAAATTAAACAGGACAGGGCATATACTCATTAAAAGTCATCAAGTGATTGGGTACGCAGATGACATTGCATTAGTGACAAGAAGCATCAAAGAACTAGAAGAATTAACGAGAATTTTAGCAAAAGAGGCAAAGAAAATGGGATTAGAGATAAACTATGGAAAAACGAAAATTATGAGAATAGGAACCAAAAGAGAAGAAGTTAGAGAGTGGAAGATTGGGAATAAAATGGTAAAGTTTGAAGAGGTAGAAGAATTTGTATATCTGGGAGCCTTACTGACAAATAACTGCCGGGAAGAAAAAGAAATTGAGGCGAGGCTACTGAAAGCGAGCAGAAGTGTAGGGATAATAAATCACCTTCTACGGTCCAAGCATCTAACAATAAACACAAAACTAAGACTATATAAAACCATAGTAAGACCTACGGCACTGTACGGGTGCGAAACTTGGACCCTAAACAACAAAGTACAAGAGAGGCTAAGGGCATGGGAAAGGAAAATACTGAGGAAAGTACTAGGAGGAATAAAAGAAGGGGATTTATACAGAAGAAGAATGAATGAGGAAGTGTACCAATTATATAAGAGTCCAAAAATCGACGAGGTGGTCAAAGCACGACGACTGCAGTGGTTAGGGCATCTGGAACGAATGCCAGAAGACCGAATAGTGAAAAAAAATTGCATGGAGGGAACCAGGATTAAAGAAGAAAAGGGGCAGACCGCGAAGAAGGTGGAGAGAGGCCGTATTACAAGATTTAAGTGAGAAGAAAGTAAGAAACTGGAAAAGCAAAGCTAAGGACAGAAAGGAATGGAAGAAGATAACCAAGCTATGGGCCTAAAAGGCCTGAAAACAGCTACATATATATTGATATGGTCTTGCTCTTTTAAAAGATTTTATTTAAATTTAATTTATTTATTATTAAGCCCACATTCAATATTTACAATTATCCCTTGCTTTGCTCTTTAATTTTACTTAATTGTTTGCATTGCTCTTATCTCAGGTCGTTAATTAGGTTCCTTGTTTGTTATCTTTCTAAGTATATTTTTACCCAAATACAAATAAAATTACTCAAATACTTATAATGCAGATTTTTTTTTATTATCGTTTTTTCCTATCAACCCTGCCTTAAACCTATCTTATAATTACAGTATTTACACTCACTATTTACACTTGAATTCCCCTTCTTTTCCAAAATTTCTTTATCTCAACACCAAAATCCAATTTGCCTCTGCTTGAATTGCCTGTGGTTAAATTGTCTCTCCTTGAATTGCCTCTGTTTTGAAATGCCTCTACTTGAATTGCCTCTGTTTTTAAGTGCTTCTACTTGAAGTTCAATTTTCAATTGAATTTTCTTCTATTTCACTTCCTTTTGATTTAATGCTGATTCTAATAATCGTTAACTTTATTTAAATTTTAATATTCGTTTGATATTTATTGTTTTGGGACGAGCAAACCTATCTGGCTGTTGCCCCTTTGAATGCAAAAATATCAATTATTTATTAAATTGTTTTTTTCTGTATCCAAGATATTTTTATCTAAATTGTTTTTCACTATAACAACTATTTACAAGGTTTCTAATAGTAACTTATTTTACATTTCTATAACTACCAATTTAGCTAATTATTACTAACAAACATTATAACAATAACTTATTTACATTTTCACATAACTTAAATCTAATCTAGCTATCTTAAAATTATATTACAATTTTTAATAATTTAAAATCTGCATTACTTATATTTGGCAAATAACATTTTTCTTTTATAAATTAAACAAACAACTTAACCTTAATTATATACATCCAATTAAGTATCATCTCAATATATATAATTAAATGTAAATAGTTATAAGGTAGAGATTTAATATTGTAAATAATTAGAGTAGAATATCTAGTGAGTTAAATTTTGTAAATATGTCATAAAATAATTTGTAGAATGTTAAATTTAGAAAATAAGGTAATAAAATGTAAATAAAAACAGTTGGATATTTTTTTGGAAAAACGTGAGTTGAGTTTTTTTTGAAAACTCTTACTAACGTATTAAAATACCAAAAGAATATTCTTAAAACAAACTGTAAGCAAATAAAGATTGAAAAGAAGTAATATTATATCAAGATAATTTGGATTTAATTTAATAAAAGTTTATTTGGAATAAAAGTTATTTTTTTTTTTTTTAAGAAGTTTATATAAATTTGGATATTGGGCAAGTATAAATAAAGCTAAAAGAAGGAAAGTGTGTTGTTGGTTGGAGGATAAGGCAGGTTTTGGTGAAATTGGAGTCAGGGGGGAAGGTGTATTGAAGTTGAAGAGGTTGGTGTAGTGTTTGGGAAAGTGGAAAACCAGACAGGAAGTGTTGTTTTGTTCGAGTTGTTTGAAAAAGGTAATTTGTAAATTTTAATTTTAGAAAGTGTTCGTTTTAGTTATTAGAATTTGTTGTTGCTATAATTTGTGAAAATTTGCATAATTTTGGAAGGTATTTAAAATTCAACTTGGTGAATTTTTATTAAATATTGAAATTCGTCAAGGCGGTCCCTTTTTAACGAACCTGAGTTAGGAGATTCTCTAAAAATTAATTAAAATTTATTATATTGAGCTAGCTGGAAATGTCAAAATTATTATTTTTAAAATTGAACAATATTACAAATTTTGAAAGGTGGATTATATCAATACATACAGGGAATTTTTCTTTTTAGTATACATATCCCCTATGTATACTTTTAGAATAAACGCAAATAGGCAACCCACTATACACTATAAACGTCACGTCACGTGGTGCGTAAAGGTTATGTTTCATGTTTGTAAATAAAAAATAAATCAAAATTAGTGGAATATCAACATAATTTTAATTCAACGATTATTCTAAAACATAGAATATCAACATTACAAAACAGAAAGGAAAATAAAAACAGCAACAGTTAAAGACGAATTTTTTGACATTAACTTAATTTGATGATTTTTGCCACAGCATGCTAATTTTTTAACGTTTATAGTGTATAGTGGGTTGGCTATTTGCGTTTATTATAAAAGTATACATAGGGTATATGTATACTAAAAAGAAAATTTCCCTGTATGTTATACAGGGTTACTGGTAATTCGATACATTCCTTTGGAGATGTGATGGGCAGGGGCGGACTGGGCCGCCGGGAGTCCGGGAACTTTCCCGGTGGGCCGGTAGTACTGAGGCCGGTCAATATTATCAGAAATTGTTCTTATTTATTTTGACTGCAGGTAAATCGTTTATTTACACCCGGCGACTTCAAATACCTGTTCGCCGTATTTATTTATTATTGTTTCCCTAGTTATCTCTTTATTGTGTTTCATGCCGATGTTGCTGATATTACCTATTTGTTTGATATCTACTTTAATACAATTATTGCTACATTGAAGGGGTGCCGTGCATTTATTTATTAGTTTCCTTTATAAGGTTTAGTCATTGATGTAGTATTACGAAGTAGACCTAGCCCTCCCTAGTTTGTTAGTCG
This sequence comes from Melanotus villosus, assembly GCA_963082815.1. Taxonomy (NCBI): domain Eukaryota; kingdom Metazoa; phylum Arthropoda; class Insecta; order Coleoptera; family Elateridae; genus Melanotus; species Melanotus villosus. The sequence continues at coordinate 46,147,624 of OY720421.1, read as the reverse complement.
TATTTTGACCAAGGCCAGCTAAATTAAATATTACATATGGCGCCATCGTCCTTTCTAAATTGCGTCTTGGCTAAATAAAGTGGACAGGCCCTAATACAGCATTTTTCACCTAGGATTTGGGTTGTGACGTCAACGCGCTGTCAATAAATTCACAATACAACTATACTTCATCTCTTTCTAAACTAGGTTTTCATTACCATCTGCGCACGAAAAATACTGTATGTAATATTTAATTTAGCTGGGCTTGATTTTGACAGCCTAATTATTATTATAATATTTTAGGATGGCCCATAAAAACGCCGTTTTTATAGAGCTCTTTTACTCACATTTGAAAAACATTAAATGATGTGCTATTGTTATACACCATTACAAACTAGTCAAGTAGGCGAATATCTCTGACCGATTTACTTTTGTTATTCTTTTGTTTCTAAGCTACAACAAACGAAACAGACGAAAAGTACGAAATTTTGATAATTTTGCGTCATTATTGGAAACAAAACGTTTCTGCAACCGTCGCAGTTAAAAAAATATGTGAAGTGGAAGGAGATACAAGTCTCAAGAGGAAACAAGGTTCTGGTCGGCTTAATTTGTTGAGTAACAACGAACTGCGAGACGCTGTTGAAGTTAATCCATCTACAAGTACTCGTAAGTTGTCAGCAGAACTTGGTTATTTCAAAGAAACCATACGGGATCATTTACATCAAATTGGAAAGGCCAATAGACGCTGCAGAAAAGTTCCACATGAATTGACACCAGCAATGGTAGAAAGACGAGTTGAGGTCTGCAATCGGCTGCTTTCAAATCCTTGGGACGAACGTTTTTTAAACGGGTCGTTACTTGCAACGAGAAACGAGTATATTTTAATAATGTTAACAAAGAAAATCAATGGATTAGCATCAGACAACCTGCGTTACCTGCCCCAAAACGAGAAGGGTTTCAGACAAAGGTCAAGTTGTGGGTATGGTGGAATTTTCAAGGCGTTATTCACTTTGAGTTGGTTCCTGATGGAAGAACCATTGACGCCAACCTTTATAGTCAGCAGTTGGACAGGATGCATGATGCTCTACGTCGGCGTTACCCTGGATTGGTAAATAGGAGGGGCGCAATTCTACGGCAAGATAACGCCAGACCCCATACTGCTATTGAAACTCGGTCGAAAATTAGGGAGTTGGATTTAGAGATTCTACCTCATCCAGCTTATAGTCCAGACCTTGCACCTTCAGATTACCACTAATTCCGATCGATGGCACACTTCCTACGTGGAAGAAATTTCACAAGAGTTGAAGAAGTTGAAGCTGCATGCCGAGAATTCTTTACCTCGAAAGATCCAGCATGGCAAGGGTCTATACTTTAGTGAATAAGAGTGGATGTTTGTTGTTTTATTATTAAATAAAATTTCCACAAAAAAACGACATTTTTTATGGGCCACCCTAATAAAAGTGAGAGGAGGCCGGTCACTACCAAATTTCCCGGGCCGGTTAAATTTGCCAGTCCGCCACTGGTGATGGGACAGGAGCTAAGAAACAAATTTAACCCTAACATACATTATGCAAAACTCAATGGTTTTTGAGATATTTCAATTTTTGTGTTTTTCTCAGAAAAGTAGATCTTAATGTCTTTAAAATTAATTTTAAAAAAATCTACTTGACATATTTTGAACTTTTTCACTGGATTACTTGTCCCACTCTATGGCCATCCGTTTGGAATGGAAAATATCCGGAAACATTTCGCTCATGTGAAAATGTTAAATAAAAACTCATAAAAAATAATTTCTAAAAATCAGCTACGAAAATTACCTATCCGTTTTTCTTAAAAATTATCAAATATAACATGCGTACAAATTATTTTAAAAATTTCCTTATTTCAACGTGCCTTTGATACTTCTAATAAAAAAATAGTAAAAGTGATGCAAATAGTATGGTTCTTATTTTTGGATAAACAGTAAAAAGTAAAGGTGTGCGTAGAACAAAATTACAATTCGTTCATGTCAGTCAGTCAGTCCTCGACTTTGGCATTATTATCTCCGTGTCCCTTAAGTTTATTACTCTTGTTGAGTTTGTTGCTGAAGATTTTGGTTTAGGTCGTTGTTGTTGTTATTGTGTTTTAAGTGCCATGGCCACGTACACCAATGCAAAATACGCTGACATCTTGTTTGTCTACGGATGCAGTCAATGCAAATTTCTTACTAAACATTTTATGGGCGGATGAGTCGAAATTTGATCGCGAGGGCAGAACACATTCCCACAACCTACATTATTAGGCCGACAAAAACCCCCATTTAATAAGGGAAACTAGTTTCCAAATAAAGTTTTCTGAAAATGTGTGGATGGGAGTCATTGGCCGTTATTTAATAGGGCTATACTTTCTTCCCCAAAATTTAAACGGGGAAATCTATGAACATTTTTTAAGAGATGAGCTGCCGGTGCTAGAAGATGTTCCTCTCGCCGTGAGACAGCGAATGATATTTCAGCACGACGGTTATCCAGCACATTATCGGCTGACAGTACGGCAGTTACTCGATCAACGTTTTCCTAACGGGTGGATTGGAAGGGCAGGCACAATACCTTGGCCAGCGTGAAGGCCAGATTTAACACCTCTAGATTACTACGTGTGGGACCATATGGAAGAGATGGTCTATGAAATACCAGTGGATACGAGAGAAGACCTTAGACCAGTGGTTCTTAACCGGTGTTCCCTGGAACATAAGTGTTCCGCGAACATGTTACAAGTGTTCCGCGGAATAATAAAACAATTCGGAAGAAGTGCTACCGAGCGCGATTTTAATCACTTATTTACGATTCATTTGAGGAGCTGTATTAGATCAGGTGATCCTGTTCAATCTTGTTGCAGTCGTTCTACAGAACATGTTCATGCATATTTTTATTGTTTGTTTAATGACCTTAATGATTTAGTAAGAGAGTGCTCCGCAATTTTTTTTTACAATCAAAAATGTCCCGTGGCTTCGAAAAGGTTAAGAATCACTGCCTTAGACAAAGGATAGTCGACGCTGCCAAACACATACGGCATATCCTCACAACCAGAGTAACAAAGACGGAAATAAGAAGACGCTGCCGTGCTTGTATACGGAGTAGGGGCTCCCATTTTGAGCAATAAATGTAGAAATTTAGTACAACTTTGAAATTAATTAAGAATTAAACGATTACCTTTACAATACGTTTTTTACTGTATATCCAAAAATAAGAACCATACTACTTGCATCACTTTTACTATTTTTTTTATTATTGATCCACGAGGATCTGCTCCATGTCAATTGATGATGATGATGATGAGCAGTGTCAATTGATGATGATGATGATGATGATGATGAACTATCAAGAGCACGATGAACATTTGTACCTTGATAGATAGCTGTTGAAATAAGGAAGTTTTTAAAATAATTTGTACGCATGTTATGTTTGATAATTTTTGAGAAAAACGAATAGTTAATTTTCGTAGCTGTTTTTAAAAATTATTTTTTATAAGTTTTTATTTAAAATTTTCACATGATCGAAATGTTTCCGGACATTTTCCATTAAAGACATTAAGATCTGCTTTTTTGAGAAAAATACAAAAATTGAAATATCTCAAAAACTATTGAGTTTTGTATAATGTATGTTAGGGTTAAATTTGTTTCTTAGCTTCTGTCCCATCACATCTCCAAAGAAATGTATCGAATTACCAGTAACCCTGTATATTTAGCCCCGCCTGACTTCCATTTGTTCCCGAACCTCAAAAGATGGACAACGATTTTCCGACAACAATGAAGTGGTTCATGCTGTGAACGGCTATTTTGCAGACCAGGAGAAATCAATTTATAGAAACGGTATAATGGCGTTAGAACATCGCTGGGCGAAATGGGTCGAGCTCAATGAAGATTATGTTGAAAAGTAAATATAAGTTGGTCAAATTTATTAGCATTTTTTTTATTTGCCTTACTTTTCAAACGTAGGAATGGCTCGCAGCCACGTAACTAGCATTATTTATGAAGGTGGGCCATATATTTTTTTAGGAATTGTTCGGTGGGCCAACCCCTTACAATTAAAACAACGAAAAAAAACTTACCTAATGTAGAACTATTCTTATATTATTATGCATCCCATCAAATTCGTCAACCACTTTTGAAATATTTAAAGTTTTAGCAGTGGACCGTTCAATATTTATTAATGCTAGATGATTTAATCGTTCATTTGTCATTCTATTCCTAATATAGGTTTTTAAACGTTTTAAACAAGAAAAAGTACGTTCACAAGCCGCACTAGACACAGGAATTGTCACACAAATGACCGCCAATTTATAAGTTTCACTAAAAACTATTTTATAAATTTCTAAAATATCTATTAGTTGCATGATACTTTTCACTTCAATTCTTTTTTCGTCTTCATATTGCTTTATTGTCTTTGGTAAAATTTTAAATTAAAAATAGAAAAAATATTTTCACAAACGTTTTAGGGCACTACACAATAAGTTGGGTCATGTAACACACACGTACAACTAACTATTCGAACAGGAAAATCAGGAAGGGATACCGTCTTCGTATTATAACAAAAGTTTTTTTCTTAAGAAATAATATCAATCACTCGTATTTATGTAAGAAACGTCCATATGGTCACGAACAAATTTTAAGTAATGGCTTGCTGGAACCCTTTATTGAAGGTCGTAAATGTTGAAATTCGTGTAATCTATTGAGTATTGAGTTAAATAATGAATTATGATATTATGGCAAACAAGGAAGCTTTGTTGTATCAGCGTTTATTCAAACTTGATGTTTACGGGACGAGTTTAATAAAGGTGACTGCGTGTGATTTTTAAATATCGGGATCATGTTTCAGTTGAGAAGTTTGGGATTTGATTGGTATAATAAATTATACTAAGTCTACAAAATAATTCCAGTTAGTACTAAAATGATCATAAAAGTCTATGCAAGACTTAAAAACACATTGTTTGTTTAGTCCCAACACCCCAACCATTTCAAGAAACTTTATGTATTTGTGATCATATTACTGTTGTTTGTTGACGATTTTTTAAAGATATGTTTTAGATGTGAGGATAATTAGAACCAAGAATATCAAAACAGCTGAGGCACTGACTGTTTTTTGGTTCTAGAGTTTAAAGATTTTTTTAAATAATTCCTCTTCGTTACATTTATTTTCTAATTAAACAAGACATAAAATTTCCCTTGCGGTTGGGTGGGCCCAAGGGTGGGCCTAGAAATTTTTAGGTGGGCCTGGCCCACCCAGGCCCACCCCTAGTTACGTGGCTGAATGGCTGAAACTTATTAAGGAAAAAACATACAATATTAGCTCCTAAACTATTAAACTAACTACTTAGGTGAACATTGTCATCATTTATTATACAGGGTTCGTCAGTGAAGCGGGAAAATTTAAAATTCCTGTATCTACATAAGTTTTTATTTGAGTATTAATGTTTTTACAGTTTTCTGTTAAGTTAGACTTGCCATTTAATTTTTTTAAATTAACGCTTGACAGGTGGGCACCATTACGATCTACGCACTCTTGTAGTCTTACATGAGAAACCGTTGCATAGTTCGAAGGTGACAGTATGGTGTGCACTTTTATCATCTGGCATTATTGGACCATTATTTTTTCAAGACGATCGAGGAAACGTTACAACCGTTAGCGCAGTTCGTTCCACAAACGTGGTCACAACATTTTTGATGTCAGAGGTAACCACAGATGGTTCCAGCAAGACGGTGCTATCAGTCATACTGCTTTCAGGGAACTCTTTCCGAACCATATCATATCAAAAAATGCAGACATTGTTTGGCCTGCTAGATCTCCTGATTTGTCCGCATGCGACTTTTTTCTTTGGGGTTGGCTCAAGAGCAAGGTGTATGTCGAGCGACCGCAAACGTTACCGGAACTAAAACTAAAAATTCAAGAAGAAGTTGAACGTATTACACCGGAAACGTTGCGGCGAGTAATGGAAAATTTTCGAGTAATACTACAAGAGTGCGTAGATCGTAATGGTGCCCATCTGTCAAGCGTTATTTTGAAAACATAAAATGGCAAGTCTAACTTAACAGAAAACTGTAAAAACATTAATGTTAAAATAAAAACTTATGTAGATACAGGAGTTTTAAATTTTCCCGCTTCACTGACGAACCCTGTATAACTAGTATTCAATTTTTTAATAATTGTGTTTCGTGGTTGTCTTGATTTAGCAATAAATAAGACTAAAAATTGTTATTTCTTATTTTTTTTTCAGATTAAACATAATGACATATGTTGTATAGTGAATTCGAAGACTTCCACGGTCAGTGTCAGTATTAACAAAACGTCTTCCGGATTGGAACCATGTCATGGTTGAGACAGAATAACTCAACATTTCACCCACTTTTTTAAGGGGCTTCTTCCGGAGAAAAGGGAGCACTAAAAGAGCACGGTAAGTCAACGTGTCAACCACGCCAGAGGCGAACTCTTTTAGCAAGAGGCAGAAGGGTAACGGTAACTCAACTTGTCAACCAAGCTAGAGGCGAAACCCTTCTAAAAGGAAACAGAAATCGGACTGTGACGACGATTGTATTGTTGTATTATTAATCTCGTTAATTCTTTCTCAAATTTTCTCCTTGAGCTCATCCAAATCGCTAATTGGAGTACGAGATATAGTATTCTTAAGGTAAGGCCACAAAAAGAAATCACATGGAGTAATATCGCACGATCTTGAAGGGTACTCGTTTTCAGTATTACGACTTATTATTCGATTATCAAAAAATTCACACCAGTAGTTTCAGTGTTTCACGTGTACAATGCGGAGTAGCCCTATCCTGTTGGAAGTAGCCCACTTGTAACTCATCATGTAATTCATGGAAAAATGGTTCCAAGATCTGTTGGCGATAACGTTCAGCCGTCAAAGTGCCTTAAAACAATTTATAAAATTTTACTTCCCTAATAGTCGCAATGCATTAACTAATTACTTACCTTCAAAAAATATTGGGCCAATTATTCTTCTCTGGCTAATTGCCGCCCAAACACCAATTTTGTCAGGATGCAATGTAGTCTCGACTAATTCATGCGGATTTTTGCCACACCAAATCCTCATATTTTGTGAGTTTACATATGTAACCCGTCCTATAGAACCAAGATTCGTCCGTAAAGAAGACATTACGCAGGGAGTCAGCCTGATTAAACGTATCGAGAAACCATCTACAAAAATTCAATCTGCGACGGGTAATAACTCCTGCGCCGAAGTTATTCTGTATGGATGTAAATGCAGTTCCTTATGCAATATCGAGTGGCACGTACCGACAGAGAGATCCACTTGTTGTGCTAAGTGTCTAATTGGGGTCCTAGGTTGTTCCTCCATAATTTGCCTAGCTGTCTCGACAACCTCCGCAGAACGTTTCGGTGGTCGACCAATAGAGCTGCAAATTTAGTAAAAACGGAAATCAGTACTACGATTATTTATGTAATTTATTACGATATTATTACAATGTATAAGGCATATATTTTTTTGTAATGTGTATTTTTATAAAGTATTACAAGTGCCATCTCACCCATACAAGTATAGGTAAGATGGCATACCCCTTACAACTACTTACTACTAAGAGCATAAGTCACAAATAAATTTTTTTGTAGACTTAGACACGCCTGCACACTCAGCATGGGCCCATTTGTTGCACATTTGGCACCTAAGCCATGTTTCTCGAGCACGAGATAAAGAAAATAAGTCATTACAAAATATACAGGCAGCATCTTCTTCATCATCAGTCTCAATTTCCATGTCCTTAGCCTCCTCTTCTGAGTCTTCTTCAGCTACTGTCAGACGTCTCTTTGCGGCACGGGCAGACTTCCTCAATGCTTGTGCTTCCTTCTCAGCAACTACCTGTTTTACTAAGTTAATTTCCGGAGTGGTATTAAGAACCCCATATTTGCCTCTTCTTCTATTAATCCGTTTTGTTTGTGGAGCAATGGGAATTGGAAAAATATCTGACACAGAAATATTTCCATCTTCTTGACTTTCATTCAGGTTATTCTTATTAATTATAGTGGAGTCATGGTTATTAGATGATCCTGGTTTGATAGAAATTATTTCAGCGTGTAGCTCATTTTGGTTACCCCCATGATCTGATATGTCAGTAACACTTGCTGGACAGAACATCCACTCTGGAAAAATGTTCTTATTGAGCGGACAAATGCCTGTTGAAGAGAAGCCACTAGTCGCATTTTTAATTGTAGCTGCTTTCATATATGCTGGGCTGAAAATTTCCGCAATCTGATAATGAGTTACGGTCCGCCCTGGATGATTCTTCAACCAGGTGATTAACTCCTGATTATAGAATGAACGGAGAGGCGAGTAGAAGCTGACATCTAGTGGTTGCACTCGATGAGTGCAGTGCGGCGGAAAACAAAACAGCACTATGCCGTTTTCTTTCGCGTAAGTTATAACTTCTAAACTCTTGTGACTGGAGTGGCCATCTACGAGTAACAACACCTTTTTTTCCACAGTGGGTTTTACATACTTGACAAAATGTTTCAGCCATTTCAAAAATACCTCACCGTTCATCCAACCTTTATCTTGAGTCAACCCAATTGCCCCAGGTGGTGCGTGGTCCATCAATTCATGTTTCATATTTTTGCGTGGGAAAATTAGAGCAGGAGGCACGTAGGTTCCAATAGCATTCATACAACATACTACTGTTAGATGCTGACCTCTTTCAGCGCTACTCAGTATGCCCACTTGCTTCCGCCCTTTGGTTGCATAAATTTTAACATTTTTTGATGGAACGGTTGATAAACCAGATTCATCGACGTTCCAAATGTCCGCTGGTTCAAATGAATGCTGGTCGAGGACATCTGACAAACGGTCAAAATATATTTTTATTTGTATTTTATTAAAAGAACGTGCCCTTGCTGCGGAAGTAGATTCCGGAGTCCTAAGGGTTATTGAAGGATTTCGTTGCGTGAATCCTTTGAGCCAGTCCCAGCCAGCAACTTGTTTTTCTCTTGAAAACCTATGTGATATCTTTTTTGCTTCAGCTATCTGGAAAGCGAGTTTCCGTACATCCAAAGTGCTCAAACCAAAAAATCTAGTTTCCAAAGCTTTTATATGGTCTACTAACTCAGTTTCCAATTCTCTGGAGAAAGTTACTTTGTGACCACCTAAGTAACCTTTACTTGAACCTTGTAAACTACCTGCACAACGCCTCAAAGTGGTAAATGGAACGTTGTAAGTCTTTGATGCCAGCAGCCAACCCATTCGGTTTTGTGTTACAGCATCGATGGCTTGCTGCATGTTTTGCTCGGCCCAGCTTTGCCTGGTCGATTTTCTATGGTACCGACCCATCACTGCAACATAGAATCCCCTGTGATACCATAATTTTATTTCAATTGAGCATAAAAGATCATTTGGTGAGATGGCATACCTATGTCATCTCATCGTTATGAACAGTATGCCATCTTAGACAAAACTGTAATCAAATGTGTCATGTAACCTAACTTATCTTAAGGGTGGATTTTAGTTAAAATATTTTTCGTTTTGAAGTATCTTGGGTTGCCTAACTTAAAAACAGCCACGAAGCGGTGAACCAAATGGTGCAGAGTGCTTAGAGTGTTTGACAAAACGCAAATTACTCATCCCAAGTGTTTTAATTATTACTTATCGTATTAACTTTCACAAAACGTAGTATCAAAGTATGTTAATTAAAGCGCCCATTAATTTAGGCGTCTTTCTGAAACGCGTAATTAAATATTAGTATTTGCGAATACCGATTTTTAATCTCTTAAATCTCTTTGTAAACATTGACAGTGACATTGACAGAGTCGGTGAATGTTGGGTTGCCTATCTTTAATCAGTTTTTAAAAATTTATACGCAATTTTTTCTAGAGTTAAATAAAGATCACGCCTAAATTATACAAATTTGCAAAAGGGTCGATACATGCATAGGAAGGTAATATTGAAACCCACCCCGCTACAGGCGAAAATCAATACATTCTTGATGGATGTCTTGTGCAAGTCCCTTTTCGTAAGTTTTTTATAATAGGCCATAATTTAATTACTATATTAAAATTGGTCGTTCTGGCCTTGTAGCGTATGAAGGAAAGGTCTAAAAATTTTAATTCATACCCGTCCTACTTTTCAACTGTCATTATTTAACCTTACCGTTATTTTAAAATTACTCAATTTTCCGCGCGTAAACATGCTACTAAAACCCCCCCTTAATTAAACTTCATCTATTTAGTTTATAGAGGCATTATAGCTAAAAGACAAACAAACACGACAACATATTCAAACTTACCTTAACTATTAGCAGTCTCGAATAATAACAGAATTTTAAATGTTGCAGTTAATATTTTGATGCACTCTGTTCAACACTATACACGCTACTGCCGCCAAACCGCATCTGTTGCGCATTATTTTAACACTGTTGCCGTATACATGAGTAGGCACCAGTTTGCAGTCACAACGAGCGCTAAATTTGAAATAGTTTAGGAGAAACACGTGCTATGCCGTCTCAGACACATCTCCCCTATATCGAACAAACTAAAGGATCTTTTCGAAAAAAAGAACATTCAATTTGAGTTTACAGTAAGATGTACACCACAGCAAAACGAGGTCGCAGAACGCCTAAAACGGGTTATTTTGGATAAAGCACGTTGCATGTTACCGAAATCGGAACTTGGCAAAAGTTTTTGGATAAATGCAGTTTTTACGGCTGTGTACCTATATTACAAATCCGACTTCAACATTAAAAAGAAGAGTCCCAGCAACTGTATGGTGTGGTAGTAAAACCAGTATAGTATCCTTGAGTAAAACCGACTTGAAAAAGAAGTTGTCATATCAGGCCAAAATAAAACGGCTTCAAAATTATGATATTTCTTAATAATAGTAGATTACGTGCCAAGTGCAGAAAAGTTAATTTTTATTAGACGAGTATGACGAGCGATAGCAAGTACTTAAATGCCATACGAGTCTAGTTAAATCACTTTTCTGACGCGCCGTATAATACTATTTTTTCGCATTTTATATTCTCACATAAAAAGTTATCTAAATTTATTGAGATACATTCTGAATGAAGCTTCATGTTCAGACCGCTTCATTTTGACAGACTAATATAAAAATTAAAACAACTACTAAACAGTTGAAAATTATGACTTGTAACATCACAAAACCCAGCCACAGCATTGCTTGATATTTCATATGGTGTATAAAAAAAGAAAATAAAAGTGAGACTTTACTTCCCGGACACCCCCTGATATAAAATAAAAAATAACTATATTGGTAGCAATTTTCTCATAATTTTAGATTTTTAGAATTAAATAATAATTTTGGTTATTCAATTTTAAAAACAACCTCTAAAAGTACATACTTACAAAAATTCGATATGCTGACATCTATTGTGTATAAATCGATTTACTTTTTAATTGCCCTCATACCAACAGATGGCACTTCTGTCTTTCTATGTTTTTATCCTAAAAAAGTTTATAGGTTTGAGTAAAAGCTAAATTAAGGTTAGGTTATAAAATTCGAAAACATGTTTGAAACTAAGTTATTTTTATGTACACAAAATATTATAAATTGTAACAGGGGCTTCCAGACATCTGCCATCAAATATGAAATTCAAAAGATGACTCGACTTCGAGTAGTTGACAACAGTGAAATTGGGAAACGAGCAATGGCCGAAGGCAAACCACCAAAATGTATCCATGTATATAACAAAACAGGAGTAGGAAAAATAGGTAATTTTAATATATTATCCCATTTTTGATTTTCCAATAAATTGATGCTTGTAGGTGATAAAGTACTTGTAGCAATTAAAGGTGAAAAGAAAAAAGGAATATTGGTCGGTTTAAAGCAGAATCAACTACCTAAAGTACCCAAGTTCGATAGTAACAATTTAGTATTAATTGATGATAATGGAACACCTTTGGGTACAAGAATTCATGTACCAATACCAACAATATTACGAACCATCCTTAAAGAAAAAACCCACACAAAAGGTGCCGATTATACAAAGTTATTAGCAATTGCCACTAAATTTGTATAGTCTGTAATTTTTTAAGTAGCTTTAATAAATATTGTTAAATATTTACAGTTGAAGTTAATTGAGGTTGTAAAGATATTTGTAGGTATCTGCATTACAAACTTGTTACTTATACCTTTTGCTATTCAGGCTGGTGCTTTAACAATTAACATATGAGACTTTACAAGGGCAATGCACAACCCAGTCCATCTGTGGGTTATGTAATTGGTGTGCCAGTTTATACTTACAGTGGAACACAAATATCTGTGCAGGTGACTAAGCGATGCGCGGTAGCAAACTCAAAGGATGGCGAGCTCAACTCATTTCTTACTTTGCTTTCGAGAGCTTAAGATATCTATAGTATGTGTCTACTTATTTGGTATTGCTATTCTACCTTGCTGTTGTACGTTTTGTTTTTTTAATGGGACTTAAATTATATTCATGATTATTCACAGTGCTTTTTTGTCATAGAACGCACCGGAACGGCGTTCCGGCACCTTTTTTCGACGGATTTTCCAAGTTTTAAAAGTAACTTTTGAAAATTTGATGTTTGGTCCACGTGTACTTGAATCGCCCTGTCGATTAGGTAATTGGGTGACATTTGGAGACGTGGAAATTAGAAACTTGTCAATCAGACTGCAACTAAATGAAAGAGAAATGATTTGTGGATTCGGTGAATACATTCTCGAAAAGACATATCCAGAAAAACTGTGTGCATTTGATACGGACTCTGAATACCATTCTCATTTCTTCAAGTGAATGTGAACGCGGGTTTTCGCAGATTAATCTAATTGCTACCCCAACAAGAGCTTCGTTGAAGACTAAGACAATTTCAGCACATTTGTTCATCAAACTTGATGGACCACCTCTGAGACTTTTTGATCCTTCAAAGTACGTTTATCTGTGGTTACTCAGAGGATGCCATTTGGCCATAGATACTAACAGCAAGGAAAGGAGTCGAGAAGATTTGTCAGTCGAGAATTGGACAAAACTTTACTATGAACATTTGCCTTAAATACAATAAATTAAATTTATGTTAAGAACTGAATATACCGGGTGGTGCATTGTCTCACGCACCATAGGGATTGCAATGGTAAATTTTTAATTTGTAAATATTTGCTTCCCCAATTATTTTAGACCAAAAGTGCAAATATGTTTTTTGTAGAGAAAAAAATACCCAATCCAATGATGCTATTTTGCAGTTTTTTAATTTTTCCGTAACAGAAAAACTGTGGAAATTAATTCGTGCACTTTGATCAAAATCACTGATGCCTTGGAATTACTGAAACAGCCTGGCTTGTCAGTTAGCTACACTTGTTAAAATTGTCACATAAAATAATTTTATTTTCCGTTAAGTTTGTTTTAAAAAGTAAAAGGCTGATTTATAGTTCCGTAAACATACAACATAACATAAACATAACAAAATAAAATATAGTACTGCAGTATTACCATTCATAGATTCATAAACATAACCGTTATACATAATCGTTTACATATGAATTGGTCCAATTTTAATTTTTAACATAAACATATGAAATTATACAGATCAAGTAAGCAGAATTCTGTTTACATGAATGAAAGTGGAAAAATAAAATCCAGTTGATTCTCTAAATCGATTTAAAAATCTTGTTTAAATGCTCTTTTCATTCGTTTATGAACTTTTTCGTTGTTATAATAATATCTATACAACACTACTACTGTTATAGCAGCTCCTACTTCTTCGTGTGACATCTTGGTAAATTTGACAGGTTATGGATCTATGAAAGGGTAAGCTTAAATTCTACGTTATGTTAACTTATATGTTTATGTTATGTAGTATGTTTACGGAACTATAAATCAACCTTTTAAATGGTTATTTAATGTTGATGGCCAAAAAGTTGCATTTTTCATATTGAAATAGTAATTTGTAATACAAGTGTTGAAAGCTTGCGTTTGCCACACGAATGTGAAGTTTGCAGCACGAACGCTAGTGAGTGCTGCAGTCACATGAGAGTGGCAAATACAAGCTTTCAACACATGTATTACACACTATTTTTTCTACAACCACATTTCCATAAAAAAATTTAAATATTTCTGCAAAATCAAATCTGACATTCATCAAATGTCATTATGACATTTTGATTTCGGTGCGGCAAAATTATACTTTGCCGCCCCGAAAATCATGTATGTGCGTGCGGAAAGTAAATTTTCCGCACGCTAATTTCACTTGTTCGGCAAACACTCATTTTCAATACTCGTATCTATGGAGACGAAGTCTGAAAATCCCACTTTCCATGGTGGGAGTAGAAAAAATAATTTCAAACTGTCATTATTGACAGAGAGGTGGGGCTATAACAGTGTCATAGCTCCACCCCTCTGTTTCAAAAATTTCATGGCATTAGTGATTTTTGTAGAAGTGCAAGAATTAATCCCCACAGTTCTTCTGTTACACGAAACTCGAAAATTGTGTAGAATAGCATCAATCGACACAGTATTTTTTTCTCTACAAAAAACTTAATTACACTTTTGGTCTAAAATAATTAGGGAAGCAAATAATTACATATTAAAAAATTACCATTGAAATACCTATGGTGCTTGAGGCAAAGCACCACCCGGTATAATTTTTTTAATAAAAGATTAACAACATGTGAGTTCCAGCACCTTTTTTCTTACAAAAAATTCATATTATTCATATTCCAGAGTAAATATTACTGTTACATTCGATAATTTTGCAAAGACGCTCAGTCTTAGGCGACTGTGATTCAGTGTTAAAGGAGTATAAGTATACCACTTGCTCGTGGCGTTGATGACGTACTATCTTTATTGCTTGACCCTCTTCTCCATCTGTCTTCCCGCATAGATATTTGTTTTACACTGGACATGCCCTAGCATGCACAAAGAAAAATATCACCTGGGCTCGATATTAACCTACCATCAGCAAATTCGAACCAGAAACTCCCATAAAGCATACGACACTCTAATCTTTTTGTACTTTGTGCCGACTCAATTTTCTAGGTTTAGGTACAATGTGATTTTTTAAAAAGTCAATTGTAGCAAGCCTAGAAAAAAGCTATTTCGTCTGCAGTCAGCTGTAATGATCTTTGAATGACATTAACCTGCATGTCAAACTGTGTGACAGTTCAGGTAGTTAATAATGTTGGCCCAACAAAATGTGAAAATAAACAAGTATTTAGTTGCAACTGACTTGTAATTTATTAAGGTAAGTAAATTTCAGGTTTTTCGTCAATATTTCTTTCACAGCAAGTGTTCAAAATGTCCACCCCCTTGCTCTATACACAATCTTGCTCGTTTTTTTTTAATTTCTAGACACATTTTCGAGCATGTGCTGTGAGTTATTTATTTCGTTGCATTTATGAATTATTCTTGCTACAAGCTCATCTAAATTTTGTATTGGTGTCTGATAAATTGAATTTTTCAGATAGGGCCAGACAAAAAATCCAACGTTGTTAAATCACAGGACCTGGGTGTATAAGCAACTGGAGTGTTCCGACTGATTACTCTATTACCGAAGAATTCCTGAATAAAATTCAAGTTCTCCAGAGTACAACGAACAGGCGAGCCATCCTGCTGAAAGTACCCTTCCCGCAGCTCTTGGTCATGTAACTGATTAACAAAAGGTTCCAAAATCTCTTCGCGATACCTTAATGCATTGAGTGTCCCTTGAAAGAAAATTGGTCCTACAAGTCGTCATCGGCTAAGACCAATCCACACATCAAGCTTTTGCGAATGAAGTGGTGTTTCTTTAAACGCATATGGATTCTCCGCAGACCAAATTCTCATATTTTGGGAGTTCACATATCCAGATAAATGAAACCATGCCTCATCCGAAAAAAACACGTTGTTCAAGTCGTTGTCTTCAGGAAATGCGTTTAAAAACCATCGACAATATCGTTCTCTTAGAGGCATGTCTGCTGGTAGAATCTGATGAACAGAAGTTACTTTATATGGGAATAACTTTAAATCTGCTTTAAGAATATTCCTCGTGGTTGTGTAAGATAAATCAATGCGCTGTGAAAGACGTCGAATTGAAGTTCAGGGAGCTTCAGCCATTATTTGTCTAACATTTTCCAGGACTTCTGGTGTGCATTCTGTAGGTCTACCGCTTCCTTTTCTGCGTGTATCACCACCTGTTTCATCGAATAATTCCACAGTGTGCATTAGAGCATCGTAAAATCGATTGTATTCAACCATTCCAAAATGGTCTGTAAAATTGTTGAAGCATTCCTGGATCGAATACCGCCACTCACCATTTATGATGATTCCAGTTCGATAATAAGCTTTTACCATAAATATCTTATGCTGCACTGTGAAATCCATTTTTGAATAAATAATTGAAGCTTATTTATTTATTTTTGGAAGCTATGCTGTTACAATTTTCATATTATGTAAGATTCTAAAGCTTAATATAGACGGGACAATCCAGAGGCTACTGCAACTGACTTTTTAAAAAATCACATTGTATCATTTAGAAATGAAGATATTGTTTTGCTACCTAGATCAATGTAGTTGATTACATTAAGACAATTTGCTGTTTAACGTTGTGCCAAATTAAATAACATATCTAATTAACATCTTACGCGACCCGAAAACGCATTTTTTGTGCGAATGAAACATACTATTTTTTCTCCAACTACTCATAAATTCGGTAATATGACTTATTATTTAGAATCAAATATTTTTGAGAACTGTCATTGCGGAAATAAACAATCACTATACGGAGAAAATAAACAACAACGACCACGATTGCCCAATGTTGACGAAGCGTTTTTTTTTTATTTAAAATTTACCGTGTAAAACCCTATCTTGCATCCATTTATGTAGTAGTACAAAAATGAATCGAAAAGTATACAGTTGCCATGGTAATTGGTGAACATCCCGAAATGACTTACTTTTTTTTATACAAAATTATTCGACAATATGGCGTCTTATTCGTGTGGTTGGAGAAAAATACTTTTTCTTAAGTGTAGAGGATTACATTATTTCTTAATTTTACACTTTCCAATTATCTTCCTTCACCATATTTCTCCATTTTTTTCTGTCTTTTGCTAAAGTCTCGGCTTGCTTCCATGTTACCCCTCTGTTATTTAATAGTTTTCCAACTTCATTGTCCCATGTGTTGCGAGGTCTGCCTCTCCTTCTCCGTCCGGTTATCTTGGCTCCCCATACCTTGTTTACTTGTCTTTTTCCATCCATTCGATTTAGGTGCCCCCACCATCGCAGTTGGCTCATTTCGACGTATTTCCTAGCACTTTCAACTTCCAGTTCATTCCTAATCGTATCGTTTCTTATTTTATCGATAATTGTCACGTTTGCAGCCCTTCTCAAATACTTCATCTCTGCGACTTGTATTTTCTTATGTAGCTTTTCAGTCAATACCCATGTCTCACTGCCATATAACAGCGTTGTCAAGTATACTGTTTTGTAGACCGTCATCTTAGTTTTTTTACTCACTTCTTTTTTATTAATAAAACCTCTTTTAATGCTGTGAAATAGCTTTGTTGCTGCCGTTATTCTATTGTTTATTTCTTCTTCAAGCTTCCCTGTAGTATCTATGACTGCCCCCAAATATTTAATGTTCTCAACTTGTTCAACTATGTTGTTATTAATCTGAATATTTATTTTTCGTTCTGTGTCATTTGTTATTACTATGGATTTCGTCTTCTTTGTATTTATTTTCATACCTTGCTCTTCTAATTCCTTAGTCCATATATGTATCTACATTAAATTGTAGGTTTTTTTCACTAATGGCCATTATCACGATATCATCTGCAAACACACATTCACTTATTTCGATTGGATTCATTTTATAATAGCCTGCATTCATTTTCTTACTTTCTCCACTCGATTTCTTTATTATTTTGTTCATGAGCGTAATAAATAGTAGGGGGCTCAGGACTCCCCCCTGTCTTACCCCTTTTGTTGTTTTAAATTTTTCAGATTCTTGATTTTTGTTTTAATTATATTATATGTTTCCTTGTATATTGCTTTAATTCCTTCCACTAAGCCTCTGTCTGCTCCTTCATTTTCTAGGGCAATCCATATTCTTTGCCTGTCGACATTATCGAAGGCTTTCTCCAAATCTATTAGGCACATGTATATTTCGCTATTATATATTAGGCGTTTATCTATTAAGTTTCTTATAGAACAGATGTGATCTTGTGTGCAGTGGCCGGGTCTGAAGCCACTCTGCGCCTCATGGAGTTTTCCTTCTATTAGTTTCCTTAATCTTTATTCTAATACTGATTCATACACTTTACATGAGACACACATCAAGGATATACCCCGATAGTTGGAGCATTCCCTCGGGTCCCCTCTCTTGTATATTGGAACAATGACCGACGTTTTCCAGTCCTCCGGTATTTCTTTAGTTTTCCATACCTCATTAATAATTTCATGCAATAGTTCATATCCCTCTTTACTCATATACTTAAGTTGTTCTGCTTTGAGATTGTCAATACCTGGTGCTTTGCCATTTTTTAGTTTTCGCACTGCTTTTTCTACTTCTTCAAATTTTATGTCCTTTCTACTATCTAAGTTGATGTTTGAATCTTTTATTTTTATTTCATTGGTTTTTATGTCCATCCCTCCTAACATGTCTTGGAAGTAATCCTTCCATCTGTTCATTACCTCCTCTGTTTCAATAAGAATGTGCCCTTCATTGCTCTTAACATGTCTCATGTTAGGTTTTTTGTTTTTATTTTCTTATTACTACAAAATAAGTCGCAATGTGTACAGGTTCAGGAATGCATACACGGAAAGACACATATATCACAGAATGCGTTGATGATTCATTAGTTCATGGGCAGTACTTGAAGTGATAGTATTACATTATAATTTATTAGCGTAATCAAAGTCATGGAATTTCCAAAGGACCATATTCGATATGTAATGCTTTATGAATTTAAAAAAAAATAGTAACACAAGTGTAGCAACATAAAATATTCAGGAAATTTATGGCAGGGATGATTTGAATGAAAGGATGTGTCATTGATGGTTTGAAAAATTTAGATCGTGTAGGTACAGCGTACAAGATGAAGTGTGTTTAGGCTATCCTGTTAGAGTTATTTAAGTATGAAGGGCGGTAGGTGCGTTTTACCGGTCGAGGGTAAATGTGTGGAGACCGACGCGTAGCGGAGGTCTCCATTTTTTACCCGAGACCGGTAGCACCTATGGCCGTGATGCTTATTACAATTTTTGCATGATCCATGCAATAGCCAAATTAAATGAATCTAAATTTGTTCATTTCAAAGTGACAATAATTGTGTGATAACTGTAAAATTATCTAAAAATCCCACTATCTAAAATGACAAAAAACACTCAAATTTTCATATTTTATTACTTACCGCTTCCCGATCGCTAAGTGAATGCTTACCGATCAGTAATTTGTAAGCATAACTTACTATTGTCAATCAGTAAACATGTCAAATTGACGGATTGTGCAAAAAATTTAATAATGACCTTCTGGTTGCTAAACTTGGTGAAACTCCTGTCGTAACAAAAAAACTCGCAAGAAAATGTGGCTCCAGTAAGTCAACTGTCCATCGTCATTTACAAGAGTTGGGAAAAGTGTGTAAATAGGGAAAATGGATTCCCCGCGAACTTTCAAAAAATCATCACAGAGAATGCATTAACATGCACATTTTTGAATTTGCAAGAAGTTTAAGAGGGTCTCTTTTGCAATATTAAACGTAAGAGGCAATAGATTAGTGTAGGTGACCACAAGCAAAAGCAGATTTGCTTCCCAAAAAGTATGTACTCTTAAGTGTGTAGTGGGATTGTATGGGAATAATACACTTTGAATTTTTAAATTTTAATGAAACCATAAAAACAGCTGGGCTCTGTTGCACAATAGAACTCACAAATTACAATTTATTGTTTACTAGTTGTATGTACAGCACTTTTAGGCCTGAAGGCTTATGGCTTTTTGCTGATGCGTTAACGTATGTGGTTTTAACGGGTGCAATGCACAACCCGAATAGTCGCTGCGAGTTATATGTTTACTAGTACCTACTTAAATATTAGCAATTGTAAATTGATATTTTTTATACTTGTAGTGACGTTTTAATAATTAACCAAATTTAAAAAAAACAGGTTTATTTTTTGTCTCTGTAGTATCGCCATTTTATTTTCCTAAAGTGATAAACTATCTCACACACGTAAATGGGGGGGGGGGGAACTGAATATTTGAAAATCTAGCATCCCCCTTGTAATGTTTTCCCACTTCGACCACTGGTCGCATAGAGGCTGCCTTACATGCAATTATACAAGAATTATTTTATCTGCTGTAGGTACTATAAGGTGATCGTCAGCAACGAGTGTCGCATAGAAGCAATGATGGTGTGTGTAATCGTTAACCTCTTATACCTTTCGGTTAATTTATCTATGCTTTCGGTGTTGAGGCTGGTGCGTTAGCGTATGTGGTCTTACGCATGAAATGCACAATCCGACCCGCATGCGAGTCACGTGATTAGTGCGCCGTTTTTTGCCTACATACAGCACCATGTGTATAGCGTATATGTGTGTGTACGTATAGAACCTTGTTACTCTACCTCGTAGGTCGGTATTCGGAGGAGAGCGTCGTTAATTAGGTGCCAAACTCATTTTTCAGTGTTCTATCAGCCGTATCATTTATGCCATGGTTTTTTGAAACACCTTGTATATTTGAAAACAGCCCCAGGCCGATATATTTTGTTATGGGCACAATGAACCAAAAACAATATAAATACATTTTGGATTCTGTTCTTCTACCCTATCTGGACAGTATTAACACCAACAATTCATGTTATACCTTTAAGCAAGATGGGACTGCGTGCCACACAACAAGATCTATGAAAACATATCTTCTTGAACATACCATTCCGGTTCTTCCTTGGCGAGGCAATTCATCAGATTTGAAGGCCATTGAGAACTGTTGGGCTTTACTCAAAAATAAAGAAAATGCATAAATAGTATGCCTGACAGAATTAGGCAAATTATTAAGGGAAAGGAGGGAGTAATTGGTTTTCCCAGTAATAGTTGTACTTAAGGCTAGGCAGTACTAAAATTTTATTTCGAGTTTTTGTATGGTGGGTTGCCGGTTTCCATTATTTAAAAATAAACTGTAAATAACATGACCGACAAAGAAAAATATTACAATAGTAGGATTATTGCATGCTTACTATTCAAGCGCTCTAAGTAGGTACCTAAAAACCAAAATATTTTCTTGGAAGGTTAAATTTAACTGAGTCTTCGAAAATCCAGAAAAATATTCATTTGTAGCTAACTTTAGAAACTTTAGTGAATACTTTAATTTACGTTTTATTGTTATTAAATAAAGAAAAATACAAGTCAAAAGCAAAAGCGAATGGTATGAATTTTAACAATTTCTTTAGGAAAGGCAATTAACCTTATCCAATGTCACTACTGACAGATGATAATGATTTTGACGGCAAATGTACCTTCTTACCCTCAATTATTACCGTCGGTTGATGAATGCACATGCAGTATTATAATAATTACTACCTTTGTGTTTCTAAAAGCACTACATTTTTTAAAGAAGATTAGACTAGTAAGTATTATAACAATCGTTTGGGAATTTTAACATTTCTAATACCCGTTGGTAACAGGGCCGGTGCCCTGGCGCCCCTAGGCAAAAAAAAACTTCATGTGCCCCTTATCAATACGTACTTTCATATTCACATGCATAGCCAAACATAAACAAATTTGATATAAAAAAAGTTATTGGTTCTTTTTAAATTAACAAAACAAAAATTTTCTGTTTCTTTCACGCCTGAACGGCTCAGGGGTGGAAGTCCGACGAACGAACGGCAGTTTCGCCTGATGAGCAAGCGCCCCATTGTTCTGCCGCCCGTAGGGGGTCGCCTTATTGAAAACCGGCTCTGGTTGGTCAACAAAGTGAAAATCAAAGACGGGGCATGTATAAATTACTACTTTAGAGTATTGTAAAAGCACTTTTTTCGAGTTCGTCTATCGGTTACTTCCTGAATATTTTTAGTTATAATGGGGAAGAGTTACGGTAGATCTTTATGTAGACCGACGAATAATCGTAAAAAATTTCTTAAAATGATACGAAATTTACCCAGAAAACAAAATTCCACGGTGGAATGTACGCGTACTAATAGTAATAGTGACAATAATTGTTTTAATCAGTGTGTGCAGAAAGGAGACTCCACGGTATCAAATAATTTAGTTATTTTAAACAACGAAGAACACAAATTACCGGAACTGGACGTCGAAACGGAAGCAACGAAAACAAAAATCAGCGATATATGTGGCAGAAGAATTGTGGACATACAATATCTATTTAAATCATTACAGTCTATAGAACACGTTGGATTTGACTGCAGTTTTTTTGATTTAGATATATTGTCAGAAAGAAGAATGGGTTTTCGTAGTGTTTTTATAACTAAATGTAAAGTGTGCAACAAACAAGACATTATTTATACTGAAGATCCCGAAACCTCTGATGTCAATTTAGCGGCGGTCTCAGGTAATAGAAAAAGCTTTTTTTTCTAACCTTTTAGTTCGCTTTTTTGTTAAAAATGAATTATTCGAAACTTTCATAAAACTAATTCAAATTCAAAACTGGAATTTAATTTTAATAAATAATTAAAATGAAACAAAAATTTAATGTAATTATATTCTAGGTGTAATTTCCACTGGAGGGAGTTATACATGCTTAGAAGAAATTACATCTGCCCTCAATATTCCTTGTATATCTAGCCGAACATTTTTAAAATATCAGCAGGACGTATATAAGGGTTACAAGAAGCTGGCCTGGGATGAAATGATATCTGCAGGTAAAGAAGAAGCTAGATTAGCTATTGAATCTGGAGAAATAGACAGCACTGGGACACCAGTTATAACTGTTGTGGTGGATGGGGCTTGGTCCAAGCGTTCATATAAGACAAATTACAACGCATTGTCGGGAGTAGCATGTATTATTGGGTGGAAAACAAAAAAAGTGCTTTACGTGGGTGTTAAAAATAAATATTGTAGCATATGTGTTCAACAAGAAAATGAAGATAAAATTATAGCTCACGAATGTTATAAAAACTGGAATGCTTCTACGACTTCTATGGAATCCGCAATAATAGTTGAGGGCTTTAAAAATTCAATAAGTATGCATGGTGTTATATATGGACGTTTAATAGGCGATGGCGATAGTAGTGTTTTAAGAAAGATTAGAGATGCTGCTCCATATGGGCCTCAGGTTATTGTTGAAAAAATTGAATGCAAAAATCATATATTAAGAAATTTTTGCAATAAAATTAAAGACATTAGTAGGAGACCTAAACTAGATTCACAAATTAGGAATTTTTTTGCTAGAAACCAATTGCGCTTTAGATTAGCTATTACAAAAGCAGTAGAATATAGAAAATCTCAGAATATCCAAAATAATGTGAAAATCCTGGCTTTAAAGAATGACATTTTAAATAGCCCTAAACATATTTTTGGAGAGCATTCACAGTGTTCTACTTACTTTTGTAATGGCCAGAAGGAGAACGAAGTAAATCTTTTCGATAAAATTAAAACAACCGAAATTTACGAAGATTTAGTAGGTGCTGTGAATAGAGTTGCTACCCACGCACCTAGTTTACTAGAGGACGTAGATACAAATATAGTGGAATCCTATAATTCGGTGGTGGCAAAATTTGTTTCTGGTAAAAGAATAAATTATTCA
Organism: Melanotus villosus; assembly: GCA_963082815.1. NCBI lineage: Eukaryota > Metazoa > Arthropoda > Insecta > Coleoptera > Elateridae > Melanotus > Melanotus villosus. The sequence goes on along the minus strand of OY720421.1, from coordinate 46,123,961 downwards.
CAGCGTGGATCATATAGCGCACGGTGTGAAGCTGCTGTTGCTTCTTTTAACAGTGGAGGTTTTTTGCAGCCAAATCTGCAAAAAACATTAACTTCATATCCAGGAAAATATACCGTATTATGTTCTGAAAGAAAACTTAAAAAGAGGAAATCCAATACACACAGACTTTCAAAAAACACAAAAAGATACGGAAGATATAAACGAAAATGATTATAAAAGGAAGAAAGAACATTTTTTAGAAGAATTAAAAAATGAAGATCCAGGAAAAATGCAAAAATTAACGATGGGACAACGACATAATAACATTTGGAAAGAACTGAGAATAAAAAGGTTAACAGCTTCCAATTTTGGAAGAATCTGTAAATTAAGGGCTACCACTTCGACAGCTAATACAGTAAATTCATTGTTGTACCAAGATTTTTATGGATGCAGAGCTACCGAATATGGAGTGCAAAATGAACAAAGGGCCGTTGAAAATTTTCAAGCCATCACAGGTTTGAAAGTAATTCCATGTGGACTTTTTATAGATAAAAAATATCCGTTCTTAGCTGCTTCTCCCGATGGTTTAGTAGGTGACGAAGCTCTTGTAGAAGTCAAGTGTCCCTATACTGCCAGAACGTGTACACCAGAAGAGGCGGTTCAGAATGGTTTGATAAAATTTTTATCTATAGAAAACCAGAAATTCGTTTTAAAAAAAAACAATATTTATATGTACCAAGTGCAAGGGCAACTACAAATAACTGGAAGGAAATTATGCTATTTTATTGTGTGGACGCCTAAAGGTTTAATTTATGAAGAAATTAAAAGGGACGACGACTTTTGGCAAACGTGTAAAAAAACTTAAATACTTTTATTTCAGTGCTTTATTACCAGAAATACTAGACCCCAGAAAGAGTAGAGGTCTTCCATTACGTAGTATTAGTTTAGGTAATAATTTTGAAACCCAAATAGATAATTAGTGCTTCCTTAGTTAATTTAATTCAATTTTATTTATTAATAATATTATCACCATTACCAACTGTTTTACTTTTACCATTTAAAGGAATATGTATCGAAATCCTATTTTATTTTAATGATATATTTTGTATGTTCTTTTATTATCCAATAAATTATTTTTTGTGCAACCGGACGCCAAGTGGTCATTTCGCGTACGCAATACAGGACGCGAGATCCGATTTCGCGGCCTGTATTGTGTTACCCTTAGTAACGGCCGCGAAACGCGTTTTATTTATGTTGTTTCCATAGAAACATTGTGACGTGAAAGCCGACTCTATTTACATTCATTTATGATAAAAATTTGTAATTATGTATTTTTTACAGCTGCACAAAAAATGTTGTGTATACTTCGTCCGCGAAATTCTTTAGCGCCCTCGAGATTGTTCTGCCTCGCCGCAAGCGGCCTCGGCGACAATTTTTCTCTCGGTACGCTAAAATGGAATTTCGCGGCCTTAGTATACAAATAACTACTAATGTATTAAATATTTAATAATAGCTAATAACATCATCCTTAGGGTAATTATGTTTTATTTAATTACAATTAAATGTTTTAAAGAAAATACGAGAAGGTACTTTTATTTTTATCTTTTTGATAAATTATATAGGTATTGTCATTATTACCGGGTGTCTTGAAAAGAATTACATCTAGTTACATTTGACATTCGTTTGCATGTAAACTTTTATGTACACTACAGTGTTATTGGCATTCCATTAACCTGAGGTGCCATTAGTTAATTGTAAAATTAAAAAGTAAACTAATCCATTTCAAAAATTTGAAGACAACACAAAATGTGTAAGAATTTAAAAAATCAGTCCTAAATTTCTCATTTTGAACATAAGGAGAATGAATATTTTAAACAAGTAAGTGTTTTTTAAAAGAAAGTTTCCTAATAGAGGTCCAAGGGATTATTACATTAAATCCTATTTTCTAGCCAAATTGTTAACGTGACAGTAATCCCTTTTGACGGGCGGCGTAAAACGTGTTGCCTAAACATTAGAACAGTTTTATTTTGAAAAATGAGATTTTTAATATTTTAGAAACTTGATTTTTATTTCAGTTTTTGAGTTTGAAGAAGCTTTCGCTATTTAAACCACTTTATTAAGAAAAATGGTACAGAAATAATATATAATATAGTCGAAATTTTCGTTAGTTGAGTAGAAATTCGGAAAAAACCTGAATTAACTATGTTTGGGTTTTTTTGAAGTACAGGCCTTAACCTGAGGAAATCTAAAAAAAACTCCACGTACGTGTCTTCAGAGGACCCGCAAATATTCACCAAATATCTGATCATTTTTTTAATTATAAAGGTTTCTTTTAAATCGTTACACAAAAATAGGCATTTTTGGCAACTTTACGCTTATGTACTAACCACCCTTAAATAGGTATATTATAAGCAATAAATATGTTCTAAAATAAAAATATTCTAATATTAAAAATTACAAAAATTTCTAATTCGGTGGCCATCTACTATAGTAAAATGGTAATTTTTTAAGGAACAACCGTTTGTCTGCATAAGACATTGTGAAATAGTCCAGTATCTCCTGTAAGTACCTACATAGTCCAAGGGTCAGTCATTTTAAAATAATCGTCTCCACTGGAAATGATTTCTGACTATCGTCTTTTCCCCAAATTGAAACCATTTTTGGGCAGAAAATAGTTGCAGACCGATGAAGTCAAAGATACTGGTTAAGTTGACTGATAGTCGACTTCTACGACAAGGGGATCATTAAAACCATCGCCTGTTCAGAAAAATGTCTTGATCAGAACAAGGATTTTGTTGAAAAGTAACGAAAGGCTGTTACTAACTGCAGAAATTAAAAAAAACCTAAATAATGAAATTTCTTTTTATTTAAACCAAAACGGTTCGTCTTAAGAATGACCCTTGAAGCTTCGATGTTTGGTACAATTAAGATCCCTCCACCTCTCTAAGGTACTACTTTAAATGAGCACAGCAGTCAATGTGCATTGATATACTTGGTACCTGTAAATGTAATCTCACCCATTTCTTAAGTCTTAATACAGTTTTATAATTCATATTCACACTATTATAGACTTTTATATAAATTTTTCAAATTACAAGAAGGTATTTACATAGCTAACACAAACTTATTTTATGTTGATGTGGATCTTTTCTGGAAAAGGGTTAGGAGGGTCTCTTCATGATGGTAACACCTTAAAACTAATTAGGCCATTTTGAGATAATAGAACCAAATATATTCTTGTAGTTTTTATTTAAATAACAAAGAGCAAGTAGGAATTCATAGATGATGGCATTATGCATAACTTACACTATCAACTGTTCTACAATGTCATCGTATTCATTGCATTATTTCCCCTTGAACTAAATGTGTATGGTTACGACTGCACATGATGTTGCAAATTAAATAAATAGGTGTTTATTTGATAAATACAACTCTAGTGATTAAGTTAGGTATTTACAAAATCGTTTGGTTAACCACTTGCAGTATTTACAAAATACATTCCATTAAAATCAAATTATCTTAAAAGTAATATATACACTCAAAACTAAAATTATAAAGTTAATCCACCGCTAGGACGGAGGAAGATGGTATTTTTTCAATTAATTACCTAGGTATCTTCCCTATCCTAGCTTGTTATTACTTTGTAGGTATTATTTGCTTCGGACAAACTAAATTTAAATTATGCCCCTTCGGTGGTAGAGTAATCTTGTTAATACTGCTAGTGCACAATCTCAGTTTCACTTATATTGAAGAGAAATCATTATTTTTGTAACAAGCCATGCACTACATAGTGATGTAAAAATATGGAAAAACTAGAATTCCAACAGCAACCGAAGCTACTTAGGTATATAAAATAAATACTGCAAGTAAAGCTTCCAATCTCATGTACAAACTGCTACCATATTTGAACACATTCACCACTGTATTGCGGTAGTGGATTGGATAGGCCCTGGTTTAATATACACTGTTAACTTTAATATTGCTTAGCAAATTAACTATTTAGTTTCTAGGTCACGGACTGGAGAAATTAAGAGTTGGATATGTTGTACATTGTATGAAAGACATAACGTACACAAGTGCAACAAGATACATATGTACAATAAACTATAAAAAAGGTATGTTTTATTCTATGGTAGTATAAAAACTATCTACTACAATGTACAACAGATTATATTTCCGCACAAAAAAATAATGTGTAGTCAAATATTAAAATAAACAGAATCGGCAAAACGACAATCAGTTTGCGGAAACCAGAGCCAACTGCCTTAAAATTACAAGAAATCATAGGAAACATGTATACATATTTGTATATTTTACTATTCTTACTCATGTATTTAAATACTAGCATAAATTACTTCATTTACTTATCGAGCAATAAAAATCTCCAGATGATTTAAAAACCTTGGAATCGAATAATGATGCAATGAGTGATGCAGTCTATTAAGATTCACAAATACAACAGAGCGTAGGCTCCCAGTCTGTTGCTGCATTTTTTCTTTTTTTTAAAATTAAATAAGACATTCCAGTCTTACAAAATGCACTGACAATATATATAACATACAACACATAGCATTATAAAAACCACCACACTCGATTTCGAAAATAACAACGTCAATCCACAGTCACTGTTTCTTCAATTTTGTTCACTATGATTTCGTTCTGTTCAATGTATTGCAACGGGACTCTGCTGTACGCAAACTCCAACCATCGGACTATCGTCACGATCGGCTTGTCCAGTTGAAGGACCGTTAGTTGGAGGGTTGTGCTTAGGAGGTGTACCGTCAGGGATGACATGTCCCGGGTAAGGTGGATAAGGAAGTGATGAAGGTCCAAAGCCCATAAGGGGTGCCTGATACCGTGGCCGGTGAGTATGCCGTGATGGCGAAGGATCGCACTCCATTGCTGTATAACTCGCAGGTTGATAGGAGTGATTTGGATACTCACGTGTACGACCTATTAGGTTTAACCCTGCAACATAAAACTACAATTAAATATTTGTCAAATCTTTTTTACAGAAATATTACACAAATGGTAATAAATTACTGTATTATATTATATTTAGGTACAACATGTAAGTAGTCTAATTTAATATTTACAAGTAAAGAAATTATATATAAAATGAACTATCTCATGCGGTGTGCATAGATATATTTGACAATTTTTTTGGATTACTACCCTCTAGATTTTAACGTAAAACGTCTGAACAAATACCAATTTCAGATGTGTTCTGCATGGTGCCACTTACCGAAGAAAACAGTCATTGTCATTAGACAAAATATCATAATAATTGCCAAACCATAGGAGGCTTGAACTAGCACCATATGGAATTCGTCGGTATAATATTATTCTTAAAATACAGTCAAGCCAAACAACGTTTTACATAGCCTAGAAAATCATATTTTTGATAAAACTTAGATATTACTGAATTTGTTATCCAATTAAATTAATACCTTCTTTCACATATGTAGGTAATTAGTCACATATCGTCCAGAAAATTTTATTGATAAAATAACTACCCACTGTGTAGAAGTCTACAAAAATTTGAAAGTTTGTTAACTAATACATTAAGGATGGAATTGTGCGACGAGCTTCTTGGGACAGTAAGAAACTGTGCTGCTGAAGTTCTGCAGAGTAACAGTTACTAGGTTTATTATGTACTGAAATGGTGGAAACATGACATAGCATATCGTAACCCTTCTGAGTCCTCTCGGTAGAGGTGATTCACACAGGAAATTATTTGTTGAGGAAGATCAATTTTTTAATTGCTATACCAAATACGGCATACTATGAACCCTCGTCATTTTGGTAACTGCTGTATTCGCTTTTAAATTTAAATACATACGGATTTTATTTTATTTTCACTTTCACTCAACCTTATATACCGCTAACTATAGTTAATACTGTGCATGCTCCAAACAGCCATGTTTTTACTGTTAAGAGACGTTCATATTTTGTACGCTCACCCATTGTCCCACCATTAGGTTTCCACGTAATAAAACTGAATAATAAACACTTTGAAAAATTAAAAATGACAGGATTACATTTAACAATTCAATTTGTCGTACAAAAATATCCTGACAATGTACATATAACTTTATACCTGCAGTAATTGACACTTAAAACAATTAATGGACACACACGTCTTAGCTTGCGATAATCAAAACCAAAATATAACCACCGTAAATGTCTGTGATGAATTGAGGAGACGATTTCTTTTTCCTCTTTATTAACATCATATTTGAAGTTGTTGTGAATGTGTTGTTTCTTAATTTATATTATTTAATTTTAAGAAAAAATGGTAAATAGACTATATACATGAGGCTTTTCACACTGAGTGTTGTCTCCAGTCAGTACTGGAATGGACGGCCTGATTGCTCTGTTAACCCATTTTTAGCCAATTTACGCACCACTTAGTTTATTAATTTTTTTCGAATATTAGGATTTTTTTATATTTTATTTTAATCATCTGTTATCATTCTTAAGATGTTGAAGAAACGATATATGTAAATTTAGTACAGAATTCTGCAATTATTTATATAAAAATGCTGGTCTACATTTAGGCAATAATGATAGTTTTCAGCAATGCAGCTTGTTTAAAATGGTTTTTTTACAAATTTTGCTAAAAATAATTAGTAATTATACCCAAGAAGATTACAAAGATTAATTACCACTGGATTTTTTGCATATACAATAAAATTTGCAGAGAATGTAGGCGGTTCGAAAACGCACCACTGGTCAAATGTATGAATCATAACATGCACGTCTATGCAGGTTTGTTCTTGTTCAAGATGTGCACTTGGCATCCTGTTACTTTACTTTAGAGTGGCTTCTTGAGTTGGGCAGACGTATAGTTTTATTGTGTAGTGCTACCAGTGATATCTTTATAAGTTTATGCCATATGCAGGAGCCAGTAAAGAGAAATCTCCTGTTGGATTAGGTGGACAAGTGGTCTTTGACTTGTTATCAATTGTCGAAAATCCTGAAAATCGCCAAATTTTTTTCTTATGGATAGCAAGTATTCATAAGAGAGAAAGAAATAAGTATTGTCACCGAAGCTAAAGTATTTAGAAGCATATATACACACGTGTTAACATACGGAGGCAAGACGTGAGTTGTGACCATCAGAGATAGGAGTAGAATACAAGCATGCAAAATATGCTATCTTAGGGCAGCAGAGACTGTATTAATAATAATGTAATATGCGAGTGGTTTGGTATTAAATCAGTGTAACTGACTTTAAAATCGCAGCAGTTAATGTTATTTGAGCGCATGGTGCCAATGAGTAAGAAGCTAAGAACAGAAAAGTTGATTTTATACGGAGGGCTGCAATTGATAAGAAAACGAAAAGGGGCACATCTAATAGAAGTTGGAATAGTGAAATAGCCAAAACTCTTCAGGAAACTGGAGGCAAGCTGAGGGGGTTAGCTGCTGACTGTCATGGTTTGAAAAACTTTTGCTGTAACACCGCGATATTGTAAGCTAGAAAAGGAACGATTATGTATGTATTATGTTTTACTAGTGTTTTAAGTAGTTCTAATTCAACACATGATTGTTAGGGCAGATTATATTTGAAAAGGATTTTTTTTTACAGAAATATTTAGCCTCCAATAATAAGTACACTCAAATTTTGTATTTAACTGAATGGACCTTCTACTCACATTCGCTAACTTTAGTAATGCCATTTTCTTCAAGTTGTCATAATAAAACTAATACGATTTCATTTTATTTTATTTGTTATCATCAGTAAACTTAGAAAAACTTCGATCAAACAAATAAAATCAGTTACCAGTTTCAAAAACTTTTTAATTTGTTGAAAATGGAGATAGACATGTCTCCGAAACATTTACCAGTTACAAGGGTTTTAGTTAGTTTTACTTGTTTCAGCAACTGGTGGTGAAATAACCAGAAGAAAATATAAAGTGTCTTTCAGAAAATGTTTAGTGGTTCATTTTCTATTAGTAGATACCTCTGCATAACAATTTCTATAATCCTGTTGGTGTCACTTATAAACAGTTTGCGACAACTATTTATAACTATAATGAAGTTTGGCTAACACAAACCTACATAAAGGGACTGACGGTTGTCATATATTAAATCCAAAGGTCCCTCTTCATTGATATAAGCACAATGTAAAAATGTTCCTTTTATTGCAAACCTGCTTATGACGAACTTCCTTTTGTTACATTAAAAAAAATCCCCTTAAAATTAATGTTAATTGAAATATGAATAAACAGGTTCGTATGGTTACAAGCTCTCAATTGTTAGTGTTTAGGTGTTCTAGTGCCAGCTTATTAGGTCGGTACTTCTCCTGAATTTCACTAAATTTGTACTTTAGTTTTAATATTGTTAATGTTTATTAAGATGGGGTTTTGTTGCCTTCCAGGAGCAGCACTGAACCAACACACACAAATAATAAATAATAGAAGTCTCAGCCTCGGCAGCAAAATGCAAAATTATTTACATAAAATGATAACTACGAAAATATTTATGATATGGTAAAAACCAAATTACTGTGTGTGACGAACATAATGTAGCATGGGAATCGTCTGGCAGAATAGAATTAAAACGGTGCTTTTCTTCGTCAATCATAAATACCTACTGGTACGAATTGCATGTATTGTTGAACTTTTACTTTTTTTAAAAAATATTCTATAAATAATATACTATTATTATTATTTTCAGCTTATAAGTCCCACTTTTGGGCAAAATCCTTCCCCTCTTTCTTCCATGACTTTCAGTTATGCGTTTTTGAACTAATACCATGAGATCGAAAAAAAAAAAGATTCTGAGCAGGCCTCGACTAGTACAACACGATTGGCTACACTGGTTCTAGAATGCTAGTCAAGGCCTGCTCAGAATCATCTTTTTTTTGATCTCATGGTACTTGCATATGCTTTCTTTATTTCTTTAAAGTAAAATAATATTATATGACTTGATTTCCTTTCTATTATCTTCTCACTTTGAAAAGTCCTATAACATTCCATTTTATTTTTTCAGTCGCCTGCTCCAATTCTATTAGCTTATCTTCAGATGCATTAACACATTAACCGAACACACTTCTAGTTTAGTAAAATTATTTGAATTTGATTTATCACATTTAAGTTGTAATTTATTACTAACTCAACAGAAAAGGTCCACAACTTCCTGGATGACCACTCCTCTGCGAAATGTCATTTTGTTTGGTTGTGCAGAGGTTGATCCATTTTCAATTTCAATTTTCGTTCTAATTGTCGTCATTAGAAAAACACCATTTAAATTATGCAATTGCTATATATTTTGACTACTGCTAAGTTAGGCTTTGTCCAGACTATTCGAATTATCTCTAGATTTTGTAATAATCAAAAATTTTTCTTTTGTTACTTACTGAAAATACACTCTGAAAATACGTTGGTTTATATTTTTTATTGTAGCACCATTATTACTCATTGTTTTGGTGATGCTCTCTCTTCATTGATAAGTTGGATTTGCTCTTCTACAATCTATTACGTTTTTTAGGCTCTGTAGTATTTACTGATTTCTCAGCGTCTGATTTTATATCTTCTATTATAAGTTTGTTGTATTTAATAATTGCGTATTTTCCTTAGTTACACGCTTCTTTTATTTTTGGCAGTAATGCTTTTCTTTGTGCTAAAAGATTACTGGGATAGTCTTCATCCATGTATATTCGTGTGACTTTTAAAAGGTTTCAATTTTTTAAGCGATAGGTAATAAGTGCACATGTATAAAATCTTCAAGAAAATAGTCACAAAGCATTTGACAAATAAACTGGAACTCTTATCAACCTCGCGAAAACAAGCGGGATTCAGAAGTGGATTTAGTTGCAACGATCACCTACTTCTGCTAAAAGTATTAATAGAAAAAGGCATTGAATACAATAGACCTTTAGTTTTAACATTCATAGATTACGAAAAAGTTTTTGACACCATCAAAGTCTGGTCCATATTAGAAGCTCTTTCGCAAAACAGAATTGACTATCGTTATTCACAACTCATAAAAAATATCTACAATAAAGCCAAAGAGAAGTGATATACTAATTAATATGTTAGAAAAAATAATAATGGAGGGACAGAAAATTGGACTAAGAATAAATAAGGACAAAACAAAAATTATGAGAATAGGGAAGAAAGGTGGAACAGGAAGAATAAAAATAGGCAATCAGGAGTATCAAGAAGTCGATAAGTTCAAACACCTGGGAGTCATGATGCCAATAAGAAGTTATTAAAAAATAAAATTATTTCTAAGAAAAACAAATTAAGAATTTATAACACATTAATAAGACCAGTAGCAATGTATGGGGCGGAAGTTATGACAATGGTCAAGAACGAAGAAGAAAAATTAAGAATGATGGAAAGAAGAATTTACAGAATAATACTAGTCAAAGTTACAGAAAATGAATACAGAATAAGAATGAACCATGAGATAGCACAGGAGTTAGAAGAAGATATAAAGAAAATAAAGCAGCAGAAGCGTAATTGCCTTGGACATGTGATGAGGGCAGAACAACAAGAAATGACGAACATAATAATGAATTGGATACCAGCTGGAAAGAGAAAAAAAGGAAGACCAAAGTTGAGATGGCTGGATGAAGTAAAACAAGACCTGCGAAATATAGGAATCGAAAATATAGATGAGAGAGTCAGAGACAGAAAACTATGGAAAAAAAATAAGCAAACAAATTGACTGAAGACAGGACGGGGACTGATCCACCTCAAAACATCTAGAAAGCTTCTAAGAGGCGGCGAAACCCGACTTGAGGTGCCAAGCCATACATACATACATACAATAAAGCCACATCTTCTGTTGTATTGCATGAAAGGACAAATATATTTAAAATAGAAAGAGGCGTCAGACGAGGCAACATGATTTCGTCGAAACTGTTTATCAGCGTACGTGTTTAAGAACATACACTGGAGCAAAAAAGGCATAACCGTAAATGGAGAGAAGCTCAAACATCTACGATGCACAGATGACATAGTCCTAATAACAGACGATATTGGAGAAGCACGAGATATGCTAATGGACTTAGAGCAAGCTTCAGAAGAAGTCAGCCTAATAATAAACATAAATAAAACAAAAATGATGACAAATCTAGTGCTAGTCGGATGCTTTGGTATCGAAAATATGAACATTGAACAGATCACAAAATATAAATACCTACGACATGAACTGTGAATAAGTAGAGACAATCAGACATGCGAAATACAGACGCATAGGCCTTGGTTCGTCAGTGGTCAGGCTTTGGAAAGCTGAATTACATACTTAAAAATAACGACATCCCAATATGCTTAAAAAGAAAAACATACGAACAATGTATTGCACCTATAATCCACAATGGAGCAGAAACCCTAACCTTAACGAAGAAAACTGCTGAAAAGCTGAGAGTCACGCAAAGAAAAATGGAACAAGCTATGATGGGAATTACACTCAGAGATCGGATACCCAACAAAAGGATATGACTAAGACAAAAGTCGAAGATATTATAGTAAAAATAACAAAACTGAAATGGTCATGGGCGGGTCATATAGCAAGAGGATGAGATAGGTGGATCAAAAGTATCCTTGAGTGGAGACCACGTGACAGCACTAGAAGCAGAGGATGACCTCCGATGAGATAGAGTGATGATCTCAGAAGAACAGCAGGAAACTAGATTCAACAAGGCCAGGAGAGAACCACATGGAAAATCTTACGGGAGACCTATGTCCTGCAGTGGACGTAAACAAGGGCTGTAAAGAAAAAGAAGAAGAAGGTAATAAGTGTTACCACTATTGGGCCATTTTCCTTATTCGCATTTAATTTTCGTATGCAGTCTATAGGTGAAGCTGTAATTTTTGGTTGAAGAAATTCAATACTTTTTTCCAGATCAAAATATTTTATTCTTTGTGAACTTTTTAATCCATGGATTACAATGTTTTTCTTCCTTAGTTCTCTTTTCTAGCCTTTTTTCCTGCTCGTTAATTTTCATCTTTAGTTCATCATTCGCCTGAATTAAGGGGTCCAATGTTTGGTTAATATTTTCATTTACTTTATAGATTTGAACTGAGAGATCTGTTTTTAGTTTTTCAATTAGCTCTACAATTTTTGCCTGATTTAAATAATATACCTATACTACTTATCAACAATTTTTTTATTTTCATAACATATTTTATGCATATCCTTTTTTACGAATTCCACATACCGAGTGTTTTGACTTAAGGAGCGAACATATGGAAATAGCATGGGAAATCGTATATATGCAGATTCCTGCTTGCCGTTTGAGTTGAAAAGACTGATAGTGATATCAATCGAAAGACAAAAAAATGCGCTTAATTTGATACTACTTTACTTGAATTTATTGCTTGTTTAAGAAAGAAATAGCTTAAAAACTACAATAAATAATTTGCATTTTATTCACAAAAAGCAGGCAGACCAGCCATGATCAAATTGGAAGTTTATTAAATCACGAACTGTGCAAAAACTGACGCCAGTATAAAATGTTTTGACAAGATATAAATCAAGTTACAACAGAAGACAAGCGTGCGATAAACTAAAAACGGTGATACACGCATTAAAAGAGCTAGGAATATAAAAGAAACTAATAAATTTGATGCAGATGACAGTACCAAGTAGTACCAGTACCAAGACATGGTTTATACGGATTTTGGAATCCAAAATTCCCTGACTCTTCTAGGTTTTCCAGATACTTTTTTCAAATTTCCAGGTTCAAATCCTGTCTGAATCTAGTGACGTATATGCGTAGTGGTGCTGCATGTAGCATGTAATTATATGACTTTAACGTTAATTACCGGCATTATTTAGGTATGCATGATTTTAACATAAACATTACAGAATTATCGTGTACCTGTACAAAAAAAGTTAGGTGGTCTTATACTATGAAAGGCGAAATGAATATTTTCCAGAAAATTATCGAAAACTTGTAATTTTCCCTGACTTTTCCCTGATTTTTCCTGAAAAACAAAATTCCCTGACTTTTCCAGGTATTCCAGGTTTTCCAGACGCGTATAAAGACTGCAAGAATAGAGTCAGTTTCCAAGGAATACAAGGGAATACACTTATACATAATATTGAGAGTGGTGGAAATAAAAAATTCAAAAAAATAAAGATGAATAAATTTAAAATAAAAAATATCCTAGAAAAGTACAAAAGGAAATCGGATAAAAAACTAAAAGAACTCGAGGAACAAAAAGAAATATGGACACTGGAAGAAAGATGAAGAATGTTTAGAAACAATCTAAAAGACATAACGAAAAGAATATGTGGAACAAAACGGGGAAATAGGTACCCAAAATAAAAGGACAAGATGGTGGAACGAAGAACTAAAAGCGAGAATAAAAAGTAAGAAGCAAGCACGGAAAACACATATATTCAAACAAAATCAGAAGAAGATACGGAAGAGTATAATAGACAGAGACGAATAGTGAAAAATGTAGTCAGAAATGCGAAATGAAATTCATGGGAAGAGTTCGGAAGGGAGTTACAAGAAGACTACAAAACAAATAACAGAAATTTTTGGACTAAAATACGAGGAATGAAAAATGGAAGAAATTATAACAGTAAAAAACAAAAGAAACCAAATCCAGACAAACACAAAAGAAATAGCAAAAGTATGGAAAGATTTCTACACAAACAAATTTAATAAAGAAACAACAGATGAGGAATACGAAATATACCAAAAGAGGATATACAAATTGAGGAAATAAGTAGAGAAGAAACAATAGAAGCAATAAAAGCAATAAAAACAGGAAAAGCGGGAGGAGACAATGACATGGAACCAGAAATGATAAAATATCTAGGAAAAGAGGGAGTAACACGGTTATGGAAAATATAGGCCTAGGAAAGACGGGAAATACCTAAAGACTGGCAAAATAATTTAATCCCATTCACAAAAAAGGGGAACATCTGAATTGCGAAAACTATAGATAGGGCAATATGTTTATCCTCGGTATGTTTGAAAACATATACAAGAATAATACTGCCGTCCTAAAATCAAATGCGGTATCTACTGGTGGCATAAAATTGAGAAATTAAGCATTTAAGTTTTTTTGATAGTCCTCCGTAAAATACAATATATGTTATATAAGAAAGGTGATTTCTGATGTAAAATGACATCAAAAATCGACTAGACATGAAACCTTTTCAGAAAAGTGAATTGTTTACACTAAAAAATCAGATACGGCTTTTATCGTTAAAAATATTTTTATACTTTCTAAGCCACAATGCCGTATCTGCGTCATATTGGTATTAAATGTAGATACGGCATTCTAGCTTAGCATTCATAGGAAGATAATTAACAAAAAATGCCGTAATCGATTTTTTGCAACAAAAATATCCCATTTGACGTTCGTTTTTATTTATTTAAGAATCATTTAGGTACCAACATTTTATTCAAAAATTTTTCTTTGTTCATCAGTTAAATTCCAGAAATTTGTGTTTATCACAATTCTCTGATTTTCATTGATTTTACTCAAACATGCTTTTATGCAACTCCTTACATCGCAGGCTGGCAGTACTTTATGCTTTTGAATCATTTTTTCTCTTTTGATAATATTTTCTTCTATTTTAGTCTTTGGGTCTATCCATTTCCTCTTTCTTGGGTTACCTGCTTTCGTATAACCTTTATCACCTAGATTTTTTGTTTTATTTTCTGCAGAGTTGTCATTTGGTTGATTGGTTGGTGTCACTTCGTCAATATGATTACCATTTTCTTCGGATTCAACTTCATGAATATCTATTATAGATATAACATTTAATGTAGAGGTAGATGTTGGATCATTTTCTCCAATCATCTCGTTTAGACCTCCACTACCCAAGACTTGCGTTAATTTGTTATTTATAATTTTGCAAGAGTGATCAATTTTTAAAAATTCACATTTTTTGTTATCATACTCCTGGCGTTCTGCGTCATTAGGTACCATATTTGACAAATCTGTAAAGACACGTACATCATCAGCACTATTATTTTCATTTAAAGTTTCTTCAAAAATTCGATCTGCTGCTACAATTGGAATTGACATAGGTTCTTTATCCACAAAATCATGTAACGGCAAATCATCATATACTTCTTTTTCACATGAAATCGGTACATTTGGCATAAATTCAATTTGTGCATAATTATTAGTCACTTTGGAATTTGAAGGAAAATCATCACTACTTTGATAATAATCAGGTAGATTATTGTAATTTTTATGTACCGACATCTTATGTTGAATTTGTCCTTTAGTTGCTAACGCTAACAATACATCAGTTCTAGTGATTGACATTTTGCTGAAATAAACAACTAGTTGTTGATAAGAAAGACATGCAATCATATTAATCAATTTACCTTTTAATGATCCCCAGGAAAAGAACTATCATCAATCATGAAATGTTTGTAGTTTATGTAGTTAGTTTTTTAGAAAACAATTTGAAGTAAGGTGCGTTCACTATTTATAACAACTAACACAGGCAAACTAAAAATTAAGCCCCAAATGAGCAACGTTTCCTAGATGAAAGGGCGGTAACTACAAGATACTAGAAACAAACGCGGCATATGCATACGCGCGCAAGTAGTTACGACGTTTTTAACTAGTAGCATGCAGATACCACATGTGTGCTTAGGAAAGGTAGATATTTTGTAAAGATACGACAAAATGTGTAGTGTTTTTACATAAAACCAATGTAGATACCGCATTTTTCATTTAGTAAATCGATAGAATAACATGTTGAGATACTAAAACAAAAAAAAAAAAAAAATTGAATTTTTTGTAGATACCGCGTTTGATTTTAGCACGGCAGAATAGAGAAGAGATTTAAGATCCATTGTTGAGAAAGAAATGGGAGAAGAACAAGCAGCATTTAAACCTGAAAGACAAACGAATGATAACATATACATAATAAGAAATTTAATAGAAAGAAAGAAGGAAAGTGGGGAAGAACTCATAATGACATTTATAGATCTAAGAGCAGCGTTTGATTTAATAGAAAGGACAATTATATGGAAGTGCCTCAGGAAAATGAAAGTTCCAAAAACATTAATACTAGTAATAGAAAGTACCTACAAAGATGTAAAGGGAAGAGTACGAGTAGCAGGAGAAAGATCGGAAGAATTTGAATGGAAAAAAGGCATCAAACAAGGGGATAGTCTTAGCCCATTATTGTTTATAATAGTAATGAACAAGTTAATTAAAAATACCAAGTCTAGAACAGAGCAACTACAAACAATAATACGTTGTCATAGACTACAACCATTAAAAATAGAAGCATTGATGTAAGCGGACGATATAGTGGTAATAGCGGACTCTGAAAGAAAAATGCAGAAGTTGATAGATATATGGGTAGAACAAATACAGCACTTCAAAATGGAAATTAATAAGTATGGAAAAAAGTATTTTACAGATGGCAAGTAGAGGCATTCCAGTTAGTACCATGAGATCGAAAAAAAGATGATTCTGAGCAGGCCTTGACTAGTACAACACGATTGGCAAGACTGATTTCAAAATGTGGCAGTAGGTTAAAGGTTAATAAATGTCAAATAAATTAAAACGCAAAACAGTATTTATTTAGGGAACAAACTGAAAACTAAGATGAATACATGTTAGAGTAGGTGTTCAAAATGTGATCCTTCACTAGTATTACAACGATAAACTTAAATAATTCTGGAAACAAGATTGCAAAACTGACTTACATTTGAAATGTCACTGTCACATTATAATTCATAGGCATTCTAGCACCAGTGTAGCCAATCGTGTTGTACTAGTCAAGGCCTGCTCAGAATCATTTTTTTTTTGACCTCATGGTAAATGGAGAACAATACGGTTGAACAACGTACGTTTGTTGCGAACAATTATTATAAATCTGGTGAAAGTTTTACAGAAGTTGCTAGAGAATATCATACAAAATACAGTAGAGAAAATGCTCCAACAGTCAGAGCCATTCAAGATCCTAATGAAATTTGACGAAAGTGGTTCAATACAAGATCAAAGAAGCAAAACCTACAGTCATTGTGGTCGTTCACAAGAAAATATTGCAGCTGTTAGTGTTAGTGTGACACGCACACCACCGATAAATGGTGAGAAGACCAGCAACATCCTGTAAAGCGTACGTCACTTTTAAAAGAAGAAGGGTTAGTATTGCTGAAGATCCAAACACATCAATTCATCATTGTGCACAGTAATTAAACATTAAACAATCCACTTTGTTTGACATTTTACACAAAGATTTACATTTAAAGGCTTACAAGATACAGTTAACTTAAGAATTAAAGCCAACTAATCACAGATTATGTTGTGAATTTATAAATTGAGACAATGAGAAGTTTTTCAAGGAAATCATTTTCACCAACGAAGCTAATTTTGAACTGGTGGATACGAAAACAAACAAAACACTGTCGAATATGGGGCAAAGAAAATCCAAGACAAATACTGGAAAAACTTAAACCGATGCATCTATAAAAACTAACTGTATGGTATGGTTTTGAAGCTGGCAATGCAGTTACTGTGACTAGAGCTCAAAATCAAGCTATGATAACAAACTTCTTACAGGATAAATTGGAAGACATTGACATAGAGAACATGTGGTTTCAACAGGATGGTGCTACCTCTCATACATTTGGAAACCAAATAATTTCTCAAGGAGGAGACATCAATTGGCCGCCTAGATCATGCGATTTGACACCGTTGGACTTTTTTTTAAGGGGTTTCTTGGAGAGTAAAGCGTATACTAACAATCCTCAAACGATTCAGCAGCTTAAGGACAACATCATTGAGGAAATTACTGAAATTGCCCCCGGCATTTATGCCAAAATATTATCGAAAATTTTAGTAAAAAGATGCTGGCCTGCCGAAGTAACAAAGGAGGTCACTTGTCTGATATTGTTTTACATTCTTAACTAGAACATGTCTTCTTCCATTTTCAATAAAAATATTTGGACATTTCAAAAATGTATGTGTTTCATTGCAAAGTTAAATTTTTACCTCAAATTTGAACATTCTTCATAAAAAATTAAATCTGAAATACATATGAAACTATGAGTGCTGTTCTCTTTCCGCTGAGTCTATCTAACAGGCCATTAAAATTTGCAACAAACTTTGTTTGACAGTGGAAGTTAGTTGTTTACAAGTTTAATGACAGTAACGGTTGACAAATATACTTCAATATTTTAAAATACATAAGCTTAAAGTAATCCTTTTCGCAAGAAATCATGGAGTTAAACAAAGAACATTATTGAGCTGTGATTTTTTACAATTTCAAACGTGACTTAAGCCGTAAACAATGTTTTGCGGAAATCAATGGAGGTTTGGTGGTACAATGAATTTCAACGTGCTCGACATTCAAGCTTCTAAGCCACAAACAGCCGTTACCGAAAAGAATATTGGTCTTGTTCGGAACATGATTGAAGAGGACCGGCATGTTACTGTAAGGAGTATTCAAGCAACTCTAAAGATTGGTGTGAAAGCAATTAACAACATTTTACACAAATATTTAAAGGTACGTAAGCTTTGTTCCCGTTGGATTCCCCACAATTTGACTCCAGTTCTATACTAGATAGCTTTGACAATGGATCATCTAATCTAGTGTACAACATCGTTACAAGTGATGAAACTTGGGTATACTGCTAGGATCCAGAAAAAAAGCAACAATCGACAGTTTGGGTCTTTGAGAATGAGTCGGCTCCAACAACGGTTGTTCGTGAAAAAAACAGAAACACATTTTTTGGAATTACTGGACATGTTTCCACTGTAGCACTAGAGGATTGCCGTACTGTTAATGCCGAATGGTACACTACAGTTTGTTTGCCTCAAGTTCTCCAAAATGTTTGCGAAAAGCATCCAAGAGGAAGGATCATCTTGCATCAACACACGCCTGCTCGAACGATTGAGTATTTGAATGCCTAGAACATTGAAACAATTTGCCGTATAGTCCAGATCTGGCACCTAATGATTTCTTTTTATTTCCGCGTGTAAAGGATAAGTTACAGGGTTTACGTTTTACATCGGCTGAAGAAGAGGTTGACGCATTTAAAAATCAAATAAAGAACCTAACGCGAGAAGATTGGAGAAAATGTTTTGAAGATTGGTTTTCACGGAAGCAAAAATGCATTGACTCTTAGGGAATACTTTGGAAAAATTATAAATACATTGCTAGGCTCAGTGGAAAGAGAACATCCTATGTATATTAGGTTTAACAGAAAAAAATTCTTTTCAATATTATTTGCATCCATGTCTTGTAAATTATATAATCCAATCAAATTTGCGATACATTCCAAAACATAAAATGTACATTTTTAAAACTAAAACTTAATATTACGGTTGCAAAGAAAAAATGCAGTTATAATAAGCAGCTAGGCTAAAACGCAAACTCGCTGATAACTTAAACAAGCAGTAAATAATGAGAATGAATATAAACGAAAATAAATAAAAAGGAACTTAGGAATGAAATTTTGATTAATTGGTAACTATCTACAGGGGTAGTGTTAGTACCTGTGTGAATACGTGCTGTTGCGGTTCATCACCGCACGTCTACGTTAGTCATCGCTGCATTCCAGATATGTCTGCATAGATAATAACATAATGTAGTTTACTTTCAAAATCACTCAAACGTTAAAAAAAACCTAATCTTGCTTTTACGTGACAAATAAGTAATTTTGTTTCTATGTCTATTCTGAATTAAATGAGTCAACTAAATGAGAATGACAAATGATATTACCGCAAAAGCAACTTAAAAATATAGCAGAGCTTTGTTTGAGCTTTACTTAATTCAACCTAAGTTAAAAATTACGAAAGAGCTTACCATGCTGACTGCTCGAAGTAGACATGTCGAGATTTACAACCGCAGGACTCGAACTAGTACTGCTTGCCGTATTAGTACCTTCATCTGTCGTTCTTTTAAAGAAATTATGTTGAAGCGCATAATAGGGTGTTATTCTTGTTTTAGGGTCATAATCAAGCATCCGCAAAATCAGATCTTTAAACTTGAGGTAATCACTTGTTGAATGTCCCGGTTCCCCACTTCTTCGTCCTCCTGGTCCACCATTTTCTACTCCGAGAATATCATGAAGTTTCTTAGTTCCTGGTAACTTATATTTTTTACCATCCTTGGGTTTCTTTAACACATACCTAAATATAATACAAATTTTGTATAAACACATTTTGCAATTATATAAAAACTATTACTTTTCAACAAAAACCAATATTTTTCTTACCTTCCATCACCAGGTAGTTTATCAAAGAATTTTCTAGCTTTATTAGCTTGATCTAATAAATGCTTGGGTGGCATTCCAAGTACTTCTACAATCTTATTCATTTGGTCCACTTCGTTGGCACCACTAAACAGAGGCTCTCCAGTATGCATTTCTACCAGAATACATCCTAGTGACCACATATCTATTGCTAAATCATAAGGGATTCCTAATAGTACCTCTGGAGATCGATAAAATCGTGACTGTATATATTGGTATATCTGCAAATACAAAAAAAAAATTATTACATTTAAATTAATGCATGCAAGGAAAGATTCAATATAATAATATTTTATTTTTAACTCTTTGGAAATTCAAAATAAAATTACCAGTTTATAAACTTTATGGCATATTTTCGGGTCATATCAGTCCATACCACTGCATCTTATTTGGTTGGTATATTTGTAAGATATACCGTATTACATCGATTATAAGACGCACCATGAATACAGAGACACCAAAATATTCAAAAATATGTCTCTTATTATCAATCTAATACGGTATTGCTGTACTGCTGCTTCCCAACTATTTTACGTCAAATTTTAATTCAAAATATAACTTACCCTCTGCCCAAGTTGACAAGAACTACCAAAATCTACGATCTTGATTGCTGACCTCTTAGGATTACATAATAAAATATTTTCTGGTTTTAAGTCGCAATGTATAATGTTGAGTTCAGGTGTTGACAGGAACAGTAATGCCGTGCAGAGTTGTTGTGCAAACTTCCTTGTAAGGTTAAGCGATACCCCTCGGAAATTTGTATTTCGAAGAAGATCATATAAGTTATATGAAAGTAATTCGAACACAAGACAAAGGTGATTACGCCACATAAAGTGCCGCTTCAATTTAACTGCAAAAAAAAAGAAAGTTAAATAAATACTTCAGATGTAAGAACAATAAAATAAACAGATAGATTCTTGTAATTTAATTCAATACTATATTACAGGAAGGCGCTTGATTTTATAAACTAATAAAAACAATCGTATTCACAAAATTGAATTTGTTTATGCAATCAAAATATGATTTTTCCATTTAAAATACCTTAATTCTAACCCAAATTTAACTTTTGCTTAAAACTCTTCATTTCTATATTTACACATTACACAATGTTAATATGGTGGATCAAATATAAACCGGAATTTGTTTTAAAAAATGTATTTTAGTGGTAGAGAATAAAATCATCATCATCATCATCATAATCATTTTAATCTCTTATACCCGTAGGTGTCGAGATATCACTAATAGCTATTCACTATTTTTCCACAAATTTGCGCCACTTTTTCCTATTTAATGCAAGCACTTTCATTTCAGTCCAAGTTTTTCCTTTTTCCTGTAGTATCTCTCCCACACTGTTATTTCAGGTCTTCCTTGGTCGCCCTATTTTAATTCTTCCAAATGTTCCTGCCGCCCATACCCCTTTAACCTGTCTGTTATCACTCATCCTAATTAAATGTCCTGCCCACTTTAGTTTCTTCTCTTTAATTTTATCTCCTAATGATTTTACCTCCAGTTCTTTTCTGATGTCTTCGTTTCTCCTTTTATCATTTCTCTTTGCACCTACCACATTTCTGAGGTACCTCATCTAATAGCCTGTAGTCTGTAGTTGTTTCTCTTGTCTTCCTGTCAAAATCCAATTCTCTGCTCCATAAATGGTTATCGGTAAATAGATCGTCTGGTATATTGTCATTTTTGTTTTATTTAATATTTCTTTGTTAGTTAGGAAAGTTTTGTATATAGCATAGTACGTTCTTATTGCTGATTTTATTCCATTTCCAATTTCGTCTTCTTGTGTTCCTTTGTTATTTATCATTATTCCTAGATACTTATAGGTTCACTTGTTCAATTAATCTTCTCTCGATTTCAATGTTAATCTTGATTTCCTTATTTGCTATGGCGATCACTTTTGTTTTTTCAATATTAATTTCTAGGTTATACTTCTTTACTTCTTCTACCCATACTTTCATATTAAGTTCTAAGTCCCTTTCCGATTTCGCTACCATTACTATATCATCCGCAAATATACATGCATCTACTTTTATTGCTTGTAGATTTTTATATCCTACATATCATCAATAACGGATTTAAACAATAGCCGACTTAACACCCCTCCTTGTCTGACCCCCTCTTTGGTAATAAATTCTTGTGCTGTTAAGTTACATGTTCTTACTTGATTGCTAGTGTTTTCGTAGAAGCTTTGAATAGTTTTAATAAGCTCTTCGTTTGCTCCTTTATTTCTCAAGCTTTGCCATATTCCAGTCCTACTAACCGTGTCAAATGCTTTTCGCGTATCCATAAAACCTAAATATACTTCAATGTTCTTTACTAGTGCCTTTTCTGTGATTTGTTGCAATGTGAAGATATGGTCTTGTGTACTGTGCGCTGGCCGGAATCCACTTTGTACGTCCGCCAACCTGTCTTTGATTGATTGTCTTAATCTTTTTTCCAGGATTATTTCATATACTTTTAATGCCGAGCCCAGCAAAGATATGCCCCTGTAGTTGCTGCAATTCCTTGTATCCCCTTTTTTATGTAGGGGCAAAATTATTGCGATATTCCATTCTACTGGAATTTTCTTACTTTCCCATGCTGTATTGAGGATGAGGATCTTGTTATTCTTTTTTCCCATTTATGCCAAGATATTTTAACAATTCTGCATCCACACCATCCTTTCCTGGCGCCTTGCCTATTTTTATTTTTCTAGTGCTGCTTCTGTCTCTTTTATCCCTATTTTATTTCTCACTTCTGCTTTTGTTATTTCCGTCTTTTCTTCTTTATCTACTATGTTTCTTTCTGTTGTTTTGTCACTACTTAAGAGTTCCATAAAATATTCCCTCCACCGTTCTATTATACTCTCTTCCTCTGTTATTACATTCCCATTCCCATCTTTGACTTGTTTTATTTTCGCTTCCGTTTTATTTCTCATATTTCTCAGTATTTTGTAGAATAACTTTTTATTTTGTACATTATTTTCTTCCATTGTTTTTCCAAATTTTTCCCACGATTATTGTTTGGCTTGTTTTATCATCATTTTTACTGTTTCTCTGTTCTCTATATTCTCCATACGTTTCTTGACTTTTATCTTGTAAATACTTTTTCCAGAATATTTTCTTTTCTTTAACTACGTTTTTAATACTATCGTTCCACCAGTTCGTTTGTTTTTTATGTTTGTTTCTTTTGGTGTACCCACAAATTTTTCCTGCTGCTTTTATCATTGTATCTTTAAATTTCTGCCATTTCTCTTCTAGTTTTGTTTCCGTTCTGGTTTCTTTATTTTTACCAAATTCCTTTTCTGTTCCTTCAATATACTTTTCCCTAATTTTTATGTCTCTTAATTTGTATGATCGTATTCTTACTTTATCTAACTTTTTACTATTACTTTTCTTAGTTAAATCTAGTTTAGTCTTCTTTATTTTGGCTTGCACCAAAAAATGGTCACTACCTATCTCGAAACTTCTCTTTACTCTTATGTCTATAATTTGTGTTCCATATGCGCGGGAGAATTACATAATCTATAATCGACTTTTCGCTACGTTGTGGGCATTCTCTTATTATTTTGTGATTACTCTTAGGTTCATAGAAAGTATTCGTTATTATTAGATCAGTATCGGTGCAAAATGCTAGCAGTCTCCTACCATTTGTATTTATTGCATCCTCTCCATATTTTCCTATAGCTC
Organism: Melanotus villosus; assembly: GCA_963082815.1. Classification (NCBI taxonomy): domain Eukaryota; kingdom Metazoa; phylum Arthropoda; class Insecta; order Coleoptera; family Elateridae; genus Melanotus; species Melanotus villosus. Next base: position 46,100,096 of record OY720421.1, on the reverse strand, counting down.
CTTGCATAAAATCAAATATGCCTTATAGTCTAGTCATTTGGTGCTCTATAAGGTTCCCACCCTACAAATTCTGAAGGAGTTTTCATATTTGGCTCCTTTATGTTTTTTGGGGTGCTGATTACGAATTTCGACTTCTCCAACACGAATTTTTGCCGGAATTTGAGTTACAAGCAAAAAACAAGTGAAAAAAGCGAATTTTTCAGGTTTTGTGCTTCTAACTCGAAAACTATCAATTTTTGGTAAAATACCATCCTACACAAAAATAAACTAGACAAAATTTCTACAATTTATGTCCTGACAACTTTTTACGCCAGGTGAACCGTTTAGGCACAAAAGCCCGTTGAGGTTTGATGAAATTTTGACTTTCTGCTCGGCGCTGCTCGAATGGACTATAGCTGTATAAAAACTGGTTTTGTAATCTAAAACCACATTTAAATAATAATAATAATAATAATAATAATAATACGAATAAAATAAGTGTAACTGTTTTGTGCTGTCATGTCAAAGTGTTTTATTTGTGATAGTGAGTTGGAAGAAGGAAGTGGAGTGACAGTAAAACAAAGAGGAATAGAATCACTTCGCCAGGCAAGTGGCCACCTTTCATATGCTAAGTGTTGCCACTTATATTTGCAAGATATGCACAACTTAAAGGAAATAATGACTGCAGAAGAATATGAGAAGTTTACTACAGAAGGAAATTTCACTATTAGGCGAACCAACAAGTTCTGGTGTGGCACATGGAGTGACATGGCTATCGAACAGTCACTAATGAAAAACATGAAATTAGTTGGGGCCTCACCCATGGTCGTGGTATCAGTGATAGCATACTGTCAAGGTGGACAATGGGGATGACAGCACTCCAACATGTTTGCGATGAAGTCGAAAAATTCTCTGGTGTTGCTTTTGCAAGCTCTGAACAACATTTGAGCATCAGTGAGTCACGAGTCCAGCGAGACAACAATGATTGTAAGAAAATGCAGGAATGGTTTTATCAGCATAATCCTTTCCCAGAAACTTCCAACTTGATATCCATAAGCAGTGGTGTCGTCGGGGATTCAAGGATCAATTGCCACATGGCCCAGCAGGTTGGCACTATTGGCATCGAAAGAATTCAAGGAGGTGATTTTCATACCATAAAATTCAAAAGAAACGACAGAGTACAGCCTCTGGCTATAATGAGCAGCGCAATTAAAATACAAGGGGAAACAATTCCCATCAATCCAATGACGATCTTCCAGCGAATCAGCATTGTTAAGCAATCAGATGAGGAACTCAAAGAATTTTTAAAATATGAGCTATGTCCTTTTCCTTTACCTCTTTTTGATGAGGGTGGAATGCGCAAGTGTGTTAAATCAACACTTTACAAAGCGTTTCAGCCTTGTACACAGGAAGTTAATTTGGGAAAAAGTGTTTATGTTATTGACGGAGGACATTTGCTCCGCAGAGTCGTGTGGAGTAGGGGATCAACATTTTCATCCATTTGTGATAGCTACTATGTCAGTTACGTTCAATCGAAGTACAAATCAAGTGCTGTAGTAGTATTTGATGGTTATCCTGAAAGTGAAACAGTTGGAGGCATTTAATCTGCAGAGCGAGCTAGAAGATCTCGCAAGCAAATGTCGACTCAGGTTATTTTTGATGAAACAATGGTGCCCACAATGTCCCAAGAAAAATTCCTGGCAAATTCAAAAAACAAGGATCGTTTAGTATGAATGCTGATGAACAAGTTTTCCACGGCTGACATGGTGTGCCACAGAGCAGACGAAGATGCTGATAGTTTGATTGTCAAAACAGCTCTTGCCTTGGCACCTATACATTAATCTGTAATAATAATTGGAGATGATGTAGATCTTCTCGTTATTCTGATAGGCATCTGTTGCTTTAGCAATGTGTACTTCCTCAAACCAGGAAAAGGGAAGGTTGAACAAAAAATATTTTGCCCGCAAAGTGCAATAGATAAAACTATTAGAAACCACATTTTGTTTATACATGCAATGAGTGGTTGTGACACCACGTCAGCGGTGTTTAACCAGGGAAAAATAAAGTTTGTACAGACATTAAAAAAAAATCCTTGGCTCCATGAGGTTATTGAAACATTCAAAAGCCCAGATACCACTTCAGCGGCTATTGCCGAATCTGGAAAACGTTTTCTTGTAGCCTTGTATGGCTACACTGGGATGGATGCACCATATATCCGCTACAAATCCTACATTAAAACCTCTTTCAAGAAAACCACCAATATGGCCTCTCTTCCTCCAACAGAAGCTGCCGCCCACCAACATTCGTTGAGAGTTTATTACCAAGTCCAGCAATGGCTTGGAAACGAAAAAAAACCAGAAGACTGGGGCTGGGAAAAAACAAGTAGTGGTCTCCAACCAGTCACAACTCTGCAGCCCCCAGCACCTGATTCAATTCTCAGTAATATATCTTGCAAAAAGGGGTGCAGAGGAAGTTGTGGATGCAAGAAGGCAGGCCTCAATTGTTCCATCATTTGCCTCCACTGTGGTACCGATACTTGCGAAAATATGAAAGCACAGACATTTGAAGATGAAGAAGAAGTGGATGAAGATTTAGTTGAAGAAATACAAGACGCCCTGAGGTCTTTAGAAGTTGATTTATTTTCACCATTAGATGTGGAACAAGAAGAAGAAGAATGGGTCAATGCAGGACCATCAACTTCAAAGAGGGCGAGATTTGAATAAATTGTTCATTTCTATTATTATGTACCTACAGAATTTTTGTTGTCGTTAATTTAATATTACATTTTAGTGTCCGATCGAAAGTAAGTTTTGAAGCCGTAACCAAAACCGAAACCGAATTTCGGCTTTCATCGCAGTTTCGGCCGAAACCGAAACCGAAACATATCTTAATTTAACGAATTTTTTACATAGAAGTTAGTAAACGATTACTGCTACTTGTTTTAAATACAGGAAAACACATAGTTTTATTCCAATCATTTATTTTGTATTTTTTCAGTAGTCATATGGTTGCTTTTTAATTGACTAAATCAAATGTCAACAAGAAATTAACGATAATTATAATTATTCTTTTATACATATTATTCCTTTATAACTTAGATTGTATTTTTATACTAACGTATTATTTGAAACGTAACCTTTCAGTATATTTGCTAACATATTATACTCTTAACGTAAAAAACTAATTTCATTACGTGTCGCTCGGGCTGGGGGTCTTTAAACAAAGACAGTTTCGGTTGGACCGAAGGTTCGGCTGTTTGTTGGCCGAAACCGAAACTCAAGCCGAAACTCGTATTTTAGGCCAAAACTGGACGAAACCGAAACCGAAACTTCGGTCGGACACTATTACATTTAATTCACTGTTTTTAAGTTTTGCCATTTAGTAGTATATTTTTCTGAAATTTTAAAACACGTAAACTTGTTCAAAAAAATAAAAGTGGTTTTTAGATTACAAAACCAATTTTTATACAGCTATAGTCCATTCGAGCAGCGCTGAGCAAAAAGTCAAAATTTCATCAAACCTCAACGGGCTTTTGTGCCTAAACGGTTCACCTGGCGTAAAAAGTTGTAAGGACATAAATTGTAGAAATTTTGTCTAGTTTATTTTTGTGTAGGATGGTATTTTACCAAAAATTGATAGTTTCCGAGTTAGAAGCACAAAACCTGAAAAATTCGCTTTTTTCACTTGTTTTTTACTTGTAACTCAAATTCCGGCAAAAATTCGTGTTGGAGAAGTCGAAATTCGTAATCAGCACCCCAAAAAACATAAAGGAGCCAAATATGAAAACTCCTTCAGAATTTGTAGGGTAAAAATACCTAATGACTAGACTATTATTCTTCTACATGATCTCCTGATTTTGATATAGGTACATTTCCTCCATCGGATTGGAAGTTTCTTGATTCCGTCGTCAAAGAAAGATAGAGGAATGCCTTAAGCCAATTGTGCACGAACTCTTTGACCTCAGTATGACCTCCATATTGCTGCCTTCCTAGTGTTTTTTTCCGTGAGCCAAAGATGTGGTAATCACACGGCAATAAATCTGGGCTGTAAGGAGCGTATTCTGGTTTTGTATAATGAATTTCTTCAAGCTTTTCTCTTGTCGAAGCAGCTGTATGGGGTTGTGTGTTATCATGAAGCAAAAAAACATTCTGGATCGGAAGGTAACGTCTTTTTCGTCGATAAGCACGTTTAGCCTCAGCCAAGAGTTGGCAGTAGTAAGTCGCATTAATTTTTCTTCGCTTATGAAGAAATTCAATAAAAAATACATCTCAGAAAACAGCCGATGGGCGCGTTTTTGTTTTGAGATGTGCAGACTCTCCTCTTTTTTTCTATTCCATACTCGCTTGTTTTGACTCAGGCGTATAATGATGAACTTAAGTTTCATCATATGTAACCATATGGTTGAGGAATCCCTCGCCTTCTTCCTTGTACTGAGCCAAAAGTCATTCCATGTGAGTGATTTTCTGTTGCTGTGTAAGAAAACAAGAAACCCACCTAGCCGTGACTTACTTAGTAACCCAAATCATCAGAAACGACAGACTGTATGCTCCCATAACTTATTCCTACTGTGGAAGCAATTGTCGAACGTCGATCACCCTTGGTAAGATCACGAACGGCTCGAACGTTCTCGTGCATTTTGCTGGTCCGTGAACGACGCTGATGGCTTCCATTCTAAACCACTTCTCCTCGTTTGGAAAACCTTTTGTGCCAATAATAGACTTTGACAAATTGTGCACGAAGTAAAATTTCCTTTGCAAGAAATTTTATAATAATTGGTTGCTCAATGGACAAGTGTACCTCTTGTTCAGACATCATACTACCGACTGAGTCAACGACTCAGCAAGGAGAACTGGAGTGGGAATCCACTTCATACATCTCCACCAATAACATTTAATGGCTACAGAACCATGCGTTCGCCCAAAAATAGACAGGAATTTCGGTTTATATTTGATCCACCCTCGTATGTCATCAATATAAAAATATTGCTTTCACTGAACCTATAACGTTCAAGTTTTGCTTGTTCATGGAAGTGAAAGGAGTGAAATGGTAATACAATCACTTCCTGAATATTACATTCTTTAATACAACTTTATCACAAGTATTGTTGCTTGTGTTTGTTTATTTATTTATCTTAGTTTGCAAGTTGAGTACTATGACCATTAGCACTATCCAACTACAAATTTTACTGAAGCTAGAGGACTTGACTTCGCATCTCTGACAAAAATGTTCATCGTGCTAAACGTTAAATTGACATGTATTACTAAAAGGCATTTTTTTTCTCCTTAAATATCTCACTCATCTGCAAGTGTGTCAAACTCAAGACTTTTAAGTGTTACTATAACACCATACAGGTCAGCAAAGCACAGGGTATGACATTACTGATTAACAAAAATTATTCTAATCGTCATTAACAACAACCCAAGATTTTTTTAAACATATCTAGGTTTATTTACTATCAAAGTTTTTCCGTCAGAAAGAGTAAAATTAAGGTTATTTTTTAGTTTCTGTGGCTTCTTTTAAATATAATAGAGACAGACATACATATCAGGCCATGTTTATCAGTTACGATTAGCAATACTAATGGCTATAAACAAAAATTTCTTTTGGGGCTTAGTTATCAAAACCATTACATAATTAATAAAATCAGTCCTTTGATAACAAAACAGCACATATAATTCTTAAAAGTCGCAAAATCAAGGAAAAGCCATCTACAGTACAAAAACATTAATTTTGAACAGTTTGTGTAAGCTTTGTTATTTCCAGAGTCACACCAAAATAATCTATTGGTTTTAGTTTGTTGAATTATGGTTTGACTGAAATTTTGAATTAGACATTCGATTCTTCAGTTATCAAATATGAAAATTAAGTTTAGAATTTATAAGGTCATATTTGAAGTAACAGATATTAATGTATTCTTTATAAATGGAAATTCAAATCTGAAATGAAAGATTTAATTGTCAAATATCAGGGAGCATGTATATTTTAACTGAGAATTAATTATTTGTGATTAAAGCAAGGAATATAGAATCAAATTTAAAATTTCAAGACCAAAATTCATTTTTTTCAGTTTCTAAATAATATATTTTCAAATTATAGATTTAAATATTTGTACTTACCTATATAATACTTATTTTCAGCATCTGCCCTGTTCATCATTTCCAGAAGTTTAACTTCAATTTGGGCTTGGTTAAGAAAAGGTTTCTTATTTTTAATTATCTTAATTGCAACATGGCATTGCTCTTCATGGTCAAATGCTTTAACTACTTGTCCGAAGGAGCCTTTGCCTATTAATGAATCGATCTCATACCTATCCAGGAACTTTTCACCATTCTTCACAATGTAATCATGATTATCGTCATCATAACCATCGTTGTACAGTTTTCTTTCTTTTTTATGTGAACTATCTTCCCCTTGTGTTTGAGCCGCTCTTCGTTTCTTTTTGGCATAATATACCTGAAAATGAAAGTTATATTAGTATGTTGCTATTGTTAAACGAAATGTTATCTTAATTTTAAACAAACGAGAAACATTATAAATGTTTGAAGACCACAATTACTTAAAAAGTTAAAAGCTTTAGAATACGTTCCTTGAACATCAAAACATACGTATACGTGTTTATACTGGGTGGTCCATCGGTCTGTATTTTTTTTACTCGATTATTATAAATATTACCAAATTTTTTTTCAAACAAAGTTTATGTTACATTAAAATGCCCACATAACTGCAGTATAAGTTTTTTTACCGGGTGTTCCATTTTCGCGCAATGATATGCAACTTTATATGTTTTAATCGCATACTTTCTGTGTGATTATTTATTAATAAAAACATGAATAGTTTCTGTACTGATCATTTTAGAACTATAATGAATAAGAACTGTTTTAAAGAGAAACAAAAAATCTTTAAAATTTTGTAAAAATATATAGGGTGTTCCATTAAAAAATACAAAGTTGCATGTCATTGCGCGAAAATGGAACACCCGGTAGAAAAACTTATGCTGCAGATATGTGGGCATTTTAATGTAAAATAAACTTTGTTTGACAAAAATTTCGGTAATATTTAAAATAATCGAATAAAAAAACAAATACAGAACGATGGACCACCCGGTATATAGTGCTCATTAAGATTTTTCTTATATTACATGGGTAAGTAAAATTTGCCAACTATAAGTACTTATTATATGAAGTCTTTATTCTAAAGTTAAATCTATTGAATTTATAATGTAGATGTTAACTTGATAAAATTAAATATTTTAAAGGACTAACTTAAAAGGTCTTAACCTCCATATTGTTGGCTGCATTCGTTTACGGAGGGCACCTTTTGCCTTTACCTTATAGCTTCAATATATTGGATTCGGTACTGTATCTAGCAAGGTATATGTTTAAGGTAACCTCGAACTTTACACGTATGTCTTAGTGAACATATGTATATCCCCCAAAGATACCTCCATGTTAAGATATTTAATTAAATTATTCAGTTCACTATGGCCTAGGCTTCGGCCATAAGAGGAAGAAGAAGAAGAGTTCACTGGAAGGTACGCTAGTAAAATAGCCAGGTTGAATGTTTGATATATCGCCTCCAAATACCAATACACATTATTATCTTTAAGAAAAGATGTGCAGTTTGACTGCGGGTCCCATTAATTATACAATACCCATACATAAACAAATTGTGTACTTAGAAAGCAATAATAGCTTGTCAAAATGACAGTAGTAATGTTTGCAATTGTTCAGTTTATGTAAAAACATACTATACAAATTTAATTAAATAAAATATTGCATCTCAAGACTATTTACAGTTGAAACCTCTTAGAACGAGTACCGCATATAACGAGATTCCGCTTATAACGACAATTTTACAGACTCTTGATTGATTTGCCATTAACCCCTATTTAGTTTTAATCGTTTACTACGAGACCTCACACAGCGAGAATTCGCTTATTACGGCTTCTATTTTTGGACGAAATCCTGTTACAGCGAGATAAATCACTACTGTATTATATTATATTATTCTAAGAAAGTCTGCCAAAAATGTGTCAACTAAGCGTTATCAAAGCTATTAGCCACCTCGAGACCGGAAACCCTAAATAAAGCATTAAAATGATCCAAGTTTGCAACAGTTTCAAGTTTCATAATAACTACCTACTAATATCCTCTACGTATTAATTTCAATTTTTATTGTTGTATTTAGTACAATTAGAAGAGAGATATCAAAAATAAAATTAAATTTCCAAAAAGCACTAGTTTTCCTTTTTATAATCAGCGGTGAAGAGGGGGCGCGCGCCCACCCTGAAATGGTCCAGTTTCGCCCCTGTAACTAACCTATTAACTATTTGTGTTGTTGTGTTGTGTTGTGTTATTTTATACTCTGAAATGTCGTATCTTAAAACATGTTTGTGTTCTGTTTTACACCATATGTGTTTGTATTATGATAAAATAAATTTAAAAATAACGAAAAACTGTTATAACGAGATACCGGATATAACGAAATTTTTTTTTATTCCCTTCAGTGCTCGTTATAACCGGATTCTACTGTACTAGAAAATAACTTGTTTCAAATGAATAGTTTCTTCCACAAAAAACTTCATCGAAGGTGGAATGGCAAAGCTCAGATGGAAGAACAAGAAATGAAATAATTACTTTATAACAGACAAAAAGCAAATCTTCAAAGACGTAACAGTGTTGAACGGCTTTGGAATGTCAAATGATCATTGAATGATAAGAGCTACCATCGAAATATACACACATAACAAAAAATACAAAATGGTAAAGAAAAAGAAAACAAATCTATTGATGCATCAATAAGAAGCAGAATTTGAAAAATGTATCACCAGCATTCTGCAAAATAAACCGAGTATCCATGACATCAACGAACTGGAAAAGGTGATAACAAACACAATCACAGAAGCCCAAAGAAAATTCTGCCCTAAAAACAGAAAGAAAGAGAAAATTAGCACAGAAACAAAATTTAAAATTCAAAAACGACAGCTACTAAGGAGAGAAGAAAATACAGACCCACAAGAAATTAGGACCTTAAATAAAGAAATTTCCAAAACTATCAAAAAAGATCTACGGAAATCTAAGAATGAAAAAGTAACTCACATCCTCGAAGAAAATAAAAATATGAAAATAATAGAAGAACAATTGCAGAAGGAAAAAGAGAAATTTTCAAACTCAAAGACGAAACAGTCAACACAATATCAGACAGACGAGAACTAATACACATCTACGAAACACTATACGAACCAAACAGTTGCAAAACCTACGCGTATTTTAGAGAAAGTGCAGGGCCCGAAGACATTCCAGACATTACAAAAGAGAAAATCCACCACGCTCTCAACAAGATGAAAACCCATAAAGCACCGGGACAAAATGAAGTTGTCATAGAAGCAGTAAAACTAGGCGGAAATACTCGTATATTATTGAGCAAAATTCAATCATTCTTGAATGCAGGCTTTCGCAGCTGTTGTCCAATAAACTAATATTTTCCGGGTGTAGCCGTGGTCGTTCATACTGTCAGCTTCTTCAGAAGTTATTCTAAAGACATTCTAAAGTCTTTAAAATAACTTTTGAAGAAGCTGACAGTATGAGTAGCGAAATTGAACGACCACGGCAACACCCGGAAAATATTAGTTTATTAATTCAATCATTGTTCAATTTGTGTTACAAATCGTAAATTATTCCGTGCAAATGGAAAAACTCAATCACGATCTTGCTTTTTAAAAAATGAGATAATACAAATCTCGAGAATTACAGACCCATCAGCCTACTCAACCACCTATACAAGTTGTACACTCGAATATTAACAAATAGACTGAAGCGGAAATTTAACTTCTACCAACCAAAAGAGCAGACTGGATTCCGTACTGGATATGGAACAAACAACCATCTGCAATGTACGAAGACCCTTATTGAAAACGCCATAGAATATAACAGACCTTTGGCGCTCAAAGAGGTGTCAGACAGGGCGACACTCTCTGTAACAAGTAACAAGAAGAGGTATGGGAATCGATGGAGAAACACTCAGCCTCTTCCATTTCGCTGATGATATTGTCCTTATAGCAAGACAATTTAAGAAATATCAGAGATATGTTATATGACCTCCGAGAAGGTGCACATAAGATGGGTCTGAAAATAAATTACGCAAAAACGAAAATGATGACAACCTCGCACCTAATCAACCAATAGAAGTCGATGAAACTCAAATCGATCTAGTTGAGCAATACACGTATCTTGGCCACGAACTAAAAACAAATAGGGACAAACAGCTGAATTAACAAGAAACATAACATATCCATCGCTCTGAAAAGAAGAGTTTCCAACCAGTGTGTCTTACCGATACTTACGTATGGTGCAGGAACACTAACCCTCGCCAGAACATCATCAGCAATGAAACTTCAGAGAACACAACGAAAAATGGAAAGATAAATGCTGACACTAAGCTTAAGGATAAGGTTAGGACTGAAGAAATTTGTGGAAGAACGGGTGTAGAAGATGTCATAAAACGCATTGCTACAGCTAAATGGGGATGGGCAGGACATGTAACGAGGCAAGATGACGGCAGATGGACAAAGAAACTTCTTGAATGGCGTCTCAGAACTAATAAAAGAAACCAGGAAAGACCTCCCCCACACGGTGGACTGACGATATTAAAACAATCTGTACGAACTGGATGGCAACCGCTCGAGATAGGGAAAGTTAGAAGCGTCTGGAGGAGGCCATGTCCAACAGAGGACAAGAGGGTTAAATGATGATCAAAATTTGTTCGTCCTTAGGACGATTGCAATACACCTGAGTCGTAAACTATACTTAAAAACACACCTTCTATATTAATTATTGTTTATTAAGATTTTTCTGTAAGATTTACATTTCAAATAATATGCTGTCTTTCGTAAAATCACGTTATTTCTGCTTTAATTTAACTTTCTCTCTTTTTTATAATTCGATTATAATAATACACGTGGTATATTATATTCATAAAAGAAGGGGTTTGATCTCACGTAAATAAGGTATATGAAAAGTGTTGTCTTTAAGTTTTATCTATTTTTGTTTAATAATTATATGTATATTTCATTTTATGATTTAAAGAAAATGTTAGACCGACAGCTTAAAAAATAAAAAAATTAAAACTTTACAAAATATCTATACTTAAACCGCGGTTACAATCATTAAATAAAATTGACAACTTGAAATGAAGTGAAGGGATATGCTTTGGCACTGCATGCATTTGCTACACTTATCTACTTAACCAATTATTGCCACGAAATTTGAAAGTCTGTCATTTTTTAATAATGATAAATGGCAATAACAGTGAATGGTTTTCTGTATTTGTAATTTTGTAATTTTTTTCTAATATTAATTTTTAAAGATGCAATCATTACACTACATATTCTGAGTATTTCCTAAGTACATCTGTTGATTTATCTTTATTCATCTTCACAAATTTATAAAAAAAATACTTATGCACGCTAAGAGTTCATCACGAAGTGAACAAAAAGTACATAAATTAAAAGATTACACTGAACGTAGACCACAATATTTTTGGTTTATAATTTACCATTAGCGATCTGGAATACAAAAATAAACAAAAAGACTATTTAAAGTCTTTAATTTTACCTTTGAATTATTGTAACAAACTCGATTAACGGTATAGAAACGTGAACCATCAGAAAGAGCATGCCTTTTTAGTTTATTAATCAGTTTAATGCACTGCACTTTCCAGTAAATTCTTCAATTATTAAATAACCAAACTCGGTATTTTTAATTATGAAAACCGTGTAAGTATACCTTAAATGTAAAAAATATGAAAACGTTTCGCAAGGCATACTTAATTTACAAAACGAAAGGTTTCGAAGTAACTTTTCTACATAAAACTGAAATTATGATTTATTACACGAAAGAAACAAAAGCCTTCAAAGAAACTGCAATTAATAATTCACAATAAAAAAAATCTTTGATATGCAAATTGTTAACGAAATTCGTATGCAATGCGGAGTACAGAATTCTTCCACTTCTACACGCTAAAATTTTAATCACGCAGTCTACAAACAACGAAATGAAATTAAAAAAGGGTATGTTAAACGAGAAAACAAATCATATTAAAGCAAAACCTGAAAGAGTTGCAAAAACAGTCGTAAGAGTGCAGGAAATGCAGCGGAAATCTCGGCGGCAGCCCGTGGTTAATAATAAAAGTGATTCATTGCAGCGCCGTCAAAATGGGCTTTATATATTGATTTACAAGCAACCAACCCAACCACATCAAGTACATCTACTATACATTGCTTCCTTTAAAACCAGATGTCCAAAATCTATGCATTACTTTAAGTGTGACATAAATTTTTGTTATGTTAATGAAGAAGTTAACCATGTAAAAACACGTATCTTCCTATAATTACATTAAAAAAGTAAACACAGAACTCGCTTATAAATATTGCAGGTAATATTATATTATTTTGTAATTACTCGTATTATATGTATAGGTACGTTCCAACCGCGATGATACAAGGGATAACATGGTTGGTTTTCTTGAAAATCAAAGGTCTCAGGTTCGATCTCGGAAAATGACAGGGAGGCTTTTAATGCTTGGCACGATAAATATCCCCTCCAGACGTCCTTTCTTTGAGTTAGGCAAAATCTAATCGGGTAGTGACCACAGTAGACGACGCACGTCGGGATATTATGTATAGTACCAAGAACAAGAAGCATAGATGTCGCCTAATGAACAAAAAATTATATATTGATGACCTTTTTGCATCGTGCTTGACCATGTTTGCGTAAGTTGTAACATGTTAGTAAATATTTTTTCTGTGGTAATAAGCAACTGCTGATGACGCGATGTTTCTTGCCAATACAGAAGTTACTTCATCGCTTACATTTGACATCGAGACAATACAATATGATCAAATGATCATCTCAACAGATAAGACAAAAGCCATGGTACTATCGAAGGAGCTAATTAGCTGCAAGTTGGTTGTCGAAAATGAACCAATAAAGCATGTAAGTACCTGGATTTAATTACTTGGGAGTATAGTTAACGAGCCAACGCAACCTATATCACAAAGTAAGGCAACAAACATTAAAAGGAGCCAGAATCTCCGGATACTTAAGGGATGTAATTTGGAAGAATAAATACCTGCACACACATAGCAAAGTCCAAATTTACAAGACAATTGTTGGGCCGATTATTACTTATGGAGCCCAAACAAGAGCCGACGCGTCAAAGACAAAACCAATTACTAAGGACAACTTAGATGAACACTCTCACAGCGATTATAGGAAAGACGCGGCTGGATAGAATAATAAACCAAGCTTGCCAAGTGACATACATTGTAAAGTTTGTAAAACAGAAGAAAACGTTGGGACGAACATATTAGTAGAAGAAGGCCACAGGAGAGATGGACAGAGAGCTGGAAATCACCAACAGACTCCATGCCATAGATGGGTGAAGAAAAAACAGGCAGCGTGCGTAGTGCCTAATATACGAGAAGAGAAGAAGATTATAGAACATCCACTATTATATTGAATCAAAGGGTGGATTAATGTGCCATTACGTACAAACAATACTAGAGTGTATATTCTGATCTTAAATTTATATTGCTACAAAAAAAAAACATGGTCGGTTGTGTGGTATAATTTAAATTATCTAGTTTAGAATGTTCCTGTTCGAAGTTTTACAACGAGAACCCTATATTTTATCGTTTACTAATTAGTACTCTCTGACCATAGAAAAATACCAAATATAAGATGATTTAATATATTTTTATTCTTCGTTTTTAAAGCAATACTCGGTATTTTTACTACTGAATACATTCATTATGCAATCAAAACAACAGATAAATAAAAATGCATTCAAAAACCAATAATCGCAATTCCTTTAATAATATATTATGCCTGTCTAAGAAAATCATGTACAACCAACGACTACTGCGACTTACACCAACATGTTTATATCACCTTTTACAATTCATTGTTAGTTTATATGTACATTTTCCTTGCAACTGCAGATTTTAAAAATAACAATTTGTATCGATAAACGATAACAGTAACACGTCGAAGTAAATAGTGATCTGCGTCGATTTAAGCATGGAAGGAAGTTCCGTTTATATTCGAAGAGAAAACAAATAAATTATCTTTTCTACTGAGAAGACTGAAAATTGCGATAAACAATCTTTACACTTAAAAAAATAGAAGCTCTTCGAACGCTGTTCTAGAATTCTAGATATGCAGAAGCAATTTTATGTCCGCAATAAATTTAGCTGGAAGTGACAAATTTGCGCTGGACATTACATAAAACGATTTCGTGAATTTTCCTCAAAATGTATTTCCAACAATACACGATAACAAAGTAAAAACTGCAATTCTGATAGTTTAATATCATTCTACAATCAAATTCTATCAAAACACATTCAAAATGCAATTACAATGTCATGCAAAGATTTAATCAAAAAATTGGGGGTTTACAAAGTTTACTGAGGCCATCTTCGATTACAACAACGTTAACCTTAAGAATTTTTGAAGCCACCCTCATACAAAAAGTTAATAAATATCAGTCTGGACAATATATACTCAAAAAGCAATTAGATGAACAAAACACGCAAACAATTTTAAAAACCCACTCAAAGTAATTTATGCAAAGAAATAATCTACCGGGCACATCTCAGAATTTAAATAATTTGTTTTTCCATGGGCAAGAAATAAATGAATATAGAATACACAACTTTCATAAAGTATTAGTATTTTTTAAGCAATTATAGTAAAGAAGGCGTCCCTCCTAGATGCTTGATATTCCGATTAAAGCGATTAACACGATTTTATTCTTCAAACATAAACATTACAAAAGGGAGATTGATAACGCAGTAGCATCTTTACAAATTTATTAGTTCTGTATCTCTCATAGCATTAAACACTTTATAGTGATACCAATCCGACAATTGTCGAAGCTATCCTCTTTTTAGTCTAATATGTAGCTTAAATGTTTTATTGCCTTCACAATCCTGTATTTTTGGTCAGCAAGAGAAAAAGAAGAAAGCTCGTTCAAATAAATATTTCTTATGTTAGGTGCTAAATTTACAGCATCACACATGTAAATAAATATAAATAAAATTATATAGGATAGTTTAAAACGGAGATTTAAAGGAAGCACCGTACAGATAACTTGCTACATTTTTGATTTATACAGGGCGGCCCACTGAAAACAGTAAACGCAAGTTTTGGCCACTTAACATCAATTTTGCGAAAAACTCTCTAACACGTCAATTTTAGTATCAAGGGGACATCTGTATTGATTAGTATTATTTACACAACTTCAACCCTAAGATGAGGGTGACTTGCAGCCCAAAAATTTTAAATAGAAAGGGGTGTCAAACGTTACACAATTCTAAAGACCTTTCGATTCTCTTTTCAAGTCTTTTTATTTTTCAAATCCGATCATTAATTCCAGAAAAAAATACATTTAAATTTTGATCTAGGAGGCTTAAATAGTTGAACGTAGCAAACAAAAGCACTTCATCTGACAAGTTGTTTGTAATAAGCAAGTACTTTGTGAGTTTGTCAGCATTTAAATTGATAATGTTAAGTGTCCAAAACTTGCGTTTACTGTTTTCAGTGGGCCACTATGTATACGCTACCGCACCAGCCTCGACACCGAAAGGTAAAAGAGCTTACGGATACAAATACAGATACAGAATATTTTAACAATCAAAATCACAGCGTCCACTGTGATACTGATACAACTAATGCGTATTTATGTAAAAAAAGTGGATATAATTTTCAAATTGTTACAATTTCAAAAGGAAGTGTTTATGAGATGTTATGTAAAGTGTCTAAAACTTTCATGTTAAAGTACTTACAGGGTAGCCTCTGTATTCCGTTACGATAACTTTGGTTAATTTCAACATTTATGCAATAACTGAGAAGTGAAGAAATGTTTCTTTCAATGCCGGTTATTGATGACCTGAGACTGGAAAATATGCAAAGTGCATATCTCTATTTTATAGCATATCTTCTAAATATTTGTTTCTATGCGTTTCACATCATGTTAATGCGGTTTTTAATTAGTTTTTTTAGTGCATATTTGCATATATTACCATTACATTGCATAATGCATAATGCAAAACGGTATAGTGCATATTTCGGCTCTTTTTGCATTTTTTTGTACAAATGCTTAGATTAAATCATACTAAACACATTTTCAAGTATTGAACAAAACTTAAGTGGTTTCTCACTTCTTGGTAAACTTTCCAAAGCACATTCTTTACTTCATGAAATTTTCCGAATGTCATTTAGGAGATTATAATTGGGTATTTATTTTTCAACTAACTAAAGAGTATTTCCCATACCTGCAATAATAAAGTGCTCCTTCTTAGAAGTATAAACAAAGTGTCCACGCTGGGGGCAAATTGTCAAATACTCCTTGCTCGTACATTAAAGACAAAATTCAATAGTAGTTAAATCGCGTTTGCGTTGAATGGTTCCTTTTTCATCAAGATACCTAAAGAAGCAACTGGAAGAAGCGTTCTTCTTAAAAAGTGGATCAACAACAAAAATGATTTGAAAATTATCGATCAAACCCGTGTGTTCTATGTAGTTTGCAATAAGCGAGTAAATTTAATAAATTTTATTATTTTTTAAGCAAAAACGTAAATTTTTATTTCGCATGTAGTAGTGCATAATAAATAATGTTCGTTTGTATGTTTATTGAATGCGCGAAATCATTGATTAATGACAATTTAATTTTGCATATAATTGTGCATATTTTAGTAATTTTTAGTGCACATTTGCACACATAGTTTCTAATTTTTTGGTGCATATTTCCAGGTCTCTGTTGATGACATTAAATAATGAGCACAGTTACCATCTACGGCAAATAAAAGATCAGAGAATGATTTTTAAATAAATATAATAAAAGTTAAATAAAAAAAGTCATAATAATAATAATAATAATCTATCTGGTGAATAGGAAATTCAATGGTAAATTTTTGCTTTCCCAATTAATTTAGAGCAAAAGTGCAAATAAGTTTATTGTAGAGAAAAAAATACTACTATTTTATATCATTTTCGATTTTCATGTAACTAAAAAACCGTGGAAATTAAATTTTACACTTTAAGAAAAATCGCTGTTGCCATGGAATTTGTGAAATAAAAAGATGGTAGTTATGACAGGTTGAAATTATTTTTATTAAACATTTGACATTATTTGCTAAAAACGAACTAGACAGTACAGCAACAAAATTAATTTTTACCGTCAATCTTTTGCAAAAAATTAAATTTTACGTACTTACTTCCCATTTGAAGATTGCCAGTTTATTATTTTGGTACACAAATGACTATTATTCAACAAATTCAATAACAAAGAAAATCATTTTATTCAACAAGGAAAATGTTTTCTGGAACAAACTCAGCAGGAAATAAAATTATTTTAATTAACAATTTTTCAAGTGTAATTAACTGTTAAGCTAACCTGACAACCAAAGAACAATAATTACTTTTTGTCCACGACTAGTCAATAATCTGTCAATTATTCATGTGTTCGGTCAAACATAATTCTATCTATTATACACTGCCAGCAGTGAATAATCATTATTCAAGGTGTCATGGTAACATCATTGTCTATGGTGTATAATGAAGGAAATAGGCTATGTTTCTAATCCTACTACTCCGTTTAACATAGTCCTACCACATGGTTTTAGTAGCGTTGTTATTTAAATTTTAATTAAAAATTCTTCGTATTTGTGTTCGTGGACAAAGTATAGTATATGACTCGCTATAATGGCTACTATTACCTCGGATAATTGCAAAACTCGCTCGCTCGCTCGTGTTGCAAACATTATCCTCGGTAATAATAGCATTCATTATAGCGTCGTGTATAATATACTATTGTTCAGTAGTTCCAAGACATTATTGATTTATTTGAAAGAATTCAATTGTCGCAGTTATTCCGTTATGGGAAAATCGAAAATACTGCAAATTAGCAATCAATGGATGCGGTATTTTTTCTCTACAAATGTTTGATAAAATAATTAGGGAAGCAATTTATAAAAGTTACCATTGGAATTCCTATGGTGCGTGAAGCAATTCACCACCCTGCATATGGAGAATCTACGCTAATTGTTACTCATGCTCAATCAGAGAGGCTTATTTTCATAAGTAATACCACAAGAATATTACCGGCAATTTTTGCCGTCATGATCACGACTGCTTGTTGCGACGATTTTCTAAAGCAACAAGCAAGAGTGATCATGACAGCAAAAATTACCTGTAAAATTCTAGTCACGAATGGTATTCGGCATGACAATTCCTCGAATTATAATATTTGAAATTACTGAAATACTTGTCGCTCAAAAAATTTTGACATACGTTGTGTCTAGGCAACGCCGCTAGTCAATTTCACTACTAGTAAATTTGTCAGTGTAATTAAAATGTGATTGGTTCAATTCATCAAAATACTGTGATTTAATTCGATGACAGATTATGAGTGGAATTGTCACTTACAATTTACCACAAGTGGTCAAAATTATGTCGATTATTTTTTTGCTGTAACTTCAAAAATGTTCCTTGTGCTTGCATATGAATATCACGAGTGCGCAGTACGAGTGGTATTCGCAATCCCAAGGAACATGAGTGATTTTACAGCAAAAATAATCTACTTAACTTTGACCACGGATGGACGGATGGTATTTGAGGGACTATTCAACGAAAAAAAAAAATCATTTCCATCGAATCATTTTATATAAATTAGTCAACATTCAAGTTTGTTTACATGAAAATTGTTTTCTGTGGGATATCACTAGCAATAAACGGTTTTCAAAAAATTGTCGCTTCACATCACTAGTGAAAATTGTTGATACAATTCGTTTTGATTGGCTCAAAAACGTTAAATCTTGCATTTTGATTGGTCGATTTTTAACAGATGACATATGAGGTGAATATAGTCATAAGTAATTCCACAAGTGATTAGAATTTTACCGGCAATTTTTTTGCCGTCGTGATCACGACTGCTTGTTGCGACGATTTTCTAAAGCAACAAGCAAGAGTGATCATGACAGCAAAAATTACCTGTAAAATTCTAGTCACGAATGGTATTCGGCATGACAATTCCTCAAATTATAATGAAATTACTGAAATACTTCTCACTCAAAAAATGTTGACAGACGTCTCTAAGCAACGCTGCTAGTCGTGAAATTTCCGCGTGAAATTGCCAGTATAATTAGATTGTGATTGGTTCAATTCACCAAAATACTGTGATTTCATTGAATGGCAAATTATGAGTGGAATTGTCAAAATAAATTGTAACAACTATTCAAATGTATCATTTAAATATTTTAAACTGAAAATAGCGTAACGATTATCTATACTGAAACAATTTAGAACAAAGTTGTGCTGAATGTGTTAGCATTGTAAAAACTGCTGTTTACGTTTTTTAGCATTGTAAAAACTGCTGTTTAAGTTTTTATACATTTACTATATTTTATTACATTGTTCTTTTTTATTATCTTTCAAGAAGCAAACTGTCCTGATTACGAAGAGTATTAAGCAGACGAATATTCGAATCCCTTTTAAATTTATAACTTCAGTAAATACATTAGTATCGTTTCGAACAGCATTATTCGAACTTCGAATTAAATACGTCCTTGATTTCCCATAAAGAAATTTATTGATGAATTGAATAAAGTAAGAACGTAACTACATCCATCGCAACAGTCTCTTCATCGCAATTATCTCCAACGTGCTATTAAAATATAGTGCGATAACAGAAATGTCAGCCGCAATAAAATAACAGCAAATTAGGAAGATACGCGTTTCAATTATCCACCAACACCGGTGAAATAAACAAACGAGTTAACTACATTCGGGAGAATATTAAACGGGTATGTACGAATTAATGGCCGGTTAAGTGTCTGTTATATCTAAGGTTAATGCTCAGTTACGGTCGGTAGTCTGCAGGCAATTAGGGCACGCGTCAGCGGTTACAGTTTGCCTAATTACATCATTGCCGCTGAATGGTCGTGGCGATACCTGGATATATGAAAGCAACTTTAAAAGTACTGAATTCTTACACCTTTTTAAATTGCTGTTTTAGGTTGACGACTGACCTCTGTATCTAAACAGAATCTAATATTATGTAATCTTAACCTACCAACTAACTGGAGATGGTCCAAAGCCACCGGCAAAAATTTGAAAACTTAATCTCTATTGAAAAACAAAACTTTAACTTATACGTACTATATTCATTTGCCACAGCTAGACAAACAACGGGAGAGAGTTGTAGACATTCTAAACAATTCTTGAAACTTTAGCTCTATAAGCTAAGGTTTTCGTTGAATTAACCAAATGGTCGGCCAAAAATGCTTTCAAATTTTGATTCGATCTTGTCTATTTTGACGAAGTTATTAAATCATCTTCGTAACTCATGCAGGTACAGAAACTCGCTTCGCTCGTTTCTGTAACGTCCTGCATTCGTTTCGGAATCGCTAACTTCCCGCACTTGTTATGAAAATAACTATATTAGGAGATTGAAAGACCGGCTCCTTAATATTATACTATTATTTATTTAATGCATGTCTTACACTTGACAAAGTAGAGTTAAGCAACTTTCAGAAATATAGAACACTGAAGATTAAATTATATCAATTAGAATATTAGAAAATTACAAAAGCAGTAAAGCACATTCCAACAATTTCATTACTCATCATCGCATGCTGAGCAGAGATACTAAACAAAGGAAATAGTAAACAAGTTTAAAGTGAGCCAAGGATATATAGAGACATCGCAGTTAGGAATCACAAAAAACCGGATACCAAATATTACCATTACCAAATTACTAAACATTAAAAAGATTTGCAACAGTTTTTTTAATAAGCACATTGAAAAATATATTGAATTATTCGCTCTGCAGTTTAATACAATTACTTATTTGTATGTCATTTCAGACTTCTCAAAATTATTTCATGCCCATCTATACAATTTTCGCTATTTAAGTAACAAAAAAATATCCTGTTCTATGATGGGGTACATTTTTTGCCTCATTATAATTCAGATTTGTATCTCTACAGTTCATCTTTACGAGATTCTGAAAAACCAAGTAAATGAGAACAAATGCCAGTCAAACAAAAGAGCGAAACGTGGTTGTCAATCTAAATATTTTTTAAGGGAAAATAGACAAGCTTCCAAAAAGATAAAATGTTTTTGAAATGGATGAATATGTAGTTAATATTACTGAACCAACACAAAGACTAAAAAAATAATTTGCATATTTTTTATTAATATCAGGACTTGATACTATAAATTGGCTACGTATAATGACAATATAATGGAAAATGTTGTTTTTTTCCTATCTTTAAAGTCAATTGCTATGGTTAGTAAGAAGACTTAAAGACGCCCTAACGGCTTAACTAACTACTTCTTTTCAGCGTCAAATGTTAAAATTTAAAAATTCAGTTATATAATGCTTTCCGACTTCAGAAAGAAATATCTGTTAAAATGTTAAAACGCAAAAAAATAACAATCGAAAAAATATCGAAAGGTTGCGGAAAAAAATCGAAATAAATTTTAAGAAAGTAGAATGAACGAATGCTATTCGCTTCTGAATATTTCACTTCACGCTCAAAAACTCACGAAGCTCGAGTACATGTTTTTATTATTTGTTCTGGAAATTACAATATTCCAAATGAGACCGACTTCCACAGATGTCATATCGTAACAAGGCGGCCCTCTTGGCTCGCGTGCATCTCTGTCTGTCTGAGAGGCACAACAGACTTCGCTCCATCCACACGCAATTTATAATAAACGACTTTAATTCCATGTTACAAATGAGATCACGTTTTCTCTTCTTCATATTCCTTACCCAATGCAACTTTGTAGTTTTTGTCACTGGTACGCGAAAATTTATGTTTTATTTTGTCTACAAATTATCTACTTTGTTGTGGTTGTGGTATGTTCGCTATGACTGGTAGTGTCTTCACCTCTCACCCCGATTTTTATCCTCGAACCGCAAAAGGGGAAGTTAAACATTTCCAGTCCGGAATTCATTTTGATTTTCGCAGCGAAACTTGGGGAAATTTTTGTTTGCGCAGTAAGTTCGACGATGACCGCCCTTGTGTACAACGGTAAACAAATGTTCTGACAACGTTATAAACTGCACTTAATATCGAATACAGGGAAAAGGGGACATGAGATATTACCGATATTAGTAATATATTGAGACTTTGTCTGTAGTTGCCAACTTATTATCTGTTTGTCGATGCAGGGCACGAGCTCTTGATGGCAGTAAAAGTTATGGGTAAGTGACAAAGCAGACGACAGTCAACACATCGATAGCGCGTGAGCGCCCATATACTTTAGAACTAGGAGAGAAAAAAAACTAATTTCGGTTTCCTAATTGACAGTTAAAGTACAAGCCATAATTACATACTGAATTACTACTTCGTCTGGCATGAACAACAAATTTGAGGCAAACAAATTATGGCACATTAGCAGATTAGCACTTCCCATTTCCCGAAAAGATCGCATCTATTGATACATAAAGAACCTGTTTATATTAACACACAACGCTGATTTAGAAACTTGTAAACATTTGTTTTTATTTTGTTCGGTAGTTTTTTTAACTCGTCTCCAGCAACAGTAAAAAACTACAGTGGCAACCACACTACTATGAGCATGAAGGGTAAAAAGTAACAGTTAACGATATAAATTACTATCAAAAACTTTTAAAAAATGTAACTGCGTTTGACAGTTGACAGATAGTAATCTACATAAGTAAATTTAATTCCGTTCCTCTGTATTTGTATTATCAACTTCTTGTACTTTTCAGAATCGAGGCTGGCAGGTTAACGTATGAGACTTTGCAAATTTAAATTAACATTATTTAACCATCATTTTATATTACAAAAGTAAATTCAAATCCTGATTACAGCACTCGATGTACTGAGTGATTCACGTAAGACGCACCACTTAACAATTGGAATACGCAACCCAACTTGCAAATTCATAAATAACGTTGCTCTATGTTAATCCTGAATTAAATGTACATAATCAGAGGTGGCTTACTTCAAAAAGACATTACCAAAGGAATGTTTCTTTCTTCTTACTTTCCTTTTACCCTCTTATACCGTTACAGTGTCAAGGGGGCCGAATACACCGAGCCGCAGAGTGGCCACCCATTCAAGTTCTGACCAAGCAGGTTTTTGCTTAACTTGCTATACTGCAGTACTACGTGCGTTCCCGCTCTGCCGTACTGCCGGCCGGAATGTTTCCTTAAAAATTTAATTTCTAAAACAATGTGTATTCCAAACTGAAAACTTTCATAACTTACAATTGAGAAATTGAAAAAATATTATTAATAACAAAAATAAAGTTATATCAATTATTAGTACAAAAATATACAAGGAATATTATGACACGGAAAAAACGCAACAACACTTCAATGAAAAATTATGTTCACGACTATAAATTTCTAGCAGTCATTTTTGGTGAATATGTAAACAATAAGTATTTGTAAACACTTAATACTGGATGTTTCGCATAAGATGCGCCCCTTAATAATTGGAATAGGCAATCAAATTTACAAATTCATAACTAACGTAACTCTATCGTATGATCAAAAAGTCCTTAGATCGCGGTTGCTGTGGATGTTACATTTTATGGATCCTAAACATTTTATATTCTTTTTGGCGCCTTTTTAATTATATCTACTCACTTTTAAAGGATGCCAACTAAACGTCAATGACATAAAAATAATAAAAGTATATAATTTCAGAGATCACAGCCACAGCAACCGCGATCCAAAGGCTTTTTGATCATACTATACGTTTATCCTCAAGTAAATTTATATAATCAGACGGCTTATTCTGAATGGCGATATTAGATGTAATGTTATCCCCGACTGAAAACTATAACCTATAGCTAGGAAATTAAGAAGAATATTATCAATAACAAAAATAAATTTATATCAATAATTGTTGGTACAAAAATATACACGAATGTGAATCACCCATTATATATGGTGTTGAAAAAAAAAATTAATGGGCATATAGCCATCAAAAACAAGCTAAAAAGTCTTGATAAACTTGGGCACGCAAATCAACAGTTTTCGAAATAAGAGCGATTATCTTTTTCGATAGTATAAATAAGCTTAGTTTTGTTTTATTCTATAGCGCCACAAAACACAATTATCAAAGATGTTCGAAATGGGACTCCTTTTCCCTATCCATCTCTATAAAATATTTCGCCCAACTGGTCCGGTCCCTAAACAGCAAGCGTAAATGGAGGCAAGTGTCCCATCTTAAATTAACCAAAGATTCAATCTCTGGGAAAAGTAAAACAGAAATAATCTCGAAAATGGTTGATTTGCGGACTCATGCAAGTTAGGACTTTTTAATTTGTTCTCCTATATGCCCTTATATTTAACATCTTTTCTAAACACCCAGTATATGTATATATTTGTATGTAAGTATTTTTATACCTTCAAGTTTCAGGTAGGAAACTTTAGATGTTACTAATATATTTACAAATGCCAGACTGCTAGACGCCAACATTGACGTTACAACCGCCTAAATATAGCCATGTGAACGGTAAAAAATCCAAAAACCTTGTAGGGAAAAAATGACTACGACAAGAGGCTGGTAAAAATTCATAAAAAGACATCAATACCATTTATAATAACTAATTATAACTATTGCTTGATCGCCGCAAAGCAAATTACGTAAGAGCGAATGCAAATACCATACATCTCTCACTGCATATAAGTTATGCGAAATGTTCCGTAACTCATTGTCCAGATTACCATTTTCATAAAACTTTTAAAGTTAAGGGTGTTTTATTATTAAACTTTTCCAGAATACAAATGTGATGAATTAGTACTAAAACTTATTCGAAACAATCGGAATCAATAACTAACGATTTGGGCAAACGACAACTACTAAGAATCCAACAGAAACCTAAGAACTCATCAATAGTTGAAGAAATAAATTCCAAGAGACAGTCCAATCATGGAACAAAACATTACCGAAGTAAATCACATCCGCATCTGTAGATATTCTCGCAGATTAAACAATAATTCATCTTTATGTGTTCAGTAAACTACCTCTATGTGAATTGAAACACTCAACATTTCAAATTTGCAATAAAACACGACCTTGGATCACGTCCTCGACTTACAACAACCACAAACTAAGAGTTAAACTGCAGCTTTGTAAAGCTAAATAATTATCTTTACTAGAATGATGATACAGTAATGATTCCAATACCTTTGTCAATAAAAATAATTTAATAATAACACAACATGAACTTAATCAGGTATTAAGAAAGTTGAATTCTCTGTTAATGGACTTATTATTAAATGTTCATATTTATGGTTTATTAAGACATGCACCTTAAACATTTTCCACAAATTTTATTAATCAACAAATTTTAATTAGATCTAAAAATGATTCGGAAAACAGAAAAATTAAATCTTTGCTGTGGGAATGCAGAGGATTCACAACTTAATTAAAAAGTAGGAATTATAATTCACTTTTTGTTTTTGCACAGTTTAACACCACCGGTTTTAATTTCGAAACGTAAATTTTGTTATTTTCTTTTGAAAGAAAATGCTAGTCGTTTAATATGACGAGACAATTCTATGTAATTACATACTTATTACTTTGATTTTTATAGCTTAAATTACCAATCAGCAAGTAAGAAAAAGCTGACAAATGTTGATACTTCATTCATTACAAAAAATTACGTTACCTTGCAATATTACAAAGTAACAATTTATATATAACAGCATTCCTTTGCTTTAAATTTCAAGGTTGTTCGCGGTTTCACTAAATGTCTTGAATGCAAGAATGCACTTCAAATTCTCTATTTAACTAAATTACTGGTTACTATGTTGTTTGTACTGCGAATAGGAAATAAGCAGCGATTGCCTTTGGAAATGAGAATACCTCTCTGCATACTCCGCAATCATAGGCTTGTCTTTTTTCTGAAAATATTCAAAATATTTGAAAAATCCATTTACAAGTTTCTAAAACATCTCAACTAGCATGATTTAGCTGGCGAATTCAGATGTTTCGAAAGTGTTTACTGACACAAAATTATAAAAGAACAGTGTCATGCTGTAACTAGATTTACTGACTAATCACAAGATACCTCGCAATACGCGCATGCGAAAGAAAAGCAGAAAGCATCAATATGTACTGCTATTTTTCTTTTCCATTCTACCACAAAATTACAATTTTTCGGAAACAAAATTTTGAGTTTGGTCGAATAGGAAATAAGCAGCGATTGCCTTTGGAAATGAGAATACCTCTCTGCATACTCCGCAATCATAGGCTTGTCTTTTTTCTGAAAATATTCAAAATATTTGAAAAATCCATTTACAAGTTTCTAAAACATCTCAACTAGCATGATTTAGCTGGCGAATTCAGATGTTTCGAAAGTGTTTACTGACACAAAATTATAAAAGAACAGTGTCATGCTGTAACTAGATTTACTGACTAATCACAAGATACCTCGCAATACGCGCATGCGAAAGAAAAGCAGAAAGCATCAATATGTACTGCTATTTTTCTTTTCCATTCTACCACAAAATTACAATTTTTCGGAAACAAAATTTTGAGTTTGGTCGTTTTTTATTATTATAAGATTGTATAATCCATTCACTTAACTCCCGTGACATAAAAGTAACCATGTGTTGGTTAATATGAAAATCCCTATTAGGCTATTAAAAATTTTTAGATTTGAGATTGGCGCACCTTTAAATTTAAATTTAATGCTTTTGTTTTTTTGTTTTCACTTTGACACTTAAATTATTTATTATTCAAGTTACGTGTTATAATTCATAATCTTTAGAGAAATGATGAACAGAAGCACCAACGAAGTTTAGTATCAAAGATTAATAAACCCATTTTTACCTTGTTCTACTTAATTTTACGAAAATGACAAATGATTTATCATAACCTTACTTTTCAGTTTGACGTTAAGTACATTCACTAAAAAAGTTGATAGGTTCTGTACATAAAATAAAGTACACTCCAAAATTTTCATTTGACAGCGTAAACGTCACGGGAGTTAAGTGAATGGATTATACATTGCTATTACAGCAGTAACATTGTGGTCAATCTTATTTAAAAGCTTCTCAGCCTTTGACACACTTCTTCTTCAAGTGAGCCTTCATTAATTATACCGCGTGATGTTCCCTAGAGTAATCATCTACTTTCAATTTTACACGATATTTTTCTTTTTATCGCTACTATATTTATGTTACACAGGTTTTCAGTTTAATATAAAATTAAAAGATTCCCCTATTTTTATATATATGCAGCTATTTATTTACATATTGTTATGATTGCTATTATACAACTCGATATATAATTTTTGAGTTTGAATATTGAAAACGCACACATACTACCAAGTAATGTGTAAGTATAGAAAAAATAATGCAAAGGTCAAACAAAAACAAACAGCAAGAATTTCATTGAGAGTGAGTCCCGGTCATAATATTTAACTATCGGACCGCTTTGATTTTTCCATCCTTTCAATTCCAAGATCTGATCTTTTTCCAATATCCTTATGCCTGGTTTTCCCACATTTTTCGGTTAACATGACTCGAGAAAATTTAAGTTATAGATAAGAACACCATATGAATATCGATAATATTGAAACAACAAAAAAAAGTATAAGCTGGGTTTTTATTAATAACCTGTAAATCATTTATACTAACTCTCTAGGTATGTAAAGATTGCGTTTTTAATCAGAAACTGAAGTAATATGTTTTTAAATTCTCAAGATCAGCCTGAAAATAAGTTTGTGGTAGCCACGAAAAATTCTTACGCAGCATACAATTTGATATTGCCATTGATGTAATATTTGATGATAATTAATAGAAATTTGAAGTAGCTGAATATTCGGCAAAGATAGACATAAAATTTTTTAAATGATATGGTGAAGTTTTTAGGGGTAATGCATGCATTCCTGCTACTTCTTGTAACAGAGCAATGTAAAATATTATTTGTTTAGATGTTTATATCATATTTTAGCCTATTCTATTCTAGTTTCAGGTCTGAAAACTTATTCCAATAATCTTTTATCTCACGTCCAATATGAGCAAGTTCCTCTATCCAAAATCCCCTGATTCTAAGCATCATAAGTTCTCTTAAATTACACATTCTTCTGATATAATTATGTGGCAGACTGGCAGACAAGAAAGAAAGCAATAACCCATTTTTCCAAAACCAATGTAAGTGATATAAAAGCAGAATGCTTAACAACCATTCCAAAACGAATTACTAATTAAATTTGGATATTCTAATTCCCAAAATGTTTATATCGCTATTTTAGAGACGCTCCCTGCATTTTCAAGTATTCTAAATGGGTGCACTGAAATCACGGGCGAAATTAAAATACCAACGAACAGATACCAAAGTTCGCATAAAACCAATTTAATTTGCATTTCCATATGCAGACGTGTGAAATTTCCTTGCTGCAATAAACGTTAAGGCGTACACATGTAAACGTAGGATTTCGCGAAAGGCTGAAGGCGAGCAGTGAGGTCGCCGCGGCTGTTGCCATGCAATATCAGCCGGCCTTGGATCAAGTGGGGAATGGGGAGACAATAGGAAGGCGGACGTCACCCTATCCCTTTACAGAGGCAACGAAAACTGCAAATCCACTTTGACCACCACATAAAAAAAGATAAAGAAATGCCAATTTCATATAATATAAATATTAACAACCCAAACTCTTAATTTATTTGCATGGTAATATGATGATAACTAACGAGTCCAATAAAAAAGGGAGACAAACATAATTAATTATATACATAATACATATATATTTTCGCTAAAAGTATTTTAACGGGGAGAATATGGATACAAATTGTTTTGAAGAAAAATAAAGAATTCAAAATTCGCAATAGAAATTAGAAACGGTAAAGTTATTAAAATGCCTCATTATATCAATGCCCACTGTAATAAACATCAATTATATTAAAGCTTAAAATATTTAATTTTTTTATGACTATTAAATAATATGCGTTTCCTGTTAAATGATGGCCTCCATAATTCACACCGATGAAATACGACTTATAACTCACAGGCTGTGTGCCCAATCAGAAGACTGCAGATTTTATTACTCACGGTTTTCGGCCAATCGCGAATCTGTAAATCCGTTACTTTACTGTTATATTATTATTTAGTAGCCATGGATGAACAGGTTGTTTTATTCGTAACAACTGTTAACAACTGTCATAAATTCGCGTTTCTAACTTGCACAAAAAAAGATCTACTCGCATATAATGGTTATTACTCTACTGGGCTTAGCCCTCGTTGAGTAACTGCCATCATAAATGCTCGTAGATAATATCTACATTATTAATTGCAAATGATCCAAATTCACGACCAAAACCATAGAATTTCTGAGGGAAAGGCAATTAGACAACCAACCCCTAAAAAATAAGTGTACGAGTAATAATATTAGATTATTACATACATACGTTCTGATAAAGTTTAGAGCAAACACCAGAATTTCTACTGCTGCTTCACAGAAGAAATTAATTCATATGTTGGCTTATAGATTAAATACTTTTTCCAGAATAAAAATGCCTAAAACACTCAAATACTTGGTAAGTTCGGAAATGATGAGTAAAAATTAGAAATAATGAGGAATTATTGCTAAATGGAAGATTAGCATTTGAAGGTGTATTTTTCTAACAGCTGTACTATACATTTCTTTACGAATTTTTCATTTTAATTTCGACTTTCCCTCATTATGATTATTATACGTCACGACATTCCAGATCGTAGTATTTAATATTCATTTCATTCATTCATTATTTTTTTAAAGCGAATTCGAAGCCTTAAAACGTGTTGCAGTTTTACGACGAGTATTAATCAACAGAAGAAGCTTTGCTTTGTAGATAAGTGCCGTCCTTTCCTAAATACTTGTGAAGTGGTTTAAGAATTTTAATCCATTTTTTACTACATTTCGCTGTTTATAGAAAGAAATTTCGATCAACAATTCAAAACAATTTAATTGAATTAAAATAATTCGAGTACATATTTATAGGTTAGATTAAAAATGTGAAATTCAGAACATGTCACATAAAAAAGATTTGCCTCTCATTTACTAGCAATGAAGCAAAGGAATTTAGGTTTACTTTATAGCCTTTTCCTTTTTATGTATGTATGTGATCGATTTACTTTTAATTAGTCTTCAGATTTAAGTTTTCATTTTCTAACTTTTTTATGTTAGTGGCTCATAAAAGCAATAATTTCAAAAAATGAAACTTTTACAAAGTTTGATTTTTGAAGCCCTAAGCTCCTTAATAAAATAATTCCAGATTATAAATGTTGAAATTAGATGGCAACCCTATTTGACACGACGATAATCACAATAATAATAACAGACAGCTCTCTACCAATATTTTTATGATAATTTTAATAACAACAAACGCTGCAACTAATCAAGTAAAACCAAAAGAAAGTAATTAATTTTTACATTCGTCTAGTTTTAATAAATAATTATAACAGATATTGCATTATTTTTCGTAACATGATAATAACTCCTAGAACGTGTATATTCGAGGTTTGTCAGAAAAAATAATGAGACTGACAACACTGCGCGAACCGACAACGCTGCTGTCTCTCCCTTCACACGGCAGTTAGAATAACTCAGCATAGGTTACAAATGCCTTATGGAGAACATTCCCTAGCCAGGGTACAAGTGTTCAGATGGCACAAAGCCCTTTTAGAGGGCCGAGAAATGGAAGGCGAACTTCGTGTGGGAAAACCTTCAACCTCAAAAACGGACGACAATGTGGAAAGAGTAAGGACTCATGCGATGTCAAACCGTCGATTGACGTTGAGAATAATCAGTAGTGAGTTAAAGGCTCAAGAAGAGGATGGCACGTGTGCGACCAGGCATTGCACGCACTTGGATGTTGCACCACGACAACGCCCCATGTCTCCATCAACGAAGTTTTGGCAGAAAAAGGCATTCCTGTGGTTCCTCAGTTTCCCTATTCGCCGGATTTCAGTGACCTCTTTTTATTCCACCGGCTGAAAAACCATTTGAAAGGGCGTCATTTTGGTACTTTGGATAATTTCCAGAAAAGCGTAACCGACGACTTGAAAGGCATTCCAGAAGCCTTCCAAGACTGCTACGAACAATGGAAAAAACGCTTCCGTCAGTGA
Organism: Melanotus villosus; assembly: GCA_963082815.1. Lineage (NCBI taxonomy): Eukaryota > Metazoa > Arthropoda > Insecta > Coleoptera > Elateridae > Melanotus > Melanotus villosus. Next base: position 46,068,952 of record OY720421.1, on the reverse strand, counting down.
ACTACTTTGAAAGGGATAAACCTTGATTTGTAAAAAGAATACAATTCATGGTTAAAAGAAAATCTCATTATTTTTCTGTCATTATTTTTCTGCCAAACCTCGTATTATCGATTACTTTCTAGATCGCATGAAACTTAAGAAAAAGTATACATACTAATGAAAATAAATAGGAGACAGAAAATATACGAGCGGTGATAAGCTTTACAATAAACCCGTCCGACATGGTGAACGTTTTCAATACTGATATTAAAACAAAGCTGCAAATATTCCTAGCATATTTAACTGTTTACCAGAAGCTGAAAAAATTATTCAAAACAAATATTATCTCGGCTGTGGGTACCGATGATGTATCAATAACAAATATTTAAAAGTAAATTCATATAATTTAAATGAACCTTGATCAGATTTATTCAATTATTATTTCGAATCTCGTTAACTGGTGCTTTTAAATGCGGATAAGTTGAACCATTATTTAAATCAGTGCATAAATAGGATGATGCAAATTATAGATCAATTAGTACATTTCGAAAACTTCAGAAACGGTACTCCAAACAAGACTATATTATCGACTTACTTTCAAATTCTCAAATAATATCAAGAACACTAAATTATGTATACTGACGATAGGTATATGGTGTGTTGTTTGATAAACAGTTTAAGATTTTTTATTAGCAACCAAATGTTGGAAATCAAACATAATGATATGTAATAATAAACTTAATAATCACAATTTCATATTTCATAATATGTATAATAATTAAAATGGGTAACACATCCTGAGCGTAATTGTTTATCATGATGTGATAGACGAAAAATCCAATTCAAATATTTTTTGATAAAGCTTGGCTAAGGAAAAGTTACAGTATTGTAAGTGGAAGTGAATATTTTGTAAATTCGGTTTTTTAAATGTGACTGATATTTCCTATACTTTAAGATTATGGTTTCCGTTAATTACCGAATATTATCCATAACAACCACACATTTTCTTTGAATCTTAGCAGTGTGTAACAATTTTCAAAAAATGGAAATATTGGACCTGCAACTTAACAAAATGAAAGCATGGATTCCTTTTTCCAAAAGCATTTGGAACGGTTTATATTTTATATGTCACGTGGTAGTTCATTTTATACCAAATATCTCATTTGGAACTTTATGCTAGGAAATCCATTCGAGAATTAATATACCGAACAACAAGGGCCTATGACTGAGGATTATTCCACTCTTAACAGAAAATACACGAAGAATGGGTTTCCTCGACCGTCTTGTTGATTTTGGTGAATTTTTTTACAAAACTACCAATTCAGGGGTTCCAATTTACCTGGACCACATAACGACATGTTAGCCGAAAGGCCGTTTTATTATTATTATAAATTTTCTAGATGTGGTTTTGATAGAAAAATACCTTTTTGAAAAATCAAAACCTGTTATTTTATTTTACCGTTAGATGAAATCAACAAACTGTTAAGAGCAAAAGTCTGTCACCTAAACCCAGAAATTTGTAATATTATTAAGGCTAGTTTAAAATTGAATTTAACGAAACATAAGCTGATCTAGAACCTTAGTTAAGTATACCGTGAGTTTATTTATATTTGCATCATAGGGATTTACATGGTATAAACGTTACCTCAGGTTTATGGTTTTCCTCGTGCGAATTTCAAAACGATATTTGGTGGTATACTTTTAGTTTGCATCATTCTTTAACAATAATTATAGTTTCTGAAATGTGTAACAGAAAATAGAGGAATTTAATCAATTTCTGAAGTTACATAATAGATTTTATCCGCATACAGCAAAATAATCATAAAACTGTTAAATAAGTATTTTATTAAATAAATAATGTTTTCACATGCTAATTTATCAACTTGCTACTTGAAAAATGGAAAATGATTAAAAATTACCCACAAAATTATTTAATTATTTTCCTTTTTATTTTAATTTTTTTAGCTTTTTAAATCCTAAGAACTGCCAGAATTGATAAAAAAGGAACTGCCAGAATTGATAAAAAAGATGTGTAAACTAAAAGTGTACTAAAACCTCGTTGAAATTTGCCATAGAAAAACCATTAACACGAGGTAAAGTTTGTATCATGTAAATGCAAAGATAACTGTACCTATAGTATTAAAATAAGGTAGGCGAACTAAAAATCAGCGCTAGTTTGAAACAAGTGGTAAATACAAACTAAAATATTAATATTTAAGTTTTTGGTTAAAGCATATTAAGTACCAGATGGGCAAGGGGCGTGCTTTAATTAAATCTTAAATTCATTCTTAGTTTGTATTTACTACTTCTTTTTAAATAACTAATGTTCCAAAATTCCAAAACCTTATATGGAACCACACTGCACTTATTATTTTTTCGCCATCTTTCTCTTTGTCGTTTACACTTACATTTTGTAAACGTTTTATTTTGCATCTTGCGTAAAAAATATTTTTGAAAATTTAAAGAGTAAATTGACATGACTGATGCATTTTATTTGGTCTATTTTTTCATAAAATAGTATTTTCCTTTACAACTTGTAAGCGAAACTTACCGAAGTAATTTAGCAAAATTTTTATTTCAAATCCCCCCACTGTGAATTGTATAGGTATCTTCATCTTCTCTGTGACGTCCACCTTAAACCTGACGATTTTTAATATACCTATTGATTTTAAGTCGCTAAGCTTTCTTTTAAATCGTCCATTTAATCAGAAGACAGTAATTGACGTTGTTGATTTTCCTTTAAATTACTACTCGTAAAAATGTTTCCATTGCAGATATTTTAGTAGATGATACTTACGATTGTGTAAAATGAATTTATGCAGATTTAAAATAATTTCAATTAAAAATGTAATATAAAATAAAAATATAGATAGCTAGGGTATAATAAGCCAATTATTAAAAATGTTGTAATATTGTAAATAAATTAAGTTAGCTAGAAAAATAAGATACAGAATGAAAAGAAATGGTTACCAAGGAGAAGAAAGGATTTTTCTCATTGGCAGAGGAAATATCAGGGAGACGGAAGAGAAATGGTTACCAAGGAGAAAGAAGGATTTTTCTCATTGGCAGAGGAAATATCAGAGAGCCAGGGAGGCGAGAGAAAAAAGAAAAATAAACAAATAATAATATCTTCTTTCAAATTGGGAAGACGTATTTTCCTTTTTGAGATCCAAAATATTATAAACAAAGTGATTTATATTAATTATATGGATGTTAATGGTAACTGAAAGAGTATCCTGTTAAATTGAATATACAATATTGGATAACAAAGTTAATTCAAAGTGTTTATACTAATTATATGGATGTTAATGTTAATTGAAGGTGATTGGTGATAATTTGGATATTAATGTTAATTGGAGGAGTATCCTGTTAAATTGGATAGTGAATATTGGATATTAAAATACTTTTAAAAGATTGGTGATTGGTGAACTTGGAATTTGGATTTTGTATTGAGTGAACGCATTTTAAAATATTACAATATTTATAGATTAAGAGTGATAATTGTTAAATATACAAACTGAGCCAGGGAAGATAGGTAGGTAGGTAAATTAAATTTTAAAAAAATTGTCAATAAACCTGCATAAAGTTACTACAGTTACTAGTTATTATTGAACAAAAAATGAACCTCTTTAACGACCCAAAAATCGCTGAGCTAACCGAGGTATATAATTTGTTATATCTTTGCAAAAAGGCAAGTATCATTACAATTGTTGGTCGGCCCAACGTATGGCTATTAATGCAAATGTGGACAATCATAACAAATTTTTGGCGCACCAAACGTGAGGCAATCTGTAAAGTAGGCTTTCTATAAAGTAAAAATGGCGATTAATAAAGCATAAGGTTTTTTGTAAAACAAGGGCTGGCTGTAAAGTAAATTGTGGGGTGATTTATTAAAAGGATAATTCAAAGTATGTATAATAATTTGCAATTTGGTAGTAACAACGTGGTGATTTGTAGTAGAAAGGGTAATAACAAAGATTATTTATAATTTTGTGGGGCAAGTCACTTACTAAGAATTTTTAGTCGTTAATGAATACAGATAATATCTGTCAGTTGAATTAAAGTAAATGTCCATATCACTTTTGTCAAGTGTTAAGATTGTAATTATATTTATTTTGCAATTTATTAGGAAAAAATAAACAACCAATATACTTATAATAAAAATTAAAACTTGAAAAACGCAAAATCAAATAAAACTAGTAATATTAAACATTAGTATATATTTTCTTAAAAATTTGGTATTTTGGTAAAATTAATTAAATATGACGGATAAAAGGTTATTAATAGTCGAGTCAATGAAGGTTTTTACTTCTAAACCCACTAAAACAGAACCGATTTTGATGATTTTTTTTTTAAATTGTTTGTTATATTAAATTATTCAAAATCAGAAACATTTCAGCTGGCGCTATTAAGTATTTATATTGTTTAAGCAATTAATAAAAGAGAAATATTAAAAAAATTTTTTCTTCGATGGAATTTTAACTAGAAGTGACTAATTTTGAAAATTTAGTATAATAAATAATTTTTGAATAAAAAAGTTTCAAAATTTCCATTTAAAAATGTTAATATTCAATCAGTCGGATGCAAGAAGATAATGTACAAATATATAGACATATGTATATTGTCAACTGAAAAAATCAATACTTTTATAAGAATATCTAAACACGCACAAGAAATCGACCTTTTGTATCACAGGCAGAGGAATTCAAAGTCAAACTCCTGATGTTTCACCATGATTTTCGGAGTGAACGCGTGTGTTTTGAGGTTATTAATCTGTTAAAATAAGTTTTTAACACTAAATATTGAAAATATTAGTGAAAATTGTTGAAGAGAACTTAATTATTGATAAAAATTTAGAAAAAAGTGCAAACAGACAAGTAAAAATACGATGGAAAAAGTAATTATATGTCATTTATTCTTGGTTTGTATTGAAAATAATTGGATTATATTTGCTTTTAAGTTTGTTTATGCATTTTGAAGAATCGAGTTATTATTCTTATTATTATGTTACATTTATATTACATTATTACAGTTATTATGATACATTTATATGCTGTAAAATCACATTTTTTTGTAATTTTGATCATTACAGCAAAATCGCTTGCGTTGCATATAAGTTAAAAAATGTTTCCCGTTTAATAAATAATTACTCAATCTTAACTAAATTTTGTTTGCTTATTTGGGACGTATTGATTTAACGATTCTAAAAATTTTAGCCCTTTAAGTGTAATATTTTTAATTCTACAGTACTTTTTTCACTGAATTTTCCGCGCGTCATGCTCGTCGTTAAGATTATTTGCAAAAACAATTTGTGTTAAATTATTCTTTGGATGTAATGAAATCTTTTTAAATTATTAGAAGTATATTTCCTGTCTTACAGCTATTTCCCTTTGAATTTGATCTTCATATTTAAAATCATACGTGTTAAAAACATTTTCCAACATTCTTTTATATGTTACAGAAACAGCAACAAGATACTGTAGACTATACAGTTAATTGTTGTTGCATTTGCAAAGAACAAGAGAGTGCAGAAACACAAATTATACAAAGTTTTTTCAAAAATTTCAAATTTGGAATTCAATTCTTGCATCCGAATGATTGAATAATTAACATTTTTCAATGGAAATTTTGAAACTTTTTAATTCAAAAATTGTTTTATAAACTAAATTTTCAAAATTAGCCACTTAAACTTTGTTAAAATTTCATCGAAAAAAAAATTGTCAAATTTTTTTTTTTAATTGATTAAACAATGTAAATAATTGATAGCGCCAGCTGAAATGTTTCTGATTTTGAATAATTTAGAATAACAAACATTTTAAAAAAAAATTCATCAAAATCGGTTCTGTTTTTGCGGGTTTAGAAGTTTTGACGATTTTTCCGCTTTATTGACTGGACTATAAGGAGTTCGTTAAGAAAAACGCAAGAGAAATCAGAAGAGGAACAATTTGAAGTTCAGGAAGATTGAAATGTAGTTGAACTAGAAGTAGGTGATCATGAAATTGAAGTTCAAACACCTCAGGTTTTGAGAAACGATAATACGAATGATATGCTTAAAATTTTAATGCAGAAATTAGATAAACAAGATGAGAAGGCAAAGAAGCAAGGTGAAGATTCAAAGAAACCAGACGAAAAATTAGATAAACGACATGAAAAACTAAATGAAAAATTAGATAAACAAAATGAAGAGTCCAATAAACTATTTGAAGAATTAAAGGAAGAATTGAAGAAGAAGAATAATAAACAAGAAATACGAGAAGAAATTAGAAACGAAGTGATAGGAATTTAAAAGAAAATTACCGACGAAAAAGGATTTCTTTAGTAATCGATAATATCGATTGGCTTTATTTTTGCAAGAGTACGATTTCGATATTAAACACAGACCTGGTAAAGGTAATAACTACATCCGCGGATTTTCTAAGTAGAAAAGACGTACTTCCTAAAAGAAATCAAATAATAATTGCAATTGAATTAATTCAAGAATTAGTAAAATTTTCTTTAAGAACAATTAGAGATCAACAGAGTAAACAAGAAACTATTAAAATAAAAGATGATTTACAATTAAATAATATTTTGGAAAATAGGAGGTACAAACAGAGAAATAACATTTTGATTAAAATGATAGGGGAACAGGAACTGTATGTGGTAGACAAAAATTTAGCACTTCAAATCATATAAGAAATACATTTAAATTATGGACATATAGGAATTAGGAAAACATGGTTAATGTTTCGCGAATGTTTTTATATAAAAAATGACCTCAAATTAATTAAAAATTATGTAAATAAAAGTAAAATTTGCATTTTTACTAAACAGACAAATTTCAAGAATTCAAATACGATAACTAGTATAAAAGTCGAACAACCGTTGGAATTAGTAGCTATCGATTGCATAAGCGATGATCTTATTCCTGGTCATGGTGGAAATAAACACATTTTGGTATTATTGGATGTATTCACAAAGTATGTAAAACTTTACCCAAGTAGGAAATGTTAACACTAATCACGTAGTTAACAGTATAAAAAAATATCTATTATAAATAGACAAACCAAGAAGAATTCTAGCAGATAATGCGACATATTTCCATAATGACAGGTTCAAACAAAATTTAAAGAATTTAGAAATACCATATTCATTTTGTAGTATACGTCATGCAAAAGGAAATCCAGCTGAACGCTACATAAAAGAAGTTATTAAATACTTGAGGGTAGTAACATTTGATAGACATAATGCATGGGTACAATATTTACCAAAAATAGAACAATTTATTAATGAAATGCCAAACACAGTAACTGAAATTTCACCAATTACATTAATAAAAGATTTGTTGCCTAAAAGACCTTGGAGGCCAGAACAGATAATTACTGATGTTGATCATTTGTTAGAACAAACTAAGCAAAGAATTTTAAGAACTAAACAAAAATCTGAGCTTAAACAAAACAGTAAAATCAAGAAAAGAATTCATTTTAATGTGGGAGATTTGGTAATTGTTAAAAACTTAAGGGTAGCAAATAAACAACAAAATAAATGTGCAAAATTACAATTATCATTCATAGGACCATTTCGTGCAAATAAAGTGATTTTCGATAATTCATGTAAATTAAAAAAAAAATAGACTCCAATAAAACTAGACGAATATTTCATATATCAATGATATATCCTTATATTGAACAGTTAAATCAAAATTGAATTTATTATCAATAAAGAATAATAATTATTAAAAATTTTATAAATTAAAACGCTGAAAATAAATATAATTAAAATCGTGGGGCTTTTGATATGATATTACTTTTAATTGTGTAAAATGAATTTATGCAGATTTAAAATAATTTCAATTAAAAATGTAATATAAAATAAAAATATAGATAGCTAGGGTAGAATAAGTTAATTATTAAGAATGTTGGAATCTTGTAAATAAATTAAGTTAGCTTGAAAAATAGGATACAGAATGAAAAGAAATGGTTACCAAGGAGAAGAAAGGATTTTTCTCATTGGCAGAGGAAATATCAGGGAGACGGAAGAGAAATGGTTACCAAGGAGAAAGAAGGATTTTTTTCATTGGCAGAGGAAATATCAGAGAACCAGGGAGGCGAGAGAAAAAAGAAAAATAAACAAGTAATAATATCTTCATTAAAATTGGAACGACGTATTTTCCTTTTTGAGATACAAAATATTATAAACAAAGTGATTTATATTAATTATATAGATGTTAATGGTAATTCAAAGAGTATCTTGTTAAATTGGATATAAAATATTGGATAACAAAGTTAATTCAAAGGGTTTATACTAATTATATGGATGTTAATGGTGATTTTGTGATTTATACGTATCTATTATATGGATGTTAATGTTAATTGAAGGTGATTGGTGATAATTTGGATATTAATGTTAATTGGAGGAGTATCCTGTTAAATTGAATAGTGAATATTGGATATTAAAATACTTTTAAAAGATTGGTGATTGGCGAACTTGGAATTTTGATTTTGTATTGAGTGAGCGCATTTTAAAATGTTACAATATTTATAGATTAAGAGTGATAATTGTAAAATATAAAAACTTAGCTAGGGAAGATAGGGAAATCAAATAACAAAAAAAAATTGTCAATAAATCTGCATACAGTTATTAGAGTTATTATTGAACAAAAAAGGAACCTCTTTAACGACCCTAAAAATCGCTGAGCTAACCGAGGTATCATAAGTAAATAATTTGTTATATCTTTGCAAAAAGGCAAGTATCATTACAATTGTTGGTCGGCCCAACGTATGGCTATTAATGCAAATGTGGACCATCATAACAGTTATTATAACATAAACTGTTATTTTCAACAAAACTTTCATTTACTGGAGTTTTCTGACTGTTATCTGTTATCAACATTATTGTTATTATCGTGTATTTGTTCTCGGAAATTTTCTGTGTTGATTTAAAATGTAACTCATCTTGTTATGTTACATATTCAAAAATTTACGTACAATTTGGCAGGTCTGGTATCACTGCTTTCTGCATTGGTCTTAAAAGATAATGTGAAAGATCGAGTTTGCTAACGTTATTTTGTTATCGCACCAGTGACTGAGATTATTATTATTTATTATTACGAACTAGAAAATATTCTAGGCTGCAATTCACATCAAATCACTTTAGCACGAAGTGTTAAACAGTTTTAATTGGAAATTAAGTTTTACCTAAAATTAGTAAGCAGTTTAAGTTCTGCTTTCTGTTATTGACAGTTATACTATACTTTTTTTTTTTTTACTATACTTGAAAATTTAATTTTAATTTATTTTTAGAAAAATTATGGCCATTAACTTCAGCAGTACCTTTAGATTTTTAGTTATTTTGTGCATTTTATATACAGGGTGATTCAAATTCGCGTGTATGCATGGGGATCTTGGAAACGGTAAGAGATAGAGAGTCGGTTAAATGGGGGCAAAGTTGCGTAATCAAAGGACCAACAATGTCCATTTAAAAAATCAAGGCTAACTTATTCAGTTTTTTAAATATTTGAAAAAAACTAAAATTTTGGAGAAACGTTTTTATTTAATTTTGACCTTATGTGAGGAGATATTGAAAAACGGAAAACACTTTAGCATGACCACTTTTTGTCCTCTTATCGAATAGCTTAAATGGAACAAAAATTCCAGGTCCGTATTTAAGAAAATGAACTTGATGATGGCCCTGAAATACCGAAACGTTGCATCAAAAATGTACTTCAGCTATTCGATAGAGGACAAAAAGTGGCCATGAGAAAGTGTTTACCGTTTTCCAATACCTCCTCAAATAAAGTCAAAATTAAATAAAAACGATTCTCCAAAATTTTAGTTTTTTTCAAATATTTAAAAAACTGAATAAGTTAGCCTTGATTTTTTAAATGGACATTGTTGGTCCTTTGATTACGCAACTTTGCCCCCATTTAACCGACTCTCTATCTCTTACCGTTTCCAAGATCCCCATGCATACACGCGAATTTGAATCACCCTGTATTTTTATCAATAAAACTGTAATTTCCATTACACAACTTGCTAAATTTTCTGATTTTGTTGATTTGCTAAATTAAATAACGCATCTATTTAGCAAACGAATGTAAATTACTAATCCAAAAATATCCAAGCTGGAACAATATTTCTTGAGCACCCTATATCAATAGCAAAAGAAAAAGTAGATATTCATGAATCTGTAATACTACATATTGTATAAAAATTGAATAACCCGAAGATTTAAATTATGATAGTAACTTTTATCGCGTATGATGAACATTAACCGAAATTATTTCAGTAATGATAAAACCTTAATTTCGTCAATCTTTTATACAGCCGATAAATTCCTTTGACAAAAATTGAAACAAATTTATGCAACAAACTGCACTTCCCTTTTCGTTTTGCCGGCTGGTCACATACTTGACAGTACAACTATATAATCTAATCTAAATGGAATAAACACGCGATACAGAGAATTTTCAGGGAATCCTGGTAAGGTTATAAGCGCAGTGTAGCTATGTATGTCTAGCAAACGTTAGAGGCGGGCAAACCATCACGTCGAGTTCAATTGTGGAGAATTTATCGTATTGTCACAGCGCATCGGACGTCCACATGTGTAGTAAACTCAAGTGCTGATTTTTATTGCGACACTGAGAAGTAGGGAGACAGTCGTTCTACCACTTACACTTGGCCCATTTAGTATCAAAATACAGTTTTTTCTAACCCTTGTAAGGTGATCCACCCAAAACAAACAAAATTGTAGGTCTACCTTACAGGATGGCTTAAATTTAAAGCTTCTCAGAATCAATTAAAAGTATCTAGAGATTTTCCTTTTTAAAATTTTCCACGTATTCGAAACATGTTAAAATGTATTGTTTCAATATACAAAGTGTTTTAGGGTTAATAGAGGATGGTGCCAAGGAAAGTAATAGTAATTTTTTTAAATAATGCCCGGGTTGGAAATGTAAAATAACGATGCTAGAGGCATAAACAGATATCTTTGAAAACTGTTTCGGCGTAAAAGGCTACAAAGTCTTAACAGCAAAATTGTCCATAGAAAGCATATTTGGCTAAAACAGTTTATTTTGGCCATACGTTTTGAGACACCCTGCTTATAACAATAAGAGGGAAATAACTTACATGTCTAAATTGGCTTTGCAAAATATATTGGCTGAAAGATATCTTTTTTGGACTTTTAAATTAAACAATTGCAAGGGGATGGAATAATGGATCGTGGGTCTCAAATCCGTTTTAATAGATGTGATGTGGAATAGATCACCATTAAATAAGTTTGTTTGCGAACAACGTCAGACTATAACTACCTACAATTCTTAAAAGTTAATCTTAATTCTTTCGATGCCAAAACAGCAATAAGCAGGTATCGATCAAGATGATCAATAAGCGGGGAAAACAGAAGTTATAAAACTTGAGCGTTCATTAAAGTGCTAATAAGTACATTCTTAGGTAGCTTGGATGATATGTAAAATACAGTGCCACGCTTGCATTGCACCGTCGTAATTGCACATCCATACATTACGAGCTCTCTGTTTAATAGCAACGGGTTAAGATGCATATCTGTCTACCGTTAGGAATTCAGCAAGTCATATAATTTACTAACACAAAGAATGATTTAAGGAAATGAATACCCCGTCCACTGTACTTTTATTACTGCAAAATTAAATTCTTATGTCTGAGCAATGTCAATATGATGTTCAATGAGACTGAAAAATCCTGTTTCAGGAAAATCAATACGTCCTTAACAAATTTAAAGAATTAGTTACTATAAAAAAAATTAGGATAATCAAACTTAAATTATTTTGAAAATAAAAATATTCTACTCCACGCAAAATAAAGTCTATTAAGTCAACAATTTTATTCCTTCCAGAAATCAAAAAACGTTAGCAAACTATAGAAGTATTTTGATGAGTTGTGTTACTTTATCAGTATTTGTCAGTTCTTATAAGTTTATAAACTAGCATTAAATATATATCGACAGCTTTATTCAAAAAAGGGGTATAAACACTTTTTGGTATTTATGTATTTAACTTGTCATCTTTTTAAAGCGCATAGCGTCGTAATTGTTTGTTAAAAATATTTAGACGGATCGTTTAATACTTTTTGAAAAGAACATCTGATTTTCTGTAAAACTTTTCAAGTTTAGGCTTCAAAAATATACAGAAAGTAGCACAAATGGGTTCTGCGACCTCAAAAGTTTAGAAACCCCTGTTATAACGCTTTGATCGACGAAATTTGATAGTACCACTTGACTAAGTATAATTACTTCCGGAAACTATTCGCTATCTGAAGAACGTAAAATTTTATTGTAGATAAGTTCTGTACGTCAGGTGTTAAAGATTTCAAATACTGGAATATATTGTTTGTGATTTTTGCTCTAATGGCTTTAAATGTAGTATGTTTATTTACTACTTACTAACAGTTGCTATCTATATTATTCGAAGTAATTAATACGCTAAATATACTTTTTCATGAGCAACCTGTCCAGAAGATGTTTGGGTTCATTGCAAATAAAAACTTTTTAAAATTTACATTTTTACCATAAATCACGACCTTTTTGATTTTACGAGCTAACATATCTCTACAGCCTGGGCATGTGGGCTTACGCTCAGTGTAAGTGTTCTTCGCACGGCGCTAGTAAACACCTTTTGACAGATTATTATTATTGGTGTGAAATTTAAAGAAACTAATTCTAGTGTAGATTAGTTTTAAAATAAAGTGGGCGACAATTTTACCCATAAATACAGTGTCATAAGGTGTACGCTGTGGAATATAAAATATTTCCCAATTATTAATTGTATGTTTTTCCATTTGTGTAGTGTGTAGTGAATAGTTGTTGATTTGATTTTATTTGTATTTGATTGTTGTTTGTTTTCTGTTCTGTTGTTATTACTATTAGAATCTGTATATTAGTAATGTAGTGAACTTCATATTCCGTCATGTGTGGTATTTTCACAAATTTCCTTCTGTCCGTAATTTACGACAAGAATGGATTAGAAAATTAAATTTAGCCGAAGGTAATGGTATATCTTATTATATTCAAAAATCGATAGTTTCTCTACAACAGTTACTTCTTCTAAACCACTGAGTAGAAAAGTACGAAGATGTAAAACCTTTAAAGCAGATTAGCAAAGTAAGCTCCACCAGGCATTTTAGGTATTTTTCAAAATTTAACTTATTTTAAAGTAATTTTGTTGGGTGTCACATGTAAATAATTGTTGGGTAGCTAGCGCCAATATGGTGGAAATTGGTGTTTTCTCATAATCAAAGATTATACGGAAAATAAAAAACAAATGCTCAGAGAGAGACGTCAGCTTGTAAAATCAAGAAGACCGTGCAATTAATTAACTAATCTTACCTCGTTAATATGTTTGTAGGTTTTAATGAGGTCAACACTAAGTTTCCGAAGAGGCGCCGTCGATGGTTCTCGGAAAGTTTGAGGAATTCGGGCCTGCATCGCCAAGATGTCCGTCGGTGCCCCACTCGATAGGGGTGCTCCCAGATGCTCTTCTGCCACGAGCCTTCCATAAAGAGGCACATGTCGCTGCCGCGAAGCCGTGTCGCCTCCTCCTGCAGCAGGCACTGTAACAATAAAGATAGATAAGTAATTGCCCTTCAATTTTATCAATTGATTTCTAATAGCTTCAGGAATTTCATAAGCCATCAAATGATTTTACAACCCGATTTTTTCACGATATTTCAATAGTTTTACAATTGTTTGTTTCGCTAACTCGGCAATTATACAATTCTTTACAATACCAAAGTCGGTGGTGTTACAATTAAAATACTTTAGAAAAATGTCTTCGGTAATTACATTAACTACCTGCACTATTTATTTCTAGAAATGTCAGTTAATATGTTGCTAGATGTTTGAACAAATTCTCTAAACGTTGAATTTTTGCCGAGGTAAATCTGAATAACAAGCTCGCAGGAGCTACCGACTCTATTCTCGAATATTAGAAAGTCGCAGCAATGGCCGAGTGATTAAGGTACTCAACTACAGTACCGACGGTATCAGGTTCAAACCCGAGTTATGGGAGCCCGGCGGGGAGCCTGATAATGAAATTAGTTGAGAATCAAATGTAGTGGTGAAGTAGAAAAGGAAAGCCGCTGTTAAGGACGCCTGATGCTTACCACATCGCCCCCTACGGGACACAAGTCACTATGTCTCCGATCATCGCTGTTCACGAAGTTTTAGTGCTGATGCCCTTACGTTTTTAGTCAAAAGATTTTATAAAAAGAATACATAGGTAAATAAATTAAATATCTTCAAAAATACCCAAGGGAGTTTAATTTGCAAGCCGTGATAAAATTGAAGTTCGGCTAAAGGAATTCCCAAGATGTGCTGGGGGGAAGGGGTGAAAACTTTGCCACATAAGAACATAAATTCGGTCATCTTAGTTAAGGAACTACGAACCTTTAAAAATTTGAACGAAAATCGTTGTAACTGTCATTAACTGTAGCATAACAAAACAGTTAATTACGTGATGTTAGTGCGTTATTAAAAATTAATTAATGGTTAGATGCATTACGATCACCGAATTTATTAAATAAATTGGTTAAACAACAAACAGACAAATTATGGCATAACAATATTAATGAAAAGGGGGCGAGGAAGATGATCACAACAAAAATATGAACGCAATATAAATTTGTAGAAATTGTGATTTTCTAAATACATACTAAATCGTGGCCTACACGTAGCCTATAACGGTACTAAATATGCTGTTTGAGTAAACAGCTTTTATTCGTTGGCAAATTCAAATAAGTCGCACTTGGGAAATTTTATGAGGATTTGTTTAGCCTTCTTACTCATTTGGAATCATTTGCTCATTTCTCTATATTTTCGTTCGCGTCTCATGTCTCTTTCACCACCTACATCACGTTTTCCTACCTACTATTTTTTGAAAAAAAAAAAACGTACACACAACGTGCCCCTCGACAATTATCGGTAGTGATTGAAGATGTAGATAATAATCAGCGAGAAAAAATTATCTAAATCTGCATGTGTCGTATTATAATTATACTGTCTTTGGTTTATTGGTTCCAAGCTTGTAATTCAACAGATTTCCCGTTTAGATTATAACCTTTCTTACGATATTTAAACTGTATATACATACTATTATTTTTACCTAAGATGAAACCAATAGAATATTCTATTTTAAAAATGTACCAACTTTTGTCCGGCAAAGTTTGCCATAGCTTTAATAAATGAAATCGTTTACGTTTGTTTACATATTGGGTGGAATCTGAGCTTGTGGATGCCAAGGATCTCAACGCACGTCGACTGTTGACTGCCCAACTATACACCGAAAATTTTCAAATGAAACGTGAAGAACAAATACGATCCCATCGTAACGAATTTTCAAAAAATAATAAAAATTCATTTGATACATTTGAAATTTGAAACATACTTGCCATAAATTATCAATCGTAGTCTTCAACTCATCTGTGTTTTAGTCGCTCCCCATTTAAATGCCTGTACGTTAATTTAATTTTTTCATTAAG
Source organism: Melanotus villosus (assembly GCA_963082815.1). Taxonomy (NCBI): domain Eukaryota; kingdom Metazoa; phylum Arthropoda; class Insecta; order Coleoptera; family Elateridae; genus Melanotus; species Melanotus villosus. The sequence goes on along the minus strand of OY720421.1, from coordinate 46,053,482 downwards.
ACAATTCAAATACGTGCTTAACAACTTCTGTCGATTGATTGCCATTCTAAGAAACGATGAAAAGCACGAATTCATTCCCCATTATTCTATATGTGGGTTCCATTTGAAATCGAGTGTTAGTCTGTTTAAAAAAATACATCCACAGGGATATGCTGCGTACGAAATTATTCTGTTGCCTAGTTAAATCTATAACGTACGTTTTCTTATAGACGAACGATTTAATTAGGTTATTGTAATAATTTTTCAAATATATAAACGAATGACAAAATAAATAAATAGAAACTCCTAAAATTGTATGCGAAACAAAGTTTTTTTTTTCAAAATTAGCACGTGGGATATGCACAGTAGAATTTGTATTTAATATGTAATCGGATTTGGTTTATAAGCTATAATAAAAAAAAAACATAATATAAACTAAGCGAATTTATCGAATGATGCATTAAAAATTTTGAAGATTGACATCAGTTCAGGAAATATACCTAACTATACAAAATATGCTATACTTTTGTTTATTTTCCAGGTTTCTTTCTTATACGAAATTCTGATAATATTCTGCATTAATTGTTAAAATTGTTTAGCTTAAGACTCGACTTTTAACATAAAACACCTTAAATATATTTCAGATATTTATATTACATGTAACAAACGTGTACTCACTGTTTCTATGGAAGCACGAAAACCACATTTTCAGAACGTTCTAACATTGGCAGTAGTTATTAGTACTAGAAAGTTAGTAAGTGATTATTAATGTACATTGTACATATCTATCAGAAATTAGAAATTCAATATTTACATTCTTACAGACACAAGAAGGCTTAACAAGTTTGATTTGATATTCCAACGGATTGAAATTAGTTATTTGTACAACTAGTAATGAAAGCAATACTTTTTTTCATGAGTTTGAAGTTCAATCAAACGAATGAAAAAAAGATGCTTTCATACGAGTTGTACACAATATTTTTTTGCATTTTGACATCTTAAATCCCTCAAAATAGGATAAAAAGGATTTGAGAATTTACAGTTGTCAAACTGACAATTTACAATATTTTATTTAGAGCATACTTACTTAATGCAAAATGTAAAATTAAATAGTTAAAAAAAGTGTTGCTTTATTTATGATTTTTTAATAAAAAAAAGTCCACTTTTTTTGTCAAAATGCAAAAAAATAATATGTTGTATTTCAAATTGTTACGAATATAATTTCGATCCGGGAATAATCATGTGAAATGAAAATAATGATCATAATTGTGCCTGACGTTTAAAGATTAGCAGGCCTGACGAGAAGGGTAGAGGGGTGGTTCAGTTCAGATGTTTGTACTAGATTTAAATATGTACATATAAAGGTCGTTCGTTCGACATAGAACTCGAACGCTTATTTAAGCCGTTGTTTCACATAAAGTGTTGATTTGTTTTGCTAAGGTAAAGTAGGATTTAGTCAAATAAAAATGATTACCTAGTTTGTGCGAAACAAAGCTTAATAAGCCACCCAATTCCGTACAGAACGAACGACCTATATTTTTTAATACCTAATATTTTCAATGACATGTATTTATATAGATTTTAAAACTAATAAATTATTAATTGTGCATGTACGTGAGTCTTCGTAAATTAGAAAAATTTAAAAATACTTCAACCAATGATTCTACGAGTGCATCATAAACTAAGGTTACAACTTTTCTTGTTACACAAAATTGATTGCCACCATTAATCAGTTAAAATAATAAATATTTGATATGGAATATATTTTGGCATATTAATAAAAAAAAAGTGGATTACAAGCACAAAATGATAGTTTCCATAATGAATATATTATGCAGCAAGTATTTAAAGTGCATCTACCACCTTCTAAAAGAGAGGTCTTCTTATTTCGTTTAAAAGGTAGGTAAACAATTTTGCAACATCACTTAAAACATCCCAATCTTAATTCAATAAAAATTCGATTAAGCACGTTGTCAGATTGTTTTCGCTCGCTGCGCATGCAGATAAGGCCTCCAGTAATGCAAGCGACCGACGGTATTTATGCGTCTGGACGCGAGCGACGCCGGTTATTTAGTAACTCGATACGGCGAGCGTCACTAACGATGCTTATAATGTTGTATTACAAGGACACGACTTGCTTCTCCTCCACATCATAACTCCTTTATGGCCCAACCACTCGTAACGAGCTCCCTAAAATTTAAAATAATATCCTCATTTCCATGCGATTTTTGATGATATTTATTAACCCCCTTATGTTCGTTTAATACTTAACAGTCGTAAGACGTTCTCCGAGTTTTAGAGATTTGCATAATAGTGTCGCCAATAATTGTCATTAATAGTAAGTGTTCCTTTCCTACGTGTTTGGAAGTAAATCAAAGTTTGTGAGTGTTGCTTCTTGCTTTAATTTTAGAGAACTGTTGCTGAAGTGAACATGCGCTGAAAATTTATTGCACCCTTTGATTTAATGCTTAATGAGTTTATTGCATCCAAAGCTGTTTTTAACGAACTGCATTAGTAGGTCTTCCATTGTTTGGGAGTTGAGATTCCATCGTATGTATTGACAACGGAGATTTTTGGTGACAAACTTATTCTAAACGATGAATACCTCGCTAAATAAATGTGCGAGGTATTCTCATTAACTAAGAAACCTGACAACTCTCATAAAAAAAATATCAGTTTACTTTATCTCCCAACAAACCATAGAATATTAAACAGGGACGAAAGATAGAATAAAAAGGAAGTATAGCCACTTGCACATATCTAATTAGTAAAGTTTGCATCTATCTAAACATGCACATTTAATAAACTGCATCCCTCGAGACCGTGCAAAAACAATTTTAATTTCACAACTCGTTGGGTTGATGTAAGTCGGTGCACAGTCGTATAACTGCCATAAACAAGGACAGCGAAAAATACAACGGTCAGCATATAAATCTTTCTAGTGCCGGAATCAAACATTGTGCGAGAATTTAGTATGCTGTTATACCTTGATTTACAGTGCAAAACTTGCAACTTGATTCTGCACCAACCAAGTTAGAAAATGCACCACTTGGCCGCGGATAGAAATTAACACTTACAGAAAATCGTTTCTTGGCAAAGCTGACGCCACAAACCGTTCCCTTATTTAATTAAATCTTACAAAGTTAATTAGTATACAGGGATGGAAGTGCTACGAAATACATCACTTTTCATTTCGCTGATATACAAATAAAATTATAATTAAATGGTTTTACCAACACATAGACGGGAGGTTGAACCACTAGCTATAATTTTAAAACTTTTCAGGAAAACAAGGCTATAAACGCATAAATATGCAGAATTGAAATGCAACTGCATTTTTTATGCAACGAGATGTGAGCGGATCACTGTACGAAGAGGTGTACGCATTTTTTGAAAAAAGTAGTCCCTTGGTATTTTATTTCAAGGAAGTTCATCGGAATATCCTACATCCTAAATGAAAGGTACGTAGGTAAGGTCATATTTAGGTGAATTTTATTAGCTTTCTACGAATATAAAACACTTAATTGTTAGATTTATAGTTGAATTGTAATCTCTGAACAAAGATATATACAATGAGGTTACTCGTAACACACTGTTACAACTGCATATTTTTGTTTTTAATTTAAATCGGAAGGTATACAGGAAAACCATGAGGAACTATTTCTTCTGAAGCTATAATAAAAAGGGCAGCAATTTGTATAAACAATAAACCGACGTATCAATTCTGCATCCATGATTCCAGTCATTAGTTTTACATTACATGTAGTAAATAGACAAAACTGGGATCAGAAAAATTATTCGCTAAATAGAACATAATTCAGTATACAAAATGTTTGTGTTTGTTAAGAAAATATTCTTATTAAAGCATGTGATTGTGAAGAGACTCGTTTGTTTACTAAAGTCTAAAATATGAATAGGTTATTATATCAAGGGCACGTTTGACAAAAAAAAAACAACTTTTGGATATAATAAGCCCCAGTACTTTACTTACACCATATCCACAAACGATCTTTTATAATTTGGTGATAGAAAAAGGACAATTAAAACGAATTAAACTTAAAGCTGCTTAATTCATTTAAGAATTTATGATCTACCAATATGTATAAAAAAAACAAAAAAAGTTAATAAAAAAGGCGTTCGTTGTAAAACGAAAAAACAAACAAAGTTGTTCCTTCTTGACCACTATAAACATACTTAGTCTAAATTAAAATTTATTTTGTTCAGTCAGGCCTAATAAAATATTGTCTGTAATCACTAATCAGAGGTGTCCGTTAAGAAAAGTTTAATTGTATATACTTTTTATAAAATAAAAAATAGAATACAACTTACAAGTAAGTCACGCGCCCCTTTAAACTGCTTGAAAATATTTTCGATTAATTCTGTAAGACGGTAAACATCCTCAACTTTTAAAAATGCAATATTTTGCAAATTGTGACTAACAATTCAACGCCCTAAATTTATCGTACTGATAACTTCTCTAGCACAACAAAAAATTAGAATAGTTACCTGTGGGTAAGTGTGAGACCCTGGTGAATTAAGATTTCAGAACGTTTTCAGTTTCAGCGTTGGATAAAAATCTACAATTCAATCATCTATAATTAAAACGTTAAAATCAAACCCGGATTGCTATAAAAACTGAAAATGCGTAGATTCCTTTTAATTATTATGTTCTAGCTGGAACAAGTATACAAAAACTAAAAGTAAAGAATATTTGGCAGGAAGGCCTTTCGGTATGGATCAACGATCATGTTAATATTATTGTTAAATAAAACTTAAAAGGGAAAAGTTTTAAGGGCTCCTAGGTATTTCAATTCTTAAATTCAGTATATTGTTTAATAGACAATTGATGTAAAGTGAATGAATTAATTTTGAAAGATATAAGTACAAAAGGCCGAAGGTCAGTAGTTTAAATACCTACAGAGGTGATATTTTGCTTTTTTAGAAAATTCGTTCAAATTCATTCAAAATATATTTCCAAAAGAACGAGTCCTGAAAAATACAATCTCCAGGCATAAACTGCTACATATAAGAATACCGTTAAAGTTTGACAAAAACTTAACTTAATTATTAAATAATCCATGCCCATTAATAAACGGTGACATAAAACGGAATGGTAAAATTATGATAAGCATATTAATAAGAAATAATTGCATTATAATTTCAAATTATTGCAAAATTAGTGAAGTTTTAATTACTCGTATGTTATCATTAATGCAGTTTTATATCACTTAACGGTCTTTATCGAGTTGGTTACAGTTGGCCAATACTCTTTTATGGCAGTAGTTCGTACTCGTTAATATTTATGATAATAGATGAATGAATGAACTAACTTTCAGAGTGCGAGAGGGACAGTATACATATGCCGAACAATTTCTTCGTTGATAGACTACGCGCACTATATCTTAATCGCAAAGGGGAAAAAAGAAATCTAGAAAACGAAGGAGCTTTAACGAACTCAAGTGAAACCGAGGTGGATTATTTATTAAAGCAAAACAAAAATAAAGGTTAAAATCATTAACTGGCGTAAAGAACAACGGTTTAGATGTTCAAATCGAGTCACGAAACACTTTTATAAGCTATAACATATTTCATCCCATCGGCACTTCTCCCCGTCAATTTGCTGTTTAATTAAAACAGTGCCTGTAATGTAGGTCTCGCTGCACTCAGGTTTACGACCAAGTTTACGAAAGACGTAAACGCTGTGTATATAAAACTCCGGAGAGAAGGGTATACAGATGGATGGATGGATAAGCTACAAGAGCCCTTTAGTACTTTAGGTGAGTAGTCTTGGCAAAGAGCATCTATTACGAATATTTAGTTTATAAGCACTCAATAAAAACATTTCAGTAGTCATATGAAACGATAATAGATTCCATATTAAAATATACCGTCACTTCACTTATCAATCAAATAATTGCTTTATTGTAAAATTATTACCTACTAAAAGTTTGACAATTTTCATACTACTTTCTGTATGTTACAATAAAACTCGGGAGAAATAAACGCCTAACAAATATACATAAACAATGCGAATATTCTTAAAGCGACTGGATAAAAACAATTAATTAAAAATTTGATCATTCGCTGTGAACGGTTATCAATTATTTATTTCTTGGACCATAAAGAAATATTTTGTTATATGAAAATGTAAAATAGTAGGGTCATCGCATAACTCGGTGCAACGATTTTACAGAAGTTTAATGCAAGATATTTATGGTACGATCGAACTGAAGGAGCATTTTATTTATCGTTATGGCTAATCTTATGTGAGAAAACAACAGCTACAAAATTTATTATGATGTTAACGTTGTTAACTGAATGCAACTGCATTCAATAAAACGATTATCAATATATTTTCCGGAGACCACAAATCGCTGGCAAGCTTAACAATGTTTAGTAAACCGTTTATGTATGAGTTAGTTTGCCAATTGCCACAAGGCTGCCTACGACTTGTTGCCTACCACATCACTGAAGATTAACCAATATAATTACTTATCTCAAGAACAGATGGACAATCCGCATGCGATTAGGAGGAAACCGCAATATTAATTAATTAGAATTTATCTCTTCCACGCAGAGACTGTGGTAATAAAGTCCACCATATAGTAAAATTGTGCGGCATAAATCAAAGGCGAAATTAAGAAAGCGTTTCTCGGCATATGTTTAATACGAATGTTGCTAATACTAGAACAAAAAAGTTTTATAAGTTCAACGATAAAGTTTAAATGAAAATCCCGCAACAGATATATGCGCATTTTTAGTCAGAAGGACCGCAAAGATTACATGCATTAGCCAAAGCGATTGCGATGTTCGAAGCGCGCCATTGAACACGTCTACACTGCAACTTGCTTTATGCCTTTGTTATGATCGTTATTTTGTATTAAAATGTGTATCTTGAAGTTTTCAACTCATAATGGAGATCAAAGTTGCCGTATTACATATAACATATTAGTTGCAGACGAGGTTTTCACCGCTCAAACGTTGCAGATGTTTTTTTCTCGAAGCGCTTAAAACAACATAGTAGTTGAAACAGTTTTTAACAAAATATTATTTTACAAGATTTGTTTGGAATTGCAATTACAGATTTAGCTTCATAACTATTAAAAATAGGTACCTAATTAGATTTTTTTAATACGAAAGAAAACGATCTGATATCCCAGAATGAGAACCAAATAATGAAACTCAATAAAGCCAATAATACTGGATACAAACCCTCGATATACGTACCTATCTACAAGACGAACTCAATAACGTCGTTTAGGAACCAAATCACGCACGTGAAATAATACACAGTTCACTATTTGGAGAATAAATCACATAGCTATATTAAAGTACAGTACAGATATAAAAGTATAAAGATGATTTACTTCCGATTCTTCAATTCCTCAATTTGCTTATAAAATTAAAACAATAATTAAAATGAGTTGCGATTATTAATTGGCCATTTTATAAAAAAAATTGTAAACTTTGGAATATTACTTCATTGTTACACAAATTATTAGTGACTTTAATTAGACGACAATTTCTATAATTAAATTTTGACGGCCTAATTTAACTTCAGTCTGCTCGTTGGCGCAGTGGTAAGAGCGTTGAGCTCCTAGCTACGAGTCTTGAGTTCGAATCTCACGCAGTGGTAATGATTTTTACAAAGAATTCGTCGCTGTTCGAGGCCGGTACTTGAGCGAGTGAAGCCATTTATTTAATCGTTTGGTTAAAATTAACGATTCTATCTGCGGAATGGTCGACTTCAGATAGTAACAAGACATTTTACACTTAATACATGGCCACAAACTACAGAAGGCAACGGGAAACCACTGCAGAGGACACAAGTTCATGACGCAAAGTTGTTTAAAAAATGTGACTTTGATCCCCTCGTCAACGTCCTGCAAAGAATATGGAACTAAGAAGAATTTAACATCATAGAAACAACGTCCATACAGTTTCCAATTTCAGAAACAGCACAAAATTTATGTACTACCTGCCTTTTTTAAATTTCTTTAAAGCATTACTCTTTGATTACCCGTTAATTTCATTAGTTTTCAAAATAATTTCGATATTCTTTTCTACAACCAAATTTACGGTTTTCCTTATTTTGATAGTGCAACATGTATGTATATGGATAATAAATAACTGAGACATATAATTATATATGTTTTCCAACTGACTCTGGAATGTTGTCTATAATAGACAGTATGAACAACAACACTGATATACAGCAACCCCACCTCAAACCCTTTATCACTTGAAATGACGCCATATTCCCTTTTACCCTTATTCTCTCGGTTTGTTTGTCGTACAACTATTTTATATTTTTGCACTAAATACAATTTCTTCTTTTGTTAAATTGTAGTTTAGTCTGATATTACTGATACATATTTTCAAAAAGTCCTTAAAATAAAATTACAGGAATACTTTACATGACATTAAATCGATAAATTAAGATTTATTAATTTTTTGGATTTAGTTTAGCGTTGGAATTGCCAGGATTTATTTAAAATACATTTACATAAAAACAATCAAAATCACGTTTGTTGTTCAATTTAAAATTTAAACGTTTTTTGATATTTCCGTGTAACACCTAACAAACTAAACGTGAAACAAAGAAACATTTATGTTGACATGTATGAGTTTTTTCCAAGACTAATTAAAACTAGGATTAAAATTAAAATGTTGCTATAGGAAAACTAAATGGTTAGTATGATAAATAGCTAACATGAAAGCTGTGTGACATATAGGTTTCTGAGGACATCAATACCTTGTGATGATTATGACTATTATATAGCTCTATCTCCATTATAACCCCGTATTTTCCGGACTGAATCATTTATGGGGTATTTTGGGACTACATCCGACCAGTGAAGTTACGTCAATAGCCGCTGCGCTGACTAAATTCGACATACCAAATCGAGCAGAGGTTTCGGGAAACCGTCGATTTTTAATGCCGTTATCGTTGTGATGTGATAAAGGACAACCTTGACATTTTACCGCTAAGATGTCTGAACTCGTGGGTGATAAAAAGGTGGATTACATGAATTATTATTATTCCCAGACGCCGTCTACGTGTAGCGAAAATGAGAATTAATAGATGACATTTTCTAACATTTGAAGGACGATTCTTAAAAAAAAATCTCAGAATTTCAGCCTTTATTTTTGTTAAATGTTATCGGAAACTAATTTCCAGTTAAAATATATTCTAAATTGTGATTTAAAGGTTTCGAACCGTGTTGTATTGAGACCCGTATGAAGTAAAAATATGTTTACGGAATACCCAAACCAATGGCTACTTTTAAAAATGACTTTTCAAAGGGCAGAGGACGACTACCTTAATTTATTCATTCCAGTCTAATAGCGTTTCTATTTATACCACAAATTTTTATATTTTTTAATTAACAAAGAAGTCTTAAAAGGGCTATTTACATTCTGTTTACATTTTACGAATATTTTAAACGAAAACTAAAGATAAAAAAAGCAAATTCTTTTGAAAATATTTTGAATTACAAACTCATTTTCACTTAGTTTTACTAATAATTTAATTAAACATCAAACAATTTTTAAAATAGTTTAATAAATAAGATTCAACTAACTTCTCAATAAATCTGAGAAATGCAAAACATGCAATTTCAGTTCATTTCAGAAATGAAAGTTTATCTTTCTTGCGATAAGGGTATAAATATTTGGAGAACACAAAAGGTTATCTATTTCACTAAATATAGATAGATATACATTATTCGTCGTAGTATTAGGTGAAGTATGGTATTGTCAAGTAGTTTTCTCTTTGGAATGTTAACCAATTTAATATGGTTATATTGACCTTCAACTGGATGTTTAACCTTTGTTGATATGTTAAAATTAAAACAGGCGTTAAAAGTGTGATCAGATATTAAATTATGTCGTTAAAAGTACTAAGAATGCCATATTTTGCTTCCAGTAGCAGTAAAACAATAATTCTAAAACTAAATAAAATAATCCAATAGCAACAAAAAACAAAATCGAATACATTATTTAAGCTTTTATATATTATGTTCTTGTAAATAAACATACTGTACAGAGTACGAAAGGGGAAGTTTGCTGCTTATTGCACCATCTACAGATTAATATAAACACGTAACCGCACTGTTATTTCTATGTTACCGAGTATATTTGAAAAATAAATAAGCAAGAGCTGCTGACCAAGCTGTGTTTGCCTCCACGAAAGTTTACTGTTGGTAAAGTCCACCTACCACTCCCGTACATACCAACATTAGTAGTTGTTATAGTTCGTTGTCTTGACTACTACAAAATGCATATCTATTCAGTACAACAGCTCCTATGGCATTACTAAAATTAAATAACCACTGCAGGTAAAACAATGGAAAAATCTACTTCCGACATAGCAGAACAGAAATAAACAATATTTGGAAATCAATTCAAATTTTTTAAAAATCTAAACTGCAACACATCATACATATTGTCTGAAATTGCGCATTTAAGTTTGTTGGCTTGGTGCGTGAATGTTGTATTCGCAACTTGACCTACGACCCTGATAGCCACGTGGCGCCCGGAGTGACCGGAACTACGTCAAATCACGAGGTATGCGGTTGATAATGGGTAATTTGACAAAAAAAGAGTGACTAGCAACGGGCATTATTCCATTTGTAAGTTTCCCCCTATTTAAAAAGGAAAAAAACACGCAACGGAAACTTTACACCACCCGCAAGGGCCACCCGGAAACTACACGCATTTGTAAAATATTTATAAGAACAGCGGGAAAACACTATTGTATTTGTGTAAAAATAATTGATCGAGTTGATACATACGTTTATTCAGATAATGGCTAATGAAACGCTATAAGTTATTAATTAGATCGCTGCCGGATACAAACATTAGTGTGTGGAAACTGCACAAAGTGAATTAACGAGATATCGTGTCACACACTGCACCGTGATAATCACATTTTCGCCTAGTTGCTTTCATCCTGGCAAAACCAACTGTTAACTCGTGTTAATGTTCCTACGTGATCCACTTAATTAGTTACTGAATTACCGTTACAATATTTTAAACAAAATTTTAAGGATACTTGTTGGTAATTTAATTGGTACATAATTCCCGTTGATACGTTTTTTGTTACCAAGTCGGAGACAACTGAGACGAATCTTTATGTTTAAACCTACGTAACCGATTTTCAACATTTAGGTATAAGAGGTAACAGATAATGCATACAATACATATACAGTGCGAGTAAAAAGTAAGGAATGTATTAATTAAAACCGAAACAACCCAGTTTTCGAACAAATACTCGAACACGTCGATTTTATTTTCTGAAAATGCACATTTTTCCATTAAATTCGATTTTCGATCGTCATTTGTTTTCGAGTATTGACGTAAGTGGTATTTTTTTTAAATCACGAAAAAAAAATAAAGCGGTTCCATTTAAAAAAAATGTCGCTTACGTCATTACTCGAAAACAAATGACGATCGAAAATCGAATTTAATGGAAAAATGTGCATTTTCGTAAAATAAAATCCACGTGTCCGAGGATTTGTTCGAAAACTGGGTTGTTTCGGTTTAAATTAATATATTCCTTACTTTTTACTCGCACTGTATAACAACAAATAAATAAGATAAAAATACTTTAAATACTTAATGTTAGGATTTCGAAGTAACAATTATCTTAAATTTGCATACGAATTATGTACAACCTAACTATTTTAAAGGTCAAATTATTAAAAAAGGAACATTTTACTATAACAGATTCTTGAAAATCCATAAAAAAATAACAGTGAATCTAATTAATCAAAAACAACAAGAGACAAGATATTATGATTTCTGGTTCCCCTAAGATTATTATTAATTCATATTTTAAGTTCTCTCCTCGGTAAGGAAATTCTAAATCAACAAAAAACCTGTATTTTTGTTAAAAATTGAAAAATTTTAAATTTGAATGTTTGTTTACATTAGTCAAGTAATATCTCATTTTCTGTTTTCAACTAGACACAAAGTAAACATGATACATGTTTATGTGAAAAGTAGAGCAGAAAGTCTTTTTTATTGCCATGGTTTCAAAAAACATAAGGGTTACTACGTAACTGCACTTCCGAGTTCCTAACCCAGTAAGTAAACTTTTATAAACAAAGTTTTAGGTAATAAAATGAAGCTTAAATTTTAAATCTTTCTGTAAGAAGAGTATACGCAGATACGCACCCCAACTTATAAGTACAAAAATTTCGTTAACCGCCCTTGGTATATATGTAATACACAACTAAATGGCTTAAACAAGGTTCAAATGTTAAACAAATTGCCAAAGAATTCACAAACGCCTCACATGACCCCCGAGTAACTTTACAAATAGGTAATTTATTCGTAGCAATTATTACCGTAAAGCGATTAAAGAAATTTTTGAAAACAAGTTTTGCACATAGGTCGCGCAGAAAGACAGAGATTTTCTCGCAGAACTCACAAATTCGCGGATGGACTGTTAAGAATAAATTGCATATTAATGTGTGCTCAATGATCTTTGAACAAAAACAGAAGTAAGATGGCATTCCCGAAGTATGGTACCAATCAAATTAATATTTTGCCAAACACATTTTTTTTAAATTCGATTGCCGGTTCAAATCGAAGACATCGAACAATTTTTGAAACCACACTTTCTTTAGGATATAAATATAAAGTAACGTTCTGGATCTGGTGCCAATGCAATATTTGGGTCGATGAATATCCATCCCTCCGAGGTTGGAAGTCTTCTGGATCCCAACAAAATTCGAATGAGATAATGCAAATAAAGAAGCAAATTTTAACTAACCAAGTCAAAACTAAGTCGAAACTTTTTACATACTTTTTGCTAAACTAAATTATGCTTAAACTTTTGTTAATCCACGCTTTTTAGTTACAACAAAAAATACAAAAAATGCTCTAGGAAAACTGTTTTTTTCTTTATAGTCAACACCACTGCTCCTTTTAACATCGGAAACAACAATTTGCACAAGCCTTTGTTAAATTTCAAGAAATAAAAGTTATTAAATACATCGTCCCGTAATTACTTGTACATGGAGGGAAGAGTATCTAAGTATAAAAATGTGTTTTCTTTGTAAGTGCCAAAAAAATAATTACCTACTTATTTGCTATATACAACTTTCATATCAAGAAAGTAATCGCAATCTTCTTTTTCGCTGCTTTAAATCCTTTTGTAAAATATTTTAAGATATAGTATAATCAAATTTAAAGGCAATAAGTTTATAAAATACAGTTTCGTAAATACAAGAATTTGATAATTAATAATAATTTATAAAAGAAATAAGATTCTTACAAACTTTCCAAAAGAAGTAAGAATTGAGCTGCAAAGTTTTTGAGAACTATCTAATGAGCCACTTTTGGGTTTTGCAAACATTGCAGTCCACCTCAGTTATCTCAGTTACGATACTTAATATAATCCATTCGCTCTTCAACATTCAAATTCTAATTTGAAGATTTTAAAAGATTATGGAGCTCTACCTGGAACTCTCATTAACAGCAATAAAGTTAGATTCTTAACATAAGATCTGTCGCTGGTAATTTCATCAGTAATTCCAAAAGCTTCCTAGGAAACATTATAACAGTAGATGATCTGAGTGGTTAACAATAAATAGGCTATACAATAATTTTTAAGTATTAGTAATACGCAATTTTTATATCGTTCATTCTTTACCATACTCTTCTTATACACCGTTATGCAGGAGGCAGGAGGTACTAATACTTTTTAAGTTTTAATTGCCTAAATAAACACGTTTTATTTTTAAATGCCATGAACATTTTTTTAATTCCAGCACTAAACACTACACTAACTTTTGATCTTACAGCATACAACAAAGTAAAAACGTTGTTATTTATTTAGTACAAGCTTGCAACTTAACATTTCTGAAATACTGTAAATCTACATAAATATTCTTGTTACAAATTATTTAACTGTGAAAACGGTTATATTAACAAGTTTTGTCATAATAATTAGTGTGCCTTAATAACACACTATTATTGGAGAGTGTACCGTCACTCAGCATGCATGGTCTTTCCAACAGCAACAGCTACAACCTACAACTGTTGAAGAAAGAACAGGTTACTCTTTTTAATCTGTTTCCTTTTGTTACTTAATTTATACATTTGCAGTGTCATTACAGAGACACACCAATACAAGCTTATTAGAGTATTCATTAAGGTATCATATTTTCTTTAATTATCACTCAAACCTAAAGCATTGATACCAAAGTACCTGTCTACCAATTTAATCAGTAAAATGTCAATTATCTCTAATAATTACATATACATATGTTAAATTATCAAATCCCACTGCACTATTATAAACCTGAATGATGTAAACACTGCACTCTTAAATCTTGGGAATTACATTAATTTATTATATTATCGACTGTACGTTGTTTTAGCTTTGTAGAACACCCTGTACATAGTTGAACTTATACGTGAACCCTGAACCTGTGATCTTGAAACTAACCTTTAAAGTAGAACCAACTGCATACGAAACAATACATTTTAAAATTTTTAAACTTGAAGGACAAAAATAACAGAAAACGTGTTTAAATCCACGAATAAATCGCAATTACTGCAATTACAAGGATAAAGCCTTAATGCACAGATTCTGCTGAAGACAATGACGTATCTCTGGTCAAAATCAAAAAACTAGTGGATTTATAAAAGAGCATGTTGTAACAGATTCAAGTGAAACTCAATCGAATAAGTCACGTCATTAATTTTGTTATAGACAGTACATACTTTCATAAACTTATTGAAGATAGGTTTAATATCCAGTAAAACGTCTCGCAGACAAGCCTTCTAATAGGGATTCTCATTTTACTTTGAAACTTTTAATTAATATCGATTTGGCTCGTAATAAATGCGCTCAATTTAGTGCACTCGCATTGCGATATCAACGACGTAAAAGCACATACCTCTTGACATTCCCGACGAAAAGGAGGGATGCTGCCGGCCAGACGTGTGCTGCTTCCTTCCACTTCCGGATCGATACGGCACCCTACGCCCTTCTACCTGCAACCCCCCGCGTTATAACAATACGCGGTATTACATTCACACGTGTTCAGTCAAGTCTGGTAGATGATGCACTTTTAATATTCCATTAAATTGCTTAAAAACCAATATAATATTCAAAAAACATTTCGATTAATTCCAGAATCTTCAAAGAAAAAGCTGTAGAAACTAATCTTATTGTTGCGTAATATGGAAAATCCATTATTTCATACAAGATAGTAATAATTGATACGAACTGAACCAAATTGAACCTTTACGCGTATTCCAAAAGACAAAGTCTAACATAACGGTGGTATTACTAAAGTTAACTAATTTCACGCAACTGATTCAGTCTTTTGTGAAATTCCATAAAAAAGTTTGCCAGTTAAATCAATCCTACATCGGAATGTTGAATTAAATACCGAGAGTCACATAACGACAACTAACGAGAAATTTTCGTTTTCTCTTACTAACCCCTCACTCTTCGACATCATCGTTACAGCTTTTTTAAAAATAAAATAGCAATTTTCTAAAAAAAAAAGTAATCACAAAACAAAAACTGCGGTTCAGATTTCACGCTAGTGGTTTATATTCCAATAAATTTAAAGTGTGAACGCATCGTCATTTAAATTAATTTCACACTTAAAAACAAATTATGGGAGGCATTAACCAATAAGCCTGAAGCTGTATTCTGCAGGAAGGAGATAATACCAAATGCCTCCAAAAGAAGTAGTGCAACGTAGAAAAAAGGCAATTGTAGAAAATAAATCGCCGCTTAGGTTACCTACTTCACTACAAAATTTCTAAAGAAATGCATACTAACATTTTGTTGCGAGTTCTTATCATTATTAACGTATCATAAAACTGCGCATAAAATGCGCTTTTTTGCCCTCACAATTTCAGATTCTGTCGTAAACTGCGCAATGAATCTGTTTAATTATACTGGTGCTTGTAAAGAATAACACACAGGCAAGAAAATAACGTTTTTATGAAACAGGACAAGCTCGTAAAATAAAAAATTCAGATTAAGAAATAGGATTACCAATAAAAAGAATTTCCAAATAAAAAGCAAACCTTCAATGTCGATGGAACAAGAAATTCGAAGTGACACGAATTATCAATGTCAAATGAGATTATTAAACACGCAGATACATCACATGTCTTTTCCTTTTTCTATCAGTTCAAAATTATTGTTAATAGTTGCAGTTGATACAGCATATAAAATTAAATGTGGTTCACTTTAAATGTTTTACGACATTAATAACCACAAATCCAATTGTACAGGTTTCCAGCTTATAATTTACCTTTCCGTTTAAAATTTTCAACAGGTTGAATCATACATATTTCATAATCATTAATTAAAGGTGTTTAAATTTACTACTTTATATTTTACAAACTTTAGTACAATAAAAACCCAACAATTGATAAGTGAACTGTTTCGACAACTAAACAAGAAAACTACAAACGCAGCAATTCCAGCTTTGTAGATTATTTGAACATTGCTTTTTATTATAGTTTAGTACATGCATTATCTTGTAACCAATTCAGTTATATCATTCTACATTCTACATAAAGCAGTTGCCCTAAAAATTTAGATACACGCTGAGATGTGATGAGATGGCCTTGCAAAGTTATCACTGAGACACGTGCACGATGTATAATTATCAAGGCTGGATCAGTAACCTTCTATCAAAATAGAAATGAACGCATTTTAAGACTTTGTTTGAACAGATTATGAGTTATTATTATCCCGCAAACAGGTATTATTCCAGTTCAATGAGATTAACGTTTTTTGCTATATTTCCAATAACAGCAAAAACATTTCAAACGTAATTGGATAAACGTAAATAAATATCCAATAAAATCAGGAATTACCATAAAATATTTACAATATTCAAAAGGTAATCAAAAAATAATTAAAGTGCCATTTATTGTTACAAATTTCAAACTTGGAAAGCTATGGCCATGGACAAACCACTTAATAACTTAATGATGGGTAGACCTTAACTTGAAGTTTGAAAACTTGCTTTGTTATCAAAAATAAATGACTTCTTAAAAAAAAAATCTGAAATTCAAGTTATGATTTTAAACTGTAAAATGGGTTGTCAATACATAATTTTTAGCTATTTATACATTTTCTTTTTGTTAAAATTGCTCGTAAAAAGATGTTTTCTGTATGACAAATTTAAAAATTCCCAACGTTGAACATTTAAACTTTTCGAGATTTCCCTACTTTCTCCTTTTAATTTTATACTGGAATTTTATCGTTTATTTATTTATTTACTATGATAATATTGTCGAGAACATTAGACAAGGCTAATATAATTATTTTGTTACACCTCATTGTTATTTGTAAAATTGTTCAAACTTTAAAACGTTTGAACTTGTATCTAAATTATTATTATTCCGGAATATAACTTCGTAAAAACAAGAAACAAACCAGTTTAATTATTTTTTTTAGAAACAAAGTACATAATTAAGTTGCAAGTGATTTTTAACTACGACACTAACGAGGCCTAATTTCAAATTGATTTAATATTTATCAGACATAATTTCTAGTGCTTGACTTTTTAGGAAACATACTCTCCACGTGCTTAAGAAAGATATGCTATACTCTGAAAAAACACCATATCGAATTATTATTCAATGGGAAAAAAAATTAAGAATAAGCACATCAATAATTAGGATAGTTATGGAATAACACGTGAAATTTTTGAGAAATTTTTAAAAAACGAAAGCTTTTTTAATTTAATAGATTTTGGAATCACAAAGCGATAAAAGACACAAGCAATTACAGAGACATAACCCTTCTTCAGTCCGCAATGAAACTTTTCACCGGCATTATAAAAGATGAAATCAGCAAACATACAGAAATAAATGACGAACAACAATTTCGGGATTTCGACCAAATCAATTTCAACATCAGATACAATCTTCATAATTAGGAAAATCAGAGAAAAGGAGATAGACTATCAGAAAACAGCATATTTATGTTTTATTTACTTTGATAGAGTAAAATTGAAAGATGTGAAAGCAGATCTACAACTAAACATACCCCAAACGATAACACGCATAGTATACGAACTCAACATCGATAATAATTACAGAAAAATAAGAAATAACAACGAACTATAAAACATGAAAATAGGAACCGGCATAAGACATGGGGATAGTTCAAGAACTGTACCGTTCTATTCTTCTGTTTAATAATGAACAGAATAATAGATCAAATAAAAACCGTAAACGAAGGATATTGAATGGGAGTTGACAAAATCAAAAATGTAGGGCGTAGAGTATGCAGACGACATTGGTCTGATAGCAGAAGATGAAGATGGATTGCAGGGATTGCTAAACAAATTCAAACAAACAGCACAAAATTATAATGTGAAAATCAATGTTAAAAAACTAAATGCTCTTAACGGTTGCCATAGAACTAGTACGGTGTAAGTTAGAAAGTGGAAAACAAAATAATCCCTTATTTTTGAGTCTTAATAACTAGCCATGGTAATATACACGAAGAAGCGAAGAAATAAGCTAAGAAGGGAGCAAACGTATCAGGCGCACTTAGAAACATGGTGAAATAAAGATCTCAACATATGTAAATAAATAGTAAAATAAAAATATACAACGCCTGCGTTAGACCAGTACTCGCAGACTCGCACATAGTATAGAAAAGAGAGCGGACACCCTGAAAGCGAAACAAATATTGAGGACCAACGAGATGAAGATGTTGCGAAATATAACTGGCAGAAGATTAGTAGACAAAGTAAACAACAGCACGATAAAGAAGAATGTGGCGTGGAGGACATAGTAAGATAGGGAACAACAAGAAGAAAACATTGAGAGAACACGTACAACGAATCGACGATAATAGAATAGCTAAGATATGTTACGAGGGGTCGTTTTTATATT
Source organism: Melanotus villosus (assembly GCA_963082815.1). Classification (NCBI taxonomy): domain Eukaryota; kingdom Metazoa; phylum Arthropoda; class Insecta; order Coleoptera; family Elateridae; genus Melanotus; species Melanotus villosus. Next base: position 46,034,600 of record OY720421.1, on the reverse strand, counting down.
CCCGGAATAGAAAACAAAATAAACAATTACAGAACTAAAAAAAATTTATTTTTCAATATAACCCCCTCCCTTAACAATGCAGGTATTAGAACGTTTCAATAACAACTGTAAACCGTGATAAAAATATTCTTTCGTTTTTGTCTTAAAATGGCTCTCAACTGCTGCTATGAGTTCATTATCATGGGCAAATTTTCTTGCTCGGATGTCTCTTTTCAAATTTGGGATTAGTAAGTAGTCCGAGGGAGCCAAATCGGACTATAGGGCGGATGGTCCAGTTCTTCAAAACCGCAACTGTCCATAGCAGCCTTGACTGTTTTTGCCTTATGAACAGTCGCATTGTCGTGCAACAGTATAGTATCCCCTTGCTTAGCTTTCCCCATCTGTTTTGTTTAATTGAATCCCTTAAGCGTTGTAATAAGCCCGAATAGTATTTCCCATTTATTGTTTGGCCTTGTTTTAAGTAATATATTAATAATATGCCCTCACAATCCCAAAAAATGGTGGCCATTATTTTTCCTGCTGATGCAGCGACCTTAAACTTTTTAGGAGGGCTGAAACCACATCTAAACAATTTGGACCATTCATAAATGGTTGATTTGGAAGGACACAGGTCACCATACACGGCTCTCATTTCTTCAACTATTATTTGAGGACTTTTTCCCTGTTTGGTAAGGAATTTTATAACCGAGCGATACTCAACTTTATTCATTTTGACACGTCTTCAAAAACCAGAAGCTAACTAAGCTATAAATTTGACCATTGTTTTATAAATTGTCATATGTTGTTTCAAGGCATAGACGATTTTAAAAAGTGAAATAGAAAAATTCCAACCTAATTACAAAGTACTTATTCCGGGAATATAAAAACGACCCCTCGAATGACCAGCACACCACATAGATAGAGGCCAAGAGGTAGGACTCCTAAAACGGTGGAAGGATAGCTGGACCTCCACATCTCAAAAACAAGCTTGAAGTAAAACCCGAAGTAGAATAGGCCAATGGTCTATAAAGAAGAGTAAGAAGAAGAAGAAGAAGAAGAAGAAGATTTTAGTAACCATTTAGTTTAGAATAAAGTGAGAATTTGATAAATGTAGTTAACTTTCAATGATTTTAAAATTATAACAGAAACTTCCTTTACTTTATTTTAATGTAACTGAAAAGCTTGTTTTGTCCTCGTTTGAATGGTATATCACCTATAGGTTAATCTTCAATTTTTCTAAATCAACTGAATAACCAGCGTGTTAATTTAAACACCGCGACTGCTGAAATATTAGATAATAATACTTTAGTGGAACTACTCTGAAAATTATTATAATAAGCTGGATGTTGGATATTGTGATATTTCGCATTTGTTCATCTATCTATCACATCAGGTCTGATCATTAAGGCAAAAAAACATGTTGAGTCATACATTGTTGGAAAAGAAAGAAAATAAGCTTTTTTAATGATCAGTATTTTCGGAAAAATCTGTATGTTTGTGTTATAACTCGAAAATAAAGAGTGCTATTACGAAATTTTGACTGAATTCTACATGAAATTACACTTTCATTTCATTTCATTTCTTTATTGCGTAAGGATTCATGATGCTACAGAGAGGATGCTAGCGAGATAGCGTTTTTACTTTTGCACTAAATTAAATGGTTATTAAAATACGCCAAATTAAAAAAAAACTGGTACTTTTTGTTTTTTCAAAATATCTCAAAAAATCAATGAGATATTTCAAATCTGAATAAACCATTAGATTTCGCTTTAGTTCTGCGCAATTTCGCTCATTTAACCTTTGGCGTTACTCTTTAAATAAAAGTTACATATAATTTTCAAGAAAATGGGAACACTGTGCTCAGCCCAATAATGCTTATTCTTAAATCTCTCGTCATAAAATCAAGATAATAAATATAATTTCATCTACCGTAAATCAAGCAACAGAAATTAGTGCCTCGATATTCGAATGTTATAGCTGTTATCACGAAGCAGTATTCCTAACGAGCAATCTTTAAAAACTAAAAATGCCCTCTGTAAAACGCACCTATCAACCATACTAATTTCTAATAACAAAAAATATCAACAATCAACAAGTGATCGAGAACCTCATACGTATTAACATTCGCACAAAGAACAGACATACTTAAGCCGTAACGTAGCCATAGAAATGGCAATTCCCGGACGAAGTTCGATGTCAATTTTCAACATTTGCATTTCAACGCTGCACGATTGCCGTGACAACGGGCCACGTCGAGTTAGCGATGTTCGCTAACAACTTAGTCAGATGAGCTTGCTTCAGTTATTTTGTGTACATTTCTGCTCTAAATGGTCATTCAGCACAGCGTATCCTTAATATTGTTTCTTCTCCCTAAACTTCCATTAATTGTAAAATTCGTGCGATGAATTTGTCGCCGTCAAGAAGTCGAAACGAAATTAAGTAAATATAGTATGATCAAAAAGTCGTGGGACTACGGTTGTTATGTTATTTGCTTATATTATTTTTACTCTAAAAAAGTAAATTTTCAAAAAATAATCTTTTAGTTACTAAACAAAAAATAGTTGAAAATTACAATGAAAAATTACAAACCTACAATTTGCTCGCGTTTAAAAAATGTCGACAGTAAAAAAATTAGTTATTAAGGTACCAAGGGCATTATGAGCGAAATCAGCGCCCAAGATTGTTAGTTTACAACCCGAGGGCCTTTGGCCCGAGGGGTCTATAACAATCGCGGGCGCTTAGTTCTTAGTTCATATTTTCATAGTTCATAATGCCCATGGTATACCTTCAACGTTTTATGTCCTACCAGTTTTCTTATCTAATTCACATTAATTTTGTAATTTAGATTTGTGACATTAACTGAGCTGTCATTAATTTTCACTGTGACAGTGGCGCATAATCAAGTTGTATCCATGGAAACAAATGGTTTTTACTGGTTTTTATTGGCCCTAGGGCATTATAAAAAAATAATAGCCCTAGGGCGTTATTTTGTATATAACATTAGTCATTATTGTCAATTAATATACTGGTAGGACATAAAAGTATATTATGTAATTCCACAGCAACCGCGATTCCAAAACTTTCTGATCATACTATAGGTATAGATAATATTTAGAATATGCAAATAGTATACAGTAGTAGGTATGCTAATACATTTTATTGAGCATTAGTATAAAGTCGAGTATAAAGTTTACTCGCATGTAAAGGGCTTTAATATTCAGTATAAAATTAATATTCCGAATGAAAATAGTGGTTCATATATCCTCGAATTATTACGTCTTACAAAAAAGTGGGAGAGTAAAAATGTGATATGTAAAAAAGAGAAATGATGGTGACTGGTATGGTACACCATGCTCACGGTGATGTGTATAAAAGGGTACGTAAAATAAATATATAAACTGTCAGTTCAGCACACCAAGTATGAAAATGTTGATTTATTATGTTGAGCTCCAAGGCTAAAAAACTTTAGTAGTAACAATAATCTGAAAATAAGTATTTTGTAAAGTTTAAGGTATTGTTTGTTTGAAATTTACAAAATAATGCGAATATCCATTTTACTACTGTACATTTAAGATTTCAAGTCAAAATAGAAAAAAATTACGGTAGAACGGGACAGCACACCCTTTACAGCGTATAATGGGTTTTGAGAAGCGACGCTAAATCCAAACAAAGTTTTTCTCCAGCTCCATTTTCCTTAGAAAATTCCCCTAAATGGTAATTTTGACGGCGATTTGAAAGAAGCCCTTAAATGACAATCTCTTTAAGCAGAAACGAGGCAATGCATCAAGAATCGCAACAGTTGTTCGTGGCGGTAGAGAACGGCTGGGATGAGTAGGCCGTGTGAGGGTGGTGGACGCCCACCCAATCTAGGGTGGACTGATTCGGTGTAAGACTGGTAATAGAATTGTCGCTCGGCTGCACATCTATGAGCTCCTGTTCGGTGCAGTTTCCCAATATCTATACTTGCCCCAGATGGATTTTATATCATGGGTCACCTCTTCAACTTCCGTTGCTTTATTTGTTTGAGAATATTCGATGTACGAACAAACAACAATGCGCTCTATGCAAACCACAAGTTTTATTTTACTTTTCTATGAACCGATTGGAAGATGAAAGACGAATGCAATTCCAGAATATACAACCGAGCACGAGCAGTCAGATATTATTTTCTTGAGTCCAAATTCTTTTCCCATTTATCGCTATTATATCAGCAAATACGGAACACACAAGAGATTTTTAATATTTATTCGTTTAAACAAAGATGAACCGTTAACATTTCAGACAATTAATATTAACTAATAACAATAATAACTATTCATTCACGCCCGATATCTGTTTATTTTTGATTAATGTCACCATTTCACCAATATTACAATAATAAAAGTTTCTTCTCCACAGTAAATTAAAACATAAAAATTATTCCCACTTGACGAATTTAAAAAAAATCTGATATGTTAAGACAAGATCGGAAGGCCTTAATTTATATTTCTGGGAAGCAAGCTTTACACTTAATAATAAAAATTCGTTCAGGATGCTCCCCCATTTCAGTATACGACTAAGAAATTGCGTAGCATTGTAACTCCAATAAAACGGACGTAAATGTAAACAGAGTAGTTACGAAACAGGACATAAAACAGAACGAACCTATTTGTATGGATGGAGTGCAGTGAAGTGATAGGTATATGCAGCCGAAGCAGGTGTTTAATTTGCAGCTAAGATCAGAGTAAGCCGAGATTCGAGAGGCAGGTGTCTCTTTAATGTCCCACATGTCAGATGCTTAACCAGCATACATGGAATACAGACAAGAACTCATAAACTTTCCATTCAACGCAATTATTAATTACTCAAAATCAAATCGTTAATTCGGTATACGTAATTGAAAATTTATTCCAAAACTTTTTCAATCCATATTATTAGGAAATAATTGTATAACAAAACAAAAAACGTGCTAAATAGCTATCGAGATCTTAAAACTGATTATATAATAACGTCCAAAAGCTGACCAAATAACTCTAATTTTAATTAGAAGAAGAACTAACGAAAGTGTATTCGTTGTGGCCAAGCGATGTCAACACAAATCAATTTTATCGCCCATTTGGGAAAGAAATAAGAACCTCGAGAGTTGAAAATCGAAAACTGCAAACGTTCTTATCGCATTTCTCCAATTTACTTATACGATAATCTGAAATTTCCCCAGGAAATCCCTTCAACTTTGAATATTTATATCAATTTCTACCATTTTACTCGTAGAATTAACTTTACACCATCCTGCTCATAATCAATAGCGAAGGTAAAAACTGTTTGTCATACCTTATATGTACGTACTTGTATTTAATTTCAATTAATGATAAATACATTTTGTCGAAGCGGAGCCTGAATATATAGTTTTTAGATAAGATATTAATCGTTAAGCTGAAGGTTTACAAAATTAAGCTTTTGATTTAAAAATCGTATATTCAATAATATAATCGAATAATATACCAAATGTGTGTTCAAGACTTATGCAATAAAAGACATATTAAAAGGCAGACTGGAAAGGCCAGTAACTTAGAAGCCCACGTCGAGGTTTAAGATAATATTGACGGGCGCAGGACGCCCAAAGACGACTTTTCCGCGAACTGATAATTCACAGCAGCTTGGCGCCGACACTACACTGATTTCATGACGTCTTAATGCAATAACGACCTACTACACTCGACTTTTGCTATTATTATCATCACATCATGCATATAATGGTAGTGCTTAAATGGCAGAAACTGACCCAGAAGCAACACCATTGAAAAATGATTGTTCGTTCTTTGAATCACACAGACGGAACATTTCCGCATCAGCGATCTTTATCATTTAATTTTATTTTGTGAACTCACAAGTGCTACATTAATAATGGTCATGGTAATTATATTAATTATCATAATCATGTTGTATTTAATGCGCGCGTTATGCACTGCAACTTTCAACTTCCCATAATAATTAGGTGTCCGCGTCAGTTATGAAGTGCCTGTAGGTTATCTCCAGAAATCACGAAGATTTAGATTTCCTTATTTAACAGGATTATCACTACTGATATACAGGGTCATTAAGACTAAAGACAAACTAATTTATTTTTGAAGAAAAGTTCTTTTTTTAGAAGTTACAGTGCTTCAAGTTCGATTTTTATTTTTTCTTTTTATTATTATTTTCTCAAATGCAAACATTCGTCCTAAATATGTTACGCATGCTTATTTTTACGAATAGGAAACATTATTAATAACTAGACATTGCTTAAAAATGCCTATAGAAAATCATAACACGGAAAAACCTACAATAAACACCAATGACAACTACTTATTTATGTGTAGGTCACAAAGATTTTTCTTTACTAAACCTTTTGACTTATAAAAAAAAGTCAACATAGCACAAAAGGAATCCTCAAATTATTTATTTGTCATTATACCTTTAGAAAACCAGTTTCCAAGTACTTTTTTATATGTTTTGCTTTCATTACTACTGATGTTCGTTTGTTGATATTTTCCAGTCTGACTTGCATTATCAGCATAGCAAACAATTTTTGCATCTCGCATTTTGTATTATTTGCTATACATACTAACGAATTAACAATGCAATGTTAATTGCAGAAATAGAATATCAATATAATTATGAAAATATCAAACGAGAAAACCAAACGCACGACTGTGTCAGTAAGGAACCCATGCGATGTAAATTAGAACTAAATGGTGAATTAAAAAATTTCACACTACAAATATCTGGGTATAGACATTTCAAGTTATGGTGTGCTAAAACACCAAGTAGAAGTTCAAGCAACCAAGGCTGGGTGCGTTTCTGGAGCCTTAAATGAACTCATATTGAAAAACAAATAGCTAAATATTGAAACCAAAAGTAAAAATTTATTATTGAAACCAAAAGTAAAAATTTATAAGTCTGTAAAAAGGCCTCTTTCACACTATACGGTTTTGAGACCGTACGGCAAAAAACCGAACGGCGACATTCTTTTAGTGGAGTGAAGAAGAGCATTAAACAAGACGATTGCGTTGTCGTCTCTTTCGGCGACGATTATATAACCATAATGCAATAATTTGTTCGCGATTCATTATAACAACACACTTATTTCTAGAAAACTGAGCTTGTGACGGAAAAAAAACGTGCATAAACCGTATAGTGTGAAACAACAATCAGTTATAATACGGCCAATATTAACATATGCAGCAGAAACCCGACCCGAGACGCAAAAAAAACAAGACAAATGCTGGAAACGAAAGTAATGAGGACATTACGAAGAATACGTGGTAAAGGGAAATGGGATTGAGTTAGTGCCAAATTCGACCAATAAACGATTGGATCAAAGAACGAAGAAAAAAATAGGAGGAACACATTTCCAAAATGGAAGAAGGTAGAATAGTTAGGCTGGCTAAAAATAAATCTCCAATAGAGCAAACGTCCAGAGACCGAAGATAGAGAAAACGTTTCTAATATCTTGGATAAAACAGGCAATATGCCTAAAAAACAAGTGAGAAAAAGTAATGGTTTTACCGACATCTAACAAGTACACAATTTTGATTCTAAAGAAGCTTCTCAATCGTATGATATCTAGCTAGAATAGTCACACACATCTTACCATTTAAAAATGTTGGACCTAATTTATTAATTTGTTTTAATTGGCATCCTGTGTATAGAAATATAATTAGTAATACATTAGTTGTCATCGTCAAAAACAGAGCATTTAAAATGTTTAATATGTTTCGTATATAGCGTTATCACAAACAAATCCACATTAAACAGCGAGAATTTCATCAAGAGGTCATGTCTTGCCCTAATGTCTTAGTTTGCCTTCAGGATTCTATAGAAATAATATACACTCTGTATAGTAAGTAATATAAACCCTAAACCACATATTAAAACTATGAAGCCCAAATAAAAATTGCTTTATACCGATATAAATAAGATGAACGTACGTGCACGTGGCGAGGGCAGAGTCAATTAATTTTCAGCAATAGATTAAGGTATAAATTGTAGCTGGTGGAGCGTGATCCGGAGCCCAAAAGAGACCCCTATCATATCCACCACTTGTTAGAAGTGTGGAAGAGTCGACACTGCACAAGAGTATAAGAGGCGATGAACTGGGGCACAGTATAGGAAATGAAAAGATAGACTAACCACATATAAAAATGATCATAATACATATTTGCATATGAAATATTAAAGATTAAAGATTACTTAAATTATTAAAATCTACAATTTTGTATGTATGTAAAAACATTTAAAACGGAAATACAATATGATTTTAAGTGTATATAATTAATTGCTAATAACGACAGATACTTCTGATGTATTTGTACTGTCCTCTTAAAATAAATATGTAGATTGACTAATCTATTTTTCGAAATATCTGCTTTCTACACCTTACTTTCTATAAGATTTAATGTATAAATGTACTTCACCCATTGTCATCCGTAGTCAAACAAATAAATATGAACATCACAAACTAAATTCGTCGTTTTTGTTTTACTAAATCGTTATAAGCTACAATATTATTAAAAGTTTCGTATTGTATCTGGATAGATCATTTTTAATTTTTCAAAATAACAAACTTGAAATTTACCAACAATATTAAAAACGATTTTATTTATTTTACTTTACACTAAGCAAATTCTACCGTGAATATTTAAATTTACTAAAACCTACTATAGAAGAAGGCCAATCAATCAAACTCTAGCAACAAATGCGCATGTTCCCATGGTCAGACCATTTTGGGCTTTTACCAATGTGTAATGGTAACGATTGGGATTTACCACACAAGTTGTTAAAACCCAGGGCAGTTTATAAGACCGCCTTTCCTATTTTAAACATACTTGATCGGTTTACAGTAAGTAGTTAATAATAACCGACTGCACTAATATAAACACCCTTTTTTTGAAATTACATTAGGTTAAAATACATATACAAATTGCCCATTTTAAAACCTTGGGCATGACAGTTGTGATTGTGAAATAACGAAATAAGCAACACCTAACATCTCATATTTAGTCAACTTATTATGTATCATTACTGAAAAACCACTGTAATGCTATGAACTTAATTTGTAATATGTACGAGCATAACTGAATAAAACCGAAGATAACTGTAAAATTTCATTTAGGTTTCCCAGTTCAAAATTCTTAAGCTTGGCGTTTCAAAAAGGATACCCTACCCTATGTATATTTTATTAGATAAAGCATAACAAAGATGCAATGGATAACTGTAATTTTTAGAAAATATACAAGACAATATATTGAAATGATATACTTCAACATTTTAAGAAAGCATAATTTGAAATAATATCGTTTTATTAAATATAAAAATAAAGATCACTTTCAGGATGCAAATTTAATGATTAAGTATCTATTGTTTGTAAAAAAAATTGTTTATTGTAATTTATTAGAAGTAGTATTATTGTGTATTGTTATATTGCTGTTATAGTTATCATTAAATGTATAAGTTTTTGGATAAATGTTATTTCATGGATGAAGAGATTTTGAAAATACCTGTGAAACGGGAGATAATTGAAAGATAAAAAATAAATAAAGAATTGTTTTTCTGATTCGATAGTAAAAGGAGGTGCGAATAATCGCTCTCTGAAAAGTTATATAAATTCAATTAAAAATTGAATTTATAAGATCAGAAGTAACTTACGATTACGATATTTAAAAGTAATAGAAATAAAAAGAACATGAAATAAAATAATATAATTTTAATAAATTTAAACTGAACTTGAATGGTAAATAGAACAGAATAGTTAATTGGGCTGGCAGGTTAAATGGAAATAAATAGTTTTTGAAAGTAAAGATAAAGTACAATTGAATTTGAAGAATAGTTAATGGAATTGGAAGTGTAAACTGGAACTAAATTATCACTTGGAAAGTGAATATGTGTGAGTGATTTAATTTTAAGGTAGTTTAATGAAAAGATTGTAATAAATTTGTATTTTGAAAGTTAGTTGATCTTTATTCTAGTTTTTCAAAATTCAATAAGTCGAATCCTGGGAACGATCCTGAGATAGGAGTATCTCTTTTAGATTGTTAATAAAAACAGAATTTCAAATTTAAAAGCCGGTGCACATATTTTGATTTTGATAATTAACTTATCTAATTTTAAAACCCAACAAGAAATCATTTATAAATAATTTATAAATTATACAAGCAAAAAGGGGGATCATCTCAATATATTATGAATATTTCTGAATTTTTAATTTAAACGAAAACTATAAAAGTCTGTTGTCAAAACATATTCTTCAGTAGAACAAAAAACATTCGATATACTTTTACAGGATAAGAGTGGGTGATAAAAAATCACACGACGCGCCTGAAAGTTGCCAAGTATAAACAATATTCATATTTGATATGACAATAGATACAAGTATGTGCCTTGAATCCTAATCATTTGAAATATTCGCCAATGTTCTTTCCCTTCTGCTAAAGATTTTGGAGAACATTTTAAATTTCCGAAACTTCTATCGTAGTTTTCTCATTTATAAAAAACATATTTTCTCTTGCCAACATAAAAAATTAACCCAACGATAGTTTGGCTAAAGGGTTCCATATTATATACGTGGCCCTAAACAGCGGTAATGCAACAAATCAAAACTTGTTGAACTACTCGAAGAACTGTAAGTTGTTAACTAATTGTATTATTAAATTAAATGGCAAAGCATAAAATACATAGGGTGCAAACGGAACTTCAGAATGTCAGTAGAAAAATTACAAAGGATTAATTATACTTACGCCTATACAGGGTGACATTGAAAAAACTACAATGCATAGTACCACGCAATAGAGAACCATAAAATAATAAAAAAAGTTCTTATACGCTAATGTCCGATCGCCTTTTTTTTTTCAAGATACTAGCCAACTACAGGAAAGCGTTTCAACGCGTTAAAAATATGATAATATTCTAATAATACTCGAAACTAAAATACACAAAATAGCCACCTGCAAGGGCATAGTGTGCTGCAATTTTGGTTCAATTATGTCTTCACAATCGGAAGAAATTTAAAAAAATTTAAATTTTCTAACAAACTTTTAACATCCTGTATCTTTAAAAAAAAGACGATCGGACATTAGCGTATAAGAACTTTTTTTATTATTTTATGGTCCTCTATCGCGTGGTACTATGCATTGTAGTTTTTTCAATGTCACCCTGTATATAGGGTGGTTCTGAAATAGTCAAAAATCAGCGATTGGATTGAGCTCGTCATAGGGATGTAAAAAGTTCCTATCAGTGTAGGTCCAAAAACATTTTTGATCATGTTTACTTTAATTTACGGTAACGAATACCGCGGGAATATTAATACCTAATTAAAAATGAGTCGCAACTCCTGAGGAGTATATTTTTGGAATAGCGTTTACATGAACTGTTTTCATCTTTATGACAAATCCAATCCAATCCCTAATTTTTACCCTACTTCGGGACCACCCTGTATTTAAATGGTTAGATTTCATTCGTTTTTCGGTTGTTTGTCATGTTTAACAACTAAAAGTCACTGTGATATGGGATCTACTACACTTAAATTCAAATGATCTTAATATCTAGGTAAATTTTTACATTATGTTTTCCTAAATTCCGTAGTACTGTTAACACCCTGTATACACATACCGTTTGTTTCTGAAATCATTTAGCTAGCATTTATTTAGCATGGCTTCCTGAAATTCGGAGTTGGAGAATATTGTACGTTGAAAACATCAAAGTCAAAGTCTAACGTACACATTTACAAGTTTCGACGGTCTTATGTACTTTTCCTACCATTGTCTAAGTTTTCAACAGTTATTTGTGTTTTAAACCAACTGAACTGCTTTGCCTAACATATGTGGATATATTTATTAAACCTAAAATTTTAATGAAGTCCAGTAGCAACGCGAAACGACCAAATGTAAGCGAAGCGTAAACAGAGAATTGCACCCGGCCACACTAGTCATTACCTAAATTGCTTGCTTAAAAGATACATTGCCTATCTTCCTAATAGCTTCCTTTTAGTTGGAAACCAACTGTCAGCTGTTAAGAATACCTAAACAAAATCGCGTTATATTCTCTATAAACATATAGAGAATCGAATAACGTATGTAAAAGTCAGTCACTTGATGCTGATTCTGTCTGAAAACAAATCTCTTTTATCGAACTTCCAGTTCTATGGCGGTTTATTCAATGGGACAGCGATTTTCGAGCGTCTGCACCAATAAAATGTTTTGAAATACATACTACAATATGTATAGTTTAAAGAGAATAACAGGATATCGGACAAAGTTGGTTTTCCTCAATTGCTTATTATAAATTTACGACTTCTGAATGTTTAAAAGCAATTTCCTGTTTATGTTAATATACTTACTATATTAACAAGAAAATTAAAGACTTTTTACTAGAATTGTAGAATAGCACGAAGATACCTAAAATGGTGTAAAATCGCTTTTTTCCGATACAATTTTATGGGAACCATACTGAATTTTATCCTTTCAACTGACTCACAGTATAACTTTAGGGTTAATTTAAGATTATGCCAGACTCACCGTATACCAATAGGCATAATACATTTACTAATTTCAAAAATTAAGATTTTTGTTACTGATTTCAATACTTACACCATGTGGTAAAAGAAGTATAGGCCTTTTTAAAAATTTGCAAAAATGGCCTATAGAAATATGCATTTATTTCGCATAAAATTTAAAACATAAAAATCTATTTTACACAATATACCTACTAATAATATCATCGATATATTTTGAGTTGGTAGTTAATTAGTTATTTGTATTAAAACTTGTACTGGAAAGCCGTAAATAAAAACGTTGTTTTAAATCAAACCAACGACCGACTACTTGATGAGGTTTTAAAAAGGGCTGCAAATTTTACAATTTTACTCTTTTCATGTGTATCTATACAAGCAGTGACACATTCGAAAATACTTAATTTAGAATTATTTGTTGTACCAGCAAACTTAATGTTGGTTGTGCACAACCGAAACGCTTAGTACAAAATCTGATACCATTAGAAACAACATTTTGAAATAATTCCAGCGCTTGTACATTTAAAACATTCCTAAGTAAGGGGCTAAGGTCGAAAAACAAAATGGACACTAAATTGTTAGATCTTTATTTACAAACCGTTAAAACAGAGAATTATATCGCATACGTTTTCAGCGTATTGAGTAATAAGAAGGTTAAAATTGTTCCCATTTAACCGTCTTTATATTTTTTAACTTATATCCCAGTGATGACACTTAAAATTGATTAACTAATAGATAATCGTAACTGGCAGTGAAATACTGAAAAACAGTATTCCAATCAAAAAGATTCGTAACTATTTATTACAAATTGTTTTTAAAAACGCCCAAAACAAGAATTTATATCTTTACAGTCCTTAAACTTCTATTTCGTTGTTCGTACATCTAGTCGCATTAATTCTCAAACGTAAATTTATACAAGTTTTTATCAGAATTTAAACCCCCGAAGATTGATTTTATGAATTTTCTCAAATACAATTACTGCTTACTTTTCAACGATTTATTTAGGTCGATACTCGAAATGCAGCCAAGATACCAATTTACACAAAATCACTGCATGTACTGTCTACTGTATCACCATGTCATCTAACACTACTACAGACAGATCAATAAAAAAACCAATTAGGGTAAGGTGTGAAATTGAATTATTTTGAATTGGTACTTTAGCCACATCCACAGAATGACATTTCTGACATGAATTTAAGGTTATAAACTTTGTTTACAATAAAAATGTCAAATTACAAACGTTATAAAATGTCATTCTGTGGATGTGGCTAAAGTACCAATTCAAAATAATTCAATTTCACAGCCTACCCTAATTGGTTTTTTTATTGATCTGTCTGTATATCTAACAACGCATTTTACAACGCAGTGTGCAGAAACAATAGAACACGTCTTTTGCTATAAGGTGATTGTTTAAACTTTTTATTTGTTTGTATATTTACTGAGTAAGACTTTGCGGGTATCAGCGATCTCAACGCGCATTGACTGTTTTGGTCATTAGCTTTATCTGCTTCGAATTTTGTGGAATCTAATTAACGTTCACCCTAGGAACATTCCATTGCTACGTGGCCCGTGATATTGCCTCGTATCCGAAATGGAGTTTGAGAGTTCTTCCCCCATTAACAATCTCACTTGGCTCTCAACCAAGATCGAATCCAAAACCTTTGGTTTACAAGGCAACCAACATTGCTATCCCCTACATGCCCTACATCAATGAGGCTGACAGACCATTTTTTAAATAGAACAAGTTCCAAACGTCTGTCAATGAAACTGTTATAAAAATAACCTCCATTAATAGTTTCGTCAACATGTAGGAAGCGTTGATTCTATGCATTACTTCAGAGTTACTCATCTCATATTTTGGTTAATGACTACCTATTAAACGAGTGTCTCAAAAGGGCCAACCTGAATTCCATTTTTTAAAATAGATACATCAAAATTAGCTTAAATAAAAACGGATACTACATAAAAAATGTTTGATTATTTATAAAAAATTATCATGGCAAGAGTTGATTCTCTTTAAAGCAAAATTTATTTATTTAGTGAAGTGTGTTGCCAGGAATCTCAATGCGGATCAACTGCTATGATTTCTAACATTAACTAATACCCGACTAGAAATCAACACTATACATAAGTATGTGAGGATAATGTTTGCAACACGAGCGAGCGTGCGAGCGAGTTTTGCAATTATCCGAGGTAATAGTACCCATTATAGCGAGTAGTACCTATACTATACTTTATCCTCGACTACAAAATACTAAGATTTTTTAATTAAAATTTAAATAACAACATAACCTATTTCAATGACAACATAACCTATTTCCTTCATTATACACCATAGACAATGATATTACCACGACACCGTGCATAATGACATGATGTTACCATGACACCGTGCATAATGATTTCAGTGTATAATGGATAGCATTATGAGTGACCAAACACATGAATAATTGACAAGATTATTGACGTCGTGGATAAACTATTTTTATGTAATATTATTTTTTCTATACATATTTAAATTATCAAAGGGTTCTGTAATTCTAAAGTATTATTAACTTATGTTAAAAGAGTTTTCTTAAATTTATTTAACTAAAATAAAATTCAGCTAAATTTTCTTGAAATGAATTTAAAAAAAATCCCCCTTTTTAGCTTAAAACGGTTAGGATTACCTACTCAAAACACTGAAAACTTAATTTTAAAAATTTTATAGAATTAAGAGGTAATATATGAAAACTATAACCGCAATTACACAAAATAAAGCAGTATCAATGCAGTCTTTTGTTTTTCCAAATTACAAAAAGTTTTGAGATTTTTTATGGAACGTATTTTTACTACGTTTTTATTGCAATCAATCGGGTAGTTCGAAATACATAAAACTTCCTTTAATTAGCATTCGTATTATTTTTTCCTATTAAGTTTTTCAAACTAAGAAAAGCAAAGGCAAGCTTCCAAACGCCTTGGCACATGCTTTATGTTGGCATTCGACACATGATGGACTTTTAGGGTTCAACAATGTTTTTCCTAGATTTTAAAATATTGAAAATAATTTCAAATTTAATTCCAATCACGGAATTTATACTTCAAACGGAAGTTTGCTTCTTTATTTTATCCATACTGCACAGATATAACAATCACAATTTAAGGTTACAACACGTGTTTATAGGTTATCAGTTTCTAACAACACAAAAAATATAAAGAACTTTAACAAAAACGAACCTACTCGCTGCTAAAAAAAACAAACTCTTTTAACCAAGTTGTGACAGCTTTAAGTTTTATTTTATATATTTGGCAATATGTAATTTTGAAGCAGGGTTTCTATAAACTAGGAAAAGTCTTTCAACAGGAAAAACTAGGATAGGTTGAAATTAGTATCAGCAAATTCCCCCTTTCTAGGAATTACGTGATTCAAGTGTTTTATCAGTTTAAAAACACACGCAACCTTCGCAAGTAAATATTTGTACCGATATCAGAACCTTTAGGATTCATGTTTATTACAAATACATTCTATTTTCAACGCAAATGCTGGTTATTAGTATTATTTACAAAAGAAGCGTTACAACTCTGCCTCTGGTTTTGTCACCTAAATATTAATCGAATAATAAACAATTGTCAAAGTGTACAAAAATCAAAGAAGTCATTTAGACGCTGTTTGTTAATCTTTAACAAATTCAATGTTTTCGGTTTTAAGTTTACTGAATAAAAAAGCGTGAAATGCCAAATTATTTTATATCGTGCGTACTTGCAATATATTGTTAAAGGGGTGTGAAAAACCTAGAAATTTAATACACGAACGAATCAAGTACACGTTATTATCTTGATACATTTAATTTAATTACATACAACTTTCATTTCAACTATACTTAACTTTTTTAATGTACACAATCCTTAAGAATTTTTCACAAGTGATAAATACATTGGATCTCAATGTCTACTCTTTTACATTTCAGCAATAAGAACAGTACCTAATGATGTCGTTAAACCAAAATAAAACAATAAAATTCTTCTTTCAAGTTAACACGTTTTTCTATCTAACATTTGTTTAAATTACAAAGTCACTGAAAATTCAATTAAAATAAGGGCGAATTCGAAAAATGATCCGATAATTACCATAACTTTCCTTTATTATGGAACACACGTACGAAATAATAGTGTTTGCACTAAAAGGCGTCTCAGTGTTTACCTTACAATTAACCATTGGTCATTAATAACTGTTTTTAAAACATGTTATTAACTTGACTGCGTGTAGATTCCAGTTTAAGATGAAGTGTGGTTATTATAGAAACACATAAATAGAACTGGCAGAAAGTGAAATTTTTAATTAAAATATTATCAAATAGTCAACTTAATATACTGTCGGTTTCTGTTGAATATTTAAACGATTAAAAAACTATACCTTCTTTCATATACATTTCTTGATAATTATGCCTGCCTCTCATCTTTAATACGTAATGTTAAGTCAAAGAAAACCTATCTATCTATGTAAAAGTTTCCACAGTTGTTGCTGTCTCGCTTCTCTCTGCCACAGAGTTGGAAAGAATCGTGATTTTTTTTAAATTAGAATAAATGATATTTAAAAAATCAAATAAATATATTTTTCTTTGTTGCAATTTGCCCAGTGTTCGTAATAATTGTATTGGTTAATTTAGTTTATTACTCCATTAAATAATTAAATTTTAGATATCTTAGAAAAACCGGCAGTACTACAGAGTGGGAGTGCACGTAATACTGACATATAGAAACTTAAGCAGAGGCCTGCTCGGTCTGAACAAGAATGGGCGACCACTCTGTAAATGTAAAAGAGGGTAAAAGAGAAAGAAAGATATCTTGGAAATATTTCTAATATTTAAAACAGCCGAACTTTCGTAAACTTACTAAATTATTACTGTTTTCATTTATCTTATTGTCTAATATTTTATTAACTCAATAATAATAACAACATAATTTTTCTACACATATAGAATTGTTGTTATGTTGTGTTCATTTGTATATTTCTTGAATTAAAAAATTTAAAACGTCTTCACCTTTTCCACGATTTAATTAAGCCTACCCTGCTCAGCCATATTTTTCCAATCTTCTTTTACTCTTTGTCCTGTACGAAGTACACTATTCGCATTTAACAATAAATATAGTATATGAATTTGGAAGCAATCCTTTAATCATAACATATCGTATTCTCGGTAAATTTAACTGTAAATTATCCTATAGCGGGTAAATAAAAAATTAATTTCTTAAACGGAATGGCCTACAAGACTGGTATGAAAATTTGATATCATGTATGAAACGTCACAAAACGAGATAAAATGTTTGTGACATTGACAACAATTACAGTTTATTGATATTAATAATACACATAACTTCAGAATTTCAAAGTTAATCCTTATGAAAATTGTTGCCCACACTATAAACCACCGATTTTATTTTCCATGGCTACTCTAGTTGTTTATAATCATCTGGTAGGAGATAGAGAATTTTAATAAAAAAAACAACAAGAGCAACGGTATACGAATTATTACAACGTTTATATTATGTTTAAAAATAAAATCGGTCGTAAATATTCAATACATGTTATTTTACTTTAAAAATATTTCTATTAAAAACATTTATCGATTTAAAAAAAATTAAAAAGTATATTAAAAATTAATGAACTGCAAAATAATTCAACGCAAAAATATACTTAAAAAAAGATTGTATTAAAAATAAATAAACCGAAAACAGTATTATTATTTTATAAAAACGTTAGCTAAAATCAACCCTTCCTATGACAATTTATTTCTGCAACATTCGTTTTAGTTTAAACTAACTTTTGACTTCTTAGTCTTGATTGAAGTTACGATATCCTAAGATACCTAAATTTTTAACAGCCGCCAAAGCCTTTTTACCTGTTAGAACATATATTTGATATAGTTAATCTTGCTTACGACAATCAATTCCATAAAAAAATCAATTAAGCAGAAATAAAGCCCGCCATATTTCTATTACCAACTACTATTCCGAATGCATATCCGCTATTAAAACTTTAATGTGAACTTTTAAATTAACCTGGCAGATTTAGGGCAAAAGTTAACTTGTACAAACAATTAAGCTAATATTGTGACTGTTCTGTTAAAAAATTTAGTATATTACTAACAATAAACTACAACTGTGAGAGAGGATTATTAAAATCCAAAAGTAATTTTTTATGCTGAAAATGCATCTATTCATACGTAAATTTCTCGGAAAGGCAAGCCTGATTCTCTTAATAAAAAAGAAAAGGCAGACGAAAAGGGTCACAGTTCTCAAATGCCAGATAGATCTGTCAGTCGAGAGCCGCAGCGAGTCATAAACGTCTAGGGCGCCCAATATCTTACGAATATCACTGAATTAGTGTTATTTGAAAAGCGTATCTCACATCACTCGCGGGCAATTGGTAATAATGACCTCAGAAATGAATTTTTCCTGATATTTGGCAGACAGCGGCTTTGTGTAGAATTGGCAGGCGTCCTAACACATACAGACAGGGATTGGCGACGACTTTGGGGACGTATTAACGATTACTTCCTCTTTCTATAAATTTCTAGATTTACTTACAACACTGAGGAATTCATATATAATTCTTATATACTCAAATTTAAAGAGCTACAAGTTGCTGAAAACATCTTTACTAATAATATTCAATTTTCTTAAAGAAAGTATCAATTTCATTTAACCGATAGATTTGCTTAAAACATACAACGTAATTGGTATAAAATTATATAAGAGAACAATATTCTATTTTTATTAATACGGTAGGGAATAAATAACCACGCAAATTAATTAGCCTAAGTGAAACTAAACGATGCCATAATAAATAAAGTTTACGATATAATTGTCATTTAGCAGGAGGATTTGTAGCGTTATTTTGAATGTACGTAGTAGTAAAGATTAACACCACTATCCAGAATATTTTAATGTAATAACAAAATCGCGTTTTCTAAGTATATTTAGCTCGCTGCCATTAAAAATAAAAAATAGACATGTACCAAATTAATAAACCGCCTTATTATTTCCTCCCTCGTGGACTATCAAAGTAGGTTTCTTATTTTCATTTTATATGTTGTAAAATCAACAAAATAATTAAATATTAATAACAAACATTTTTGCTTTTCTTTTATTGCGCGCCTACATGTACAATGTGATTTTTTAAAAACTCAATTGCAGGAGGCCGTATTCTGTCTTAATAACCTTAGAACTGTCTGTATTAAGTCAGAATACGGCCTGCTGCAATTAAGTTTTTAAAAAATCACATTGTATGTACACCCTGATCAAAAGCAAACATATTTATCTAGTCGCAAAGGCTAGGTTTCCACGAAAGTTAATTAGTAGTAATAAGAACCCGATGGAAAGTCCGTCCGCCTTTTACACACTATCCACATTCCTAGAACAAGTCAATATGTTTGCGGGGTGCAACCCACATTCACTCATTGCACAAGAATCTGTGAAATAATGAAATGCATACGCTTGCCCTCCATGTTTTTTAACCTGAATACGTTAACGTGACAATTAGTCTAATCTGGAGTGTCAGTGTCAACTTATTAAAGTTTCATGTCTCCATGGACCGGGATAATGGATTTAAATAGGTAATTGCGTCTAAATATAGCCCTACCGCCACATATAGTAAGTAGTAAACGTAATACAACCTGTCTGTCAAACACAATGGTTTGGTACTATTCACTACTTTTACATGCATTTTCATTTGCTCTAGTGCAACTTTATTAAAATTGACATTAAATAGCACGTGCTTCTGAGTACGACTCCAAATGAATGGTAAAATCTATGAATACTCTTCTACGTCAAACTGGTTAACAGTATTTTGTTGTTAGTCATTATCTCTATGATCTAATTATGCTTACTACTAGGAAATGCTAAATCAAAAATTTACTGAATCGTATACAAACCGCAAATGGTCGCCTTCGCAACTAATTATACGACGTCAAACACGCAAGTAGTAGTTCCGGTTAAGGTAAAGAGTCAAGAGTTAATTAAGTAAATGCAAAAATTAACCCGCGGTTTTTTATTAATTTTCAGTTAAAAAGTACTATTGGTAAATCTAAAAAATAAATTCGTATTAATTTAATGTCTACAAATATCTGCTTCTACGCATTAATTTTTTGAAATTTGGTTAACATCGGTTCAGATTATTTAGATGAAAAGTGATACAAATGGGCGCTTTTCTAGGTAGGTATGGCAATGAACAAGCTGAAATATTTTAACTTATGGAATATTCGGTTGCATTTCTTGAAGATCTAAGGATTACTGTAGACTGCAAATGCAATTTTTTAAATTAATATTTCGTTTCGAACGCATTTTATATTTATTTCTTTCAAGAGTGCTGCCAAAGAAAACCTTGGCGAACACCCAAGTTGCAGTACCTTGAAGACGGCCCTGAGCCTAACAATATTGTACATCTTGAAGGAATTTAAATTATACACGCTTCATAAATGCCGCAAACAAAATAATTATAATAGAAAGCAATAATATGTGCCGGCGCCTTCTAAACGTATAATCATCAATCACTCCATATACGGACACGGCAGTTATATGCTCTGTTTACACGAGACAACGTTAATTGTCATTAAACGATGTATTCCCACCAGTTATTCAGCCTCTTTTGAACAAACCAAGATGCAATGACGTACACTGTGATTAACGGTCTAAAAATAGTGGACAGCTTCCATTCAAAAGACTCACTGCATGCAAGATGACGCCTTCGCCACCTCCGCAGGCCAAGATTAGTATTAAGTGACTATAAAGAGCCCTACGCCAGGAAATGCACTCCAAAAGTTCATCTCGCGAAAATACCTGCTCCTCACGTGTTAATTTATTTACTTTTTATCTAATTTTAGCTACTTATGCGCTACTGAACGTAGGAATGAATTTTACATGCAGCTTTAAAACAAGGAATTAATTAAAAAAAAGGAATTCGCGGATATAAAAAAGTACGATCATTTATTACTTTCTTAGCTATAACTAGAAGTATGTTAATAGGAAATTTAAATAAAAGTAACGTTGGTGATTTTCAACGTGTATTATACGAAACTCAGTTTAGATAATGTTAAAAGTTAAATTAAGTTCATTTTACCTTCAGGACAAACCAGGATTAATTTTGAAAGGTTAGTTGATCGGTCCTTGAAAAATCTGCACTTACCTGAAACAGAAAGAAAACAATTATAAGTCAATGCTAATTATAGATATGTACATCAACAACATGCAAAACATTCTGTAATACTAGTAATTGTGCAAGGGAAGAAACACGATTTCTCTGCATATGAAGTCAGAAATGTTCGTCACTAGGATGATGGTGCTTGAAGATGTAATTAGAGGAAAGGAAATCCTAATAGTTACTGCTGAATAATTCTTTTAATACTTGACCCGAAGCCAAAGTAAACGTACGCGAATGTTAACTTTAGTATTTCAAGAACACTCTAATACACTATGTTTTTAAAATCAGTTAAAGAGACGCAATTAGTGATATCACAACGGCATTACGGCATAATATGATATGCAATATTTAAAATGTATATGTTACGGTCAATGTGGTAAATCCGGGCAGTTTCAACAATGCCCGGTCAATGTCGATAATGTACTTTTATTTTTTAAATAAACTGTTCTTCCTCTACCTCTAACCTCCAATAAACACCTCTACTGTTTTGGCAGAGGCATTTATTGGAGGTTAGAGGTAGAGGAAGGTTAGTTTAAAAAAAAAATAAAAGTGCTATACTAAGTACTTTATCGACATTGACCGGGCATTGTTGACACTGCCCGGATTTACCACATTGACCGTAACATATACATAATACCAAATTTAATTGCATCCTCGTTGGGATCTCGAAAACCGTTAAGAGATTAAAACGAGACAAAATGCGTTGTTTTTTTTTTGTTTTTTGAGAAGGTAAACTCATTTATAAGCTGAAAAGTTTCATTCATATCCAATATATTTCATCGTTTATTTTTTCACATTGTTGAGCACGTTTTTATGCAGATTTGGGTTATGAAATTAACAGTTAACCTATCAATTAGAAATGTTTAATAACTACTAACGCCATTCATTTTTGAAGATACGGAAATGGTTATATAGGCAAGCTCTGCAGTTTCTCATTAAGGATTCAATTGTGTACAAAACTTTGGTGTAAGAGTTAGCAGTAAAAACAAAAAGAAACTGAAGATGGATAATTCTATACAAAACAGTTGGATTATTTTGTTATTTAATAAGTTTTATAACTCACTCTCCTTGATTTATTTTCCCTTATGTAACTACATTAACAGCCTTTTTACATGGCGTAATTCAATATTCGCTCAACTTAAAAAGCAAATATTAAACCAATGCACCTTTTATAGTGAAACTTTAAAATTTTTGAAATAAAGAATACCTTTAATTAAAAAACTTCGCGTGCTGTTATTTTACGTTTTACCTTGGTAATTTAACTTGATAATGTTTAGGCAGCATATAGGCACGTAACTACAGGGGGCCTAGGTGGGCCAGAGCCCACCTAAAATTTTATGCTTCACGCTTCTGCCCACCTATGGAAAATAATAAACTAAAATCGTGGCTGGTTGTGGTATTCGCAAATCGTGCAATTATTACTAAATTAATATATCCATCGGCCTACTAAAGAATATTTAGACCCTTTGGGCTCACCCAAACCCAATATGTGCCTGGTAGTACGTGAAAAACAGTCAAAAGGTAAGAATATCAGTTTTACAGGTACACGTCTACTGTTAACAACGGAAAAAGCATATCACTGCTAATAACTCTGTGTTACAACCAACAAAAGCAGAGTTTTTAAATGATATTGCTTATATAAGTGTCTATTGAAAGTATCGCCTAAAGGAGAACAAAAATAATCAACAGTAAAAACAGTCAGCACTGTTACGGATTACACCGATGAGATGCGGCGCTAAGTTCTTAATTAAGCGACCGACACGTCACTGAATTATTTCATTTCAGATTAGGGTCTGATAAAAGCTCTAATGTTTGAAAGTCCTAAGGGTTATCCAGTTAAAAGAATGCCATCTGATAATACGTACTACACTTATAAAAGTGAGACTTCTGAATTTTTGAATTAAACATCCTGTATAAATAGATGTCCTTGAATTTAAGAAGAATAATTAATGATATATTCAAGGATGAAAATATTCAACAAAAAGTAACTAAACACAACTGTGATCATAATTTTTCTTCGCAAAAACTATACTATACTATGATAGAATGGCGGGTAAATTAGTTAAATTATTTTGAAACAACTTGCTCCTTCGAGTTTCTCGCAATCAAGGAACGATCGTGCCTTTAAATTCCAAGATACAATTCGCTGCTCTAGTTCAATAAAACTCGAACGTACGGGAAAGCTTTCAGTACAAGTAGTATGGGCTCCTGGAAAACTGTGTCAAAAGATTACGATGTAAAATAATGGGAAAAACTACAAAATATGATAGAATTGGCCACACATAAACACGTATCTGAAAGTTCTCCGGAAGTGAACTTTAGTTAGTAGGCGATAACAAACTTGATAATATGGACAATGCGCAAAGCAAAGTTTTCCCTGTCATTGCCGAAGTTGTGGGATCGTTTGTGTTGTAATAGTGCTTTGATAAAAGACACCAAGGCAGTTGGACTACATAAAAACAGTGAGTGCTAAATTACTAGCCAGAAGCTGTAATACGAAAGATTACTAAGTAGACACAACGAAAGTCAGCTTAATAAAATTTAAACGAAGAGTTATTTTAATAATTTTTCATTTTCATCATTATTAACAATGGACCAATTTTATAAAAGAATGTCTACTCTAAGGCTGTGCCACTCAACTGAGGTCCTGGATTCCCACAGTTGTCACATAGGTACTTTTAATTCGACAATTTAAAAATAACTTTGACACGACTTAGGTGGGTGTGTAGCAACTACATATTATCAATTATTATAAAATACTGGATGTATAAAGACACATGGTATACAACAAAAAGGACCAATTCAAAAAGTAACAATGACCAATACAAAAATATATTTAATGTCACTACGAGATACTTAATTTTTCTTATAGTTTACAAGTTGTAGTTTAAGTATTTTGATTAAAACCTTTCGAGTATCAACCGTAACTGTAACCACCTGAAATTATTTTTAATAAAGTGGCCTTTACCCTACATAGGGATGTTCACGCTAATAACAATAATAATGATGATGCCTTTCCCATAAAGGCCTTTTAATGTAAGTTTTCTTCTAATTTGAAAACAATTAATATAAAAAATTAATGGACATAAGAACACACGCGTCACTACAACATCTTTTCTATTTACAGAAGGCTACAAAAAATTAATAATGAAGAATAACTCTCATAATCTACAATATACATATTAAACAAGCTGTTTATTCATAGTACTATTCGCCTAGTCGCTTTAACTACGGAAATTCAGATTCGTTTATTCAACTAATTATACTTGACAGGTTCTGCTGTCCAATTGCATACTGCACTTAACCCTAAAATCGGATATAAATAGATCAATAGAAAGGCAAATGGTGAAATATTGCATCACACTATGTTGTGGAAGGTTAGTTTGTGTAGACCCAGGGCGCAGACACCTGATTGACATGACCTATTGCCACTGCACCGGAGCCTGCAGACGCCATATGGATTAATAGCGGGGGGAAAGGTACAGTACACAATACAGATATTGCAATCTTATGACAATCACTGTTATTACATTAATGGAGTTGCAATTATATCAATATCGATGTTTCTAAATTAAAAGTACGATAATGTTATACAACACCAATAATACTTAGCATAACATCTTTATTCGTTTATGATATTCTATTTTTCAGCAGCAACAACTCTTCAGTTTCTCTTAAATGCATTCAACTAATACGACAGAATTTTAAACATTAAAAATTATGAAAGATGCCCTTTAAGCTAAGATTTCGAATTAATCAATGATAAATGAATTTTTAAGAAAATAGAGAACAAAAGTACCTCTGCACTCTGCAGGCATTTAAACTGTCAACGTGTATTCATTAAAAATATATTCGCAACGGAATATATTTTTACAGTAAGTTGTACAAAACTTCAGTTTTTACTTACGATTGCCATATTTGCAATTGCCACTTGAATTATGATTTGATTTTGTAGAATGTTTAATTTGACTAAGCTTATAAGTCACGTTTGTGTAGTTCACCCTAATAATCTGATGTTTAAGTTTATTAAAAATCTAAAAATAAAAAAATATCGTCGAAAAAATTGTGCTCAAATAGAAACTTGTTTATCTTTCGTTTCCAATTCGGTTTTTCTTCAAAAATCTATTTCGTGATCGGCACGAAAACCCACATATCAATCCATTCCTAAGATAACTTGACCCAATACACACCTTCATCCAAGCACATCACACACAAACATTTTCTACATGTTAAACGTTGTTTGTTGTCCCAAAAAGATCTTTTCATAAAGTGGTATTAATTTCTCTGTTCTAAAAAAATATCAACCAGGAAACTACCTGAAATTGTTATCGATTGTTGACAAAGGTACAAAAAAATTATTTATTTTTATTGTTTAAAGACACTGACGGCAACAATTTTTTTCAATTAATTTATTTCAAAAATGTTCTCAGGCAAAAATAATTATTTAATTCTTTCATAACACCTCATATTATTTATTGCTATTTAGTATGATTAAGTATATTCATTATTAATATTATTATACTAACCTAGACTGAAATTTGACGCTAACGTTAATAGATAACAAACAACAGCTTAAAAATAAAATAAGTACGTTCAATTTTTTGTATAATATTATAAAATTAACCTCCTTATGTTTTAAGATATTAAGAATCTGTAAGATTTTTTTTAATTCAGTATTACAATGTCAATGAACTTTACAACAATCTTATTATTTTAGCATTTTTTAAAGCAAGATCTACTCTCGCCATTACTGCTTAAAATTAGAGTTTTTATTTTAAAATGACATACAAACAAAAAATAGGACAAGAAAATATAATTCAAAAAGCGGGTTAAGTCTGTCTTTTAATAAGAAACTGCAATTTACGAGTAGCAGAACACAAGCTATTAATAATCGGCAAGGAAAACCGCTCAACATGAAGAATTTGTTATAAGACTAAGACGAAGTTGCCGATGGCATGTGACCCGGGGTTTTAAAGCATTAAGATATTATCACCTGCCACTAAGAAATTGATTGCTCCATGTACTGCAAAGAACACTTTACTACGAACTGACTACTATTGCTAAAACATTTCCTCGGCTGAAATACGTAGAATCCCGATTTTCAAACAGAAATTTAACCGAGCATCAGCAGTGACGGGAAGGGAGCCAATCTAAGGCATGTTTTCTAATCTAACCCAACACACTGCGTTAGGCGGCGGTTACATTGGATAAGAATTCGTACGATATTTTATTCGTACGAATTCTTACGATATTGTTCGTAAGATCGAGTGGTTACATTAGATACGAATTTGTACGAAAATTTTAGTTCTAGAATATGTATGTTAAAAGTAAATTCTTATACAGGGTGTGTCACGACGACCTTCTGTTAGACGTTTCTTGAAAAAACCTTATAGTACATAAATGAAAATTTTTAAAATAAAGTTTTTGGATATTAAAAGTTGATTGAAAATATTTTTAAGATTGTACAACTTCCGGTTATATCGGAAGTATGCACTAACTTCGTTATTTGAAATGGAACACCCTGTATATCTTTAGATATTCAGAATCGCCTTTCAACGGCGAGTGCCTATCACTAACAGTTTAGCAGTTATTCAATTGTTTAAAAAAAAAATCTAACCTCACTTTGGACGAACGCCACTGCGAAATTAATTAGAAATAAGCCTTTTTTCTCAAGATTTAACTTAAGGAGTCTTGTCACCGATGAAATAGCTAGGACCATTCGACTCTAGCGTTTACCAGTATACAGGGTGATCAAAAAATGCCGACCTCAATTTTTCTCAAATTTTTTAAATGGAACACCCCATATTCGATACTACAGTTAGATAGCCACTGTCATAAGCTTTTATAAAATACCCATGGTGGTATTTTTGGTCCCCTAAAGATGACTAAAGTAATTAGTTTTTCACAATCCATACTAATAACTACTGGTTTAAATTACAAGATACCGACTGCAATGCTTAAATTTGTCACGAATAATCGTATGAAAAACAAAATATTTTGGTCGTATCAATAAATCTTACGAATTCCTACGGATTCGTAAGTAACTGCTGCAAGCAATGTAACCTAACTCGGCTTTATTTAGTTCCGACCAATTCCTATGAATTCGTAAGAATTCGTACGAATAAAATATCGTACGAATTCTTATCCAATGTAACCACCGCCTTAGACAACCACACTTTAACAGAACAAATCTTTATTTCTATCTTTTTCTTTCTTCAATCCTCCCTCAAAGAAGACGTGGACTTGTTTTGTACGGAACTTGAGAGCTACCAAGAGTACTTACAAAAATTACTTGTTACAGACGAAGTACGTAGCACAGAAAAGAAAAAAGGGCGACTAAATTGCTAATTAAGATTTATTTAATTTCTAAATGGTTGCTTCTTCGATAAAACAATGCAAACACGCACTATGTTATATTTCAGAAGTCTCAAAAATGACACTCCAAAAATTTAAAATACCGTGACGAACTTAACTAAAGATCGTTAATAGCGTGAAGTAACACACTCCTAAGGGAAACTTGTGTGAATTCACCAGGTGGAAAGCTGGCTAATTAATGGTTAATTAACATTCTCTTTAAATTTTAAAAGCTGTGCTGTCACCAAGACAGAACTGACTTGCATTTGCATCTTTGGAATCGCTTCATAAAAAGGGGAAGTTTCTTTTGTCAATGTACTTTTTACGTTAAAGATATTGTTCTGGATGTTTATGCTGGATATTATCAACACAGCACGTAAAGTAACTAATGCTTAGGTTTTAACATTTAGTAAAAGTAAACTTTTCTTGCATATCAGATACGATGTTTGCAAATATTAAAATAATCAAAATATTGTTGGATGGAAAGAGCAAATAAAAATCGGGCGGTTGTAAATCTGAGGTTTTAATATGCTACGGGTTTCTTTATGTAGAATATGTAGATCTTAAATCAAAACTTAGTCTCGTTGAACCACAAATAACGCTAAACAGTATACGTGGGTCGTTTGAAAAGTAAAGTAAACGACGCAGAGATGGCAGCGCCATGATCAAAATCGATGTACGACCGATAAGTTGAATTCTACAAACGAGCCCTTGGCGAGTTTCAGCTCAATGTATTGTGAGGTTATTGTTTTTTCAAAAATGATGGGACATAAACGAGATTCGTGCCGTGATTATGTTGAAAAATTAATACAACTTAGTCAAATGTATTCCCATTTTTTTTTCATTTACCTTACTTTTCAAACGACCCACGTATTTGAACAAAAATATAGGACCTCGCTGTAGGTCATATTACAACGACTAGGTACATATTTTAACTTTATTAATCATATATAGTTTTGATTTAAGCGGCATCTCAGTTTATTCACTTTAATTATTAAATACCAGCTGTATTATCAAATACATAATAATATACCCGCAGTTACAATTGGGAAGTCACATGTGAGGTAGAATTGCAGTGTCCGGGTACGGTCTAAAAGCTCTGCTTTATTTTATTTAATGTTCATGGTTATCATATCAGGTTCAAAACTATTCCCGTGGAAACATACATCCCAATCCCAGCGCCTCAACCATAGTCTTCCTAATAAACATTGCTTACTTTATAAACTAATTGAATTACAAAATATCATCTTTTTTGAAGCACGCTATATGCTAAAACGTAGTTAAAATAAAACAAGACTTCCATATATAAACATCCACGTACGTTCACTGCTGCAATATAAGCACAAACGCATGATGCAACCGCTTCGAAGTTCCTGCTACAAACCACAACCATAAAAGAAGCGTTAAAGTAATAATATTCACGTTGTATAGTGTATCAGTTTGTTATCCAAACAAACCACATGAAGTGCACGGTTCTCCTACTTAGTAGTTTACTATTATATTAACGATATTATATATTATTAAAAGAAATCACACGGGCTATGTTATGCTTTATCCTAAAATAGGTATCGTTTTGAAAATACCAACGGGCATCTTACGTGAGAAAAAAATATCACTTGCATGACTCATTCTGGTCATATCCAACTATTTAGCGAAAAATTACGTACAGTCCTTATTTGAGGTGAAAGGTAGAAGTACTCATACATGAACAGAAAATTACGACACTAGCTGCAAGGTATACGTTACAACGATATTAACTCTGTGCTGAATACTAAGGAAATTACAACAGAAATTTAAAAAATTATCTTTGTTATTTCTAAACTTTTCTAGCTATTCAATTGCAATTTTAAGGAACCGCCATTTCCCTTACTTCAATGACAATGCGATACAAACAGGTAAAAGTAATTACCAACAGTTACGTCTAGAATAAAGACCATCATACGAACAAAATTACGAAATATTCTTTTTTAACTCTCTAACAACCTATGAACATACAATGTGATTTTTTAAAAACTCAATTGCAGCAGGCCGTATTCTGACTTAATTCAGATAGTTCTAAGGTTATTAAGACAGAATACGGCCTGCTGCAATTGAGTTTTTAAAAAATCACATTGTATGTTTCAACCTGAAACTATTAATTTCTATATTAAATTTTTCACTTTTGTTTGCAATACAAAGTTAAAAATAATAAAAGTTATCATAATTATAATAAAACAGTAATCCTTTAAAGAATAAATTCGTAAGCAGCCAGAAATAGCTATAGCAAATGATTAAACCATTCGTTTCTTAGAAATTTGAACTAGTTTTTCTAAGGTTACCCTACTATTCGCTATTCAAAAATGCGGATCTTATTTAATACTTGAGAATGAATAATTAGTCAAATTAGGACATATGTATGTACAAAAATATACGCCAATCAGATGCAAACATGTGGCGGCGATTGTATTTTTAAAAACCGTACGACTTATGAATACTGCTCTTCTAATCTGAATCTCCTGAAATAAAATATGCTCATTTATAGTAATTATAAATTGTAGCAGTTCCTGACTAGTTTTAATTGAAGACTTGAATTAAAAATTGTACTTCATACAACATTGTCTATTTGTATTTAAATAATATGATTTCAATTATTCTAAATATACCTTTATTCAGAATACGGTGACGTGGGTAAAAACTATTTTTTTTGTTTCTAATAATGCTTGTCAAGGGAAAAACATTTAAGGCAATTTTTGGAATTTAAACGTTGTTTTTAATATTTTAAATGGTGAACTTGGAGTGAAATAAAAATATATAAACGAATTAATAAAACAAAACATTTGTTATTAAAACTACCTATCTAAAAATTAAGGTATAAAACACACTACCATTGAAGACTCAACCTCAAATATATAAGAACTCAATTCTCTGCTAAACATACGTCCTTTAAAGCAATGTCTTAGTAAAATATTTAAGCCAAAACCCTTGCTTTGTTGGAATTTAGGTATACATACTTCGATTTTAAATTAAGGTTATTCGTGGCATCTTATCTTTGTGGCATACTTGTTTACTGTAAAAATGGCATATAATATTTCGTTAAATTTAAGTTAGTATGTCCAGTTACCGAAAAACACAAAAGCACCACGTATATAAATTACATAAAAAAATGTAACACTCGCCTGATGGTATGATATAGTTCAAAGATCCTTAAAATTTGTAGTCAGATGTAATTCTTCGTAATTTTCTGACATAATTCTAATAAATCTAGATATCAGTTGCTATTTTGTAGGTTCATGTACTACAGAATGTTTATAATGTACAGGAGTAAAAAAAAATGGGCAGTTAATTAAATATTAATGCCTAAAATACTTCCAGTTTAACTTTATACCTAAGCCTAAACAACGAAAATATGTCAAGAGTCGCCCTTACGTCAACAATTGATTAGTATTGCCATTATGATTTGTTTACACTCGTAATGTTATCATCGTTGATGAGTTTCAGTTTATCAAGGATTGAACATGAAGTTTTTTTTAAATTAATTGTAATATTACTTGATTATTTGTTGATGTCCGTTAATTAAATGAATCAGTTCGGTCTTAATTAAACTAAAAGGTACACACGGCAAAACTAACTCGATCATCGTCAGCAGATGTCATACGGTTTTCGTATAATTTTTAACGCTAAAAGTGTAGCATTATTAAGAAACAACAGTTAAGTGGGTCAATGTCTGCATTTTGTTGACTGCAGGTAATTACACCAATTATCAGTTGTCAGAGTGACTAGACACCATAAACGCTGGCTGCTATTACAAAAAAAAGCTTGTTTTGGTTTGTCATCGATAAATATTTAAGAGCCACTTTTTATGAAATAGCAAAGAAGCAAACACCTTTATACTTTTAAAAATACCAGCAGACTATTTTTATACTTCCCTGATGGTCATCAACCAAGTCCAATTTGGTTGACCAGTCAAGCGTAGATTTTTTTTAGAAGAAATAAATATAATTAACCACACACGGGCTCATCACACGATTTTCAAAACATTGACTCCTTCCTGTGGCTTTTGCACAATTGTTTAGGTTTAGAGTAATTTTAAATAAATGTGTAAGTTTATTGTTGGTAACTTGGGCTAATTTGCACGTGTTAAGCCGGTTATGTCGGTAAGCTTAGCAACAACAAACGTTGCGTCATGAACGGCTACGTGGGGAATTGCACCTGTTTTGAAATTCAGCGGATCCAGTAGTTGCTAAGTAGGTAGCGGCACCTTGAGAGGCCCATTCGCTTCAATCACCGACAAACGACCGAATTCGTCTGGAAAACGTCTACCGCGAAAGTTCAAGGACGTACGCGAGTTCTACTTACATACGTTCGCGATCCGCGAAAATATGAAAACGTAGACGCGCTTACAGAAGGACAATCTAAACGTGAAATTTCTACGACCTTCAGACTGAAATACATAGAAAGGTAGGTCTACATACTTATGGAAAGCTGAAAGTCGCAGCTCGCAGCTATACATCTTCGGCCTTCAATGAAATGAAGTTCCTGAGACTTAGATCTAAACCGTTTAGAATAAAAAAGTTTCCAACATAAATTAGTAATGGCGTTAATTTCTCCCATTTTCTTAAACTTTTACTATCACTACAAATGCTGTCGATTTCAGCGTAGAAAACCAAATTCTGCATTATCATTTTAATTTTGAATATTTTCTGAAGGTTTGTTGTGGCGAGTTTGACATATCATACTTATTTTCCATTAATTGCCAGATACCCAATAATTAATGTAAAACTGAATTTCTATTTTCTGGAAGTTTTAATTCAAATGTTTAGCAGTATATCATTCACTGTATACTGTATACCATTTAATTTGTTCCGGTTTAAAAAAATTATGTTACAACAATGAAGATGACGACGTCCATGTGTTTTATTGAAATGCAACTCTAATCAAAGAAACCATAATTAAGTAACATCACATTACATGTAATTACAAAAGCAGCATGATAATAACTTTTGGATGTTTTTTTTCTTTAGTTCTGAATAGAAATCTTTCTTGCTGTACTTTTTTCTTATTTTTTGAACATTTAAGACAATGCGCTTCTGTAATACCCAAGATTACAAAAAAGAAACAAACATGAAAACGAACTTGAGAGGTAGTATTAAATGAACATTGCAACATTTTTGTTAATTATTTTTTAGGGTGTAATCTATGTTCTTAAAATAAAAACATTTATAATTGTATTCACTCAAGCACCTAATTGTTTACAAAACTATATTAGTTAAAACACAAGTATCTTTCTTAATGGCTACGTAACATATATTCAAAAGCTGACCGTGGCAAAACTTGTAAGGGTCTGAGAACCACCCCCTGATTCAAGGAATTGGAAATCACCATATTTGGACAAAAAAAAATAAACAAGCAATTTTATAGTTTTAAGACAACACCTTTACAAATACGTATTTAGGATACCCTACTAGGTTCTCTTGTGGTGTGTTATTATTTATTATAAAATCAGTGGCGTAGCAGAAAACTCGAGGGCCTCTCCGCAAGAATATATATACTATGGACCCTTCATAAAAGTAAATAAATAAATAGATATATCTAGCCTGATAATATTGTTGTGCTTCACACATTCGTCGTAGCTCTGCCCCTACTCTCTTTTATGTTGATTTCCATCTCTGATATTTCATTTAAATTTTTTTCCAAATCTCTGAAAGTCTGATCAATAACTTAAATTCAAGGAAAGATTCGTTGTTCTTCCCCATCACAATCATTAACTAAGGTTATATATCAAATAATCAATCTCAATTGGTCAATTTGATGCATATATGTATCTTGAATCGTATCTGTGATAATCAAGAAAAAAAGGGACTTAAATATTTGTCAAATTTTTCTGCAAATGAAAAGTTTAAGAAACCTGTAAAGATGAACGTTTTCTTGGTATACATATTGCAGATTATAATAGAACTAGAGCGACTTTCAGTAATATGGATAGAGTTTTTGTAGCTTGTGATGGGGAGACAACGAAACTATCGGCTGCGCACTTGCTCAGCAGGAAGGACAAGTGATTAAATGCCTAAATGGAGAGATTGAAAAGGGTTTCAGATGTCATAAGTATATTAGCAATGTGTCATTTACCTCCAAAATATCTTCGTGAAGGTTTAAAACCCTATTCGTAACATAAGGATTATTTTTTTAATGTAATACAATTATTAACAAAATACGTCCCTATTTTTTAAGTTTTTTTTTTTTTTACAAAAATGAACCCACTGCTGTGCGGATGCATGGGTGTGATTTACGCCACTGTATAAAATCTAAAATTATAGACCAGTGTAGAATTTCTAATATTTACTATTGGCTAAATTTTCTTACAAACTAAACATAAAACAATATAGTTTTCAAAAATTTGGCGAAGATTCCTCATTTATGTTGTATGTATTTCCTATAACTGCAAATACATGTTGCTTTGCATTTTTTTTATCGCAGTGGGTGTCGACCCAATAAGGGTTGAATTTGCATTTCAAAGTGATGAACCTGCACGAAACTTGTGCCAAAATCGTATCATTAATAATACATTCTGACTTAAATTGGGAGTTTGTTGACATGTTATATGCTAAAAACAAGACGCCTTATTAAATTTTTGCATTGCAATTACCGCCTACATGTTTTTTAAGGCATGTACTTTTAGCATGTCATTGATATGCAAATTCTGCCACATGCAACGACGCCGGCTGGCATTTCAATATGGTTACATTTTACCGAACATTTAAATATCTGGATGAAAAGTTTGTTGTCGTACACGCATTTTAATTAAATATGACGTGTTAATTTCATTAACCACAACTCCCTATAACATATGTTTTAACACGCAATACTCCATCAGACGTTTAAACTTCGAACCAAACGTTAACGCGAAAGAATTTTAACTACCCCTGATAAGGATTTAACAAAATTAGTCTTAACCTTAATTTAAAACTTTCCGTACTCACAGACGAATTAAAAATAGCCAGGACATGCCAAGAAACGATAAATATTATGTTGGGGAAATATTGGATTTTAGCAAAAATTCTGCCGTTAAAAGAAACAAGAACTTTAAAAACTATATCAGAGAAAAGACATTGAGAAAGTTTCGTGTCCAATTTCAAGTTAAAGTAGCAACGCCATATGCACCACTTGCACGAAAAGATATACATTCTGTGGAAACACTTGAATATTTGAAGCTGGAGTTTAAATTTAAAAATGCATAACTTTCTGTACAAATCTAGAGATACTTATAAAGAAAAACTGAATTTCGCGAAGCTGATGAAAATTCTGTTACTAAACCAGTTCTTAATTAGAAGTCATACAATTCTAGTTTTAATAGAATTATTAGTTGGGGCTGCAGATTAAAATATTTTAAAAAGTAAAAGAGTTGCAAGCAAAAAAGTGCCTGAAAAACTTCGCCCTTACAATCACAGAAATATTAAGAAGCGCCGTAATTGTAGACCGTTCCATTATAGGCGCAATTAGCTACGTGTTCGATGCGCTCCGTTTTGTGAAAAATTCAATCACTACCTCCTACATCTTCAACAGACATGCCTTGGGAGTAGCAAGCCAATTACATACGAAATAAGATTTCTGATTCTATTTACGGTCTATTTTCTGTCAGTTTTGTACTATTCGGAGTTCAACAGCTCTAGAAATTCTTAAAACTGACCGTAAAAATACCTAAATCTATCTATAACATTAAATACAATAAAAATTTGAAATCAATTGCAAATCAAACCAATATAGAATCTACGCAATATAAATATACATTATACACGTGTCTGGAATAACAAATATCAAAAAGTACCCACTTGATTAAAAAGCGGTAACAAATTTCACACGAAAATTTTGAAACTACGTATAATTAATGCCACACCATTTGCCATCACTCGAAAAGGACAGAAGAGTCGTTAAATTCAGCTTATTTGTTAAATACATGAATGAATAACGTTGAGTTAAACATTTTTCCAAATATAGATCCCGAATTTAAACTTAAATCCACTGATATGGTTAACTGATAAGAAAATATACTTCCGTCACTGTAATTCATATGACTTATCTTTCATCGAATACTACCGAATGAATGTGAATAATCTACACTGTTCAAAACAATTAACGGATATTTCACTAGGCGTGTTGTATTAAAGTCTAAATTTGCAATAACCATTAAAATTAAACGAAAAAGAAATATTTATTATAACCAATGCTCATCTGAAAAAAGTCATTCAAATATTTCCGACTTTATTTCCTTATCTCTAAACGTTCACAGTAAAAAAGGAAAATATCCGTTATTTTAAGAAGTGTCAATTAGAAAACTAAACGATTAAAATCAAGAAGATTTTAAATTATTGCTAAATAAGACAAATTAGAATAATGTCAAATTTCTGATTTTTCATTTTGTTTATTTATTTACTAGGCATGTTAAGTGCCAAATACCTCAAAGCACATTGATTACTATAGTAGTTAATACTAATTAAATAAATTTTGGATGAATCCAGAGGCCTTCCACTCTTGGTAGGTATGATTATCTTGCCAAACATTATTGTATTGAAACAGTACTTGTTGTGTTACTTCGTATCCAGACATTAGTTCAGATTTCTTCGTTCAAATAATTTCACCAGCATTGACTTATGAGACAAGTATGCTAAATCCGACAGTATCAAGTCAGTTGATTCAGAAAATAAAATTAAAACGGTTACATTCAGTAATAGGTAGTTGCCTGTTTTTTAAGTCACTATCACCACAATATTAATTAAAATAAATTTAAATTAAATAATTTAATATTTTAAAAATTTGTTAATAAATTCTTAGTATTTTTATTCGTCGTAGGTGAGAAAAAATCCAAAGTGATCTTAGTTAAATCATACTACTATATAGCCATGAAAATGTCCAGATAGTCCTAAGTCCAAACTAATTTTCTCCTAAAATGGAGGTACTTAACTTACCTACGATTTAATAATTCAAGACGGATGGCAATATTCATACAACAACTATAAAGACTTCAAGTAACTCCTGTACAAGTTGTCATATCCCATTATTGCGAAGGTTAGCGACTTCGTACACTGTTCCCGGTCAATGTAACTGCAATAACGCCGTATCAACTTGGGTTCTCACAAAATTTAAACCTACGCTCTGGTAACTGAATCATTACTGAAACAGAGAAGTCCAATTTCACAAAAACGCCACTTAAAGCCACCATCACATTAAAACAAAACCTGTTAGTTAAGTCTCATTTTTTGTACAGGAAAAATCTAAAAATAAATTAGACGTAAGACGTATTTTTGACAACGGCCATAATAATAAAATGTAAAAATAATAAGGAGCATTTAAAAAGAATCTACTACAGATTAGGACTGATATTTCTAAAAAAACTAAAATTTCTTTAAGATAGAATAATTTACTTAATATTAACACGCTTTATGCTCATTACTATTCGATTTACACAAAAACGAACAACATATACGAGGGTAGGATATAGCATATACCGAATTGGTCATTAAATTAATTTCAGATATTACATTCCCTTCTTCTTTTAGAGACAAACTTAAGTAATTCCATATTCAATGTCAATTCCCTATGTAGGTTTAACTTTGAACGTACAATTCAAATCTCAAAAAATTCAAAAATTAAAAATTAAAAGCAGACTAGGATGAGTAACAGCTTTAAGCATTTATTATGAATAGGTACACACTCTATACTCTATAGCAGGGGTCAGCAACGCTCCAGGGTGCCCGCGAAGCAATTTTAAAGTGCCCGCCATTCAAATATCTAAATTAGCCAAGACACAATTTAGAAAGGGCGATGGCGCCGTTTGAGGTGAACTATACATTTTTTCCCTTTAGTTGTCAAGGCCCGCTGAATTAATATTGCATATAAGGCCTGCCCACTTCATTTAGCCAAGACGCAATTAGAAAGGACGATGGCGCCATTTGCGGTAAACTATACATTTTTTTAAGGGAGAAATGTATAGTTCACCTCAAATGGCGCTATCGTCCTTTCTAATTGCGTCTTGGCTAAATGAAGTGGGCCGCCTTATATGCAATATTAATTCAGCGGGCCTTGTTAGTTCTTATAGTAAATCTTGTAAATCCACCACAGATGGCGCCATCGTCCTTACTAAATTGCGTCTTGGCTAAATACAGTTGTTCAGACCTTAATATGTAATATTTGATTTAGCTGGCCTTGAACAAACCAAGGCCCGCTGAATTAATATTACATATAAGGCCTGCCCACTTCATTTGGCCAAGACGCAATTAGCAAGGACGCAGGCGCCATTTGGGGCGAACTATACATTTGTCCCTTTAAACTTGGGTTAGTTGTAAATATAGTTCGAAATATTCTTAGGGCCAATCTTGCCATGTTCTATCGAATTTATTTTCCAAATATTTTCCTTGGTAACCTTTGTTAATATAATCGTTTCTATGGACATTTATTAGAAAGTTTAATAAACGGTGGAAAGGTCGGCTTCGATGGCGTTAAAAGTAAATGTTAGTATACGCTGCCTATCTGGGGTTCGATTCCCAGCCCAGCTCGGTGAGATTCTTAATTCGGAAAACTACCTGAAAGCATGCCTTCTTTCGGATACGAGGTGAAACCGTACGTCCCGTGACAATATGATGGCAGCACGATAAAGATCCTTTCCGCAAAATTCTAGTCGGGTTGTACTTCTTGAGATCCTTGGCACCCAAGCCTAGATTTCGCACAGTAAATAAACAAAACAGGTGAAAACACTAGCTCGCATCAAAATTGAAAAAAAAAACAAATACATGTTTTTGTTTAGTCACCACAACACAAAGGCACTACTCAAAACTATTAATTTTGCAAAAAAACTTCCTTAAAATCGGAGAATTTATTCCAGACTTTGTAAATATTGCTATAGAAAGTATAAATGCTTTTAATTACTAAAATGCAAACAGGTTAATAATATAATTACCAAAAATTGTATCTCTTATATTGCAGTATTTTAAATATTCTTCTCCTCAAGAATACCACTTTCGTTCTATATTTTTCACTAATTAACTCGATTTAGAGGATTCGTTCTCAAGCACACTTTAATGAATACTTAACCAAACGTCCTGATCTTTTGATTTCAATACGAATAAGTAGTACTAGTCTCTTCTAAACAGATTTATTATAACTAAATCAAAAAATGTGATTACTTAAGTGAACAATTAATTTTAAAATTGTGGTTAATATTGTAATATAAAATTGTATAAGAGTGTATCTATGTCGACGTCGTTTACCAAAATTATAAAGCATGCTCAGGACCAGGATTTTAAATAGTAACCAATAACCTTACTAACTTAGCTTCAGAAACGCTCCATTACAGATTTACAGTTGTGAAATTATTTATATTTTCCGTAAATGAAAAGATATCTAGTACTTGGAAATAATGAACTGAAATTAGAATTTTAGTTTTTTTATATTTTTTATGTCACAGAGCATTCAAATTTCTTATGCGGAATGCTAAATTTAAACTACAAAAATGTCTCATTTGTGTTAATTATCTAAAGTTATTCGCCCAAGAAATTTAGGAGTTATAATTTTGTCAGTCCGCACAGCATGTTCAAGCGTTTTGGAAGGTAAAATTTATCCCTCTACGGTAAATTAGTCTAAAATAATATTTTTCAGCAGATTTCTTAAACATTCAGGCCTTGCGACAAGTGGATGGCATTAAAAATTAAATTCAACATGTACATAACTTTTGTTAAATAATTAATATAAATTGCTGTGGGTAAAATTATCAGTAATTTAACAGCGGCGTAACATCTGGAGATCAGGTACCAGCCATATGGATACCATTAAGAAATATTAACTTCAACTAAATTTCTCTCGTTTGTTTCATCAAAACCCATAAATCTGATTGCCGAAAATTAAGCACTTTAATAAGATGGTCAGGTAATAAGTACAAAAGGTTGATTCTGTAAGTGACCAGGCAATAACCTTCAGTAAATTTCATCAATGAACTGTAGCTCAAGGAAGCAACGTATGAATAGCCAACCATCGTGGTTCAGATCAGCAGACGCGTTCGCGAGACGAACTTGATAATCTGAGGAAAAGGTGAAGAACCGGCTAGGAATGCCAGGAATGTTACAAAGTCCGGTTACCGCTGGACAATGCGGCCACCCGCTCCACATACACTAAATATCTATAGTTTGCTCAGAAATGAGGACAATACCTCTAAAGTGTGACTCCTGGTACATAAACTCATTCGTGATAAAAATGAAAGTATCCAATTCTATAATATCCTCAATGTATTTCAACAGAAGAGCTACAAAAATAAGTCTTTATTAATAAGTTCTTCGGCAGTTGTAATTGCCATTGAGAGATGTCGGTATAGAGGTGAGTGGAAGTCCCTGGTTACAACACATACAACAAACGGCATAGCATATTAAACACTTTTATGTACTTAATAAAATAACCTACTTCAAAGATTAGAGATGATTTTTAGACAAAGTAACCTACATCACTATCGGTACATTAATAATAACCAAAGCAAGGAATGTTATTCTACTAGGTAGGTAGGTGTTTCTTTTACCCAGAATTATTCATAGCAAGGAAAAAGGGCAGAGGTGACCCCTTTTTATAGCCACTGGCTTTTAACAAACAGTAGAATATAACAGTTGCAGATACTGTTTGAAAAAAATAAAATTCAATTTTCGTAATTTTCTTTTGTTAAAATTTGAAAATACAACTGCACAAGATTTTTCCATTGTACAGAATCGGCATAAGTGAAAACCTTATTTTCTAGGGTGTTAGGTTGGTTTGGTCTTCTTGAACTATCTCTGTATTCCATTGGTGGATGTCAAATTTTCGGGAATATCTTCTATAATATACTACTACAAAGATAGTAAAGGAAAAAAATACATATAATTTACGCCTCATGTTCCTTGTATAAGTATGGTTAGGTAATTACCTAATTACCATGTTTATTTGGCACACACTTTTTGATTTCACTAAATCGGTTTTTGGTAAAATAGTGAAACGAACTATAATAAAATCCATTAAATTAATCATCCATATACATATTTTTATAGTTAAAACAAATTTACGTGAGGTGAATGCATATTTACTTTATTTGCTGACCAACCATTGCTCCCGATTAAAATTTTCGCACTGATTGTTTCTTAAAACAGTTAAATTAAATTCGTCCTTGAATTAAACTTATTGCTGCTTGTTGGGAGATTTTTGCAATATATCGATAAATATAGACGTGTCGAATATTGATATGGAATTTGAAAAATATTCACGTATCGAAATATGAATTTAATTAAGGGCGATATATCGATTTAATCAATATTTTAGTTCTATTAAATCCATATTTCGTGAGGAAACTATCATATTACTGTATCTATAAAGGCCGATTCGCACTATACGGAACGTCGCCACCACGGCGCAGGCCAGCAACGGGTAAAATTTAATGTTGAGTCGCACTATACGAAAAGTTAACGACGGCACAAACCAGCAAAGGCACGTAAAATTATATTATACCGTAGCATTATTATACTGTATGATTAAGCGACAATGGGTTTTTACTGAACATTTCACGGCAACGGCGCGGTGTAATTTAAATAAAGATGCCCAAATTTAATACCAAACAACTGGCAATGATTGTAATTTTATTAGATGAAGAAGAAGCCCATATCTTAACGTTGCGAATATTATCGCTGTACTTCCTGTTAAGTCGTATTGTATAATTCTTCGTATATCGTATCGTCGCACTTGCTCTGTTAACTTCTCGTTATTTATAGTGCTATCTTTAGATTATTAAAAGTAGCGTATTTCTAATTGCAACAGGCGACTGGACGAAACGTCAAGTAAAAACATTATTTCCAAGAATGCCGGAGAGTCCGTTACGTTGCCTGTGTATGTGTTAAAATTCATCGTACAAAATTTTGACGTAACGGTGCTGGTCCGGGCCGTGATGGTGACGTTCTGTGGTTCTGTATAGTGCGAATCGGCCTTAAGAGTTCATTTTAGATATGTGGGGTATTTGATGAATCAATACATCAATTTATTTTATTAAACAGTATACCGATTAATTGGATACATCGATTGATTCTATATTTTCTCAGTATTATGCAGATACGGACACTGCCAAGATAATAAAAATCGAAAAGATCTTTAATTTGATTTTATTTTATATTATTTTATGAAAAATGGAAAATATATAAGTAACTCGGTAATCCTCTGCACAAAACATAGGCATTTCAAAATAAGCATTCAATGTTTTAAAAGAACGTCTTCCGGGTTGGGGCAAGTTGGGGCCATGTCATTATTGAGAAAGAAGAGCTCTTCTTTTAACACAAACACTGACCGTGGAAGTCTTTATGTATATGTTTTTTAAACTATAAAAAAAATTAAACATATGGTAGCTATACAATTTAACAAGTTATGTAAATTACCATTTAAAGTCCACTCACTATCCGAAAATTTATTTAACTTAGGTTTTTAATATCTGCTAATTACGAATACTTCCGAAATTTAGAATTATGATTAAGATAAAACAACACTTCTTGTAAAACAGACGGAAATCGCATTTGTATATTATGGAAATTGAAATTATGTTTCATCAATTAGAAAATTTAATAATGTTTAATTACTTTAAGGGACATAAAAGACTAGTAAAAACAGTAATAACGTTTGTTAGTATCCTCATCACCGTATTACATTATCTGATACCAAATGTATTATCCGTATTATGAAATTATTTTACGCTACAGCGACGAAGCTGAAGAAAATGAACCATTTTACTTTTACTTGTAATGTTTTACCGACATTTTTATACGTAATATACGAAAAACTCGCCGTAATCAAAAATTGAAACTGAGAATAGTATATTAAGACAAAAGTTTCAGAAGGCAATCTTCACGCACGAGTCCGGAATTCGGGCACGAGCCACGTATGGGCGAGTGGCCGAACGGACGAGTGTTCGAATTGATTTCTGTAACGAGTGTTTTATACAATTTTCTCTATTTGGGCTTTGATTTAATTATTTACTTATATTTCGTTTTATAAAAACAGTTGACAATTTTCATTAGGGGAAATTTTAGTAGAATAATTAGGTTGTCGACAATGATTTATGTTTGACAGTAATGGCAATTGACGGAGGTTTGGCGTTTTTGTTGCCTAATATCGAATAAAGAACATGGTTGCATACGCATCAACTGATCCAATTCAAAGTCATCCTCAAAAGGCCATGAAATTAAAAGTCATGCCGTACCTAGAATCGGGAAATATGACATCAATTTGTTTTTACAGGTATTCCAAATAAAAGTGTTTCAAGCCGAAGAAGTCTTGACAGAAACTTAGAAAATTTTTATTTTAGCACGTAACCTTCAAGTGACGCCCAAGACTGCGGCTGTGCCGGCAAACATGGCATTTGCTGAATCTAGCTAAGACGTGATTTCTAATTTCATAGTCATCTAAAGATGACTATAAATTTGATCCTTTGATATTTTGGGTATTATTTAATGCAGCATATCAATCCCTGAAAACAAAACGTCACCAAAACACGTGCTAGGATACTGTCTGTCATTCTACTACCGAAACGGAAAAATAACTTTCAAAGAGTTAAATTCATACTTAGTGGTTATTTTACTAAACAGATGATGTTAAATAATTAACTAAAGTGATTTTTAACACCAAGCAAATAAACCCACTTCCGCCGTACAATTACATATTTATAGAAAATTAAATTCAAAAAACAAAGAAACGGCACCAAATCTAACCTAAATTTAACAATCGATCACTACAATTTTACGATAATACTCCCCCACTGCAAAACGAAAATTATAACGAGGGGACCTCCATCAAAACTTTACACTCTGAAGCGGTCATGTCATAAAATGAATATGTGAAAACAAAAACTCTGTCATAAATCCCCTAACCAGAGCAACTCAAGCTCGCTGTTTTTGCACTTCCTGATTACAATATCCGAAAATATAATTGGCAACAAAAACTTGTTTTGTTATAGTATGGTTAAGTCCGTAGATTACACACGATGATTTAAAACTTCCTTTCATTCAATTAGAAATAAATTAATCCGCCGAATGTCTACTACTGGTTCGCATTGCCAAAATTTAGATAGATCTTCTTGGTTGTCTCCTTTTTATAACGCTTTATAACGTCGGCTCTTGTACTGTGCTATTCGCAAGGGATGGATATGCGGAAATACTACCGGATGTAAACTTTCACTAGCCGGAAGCTGTTGATAATGCGACATGAGTACATGCGTGCAGTGAATAACATGTTACTAAATAACCTGCTTG
This sequence comes from Melanotus villosus, assembly GCA_963082815.1. Taxonomy (NCBI): domain Eukaryota; kingdom Metazoa; phylum Arthropoda; class Insecta; order Coleoptera; family Elateridae; genus Melanotus; species Melanotus villosus. The sequence continues at coordinate 45,990,298 of OY720421.1, read as the reverse complement.
GAAATTATGCGGTTAGACATAACAATACTACAAGAATCAGAATCCGATACTTAACATTTAAAATGAAAGAGATATATTTTTCTCATAAGGGTAGCGTTAGAAGTTTTTTATATATTTAAATTCGTCGAAAGCTAACCGAAACTTATTATTTTAGAAAAAAATGTAAGGATTCAGTCCTTTGGAGAAATACTTTTAATGTATTTTAAAGAATTATGAAAATTCTATATGTAAAAATATATCACATCTGCGGGAATTTGAAACACTGACCTTGTCTTTATATACCTACAGAATTTTCATAATTCGTTTAAAATACTCGTATATTAACGGTTTGTAATTCCTTCAAATATCTAGAGACGAACCTTGTTTAGACTTTTACAGAAATTAAATTTTCCAACGAAAGCAGTCAACTTTAATACTGCATCACAATAAACTATGTATTACTTTAATTAGAATTATTATATGTACAATCAATGTACGCAGTGTAGTATAACTTCAATAATTTTGATCCTATGAGTAATTGGTAAAAGAGAAATGGCGGCGGAAAACTGGGTGATTAGTGATTACGGATAAGTTTAGATCTAGATTCTAGACTAACAGCAACTGAGATTAAGTATCTAAGAAAAACAACGGGACACACTAAAAGAGATGCTGAATGCTGAACCAGTAATAAAAAAGATAAGAGGACAAACAGTTGAAATGGCGGGGACATACATGCCAAATAGGAGAGAACAGTATTAAAAAAATAATGACCGAGATGAAAGTAGAAGGAACAAGACAGAGAGGAAGGCCGAGGATGACATGGGAAAACAGATGGAGGACCTGGCAGGGAGAAGAGGAAAGACCTTAACAGATATAAAAAGATTAGCCAGGGACAGAAAAACATAAGAAATAGGTAGAACAGATATAGACCTGTATGAAGACCCGATGCCTAAGGGCATAAAGGGACGAATAAAGAAAGAACAGAAAGAATAATGTGAACTGGAATCCAGTACACCTGCTGCTCCCAATCATGTTTAAGTTTTAAATATTCAGCTATCAGCTATTCAATTCTTTCTGCTCTTGAAATAATATTACCAGTGTAAACTGAATAACCCGAGCTAAATATACCGCACTATGTTTGGGTTCAAAAATTGTTAGCATTGCCAAGAAGATTCTTAAATAACAAAAACTTCCTGCATCCTTATTTATTTCGTAAACTTTTATAATAGGTATATGAAAAGTATTAGGAACAACGATAAATTTCATAAATCAACAAAATAAAGTTTTACTGATTTTTGATGTTTTGGCAATTGTTTTAAATACAACCAATTCTTCTGTATTCATTACAAAATCGTTACAGACATTAGTAATTATAAATAATTTGAAGCATTTCCAAAATAAACAAAAAAACCACGTTCCGATATGTATAACAATGAAAACAAAACTAGCTGTTCGGATTAGCGCAACTTTGTTCGAGTTACCGAGATTCGGACTCATATTCTGTTGTAATTATTGAATTGGTACTATTTACCTAAATGTAGCGTTAACAGCAATATCGATTTTATTTCTTTATATACAATTTGTGTATTGTTAGCAGATATACGTGTTAAAAAGTTCCGTGTTTACAGTTTGCCTTTACATAAGGAATGGAATAGATCTTTTAAGTGTATTGAAAAAATATTTGATAAAAGACTGGAACTCAGAATACATTAACTGCTTTCAACAAGGGTGCATATTCTTATTTCATGGAAAGCTAGAAGGAATTTCGGAAATTTTAAATAGCATTTGGCAGTTATAGAGCGCGATGTTAATGAGCCGATCGATGTAGATTATGGAATGGATCCAAATGAAGAGGAGGGACAGGCAGAAAATACAGAAGCAAGCGTTTTTATAATATTATAATTAGAATTGATGATGTTATGGGATAATTTAATACGTGTGGCTCGAAGGTTGACCTGCGAGGCAATCTTTTGTTCTTCAATAGGGCAGTTCCGATGCACTTTCAAAAGCAGTTTAAGCAGGGGCGGCTTAAGGCCCGGGCGACCCGGGCGACTGCCCGGGGCGCCGCGCCGGGAGGGGCGCCAAATCGGCGGATGAAATAAAAATGAAATGAGAAAAAAATCATTTTCTTTTCGCTAATAAAAATAGGTAAAGGTGAATTTTGGGCAATCTTGCAATCTACTGTTAAAACGATTATTTTTTCATTATAGGAATACGTAGTAGTTTATTATTTAACTGAAACGTTTACGTCCAGAAACGTCAAAAAATATTAAGTACCGTACACTGTATACATTGTTTCCACCAAGGGAGCTTACTCCCCTGCTTAGCGCTCCAAAACTAAATAGACTCGTCCGCTTACGATGCGTTCTGTTGCAGATAAAAAAGCTCGCAAATGTTTTTTGTAATAATTTAGCAGTAATTATTGTTTATTGCTTATAATGTACACTAATAAAATTTTGGAATGCAGTGTTAATTTGTTTTTTATTAATTGTCCACCATAGTCGTTAGATATAGTTAATACGGGGGGGGGGGGGGGCGCCAAAATGCCCTCTTGCCCGGGTGAGATTTTTATCTTGAGCCGCCCCTGAGTTTAAGGCTGTCCTGACTGTTCCGAGGTTAAAGTAGTTTAGGGCAAGGTAGGGTGAGGCAGTTCGATTCTTGAGGAAGTCGAGGAAGTGTAAAAGAACAGCATTCTTTTTGTCGGTACGATTTAACAGCAACCAACTTTTGATATGAAAAGATTAGATTTATTTTAAGTTGTATAATGATATATCAGTTTTATAAGGTGTTAAAAAAGGGCTGGGAAATTTAGGGGCGCATACTACTGACTTAAAGAAGCAAGAAACTCTTAATAAAATGCTTTCTGTCTATAAACAGTAAGCCAAACAAAAGTGGCAAATTGTTCTAAACATTATAGAGAGTAGAGTAACATTACGTATACGCATGCCTACATTACAATGGTTATCGTTAATAACTGAGTATATACTGCAAAGGAATATGTGAATCACTTTATAGCTGACCTGAGTAATCTCAAAATTCCATTGATGTTTTAATAAGTAGATTCGGCTTACTGCAGCTTACACATAGTAGTATTCATACCCAATGATTTGTTTTTAGAAAACAAACGGTAACTACTATTAGATACATTTACAAGAACAGTGTGATTAAAAAATGCTGTTTTGGTTGGAATTGTTTTTATTAAAATTCGAAGACCTTATAAGTTACATTTCATATTGTGAACGATAACATTTCAAACTTTAAACTTAGATTAGCCTACACAAAATAAAGGCGTTCTATTTGGGCACTGCCTTTACACGTTTAGCACTTCTATGTATGTACCTATGTTTTTTAATTTTCATCAATAAAACCCACTAAATCCATGTAATCTATCACATAACCTACTGATTGACGTTTTGTCAGATTAGTAACACATCCAACGGAAACAAATCGATGGCCAAAAAATATAGTCTACTGAAATGGTAATCATTTCTTGGTTGCTACTTGTCTTTCCTTTATCCTTTTTAAATGTCCCATAATAAGCATCTTCTGGCACTACGTTTTTCTTTTTCTTTTCTAATTTATAACTGAAACACTTGGTAAGTAAAATTTGAACTAACTACACAGTAAAAAATATAATTTGTTAAAGTGTGATATTGTTTATTTTGTATTATGTTTTTGTCAAATTCGCTAAAAGAATTATTCGAAATTACAACTTCGTCACATCTAAAGTTCTGTTACCTGGATTTCTTGTGAGTTATAAAACAGTTTTAGCTAATATTCCTAAATTTCTAACTAATTGAGAATTTAAGCAAAAGTTAAAGAGAATTTCACAAACGGATATGCTACAACTACTATATTATTTTGCACTCATAAAATTTACAAAAACATATTCGTGTTGTAATTAAATTAGTTGTTATTTATAACAGTTTCGAATATTATATATTACCTTTTAAAGTTGTTACCCTGTTAAGATTTTTATTCTGCTTCTGATATTTACTATTGTAAAATAGCACAAAAAAATATCTTTATTAACAAGATTTATTGTGCGGTTCCGGTGTTCTTTTTATCAAAAATATAACTTTTCTTGTTGATCGGACTATCAAGTTGTCAAATTTGGAATTTCAAATTTGTTCAAAACAGAAATATGATATCGTTGTTTTAACAAGATTGTATAAGCGAATTTATATTATTTGCAAGATTGTATAAGCGAATTTATATTATTTGTGTTTAATTTTACAATTCCAGTGATTTTTAATCCTAGCCTTCTGGTTACAATACAAAATTAATTTTGTTATGCCTGGTAATTTGATACGTAATACGTGATATTTCTTCTGTTCGATATACCTAAGCGAAAATATATAAGAAATTAGTTTATTCTTATCTTAAATATATTTGGGAACGGTCGGGAAAAGTCTAAAACACTTTTATTATCGATAATTAATATCGAACTAGTAAATAAAATAGCGGTGTTCAGTTTGTTGTGAATAGTGAATGAAGTTACCCATGCTATGAAAAAGATATGGATATGGAATACAGTAATAACGTGTATGAACAACCGCCACAGCCCAAGTTGTATTTTAGAATCCAACTTGAGGGTGAAATTGAATGGGGCAGTATTCAAGTACCATCAACTTACGAGGATATTGTTCGAGCAGGTAGGTGCGACTTGTGTAATTATGTGGGGGGTTATATGCATAAGATATCAGCTAATTTGGCGTGTGTTTTGTTGCAATTATTGTAAAATTGAAATAATATTTTTAGAGGCACTGATCATTATTTAATGTTATAAAAAGAAGTCTTTAATTCTGGTCAACGAAAAACAATAATAAAACAATGCATATCAACTATAAATAATCATTCTAAAATTGTTAGAATAATCATGTACATATGCACAATTTTTTTAGTGAGGGGAATCTTTCCTGTTTTGGAAACTGACTCATTTACTTTGCAAGATGAAGTTGGTGCCAACCTACGAGGAGACTTTGTTGAAGAATTTATCAAGATATGTCCTCGCGGAGTTCTAATTAAAGTTCGTCGACGTAAGTCTTTAATATTATTTTCATGCATATTTTTGTACTGTATATTTTAAAACCTTTTTGATTATTTTTCAGAGGATCAGTCATTTGCATCAATTGCATCTGCATCTACTTGTTCCGTCTACTCTTCGGAAGATTTGTCAGATTTGGAACAAGACCACAAGGGCCCTTATAGCTTTACTATATTTATTACCACCAACGGCAGGTGGCAGGGGGAAAAGTAATAATCGCGAAACAGCGACATCGGCAGTTGATCTTCTCATAAAATTTCAGAAGGTGTGTAAGTCGAACATCTAACTAAATATGAATAACTTTTGACCAATAATTTTATAGCCTGACGTGCCCATTGAGTCCATACTGGTAAATAAAACTACAACTCAGACATTCCTCTTGGCAGTGGGTCCGAATAAGGGAGCAATTCAAAATTATTATGTAGTGTTAGATGACCAACTTGTTTCAACATATTCTGTAAGTGGGAAAATCGACGCTCTTAATGCGTTTGACATTTTATTCAAAACATTTTTTGTGTTCAATATAGAATATAATGAGCATTTGAAACATTTATTTCAGTTTTTGCAAATAGTTTTTTATAAGTTACCACTAAATATTAAGTTTAATAGCAGAATGAGCGAAATTAGGGCAAAGTTAGAAAATACTGAATAATTTTCTATAGAGCTACGTATAATCTTTTTAAAATCAGATTAGTAAAAATAGTTGTTTTTTAATTCATTTTCTTTGTTTTTAAAATTAAATATGTCATATTCCTGTTTTATTTGCAAGCAGAATATAAATCAACGATCCCTCTTGTCGATAAAGAACTACTATTTTTGGAGAAAGTAAATTATTTAGGTACTGTGCAGAGGAAGGGAACATTTATTGTAAAAGAAAAGAACCATCTTGACTTTCCAACGTTTATAGAAATTATAGACATGTTTATTTGGGATAACGTGCCATTTGCCGTTTGCCTGAAGTGGGAAACAGTCGAATTTGATAAAAACCATGCGTACATTCTGACTAAAGCGAATATTATGGAATATGACATAGTGAATTTGCTTTCATTAAAACATAATGTTTCATATGAAATGCATCACCCTTATGGTTGTGAATTAAACTGTATCGTTCTAAAGTATGAAATAGTATTACTTTAGCTTTTTTTCTAATTAGATAGTATCAGTATTTGATTTTTGTATTATGTATTACCATGTATTACCAATGTTTTAAATAAAATATTAATAAGCTGGATGGTTTTTCTTTAACAGGGAGTTATTGCTAATTCAACAGAAAACATTTGCATATTTCAACCACAAAATTTAGTGAATTTAGATTTATACTTTGTGGATTCACCACAAATATGCAGTTAATTAAAAAAAAAATAGTAATCCAGAACTACGACGAAATGTTGTTATAAGTGCACAACAGTCTTGTTGAAGTAGTCAGAAAATCTTGCGACTGTAAGTTATATTTTGTGGATCTTACCACAACTATTATAGTTAATAGAACAAAAGTTATTAACCTGAACCTAAAAGAAACAGATGTTAATACAAACAACAATATTCTGTGAAAGTGACAAGAGGCAGGTGCTTTAATAATTTAAAAAAATTGTTCTTTTGTCTACATCATTTCATAATTTCACAATAAAACCATGTTTATTAAAAGAAATGTAGTTGCTGTTAGTACCAAATTATAAATTAAGTATTAAATATATTGTTAGAATATTACTTAAATCGTTTTATTAATTTCACTAAACGAAATGTGCTTGTTTAGCAAGAAAAAAATTTGATATTTTAACTAAAATTTGTAGTGGTCCGTATAATCCAACTACTCTTGTTAATATTTTGCTAATATTAACAACCAATTTTTTACTGTGATAATAACGTCGAATAAATATAATAACGTATCAACAAGGTTTAATGTATAAAGTCGGAAAGCCGCATTGAACTTGTAGATAAGCAACATTTTTACATACATATTTCAGATAAAGTTGAATAAAATTGAATTCTTAATTAAATTTCTTTGGTACATATTTATCTTTAAAACCATTCAATAATTTCTTTTAAAATACACCATCACTTCCGTATTTTTTTAAACAATTCTGATTTATAATTGTTATTAAAAAATATATCATGCCCGTAAAAGAGTCTTTATCTACTACCTGTCAGTTTATTTATTCAAGCGAATAAAGCAACACAAAGTTAATCGATTTAACATGGGAATAGATAATTTGTTTTGAACCATTCTACCAATACTTTACAGCAAGTAGTTGAAATTTTTATAAACCTTCATAAATCTTAAAATGCACATGTTACAAGTGTTTATTATAAATTAACGTTTAAATTTTAAATCACACCATAATTTAAAGTCTGTTGAATAATCGTAAACCTCACATTATTAAAAATGTATGGGAATTGTAAAAAACAAAAAAGACGCAGTTTTGACCAAATGAGAAAGGTATTTACGAATAACATCTGATGTTTTTGTTTTGCCAAATAGAAATCTAGGCTATTGACATCTTCCTCAAATTGAGAAAATTCGTTATTTCGCATCAAAAGTCGTTATAAGTGGTAATTTTACAAAGACAAAACAAAATGAAATGAGTGATTTTTGCATTAGCTTCTACATCGACTCACATGTTAACAATACATGTTTATTTAATGCCACGACTACACAGTTCCATATCTGTTATCTGTCGCTTAGTGCTTTTACTCAAATAAAGACTCAAAAAGAGAAAACTACAGTTTAACTTTTAAAACTATTAATTTAAACAATCTAACGCACCGAGGTGGAATACAATGAGGATCGACAAACAGTGCGGTCCTAAACGCAAAACAAACTCGTTAGAGATTTAAAGCCTAATTTACACGGTCCAAGCCACAGTTAGTGCACCAGAGGGTGGATGCGATTGGCTGCACATGCAATGTTGTTCGCGCCGGATTATTGGTTTTAATCCCGTGTAATTCCGGAATGTTCTCGCTCCCGATACCGCACGATTATATTGTATCAATTACTTGGTGTCCCGATAAAATTAACTCACATGGGTTGGTATAGCTTGTAGTCACTAGTTCGATTAGGAATGAATAGAATTGCATTCGAAAATATTTGCTATAGATAGACAGCCATAACAATTTTTATTAAACAACACAGGAAGCCATAAGTACTTTATTTAATTTAGAAATTAACTTCCACATAATTTTGTACTCATGAAAATAAAAGCTGCTAAACCTAACAAATGTTGAAAGTAGCTATACAACAAAATTTGGGGATTTTTCAGCAATACAAAATGACACCTTAGAATTCGCCAGTCTGATCAGGTAAAGTGCATCTAGAAAAACAAATCTAGGGTCATGCAAAGCTTTTCCTCGTAAACAAATGTATTTTCCATGCACTGTTTCAATATGATCAATTTCATAAATGACTTTAATTATAGCTTGCCATGTAAAGTCAATTTAATATGCAAGATAAAAGAGATTGAACAATACCGTCACCTTTGTTATTCAATATCATTGCCAATCTTGACTTTTCAAAATACTGTATTAAATCAACATCGAACATATTAATAATCATTTTCTATGTTAGCAATTCTGATCGAAATTGTTTTGATAACATCATATGAAAGAAGCCTGTAAAAGAAAGATCTAAAACTTTGTTTTGCAATACAATTTGCAACATAATGAATAGAAATTTTAAAGATAATGGTGAGAGGTAAAATAATTATCTTTGGTATTTAAAACTTAAAAAAAAATCCCTTAACCAGGCTGTTAAAACTACATGCAAAAGCTTTAGCAAGATTGCTAATCGTACAGCTCTGAATAATACAAAATATATGGAACATGGACCATCATATGATTTTATGCAATTCCTTATGCCGCGATTACTCATTGACTATCATCTAAAATAGATTTCAATTCGAGGGATTTGTAGGAACATTAATTATTTAAATGTTTCCATTAAATTTTACCAATTACTTATGAACCATAACACCCATGCTTTTGATGTGTCGTTGATTTGTTAAAAAAATCTATCGCCCTTTCCTTATTAAAAAAAAATTAAATTCACATACAATATCCGTAAATTGCACTCATTGGATTTAATTGCCATAAGATAGTTAATATTTCTTACAAAATTATTTGATCGGGAAGCTTTGTTGTTTACATTATCGTAAAGCGAATAATACCATCTGTAGTAGAAAACAGGGCCCAGAGAATCTATAAAAGTGAATTACCGTAAGAGCACAAAACTTCCAATCGTTAAATTAGTTCCTCTAACTAGTGTTTAATCGAAACCAAAATTTTCTAGTTTTCAAAATAGAAAATGATTGCAAAGATCGAGATTGTAGGAGCTTCCACTCCAAAATATCAAAAAACTCTTTAAAACCGAAATAAATGCCCCTAGTTTTTGCCATTTTTTATCGCCTGCCTGACTTTCAATATAAATGCTTTTTTATCAAACGAATACAACACACTTCCACTTTGGTATGCGTGGGCTCATTAATCAATTTTTTAGACGGTTACACTGCGTGAAGACATGGCATCCTGCATAAAATGGTTGAGCAGCACATGATTTATTCCGCATAATAATGCGTACCAACAAGATGTACATGTGTGATTCGAGTGTAAAAGTCCTTCTTACCTTTTGTAAAGGAAGTCCTTCAATGTTGTCCAAACTACCAAACCTTAAATAATAGAATTATTTACTGCCCACTATTAACGTAGAAATAAATATTTTCTATTTTTCTATTCTGCAAGACAACTAATAATAATTACATTTCAAAATGAATTATTTACAACCCCTGAAAAACGAAGGCGATGATATCCAATTTTAGGAATTTATACATTGTTTAAAGAACAACCATTCACAAAATAACATCTTACAATTTATTTAATTTCTGAGTTACATAAAAAAGTTTGCTTACTATATCAGCACAAAACATTTCTACATATATTATATTATAATTATTTTTTAGTACGATAATGGTCAAAATCATGTCTAAATACATATATACCTTCAATTAAATTGAAAAAATCTGAGGATTGGATTCTTTAAAGAATTAGATTAAACCTAAACAATTATAAACAGTGTGGGATGCGGGTGTAAAGGCAGGTACACTGCTATTTTATTTAAGTTTGAGTGGGAGTATTTAAAAAGGCAAGGCATTCATTTATCATAGATTTTGGAAATCAAATTCGGCCGTGGCCTAATTTTGTACACAAATTTGGAACAATATTGTTTTCACAAGTAAAATTGTTAGTACATGAATGCTTCCCAAATTTTGAAGACTAAACCTGAAACTTGTTTACACACATCGCTAAATCACGCCCATTCAAAGCACATCGTAAATTAAGAGGTTCACTACTGGGATTTCTGAAATGGGCAGTGAGGTGACGGCGGTTGAAATGAACTAAGGGTGCATTTTCTAAAAAAAAAACCTTGTTAAAATTATTTATCTATATCCTTCAACTGAAGAGAAATACTTCAAATTTTGTTTCCTTAAACCTAACATTGAGCATGTTTAATTTTCAATCTTCTTTAAGGATTAGTTTTGAATTTTTATCTACTTTACGTTCAGTGTTTTATATATAAAATATAACAATAACCTTTCTACTTTCTATAAACACGTATGTCATATGTAACATCTAGCAACGAACGAAATATCTTATGAACAAATTTAATGTATATTAACTTTAGAATTTAATACAAGATTAATGCAAAACAAGTGATGATAATTCACATAATATGTAATAACAAAAAATTAACCTTAAATTCTGAAACACTAACTGCAAAGGAAACTGATGCATCTTAACTTAAAACTCGTAATAATTATTAATGTATAGACCTAACATTAAACATCAGTATGGAAATTTTGCCGAATCCAGAAGATTAACGCTCCTGGCAGGGTATTTTGTTGTAAATACCATTTTATCCCTTATTGGGGGAGGGCATATTTTCAGATTTTTTCGAATTAGACCTCATTAACCTGAACCATACATCGCCATCGGTCCGAAACTTTTAATGTATGATACAAGAATACTAAGCACAACACCAGTGTAGTTAATCATTTAATTATTTTAATTTATATGAATAATCAAACACAGACTCTTTAGAATGGAGCAATTAAGATGAAAAAATTATAGTTTAAACTTATGATAAAAAAATGGTCAAAGAAACTGAGAAAAAAATGGAAAGCTAATTTAAAAAAGTAATGGCGTACTTCTTCTTCCTTTTTACCTTACTTCAAAGTATTCCATACAGCTTAACAGTCACAAAAACTATCACCATAAATATTAAACTAAAACAACCAAATAGGAACTAAAGAAAAACAGCAAACACCTGTAATATATTATGTCAGGTTAGATTGTGATGAAAAAAATCAGCAGCAAGCAAGTAACAGTGTTAAAAATACATAGGAAGCAGGTTTCTAAATCAACATTAGTAAAAAAGCAAAGTTCGAAAATCCATAACACTTTAGTATTTCTGTACTTATTATCACTAACGTTAACACTTTTTAATCATTTTGAATGTACATAAACTGTAGCCAAAATAGGATGTTCCATCGGGAAAACAATTAAACAAATTCATGGGTCAAAACAACACAAAAACACGAAGTTTTCAGTAAAAAAACTTTAATTATGTCGGTACAATTACAAGAAAATTTGAAGCGTTATTTTTGACCTTTTAAATATTCTTTTAAAATTTTTTAAACTTGAAACGAAATCTACAATAAATTGTGGCAGGTTGAGCAGTGCCCCCCACACTTTGGCCCTGTTTAGAGCACTTAATCATCAATATGTACTTCATATCAGGCGAATGTTTTCTTTAATATTAGTGGATTTTAATGCCATTAATTATCTCCTTTTGCGGCCCCGCAGATTCTAGTATGTTTAATCTTAATAATACTAATTTTCTATCTGTTAAACATTTCACAACTTTAAAACAACAAATACAGTATTTACAAACTGAGAGATAACTTCAAAACGGAACTTTCTCCTTTCATAGATTTTACAGCGATACCTGTAATTTATTGGGGTGAGTGGACTTCGTGCAACAAGCTTGAAACGAGTTGCTGGTAATAAAAGAACAAAATATTACAAGACGTAAAATACCAAGAATTGCGCATTAGATAGGGAGACAAAGCTGACCATGGAGCATTAGGTTGATTCACCACCTGCCGCCAACTGCAAACCGTATGACCTTGAACCGGACACGGCCTCCTGGGATGAGGCATTGGCACCAACTACTTTGTAACGCCGAGTAAGTAAATTCATAGTAGTCAACCAAATACAACACCGGTAAACGTTGGCTGATTTAAATGACCAGTTGCTGTAAGAACGATAATAATTTAATTAATTTTTTGAATCCATAAACCTACTTTCTTCTTCCTACGGCTTAACAATACAGACCGATGAAAATTAATGAATGAAAAGAGCATAGGGAGTGGTCGATAGGTAAATGGTAGTTTGTCACCTACACTCCGATTCCATCGCCTATCGTACTGCAACACTGTAACGATACGTAGGAGGTTCGAAAGTAACATAGCCAAATTTGGTTTATCCGCCCAACCACTTCGCTCCTACTTAAATCTGTCTCGTCAGGGAAGAATTAAAGGAAATTTTATTATTTTATTTATATATTTAAGTATATAGTTAAGTATATAAATGAATACCTTACTATAATGCTAAAATTATATATAATTTTTCTTGTACTGTTAATATAACTTGAATCCTTATCAAACTTTGATTTATTAATAACTGCAAAATTTGTTCTACTTCAATAGCTACCGGTTAGGTCCTTATTTCACACAACTTAATCGCCTTTTTACTTGAGGATTTGGCCATTTAAAGATTTGTGTAGTACAACGCTATGTAGCTATAAGCCGTTAGAATATTACGTCGAAAAAACAATCTACATCGCCTCAAATGCTCCCAACAACGATTTATAGCTCTTTATATTATATAGGGTGATCCAAACTGAACTTTAAGATTTGTTTACTGAATAAAACACAAAATAATGGAAAAATCCTAATTTTATTGATATCAGTGTAAAGTACAGACTTAGGAGTTACGTATGGAATATGATGCCAAATGCTCTCCATGGCTCTCCTGATATGATACCATTCTTTTAGCGAAGTTTTTCATAATTCTTTCCCATCAATGCGGCTATATTTCAGCAATTGCGCACGTCTGATGTTCTCTTTTAGCTCTGGAATCGTAGCAAGTTTGTTGACATAAACCCTTTCCTTCAAATAGCCCCAGGGAAAAAGTCCAATGGGGTTAGATCGCAAGACCTCGGTGGCCGGTGGCCAATCGATGTCACGCCTCTGAGAGATAACACGACCAGGAAATTTGGTTTGAAGTAAAGTGAGTGTTTCACGTGATGTGTGACATGTGGCTCCATCCTGTTGAAACCACATGTCATTCAAGTTCAAACCGTTGGTTTTATTGAAAACAAGCCGTTTAGCATCTCCCGATAGCATACACCATTGACAGTAACAGCGTTGCCAATTGCCAGCTTCGTCCTCAAAAAAGTACGGGCCAATGATTCCTCTAGCCCACAGTGCACACCAAACAGTGCATTTTTGTGAATGCATTGGTTTTTCTTCAATACCATATGGATTTTCACTGCCACAGATGCGACAATTTTGGCGATTCACAAAGCCATTTAAATAAAATCATCGCCCAATATAAGTTTTTTGCAAAAATCAGCATCAACTTCTGTGTTCTCTAAAACCCAGTACGGCGTTTCTGGTGCTCCATTTCTTTAAGTTCTTGAGTCAATTGAATTTTATATGGTGAATTTGCCATGTGTTTAGATACCAACTGTAAAAATGCAAACTTCCAATGTTTACAAAACGCAAACGGCGCGCAATTCAAATCCTAAAGTTCAATTTGGATCACCCTTTATAACAATTTTTTTAATTTAAGAAACTCGCTAGGACACAAGGGTGAGAGAAAGAAGAAGAAATTATAAAAAGGCATAGCACAAGTTTTAAAATATACGAATTACAATGCCCCTATTTTTATTTACACAATAATCCCCTGCACAATGCCAAATCGAGCCTACTGTTTATAAAACGGCATTATTTTGTACTTTAATAACGACATAGTACTATTGACAACATCGGAAAAGAATAATTATCTGATTAAAAACGAAAAGGCAAGCTCTGGATGATACACATATTAAGTAAAATACGAAACAAATGGGAAAAATAAAATATAAATCAATTAAGTAATTGCAAGTCATTCTATAGACTTTTTAATTAATTTCTACAGAGTCGACATTTATTACTCGAATTGGGATGGTTAAAATAAACAGAAAACCGAGTTTGTACTTCTTACAGTAGGATAATTATCCTAAACTGAATCGCCTAAAAATTGTAACTGAAATTTTTATTAGTGTTTCTTTTTACGATGCACTATGTTTCTATTAGTTTGTTGCTTTAATGTTGTTGTTTTATGAATCGCTAACTTCAGAAATCTTCAAGCCCGCATTTCAAAAAAAATTTAAACGACAAAACAAAAACGTCGGAACAATTTCAAGTTAAGTAAATTAAATCACTTAAGATAATAAAAGAAGACAACGAAACGAAAAGTTTACTTCAAACTATTTAGAAACTAATTCTTAAATAAACAAATTCCGGTCCTGTACAAATAAGAAGTGTGTAAAAATAAAAGTCGGATATGACCATTAGTAAAGTAACAGTTTTCCTGATTACGCGTTTAACTTATAACATCATAGAATTAAGCACAGTGTATGGGAGTATTCATTCACAAATCTCAAGTGTTAACTCTCGTTCTCATTCGCTTAATTTATAACTTCCTTTGTTACTGGATCCTACTTCCTACACACTCTGTGTCGACTGCAAATTGAATGAGAATGAATTTATTAACAGCTTCGTGCGTTTAATGTTCTACAAAAATGCTTTACTACTTCATAATTAAAGCCGACACAAGCTAGAACGAACGATTCGTAATATAATTTCCTCGTTTGGTTATTAACCCAACGATTTAAAATTAGAACTCGAAAGGTGAATTCGTATGGGAGCATAATTCTTGTTTCAATAATTAACTGTTATTTATAATTTAGTTTATATTTTTAAATTTACTAATAATTAATTTTATTATTTTATGTGCTATAATAATAAATATTGTATGCAATACGAGCGAATTTGTTTTTCTAACTCAGCGTGTTGTTCATTTCGATTGAGAAGCTGTACAACACGTGAGAAAAACGTCAGTTGCATAATGTTTTGCATGCAGAACTATTATTGTATTGTTTATGAAATCTACAAACTATGACTGATAAGTTTTTAAAAACTATTAATAAAATAGTTCTGTAACTTAAAACAAGCTGTTATTTCCCATTAAAGATTTGTACTCTTAAATTTTTCCTTTCGCATTATACGTCTCCCTTGTTATCATTAGTTTGAATACATACAAAAATGCATTTTACCAACATATTGTTATAAGTTATAACCAAACACATGGTCTTAAAAGATATTTTTGTTTAGCAAACTCTGAGTATTTCTTTTGCCCACGCATAGAACTAGAGAGCTGGTTTTCAGAAGCATCCAAATCTAGTTCTCAATTTTCTCATAAATAATACTAAAAGTATAGTAGGCGCCTCTTTTTTTAAAATAACGCGTAGCACTTCACTTGCGTCAACATTTACATATACATTTAATATGGTGACGGTGTCAGAATTGCGCAGATGGGTCGGCACAAAATAGTAGAACAGAATGATACAATTGATAGTTGGTATCTTGCTGATTCAGTCTGTTTTGCATCCAAAAATAGAGGCTGGATTTTTTATATGCGGAACAATTAACGAATGAAGTTACAAAGAAACCACCATATAATTTAACATGTACAACATTTGAAAAGGGGCGGGGCAATCACTTAACTTGGGATTAACTTATTTTGCATATACCGTACTTATTTCCAGCTTAAGAATACGCCAAAAGCAAAATTTCCAAAATGTTTAAAAATAAAGGGGTGGTATATCATATTAAACGTCGTAGCTTCGTCTAAGATTTAAAAAAATCTTTTAGTTCTATTTAGGCACCGTAAAATCTAACATGAGAAGTAACTGGAAGGAAGTAAAAAACAGAGATCATGAAATGTCCTACTGTTTGTCAGTTACGACTTACGACCTGGCGTTAATTTGGGAGCTTTTGGTTTTTGATGTTTGTTTAAGAAGTTGAATCAGAAATTATTGCAGAATTCTACCTCGTATTCCTTCCTATATTAAGCAAGATTTTAATGAGCATTCTAGTTAACATAAAAGTAGAAAACCAGAATCCATTTTTAAGACATTATTAGTTTTATTCTTACGCACATTCAACCCACGTGATACTTATATACATTAATACATTCCTACACATTTTGCATTTAGTGTAGTTTCGGGCGTAATAAAGATGTTTATTTTGCGTTTGTTTGCCTTATCCAAGTTTGTATAAAAGACGCCAACTGTTATAATCATTAGATCAGTGTCTTAGTTAACTTTGCACCTAAGCCGAATTATGACAAATTTTTACATCGCCAATAAACTTTGAATCCTGTGCAAGTTGCTAGCGAAGCAGACTTTCAATCTATTTTACCAACCAAGTTCCCTGAAAAATATTGTTAATCCGTACAATAAAACTTTAAGTAGGCTAAGGTGATTTTATAAATACGGCCCTGCACCAGACGCGCCGGGTAACAAGGAGAGCTACGAGACGGGGCAGCAGCCACTCGACGCCGCAGCTACACCGGAATGCACTTTTCTTCTACCTCTTTTAGCACTCTGTCTCGACCACCCCCCCGAAGAAGCTTCGCAAAAAGTTAGTTGTGTACATACAACGCTCCCCTGTCTGGTTTGAAATTTAAAATAGAGCTCTATACTCCACAACACCTCGTTATTAAAGGATTTCGATTACTGAAGTACTTATTAAACATTGCTGCAAAATGTACTAAAAGCAGAGAAAAAGTGTTTTCCTAACTATTAAACTATACATCCATTATATACAAGTTTCCTGTTAAATTATGGCCTCCATAATTCACATCTGCAATTTCATTGCTTACGGTTTTCTGCTAATCGCAAACCTGCGAATCCTTTATTTCACGGTTGTATTATTGTTACCTGGCAGTCGCGTATATGGACAAGTCTTCCACTGGGGTTGTAGACACCTGATATAACTAGGTATGTATGATAATTCGTGATTTTATAAGTTTTCAATTTGCACCAACTGGTACGTAACCATAGAACAAGTATAGTATTCTATTACTCACTCGTGAGAATGAACTCAGCCCTCATTGAGTAACAGCTATCATAATACGCTCGTTGAATAATATATTATTATCTACGCAGCTTGATTGAGAAAATAACTTTACTCTAATGCTAATGTGTTTATTGATTACCTGTTATATTATACCTATACCAATCTATTATTTACTACATGAAAATATTGGGATTGCTGTAAACAGTCTAGACTCTAGACGAATAAGTATCAACTCCTAAATACACCGTCATTAGAAATATCCCGCTTATAGGTAATCTAATCCAATATCTTAACATTTATATTATTTGTGTAATTTTAAACAAAATATTTTTGATAGAAGTAACAATTTCAAGACTGAAGTCTAGTACATACTTCTTAAAGAACTTTCGATTGCCTTACTTTTTTAGTGTAACTGCATTTCTTAAATGTAGGTGCGTATTTAACTGTAACATACTCGACGTACAATTACAAGTATAGTTTCTGCAGTTGTGCAGTTGTATGAATTGTTTTCAGGCTTTCCTAATATTTTTTCCTTCTTCCTACCAAATACATTAAAATCTGAAATAAATTTAACAATTTGTGTTTTTTAAGGGGGCTTCCCATTAAATAAATTAATTCGTTGAAAAGTTTTCATTATTTGTTTTTCTTTTCACTCTTGGCAAATTTGGAAATTTCTCATTAATTATAATAAAAATTACAATTGTAACATATGTTTTGCAGCTCCTATCAAATGTTTGTGTTGATTTTAGTACATAATTGTTTTATAGTCCAGTCAAATGGTCGAAATAAACAGGCAAACTTTGCATTTTGGGTAGGCAGCTATTTTTTTTTATCGTTGTGTAGAGGGGTCAGCGATGAGTCTAAATCAGGGTTTTCGGGGTGGTAACCCCCTCCATTCGGCCGCCATTTTGAAAAGAAGGGTTAAGTGGTTTTTGGGCTATATCTCTGTAGTAGGGAATCTCACAAAAAATTAGTATACAGCTTTTTTGTAGAAAATCGTATTATGCACGATTTTTATTCATAACTTTTTTACATAGCATTAATAATAAAAAAGTTATAAGCTGGAAAACAAAAACTTAAGGGCTTATAACTGGTTTATTATTAATGCTACGTAAAAAAGTTATTAATAGAAATTGTAGAGAATATGGTTCTCCACAAAAAAGTTTTACACAAACTTTTTGTAAGACTCACGACTACAGAGATATAGCCGAAAATCTAATTAACCCTTCTTTTCAAGATGGTGGCCGACTTGGGGGGGTGAGGTGGTGGGGTCATATTAATAAAAGTTGTAAATAATACGATTCTCTACAAAAAAGCCTTGTACAAACCTTTTGTAAGACTCACGGCTACAGAGCTATAGCCGAAAAATTAATTAACCCTTCTTTTCAAGATGGCGGCCGAATGGAGGAAGTTACCACCCCGAAAATCCGGATTTAGACTCATCACTGACCCCCACATACATCGCAAAAAGAAAATCGCTGCCTACACAAAATGCAAATTGAATTACCATTTGACTGGACTAGTCCAATCAAATGGTTGAAATAAAAAGGTAAACTTTGCATTTTGGGTAGGCAGCGATTTTTGACGATGTGTATAATGGGGGTCAGTGGTAAGTCTAAATGAGGATTTTCGGGGTGGTAGTGGTAATTTTTACGTAGCATTAATTATAAAAAAGTTGTAACCTCTAAATTTTTTGTCTTTTCCGGCTTATAACTTTTTTATTATTAATGCTATGTAAAAAAGTTATCAATAATAAATAATAGATAATACGATTCTCTACAAAAAAGCTTTATGCAAACTTTTTGTAAGATTCTCAACTACAGAGGTATATCCAAAAAACGAATTAACCCTTCTTTTCAAGATGGAGGCCAAATGGAGGGGGTTACCACCCCGAAAACTCTGATTTAGATTCACCTCTGACCTCTCTACACACCGATAAAAAAAAATCGCTGCCTACCCAAAATGCAAAGCTAAATTACCATTTGACTGGACTATTATCACTATCACAAAAACGGTACTGTGTGGTAAATAATAATTTGAGTGTTTTCAGTAACGAAGGTAAGTAGGATTCCAACATATTTTTTCGTGTAATTGGCACTAATGATTTTAAAAATCTTGAATATTGTTTTAATAATAATTAATAATTAATGAAACGTAAGCCTACGTATTGCCTACTAGAAAATGGTGTACTTTATTTGATCCTAGATACGTCACATCAAAAGAACATAAGTACTGAAACGTAAAAACTTTTAACACTTTGGACTTGTAAATATCTTAACGGTGGCAAATATTATTACATAAAGATCAACTAAGTACGTAATCGTGGGTACTTTCAGTTCCTACTGCATTCAATTTATAACACTAACACGTTGCTGCTGTTTTACGTAAATTAGGGTTTCACAACCCGAAGAAAATTCGCATTTTACACACTATTTTCAAACCATATTTTCCTAACAAATTCTACGTTCAAATCAGGTAAAATGCATTGCGTTGCAACTTATCGACCGAATGCAACTGCGCAATTGAAGACATCAGCAAGTATGTTTATATTTACAAACCCAGCCGTACCGAGCCTTTGATAAACTACGATATTTGGCGCCTACGTGTTACCAATAAAGTAATTGAAAACAGATTCACAGTGCAATCTTAATCCCGACCTTATTTGCAATCTGTATAGAGAAATATTTGTGGCAAATGCATCTTAAAAAAACGAAGCCATACGTTTACAGCGTGATAATTTTTTCGCTATGGTTAGTTACAGAAGAGCTTTCCCAAGAGATTCTCGAGTTTCATTTCCATTTGTGGGTGTTAATACCACAGCGGCTTTATATACGGAGTCTGATTACCTAGTGAGTGCAAATAAGTGCTGCAAGCCGCTTTCGAGTCATGAGAAAGTGTAACCGAATTTGTGCACTTTTACCTTCCTGTTGGAGCGTTTTTCAGAAGCAACTTTACGTATTTATAATTCTAGTCATTTTTACGAAAAACAGAACAATTAATATATAATAATAACAATACATATTGTTTAATATTTGCTCAGGTCTGAAATATTCGTTTTAAATAACTATTTTAAGCCATGTTTTCAAAACATTAGGTACTTCTTTCAATTCAATACGTTTTGAGCGTTCGAGAACAATTACTTGTTTTTAAAAAATGAAGGACGATAATAAAATGAAGGCATAATATTCTTCAATTAAAATGTAATTTCAAAAGCGTTCGACCTCGGCACGACGTGTAATTTACAATCAGAAATGCAACAGCACATCCTATTCAAAATATCGCTGTGTGTGTGTAAAGTAAATACGTGTTCAGATTTAGAGTATAAATATCTAATCTACGTATGCAGGTAAAATACAAAAAAATCAAGCAATATCTGCGTAAGCAATTACAAAGTTATGAAATCTTCATTATAGAAATTATCTAAAATTGTTGATTATTTTTTAAATCTTCCTATATAAGTTAACTTTTATAATTATTCTGTATTTTGCCGTCAATTACAAAATATAATATAGCAAAGATACCATTTCAATGGTACGATCAGTGTCACCTTTCTTAATATTAATCACGAATCAGTTAAAACACAGTCATGATTCACCATCACGAACGAATTAACAATTATAACAGACAAATGTAGAATTATAAGAATTCTTATTTTCCCTATGCCACATATAAATGTAGCAAATTACAAAATAAGTATTATAATTATAATGAAATATAATAAAAATCCTCACACTATTAGCCTAAATTTAAAAAATACACGATTTAGCTTCGCTGCAGAACAAAAAATAATTTAAATTGTTCTTTTTATGAACACTTCTATTACTATGAATCATAATAGACAATAATGTTTACACTGATAAATCGTACGACGGTGCGCTTATATTTCCTGGAATTATGGCGCCGTTATTAATGCCTTATCAGGTAGACACTTCAAACGTAAGTAAGGCTTTTTAATTATAAAATGCGTCACTGTGAGCTTTTAAAGAAAATATTCGAAAAATACAAACCTGGCAACAACGCACACAATATTACAGCAATATCTTGACTGTTTATAAACAAATGGTACAAGGTTTACTGGTGTACTAAAATTAGATAAATTACAGGTGTTATTACGGCGTAATTTCATCGCACAAGTACCGACTCCGAATCCATGTATTTTTAAATCGACCGAAATTCACTTAAATTAATATTGTATGATAAATTTGGAGTCTAGTCAGGTGGATTATTAATAACTCAAGGACAAGCCTGAATAGTACACCAATAAAAATCAATCGCACTTGCATCCCCGCATACTACAAACTTTCAAATTATGTCTTGCAAACAAAACTAATTGTTCGTGTGTTCCCATAAAAATAAATTCGAAGTAATACAACTTAATCTGTAGTAAAATAATATTTAAAGTTTTGTTCTTAATGTATCTCCGTTATTTGTTAGTTCACCCATTACATTAATTTTATAGTGTAAACATTTATTTTAATTAGGTTTACTTTAGCAATTTAAAGTAACTACGTATTTTGCTACAATTCGGAGAACCTGTTAAAATTTGGGATATGTTTCTCGCGAATTATAGGATTACTATACAGACGTGAATACCTGGTTAAAAAAACAGTTTGCTGTAAATACGCATTTCCTCTTTAATACGTAAACAAAAATCAAGCAGTCCAAACACACACAAATTATAAACTGTTTCTCATTGAAACTATTGTATAGTTTTTGAGAGATGGGCATGTATTTATATTTCCCACAGTATTCTATTTTTTTATTATGTTGACGATACAAAATATGTCACCGAAGAAATTGTTCTGTATAATAAAAAAACCTTACTTACTTTTAATACCACTGCACGCTTATATTAAATTATCTATTTTGCACTTTTGACGCAAATGTCTTTGTTTACCTCGAAGTTAAGATATTAGCAATGACGCAAATAGAAAAGGAATTCACTTTATGCCAACGTTCCAAGTAGAACTAACTGTCATTTAGTTGTATTTGCAAGTAAATAATAAAGCCAAAAAAATATTATGTTCCTCTACAAATATAAAATGCCGAATCATGGTAATATACAGGGTGTAAGGTAAGGCTTCTGCCAATCTTTGGGTTTGGGAATAGCTTTATAATGACAAATGTAGCAAATAGCTATTTATGATACAAGTGAATAAAGAGAAATTTTATCAACGAAAGGAAAAGTTTAGCTCACGAGGCGCAGCCGAGTGAGCTAATTTCCTTGAGTGGATAAAATGTCTTTATGCAAGTGTAGCATACAATATGTTTTCCAATTCCTACATTAAAATTTCTAAAAAACAGTTAATTATCAATTTATTGCTTATTTACATAAATATTAATACTACGGTAGTTTTTAAACAATGCCTAGCAACCTGAATTTAAAGGCACCATGATTTCTATTCTAAAACAAGTAGTTTAATCACGTTGTCAAGGAATGGGTGAATAAAATGTTTATAGCAACAGTGTCGTCATGGAAAGAGTGAATAAAATGTTTATAGCAACACTTTATCCACTATTCACATTAAAATGTTGCTTTAATACCTAGATTTGACACATTAAAATGCCACTTTATGTGTAGGAATTGGAAAAAAGTATTATACATTTTTTTTCTAATAAGATGCATAGTTTCTGCAAAAAAGCATGCTTTAATTTTACTTTTTATTCTCGGGAAAAACAAAAACAATGGGTTGGTTAACGATGCAGGAACAAAATTTGACGGATAAATAAGAGTCTAATACATCAAATAACAACCACAAAATAATTAAAGAAAAAACAAATAATAATGCAACTGAGGTAAAAATGGTATAAGAATTTGTATTCTTTTTATCGTTACAAACCCACCCCTAAAGTTTGGCAGAAGCATTACCTAACACCCTCTATGTATAGGGTGTATTTAATCGACTGGAAAGAAGTGCAATGGTGTATTTTTGTCTAAAATTTGAAGTGTTTTACCAGATATAAGTAAATTCTTAGGAACTGATAATGTTGCACATAATAAAAATTATGTACTATTAAATTATCAAGAATAATTAATTATTTACCAATACTTGACTTGTTAAAATTCCATAATTCTCTAAATCGTATGTTGTTAACACCAATGGCTTTTCTAGTAAAAACTGCAAGGTTTTTATCATTACGAAAAAAGCTATATTAAAGATTTGGTATTAACACCAACGACATTATAAAACGAAGTTAGCATTTTAACTGTTCTCTTCTAAACAGAACTATTTAATGGACAACTAAATATCCTCCGTAAAAATTATACTGAAACGAGATTATACGCAATAATTTCACTGTATTTCAATTTTCAAATTATATGCCATTCAACCAAAAAATAATCTCACCATTACCCATACATACTTATTTTTGAATCAGTGCACAGTAACTTACAATTAATTTCACAGTGAAAAAATCAAAAAACAGTTCTTAGTACCAGGGTGGATAAAAATCACGATTTTTTTTTTAAAATCAAAAAAATCGATTTTTTTTGATTTAAATCGGATTTTTTTGATTTAAATCAAACTCATATGTTACATTATATTCCAGAATGCAAATTTGAATTTTGTTTACGCCAAAATAAATTTTATTTTCTAAGTTATCTATTCACGTATCTACCTAATTACTATGAATAAACTGTTCAATATTCTTCTAATGAGGAGAGGGTATTTATTGTCAAAACAATATAATAATATAAATTTCATTTGGAGCAGTTAACTCTTTAAATAAAGCTTTCGTTCAATTAGGAAGTGTTTGTCTTTTTACCACTGAAGATCAGTACTTTTGTGTAATTTGTTTTTGTTTGTTAATTTGTCAAAATCTAAAACTGCGATTTAAATCAATGATTTTTTTAAATAAATCGCTTGATTTAAATCATGATTTTAATCGTGATTTAAATCAAATGATTTAAATCATCTCAACCCTGCTTAGTACTAATAAACTGTCAACGTGGGAATTTGTGATGTACTCAAACTAGTTTATAACTATTTCGTATATGATACCACAATCTTTAACTTGTGTACCACTTTTTTATTGTCATTTGCAGTTAGGGATGAATTATTTTAAATTAAAATTATTAGCATATGTTTTTTTACCAAGAAATATATAAAACATGTAAATACCTTTTCATTTTTCAATTCTTTTGGAGACAATTTAACTGTACATATTCATGGGTTCTTAATTTTGAGTAAATAGCACGTAAAAAAATATACAATAGAAAATTCTTATAGCATTGAAAACTATTAAAAAAAAAATACTCTCTTGGTACGGATAAACGCAACGGTAACAAAATAAATGATAACCTGTGTCCGCAAATAATTATCGAAATTTGAAAACTGAATATAATATATAAGCAAATATAATATTCAAATATACCTTTAAACCTTTCAAAATTTACGAACATCAAGGATTTGCAAGTAACATTTGCCTAATTCCACAACATTGGCTATTGACTCCTGCAGTATGAATGAACCCTTGCTGCGTTATGTTATTAGAATGTATAACAATTTAAATTGAATCATTCACCACATTTCGTTAAAGAATAAAGAAACAAGTTTTTTAATCAAAATAAGTAAATAACCTGATCCACAAATGAAAGTCTGAAGTTCGGTCCGATACACTATACTAATTTACTCGACAATAGTTCAAAAAAAATTTCGTACGTTTTCAGTCATCATACCTGAGACGGTATTCTCAGTGTTAAATCACACTTTATGCACCATGGTTGATTACTCATTATAAACATAATAAAATAAACAAATAAGCATTTTTGGTACCTTCCAGAAATATTGAGCGTGATTTTCATGATCAAAATTTACAATAAAATGGTATTTGATGTATTTACTACTTAATTCGCTGTGATACACTTTCTACTACTAAGATGAACTAGAACACACCATCTCACTGTACATAAGCTCATTTGTCGGTATTTTTACCCCATGTTTTTAATGTATAGAAAAGAGACGCCTGAAGTAGCCATAGTAATTAAATATGATGTGAAATTTAAATATGAGGTGAGAACACCGACTATTAATTAAAAATTTCAAATAAACACAGTAATAGAGTTCATCAAATTTCAACATCTTTTTTCGACTTCACACTCGATTGGCATGGGGTGGGCCTGGCGTAATCCAGGATTGAATTCACGGGGATCTGCTCCATGTCAATTGATGAGATAGAGATGGTTCATATAATATAATTGTTAGTAATTGAAGTATGTGCACAATTTATACAGATACAGACGAATTTAGAGTAGAATTTAAAATTTGTTGATTTTACACTTTGTCTTTAAAAACCAATATTAGTTATAAATTATAAACAATACCATCCGATAATTTGCGTTCATGTTTAAATGTGGTGTTTACAAGTTTATTAATTTTTAACTATCGAGCCGCACCAACGCAAATTATAGATAGATCTTTAAATATTGGCTAGGTTACATAGTTCTGAGAATAATAAGTTAATTATAGTGGTGATTATTATCTACGCTGTTACAATCCGATTATTTTTTGAATATTAATTACTAACAAACAATAACATCTAAAATTATAGTAAACATTCGGTCCTAATTATATCAGCTCAATTAGGTTTGCTTTTCTGGGTGTATTATTTAATTTTAATTATTTTCAGCCAGTAATATAATGTTCGAAGGGTTTCTTCTTTAACTAACTAACTCATTGATACAAAATTTTGCTTCTATATAAAACCATTCCCAATTACATATATTACAACTAATTTTGATTTTTTATTATAAAAAAACAATATCAATAAAATCAAAGCCCTTATGAAATAAACAAACACACAATCAAAATTTAAAATTCACACAAAAATTTGGGTTTGCGCTTTTTATGCTGCGTTTTATAATTTTTTTAGGAAATTGTTGATTTTCCTGTAGCATTATGATAACGCTCGTAATCTCATTCCTCTAACCACACAAACACTGCTACATTTTTCAAGTACAATGATAAATTTGCTCATAAATATTTTCAATGTGTATGCCACATATTTATGTTTCGCGTGTGGCGGTACAATTTTCATCTTCTCAGTTGTCACATTCTCTTTATTGTACACAGTGCATCGATACATTTATGACAGATCTGCTGATAAATGTACGGTATGCGGAGTGCATTAGATAATGGATTGGTACCCGAAGTAAGCAACTTGAAAACTAGATATTTTACTTGATTAAATTGGATTATTAATAAATCACATGCAATTTATAAAAAAAGGGGGAAGGAAACAACAAGCGTCCATAATTTGTACACGGAATATCGATCTGAAATATGAGACTTAACGTAAACGAATATGGCCCTATGTGAAGAGTTTATTTCTTAGGTTACAATCAACAACAGTAGCCGTTGCAATTTGAAGACTTACAAGTTGGCAGTGTGCGTGCAGACCCTGTACCACTCAAGTGAGACACTTCCCGTCTAGAACCAAGTCATGTAAGAAACGACGCCAACTACAGGTCTAACAACCTCTATCTTTTATAATCTCAATTCGTACTTTTAAAAAAATTTTAAAATTTGCTTGAAATCTATCGGAAACCAAATCCCCGTAAGTAATGTTTACATCGATCATCGATGCAGACTTCTAGTTGTCCGTATATTATTAATACATTAAAAAGACAGGTAAACGGCAAGTTTGAGTTAAATACCTATACACCAACCAGATAAAAAAGCATGCCGCAAGTAAATTATGACAATAAATAAGTTCTGCTGCCAAATAACAATTCTATTTATGGATTTATTTAAAAGCAATAGGTAAATGTTAAAAGCTAGAGGTACATATGCCCATTGACGTCCGCAGGAAGGTTTAACTGTTTCTAGCTTTCGAATTACTTTAGTAAATTAAGACTTCATACTTATTATTTTACATTTTTACAGTTTAAGTTGAATTCTTCACGATTATAAACCTATCATTTGCGCATTTAAATTAAAAGTCAGCTTAAGACAGTAAATAAATATCATGACACAAAAAAAATAAACAAAATGTTAAAAAGGGACAAACAATAGATAGATAGATTGATAGATACATCATGTTTAATACTAACACAAATAGTTTGAAGTATCTACGTAGCTTCTCTGTCCCCCAAACAATATCCTACAGTTTTACATATAAATCAAACATCTAAAAAGTTCTATTATTACAAAGTTTGCGGTTTCTTAATTCAGATAGAACTCGATTTGAAAATTCAGTTTACTTGCTATTAAATAAAATTCAGTTTACTTGCTATTAAATAATTATACTGTGGCATGTCCTTTTAAATATGTCCAATTTGATAAAAAAAAAGTCAAGAACAAACATTGCTTTAGAGGGGAAAGGAAAGAAAACATAAAAAAATGCTGTGGTTGAAAAAGGTAGAATAAAAACTACCAAACTTTTTGTTGAATTAGAACTAGTACCATATTTTTTATCTGTTATCTATTATGTATCATACAGATTTGAATTGCAATTCATCTGTAATGATTTTCATCAAGACTTTCTTCAAAGCAGCTATTCAATCATGTTTATCTAACTCACGCTAGCATTTACATATCTTCAAATTGCCCCAAATTACTTCGATTTTCGCTCTGAAAATCATTTGTTTAACAACAAATATGCTGCAATAACTCGCAAATATACAACGTAACGTAATGTTACAACTAGAGAGAGGATTTTATGCAAAATGCATATCGCTTATTTTTTATAGTTGAGGAATATCGTTATGATTTTAGACAAATTGCACTAAACGCAATGATGTGACGTTAATTCATCTTTGCATATTTCGCCAAATACTGCATATATTGAAATTTTATGCATAAATTAACATATATTTAACATTTTTTTTTAATTTTCCATTACCAGATGTGCGTAGTTCAGTGTCTAATTGTTTCGATCCCGAGTTTCAAATTCGCTTTAAAATGCATTTTTCTAACTTAGAAAGTGTATTCTTGAATGAATAATAGCTTTAAAGAAAGATCATAAATAGCCTGTCAACAGCTATTACCTGGCGTTAAAAGCAATATTAATATGTACTTCCGGATTATGAAGCTGCAATGCCACTATTTCCTAGTATTTTAAAATTCTAAAGGTTCTAAGTAGTTAAAAGTTATTTAATCCTTCTTGAAAAACATTTTGTTCTGCAAAATTTTAAACATTCTTTGCGGGAAGACGTAACTGAATGGTAGGGCAGGGTTACGTGAACTTCAAGATGCCGAAAGTTAAAAATAATTTAGTTCAAGTATGGATAAAAAATATATCTGAGCTCCGTCTGGATGGCGAAAAAGAATAATAAGATGTAATTTTTTTAAAATCTATAGCGTATAAGTAAATTTGTAGTTTTTTAAATACAATTTTAAATAATACTCATTTTTTATGTTAAAATAATAATTTCGTATGTAATTAAGTTTTTCTATTAAAAGAATTACCAGCATATAGTTTTTTATATTTCATATTATATTTTGGAAGTAATACAGGCAAATAGAAAATTCATTATTTGTGTACATTTTGAATTAATAATGCATTTTTGTTGCATATTTTAAGGTTTTTAAGTGCATATATGTATATGCACATATTTCGGCATTTTATAGTGCATACAATCCGCTCTCTAGTTACAACAAATATCATAAATTGCAGTCATCGCAACCTAAATCTATATAAGCTGATATTCCACACAACAGCATTGTCTTCCAACAGGACGGGGCACCACCCCATTACGCCGCGCATGTACGAGAATATTTGGATCAAATTTTTCCTGACAGGTGGATTGGAAGGAGAGGTGCTATAGAGTGGCCTGCTAGATCACCGGATTTAACTCCTCTCGACTATTTCCTGTGGGGTTACTTGAAAAGTAAGGTTTACAAAACTAAGCCCGTAAACTTAGAGAACGAATTCGACAAGAAATCCGTCTTATAACCCCGGACGTCATCGACAACGTGCAGCAAGAATTTATCACACGCTTTGCACACTGTCAAGCTGTAAACGGAGCACAATTTGAGCACCTGATTTAGTTTAATTTTATTTTAATGTTACACGTGTTACTTTCTAAGAAATAATTTTTTTTTTTACTATAAAATAATTTTTGCTGAAGAAGTTTATAATGCAACCTACTATAAATTTTAACTTACCATTTGTAAAAAAATGCGCTCTTTCGAATGACGTAATAAAAAATAGGGGTTACCATTTAAAAAAAATATCGAAGACGTCATAGCTATTAGAAAAATGGCGGGAAAAATCAGGAAATCCTGTCAAAATATAGAATTTAATACAAATCGCTCGACATGTCCGACGGATTTTTCGTAAACTCATTTTTAACAATTTTATCGATTTTATACATTACCATGTGGACACACTGTATAACTAGTCAACCAATAATTCGTTATAAATCTGTAGAGGAACATTTTAGTACTTGCACCTTTCAAATACTGGATGCAATAGAAAATACAGGAAATTTCGAATATCGCGGATACGATGTCTTAAGGGCAACCCTTTGTTTGATGACATGATCGTAGGTGGTCAATATTTCACGTTTATATAGGAATAATTTCATTTCACCATTACCGGCTCTTTTCTTTTATTCCAAAATTATTTGTACATACCGAATCCAAATATTTCAGCAAAATGGTACACCTCATACTATTTCTGCACTCATACGGATGCACCTAAATGCCACATTGTCTATTTGATAGTTTGGTACAAAAGGTACGATTCTATGGCTAGATGATCACCTAATCACCATTAATTTATACGAGAAAACTTAGGGGCTTTAAAACACAAATCTCGTAATACAATAATGGGCAAGTGGGTAATGTTCAACAAGAAGTTATTGATAGATTTAAGGGATTTCCAAGTAACAAATGGGCAGTACTTAGAAATTCTTTTCTTAAATAGTTTTATTTTTTATTTATTTTCTTTAAAAACAGTTTCTTAACTGGTCCATCATTATTCAAAAACTTAATTTCTCAATTTGATGAACTTTAATTAGTTCGCACTGCTTGTTAGTGAACTAGTAATATTAAATGAAATCTTCAAATTTTCATACCTTAACAAAAAACCGGAACATTTTATATCAAGAGTATTTTTAGCAATAAAAAAGGGTAATTAGAGGTATAGGATTTATATGCACTTAAAAATGCTGAAATATGCATGCACTATGAAAACGTGAAATATGCACTTAAAAATCATGAAATATGCGTTTATTAGAAATTTTTATTAAATATATGCACTTTCGATGTCGAACCGTGTTGAGATGTTGTATAACTTGAAAGCGTTTTGTTGCATTTACTTTATAGTCGCACACTGTACAATACAACACCTTATCTGAACCTTTCTGAACTGTCTTATTTGAAAGATTAGTAAACAAAAGTACAGGTAAATTTTTCTATGAACAGTAAGTTGTCAAATGGTCTTTGGAATTTCTTAATACCTATTTATCATAATACCGCAGGATGTAAGTATTTAAATGTTAGTTGAAACTTTTTCTTTTTTAGAAAATATTAATAGGTACACAGATGGTTAAAGCAGTACAATATTTTAAAGCCTAGTATTTAACCATAGGCTTAGATTATGGGTTTCTCCTACTCAACTGAACCGCCCTTGGTTGGTTGTCTAAAATACTAAAATTATTTAAAAAATATTGGAAATTTCATAATTAAAGCATTTAAAACGCTAAAAAAGTGGTAAAATATGCACTATCGTTCAAAAATGGTAAAATATGCATGCATTTATAAAAAAAACCTACATATGCATATGCATATGTGATTCATATGTGGCTTAAACATGTAGAAATATAACTCTGCATATGTTTGCTATAAGCAGAAAAAACATGCAAATGCATAGAAATCCTATACCAAGGTAATTACTGTTTCACAGCTATTTCAACGACGTCACACCTTTACTCTACATGGTGACAAAAAATTGAAAATCATCTTCCTCGGCGATCTGGTAGAAAAATTGTTACTTCCTTTTGACTGACTTTATTTTGCAATTTTGAGCACCACATCATAATTAACATAATTTTTGATTTATTGTGATGTATATGATTAAAAGCTGATATAGATAACCAGATAAGCAAACATATCACACTGATGTAATTTTATTAATAGCCGCATTCCAAGGTTTTCAAAAGCTTCTATACTACTCCATTTAAAATTAAAGAAAATAAGTTTTTTATCGCATAAGTAGTATGCGGAAAACAATAAGGAAGTAACTATAAATACATGTTTAAATATTTTCTAAAATGGCAGAAATCCAACTTTGTACAATTTATAGCAAGTAAACAGTTTTTCCTTTTTCTTGTATCTGAAAAATAAAAGTATCCTAATAAAATTATTAATTATTAAATGAGTAAGGGGTCCATCAACATCTCCAGACCCAAACGCCAACCCCACCTGCACGAGAGGCAGAACTAAAATGCCCGGTGCTCCCTGCTAGAGAACGAACGGGGCTCTGGCGACCCAGCACCGGGGGGGATAGCCTGGTACCAGTTGTCCCGAGGTAACGGGGCCCTTGTGGCTGGGCTAATCACCCGCACACGGTAAGACGATTCAGAGAAAGAATGATAGCCTCGGACACGGACGGAATGAACGAAGACAACAGGCGAGAAATGGAATAAGATTCGGGACGTGGAATATAACTTCCCTAACAGGAAAAGAAGTAGAAATAACTGAAGAAATGGACAAATATAAAGTACACATTTTAGGGATAGCAGAAGTAAAAATAAAAGGGAATGGAATAAAAGTACTGGACAAGGGATACACACTCAGATACGGCGGAACCCCTATAGGTCAGAGAACAACAGAAGGAGTAGGTATAATACTAAACACTGAATTGGAAACGAAAGTGACAAATTGGGAAGCCATAAACTCCAGAATAATTACGGTCAACTTAGAACTACAGGAAAAAGTGGGAGTAATCCAAATATATGCCCCAACAGAAAATGCCAACATAAATGACAAAGACCAGTTCTATGAAGATCTACAACGAACACTAGATAAAATGCAAAATAAGAACCGGCATATAATAATAATGGGGGACTGGAATGCACATATAGGCAACAATAAGGAAATAGGATACGGAACAATGGGTCAATATGGTCTAGAAGGAGAAATAAACAATAATGGAGAACGAATGATAAATTTCTGCATCACCAATCAGCTCCTTATTGGAAATACGTTATACAAACACAAGAAAATACATAAAATAACCTATGAGGCCGAAGCTTTAGGACATAAAAGCATGATAGACTATATCACTATAACAAAAGGCATGAGATACGCTCTACAAGACGTAAAAGTGATAAGGGGGGCAGAACTGTCCACTAACCACAGATTACTAATAGCAAATACATTAGTAACACAGCCAAAAAGAGAAATAGGAAAGAAGTATACAAATATCAAAATATCAGCACTAGAAAACCCGCAGATAAGAGAAGAATACCAAAGAACTCTTAGCATAAAGCTGAATTCGTTAGAAGAAGAAGAGGACCTACAAGAAACCCCCTGGAACCTGAACGAAAGATGGGGAAAATTTAAAGAAGCCATACTAACAACAGCTAAAGAAACATGTGGAATAAAACGAATAAGCTTTGGTGACCAAAAGAAGAGAACGAGATGGTGGACTGAAGAGGTGAAAGCTAAGATTAAAGAGAAAAAAGAGGCATGGGGCAGTTTCAAAAGGACAAATACAGAAGAAGATAGACCAAGATACATACAAAAACGGAATGAAGCAAAGGAAACTGTAAAACAGGCAAAGCGGGCATCTTGGGAGGAGTTTGGCAGAAAAATAGAGGAGAATTACTTGGAGAACCAAAAACAGTTCTGGAACATAATAAAAAGACTTAAGGGCAACCGAACAAAGCCGATACGAAACATATTAAACCAAAAAGGAGAACTTGAAACAACAACAGAAGGAGCTCTAAAAGCCTGGCGAGACCACTACGAAAACAAATTCAAAAAAGAAAGAAGAGAACAAAGACAAGAAGCAGAAACAGAAGCCATTGAACAAGCAGAAGAAGTGAGCACTATAACGGAAGAAGAAATCAAGATGGCCATAACAAAGACACGAAATGGAAAAGCCCCCGGAGAGGATGAGATAGCACCTGAACTACTTAAAAAAGGAGGGGAAGAAACACATAAATGGCTTAAAGTAATCTTTCAACAGGCATGGGAAACTGAACAAATACCAGCGGACTGGGAAAAGAACATCATAGTGCCCATACATAAAAAGGGCGAGACCACAAAATGTGATAACTACCGGGCAATATGCCTTTCACCAGTAGCTCTAAAAATGTACTCAAAAATTATAGAAAAGAGATTACGAAATGAAATCGAAGAAAAACTAGAAGACGAGCAAGCTGCTTTCCGCCCGGGAAAACAAACACAAGATCACATATGTACGATCAGACAAATAACAGAAAAAGCTATAGACAAAAATAAAGATATTTATCTGGCCTTTATAGACCTTAAAGCAGCTTTCGATGTGATACCAAGACACCATATATGGAAGGCACTGGAAGAACTGCAAACAAGCCAAAAGCTTCTAAGAGTAATTAAAAGTTTGAATAAAAACGTGATGGGAGTAGTAAGGATCAACGGGCAAAAATCACAAGAATTCAAGTTAGATAAAGGGGTGAAACAAGGCGACAGCCTAAGTCCACTGCTCTTCGTGGCGTATATGAATAGCATAATAAAAAAATGCAAAAATGAAATTAGGAGGACAAGACTAGGATTTTACAACCTGAACCCTGTAATGACACAAGATCTAATATACGCAGACGACATAGTGATAATGGCAGGAAATCCAAGACAATTACAAAATAACTTAAATATATGGAAAGAAAACCTAGAAGAGAAGGGAATGACAATAAACACTAACAAAAGCAAAATACTACACATTAGAAGAGAAGATAGGGAAGCAGCAGGTGCACCAATTAACATAGGTGAAAGACAGCTAGAATATGTAGAAAAGTATGAATACCTCGGAACAATAATAAATAACGACGGACGAATAGACGAAGAAATTAAAAATAGAATATCAAAAGCAAATAGAGTGTACTACCAAATAAATAACACCATTATAGGAAAAGAAGAATTAAGCACCAAGGCGAAGATGCACCTATATAAAACAATATACGTTCCTACACTACTCTATGGATCAGAGACGTGGAACATACTTGACAAACATCGATCAAGTATAACAGCATCAGAAATGAGATACCTGCGAAAAGTACTGGGGAAAACAAGAAGAGATAGAATCAGAAACAGTAGTATAAGAGATGAGTTAGAACAGCAACCAGTCATAAATGAAATTGAAAAGAAACAACTAAAATGGTACGGACACCTCACTCGTATGGATGCGGAAAGATACCCCAAAATAGTATATGAAATGAGAACAGAAGGAAGAAGAGCAAGAGGCAGACCCCGAGTCCAGTGGCATGAGAACATCAAGGAGATAGCAAGGAAAAGAGGAAAAAACATCGAAGAAGTAAGGAGATTGGCGAGAAACCGAAACAACTATAGGAAATGGATAGAGGAGGACCCAACGCCGTAAGGCATAAATGGGAAAGAGAAAGAAGAAGAAGAAGAAATGAATCAGCAGAAATTTAAAATAATTTCGGTTTACATACGGTAATTTAACACTAAGATCACATAAATAATAAAAACACATTTTCAAGTGTAACGAATGTCCAAAATGTCACATCTAGATAGCTTTGCTGACATAAACCAAAGTAATTTTAAATTAAAGCGAGTGCCTCAAAAGCGTTAACAATTCCATGATTTATAAATAATACGTCTTATAATAAATTATCACTGCAAGGGTTTTGGGCAATTAAAATTATACTTATAGAGATATCTAGAGAATATTACGCAACTCGTAAGGCCACAGCTACTGATTACAAAGATAACTCCTAATCAACAATGATGATTTTGTAACAATTACACTTATTCCTGTAAGTTTTTTTTTTTAATTATGAGTCAATTCCTTATGCGGTACTAATTAAAAAATCGTAACTGGTATTTACTGATGATAACAATGATGCAGCATAATTAAAGTTGTTAATAAGAATACAGTAATTTTATTAATGATTGAGGACAATTTGAATTTGGCGCCATATTAATGTTATATCAGTGGCGTCTCGAATAGGGATGGAAAGTTAGTGAGTTGCTCCTGTTATTTAACAGTTACCAAATTGATTCAGTTTAGCCAAATTCTAGTATCAAATACACTAGAAACTGTGGTGCCAAATTCAAATTGTCCTCAATCATTTAAAATCACACTGTATATTATACATCTGATCTGAAATTTGTTATAAACATAGTTACTCTAATTTTTCTGTTTCTTGTTGTTACTGAATACTTTAGTTTGGGTATAATTATCTTTACGTAGCTGCCTGATATTAAATTAACAGTCTTCCTTGTTACAAGTACATTTGAAAATAGTTTCTTCAAAATTTGATTTTCTAAGAAAGCAGTCTTCAATCATGCAACCATCAGCTATTTTTAATAAATTCTTATGATTTAGTCACCCAATCGTTTCAAAGAACTTACGAAATCGAATAAAGTTGAAAAAAGAACAGATGTGTTATTTCCTAGCATAATTGTATGTTGTTAATGAAGCCAGATTTCTCTAAATAAAAGTTGCTACTGCTTAGAGTAAAATAATGACTACATATATACATTTTTTCATATCACACCCACGAAGGGCGATGCCATGTTTGCAAGTTGATAATTAAAAATTCAATTATGTTAATAATTAGAATAAGTTTACAGATATGAATAGCGCCGAAAATGCTTTTTATTAAGGTATAATTTATATAACGTCAGATCGATCAATAGGCAAAATCACAACCAGCTGATAAAAAATGTAAAACACTGAACTCTACAAAAAACAGTGGGTGTTGAGAATAGTTAAGCTTCGAATGCTGAAAGCCGTTTATTTAACTTAAAAAGTTATTCTTTACAAAAAAGGACGATCAGAACCTTTATAACCTACAGTTTATACTCACTAATGAACTACTGGCTAAAATTTAATTTAATCGACGAATAAATGAAAATGTGCTGAAATGTATTACTGAAATATTACGTTACGGGATTGATTATCTTCTTATAACCAAGTAATATATCGATACAATAGTATAATTTAAGGTTATTAATCCAATCAATTTGCGTAAAAACTCAAATGACACCACATTCTCCATAAAAGATTATAATAAATCAATGAAAAAACTGTTTATATTAAAATACACATTATTTTGCGGCAACATTTCCCTTGCATAAAATCACTTTGATGCAGGAGTGCCTGAACGTTGACAGCGCGAGCTCATGCGCCGTTTTAGTTCTTTGATCTTTCCTTTATCAAATTAATGGTTTGCGAAATAATTAAACCGCTAAGTATGTACTTGACATGCTGTTCTCTTAGACCATCAAGGTGTATCAAAGCAGGGGGGACTTTGATATTTTTTTCGTTTCATTTTTCGGTAATTTATACAGACCAAAATATAATTTAGAAACAGTCTCGTGCTTTTTTTACTTTCAACTTAATCAAAATTGCACCAGTGAAAAGGGCTTCGCACAATTAATTTCCGCAATTCTTTTCTAAATAGTTCTTAAAAACCTGCATAGTTGAGAACTCGAACGCAATCAAAATGGCACTACACAAAGAAAAAGGAAAACTTCAGTCTAAAACGCAAGACTCTGCTTTCTTTGTCAAATCAGTAGCGGCACACAATGGAACGAAGAAGACGGAATATAGTTTAAGAAAGGTAAAAGCGAAAATGAAATATTGACATAGAGGTGCAATATGAATTCCAGGTCGCCTTTTTAGGAGTAGACGAGTATTCGCGGTCTTTGTGAATGCATCCTTTTGAGTGCAAGTACCGGCACCTCCCAGTTTTATATGCATTATCAATTTTAGGAATTTAAAAAGTTCAGAAAATTACCACCGATTTTCTGGTGCAATTGACTAAGCCATTGTGTGAGACTACATGCATGCAAGGTAAGGCTCGTACTATGTGAATATAACCGATAATGTTGGAAAAATGGTACATTTTTTAGACCAATAAATTAAATTTCAACTCTTAAAACTTCCATCTACAAAAAATAAGTTACATAAGCTGAAAATAGGCAAGCAATCAAGTTGCACCCCTAAACCTAAGGGATGAGATATAACTCAAAATTTTAATTTTAGGGAAAAGCAATAAAATGTAAGGTAACCTAATCGAATACATAATTAATTAAGCGTAAAGAGAAAAGGACAATAATTAAAAAATGGTCAGACGTTAAGGCAGGTCACGACACAATGAAGCACAAAGAATGACTCATGCAGTATGTTTCTGTAACCACTATTGAGATAAAAGGAATACTATGTCATATATGTATGTATGTACTTGTAGAATTGTTTTACTTTCTACTAATAAATTTTATGTAAACCTAGTGATGCACAAATCTGCATAACAGAAACTTAAAGCAATGGGAAGCAGAATTAATGCTTTCTACTGTTAACATTATACAGAGCAACGAACCATAATTACAGGTACACCCTTACATCATTAAAATGTCATTTAACAAATTTATCGATTAGAAAGATAATAACCAGTTTGTTCTATCTACCTACTTACGCAAGCAACCGGGGACACAGTCTGTTGTTTACCTTTCCTCAGTCAACCAAGAGTACTCGAAGTACTTACCTAGAACAAAACAATAAAATAATGAATGAAATATAAAATGAGCATAATGAATAGTGATTTAGGATTCATAACTATGTATTTTTGATGTTCTCGCCTTCACTAAACGCTATGTAAAAATAAATGTTAGTAGCTAACTGACCTAAGTGGAGAAAGAATTTGCTTACGAGAATATAATATGCTACAGTTTAGGTTTTCTAGATATGACTAGGCATTTCAAAATGTATTTAAAATGTGGAAATTTCTTAAAAGCAAAAAACTTTTTTGGTGGCCGCATAAAATGAACATATTTATTAATTTACCGTGCGAAATCTGTCTAACCTTGCGGGTTCTCAAGTATTTCAGCAAGTGTCGATTGCCATGGTCATTGGCACTACCCAACGAGAATTACTTTCCGTAGTACCTATCTAAAATAGGGTAAATTTTCAGATTTTTCCGGTGTAAAAAATCTCACCTGACCTGCGCCAAAATCGAATCGGAGACCTGAGACCACTACACCACCGAAGCTGGCCAAAATACGGACAAACTTTATTCATCGCTATATGCAGAATGTCTGTTACTAAATTTCATACACGATTTTTAGGGTAAGGTAATAATAATGTTTTCTAATTTACAAATTATTTATCGGCCATTATCTGTTGTACAAAATCTCGTTTTAGTATGTAAATACACGAACAGTTTCCACTTCACAAAGCCACACATTTATCCTAATTGGTTAAGTATGTAGAAGAAATAATACCGGTGAGCTGGATTAAGACATTTCGTCTCATCAAGGATACCTGCTTAAAGCCCACACTACCACTACGAATACTAGTTATAACGAGCACTTAATACACCCATCATCCATGTGTCTATTTGAAAAAAAAAGTATAGTATTCTTGATATGTGAAAGTTTCCCGGCAAGAGAAGGAAAATAATCCAAATTCGGCAAATCCCAAACATTCTTTGTTATATTCACACCACTACAGTTCTTTTAAAGAGGACAAACATGCTCTGTAAGAGCCTGTATTTCTTTCGAAGGATGAGGCAGACTATAGGTATTTTACGAATCACACACCTTGATTATTTAATATTTAGTACATCCTGCATGCGTGGTACAATGATGTACTTCTTTAAAAAAAATACTGTTATTTAGAAAAAACACAGTCTTAGATTTCAAACATATAAATATGCATCGACTATTTACACTAATCGATTGTAGAATAAACTACCTACTATAAATTCATACAACAGATGAACTGAATTTTAAATAATCTATCTTACGCCTAATTTGTGTTACGGGGAGAACAAGAAAATGTTAAATATATTGTTTATTTTTCTTTTTATTTACTTCTAGTTAGTTGTAGACTTTGGTGGTTTCTAAAATTGTTGGTGTAGTTTACGTGTTATGAATGAATGTTTTTATACTATTGATTTAAGTAAGATACAAGAAAATAAACAAAAACTGTGCTCAAAACGTCACAATGATGATTAAGACTTTTTCTTAGATGATCTACATTTTTAATCAAATTTTTGATACTTGGATTAAAAACATATTGTAAAATTTTCACTTTACGAAACCATATCGTTTAAAAAAAGGATTAAATGCAATTCTTTGTCTAGAAACAAATAACTTTTTCCATAAATGCTTCGAAAACGTATATCGTGTGTTCTATGTTCTTTAAATACAATTCACTTAGTACAGGCTTTAATTTGCAAACCATTTAACTGTGAGGATGTAATTTAAAAAAATCTATATTCTTTACATTTGAATTGATACATCTTCAGCCTTTAGATATACCGAACTTCAGTAAATGAAAAGAACATTTTGAAACATAATTTGTAATTATTACTAAAAGGTATATTATGTTAACCCATAAACAAGTTGATAAACTCGAACAAGTTCATGTGTGATTTCAAAACTAACTTATTTACCTGTAACTATCTAGGTAAATCTAGTTATACTTAAAATTAATTTCGTACTACTCAGGGGACCAACAATTAGTGACACTGTAGACTACTACAAGTCTACTTGTATTCCGACAGCATTTGTTTTTATTATGAAGTATGTATTAAGTTTAACATTCCAAAAGTAGATTAAAAAAAAATTGAAATATATTTGAACTAATCTAGAAATTATGATTTTAATGCCCGATTGTATTGATATGTAAAGCTTTCTAATGGTTTATGAAACGATGGGAACTACTTTAATAAGCAACATAAACTTCATTTTTATTTTACGTTTATAATTCTTATTGTTGTAGAACTGTTTAGGCTTCGCTTAACTTCGTTGTAAACATCAGCCAATCAACACTTTAAAAATGATGATTCTGACATATTGTTCACCACAAACCATTTTTAAATGTGCGAATTTCAAATTTCAATTGGGTGAATGAAGCATATTTTTAGTTTTTCTTTTTATGCAAAATGCGGATAACTTTTTCGAAAACAGAAAAAATCACTACATCAGACAAGAAATTCAAATTTGCAACTTGCTCTTAAGAAAAAAAAAAGCGAAATTGATATTACTTCTTGTTTTTACTGGAAGTGATCTGAAATTAATTTTATATTATATATTCGGCATTTTTCCTATGGTTAAGGTATTACATATTTATATTTTTTTATAGCTTGGTTAATCATCGAATTATAATGTTGTCGACTTTGTTCTGGGAAACCCTGTAGATGAGCCTTTAGTAGGTTATTATTAACTTTTCAAATCAGATTTAAATTGATAGTTTTTTTAGTAAAATGATTAAATTACTCGAAAAAAAAAAGACAACCCTAAAGTTTAACAGATTCCCACTGAAATATTCATCGCGATTAGGAGAAATTTTAACTTGCAGACATTGGGTATGTTGGTACGTATGTATTTATCAGCACAGCCATTTATACAGACATCCCCATTTTGAATAGTATTGACCGAGATATATTTATTTCATGTTAAAACGCAAAAAAGCAGAGGTCCCAGTTTTTTTTAATTTGACGGTACTCAAGTGAAATTAGCAGACCCTAAAACCAATCTATTTTCAAAGCAAATATCTTATATTACAATATTAGAAATATATATAGTTATAAACACTGGAAATATTAAAAATCAGTCAAGTAAATAATTCGAATCCTTACACTTTAATTATTTCTAATTGATACACTAAACTTCATTTACTTAGGTTAATACCTTTCAGAAATTGAGGACACAGCTGTAGTTTTCTTACTACAGAAAATATAAAAAAATGTAGTAGTATAAAATAGTACTTATGAACTGTAACCAATACCAATATCGACATGGGAATGACGCCGTTCAATGCCGTTCAATTAACGTGCATCAACGAGTCGCAGTTGCAAAATTACGGCGATAAACCGTGAAGGTCACGGAACTACGCGTGGCAATAAATCACAATCCCAGAAGTAACAGCTATTGGGTTTTAGAGGACCATAGAATAGAGGACCGACCTCCTTTAATAATAGCAGGTTTTATGGACGTTTACACGTTCGATGATTGAACCGTTACTTATGGAAACAACGGAAGCGGAAGCTCTTTTGAGAGAAATAATACTGGAACTATTTTGAAAATACTTA
The DNA here is from genome assembly GCA_963082815.1 of Melanotus villosus. Taxonomy (NCBI): domain Eukaryota; kingdom Metazoa; phylum Arthropoda; class Insecta; order Coleoptera; family Elateridae; genus Melanotus; species Melanotus villosus. The sequence continues at coordinate 45,948,816 of OY720421.1, read as the reverse complement.
TGCGCAGGTAATATATTAAAATAATATTTAAAATCGATTCAATAACTGTATTTATAGCAAGGGTTGGCTGTGGTCGATATTAGTAATATAAGTATAAGTTTCACATTTTAAAGTTACAAACATACATCAGGTAATAAAGTTATCCCAGTTGCCCACGAAATTAAAAGTGGTGTTTTAGTTTCAGCTTCAGCTGGTTCAGGAAAGGTTGACAAAACGCAAAACACGTAATAATTACGGAAATCTAGATACCTTCATTTTTATTAGTTATTTTAAGATTTTTAATTCCATGGATTACTGAGGACGATTTTAAATTGGATCGTTTGATATATGGTACTATTTCAAAAATAACATTAATGATTGCAAATATGTATAACAATTCCGAATTATGTTTCAGAAAGAGCTATCATAGCAGATTTAAAATCTTGTTAAAGATGCCGTAGAGAAGCAGTCGAGATCTGAAAACTGAACGTTTCTAACTTGTACGTGAACAAACGAACAAGATAACAACAAACAAAAGCAACAGATAGCCACAAACAATATTGAATATGCACCACAATGTGACAGCAAGAAGGAACAAGACGTTACCAAAATCCCAGCATTAGAACGCAAGTAAGTGCATTGCTCATGAAGAGCTTCAATGTAAGCTGCTATGTGGTCGTAACATTCAATGTGACACCACGATTACGTTTAAGTTACATCGTAATGTTACTTTTTCGAGAACGTAACGATGTGAATCTTTTATTGGAGATGAATAGAGTACGAACATTTAACATAATGGTGTTTGTAGCGGTTGCTATATGAACCAAAATCTTACACAAAGTTATTCCAACTATCTTATGCCACATCAAGACTTCCACAAAATGGATGTAACAAACCACAACAATGAAAACAGGGCTGCATGCTCGGCACGTACATATGTGATCCGAATCCCCAAAGTGCATACGGCACATGCATGTATGTGTGGTATTTTATTTCATCGCAAGCTCTGATAGTACTGAAACATCGAACTACAATGCTTACTGTACACGAAATCTCTTTTTATTAGCTCACTTTGCGAAAAGCAGCATTCTTCTATCTAAGACAGCTTCATGAACAATTGTTAAATTCTTCGATAAAAGCACTATTAGCAGCAGTTCTCATTCGCACAGATTTTCCGATTCGTATGTATTTAACAAAAAAACATGAAAAGTTAAAATTCTCACATACTTGACATATGCTTGCAATTGAAGGTTTTTCTTTACCACATATTTAGGCTTACTTAACTAAACCATATCGTATATAGTATATACAATACATACACCTACACTGTGAACTCTAAAGTTCGTATGCAAATAAAATAGTTTTCTAAAGGATTGTTGTGGCGAGTTTGACATTTTATATTTCTTTGTTGGGATTTTCGCCACCAGTTTCTAAAATGGAATTATATTTATTAACTAATAACAATAATAACATGTAACGTTTCGGTGACAGCTCTATCTCTGTTTCCAAACAAAAACTTGAGCGTTTTTAAATCCTGTTGAACTGTTTGAAAATGGAGATAGACTTGTCTCCGAAATGTTACGTGAATTATTAGTTAATTAATATAAATTTATTTTAGAAACTGGCATCCCAATAAAGAAATATAAAATAGTAGTAATAGTTTATAAAGCCAAATATAAAAGCTTCACATTTAAAAGTTCATCGTCAATAACATTGGAACACAAACAACAAACTTATATTCTAACTAAAATAATTACTTGTAGGTATCATAATTACCTAATTATAATTTTCTGTAAGTGTTATTTTATCAGACTCATTTGTCAAAACTCGACACGTAAAAGACATGAAAGGTAATCTTTGTTCACAGCACATTACTTTTCGTTTTAAAAGACGACGCAGAAAAACGCAATTATGGGATCAACTGTGTCATCTTGTAAATTAACACCCCACAACAAAGTAGAACAAAACAAACGTTTAGATCAAAGACATCAATCAAGAAAATCTACGGCTAAGAAACGCCTTCTAGTGTAAAGTGAAACACACAATTGGATGGAAACGAGAAACAGATGAAGGATAAAATAAAAGACGGCGAGCAGGACTATTACATGTCAGGATGAGTGACAGGACGACGAGTTTTCCTCTTGCCTGTTAAGGAAGGTAAAAGTCGACTAATGAAGAAAAACAGTAAATTCTGATTTGAAACGATAAATACCCAGATTCATTAAAAAAAAAACACCAATCAGGTACTGCGATTTTGATAAATGCTTTAGTTGCTTACAGTGGCGTAACCAAGGGGGGGCCCAGGCCCCCCTCAAGATTAAGGTTTTTAATCAAAATTTTATTTAAAAAAAATCTGTAATTGTAGGTATCGGCATTACAAAAGCCACCCAATATGGTGAATTTGAAAACCAATTTTTACGATTTGAGCTGTGGTACAAGGTACAATCCCCGCCAAGCCTGGGCCCCCTGCAAACTACGTTTATGGTTACGCTACTGGTTGCTTATGGACGAGGATTACATGGTTTTGTCACCGTCGATTCGGTAAATTCTACTTACTAGGTATGCCATATCTGAGGAAGGTAAGTTGATTTTACTAGTCGGTTATTGCTAGCTTGACAGTAGAGGAATAAGTACTTACCTCCCTAAGGAAATAACAACTTCTTCGCAGTCCAAACATAGATAACTATTAATTTTGTTCGTGACATATTCATTAATCAATAATAAAGGCGTCAACAATTATTTTAAGTTGCAATAATGATTTGTACCAGTAATGAAAAATATTTACGATCGGATTATGAGTTTGCAGCCCATGTGTAGCGAAGGCTGGCAATTCAAATCCAATTCCACATTTCTCAAATAGGTTTCCGAATTGTATATTTAGATTTTTTCCCGAGCTTATAAAAACTTTTATTGAGAATTATAATACTTTTTGACATTAAATGTCGCTAGATTAATGACTTCATCCTGCTTCTTCAAATAGATAAATTTTTAGCCTTACCTCTTTAGTATCATGACAACCAAGAAATTTTAATAACATTTTAAAGGCAAAAAGGATCATATTAAAAAATAAATTAGAAAATAATCAACAAATTATTAAAAAATACCTTGTACGACAATAGTGACAAAAAAAAACTTGTTTAATAGAATTTTCAGTACAGTGCATTCTCGGGCGTACTATAAAATTATAATTTCTGAAGTGAAAGTTCTAACTTTTTAATGGAGTTTGTGAGATGTTTTCCTTAAACTACTCGTAAGGTTTAGTTTTTACTTTAACCTAAGAAAGTTTTAACAATTTAGTAAAAAACACTTGAAAATATGTAACTTTAAAAAAAGTGCCCCATTTTTGTGAGAAGTTAATTTGTTAAAGAAGAGTTAAACTTTTCGACAATTATTCCTTTACGTGGTTGCTTTATGCCCCCATATTTTTGAGAACTTCTAACTTGCTTAATTGCTTAATTTAAAAGTCAATTTCATTATTTACTTATTTAAGTAAAAGGTGTGTATATCCGAATTCGACCGACAAATTTTAAAGGTAAGAAAGGGCGTTACAAGAAGCAACTTTTGTACATAAAATGCAAAATAACAAACTACACCATGATAATTTTTAAAAGTCATAGCTTGTTTCAAAAGCCACGAATATTTATAAACACCTTGTATAAATTTTTTTCTGCTTTTATACCACATTCAGTTCCAAGGAAAATCTATGTTAATCCACTGGTCTTAATTTCTCGGATACTTTATTTACATAAGCATGTGACAAGAAAACGCGTCCAAACTTGGGATGGAACGAAAACCATCATAATAACTATGATCATTTGTAACAGCATAGCATAGGATTAGTTTGATAATTGCGTGTTTCCAGATGCTTTATGGATATTGGCTGTGAGATTTAGCGCCACATCATCACAATGCGTGCGCCATTGTGCGGGACCTGTGATTCTGAAGCAGCCAACCATTGTCTATTATAAGAACCCCATTGTCTTCGTTACCCCTAATCTTAAAATATTATTGCCGAGCGAAAGGTTATAATTCCACGCCTGAAAGTATTAAAATATTGCAGCAAGGATCGATTGAACTTGGAATAAAAATTATGGCGGCATTATTTCGAGGACGTATACATTGAATAATGGACATTTGCCAAACAAACCGAACGATCGTTTATTTTTCCGTGGTAGTATTTTGGTTCCGTATGTTCTAAATTTAAACAAGCGGGACTAAATAAAATTTAGTTAAAAATATTTCAGAAATTTACGTCCTCTTTTGTTTTGGGAAGTGACTCCGACGGACAGTCTATCTCAATTTATGATCTACAAAAAAGAGGTGGCTTTCAAGAAAAACATTCAAATAAATAAACAGTAATGTCTAAATGAAATTCATACCGGATGCCTGAAATTCTCTAACTAATTCACATTTACTTTGAAGAATTTCCGTTATAGAACAACAACCTATTATAGATTATAGATCACCAAACGATCTAAAGCATAAGTAGGTAGTAGTAAAATTAGTGTTTCCCAAAGTTTTACAACTTTTTCGTTCTTCTCTTGCTTGTATCAAGTATAAGAGCTGCCTATTTTGTCTGTTTGCAATGCAAGCACTGTATAAGATTTTAGTGAGAGCAACGCAGATGCTTTAATTTTTGGTCTTGTTCCACGAGATAAGACAAACAAGAAATAGTCACACAAGACAACAAAATCTTGTCTCGTGAAACAGTACCTAGAATATGTGGCCCCAACAGTGACATTTACCTTTTTTGGGTGCAATAGTTTTCAAGCTAAAATAGGTACCTGTTTGAAAAATATTATTAAAAAAGTCGAATAAAATATTTATCAGTTATATATTCGGGCATTATTATGATAATCAAAGTGAACATTGAGTAACGTTGCCTTGGAGTTTAATTACTGCATTTATACGAGATGGCATAACATTGTATTAAGTCTATTAAGTGACTGTTTTACAGTCATCTGAGTTCCATACTTTTCCTTAAAACAATTAACAGTCTTTTGCGAATCACTCCGTAATTTCAGTGTCATAATTAGCCACAAATTCTCGATAGAATTGAGATCCGGACTGCTAGAGAGAACCAGTCAAGGGCACTGATAGTCATCCTTCAACCATTTTAAAGTAATTCCTGAGGTACGACCAAAAGCACCGTTTTGTTGAAATGTCTATTCATGATCATCGGTTAATATGTCCCTTGCTGGAATTAGGTTGTTTCTTGGATATAATTTTCGGTGTTCACTTTTCATCAAGGATATATGAATTTCCAACACCCTTTCCTGACATATGCCCCCACATCATAACGTTTTCAGGGATTCTTTTAAACAACGGTGAACTTTATGTATATTGGGCGAATAGCACTTTTACGGACATCACCTACACACAATTCAAATTTAGATTCGTCATTAAATATGATGCTATCCCACAAGTAAGACATGTAAGTTAAATACTTGCTAAATAAATCTATAAAATATTGCTGATTCTGTATTGTCCAGTTATACTTTTTGATTGTCTATTTTAAGCGATTTTGTGTTTGACGTTTAGTTAATAGGGGTTTCTCTTTTGCCTCTTTAATGCAGTTACTTAAATTTTACATTAATCACTAAAGCAAAATTAGGGAAGCAAAAGATAGATATTTTCGAGTAGCTTGTAACAGTGGCATACAGTAATAATTGTTTATTCTACTTTATTAAATGGCGCTGTTACTGAAAAACAGTTACTGAAAAACAACATGTATTGTATCTTTGTAACAAAAGGTCGGAGCCTATAAGCCTATCTGATTTTTTTCCGTAAGTTCCTAAACCCTTTCCAAATTTACGACATGCCTTTACTAGACACCCTGTACATCTGACAAGCAGTTAGGTTCTTTAATAACTGTATATTGTAATGAAACAAATCGAGCCTGAGTGAAATGGCATTTAGAAATGCAAAAGGAGTAAAAAAATACTATTTCCGCTGATTAGCACAGAAATTATAGTATGATTGAAAAGAAATTTCATAAGGGTTAGCCAATTTTGAAGTCACGTGTACCAATGCCATAAAATTAAACAAAACAATCATACTTCTCTGACAGTGATTGTTACTTTTTATTTTGTAGGAGGACTAAGAGAGAGAGAATACATCTGACTTCAAAACATGCCCAACCCTTATAATTTTCTTTTTTGTTCATATTATATGTAAAATAAAGCAATAATAAGTTTTGTAATAAGTTGTAGGCCAATTCTGAATTAAGATTTTGTGCACTTAGGTTTTGATTTAGCTAATATAAACGAATGCGAACTGAGGATGTATACATATTAAACGAAATGCACATGCTGATCTACTATCAAGCATAAACGAAAATTGTAAGTTAAAATTCAAAAACATCTCAAAAACGTTAGATTTTGTTTCTATGTTGTATACAGTCTATTAGCATATTACCAATTGTTTGTTTTTACGAAACTTCGTTTATAAACTCAAACAGTACAAACGAAAATATTACGTGGCTGTTTGCATACCGAAGATTTTTAATTTAAATTGGGATCAAAGAACTGTGTTTTATAATAACAAAAAATAATATCGCTTTTCAGACAGATATTTATTTAAAATTCCGCGTCAGTTTGATATTTTATATGTTGTTATCTATAATGGGCTTGGGAACATTCTATATATTAAAAACTCATGTAAAATATAGGAGTATTAATCACCACGGTATTAGTTGAACCATATTAGAATATGTTAAACGCTAAATGGGAGAGACCTATGTCTCCCAAAGATGGATGATACAGGGCTAACGAAGAAGAATAAACGCCAAAAATATATAACTAATAAGGTAATAAGTAAAAGGGGGAAATTAAAACGTAAACAAGCACTACTCAGCTGTTAGTATTTAATGAGAGATATTAACCCACTGCTTCTGTGTTTACAACGTATTGAACTGTTAAAGTTGTACAGTATGTCCCTATACCGAGTTACCAAAAGGCCACTTTAAAAAATATATATTTCATGTAATTAACTTCTGGATTAAAGGTGTATGTTATTAGAAAACGATTTAACTTAATTTATAACGGATGTTTGAGAAGTTTTAAAATATCCTTAATTGTACATAATGTACCTGTTAGAGAAAAGTGTAACATGTTATGTTTATATGTAGTTACAATTATGTAATCACCACATATAGGATAACGGTTACAATTCTGTGTTGTTATCTAATTTAGATATAGGTAATTTTATAAAATGTATGATGAAAATGCGAACAATTTTTTTACACTTCGACATAACTTTCAAAAAACTTTTTTTAAATTTTCAATTATTCTTTCGTGTGCTACTGTTGCGGGTATTTTAGAAAGCATTATAACCTTTAAAACGCCCAGTGTAATGACAGATGTTTGATATGTTTAATGTTGGCCAATCTTTTATTTACAAACTTTTTTAATCAATTTTTTTTTAATTCGCTTCTTCGTACCTCAATTCGTGAAATAATCAAAATAATATCTTATTACTGCCCTACTATTTTAGGCTAAAAAGAAGCACCATTTTTCACCTCAATAATACAAAGACATCCTAATAAAAATATCCTAAAAAGTTTAGTGTAGTTTTAATAAGTTCTAGAACAACAAACATTTTTATTTAACTGCACAATAAATTAATTAAATTTATTTGAAAAAATTACAAATAACTACAGCCTACAGCCAAATGATCTGAATATAATTTTACTGTGCAATTTACAGAAACAGCTACAGTGAGCAATATTAACGCTGGAAATACATAATACCACGATATTTAGGGACAAACGCAATTAAAAATTACGAAGGATCAGTTATACAGGGTGTCAACGAAACCTGGGGCACCCTCATAATTTTTTTATTTTTTAAGATATCTAAATGAAATTTGGTATGTTTAATATACTCTTTAAATGGCATTTTTTGACATAGGAAACAAGTTTCTGTCACTTCCGGTTTCGCCGAAATTGACTACAACTTTGTTATTTTAAATGGAACACCCTGTATATTTATACATTTTTGGAATCTCCATTCAATTCTACGTATGGTAGTATCAAGTTCGAAACATTTTGATGACAAAGTAAATTTTTGCAGAAATTAATCTAGAGTGCCATGACTAACACCAAATGAAAGTCAAGGTGCCCCAACACTCGAGACAAATTGTTTTAGAACTTGAACTATTTTAGTTGCTGTATTAGAATGGCCTAAAGTTGGCAAACATGCTTTTTCGAGAATAACTCTATTTTTTCAAATGGCACTAGGGTGGGACACTAGGATATTAAAAACGAGCGTTTTTCAAGGATTTTATTGATACCAATAACACGGGATTAATATAAAAATTTAATTCGGAATAACACTCTCCGTTCAAAAAAACCATATTTTGGACATTTAAATCTAGATACTGGGTTTCAAAACAAGTGAAACAAATGAAATGCACAAAAAAAAGACAGACTTGTTACAGTTGAAGTGCTAAAATAATTTGTTTTGAGTGTCGTAGCACCCTGACTTCCATTTTACGAAGGTCATGGCACCTTAGATTAATAAATAAACTCTTCTGCAAGTATTTATTTTGTCATCAAAATGTTTCAAACTTGATACTACCATACGTAAAATTGAATGGAGATTCCAAAAATGTATAAATATACAGGGTGTTCCATTTAAAATATCAAAGTTGATGTCAATTCCGGCGAAACCGGAAGTGACAGAAACTTGTTTCCTATGTCAGCAAACGCCATTTAAAGAGTATATTACATATACCAAATTTCATTTAGATACCTTAAAAAATAAAAAAATTATGGAGGTGCCCCAGGTTTCGTTGACACCCGGTATAGTGTGATCTTGAGATAACACTTGCTGTAGAATTTAAAAGTCATCTCTAAATTTATTTTTCCGACAAACGTTTAAAAATGTCACTTTTCCGACAAACGTTTAGGAATGTTACTTTCCCACACTCATTTTGCGAGCGGGAAAGTTCACTTTCCCGCACGGAGTGCCGGAAAGTGACAGCGATTTCTGAAAAATCAGAAAATCGCATAGGAACCATCCTTACTAGATTATTACTTTAAAAGGAAATGTCAAATTTGACAACTTGAAAACTTACAACATGATGGTTTAGGACGATTCCTAAACGTTTGTAGGAAAAACGTTGTTCATAACACGTGCGGGAAGAGCGATTCCGAAATTCATGCAGCATGCAGGTACAGAAACCCGCTACGCTCGTTTCTGTAACGTCCTGCATTCGTTTCGGAATCGCTAACTGCCCGCACTTGTTATGAAAATAACTATTCCCGCACTCATTTTGCGTGCGAGAAAGTGCGGGAAAGTGAAAAATCAGAAAATCGCATAGCAACCATCCTTACTAGATTATTACTTTAAAAGGAAATGTCAAATTTGACAACTTGAAAACTTACAAAATGATAGTTTAGGATGATTTCTAAACGTTTGTAGGAAAAACGTTGTTCATAACACGTGCGGGTAGAGCGATTCCAAAACCCATGCAGGTCCTGCATACGTTTCGGAATCGCTAACTTCCCGCACTTGTTATGAAAATAACTATTCTCTGTTTCGGCATTAGAATGACATTATTCTAGCACGCATTTTGGCGCTTTAATGACCTTCATTATTAAACGATTTTTGGTGATATTTTGTTTTCAGAAATTGGAGATACTGTATCAAATGATACACAAAATACCTAGACAACAGAAACGTCAAATGTCAAACTTCTGTCAACTGTCAAGCAAAAATCTATCTTACCAACCTATTTTACCAAAATTTTCCCAACTGGAAATTGTCAAAATAGTATAAAATACTCTTTACAGAAAGAATTCGAGATTCGAGCACTCGTCCGTTCGGCCACTCGCTGCTCCTGTCGAAATTTCAGACTCGTGCGCGAAAACGATTCCTTCCGTAACTGTGTTTTAATATACTATAGACTATACTATTCTCTGTTTCGGCATTAGAATGACATTATTATAGCACGCTTTTTGATGCTAGATTGAGCCTCATTCTTAAACGATTTTTGGTGATACATATTTTGTTTTCAGAAATTGGTGATACTGTATCAAATAATACACAAAATACCTAGGCAACCATTCATTGCTAGGCAACAGAAACGTCACATGCCAAACTTCTTTCCACTGTCAAGCAAAACTGTAGATTGTTAAGTATTTTTATAAAAAGAAACATGAATAACTAATGTAAATGGAAGCCGAAACAGAGAAAATAGTATAAAATATACTCAATTCGAGCACTCATCCATTCGGCCACTCGCCGCTATGTGGCTCGTGCGCCAAAAGGTTAGCTTCTGTAACTTGTGTTTTAATATACTATTTTTTATTTTTGTTATTGGAGATGAGCGATGATAGATGGGCCCGAAAATACTACCTGGACGTCTTCAAATGCGATGGAAGGACGACATAAAAATAGGCAAAAGGAGGCGACTGGATGTTGAAGGCGAGAGACAGGGAAGGCCCATACTCTGTAGTGGATGACAACGGGCTAAAACGATGATGATGATGATGATGAAGATTGACACTTAATATTTTTTTGTTGTAAGTTTCATCTGAATTTTTTTTTGTTTTTTTTTTAGTTTGAAAGTTTAGTTTTATTGCAATTTTGACAAACTTCAATATAAAAAAAAAAGAAATGCATAACTTCAGATATGGCTTTTAACTTCCAGAGCAACCGCGGCCCAGACTTTTTGATAATACTTACCTATAACTTAAATAGGTAGGTTTTATTTTGTTATTTGAACTTGAGTAAGGTAAAGAATATATCATATTGTATTTTATTTTATTACGCATGACAGTCTCAAATAACTAACAAAAAAGTTACATTGTCAATACTTCCATCTTATTATTAACGGGATGTTGCGTAATTTTGTATAGTATGTTTCCGTTTCGTAGAATCGTTCACACACTGCATAAGTCTTTGATAACTCAAAGTAAAAACTGTCTATTTATATATGTATTATTGAACGAGACCTACGATTGCTGATACTAAATAACTATGTTGGTTGCTTTAGTCACTTAACATTATTTTACTAAATTTTGGATAGACCTGGAAGGCTTAAATCCCTTATAACAATGTATATAAACAGCGTTTTGACCTGACTTGCTATCTATCTCGAATTCGAAAGAAAATACGATTTTAGGTCATCCTACAAAAAAAATTCTCACCGAGCTCCATCATAACTTGGTTAACAATTTAAACCATACTACTCTCCACACCGCCCAAGCCAGCTATAAAATTAAAAGTGTTTATGTTCAGCTACTGTATAACTAATTGATTTATTAGTGTGTTTAGTGTCTGTAATATGTTCATTTATAGAACCAGTATCATAATTATAAAGAAAATTTGACTGAACTGCCACTGTCAAGTAAGTGTAATAAATGCAAAAATTTTATTCCGACCAAAAAACAGTAGTATAATATATGGACATTAACAAACAACAATTTTATAAAAAATTCAGAATTAAAAGAATCACACTGAACCTAAGATCATCTGATCGTGAAGTATCTCAACAATATGTAAACTCATTGTACTGTAGGTCGTATTATAGAATTGTTTTATTTTATGCGCGCATATATCTTGAGCTAAATAACCTGTAGTGTATGTATTAATTTTAATTTATTAAATATTTAAGCAGCGGCATAAAACTATGTATGCAATTCTTACATACTACTTACGACGACTTTATTTGAACTCCTAATTATGTTATTTTATTAATTAACTGTGCTCGTTCATTATGAACTCGTTACATAAAGCGATCTTGTGAACTAAATAAAAATCAATAATTTTCACAGAATTGGATTTGTTCATACAATCAAAAGAAGGTTTTTCTGTTTAAAATGCTTTAATTTTAACTAAAATTTCACTTTGACAACATGTTTAAAGGTAGGCTACTTGCTCATTTTGTTTGGTGTTTTTTCTTCAAAAATAGGTATGTACTTAATTTCTATATTTACGCAATGTTAATACGCCATCAGTAAAAAAGAAATATTGCTTTCGGTGAACCGATAATATTTACGTTTTGCTTGTTAACAGAATCGAAACATTCATATAATCGAATAAGTTATTCCATACAACCGAGCAGCTACTGCAGTTTACTACAAAATTCCTTACTGTAAATTATGTTGTCAATCTAATAATTTTTTTATGTTTCAACGTCAAGGATTTTGTCTCACCATTTTCATAAAATCCAATGAAACATTTAAATAAATTGCACCATATAGCGCAACTATAATGACGTGTTACGAACAACATATAAATAAACAAATTTTAAAACCACTTATAAAAAATGGTGACCATCATACGTAATCACTGCATTCAACACAGATCACAGGTTACGTAACTACAAACTACAATATAATTTACAAGCAGACAACAGCATAATAAATAATCACATATATCATATATTGCTGTTTTTATAAATATATGCACCGTATAAAAATCTCGCACCTTCAGAAATATTTAGCATCAATTTTTGAATATATCTGATCAATATGATCAGTTGTATTGCAATTGCAGTATGCGACCGGTACTGGTTGAATGGATTGGCTTTCGCCCTTTGAAAATATGCTTTCTTAAATTTCGAAAGTTCGGATTTACATTTTTGTCTAGCACAAAGAGCAGACAATGAGAAATGTAGGTGCTATGTGGGTTTGCAACGTAGGTGTGCACACTCGTGGGATATTTCCAGGAAAACTGGAAAATAACTGTTTACGATGACAATTGGAAATTACGTGAAAATTTCCCCGCATTATTGCAGCCAGCATTATATTTAAACGTGAACGCCCGAATATACTTTCCCCAATTTTCCACGGTTAAATAGTAGCTAAATAATCGGTTTAAAATACGTTTCCTGAATATTTCGGGGTAATTACTTAATTATAAAACCGTCCATTAACATTTTGAATTTACGAAGATGACATTCTCAACGGAATTTTTTTTTCTGAAAAAAAGTTTGCCCACAAAGTTTACCCAGACAGACATTTCTTATTAGATTTTTGCAATCCTTGAGGATGGTTCATATGGAACTTCGCAATTGTAAGGGGAATTTTAGCGTGCGCAGCGCAGATCAATATGAGACCGTTTTTCCCCTTACATCTCCAACCCGCCCTAACCAACAGACGGGGTTGATGTGGTAGACTGAAGGGGACGGGGACGGCAGCACCTTGCAGGTGGGGCGGAACCGTTCCGCGAGTCATTACCTCTGCCGAAAGTGTCTGCCGGTCAATCGAGACGTTTTATGACGGATAATGAAATGTTACATGTAATCATGACCTTCGATCTTTACCGACTGGAGTTCACTCGAAAAATGGAACAATCACCCACAACATTATTAACGTCGAAGTATTATTTTCCTTTTTTGACGTGAAAGAGAATACTTTTAGATAAGAAACCAATTTAATCGCATCATAAAAGTTTATGATAACCTTATATGTTTTGTTAAAAATACTTGAAATAACAAAATTTTGGCATCCTCTTCGAACATTAAAAGTTAATTTATACAAAAATACAACTAATACCTATAGATCGGAAGCTAATACAATAATAAAAAAAAAGAAATAACATATTAAATATAATACAGAAATAATTCAACGTCCAAAATATTTCGTAACCATTAACAAATATTTCATGTGTTAAATCTTTTGTAAAATTAAACTGATGCGCAAAATCAGCATTGTAGTCGTAACTATTGGACCTTAAATGAGAAAATACTGGGATGTATCTCTTGTTAAAAACGGGTCTATACAGTTCGTTCCAGCATACTCTAAATAGATACATTTCTGTTAAATATATGTTGAATGCTATTCAATTTAAGAATACGAATAGTCTGTTTAAATTTTGATACCTACATGTATTTAAAGTAACTTGAATTGCTTTTTGCGTGCCATGTCGAGAATTAAAATAATTTGATATGCTCCGCCTAAATATTAAATGACACCAAGTTGAAGATATTGGAGACTGATCATTATTGTGTTTAACATAAAATGGCGATGAATACGTAATGCAGGAAGAAATAAGAAATAAATATAAACAATTGATTATGTCAAACAGATATTCAAATATGTGTAATTCCAAGCCATACACAAATGGGAAAAAAACAAACCACAAAGTATAATTTTCAATTATCCTGCGAAATAGACAAAAGCGCATAAGTAATCACAAAAAACGGGTACGGTTTAAAATGCCAGGGCATTTCATCTATTTAGTCCAATGTATCTTTGAATTTTACACTCCATATTTATTATGAAGTATTTCGTCAGAATACTACATTACATTACGTAGGTATCTGACAATGATAATGCTTCCAATTTCTCAGTACTAACACCGAATTCAATTTTTTTAAATTCTTTTAGCACTCCTCTCATCCAAATCCTATAAATGCTACAAGGAACCTACAGATCCATATTAACAAAACAAAAATACAGAAGTAGTAAAAGACATGGGAGACTGAAAGCAAACGAAACTAAATCAGTACATGTAACATTTACTATGAAGAGAGATAAGTGCCCATCAGTTACACTAAATGGTGAACAAGCGAAGCATTCAGATTCAGAGTATACAAAATATTTAGGTGGGCACCTAGATAGACGATTGATATGGCAACACAATATCTTCACTAAAATAAAATAATTGAGAACACAATTCAGCAACTGTACTGGATGATTGACAATCGCCGTTAACAGTAGAAATCAAACTGTTGAATATACAGCGTGTCCCCAGATAGCAGATAGTTTGCGATAGGTATAATCAACCAAAAATTTTTGAAAACGTTTCCAGCTTTTGGCTTTTGTAGTCTAGATCTGCTTGGTTTGTAATGAATTTCTACCAAATTACACTTAAAATGATATCCAGATGGCGTAGTTAGCACAAGAAGAATATAAAGCGGGTTAGGTAAAGTGGTCTTCGTATCAACTTTAAGCAAAAATTTTATTCAAAAAATGTGTTCTAAATTAAAAATTCGAGCAGCACAGCACGCAAAATTTCATTAAAATTGGTAGAAAAATGAAATTTTGCCGGTCATCTAAGTTGCTTTGCAATTTTTGAAATAAAAAAATTGACAGTATAAAATAATTTCTACAAGTTAAGTAAAATGCTTCGTCGCAAGCAGAAAGTACCTAGTTGTTGTGCAATGCTATGGATTAGGTGGAATTAGTTACAAGGGGGTGGTTAGATGTTTCGAGCAAAAGTTTCCAGGAGATTCAACAAGCGATATAACAGTAAGAAAAATTATAACTAAATTTCAAACAACCGGAAATGTGGTAAACCAAAAACGGAGTAAGAAGAAACTGGATGAAGATGATGCGGCAATAGTTTTGGCATTTGATGATGTAAGAGGAAATGGAAGGGTTTCACTAAGGCGAAGGGCAAGCACAAATTGGCACTGGGAAATCGCATTTGTAAAGAATATTTAAATCGAATAAGATTATTCCTTTTAAAGCTAAATTCGTTCATACTATGATAAGCCAATGATGAAGCTAAACGACTGGACTTTAGTTTATGGGTTGGGCAAAAAAGTTTACAGGAAAGGGATTTTTGTAAGGATTTTATATTTTCGGATGAAACTATGTTTACAACGAATGGAACAGTCTCGGCACAAAATTCTCGTTATTGGTCTGAAGAAAATCCTAACTTTAGAATAAACTGCAGACGACAGTATTTAAGAAAAGTTATTGTTTGGTGTGCTACGAGTATTAGCTACAATGACGTACATAATTGGACCACATTTTTTGGTTGGGAATTTTACATACTTGGAAATATTACAAAATTGTTTAGGTGATTTTCTTGAAGACGTAATTTTTTTCGTAAAACAGAAGATTTATTTTCAGCAAGATGGTTGTGACCCACATTAAACTGCTTTGGTAAAAAATTATTTAAACACCATACTTGGAAAGAGATGGATTGGCCGATTTAGCCCGCAGCCATGGCCACCAAGAAGTCCGGATATTACAATTATGGATTTTTATTTCTGGGGATAAGTGAAAGTGCATACAGAAAATTTTGATAAAGATTTGAACAGATTGAAAAACAAAATTACTGATGTGATTAGGACCATTCCGCTTCTCGAAATTACAAACAAAACCAAGAATTTAGAAAAAGGCTAGAATTATATGCGCTAATTTAGGTGGGGGGTTATTTGAATAATTTAATTTTATTGAAAACTGCTTAGAACTTGTGTAAAAATAGAATTAAGAAACCAATATATTGTTAGGTACTTATGGTAATTTTGAAGGTCTCCTTTTTTTGTTCAAATGTAATGACTAATGACAATTTGCATACAGCCGAAAGGTTTAATTTAAAACATATTTTTAAAATAACATGTTTGTATAAAGTAAATAAAAAGATCACTTTACCTAATCCGATTTATATTCTTCTTGTGCTAACTACGCCATATGGATATCATTTCACGTGTAATTTACTAAAAATTAATTATAAACCAAGCAGAGCTAGACTACAACAGATGGAAAGGTTTTTCAAAAATTTTTGGTTTATTATACCTATCGCAAACCCTATCCGATGACACGCTGTATAAAGTAATTATCAAGCCCTTATGGGCTACAATTATGGAGTTCAGCCACTGTTAGCAATACTGTGGTATGTTCCTAACAAGATGATATAAAGTGATTTGTGTGTACCCTCGATTAAAGACCAAATCAAAAACTATAGTGAAAAGTATAATAAACGGGTTGAAGTTGCACCCAAACAAACCTGTTAATAGCCTAATGGGCAAATCAGATAAATCGAGATTTAAACGTTTTAAGCGGTCAAACCTAACCACCAGGCTTAATTAAACATATGAGAACGATTAATAGTTATTATATGTATATGTAATCATAAGTAGTATAGTGTAAAGTATTTCAGTAGTACATACATAAGTAACTTAGGTTAAGTAAATAAAAAAGGAGGTAGTATTAAAGGGTTATCTCCCTCTGTCAGATGACCAATTAGGACAGATTGTTCAATATGTGGAATAATAAAAAAATTCTTTCAATTTAGGGCAAAAACCAACAAAAGCTGGAAATCACATAACATCAATTTCATTTTTAAATCCTGAATTAGAAAAAAGTAGGCATCGACAAAAATTGCAGCAATGATATGCAATTTACTTGTGTGAAAAATATGGGTTATTTTTTACTATTAACAAATATAATATAACTATGAAGTTTAAATTTAATGTTGATTTGAATATATTTGGCAAGCATTATTAGATTCAAGATTCAATTGTTACGAAAACTAAGAGTTTATTTTATTTAAACATTTATTGTTGCTTCTACTTATGCTATAAAAATATTAATGTTTATATAGGCACTACGCTTGTACTGATATATGAACTGCCCATTTCCGTTGCTTTAAAAAATTAGAAGATGTTTCGCATTAGCAATATTAAGTTACAAAAGTTTTTAGGTTAAAAGAAAGGAAATGCAGAAAACTGTATTTAGGAAAGCTAATACAATTTTAAGATTATACGAAGAAGGTTCGAATGTAGCCCGGAATTTTGCCGCCATATACAAAATAATTTGTATATGGCGAAATAGTTTTTCTTGATAATACACTGGATAATCTACTTAGAAGCCGTGTGTGCTGTTATTATAGTTACAATTGTTTTTGTTTAGTATCTGCTATCTGCAACCATGACGGAACAAAGAAGCCTGGTAGCTCAGTTGTAAGAGGGCTAGGCTTGCATGTTGCAAGTCCCGGGTTCGTCCCGTGGAGATTTTTTCTCAGGCCTCTGGGATCGGTACTAGGCCTGGTAAGACCATTCACAGTTGGGCTTAATTAACTGTGCTCTACTCGGAAGACTGGTCTATGAGACAGAGTAACAAGATCACTACACACGTAGTAACACACACATGACACAGCCGTTTGGCTTGAAGTAATGCCTAAAGGCGGTTCCGAGCAGATTGGCTGTACACGCATACAAGACACATACAGAAAAGAAAGAAAGAAAGCCATGACGGAACAACCAGTTCATAATTCTATTGCGCAGCGAATTATCATTAAATATGTTATTAATGAAAACATAAAACTGCTAAAGTTCTTTAACGACTTTGAAGACCATTCGGGGTAGACACTCTGTCAAAGACTCAGGTGTATCACTGGTGCCAGAAATTCAGAGAAGGCCGAACTAAGGTGGAAAATGTATCCCTTGCTAGGCGACCACGAACCTCACTCGGTGAGTTGAACGTTCAGGAAATTGATAGGTTGATCCGAAGTGATCGACGAATGATTTATCAAACAGACTTCAGATAAGTATAGGTAGTGTTCAAGAAATAATCCATGAACATTTGAAATTAATTTCGAAAAATGTGTGCAAGGTGGGTCCCAAAGCTCCTTCATCGATACGAGCGAGAAGGAGAAGGTTTTTTAAACTCAATACTGACCTGCGACGAAACCTGGGTACACCATTTTGTTCCAGAATCCAAGAAATCAAGCATGCAATGACGACACAAAACTTTACCGAAGCCTAAAAAAGCAACGGTTATCCCTTTAGGTGGGAATATATTGGCCACTGTGTTTTGGGATGCAGAGGGTTTGTTTACAGATTTTTAGAAGACAAACGTACAATTAATGCCCCTTATTACGCTGAACTGCTTTGCTGGAAAAGTTAAGCCTGCATTTCGGATGAAAAGACGGAAGCGTTCAGTTAGGAGTGCGGTTCTCCTCCACGACAATGCTCGCCTGCACATCGCCCAATTGACTAGAAAAACATTGGATAAATTACACTGGGAGACACTTCCACGTCCTCCTTACAGTCCAGAATTGTCTCCTTGTGACTTTCATTTGTATGGTCCACTCAAGGAAGCAATGGATGGTAGTCGATTTGAGATGATAAAGAGGCTAAAAGCTTTATACAAAACTGGCTAGCCGCTCAGCTAAAAACTTGTATAAAAAAGGGATTGTGACGCTTCCAAAGAGATGGCAAGTATGTAGATTTAGAAGGGGAATATGTTGAAATGTAGGATAAATCATCTTGTACAGTTCTTGTTTAAATAAAAAGTTCAAAAGTTTTGATCGCGAAGGAAGAAGACGATTTACGGAGAGGAATCTACTTCCTACAACAGATAAGCAATTGATTTGATATGACGATATCCTTGAAGAAAACGAAAGTCATGGCATTGTCTGGAATATACCCTATTCGAACAAAGATAGTTCTAAATAACTCAACATTAGAACAGGTGAATAACTTCAGATATCTTGGATGTAACATATCATACGATTACCGCAATGACGTAAAGTAAATAGATTCGCCAAGATATGCGGAACAATAAATAAAACCCTCAAAAACAAAACCATTAAAATTTTACAAGACAATTGCCGTACCAACAATCAGCTACGGAAGCGAAACATGGGCAACAACAAAAAGATAAGAACAACGTATACAGACACAAGAAATAAAGTTTTTAAGGAATGTAAAGGGTTGCTCAAGAATAGACAGAATAAGAAATGAAGATATCCGGAATGAATTAAACATATTTAACTTGAACGAAAGAATTAAGGACCAAAGGAACAAATGGAAAGAACACCTACACAGATGGAGGAAGACCGCCTACCAGTTAAAATATATAATTACAAATGTAAAGGACGAAGAAGCGTAGGCAGGCCAAGAAAGAGATGGGTACCGTAACAGGCAACTGCCTAATACCTGAAGCGAAGAAGCAGAAGAATAAAAAGTTACAAAAAAATTCCAGCTTAAATTTGAACTCTCCTCGTACTTCAGTGTACTCGTGAATGACTTTAAAGGGGTAAATAAATCACACAGATATAGCATTAATTTAACAATTATGTTGTAAAATAAAGAATTTAATAGATACATGCTTGCAGGCGGGCCTGAAATTTTTATGTACTAATTTAAAAATACTAAATTCTGTTTTATATTCGTCATAACAAAAGCTCAGAAATTTTGTTTAATAATTATTAATTAATAATTACTGTGTGTCTTCAGAGTAATAATTTAACAACTCGTTTTAGGACGAACATCTGCGTATTGCAAAAATGCTACTACTCAGGTCCGATTTCAATGTCTTGGTTACCATGTTAACTCTCAAATTTTTCGGGTGAAGTCTTGGTTTAGGGTGGCGATATTATTTATACAAAAAAATTAAAATCTCCTTCTAATATCCAGAAATACGAGACAAAATAGTAAATACCATGTTCAATGCAATGTTCGACACAAAAAAACACCCTACCAAAATTAGAAGCCCCCTTAAATCCAGTAAAATTCTAGTAGTAGTAGTAGTAGTAGGGTAGTGGTTTACATACTTGGCATTTGCAAGCGTACATCCCTCCCAATAAATAAACAATACTCCTAAAACCAAAAATGTAGCTTACTCAAAGTTAATGAATCTTTTTAAATAAATCCAAAAATATTAATAGGGTGGCCACAAACAAATATTAAGAAAATAACATATACTAAGATATAACAGCAAGAGAAAAAAAGGGTTGCAAGACTTGTTCATGGAACTTTCCCTAGGGATTTTTGAAGTTTCACATTCACAAAGCAATAGTTAAACAAAACAAACGTGTGCTTTCACTCTTAACGGAAGCTTCCGCAACTTGTTAATCTGATCTGCACTCGGTTCTTGAAATCCTAGATCTAGACTACTTATACATACACATTTAAAAATAAAGAAATACTAAAATGTTACGAACCCTTTTAAAAAGTGTTTGTTTTTAAGTATTTTTGCTTAAATTCCGTAATCGCAATTTAAAAAAAAAGAAAACAGCTGAGTATTTCTAGATCTAAAGCTCGATGTGGCATCAACCCGGAAACGAAGCACAAAATATACTTGAAGTATGCACAGTTTTTTATTTTAACGGCATAAATAACATCGCATTTTTAGTATACGTAATAAATTAGTTCTGTCAAGTATTTTTGGCAGAAGAGAAGTAAATACGGTATGGTTAGGTATTATTTTTAAAATACCGTGATTCATACTCTCTCTCGCAAAGGTATTTCCGTTCCACATTCGCGATGGTAGATGTTACGTTAAACCAACATATTCATCCCATCTATGAATGGCGCCCGATGTCCGTACAGAAATATATTATTTGTAATTCTAAAAATTATTTTCCGCGAATTGGTCGTCACGGCAACTTTTTATGACAAGTTTTGCACGAACACGCTCGTCAAGTTGTAGTTAACAACACTTTAGTTGGATTTCTAGTTTCGAATGCAACTTTTCGCACGCCGCAAACGACCATTAACAAACTTTCAGCTAGTATTCAAATGTATGCATCCGTACTCATTTCTAATGGATACAAATGATAACAATAACGTTGGTAAACTCATAATTTACATACAAAGGCGATAATCCGTCAATTTTTTTGTGACTCACGATTCTATGAATACAGGAACCCCCTCATATGCCAAACTTCACGTGATTTTTATATCCTTCCGCGTCATTATCCTACAATCGTAGATTTTTATCAATCCGCATGTTTGTAAATTACTTTTTTCTTTTTACTTTTAATTAACCAAAAACGCATTCAAATTTCCAAATTAGTTTGTCTAAACAAGTGCAAAACAACTATATGTGAATCATCTATTGGGTTGTGTTCTATGTTTGATGCACCTTTTGTAACGCATAGGTAAATTAAATAATGCACTTAATATATTCGTCAACTGCTATTTATTAGTTTTTAATGTTCTAGCACTACAATCAAGTATATTTTTGGGAAGAAAACGGTAGTGCGTTACTTTCTGTAGTTCTTCGTTTAACCGTTGAGTGAAGGATTATAATTCCTTCGCTCAACGGTTTACCCTAGAACTAAAAATTACTAAATTTATATCTACATAGACGAGCAACTTCAAATACCATACTGGGCGTATTTGTTTCAACATTTTGATATGCAAACCAAAAACAGCCTTCCTGGAAATTTTACAAAAATCAGTAAAATTTTATTCACTTAACCATCAGTGGCAATATTAAACTATAAAATTTAAATTCTAAGTCACACTGCTTATTACAAAATTTCATGATTTTAAATTTTCCAAGACGAGCAACTTCAAATACCATACTGGGCGTATTTGTTTCAACATCTTGATATGCAAACCAAAAACAGCCTTCCCGGAAATTTACAAAAATCAGTAAAATTTTATTCACTTAACCATCAGTGGCAATATTAAACTTCAAAATTTAAATTCTAAGACACACTGCTTATTACAAAATTTCATGTAAATTTTCCACAAAAGCACAGCACAATAATTATTACTACACAAATAAAAAAATACGAAAAGAATTTACCTAAACTGTTTGACATCGTAATTTCCATGAGCAAATAACAGTTTTCTTTTTAATATGAGATCAAAATATGCCTGCCCTTCGATCACGATTGTTAATAAAAATTACCAATACGTAGAATCAACATTAAGGTTTATTTATATTTAATTTCTATTTTGATTTTGATTTTTATATAAAAAGTTTTTAAGTATCGTATAACATATGTACCTACTCTACTGAGTTTTCTTCTAAATTGTTTTAAGATGCTTTCATTTTAACTTTTAATACTTTAAGCCCTTTAAGGTGACAAAGTTAACTGTTAACAAAAATTTTAGCCTACTCGTAGGTTTTTTTTGTATAAAATATGATCACAGTAAGTAATTGATACTATTTCCATTAATCAAGGCAACTAACATAAGGCCTGATGTAAGTTTCAATACAAATACACTGCTTTAAAATACGTTTTTTTTATAATCAGGAACTGGACACAACAAATTTACCACAAAATAAAAACTAATTTATAATTATTGATATAAGTAAATACGGAGAAGAAATGTTAAAATTGAAGTGCGAGTTTTATTTTCCAAACACTTACCAAATATACTCAGAAGTAGTAGATAAAATTGACTTACCTAAAAAAGAAAACAGGATATTAGAATACAAGTCAAATTTACATTACACGACAGCTTCAATGAATATTAGAATTCATAAAATTTTGAACCGTTATTAGAAATTTAGAAATTTAAAAATTAAATTAAAAATGGGAGGCAAAATCGATGTTAACTTGTGTCGCAAAAACTGTTTCTGAACTTATGTTTCTTTCACAAGAATCTTCACGCCTTCATATATCAATTTATTGTAACCACATATGGATGTTGCAAATTGGGTAGACGGCATAAACTTCGAGAGAAACAGAGATAAGGAGGGCATCACTACAAGCGGGTAGTTCAAGTTCAACGGTCGGTGGTGTTTTATTAAAAGGAATAACGTGAAACTCACATTAGACAACTATTTAGGGTTATTTAATTTAAAATTAATTAATGACTTTAATAAGATGAATTCCACTTTATATTGCAACCAGCTCAATTTTCGAACTAGCAGAAACATACAATCTAATACTTAGTAAGTTAATACCACAAAGGCCTTTCTTGTTAGTAGGTCTTCTGAAAATCTTAATATAGTTTAAACAAAACATTTGAAGAGAGTTACAAAAATTAAGAAAACCTTTATTTTCATAAACATACAAAAAATTCAGAAATATGACTTGATAAAATATATTCAAAATAGATAATTTCAGTATTCGTCTTTTTATGACTGCAAAAGAGTAAATTGTATAAATATCTTTATATTATTCTGTAGCACATGCCATTTTTCAATTTTTATAATATCATGTAATATACTAACGAACCTTCACAAATTAATAACAATAACGAGTGACGGTGCAATAATAACGATTGAATGAAACATTAAAATTGTCAATCACGTAACATGTTTTCTCAACATACAAAATTATTACAATCAGGATGAAATTATGTAGGTATACAATTTAAATTCGATAAATATAAATAACATTAATGCAATAATTATCAGACACTTTATATAGGAAAAAGGTAAATGTAACGTAAACGACAGCACTTGCGGTATTCTCATGCATGACATCATAACAGCAATCTCAAGCTAAGATAACTATTGAGTCATAGTTCGCATCTTATATCATAATTACGTAATAAATCAGTACCGCATTCAAAAATATAGCTCATGGTCATAAATAACTCCAATAGAAATTATTAAAGTTCTAAATTAAAGTTTAGAAACTGCAATTTAATCCGTCCTTATGCAACTTGAACGACTAGAAAAAGGATGTATAAAAGATGTGTATTATTTGCTGGAAATGAAAGAGAAATTAGCAACCGTGACCACAAAGCAACGCCTACTGAAAATACGGTATTTAAATATCCCAATTACCCAAATGAATATCCAAAAATATTAACGAGGTTATGGCCTCAACAACAGACTTATTTTACCAATATATTTTGGGAGATAAGGCTGCACACTCGAGTAATTACAGATTTTTTTATGCGGGTTGTCAAGTCCTAACAGTTCTACAAGGTTAGTAAACTCGAACAATATCAAACACCGACGTTATAAACAATTTCGGTTAGCACATGTTGTTGATGAATTCAACGTCAGAATTATGTTATCTTATACATTTATAAAATTAAAATGTTATATTAATATCATTGTTATTATAAATATCAGTACATCAAAATTATATGTTCCTATTTGACTTTTTTTATTTTACTACAAGCAACATTCAAAGATATTGTTTGACATATAGAATAATTTACGATATGGCGAAACAGAACATAAAATCGTGAATTTATTTCAGTTTGTAAATGTTACTTTGAAAGCACAAAATTTCCTGATTTGATATAGCTACTGTCTTATTCGTGTAACTTTAAGAATACGAACTCGCAATTAGATGATTCTAATTCAAACTCCTTCTATAAATATTAACCATTTTGACGTCGATGCCTCACTTAAACTGCAATTACGTGAACTTACACAATTTATGTTAGCGCACTACAATGCTTTCCCCAACTATATGTAGTATTTATTCTGCTGCATTCACAAAGAAAATTATCGTTACATAAAAATACATTACTACTATTATTTATAACGACTGCAGGTATACCAACATGTAAAAAATTAAATAACGGTATGGATTTCAGTATTTTAAAATTTAATATGGAACTAGATATAAACGGTGTCGGTGCCGCATATCATGTAAAACATATTAATAGTACAAGACAAATAATAAATTGTCTGTTACAGATGAACGAAGAAGCTCGTTGGCGCAGTGGTAAGAGCGCTGGGCTCCTAGCTAGGAGTCTTGGGTTCGAATCTCACGCAGTGGCAAGAATTTTTATAAAGAATTCCCCACTGTTCGAGATCGGTACTTGAGCGAAGCGAGCGAAGCCATTTAATCATCTGGTTTAATTAATGATTCTGTCTTCGGAGTGGTCGGCTTCAGATAGTAACAAGACACATACACTATACACTTAATACACGGTCACAAACTCTGCAGAAGGTAACGGGAAACCACTGCAGAGAACACATTTCCCTAGTATAAGGGGGATATAAGAAAGTTCACGACGCCAAGTCGTTTAAAAATGTGGCTTTTATCCCCCTCGCCAACGTCCTAAAAGGATATGGCATGAAGAAGAAGAAGTTACAGATGAATTAATACCAAAGTACAAAATTAGTTTAGAAATTTCTTAATAAGTTCATGAGAAACATCCCTATAAATAAAATATTTCGTACATTAATTTTTAGATTATATTTATTAACAAAATGTGGAATAATACCAATTTCTATTCTTCTGTTATTTAAATGTCACTAAAAACAAAACTTTCCCATTCAAAAATATTATAAGATAAATTCAGCAGTATTACTAAATGCATAATCGCGCACGTTCCTTAATTTTTTTTTTTGTGACCTAACTAATGTTTTAAAATAACCAGTTCTAGGACATAGCCTTGTCATGTGTATTTATTAATTACTTACGATAGTAACGACTACAAATTCTTTCGATTCGTTTTAGCGATCATATCAGCAAGGTAAATCTATTTTTTGTTGGTTCTATCTTTAAATTAGCTCAAGAATCAGTGCAAACTGTGAATTATCGATAGATTAAAAAAAGGAATATTTTTTTTTTCGAAAAGCTTTAGAACAGCTCGTGCGACATTTCCAAAGGTCGCTTCAAAACCATTAAGAGCACTTATCTGGAAAATTGTTCCTTATAAAAATAGGAAATTCGGAACATATCAACATATCACTTATAGGTCACGAGTCACGGAGCAATTACTCATTTGGCAATAAATACTGGTTATCGTTCATCAGAAAATTGACTTTTCTGTTTCGAGATAGACCATGTTATTCCCATTAAAAGGTCACATTAGGTGTTCTATAAACATCGAATTAACATACACTTAATATGGCATTTGAATAAATATATTTTTCAATCATGCTACCCTTTAAATAACGTTAAAATTTGAATTTTCTTGAAGACCTATTTCAAAGTCCTGATCGATGACAATAAATAATTACTTTTTTGAAAAAGTGCCTAATTTATAATTTGCAAACTGCCACACTTAAATATTTCAGAAATATTGACATTCTGAATACTGCATACTCTATTTATATCAGACTTGTAAATAAAAAGTAGAGTATAAATTCAATTCCTAATAAGGACAACGTTTAATTTGTAATTTAAAAATTTTAGTTAACTGCGAATGTACTTTGTTGTATATCATTAATTCTTCCAATACAAACAATAAAAATATACATATGTATATAAAATGAAGATATAATATAATAAACTATACTGAAATTCTCACATAGTGAGTTTAGCATAAACATTTTTATATTACCCGATAATTTTATAAGGTCAATATCAGAAAAGATAAATATCAACCCAGCACCCCTAAAAATAGTTACCCGATGTTTGTTACTTTGGTTAATTAAAATGCCTTACTAAAAATAAATTTAACCTAAATTATGCTTGCAAAGCATGCCAGCGGAATTATCTAAAAATATAGAAAATTCCACGTGAACTAAGATGTTCTACATAAAAATTTAAAAATTCATAAACAAGGTCCGTGGTTACTCTTCGACACTATTTGTGATTTATTTGAATTTCGATTTTGTTTTTGTTTACTCATAAATGTCCACATTTTTGATACAACTTCACAAAAAAAAGGAAAGCCCCATTGAAGATGTTCAACGTAAATTTAATTCTTTGCTATCAGTGAAACATAAAATGAAGTATAAAGATAGCATCACCTACTAACAAATGTTAAATTGGCGATGCAAACAATTCTAAATAAATTCTATGAAGCCCACCAACCAAATAATAACATGAAAAGGAAACTTGAAAAGATTCAACCCTTTTCTGTTAGATTTCACAGGGAAAAATGTTAAAAAAAATATTTTTAAATACTGCTAATTAAGTAAAATAAAAAATAATAACAGGCTAAATTTTAACAATGTTATGTATTTTTAAAAGTCCATTCAATATATGTATCTTAAATCTAAAAGCCTCGATAAAAGTCTGGTTTCGCCAGCGGTGGTACGCAACCAACCGGTGCTAAACATAAATTACAAAATTAATCATCGCAGGCGGCCTCGTTTTGGCATAGAAGTCTAGACGTGAATGCCCCGACCGACGTTTTAAGCAACCAGAGACGACTTTACGGTATTTTTAGTTGAACCTTAAAACTTCCTGTATGCCTTACGTACTCGTCGCTATTTTGCATTAATCCATCTCTCCGATGTATTCGTAATTAAACATAAAACATGGTAACAAACATCCGGAAAGAATAACTCAAAATTATAATAAGAAAATTCATTAATTAAAAATAAAAAGCAACACGAAATGTTGGAACATTTGATTGCTATTAGAAGCAAATTAAATCCAACAATATCGCGATTAGCAAATAAGTTTTTCGAAAATGCAATAAAAAAAACTGATTTCAAAACTTTGTAATTATTCCAAATTAAGAGTGGTCAACAATGTTCTCAAAATTATCGTTTATCGTAATTATTCTGCATAGTGACTAAAATTCAAATTATATTACACACAAAGGAAATATTTAATAGGTATTACTTATGTATTTAAAAAAAAACAAAACAAAAAAGAAAATGCATAGGAAAGCCAGATGTTCTAAAAATCACATTAAAAATACTAATAATTAATTTTAATCCTGCCAAAATGGTATGATATAGGATTTTAGAATAAGTGCTAGAATCAGAAATCGTCGAATCTTTTATAAATATGTATATCTAAACATTTTTGTTTTATGAACGACAGTTCGCAATTCTTGATTGATTAAAATGAATAATCTCGTGAATTTAAAAGTAATTAATCGCTCCTTACATGAATCTGAAATTATTTCATCACATGAAGATTCATTTACAGTAAATTATAACATTATAAATATATTATTGTGAGAATTATAGCAGACGACCGATGTTAAGTTAGGGGTCCGGCGTGCATCGGGTGAGTGAAGGTAGTAGTCGGGTGCACGAGAAGTACGACAAGGGTGGTAGACGCGCGAGACAGTCAGAAAAATTCTAAAGTATGAAATGTAATTTAATTAAAATAAAGAAGTTTTGCAAATGCTCTGTGTAGTTTTCTCACATTATATTAAGGAAAAACGATAAGGGATCTCAAACAAAAACCTAAAAAACTAATAAAAACGAAATATCTAAAAACTACAATCGAGTACTCGTCATGATAGACGTTCAGATTTTAAGCTGTGAATTTAAAAAATTTAAAAACGTAATCGTTTGTAGGATGGTATATACACTAGTATGGTCACAGCCTTTTAACTTTCTAAAAGAAAAGGTGCTCCACACAATATCCCGAACTAGCTCTCAAATTATCAATTATTATTGTCTGCAAATCTAGTTAAATAACTATGAATTCAAATCACATATTAAAATGAAAATTTCTATCTCAGGCGCCGCTGAAGGATTCGTTTATTAAATTTTGATAACTAAATAAAGTAATAAATTCAATCCACTTTTAAATATGCAAGGTTTATTACAAAATAACCTATTCCTATCCTTAAAAACTAACACAAATCTATACAGTGTCACCGTTAAAGTCCGCATCATATGGAAAATTTTTTTATTGTTTAATTTACGCAAATTTAGATTTCATGAACAGTTTTTGCTTTGAAAATAATGCAAAATGACGTTAACGATTTTTTTTATCGATCGGCTATACCTGTCAAATTCGACATTGTTTCAAAAAAATTAAAGAAAGTTAGGTTATTTTTCAAAATTTCGAAAAATGTTAAATGCAAAAGTTGTTTCATTTTCAGTTTTCTACCAACTTACCAAATTTGAACAAATTTGGACAACCTTGATATTTTTCACGCTTTCTTAACCTAACAATTTTTTGGCTCATTCGAATTTATTAAAATCCGAAAAGATGCGTAAAGATGTAATACACTTATCTGCCAAAGGGTTTGTTTTCTGTTTAAAAATGTTTCTAATTGGATTTTTAAAAAAAATCCAAATATGCTAATAGAATTATGTCATACTTGATGCAAAGTTGCTCTAGTTTCAACATTTCACAGCAAAATTCGCTTTATTCATTTTTATCACAGTACAAAAGTACCATAAGCCAAAATTCTCAAATCCATTTGCCAATTAATAGATCTCCAGCTCTTGCTAAATTAATTTAATTAAATGTTTTTCTGGACTAACACTTAAAAATCAATCATGAATCAAGTTGCTCTTGAACTAAGAAGTATGCTATGGAAAGAAAAGAATTAAATGTCATGGAAATTAAGAAAACAAAATGTTTGACAGTTTCTCTAAAATTATGAAACAGTGATTTTTATTAATACATACATATTTTTAAAAATATCAAGGTTGTCCAAATTTGGTATGTGGGTAGAAAATCGAAAAAGAAACAACTTTTGCATCTAACATTTTTCGAAATTTTGAAAAATAACCGAACTTTCTTTAATGTTTTTGAAAATATGTCGAATTTGACAGGTATAGCTGAACGATAAAAAAAAATCGTCAACGACACTTTGCATTATTTTCAAAGCAAAAACTGTTTATGAAATCTAAATTTGCGTAAACTAAACAATAAAAAAAATTCCCATATGATGCGGACTTTAACGGTGACGCTGTATCTAAAAACACTCACTAACAATTATTCCTTTTTATTTCAGCAATCCCACCAAAATAACGTTGTTTTTCCAATTAATGGTCCGATTCAATTATCATTTGTTATTATTTCTTGTTTAGCCAATTTCCATTAAAATTGTATTAAATATATCCAATTTCAATATTAATAGTTTATCGTCACTTCGTAATTATATTCTATTAATAAGAATTCAACTTCATGTTGATATACCTTTATTATTATATGCGCTTTCAGAGAAAACTCGTAAACACGCCTTTTTCTTTTATCCAGTTTTATCAAATGATGTTCATTATTCTTTAACTTTTTTGATCTTCCCTAGTTATATCCCAAAAACCTCCCATTCCTTGGTTTTGTTTTAATAGTATATTACATTACAAGTCATGAAAGTGAAACTTTGCAGAAGAGGAGGCTTATTGAAGAGTACGAGGACGCGTAGCGTCCGAGTATCTCTTTAAAGCCTCCGAGTCAAGCAGAGACACTTTCATGACCAGTGATGTATTATATTTTTTCTGAAATCGTTTTTCTAAAAACTAAAAATAGATTTAAACTGAAAAAATATATCAACATCAGAGTCGTATGAGAAGTTGATATCCATGACAATGAATTGTCAACAAATTTTTTAAGCGTCACAATTTGTGTTGTAAACAGTTGTAAAGTGCTTTATAATATGGAAAACACTCTTCCCACTGGAATAATTGAAGAAGCTGCTGCTGCAGTGGAAGAATTGCTTCCGGATAAGTCCAAAGAAAGATATGAGAAACAATATGCAAAGTTCAAAAGCTGGTGTAATAACAAAAAAGTTAATCAAGTTACGGAAGAAGTGATGCTGGCTTTTTTTGCTGGAGAAAGTAAAATTTACAAGTCTTCAAGCCTCTGGAGTATTTATTCAATGCTTAGAGCCGTGCTGTTAATTAAAGAAAACATCAATATCGCAAATTATTTAAAGTTAAAATCATATCTGAAAAGAAAATCGGTAGGATATGAAGCAAAAAAGTCCCGAGTATTTTCAAGAAATGAGATAAACGAGTTTCTTCGAAAAGCTCCCGATCACGACTTCCTATTGTTAAAAGTAAGTAGTTTTAATAAATAAATTATAAAATAATCTAAATTGGCGGCTTATATTTTCAGGTTGTATTAATTTTTGGACTAGCCGGAGCATGCCGTTGCGATGAGTTGACGAAGATGACTCTAGATGACATTGAAGACAAGAATGATACTCTCATTGTGAACATTCCAGATTCGAAAACTCACAAACGAAGACGATTTTTAATTTTGGACGATGTTGGCGAACCCGGAAATATTGCCTTATATAGAAAATACCTAGCACTTCGCCCTGCTCATACACCACACCGGCGTTTATTTGTTTCATATAGACAAGGTAAATGCAGTATTCAGGCTGTAGGAATTCATACCTTCGGAAAGATACCTGCTAAAATAGCTGGTTTTCTTCATTTACAAAATGCAGCGGAATATACGGGCCATGCCTTGAGGAGAACATCAGCAACTTTGTTGATTGATGGTGGAAGTGGCATAGAAGACCTTAAAAGACACGGCGGATGGTCTTCTACAGGAGTAGCGGAGGGCTATGTAGCCGAATCATTAGAAAATAAAAGAAAAATTGCCAAAAAGATACAGCAAGGTCAAGGTGCATTCACGGAAAATAGCGCGAGTGAAATTCCTTCAACAAGTGCATTTGATCAGACTGCTGTAGCTGACAATGTTAATATTCCTAACATGGATGTCAACGAAAAAGTAGTGTTGTCAAACATAGCTAACGCAACAGAAAACAGAAATAATAATGCTTTGAATTATATACCTGGAATAAACTTTTCTAATGTGCATAATACTAGTGTCGGCAGCATTAACATTAATTTTCATTTTAATAGTTCTAATACCAATTAATAATTTGTTGTATTTCATTGTTAGTGTTTTTAATTATATTAAATAAACGTTTCATAAGATAAGTGACGATTTCTAATTCAATTGCAGTCTAAAAATGACAGATGAGTCTTGTAAAGTGACAGATGAGTCTTGTAAAAATCATGAAAGTGACTAGTCTTGTAAAGTGACACTTTCATGACCAACTTGAGTTCTGTCATGACAAGCTTTCTTGACGATTTCAGAAAAAACAAGCTTTCTTCCACATACATACTCATAAAACATTACTATGACTACTATTTACAACAAATACAATAATATAATAGGTACAGGTTTTAACACAGAAACACAGATAACTGAGATGACAATACTTAAAATTACCTTAACCTATTTACATAATTTAATATTTCAAAATTGCATCTTAAAAGTGTATTATTCCAAATTTGTATTTTAAATAAAAGAATATAAATTTTCTAAAAGTTATATCACTTCAATACATATGTTGCCGATTTGAAATCTTCAGTTTTGACCTTTTAGAATTTGTCTTATATAATATGACAACGCCTAACATTTTCATTAGAAAATTTTAGCTGTATACACAAAACACTATTGCTGGGCACTGCAGCACCGGCGCGAGGCGGGTTCAGCGCGTTGGCCGGAACCCGGCTCCGCGCTTTGACGTAATTAGCGACTTTTCAACGAAAAAGGTCAGAAAAATTGTTTAATAATGCTCTATGATCCTATATAATGTGTTTATAATAAATTATTTATTTAGAAGTGATCTTTTAGGCCCCGCAGAATTTTTGAACCCGGCCCCGCAAAAGTTTATGCCGGCCCTGCTGGGCAGGGCACAAAAATGTTTGAGTAAGTTTGCCAATCAAACAATAACAGTAAATGATATACAGCTAAAATTGTTTGAAACACATATGTGAGGTTGAGTTAACTTCGTTATGATAAATTCTGAAATAAACAACAATGTTGATATTTTATCAAAGAAAACAAATGCCTTTCCCAATGGGATCTTTTCCAAGAAATGCGAAATGCTATAGGTTGAAATGTTTACTGTTGCTTTGCACAATACGACTGAGCGAATTTTTCAAATAAAATTAATGCCAATATAATAAACAATATAACGGGTGTCTCACGTAAGACGCAACATAGGGAAACACTAATGTATTTTTTCAGTAAGGATCCGCGATACCTTTGGAATATTTATGGATTCAGTGATTAACGTATGTTATTGGATTTAGTTAACGTTAGAAAGAGATAGAAATACTGAGGGCGTCAGTCATTGGGACAGCCGATTATTTCATTGTTTATTTTTATATTTGGCAATTTTGACAGCGACAAAACGTCAAATTGTTAAACTTGTTAGTTACTAAAGAATCTTCATCTACAATACAATGAAGCACAATTATAGATTCATTATTAGTATTATCTGTTATAGACTGATCGTGCATCTCGGCCCATCGAAAGCCCTATTGAAAATGTATGGGAATTGCTTAAAAGAGAAATGGCAAAGGTAAATTTTGCAAATAAAGGTCAATTAATAGAAAAAGTCTATTGGCACTGGAATTACAACCAACGTCTGAAAAAATGGCTTTAATACGAATTAGTAGTATGTCACGGAGATTGCAGACTTTACTAAAAAATAAGGGAGGCCAGATCAAATATTATTGACTTACAATTTGTTTTTGCACCATCCGTCAATTTGACATGTTTACTGATTTAATTATGACAATAGTAAGTTCTGCTTACAAAATTACTGATCGGTAAGCATTCACTTACCGATCGGGAGGCGGTAAGTAATAAAATATGAAAATTTGAGTGTTTTTTGTCATTTTAGATAGTGGGATTTTTAGATAATTTTACAGTTATCACACAATTATTGTCACTTTGACATTAACAAATTTAGATTCATTTAATTTGGTTATTGCATGGATCATGCAAAAATTATAATAAGCATCACGGGCGTAGGTGCTACCGGTCTCGGGTAAAAAATGGAGACCTCCGCTACGCGCCGGTCTCCACACATTTACCCTCGACCGGTAAAACGCACCTACCGCCCTTGATACTTAAATAACTATTACCACTATTTTATGTTCATTAAAATGTTCCACATATTGTTTTTGCTATTTATTTACTATTTATTTATTTACGTTACCCTATTTAACCCCGACGAGAAATGCAAAAACTTAAATGCTGGGCTAATAATTTGATCAGGGACTGTAGTATAAATACTGGCATGCAGTTTTTGAAACCAGTTTTTTTTTTGTAAGCGAATTTTTTCAAACGGACAATAATGGCTAATCAGTTATTTGGATAGACCATACCTATTCTTACCAATCGGAGACAATATTAAAATCTTGAAAATTCTTTCAGTAGGTACTTTTCGCAAATTAAACCGAGAATGAAAAGATTGAACAACAAGGAAATTTGATCACCTTTTAGCAGGCTTTGACAAAAACCAAGAAAACTAACAACTGATGTCAACAGCAGTAGGTAACATGCGATCGACAAAATTTCACCTCAAGTTGGCTATGAAACATGAAAACACAAAATTAGGCATGTCGACTATTAAGCCATACAAATGTCAGCTGTTGTTTTATAGGTTATGTGAGGTGTGTGAGTTTATGTCTGTTTTGCTGTCAGGCATATAAAAAGTCACTAATTCTATTAAACACAGAATTCAAATCTGCCACCAAGAAAATGGAGGTCACATAACTCATCTACTTGAAAATAATTTTCCATTAATAACATTTTTCTGTTCAATTTGTATTTAATTTTAGTTTTTAGAATAATTTAATCTGCTGTAATTTTCATCAGTTAGGCGTGGTTTTAGATTTAGTAGTTCTAATGGCTTATGTTGTATGACCTTAGCAAAGACATGATTTATATTTTTCATGGCAAACTTTGAGGTGAAATTTTTTCGATCACACGTTACATATACTTTAATTACTGTTTTTCGTTGTTTTGCCAAAGCCTTCTACGTTAAAAAGTTTTGTTTCGGCTACCAGAAGCAACAAAATGTACTAAACGGATTTTCAAGATCTTGGTACCGTTGAATTTTTAATAACATAGTCCATTCAACTAACCCATTGAAGCCACAAGCCACTATTGATCCATTGGAAAAATTGAGTTACAGCCAAAAAACTGATTTATTTAATTACGGGAATGAATAAGAAACCCCTTTTATGAAAAATGAAAATTTTCTAGTTTTCCAAAAATTCAGAATTTTCTCCAAATTTCAAATTCAAAAAACGTATAATTAATTGGGCGTTCCATGTAAAAACCGAAAGTTGGTCGTTTTCGGTGAAACCGGAAGTGTTTCTAAATTCCTTCATGGTTTAAAAAAAATTTTCCTCTATACTCAACCCTGTAAGTTTTATTGTTCATTTCAACAAATAACAAGAAAAAGGGGGTGAGTCTGTTATCATCTTATTATTTACATCCTGTATACACTGGCTTATGTGGTGCAGTGGTAAAACGTCGGGCTAACGTTACGTTAGTCCCAGTGGCGTGTCGTGGGGTTTGAGTTCGGAGGGGCGCACCAGAAGTCAAACACCAAATAACCTATCAAAAGTTACGGGAAAATTTGTCTCTTTATTTTCCGAACCAATTTACATAAATACAAATCTGAAAATTGGCACATTTAAGTAAATATTATAACCGCAAATAAATGTATTCGGTACTTCTAGTGATTAGTTACTATTATCATTCTAGGTAGTTTTACTCGGCCTTTCACGAGTTCTAATAATTGCTTTCAAAATAATTAGGTATCGATTACTTCATTCTCAGTCATAACAAATATTAGACTGCATGACGGTTATTGCGTAATTTATCGAAGCTGAAACCCAAACAATATTTAGATTTGAATATATCCTTCTTTACCCACTTTTTTAGATATTTTAAATCGACTGTAAATAAAATTGTAAATATTTTTAGTTATCTAAGCAATCGTACATATTTTAGTTTGTTTTTTTTTTTAATACCTATATTTTCATAATATGATATTTTTCTTTAAATGTTCTTGAACACCGAATATTGTAATGATATACAAATTGAAACAAACAATTTCATGTAACTGAAAGAAAACCGTCTTTTTGTTACAAATTTAAAGTTCTAAAAGGCTCACTAGTTATTTTTTATTTCTTGCAGTAAAAAATATATCTACTAATTGCATTTATTATGAAATAATTCTGTAAAACGTTTCTTAATAAAATAACAGGATTTGAATAGCTACGAGTAGACGAGTACGAATCTGTGCGATGCTCCGATTAAATGAAAGAAGATTCATTGCTCCAACAATAAGTTACAGCAGGCCGCGCTAAAATCGCGGCCTGCTGTAACTTATACAATCGGCTAGTCTCCGGAGTCGTTCGGCGGCAATGTATAATGTTTGTTAAAGGCCGCAGATTTTCCGCGGCCGTTGGTTGAGGACGCGGATAATTAGAGATCTCAACGAGGACGGACAATTAGAGATGGGAGCGGATGTTTGGATAGAGTTGAATTTTTTGTTGAAATTTGAACTTAGTCATAGAATGTATGTAAAATAAATATTAATAATTTAGAAAAAAATTGTGTGTTCCTTGGCATTTCTTAGGAGGGGCGCGCGGCCGCGCGGCCTTATGGAGCAACCGCCACTGGTTAGTCCTTGGTTTGAATCTGCCGATGAGTAGGATTATCCCGCACTCTGGAGGTCAATATCGAATCCTGGCGACAATTCGTCGTTGGGCACCAAATTAGCGGCGCTTTCCTCCGCTTACAGGTCTAAGAGATAGAGTAACAAGGTCCTACACGTACACACACTCTACACATGGTGCAGTATGTAGATATTAAACGGCGCACCAATCAGGTAACCTGCAGTGTCAGGCCGGATTGTGCATTGCACCCGTAAATACCACATACGCTAACGCGCCAGCCTCAACGCCGAAAGGTAAAAGATGTTACGGATATATACAGATACACTGGCTATATTAATTTTCTTAAGTTGGTAAATACAGTGTGTCCCAGGATAGATGTTACAATAGGTGTGATGGACAAAAAATTTTTGAATTTTATTTTAAGATTGTGGAATTAAGACCTGCTTGGTTTGAAGAGAATTTTAAGAATATTTTCAGTTTTTGAAAAACAAGTCGGCCTTGACATTGAAGCGAAAACTATTTTCTTTTCAGGTAAAGTACCCGTTTTGTTCATGATACGGCAAAATTTTACTAAGAAAAGTTGTTCATAATAAGAAATTACGGCCCTATGCAAAATTTCAGGAAGATTAGTCAACGATAGTTTTTTCATGGCCTCCTGGCAGTTATGTGGAATAAATAATTTATTGTAGATCAGTCTTATTATTATGTTTCGTAAGTTAAATTTCTTGTAAATGCTATTTGTTTCGTTCAATGTTCTACAAAGAAAATTTTGAATAGATACAATTTATTTTGTTTAATCTAAAATGTGACGGTTTAATCAAAGTAGGTAGATCTTCCTGAAATTTTGCAGGGCCATAATTTCTTATTATGAACAACTTTTCTTAGTAAAATTTTGCCGTATCATGAACAAAAAGGGTACTTTACCTGAAAAGAAAATAGTTTTCGCTTCAATGTCAAGGTCGACTTGTTTTTCAAAAACTGAAAATATTCTTAAAATTCTCTTCAAACCAGGCAGAGCTTAATTCCACAATCTTAAAATAAATTTCAAAAATTTTTTGTCCATCACACCTATTGTAACATCTATCCTGGGACACGCTGTATATAATAAATATTAGAAAACATTCAAAGATGCTCTCATTTCTCTAATTTAATCATTCGTAAACTAATCAAAAATTTTACGCACCCTATTCTCAGCCGTATTTTTGCACACTAAATGAGAATACAAATAATATTGACTTTTGGCACAAATCAAAACTCGTAAATGTACAACTGCCACTAAACATTTTATTCATGGGTAACTAACTATTCGCTCACCGTACATTAACTTTCTTTAATTCTCTGCGAAAGATGTTACAAAAGTATGATAATATTCTCAATTCGGTAGAATTTCACCATGATATGAACCATCTGAAACAAAATATATGTGTGTTGGAGTGGCAGTCAGTCCGTAAAACGGGCTCACGTTAGCAAACAATGCGGTGTGAAACTATCCGTGAACGCGATCATCACTTATTTCCTCGCGGCGTCGACAAATGAATGCGACAGCCGCAACCACTCGCTTCGCAAATGCCTCAATAAGGAAATTCTTTAGTTTATTCCTTAACCGATGTTAAAGCAAATACATTTGAAAACTAATTTACCTACAAGAAATACTTATAAATCATTCCGCATTTCCTAAAATATTGCCGTCTGCGGTTACAGGTTAACAACTTCCAACAGAGATGGCTTTCAAGTTTTAAAATGGGAAATTCTGTAATTATCCTTCCCCAAGAGTCAAAATATATATTCGGTTATACACACTAACTGAATTAAAAAAAAAATTATACGCAGGCTGATTCCAATTTGACAGTCAACATTATTGTGCGATGGAGGAAGATTTAATTTGGCACTTTTTGAACAAAAGAAAGGTTTAAGTTGTGGTAGAAAAACCATTCAAATTTATTTCTCTATTTTCATGTCATCGTTTAAAATAATATTTAAAAACCATAAAGCAATTTATTAAGCTCTAATAAATGATTTAACTATCATTTAAAAAAAAAAACGTTTTGGCTATCTTCGTAATCATTAAGATATTTATTTTAATTAAGATATTTATTTCTTATGGGCTATTTCTTCTTTGAGGTGTATAAGTAAAATGGCATATTTCATACAAAGAAAAATGCATACTTCTAGAAATATGTGAATGGTCGCCGGCATTAACCCATGGTTATTCTGAATAAAATACCATAAAATTTTAAATGTTTACGGTAATTAATACAGTTGTAAACTAAAACCAATGCAATCTATCAACATCGACTTTTATAAGCTACTTGGCTAAAAACATTTTTTTACTTACGAAGTATGAGTGTATATTAAATTAAGAGCACTCTGAAATGAGCAGACGTATTTAACTCTTTTAACAATAAGCATCGCTTACATTTAGCTGGTCTTTATAGCTATTGTACACGGATTAAGGATCGCTACAGAAAGATGTTCTTACTGAGCACATTCATTTGCTCACTTTGGACTGGTGCTAGTATGCTGTATGTCCCGTTTCCAAACGCACCAT
Organism: Melanotus villosus; assembly: GCA_963082815.1. NCBI lineage: Eukaryota > Metazoa > Arthropoda > Insecta > Coleoptera > Elateridae > Melanotus > Melanotus villosus. The sequence continues at coordinate 45,909,832 of OY720421.1, read as the reverse complement.
TTCTAGTATGTATCTTAGGTTTTAAGGGAAAAAATAGATGCAACATGTTCAAAAAATGTTTTGAGCATATTACACAGAATAATCAAGTAATATAGCTAATTTTTGAGTAAAATGGTTTAAAAACCTTGTAGATTTTATTCTATATAGGGTGTCTCTAAAATGCGTGGACATGGTTTGACCACAGATTCCTGGGCGCAAAATAAGATGATTTAACCCAACTTACCTAATATCCAAATTCGTTTTTTTTTTTTTTCTAATGGAACACCCTGTATTTTATGCACTAATTGAATTCTCCTGAAAATTCTGAACAAAAGTTGTATCACACGCTACGTGCTTAAACTTAACCGTTTTCGAGATATCGAGTTTTCAAAATAATTTTTTTGAGATTATTTTATTATGAAATCTACCAAAGGTTGATAGTATGAGTGTTATTAAATGTTATTAAATGATTTATTTTGTACATGGTCGATAAAAAGTCATGCAATGAAAGAAAATTACTTTGAACAAATAATTTATTGTAGAAAATGAAAACACATTTATGTGGCAGTTAATGTTCCTTATTCATACATGATATTTTAAAAACTCGATATCTCGAAAACGGTTAAGTTTAAGCATGTAGCGTGTGATACAACTTTTATTTAGAATTTCCAGGAGAATTCAATTATTGCATAAAATACAGGGTGTTCCATTAAAAAAAAAGCAACTTTGCTTTGCCGTGTCTTTTTGACTGACCCTGTATACTTAATTTTTCTTTTGGGAAATAGATTGGAAACAACCCTAAAACTTTTGTCTTAACCTTTCTTTCCTAGCCATCTTACTTTGGGAAATAATCCACCGGTTGACCGGTTCCATACATAAAAGCGACTCTGTATACATTAGAAATAAAGCGGTTGTAATGACTTCAATTTGACTTAGTGGGCGTTGCCAATTTGATGCATGCTTCTGCTTCTATCACACACGCTTTAATCGTTTGTTCTCCCTAGAAACATTATACAGGGTGGTGAATTGCTTCAAGTACCGTAGGAATTCCAATGGTAAATTTATAAAATGTAAATATTTGCTTCCATAATTATTTTAGACCAACGGTGCATCCAATGATGGAATTGGAATTCCTATGGTGCGTGAAGCAATTCACCACCCTGTATAAAAATTATTTATACCGGGTGTAAACGAAAAGAGGTTCATCCCCTTTTTTCTTACTGTTTTTGGAGTTGAAAAATGAAACTTACAGGGTTGAATGTAGGGTAAAATTGCGACTTTTTGAACAAAGCAATTTAGCAACACACCGGTTTCGCCAGAAATTGCCTCAACTTTTAAGTACAACACCGATATACAGGATATCAATGAAACCTGGAACACCCCTATGTTTTTATTATTTTTTAAGATATCCAAATGAAATTTGGTATACGCAATATATTGCTAAAACTGCATTATCTACCATACAGGGGTGTTAAAAAGTCCTGCATCACCTAAGCCTACAATGGTTTTTGTACTTTAACACACATTTTTCGCATAGTTTCGCTAACTACTTACTTCAACTATTTGGTTCTAACTAACTAGTATATCACTAATGTTATTGCTAATTATCTTCTTAAAATTCTTCAAAGAAGATTAAAATATGGCTGTCTTAGTGAATTCCCATAATAGAGGAAAATAATCAGTTGATTACTTAGTCATTAAAGTCCATTTAAAACTAATGAGGATGAAAAATTTCAACGATATTATGAGTATATAAACACGGCAATTACTTTAAGGCATTCAATTGCTCTTTGAATTTCGTCAAAAGCTGCAAAATGACATCCCAGAAGAAACAAACAAAATTATCGGACCAAAAGCGGTTTGAAATTATGTTTCACCATAAAAGAGGTGCCTCTAGTCGAGAAATTGCCACCATACTGAAATGTAATCAATCTTCAGTTATTCGAGTTATTACGTAGAAAATATGCCGAATTTGGGAAAATCGACGACAAACCGCGTAGTGGGCGACCACGGATAACCTCAATTCGAGATGATTCTGTGTTACGGAGAACAAGCCTGGCAGACAGAAGTCTTAATTCCAACTGTGCTCCGAAGCTACTGGTGTAAGTGTGTGCATTTCCACTGTGAGAGGAAGACTGCTTAGTTTTGGACTTAGAGGATAAAGCACGAAAGAAGCCACTGCTTTCCCAGAAGCAAAGAATCCACCGTTTGCTATGGGCCAAGGAACACCGGAACTGGACAGCAGAGCAGTGGCACAAGTTATTATTTAGTGACGAATCAACCTTTAACATCAACAATCATGCTGGCAATACGTATGTGAGAAGGTTTCCAGGGGAAGATTTTTCCGCAAAATGTGTTCTTCCAACAATTAAGCACCCAACCTCAGTTATGATATGGCGTTGCATGTCTGACCAAGGAGTTGGTCGCCTACATGTCGTCTCTGGAATGATAAACGTCATCAAATTCCTCGAAGTACTTCAGAATAAGATGCTGCCCAGTGGGAAAGACCTGTTTGGCGAAGAAAGGTTTATTATTTTCTAAGATGATAACGCTCCTTGCCATAGAGCAAAACTGGTTAAATCGTGGATGATGACGAATAAAATGGATAGCTTGGACTGGCCAGCACAATCCCCAGACCTGAGTCCTATAGAGAACTTATGGATCCTTTGCCAAACATCATATCTAAAAGAAAACCTACAAAAAAATCCGAATTAATCGAATCTGTGATTCACGCCCGGTTTCATTGCACGGTTTCATTGCATTCCGAGGGAAGAACTAGGAAAGCTGGTAAATTCCATGCCCAAAAGAAGCCAACTAGCCATCAAAAACAAGGACTGGCCAATCAAATATTAAAATGAGTTTAAATTAAAATAATATGTCGTATAATGTTAGAGGTGTTTGTCTTGTATAATTTTTAGAATTTTCAATAAATTCTTTTTTTCGAACTGCATATTTTATTAACCAAATTTTCTGGTGTATTTTTTTATTTTATTATTGTGATTAAGAACCTATTTGATTTAGACGGTGAATGGTTAAAAAATATTTGAAGGAAGTGCGTTAAACTTCAATTTTGTGAGGTGATGCAGGACTTTTTAACGCCACTGTAGTATCTGCCACTTCCGGTTTCCCCGGAATTAACATCAATTTTGTATTTTAAATGTACATATATTTATACATTTTTGGAATCTTCAATTCATTCTGCGTATATTAATATCATCCTTGAAACATTGTTTTCGTTGATGTATTAGAATGACCTAGGTAAAGTTGGCAAAAATGGTTTTTCGAGAATAACTTTATTTTTTCAAATTGCACTAGGGTTGGGACACTAGGATATTAAAATAGTGTTTCTCAAGGATTTAACTGATACTAATAACATAGGATTAATCTGCAAATTCAATTTGGAATAACGCTCTCCATTCAGAAAAACGATATTTTGGAAATTTAAATCCAGGCACTGGGTTTCAAAACAAGCGACATACTTGCTACAGTCGAAGTACTAAAACAATTTTTTTGAGTGTTGGGGAATCCTGACTTTCATTTTACACGTGTCAGCATCTAGTTTACTTTATCCTCAAAATCTTTCAGGCTTAATACTAATTATTATTAATTAATGTATAAATAACAAAGTTGAGGCTAAATTGCAGTGAAATAGGAAGTGACAGTAACTTGTGCTCTGTGTCAGAAAATGCAGTTTTAAGAATATTATCACATATACCAAATTTCATTTTGATATCTTAAAATATAATTTAAAAAATAGGGGTGTCCCAGGTTTCATTGGCACCCGGTAAATTTACATTTCTGAAAGCTGCAGAAAATTCTGAATCTGAATTCTTCCCGATTTTTTGAAAACCTCTACCTAAAGTATTTTTCAAGATTTAATTTTTTCTTCCTCAAAATTTTTTATTGAACGCTGTAATTAAACGAAAGTTAGTCGTCACTATAGCATTAATACAGTATGAAATATACGGGCATTTAACGTTTTTGAAATAAGTGTTTGACCGTCAGTGAATATTTTTAAATGAAACAATGGTCGATCACCGAGTTCTTTGATAGACCATGGTTTTACCAATCGATCGAAATTAAAATCCAGAAAATTCGTTCAGTACTTTTTGCAGATTAAACCTGAGAAGGGAAAAATACTGTACTTGATAAAATAATTGCAGTCAATTGTTTTATACGTTAAAAAGATTTCCTTGAGTTTTGCCTTACAAGAAGCTTAATATACAAAAAGTACTGAATGGATCTTCAAGACCGTAGAATTTGCAAAAACATAGACTATTCAAATAACAAAGTGAGCTACTAGTGTTCAATTTGAAAAAGCGATTTACAGCCAAAAAACCGTTTTAGATAACGTCAAACGTCAGTATTTCATACCATACAGAAACTACAGCGACTACTAATTTTATTTAATCTCAGGGATCAATAAGAGTTTTTGTGAGTCATGGAAAAAAATGCATTTTTGAATTTTTTTTTGTGCTTTGAAGAGATCCGGACCTTCAGAAGAAGAAAAATGGGCTGAACTTGTTTTCGGTTACCCCCAGTACTATTTTTTCCTTGAACTTACAACAGAGATAGAATCTGAAATTTACGATTTTACATCTACGGTCCCGTTTTGAAACGGGACATATTTGGAAAACCTTCCCAGATCCTCGACCAAAAGGATTGTCAGGTTTACAAACATTTACACGGATTATGGACAACTAACCGCAGTAAAATATTTTAAATGAAAATTCAGTTATAAAAGTAAGTCCACATTAGCAATATGTGAGGTATTACTAACTTATAGTAATTCAATTTGCTTAACTTGTAAATCTTCTTGTACGAACTTATCCCTAACAATTCTAAGCCCTATTTCACATTGTCACAAATACAACTTTACAGGTTTAAAATTCCACAGGTGTTAAAAGAAGTAATAATCTCGCCATAGTTTTGAGTTCTAAGCTGTTCACGTTCAAATTATTTAAAAGGCTTGCCAAGGTCGATTCGTATAACAACCGAGTATGTATGTACGTATGTATTTCTGCTAGGTGATGGAGACCAATTTTTAAATCTTCATATCTACTGAACTAGGAAGATGAATTAAATTAAACATGCATAAAACTGCTGACATCTGTTTTACGGCACATTTTATTAAAAATAATAACTGTTGCAGTCTGCTTACGAAAATACCTATATACATAAACTTAAGTTAATATGTCTATGGTTACAATACGAATTTCAGCGAACATTTTATTCTTAATAAGCTCTTTAAAACCTTGTTCTTGATCTACAATTACAGTCTATGATTTATGTGAAACACTGACGAAAACGATATACCGCCGGGAAATATCTACCAAATATGGAAATCTAGTGAACGTAAAATGTTTCGATAATCTGGAAAACAATTCTTTTGCGAGTTTTATTAGCAATTAGTACATGAGAATTTGTGTAATTTCTGCTACATTCGTCTACAGCTTTCAAAACAAAATAAAAACCACTTATTATGGTCCCTAAAGACTTGTAATATTGTAAAATATGATCCTCACTCCAATGGCGTGTAATACAGTTACTGTGAATTATCGTAGAACCATTCAAGTGAGCGAATTTACTTACTTCTTCACCAATAATCATCGTTTACATTTACCTATGAACCATTTGCCAACTAATGGATTAAGAATCCCTGCAGACACGTCTCGGTTAGTAAGTATATTTGCTCACTTTAGACTGGTGTAGCAATAGCCCAATGAAGCTCAATGTCGAAGCGTTTTCAGGTATTTTATAGTTTGTTAGGTGCGCGTTTATGGGCGAACTATTCATGAAATCAAATCAAAAGCAATACAAATTTCAAATCGTTAGATACTCCTTTGTCAAATAAAGAAAAATATTTCAAAAGAAAATAACAAATATACAGGAAGTGTAAAATCAAATCATTAGTTTTGAGTTTTAACTAGAAGTAAAAAAAGAAGGACGAAAATAAATAATTTTAATAGATACAATATACTTATATAAGCTGTACGAAGAATTCAAGCAACAATAACAAATAGTTTAAATTATTGGAAGAACTTTTACATTACTTAAACGGTTTCATTTTTTGTGCTAAATATTCACTTCATTCGTACCGTACGTACAACTATGAATTCTTACTGATATCTATAACTAATTTTAAATCGCATATGGCCAAATAAATTTAATATTGAGAGTATAAATAAAGGATAACTTGCTTAATTAACGGTTTAGCTACTATTAGTCATGTTTTATAGGATACACTTTCTGAAATCGGATGTATACCTATACGCATGCGTTACAAAACATTTACAGAGTTTAATGATTTTCGATTATTTTATTACAACACTTTGAACTAAGTATTTTTTTAATATCAAATTTCATTAATTTTGCTTTATTTTATAAGAGGCGTTTAAATTAATTACATTTTCACATTGATTTCAGTCTTTCTTCTTTCTTTATTCTAACGCAAAAAATCAAATAACAAAATTGTTTTTGAAAAACCGGTAACTGCAGCGTTTTAACAATGATTCCTATATTAACTTAAACATTCGAAAATAAAAACACAAACGTCAAAATCTCGATATAATGAATTTAGAAGATAGATGCTGGTAATTAACATTAAACCTGTACGAAAATTTTAGTTCATTAACATTTACGGTTTAATGTATTATAATATATTATTATACTTTCAAAAACTATTAATTAGTTTTTATCATCGGTCTTTAGATTTATGAAAAAATAACTAATAACACTGTTCCTAAAATTTAACTACTTCTGGTTTAGAATAAAATACGTCGAACCATGTAAAAATTATTATATAAAATAGACATAAATTAAATGCTACAAAGTGTGTGTCCAAAACTATATACGTAAATATATTCGCTTCCCGTACCAAAAATGTAAAAGTACATCACATAAAGTGTCCACATAATACAAAGGTTAATGACGGTAATTATAAAGGATCAACAACGGAAAACTTAAAAGGAACATTCCATAAGATATATATATGAACCATTAAACCTTATTAAAAAATTTAATTTTTTTTAAATAAACAACAGTTTTTGTTTGTGCTGGAAAATTTATTGCTTTTACAAAAAAAAATGACTTTGACATACTGCAATTTCGGGATACAGATGTCATTATATCTCAGCCGAATGGCACATTTCATGAGTAGGTGCTGAAGAGGAAATAGCTAGAACACCTAGTAACAAAGCACCTTCTATAAATACATGGCGCTTTGTCTCATGCCACAGACGAACTGGAAATAGACAGTCGCGGCCGCATTGCTTGGAAGTCATCTCCGTAGCCTCCGTCTATTATCGTTTGCTGTACGCGTAACTCTTGGTACTAACATGAAACTAATAATAACCGACATTTTGAGTGTTACAAGATTAACTTTAGTCTTCTTCTTTTAGACGACTAACATTTAACCAACAAATAGTAAGTCTTCTATGTATGTAAAACACAATGCAATAGAGTACAATATACAAACATAATTCCTACATTGCTGAAAATGTTTAGATAACGCACCGCTTATTTAATATATACTTAAAAAATAGTTACTAGTTGAAAACTAACTTTGATTCGTCTTCTTATCTACATCTACATATAATAAAATTCATTTAGTAAGTACGATATGATTTAATTTAATACTGATTGGTTGAAAAGCACATACATCCGGGTTTATTTTTAAAACGCCGTATCACCATGAATTTTCAAACAAAAATAGAATAGACCGAAGTCCTCTGTGGTATCTATGTCCAAGATGATTCACGTTTTGGACGCAATACCGTAAGATAATGCCAAAAACTTCAAAAAAATGTTGCATCCAAGGTACTTCATGTATGCGGATGGACCTTGATGTGAACTACATATCATGGCTGCTTTAAAATATAAAGGAACTTTAACAGTAACTTATTAGTAGACCCATTTCTAATTTCATAAAAGAATACCTTTTCTAAATACTTATTGCCCATAACAGAGAGAAATATCCTACAATAATTCTATTACTGCCATTACGATGAGCACAATTTATCTTGAAATCTAAAGAAAATGTTTTTCGCGATTAGTGACAGCTTGAATATACTAAAATATTTTGATATGAAGGAATGTAAACTATTTACTACCACAAAGATAAACTAACAATTTCCGCATTTTTCAAAAATTCGTTAAAAGAAATAAATAGATGAATAAAATAATAATAGTAATACAAAATAAAACATCAAATCTAAAATATAAGCATAAATATTAACGAACTAAACACATTCTATATATACTCTCCATCTATCGATCCTCATTTCTGTTTTTAAACTTGATAAATGGATACGCGTAACAACCATTTTTCGTAAATATTCGGTCCAAATCCGAGCTAGGATACGTCACCGTAAAGATGTCCCCTTGTTAATAAAAAGTAAACAAAAAAATAAATACCAGAAATTTTTAAATTATTGTCAATTTATTTACTTTTGAAAATTTAGCAGAAGCTTAAAATATCTTCACCCACGACCCCGCAATCTAAATAATATACCAAATTTAGCTACCTATTAATCGACCTATGATGGAACAATGCTATAAATACAGTCTCCGATTAGTACGCCCACCATGTTTAACTTTAATCGTTAAATGCTTTCAAAATGTGAAAACATCTCATTTTAAACATAATATGGTTATCATCATTACAATTAAATATGTCTAGGCAGTTTTTTTTTGTTGTTAATTTTCTAGAATTACGCCAAATTAGCGCTTGCATTGTTTTAAATATTATAGTTGTATTCATAACGTAATGGCAATGTACGTAATTATTATACTGTACTTGTATCTATATCAGAAAATTACTAACAATACATGCATAATATAAATATGTAGTTTTACTATAAAATGGAAAATATTAAATACACCAAGTAACTAATTATTCACAGAATTCTGACAGTAAAATCTGCAATTCATATAGCATATTTCATCAGTGGCTAGATCGGTAATACAACTTTGTAATAAAATTAGATCAAACAACCAGAATTGTCCATTTTTATATAACATTTGTTATGTGAAAACAAAAAAGAAACAACTAATATCCACCTTGATTTATATTTTATAAAAAAAACCATAACATAGTAAGATTCTGCTTGCCTAGGAAATATGTAATCTAAGTTGAATATTTTATTGTCAGAATACGGTGAATATGGTATAAGCATATCTCTGGACTGCAAAGAAGTTTGGAACAGTAATCAATATAGTACGCACTTTCAAACACAATCTTTACAGATCTAGAAATAATTTTTACGTCTTGCTGCTTAGGATAAATGGTTCCATTATCAATTTATGTAACAGCAGTTGTTTAAATCAAATTATCCATAGATCAACATAAAACTTATCTATGTATTTCGACGAGTACAAGCTAATATCAACTAAAATTAAATATGTACCACCAAAGAATTTCCTTCAGTTCAAGAATTTTTTTTAATTACAAATGTTCAATTTGCAGCATGGAATGAAAATTATATTTATAAACAAAATTTATTCTAAATACACAATCAGCAGTGTGCTTTCAATAATAGAATATTTATTGTATCCTTTGCCTACATTTTTTACTTTCGTAATGTTTTCTGGGAGAAGTGAATTTTAATTTTCAATTTGAAAATTATATTCAAAATATCCTTGAGATTAAAAATCCCAATTTAAGTTATTTACATTTGTGGCATTATATTAAAAACAGAATTTTTGGCGTTTATTGGTAGGCATATTTTTAGACTTATTTTGTTTCTATGATAATCATCAGAGCATAAATCGGCATCCCTAAAGCTTTCTTTATTTAATTATGTAACGAAATACTACTTCAAAAAGATTGTTACATAAGAAGACATGTGTGCAGTTCAAATAGCAAAAATAACATGCACCTCTATGTTTCCGGTACCATTAATTACTTTGTTATCGAATAAGTATGTGCTATAAAACATAACCTTCGGTAAATAATTTGTCACAAAAAAAAACATTTCGTCGTGTTTCTATCAGTATGCAAAAATAAACCCATGTTTCGAGGTCGTAAAAGGTTCTTTTTTTTCTGTCTGAGTATTTGCGTGTTTAACATAAATACGCCGGTTTTAGTGGCAGTTAATTACCGAAATGAGTATGTACAATTTCCGTTTGAACGCCGTCTGGAACAAACGTCTGCAAATCGAGAAAAAATGGAAAAGTATTCATTTGTTGTATGCAAATTAAGCGCACAAAGCTGCGATGGCCTTTAAAAATCACGTTGCAGACACCGATTGCGTGTCACTTAAAAAGCAGTAAAATCATATCAGCAGCTCCAAATGTACGTAAATCCCACAAAAATAAAATGCCCGCCATAACTTTACGAGCACGGAAACCCAAACAATTCAAAACTCGCGATCGTAACAGCTAATGAAATCGAGAGGCCCTTTTCCTACACCCTACGACATAAATCGCAACAAAGGCATAAACTTTCAGAATGTATGCATGGTAGAGAGGGAACACGTTAACATACATCTGAGGTATTAATATACACAATAAGTACTACCACTACCCCACAATATTACACTATCCAAGAGGCGGTTATGTTTTTAACTACATCATTATTTGTGAATCAACAATACTTTTTCTAGTACTCCCATAAGCAGGCCATTCTTGCCTTAGTTGTTAATGGACAATACGTATATTGCTATTATCTTATTAACTTACAGGTCTTGGGCTGTAAAAAAATATAACATACTACGCGGTCACCCAAGCCGTTACACATTACACCATTTTAAAGCATTGCGATTTGCTATGTTGCTGTGTATGTATATTCAAATAACGTAAACAAGAAAAGTGTATATAAATAATGTTAAGATTTAATGTAAGAGATGAAATATTATTTTATGGTAACTTTTGTGAGTTTCCAACAAACCGTATTAACTCATTAAATGTGCAGTTGGTGGTATTATGTTTATGTGTTTAATCCTAGCCTTCAAGTTAAACAAACCTTTATTTGGTGTTATGCTTTAGAAGTACTCATTTGCCATACAACGATATAACAGATACATTTTAATTATTTGGACGGTACAAAAAAAATATTTTAACAGCCCCTTTCTATTGCAATTTTACGGCATTGTAAGATTTCTGGATCTCGGCTGTCCCTTACTTTTCAATAAGTCTGTGCCCACCAAAAAAATACACAACATGGATAGCTATTCATTTTATATAAGTAATCAATATTTATAAAGAGAACCTGAATTTAAACATAAAATGAACGATTAAAATATTAAATTGAAAGAAGCTATGATGTGAATTTAATACGATTTAATTCAATTAATCGACCGAAAATGGAGATTTAAAAGAGTAAAAAAAGACCCTTTTCCACCCTAGTTCTTACTCTTACCTGAAAGTAATTTACGCTGAAAATTGGCAAATATAAAATATACATTTTATTTGATGTAAGTTTCAATAATTTTTCACAACTCAAATTTTAGGTATGTATTTGTACGTTTTTGAAATTATTGTTATGAGTTTTTTTCTGTTTTAATGCAATCTCTTCATAAATCCGAATTCATTTAATGGCTGAAAATAGAAACCAACTAGACAAGCATATTAATGTTTAATGAAACATAATAAACATAACCTACTTTATAACAAACGTTGTATTATCTATATACGCATTCACCCAGATTAGGCGGCACAAGCTGTAGTAAAACACAAGACATAAGTTAATTTAGGTGTTAACGTTATCTTACATTACCACTCGCATAAGCACAAAGGCCGAATTTGAAAAGGTAGTATATGAATTACATCCACAGAAATTAAGCCATAAGGAAATCTTGCCGAGTATTTTCTAAGTGACGCTCCTACGCGACGCTTTTCACGAATAAACATACCTACAGAAAATCGATTCGCTCAGACTCGAAATTGATTGCTATTTATAGGTCTCATGTCTGCGTACTACAAGGAACAGGTTGATATTGTCCCACAGACTAAACGCACACTTTTTAGGAAGAACATTTGACGATATTATGTTACAAAACAAATCCTTTAATTATATAAATAGGCATTCGTTTACAATTTTTGAAATTATTTACGGTAAATTTAAGTAACATTTTTTTAAATTTATTTCAAAAAAGAAAATTTCCTAATAAATGAGAAAAATGTTAAATTAGGAATGTATTTAAAAACACATATATTAATTGACCCAACGCTATGGAGTTCCCAAAAAAATTATAAAAGGTAGAGAGTTGCTTCAGGGAATAATTATGTCTCTTTCGCCAAGAGCTACCCAATTTGTGCTGAAGACTATGTACTTTAATACAAAAACATAGACAAAACTGTTTTTTTCATTTTTCAGGCGTTTAATAAGATGCTGTTATGAGCTTTTAACATTGTTAAGGCAGTTTTTATGCAGATTTCAAGTATTTAAAATAGAAATTACATACTTATCTATCTTGTTATGGGAAGTTAGCAATAACTTATTTTAAATATAAATTATACGTGGTTTTTGTAGTTTTAAAACAATCACCAGATTTTACAAACATAATTATGCTTAGCTTCTCTTTCGAATAAATATTACTAAGACCTATATACAGGATGTTCCCCGAGAAAACCTACAAACATTTACCGTGAACAAAAGAGATGGCATAATTCTCCAATTCTAGAATTAGACTTCTCTGGTGTGTTTTCTGTCGGTTTCTTGTTTAAAATGACCTTATGAACAAATGGCACAAACTTGTCGGTTTCGTCAGGGAACGCCCTGTATATTCTTAATTCAAATTTGAAATGAACGAATGATACGTGTTAAATAACAGTTTAAAACGGTTTACTAAAAAAAAATAAGGGGTGGAATTACGATGTAGAATTGATTGGAATTCCAGTGAAATTCTTGAGGGATTTCGTGGAATTCCAGAATTCCCTGAGTCGGTTCGTGTAAAAATACAGGTAAATGGAATTTCGTGGAATTCTTTCTCGAATTTTCCTCGATTTGCTTGAAATTTATGTGGAATTCCGTGGCTTACAAAATTTTGTTTGTGGTTTACCTCTTACTAAAAAAAAAAAAAAAACGAATAAATATGACTAAACACTTACTTGTCGAGCTTACCATGATCTTAGGAAACAAAATAATTGAAAAATTCTAATATTTATAATTGAAAATGAAAAATGTGCGTAATAGTCTACCTATAAGGCTTAATAGACAAATTAATACAAACATTTGGTAGAGAATAATTTACTCTTTAATACTGTCACAGCCTAGTAGTCACAGACGTTAATTCCATGGGGCAATGCCTTCACAAAGCAAATAACTAATGTGATTACTTTTGCATAAATAAGATCAGTAGTTTTATTTCCTGCCAACAAATTCAATTTATTTATTTATAATACTGTTTAACTATGTGTGCCCCCATCCCCTTGCTGGTGGTGTATTAATGATAAACTAATATTTTAAAATTAACTAAATTTTGTCTTTTTGAGTGGCTAATATGTTCAACGCCACGGTCTCTCAGTGTTTCGGGCTCGATTCTCATGACGAGCGACATTTTTTGGCAAAATTTGAAGATTATAAGTTCGTCAGTGTTTCAAAAGGCTTCAGTTGCCCCGATCATACTCTATATCTTTTCCAGACCCCTGAACCGTATTTATTCTCCTCTTTCGGTGGCCCTTTTCATTTGTGTGAAAAAGGCGTACTGCGACTTCAGTTTCAGTTTCAGCTTCAGATGTAATGTTGGTTAGTGCCAGCTTTTGTTCTGTGGAACGTGAACCATACCAGGGTTCCCATTGAAGGTTGGTTTTTGGGGAGACTACAATCATTGTCGTAATTCATATTGAAAAATAAATTAATCGAGTACCTACATAAAAATACTAACAAACATAATATTACAGAATAATATAGAGGGTGTAAAAGAGAAACATAATGTAAAATATTACTAAATAACTAGTAGATATCGTACCTTTGGGCATATGTTTAAATTGTATCGTTTGGTAATAAGAACAACATTTTGAAATGTTGGGAATTTATAAATATACGAGCAAATTCATGTAATCATGGAACTTCAGAAGTTTTTTCGTAACTACTGTGGGTATTTAAATTCCCTGACTTTTACAGAAATTAATAAGAATTTCTCTGACTTTCCCTGACCAAATTAAAAAAAATACGAAATTCCCGACTTTTGCGGTTTTTTTAGGTTTTCCAGAAGGGCGGGGACCCTGCATACATATGTGGAAGTACAGTCATTTTTCACAGGTTTATTAAATGCCAATTTGGCAATTTGTTGGCGGAATTAATAATAAAAATAAAAGGAAGTACCACATTCACAAAATATACTAACAATATGTAATACAGTACAAGGTAAAAAAAATGCCTTACTTTTGATTCCGCCTAAAAGTCATATAAGAATCCGAAATTTTGACCTCTTTCTGATACCATGCCAAAGCGATGTTTGGCATGATAAATGTCCCTTCCACAACTATAATAAATAAACAAACAAACAGTATATATAGCACTAGTATATAATGTAGTATAATTATTCCGTGGGCGCATTATTTATAAAACGTGATCTACAATTAAATAATCTATGTAAATCTATTTATAGTTTATACATTTCTGGTTTCACAGAGCCATCACACAATGGAAGTCAACCAAATTCGTAGTTTTTGATTACCTATTTACAAGAAAAGCAATTAAGACAATTTATATTCAATGTTATATGTATAACAGTAAAGAAATAAAATGAAAAATCTATATTTTTTAATGCCTGTTTATAAGTTTTATTTTCTTTTCATTTTTTAACAGAAAGTAATCTTTGCCAATTGCCAAGACATTACAAAATCAGGAAAAGTAAAGCTAGTGTTAATAAAAAGTGAAAGTATAAATTAATCACATCCTAATATGATTACAACATTATTAACGAAAAGAAGAAATAATTTAATAAAAATATGTAAATAACGAAAATGATAATGAACTTTCTCTTTCCTTTTTCCTTTCTTCCTTCTCATATTCTATCCAACAATGCCTATCTACTAATATAACAAACAAAACCAAATTTATAAAATTTAATTCACCACTTGTAGCAAACACTATTGAAATCCACACAATGCGATTTCGTAAGAATTTTTTTAAGTAGCATAGATCATCTACAGACGTTGCTATCTTGTTGATAGTTGTATATGTAAATTCTATAAAGAGGCAAATTAGTGAATATATTAGTTCTCCGGGTCGATAATTAAATAATTAATTTTGTTTAAAAATTTATCACAGAAATCTCTGCTCTGCTCTCTACAGATTTAATTTTATACTTTTCCAGTAATTGACGATAAGATACAGAAAGAGGATCTTGAAATATAAGTATCTTATAAGTTTAATTTGAATTCTTTTAGTTTGCCTAATTCCGCAGTTGCAAAATATTTATAATATAATAAGTATACTTAGTATAACTAGTATAACATTTTACTAAATACTTATCATTACAAACACCATTTCTCTAAACTGAAAATCAACTTTACTGTTTCAGAATTTATTCGTTTATTTGAATAACTAGCATGGAGAATGTCTAGACAACTGCATTTCTTTAACAAGTGAGAAACCCCTTACTAGTCGAGCATTTACTTTATAAACAATATTATCTCCATAAAAAATGATAACCACCAACTTGTTACTTAATGTCTCGTGATAGCTGTCGCTTACATATAAAATAAATATTAACGACATTAAAACAAATACATACCAAGTTACAGCAGGTCATTGATTTTTATATGTAACTCTCATTTTCTACAGTATAACTTCTAAAAACAAAATCAAGTAAATGAAGGTTTATTATAAATATCTTAGTTTGAGCAACATCAAGTACAACTAACAGAATTTGGCATTTAACGTCTCGATTATTCGTTTAACGGAGGCATTACTCCTAAACTGTATCTCCGGAGAATAGTGCGATCAATCTTAGTCTAAATTCTAAGTAACGATGACTGAAAGACCAGTCAGGTTTACCTTATTGTATTATTGACCCAAAGCATGACCTTAACAGGTTGAAGAATGAGCCAAGAAGTCCGTTGACAAATAAAGTGCAACGTAAAATGATAAACTACGCTATATATAGCAAACTTTTATAATACAAGCTTTAATGCACGACTAGACTGCCAAAAAGATTTAATTCAAAAGATCAGTTATTCTCAGGACCGACAGAGAAACATGAACATTCAAAAGAAATAAATTGGGTGTGCAATTATTCAATTTGGAGGGAATTTCAGCAGTCACGTAGACTATGGACCGTTACAGGCATGCAGACAAAAACATCCATTAAGATGACTAACGCGACGGTTATTTGTTAAATCCGAAACAAAGACAATAAACTGAAAGATAACCTTTAATGGAGTTTAACAAAATTGACAACTACGTCTCAGAACACACAGGCATATTCTAAACCTTATAAACACGAACTTCGACACCGCTCTAAAAGACAGAATAACAAAGTGCAATCTCCATATCTTTTCTTGGAAGAAGATTACTGGTTACTTGTCGTTCATTCAGTCAAACATCATTATTTGCGTTTCTATGCAAATATGAAAAAAAAGATTACAGTTAACATGAATGAATGCTGTCGATAACAAAAATAAATTAGTTTACACTCTCCGCTGTTGAATATTGAAGCTACCTTTTAAATATTGTCAGAATATTAGGAAAACTGCAGCACATTTTTTTATGCATGTCAAAAAAACATATTGTTATGAAATAGGTCACCTTTTTGATTGATACCTGGCCCAAAATATGACAAACTGTTCCTACCAGTGTTAAAATACAGGGCTAAATCAAAATGAATTTTGGAAATATCATTGAAAAAGGTGATCTAATTCAGATTGATGCGCTTGTTTCAAATTAAAAAAATACTGTAATAATAGATTAATCCCCATAATATTATTACAATTAATACATTATACATAAATATAAAATCTGTAGTCTCAAGTTTTAATTAATTAATTTATTTTGCTGGCACTTAAAAGAATATACTAGAAAGCATTTTGAGGTTTACGTATCGCGTCTAGCGCTTGACTCGAGGGTTGTTTAAATATCAGCGGTCCTGAATAATTTATTCCAGTGGTTATCTTGATATTTGCTTCTTTCTTTATTATTAAGCGAAATTACTAAGTACATATTTCAATTCTGAACATTATACTTTGCAACTTTACTACTTAACCGAAAATATTTAGAAACATACATACAACATTGAAACGTTTTGACACCGCTGCTTTTCTCAAGCAGTTATATGTCCCAACTTTAGGAGCATGCAGTAATCAGCCCCAGCAAGTTACGCGTTCATCTCTATTTAACGCGTAAAAACACTGCAGAACGTACGTCAGAAAATACGGTCGCAACGTGTAGAAAGATAATAGTTGCTTAAAAACTGTTGTATCTTGAATGTTTTCTAGTTCTCGGTTAGTATACCTACTTACTCTTCAATACAACAATATCTAAAATGATTATTTTCCGTAATAGAAAAAGAAAATTCAATTATAAAAAATTAAAACATTATTCTAAGCTGTGATAAAACTTGGGATCCAATTTTGAACCTTTAGAAAATACAATCTAAACTTCCATTCGCCCTCCGTAATCGCTAGCTCTTGCTCCCTGTGACTTGATAATTGTTAAATCTCAAAGTTTTATGATCACCTTCCGCGTTAGGAAGTGCGATCTACTATGGTTTCAAGAGGAGGGGATTATATTAAAAAATATGTTTTCCTTAAAACACCGAAAAGTACAAGAGTTCGACGATACAAATAAGTACTTAATTTCGATTTTATAATGAAACCATAAACAATTTTAGTAGGTATCGCGTATTTATTTGAATATTTATTATATACATTTTGTTGTTTAATTTTTTATATTTCTAAACTCATAATTCCTTATTTGTAATATCTTGTAGGCATATCAAAACGCTCATGTAAATGTACACAGTACATATTACCCTGACAAGATGCAATAAATGGGGAATCTTTTTATTAAGGATCTTATTCTTGATAAAAACGTTAGTTGCATTTAACAAAACTGCAATGTAACATTCCATTTAGAAAGCAATTTAAATAACTTCAATTTGGCAACAAAAGTAAACTACTTTTATTTTTTAAACTGTTAAACTAATGCCCTATTTATACTATTTACATCATATTTAAAAGATATGTAATTCCAAATGAGAAAGTTCGTTGATTTTTTTTTATTACTTTTATCTTTTGTTATGTTTTTGATTGACTAATGCCATATCAAAAATTATTGCTTTTTCATTAAAAACTTCTTAATGCATTGAACGGTTTTCTAGAGTTTTTAACATTAACAACAATGCACCTCATAATAAATTTAATCTTCAGATAATTTCCTTGGCAACCTTTATTAATACAATTGTTTCCATACCAAATTACCAAATATCTACATAAATATTAAGTGATGAAAAGATCGGCCCTAAAACTCATGAAAAAAGCTCATTATTACGAAGCCAGCGATATACAGTGTGTATAAATTGGCGAAAAAACTACATGTGGCGATGTTGGTCATAAAATTCTGAGTCGAAAATTTTAATACCAAAATATTGTACCATGCTTCCTGGGTATGCACGGGATCTCCAAAGTTTGAAAATGAAGTCTTTTAATAAGTATTTTAATTCATTATCTGTTGACAGAAAGAGCTGCAAATTAGAAGAAAGAAGAATTGTAAAAATTATTTTTTCATAGAGATGTTGTTTTTCAGTCCCAAAAGCGTGTTTTAAACATTTCTTCGTTAAAGGCATGGTCAACTTATGAAAAACCGATTTTTTTTTATTTTGTAATTTGATTGAGTAAACTGAGTATTGCACTTTTGCAAAATTTTACGGCCGAATTTTAATTCGTTACCGTATTATGGGAGCTAAAAGTTTAAGCTATGACGTAATCTACGTCGGTCACCGGTAAGAGCTCTAGCATAGCTACAAGTACAACGCTAAATTTAGGTTATGTTGTCGACACCAATGACGTCACGTATGTAGGGTCTCAATTCTCTCTACCCGTTTATTGTGGTTATTATCAAAGATATTGAAATTCTACCAATGCGGGTACTTTTACGAGTATTTTAACTAACGTATTTTGATATTTACTAAATATGTTGCATAAGTTGACAATGCCTTTAACTTATTATTCTAAAACAATAATTATTCTAGAGTGATGCGACTCTAAATTACTGCTGTCTTGATAACGTCAAAGCTTGACAAGAAGTGTCAAAATTTACAAGTGGACTTGCTTTTTCTAATTTTGTATCATCGTTGCTGTTCTTGTAGTTATTAGTATTAATTATTATTATTTTCTTTTTCTTGTTTCGTTCACTAACAATGGATTTTACGTTCAATGATTATGCTGATCTGCACATGGTATTTGGTTTCTGTAATGGAAATGGCGATATGGCGGAACGTGAATATCGTGCACGTTATCCAAACCGGAGGCACCCTAGAGCAAATGTTTTTCGAAGGCTGGACCAACGTCTCCGTGAAACTAGTTCAATTGTTCCAAGGAATGTAAACAGTGGTCGACCAAGGCAAAGGCGCACAGTACAACTGGAAGAGCAAATTTTAGATGCAGTACAAGAAGATCCCTCCGTCAGCACCCGGCATTTAGCTGCAGCATTAAATATTCCCAGCAATAACACCGTTCATTTGGTTCTAAAAGAAAACCTTCTTCATCCTTATCATGTCTCAAAAGATCAGCCCCTTTATGAAAATGATAACATAGCCCAATTGAATTTCTGCAACAGGATTTTAAATGCAATTCGTAACAATGACGGCTCCTTGAGACGTATTCTTTGGAGCGATGAGTGCATGTTTACTAGGTATGGCGTGTTTAATACATACAGTGAGCACGTAAAGGTTGGAATAAATTCGATAAAATATTTATTGGGCAAGTAAGAAAATAATGCTCGGACACGTCGATTTTCTTTTTTAGATGCGCATTTTTTAGTATACGTATATTTTTTATTACGTCATCCCTGTTCGAGTTATGACGTCATCATCAGTTTTTTTAAATGGCAACACCCTCTTTTGATAGTACCATTTAAAAGAGCACATTTTTCTGCGTATAGACGCCAAATTTTATGGTATGTTACATAACAATATTTTCGAGAAATTAGTACCAAAATTGTTGCACCATTTTTTATTGACGGCGCATTAAATCCTGAAAAACATTTGAATTTTTTACAACAACAGATAATTCCTGCGCTTGTAGCACTATATCCAAATAATCAAAATCCCCAAATGCCGGACGAAACAATATGGTACCAACAAGATGGCGCGTCACCACATCATTCACAGATTGTGCGTGATTATCTGAATCGGCCATAGATGGATATTGTCAAGAGGTGAATGATATGCAATTTCAACGTTTAATTTAATGGGTTTTAGTTGTATTTATTATTTCTTCTATTGTTATTTCATTACATTGTTATGAATTCTAAAACTTTTTTTTCGAAAATATTGTTATGTAACATACCACAAAATTTGGCGTCTATACCCAGAAAAATGTGCTCTTCTAAATGGTATTATCAAAAGAGGGTGTTGCTATTTAAAAAAACTGATGATGACGTCATAACTCGAAGAGGGATGACGTAATAAAAAATATACGTATACTAAAAAATGCGCATCTAAAAAAGAAAATCGACGTGTCCGAGCATTATTTTCTTACTTGCCCAATAAAGATTTTATCGAATTTATTCCAACCTTTACGTGCTCACTGTATAATATTCACCATTGGGCTGACGAAAACTCCCACGAATGTCGAGAATATGGTCACCAGAGAAGATTTTCCATTAATGTTTGGCTTGGCATAATAAACCATAGGGTTGTTGGACCAATTTATTTGCCGAATCGTCATAATGCCGATCAATGTTTTAGAACAAGTAATTGACGAGATGCCGTTGCAGATAAGACACGAAATGTTATACATGCATGATGGCGCTCTTACTCACTTTGCTCGTAATGTAAGAGTGGTTGGACGAACACTTGCCAAACAGATGGACTGGTCGCGGCAGCCCTATCTTACGGCCCGCGAGATCCCCCGATCTCAATCCATTAGACTTTTTTGTTTGGGGTTTCAATAAAGGAATAGTTTATCCTACGCCTCTGATGAAGTTAGGAATATAATTGATGCGGCTGTATTAGAAATCACCCCGCAAAAATTTGAACGAGTGATGCAAACTATACCACAAAGGCTACAACTGTGTTTGCAAACAGGCGGTTTTCAGTTCGAACAATTAACTTAACTTTGTTCCAACATTCACGGAGGATTGCGATGTAACGGACATCCTTAGTTATCGTGCTATAACAAAACACCTGTGGTGTGTGGATCCAATGTTGTCAAATGTACGATCCTTTAAAAAATGGTTCCTGAGGACAGAGGAAGCATTGTCCAACATTTTGGTATTAAGATTTTCGACTCAGAATTTTATGACCAACATCGCCACGTGTAGTTCTTTCGCCAATTTATACACACCCTGTATATTTAGAATTTAGAAATTACTGACAACTTCATATTTGGAGTTATCCGATAAATATGTATGATTAGATTTTTTAAAAACTTCGAAAATGAAGGTGCTTTACTCAATTTAATTTTTTCAAATTTTCCGCAAAACTGTTACTTCTATATCGTAACATGTACAATTGCACAAACTTTCATTGGCAGAAAAAATTAAACAAGAGACAATAAAAGTTCATCTTTTGCGCATTTTTAGGAAACCCGTATTAAACAAACAAAAACAAGAAAACATAAGAAGATATCAATAATGATAACACTAAACCTAAACAGTGTCATACAGAAACTACTGAATAATTTAGGTCAAAATATTCACCACTATGAACTTTCAATGTGATTTAATCAAATTTAGACATTAACTAAATGTTAATGTTAGAATTAAAATCCCACGCAAATTGGAAATCTAATCTACATAATTTAAAAAACGAAAACAAGCATGCTTCTATAAATGGTTTTTTTCTAAAATTACAAGTATGTAGCCCAAAACACAATTGAAATGAAATGAAAACTTATCTTTGAAATTATAACAGGCAAATATTATATATCAAAATAATAACAGCTGATAATTTGCAATACATAACAAATGCTTTATCTCGAAACTTTCTCTTCTAGATTTAAATGTCGAAAGATTAGGATTTATAACTTTGGTTATGCAGGCTGAGTCAGATACAAATTAGTTGTGTTTCATAATCTAACTTCATTTGGTCATAAAGAAGGCGGCTAGACCTTTTGTTTTCTTTTATGACGACTTCGCCAAGTTTATTTCTTAACAAACACTATCTATCAGAAATTTAGTGTTCTTATTAAAAAGGAATTATTCGTTGGTGTCCTGAACTTTTTCATCGGCTTCTCTTAAACTGTGAATATGTAGCAAGTATGGAGTTGATATCCGTAAATAAATTCCAGAACAACGCCGTAAATGGTATAACCTTGTTTTATACTAATTTATACACAGAAAAATAACAAATCAGCGACAATTTCGTTTTAATCCAGTGCGCTACGGAGCCGATCTCTTAAAATACCAACATAAATAGATAAGCTGAACATTTTATTTGATGCTTTAGTTTTTCGTTACAACAATTAATCCTAATAGGTATCGCCCAAAATATTCTTATTTATCTTTATTTCAAAATGTACTAGCTCCGTAGAAATGAGCGTTTAATATGAATATTCGCTACAATTTAAAAAAAAAAACAAGTCACCTGTGTTTCTTAAAATAATACAAAGTAACTATTGTATTTGTTTCTGGTTTAACCAGATATAACTCAACTCCAATTTATATTTTATAACTGACAATTTTCTTTCTAAAATCAATAATATAATTTAGAAACGAATACTTAATACTCTATAAACCTAATTACAAGCTTAAAGGTAAGCTTTTTTACAGCCCATTTTAGTGCAACACAGTATTTGAATTTGTAGGCTATTAAATTCATCTCTAATATTAATAAAAATCGAATAAAAGCTTTAACCATGAGATCCCTACAATGCCTATTATGTATCATATTTATATGAAAAATAGTAATTAACCTGGTTGAATAGATTACACGTACTTTTTCAGTATTTAGTTATGCACTAAACATAATAAACTGTATGTTTTAAAATCGGAAAAGATTTCATTCCAAACAAAAATAATTTCAAAGTCGTTTTGGGAACACATAGTGATAGGGAGAAGCCGTTAATTTTGAGCTATAAAAATACAAAAAAAAAAACGGCCCGAAAAACACTCCTTGGAGTTTTCTGTGTATTTCTAATTTTTGTAACTCGATGTTCCAACAGGTGGTCAAGGTTATTCAATGCACTTATTTAGTTATCTAATTGATTAGTGCAACCTTAGAAGTCGTGATTTCCTTATTTTTTCCTTCGAAAATATAGCAATTCTACAAATTACCGCGATTGCACATTAAAAACGCCCATATTTTTTAATTATCGGCTTGGATTTTGTTTGAAATCGGCGAACAACTACTTAGTTTGAATGAGTTTTGATTCGCAACGGCATTTGTTTAAGTATTGTATGTTTTATTTGTCACACCTCTAGTAATTCCTGGGAAATTAAGTGTCAACTTCCTTTTGAGAGATAGAATCAGATGTTTGAAGTTATCGGCCAGAATAATAAATCTTGGAATAGTATTTTATCACACTGCAATTTAGTAAAATGTCTGTCATTCATCCTGTACAGAGTACAATTTCTTAGATTAATTAAAATAAAGATCTTTTTTGTTTAGTAAAAAGTACTGTCGTTTGGTTTCCAATAGCGGTTAAATTTAACTGGATACGGTCCTTAATCTGCCTAATCTCCATGGTGACTGACTACATGGATTGTTATTAGACTTAGGGGCAAGTTGGAAACCGAGGAAGCATTAGTGTAATTACAGAGGGTATGGAAATCTTCGCAGTTATGTAGATGCGCACGGAAGTTCAAGGAGAGAAAATAATCTGCGTGTTGTAACAAGGAAAAAACAATTGACAGACGAAGGACACGTTCTTGAAGATTACTTTAAAAGGCGCCAAAATATCAAAGGGGAAGTCCAGTAGGTAGTAGGGGGGAAGTCCGTCAGTTGGTTTCTTCCGCAATCACAGACAATAAAGATTAATCTGGATTAATCTCCGCGGTGACTAAGATAGTGTTTTGTTATTGGCGTTAAGAAGAAATGACTATGCTTAGAAAGAGAGAGAATACAGAAGGTTCACTCACATTTAGGCTTGGACTTATCCATTAACATGAGGTGGTCGTGCTTGTGCCACGCCATGGGCTCTTGGGACATCATAGATGAGGCCCCGCAGTGGGCCGGGGCTCCAGAATTGTCACTGGGAGCACATCACTCACGAACAGCCGCCTTCCATGTTGTCACTGGGTAAACAATCCGGCGTGCTCGGGGCAGTAACCTCCGTGCGCTCAAGGCCAGCACTGGATGCTGATGCCTCGACAGACACTGCCACTTCCGCCCCGTGCTAGAGCGAGATAGAACGACAACAAACAGTCACCGCGCGCTCAATTAGCGTCCGCTTCCGGTTATAAGCGAAGCACTGACTCAAAACAATGTCGCATCCTTCCTGTCAAGGAAACAGTCACTCATTATTTTCATTAGGACCATAAATTGTCATGCAAGAGCATTCCACGCGCGCTAGTCAAGGGACACGAATCCGCGCGCACCCCTCGTCAGACAGAAAATGGACTCTACCGTGAGCTACCACACGGCAGTGCCTCGGTGCTGGGGTCAAAAGCACACAGGCAAAATAATAACAATTGTGCGTGAGATTCACGTTGCCCTTAAAAACACCACCGTAGCTCACTTAGAAATCACCTAACGGTCCCATGCCGCAGAAGAACATGGCGTCCTGGATACTTCACACACACAAAATCTTTGATTCGCGCAAGCACTCACTTCTCAACTGTGTTTATATCACCATTACCTCCACGTGTATTCAGTATCCTGTTGTGATCGCACGCACACACAATTTAGCACGACACGTCGATGAAGAAGCCCTGTTTGGCACACTTTTCACCCCTAGTTTAAGCCAAATACACGTTTAAAACGCAACAAACACAAGCAATCCTTAGAACGCCCTGCGATTCTAACAACATGGCAACTGCTACTGGGCGCAGGCGACTGGTCCGTCAAGGCGTAGCGCGGTTCGGAGCTGCGCGATTCTCTAAGCGGCCGCGAGGGGCGTGAGTTGTCGGACGGTCAAAACTAGGAAGTCGCGACGGGCGAGGGGCGCTGTTCCATAGTGCGCTCGGCAACAGCAGAAGTTACAGCTGAAATGATTAGTGCAGCGCAGAAAATGCGTTTGCCTATTCATGGTACACGACAGCCGGTGTATTCATTCCTATCTTGTTTTTATTTTAATCCGTAGAGATAATTTATTTTAATTTCTTTTTCATTTGTGTGTGACGACATTTCCAGACTATTGTAATTTTGCAATATTTACGTGCATGACGTCCATCCCTGCGCATTTACTGGCCGCCTACGCTCGCCGTCGTGACGTAGCAGACGCCAACGCCGACGCTTGCACACGTCATACAGGTGACGTTGTGATTGCCATTTCACCCTTCAGGTGTAAATATACAGAAATTAACAAACAACAATTAAAGTATTAACTTGTAACAAAAAATATAAAACTTTCCTGCAATGCAAAGTCTATTTGAATCGTTTTAAAAACAATTATTGCAGTTTAGGCACTTCTTTACAAAATTGTTACTCCCAAATTATGTTTAATTTTATAAATACATGCGCAAAACAAATAAACAATTGCAAAAAGCACTCGTGCTTAATACCTCAAAAGGAAGAAACAGTGGAAGTACTTCTGACTTCTGAAATAAGTAACATAAACAGTCGTTCACTATAATCAGAGTAATACATCTTTAAGTATAAATATCAGGAATATTACCTATAAAAATTACAGCGTTGCGAGTACAGCAATAAACACATTATCTTGCGATCAACTAAAGTTTTTATAAGAAACGTGACGTTAACAATCGTCAGTTTATAACACAATGTCTTACGTAGATAATTTTAACGTCAGAACACCCTTATTATAAAATTTATGTAGGTAGAAAATAATGTAGCAGGCTTATTTAGGATTATGAAAACGAATAAAATCCAAGTTATTTTGGGCTATTTTTGTTTTACTTATTTAGTCATAAAGTTGTAGGAAATCTAACTGACGTTATTTCTGAAATTAATTTGGTATTAGTAGATTATTACCGTCAACATACCTGCCGTCTACCGTCTCATGGAATAGTTCCATTACATAAAGACTATTTTGTTTTCTTTGTCTTTACGTAGTCGAACGATTCTATGAAAACAGAAAGATGGTGATTAAATGTTAACCGATAAATGAAAAATCTGAAAAAACAGAACAATACCTATACAAAAAGGCAAACACTTTTTCCGTACCTAACTGGGCTGTTAACTTCAGTACAATACTTCTTGAGCAAGTCGACGAAGTTTAGTTTAAACCGATAGATCTTCGTGCTATTGATCAGTATGTTTCTTTTTATCTCGTACCTATTGTATAGGTATTTGTTATTTTTTCTTGGTAATATGTTGCTTCGAAATATCTTAAAAAGAATTACATCTACTTGTAAACTTTTATATGCCACTACATTGTTTCAACGCATACTAAATGTATTTCATTTTAAGACACTTTGTGCAAACGCAAACCCAAGTATTTGTGGTGATTTGGGCAATCTCTGTATTGTTTATATGGGTCGGTGAACATCTATCCTTAGGTAGCATGAAAGTTACATGGGACGATTTCAATTCGTTTTAGTTCTGAAGTCCCTGAATGAGTGGTGAGGTTTGATTGATATTTGTGTGAGAAGTAAGGGCCACAGTATCATCTACAAACATGCACAGTACAGTGTTTTTGTTGTTGGAACATCTGAATTCTGAAGTGAACAACATTAACAACAATTATAACAGCGATACTACCCTGGGGGACACCTGAGTTGAAGTGATGTAGTACAGATGATACTTCTTCACTTACTCTTACTACTCATTTATTTAGAATTGTTTACACAAACATTACATCCGATATTCCGCCCTTTGGGCACTATATCAGTATTGCTATGGTACGAACTATGCCTGTCTATTTTGCCTCATGCTTATTGTTTGCGATAGTCTCACTACTTTTATTTTGCGCTAAAATTCTCCGAATGAGATACAATTTTGCATTGTTTTACTCTTACTCTGAATTTGCGGTTGTTCAAATACGATTCCAATAATTTGAAGAATGTTGCATTATGGGGATATTACTACAGAAGGAAGCCATTATGGCGCCTGTTGTGAATTGGTTTAAAACTAAAACCATGCATTGTATTAAGCCTTTAGCTGTTCTTGGTGGTTCTATTTGTACTATTTTATTTTGGAGTTTGGAAATCTTATATACGTCTTTATTATTGCTCGAGGGTTCCAGATCGACAAAATACAAGTTTAACGGTTCCTTTGTCTAGCATTAATTATATTTCGTACCTTGTGTCCGTTGGTAGTTAGTTCTTTTTTAATGTCATTAGTATCAACTGTGTGGTGTAGATATTTAATGATAACCCTGTAGGCCCGCTCTTCTTTCGGTTGATAGCTGTGATGTACAATATTGTTATCCCTCATGTATAGAACCAATTTCCGATAAGTGTTATTTGCCATGCTTTTTGTCGTGTGCTGTTCTTCTTCTACAATGTTTTGTGTTGCTTTTATCATTTCGGGAAAATCTACTACATCATATACAAAGATAGGTGGGAGTTTTAAGATGCCTGTGCCAGGGTTGCTTGTAGTTGTGGTTTGTTCAGTGTTGTTGACAAGTGTGTTATATTTGTTAGTTAATTGTATAGTTGGGGGTTGGTTTTCAGGGTTTACATTAATTTTCTTATTTTTGTATGTTTCACTTTTTGCCATGGATTTTCATTTTGTTGTTCGTTTTCATGCGTATTGTACTCTTCGTCGCTAGTAGAAGACATTCGGTATAGACTCTGTTTATTATTGTGTTGCATAGTGTTGCTGGACGGATTTGCTTGTTGGTGGTGAGGTAAATAATAGTTGTTGGTGTCCATTACAACTGGTTGACTCATTTGTTAGAATGGGCACAGTTGATTCATTTGTTGATTAATTAGAGGTGGTACGGCCTGTATGTTAGAGGATATTCCCGGTTGACTGTATTAAAACATACCTGGCCCATTAAATGCCGGCAACGTTTTTCCTGACAACTTTGTTTAGTTAGATTTATTTGTGTATTTTAAAATATTTTTAAATCACTACGCTGCGGCTTAAACCGATTATCGTTCTTATCAATTTTCCTTATTTAACGAAAATAAAACGAATACGAGGCACTCGCACAACTGTTCTCACTAAAGGTTAAAGCGGAACTGGAGTAGAAGTGTAAGCACTTCCGTGGTTCGGAACCCACGTAAAGCTATAGGTCCCCTATGTATGTAGGCTACTTAACACGCACCCCACAGGCATATGGAGAGAGGATCGGCGACACCACTCCAAGAAGAAGAACCAAAGAACCGTAGATATTAACATCAAAGGTGAAGGAGGTCATAAACCACTTAAAAAACATAAATCTCTCGGACCAGATTACATTTACGGAGAGCTCCTACAACTAGGTGACGAAGGAATAAAAATAATATTAACAGAAGTATGCAATCAAATTTAACTGACTGGGAAGTGGCAGAACAAGACCACCTCAGTATTTATCCCTATCCATAAGAAAGAATTCACCACGAAGTGCAGCAATTATTATACAATTGCAGTCGTATCACATGCGAGCAAGATTTTTCTCAGCAATAACCCAAAGACGCATGAAAGGAATGTAGGATGAAGGAGCAGACCTTAAATCTTAAAGGCAGGTTATTGACTAATGTTGCGATTAGTCAAAAACCTTCGATTGCGTAAACTGGACAAGATTATGGGATAATGACAAATGCGCTTGGAAATGTACGATGCAAACACAGCAAGAGTCAGATTCAACAACATAGAGTACCAGTCCTTTAAGGTGCATAAAGGTGTGCATCAAGAATACATCCTTTCACCGATAAAACATCTATGGGAAATTTATCATGAGAAGAGTTCTGGAGAGCTGGTGCGGCGAAATATGTTCGGAACGCACTATGCCGTTCTTCGATCACATTGCTAGACGGTAAGGGGAAAACTTGGAGAAGTTGAAGGCCGCAGAGGTAAGGGTCGGTCACCAATACGATGGACCGATCAAAAAGAGAAGGCTACCGGGGGCTCTTTTCATCATTCCTTGTCAAGAGCACAGGATCGGTATGAATGCAATAAGAATTTGATAGTCTGTTGGAGAAGGTCGCGACCCTCAGTAATGCGGTATCGACAGAGGAGGACGGCCAAAGAAACCATTGACTTACAAAAAACCTTCTGTGATAATCGGTTGGTCGTAATTTATGAAAAATTGATAGTTTTGCTTGAGTATTTTTCTTAGTACATTTAACATCTGCCTATAGCAAAATGTTTCCTGCGAAGTCTTCCATTTGCTTTAGGTTACAATTCCTATATTTTTAATCCACTTGCACTTTTAATGTGAAATAGGTTTAAAGACAAGTCCATGTTTTATAAAGCCCCAAAGATTTTTATTTGTTTTTGTGCTCAATTTTGATCTTTCATTTGACCCCTGAAAGTTTTTCTGAGACGTCGAGCATGAATCGATTCGAAGAGCTATTGAAAGAAATAAAGTACATATACATAAGTATAAGTATCGTATGATTAAAAAGTCCTTGGATCGCGGTTGCTGTGGATGTTACATTTTATGGACCCTAAACATCTTATATTGTTTTTGAAGCCTCTTTAATTAGTATACATTCTACTCACTTTTAAAGGATGCCAAATAAACGTTAATGCCATAAAAATAATAAAAGTATCTATATAATTTCGGAGATGACTTAAATTCCACAGCAACCGCGATCCAAGGACTTTTTCATCATACTATATTTATATGTTTTAACCAACTTCTTGATTTGCTAATTTGCTTCGAGACCTATAACGAGTATTTCCAGAAAATATCTTCGTAAGTTTTGGTATGGGTCGCATAACTCTCAAAGTTGACAAAAAAGCGTGAACTTTTTGGTTACTAATATATCAGGTACCCAAATAAGTTCGTGCGGTTTTTGTATACAGCAGAGTGCCATGAATATTTTTTAAGTTGGTCGATAGCACTTCTTTGTTATCTGTCATCTACTTTAAGTATGAATCCTTCTTTTATCGGATACATACACATTTGGTGACAATTGTTTAATTCTTAGTTTTAAATAGTTGAAAATGACAACGAATAAAACTTTAATTCGAGGTTGTTTACTCTATGAGTACAAACTTGGCACCAAAGCTGCAGTGGCGGCGCGAAAAATTTGTACCGCATTCGGAGATGATGCCGTAAGTGATCGAACAGCACAGAAGTGGTTCAAGAAATTTTCTTCGGGAGATCTCAGCTTGACCGATGAAGCACGCTCTGGGAGACCGAAGATCATTAACAACGAGGATATTCAACAGGTTGTGGAGACAAATTCCAGGACAACGTGCCTAGAGCTTGCAGAAAGGTTCAATGTGAGTGATGAAACCATTCGTTTGCACCTTTATCAGCTAGGAAAGACGTAGAAGTTAAGCAAATGGGTCCCACATGAATTGTCAAATGATAACAAATTAAATCGTCTTACCATTTGTTTGGCAAACATTTCACGCAACGACAATGAACCATTTCTTGATCGGTTGTTAACCTGCGACGAAAAGTGGATATTGTACTCAAATTCTAAGCGTTCGTATCATTGGTTGTCGCCTACTGATTCGGTACCACACACTCCCAAGACTTCCTTGCACCCAAACAAGATTTTATTGCGTGTGTGGTGGACAGCAACCGGAATTATCCATTAAGAGTTTTTGGAAACGGGCCAAACCATCACTGCTAACTTGTATTGCGAACAGCTTCAGCGAGTATAGGCAGCACTCATCCAAAAACAGCCTTCTTTGATCAATCGAAAGAAAGTGGTATTCTTACAGGATAACGCCAGGCCGCCTGGCCGCATACCGCAAGAGTGACCCGGGAAAAAATTTCTGAACTTGGCTGGGAAACGTTACCACACCCTCCATATTCTCCTGACATTTCGCCAAGTGAATACCACCTTTTTTGTCTCTTGACAACTGTATGAGGCATAGACAGTTCAAAACTCGAGTTGATGTAATAAATGCAGTCCGTCAATTTTTTGATTCAAAATCCATAGAGTTCTACAATACCGGTATACAAAAATTGGTGTCACGTTGGCAAAAGGTCATTGAGTGTGATGGTAATTACTTCGATGAATAAATAGTGCATTATTGTTTCTTAATAAATATTTATATTTTACCATCAAAAACCGCACTAACTTATTTGGTTACCTGATAGTATTTTCCATAATATACATATGAATTTTGTATGATTTTTGTCCATTTTGACGAATGATTAATTTGACGAAGCTGTTAAATTATGTTTGTGCAAGACGCCCTTAATCTACATACATACTACGTCTGTGATCAAACGACAAGGACATGGGACATGGATTTACAACCTCCTGATAATCGCCAGTCTTACCAATGCACTAATAAAGGTTAGTCCTTTAATGGTTGGTAAAAGTTCTGGTTAAATATTTGCCAGATAAATTAATGGCCGATAAAATTCTTGGATAGCATCAATTTTTCGAAGCATTTTGAAGCTCCGGTTAATGCCAACCGTCGGTATGCGACATGTTGAGTGTTGAGTATCACTGTAAGACTGCAACTGCGAACAACTTTACTTAAGTGTATTAAAAATAGGAATGTTGAATAATTTATTAGTTAGGCAAAGATATTAAGAACAATCAACTTCAATTATTTATTCTTAAATACATTTTTATTAAGCAGATGTTTAACAATTTTGAAGGCACTTTTACTTATTACTAAAGTACTTTTGCTCTTGGTTTAGCATATTTTTAGATACATTGTCTATAATTAGTACATATTTACCCTGAAATTTAGTTAAAGCAGGAATCATCTAATGAAGCACCGATTGTAAAATATTTTCCCGTTCTTAGTTTTATGATAATCTCTATCATTATTGCGGTAATACATCGTACTCTTTCTAATGATAGTTTGGGTAAAAAATTATAAATAAGTACTTTTTCTTAGGGCCGGTTGCACAAAGCTTTTGTTAAATTAACGAATGATCAAAGTTGACAAAAGAGCATCATTTTTTGTTTACTAATGTATTATTTGCCATATGCATTCCAATTTTGTTTAGATTTTGTTCACTTTA
Source organism: Melanotus villosus (assembly GCA_963082815.1). NCBI lineage: Eukaryota > Metazoa > Arthropoda > Insecta > Coleoptera > Elateridae > Melanotus > Melanotus villosus. The sequence continues at coordinate 45,877,585 of OY720421.1, read as the reverse complement.
ACGAATGATTAATTTAACCAAGCTGGTAAATCACGTTTGTGCAACCCGCCCTTAGCGTGTCATTTTGATTTTTGGATAGGTAACTTGTTATAACCAATTTGTGTGCCCATGGACAAATCGCATATCCATTTTAGTAGATTCAGTTTTCATGAAGATCAGGGACGTTTTTGTTATTAGGACAAATAGACCATACCAAATTACATGTCAAAATTTAATTTCCTTTTAATTTTTTGTGTACTGCAAGTCTTATAATGATAATTACTTCAGTTCTTTATAGTACCTATTATAATAAATAATGATAATTATGTTAACCGAAAAAGTTTTTTTTAGCATAATTGAAATATAAAAATAATACTTTATGACCTTTCTTCTTGACAGACCCTGCAAACTAATGACTTACTAGCCTGGAAAATGTAAAAACCTCGCTGATGAAGATAGATGAATGTTAGTTACTTTTTCACTAGAATTTATAAATTGCAAAAATTTTGTCAACCATACAATTTTCGATGCCATATGTTTTTGTTCACAAGGAATTCTGAGTTCATTTACATATATTTGCATTTGTAACCTATGTTTTTAATAGCTTGAAACAAAGCAGCCCTTTCTCTTAAATTCAAAATGATCACATGCTTTGGTTGTGTATCCAAAGTATCCCTCGCTAACATTTTTTTTACATAATCAAACAAACTAGATATCAATTTCAAATCACATTTACGATTACGAATTTATTTTTATGCCGACGTTATTGCATTATTACAGATTAAATCTGTTTTTAGAAATATTTTCATACATAACAAATTGAATAGTTGATATTATCACAAAATGCAAATTTTTGCTTTCTTTGTAATAACGGGTGACCTATAGGACATGTAATAGGAAAGAGTAAGTAGGCATTCGGCATTCAGTATAGCGATTCGCACATCTATCATTCTGGGCTTTATATCATGCACTATTCCAGTCTTCTACATCCTTTACTTCATTTTTATCATAAATACAGCGTAGTCATAATGCAAACAGAAATAATTTTTATATTTAATAATAAAACATCTCAACGATCTGTGGAAAATTAAAATTTTATGGATATTAAAAACAATCGGGCGTGTGGTAATTCATTCTCAACAAATGTTTATGGAATGGAAAACGATGTACGAGTATAAACGTTATGCTATGTATTTTTACAAATGCACGTACCATTGAATGGTTTGTAAAGAGCGTATCCGTTCTTGCATACAACTGTGTCTGCAATGGAATCCTTTAATCATCTAACGCCTTCCTTCTCTGCAACTTAATGCAATTATTTTTCTTTCACTCTCAACCTATCTTTGTGGTACACATGAATGTTGTTATGTAATGCCGTAGTCATTCAAATGAAAATGAACTAGTAAGCGAAACAATAGAAGACCGTCTGCATTTGTTAGCGCAACGTCCTGCATTTATTATCACATTAAATTAAAATTGGTGACAAGAGCCCCTATTTCTTCAACCTTGCTTATATTCTCTTTTAATGAATACACAAAAGTGTCCCACATTTATTTTTAATGAATATTTATTTAAATTATATCAAATTTTATCTACATAAATGCTGAGAGGCTTATTTAAAGATTAAATAATTAATAGTACTTATGACTGCAGTATATTTTTCAACAAATGTAAACATTAAGGAACAAAAAAATTATTTAATACATTGTATCTGTAAGGCTTAAGAAAGTTTAGGAAAATGATAAATAGAAAAGCAAAAAGTAATTTAAAATGCTAACTGTGTCTTTAGCAATACTCATGTTGGGTATAACTTTTAAAGGGCATGTATTAATAAAGTACGTAAAAGATAAATAAAAGAATTCGCAGCAATTCATGGAAAATTAACACAGGTTGACTTCTTACACTGTTTAGTTAATTCCAATGGGTTTACATTGTGCATAACCTTAAACAAGATCCAGTTTGACATTTTATTGTTTACATTTACAATAGATGGCCACCGAATTAGAAACTTTTGTAACTTTCAATATCAGAACGATATTTTTATTTAGAACATATTTGTTGCTTACAATATATTTAATTTCAACTACTATCACTTTACTGGGAAAAGCAATTATAATCAATATTTTGTTACTTCCCCCTTTGCCTAATAACTTGTTTGATTCTGTCAGGCATAGATACGGTTTATACATTTTCTCGCCTAGATTTAATTTCAGGGTCGTTCTGCCATGCATTTAGGATTCTGTCCCTCAAAATCTATAATATAAGCTTTACTTTTAAGTAAAGCCCAACAGTTCTCGATGGCATTGGCATTCAAATCTGGTGAATTGTCACACCAAGGAAGAACCGGGATGTTACGTTCAAAAAGATATGCTTTATAGACTTTGCTGTGTGGCACGGAGGCCCATGTTGCATAAAGGTAGAATGTGATATGGTGTTAATAGGTTAATACTGTCCGGATAGGGTAAAGCAGTATCAGAATCCAAAACGTGGTTATATAATTTTTGGTTGTCATGGCGTTTTAAATTTTGCGTAAATTAGCATAATACGGCCCTTTTTTTCTAAGTTTGAGCCGGCCCTGAAGCTTTCAGAATTCACGCAAATAATATCAGATCAGCACATTCCTTTTTTGCTGCGGAATATTTCGGAGAAATCCAAATAAGATGACCAAACAGGCCCGTTCCTGGGGAGTCAAGCGCCTGCGTGCAAGATATTTTTTCCCGCCCCTTATATGTATTTTCAAATATTAATTTAACTAAAATAACTTAAGCGGTTTTAGAAATATTGGGATAGATACAATTTTTTTTAAATTATTTTCAACACCCTGTATTTCAATAATAAGGCCGTTGCGGACCTATGTTCATATGACCTTTTTTGATCCGAGCAATGTGTACTATACTATACGCCCACAACGTTTGGCAGATTACATCTACAACTGGGACACCCTGTACATACATATTATTGCCAATAATACATACTTACTTACTTACTTGCAAGACTTGCTTTACCAAACACCAAATTTAAAAATAAAAATAATTTTACAAATGATTACTAATGTAGTTATCTAGTTATATTATATCAGGACAATTACCTAACTTTGCGTTTTTATTATCAATAATTTAATAATTATTTTTATTAGATCAGATCAGTTCACTAGGGCAGCGGGCAGCTAAATGAACACTAACAATACCGAACATTTAAACCTTAATAGACTTTTCTGGCTTTAGCGAATTCGTTTTATTTCGCGGATTTTCATAAAGGCATATAAATGCAGGTGTCTATAACATATATTAAAAGAGCTGACGCGCAAAGGCGGCGACTTCGCAAGCAATGCAGTACGCTGCCGAGTTAAAAGGAGCGCGGTTGCCGCTTTTGACAATCTTCCGACAAGACAAAAAGGCGGTATTTTAAAAGGATAAATGAATCCACTTATTTTAGTTTTGATTGAGACTTTTTATTATAAAGATAATAATAAAATTAAGTAAGCCTTCTGCGTTTACTAAAATTAAAATGAGTACCGAAATGGCGCCCCAAACTTTTGCCGCCTGCGTGCGGTGCATTCGCTGCATACCCGCTAGGAACGGGCCTGTGACCAAATATGGTAATGTAGTATTTGTTCGCTTGATTTCATCATCAAGAACTCGGGGAAGCACCGAGTCGATCACGAGGCATGCCAGTTTGGCGCCGCTCAAGATTTCACCCCGCGCCCGAAGTCGCGTTTATGCATCTCTTTCTATTATCCTTCGTTTTACGAAACAATAGCAAAGCACTTCAGAGAATAGTCATCTGTCCATCTTAGCGGCCTTGAAATTATCGTTCCGGTTTGGTAGCGAATTCCCGTTTTATGTATCGACCTTTCGCTTTCGTTTAGTTTTTCGTGGAAAAACTCGTACGGCATATTTGTCGGATTATCCCAGAGAATGTCGTTTATTTCGTATCGGTCATTAAGTTCTGCGTTGGAAGTTCCGTTTAAGTTTGACGTTTGGTGAAGTTTTGGTTTTTCCACCCCCAACTCCTTCGAGCCCAGTAGGAGCAATCTGCGGTACGTTCCTCAACGTCGTCTCGGGTGATTTTCCGTAGTGGCGCCCAATTTTTATCCCGATTACGGCCACCCTTATGTGAAGGGTTTAGCGTTTCGAACCCCCCCTTCTTCACTTTTTAGTAACTTAATCAGCAGTAAGTAAATTTAACTCATTTATTAACTCTGACTGACTTTTTTTGCTTTCTGGTAGTTCTATATTTCAGCTAATAAAATATAATTTCAAACAATTAGACGTGACATTTGTTAACCCAGGAACATTTCTAAAAATGAAAAATGACGGAGCCGGCAATACGGCAGCGTGGAAGCGCAATTTAGAAAATTAAGCAAAGACCTGCTTGGTCAGAACTTGAGTGGTAACCGCTCTGCCTCTCGGTGTGTTCAACCTCCTCGACACTGTAAAGATATAAGAGGGTAAAACAAAAAGAAAGAAGAAAAATGATGGAAAAGTATAATTAAAACCAAATATATGACGTGATAAAGAATCAGATGTCGTAATACTAATAGCTAAAGCTTTTTTAGTGCCTGTTCGGACCTTAAGACATTTCTGCAAGTATTTAAAATAACTAATGCATATAACGAAAAACTCTCTCGGTTTTTAGAAATTTTCTTGGAATAATATTTTCCTCCTTGGTCAGTCGCTAACCTGTGATTAGAAACCGAAATTATAATAAATTATAAATGCGTTTCTGGAAGAGTAAATATAAATTGAAGGAAGCTATAAATAAATGTACAAGTATAATAACAACAAAATAAAATATGAAAAAGCAAATGAGATGTCAGTGATATTCAAATCGAATCTAAATTAAGTAAACTTAATTGCATTAATGTCAATGAAAAAGATGATCCATATATTTATATTTCCATATAAACTTTTACCACAGAAGGTTAGTATGTAGTAGATGAATTTTGTCAGTGGTTTATGAACAATACATACATAATATAAACAATACTGAAAATTTACATTACATTTTATATCGACGAAGCGTGATTTGGAACATGTAGAAAAAATATGTACTTGTAGCTTAAACCGACCATTTAGGCCTTGAGCTAAATTAATACAGGGCATAACTTACATCACATTCATTACTTAACATAAAGTGTTTGTAAATTACAATAATATAATAAACTCAACTAAAACAAACTAAACCAAACAAAATAAACTGAACACTTTGTATTCTCCAACACGATTTATATCATTAAAGAGATGTAACATCTTTCCACTATTTCCTGTCCCTTGCTAGTTCTCTCCAGTTTCTGATCAGTTTTTCTGTCAGGTCTTTCTCCACTGCTTGTATCCATCTTTTCCTCGGTCTTCCTTTCTTCCTTTTTCCTTCTGGTGCCCTCCAAGTCACATCTTTAACATTTCTTTAGTCGTCCATTCTTTCCAGATGCCCTATCCATTGTAATCTTCTGTTTTTTACGAAATCCCCCCCTGACTTTTCTCCGTACAGTTCATATAATTCTATGTTCATTCTTCTTTTCCATCCTAGTATTGAAGGCTTTTTTCCGTCAAGTATTCTTCTTAAGAATTTTCTCTCCCATGTTTCTATCTTGAATTGGTTTTTCTGGTTCATAACCTAAGTTTCGCATCCATAAGTTAATATAGGCTTTAGTACTGACTTATAAATCATAACTTTTGTGTTTCTAGATACCTCTTTTGCTCTTAATATTTTGTTTAGTCCTCCTACACAGTTGTTACCTTTTGCTATCCTCAGATCAATTTCCCTATCTTCTTCGCACTTGTTGGTCACCAAGACACCCGGATACATGTAGTTCTCTACTTCTTCGAATTCCAAAACATCTTCATTCCCGTTTAGTTTCTGAATGCTGAGATTTTGTTTGTTAAGGTTGCCTTTCTTGTTTTTGAGTTCCATGTATTTTGTCTTGTCTGTATTAAATTGGAGACCCATTGTTTCTGCAGATTCCATTATCTGTTTTGCGACTTCTTGGAGTTCTTTTTTGCTTCTTGTCAGTACGACTACATCATCTGCGTTTGCGAGGCACTGATGACTCTTATAAAACAAAGTTCCTTTTCTATTTATCTCGCTATTTCTAATTATTATTTCCAGAGCTAGATTAAATAATACTCATGATAGTGGGTCGCCCTGTCTTAATCCTTTTCTTATTTTTAAATCTTCGCTAAGTTTCTTATTACTCTTAACTGCCGTGACTGTGTTTTGGATTGTCATTCTTACTAATCTAATTAGTTTTGCTGGGATTTTCAGTTCTTTTAGCGCGTTCATTAACTGTTTTCCATTTATGTTATCATATGCGCCCTTAAAATCAATGAACAGCATATGGGTTGGAACATTATATTCATAGCAGCCGTACAGGATCTGTTTTAACATGAAGACTTGATCTGTTGTTGATCTGTTTTTCCTGAAGCCCCCTTGGTAATCCCCCAGTGCTGTTTCTGCATATTTTTCTAATCTTTGTTTTATTAGGGTGGTCAGTATTTAATATGTGACATCTAGGAGTGCTATTCCCCTGTAATTCTTTCATTCCGTTTTGTCGCCATTTTTATATATTGGTAAAATCACTGCCTTATTCCATGACTTTGGCATTATTTCTGTTTGACATATATTAGTTATCAGGCCTAAAATTTGCTTCTGCATAATATCTCCACCATACCTAAAGTTTTCAGCAGTTATTTCGTTTTCTCCTGGTGTTTTATTATTTTTCATTTTACTTATTATATCTTTTATTTCGTCCATCCTGGGATTTTCCACTGTTTCTTCATCATCAAAAATCTTTTCTTGCCCTTGGTGTTCCCCCGATCCTACATTTGGTGTAGAAAAAATATTTGGGGTAAATAATAACTCAAGGTGGAAAGATAGATGAAACAATAACAGGAAGAAAGAGCAACAATGCGAATATTTTTACCAGGAGATTTTTATTACGCAAGAGTCAAGCAAGACAACGCAAGAAGTAGTCAAGTAAAGAACAGAATTTTTGTTTCCGAAAATAAATAAGGAAACTAAACAGATCAATGACGGTTGACAGAGAAGGGCATGCTGGTTTGTTGGTAAGAAATTGAAAATATTCAGGTTTGAACTAGTCAGAATAATGTCTTCCAAAATGTTTGAATTCAAAAAAAAATCTAATAATGAGAAAGGAGGTAGAAGCGGATCGCAAGAAATTCAATTCAACAGCAGCGTATTTAGACAACATTATCGCCAAATATTGACAAGCGCTGAAAAGAAGAATAATGTAATATAAAATAATATTAACAAATTTGCAAAAAAATTATGAGCAAATAGTAGATAACTTAAGGAATTGATGGATTCTATCTCCATACAAATACTCAAAAAAGGATCAAACATGAAATGCAGTAACTATAGAATAATGAAGAAAATGCTTCATTACTTCATTCTTTCAGCACTCCTTTTTAAAATCTATGTTAAGTAAAGTATTTTTCATCTAGCATTTGGGTTGACGTCAACTTGCCCCGTCTAAAAACTGTCTGTTTAGACACGCATTTGTGCGCAGTAGGTAATGAAAACCTAGTTTAGAAAGAGATGAAGTATAGAGTATAGTTGGATTGTGAATTTATCAACGCACTGTTGATAAATTCACAATCCAACTGACGACACAACCCAAATCCTAGGTGAAAAATACTGTATATCGTTAGAAAGATAATTAAAGACCTAAAAGAATTGATATCGACAACACATTGCTATTGACTAGCAAAAGATGTTTGATGTTTTGAAACAAGAATGCTAGTCTGAAATCTGAATTTGATAAACGCTTAATAGATCCAAATGACAATGAAGATTGGTGTTGTCTTCACCATCGAAGTTTAGACTACAGAGTTTTGGTGACCAGCTATGCGTTTCCGATTTTATTTTTCTTGTCCTTGGCCAGTTCCGTGGCAAGAAAGTATTAATTTCATTTGGAAACCAAAAACAGCAATAACATACATTTTCTAACATTATTAAACCACCGTCCCTTTCTAAATTAGTTACGCCGCCCTGTATTTAGATGGATCGCCAAACACATGTGGGTCCCGCCTTCCAGTAAAGTTTTAAATTTCAAAAGAAATTGAAATCAAACCCTTAAATTGGAATTTAGAATGCACACCCGCGGGAAGGTTTGATATCAACCCCCTCAGTATCACAGATTTTCACTATGAATACGCAATCAAATCTTACCACTGGATCCAGTCTTGATTATTGAGTGTACACTCTGTAGTGGCCTGGAATATATTAGTATGCTAATTTGTAAATCCAAATGCTATGAAATATACAGTTAGCCGTATTGCACTTTATTGCTCTACACTCTACACTAACTTGTAGAATTCTTCTTACCCACAACGCTGGAAAGTATTGCTTTTCTGGTTGCATGCATCGATCAAAGAGTTACAATAGAGTAATTCCTATCGAGGGATTTTAAATTTAAAGAACACTATAAAAGTTGGCATTTTTTTACTTATGTTGCCTTGTTGCAGGTGCTGATGACAATTAATTACAATCAAACGACAATTCTGATTACTGAGATATGCCTTGAATATATTCTCAATCAACAAAAGGAATAAATATCCCTTGCCAATACGAGGCACCCAGTATTTTCATACATTGTGAGTTGTGCATAGCGTACATACTCTTTAGAGGGGCATAGCACCCTCTACCACACTTTAGAAGAAGACTAGTTTCATTTTATTTTATTTATTTATTTAGTTGGGGAAATGTGAACTTGCGGGTGCCAGGGATTTCCAAGCGCGTCGACTACTATAGACATTGGCACTACCCGAGTAGAATTTTACTGAACCCAAGGGATTTCCACCCCTGGAAGGAATCTTTATCGTACCAAACATCGTATTGGCACGGGACCTACGGCTTTACGTGATATTTTTCCGCATTAAAAATGTCATCGACCGGGACCTGGAATCGGACCCTAGATCTCTGGTTTACAAGGCAAGTGTGCTGATCTTGACCGCATCCAGGCCGATCGATTAATTATCTCACTCAAGCTCTGCACTGACTTACAATATAATTTCTTGTGACAAACGACAAACCACCACACTCATGCCACCTCAATGACTAACTCGAGTTGGGTTTGAAGTATGGACTTGTCCCCCCCATGAGCAGTTTCTGGATACGCCACTGTAGGTATATGTATAAAGATAAGTATGATTAGTTATAATATTGAACTTAAACGGCAAATTATCAAAAGAAGTCAAGCTTCTCTTTAAAATTTCATCAACAAAAAAGTTTTTTGTTTTTTAGCGCACAAAATATAAAAGAAGAGAGTTCCTTACATGAAGCTAGCGCTTTATGTATAACCTTTCCCTTGTGCTCCCTGGAGGGGATTAGGTGGAAGTACACCAATAAAAAGCGAACTTACACATAATTTAAACTAATAATGAACAATAACAAAAAGACTCTACCCAATCTATTTGTTGATTTCAATGTATTCCAGAGGATAACTCACTCTAAAAAATAGGTATATTAATTAATCAAAACTGAAATCTTTTAAAGGGAACGATTGTCAACCACTAACATGAATTTAGAAATTTGAGATATCCAGAAAATGCCACAGTGCCAGTGAGAGATACTTATATGATAATTTATTATAAAACGCTTTACTTCAAATCAAATTCGGACACAAATTTAATTTAAACTTATTCTTGACTTATTTAAAATATATAGGTACCTACTATAATTCAAGCTAAATCATATTTTTGACTAGAAACAGCTGCTCCGGATTTAAGAAAATTTGCGACACTCATCTATTTATTGTAAAAATATTGACATCAACTGAAAATACGCTATCTCAGCATAGGTTTGAATAAAATCTAACGATATTATAATTGAAACGTATAGATTTTGTATCTGAGATACTGACTAGTACATCTTCTTTATAATTCATAGTTTGTGTTGGTTAGCACCATTACATTGATTGATGACATGGAGATAGTTGATAACGGGTGTTGGAAAACTCGTCTTATCAGAGTCACCTGTGTTTATTAAAATGTATGACTTGTATTGATACCTCAGTTAATTTTCAAATAGACTTAATCATAATTAGTTAAATGACAGCAGCTGTCAGTAGTTCTAGCGAATAGTGGATATTTAAGAATTAAACTAAGACATTTTTTTTTTTCATAGGTGACTCTGATAAGACGAGTTTTCTAACACTCGTTATAATAGGAGTTCGGAATATACAAATCAAACCAAACATCTGACACCTCTTTTATTTATTTTAATGCTACAACGGTAATTAGTGACACAGTATTAAAAATGTATGAACTTCTGCTTTACGTAAATTAACTAATTGCTATAAATAATTAATGTAATAGATACTTACCCAAATCTGTATATTTTACGCTCTGCCTCTAGATTTGGCCCCGACGTTTGTTTTTGTTTATACAGGGTCCTGCATCTCACCTCCCGTCTTATGTAGCTCATTTATTAATAGACATAGAATTTTTATATATCGCAGACGTTGTCTGTACCCGAGGGTGCATTTCAGGAAAATATTTTTGATTATTCAGGATGTTCTCAAAAAGTGTGACGAGTTTTCGCCGAATAACTTTTAATGTGTTAGGAATTTTGATAGGGTTGTATTTAGAAAAAATGTTTATTTTTTAATTTAGCATCGAATGACATAAAAATATACAGGGGCTCCAATTGAAAATAAGGCAAATAAATTGATTTAAAATTTGAAGAGTTTGACACTACATTTTGGACACCCTGTATAATTCGGATCAACCAAACTAGGTTAACGAAACTGATATTACCTTACTTAATAAGTACCTCTTTTAATTTTATTAACGAGGCACTATTTGTATCTTTTATCAAGTTTTAAAATCAGTAGTGCAAAACAGTTTTTTATCTATTTTTTTTTTTTTTTTAAATCACTGAACCGATTTCAACAAAATTTTAGGGGTATGTAGGTAACCACAAGAGGAACCCAAATGTGCAAAAAAATATCGGGCGTGTAATCTAAAAAAATATATCATAATGACGTCACACTTTTTGAGAACATCCTGTATAATCAAAAATATTTTCCTGGAATGCGCCCTCGCGTACAGACAACGTCTGCAATATATAAAAATTCTATGTCACTTAATAAATGAGCTACACAAGACGGGAGGTGAGATGCAGGACCCTGTATAATGTTAATGATATGTTACATACAATTGGAAAATATACTGGGTGATTCGCATAAGATGCAAGAGGCGCCCCTTAACAATTGGAATAGATAAGCAGAACTTCATAAATAACAGTGACCTGTAATAATCCTTTATAGTTATTTTCACGGATAGAAATTTCTAACTGTCATTTTTGATGAATAAACAAATAATAAATAATTGTGAATGTATCCACTAAATTGACTAAATCATTATTTTTAAATTTCAAGATATTTCTAGTAGCTTTGGAAACAGATATGTTGGGTTACATTACATTTATTTTAAGGGGTGCGGCTTATATGAACTATGTACCCAGTACATAATATGTATTTTGTACAAGTATACAATAAAACAATAACTGTTTTTAAAAAATGTAAAAATATTGAGTATTCTCCTCTATTTCTTCGGCCTTCGGAAAATTTGGTTAGGTACTTCCGGAAAGAAAATACGCCATAATTAAAGGAATATTAACTTTAGTTTCTATCTTATTATGGATCAGGGGCGGATTATGAATAATTTTGCAAGGCGTATGTATACCTAGGAGACTGGCAATACTGTTCTTGAACCGACACGGCAGTTAGAATAATCCTTGCCGTAGACTCAGTACAAGTTTGAACTCATTACAGTTACTACACGATTGTTAAGAGTGTCTGAAGTGAAATAGTGTGAGGTGCGTTACGAAAATGGACCGGAAAAATTTAGAGCAAAGTTGTGCTATAAAATTTTGTGTAAAGCTTGGCAAATCCGCTACCTACTGTAACTTATGAAAAGTTACAAAGGGCTTATTCAGAACTTTCCTTATCCAGGGCACAAGTATTCAGATGGCATGAGGCCAGTAGAAGACGAACTTGGTGCGGGAAGACCCCCAACCTCAAAAACGGACAACAATGTGGAAAGAGTGAGGAGGCCATTTGGAGGGATGTGTATCTTGATATTTTGTTGCCAGAATTCTTCAGCCGTGTAGTCACAGGTGATGAATCATGGATCTTTTGAGAGTCAGGGGATCGTCCACAAGGAATATGTGCCGCCAGGACAAACTCTCAATCTAACTTTTTATCGGAAAGTCCTTGAAAGGTTCAGGAAGAGGGTGGCATTGCACGCACTTGGATGCTGCACCACGACAACGCCCCATGTTACACGGTAGTTTTCATCAACGAATTTTTGGCAGGAAAAGTATTCCTGTGATTTCCCAGTACCCCTATTCGCCGGATTGCAGTCCCTGTGTTTTATTCCCCCGACTGAAAAACCATTTGAAAGGGAGCCATTATGGTACTTTGGATAATACCCAGAAGAGCGTAACCAACGAGTTGAAAGGCATTCCAGCAGAAGCCTTCTAGGACTGCTACGGTCAATGGAAAAACTTTGATTCGTAAAAAGAAATTCATGGTTAAAAAAATCAGTCTCATTATTTTTCGGCCAAACCTCGTACCTACACATAAGGAAGGATCTTTCTCTCACTTAGAAGGTTAACTTTCTAGAGGTCTGCCGTTAAAATGCACCTTAACATAACTTTTGGTATTTACTTACCTATAATCCCAAAAATATATTTTAATTTTGCCTAATAAGAAAAAAAAGTAAGCTAAATACGGCGCCAAATTCGCTACAGTGTTCTTGTCCAGTAGTCTGCTTCTCTTATGAAGTCCTAAAACCAATCAACAAAACATTACGAATAAAATAAAAATCAATAAAAACTTTGTAACCCACATCTGTTCAAATTTTATAAAAAATCAAATATTGTGTCTTGTGTTTTTTAATAAAGAATCGTGCAATTGCCTGTTTAGATTAGTTTCTAGATATTTTATGAAAAGCAATTTATCAAAAATGAATTAATGTTCTTTACACAATCTCTCAATTTGATATATTTTCCAAGTAATATGCGTTTTATTCAACAAAGCTTTTGTTAGTGAACTCATTTCTACTTGAATTGTGCCTGATGAAGTTTATCTTTATACATATTTCCATAAAAATATAATTCTCCTGGAAACATCAACAAAAATATTAGAATTTAGTGGCTCATTAACTAAGGGATTTCTAATATACATTTTTCAATTCCCAGTTACTATTTATAATTTTCATAATATGTAAAATATTATTATTATTAAATACATAAAAATATATTAATATTATACGGTTACTCGTCTCTTAACCTTATCCGAATTTAATAAAAGATATGAAAAAAGAACTTCATAACTGAAGTTTTTTATAACATGAAGTTTGGAAATATTTTCATCCGGTTTTTTTAAATATAAAAACCGCCATGTTTACTTCCCTTTGAACAATACCACCTTGAAAGGAGCAGTTGCTTGTGATGCATTAGAGCACATCCTAAACGCTGACCAGAAATATATTGGTATTGAAAATTTCAGTGGGGTATTATACAATATCTCGGGCGTAAAAAAATGGCAAAAAAGCAAAACATTACAGTAATCATCGACGAACGATAATACCAAAACTGATAACAAAAATGTTGAAATTATTGCCGTTCTTCTTATTAACACGATAGTTTTCTATATGCAAAAGCGATACCTACCACCATCTGAAAACGAGGCAATGTAATCTTATTGCCATTAGACTCTTCTCTACACAGCATTATAATTACTTTTAAAAATGAGAAATCTTCGTCTCTAAGTTTATTTTACAATTTGACAACGATGGTTTTCATTATTCCATTTTAAAAAATCACATTAATTGAGCGCTGTGAATGTTTTAAGCTTTGGAATGCACATGCCACCGTTGTCAGATTTCATTTGGTAAATTGACCTTAACTCCTACAGGAAACACTGAATTGTTATACGAACAAAATATTCTTCTACTTTTTTCGTCATTATATTTACACCCTGTATAATAGAAGTAATAATTTGGTGAATAAACTGTATGGGAGAATTATAAAAGCTACCAATTTGAAGATATAAGGCTAAGACAGAGCGAAGATACGAATCATAAGTTATGATTCTTATTTGTATCCACAGTTTCTTCAATAAAATGAAGTTTTCCTATCCCCTTCAGCCACATGATGCCCCAAACCAATGCAGGAAATTTGACCTTTCTTTTGAGACAGTCGACTTGAAACGCCCCATGTATTTTGCAAATAACTCGGCCTCTACTGTCTCCAACACGCACTTCGAACCGGACCATTGTCTTGCATGTCCTTGCTGAGGTGTTCAAACCTTATGTTCTTTTGCCAATCTTACTCTATTTCTCTTCTACTTTGGCGTTAAAAGTGGCTTTTCTTTTGCCTTTGGCCACAATTGCCAATTTTAAGAACAGTTTTTTAGAAAAAAATATTTTTCCATTTTATTTTCTTTAATCAAACAACTTACCTTGTAAGTGCCAAATCCCATTTTGTGAGTCTCCATAGGTGCCTTCCAACATCACTCCACATAGCTCTTAACGCAGGGTAATTGGCACGCTAGTTTTTCTCAATAATTCTTCTTAATGCTCTTCTATCGGCGACGAAGATCCACAAAATAATATTTTGACCGAAGATCAGGGAGATAGCAGACATGGTAGGGATCTCAACCGAATGAGTTCATATTTTCATAAATATTTGGACATGCAAAAGCTTTGTGTGCGTGCGATGGGTGCCGCGTTTACTGACTTTAGACCAAAGGCGCGTTCGAATGGACATTTCGTCTGCGTGCTTGGAGGATAACTCCAATGACTGTTTGCACCGGTTCGTGATCGTCGATGAAACGTGGGCCCACCACTACACGCCGGAGAACAATCAAAACAATGGGAAGCCAAGGGGGGACCTGCACCAAAGAATACAAAAACAATAGCACCTGCTGGCAAGGTCATGACATCTGTTTTCTGGGATTCACGGAGTGCGATCTTTATTGAATACCTGGAAAAAGTAAGGACAATCACTGCAGAGTACCACGCAGGTTTGGTTCAAAATTTGAGCGAAGAAATCGAGAAAAACCGATCGCACCTTGCCAAAAAAATCCCCTTTTATCAGGACAATGCACCTGATCACACGCCAATGTTTTCCATGGCTGAAATCCATGAACTCAAGTTTGAATTGTTGGATCATCCGCCCTACTCACCGATGTAGCTCCGTCTGAACCTCAAAAGATGGCTCAGAGGATAACGATTTTCCGACAACAATAAAGTGGTTCATGCTGTGAACGGCTATTCTGCAGATCAGGAGAAATCATTTCATAAAAACGGTTTAACGGCTTTGGAACAACGTTGGGCAAAATATGTCGAGTTCAATGGAGATTATGTTGAAAAATAAATACAAGTTGGTCAAATCTATTCGCATTTATTTTCCATTTACTTTACTTTTCAAACAACCCACGTACTTTCGTTGCCGACATCAGGTCAATTTGTTGTTGTGACACCACCACATGAACAAGAAATATTGGCCAGCATGTTAAAAAATTAAAGAAGTTTTTGCAATTTATTAAATTTTGTACAGTGTACAAACATACCGATAATATACACTCCAGTTTTAACAAGCCTGATTACTTGATTCAATTCCAGAAGGCAGAATAATTTTTTAAAGTTCTTGAAAAGACGTGGGCCTGCTTGGCCAGAACTTGGTCAGTGACCGCTCTGCGACTCGGTGTGTCCGCCCCCCTCGACACCGTAATGGTAGAAGAGGGAAAAGAAAGAAAGAACGAAAGAAAAGACCTGGAGCGAACGTCGATACCGATGGTGAGCATTTTAAACGTCTCTGACAGCTTAACAATCAATTTTATGTTAAGGCGCTGAAAAAATAAAAATATCTGCAATTCGATATCAGAACTAACCGATTTGAGCTTATACTCAAATTAAAGACAATAAAAGACATTTTGAACATCCTGTATAACTTTTTAAAAATGTTTCTTATTGATACAAAAACGTTCAAATAAATATTTGAGCCGCCTACATCTGAAATACATACATGAATACTTGACAAATTCATTGTGACGTTTTGTAGGAAATGTCTAAAAGTGAGAAATGTGAGACTGCCAACACTGTGCGCGAACCGACAACGCTGCTACTTCCCCCTTCACATGGCAGTTAGAATAACATCTGCCGTAGACTAAGTACAAGTTTGAACTTGTTACAGTCCTCATTGTTGAGAGCGTCTGAAGTGAAGCTGTGTTTGTGAGGTGCTTTATAAAAATGGACCAGCAAAAGTTTGAGCAACGCTGTTATTAAATTTTGTGTAAAGCTTGGCGAATCAGCTACCGTGACTTATGAAGTCACAAATGGCTTATGGCGAACATTCCTTATCAAGGACACAAGGCCTTTTTACAGGGTCGAAAAGTGAAAAATGAACTTCGTGCGGGAGACCTTCAACTTCAAAACTGGACAACGAACGTGGAAAAAGTGAGGACGCTTGTGATGTCAGATTGTCGATTGACGTTGAGAATAATCAGTAGCGAGTTAAATTGGAACCGGTTTACCATCCATCAGATTTTAACACAGGATTTGGGCATGGATGCTGCACTACGACAACGAATTTTTGGCACAAAAAAGCATTGCTGCAGTTCCCCAGCCTCCATATTTGCCGGATCTCAGTTTCCGTCACTTCTTTTTATTCCTTCGACTGAAAAAACGTTTGAAAAGGCGCCATTTTGGCACTTTGGATAATATTCAGAAGAGCGTAACTGACGGGTAGAAAAGCATTCCAGTAGAAGCCTTCCAGACTGCTACAAACAATGGAAAAAATGGAACTATTTTGAATGGGATAACCTTGATTTACGGTTTCAAAAAAATCAGTCTCATTAGTTTTCTGTCAAACCTCCTATGCTTAAGTCAAGCGGAATAATTTTATACTTTTTTAGAAATCAATTACTAAATAACAATCTCAAAAGTATTACCGAATTTTAGATAATTAACCAGTACGTTAAACTTATATTTTGCGGCAACCATTAGTAACTCGGTATAATTCACCTGCTTTGTGATTGTTTGATTTTCAAACGATTTGTGGCGATATATAATATACCGGGTGTTTGACCTAAGGGGCGAACATAGTGAAATAGCATGGGAAATCGTATATTATATGCAGATTCCTGCTCCCCGTTTGAGCTGATAGGATTGATAGTGCATCAATCGAAAGACAAAAAAGATACGCTTAATTTGATACTACTTTACTTGAATTTGTTGCTTGTTTAAGAAAGAAATAGCTTAAAAACTGTAACAAATAAATTCACAAAAAACAGACCGGCCATGATGAAATTTGGAGTTTGTTTATGCCAAAATAAATTTAGATTATTATAAAATGTTTTGACAAAAATACCTTCTCCTCATTAGAATATTCAACATTATTATTCATTGTAATTACAAGGTAGATACGTGAATTGATAACTGACAGAAAATAAAATTTATTTTGGCATAAACAAACTTCAAATTTGATCATGACCGGTCTGTTTTTTCTGAATTTATTTATTATAGTTTTTAAGCTATTTCTTTCTTAAACAAGCAACAAATTCAAGTAAAGTAGTATCAAATTAAGCGTATTTTTTTTGTCTTTCGATTGATGCCACTATCAATCCTATCACCTAAAACAGGGGGCAGGAATCTGCATATATACGATTTCCCAATGTTCGCCCCTTAGGTCAAACACCCGGTATAAATTAATCATGCAATAGTTTTTGATGTTATTTTCAAAAAATAAAAATGTTCTGAAGCGTAATTTTAAGTGATTATTTGCTAGTTTCTTTAATCTAAAAAAATCAGTTTATTATTCTTTGATATGTTTACGTGTTCCAGCAGTTTAAAATTCGGACTGTTGCAGAAACTATTTTGAAGAATTAATTATAATAATAAGTTATAGCTCTTCTGTTATAATGACTGCACATACATTCCTTAAGATATGAATTAAAGAATAATTGCTTAATTATCACTTAACAGATGATGTATGAAGAAAACAACGCCTTTAATTAATTACGTCATTTATTGTTGACAATACTAATTCTGATAAATGCAGCATATACAAAAGCAGTTATTTCTAGCTACAATTAAGTATATCTTAAAATAGAAAGCTAAAATTAGCTCCTTTTATGAAAATAAAACTTAAGAAATATTTATAAATTTAATAGAATCCAATCTTCTTTTATGTTACGTTACGATACCGTATTATTTAGAAACTAAACTATTTACAACAATAATTATACCTACACGTAAATTTTATCTTAGATTAGTAACGTATTAATATTAGTTATGTTAGAAAATCTGTAAATACAACAAAAACAACAAGACTAATTTACGCGAATTTTGAGTTATTACTTATTACTAAACACGAATTTTACGGTATATTGACGATTTTTGTGGTTTAAAATAAATTAACAGAAAGATATACCCACAGGACACCGATAAATCTTAAAAAAAAAATCGAATCAAAATAAAAATCAGTGGGTTTGTCTGGATCAGACAGGGTTGGGGTAGGCTGGCTTTACCCTTAGTCTCAGTATTGATCTTCAGTCCGACCCGTCTGAGTGCAAGGAGAACACACTGTGATCACTAATAAAAGATGCTGCATGCACAGCATTTGAACCGCCTCTCTCTAATTTACGACGATAACACCGATTTTAATACATTTAAAATTCATAAAAATATCCTTTTTCTAGTTTATTTTTATAAAAATGCAATTTGTTTCATCTGAAATTCACAATTCACCATAAAACATAGAAATTATCACTATAGTTTCATAACATTTTAGTGGTTATTATGCTACATTGTAAGAAACATAATATTTTTATATCAGTGTTTCAGCGCAATAAGGGATCTACAAACTGCCGCACACAAGTATAAAATTGCAGCATCATTTTAGTAACACGCGTTTTTTTCGTAATTTTATGCGAGAAAAATTGCGCAGTAAAGTAAGCACCAAACTGCTACAATTTATTTTTTATGTGTTGCGATTGTACACAATTTATTTTAATATTAAAATGAAACTTAACATTTTATTGCAATTAACATCGTAGTAATACAACAAATAGTGTATACATTTTGATATAAGATATAATTTACATTTACTTGTGATTTAAGAAAAAAATCCTTCAACATTCACTTGAAGTACACACTACACTAAAAAAAATTACGTCCATCATAGGGTTGGCCAGAAGGCAAAAATTTACCACGTTGTGGAGGAAAAAATTGTCTTTGGTTAGCATTAGGGCCACCATTGCCAGATGGGGGCTCAAAATCATTTTCGTTCTGTAATCTTGGATTGAACACTGAACTGCCATGGAACTGATCTTGCTGCATGTTAGCATTAAGTCTACTATCAAAAATATTAGCTCTGGATGGAAGGGAGCCCTCAAAAGGATTAGGTCTACTATTGTTGTCAAAAGGATTATTTGGTCTTTTGTTTCCAAAAGGATTAGGAATCATTTTATCAAAAATACTTGGTGGTTTATGAGCAGCTGGTCTGTTGGGACTATTTTGACTATTATAGGAATCCAAGTTATATCTATTATCAAGGTAATCTGAACGATTGGGAAAACTGTTATTATTAGATGAGCTAACACGTAACTTTTGTTTTTCTGGAGATATATCTGGAGGAGGTGGTGTAAGCAGCACCTTTGCAGCTGAAAAAATATCCTTCTTCAATGACTCCTCGTGACCCATAGTACTTGCCAAAAGCTGAGCAGGAGTAAGATGAGCGAAAGATTGATTTCTTAATGCATCTTTAATAGGAACCTTCAAACCTAGTCGTTGAAGATCTTCGTCTGTAATTTGGGTTCCAGTTTCGGTAGTATTAACGTCACACTGAACACCTTGATTTACAAATTTACGGGATTTACGAATTTCACAAATATGACACTTTACTGGATCAGTCTGACACATTTTCATTTGGAACTTAGCACCTAAAATTGGATCATATTTTCTTGCTGCTGGCTTAGTAGGTGTAGATACTTGAGGTTGAGTAGAAATTTTCATAGATGTCTCTGAAGCACTTGAATTTATAGTTGCTTTTGAAACGGTTGATGTAGATCGTTCGATAAGACCTAAGCTGATTAAAAGCTTATTTAAGGTATTCTGAAGGGTTGATTTATCTTCTCCGCCTTTTGAAGGTGTAGTAAAGTTGAATCGCACAACTGGAATTTTTCTTAATGGAGACTGGAATTTTCCCTCTTGTGGTTTTTCAACTTCTTTGTATGTTTTCTTAAGAAAAAATCTTCCGTTCAAGTTTGAGTCACCTCCAACTGCTTTTATGGCATCTTGACACAATGATATTACTGCAAGCCATTACAAAATTTAATATAATACATGTGAATCTAAACCTACACATATAGCATATATGCAAAGTGCAGCTTTTTTCAACATATTCATATTTTCATTAAAAAGTTAGAAAGTACCACGGCTTATAACTTATAAAGTGGGATACATTAGTACCTACATAAAATAACCATTTTGTAATGTTTCATTCTAGAGGAATATTTACATACGTTATTTTATATACAGCTAATAAAATTATTATTATACCCATTTGTTAGAAAAGAATAGGTACATTAGTTATAATTTTTTCAAGTATGAGGAAAGAAGAAATGATCGTCACTGGTAAACAATAATTATCCGGATTTCTCAAACGCACTACTTCTAGTTAAAGGTAAAAATACTGCACTTAAGATTAAAAAAGTAAAATGTAAGCACATAATAATTATATACCACAAAATGATTTTAGACGTTTTCATACGTTCAAATTCCTAAAGATAACGAGCCATATTCATAAACAGTGTTTAAAGTTAGATGTTACTAATTGCTATAGCAACATATATTAATTATATTGGTTTAGTAGCTACTAAACCCCTACTAACTTTAAACACTGTTTATGAATATGGCCAAATAAGTGTAAAGAAGATAGCAAAATCATTGTATTGCATAAAGCTACAAAAACTACCTGTTAACTTTAATATGCTGTAAAATACATACAGTAAATTTTTGAGGGCACACCAAATCTGAAATGTACCATAAGAAAATACGAAAATATGATAAATGACATAAGGGTTGACTTTGTACATTATGTTAATTTTTCCCAAAAACGGGATTTTAAATATTTAGCGTAGCTGCAAGCTTGGATTTTCCTAAGTAAACATGTAATGACTTCTTGTTTATTTAACTATGGCATATTATGTATATAGAATCGTAAACCGAACAGTTGGGAGGTGTAATGTCTAAAAACACTCTTCTAAAATGGGTGATAAAATTTGCAAATGAAATGCACAATAAATACCTTCTAATAAATATCGCGAATTTCATCTCATGTGTTCCTTTGTAAGTATAGCCTACCCAGATGGCACTTACGAGGTTTGTAATTTAATTCCCGGACTGACGTTGCAGCTCTAAAGATCCGTGATATTAAGCCAAAATTAAAGCAGCATGTTTTAGTTCACACTTTTATGAAACATCGAATAGTTGTCAGTCGTCATAGAATAACGAATTAATAATAAGTTTTGTTGTAAATTAGGAAAAACTCCGACAGTAACTTCCATAAGTTAAGAAGTGTGCACGGTGACAACACTTTAGGTTGTACTACTGCGTTTGAATGGTTTAAACGTTTCAAAGATGGTCGTGAGGACGTTCAAGATGACGCTAGAACCGGGCGTCCGTCAACCGCTCGAAACGCAGATTCGATCGCAAAAGTCAGTGAAATTGTGGCAAAAGATCTCAGAATGATGGCAGATGGGTTGAATATTAATAAGGAGACGATTCGACAAATTTTACATGAAGACATGGGAAAGAGGAAAATCTGTGCAAAATTTGTCCCGCACAATCTGACGGATCTGCATGAAACACGGCGTTGTTGGAATCAATTACCCACCCTATTCGCCAGATTTAGCGCCGGCAGACTTTTTTCTCTTTCCTCAAGTGAAAACTGTTCTCAAAGGAAAACGGTTTTAGGATGTGGAAGACATTAAAAAAAATGTAAACGCCGAATTGAAAGCAATTCCTTCGGACGCCCTTTACGACTGTTTTCAAAAACTTTTAAAACGTCGCAATAAGTGTTTTCATGTAAATGGAGATTGTTTTGAATGTTTGAATAAATATGATAAATTTTTCATGTTACTTAAATCGTTTCTTTTTATTGTGGCAGTCCTGAAATTAAATTTCAAACCTCGTATAGTCACAACAACAAGAACCAAACAGAATTGTAGCAAAAGAGGAATCCAACGGAAAAATGGTACCGAGGATAAACCAAGAAAAGACAGTAAAAACAGGTACGCTGATAGCACAGTTAAAAAACAAAAGTAGAGCTGAGATTGAAAAAGGGCAGAGTGATGTGCATACAAAAAGTGAACAGTTTTGTGTTTCTGAGAACTCTAATAACGAACAAATGCGAGGACAAAGAAGTAAATGTACGAGTGGTGAAAGGTGACAGATGCTTTTAATGAAAATTTGTCCTACAAGTCGTCGTCGGCTAAGACCAATCCACACACCAAGCTTTTGTGGATGAAGTGGTGTTTCTCTAAACGCATATGGATTCTCCGCAGACCAAATTCTCATATTTTGGGAGTTCCCATATCCAGCTAAATGAAACCATGCCTCGTCCGTAAAAACACGTTGTTCAAGTCGTCTTCAGGAAAGCGTTTAAAAACCATCGACAATATCGTTCTCTTAGAGGCATGTCTGCTGGTAGAATCTGATGAACAGAAGTTACTTTATATGGGAATAACTTTAAATCTGCTTTAAGAATATTCCTCGTGGTTGTGTAAGACAAATCAATGCACTGTGAAAGACGTCGAATTGAAGTTGAGGGCCATTATTTGTCTAACATTTTCCAGGACTGGTGTGCGTTCTGTAGGTCTACCGCTTCCTTTTCTGCGTGTAACACCACCTGTTTCATCGAATAATTCTACAGTGTGCATTAGAGCATCGTAAAATCGATTGTATTCAACATTTCCAAAATGGTCTGTAAAATCGTTGAAGCATTCCTGGATCGAATACCGCCAACTCACCATTTATGATGATTCCAGTTCAATAATAAGCTTTTACCATAAATATCTTATACTGCACTGTGAAATCCATTTTTCAATAAATAATTGAAGCTTCTTTATTTATTTATTTTTGGCAGCTATGCTGTTACAATTTTCATATTATGTAAGATTCTAAAGCTTAATATAGACGGGACAACCCAGAGGCTACTGCAATTGACTTTTTAAAAAATCGCATTGTATCTTAAATAACAAAAAATTTATGGGGGCGTCACACGCATCGTTGACACCCGGTATATGTACAGGGTGTATCGTAAATGGCGCATAATATTTGCACCAAGCGATTCTGCGTTAAAAACTCCAGTTGTATAGGAAGTAAATAGTAAATGAAAGAAAACAATTTCGCTGATTTTTAGTTTTACATAGGTCTATCACCACCAGCTGTTAAAAATTAAAAAGATGTCTAACTATAAAACATAATATTTCGGTGAAAAATCTACGTCCACCTTCAAACAAACTAAAAACACTTTAAAACTGAAAAATGTCAAGACACTCACCACAAACAACATTTAAAGAACAAGCAAAAGTAACTTTAAAATACAAGAAAATCAGGTACTGTGATTTATGTTAAATTCAAAGAATTTATATACTTATTACAATTATGGGTCTAAACTTGAAAAAATAAAGTTATAAACTAAGAAAATACCTCAAAAAAATTCAAATAAATTTTGTACTTCTTAATTGGGTATTTCGCAACCAGTTGCTAAAATACAAATTACATTACGAACTATTTTAGCAACTGATCATATCATATTTTGGTTCATTAATTGATTGTAGAGAAGATGTGGAGAACAATGTTAACAACAGAATTAGGTCAGCAGCAAGCCTTTTTAATGCTCTAAAAAACGCATTTATAAAGAAGAAAGACGTCAACAAACCAAAAAAATTTAAAATATATAAGTCGGTCTTCAAGCAGCTAAAATTTGAGTAGAATGCAGTATTGAGGGGGTTTATAAGAGTGACAGGTTACGGAATGAGGAAATAAGAAGACAGCTAGGAGTTAAATCAATATGGTCCAACTGGCTGGGGCATTTAGAGAGAATGGGAAAGGATAAACTTGTGGAAGCCATATGGGAAACAACAGATAGGAAAGGACGGTATAAGGGGTAGGCCCAGGAAAACGTGGAATGCAGGAATAGGAAGTATTTTATAGAAAAAAGGATGTACATGGAGTAGGGCTAAGGAACGGGTTCTCAACAGAAAGGAACGGAAGAAATTTTGTAAAAACTAATTTGTTACCCTCAACACCAAATGCGGTATGGATACGTAAGTATTTTAGCAACTGGTGGCGAAATACCCAATTAAGAAGTATAAATTGTCAAACTCGTCACAATAAACCTTTAAATATTCAAATATGCGACACGATTGACAAATTAAGTTACAACTGCTAATAGTCAGCATAAAAAAAACTGTCCTGACTAGGGTGGTGAGCAGCCAAGAATCACAATATGGTCAGCAAACTCAGCCAGCAATGCAATCTTTGTCAATATTTTTAACAGATGTGTTCACAAAAGGTGTCCAATACCATACATTATTTTGCGACGATGTAACTATTTTTTTGAGTAAAATACATATTCAAAGAGAAAGAAAATGCTTATTTTACTCTCCAATTAAACATATTTACACGAAGAAATATGGTAGGTATTCACAATTGTATCACCAAATGAACCAAGACTTATCAATTTAGCCAATTATGTTTAATATATATAATAGTTGAAAAAAGCTGTGCTTGTACCAATTACACAAGTAATTCTATATAAATGAATAAATAGAAATAATATTGAGGTAGGAGTGGGTAATATTCCAATATGTATTCATATTTTTTGTAATCTCGTAGCGACAATATTAAAAAAAAAATTAAATATCGATATATTGAATATATCAATATCAGCATGTTGGAAGGACATACATGATCTAATTTATACTAAAATGTTTGTTCAGGGTTAAATGTTATACATAATTCTTTCAAGCAGTACTGAAAATTTTTAATTCAGTGTTGTAAAATCATTTTAAATGGAAACATAGGATATGCAACTTCGTTGTTACAATAGGACAGTAATGTATTAGAATGTGCATTTTAAAATTACACAGAGGCTTCCAAAATCATATTCATTGTTAGTAAGTATCACTGTACACGACTTACGAAAGAAATACAAATAATTATATGGTACTACAGTGCAGACCTGGTCAAAATCTTATTTTGAACATGATGTCATTGTTGTAAAGTTGTTGGTACTTACTATTGTTGCACTATGTTAAAAGCAAGCTTTGCCTTGAATTATATACCAGGAACCCTAGCCTTCGAAGACTTTGGGATAGGTGTTTTTCTAGATATAAAGGGTAGGTACCTTTGATAACACCTCCTTTGAATCAATCGATCGTGCTATAACACAGAGAGGAATTCAATCCATGATATGCGGGTGGATAGGAAAAATGCTTAAAAGCAGAATGAAAAGTAACTCTTTCAACGAAGAAATTGTGTGGGTGTCTCGGCCACTAGTGGCTGTCCGCAGGGGGGAGTACTCATTCCTTTACAATGGTGCTGCCTAATGGTGTATGGTCTGTTGCGGGGATACGCAGATGATATCACCATCTATATCCAAGGCAAATTTAAAGGTGTGGTAAATGAAAGGACACAATTGGCCTTGAATGCCATGGAAAGATGGTGCAACAAGGAAAGACTAGCGGTGAATCCGGAAAAAAACGCCACAAGAAGGAATAAATATTCATGTAAGAATTTAAAGCTGTATAGTAAACAAATTCAAAAAGTATCTAGGGATTCTGTTGAACACCAGACCTACACTCGAGTAATTGTACCTACAATCACATACTCAGCCGTAGTTCAGTAGCCAAAAACACTATGAATAAAACAAAAATGGATAAAATACAAAGGACAGCTTGTCTAGGACTAAAAGGGGCAATGAATATAAGCCAGACAGTTGCATTAGAAATCCTACTAGATCTCCCACCACTACACTTATAGGTGGAGGTGGAGAATGAGTGCATATCGACTGAAAACACAAGGAAATGAAAACTTTTTTGTATACCAAAAATTTCATACAGAAATCTTAATCATCCAAAATTCTACACAGTAATCCCCCGAGAAAGCGGCAGGCGCGGATGGAATACCCAACAAAATGATCAAAAGCGGAGTAGAAAATATCATAGAAGACCTCTGGAATATTTTTAACGAGATAATAAGAACTCAAAAAATATCAAAGCAATGGCACATAACTGAAATAACACTAATTCATAAAAAAGGAGATAAGTCCAATTTGAACAATTACCGGCCAATCTCATTACTACGAACTTTATACAGCTCACAGAAGCAAACAAAGTCCCTGAAGGGGCGTGTCCTGTGGCTCTACATTTGAAGAGTACACTCAGGGTAAAAAGTATCTTGGCGGTAAATTTAAATGTTTTATGGATGGTGAATTTAGTATTTCACGTATTTATAAAGTGTGTGCAATAGGCAAGGAAAAAGACTGTTTTTATAAACATTAATTAACAACAAAAATCCAAAACACAAAAATAACCTGCCAATGCAAAATACAACGACTGATAAATTGGCGCGACCTCGGCGTGTTGGTATTACTTTTGCTTGGAAATGTACACTCTGAGAATTCTTAGTGATGATTGGACGAACGGTTTTCCGCTACAAATTTTTTTAAAATTTAGTTGAGATATTTTTCGGGGACTTTGTTTGCTTCTATGAGCTGCATAAACTATTCGCCGCCATATTACAAACAAGAATATATAAGATTTTAGATGCATTCTCCACTATTGACCATATACGCACAGTAAATCAAATAATGGAGAAATGTTTAGAATACCAGCTAGCGACCTATATTGCGATAATAGATTACAAAAAAGCATTTGATTCGTTAGAACATAAAGCTATAATTGAAACACCAAGGAAACAAAAATTACCATCCAAGTCCAAGTACCTACATTGAAATAATCGGCACAGTTTATAATAATAGCAAGGCATACATTAAACTAGGGACTAAAGGAAAAAGTTTCTCCATAGAGGAATCAAACAAGGAGACCCACTCTCACCAGTCCTATTTAATGCGGTTTTACAAGAGATTTTCACAAACCTCAACTGGAAAAACAAAGGGATAAATATCAACGGAAGTATCTAACAAATCTCAGATTCGCAGATGATGTGATAATCTTCGAAAATAGTGCCACGTAATTAGAAACTATGTTGAATCAACTTAACAATGAAAGTAAAAAAAACCGGCCTACAAATCAACTTTAATAAAAGCTACATGTTAACCTATAATCTCGAACAAAAAGTAAAAATAGATAACCATGAAATACAATATGTTAAGAGTGAAACTTACTTAGGTCAAATCATATCCTTTACCAACAAATAAGAGGAAGAAATAACCAGAAGAACAAACATGGGTTGGAAAAGCTTTTGGAAGCACAAGAAAATATGGAAAAGTACCACAAGCATGAGGAGAAAAGGAAAAATATTTAACACATGCATAGCCCCAACGTTAACATATGCAGCACAAACATGGGCTGCCACTAAACAACAATTATTACACAAACTCGACACTACGCAAAATAAAATGCTACGTTACATAATGGAAGTAAAACTACAGGATAGAATAAGAATGGTAGATATGAAAAGAAACCTAGGAATAAAGCAAAGTATATGAGAAATATGTAACAACTTAAAATGGAAATGGGCTGGACATGTTGCTCGCCAGGGAATAAGATGGACAAAAACAGTAACATTTTGGAAACCAGCTACTCAGATACAGAAAAGGCGCAGAGGACATCCACGGAAAAAACAGTCTTATGGAGGCCTACACTCGTTTACGGCACTACAGTTAAATATCTTAATTTTATGTTTCATTTGTTCATAAACTTTATTTTGAACTGTAAATTATTAGGCTTAAATAAATAAATAATCCCCCGAGTTATGTAAGTACTGCGTTCCATAAACTTTTATGTAAGTCGAATTTGTAAATTGCTTCGTAAGAAACTGCAATACTCATTAATACATACAATGTAATGTATATTACCGTATCACATCGATTATAAGATGCCACCGATTATAAGATGCACCCTTATTTTTCTAAGCTAGAGCATACCCTTTACCCTGATAAGACACCATCGAATATAAGATGCACCATGAATATAGACACCAAAATACGAAAAAACATGCATCTTATAATCACTATTTATATCACGAGAGCATAGAAAATAATCGAAAATACTACATCGAGCAAGGAGGCAAAAAGTATTTGATTATTTGCGACTGCTCGAGTGGTATATAATTAGATTATACAATTCATAATATAATTAACCAATCAGCATCAAGCATTTTGCTTGGTTACTACGTATTGATAAGTGAATATACCCTTGACGACGTAGTATAATCACTTTGGTGTTTCGGCTGGTCCCAAACAATAGAAAACTCGAATCTAGTATGAGTATTTTTTCAATATATTCACTTATCAATACGTAGTAACCAAGCAAAATGCTTGATGCTGATTGGTTAATTATATTATGAATTGTATAATCGATGTAATACGGTATTTACACAATATGTATTATTTTATGAATAAAACATCATGTAACAGGATTTACTCAGATATGAACTATAAAAGTATGAAAAATATATAAAATATAAAAACAAACTGAAATATTTATTACGTCAGTCGGGGGATTACTGTATATGAATTCAGACAAAACAAGTATTTTTTGAGTTTAAAAAACCGGTCAAAATACACTTACCAGAGAACAGGAAGAGTGGGAAAACGAAGAAGAATTCCTTAATAAAATTAATGGGAAAATCTGGTACACAGATGGATTCAAAATAGGCAATGGTACAGGTCTAGGAATATGTGGAGCAGGAACAGGAAATGCGATAAGCACAAACCTGGGACGGTATACAACACTATTTCAGAACGAAATCATCGCAATTCTTACCTGTGCTCAAAAGATGACACAGAGGGCTTACAGAGGCAAGCAAATCTGTATATTGTATCAGCTAGCCAGGCAGCATTGATGGCAAACCGGATCAACTCGAAGGTTGTCACAGGAAACTAGTGCAATTGGGCGAACACAACAAACTTTCCCTTGTGTGAGCACCAGAGCACCAAGATATAAAGGGTGATGAAAAAGCAGATAAGCTAGCATGAAACGCTAGCGCCAAACAAAAGATAGGACCAAAACCTACATGCAGTTTAATATACACCACTGCTAAAACTGAAAACAATAGGTGGCTGAGAAGAAGCCATCGACGTATGTGGGAAGAATATCCCAAAGCAGGACATTCATTCTTAGGAGTGTCATTAGGGACTCACACCCAAAAACTTGTAACTTCGATCGTCTGCGATCGCCCAACTTTTTAAACCAATATATTTAAGTGCATCCTGTCATACTGTAACGACCGTCAACAACCGACCGGTTCGAACTTTACGGCTTGTTCGAAATCTTGGTCGGTGGTCGATGAGTTCTCCCTCATTTATAAAACACAGCGTATACTTTCATCGGATTCTAGCAGTGAAATTATCGCAAAAAATTATTAAACCGTTGATTCTATTATTTATATTTATTAGTATTATTACATGGAAGGGTGGACAGTCGAAGAAATAGACAAATTAATTTGTTTAGTTAGAGACAACCGGTCATTGTATTATCAAACATTGCTGGCGTATTCAAACAGAGATACTACAGAATTACTACGACATGCAAAATGTGTATAAAAAAAGAGTATAATTAATTAATTTTAAATATAACGTTTAAATATATGTTTTTTATTATCATTTGTTGTTTGTATGCATAACAAAGTATTACATCGTCATTGTAAAACTCTTTATTACATTTCTACATTAATAGCATTCCTATTAGTTGATGTAGCTCCTCCCTTATTTACAAAATAATTCATATAACATTCATGAATATATTTTTGTTGATTGATTCACATTAAAGCAAAAGACAGTATGTAATTGAAAACACGTTTAGTATTGTCTTCTTGGGATTTTCGCTACGACGGAACGTTTCTGCCTTCTGCCACATATAATACAATATAATTTCGCTGTCTGAATCCGATGATGACATTTTTTTACTTCCCAAAGAGTTATATTTTAATTTTTAACTAATTTTTAGGACATAAATAATTGCAATTACAGAAAACATATAATGATAAGCTTATATACATCGACCACCACCAATGTGTCCTCGTTACTGGCTGACATATTCTACGTGACAACAACTTTAAAAACTTGCCGATCGATATCGTTGAAGGTCGAAGCGTTGTCTGACACCCACCTAACAAGAATCCTGACTGGATCCTGCTGTATGAACAAACACTTACCCAGACTGGGCCACTGGTCATTGCTGTATTCTATTTTAAAACAGAGGCTCTAATACATTATTGTAACTTTGTAACCATGAAAGCTTGAAGTCCAATGTTACATGTTAAAATAAATTCATGAGATAAGTTTAAGTATAACACTATAACAAGTTACATAAGAAACACAATTGCATTTTAGTTGTAGTTCCATATTCAACAGTTTAAAATATCAGAAATGTCAAGATATTTAAGTTAATTTTGATATATTTATGTTTTACTGTTTGTTATGTGTTGGCATCGATATATCAATATACTATAATATCTGTGATATAATCTATAACCGAATGATATTAAATTATTGATTATCGATATTACAAATTCAATACCACCCACCCCTTACCAATAAGGACAACATGTAGAAAAAAATGCATAATACTTTAATTTTAATAGTACGATTCCTTAAATGACTATTCTTAGATATAATTAAGAACAAAAACAAAACAATAATCCTGTTCTTGTAATAGTTGTATATTAAAACAAAACTTTAATTTTTAATCTGCCTGGTAATTTTAAAATGTTTACTTTTAAAAGGAAAAAAGGTCTAATACGGAAGATGACTACCATTTAGGAAATGCACATGTTAACTTACCCTTCACTTTTTTTTGAACGTTGACTGGTTTTGTGGAATCTAAACATAGAGAAAACGATTAAGTATTGATGATATAATATGAGTTTAAAAAAAAAACAAAATTAATAAAAATTTCCCCACCTGCATGTTTAGCACACATACTCAAAAAGTCCGATAAACTGATCTTCTTGTCTTCGAAAAGCTGAAATAAACAAATCATTAATAAATCAACACTTGCAGCATATTAATTAATATTTAAATTACTTTGGCAATAGCTTCCTTGTCCTTTTCTTTTTGTAATTCAGCAGCCTTTTGCGCTTGTAGAACATTTACGTTAACCTTAGTATAACTGTTATTTATTGGAGAATTTATGGGATGTGATAACGCATCCGTACCAGGAGCAGTAGATCCATCAAATTGTTCAATATGCATATTACTTGTTACTCCTGGACACGATAGCTGACCCATATATGGTTGATAAGAAGGATTATGAAAAGTATCAGGTTGACCAATAAAGAATTGTTGATCATATTGGGGGGCAGGATCTATTTGTGGTGAGAAGTACTGAGGCGTGGTTGGTACGAACCCTCCTCCAGGAACAGGATTAGGAACATGCATTTGTCTGTGATGTATTGGAGGCATTGACTTTGGACCAGTTATTGGTGAAGGAACTGGTACAGGTGCTGTAACAGAATAATGTGACCTAGGTTTTGACGGTTCATTTAATTGTTCTTGAATTTCCTTTAAAAATGACTTCTTCTTTCTATCGGACTTTAATTTATCTGCTAATTCTTCAAGAAAATCCCGACTTCTTTTTCGATTTGTAGAATCGCTATCACTAATAGGCGACAACGAAACATTGCGAGTGCGTTGACGTTCCCTTTGTCGTAACCACATTTCTCTTTCAGAAAGATTTGATATAGGACTTAATTCTGACGACCGATTTTTCGATCTTCTTTTAAGGATCGTTGGTGAACAATCTCTGTATCGTCGAATTCTTCTACGTTCTTCAATATATCTTCTCCTTTCAGAACTTGTTCTTCGTCTAAGTGACCTAGATCTTGATCTACCCCTGTAAGGACTTCTAGTAAACTTGTATGAAAACCTACGGTCGTAAGTTCGATCAGGACTGCGGCTAATTCGGCGAGCTATAGGGCTGTAACGTTTTTCTTTATATAAAACGCGACTATGAACATAACCTTTATCAATCGATCTAGATTTATGGTGTTTTTCTTCATGTAACGTAATACTGCTTGTTTTCTTTTCAGACTCTTTCATAACTGTTGATTTGAGTTGTTTCAAATCTATTTCCATTTCTGTACCTGGAGGTACTAAACCGGTTTCTACTACTTTTAATTTCTCACATATGATTTTTGCTTCTTTACTTTTTTCACATTTATCTTTATCTTTCTGTATATCTCTTTTAGTTTTTTCAGGGTCTCTTCTATGATCTTTATGATCTTGTGGCAAAGAAGCAGTTGTTTCATTTGATTCTTTTGGTTTCTTTTCGATATCTTTCAATTTTTCTTTAGATTTTGATCTACGCTTACGATCTTTATCTCTTGAAGCACGAAATTTTTCCTTCAAGTAACGCCTTCTATCACTGTAGTTATAACCTCTATATCTTGATCGATTAGGAGATCGACTACGATGTCGTCTAGTTCTTTCTGCACCCCTACGCTCTTTCTTTGAACTCGATGCATTTTTTTCGTTGACATTTATGACCTCCTCATCATCCCATGCATCTACTACATCTAAACCTGCCATGAAATCTTGGTTTGAAAAATCATCAAAGAAATCAGAAGGCACATCTTCCTCATCATCCAGGAGTGAATCTAAATCTTCATGGTCTTCGTAGGGTTCCATTTTAGTCGAAGATTCTATATTATGTTCACTATCATTTGCTTCATCCTGTATTATAGGAATCGAAATTTCTTCATCTTTACTATCTACTAATTCTACAGTTCTGTCCTTATTCTCCATTATATTGTTATTAAAGTACAATTTAATACACTATACTAACTAATACCTAAAAAATATTACTATTTAATAAAAACCACAAGCTGAGAAAAATGGGGAAGTTGTCAAATCTACGTAAATATATAACCTGTACGTAAAATTAAGGGTTTTTTATACACATTAACGTAAATCGCCATAAATACACATATTTATGACTTAAAATAGAAAGTAATTTTGTTTTTTTACTTTGCAGTAAAATGTAAGCACTGTTAACACACACTCACCAAACAACTATTCATGGGCCAACAAGTTATGTGCCGCCATTTGCAAGTAGTAGGCATTTGGTTGTTGTCGTTGTACTTGTAACGGTTACGTTCAGTAACAACAACACTGTATGAGTATGTTCAGCAATTTACCTAGCTGACCTAGCATTTTACACGTCGGCGTCGCCTGCGTTGATTAAAAACGGAGTTTAGTTTATAATCAACGCAGGCGGCGATATAATACAGGGTGTAAAATTAGTGCGATATTGTTATGTAGCTCCGTAAATATTTTAGATAGTGAAAAATTTTACATATAGAAGTTACTATGTTATGAAACTGTGTAAGGCACAGGTACCAGTTACTAAACTGTTTTTGTTGCTGTAAATAAATATACAATACAATATTTACGTTGGATATGTCGGGACTTGCTTTATAATTTCTATATAGATATGTAGGCTTTTGCATTCTTGAATTTTTGGTGTATTAAACTTATTTTTGTATTAAACTTATTAGATTCTTCTTTGAGTTCTTTGTAACCATAAACTATCTACAATTCTACAGGGTGTTTCCTTTTCGGCTGCCAGTATGCAACTTAAATATTTTAAATAGAACACCCTATATATTTTTAAATATTCTTATTCTACTGTCAATTACCTATCCCGTAGTGTTTCGCTTTTGCAATTAGGATCAGTGGTTGCAGAGCTATTCAACTTTTTAGGAAAAATATGAAGTATGCAGATCCAACGAATAAAATCTGCACCGTCCACATTTTGACAATTAATTACAAAATTTTTGTCAAACGTTTGTCGAGACCATCTACTGTCATCCAAAAAATTAAAAGTTAAATTGCGTTGTACAGGGTGTCTGCTACGGTGGTACAATTACTTAAAATTTGGATTGGCTATACCTAAAGTTGATACTTTTTAAATGATTGCAGTTTTAAAAATAACAGGACCGTGTTATGCGAATTGCAATTTTTTAATTAAATTTTTTAGCAGGCTGTGAAAACAACAGAAAAAGACAAATCAATTATCTGTCATATTAATTCGCAGTAAAGTAGCATTTATGTGTTGTACCGCATTAATTCACTGTTTTATGCATAACAATGATTTTTTCTAGGGAACAGTGTGTTAATATGATCTATGTATTAGGTGAATGTGATCGAAATTGTCTTCTTGCATCCCGATGTTATGCTCAGAAGTATCCTGGCGAAAGACACCCACCGGCAGCTAGTTTCGAAAGACTCAAAGAAAGGTTTGAAACGACAAGCGTTAATTATGCAAAACTTATGCGTGAACAACGAGTAACCAATGAGGAAAACGCATTAATGGTTGTTGCTGCAGTGGTTGAAAATCATCACCAGTCGACTCGAGAGATTTCTCAACAAATTGTTGATATGAGTCATACATCTGTGCACCGTATTTTGAAGAGCAATAAATTCAACCCCTACCATATCCAAAAACACCAGAAACTTTTCCCGCGAGATTTAGAAAACCGGATGCAATTTTGTGAGTGGGTCAACAATAAAGAACCAGATTTTCTGAATTGCGTCGTTTTTACCGATGAGGCGACTTTTAGTAACAGAGGGCTTCCTAATCGGAGAAATTTCCATCATTACGCTACCGAAAAGCCGGAATTTCTTAGAGCAGTGGATCATCATCATCAGTGGTCAATAAACGTGTGGGGTGGAATTGTTGGAACACAAGTTGTTGGTTCACATTTTTTTGAGCACCATCTTAATGGTCAAATCTATCTGCAGTTTCTTGAACATGAATTGAACAATTTACTGCAACATATTCCTGAAAATGTTGTTCCTAGATTGTAGTACCAACATGATGGTGCACCTGCGCATTCAACGCTGAATGTCCGAAATTGTCTAGATATTAGATTTCCCGATCGCTGGATTGGACGAGGTGGTCCACAGAACTGGCCTGCTAGGTCTCCAGACCTATCTTTATTAGATTTTTTCTTGTGGGGATTTGTAAAGAATAGTATGTACCAAACCCCTCCGACTACCAGCGCGGATATGAAAGAAAGAATTCGTGATGCTTTTTGCCAAGTAACCCACGACATGCTGATTAATGTTCAACACTCATTTACAGAACGAATTTAACTGTGCCTTCAACAAAATGGCGATGTGTTTGAACACTTATTATAAATTGCTGGGCTTTTCTTCTACTCGTATTTATGTTTTCTGCTTTTCATTATGTAGTTATTAAAATTTTGTAATAAAAGTAATATGTTGTTCTGTATCGATTAACTTGTTTTTTATCATAATTTTACAATATGCAAACAAATGATGTTCTCCGAATAATAAATTAGTTTTAAAACAGCCTTCTAAAAAATTGCAATTCACACAACACGGCCCTGTTATTCTTAAAACTGCAATCATTTAAAAAATATCAACTTTAGGTATAGGAAACCCAATATATAATCGAAAGGGAATTTAATTGTCTATCTGAATCATTGGAAAAATACAGTGTTCCATTTAAAAAAATTGAATTATGGCCAATCCAAAATTTAAGTAATTGTACCACCGTAGCAAACACCCTGTACAGCAATTTAACTTTTAATTTTTTGGATAACAGTAGATGGTCTCGACAAACGTTTGACAAAAATGTTGTAATTAATCTGTCAAAATGTGGACGGTGCACATTTTATTCGTTGGATCTGCATACATCATATTTTTCATAAAAAGTTGAATAGCTCTGCAACCACTGATCTTAATTGCAAAAGCGAAACAGTATGGGATAGGTAATTGACAGTAGAATAAGAATATTTAAAAATATATAGGGTGTTCTATTTAAAATATTTAAGTTGCATACTGGCAGCCGAAAAGAAAACACCCTGTAGAATTGTAGATATTTTATGGTTACAAAGAAGAATCTAATAAGCAACTCTTATGTTTAAAGTTTTTCTCTATCTCAAACATTTACGGAGCTACATAAGAATATCGCACTAATTTTACACCCTGTTATCTTGGTTGGGGTTTTCGCCACCAGTTACTAAAATAGAATTCAATTATAGTAATTTACGATACAAGTAACGTTATGAAGCCTCTTACATTACGAGTGAAAAGTTTGAAAGAACGGACGACGACGTGAAGGTAGCCCTCAAGGCCCAGGGTATCCCCTACACCCACGTCTGTAGGGTAATCTCCCGGCGCACCAACCGCCCCACATCCCTCTATCGCATCATAACACACGAAGAACGGTCCCTTGACCTTCTCTTCTACCAGGGCCTTCACATGTTTCACCATGTGTACCCTACCGAGCCCTCCAACCCTCCCAAACCTCAGCCCCCCCAGTGCGATAAGTGCCTGAAGTTCGGGCACACCTCACTCGCCTACCCCCAGGGAAGTCCCACCTGTGGCATATGTTCGACCCCTGACCACGCGACAGGAGCGTGTCGACCCAATGCGGTTGTCAAGTGCGGCAATTGCGGAAGTGACCACGCCGCCTTCTCGCACTCGTGCCCCCGATGGCCTGCGGAAGCCGCTTCTGATTCATCCGCCGCCCCCCTCAAAACCCTTGACGGCAAGTTGTCAAACAAGCCCCAGGGAAACGGCACCCAAACCCTGATCCGCTTCCTTGTCTCCTCCCGCCTGAACCTCTTCCCCACCCACCGCGACCACACCGTCCGCATCCTAAGACCGCTCGTGAAGCAGTTCTTTGATCTCCAGATCGCCGCCTCCTTCAGCGGGAACTGACTTCACATTTCGTTGACCCCCTAAACCCTAACCCGACCGCTCCCCCGACTTAAAGTATAATTAGTTTATGGACCTACGACTTGCGACAGTAAACACGAACGGCGACCGACAGAATTCATATACTAGGAATCACTGAAACCCACCTGACAAACTACATGAACCCCACCTTCCCCGGATTCCGAAGTTTTAGGAAAGACCGTACCGGAAGGAGCGCCGGAGTCGCCCTCGTCATCTACAATAGATTCCCCTGCGAAGAATTTGACATTCCCGTCGAATTCTTCGACCTGCAACCCTGCGGCGTTCAATTACATACCCCTCGAGGTGTTGTGCAGATTTTCTGCATTTACCTCGCACCACGAGCCCCCTGCCCCTCCGACCTCTTTGACTGGGTGGCAATGTTCCCGCGGGCGATTGTGATGGGTGACCTCAATGCTCGCCACACCGCCTTCGGGGACACTCTTACCAACCCTGAGGGACTCGATCTCGCCCAACAGCTCCTACTGACAGACTTGTACAGAATCTCCAACAGGAAGTCAACCTTTATTTCACACATCGGTACCTCCATCATAGACCACATAATAGTCACAGACCAACTAACCCCATTTTTCGAGGATGAAGCTGTGATAGCCACGAGCATCGCCAGGGA
This sequence comes from Melanotus villosus, assembly GCA_963082815.1. Taxonomy (NCBI): domain Eukaryota; kingdom Metazoa; phylum Arthropoda; class Insecta; order Coleoptera; family Elateridae; genus Melanotus; species Melanotus villosus. Next base: position 45,839,979 of record OY720421.1, on the reverse strand, counting down.
CCACCTCCCGCTTATGGCTTCCTCGACGCTCATCAACCCACCAGCCCCGAGACCCAGAACTAAAACCATCCGCGACTGGAACAACGCCCGCTGGCAAGAATTTCAGGACGCCGTACAACAACTGACTAACGACATCTCCGAACCCCATTCCGCCGCAGAACTTGAAGATGCGGTTAACAGACTTACGACCTCCATCCAGACCGCCATTGAACAAACCGTCCCGACAAAAACCATAAAAACACACATACCCCCATTCCAGCACGGGCTTCAACCCGGAAAATACACCCAGGACCTGCTCTGCCAGCTCCACACGGACGCCTCAGTCGCCCTGAATGCCGGGGCACCTTGGCCATCATGCTGGACATCGAGAGAGCGTTCGACGTGGTCTGGCACCACGGTCTCTTGGCCAAACTTCTGGCCTCAGGCATCCCCCCACAATTCGTAAGAATTATCCGCGCATACCTCGGTAGGCGTCAACACCGGGTCCGAGTGGGAGGACGCATATCGCACCCATTCACCCCCGCTTCGGGAGTTCCCCAAGGCTCAATTCTCGCCCCACTTCTGTTCATCTATTACTGCCACGACATCCCCCGACCCAATCACCCCGCAGCTAGTCTCTCGTTTCTACGTCGCTTTGTAGCCCGGGTGGTACAGCAAGACCGCGAAGACATCCTAACAATCCTTCGCACAAGACCACCCCGAAACAGAGCACCCAGACACAAACTAAAGCACCTTCCCGCTATCTTCCTACAGGAGGCTCTACCAGACGACCTGGCAGAGATCCTCGACGACACGCCATACGCCTTCCGATAACCCCCCCCCTACTTATCAACCAAGGACTCTCCACTCAAACTACTGACTGAAAAGACCGTCCCCACAACCCTAACCCATAACCTACGAATCCCACAGCTCCTCCTCGCCTGCATCTAATTTAAATTAATTTTGTTTCTGTTTCAGATTTATATTATATTTTTGTGTTGTTTAACCTGAGAGCCGTAAACGAACGTCGACCCTCCCTTCCAATCAACCAATTTCCCCATGGTCCCAGAGAGCTTAAGCTTTATATCGACCGTTGGAAGTGATCGGGAGCACGGCGGGCCCTTCGGGCCCGCACTGCTCCCCTTCACCTCCAGAAACTTCATTGATTTGACTGACTTGACTTGAGCTCCGAGTTCAGTTCTGCTTGCGCTATCCTATAGCCAAGAAGCTCAATGCTAGCGCTCCACTATAGCCTAGCACTCCACGCTTGCGCTCCCCCACAGCCAAGTACGCTGCAAGTTCCTAGTGCTGCCCGATAGCAATCGTCTTTGTTCTGAAATGTATTTGAAGGTACAAATATAAAACTAAGTTGTTTTTCAAAGATTTTTATTATTGGTTACAAAAATATGAGTAATATTCACCACTAGTAATGACCCTTTTATTGTAACAACTTATTATCTAACAGTAGAGTAAAATGAGATTTAAACATTCAAGAAAACTCATTTCATTTTAATCTTTTGCGATTTCCTCTGATCCTTTTGGTGTATGATTTTCTTCAGTATCATGTTGTACGCTTTTGTCGAGTTCAGTTATATATTTTTCAAATATTGCGGGAATATTTTTAGCAACAAACAGAGCAAATGTTTTAAAACATCCTTTCCTAGAATTAATTTTGGTAATGTGAAAAGTCATTTCGGTGGGATTAAGTCTTGCTTCCATATTCATATCGAATTCAATAATAACATCATTTACGATAAACTGCTTGTAGAGGTCGCACATGTAATTTGTTAAATAAATTTGTTTATCTAAAATAGGAAGCGACTCATCTACATTGATATCTTTCAAAATTGCTTTTCGCGTTTCCCATAAGTTATAAATTCCGGAACAGTGAAAACATACTGAATCTACTACATTTGTATCATGAACATCAGTCTGCCCATTTAGTTTTTGCGCTTTGCTCTCGGAAGGCTCTTTTTTAATAGTAACAGTAAATTTCATTACCTTTGTCAAGAAAATAATAATAAACTTATTTACCGTATCATACCATACAGATCTAAGCTTAATTAGTTTTTCATCTGGATCCAAATTAATTTCCTCGTTTGTAGTAATTAAGTGGTTTAAATACAACAAATTATTGCCCATCGGTAATTTGAATTTGCACACATTATCGGAACCAACATATTTTTTAAAATCAATACTTTCTGCTTCATCGGTGAATAATCTATAAAGAGCTGTATTATCCACCGGCTGATTTTTAAATATATCAGCTCCTAACTTGCAAAGCCCAACAAATTCTTCAAGCAGTTTTGCAGGTACAGAACTTGTAATATTATGATTATGTTCAAAAGGATCTGAAACACAAATAGGAGTTTCTAATTTTAAGTGATGTTGTTCCGTAATGTTTGCCTTGTATCGATCAAACACGGAAGGTAATAATTCTGGTTTAAGAAAATCTGTTTTTGGTACGGTATGTCCTAAGAATGGGCAAATTACGTTTAGAGTATAATCAAAATTAGAATAATAATCAAAAAAGCCATGCAAAATTTCCGAAATATCTTGATTAATCAAAGTCTCAGAGGAAAAATTTTCAAGGTGTTCGAAAGCACCATTCCAACCTTCTTGTAAATTAATGCAACTGGACGAACGCTGCAAAGCTATAACAGGAGGCAGCAAATATGGGCTTTGTTGTAAATAAAATACTGTTAACATTATCAATGAGTAATTTGAAAATCTACCACTACTCCCTGATAATTCATGTACTTTTGCCCAATATTTGATTATAATCATTAGCTGTGTTAATTTACTATCTAATGATAAATAATACCGAATCAAAAAACTGTTGCAAACTCCCAACATGTTCTTAAAATTAAAATCACAGCTAATTTTTGTCGAATTATGTACACATTTAACAATTGGAGTTTTTGCCCTAGGAATTGCACGAAGTTTTGAAAACATTCGTCCATGTTGTTGCAACAATTTTTTCGATTTATTTACAAAAACAGCAGCTCTGCTTAATGTAGTTGAAGTTTCTGGTCCTTTTACACTGAAAACTTCCACGTAAATATCCACATCACTAGTTGTAAAGCCTAGATGAGTGACCGTAGAACCGAAAGGATGAACAACACATTCAGGAAATATTTCTTGAAGCACATTTTGTAGATCGTAGCAAAGAGTTTTGTATTTATTAACCATCTGCGCCCACTCTGGTTGCACTTGATGGATCAGCATCATTAATTGTGTGTGAAAATCAGAAGCACCTTTAAGATTTTCGTTTATTTCTTCAAAGTTTTCATTTGGCTGTACAACATCAGTCTGATCTACAATTAAATAATATATCTAAATTACTTTTTTTTCAATCATCATAGACAAGAATATAGCACAATTAACAGTTTGTAATAAACAAAAGAACGTACCTAGTTAAAATTTAAAAAAAAACATAACCTTCTTCAGAATTTAAGAAAATTATTCTAACAGTAGCAGAAAGAGTGTGTGGAGTTACCAGAGTTAACACAAACAGAAAACAGACAGCATGGTGGAACAGTGAAATAAAGGAAGAAGTAAAGAAAAAGAAAGAATTATGGCACTAATATATCGAGAAGAATAACGACAAATACCAGCATTACAAACTATAAAGGGTCAAGGTCAAGGAACTTAAAAATTAAGGCTGTCAACGGTTACCGATTAATCGGTTAACTGGTCATTACTGTTGACGCAAACCGCGGTTTTGTATTCAACAAAAACCGATTAATCGGTTATGACCGGTTGTCGATCATGATCGGTTATCGGTCATGACCGGTTGTCGGTCATAACCGGATTTGAGCCATGACCGGCTTTCGATCATAATCGATTTTCGGTCATGCTCGGTTGCCAGTTAAGAACGGTTTCTGTTCATTCGCGAAAGATTTCCAGTCAAGATCGATTTAAGGCTTTCCTTTGCAATGAAATATTGTAGCTGTACAATTGCCATTGAACTTATTAAGTCCTTAATAATTAAGAAAATTTGCAATACTGATATCTAATTTCAACTGTAAATAAATGCTTCATGAAAAAAATTGAAATATTAATCAAATTCCACATCATAATTGCATTTATAATATAACCGCCGATTCGATAAATGTATAGACTTAAAACTAACAACTGACCAAAATCAATATCCGATTAATTGCGATTATTATTATTATTATCGGTTAAAAATATGGTTATCTGTCAAATTCGATAATCGGTCAAAACCGATAATAACCGGTCACATCCGATAACCGGTCATTTCCGATAATCGGGCAAAACCGATAACCGGTCATATTTGATAATCGGTCAAAACCGATAATCGGTAAAAACCGGTTATAAATTATTTTAACCGATTATCACACAAAAAATTAAAAATTGACAGCTCTATTAAAAATGCCAAATTTAAGGGGTGTCAAGATTTTGGAAGGAAGATGGAACAAGGCAACGAAGGCAGGGAAACTGTTATTCAAGATAATAAAGGGACTAAAGAAAGAAAAAGCTAGAGCGGTGAAATTTATACAAAGCAAAGAAGGGGACTTATTGACTTCGGAGACAGAAATAGAAAAAAGGTTGAGGTTGAGTGCTTTAAGGATCTCATTGGAAGCACTACTGTGACACCCCAGGAACATCCGTATGGCGAGGAGCAAAAAACAAGAGAGACAGAGACTCTAGAAATCCACCCGTGCAAAGTAGAACAAGTCATAAAGAACCTACAAACAGGGGAAGCGATATGCAAGGACAACATAAAACCAGATGTGTTAAAACATGTGGGAGGGGAAAGAATACGAACCCTATATAGGATAATTTAATTATAAAAGCAGCCTGGAAATCAAGAACTAGTCGTCTGGATTGGCAGAGCACAGTAATTGTACCTCTTCATAAGAAAGGCGAACAGTTAACATGTGACAACTACAGGGGTATAGTGCTATTTAGTGTAGGCGACACGATTTATGAAAGAATAATTGAAAGAATCTGTATCCAAATAAAATAAACGAAATACTTGAGACGAATATTAGGAAAAATCAGAATGGACAGAATTAGAAACGTACAAATAAGAGAGGAGCTAGGGGTACAACCGTTCACACATTTTATAGAACAACGCCAACTCAGTTGGTGGGGACATATACAACGAATGAATAATAATAGACAAGTACAATTAGTGTATGAAGCAAGAATACAGACAAAAAGGAAAAGTGGTAGACCAAGACAAACATGGAACACAGTAATGGGTAGCATACTCCAATAAGAGAGGCAAATCCTGGGAAGAAGCAGCAACCTTAACAAAAAATAGAAAAGCATGGAAGGAATGTATTTATGGAAAATAGATGTAAACTTGAAAATGTAAAAATGTTAAATGTAAACCTGACACCTTATGGTACAAGGGTTATTATAAAATATATACCGGGTGGTGCGTTGCCTCACGCACCATAGGGATTTCAATGGTAATTTTTTAATATGTAATTATTTGCTTCCCTAATTATTTTAGACCAAAAGTGTAATAAAGTTTTTTGTAGAGAAAAAAATACTGCATTGATTAATGTTATTCTACACAATTTTCGAGTTTCGTGTAACAGAAGAACTGTGGGAATTAATTCTTGCACTTTGACAAAAATCACTAATGCCATGAAATTTTTGAAACAGAGGGGTGGAGCTATGACACTGTTATAGCTCCACCCCTCTGTCATAATGACAGTTTGAAATTATTTTTCAATACGAAAAATGTAACTTTTTGGCCTTGGTAAACAAATAACCATTAGTCAACAAATTCAACAGGAAGGGAAATTACTTTTTAAAACAAACTTAACGGAAATAGTATATTGTGTTATTAGGAGTAAAATGTCATTTTGAGTGCCGAGCATGACGAGCGCTAGCCAGTCGTACAATTTCATACGAGGCACACAAAATCACTTTTACTCCGAATAACACGTTATTTTTTCTTCAAACGCATAAATTAAAAGCAGTTCAGCAAGAAAATTTAAAAAAAGTTAAAAATGAACGTCATACCAGCTGTCATTGCTACGGGTTGCTTTGTTATAAAAAATAAAAATTACGAGTTGCCATTGGCTCATTTTATGTCACTTTTAGTCCTATAGCTATTAAGACAACAAGTGTTTTATAGAAGGTTTAAAAATCAAGGTTGTAGTTCAAATCCGAGCGAACGAAGTGAGCCGAGGATTTGATAGACCGAGATTTTTAAACTATAAAACATGAGTTGTCTTCAAGATTTTTTCTAACACTAATATCAGACATTTTCTTTCACTAATATATTATTAGAAATTTTAATAAATTATTATTTGAGACGCGTCATAATACACAAAATGCGAAGATTGCTAGGCAACGACGTATTTAAAGGCCTATAAAATACGTTGTCGTTGACGACATATTTTATAGAGAAAGCGTATTTTAGGGGAAACATAACAAGTGAGCTCTTATGCACAATAGAGACAGTATAAGATATTAGTGTTAGAAAATAGCTATTAAGACAACAAGTGTTTTATAGAAGGTTTAAAAATCAAGGTCGTAGTTCAAATCCGAGCGAACGAAGTGAGCCGAGGATTTGATAGACCGGGATTTTTAAACTATAAAACACGAGTTATCTTCAAGATTTTTTCTAACACTAATATCAGACATTTTCTTTCACTAATATATTTATAGAAATTTTAATAAATTATTATTTGAGACGTGTCATAATACACAAAATGCGAAGATTGCTAGGCAACGACGTATTTAAAGGCCTATAAAATACGTTGCCATTGACGGCGTATTTTATAGAGAAAGCGTATTTTAAAGCAAACATAACAAGTGAGCTCTTATGCACCATAGAAACAGTATAAGATATTAGTGTTAGAAAATAGCTATTAAGACAACAAGTGTTTTATAGAAGGTTTAAAAATCAAGGTCGTTGTTCAAATCCGAGCGAACGAAGTGAGCCGAGGATTTGATAGACCAAGATTTTTAAACTATAAAACACGAGTTGTCTTCAAGATTTTTTCTAACACTCATATCAGACATTTTCTTTCACTTTTCTTTCACTAATATATTATTAGAAATTTTAATAAATTATTATTTGAGACGCGTCATAATACACGAAATGCGAAGATTACTAGGCAACGAGGTATTTAAAGGCCTATAAAATACGTGGTCATTGACGACGTATTTTATAGAGAAAGCGTATTTTAAAGGAAACATAACAAGTGAGCTCTTATGCATAGAAACAGTATAAGATATTAGTGTTAGAAAAAGAGTATAAGTGAATGTTTAACTGTGTGTATCCAAGGACCCAATCGACGTCATACAAGTTTACTTTTGTAATAATTGGTTGTTTTACGAAACTGCTTGCCGATTGGTTGGCGTTCACAGTTTCACACAGCTGATTTGTAGCATGTTATGTCTGCCATTATTTTTCTTTAATTTCTGACATTTGTTACTATGCAGTTTCAATATAATATGCCTTAATATTAATTTGGGCTTTATTTATAAAAAATATCGTGTCGGTATCGATAATTACCGAGGAATGCAATATCGATACAATAACTAAATATCGATAAGCACAACTCTACATTTACTTAGAGTTCACAGGAAATAAGTGGTATTTAAGGCTAGCCTAAAATCTGCTGTATTACAGTATGCTAACCAATTTGTAAAACTAAATTCACATGAAAAGGTTGTAAACTATTTAATTAATAATCCAAACTATTTTTTTAGACATTGAAAGAAAAAATAACTTCAGACTGAAAAAAGATGGCTCTCAAAATGTGCATACAGGTTAAAGTATTAAAGTAATAAAATATCCTAAATTTGTATTTTAACTGTATCATGACAGTTATAGGTAGGTATTCATGTAACAATGTAACTGGGAAATAACTTGCTTTTAATTTTAATTATAGTGAAAACAAATAAATTGCGACATTTTTACTTTACCTTGCAATTAATCTTTTACAGACTTACAGTTATGTATTCAATATGTTAAAAATGCAATTACAAGTAAGACACCAGAAAAATTGTAAACAAAGTTTGATAATTTGAATGTTAGGTTTTGCATTTTGTGATTAGTTTTTTTTTAAAATCAAATCTTTGTTCACCAACATCTAGCATTTGGGTTTTTTTATAAGGTGGGAGTAGGTAGTATGTGGTTTTTCAATTTAATATTGAGATTCTGCCATCACGTAATAAATAAAAATTTGTCAGGGAAAATAAGAAAAGAGCAATATTTACCTGTAATTTTTGTTTTAAGGACGCGGCGCTTAATCTGTAACTTTCTTCCCCTAAGTGTAATATTTGTACGAAGTAACATATCAGCCGGTTCTTGAGTACTAAATTGTAATATAGCATAATGATTTTGATCTCCAAAATAATGATCAACTATTTTACCAAAGCTGGAAAAATACTGCAAAATTTCTTCATGTTTAATAAGATTAGGAAAACCTAAAAAATAAAATGTCAGTAATTAAATTTCCTTGTATTTGAATTATAGTTATACCGCTGACAAATATGCCACATTTTTCTTTCACATCATTCATATGCTCTCGATGTAAGGCTAGCTGATGCTTTTTCCCAAGTAAATGTGATTTCTTGGATTGTTCATCGAGCATTGGTACATTACATACTTTACATAATGAAATATTTTCTTTAGTACTCATTGTAATACAATTAAAATTTCAATTCAAAACCATTACTTGCTTGGCACACCTTCAAAAAATATTGCGGTTTTATAAATCCATCTTCATTCCCAGGACTTAATATAACATTGTTGGCAGATAAGAAAAATGACAGTCCGTCAGAAAGGGCTTTTAATAGATCTATGTAAATATAAATCTCTGCAGTTTTTCGTATACCACTGGTGACATTAACATCCTCTGGTAAACCAATAGAAAAATGAATATGATTTCGTTTTCCACGGTAAAGTCCCGCTTTTTTTATAGAATTCCAAAATTTAAAATATGTACCGTGAATTACATTTTTTACTGAATTAGTATTAATAGGTGTAAGCTCTAGATCTCCAACCTCCTAAAATAATAGAAGTACCTATACAGAATTACTACAATTTCATTGTAAGATTGCTTACGGTTATTGAATGTCCCTGATTTGCTCTTATTTCTAAAACTCCGTCTTCAGTTGTTCTCAATGCAAAGCGTTGCTTGTCGTTATTCTTGACGATTCTTTCTAGATCGGCAATAGTACACTTAGATTTCAAGGTGTTTGTATTCAAAACTTGCAACACAGGGACAAATCCGTCTGGTTTTAAGGTTAAGCCTTCTTTTAATGCTCCATGTCGTAAAAGCCAAGATAACGTCTTACTGATCCAAACATCGCGCTTTTTGTTCTGAAAGACTGAAACTTGTAGGTTATGAAAACGTTCAGTTTAAAATTAAGTACTTACTGTTTCATTAGTTTGCATTAGAAACCGAAATGTGATTCCCAGACAGTTTGATAACAAATAATTTGGAATTTTTTTAAATGATCGACTGAAAACTTAGTATGGAGCACGAACGGAGTTAATAACCTTGCTTACTGCTCTCCTGTGAAGTATGCGTGAATGTGTAAATTCACAATACTACCATTGCAATCAAATAGAGCAACTAACTATGTCACCTGACAGAATGGTTTTAACCACAAAAATATCTATATATATACATATTTCACCACATCTGAAATATCAATTTTGTTCTCATTATTGACTTTCTAAATGAAAAACTTCACTTAGTTCATTTAACCATTTCTCTATCATAAAAAAATATTTACATAACATAATCAAAAGATCACCTCCGCAAGCATTTGAACCACTAACCTTCGGTTTTACACATCGATTCTTCACTAAAGAGTTACAGAATTTTCATATATTTCTAAAAATTTCTACTTTCAACAGTATCTTTACAATTGTCACGTAAAGCCGAAGGTTGGCGCGATTTAAATCTTTGCGGAAGTGATATAGTTTTCCATATATGTACAATCGTGTTCAAAGAATACTGGTACAGCGAAATTTTGGCTGTTTAAATTTGGTTTGAAGCCGCATAATCAATTGCGTTAGAAGGCTATGGCCATGAAACATCAACGTGACAGTTCTATGAATGAAAAATCTAAAAAACTTGTCAGTTTGACAAATACTTAACCTCTATTTGACATATCCGATTTACACACAAAAGAAGTGTCTACATCAAATTTTGAGTTTTGGAAGTGTCTGCAGTAACACACTGTACCAGTATTCTTTGAACACGATGGTACATGATTTTCATGGCTCGTTAAAGTAGGTACAACCATACCGTACAACATGAAAAGTTTAGGGCAGTTTAGGGATCCATTCATGTATGCGATATACAGGGTGGTGACTCGAACACCCGAACATAGGGATTTAACATGTAAAATCATATTTTCATAATTTCCTGCTCCCCTAATTATTTTAGGTAAAAAAGCTTCAAATAAAAGTTTTAGAGCATAAAATTCTGCATCTGAATCAATAAACAAAATTAATTTTGCGTGCCTTGTAACCTCAGAAATTAGGTATGAAAATGACGTAAATCACCCCAAAAATAGCGATAGCCATGGAATTCAAACAAAAATTAATAAATGTTAACGGTTTATCTGTCAAGTTACGCTGCGTTAGTTTATTTTTATTATTACTTGTAATTACTGTTAAAGTGAAAATATGGCCAACAATTATACAATAAGTGAAAAAAATCAATTTTTAAAGTTATTTTACAGTGGTAATAGTATAAGACAAGTGCGAGATCTATTTGCGAATTTATATCGTCATATACCAATTCCGTGGACATCAACAATCCATACCATCATCAATAATCAAACAAAATATGGGTCAGTGTTCGTCCCTTGCAAGAGTTGTACTAAAAAACAAATAAATATTGCACCAGAAGAAGATATTGAAGCTGAAGATCATAACGCTAATGAAATCAATGTATTAGCTGCGGTATCAAATAATCCAAATGTGAGCCTTAGAGAAATTGAATCTGGATTAGGTTTGCACCACACCACGGTTCTAAAAATATTAAAAAAACACAAATTTAAATCTTTAAATTTTCCGTCCACCATGAAATTTGACAGATAAACCGTTAACATTTGTTAATTTTTGTTTGAATTCCATGGCTATCGCTATTTTTGGGGTGATTTACGTCATTTTCATACCTAATTTCTGAGGTTACAAGGCACGCAAAATTAATTTTGTTCATTGATTCAGATGCAGGATTTTATGCTCTACAACTTTTATTTGAAGCTTTTTTACCTAAAATAATTAGGGGAGCAGGAAATTACGAAAATATGATTTTACATGTTAAATCCCGATGTTCGGGTGTTCGAGTCACCACCCTGTAGATGCATACACCAAAAAATGAAAAATTTACAATTTCAACAGAAATCCCAATACCTACTTAGTAAACTTTAAAATTATTTTTATTTAACGCTCTATTACATACAAAAAAAAATGTTTATTGCAAGTGCCGTTTTGACGCCCGGACATTAGTAGGTCTCTAAACTGCCAAAGTACTAAAGTACTTTTATATTTTAGGCTTTTTCAGTATTTTTATAAAAAAAAAAACTGTTGTTTTATTTACTTACCTAAATTCTCGTCATTCGTCACATAACCTACTAACTGACGTTTCTTCAAATTAATTGACACTTTTGGTTAACAAGTTGCGCCACCCAAACCGGAAAAAATCATTACAGTTTTATTGACAACTGAAACAAACATTCTTGATTATGCTGTATAATATAAGTAGAGCTTGGATTATATGCACTACAAAATGGCAAAATACGCTTGCAAATATGCACTAAAAATAGCTAAAATATGCAGTAAAATATGCAGTTATGCAATAAAATAAGCAAAATAAAAATACATTTCGAGTTTTTCTTTTATTTTACAGTACTGATATAGGTGGTTATGATCCTAAACATGCATGTTGGTAATTTTTTGCATTTTAACAAAAAAAGTGAACTTTTTTTATTAAAAAATCGTAAAGAAAGCAACACTTTTTTTAACTATTTAATTTTACATTTTGCATTAAGTAAGTGTGCTTTAAATAAAATATTGTAAATTGTCAGTTTGACAACTGTAAATTCTCAAATCCTTTTTATCCTGTTTTGAGGGATTTAAGATGTCAAAATGCAAAAAAATATTGTGTACAACTCGTATGAAAGCATCTTTTTTTCACTCGTTTGATTGATGCACTCCGGCTTCGCCGTCGTGCATCAAACTTCAAACTCATGAAAAAAAGTATTTCTTTCATTACTAGTTGTACAATAGTAATTTGTAATACAAGTGTTGAAAGCTTGCGTTTGCCACACGAATGTGAAGCTTGCAGCACGAACGATAGTGAGTGCTGCAGTCACATGAGAGTGGCAAATACAAGCTTTTAACACATGTATTACACACTATTTTTTCTACAACCACATTTCCATAAAAAAATTTAAATATTTCTGCAAAATCAAATCAGACATTCATCAAATGTCATTATGACATTTTGATTTCGGTGCGGCAAAATTATACTTTGCCGCACCGAAAATCATGCATGTGCGTGCGGAAAGTAAATTTTCCGCACGCTAATTTCACTTGTTCGGCAAACACTCATTTTCAATACTCGTATCTATGGAGACGAAGTCTGAAAATCCCACTTTCCATGGTGGGAGTAGAAAAATAACTATTGGTAGCTAAATTAAATTATTACAGTCAGGAAATATCATTAAAGCTTACCCTTTTGTAGCAAACTGTACAAAAAACATGAGAAGAATCAATAATCTTCAAATCAGTATGATTTTCACACCATTTTTGGTTTTTGTAATAAAACACATCTACCAGTCGATTGTTTCGGCATTTTGACTGTCTTTACAAAGCAACGGATACTTCAAAATTAACTCATAAAATCTAAAATTTCCCCAGAACTATTAGGACTGAGGAACAACAAATTCTATGAAACTCATTAATGCAAGGGGTAATCCTTTTTGAATCAAGTACCTAATCCTAAACACCTGACCTCACGGAAAAGAATAATTCCATAATTCCAAGTAAAACTGACAAACAATAAATCCCAAGAAGCTCACTGAAAAGAGATTTTAACTACCTATCTAAAAATAAAAATTAAGATAATTTAAGGGAAATACCCTTAAATATGCAGAATAACATTTTCCACATGCATTTATTAAATATTTGGTAAAATATGCATTTATGCATTATAGGAAACACAAAAAAATGCTATAAAACAATTAAATTCATGTAGAAACAAAATTGCAAGAAGATATGACTAAATAGGCCGCTTTACATTATGCAATTCTTTTGCAATGCAATGCAAGGCAAGACCAAAATTATCGCGAGCGCATGCGCCAATGCAATTTTTACAGTCAGCTGATGCAAGACGAGACGATTAGAGCCGGGTCTAATTTTGTTGCAAGTTTCATGCAATTCTAGTAATTTTTTTAGTAATAAATGTGTTACCAACACTTACAAGTAGTAGCAAATCCTTCGAACAGTAATATTGCAATACGGATCATGGTTAAAGATAGAACTACTGCTTTTATTTTACGCGTCAACATTTTTTAATAAGAAAAATTCACAGCAAAGAATCACAATAAAAGAACCAAACTTTGTTAATATGTGCATTTTTATGTTTGGTGATTGGCAATCTTGTTGATAAACGTCATATATTGCACATTAATTTCATAAATGTAAAGTGGGAAGCAATTTTAATTTTTACATGCAATTCTTCATCTTGCATTGCATTGCACTGGTTTTGCTTAAATGTAAAGCGGCCTATATAAAAATGATGATATGCGTTTTGCATATAATCCAAACTTTAAAATAATAAGTAAGCTATGATATATTAAATATTAGGTGCGTTCGTTTATCGGTTCGGAACGCTTTTTTTACTCCAAAAACTCTGTTCGGCATTCGTTTATTACCACTGAACATTCTAACGACAGATCAATAAAAATGCCAATTAGGGTAGACTGTGAAATTGAATTATTTTGAATTGGTACTTCAGCCACATCCACAGAATGACATTTTATAACGTTTGTAAGTCAATCGTTGCTTCTGTTCGTCTAAGCGGCGGTCCACTTCCACTTTTACGAGCGACACTACCACTTTCTCTAAATAACTGCACAGATTTAGTTACAACGTCGCGAAAATAATTGTAATTGAGCACTAAATCGGGGTATTCTTCACGAAAATCGGTCATGCAGTCATGAAGTGAATATTGCCACTCTCCATTTATTCTTTACGCCGGTTAGAAAGAAACATTCAATAGCATTCGCTTTTTGTTGTGTAGTGAATACCATTTTTTCAAACTTTAAATTTTTGCACCAAATAAAAAACTTAAAAAATTTGACAAGAACGTCCAGTTTTTAATTTTCATGTCAGAAATGTCATTCTGTGGATGTGGCTAAAGTGCCAATTCAAAATAATTCAATTTCACAGCCTACCCTAATTGGTTTTTTTATTGATCTGTCGTTATAATATTACGGAACGGAACATTTGAAGTTTGCTCCGTTCAGAGAACGAAGCCCACAACTTTAATAACAAGTTAGGTATATAAGCTGCTGCATGTGAGGTTAACTTAACAAGTAATAACATAACCATTTAAGTTGTGTGTAAGGTTAATTGCAAGTTCAACAGACTTTTAGTTGATATAAATTTGCCATGTATATTTTTTTGAATTCGTTCTGTTAAAACTAAGAAGTAGGTACAATGGAAATTAATAGAAAAGCAAGGTAAGTTATTATATTCATATTTTTAATTTTCAAAATCAGGCAGACATTCAACCTAAATCTAAAAATTTAAGGTTTATGTTTGAATCTGATATTCATTATTTTATTTTAACTACAATAATTAGTATTTCAAAATTTATTTACAAAACATTAACAGTTTTAATTTTATTAAATCTTCACCAAATATTAATTCATGGCTAACAGAGAGAAAACGATATTGGGTTGCATTTTCACTCACGTTTAAAGTGCTGTCTTCTAAACATATGTTAAAAAGAGATTTTAAGTGTGGTATCCTCCTTATTTTCATGCTTTAGGTGTAATATCGTTTTCTCTTGTTATTGAACAGGTTTTTGTGGAATTTTTCTCTTTCAGATTTCATCATTGTTACTTCATTCCTTTGTTTCGATTTTGTTGGATTATTGTTTTGTTTAGTTCGGTGTGTTTGATATTTCACATCATTTTTAACATTTCTAAAACTTATTAGGCTACTTATTTTACACTCAATGAAGGCTCCGGTTTTACAATAATTAGTCTGGATATTTTACTGCGTTATTGTTCATTGTTTATTGTCACTAGTTACATTTGCTGTGACACAAATGGTTGGTTTATACATTTTCTCTTTACATCGAGATTGTCCTATCATTATGTCATATTTTAAAATTTTTTGATATACTCTCCACCGCAACAAATATTCAAAGAGTAAATTTGTATTTCCTACTCATTTTTCTCTTCTTGGCACATACATTTTATGCTTTACCAGCTTAAATTCTATTAATATACAATTTATTTTCTTTTTTTATAACTAGAATGACCATTTTTAGCATTTTATTACTTTCTCTACTATTAAAAGAATTTAAATTTTTTAATATCTGTTATAAAATAACTATCCTTTTGTTTCTTATTCCATAATAATAATTGTTCTAGGGGTCAAAAACATCATAACAATAAAGCACGCTATCAGAATAAAGCAAAAGTGGTTCAGAAGATCAAAGCACATAATGAAATTTCAGACAAAAATAAAGATTCTTCTAACAAGTCTACAGAATCAGAGAGAGGTTTAGCAAGTAATTGGCATCACTATAAGGTTTTATCAGAGGATGAGGATGATGAATTGGATGAATTTACAAATTTTTCATTATTAGCACAAGCTCCTATTTCACATGGAGGTCATTTCCAGTTTAAGAGTGATAAAAACGTTGAATCTGAGTTTGATTTTGATAGTTTAAGGAATAGTAAACTCTTTTCTTTGGATCTACGTTTACTGCAAACAAGTTTAAGTACAATTCCTTTCCACAAAAGGTGTGGCTTGGATGAAGATCGTTTCACTGTAATTTGTTAGTGAAATAAATTTTTGACTGTTTTGTATATATTAAATTTTGTTTAGGAGAGTCAGTTAGAAGAAATTCTTCAAAGATCACATCAAAATACAGTTCAGTATGAAAGCTATTTAAAAATAAACCCTATTACAAAAGAATCATCAATGACTTCGGTACATAGCAAAGAAAACGATAAATGTGATGAACTTAGAGAAATCCAACATGATATTAAGACAGACTCCGCAGCAGACCAGCAACCTATTCATCAAGCTGTGGATATTAAAGGTAATCGCTTTTATCTTATTCAGTTAGGTACAATGGTTGGCCACTAATTTGAAAATTAATGTACCTTTTCTTCAGCCAACTAAAAAGTAGAAGTTTTCTAGACAATTCTGTGAACAAAAACTGACGTTTTATCAGAGCTGTTATAAAAGTAGCATTTGGGGGTCAAAATAGCACCTTCAAAAATGCACCTCTGTAACCACTCCTCCAAAATAACGCATCAAACCAGCATGAAAAACGTCGACAGGAAATAAAATCGCCGATCAAAAATGTCACAATCAAAAATAGCGTCTGTTAATAACGCCACCAGTTAAAAATGTCGCCCAAAAATAATAGCGCTAATCGAAAAATATAGTCAATAGAAATATCGTCTTCAAAAGGCAGTGTGAATAAATAATAACACTTGTCAAATTTAGAATATCTGTTGCAAATAATTAATAATCCCATTAAAAAATGTTGCCAATATTATATATGGAGCATAGGGCTTCCATAAATCTTCACCATCGAACTCAATTTCACGCCAAGACTTTAACTTTGCTCCAAGTCTGCCCGTTGTCTTTGGCTTCTTTCAGCACGGTGCGCCTCCAGGTTGTCTGAGGTCTGTCTGGTTTTCGTTTCCCTTGAGGGTTCCAGTCTAGTACCATCCTGCTGATTTCCATCTCTTGTTTCCTTAGGGAGTGGCCAATCCAATTCATTTTATAATTTCCCTTGCTACTTCTGCTTGATTAGTAATCCGCCATAGTTCTTGATTGCAGATAGTGTCTGGCTATTATATGTGACATATTCCACAAAGGCACTTGTTTATAAAGATCTGAAGTTTGTTCGTAATTGTTTTTGTGACCTTCCAGGTTTCACAGGTGTATTAGTAGGACTGCTTTTACATTGGTGTTGAATATACTTAACTTGGTTGTTCTAGAGATGTGAGTTGCGGGCTAAATTTTGTGGAACATCCTAAAAACCTGTCTTGCTTTTTGAATTTGGTTTTGAACATCTTCCCCAGTCCCTCCTTTTGTAGTGATAATGGAGCGCAAATTGCAGAAACTTTCTACTTCCTCTATTTCTTGGCTATCTATGGAGAACTTAGTGAAGTTGCTAGTTTCAATTCTCATGGCTTTCATTTTGGTGACATTAATTGTAAGTCGTACCAAGGCTGCTTGTGTGGTTAGGCGTTGTAATTTGGTTTCCATATCTGCGTGGTTATGGGAGTCCAAGTCCAAGTCTTCCAATCGGCGCTGGAAATCCCATGCTATGCCCCTTTGATTGTTGACCGTTTTCATAATTCAATCTAGGTTAAATAGAAGTGGGGACAAGGGACAGTCTTGCCTTACCCCCATTTTAATTTCAATAATTTCTATCTTGTTGCTAACTGTATTCTACAGTAATCGTTTGTGTAGAACTCTTTGATACTATTCTGCCTATGTATGTGTGTCACTACCTATATTCCAGATAGCTGAGAGGACTATGCCACAGATTATTTACTACGAACAGATGATGCACTCTCTTGGTTTGCTGTCCCGATTTTTCATGCGTATGTCCGTGTTGGTTCGCTGGACTAGTGTGTTGGTGAGATGTTGGTTCGCGAACCAGGAGCATACCAGGGGCGTGTGAGAGAGATGCAACGAGTTTAAAAGTTCGGACTGCAACATCAAAGTGCCGATAAACGAGTGCGTCATCTGTGTAGTAAATAATCTGTGACTATGCTGTCGAAAACTCTTTTAAAATCAATGAACACTAGGTTAAGTGGCGACTTCCATTCTTGGGATTGTTTGATTATTATTCGTAGAGTGTTCACATGGTTTGAAATCCACTTGCTCCTTAAAAGTTGATTCGATGGTGTCTGTCATTCTGTTGAGTAGGATTTGTTGACCGTAGGGTTATCCTCCTCCAATTACCACATGGCTCAGGTCTCTCACTTTCCCATACTTGCTTGGATAATGGGGTGTAACAGCTTTGCAATGAGGTCCTTGTCTATTTTTAGAATACCTGGCGGTAGGTGATAGATGCCAGCTGCCTTTCCCGAAAGTAGCTGATTAATGGCGCTTTTTATTTCACCTTTACTAGGGGCGTTGGTGTTTATTCACAGGGGTTGTATTTTCTCGTTTCTGATATAATAATATAATATTTTGCGCTTCTACTTCGTCAGGTGCTTGTACGATGATTTCAGTATAATATTCCTCCCATCTGCGCATTTGTTCATCATCTGATGTTAATAGTTTGCCACTCTTGTCTTGTTATTCGTATTTGTCGCTTATCCTTTATTGCTTAGCTGTTTTGTCAGTTGGTATAATTCTTTCATGTTGCTATGCTTCTTCTGCTTTATCTGCGATGTCATCGTACCACTTTCTTCTATCTTGTCTGGCGCTTTTCTTAACGGCTTTGTTCAGATTATTATATTCTTTTACTAGATCTTTCTTCCAGGTCTGCGTTGTGTCACTGTTGATCTTTGCTTTAATTTTCATTCTCTGTGTGATTAAATCCCAAGTTGTGTCTGTTATTCATTGTTTCCTCTTGGCGTTCTTCGTTCCTAGGGTTTCTTCATTCTTTTCTAATAAAAATTCTGTGATTTTATCTTATCTTTATTCGGGTTATTCATTTTGGATGATGTTTAAGTCTTCCCTATTGTTTAGTTTGGTTTTGAGTTCAGCATATACCGTGGTGTCTCTTAGCTTTTGCGAGTTAAGTTTCCTGTGTTTAAAGACTGGGTAACAACTTTTACCCGAGGCAAGTTTTATTCTTAATGGCAGTTACAAGATGATGATTGCGACCACGGTCACTAAAGTAAACGGTTGTCTGGTAACGCTTGACCAATAAGAGCTTGGAGTATGTTGACGTCACAAGAATGCTGAAGTATATAGTCCCCGTGCAATGGAACTAACAAAGATGCACAGCTAGGCTATATCAGGAGAAAGAGAGAGTGCGGTTTACGCAGTTTAATCCAAACACATAAATGTTGGAAAATATTTTTAGTTTTAACGACAACTTAAACAACTTTGCTTAATTACTACGGTTCTCTGTAGTACTATACCTAAAATTCTGTTTTATCAATTCAATGGCATCGACTGCAATAACAAACAAGTTTTGAAATGTGCAAAAACATTAAATACGAACTTAATAGCAAGTCTGTATAGCTATACACATGTGATTTTACGAAAATCTAGATAAGGGTGGAATATTTCTGACTTTATCGAGGAAGTTATTGTATTAACAGTGTGAAATTGAAAAAGGCCAGCATTTAACTGTATTTTTTTTTCAATTAAATTTATTTATTAGGAAATGCGTAAATACTCTGAATATGACTGAATATTTTTTATTTTTAATAGTTTTGTCTTCGAATAACAAAAACCTATTGTATTTACTTAACTTTTGATCTGATAAATCCTACAAATGTATAAAATAATTAGTTTAACTGTAATAGTAAACAATTCAATTTAGTTTTCAATAGAAAACTTTTAAATTGTAAATTTCACTATAAGCAATAGTTTCTGTCGAAAGTCAAAGTCGTTCATTAGAATTTTTCTTAAAATTTATGTCTTTAAAACCAGTCATTTTCTTTATGCAATTGAAGGTGCCAGTGCAGCTGAAGAAGCTGTATAGGGTCAGAATGGTATTTCTTGTAGTAGCAGTGATACGGAAGATTTTTTTAATATTGAGATTCCCGGAGTAGCTACATATATACAAAATTTGTCACATTTTTAAGAGATAAATCAAAATCTCTTTCTTGTCTATTTAATTATCCACTAGTTAAATCACTCTTTATAAGATTCAATACAAATGTGTGCTCTTTTGCACCTACTGAATGCATTTATTAACGGAGCAACATTTGGTAATACTGCACCGTCTACTTAAATAAATATAAAGATATGCTCCTACTTTGTAGATTTTTTGTAGTTTTTAAGTAGGTATTACACAATAATATAATGGAGCGATTTAAGCTGATGTAATTCATATAAGAAATATTTCTGATACGGTCTATATCTCTTGTTTAATAGATGAACTTCCCCAACTATAATTTAATTGCTATTTGTTAGAACAAAGTGTTTGTTAGCATTTTTAAAGGCTAGGCTATGAAGTCCAAAATTTAATATTTAATGTACAGTTAATTCACCAATTCAAAAATTGAATTAATTGTTTGTAATATATTACACATATTCATACTTTAATAAGTAATTAGTTCAGAACATCGGTAATATTACTGCCAACTGCATTTTTAAAGTTTTCTTACAAGTAAAGTATAACAGGTTGCTTTCATTCATATTAAAATAGTTTTCCCTATTATAACATGCATATTTTGTTGAATCAGAATACACATTGTAATTTATAATACCTTATTCGTATACCTCAAAAGGAAAAGAATGAGAAAGTCCAATATTAAAAATAACAATGTTCAATACTTATTGCACAAAACACAAAAACTTAATTTGTTAAATAGTAATTAATTCAGAAATAAGGGGGTTTAAAAAATTCTTCCATATATATCCCTGTCACAGACAATTCCCTGTTTAAATAAAATAAATATTTTTCTCAGAAAGTAAACCCCGCTTTAAAAATTTTGTAAAGGATATTCTTGCAATATTTAACATTAATTTACAAATAAGTAGAAAAATATTAAAAACTTGAGCCCTGTTCCTAAAGTGTCGTGTATATTTTGGGATGTATTTTTGTAATTACATCTCCCATAAAGTAATACATGTTAATTATCAAAACATTTACGTATACTGTACTATATAAATAACTAATATCAGTAATATCCTATTAAAATGTTTTAAAATGTTTATACGCCATCACGTTTGGATTGTTATGCGCATAATTTCCAAACATTTCCGTAAGAAAGCTCTGTTATTACTGACCGCGAGATTCTTGTGACGTCATTGCCTACGTATTTACCACCACTCCTTCAGAGTTACCAGACAACCGTTTACTTTAGTGACCGTGGATTGCGACCCCCATTGGTGCCCCGTCAATTTCATACATCCAGGAAAGAATTGCGCCATTTTCTGCTGTAGGCGCTGTGTTCTATTTGATTCATGGTTCTATTGTTTGGTGAAACCCTTGTGACGATGTGCGTTTCTTTATATGGGAAAGTGGTTCTACCAATTATTAGGTCAAAGATTGTGCATAACTCCATAGCTTTGTTGTCCCAGACTACAATTTCCTACACTTGTTTCGTTTGGGCATTGCTTGGAGCCTATCTTGGCGCTGAGTTCGCCCATCAGTGGTATGTCTCCACCTCTCCACTGTTTATTTTGCTAACACTGTTTGTTAGTTGTTCGTAAAATCTATCTTTCATTTCTTATGTGGCGCTTTCCGTTGGAGCATTGTATTGTACAATAGACATGTTTCTAGTTGTAGTGCGAAACTTTGCAGTTATTATAGTCTAACTGGCAAATCAAGTAATGTGTGTCATCCTGTCATCAATAAATTTTATGACATCATAACTTAGTATGTCAACATGAACTTTCAAACGATTTACAAATTTTATAACTAAAATTTTCTGATGAAAAAGGTTCGCATTTTCGTTTTCTATCGCGATTTTAGCGATACTATAAATTAAAATAAAGAGATATATATATAATCAGCTCTTTAACCGCATGCAGTTATGGCTACTTATTTTCATAAGTTTTCTTAATCCTATTTTGGGACGGATTAATTCCCATTTCTTCTTCTATTTATTTTTATATATTTTAATCTGTTAGCTTTTTACTCGTTCTAGCTTCTTCTGCTATCTTTGCCCATTCCTTCCTCTTTTCGCATTTGTCTCTCCACTTCTTTATCCCTAGCCTCTTTAGGTCTTCTTGTACCTCATCCATCCATCTCAGACTGGGTCTGCCTCTTCTTCTATTTTCGGTTGGTGTCCATTCTGTTATTATTTTTATTACTCTTTTTTTGTCTGCTCTCATTACATGCCCTAACCATTTTATTCTTTGTGCTTTTATATATGTAACAATATCTTCCCCGTTCATTTGTTCTCTTAGTTCAAAGTTCATTCTCGGCCTGTATTCATCTTCTTCTGTTCGTACTGGTCTCATTATTCTTCGTAATATTTTTCTTTCAAATACTTTTAGCTCTTCCTCTTCTTTTTTAGTTAGGGTCCATGTTTCTGTTCCATATGTCACTACCGGTCTGATAATAGTTTTATATATTTGTAGCTTTAGTCTGGTACTTAGGTATTTAGAGTTTAAATAAGTTTTGTTTGCGTAATATGCTTTATATCCCGTTTGTATTTTTTGTTTTGTTTTTTCACTTCCACTATATTTTTTATTGTAAATTGTTATTCCTAAATACTTAAAGGCATTGTCAACTTATGCAACATATTTAGTAAATATCAAAATACGTTAGTTAAAATACTCGTAAAACTACCCGCAGTGGTAGAATTTCAATATCTTTGATAATAACCACAATAAACGGGTAGAGAGAATTCATTTCCCGATACGTGACGTCACGAGTGTCGTCCTCCTGAGGCTCCTAAATAAACACAACACCCGCGTTGCTGGGTTACTAGTATTATTAGTCGACACGGCATGCCGCTCTTACTCGCAAGCGACACTCTTGACGTCATATCTTAAACTTTTAGCTCCCATAACACGGTAACGAATTAAAATTCGGCCGTAAAATTTTGCACAGGTGCAATACTCACTTTACTCAATCAAATTATAAAATAAAAAAAAAACGACTTTTCATAAGTTGACAATGCCTTTAAAGTTTTGGACTGCCTCAAATTTATAGTCTTTTATTTTTAAAAATTCCTCGTTGCTGTTTTTACTATATTTTAGATATTTAGTTTTTTTTTCGCTGATTGCTAAACCCATTTTTTTTGTTTATTCCTCTAATCTCGTGAAACTTTTTATTAGTCCTTCTTTTGTTCTACTAATAATTGTAACATCGTCTGCGTACGCAACAATCTGTGTATTTTTAATATTTATTGTCCCTTCCAGGTCCGCTTTTCTAATTGTGCCTTCCAGGGCTATATTAAACAATGTAGCCGATAACATATCCCTTGTCTAACTCCTTGTTGTACCTTAAATCTTTCGGTTGTTTCATTTTCAATTTTCACTACTGCGGTTGAGTCTTTTAAGGTCATTTCCACTAGTTTTACTAATTTTTGTGGAGTTCTCATGTTTATCATTTCTTTTATTATCTTTTCTCTTAATACTTTGTCAAAAGCATTTTTAAAATCTATAAATAATATGTACAGAGTTATGTCCTATTCCTTTGCTTTTTCTAGTATTTGTTGTACAACATGTATGGCATCTGTGGTCGACCTTCCTTGCCTAAATCCTTGTTGATAATCCCCTAACTTGTTCTCTGCATGTGCTTGAAGTTTGTCTTTAATTATTTTTGATAGCACTTTATAGGTCACGTTTAACAACGTTACTCCTCTGTAATTTGCGCAATCTTCTAAATCTCCTTTTTTGTGTATTGTAAATATTATCCCTTGCTTCCAGTCATCTGTCATTCTTTCCTCTCTCCATATCAAGCAGATTAGTTTATGTAGCCTTTCATGCAGTGTCTCACCTCCATATTTAAGGTACTCTGTAAGTATATCATCGCTTCCTGGTGTCTTATTGTTTTTTAGGTGTCTTATTGCTTGTTTTACTTCTTCTAATGTTGGTTCTTCTATTACTGTGTTATTTATTGTTTTTGTTTGTGTTACTGTATTCGTAAATAAAGAGATAGGAGTAGATAATAGTTGTTAAATACAGAGGATTCCTATTACACTAAGGTAAATATCACAACACGATCTGTCAAAACTTTGCCATTCACATATAAACACATCAAGACATCAAGAATAATACCAACTTTACAAAAAATAAGTATGAGGTAAATTAGAAAATAATAGCCCAATTTCTTTCTTATTTTCAAAAATGTATAGACCTTGTAATTAGAGTTGTAAAAAAACGATTTTTTTTCAGAGTTTTTTTTCAATGAAAAAAAAAACGGTTTTTTTCCAATAATAAACCAAATTATTGAGAAAAGTCGTTTTTTTACAAACGGGCTCTGCAAAAAAACCGTTTTTTTACAACTCTACTTGTAATTAAACATGGCTGCCTAATCTTAGAAAACTACAAAAATAAATTTATATTTAGCAATTACATTTTGTATTTTTTTATTGCGCATTATTGATAATGCCAACCGTTGATCATGTGATTGATGACGCGCGTTACCTGACTTGCCATTTCGACCATATCAGGGATTTTCTACTTTCCTTATTAATTAGTATTCCTAGGCCACTTTCTCGTTTTCAGTCACCTTTGCACGAGTACAGCAGGCTGTCACCATTTGTTACTTTGAATTCTCCGCTACCAACCCATTTTATTTCACTGAGATCTAATACAGGGTTGTATTTGCGCCTTTCTTTTGAGACTTGGGCTAGTTTACTGGGTTCCTGCATCGTACGAACATTCCAGGTTCCAATTTGTATAGGTCGCTGGTTCAGTTGTCCGGCTATTCTTTGTATCGGTTTCCTTAATAATAATAATTTAAGGTGTAAACTGCAAATGCAGAGCTGGTTATCAGCCAACCGTAGCACCTGATTTTGATGGTGGAGCTGCCACTTTTTCTCCTCCAAACTTGCGGTAGTTTCACAGTGAAAAGAATAATTGTTGATAACTAGAAATAAAGCAATTTAAAAAACCTTGATGACATATTTTACTAAATATATTTTATTTATTTTATTCATTTATTGAGTGCTTTTTGTTTTAGAACTTCAAATTTCTGAAACGACAGCAGAATCCACAAATATGCCAGATGTACAAACAAAAGTTGCAGGAAATAAGGAAGAATTGGAAGAGTGGTTAGATGATATTTTAAATGATTAAGATGTATTTTCTTTGTTGTAGATATATTTTAATAAATTGTTTTTTTTTTATATTACATAGATAGTAGTTTTTGTTTTTACTCAAGCACTTGTTCTATTGGTTCCAGTTTTAGGACTTTTAAAAAATCATAAGACAAGTTCGTTTACAATTTTACATAAACATAATTTGTTTTTAATAAGCGAAAAGAATTCAATTTAATAGATATTTATTCACCAAGTGGTTTATACAATATTTTATTCAATTTAGGCCGTACGATTTTGCTCATATTGAAAGCATTGGCAAAAAATATCTAGAAACAAAGACTTACCTCGGATCTTCTAAATGTTTAACAAATAATGGTAGCCTGGATAGCACAAGAGATGAGCTTTGACACTGCATAGCGATGTAACAAGGAATAATAGCACAGAAAAGGAAAGTTTAATAATTGAATTCGATTAAATGCTAAAAACTAACTTTTCCGAATAATATCCTTGATAGCTTCCCTGAATGGTCACAAAATAATATTTCAATATTCAAAGTAATATAGGAATGCCGATTAATTCAATTCATTCAAAATGTTCACGTTTGAAACGAAGTAAATCGGTATACAAAAATCAGATAACTGACAAACAACGAACTTTCTTAATTAAAGCAGGTAGGTACAACTACATATTACCCTCATTAGGAACGACTCGTTAGTTCGTATAAAAATGCCTCAAATAACGCAACTAAAAAACCATTTACTATATGTTGATCATTATTTAAATGGTTTAAAAATTAACATATGAAATGTTTCTAAATATCACCAGCACCGGCATCATTTATACAGGGTGGTCCATAAGTAGCGTGACAGACCAACAGTAGATTCGTAAGGTCAAAATATTATGATTTACCTAGGATTACCTTAGTCCAAAAGTCAATATTAAAAAAGATACAGGGTGTCAAAGTAAACATTTTGATTTTAATTTTGTTGACTAAAGTAATCAAGGTTGATAAAAACAAAAAGATGTAACTAAGTATAAAAAACTTTAGTTGTTTATGTGGTTGTGATTTACGTATTTTATGTATCTAGGACGAAAAGTAAGTCTTTAAGGTATGAGCAAGTTGTTTACGGCCGAGGCGGGTAGCCGAGGCCGTAATTACTTGCGAGTACCTTAAAGACACTTTTCGTCTGAGGTAGGTACCTACATACATAATTTTATGCACGATCGCATTATAATGTGTCAATTATGTCTGAATTTGTTTGACATAAACGTCTATTTATAGCCCGTGGGTGTCTTTATAGGCCGCCGGTCTATAATGAAACGTCAAAAATTGATAAACAGTTTAACAGTCTTATAAAGAATTTTTTTAAATTAAAATCGAATGTATGCTCTTTATTAGAACTCTATTTAGGGTAATTTGTATTAACAACACAGTTAACACAATTATTTATGTGAATATTCCTAGGCGTAAATGCTTCAACCATTTGACAGTTGTCAGTAAAAAATTAAAATAATTGAGCAACTAACTACTCGATGTGGGTAGAAAATTAATTTATTCCTTTTATTTCAGTTTTAAAATCTTCGATCGTGCATAAAATTATGTATGTACCACTGGCGTAACTTGCTTTTATGGCCTTCGACGTGTCTTTAGCCCTCGACTGGCGTCTCGGGCTCAAAATCACGTCTCAAGCCATAAAAGCATCTTTACGCCCTTGGTACATAAATAACTATTATGTCATACTGGTTTCTAAAGTTGTTAAATTATTAAAAGAAATCTCCAGCAATTTGTAGCAGTATTAGTTTTAAGTAAGTAGTCTAAGGCGCAACAATTCGTATCTCCTAGCAACGAGCATTTATAGAACAAAAAGTGACACTTTAAAGAACTAGGACTTTAAAATGACACTTTAAAGTCCTAGCACTTTAAAGTGTCACTTTTCGTCCTATAATTGTTCGAAAAACGTTGCTTTAGAAACGAGTATGACATAATAGTATATTATACTATTATACACGACGCTATAATGTAGGCTATTATTACCGAGGATAATATTTGAAACACGAACGAGCTTGCGAGCGAGTTTTGCAATTATCCAGGTAATAGTAGCCATTATAGCGAGTCGTATACTATACTTTATCCACGAACACAAATACGAAGAATTTTTAATTAAAATTTATCGACGACTTGTCAATAATCTGTCAATTAGGATTAGAAACATAACCTATAATCTGTCAATTAGGATTAGAAACAACCTATTTCCTTCATTATACACCATAGACAATGATGTTACTATGACACCTTGAACCTTGAATAATCATTATAGGTACACTACTAGCAGTGTATAATGGATAGCATTATGAGTGACCAAACACATGAATAATTGACAGATTATTAAGTAGTCGTGGATAATAGTTATTTATGTAACAAGTATGTAAAACTTATTTACACACGTGTTGCATACATTATTTTTTGCATAGACGCAGTATAAATTCAAATAGTAGATTATACCCAAATTTAAAAATTCTTTATTCGAGAATTTATTAATTTCGTTTTCCATATTGTAATAATTCATTTCATCTTTTTCGGAATTATTAAATTCTTTTCCATATTGTAGTAATTCATTTCAATAAACTGAAAACAGTTTTTATACTTATTTTATTAATTCGTACAACATTCGTTCGTAGGTATTTAATGTGACAAGTAAAGAATAAAAGAGAAAACATTTGCCAGTACGTGACATCGGATTGGCCGCGACTGAAGATGCACATCATGAAAGTTCATTATGCGTTCGATACCATCTTTACGTGTTAGTTACGGCAGTCGTTTTGTAAACATCGACTTTTGCAACTGTTTAGAATTTGTAAAACGTCAACTTTAGAGGCGACTGTGCAAAATAGTTATTTATGTAACAAGTGTGTAAAATTAAGTTTTATGGCATGAGTTCGGGAGTTTCGTGATGAGACGAAGTCGAATCACGAAAAAATCCGAACGAATGCCATAAAACTTATTTACACACGTGTTGCATACATTATTTTTTGCACAGACGCAGTATAAATTCAAATAGTAGATTATACCCAAATTTAAAAATTATTTATTCGAGAATTTATTAATTTCGTTTTCCATATTGTAATAATTCATTTTATCTTTTTCGGAATTATTAATTTCGATTTCCATATTGTAGTAATTCATTTCAATAAACTGAAAACAGTTTTTATACTTATTTTATTATTATTATACATCATGAAAGTTCATTATGCGTTCGATACCATCTTTACGTGTTAGTTACGGCAGTCGTTTTGTAAACATCGACTTTTGCAACTGTTTAGAATTTGTAAAACGTCAACTTTAGAGGCGACTGTGCAAAATAGTTATTTATGTAACAAGTGTGTAAAATTAAGTTTTATGGCATGAGTTCGGGAGTTTCGTGATGAGACGAAGTCGAATCACGAAAAAATCCGAACGAATGCCATAAAACTTATTTACACACGTGTTGCATACATTATTTTTTGCACAGACGCAGTATAAATTCAAATAGTAGATTATACCCAAATTTAATAGTTATTTATTATACATGCGGATTAAATTAATGTTTAACGAGCGGTACGTTCAACCGCGCGAGCGGCGGTAGCCGCAAGCGCGTTGATACCGCGAGTTAATAAATTAATTTTAATCCGCAAGTGTAATACAACTGTTTATTCAATTTTGACATTTATTTGACATTTTTAAAGGGATTTGACATTTTTAAA
Organism: Melanotus villosus; assembly: GCA_963082815.1. Taxonomy (NCBI): domain Eukaryota; kingdom Metazoa; phylum Arthropoda; class Insecta; order Coleoptera; family Elateridae; genus Melanotus; species Melanotus villosus. The sequence goes on along the minus strand of OY720421.1, from coordinate 45,811,170 downwards.
GCGCTAGCGGAATAAAAATTTTAAATCGCTAGCGGAATAAAAATTTTAAACGATTGTTTATAAAACATCAACTTTTATGGGCAGGCCATAAACAAATAAACGTCAGTTTAAAACGTCAAAATTGAATAAAAATTATTTATTCAATTTTGCCGTATAAACTGACGTTTAATTGTTTCTGGCCTGCCCATAAAAGTTGATGTTTTATAAACAATCGTTTAAAATTTTTATTCCGCTAGCGATTTAAAATTTTTATTCCGCTAGCGCTTTAAAAATGTCAAATCGCTTTAAAAATGTCAAGTAAATGTCAAAATTGAATAAACAGTTGTATTACACTTGCGGATTAAATTAATGTATTAACTCGCGGTATTAACGCGCTTGCGGCTGCCGCCGCTCGCGCGTGTAAACGTACCGCTCATTAAACATTAATTTAATCCGCATGTATAATAAATAACTATTATTCGAGAATTTATTAATTTCGTTTTCCATATTGTAATAATTCATTTTATCTTTTTCGGAATTATTAATTTCGATTTCCATATTGTAGTAATTCATTTCAATAAACTGAAAACAGTTTTTATACTTATATTTCGTACAACATTTGTACGTAGGTATTTAATGTGACAAGTAAAGAATAAAAGAAAAAACATTTGCCAGTACCTGACATCGGATTGGCCGCGACTGAAGATGCACATCATGAAAGTTCATTATGCGTTCGATACCATCTTTACGTGTTAGTTACGGTAGTCGTTTTGTAAACATCGACTTTTGCAACTGTTTAGAATTTGTAAAACGTCAACTTTAGAGGCGACTGTGCAAAAAGTACTTTATGTGCCTAATCGCAATTAATTATTTGCCTCACTAACATTCGGCTAAATAAACTTCAGCTTCGCCACATAAAGCATCACTTTTACTCCTAATAACATAATCTACTATAATTTTCACCTCACAAGAATTCTTTTTGTTTTTAATTTTATTATTATAAGAATGATCATTAATTCATACATATTAGTATTTTAATTATTGTTTAATTTTTTTAAAGATCGAAATAGTTATTTATGTAACAAGCGTGTTAAATTAAGTTTTATGGCATGAGTTCGGGAGTTTCGTGATGAGACGAAGTCGAATCACGAAAAAATCCGAACGAATGCCATAAAACTTATTTACACACGTGTTGCATACATTATTTTTTGCACAGACGCAGTATAAATTCAAATAGTAGATTATACCCAAATTTAAAAATTATTTATTCGAGAATTTATTAATTTCGTTTTCCATATTGTAATAATTCATTTTATCTTTTTCGGAATTATTAATTTCGATTTCCATATTGTAGTAATTCATTTCAATAAACTGAAAACAGTTTTTATACTTATTTTATTATTATTATACATCATGAAAGTTCATTATGCGTTCGATACCATCTTTACGTGTTAGTTACGGCAGTCGTTTTGTAAACATCGACTTTTGCAACTGTTTAGAATTTGTAAAACGTCAACTTTAGAGGCGACTGTGCAAAATAGTTATTTATGTAACAAGTGTGTAAAATTAAGTTTTATGGCATGAGTTCGGGAGTTTCGTGATGAGACGAAGTCGAATCACGAAAAAATCCGAACGAATGCCATAAAACTTATTTACACACGTGTTGCATACATTATTTTTTGCACAGACGCAGTATAAATTCAAATAGTAGATTATACCCAAATTTAATAGTTATTTATTATACATGCGGATTAAATTAATGTTTAACGAGCGGTACGTTCAACCGCGCGAGCGGCGGTAGCCGCAAGCGCGTTGATACCGCGAGTTAATAAATTAATTTTAATCCGCAAGTGTAATACAACTGTTTATTCAATTTTGACATTTATTTGACATTTTTAAAGGGATTTGACATTTTTAAAGCGCTAGCGGAATAAAAATTTTAAATCGCTAGCGGAATAAAAATTTTAAACGATTGTTTATAAAACATCAACTTTTATGGGCAGGCCATAAACAAATAAACGTCAGTTTAAAACGTCAAAATTGAATAAAAATTATTTATTCGAGAATTTATTAATTTCGTTTTCCATATTGTAATAATTCATTTTATCTTTTTCGGAATTATTAATTTCGATTTCCATATTGTAGTAATTCATTTCAATAAACTGAAAACAGTTTTTATACTTATATTTCGTACAACATTCGTACGTAGGTATTTAATGTGACAAGTAAAGAATAAAAGAAAAAACATTTGCCAGTACCTGACATCGGATTGGCCGCGACTGAAGATGCACATCATGAAAGTTCATTATGCGTTCGATACCATCTTTACGTGTTAGTTACGGTAGTCGTTTTGTAAACATCGACTTTTGCAACTGTTTAGAATTTGTAAAACGTCAACTTTAGAGGCGACTGTGCAAAAAGTACTTTATGTGCCTAATCGCAATTAATTATTTGCCTCACTAACATTCGGCTAAATAAACTTCAGCTTCGCCACATAAAGCATCACTTTTACTCCTAATAACATAATCTACTATAATTTTCACCTCACAAGAATTCTTTTTGTTTTTAATTTTATTATTATAAGAATGATCATTAATTCATACATATTAGTATTTTAATTATTGTTTAATTTTTTTAAAGATCGAAATAGTTATTTATGTAACAAGCGTGTTAAATTAAGTTTTATGGCATGAGTTCGGGAGTTTCGTGATGAGACGAAGTCGAATCACGAAAAAATCCGAACGAATGCCATAAAACTTATTTACACACGTGTTGCATACATTATTTTTTGCACAGACGCAGTATAAATTCAAATAGTAGATTATACCCAAATTTAAAAATTTTTTATTCGAGAATTTATTAATTTCGTTTTCCATATTGTAATAATTCATTTCATCTTTTTTGGAATTATTATTTTCGTTTTCCATATTGTAGTAATTCATTTCCATAAACTGAAAACAGTTTTTATACTTATTTTATTATTTCGTACAACATTCGTACGTAGGTATTTAATGTGACAAGTAAAGAATAAAAGAAAAAACATTTGCCAGTACGTGACATCGGATTGGCCGCGACTGAAAATGCACATCATGAAAGTTCATTATGCGTTCGATACCATCTTTTCCGACAAACGTTTAGGAATGTTACTTTTCCATACTCATTTTGCGTGCGGGAATCCCGCACGGAGTGCCGGAAAGTGACAGCGATTTCTGAAAAATCAGAAAATCGCATAGCAACCATCCTTACTAGATTATTACTTTAAAAGGGAATGTCAAATTTGACAATTTGAAAACTTACAAAATGATAGTTTAGGACGATTCCTAAACGTTTGTAGGAAAAACGTTGTTCATAACACGTGCGGGAAGAGCGATTCCGAAACTCATGCAGGTACAGAAACTCCCTGCGCTCGTTTCTGTAACGTCCTGCATTCGTTTCGGAATCGCTAACTTCCCGCACTTGTTATGAAAATAACTATTATTTACGTGTTAGTTACGGCAGTCGTTTTGTAAACATCGACTTTTGCAACTGTTTAGAATTTGTAAAACGTCAACTTTAGAGGCGACTGTGCAAAAAAGCCATTTTGATTGTGATTGTACATTAAAATTTATTTGATGTAATAAAGGTTTGGTTATTTTTATTAACGGGGCCAGGTGAGATTTTTTTTTATTGTAACTCCTCTGGGTTGAGAAGGCTGACTCGTTAATTGTTGCTTTGCGTGGAGATACCTGGAAAATCCTTCAAACATTTCCAACGAGCCAACAATTAGAGCCAAATACGGGGATGTGCATCATCAACAAGTGTACCATGCGCAAGTGAAGAGTTGTATCCAAAAGAGTGGTGAGAATTTTCACGAGTATAAAGGCAACATTGCACTAACTTATTCTTCGGTGCTCAATTAATTTTTGAAGCAACTTGCTATACAAACGTTCATACATGATTTAGCGGATGGAGAAATGTAGCAGTTATTGAGGTTAGCACAGCTAAGAACAATGGATGATGCACTCGCTCACCCGTTACAATTTAAAGTGGCGAAAAAGTATCAAGAGGACACAAGCGTGTCCCCTTGGTAACCGAAGAGCCTGAGTTCTTGGGACCGATTGGAAAAACTTCTACCAGATATTCTCCACAAGCAAGAGTAGCAACAAGAATGTTCGCGAAGAACAAGGATCCCGTTGCTGAAACTGTGATGAATGAGCCGAATGAGGGCACATCCGACGTCGTTACGTTAAACCAAGATGAGAATAGGCGTCACAAAACTAAAAGGGTTGACGAGAGGGGGCGAACGTTGATCTCGAAAAGATATGACCTTAAGATCACCATCCATGTCGTAACGTCGAAGATTCGTAATGCCAGTATGTTTGTCGCCGGGACTATTGCCGGTCAAACTATGTAGTTACTCATTGATACTGGGGTGAAAAAATCCATTACACTCCGACGTTTTGCAAGAATTCGTGAAGCTGTTACCTACGAATATCCAGCTTCGGACTGGGACAGGTGATGTGATACTAACGTGTGGTGTAATAAAGATGACGAGCAATTGGGAGTGTTCTTTCTCAAATCCAAGATGGACGTGAATCATCATCGGTTATTTTAGAAAAGTCTTGTCGAAAACCGAAAGAAAGTATTGCGTAACCAGTAAAGAGTTGTTAGTTGTTGTCAAGTCCACTGTACTTGTAAAGGCGGAAGTTTTTGTTGAGGACAGTCCATGCCGCTTTAAAATGGCTTATGCAGTTCCGTAATCCAAAAGGTCAAGCCGCAAGATAAATCGAACGGTTGCAAGAGTACGACTTGACACCGAACATCGTGCGGATACTGGTCATCGAAATGCTAATGCTCTTTCAAGAAGACCATGTCTAATAGATTGCCCTCATTGCACCCGACTGGAAGAAAAAATTGCCATGTCTCCAGGACCACAATCTTCAACGATCTAGATTGCCTGAAAAGTTGCATTGAAAGCAAGAGGAGGATCCTGAATTGAAAATGGTGCTTGAATGGGAACGGAATAGTAAAAGACCAACCTGAGAGGGGACCAGCTCTTCGAATAGAACCCTGAAGGCGTATTGGGTCCTGTGACATTCTTTGAAGATAGAAAACGGGCTTCTGAAGCGAGCACTGGAAAACGAAGTCTGACAGACTTCAGCTCGTAGTACCGAGAAGCCGAGCGTCAGAAGTGCTAAGACATTTTCACAATGGCACCTCGGGAAGACATTTTGGCGCGAAAAAGGCTATGGGCATCACCAATAATCCTGGTCGACAAGAAGGGGATCAACGCGTTTCTATGTGGACTCATGGCAGCTTAATGAGGTGACAAAGAGGGATAACTATTCCTTATCGCGCATTGATAACACATTGGACACGCAAACGGGTTTGCGGTAATATTCGACGTTTTAGACTTCGAAGCTGGAACTTGAGGATCGAAAGAAGATCGCGTTTACCATCGTTTCGGAATTATGTCAGTTCACAGTCATACCTTTCGGTATGTGCAATGCTCCAGCTACCTTCGAGCGCTTGATGGAGACCACTTTGAGGAAATTGTCCTGGAAAACCTGCTTGGTGTATTTCTTAGTATTACATCCTTTTCAAGACGTAGGCGAGGGGCATTAAACCCACATTTTTAATCGACTTGCCGTCGTGAACTTTGTTATATCTCCTATGCTAGGGAAATGTGTTCTCTCTGCAGTAGTTTTCCGTTGCTTTCTGCAGAGTTTGTGACCATGTATTAGTGTACAGTGTACGTGTCTTATTACTATCTGAAGTCGACCACTCCGCAGACAGAATCATTAATTGTAACCAAACGATTAAATGGCTTCATTCGCTCAAGTACCGACCTCGAACAGTGGGGAATTCTTTCTAAAAATCTGCGTATTTAGACGACGTAATCGTATTTAGTAGTCTATTTCGTAAACACCTGAAAAATATAAAAGAAGTGTTCTAAAGGCTTCGTGGAGCCAATTTGAAATTAATTCCGAAAAAGTGCCGCATATGTTGAAAGGAAGTTAACTACGAGGGCGTATTTTTATGCGTGTCCGGAAAATTCATCGCCAGCAATTCACCGCCAGCAATTCATCGCCAGCAATTCACCGCCTCAGCAGCTCATCGCCATCAATTCACCGCCAGCAATTCACCGCCGAAAAATTTATTATTTGAAAAAAGCCTGTTAGCGTTACCCAGGAGACACCACGTGGAGGTCGGCTTACTAGTCTCCTTTTTTTTTATTTTTATACATTTTTTAGTTCTTTTTTTAATATGAAGCAATACTCAAATCAGTCTATGTTTAGAACGTGGTGTTATGCGCTATTCTACGTAAGTAATCGATAAATCTTTGTCAATTTTGATCATTATTAGTTTTTTTACTTTTCTTTTCAAATATTTTTGGCATTTTTAGTTTTTCCTACATTAACTACTATCTTAGAAAGTTGTTTTGGTAGTTTATGAGACATTTGGAATTCTTATAATTTGCGAAGTTAAAAATAAATACGACATAGGTAATTAAATACTCATTTACAAAGTTGGTTGGTTTAGACTTTAAAAGAGAAAGTTTTAAGGTACTTAAGGGTTAAAACAATTTTACTTAAATTTCATTTCAACTGTGGCTTTCACTTGTGAATCACGGTGCTTACTGCTTACGCACGCTGTTCAAGTTGTCCAAGCATTTTAAAATACTCAAGTTTAAGATCACGTGCTCTAGAACGCTCTTAAGCGAATTTTTAGCCTCAAAATGGCTCTTCAGTTTATTACAACAGGAAAAGGCAAAAGGAAATTGTGCGAAGATGGTAACTGCTTCTTTAAGGATAAGACAGTTGACGAAAAAACACATTGGAGATGTGAAAAATATCAGCAGACGAAGTGTCCAGCTCGCGTGACAACAGTAGAAGATCAAATAGTGAAACTCTGGAAAGAACCAGTGGCGTGTCGTGGGGTTTGAGTTTGGAGGGGCGCACCAGAAGTCAAACACCAAATAACCTACCAAAAGTTACGGGAAAATTTGTCTCTTTATTTTCCGAACCAATTTACATAAATACAAATCTGAAAATTGGCACATTTAAGTAAATATTATAACCGCAAATAAATGTATTCGGTACTTCTAGTGATTAGTTACTATTATCATTCTAGGTAGTTTTACTCGGCCTTTCACGAGTTCTAATAATTGCTTTCAAAATAATTAGGTATCGATTACTTCATTCTCAGTCATAACAAATATTAGACTGCATGACGGTTATTGCGTAATTTATGAAGTATACACCTACTAACTGCGTAAATAAATTTGATGGTAATTTGAAGCTATCGAAGCTGAAACCCAAACAATATTTAGATTTGAATATATCCTTCTTTACCCACTTTTTTAGATATTTTAAATCGACTGTAAATAAAATTGTAAATATTTTTAGTTATCTAAGCAATCGTACATATTTTAGTTTTTTTTTTTTTTTAAATACCTATATTTTCATAATATGATATTTTTCTTTAAATGTTCTTGAACACCGAATATTGTAATGATATACAAATTGAAACAAACAATTTCATGTAACTGAAAGAAAACCATCTTTTTGTTACAAATTTAAAGTTCTAAAAGGCTCACTAGTTATTTTTTATTTCTTGCAGTAAAAAATATATCTACTAATTGCATTTATTATGAAATAATTCTGCAAAACGTTTCTTAATAAAATAACAGGATTTGAATAGCTACGAGTAGACGAGTACGAATCTTTGCGATGCTCCGATTAAATGAAAGAAGATTCATTGCTCCAACAATAAGTTACAGCAGGCCGCGCTAAAATCGCGGCCTGCTGTAACTTATACAATCGGCTATTATCGGCTAGTCTCCGGAGTCGTTCGGCGGCAATGTATAATGTTTGTTAAAGGCCGCAGATTTTCCGCGGCCGTTGGTTGAGGACGCGGATAATTAGAGATCTCAACGAGGACGGACAATTAGAGATGGGAGCGGATGTTTGGATAGAGTTGAATTTTTTGTTGAAATTTGAACTTAGTCATAGAATGTATGTAAAATAAATATTAATAATTTAGAAAAAAATTGTGTGTTCCTTAGCATTTCTTAGGAGGGGCGCGCGGCCGCGCGGCCTTATGGAGCAACCGCCACTGGAAAGAACACATACACGCTGGTGATGCAGCCAAAGTTGAAGCTGCCAAGATTTTGGATGTTATTCGTAATTCTGCGAAAAATACAAGAGATACGCCGCATTTTATTTTATCGAGTGCTCCTGTGAGATGTAGCCAAGCGGCTGCTGCAAAACTACCAAGTGTGAATAGGTACTATCAAACGATCCGTGAGACATATTTATAAGACAAAGAAAATATGACGGTCCTGCTATTCCGGGGCATCGTAGTGAAATTATATTCCCCGAAGACTACAAAATTTCCCTAAATTTGACTCCGGATACGGCGACGAGAATAGAATTTTAATTTTTTGCACTAGGCGCAATTTTCAAATTTTGGCATGAAGTGAGAATTTGTACGCAGACGGCACGTTTAAAACAGTTCCACACTTGTTTTACCGAATATTAACGCTTACTGGATTTTAAAACAACCTTTCGCTGCCCTTAGTCTATGCTTTGCTGCCAAACAAACGCGAAGAAACTTACGCTATTTTCTTCACAAAAATTAAAGAATTGGAACCATCTGTATCGCCTACTACTGTAACAGCAGACTTTGAAAAGGCAATGATAAACGCTGTTAAAGCAGAATTTCCACAGATTATGCATCAAGGTTGCTTTTTCCATTTTTGTCAAAGTATTTTCCGAAACATTTAAACCAACGGTTTAAAACAAAGCTACGAAACGGACGCAGATTTCGCTTTAAATCTTCGTTTTCTATCTGCCTTGGCATTTGTTCCAATCGACTCCGTTGTTGACCTATTCGAAGAAATGTGCGACAATAATATATTTCCACCCGAAGCGCAAGACGTCGTCGATTATTTCGAAGACACGTGGATAGGCCGTCCGAACAGGCGTCAGCAGCGAAGACCACCACAATTGCATCATGCTGTGTGGAATTGTTACGAAGCAGTTTTGCAAGGATGGCCTAAAACCAACAATTCGGTCGAAGGATGGCATATGGCATTTGAACAACAAGTTTCAGTACATCATCCAAATATTTGGAAATTCATCGCAGCCATTAAAAGAGAACAAACTGAACTACGCATAGAGCAGTATTTAAGTGGAGAAGAACCTCCAAGGCCTAAGAAAAAATACCGTGACAGTGCTCAACGGTTACAAAGAGTAGTAGGTACATATCTACATATCATAATGCGGATATGAATATTTTCGATTAGGTACTTACGTGGAATAGCGCATAACACTACGTTCTAAACATAGACTGATTTGAGTATTGCTTCATATTAAAAAAAATTAAAAAAAAAACTAAAAAATGTATAAAAATAAAAAAAAGGGAGACTAGTAAGCCGACCTCCACGTGGTGTCTCCTGGGTAACGCTAACAGGCTTTTTTCAAATAATAAATTTTTCGGCGGTGAATTGCTGGCGGTGAATTACTGGCGGTGAATTGCTGAGGCGGTGAATTGCTGGCGATGAACTGCTGAGGCGGTGAATTGCTGAGGCGGTGAATTGCTGGCGATGAACTGCTGGCGATGAATTGCTTTCGGCGAATTGCTGGCGGTGAATTTTCCTACGTATCTCCCTTCAATACTTATACACTTATTCCATTTTTTCCAATTGTCCCAAACCCTCAGAAAAAAATTCCTTCGGCAACTCTGCAAAATATTGTTCAACAGCTTCTTTGAGTACTTTATCAGATGCAAAACGCTTTCCCCCTTAGATACTTTTCAAAATTTTTGAATAGAAAGAAGTCTGTCGATCCATAAGACTATTGTATTGGACTGACGTAATTACATTTTTGACATCAGAGATTTGAGCAAAAATTTTTAAATTAAAAAATTATGGCTAGTGCTAATATTATTGATTTATTAGATTTTTATAAATATTTGAGTATGCTAATATGTAGAGTCATGTAAAGTATACTTTAAAATAAAAAAAAAGCTATTTTTATTAATTGCTAATACTGTTTTAAATCTGCACTAATGTTAGAGTGCATGTAATATTTATGAAAATGATATGAAATGTGCACTCAACTTAGTTCGGTGTGGAAGCAAACTTGGTGATTCATAAGTAAATGCGGCTGAATGACTTGACACAATTTTGTTTTAATATGTTTTTTCTACTCCTACTATTGAAAGTTGATCTTTCCACATGATTTTTAATGCTGAAAGCAATTGTTTGTCGAAACTGTGCGACAAAATCCAAAAGTGTGTTGCAAAGTACTTTGCAACACACTTTCAAAATGGTGCCGGTTAACTGTATGGTTTGTTTATATTTGTGATATGTTTATTTTCATAGCAACGGACTTATTTCCATAGTGACCATAGTTTCCATGAGCATACTTAATATGCCACAAAAAATTATAAAATTTGCTTTAAAATATTAAATAGTGAATTAAATGTCTTTCTTCTGTAGGAGTAGAAAAAATAGTGTGTAATAACACTTGTTGAAAGTGTTTTGCAAAACTCAAATGAATGCAGCCTTCGACTTCGTCTCAGGCTGCAACCTTCATTTTCGTTCTGCAAAACTGTACTTTCAACACTTGTTATACAAATTACTATTTTATTTATTTTAAACATGTTTAGGTTTTTGTCGTTTTTATACGCCGTTTTATGCAGTTATGAACTAACCAATTTTTCAAATTTAACCAATTTTGTTTTTTATAGCTTTATAAAAAACGTGTCATAGAAATTTAATAAATGATTTATCTCTTGTCGGAATTACCTTTAAAACATAAATTAAACTCCTTGTAACATTAGATTTAAGTTAGAGCAACCTGTTTATTGAGCAATAAGAGTTCATTTACCTAATTTTAAAATTTGGTTTCTTGTTGCTGCCAGGAGAAATGCTTACGACATAAAATTGTTTTCTTGCGTATTTTAAGAGATAGCAGATAGTTTGCGTCATGTCTTTTTTATGTGGTAGAAAACAAAACATTATAAATTAAATTTAACCGGTGATTATAAACTAATTTGTAGATGGTCCTAGCAACGGATAGTTACTTTATAACTACTTATTAAAATATGGTGCTTTAATTCATATTCTAAAACAATACTCTATAATAGAAAAAGATTTATTTACTTAAAAAAATAATCCCTTGGTGACAAATGTTCGTATCGTATATTTCTGTCGTACTTCCCGTTAAAATTGCCTAAGCCCAAGATTTCTGTACTTATGTGTAGCGTATTGGCTGATGTAACTCACAATTTGCCTTATCATGTTTATAAAAATGACTTCCCTCTCTCTTCTCCAAGGAACTGCTTAAAAAGCAGGCCGATCTCTTATTACTTCAAGAATTGCTGCATCATTCTTCACAAGAAGTAATAAAGGTAGATTATTTGCACACAGCGACTTAGTGCGTACGCGAATTTACCCATATTTTATTCAAAGTTGAAGTTTTGCACTGAAAAAAGAAAAGCACGATGGCAGACAGCGTATTTCACACACGTACTTTGGGAACTCCAGCTGAAGGTATTAGGGATCAATATGCCGATGGAAAAGCTGCAAAAGTTTGGGAAATATTTATTGGCGACAAAACTTCTAGGACCCAAAATTACAAGAACTTCTTAGTTGGACATTTACGCAGGAACGGATGCAAAAGAATTTTAGATGTTGCTTGCGGAACGGGGTAAGCATTTTTTTATGTAACCTGAATTAACATATTATTTGGGATGTAGTTAACGTTATAATAAGCAAAAAATTAAAAATTTAGAGTGGACTCCGTAATGCTGCTTGAAGAAGGATTTGAAGTGGTTTCAGTTGACGCTTCTGATAAAATGCTGAAATATGCATTGAAAACAAGGTGGAATAGAAGAAAAGAACCTTCCTTTGATAAGTGGAGTAAGTACTACTTTCATGAACTCATTTTAAATTGTTTCGATTCAAACATTTACTAGAAATATTAAAAGAGATAGGATAGGGCTGGTAATTTATTGATTTAAATAAGTAACCAGTATGTAAAAAAGGTGTTAAAATCTTAATAATTTGACACAATTATGACATTCTACGCTGACTATTTGTTTATAGTAACAGATATCTCAATAACTATTAAAGATTTTGTTTGAACTTTATATATTTGTAAATATGATTTATCTCATCCATTTCATAGCTATTTCGTATTTAAATTGAATACAAAGTTTATCAATTGCAAAACTTTTAAACCATGTTGGAACTTAAAAACGAATTGCAAAATTGTATGTCTCATAAATAACTTTGCGATAAGAGCAGATTGTTTTATAGAGCCATGAAGCAATTGTAAATATTCGAAAAGTTATTGTTTAAATATTTAAACATTTTCTTGCAAAATGCTATACTCATAGCACCTACTTATTTACCAAGTAGAGATTTTGTTTTATTTGTTAATTTACCATATCATTTATAAAAATCTTCACTACGAAGTAGGTACACAATATATATTTTTAATTATTCTTTAACTAACCCTTTTGGATAATTGACATTTAAATGATTTCTCGGTTTATAGGTTCAATTCAATTTAAAATTACTTTTTATTTTTTGTTGATTTTTACTTCTTTACATTTCGGTTGAAGTAAGAGTCATCTTCAGATTTTTACAACATTTACTACCACACATGTCAGTATGTAATAGAGTCGCATGTATGTAAACGTGTAGTCGAATGTACTATACAAATAAGAAAAAACAAAGAAATAAAAATTAGTTAAGTCAAATTAGACTTATAAACAAGAGGTTGCATATACAATTAAAATTTACAGTACCATTAAACTGAGTAAGTCTGACTTAAAAAATATGTCAATACATTTATTGTTCGCGATGGATTTTTCAAAAGTATAGAAATAAGTAGGTCATCCATGTTCTTTGCAAAATAATTTATTCTTGCTATTTTTAATCTTTCTGAACACTTTCAAAAATTATATCCCAATCTTTTACAAATTAGAAAAAAAATCATTACCGACTTAGGTTGATTCATTCTAATTTTAAAATGGTAAGAGAGTACTGAATCGCTATTTATAAGCTTTCAATTTAGTAGGAATTATAATTGAAGTTTAATTATTGAAGTTGTGAGCTTTTGTTAAATTTGAAGTGTTTGTAACGAAAAATAATGTGGGATTAATGTTTAAAAAGTTGATGCTTTAAAGAATCAGAATTACAATAATAACAGAACCTTAAGATGGTAGGCTTTCATTAGAAATATATATGCTTTTTCAAAACACCACAAATATCAATGAAAAAATTTTGTATATTAGAAGTAGGGTATCTTATTAAAAAAAGTGCGTTTTAAAACATCAAATCCACCAAAACAAAGATTATTGAGTTTCCGAGGGATACTTACTGATAAACTTTAATTAGTTAATTGAAACTGAGGACAAGTTTTAAAAATCATAGTTTTTGTTTATTTAAACTTTGTCATTGTATTTTACAAATAATTAAGGAAATTACTGACAACTCACAAAATAAAAAAAAGGTTCAGATAATGTTAACCTAATCCCTGTGAACTGGTTATTTCTAGTAAGCGCAATTCATTGCTCTTTACTTATCTGACTTAAGTTTATCGCTTGAACACAGTTAGCAATATCAGAGTTGTAATACTTAATTGTGTAATTTTAGTAATCGAAGAAGCAAATTGGTTAACTCTATACGAAGATATTGAACAGATGATAGGAGATGGTTTCGACGCAGTAATTTGCTTAGGAAATTCCTTCGCTCACATGACCGATTCTTATGGCGATCAAAGGGAGCAGAAGTAAGTGTGAAACAAGTAACATACTTGTGAAATCTAAAACAGAATTGTTTTCGCTTTATCATGTTGTTAATAATACCAAAAACTTGCTAAATTGCAAGTCATCTTGGGTTATCAATAAACCCGTTGGTCACTGTTATCTTTCGCAGAAATAGATTAAAAAAAGTTAGAGTGCAATAATGAAGGACACGATAAAATCAAGTAATTAAACCGACAACCAGTTATAATGTTGATATTTTTGTAGGCAAGCTATAAGGAACTTCGAAAAATGCGTTAAACCAGGTGGACTTTTGTTGATTGATCACAGGAATTACGATTATATTATTAACACCGGCTACACTCCATCCAAATGCCTTTATTACAATGTAAATAAATTTATTTGTATTTATTTTTCCAAATTACTTGTATTTTCAAATATTTTAAAACGTTGTTATCGTTACTTCTTTGGGATTTTTCAGTATCAGTTTCTAAGTAATGTTTTAATGTTTTTAGAGCAAACACATGACTGATATAAAGACCTCGGTTCTTTATGTAGCTGGAAAACCCTCGTTGGTGACTATGGACTATGTGATTGACGTCACAGATTACTTAGCTAAAGATGAGGAGAGGACACAGACTGAAGACAGTATAAGGTATGATCTAATAACTGCAATTCTTTGAATTCAGCATATTTTTATAAATTTTATTTTTTACTTAGTGAATTCCGGTTATCCTATTATCCTCATCGCTTGGAATCCTTTAAAGATATGTTGCATCAAGCTTTTGGAGATGAAGCAGCTTATCAAATATACGGAGATTTTAAACAATTGGACGAACTTGAAAATCCCAATTTCTACATTCATTTTGTTGAAAAATCACGAATGATGCGACCTTAATTTATTATAAATTTAAGTATTTTTTACACTTACACTAACAGAGGTGAAATACGTCTCTGTAGCAATGCAGTACGAAATATAAGTACAAAATTTTAATTAAAAGAAGATACGTTTATTATTGTTATGTTTAGATATTTAAGGATAATAGAAATTTACAATTTTTTATAGTCTGAATAATAATTGTTTCTGTGGGAACTACTTATGCACTTATGTACGCCGATTTTGTTTATTTCAGTACTGTAGGTGTAGCAACTGATTTTTTTATAATATGTTTTATTTGTTGTATAATGTTTGTTATGTATTTGTTAATTTAAAATTTTTAATAAAAGTTATTTCGAAGCAATTTTGAATAAGTTTAATTCTGTATATTAAGTTGCCTGCACATCAGGCGTAAAATATGGGTTTAAAATACTGAGAACCATTCGGTAGTGTTCTAAAGTTTAAATTTATGTGTGCTACCCTTTTAGATGCTCAATACGAGAATTGTACTTACTTGAGCGATTAAATTGGCGCAAAGCTGCTTGTTTAATGGCTTGTTAATCTTCAATAGAAAGATTTATTTGGTGGTTTAATTTTTTAGGAAGAAATCGGAAAAACCGAATCTTTATTTGTTGCACACACTTTTTTTTATTTTGACTTAATAAAAAATCCTTCGGCAACATTTATTATTATTAACAGTTTTGGCATAATATGAAACAAAAAATTAATTTGCATAATCAATGTTTTGTGGACAAATGGAAAGTTTTTATGAAACAATTAATCAGCGCCCTAAAGACAGATGGATTATCCTATTTAAATTTAAAGAATTGATCCTTTCTTCATATTGTTAAATAAAGTCTGGTTGATGGTCAGATACAACTTTGGCTAAATATTTGCCCATGGTCCGGTTCATTCGCTCCACCATTCCATCGGATTGCGGATGTAACGGGGTAGTTCGGGTATTACGGATACCCAATAATCGGCAAACATTTCCGAAGAGTGCAGATTCAAAATTGTGGCCTTGATCCGAATGTAGTTCCAAGGGTACACCAAAGCGGCTGAAGAACTCCTTAACTAGCACTTCGGCGACCGTCACGGCTTCCTGATTTGGTAGTGCATATGCTTCCGTCCATTTAGTGAAATAATCCATTGCTACCAGGATATACTTCTTTCCCGTATCAGTCTCGGGAAACGGTCCAGCAATGTCTATGGCCACTCTCTCTAAGGTAGTCCCTTAGAGAGAGTATTGTCTCATGGGTGCCCTTCGTTTTCCTAGCGGTCCATTACCTGCGGCACACAGCTCGCACTTGCGACACCATTCCTTAACGTCTTCTTTGCAGTTAACCCAATAGAATCTTTCTCTAACTTTCTCGAGAGTCCTTTTCACACCATAATGTCCTCCTGAGGTGCCATCGTGAAGCTGTCTAAGCACTTCGGACACTCGGCTTCTCGACACTACGAGCTGAAGCCTGACGGTAGTTCCATCCTCGTTTTCCAGTTCTCGCTTCAGAAGTTCGTTTTCTATCTTCAAAGAGTCCCACTGGGTCCAATACGCCTTCAGGGTTCTATTAGAAGGGCTAATTCCCTGCCAGGTGGGTCTTTCACCATTCCGTTTCCATTCAAGTACCATTTTCAGCTCGGGATCTTCCTCTTGCTCTCGTTGCAACTCTTCAGGCAACCAATGGTCGTTGATAATGGTGGTCCTGGATACATGGCAAATCTTTTCTTCTAGTCGTGAGCAGTGAGGACAGTCTGCTGGACATGGCCTTCTTAAAAGGGCATCGGCATTTCGATGACTAGTGCCCGCATCTTGCAACTTGACCTTCCGGATTACGGAACTGCAGAAGCCATTTTAACGCGGCATGGTCTGTCCTCAGCAAAAACTTCCGCCCGTACAAGTATTTGTAGAAGTGTTCTACGGACTTGACGACAGCCAGGAACTCTTTCCTGGTTACGCAATAATTTCTTT
This sequence comes from Melanotus villosus, assembly GCA_963082815.1. NCBI lineage: Eukaryota > Metazoa > Arthropoda > Insecta > Coleoptera > Elateridae > Melanotus > Melanotus villosus. The sequence continues at coordinate 45,794,581 of OY720421.1, read as the reverse complement.
CGGATTTCGATAAGGCCTTGCTAAAATAACCGATAACCTTTTCATGTCCATCTTGTATTTGGGAAAGAATACTTCCAATGGCTAGATTACTCGCATCCGTCTCGAGTATAAACTTTCCATCCATCCGTGGGTAGTTTAATATCGGTGCTGTCACTAGAGCACGTTTCAGTTGTTGAAAATCTGTCTCACAGTCTTCGTTCCAGATGTATTTGCGCCCATCTTCCGTCAGCCTTGTCAGCGGTTTCGCTATATTGGCGAATCCCGGAACAAAACGTCTTTAGTAGGTGCATAATCCAAGAAAACTTCGCACTTGGTGTTTATCCCTTGGTGTTGGCCATTCTTGCACCGCTCGAATTTTATCAGGGTCGGTTGCTACTCCATTTCGTGATACAACATGTCCAAGATAGTTCACTTCTTTTCTAAATATGTGGAATTTTTTCGGACCCAATTTCAAATTGGTCCCACGAAGTCTTTGGAACACTTCTTTTAGATTTGTCAGGTGTTCTTCAAATGACTTGCCAACTACAATCACGTCGTCCAGATACACCAGGCAGGTTTTACAGGATAATCCCCTCAAAATGGTCTCCATCAGGCGTTCGAAGGTGGCCGGAGCATTGCATAGGCCAAAGGGCATAACTGTGAATTGCCATAATCTCGAACCGATGGTGAACGCAGTCTTCTCTCGGTCCTCAGGTGTCATTTCCACTTGCCAATAACCACTCTTCAAGTCCAGTGTCGAAAACCACCGGAAACCCGATAACGTGTCTAATGTGTCATCAATGCGCGGTAAAGGATAGCTGTCTTTCTTCGTGGCTTCATTAAGCTGCCGGTAGTCCACACAGAAACGCGTTGATCCATCTTTCTTGCCAACCAGAACCACTGGTGATGCTCATAGGCTGTTCGATGGTTCAATGATCTCCTGTTTCTCCATGTCGGAAATTTTCAGCTTCCCCACGCTTCGCCCATGGAAGTCGTCTCGGATGTTGTCGTATGGGCCTGGACTCCCCGGTGTTACTTATGTCGTGCCACATTTGTTCGTTCCTTTTCATCGTCATCAAGGGCAAAGACGTCTTGTTATTGGTTAATCAAGCTTATCACCTTTCTCAATTCTGTTTCATTGAGATCTTCACATGAATTGGTTATCATGTCAACACGTCCACCAGTATGTTGTTTGGAAGCTAGTCTTTGGGATTCATTCATGCACTGGGCTATTTGGAATACTGGCACACACTGTCCCACAAGGGTGTTTCTCTTCTGCGTCTCCGGCTCCATATTGACGTTCATAATGCTCACCGGTACTGTTTCTCCAACCTTGACCAGCGCTTTTCCTACCAGTACACCGTTGTGGACTTTCTTATCACAAATAGGTTTCATCATTCGTACACATCCCGCTCGAAGATCTCCATCGAGACCTGCCTTGACAATTAGTTCACTTCTAGCAGGCACCGTCACGTCTTCAGTTAACAGGGCTCGTACTACAGGATGGTCCATCGGATGTAGAGGGAGTTCTTTGTTGCCGATTTTTCAAACCCCTTCCTTCAAATCCAGCGAAAACCCGAATTTTCTCAAAAGGTCAATTCCCAGGATGAATTCGTCAGTGATGTCAGCCACTAATACTTCATGTACAAGCTTCTCGCTTCCAATACCGATGGTCATCTTCGTTATACCATGCGTCGTTATCACATCACCTGTCGCAGTCCGAAGCTGGGTATTCGCGGATAACAGCTTCACGGATTCTTGTAAAACGTCTGGGCGTATGATGGATTTTGTTGCCCCAGTATCAATGAGTAGCGGAACAGTGTGGCCGGCAATGTTCCCATCAACAAACAGACTGGAATTTCGGTTCTTTGACGATACGGCGTGGATGGTGATCTTCGGGCCATTTCCTTTCGAGGTAAGCGTTCGCCCTCTCACGTCAACCCGTTTTAGTTTTCCGACGGCTGTTCTCTTCTTGGTTTAACGCAGCGACGCCGGATGTGCCCTCGCTCGCCACAATTCCAACAAGGTGGTCCTTGTTCTTCGCGAACATTCTTCTTACGACTCTCTTCTTTCTGGATAATCCTCAGCACTAACTCTTCTAATCGGTCCCGGGAGCCTTCAGGTTCTTCGGCCATCAGGCGGACACGCCCGTGTCATCGTGATGCTTGTTTCGCCGCTTCGAATTCTAAAGCGTGGGCTAGTTCAAAATCTATTGTTTTTGGCCGCGCTAACCCCAATGACTGCTGCGTTTCTCCATCCCTTAAACTAATCTACGAACGTTTGTACTGCTAGTTGTTCTAAGAAGGAATCGGGAGCCGTAGAGTAGGCTAATCGAACCAATCGTGCAATGTCGGCTTCGTACTCTTGAAGATTCTCCCCACTCTTCTGAATACGATTCTTCACTTGCGCGTGGTACACTTGTTGGAGATGTGCGTCGCCATATCCCATTTCCAATTGGGAAACTAACAGTCGGTAGTTATTCTGTTGGATTGTTGGAATTGCCTGAAGGACGTTCAAGGCGTCTCCTCGCAAAGCAACGATTAATGACACAGCCTTTTCATGGTCAGCCCAACCACTGACTCTGCCAGCTGCTTCAAATTGTTTGTGATAGGTGGACTATGGTGTCTTTCCATCAAACGTTGGTGGTTTGATTCTCATTCCGGCGGCAGACCCTTCTTTAATCTCCGGTCTGATTTCGGTAGGCTGTGTGGTTGCTAAGGGTGATAATATTTGATTCAACCTTTCTTGTAATAGTGTCATTGTATCATCTTCCTCGGCCGTCGTTGCTAGATCCATTTGAGCCATTCTTTCTTCTACCATTTTTACGATTTTATTCTCTAACGTTCTGGAATTTCCTAGAACTTTTTCTAGTAATTCTTGTTTCAACGTTCCACAATTTTCTAGCATTTCTTGCCTCAACATTCCAGAACTTTCCATAACTTTTTCCAGCAATTCTTGCTTCAAAATTCCAGAATTTTCTACTACCTTTTCCAGCACACTAGAGTTTTCGAGTACTTTGTCTTTCAGGGATTTACAATTTTCAATTACTTTTTCTTCTAAGGATTTTGAATTTTCAAGTACCTTTTCTTCTAGAGTTCTAGAATTTTCAAGTACTTTTTCTTCTAAAGATTTAGAATTTTCCACAACTTTTTCCAGTAATTCTAGTTTTAATGTTCCAGAACTTTCTTCGATTTTATTCAGGAGCACTTTAAAATCAATTCCGGTGCCTGGAATTTCAAAACTAAAAGTTTCTGGATCTTGGCCCTCTTGTAATAACGCTTCTTTCAGTCGTGCTTGCAATTCCTTTTTTGTACCTGCCGTATCAAATTCCCTTTCTTCCAATTCTCTTCTCAAGTCGGCCGTAATTGCGTCGCCATTTCACTTGCTTTAATGCACTTAATTTTTTAAGCAGTCCAATTGTCTCTTTTTTTATTCACACCGAACACCCCACACCTGACGTTAATTGTAACGGTTTTAAAACGTTTATTTAAAACTTTGGTTCGTGGTGTGAATTATTTATTAATAAACATTAAAATTATTGAACAACGAAGAATCACGAAATAACAACTTAACACTAAAACACAACACTAATATTAATTCTAATACAAAACACTAATATTAACCCGTAACACTAATTAATTTATTTGTACAGTTTGTTTATTTATAACTATTCACGTACATTTATATTAACTTCCGACGTACATATTCGCGACCGTTTTTGTAGGCTGGATTAGACTGCCCGTGTTCGTTTGGTCGCGCCTTATATATCCCAGCTCGTCCTTCCAGAACTCCATTCCAGAAAGTTCCACTAGTCGCGCGAGTATGAGTAACCGTCGACGGCTGAAGAAGCTTCTCGACGGATGACGAATATGATCCCACACGTGTGCTGACGCATCTCGTTACAATACGATTTCCCATGATATTTCCCTATGCTCGCCCCTTAAGTCAAACACCCGGCATATTATAAAGTCATGTTTATGTACAGATATTTACAAAAACCGTACATAATTATGCATAGTGAATGAACATCAAACTAGGCAAGTTAAATATGGGCAGTGGCTTGAATAATTGTTATCCTTTTGTTTTATTATTTTGAGGCAATAAGGGTGGCCTGAGTTCGGTGGTTCGATCACAAGCAATTATATTGCAAGCCAGTGCGTCAGTCAGATAAGCGATACAAGATCGATCTTTTGTGGGATTGATATTAAAATCAATCGTAAGTGGCCAGAGCCAAAGGTGGTACTACAACCAACCTTTAAAGTTTGACGGGGGTGCAATTTCCCGCAAATTAGTGAATGAGCGTTACGCCCTTCATGTAACTCGTATTTGTAAGGGATGTTCATCCCTATCGTTGATTGAGAATATGCTCAAGACATATCTCAGTAGTCAGAATTGTCGTATTGATGTAATTAATTATGATCAGCACCTACAACAGGACAACCTTAATGTAATTTTGATAGTCTAATTTTTAATATGATAAATGTATTAAAATTGCTAACTCGAAATTCCAGAGCACTATACAGATAGACTGAATAGTCAAGACTGGATCCAGTGATAAGATTTTGTTGTGTATTTATACTAAAAATCCGATACTGAAGTACTGAAATAAACGTTCTCACGGTTTTGCATCTAGTACTTGTCCAGAAAACTAATAAATTTCATAAGAGGGTTATTTGAATTCCTTTGCAGTTTGACACTTTACTAGAAAGCGTGTGTGCCGGTTTGCCATACTGGGCAGCGTATCTAATAATTTAGAAAAGGGACGGTGGTTTCAGTGCTTAAGTCCCAGAATTTATGATATTGCTGTCTTTGTTTCCCCATGAAATCATTAGTTTCTTGCTACATAATTGCCCAAAGAAACGCCCCTAACGTTATGCTTTGAATAACAGGAAATACATTAAAATATAATTCCTGAAAAATAAAATAAAATTAGTAACGCCCACAGGCTGGTCATTACAGTGTTTCTGGATAAAATTGACAAACTTTTATTAAAATATGTTATAGGGGTCAGTTTGATAAAAAAGTTTACATTGTGTACCGGGTGGTGCGTTGCCTCAAGCACCATAGGGATTTCAATGGTAATTTTTTAATATGTAATTATTTGCTTCCCTAATTATTTTAGAGCAACAGTGTAATTAAGTTTTTTGTAGACAAAAAAATACTGCATCGATTGATGCTATTCTACACAAACTGTGGGGATTAATTCTTGCACTTTGACAAAAATCACTAATCTCATGAAATTTTTGAAACAGAGGGGTGGAGCTATGACACTGTTGTAGCTCCACCCCTCTGTCATAATGGCAGGTTGAAATTATTTTTCAATACGAAAAATGTAACTTTTTGGCTTTGGTAAACAAATAACCATTATTCAACAAATTCAACAGGAAGGGAAATTACTTTTTAAAACAAACTTAAAGAAAAATAAAATTATTTTATGTGACAATTTTAACAAGTTTAACTAACTGACAAGCCAGAGACTGTTTCAGTAATTCCAAGGCATCAGTGATTTTTATCAAAGTGCAAGAATTAATTTTCACAGTTTTTCCGTTACGGAAAAATTGAAAAACTACAAAATAGCATCATTGGATTGGGTATTTTTTTCTCTACAAAAAACATATTTGCACTTTTGGTCTAAAATAATTGGGGAAGCAAATATTTATAAATTAAAAATTTACCATTGAAATCCCTATGGTGCGTAAGACAATGCACCACCCGGTATACGCTAAGAATTAATTTCCCTCCATTTTCGAGATATCGACAAAAGTAATACAAAAGTGCCTTTGTTACTGCGAGTAAGAGTATTTGACTAAGAAATATATAAAAAGAAAACAAAAGAAGTATAATAATTGCCCGAAGCCATGCAATGCTGTGAATATTGTTGGCTGTATTCTGTTACTATACACTGCAGCACGCCTGTTCAATTACAAAAATTAGAGACAAAAATTAGGTTAGTATATTATTCTGCATTAGTAAAACTGGGAATTTGAGTAACTCGTACTTAAGATTGTTAAGGAACGTCGACATCTAAATATTTTAATAACAACGTAGACGTCATTCACATGACATTGTATTTTTGATACCAAACCAACAGAGGACCTCTTAAAATATGCCAACAAAAATGTGTGCTTATTGCCGGTATTTGAGTGTTAACGCATATAGTATGTACGGCATTCATATTTATATTTAGGTTGTAAGTTGTATGTACTTTTTGGTGGCGATGCTGTAAGCGTCAGGTTTCTTGAAACAAAAACCGCTTTTTATTAAACGATACATTTCAAAGCATACCCGAGTTAGGGGTTTAAAAAAGGGCAATCCGTTACGATTAAAAGTTCCGTCCAGGTCAGAATCTAAGGGAGAGTCGGTCACGGAACGTGTTGACATAAAGGTATGTTAACTAATACAAAAGGCCAAGTTTGAGTGTGGAGCGTAGAATGTGAATTAGTGGTGCATTGGTGTACGATAGTACGATGCATTTCTGGATGACTAGTAACGGAAAGATGAGAAGTTGGTCGATAATTATGTAACTGTATGCATGACTAGTAGCTGAGTTGATGATGTAGTTGCTGTTATTGTCGATATTATTGTTATTGATGTGGAGAAGCATTGAGGCTTCTTGGGGTATGTTTTGTGAGCATATGAGGGTCGTTGTGGTTTATCAGAGCATGAGGCTCTGTGACCCATTTAGCCATCTACTTGCCTGAGAGTAGGCGTAGTTATAAAGACCTGGTTATATTTATGTAGTGTAGTGACTCCCGGGCTATGCTCCACCGGGGTTGTCAGTTAGATCCGCCTCCGTATCTTCTTTGTGCCGTTGGGCTTCCTAGACCGTATGGGTCATCTAGGATGAATGGAATATCGACATGGGTATATCTCACATTGGTTGACTATGTTCCATCATAGTTGGCTTGCGGCACATTTCTACCTGATTGCAGATTTATACGTTATAAGTTATTATACGAGTATAATTGCCTGGGTGATGTGAGCATTAATTTGTGTATCAAGCTTTGAGTGTTTACAAGACCACGCCAGGGTTAAGGCTAATTCTCATGCATCCGATATCTGACGTCCGTCGATCCGCTCATTGGTCAATTTTTAAACATGTTTTAGCGGTAAAATCTCTCCGATAAATTGTCAACTTTTATCCGACGTCGGATCAAGTTAAATTTATTTTAACTTTTTCCCTCGTCGGAAGTATTCACTTTAGTACTTGCATTCTGTGTTTACATTGTGAAACATGCCGAACAACGTAAATATAGCTCGTCACAATTATATTATCTAATAATGCTAACAGTATACTTTTGTTATTGCTGTATTTGCTTAGATTAGTTACGTGTTACGTGATAAATTTGAAAACTGCAGTAGCAATGCTAATAACCCACAACATTGTAATGTCGAAAGTTACCATGAATCACACCAATAACATCGGAGTAAAAGCATGCGAAATTCGGATACTTGTGAATGGGAAGTTTTTATCCGAAATAAAATTCTTCCGATTCGTATATCGGGCGTCGGATATCGGATGCACGAGAATTAGCCTTTACACGTTAATCTAACTTGGGTGGAATGAACATTATTCCTTGGTAATTTGATCGAATGTGTTTTTATAAACATTAATATCCTGCCATTTTCAATAATTAATTAAATAAAATAAAATCGAAACCGTAATCCCGCTCATTAGTCAGTCAGCCCCCCTCTTCAGCGGCCTCTTCCTACATTTTATTATTGTGTTAAGTAGGGGAAGTTGCTGTTACTTACTAAACTGAATACTATTTTACAAGATATAAAGAATGATTGACAAACTATAACGTCTATAACTGTAGAATTCTGAAAGATGTTGTAAATTTAAAGAAGAATGCACACACACTTGCAAATAAAACAAGTATAACAAAAGGAAACAAAATAAAAGAGAATGGAATTAGGCATTACATTCTAAGATTATAAAAATTAAATATAAGTAATCAGAAACAAACAACAGTAGTCTAAGTACAACGGAAATATATTTTAAAAAGCAGCGAAGATTTTCGATGACATAGGCTGACGTTGATTGGATAAACAAACACATACCATCTTAGCGAGCGTCACTATGAAACCGAAGTGCCAAGCAGAGATTTCCTGAACTATTTAAATAAGTTGTGACAAGTAGACTTTTTTTAATAATCGAATTTTTATTAACCTGAATTTATGAAAATTATAAAAGGCGTTCTAAAAATTTGACAAAGAAGTGCCAAATTCGGAGCAGTATATTTAACAAATATGAAAAATGAAAGTTTTTGATAATATTCAGAAATGTATTTAGCACAAGAATTTCTTTCAGTTTAAAAAATTGTTTTGGATTAGGACTGATAAATTTATATTCCAGAATGGATTTTTCTTCTGCCTGCTACTACCGTTCAAGCTGTGGTCGTACTAATCAATTTGTAACACTTAATTGCACCTGAAAAACATAACGCTAACTATCTTCTGGTTTGCTACGTGCTGGCGCGTTGCTATAAAGCCCATTAAGTCGAGATAAACAAAAATAAGCAAGGTCAACCGATCTCATTGAAAATTATGACGATATAAATCCTAATCAGAAGCATTGTAGCGAGAACTCCGACACATTAATGCAGTGTTTGTTTATTCAATGCGATGCTTTGCGGGATAAGCGGCCATTGTTCGCGGCATTAATTGCTTTCGTTATGACGTCACATTTCTGGATCACACTGACTATAGAAACTGGAGACTTTAATAGGTAGTTAAGACGTAGACTCATAGTAATAAACAAAGTAGATGCTAGTTTTTTGTATGAACAACTTATTTATTATAACTGAAGTTTCATTTTGCCACAGCAAATGAAATTTAATTTGTTTTTATGACCAGGGGCGGCGAGTACATGGGTGCGCGGGGTCGGTTGCACCCGGTCGGAAATGTAATCGGGTGCGTAGCACCCGATTAAAACTACTCATGATATAATATATAAGCATATATTTGTTGCATTTTTGCCTAGTAAATCACCGAAAATGTTTACGTAATAAAATCGCAAGCGGAACGGTTATCAACGATTGCGAGTCATAACAAACACCTGCCAGCTGTACTTGAGCATCCAAAGCGAGCCGCAGAGTAAACTGCAGGCGAGTACAGACAGGCCGACCGCCGACAAACGAAAACTTTCGTTTGAAATACGCTCTAGCTTTTGTTCTCGCTCTCGCTCGCGCTCTATTGCACTCGCTTGCTAAACTGAAGCGAAAGTTCTCTCTTGTTGGCTTCTAGGCAATCGCGATGGTCAAGTTAAGTGCAAAGAATAATTGGATACCACCTCCCAGTATAGTTATATATTATTCTATGTTTTTAGATGTTTGTAAACAACAAAATGTAACCCTTAGCGTTTTTAATGATGCTGTTAACGTAGTAAAATCAAATAATCATTTATTTAGTTTGGTTCCAGAAATTACTAAATTTATAAAAATTATTCTCACCATTCCAGCCACTTCCTGCTTCGCAGAAAGATCGTTTTCAGCGCTACGTAGGTTGCATACTTACTTAAGGGCCAATATGACTCAACGTCGTTTGAATAATATAGCAGTGTTACATGTGCATAAAGATTTCAACGATGAAATTGATAAGAATGCGGTAGCCACAGAGTTCATAAACCGCACGGCTATTCGCCGAAACACGTTTGCTATTTGCTAAGTGATTTACCTACTGTATCAAATTTAATGTTTTCTTGTTATTAAAAGAATTATCTAATTGTTTGTGTTTTTCCCTTGTGTTTCCATCAAATCGAAATTCCAAATTGATTTTTAATTTTTAAAATATTACAATTATTTATTGGGCCCTAAAATTGTTAATTTCCTTAAAATGCGTTTAAATAGGCCATGCTCACTTTTAATCAAAATGATAATTTTTTGCACCCGATTATAAATCCAAAACCCGCCGCCCCTGTTTATGACTACAAAATCTTGAAGTTGAATCGGTGCAGTGCATCACATTCCTGGTTACACAGTATTATTGCGAGCAACCTAAAATCAGTAGGTATACTAAAACAGATGGTGAGTTTACAGTTTCTTGCTTTAATGTACTTTATAGTACTAATCCAAAATATTCAGATTTCAGATTATTTTAAATATTGAAAATTAGTAAACTTCTTTTATGCAGGCGCGTTGCTATTCAAGACGATTTTTGTTTTTCTATTGATGTTCATCAAATTTTATTATTTTTGCTTTTTTTAAGTCGTTTGTTAGGGAGGAAAAATGTAACGGGGAATTGTTTGTCATTTAATGGGTCATTTGTCAGGCATAAGTTCGTTTATTAGTTAGTTATGTTAGTCGGTTGTTTAAACTCACCGCTAACCTCTTGTCTTACGTAAGGGGCTGTACAGAAAGCGAAGGGACACAAACAGTGCAGTGCGACGTGCGACCCTTTGCAGCTCCAGTGGCGGCGCATTCGCCAATGCCATAAAACAAACATTACAATTACTGCTCCGCAAGCTTACCACTTTAAAGGTGTACCCACCGGGGGTCCCTGGCCCCCTCGTTTCGGTGCGTCCCTAACTGGTTACAGGATTGCACCTACTACGATTCCACTGGGTTTTCCATCCATTCCTTATTCACGGGCTAGCTCTTCGTTTCGCATCTTGCGGAGCTCTATCACAGAGCTACTCCACTTCTTCCCACACCCGGAGTCACACAACATCGGGTGTAGTTAATGCCAAAGTTAACCCCAATCGCAAAATCTGCCTAGGACCACCCCTGGGTCTTTGGCGGCCACTGCCATTACAACCAAATGCAGCTAACACGAGAGCTTACAACCAACCAGTACCTCTTTGTAAATTATCTTCCCTGTAAGATAATCCTTTGATTAGACATGCACAACATGCAACACAAGTAACAAGCACTAAGACAGAGGTACCACTTTGTTATCACACTCTAAATATTGTCATGTCACTGCTAAAACGTAATTCAACTGTCGGCTGTTTAAACTGACGCGGCCCCAATCCGGACGACGTTTTGTTGATACTGACCTGACCGTGGAAGTCTTCGAAGTCATTATAATTCTATTCTAGTTCGTAATATCCTGCATGCACTTTTTGTGCTAATGTTATTTATAAGGGTATAACATCTTCAACAATTTCTTTGTGTGACGATAATATGTAGTCTATCTAGGCCAAAACAAACAAAAAAGTTAAGAAAAACATAGTATGTCCAAATTGATTTATTGCTGAGAAAATAAAAGGAAAAGATATACAGCGGCGGACTGGCAAATTTAACCGGCCCGGGAAATTTGGTAGTGACCGGCCTTCTCTGACTATTATTAGGGTGGCCCATAAGAAATGCATTTTTTTGTGGAAAACTTTATTTAATAATAAAACAACAAACATCAACTCTCACTAAAGTATAGACCATTATGAAGCAATGTCTTTTGCCATCTTTCTGCAAGAAACTCAATGCAGCGACGGTACCATTGCGGTTCTTTCGAGGTAAAGAATTCTGGGCATGCAGCTCCAACTTCTTCAACTCTTGTGAAATTTCTTCCAAGCAGGAAGTATGGCATCGATCGGAATATGTGGTAATCTGAAGGTGCAAGGTCTGGACTATAAGCTGGATGAGGTAGAAGCTCTAAATTCAACTCCCTAATTTTCTGCCGAGTTTCAATAGCTGTGTGAGGTCTGGCGTTATCTTGCTGTAGAATTGCGTGCCCCCTATTTACCAATCCCGGGCAACGCCGACGTAGAGCATCATGCATTCTGTCCAACTGCTGACTATAAAGGTTGGCTTCAAAGGTTCTTCCATCAGGAACCAACTTAAAGTGAATAACACCTTGAAAATTCCATCATACACACAACATTACCTTTGTCTGAAACCTTTCTCGTTTTGGGACAGGTAACGCAGGTTGTCCGATGGTAATCCATTGATTTTCTTTGTTATAATTATTAAAATGTATCCATTTCTTGTCGCAAGTAACGATCTGTTTAGAAAACGTTTGTCCCAAGGATTTCAAAGCAGCCGATTGCAGACCTCAACTCGTCTTTATGCCATTGCTGGTGAAAATTCATGTGGAACTTCTTTGCAGTGGCGTCTATTGGGCTTTCCAATTTCATGTAAATGACGCCATATGGTTTCTTTGAAATAACCAAGTTCTGTTGACAACTTACGAGTACCTACTTGTAGATGGATTAACTTCAACAGCGTCTCGCAGTTCCTTGTTGCTCAACAAATTTTACCGACCAGAACCTTGTTTCCTCTTGAGACTTGTATCTCCTTCATTAAATTTTTTGAACCAACATCGTGCCGAGCGAATGTTCACTACTCCCTCCCCTTCCACTTCACATATTTTTTTAAATGCGGCGGTTGCAGAAACGTTTTGTTTCCAAAAATGACACAAAATTATCAAAATTTTGTACTTTTCATCTGCCATTATGACGTTTGTTGTAGCTTAGAAACAAAAGAATAACAAAAGTAAATCGGGCAGAGATATTCTCCTACTTGACTAGTTTCTAATGGTGTATAACAATAACACATTTAATGTTTATCAGTCAAAACGATAGGAACTATTTCTAATAATATTGACCGGCCTCAGTACTATCGGCCCACCGGGAAAGTTCCCGGACTCCCGGCGGCCCAGTCCGCCCCTGAAGATATATCTATGTTTTAAAGTGTGAAGTTAATCAAGTGACTGTGGCTATTAGTGATTTTTATAACAATTGCATATCGTGTATTTGCTGCAGCAACTATCAAGAATAGTCTTGATGAGGAGAACGCTTCAAACATTTGCTTTGCATATTTTACTGTAAAAAAATTGTATTTTTACCTTTTAATTTATTGGAAATAAAGCAATTTCAGACAAATGGCTATCTGAACTTTTTTATTTATTTTGACCTAGAAAACATGTCCCTAGAACAGCGCCTTACCATTTTTATACATCCAAAATACCAGCCTATTAAATCGTGTTTGAAATAATAATTGCTATTTTTAATTATTTGATCAAGGATACCTTTGAAATATGTTTATTAGGGTTTTTTTTATTTTTTGCTTTAGAATGAGCTCTTATATGTGTATCGTGCAATTTTGAAACACTCTGTATATATGTTTTGCTGTTAACGAGTGTTTTTTCAACAGTAAAAGCCCGAGACCTTTTATTTTTATCGATAAAATTTCATTTTGTACGAAAACGAAGTTGCCATGGAAAATGGACGAGACTAGGCCTACATTAATTAAAAACCCGCGCCCGAAGGGCAAGGGCTTTTTTATGTAGGCCTAGTCGAGTCCATTTTCTTATGACAACTTCGTTTGAGTGATACAAGAATGAAATTTTATCCATAAAAATAAAAGGTAGAGTGTTTTTTAATTGGAAAAAATCCTGAAACAACAAACAAATTTTTATTAAAGACATTTTTTCTGGCGTTTATTTTAGCAATTAATGTCAAATAATATTTTTGAAGTTTAGGTTTCTGTAGCAACAGAGCAGACAGAGACGCGTCGTTTTTTTCGATGTGCGAGAAGGACGTAATGATATTTTTTATCATGATAAAAATGAATCATTGGCTGTTGAAATGCTGATCCAAGCGTTGTTATTGGACAAAAGTGATGTCATGACAGTTGTAGGATTTTTTCACGTTTATTTCTTTCTAGTAACCCGTAAGTTCCGATTTTGTTTTCGATTGGATCTATTCTTTTGCCTATCTTGGCATTAAAGTCTCCAATAATTGTGACTGTAAATATATTGGCGTCATAAATAAAATGGATAATTTTGGAATAAGAACGCTAAATTTAAAATTAAAAATGTTGCTACTTAGTGTGATTTTCACAATATTCTTGTTTTTATCAACTGTTTTTATGAACCAATTAGTTTAGTTCAAGCTATATCGAAGTAATCAACAAAAGTTTTTCGTTTGTTGTACATTTTTCTTCTTCAACTATTGTTAATCCATTTCGTATTTTCCTATTTTCACTAAAAACTGTACAATTAAGATTGTCTTCTGTTTTATCTCAATAAATCGACATCTAAAGTTTGAGTCTCGGTGTACTTTTTAAAACATATCTTAAAGAATTCAATAGTTCAATCTGCAGACATGTGCTTGTTTTTTTAAAAACTTGAGTTTAACCTGCTAAATTGTCTCGTAGTAGTTGGAGTAAAGTATCGTTATAACTTTATAAGTACTAAAGCTTAAAACTAAGTTTCGGGGGTTGGGTTTTTTTTGTGGTTCCAGTTAGATCAGCATTCCAGAAATCACATTGGTGACTATAAAAAAATTCAAATTTGTTGGTTTGCTGGTTGCAAGGTCGTTTTAATTAGAGGTGGGTTGATATCGATACTTATCGGTAGGTTCAAAACAAATTTGTACTTTCAGATAGGTGGTATGTGAAATATCGTATTAGCGCAGCTCAAAGTTAAAATGTTACTGTTCATGAATGCAATTAGAGCTTGTTTCAAATATTCGTTTCCACCGAGCAATGTTTAGAATATTTATAGTAAAAAAGGCACTTTGCCATTGCACGAATAAAGTAAAAGAAAGAGTTTGTCAATTCTTGACTTAAGGGCTATACTTTTGTGTAAGATGTTTGTGTATAGTCGGATTCGATCTAATTTGGCATGTACTGAACCGTTCTGAACACAGTAAATGCTATCTCTTTTCGTTTCACAAGTCATTTCATAAATTTCAGAGCGGCCATCTGCAAGACTTGCGCTCGCTCCAATAGCCTATACGCACTAACAAGCTAGAAAGAGAGCAGTATAACTATACAAGTAACTATACTGCGAAAACCCACATGCCAAATTAAATCGAATCCGACTATAGTGTACAAAATACATTTGCAAAAGTTCTGCAAATTGAAACTAACCTGTTCTTAAACAACGCATACTTTTTATATTCAACGTATTTTATCTCAAAATGTAATAATTATTTTTTACTCGCAATCTCTTTAGGAGTTTATTATAGTCTATTAAATAAACTTGCTGGAAAACTAACACATAATTACTGTAAATAATACCTTATAATTTATCACGACTAAATTACATAGACCCTAAAACACATTTTAAACCAGAAAATGCCGGGTCTTTTTTATGTTTATATTATAATAATACTTTAAACTGGAGGGTAGGGCTTAATCTAATTTTAAAGAATAAGATTATTACTGCTAATATTAGGTTAGTTAGGTTGTTACTTTTTTACTATGCAAAAAAATATATTTTATTAAAATATTGTGTTTTCGTTGAGAGAATATTAATTTAGCTTAAGTGAAATTTAATTGCTTATTAGCATACAAATTATAAATATTTCGAAGCACATCATAATTTTATAGCGTCACCATTTATTATTAACATCGATAATGGCTGCAACTTACGACACTGCTAAATTAATTTATGTAACTAAAGTTGAACTGTTACTCGATTGTTGTACAAAAGTAGCCTATAGGGCTGTGTTAATGTGATTTTAATATAGATTAGATCGGACGTCGGTATTTTCTGATTAATGTAAGTTAATTGATCCTATGTAGCGTTACATGTTACATGTTACAAGTTACACAATTTGTTTTTATTTCCTTAAGACTTAGCTTCATTTAATTACATTAGAAAATAATTCGCTTTATTTCCGTACGTTAAAGCTTTCCAATCAGCTTACGTCTCAAAATTTATAATTACTACATAAATTTCTAGCAGGCCTAAGAACCTGACTCGGTATTTTTACGTGGCAGTTTAATAATTGAAAAATTGTTAAAATTTTTTTGGTAAAGTCGGTGTCTAGGAATTTTTTATAAACTCTTAATTAAATTTAACAAGCCGGCAGATTTTCTAGCTGACTATGTTATCTACATGTGTCAAAATGTCATGTTTCTATTAAGTGTAATCTCATTTACGTGTACGGTTGTTTAGTGGCAATCAGCATATTTATTAAATTAATCAATTAATTTCTTATTTATTATAACCAGGTGTTTCTTTTTGCGCTTCAGTATGACTTATAAAAATCTACTAAGGATAGTAAAGCTGTAGAGTGAGTGACGTTAAAGTTACAAATTCAGCGGCAGCTACGGTTAGTTACGTGCCAAACTGTGCGGAACCAAACCTGCACCGATCAAGGAAGTTTTTGTATTTTTTAAGCTTTTTCTATTATACAGCACGCTTTAGATGCTTTTTACAAGCATTCCTTGCTTAAATAAGTTGTTCGATACAGTTAGCGAAAATAAATGCGAACTTCTAAAAAGAAGAATCAATGTCTTAGTTTGGATAAAATTATTTACGGTAAAAATCAACGGTTTTTGTTATAACCGCAAAATTTAAATTAAACTGTTTTGAAATTATAATTTTATAATTTGTTTTGGTTCATTGGATAAAAGCGTTAGCTTTGCTTTGTTCCTTAACCGCAAAAGGAAGAAAAAGTAAAAACAAAAGGGAGGGCATAGTGCACTAGATGTTAGGTAATAACAGGCTTGTATAATGTCAATTAAGCCTATCCAGCGCGCACTTTGTGAACCACAGCGTAGCTTATTGTTCTAGGATTTTATTGCTGCTTTGTGGTATAAACACCGCCATTTATATAGTGGAAGAACACCCTACTAATATCATTCGAAAAGCTTTTAGTTGTACCTAATTAAATTTTTAGTTGTGTGGTATCCATTCACTCTATACTGTTAATTTGAAAATCACATTTGATGGTGAATTCTACAAGTTGAAACAGACCCAAAATAATTGAGCTTTTCCTTAACTGTTATAACATACCTGAAGTTTAATAATTTTGTTTAACTTTGCTAAAACCACGTTTTTATGAAAGAACTTTAAATTCTAATTTTAGAACTAAACGTATATTTCTCTGTTTCGGCATTATAATGACATCATTCTAGCTCACATTTAGACGCTTTAATGAGATTCATTATTAAACGATTTTTGGTGATAATTTGTTTACAGAAATTGGTGATAACGTATCAAATAATACACAAAATACCTAGGCAAGTATTCATTGCTAGGCAACAAAAACGTCAAATGTCAAACTCTCAAGTAAAAATCGCTATTACTAACCTACTATTTTACCAAAATTTTCCCAACTGGAAATTGTCAAGTATTTTTATAAAAATAAACTTGAATAAATAATGTAAATGGAAGCCGAAACAGGGAAAATAGTATAAAAAGCTCGTTACAGAAGGCAATTCGAGCACTCGTCCGCTCGGCCGCTGGTGTCAAAATTTCGGACTCGTGCGCTAAAACGATGCCTTCTGTAACTTGTGCTTGAATATACTATTGTAAGTGCTTCCATATTTGAATAATTTAGCATATCTATGCCAAAGAGCATAAAATTACTTTGATTTAACTAATACATCATTTCATATACAAGTGTAATCAGCGTAACTTAAATTTATATAATATAGCGTTTAAAGAAAAATGAATTTTTCCCAAAAAGAGATGATTTTTCTTACAATTATACACCTTTTAATTTTTAATGTTCAGCAGCTAATGGAACGATATTCACATAACTTTTGTCAAATAGGTTACAATTTTGGTGAGGGGCTATTTTATTAATCTTCAGCTCACACGTTTACCACGGAAGCTTAAAACAGAAGTTAGGAGTCTCCCAGGGTTCAATCTTAGGTCCTCTCTTGCACATTATCTACATTTGTAACTTAAAGAGGTAATTAAAATTCTGTTAATATCATCATTACACAGACGATACGTAATTTTTACACAGGGTGTGTTATAAAGGTACGTAAATTTGGGAATTTGGGACTTAAATAAGCAAAGAAGTTTATATGAACGTATAGGCGGGAAGGTTGAAACCTTTCGTTATAAAGATACAAGACATTTGATTTTTCAGTTAACATTTCAGTTATTGTTTTGAAAGTATTTTGCAAGTAGCAGCTCTACACCATTTTTAAAATGTATGAGTTTCAGAGTTACCAGACAATAATCTCCAACTCTAATTTTTTTTACTTTTCCAAAATCTCGAATTTCCTAGTGTGATGCTTTATACAAACAAAGTTTGCTTTGCCAGAGATTGATTTTTTAATTTAACAGTAGGTAGTCTTATTTGGGATACTGAAAGTCTACATATGCGTTTCTTAATAAACCAAAAACGATCTTCGGTTAATATATGGTGTGGTATATTAAGTATATTGAGAGAAAAGAAAACTACCACAAAAAGTTGATATATTCAATAGAAAAAAAAAATACAAGAACAAAGAAATAGAAACCTTTTACCAAGGGATTAAAAAGGCGAAACAAGGCTATCAGCTAAAAACTGTGTTTTATAAAACAAAAACATGAGATTTAATAGCAGATGAAGAGGTTCTAAAACTATGGAAGGGGTACTTTGACGAATTGGCAAATGAAAATGAAGAAAACGGGGAAGGTTCAGAAGAAAAGATGATACTAAGAATGGAACCGCAAAGGGGAGAAGAACATAATGCTCCAACCCTGATAGAAATAAGGAAAGTAATTGAAATGCTGAAAAATAATAAATCTCCAGGTAGTGGCGAAATAACAACAGAGATATTAAAATATGGAGAGAAGGATTTAGTACAAGCAATACACAACATGTTAGAAGCAAACATACAGGAATTAATGAATTCGAAGGCTTCCACGATCAGAGGTTGGGACCGCGTCATTGTTGACACAGAATAATTCAACATTTCACCTACTATTTTAACGGGCTTCTTCAGGAGGAAAGGGAGCACTAAAAGAGCACGGTAACTCAACGTGTCAACCACGCCAGAGGCGAAACTCTTTTAGCAAGAGGAAGAAGGGTAACGGTAACTCAACTTGTCAACTAAGTCAGAGGCGAAACCCTTCTGTTGAGTTATCGTGCTCTTTTAGTGCTCCTTTTTCCTCCTGAAGAAGCCCTTTAAAAAGTGGGCGAAACGTTGAGTTCTTCTGTCTCGACAATGACACGGTCCCATCCCATCCCATTTGATAACGACGTCCCTATAGTAACAAGAAGTATAGAAGAAATGAAAGAAATAATGATAATGTTAGAGGAATCGACACAAAAACTAGGGCTTCAAATAAATGAAAATAAAATCAAGGAAGGCTTGATTCAGAAAGTTTCGCATGGTTTTGTAATGGATGAAACATGCATTTTAAATTTTAAGCTATTTAATAACAGTTTCTGTTATCCATATTTTAAAGTGACCTACATTCTAAATAAATATCAACAATAAATATTTTGTAGTTTCTGCCTGGAAAAAATGCTAACCTTTTCCTTGATGCTTGGCATAAGATTCTGCACAGTCTCAGTTTGAACTCTTTTGCTGCCAGCCAACCGAAAATTCTTGAAATCTCACATCGAAATAGTTGTTTTTCCTTCAGTTATGAGTTCTTTCTTTACCATAGCCCAATATCTCTGAATTGGTCTAAGCTTCGGTGTATTGGGTGAATTGTCGTTTTTTGGTGTAAAATCGATAGAATTGCGTTCAAACCATTCTATCGTGCTTTTTGAATAGTGAGAGGTCGCAAGGTCAGACCAAAATAATGTAGATTGTGTATGACTCTTAATTAAGGGCAATAATCGGTTTTTCAGGCACTGCTTCGCGTAGATTTCAGTATTAATGATTCCCTCATGGTAGAAAGGAACGCCTCGTTTACCACATTGGCATGCCGCCTGCCAAACCAGTACCTTTGATCAAAAATTTTCAATAGAAATAGTTTTTCCACTCTTTGGTGCGCCATTCCTGTTCTTTGCAACAAAATATTGCGGCTCGGCTGGAATTGAAAAGTCATATTTAAAGTAGACTCATCGTCCATAACGGTACAAGAATGTAAAATTGCAGGCCGCACATTTATTCTGGACTTTAACATTTTAACAACTGAGTTGTTTCCACTAAATCAAAGCCTAGTTTCAGTTCTTTTATGCCTAGTAGTTTCTTAATGTATTTCAATTAAAATGTTTAATTAACCAGATTTTACTAAAAAAACTTGACTAAAACCGTACGAAACTTTCTGAATCAAGCCTTATACCGGGTGTTTGACTTAAGGGGCGAACATAGGGAAATAGCAACGGAAATCGTATATATGCAGATTCCTGCTCCCAGTTTGAGCTGGTAGGATTGATACTGGCATCAATCGAAAGACAAACAAAATGCGCTTAATTTGATACTACTTTACTTGAATTTGTTACTTTTTTAAGAAAGAAATAGCTTAAAAACGATAATAAATAAATTCACAAAAAACAGACCGGCAATGATTAAATTTGATGTTTGTTTATGCCATAATAAATTTTGCCCACAACTAGTCAATAATCTGCCAATTATTCATGTGTTTGGTCAAACATAATGCTATCCATTATACACTGCCAGCAGTGAATAATCATTATTCACGGTGTCATGGTAATATCGGTGTCTACGGTATACAGGGTGTGTAAAAATTCGCGTGCAAGCTCCCCGTAACTTTATTCCTTGGATAAGGCGAAATTCTTATAGCGAAAAAGCCACCAGATGCTTCCTCAACTCGTGCGAAGCCTTCAAAGTTCAAAATTGGCAACGCGAAAAGGAAGTCGTTTTTGCATAATTCTGTTACTTTATGCATTAGATTAAGTAATAACCGCAACAATTTAGTATCGTTTATCATTTAAAAGTACAAAAAAAATACTAGTCTTCATAATTTAAATTCACAGAATTCTTCAAAATGTGTTTGCTTGTATCAAGGATGTCATGACATTCTTGATACAAGCAAATACATTTTATTTATTATAATTATGAAGACTAGTATTTTTTTTTGTACTTTTAAATGATCAACGATACTAAGTTGTTGCCATTATTACTTAATCTACGCATAAAGTAACAGAATTTTGCAAAAACGGCTTCCTTTTCGCGTTGCCAATTTTGAACTTTGAAGGCTTCGCACGAGTTGAGTAAGCATCTGGTGGCTTTTTCGCTATAAGAATTTCGCCTTATCCAAGGAATAAAGTTACGGGGAGCTTGCACGCGAATTTTTACACACCCTGTATAATGAAGCAAATACTTAGGTTATGTTTCTAATTCTACCACTTCGTTTACCACAGTCCTACCACATGTTTTAGTAGCGTTGTTATTTAAATTTTAATTAAAAATTCTTCGTATTTGTGTTCGTGGACAAAGTATAGTACATATACGACTCGCTATAATGGCTACTTATTACCTCGGATAATTGCAAAACTTGCTCGCTCGCTCGCTCGTGTTGCAAACATTATCCTTGGTAATAATAGCAATCATTATAGCGTCGTGTATAATATACTATTATTTTCAGTCAGTTATCAATTCACGTATCTACCATGTAATTACTATGAATAATAATGTTGAATATTTTAATGAGGAGAGGGTATTTATTGTCAAAACATTTTATAATAATATAAATTTATTTTAGCATAAACAAACTTTAAATTTGATCATGGCTGGTATGTTTTTGTGAATTTATTTGTTATAGTTTTTAAGGTATTTCTTTCTTAAACAAGCAAGAAATTCAAGTAAAGTAGTATCTATCAAATGAAGCGTTTTTTTTGTCTTTCAATTGATACCACTATCAATCCTATCAACTCTAACGGAGAGCAGGAATCTGCATATATACGATTTCCCATGCTATTTCCCTATGTTCGCCCCTTAAGTCAAACACCCGGTATGACCTGGATAGATGGATTTTATAGATGGATTTTATAGAAGGAAGAGTGCTATGTATAAAAACCGACAATGGAAAAACATATTTTTGAAAAAATTGAGAAATTCACAAATTTAGGAACAACATTTTCAAGAAAACCAAACATACAAAAAAGAATAATTGCTGGAAATATAGCGATTTCCTGTTAATATTCTTTCTTTACCAGATACAGCGATCTGGGCACTGAATAATTTAAGTATAAGACATTATTAGGGCCTGTGGTAATTTATGCTAGTGAGTGTGAACTGTGGTAGAGCAGAAAAGGTTAGGGGTGTGGGAGTTAAAACTCTTGAGAAAAATATTATTATGATGATTATTATTAAAATACTTGATTCGATTACCTGCCTATTGGTATTTCTAAATTGTTATGATTTTGTCTTTATAATGGTGACACGTATGCTAAAAATTTTCAGCGCGTTAATTGTTGAAATCTCCAAGACGAAAAGTTATACAAATATCATTACTGATTTTGCAGGTATTTTAAACTGTTAAGTTGTATTATCATATTATTCTTTAATTGTATACTTAATTAGGATTTAGAAGTGTTAATTAATTATAATCAATTACGTTATTATTATTATTTGGCATTCGAAGCCTTGTTGGCATATGACTTGCTTGACGTCCTTTTTGACGTCCTTCGATGGTTTTCTGCACTTTCTGTTTTTAAAGCCCCAATACTCGATGGCTTTCCTTCGCGTTATCTGTTCATCTTTTTTGGTTTGCTTTAGCTTTTATCATGTTTATCTTTAAGACCTTACTTAGGATGATTTTGTTCTATCCCGTTTAAATGTCACACCCATTCGGGTCTTTGTCCCTTTGCCATTGTAATTATGTCGGATTCTACACATAGTTCTTAAATTGCTTGATTTCTTAATATTATCCTTTCCATATTTGCAACTTATTGCGATCACCTTAGTCAATATCCACATTGCATTTAATGTCGGTATATTTTTTTGAAAACAGAGGTGGTTGTACTGCCTGCCATTTAATTATTTTATTTACCATTTAAATTTACATTCCTCTTACTTTTAGTTTCTTAAGGCTCTACTTTCCTTAACGGAAATATTGACAAAAATCGCAATATTTTATATCACTTTTGTGGCTTTATTAATAAATTTGAAGAGCTGGTCGACACTTATAAAGGTTCTGTAGACGGCAAGGTAGTGATGTGTTGATATGTTGATGTCAAAAGGTCAACTAATTTGCTGTAATTAATCGAAAACGTCCTATAATTTCTGCAGTTTCTTTTGTTTATTTGTGATCGAAACCAAAAAAGGTTTGAACAAACTGACAATGATTAGCACGGTCTACTGAGGTCTTCTAATAGATTTTTTTGGTCGATGTTTATTGAACATTTATATCGAAAAAATAAAATTGTATTTAGGCAACCAGTTAAACTTAATGTTTCGATTTTTACTTTCCCAATTTTTGCAATCTAAGTTGCCTAACGTCAAAAGCAACTAGGAATGTATTTTAAGTAAAGGAGAGCCTGGAGGATAATTTGTTATGTTATCTTTTAGGGATTACAAGTACAAGGTGGTCCAAATTGGACACTTTTGATAGGAAACACCAATTTCTAGAGGAGATAGAAAAAAACTAACCTACATGTTACGAGCTCGATTTTTGTGAGAAAGTGAATGCCGAAAACTGCACATCGATATCTTGAACTGTTTAGAAGATATAGGGTGGTTTTCAATTTTGTGCATTTTTGACCCACCCCCGTAACTTATTTATTTATGAATATTTTTTGTTTCTGCAAAAACATTCTTAAGGCACTTTTTTTAAAGGAATCCAATGGTGTCCCAAGTTTTTTTGTAAAAAGAATGGTTTTGAAGATATGACATAAACTTGTATTTTTTCTTATGGACTACCCTATATATTTTTGCATATTCTTTTTCTAAATATATAAAATACTTGCTACTTTGCTTTTTAAACATGTATATTATCACAGCTGTAAGTTTATTTCGTTTTATTGTTCAACATGGCACTCCAGATTAACAAAATTCATCTATAGTATTTTAGAAACAGCAATAAGAAAAAATACAAGTTTATGTCATAGCTTCAAAACCATTCTTTTTACAAAAAAACTTGGGACACCATTGGATTCCTTTAAAAAAAGTGCCTTAAGAATGTTTTTACAGAAACAAAAAATATTCATAAATAAATAAGTTACGGGGGTGGGTCAATAATGCACAAAATTGAAAACCACCCTATATCTTCTAAACAGTTCAAGATATCGATGTGCGGTTTTCGGCATTCACTTTCTCACAAAAATCGAGCTCGTAACATGTAGGTTAGTTTTTTTCTATCTCCTCTAGAAATTGGTGTTTCCTATCAAAAGTGTCCAATTTGGACCACCTTGTACAGATAATAGGTTTTGCAGTACAAGCCACTCAACGCTTTAAAATAATCCTTTTTTTAAGCAACTTAGATTGCAGAAATTGGGAAAGTAAAAATCGAAACATTATGTTTAACTGGTTGCCTAAATACAATTTTATTTTTGCGATATAAATGTTCAATAAACATCGACGAAAAAAATCTATTGGAAGACCTCAGTAGACCGTGCTAATCATTGTCAGTTTGTTCAAATTTTTTTTGTTTTCGATCTTAAATAAACGAAAGAAACTGCAGAAATTATAGGACGTTTTTGATTAATTACAGCAAATTAATTGACCTTTTGACATCAACATATCAACACATCACTACCTTGCCTTCTACAGAACCTTGATAAGTGTCGACCAGCTCTTCAAATTTAATAATAAAGCCACAAAAGTTATATAAAATATTGCGATTTTTGTCAATATTTCCGTTAAGGAAAGTAGAACCTCATATTAATGTAAAATAACCCCCGACCTCCTTGTTTCTACCTATCACGATAAATTTGTTTTATTGCTCGTTTGTTTAAGTCTACTGCTTCTTGTCACTCTTCGCAATTGTTCCTTTGTTTTAGCACTTAACGTTGGTAAATGCTAATAAGAGTTTGATACATTCTGTTAAACATTCTTGCTGCCCTTTTTATTGGCACCGTTCGTACCACGTTCGAAAAAAAGTGAATGATGCAAGGGTGGTTTTCAGTCAAAGCTTTTTCATTTCAT
The DNA here is from genome assembly GCA_963082815.1 of Melanotus villosus. Taxonomy (NCBI): domain Eukaryota; kingdom Metazoa; phylum Arthropoda; class Insecta; order Coleoptera; family Elateridae; genus Melanotus; species Melanotus villosus. The sequence goes on along the minus strand of OY720421.1, from coordinate 45,769,919 downwards.
TTTTCATATTAAACATGACCATCTCGATTAAACGGATTTTCTTTGCAGCTATTCGTAATTGTACCTGATAAGCCCTTTTTCTTACACTGTTATCTTAAACCTTTATGAAATTCGTAAATAACTGGTATAATTTTCCTTCAAGATGATTTCGTTAAAAGTAAATATTTGATCTACCACCAACTTATTTTATATGAATACCCGATATTCTTTTATTAGTGGTAATGTGTAATTAATCTGTTACTTACAATTTTAGCCAATATTTTACATATTACTCTACTACTAACAGTAATATTCCTATACAGTTTCCCCATCTTACGGTGTCGCTTAAGATTGCATAAGCTTTTGCTGTCTTTAAGAAGGTATCGTACCCCAAATGAAAAATGCCATAAAATAAAAAGTTTGATATTTTTAGGTCATCCAAATACATGAAATTATTTTGTGTGCTTGCTCGCTTTTTATGAAATGGGGGAATACATTTGTGTACCTAATAGATTGCAAACGCAGATCACCACGTGGAACAAAGCTCGAAAGTTTTCATAAAAACAAAATAAGGAGGAACCTATGGGTTGGTCGAGCAAACTGGTAACCCAGTAAAACTTGCTACCCCAATCTTATTTCAATTTAATATGAACAATAAAAAAATTATAATTATTTTAATTATTACTATTAAACTTTCAGCAGTGTAACATCCACTATAAGTATGACTTTTGTAGAGGTCTTACTCTTTAGTAAGCTTAAAAGTGTATTTACTGTTGAAGGAGGATAGTCAAAAAAACTTAGACATACATTCGAAGGATTGAATAAAAATAATAATATTAATTCGAATGATAACAATAATGATTAGATTCAGATATAGTTTTACAGAATGTTTTAGTATAATGTAAAATTAGGCTGTAGGTTACTTGGAAACTTTTGTACAAGTTATGAAACTTGTATTTGAATGACAGTATTAATAAATCATGTATGAAATTATTCATAATTTATTATTGTTTTCGAAATATTTCGCGAATGCTTTCTTATTCTTAATATGGAGTGAAATTGTCCTATGACTAGATTTATACCACTCATTATATTAAAAATAACGTAAAAAGGAATTATAATCTCCGTTCCGCCTATTAATTATTAAATAGATAATTAGGATATTATTGAAGTGTGTACGCGTGACAAATAATAATTTTTTCTCAATATGAATGTTTGATAAATAGGATTTGCCTCGACTCACCTTGATTGAAATTGAAAACAGCGTCACTCAGCTCCTGCAGGGGATGGTTTTGCGCCAATTCCAATGGCCATAGGTTAATGTTCTATCTTGCGTTTAATTTTATATTTTTTCACACACCCGAGCTAGCGTTTTATTTTGAAGCGTTTATTAACTGATTAAATTGGCGGTTCCAATGCGAAATTCAACGATTTTGTTATGCGTTTTTTAAATTGACACGTAATGTGAGTTTTTTTCAATTAATTAATAATTTTTACCCCGGAAACCCAAACAAACTCCAAAATAAAAAATTGGCGGTTCAAGGCAACCCTTGGAAGGAAAATAATAAAAAGTAAATGTTGTTGGTCCAACGAGCGAATTAATTATTAATATCATAATATTCATAATAATAAAAGTAAAAGATAACAACAAACACAAAAAAACTAACTATTAATAATCCAACATACCGCCCACCAAAATACAAGTATTTTACAATGCATTATTGATTTGGCAATGGACATAACTTTACTAAAGGACGTTTGAGGGTACCCTGAACGGTTTTAATTGTCGCGACGCGAGATATGCCTTTTGGATCTGGGTGGAGTTGAATCACACGACCCAGACGCCAACGCATAGGAGGGGAAAGATCGTCTTTTATTAAGACCATGGTTCCTTGATCAAGAGGTGGACAATTGGCAACCCATTTACAGCGCTGTTGTAAAGTATGCAAATATTCATGATGCCATCTTTTCCAAAAATGTTGGTGCATACGTTGAAGCAGCTCCCAGCGAGTTAATCTATTCATGTTGATAGTTAACAGGTCGGGTTCAGGTATGCATGTTAAAGGAGCTAAAGTTAAATAATGACCAGGCGTCAAAACCTCTAAATCATTTGGGTCACTACTAAGGGGGCACAGTGGTCGCGAATTGAGTAAAGCTTCTATTTGTGCTAATATTGTAGAAAATTCTTCAAATGTTAAAATTTGTTCCCCTATTACGCGTTTGAGGTGAGTTTTAACAGATTTAATCCCAGCCTCCCGTATACCACCAAAATGTGGAGCAGTTGGCGGATTAAATTTCCATGTAATACCTTCTTCCTCCACAGCGCTCTTGAAACAATTAGATATTATGCGTGCAGCTCCAATAAAATTTGTTCCACAGTCACTCATTATTAAAGCACATCGACCACGGCGAGCAATGAAGCGACGCAATGCGGCAAGAAAGGCCGCTGTCGAAAGTTCCGAGACCAGCTCAAGATGAAGGGCTTTAGTTGTCAAGCATACAAATAGGCAAATGTATGCCTTGTGCGTTTTTGCTCCTCGAACTTTTCGCATTGTTATTGTAAATGGGCCACCAAAATCAATGCCTACAGAGTTAAATGCCTTGATTTGCTGTACTCGAACTGCGGGTAAATCTCCCATAGGTGGTTGCAGTGACTGCGGTTTTGTACGGAAACATCGATAACAGCGTGATAAACATCGACGAATTGCTCGATTTGCGGACAAAATCCAGAAATTTTGTCGAATTAAATAAAGAAGCGTGTTGAGACCAGGGTGAAGATGTTTCCTATGAGCGTCTTCTATAATCAAAACAGTTAATCTATGGGATTGAGGAAGAAGTGCGGGATGTTTTTCTTCAAATGATAATGCAGAATGACATAATCGACCGCCCACCCTGAGGATATCTTGTTGATCCAAGAAGGGATTTAGTTTGCGTAGTGGATGTGACAATAATTTGTGTTGTCTCAAACTATTTATGTCAGCGTGAAATATCTGTTGCTGAACTAATTTAACTAATATAAGTAAGGAATTGTGTAATTCAGAAGATGTGATTGTATCCGACATGGGTTGATGCATATTCCTAAGTTTTTTAGTAAAACGACAAATGTAAGTGACTATGCGCAAAATTTTATTCAGCGAAGAATATTTAGTTAATAACTCATTCCAAGGCTTCAGATTGTCAACTTGGGCAATAAAAGCCTTAACCTTTCTTTCTTCCTCAGTAACTACGTCTTCAATATCTAACAGATTGACTTGTTGCGTGGGCCATGAATTGGGTGAAGCCTTAAGCCAAGGAGGCCCCGCCCACCATAAAGGATGGTAAATTAGTTCCTGGGGTAATAAACCACGAGATGCGCAATCAGCGGGATTATGCACTGATCGTACATGACGCCACGAGGAAGGTGGCACGCGTTCTTGAATATGGCTAACCCTATTTGAAACAAACGTTTTCCAACGATGTGGAGATGAACGTAACCAAGCCAAAACAACTGTGGAATCAGTCCAAGCGAAAATTTTATTAATTTTTTCAGAGTATATTTGAACAATGGTTTCTATAAGATTGGAGAGGAGATAGGCTCCGCACAATTCCAATTGTGGCAAAGACCGTTTTTTTAATGGCGCAACCTTAGTTTTGGCTGTTACAAATTTAACAGAAACGGTATTAGAATTATCAATGATACGAAAATAAACAACGGCTGCATATCCTGCTTCCGATGAATCGCAGAATCCGTGTAACTCAATGCTTGAGTAATCTGGCGAAAAAACGTAGCGGTTTAAACGAATGTTACTAATTAAAAAAAGCTGCTGGCGGTAACAATTCCAGCGATCAACTACTTCATCTGGCGGGATAGCATCCCAATCTAAACCTAAACACCAAAGATGTTGAATTAATCGCTTGCAAAAAAAGATTAATGGGGCAAGAAAACCAAGTGGGTCAAATATTCTTGCGATTTCGGACAATATCTGTCGTTTAGTACAAGTGTGATTGATAGTATCAACTTTAAAAGAAAATACATCAAGCGATGGAAGCCACTGTAAGCCTAGAAGTTTGATGGTGGATTCGGATTCACTATCAAACGAAAGACCTTCTTGGCACAAACTGGAATCCAACCCGGACAGCAATTCGGGTACATTACTTGCCCATTTGCGTAGTAAAAAACCACCTCTTCTTAGAAGTTCGATTAATTCCCTTTGGAGAATTTGTGCTTGTAACAGCGTATTACAACCAGAAACAACGTCATCAACGTAAACATCTTGTTTTAAAAGTGCAGCGGCTTGGGGAAAATTTAGCTGTTCGTCTTCAGCTAATTGATGAAGCGTTCTTATTGCTAAAAATGGGGCAGAAGAAACCCCGTAGGTAACAGTATTTAAGACATATTCTTCGATCGGCTCATGTGGCGAAAACCTCCATAAAATTCGTTGATAATTTCTGAAAGCGGGTGCGATTAATATTTGCCGATACATTTGTTTTATGTCAGCGATAAAGACAATTCTATGCGATCTGAACTTTAGTAATATATCTGCAATGTGTGGTAGTAATCTTGGACCAGAATACAAACAATCATTAAGTGAATTATCGTTTGCTGATTTAGCTGAGGCGTCGAAGACTACACGCAATTTCGTTGTAGTACTATCTGGTTTAAAAACACAATGATGCGGTATATAATAACATTCAGATGATGTAATGGGTTCCTTTGCAATGGACATATGTCCACTATCAAGGTAATCTTTCATGAACTCTGAATAATGAATTCGAAGAGATTCATCGCGTGAAAATCTATTTTCTAAACAATAAAAGCGACGTAAAGCGACAGAGCGAGAATTGGGAAACTCGGGTCTGTGAATTGATTTAAAAGGCAACGCAACACTATATCTACCATTAAGTTCGCGAGATACTGATTGTTTGTACAATTTTTCGCCCATAACGTCATCTGGAGAAGGAGGAATTTCAACGCTAACTTCTTCAATTTCCCAAAATTTCTTTAGCGTTGATTCTAAAGGTTCATTAGAAAGCGCAGTAAAAAAAGAGTTCAAATGAGTTGGTTGGTTAGCACATGCCTGACCAGACAAAACCCATCCGAAAATAGTATTTATAGCTGAGGGCGTATTATTTGATCCCAGTATTAAGCCTGGACGTAATAATTGCGTATAAATATCAGCACCTAGTAAAAGATCTACTTTTGCTGGGATACAAAATTGTGGATCTGCTAAGCGTAAGCCTGTAATATGTGTCCACGTAGAAGAATCTATTGGAAAGGCTGGAATATTATGCGAAATAGATGCAATGACGTGAGCATCAATCAAATATGATGGTTGTAACTCATCATGCGGGTATAGACAGCAACTAACCGTTCCAGAAGATAGAAGAGCGGATGATGAACCTATTCCTTGAATTTGAATGCGGTTGGATTTAACACGTAATCCTAAGCGTTGAGCACAAGCAGCAGTTATAAAACTGCCCTCACTACCTCCATCGAGGATTGCTCTTATTGCGTGTGGATATCCGGATTCGTCACGAATATCTATCAGTGCTGTTGACAGCAACACTAATTTATTAGATGTGGCACTAACTAGAGCCGTTACTGAAGAAATCGTAGCGTTTGAATTTTCGAGTGTGTTACTTACAGCATTTGTAGGTTCTAATCGTACAGCGTTAAAAGGTTCATCATTACGATTAGATTGCGTAGCGGAAGATTCAAAATGTAACAAACTGTGATGGTTTTTATTGCATTTTCGACAACGTGATTTTGACTTACAGGTTTTGGTGGTGTGAAAACCACTAAGGCAATTAATGCATAATTTTTTGGATTTTACCAATTCGTAGCGTTGCGTAGGTAGTTTCTCTACTAATTGTGGGCACGAGTAAGTTAAATGTATTTTACTACAAATAAAACATTTATCTGGTGATGTATGTTCCGTTGTAACATGGAACGTGCGTTTAGAATAATTATTTTGCTTAAAATTAGAGCATTTCGGTTTACACTGATCTAATACCAAACTTTGACCTTCGATGAAATCTTCTAACATCCCAAACGTTGGGATTTCCTGCCTTAAATCACGGATTTCCGATTCGAACAATCTTCGTGTGTTTGGGTCTAATTTTTCCAAAAGGAGATTTAGCAGCATGAAATCTTCCAGAGAATCAGCGAATTTTAAAGCACGTAATGCTGCTACATTTTCCCGGAATTTATCACACAAATCGCGTAACCCTTTAGACGATTCTTCTTTTAGTTGAGGTAACGAAATCATTCCTTCCCAATAACGTGTAGCTAACTTCCTTTTATTGTCATATCTATTGACTAGATTTTGATAAGCGATTGTATAGTTATCATCTGATAAATCTAAGGTCTTTACTAAATTTAAGGGTTCACTAGAAAGGCAGCTAATTAAATATTGAAATTTTTCTGTATTCGATAAATGTGATGCGTTGTGAATTGTGGTATTAAATAATTGAATAAATGGCGACCATAATTCTAATTTACCGTCGAAATTTCTTAAATTAATTTTAGGTAATCGAACATTTGAAAATTCCTTTATAACATGGGATGAATTGTTTGAAGACGGTATATCAACAGGTAATGTTTGGTCATAAAGAACTCCTATTTCAAAATACATAGCATCGAATTCCTTCCTTACCTCGTCTTCTGCTTGAAAATCAGGGTTTTCTTGTGCAGCTATAAGCGATATTACCTGATTGTGAGAGGTTTCCAATTTTGCGTAAATATCATCTGTTGTTTGATAGCGTCTCTTAAATAGTGGAATAAACGAATTATCGTTTTGTGCCGTTCTTGCGATATCTAGCGTTTCCTTTATTTTATTAATTAAGGCATTTCGAAAAGCGTAAGCTTCAGCAAATTTAGCGTTAACTTTAGGTGGCATTTTTAAATTTAAAAAAATTCAAAAACGATGCGAATTGAAAAAACTGAGATGACAAAAATGTCAAAATTGACGTAACCAAATAATCTATTTTACCCTCAAACGTCACAATGACGTGCGTGCGTTTAGCGAAACTATTGTATGCAATATAACAATATGTTTAAACAAATATAAATAATGGGTAAAATATAAATTGGATAATTAATTCAGCCAATGTCCACTGCTAAAATTGAATGCGCTGTAATACCAGTAGTAGAATTGACCAATAAACTGTTTCAATAATTAAAGGTAAGAACAAAAGGCATTCATATGATAATAAATATCAAACAACCAATCCGAACGTCGAAGGACCAAAAAAATGTACGCGTGACAAATAATAATTTTTTCTCAATATGAATGTTTGATAAATAGGATTTGCCTCGACTCACCTTGATTGAAATTGAAAACAGCGTCACTCAGCTCCTGCAGGGGATGGTTTTGCGCCAATTCCAATGGCCATAGGTTAATGTTCTATCTTGCGTTTAATTTTATATTTTTTCACACACCCGAGCTAGCGTTTTATTTTGAAGCGTTTATTAACTGATTAAATTGGCGGTTCCAATGCGAAATTCAACGATTTTGTTATGCGTTTTTTAAATTGACACGTAATGTGAGTTTTTTTCAATTAATTAATAATTTTTACCCCGGAAACCCAAACAAACTCCAAAATAAAAAATTGGCGGTTCAAGGCAACCCTTGGAAGGAAAATAATAAAAAGTAAATGTTGTTGGTCCAACGAGCGAATTAATTATTAATATCATAATATTCATAATAATAAAAGTAAAAGATAACAACAAACACAAAAAAACTAACTATTAATAATCCAACAAAGTGTCTATCTAAGTTTATAAAATTATCCTACGGAGCATTGTCTTATTTGTTTGTCTAATAGTAATTGAATTACATAAGTAGGTATGAAATGCACACTAAGCGTGTTCTACATTAATGACAGTTATTTTCTCCCATCAGTGGTGAAAAAAGCAATTACGGTTTTTTCCTTTAACTGCGAGTGTTATTATCTTCAAAATATATAATCATCTTTTTGGTTATAATGTTGACGCGGTACTTCGTGTGGTTATCAAGAAGGCGCTGTCTTAATTATGCCTTTCAATATAATTACCCGAAAATTGATGGCTTTTTGAGTTACATATTCGGCTTCGTTTCGTTAAATCGTTACCTGTTTACGAGAGGCGGATTCCTAACAGAACGATATTGAACGTGTCGCTGTTTTACCTGTTCTTACGTCAGAAATAAATAACGTGTCCTAAATTTAATTAATTATTAATCGAAGTATTCCAGAAGTAGCGTTCAAAGCAAATAATATTCTTGTTTAAGCGGAGTAAAATTGACAGAACCATAAAATTATGGTATCATTTGAATAAAACTAGTCTAATTGGCAGACAATTAATTTGCCTTATTATAATAAAATCGGATCATAAGTCGTTGTAGATCATAAAATTATATGCAGTAGCAGTATCATTTAATACTTCTGTCAAGCAAAAGCTAACTAAGAAGCTTCCCATGCAGTATTATTTAAATAAATTGATGCAATAAGCTTAACGACGTTCAAAGTTATGTAGACGATCGCCAGTGTCACTTCTGTTTGTTTTTCATAAGTTATAATACGCCTCTGGTCTGACAATAATTTGCCAGTATATAGCCTTAAGTACATTTTAACACAAATTTCTGCTAATTTACAAGTAACTTCTGTATACGTAAATCTTAATATTCAATTAAACTATTATTTATTGATGAACAAATTTGTATGCGAATGCTTTTGTAGTTAGACTGTGAAAACATTCATACATCAGCACACCGAATTTGCACATGCTAATTTGCATGGTATTTGTTGTCATAAACATTTATTGGTAGGATGAATGCGAACAGCACCCGGTGATTTAATTTTTTATGTTATTTGCTATTAATCATTCCGAAAACAATTTTAATTGCTTGGCGGGATTGTTAAACTTTTTCTTTATACGTTGTTTGAGCACCTTCAAATAATCAGTAGCCCTAACAGTGGGCGATTTATTTATTTGTAAAAAAACTCAAAAGTAATATCGATTCAGTTTCAAAGAAAATTCCATAAACGTATCATATTATTAACAGTTTTTAATAAGTTCAATATTGACGATCCAAAAAGTGTGAAGTGTGAATCTTATTTTATGATTCAAATTCAGGGCTATAATTCTATTACAGAGATGTATTTTCAGTTTTTATGCATATTTATTTACTGATTTTTGTTAGTACTCAAAACCGTAGATACAATTTCCATCTACGCCTGGAACATTTCTTAATAAATCCACTTACTTATGAAGACGTCAAGTAAATTACTTAACCTGCTTATGAGTACAACGGAAGAATATTGCGAATCAGGCATAAAAACAAGTAAATAATAGAAATTATCATCAACGTAAAAACATCAAAAACTATCAAAAATAAGAAAACTAAGAAGTTAGTAAGAAACTGTATAAGTATGGTCCTTGATAAACAAGATGCTATACTCAGCCATAGAAAGATGACTGTTTAAAGAGTTTTTCTAACACTAATATATTATACTGCTTCTAAAATACGCTTTTCTCTATAAAATACGTCGTCAATGACAACGTATTTTATAGGCCTTTAAAATATGCTTTTCTGTATGAAATACGTCGTTGCCTAGCAATCTTCGCATTTTGTGTATTGTGACGCGTCTCAAATAGTTATTTGTACAACTAGTAATGAAAGCAATACTTTTTTTCATGAGTTTGAAGTTTGATGCACGACGGCGAAGCCGGAGTGCATCAATCAAACGAGTGAAAAAAAGATGCTTTCATACGAGTTGTACACAATATTTTTTTGCATTTTGACATCTTAAATCCCTCAAAACAGGATAAAAAGGATTTGAGAATTGACAGTTGTCAAACTGACAATTTACAATATTTTATTTAAAGCATATTTACTTAATGCAAAATGTAAAATTAAATAGTTAAAAAAGTGTTGCTTTCTTTATGATTTTTTAATAAAAAAAGTCCACTTTTTTTGTCAAAATGCAAAAATAGTAATTTATTAAAATTTTTAATAATATATTAGTGAAAGATATTCGTGTTAGAAAAAATCTTGAAGACAACTCGTGTTTTATAGTTTAAAAATCTCGGTCTATCAAATCCTCGCTCGGATTTGAACTACGTACGACCTTGATTTTTAAACCTTCTATAAAACACTTGCCGTCTTAATAGCTATAATGGCTCCAAAAAATTTGTGTATAATAATGGAAACTGTTGAAGGTGTTTTTCGTTCTGAAGTAAAATAAAACGAAAATGTAGTTTTATTATTATTAATTCCAACGAAATAAAATGTTATAAAACATATCATACAGTTAAATTACTTTTGAAGAAAGTTGTCTTGTTATTGAATAGTTACTTTGTATCTACAAATATGTCGATTACTAGCTTTTCGAACCCAACCAAAAATCCGAAAATTTGACTGAGCAGTAAGTCCTATGCAAAATTTCGTATGTTTTCTGTTGAATATAATCGAAACGGTTATTAACAAACTATGCAAGGTGTTACGGGAGACAGGTTTATTACTGTTTTGCTGTTATTTGTTAGAGTTAGCCTTTGAATTTTAAATTGAACATTCTGTATATTTTTATATTTTTGGAAATTAGGAAAAATTCTGTATCCGAATAGATGTATTTCCTGACTTTTTGAAAATCAAAAAGAAATTCTGATTTTATTTTTCAGAAAATGTTGCTGTGGCCCATACTCCTGTATATTCTTTAAATTTAATATATCCTCAATGATCACTAGTACTATAAGCAACTAAAAAGTAAGTAAATGATTTCATAAAGCATATACTTACAGTGAGCACGTAAAGGTTGGAATAAATTCTATAAAATATTTATTGGGCAAGTAAGAAAATAATGCTCGGACACGTCGATTTTCTTTTTTAGATGCGCATTTTTTAGTATATGTATATTTTTTATTACGTCATCTCTGTTAGAGTTATGACGTCATCATCCGTTTTTTTAAATGGCAATACCCTCTTTTGATAGTACCATTTAAAAGAGCGCATTTTTCTGCGTATAGACGCCAAATTATATGGTATGTTACATAACAATATTTTCGAGAAATTAGTACCACAATTGTTGCACCATTTTTTATTGACGGCGCATTAAATGCTGAAAAACATTTGAATTTTGTACATTAACAGATAATTCCCGCGCTTGTAGCACTATATCCAAATAATCAAAATCCCCAAATGCCGGACGAATGAATATGGTACCAACAAGATGGCGCGTCACCACATCATTCACAGATTGTGCGTGATTATCTGAATCGCCAATAGATGGATATTGTCAAGAGGTGAATGATATGCAATTTCAACGTTTAATTTAATGGGTTTTAGATGTATTTATTATTTCTTCTATTGTTATTTCATTACATTGTTATGAATTCTAAAACGTTTTTTATCGAAAATATTGTTATGTAACATACCACAAAATTTGGCGTCTATACCCAGAAAAATGTGCTCTTTTAAATGGTATTATCAAAAGAGGGTGTTGCTATTTAAAAAAATTGATGATGACGTCATAACTCGAAGAGGGATGACGTAATAAAAAATATACGTGTACTAAAAAATGCGCATCTAAAAAAGAAAATCGACGTGTCCGAGCATTATTTTCGTACTTGCCCAATAAAGATTTTATCGAATTTATTCCAACCTTTACGTGCTCACTGTATGTATACAGGGTGTCTCAGACATGACTCCCCAGACCTATAACTTTGTTATTTTTAAAAATAACTATAATAAACTAACTATATATATTCGTAAATAGGAGCAAATTCTCTATAAGATGGAGAAAGAAAATGTTAGAAAATCTGTACTCATATTATGGCAGCGATATTCAACTTTTTTTTTCAAATTGCACACTATGGTTTTTTTTGGTCATTCTGATAGTACTCTTTATTCTCTTTATAACCATGTAAACCAATATGGGTCTTACATAAGAAAATTCTCGAAAAAATACGATTGAAAGTTGAAGTCTAGGTTTGCCATGGAAACAACTGATTGTTGTAATTTGGACTCGTCGGCGATGAAGACAATAGCGTATAGCTGTAAAACAATTGTAATTTACGTTGTAGAGAATGACAGGTGCTCTTTCTGTATTTGTATGTTCTTGTTTAAAATCATATGAGTATTAGAAATGAATTACACTAATGAAAAGCATCAAGCATGATCCTTATTTATGGTTTATGCGAGAGGAATGCAAGAAGAGCAGCAAGGTTGTATGCAGAAAGGTATCCGTTATTGTTTTTATCGCCGACGAGTACAAATTACAACAATCAGTTGTTTCCGTGGCAAACATAGACTTCAACCTTCAATCGTATTTTTTGCGAGAATTTTCTTATGTAAGACCAATATTGGTTTACATGGTTATAAAGAGAATAAAAAGTACTATCAGAATGACCGAAAAAAAGCATAGTGTGCAATTTGAAAAAAAAAGTTGAATATCGTTGCCATAATATGAGTACAGATTTTCTAACATTTTCTTTCCCCATCTTATAGAGAATTTGCTCCCATTTACGAATATATATAGTTTATTATAGTTATTTTTAAAAATAACAAAGTTATAGGCCTGGGGAGTCATGTCTGAGATGTAGATGTCATTATTTTTAAAAATTTCTGAAATGACTCTTAAAGAAGATAACTCACAAAATGCCTTTTCATCTCTGTTTACTCTATATATTAAAGGCTATGATTTAAAAATAATAGAGATTTGGCCAGCATTATAGTTATTTATCCAATTCAGTTACGAAATGTCAACATTTCGACATTGATTTTAGTTGTGAAAAGTGGTTCATTTTGTAACTAGTTACAAAATATGCTCCCATTTTGTAACTAGTTACAAAAAGATGATTTTAGTTGAGAAAAGTGGTTCATTTTGTAACTAGTTACAAAATATGCTCCCATTTTATCACTCCCATTTTATCACGATGACCCAACTCCTTTTTTAAGAAGATGTGGCATTTACATTTTGTTATCTGAATTGGATAAAATCTTGTATGAAACACGTTGCAAAACATGTCTTTTTATCACATGGCGTGTTGTTCATCTCGGCTTCGCCTCGACGAACAATTTCACGCCTGGTGATAAAAAGTTCATCATTTTGCAACTTGATACATAAATAGCTATTGTACAACTAGTAATGAAAGCAATACTTTTTTTCATGAGTTTGAAGTCAAACGAGTGAAAAAAAGATGATTTCCTACGAGTTGTACACAATATTTTTTTGCATTTTGACATCTTAAATCCCTCAAAACAGGATAAAAAGGATTTGAGAATTTACAGTTGTCAAACTGACAATTTACAATATTTTATTTAAAGCACACTTACTTAATGCAACATGTAAAATTAAATAGTTAAAAAAAGTGTTGCTTTTTTTACGATTTTTTAATAAAAAAAGTCCACTTTTTTTGTCAAAATGCAAAAAAAATATATTTGAGCCGCAACATTATTGAATAAGCAGCAACTCATGAGCGGCAATTAAAATGAAAATGGTTTGCATTCAATTTCTTTACGAGCAGCTTTAAAACGATATTGGCAGCAAAAAAAAAGAAAATTACATCAAAATAATTATGTGATTGGCACAATGTTGTCAGTATTTTATTACATTTGTCCTGCTGTAAAATTACAATGACAGCAGAAATTGATCAGTAACCAAATACTGTTTTAGCCACCTCTTTTCGAAAGTGACATTTTCCATACCTTTGCCTCCCGTTGCCATTAGAAACGGGTGGCAAAATGAGTAAACATGTTTTACGATTAATATTAATGGTACAGTCACCATGAAAACATATACTCAAGCTATCTAAGAGTTTTTTTTAATGAAACCGAGTTTTGTAGTAAAATGTCATATTTTTAGTTGTCAACATTAATAATGTCAGGTTCGTTTAGTGAATGTGGCTAAAAAATCATATGTATTACTCGGGAGGAAAGTGTTATCTCCTCCCTTAGATTATATTTCTGCCCTCGCTCGCTATCGCTCGCTCGTGCATAAAAACCATCTGCGGGAGGCAATCTTACACTTTCCTCCCTAGTAATACAAATAGCTATTTTATAGGCTCCAAAATGAAGTAAGTATGTTTTAAAAATGATTGAGTAGGAAATAAATAAAACAATCGGGTAGAAAGCAAAAAAAAGTAAGTATTTATTAGAAAAGAAAAAAACATAACTGTAATAGATAACATAACCTACCTATAATTAATACAATAATTATTGAACAATAAGTGCTCGTTTGGCCAACCAATTGAGCCGCACTTTGCAGCAATGTAGCTGCTCAAAAAAATAATATCAGGCTTATTTATTTTTGTAGCTGACAAAGTTGTTTATTTGCCGATACTATAAAACCTTTTTTTCTATTTGGGTGCTAGAATAACTCCATTCTAGCACCCAAATGACGTCATTTGAGTGTTAGAATAAGTCGTTGGTGTGCTAAAATAGACTAGTAAAATTTACTGTATTGATGTTGGTAGCGTTGAACTATCAGCTGACATACGTCAAAAAATAAATCTCACGAAGAACACACTCAATTAATAAATAATAAAGAAAAAGAAGTTTAATTTAAATTATTACCGTGAAAAGTACAATTATTATACACATTAACAGTTACATGTGATGTGACACCATGTAAATTCTCATCCAACAAAATATTTTGATGAACATTAGTGTTGCCTATAACAGAAATGTTTCTATTTGTGCCATAATCAGACCGTTGTTGTGAAATGGTGGAACATCCAGGTAAGGGTAAGGCTGAATCAGCTTGCTTACACCCAAGCATTTGTGCCACTTAATAACCAAGTAAAATATATTCGGAAATTCCTTGTATGTTATTTTGCTGGCGCCACTCTTCAAATTTTTGAAATTCTTTTTCATACTGGGATTTGGACTTGTCCGGCAATAAATTTTCTAACGTTTTTTGTGCAATTTGCCTAATTTTCGGCGGTGTTAGTGATAAACTTTCTTCTGCATACATTTTCAAACATTAAACGCGAAAGTAAAAAAAAACTGACGTATCAAATTAATTTTTTTCACAGCCGCCTAAAATTACGTCACCAACCACCGCAAAATTCCCTAGATTTAAAATTTTAATTTTTTAATTTATAAAATCGTATAAAACGGCAAAATAGAAAAAATAGTATAAAACACTCGTTGCAGAAGGTCCTTCAAGCACTCATTTGTTCCTCAACTCGCCGCTATGCGGCTCGTTTCGGAATTTCAAATTCGTGCTTGAATAGATGCCTTCTGCAACTTGTATTTTAATATACTATTCAATTTGCCGATTAATATTAGTACATCAAATGTTTTTACCCGCAGATGAATCAAATTAGTTGCTGCTCATTTAATAATTTAGCAGACCAACTAATAATTTTGCTGCTCGAATAGATTTTGGGCTGGGCGACTAGCGATTTATATGCCGCTTAAAAGTTTATTGTGCCGACATAATAATTTTATTTTGTTTACCATAATTTGCTGTTCGTATATTAAAATCGCAAACAAAAAAATAAAATGCTGCACAAATAATTGTTTCGCTCATTATTCTTGTTGATCGAAATTTTAAATGGCAGATCATTTAATTACTTCTCTATATTAAATACTAAATCCCTGTAACTCATTTACATTAAAGCGCATCACAGAAGAAGACATATATGAAGCTTTAAGACATATTAACTTACAAACTTATCGGTATGATTGTATAAATATAAAATGATCATCTTAATTTAACCTCAACGTAAGTATGTATCTCCAAATGTGTGGAAATTTGTTGATATAACTCCGTTATCAAAAATAACAAAATATATAATAATGAATTGTGGTTCATACCGATTTTACAGACTTTTTATAAAGTAATAGAGAGAATTTTCCCAAAACAGCTGACTTAATATTTAGAAACTTATTATATCTTGCATCAAAACCACAGTACAATGTTAGCATTGTTAAGGGTTACAGATGGTGCAGCATCTGGTTTTGAACAACCCTATTCTAAAATTTTAGTATTGTTGGATCAATCAAAGGCATTTGATTTAGTAGATTATAATTTTACGATTGCTTATCCGTATCTTATATTGTTTATAATGATATAGCTTGGTATGGTTTTATAACTACTTAAATTAACGAATGCAGATGTTTAAAGCAAACAATAATTATTCACAATTTTGGTAAAACACTAATGGTGTTCTCCAAGATACAGTATCTTTGGACCCATCTAATTTAGCATTTTTGTTATGATTTGCCTGAAGTGGTAAAAATTGTCACATGCATTTATATGCCTCGACGAGGTGCAGATATATAAATATGCATAAGCAGCTGATGCTATTAATTTATTAAATGCGGACCTGCACAACTTGTTTTTGTAATGTAGCAAAAAAGGCGTATGAATTAATCCAAACGAACAGTGGCAGTTTGTATACATCCCGAGAAACAAAGAATGTTAATTTGCAATGAAATTGTTCAGGTAAATAAGGTAGGTATCGAGTATCGTTTTAATAGTTAAAAGCTTAAGAGTTAAGTATAGATAATAAATTATGTTTTGAAAATCATAATATTTCTAGAACTTCTATTAAATGCAAATTCGGAATTAAAGTTGGTGAAAATTTTGATATATCTGATATCAGAGACAAATTCACTTTTTGCAAAGCGTAGATAACTAAGTTACAAGGAACTGAATAAAGAAATCTCGAAAGCAACAAGGAAGGATATAAGAAGATATAATACTGTGATTTACTTGTAAACGATACCTACTTATTACAGCATATAATGCGTACATCAGTTGTTTGAACTTAAAAGAATGTAAGTGGAATAGTATTTGAATCAAAAGACTATATTTTACATAAATTTCATCTCTTAACTAACACAACGCACTATTGGTCGAATTAACCGAATTAGTGGACAATTTAGAAAATAATCAAAATACCTGGAGAAATAAGAATCAACATACCTATAATTAAAATGAAACAGCTGTTGACCAAAAATATGGGTTTATTCATATGAAAAAAATTAGTAAGGTGTTAAATGGCAAATTAGATGTTTTTTTAATCTTTTAGTTGTTTTTGGATAAAAGGAGTATTTTTGTGATTTTAAAATTTAATAAATTATAAATAAAACAATTTTTCTCCAATTTTTAGGTATAAAAGAATACATACTGATATGATATTGATTTTTAAATAATAATTTAAAATACAATCATCCATAAATAAATAATAAAAAATAAAGATTATTCGAATTAAAATGATGCAGTTTTAAATATAAAAATTTGCTACAATAGCTAGATTAGATTTTAAGTATAGGTTGCATAAATTGATTATTGTTGTATTATATTTAGCTAGAGATATTATTGTTACGATGAATGAATGTATGAATGTGTTAAAAATATGAATGTATATTTTGGATAAATGGATTGGGAAACACCAGGGAAACTGAAAAAATAAGAAAAAACAAAATGATAAATAAGGGAGATGGTTTTTGAATTGAGAGTGGAAGGACGTAAAAATAGTGTGCTCCTTCAAATTAATTGATAAGTTAATTTAAATCATCAAAACCATCCTTTGATATTATTATTTAATGGAATATTAAGTTAGAAGATGAATAAATAAAAATAATGTTAAACTACAAGTGTATTACAATTGGAGTTGGATTGAGATTGGATAATCAAGGTGAACTGAAGTTGGATAGAAGTTAGATAATCGAGGTGAACTGAAATTGGAATTGGATTAAGCAGGGCCGTAACTAGGGGGGGGGGCAGGGGGGCACGTGCCCCCGGCGGCAAATTTTTAGGGGGCGGCATATTTTGAAGAAACGAAAAACATACATAGAGAAGAAACCAGCGAACTGAATTTAAACATTATCGCCAACGAATTTATTTCACGAACCAGTATGAGGCGCAATATGTTTCAAGTAATGTAAATTTTTATTATATACAATGTATATTGTATATTATACATAGTTACTGTTCTTTCCGTTTCTCAATAAAAATGATTTTAATTTTACGCGTTATTTTTTATGTTTTCCGGAGCTTAAATTAGATAATCAGTGGCAAAAATATAGTCAATTGGGAGTGTTAAAACTGTGGATTTAAACTCAAATTTTTCAAAATTTCGGGGGAGGACCCCCCAGGTAAGTATACCCTTCAAATGAAAATTTTCAAAATCCGGCGCCTATGGTAGGGGCGGCAAATACGAGTTTGCTCCCCCTGACAAAAGCTCTAGTTACGGCCCTGGATTAAGATTGGATAATTGAGGTGAGCTGAAAGTGGAGTTGAGGTTCGATAATCGAGTTGAACTGAGATTGGAATTGGAGTAGACGCAAAGTGAACGAAAGGTCGGATTGACGAGTACTGTAAATAATTTGAAATTTGGGGATAGGTGTGAGTGATTAAAGTTAATGGGCCGTATTCTGATCTTATGTTTAAAGTTGTCTCTAACTAAAGTCGTGTTTAGCGTAAACATAAAACGATATAGCTTTATATAATTTTATATGTGTATACCAGAGATACACGATGTTGCCATGGTAATTAAACATCACGTTAAATTTAAATATGAGATCAGAATACCGACCAATATAATTTTAAAATAGTATAAGACAGGGCAAGATAGGGAAGAATTTTGTAATAAAACTGTATTTTTGAAATTTTGTGAGTAATTTTTATTTGTCTTTAGAAATTCAATTTAAATTGGCGAACCCTGAGAATGACCTTAAGATAAGAGCATCTCAATAAAATTAAAATATAACAATAATTATCGACACAACGTGGGAAATTTATAAGCTGCTTCTGTAAATTATAAAGGCTTTCTGCTGCATTATAACAATAATTGACGGCTCAACGTGTGGTTGCTAATAAAACAAGAACCGTTATATCAATATACTAATATTTAAAAAATGTATACATATATCTTAAATGAACAGTGCGTAATATACGCCAACCAAATTTGAATCGCTTTGACTTGACTGAAAATGAATCTTTGACATGTTTGGATGTTTGGAATAAAAATTAAATCAAAGGTGATATAAAATAAAAAACAACATAAATTAGTATTATTTTGTTTTCCCTGGGCCTGCTATAAAGGATTTTTCAGTTTGAACACTATTTATTAAAAGTTAATATCTGCGTTAAGAATGTAAAGGAAATTTATACAAAACGTGAATTTATAATCAGTTTCACAGTTAAATAAAAAAGTATTTCAAGAACAAACAAAGCAGACTTTTAAATTAAACTAATTTCCCATAGTTAAATTTTAATAAAATCGTTTTTCATTTATAAGACACTGACATTATGGCCATAAATTAAAAGGTAATTACATTAATTGGCACAGTAATTAAAACATTTTTAAATGCATGCCTTTTTGCATTTAAATATTTTTCAGTTTAATTATTATATCGACCTCATTCCTTTTGCAAGTGTAAACGTAATCATTGCTATTTTTTAATTAGCTGGTCATTAATTATTGCACATGTGACAAAAATATAGTGTGTTAACCTAAATAACTTTAATTCTGTTTTAAAATAAAAAGATGTAAGACATATCATCATTATCATCAAGGCTACACATTATTAGATTTGTAAAACTAATATAAGAATTTCGAGTTTGATTTTAAAATACACGAATGTAAGCATATAAAAGCTCTAACCCTTGCAGATTTTTAAAATTGAAAGCGTTGTAAATTACAAAACATTACTTGATCTTATATGAACTAGTTTTCTTAATGAGAATAAGTACTAAGAAGTTACTTACAGACCGATGAAGATCCGTGTAATAATCTGCACAAATTTGCAAAATCTTTTGAAATGCAATTCCCAAATGTACTTAAAATCATTTACTTCCTTTTCCCTAAAATTTCAGTATTTTTAGTATTGACGAGTGTAAAATTTACCTAAAAAATTTAATAAGCTGAATCGAATATAAAAATGTATATGGTATTTTAATTTGGCAGTAATTGTGATAAAAACAAATGAATAAAAATGGTTAATAAAAAATAAAACCTGTGTAATTTTTGTGCTGGAATAATAATACATTTGCTTGGAGAATGTGCTTTTTATGTTTCAAAATTGTCAGGTATGAAAAAAAAAACTACTTTTAAGATCTAAGTTTTTCAGGAACAGTTTTGTTAGCTGGTTTCTTTCCAGATCGTATAGTTTGTTACAAAAATCCCGAAAACTTTATTTTTTTGACAAATTGAAACAAATGGTGAGGTTTGAATTTGAGACAGTATATAAATATTAATTTCGTTTATTACTTATTTGTTTTATTTTTATGGAACTGTATTTCGTCGTATATGTACCTTATAAATGCTTAAAACAGATTTTGAGAAAGGCGGATAATTAGGTATCTTTTAACCGTTACATTTTTTTTAAATATACAGTTAATATGACGATTGCTATTCTGCGATGAAATAATAAGCAAAATTTACGCTATTTTTTCAGACGCTGTTTTCCATACTATTTAAAGATATGCTATACTGAATAGATTTTAATAAAATGAAGCTAGGCTTACTAGCTGTTCTTAAATTAGTAGAGTGTTTGATGATTTATGCGACTGATATTTGATACTCCTTGACCTTCAGTTTATGATGACATCTAAAAATCACAATAAAAAGGTGCTCCCGATAAAATAAATAAAAACTTGCCGATGTGGGTAGTGAGGTGACAGAAGACAAACGTCCTGGGGTGTAGAAGCTTATGTATATAAACGACAAAAGATTGCAACCATAAACAAATGAATAATTTTTTGTCTTATAAGATGTTGTTTATTCGATTTATACATTATCTACTAAACTTTACAGGTATATGTATACACGCAAAATAATTTGTTGTTGTCTCATAACAATTGTTTTCTTCAAATAGATACTATCAGTAAATCAAGAACGAGATTTTCGTTGAACATCAAAATCCTCAAGCGATAAAATTGTAGTACACCGACAAAACAATTTTACCATAAAAACCAATCAGTAACTCTCCGTTATTAGGGAAAACAAACAAATTACAGGTTTTACATTCAAAGTGGCATTATTATCAATCAATTTTCGAAATTTCATTGATCTGCGTAGATATTTGTTAACATTTCTTAAGATTGCACCAACTTTTAATTAAGAAACATATCTTCACCTACGTAAATAATTAGGTCCATATCCCTTTAGTATCTCAAACATAGTTAAAAATATCTTAAAAATCATTTGTTTATTACATTTATTTTAATAGCAATTAATAACAAATCTGTCTTCTGAAGGCAGTCCTTGTCCTCAGCTCTCAGAGCTTGTGTTCTTTTTGGCATGTTGGCAATAACCTTCACCAACACTAAATAAGAAAACTTTCATTTCACAAATTGTAATATGACAGTATTGACACTACGAAATACATAACTTGTTAATTATTTTGGTCGAATCGCACGGCAGTTGTCTTTAAATCAAATTAAACTTTAAAAAAAGACGTCCGTTTTTAATAAAAATCAAAAAGTGTAAACCTAGGAAAAAGGGCCATAATAGTACCCAAACATGTACCTTATATATTATAGTATATGTATTATAGAAATCGATAAGCTGGTTATGCGCTAATTTCTCTTTGTTGGATGGATGGATAAGATAAATTGAACATAATAATCGTTCTGAATAGTCTCAACACTGTAAAAGTCGAATGTAATATCAGGCAAACGGTGGTCTTATGAAAGCTGCAGAAAATTTAGAAAATTCTTAATGCCTTCAGAAAATTGATTAGCATTAAGAAGCACAATGTAACTGCCTCTATATTTATTACCAATGGCAAAACTCGAACTTGAATAGCCCTCTTTATACAATTACACTTGCAAATTATTGGTAAGGCCGTGGCCATTCTTGCTGAATATTTCGTTAATAAATTAATGTTCTTTCGTTAAAGTTTTCTAATTATCAAACAATGAAGCTCTTAAGTTCAGCAAAGTACAATCCATTATTAATCAGCCAGTGAAATTTTTAAATGCTTTTGTCGCAACCTCCCATTGATACTAATACGGGCGTGCATTGTCGCCCACACAATTGCGAATAACATACAATGTAATTTGCGTTAATAATTTTGCATTAAAAATTTACAGGTGTGCTGCATTGTTTGCTCCTGTATTTATTTTTAAGGTATATTCCAAGTGTAATTTTTCGATGGGCTTCCTTCCGTAACACAAAATGGTAATCTTCAGAAACCACCGTCCGTACAAAGGTGCTGGTCTGGTATCAAATTCTTCACCATTGCACTAATAATATTTCTACTATGCATACATTTAAGTTTTTCTTTTGTATTGGTGTTCTATATTAATTAAGCGATATATCAAGTCAGGGGTTATTTTGAGGATAATTTAGAACTGCACAAATTAGCCTGACTGAACTCAGATAGTTTGTAAGAAGGGGGGAGGGGGGTGGGGTAAATTTTTGATTTCTGAAAATTTAAAATCATGCAAGTAATAATTAATAAAATCGAATAATATGTTTATTGAAAATTCATGATATACAGGGTGATTCTTGACTTATACCTACGCATAATTGCGAGAAATGACAGTTCGTGATGTGTAGAGATGGGTAATTAAAAAAAAATTGTGTTGTGCTTGATGGTGATAAAACTAGGTGAACAGCAAGTAGCCAAAGCCATTAATTTATTGATTTATTTCAAATTTTTAAACATATAATAGTATATTATATACATGGGCGCCGTTAGGAAATTTTTCAGGGGGGGGCAAGCAGACGCTTTACTATTTTTTTTGCTTCCACAGGGGGGGGGTACTGTCCCCCAGTACCCCCCCTTATCTACGCTGGTGGGGGCAAGATTTTTTTTATGAAATGGGGGCTACGGGGCATTGCACAAAGTGCGGCGTTGTAACAGCAATAAATAAATCGTAAGTCAATAACACTGCTTTTTAACTTCTTTCTGCTTTCTCTCTAGGGTAGAGCATGTCTGAACGGTGAGTGGGAGTCGCCGAACACCGATTACCTACTCTGGGTAGTGGGTAGTGGGAGGTGACAACGCGAGTCGCGACGATTGTTTAGCTTTCCCAAACATTGTTATTACACAATACACAACTATACAAAAACAATCTGCACGAAAAATTCAAATACACGACCATGCGGCGCCTAGCAAGCAAATTTAGCGATCAGTGCAAAATTTTTCAAAAATCCAGGCCGCCCCCCCTTGCCCTTATGTAACGGCGCCCATGATTATATACCAAGGTAGAGAAGATATTTTTCTCAGCCGAGCAGTATTATTTCCCGACATGCAACGTATCAGTCATGACGTATCTGTGTGTGTAATCAGTTATTACGTATCAGTGTGTGTAATGATATATTTACTTAGCAAGTAAACCGTAGGTATTAGCGTTGATTGAGGGAATTCCCTCAATCAACGGAATTTGGCAACTTACTAGTATAGGAGTAGAAAATAGTATATTATATACCAAGGTAGAGAAGATATTTTCTCAGCCGAGCAGTATTATTTCCCGACATGCGAAGCATAATTAGAGGGAAATAAGTTGTGAGGCTGAGAAAAGTCTTCTCTGCCGTGGTTTATATACTATTTTTTCACTACTAGCACCATTATTCCCTTTAATTAATCATTTTTACATCAACATAAAAATAAAATAACAGATGGATATGTTTATTTCTAAATATCCACAAAAATCAAATAGTCTTGCTTGAAAACTAGGGGAGGAGCTAATTTCAATTGATGTTTGTGTAAAATATAATTATAATGCGCGCCTGAGTGCATAGCAATTGTTTCCATTATTAATTAGTAGTCAATAATGAAAAATTATTGACTACTAGGAGAGAAATGTATCTTCTTGGCTCCAAAACAAGGTAAATAATGATATCTGCTAGTGCTAGTAGTGAAAAAAATATATTCATAATAGGCACAAGAGTGCATAGCAATTGTTTCCATTATTAACCAGTAGTCAATAAAGAAAAATTATTGACTACTAGGAGAGAAATTTATCTTCTTGGCTCCAAAACATGGTCAATAATGATATCTTCTAATGCTAGCAGTGAAAAAAAAATTTTTTATTTTGTACTGCACAAAATTAAATTTAGAACTGCACATTTGAAATTTAGAGCTGCACAAACAAGCTAGAGCTGCACACCAAAATAACCCCTGTATCAAGTACCTGCTACTATTAAAAAGTACAAAATGTCACGCAAGCGCTTGTGGTGGTTCTAAAATTACTGTCAACAGTTTTAAATGTTTTTCTGGTATGACACGATTTGTGCTGTTAACCTGACAACAAAAAAATTATGTAAAAATAAAAGTAGATAAGGCATATGTGTTTCTGACTGTGACACAGATGTTTAGAGTAGAACGAAGAGAACATAGGTAGTTGTCATTACGTGCGATATCCGATAGCCAATATACGAATCGGAACGTTTTAGACGGAGGATAAAGATGGAAGTTGACATAAATCTGAATTTCGTATAAAACTGATGTACGTTTCTATAAGAATTTTAGGAAATTTTCTATGAATTCAGAAATACCAGAAAATTCCCTTTAATAAATTATAGAAATCTCTTTCAGCCCTTCTTTTTTTGAAAACACTTTCGTATTAATTATTATTTTTTAGTAGTAGAAATAAAATGAGATGTGTTTGATATATACTTTCTTCGACAAAAATTATAGTATGCAACTTTCATCTTCGAGGGAAAACGCAAACAATAAAATAAGTTAGTTTAGAATTACTTCGGATCACCGAAAAAGTTAAGATTATTTTAGATAAACATTTATCGTCTGATATCGTACGCAATGAGAAGAAGGTTTAATAGGTTAATAGGTATTATAATTTATGGTAACATAACTCTGAAAATAATAAGAGAAAATAAAGTAGAGTCAAATTTAAACCAAAATGATCAAATGGGTTAAATTAAATACAAAATCATCAGAAGAAAGCAGCGCATTAGAGTTGTTTATAATTAGATGAATCTTTATAACCCGTTAGTGCTACTGATATTTACAAGATCGGAGGAATCGAAAATAAGTAATGTATTATCCCAAACATTTTGCCCTTCATCACCTAGCCCATTTAAGGTTTATCTAAACACTGCAATAATGGAGGAACAATTTTACTAAGTGAGGAAACATTCTCATACACTCTCTTCATTGCCGATGATTAAATTGTCATAATTCCGAAGCCTAACACTTCACCACCTCGTGTTACAATAGGGACAAAACACTTTTTATTCAAGAAAGGTAATCATGACGACCCTAAAAATTACAGACCGATTACTAACTTGTTTCTCAATGTTATACAAATTACTCTCCTCAATTCTTAATAACAAGATCTACTCGCACTGTGAGAGTAACAACATATTTGCAGTTGAACAAAAAGGTTACATAAGAAAGGTTATGGGATGTAAGGAACAGCTTACGATAGATTCGGTCATTACAAGGCTTGCTTACTTGAGATGGAGAAATTTGTACACATGCTATATACACTATTCGAAAGCCTTCGACTCCGTTCTGTATAATTAGATGTTGAAGTGTCTGGAGTTATATAAGGTCAGTCATAATATCAGAGAGTTGTTTTCGTTTCTGATGAAGACGTGCCAACTATACTCGTGCTAAATGGAACAATTTTATTGGCAAGGTACTTATACGAAGGAGAATTTTGCAAGGCGAGCCGCTTAGTCCCACATGGCTCTGCCTGGCGCTGAATCATTTGTTGACACTTTAAATGACACAAAAACCGGATTTCGCAAAGATTTAAAAGATAGGATATAGGATTGCATACAACCATCTGATATACGAGCCCCGTCCCATTTCAGTTGGCCCACCTACTGAAATCTTAGTTTTTTGGGCACCATCAAAAAATAATAAATACTACAATGCTTTTTAGGTCCAAAATTAATTAACAGGGCATATTTAATAATATGCAATAGAAAACACCAACTTTATCGTTTCCTTTTAAAAAGTTTAGCAAAAAATCAAAAATGTTCCAAATAAGGTATGTTTTTTTAATACATCAATCCATTTCTATTTTGTTACAAAGTGTGGCGAGCATCGTTGCTAGGTTTTATGACTTAGTTATAATTTTAATTTAATTTTGACTTTTGAATATTTAAGCAATCAGTTCAGTTCGAAATCTGCTAAATGTTATTTTGTATCAAAGCTTCAATAAAGTATTGTTTTATCAAGTAACCGAATTGGCTTTAGAACAATGGTACCAAAACAATTGCTAACAACTGCTACAATGCATTTCATACATTTTAAAGCTAGTTGTGTTCATTGAAATAGACAAAGGAATGATTATCGATGAAAAAATTCGTTCAATTATTATTAGATTTTTCAATTCTGGGAAATCGAACTCGGAAATTGCAAATTTATTAAAGTTATCGCGATATAGTGTAAGAAATATTGTTAGAAGATATAAAATTACTAGATTCACCACAAAACCCCGATATGTGGGAAAAACTAAAATTACAGATGCCGATAGAAGAGCATTAAGAAGAATTATCGAGAAAAACCGGCGTGCCAATTACCCTACGTTAAGTGCTCTGTGGAGTGATTCAGTTGGAAGGCACATTTGGAGATCCACATGTCACAGGGGTACTCACAAAATGGGAATTGGCACTTACACGGTAAGTTGTTTGATTAAAGAAAATAAAATGGAAACAGAAAACTATTTTTTTTTAAACTGTTCTTAAAATTGGCAATTGTGGCCAAAGGCCAAAGAAAAGCCACTTTTAACGCCAAAGCAGAAGAGAACTACAGTAAGATTGGCAAAAGAACATAAGGTTTGGGCACCTCAGCAATGGCATGCAAGACTTATCGCTCCGATAAGGCTCGATTTGAAGTGCGTATTGGAGACAGTAGAGGCCGAGTTATTTGCAAAATACACGAGGCGCTTCAGGTCGATTGTCTCAAAAGAAAGGTCAAATTTTCTGCATCGGTCATGGTTTGGGGAATCATGTCGCCGAAGGGGATAGGAAAAGTTCATTTTATTGAAGAAACTGTGGATACAAACAAGTATCTGTACATTTTAGAAGAATCGCTTTTACCGGTCATGGAAGAATATTTAACATCAGGACAAGATTTTGTATTAAATCAGGACGGCGCAGGACGAAACAAATCGAAAAAGCCTTAAAATAGATGGAAGACTACGATATACCACCTTTGGAAGAGGTTTCTTTGTGGCACCAGATAAAAAGGCGCTTAGGAAACATTCTGCTAGAGCAATCCCTCAACTGAAGCAAAGGCTTTAGAAAATATGGGATTCGTTTACAGCAGAATTTCGCCAAGACTTCGTTAATACTCTGCCCCAAAGAATTTTGGATATTATAAAAAATAAAGGCGATATTACCAAGTGGTAGACCTTAAAATTTTTTATTCGTCCTCATTTTGTGTTAGTTGTCGGGTTTAGTCACTGAATAGACATTTGTTGTGGTTAATTTTTGAAAAATCCTAAGGTAGGCCAACTGAAATGGGACGGGGATCGTAGGTGTATATGGACGATTTCAAGCTATACGCGGAGACGAGAACACAGTTAAACACCCTAATAAGTACTATAGAATTATTCAGTAGTGGTATTAAAATGAATTTTGGCCTAGATAAATGTGCCATAGTTCATATGGCTAAAGGTAAACTGGTGGATTCTGAGGAAATCGTCGCAGGAATAACTCCACTTCCACATGAAAAAAATAATTAAGGAAGCAAATATTTACATATTAAAAAATTACCATTGAAATTCCTATGGTACGTGAGCCAATGCACCACCCGGTATAAGTATCTAAGTATCTAACAAAAATGGGGAATAAACCATACAGCTTTGAAAACAGAGTTTACCGTCAAATATAAATTTGGACTTACTAAATTACTTAATACTAAACTCAACTCTCGAAATATGTTTAAAGCCTCTAACTCCTGGGCTATACCGGTACTTTCGAATTTTTTTGCTTTGATCAGATGGAGTAGTAGTACTAACAGATGATATATTATACTAAGTATCTTGGAAGGAAAAGACCTTACACTGTAAATATCCAAACAACCTTGCTGCAGTCAATATACGAGTACATAAACCATTCTCGGTTCTGTTCCTTCGAAAAGGGTACCTCCGTCCTGAAACTGAAGGTTTTATGGTTGCTGTTCAAGATAAAATCATTAGGACAAAATACTATGGAGCCAATATTTTAAAAACACCTTGATAAGTGCAGGAAGTGTGGAATACGTGGCGAAACCATCGAACACCAAACAATTGCAAACAATACTTACCTTAACAGGCACAACTAGGAGACAAAAATATTAAATATATTCTCACAATTTGCATTG
The DNA here is from genome assembly GCA_963082815.1 of Melanotus villosus. Lineage (NCBI taxonomy): Eukaryota > Metazoa > Arthropoda > Insecta > Coleoptera > Elateridae > Melanotus > Melanotus villosus. Next base: position 45,741,732 of record OY720421.1, on the reverse strand, counting down.
AAACACAAACTAATAAGTAGTGCCGAAGCATATTATAAATACTCACTTTCTGCTGTTCTCGAATTTCACACCCCCAATACTTACCGACAAGACCGTTGACTATAATCGACCGGATATAGTGCTTATTGATAAACTTAACGAAAAAGCACTAATAATTGATGTGGGAATTCCGCTAACACATAATCTGCATGACGCCGAGCAGGAAAACTAAAAAATATAAAAATCTAGCGATAAAACTTAAAAGGCTCTGGAAATTACAAGAAGTTAAGATCATCATATAACAATTTCCATAGAGGGTGTATCTACCACTTACCTGAAAGCCAACATTGAAGCGACAGGGCTTCCAGGTCAGGGTCAGGGTCAAATTTCTGTCGCAGGCTTTTTAAATGCATATTAGCCTGCGGTTCTCAAAAGTTACTAACAAAATTTAAAATAATAGTTATTTGTATCACAAGGCTAGAAACTGTCACTTTGCAAGTACGAGTACTTGCAAAGCAGTTTCTAGGCGTGTGATACACAATATTTTTTCGGCCGATAAAAATACGTTAATTATAAAAAATCATTTTTTATTCAAATATTTGACGTTAGAGAATTTATTTTTCTAGGGAATTTATTTTTCTGGGCGTGACAATGGGCGTAGCAATGAGAGGGCGGAGTCAGTTCGGTTCAGCGCCACCAATCAAAAATCCTAATTTTACTTTCTGGGCTAGTCCGGCAAATAACATTTTCCAGACGATTTATAAGCATGAAAATTGAGTGTTTCTAGCCGGAGAGCGAAAAAAAAATTCGCGATAAGTAGTTAAGGTCAGCATATACCCATTTAATTTAATGATACCACTTTTGAATCACCCTGTATAAAGCACAGTTACATGTGTGGTGGAAGTTTGGAATTTAAACAAAAAATTTAATGAAAAAATTTTACGCTAAATGATACGTTGAAGAAGATGTTGCAAAACCACGTTCTTAGATATATTACGCAGTGCGCACACTCAAATTATGACTAAAATGGGCGTTCACAAAAATATGGACATAGACACTTGAGAAGAGAAAAAAGAGGAACACCGAAGAAACTGAAACCAAGAAATTAGTCAGCTCTTGAGGAGAGACAACTATGTGAGAATAGTGCCCAATAGAGAAATAGACAGGCTTGCTTTTACGCCTTAGTGAATTGTTTTTTAGTAGAAAGGTAAAGCAATTTTAAAATGATTTAATCATTTTGTAAAAATAGTCAAGACAATTATGAACAACGCCATCTCAATTATGAGGTTATATTGATAAATACATCTTTTAACTTCCAACAGAATTGACATTCACGTATGATATCAGAAATTTAATTAAATTGTACGAGAATTCAATATGGCACACCTAAGAAGTAATAACCTCATGATGATACAAAATAACTGATACGTTTCGTAAAAATTCTGATTACATGATTTATTAGAACTTCATATGTTTACAGTTGTTTGATATTATCATCTCAAATAGAAAAGTTAATTTATTTTTTGCGTTTTAAGCATAACACTCATAAATGAATATTGATAAGTGCAGTTTCTTTGCGGCATTATATTGCATAAGCACCAAATTTTGGTAAAGTGCTAAATTTAAACCTATTATCTATGTCTTATAGTAAGCAAAACCCCCATGTTAGCTTTCGCAATTAGCCTGCACGTATGAAGATGAGAATATTGAAGTTTGATAATGAACTTGTGAAGAGAAATGTCATGAATGAAAAACTACCAGATTCAAACCATGTGTACTTTCAGTATGGTTACTAACAGTTTTTCAGATTTGAGAGGTTTAGAGCACTAATAGTGCTTCCTGGATATAGTTATGCGCCGTTGCTCTTTCTGTATTTACGTTAAAGACGTAATAAAGAGGTAATATTTTTCTATATACATATTTTTTAATTTATACAGTTACATTAACATTATTTTCCCAAAGGAGCGAATTATTAATAATTGTATCTGTAAAATGTTGTTTGAATTCGGTCATATCTCTCAGATGCATATTGCAATATTTTTTTTAAACTTATTTTAATCACTAATTAAATATTTTTGAAAACATGGAATCAAATTTCAAACGACTACAAACCGTAAACCATTAATCATTTTTATGTGAACTGTAACAGAAAGTCAATATTTTATTTCAGTACTCATCCCTGCTTTGTTAGGGCCATGCCTACGATACGTTTGTAGACCGTACGTATTATAATTCGGGACCATTATTTTAACAATAGTTTTGGACAATTTTTTCTATTTTGATCTTCGTTAAGCAATCATTTTCCTTTTTGAAAACCTCACGTTGTTTACCATCATTAATTTTCTGAAGTTGATACATAAATCCCCTTTTCATTTTTAACACAGCACCTCACTAAGTCATAAAGCAACTTAAAAATTAAGAATATATGCATTCTTGGTAGGTTTTATGTTTGTTGCTTCAGGCCTTTTTCATATTCCCACAAACAGGGTTACAAAACAACATTTAATTATCGTATATTAAAGCGGACAGTGTAAAAGCCTTCGAAGTTTTTTAAATAGTTCAAACTTTGACAAACAATTACCACTTGGAATAATATTACTGGTTCAGCTAGTTTAATTAGAAGTGAGTTTGCTTTTGATACATATAGGTTTCTACACTCGTGTTATGAGGTATCGCATTCCTACAATGTGCGTCCTGCCCTCTCTATTAATAACAAATAAATTAGACTCTGTTATGTTAGCCGCCAGTAGTCAGTAGATAATAATCATGTAATTAAAATATCTGTAGTCGCTCATCTAGTAAATAAATAGCTTGATACAAGCAAGTTTCAAATTATTTGTGTAAGAAATTGCAGATTACACGCTTTAAGGCACTGTGACTGCGATTTAAAATTAGGTACTCGCCAAATAATAATTACATTTTCTTTTTTTTTTAATTTCTTAGCATCGTACAGTTAAAATATTAGAAAAAGCAGGTGATAGAAAATGGTACATTTTAAATTCCAGTAAGCAATTAAAGACTAATTAGACATTAAACCACGCACTTTCTCACAGTACAAGAATTTATTTCCGTATCTTATTACGCTGATTTGCAGTTCCCACTGATAGGAAATAGGTATATAGAATTGTAAATAACGGAATCTCGAGTTCACTTAAAGTTCAATTAATGTATTTTCATATATTTAAACTGTTTTAAGTGTCAGCGTTAAGCTACTGGAAATTTTCTCATGATAACTTTGATTATAAATTAGTATTAACTACTGAACAGTGAAATGAGATTTCTGAAGTTTAAAATTATGAAGCATTACATGTTATAGATTGATTTGTGGTATTTTAAGTTCTAAGATTGAACGAATAATGAATATATCATTCAAGTAATCTAAGCTTTTAATTGTGTTTTGTCAATATGATGCCATTGTTTAAACAATAAAATCGCTTATAAGTAGCACAGGATTTGTATTTTATTATGTGCACCATATATGTAGATATCCTAATTTTCTTAGTGCAGACAATTATTTTATTATTTAAAGATAAGTACTACTTTCAAAGTATTATCAAATATTAATTTAAGATGTAAATTTTATTGAACTAAGAGAAAGCAAAGTTAATTCAAGTTAGTCCACAGAAACATTTTCGAGCTTACGCAGTAATTTGTGAAATTTACAGAGCATCAAAGAACTAAGTACGAACTTAAAATAAGAGTTTGGTGCACGAATATTATGATGTTCTACATAGGTATACTTTTTTACCACCTGTTCTAAATATTATTTTTAATTTCGCAAATTAATTATTTTTTCAGATGTAACATATCAATTAAGTTCTATCTTCTAGATAAATCCTGGTGGCCAAACCTAAGCTTGTTCCAATTAAAAAATAAATAAGACAAAATTGTAATGATTTATTGTGGCGAATTTGACATTTTATATTTCTTAATTGGTTTTTCACCACCGGTTGCTAAAATAGAATTAAATTAATTAAGTAATACCTCACTGAACGTAACGTTTCGGAGAAAAGTATATCTCCGTTTTCAAACAAATCTAAAAGCTTAAAAAACGAGCAAAGTTTTGTAATTTTATATGACATACAAAACTATAAATACCGGGTGATCCAGAAAAACGAATTTGAGCAGGCCATGACCTAGTTACCAAAGTTGGTATCCCGTGATTCGCCTACTGTGAGCGTAAACAGAGACACTATTGCTTATTGAAGAGGTTACGTTAAATGTCAAAATCATGCAACAATATTATTGTCCGTGTTTTAAATAATAGTAAGTAATTGCCTGTTTGTAGGCAGTCTAAATAAATAATTTTACTTTATTTAATAATCATAAATGTAATTACGTCCACTAATGCTTTTATTTTAGGTTATAAAATGTCAAATTTATTTTTCAAGTAACAAATCAGATTACCATTGATATGAAATTTAAAAAAAAGAGAAGCAATGTTACCAACCTTAACAGCTTAATCAGGACCTGACTAATTCCTTTTTTTCTGGATCGTCCGGTATGTGTTTCTATGAGAGGTGGTTATAGCAACAGACTCGAAAACGATAATACACTTTAAAACAGAACACTACTTTCAGTAAACACAGTTATGGAACTTCTAGCTCTTTCCATGAAAACAACCTACAACAATAACAAAGTAATCAATTACTTTTCCTAGAGACATATTTTTGTTTATGACTCACACTTCAGATCTATGTAGTGCCTTTACCATATTTTTTCCTTTGCCTATTTTTTTATTAAGTCCTTTTGTTATCTTTTCTATCTGCACAAATTGTAAGATTTTCTGTTTGGATGTCTTCTCCTCTTCCTCTCATTACCATACACTGCGTTTTGTCTATGTTAACCTCGAATCTCCATTTATTATATTCTTCTATTAGTTTATATAACATATATGTCATGTCCTGTTTGCCTTCAGCAAGAACTATCTGATCGTCTGTAAAAAGGATGGTGTAAAAGGGATCATTCTCCAGCCACATTCTCATCGGACTACATTTCCTTGTCCATTGTTTCAGAGTAGCATTCAGATAGACTTTAAATAAGGTAGAGACGAGGCCACAGTCCTGTTTTATCCCTTTTGTTGGTGAGAAAAGTGCTGACATTGACCGTAACATATATAACAGAAACAAGGATCGTGGTAACATAGCTGCCACATAGAACGTTTAAGCTTAAATTCAGACATTATCTACAGCAGTGCAAGAGGTTTAAGGCCCTAAAAGTATTAATTCGGTGGTTTTACAAAGTTCAATAATGCGTGTATTAATGTACAACGGATTGTGACGTTCAAAAGGTGTTTGTTTATTAAAGGAACTCTGTATAGCTGTATGACTTGTAGGAATGTTACGGTAATAAAAAACATCAAAACAAACAAGCAATAATTGCTTTTATCTATTAACGTGTCGTAATTATCCTTATACATGTTAAAAATGTAAAGCGAATAAAAACTTAAAAGACATTAAAGCATTAGTAAGAGATTCTGGTTATGATATCAAACAGCAATTTTAGCAGTTATTAGACATTAAACAAAATGAAGGTGTAATGACAAAAATGCCGCTAGGTATTCTAACACCGTCATTATGTTGATCTAGTCGTCAAGGTAATCAAAAGCTATTTTAGTTGGAAAAATAATAAGAAAATTTCTAGCGTATTACAGTGAAGATTGCATAGATTATCACCTTACATGCGCCAAGTTTTCCTTTTGGTACGTGCAAATAATAGCTGTGTAATGAAAATGACTTCTGCGTTATTCTAGCTGATGGCAAAACATTTAAAGTTTTTAAGGCGAAACATAATAAGGTTAAATGCGTAATGATATATTACATAACAATGTGGAATGCCGTGTTTTTATTAAGAACATATTAAGATAGATTTAGCTTTATGTATAAATTATAAAATATGTTTATTTTTGGTTCTGCCTATTATTTATTGCTAGTTCTTCAGAGTGTTAATTTACTCTAATGTAAAATTACTAACATGCTTAATTAAATCAGTCTTGGGTTCTATTTCACCCTCTTTTGAGTAAAAGTTAATACTGTAGCTCAATATAATTTTTTCTTTCGGGAGCAAAGTGCGTTGAGATCTTTGGGTCTAGCAAGTGTAAATAAAGAAGTATTTGCCAATCCTCAGCTGCAGCCAATACACGTCATTTATTTTGAATTAAATAGAGAGTGTCATCGTAAGTGTTACTTAATTTTAAAATCAGTTTAGAGAAAATAAATTAAAAAAATAATTTCTTGTTCTGTAACGATTATTAAAACAGCTGAAAGCATTGTTTTGTAAAACTTACAAGAAGTTTGGGTGTAACAGGTTTTGCCGTTACAATTAAAAAAGTGCCTAGAAAATATAAGTTTGTAATCTCAATAAAGCAAAGTGGTTCCAAACGCCGTTCTTGAGCTCTCGCTATCTCCATATTTTTTTCGAATAGCTTGACAGGCACCTTACACACATTATTAGAGGTGCTTATTGCTTATCCTTATTGTTAATTTCAGTAGCATATTCTACATCGTTTTTAATAGATTGGTGAAAGTTACAGTACTATGGGTTTCATCATCATCTTTATTATCAAATTATCATCATCAACTGATATGGAGCAGATCCCTTTGGGTCAGTCCTGCATTATGCCAAGCTCACCCTATGCTAATAAGGTGTGACTAAATTTATATGATAGATGGGGATTAGGAGCGCTAGACACCACTTCTACAGTGTAAGGTAACTAGTAAGTCAAATATTCAATGTGAATTGGATATGTGATTGAGATGGTTAAGCATACATATTGTTGTGATATTTACACACATTTAACATTTATACAGCATTTATTCACACACATATTCAAATTTACATATAACACTGACATCCCGATTACATATTACAATTTATATATTTATAGTTATACGAAATATAAGATTTCAATCAATTTTTCTTTATAAATTAGTTTAAAAGTAATTGTTATAAACAATTCAATAAATAAAACACTGTAAAATTGTTGGTCCCATGATATAAGTGTCGTTCGGAAAGGCGTAGATTGGATATGCCATTATCTTCATTATTCCAGTTTGTTGAGTTATTAAATTGTATATATTGATTCCTAGATGGTTGTTTATTCAAATTTCCACGCTAGAAAATCAGAGTGATTTATAAATTATGTGGTAAAATGTAAATTAAATTTGAATAATTTAAAGGTTATGTTATATGAATTTTTATTTAGTAATTTGTGGTTACAAAAGATATTTATCAAAAGTAAAAGTTGACTAAGCTTAGCAGCTATGATTATATTGAAAATTTGAAGGCTGAAAGGCAATTTTAAACAAATAAATAGAAAATTAAAATAATCAATAATATGGAATTTTCAACAGTAATTACATAAGTGGTGATAATTTTAACTAGATGCACGAATCTTTATTGCTATGGAAATTTCACGAGTGGACGAAGTCCACGAGTGGAATTTCCTAATTGCAATAAAGATGAGTGCTAATCTAGTTAAAATTATCAAAAAAAAATTATTACCACGAATGTAATTCGGCGTGATTATTTTTTAAACTATTACACAATGATGACAGTCTTAACGTTTGTCAAAGTCAAAGCTAACTTTTTATGCATTTATTTAAACAAAGATCCAATCACAGAGCAGGTATTTCTCTGTGATCCAATGAAACAACGTGAAAAAATTATCGCTGTAATCAGCTACTAGCTAATTATCAGTGTAATTATGATGCTATTGGTCGATTTGAATTTTTTTCTCATTATGATTGGCTGACAGGACTGTTTAAAAAATAATCAAAGTAATTTTAAAGTAGATTTAGGCAAAATTAAGATGAATGTTATTTAAATAAAGTGTAAATTGCAAAATAATGAACAATTATTGCTAGTTTAAATTCTAACTAAGAATATTTTTGTAATTAGATAAATATCAGTTGCCTAAGTTAAAACAAGACTGAATGAAATTTTAAATAATAACAAAAAATTATAATTTAGGTATCAATTTGAAGGAAATTTTATTAGCTTTGTAAATATGTAAATATAATTAGCTTTAATTAGATATTAGATTTAATTAGTTTCGAATTCGTTTTTAAATTGGGTCAATTACAGAATCCAAGCTTTAGAATTGGTTGAGCTTTTGTTAATTTTACGTGATTTTAGTAACAAAACAGTTTTGGCCGGAGGCAGACGTATTTTTGTTATCTGCTTAATAAAATTAAATCGATAGTCAAAACAAATGACTTAAATTTGTCCTAGAAGGAAACTTCTGATGTATAATATAAAATCAACGAAAGTGAAAAACTTAACCTAATATAAAAATTCGTTGTTTATAAAAATAAAGTCAAATAAAAGGCTTACGCAATTTTAATAATTGAAGTTAAATTGTTAAAAAGATTTAATTAGTTAATGTGAATAAATAATTAAACAAAGTTAATAATTATTATAAATTGTAAAGTTGAGTTGTAAAAGGTTATAAATACCTGTATTATGGAAGTTGATCTATGATCACATTTTATTGGGAATATCCAGTTATGATTTAAATAAATTCTTCCTGTAAATAGTTCTTAAACTAAATGTTTTACTTTGTTTGGTGAAACCAACTTACATTTTGAAAACAAGTTTTTAAACAAATTAGTAACAAGCATATAAAAGTATACTAATTCAGCAACAAAGTGTATTAACAATAGTGATTAAATATGAACTTAGACTTACTTGCAAATGTAATTGTTTCTACAACAAAGTTTGTAAACAACGAGGGGATCATCTTATTTTACGAACTGACCTTCCACTAACAACAGCTGATCTGAGATTAGACGAACTGCGCAAGAAAGAATAGGGACGAATGCCATAACGAAAGTATAGTGGAGATAAGTTTAAAGTTCTTTTTCTTTATTGTAATAAATTTATAAAGTCAGTAATTATTTTTTTCTTTGTGATTTATATAAAAGGTAATTTGTTAAATTTATAATGAAAACTGATTTTCAAATTATTAAGCATTTCGATATTTTTTTAAATCATTGTTTCATTTGTAATTCAAAATTTTTAAAACTCAAGAGAATCCACGATTTAATTTAATAATTTGTTTTTATGTTGTGTAATAGTGTATACAATTTTAAACTGTATTGTCTGACGCAATTTTACAGGAGGTTTGTGATATTAATATTTTATTGTGTTAATTGTAATTCGTATAACTATACACATCCAAATACACGTACCCTGAGATACATCACGAACAATACACACACAACTTCAAGATTAACCCAACCCGTATTCCTTTTTACTTTTGGTAAGGTTTTGTTCTTTGTCTAAACTGCTGTATTGCGGCCTTTTCTCCTAGTGCTGCTTTGATTATCATATTTATTAGGTGATGTGGTTTTCCGCTCTCCTTTAAAGTGATCCAGGACAGGTAACATTGAATTCGGAGACTTCCACGGTCAGTGTTATTATTAACAAAACGTCTTCCGAATTGGGACCATGTCGAGACAGAAGAACTCAACGTTTCGCCCACTTCTTTAAGGGGCTTCTTCAGGAGGAAAAGGGTGCACTAAAAGAGCACGGTAACTCAACGTGTCAACCACGCCAGAGGCAAAACTTTTAGCAAGAGACAGAAGGATAACCAATACCTTCTTCAAGTTACCACTAAAACGCCTTTACACTTGGAGATCCCCCGCGGACAATTACAATAAGCTGGCGAGAAATCAAATCGACTTCATTCTGATCAATCAACGATTTAGAAACAGTATAATCTCAGCTAAAACGTACCCAGGTGCTGATGTGCATTCCGACCACAACCCATTGGTAGGCCAAGTACGTATAAAACCAAAGAAAGGTCAAAGAAATAAAGGAAAAAAAGAATATAGGAAATACGACCTTGAGAAACTCAACGATGCACAATTACAAGAGGAAGTGAGACAGGCACTAGAAATAGAAGTATGTAACAGACATCCTACAGAAACAGAAATGGAAACAACTTGGAATAGTATTAAAGAAACAATCAATGAAGTATGCAACAATAATTATTAGAAAAACCTGACACATCACAAAAAAAGAAAAAGGAATGGATGACGGATGAAATACTGGACATGATGGAGGAGAGACGTAGAGTCAAAAATATCAATCAGACATCTTATACGAAGATCCATAAAAAAGTCAGGAAAAAGATTAGAAAAGCGAAAGAGGAATGGATGAATGTGAAATGCAAGGAGATAGAAGACTTGAACCAAAAACACGACATGTTTAACATGTATAAGAAGATAGGAGAAGACACTGGCAGATCTAAAACGCACAATAGTGGTAACATATCAGACGAACCGGGACATCTTGTGTTGTCAGTGAAATTGAATAAAAACTAAAAGTATGGCAAAAATACGTTCAACAATTATTTAACGACGATCAAAGCCCAGACCGATCGGAAATTGAGGCAGAAACAGGTCCAGAAATTACTATCTCTGAAGTGAGGCCTGCTATAAAACTTGCTAAAAATGGAAAAACCGTTGGATTGGATGGAATTCCATCAGAATTTTTTTAGATTATGAACAACGATTCTATCAAGGTGATGACAGCACTCTTTAACGCAATATATAGGGTGAGTCCTTAAGCGCGGCCGCCGACTATATCTCGGAAAGTAGTTGACGTATGTTAACGGGGAAAAAAATTCATGAATAAACTTGAACCTAAGAAATCCATTAATAGTTATTTATGTACCAAGGACAAAAAAGTGCACATTTATATCCGAGATTGCGTTTACTTGCCGAGGCGTTACCTTCTTCTATGTACGAGGCATATCCACAAATTAAGTTCCGATCGGCCATAAAAATTACAAGATCTTTTTTCTTCAATTTCTTTTTGTTAGTATTTGTTTAAATGTATATTAAACTACTTCTCTACATAATCACCGTTTAAATTTAAACATCTATCATAGCGTAGCACAAGCTTTTGTATGCCAGTATCTGTGAAATTTGCGTTCAACTTTTTCATCCAATCCTGAACCAGAGTTTTTACTTCTTCATCAGTATTGCATCGCTGCCCTGCTAAAAATTTCTTAAGGTGAAGAAAGAGATGAAAATCACTTGGTGCAAGATCGGGGCTATAGGGCGGATGATCAAAATTTTCCCAATTAAATTTTGTCAACAGTTCTCATGTCGAAGCGGCTGCACGAGGTCGGTCATTGTCATGCAGCAAAACAATTCCCGAGCTGAGAAGACCTGGCTTTTTGCTCTTAATGGCCTTTCGTAATCTTTGTAAAGTAGCACAGTAAGCATCTGCATTTATTGTTGGACGCAATTGTCGCAATTGGACGCAAATTTCACAGATACTCTCATACAAAAGCTTGTGCCTCGCTATGATAAATGTTTAAATTTAAACGGTGATTATGTATACTGTATTCAAGTTAAAGATAGAGTGGATGTAAACAAATACATGCGCTGTTCACGTGCTTGAAAGAAGCAGGGTAGTATTAAGGACATTCGTAAAGATTTGCATACAAACCAGTATAGCAAGAACATATTTAAAAAATCAACTAAAAACAAATTTTAAATAATAATTAGACATTTGGTAATGAATAACATTTTATAAAGAACAATTTTATTCGATGATAAAGTTAGGTACAATAAATAAAAAATAAAATGAAAATAAAATAATTTTAAGCCGGACATGGACTGATATCAACGACGTGTAATTCAAGGGTGCAGTGCTGAGAGTTCAGCCAATCGCATTAGCCAAAATGCAACACACGTGCTGATCACGCATTGATCACGCGCCGGTCTTTGTTTACATCCACTTTATCTTTAACTTGAATGAAGTATAGAGAAGTAGTTTAATATACTGTTATGTTTTTAGCCTTACGTTGGATTGCTAATTTGTAATAATATTAGACGTTAAATTGTTAGTTAATTATTTTAGAAAATTCTAAATTTCTCCGGTTAGCTCAGCCTGTATTTTTACAATTTGTTATTTTAAAAGAACTCTCATCAAAGGACGTTAAAGGGATCGTCTCAATTACAATCTAACGAAATCCAAATAAAAAAATTAAAAAATAATGCAAATCTTTTGATAAATTAACACACAAAAATTATTATCTAATTAACTGTCATTAAATACCAAAATTTGTTTTTAATAAATACCTTTTTAATCACTTTTTAAACATCACACTAACAATCCTGTAATCCCACTTTCTTATCAATATCCACAACAAACTGCAAACTCGTTTTACTCCTATCAATATTATCCCACCTTCTTATCAATCTCCACAACCGCTGCAAACTCGTTTTACTCCTATCAATATTATCCCACACTCGATCTTTTAATTTACATCCACTAAAGAAACTTCCAAATCCAATAATTGTATTTAATTGATATATTTTTCAAAATTGTAAATACTTTGCCATATATTTTATATTTATTATTAAACATCTTCTTTAATTAATTTAATAAAGGTTTTATTAAATTTTTTTTATTTCAACTTAAATTCTTTTATCAAAATTAGAAATTAAAAAAAAATCTTTTCACTTCAAAAACTATTTTTTTCTCTCTTTCAAATTTTTCAAACATTCTCATCTCCCTGGATATTTTTATTTTACCTCCTATTTATTATTTTTAAAATATAATAAAACCGCTATCAATACTTAAAACATTAATTTAACAAAATTCACTTAAATCTAATATTTTTACATTTTTTTTATCATACAACAACATTAACATTTTAATCTATTCATTATTTACATTTTATTAAAATTATACTTATATAATTTTAAATTGTACATTTCAAAATAAAAAAAAAATAATATTTATTTATATAATTAACTTAAAATATCATTTCAATACATTTAAGCAAATACTAATAAAAAAAATAAAATAAAAAAGATCTTGTAATTTTTATGACCAATCGGAACTTAATTTGTGGATATGCCTCGTATTATGACAGTTTTTAATATTACATCCAGGATATGTCCCCAGATTACCAAGAGGTTCGACTAAAAATATGGGAATTGTTTTATAAAATCTGCTTGACTGAGAATTGATTTTGAACGTATTTAAATTTTTTAAAAGTCTAAAGGACAGTAATTCAAAAACCATTATATTGTCAAGTAAAGTACCTTATCCATTCATAATTCAATATTGTATCTAATAAGCAGGAAACAGAAGCTACTATGCAATGAAAAACATATTCAAATCAAAGACTGTATCACGAAACGCGAAGAAAAGAATATATAATACAATAATCAAGCCAGTAGTCACATACGCAAGCGAATCGTGGGTTCTAAAACAAGAACACAAGAAAAACCTGGAAATTTTCGAGAGAAAGATATTAAGACGAATATACGGCCCGGTGCAAGACGGAGGGGAATGGAGAAGTCGAATGAACCACGAGCTTAGAGAATTACACGGAGAAAAGGGCATAATTACTATAAGAACGATGCAGCATCTAAAATGGTTGGGACATCTAATAAGAATGACGAGTGATCGAGGTCCAAAAAAGGCATATGATGGAAAACCAGAAGGAAGGAGAAGACGGGGTCGGCCTAGGAAAAGATGGAGTGAGGATGTGGAAGAAGACCTAAAAGAACTGAAGGTTAGAGGATGGAGGAGGAAGGCTCTGGAAAGAAAAGTATGGAAAGTAATAATTGAGCAGGCCAAGACCCTTCATGGGTCGTAGAGCCATCAATGGATGGATCTAATAAGTTTCTTCGGAATAGACAATTGTGTCCCTGTGCAAAATTTCAGACTTACTTGCATAATGAACTGTATCTTGTTTTTAATTTAAATTAATGCATTAATTATTATATATTATTAACACAGCTGCCTTTTTCCAATTTAATGTTGTATTTAAGATTTTCTCTCTTTTTGGAACATTTTTTTTTTATTAATTATTTATGTGCCACAACTGCTGAGGTCTTAGGCACCCTTGGATGGTGTTGTAGGTTATAACAAAGACAAACGTCCGGTTGGATTGAGGAACATTTTGAGTTTTTCAAGATTATTATTATTATGGAACAACTTTGTTAAATTAGATTCTTCAAACAAAAGTACTATCTTCTAATTGTCAGAACGACATAATTATATCCTACTTAATTTATTATGATCCTCATTTCTGATCTTTCAGGACAAGCAAAATTTAAAAAAAAACAACGACTTTTTGTATAAAAAATATTCGGAGAGCCTAATATTACATTTTGCAGTGACGCCTGTAGGTACTTTCTATATATTCTTTATTACAAAATTAAAAATAAATAATAGAGGTGGTGTATATCTGTATATAACAATAAATCATCAAAATTTGTGTTTAACCACCAGACTTGTATTTAGGTAATTTTAAGTTTATAAATTGGTGTGTCGTTACTGTATTTTACAATTTCAACGAGAATAACCGTTAATACTTAAAATTACGGCTTATAAAACCTTTGCTTTGCTTTCATACATTCCATAAAATCCTACTTACATGCAAATAAATTAAATACAACTACCGCAAAGAATTGTATTAGGCAGTATATTGCAGAAGGCGAAATCGTCCGGTAAACGGAGTCGTATAGTTAAATAATTAACAACAGTTTAACTTTCTACTCACACGAATTTCAGATTTTTAACTTCCTGTTTTAGGGATAACGTTATCGCAATGTCATCAAGATCTTTGTCCATGTTTGTTAAATGTTATGTAAATTTACTGGTTTTCTTGCATTAAAAGACGAGTCAACATGTTTAAAATGATATTTTATGAAGCAACGTCGTATCGTTAATTCCCTAAAAGATAAAAACGATCTTTTCAATGACCTACATGTAAGACATAGGTCAACTACTCCCATACCATATACGTCTACTGTTAAGTCTGAAAATAATACTAATTGTGGGGGCAAAAGTTAGACAGTGCCGAAACTCGTTGCTACTTAGTATTGTGCGTATGACTCACCTGTTGAAAAATATTACAGCTTTTAAAATAATATTTATTTCTGCTTGACTGATTCCTTTGAAACCTCAGACAGATATATCTGGAAATTAGTACCTCACCATTTTATGATGTACAGAAAGGTTAAGTGCTGCTAGTACCTACTTCATATACGTAAAGTGGGTATGGTCAAAATTGAATGGTATGTTAAGAGTTTCAAATAGTGGTAATTGATAATAAAAACTGTATTTGAAAAATGCACCCTTGGTCGATTTCTAGGCTTTTATAGTTCAAATTTTTATTTTTTCCATGTTTAGTTTAAATACCAACATACTTTCTTATATTTGATTTATAAATTTACTGTTGTTTTTATACGTAAATACCTACTAATTGTACGAAGTAATTACTTTCGCCTAAGCCAGAATTTTAATTTCGTAATAATTTTCGAACATACGACGAACAGCTACAATAAATGTTTAAGAATAAAATTGTTTTTAATATTTAGACAATTTTAACGGTTCTGGCTCCCGCAAAAGTCTTCAAATTGAACTTTGTTAGAAACATTTTTCGGTACATGGAAAATGATACTGTTTTTATTTGACGATTTTCTTTTTCATTACCTTTATCTTATTGTACAATTTATGAATTAAGTCCATTAAGTCCTAGTTCCAAACGTTCTATTTATTTCTGCCTTCCCCGCAGTTTGTACAGCGGAAAGTTGTTAATATCTTTCACAACCTTATATATTATATTTTGTGGTGTTTTGTTGTGTCCACCTGAAACACCTCGGTTCGTGAACTGGCAAATTGCGAATTTTGACGAGACTCGCTTTGTTGATATTTGGAGAGTATTAGTAAATATACTTCTACATGCTTTCATTTTGTTTACAGAATCATCATCATCCTTATGCCTTCAGGTACGTATGGTGTTGACAAATATTCGCCATCGGGTTCGGTTTCTGGCTAAAGCTCTCATTTCACTGAAAAATTTGTTATTTTGTTGTAGCACCATCCTACGCCACGAGTTTCTTGGTCTTCCACGTTTTCTTGTTCCTCGTGGGTTCCACTTTAAGGCCCTGTGGCAGACTCCTTCTTTATTCTTTCGCAGAGTATGTCCCATCCACCCAAATTTGCGTTTTCTTATTTCTTCGTTTATTTCCATTTGATGTGTTTGTCTCCAAAGTTTTTCGTTGGTATTAGTTCTTGGCCACCAGATTTTTAATATGAGCCCGAGACAGCGGTTCACAAACGTTTGCAATTTTATTCTTAGTATAGATGCAACTAACCAAGCTACACTTCCATAAAGTAACACTGACTTTACATATGCCTTAAAAATTTTGATTTTGATGTTATTCTTCTATACGTTCTTTAGTTTTTAAAACGTAATCTTTGTTTTCTGAATTCGTATTATTACATCCCCCGCTACACCGCCATTTTCAGCCACATTGTTGCCAAGATATATGAACTCTTCTTGTATCTTAAGGTTAACACCTCCTAACATAATAGGGGTGTTTACTCGTGCGTTTATAAGTAGTTCTTTAGAATTTTGAATATTTATTTTCATTAATAAAACGAATGAGATGATGGACCTAATGAAAAATTTAGCTCGAGACATAAAAGACATTAAAAAAGAACAGAACAACAATAATGTAGAGACAAGGCTACTGAAAGACGAAATAAAAAAATTAAGAAAGGAACAAGGAGAGTTTAAAGATGAAATAAAAGGGCTAAAGTACACAAATGAGAAAGTAATGAAAGAAGTTGAAGGATTAAAACAAGAAGTTGTGAGAGCAAATGAGAAAATAGAAAAATTGGAGGGCGAAAAGAGGAGGAAGAACATAATTATCCAGGGGATAGAAACAGTATCAACCAACCCTAAAACGTTAAAGGAGGAAATGGAGGATTTCATAGAAAGAGAACTAGGACTAACATTGAAAGCGGAATCGGCAAGGAAACTAGGAGGAAAAACGTGTATGGTAGAACTAAGCAGTAAAGAGGATAAGAATAGGGTCATGACCAACAAGAACAAACTTCGTAACTTACAACAGAAAGTGTATATAAATGACGACCTAACACTAGATGAAAGAAAGATACAGGCAACAATAAGAAAACAAGCTAAAGAAGAGGCAGCAAAAGGGAAAACAGTCAGAGTAGGCTTTCAGAAATTGATAAGCGACAATGAAATTTGGTACTGGAACAGGGATGCACGAAAACTGGAGAAAATACCAACAGCCCAAGAGCTGCCAAAAAACGATTAACAGGAAAATATTCAGGACGGGAAAAAGGGAAGACGACAAACGCAACGAAAAAGGCAGAAAGTGAAAATAAATGGCATAAAATAGGGACATGGAATATTAGGAGCTTAAATGGAAAGGAAAAGGAACTCATACAAGAAATTAAGAAATATAACATGGAAATACTGTCAATTACAGAGACAAAAAAGAAAGGGACAGGAGAAATGACTATAGAAGGTTACGGATTACTCTACAGCGGGGTAGAAATGAATAAAAGAGCCGAAGCAGGAGTAGGGTGCGTCATAAGCCCGCAATATATGAAGAAACTAACGGAATGGAAAGCAGTAAGCCAAAGAACGATGAAAGTAACATTCAAAAGAGGGTATGCTGAGAAAATGGATATAATAATAGTATATGGACCGGGAGAAAATGACTCAAAAACAGAAAAGGAACAATTTTGGAGTGAGCTACAAATGGTATATGACGAAACGGACAACCCTACTATAATCACAGGAGATTTCAATGGAAGAAGAGGGAATGATATTACAGGAAGACAGGAAGTGATGGGCAGCCATGGAGAAACAACAAGAAATACGAATGGAGAGAAATTAATCGACTTCTGCATACAGAATGGACTAGTGATACTAAACTCCTACTACCAGCACAAGGATTGCCACAAATACACTAGGGAGGAACCAGGAAGAAACGAAAAATCAATTATAGACTACGTCATAACAGAGAAAATAAACAGAAGAGCTATACATGATGTCAGAGTCTATAGAGGTGCCGAACTATCGACAGATCATTACCTACTAGGTGCGAGACTAAAAATTAATGAGAACAAAGAGAAAGAGAGGGTAGTTGGAGAAACATACAAAAAAGAAATAAAGACCATTAAGATTTATAAACTACAAGACCAAAAGATACGACAGGAATATGAAGAATGGATCACTAAGGGAATACAAGAAGCAACGGAAGAACTACAGGAAATGACTATAGAGGGAAAATGGGGAAAATTCAAGGAAATTATCTACATGGCGGGAATTAAAGCATGTGGAATAATGGTAGCAGGAGGATCCAAGAAGAGAACAAGTTGGTGGAGCGAGGAAATTAAAAACATCGTTAAAACAAAAAAGATTATGTGGAGGGCATACTTGCAACAAAGAAGCGAAGAATCCTATGAAAGGTACAAAATAGCGAGACGCGTAGCAAAAGAGAAGATCAAAATAGCCAAAGCCAAAGAATGGGAAGAATTTGGCACCAAAATGGAAAAAGATAGTAGTACAAACCAGAAATTATTTTATAGAATACTCAAGAATATGAGAAACAAAGGGAAAAAACTTGGGATGGGGCAGATCATGGACAAAGAGGGAACGATAATTACCGAGGACAACAAAATAATGGACAGGTGGAAGCAATATTACCAGGAAATGTTAGAGGGAGTAGATGTTATAGAAGATGAGACAGAAACAGAAGAAAGTAACGCAACAAATATAGGAAAAGGGAATGATAATATACAGCAAGTAGAAGAAAGAGACGACATACAACTGGATGAAGTAAAGAAAGCGATAGGAAAATTGAAGAACGGGAAAGCACCAGGAGTAGACGGGATGAAAGCAGAATTAATTAAATACATGGGAGAAGATGGAGTGACGATCCTACACAGAATTATGAAAGAAGCATGGACAACAGTAACAGTACCCAAAGATTGGCAAACATCAGTAATAATACCAATATTCAAAAAGGGAAACCAAAGGGACTGCGCAAATTATCGCGGGATCTCATTAATCTGCACAGCCAGTAAGATTTATGAGATGATTCTGGAGAATAGACTAAGAAAGGTGGTAGCAGACAAACTTCATGGGGCGCAAAGTGGATTTAGACCAGGGCACTGCACTCAAGATCACATATTCACAATCAAGAATGTGATAGAGAAAACGCTACCCTACAATAAAGAAGTATATATATGCCTTGTTGATCTAGAAAAGGCCTTCGACAAGGTGGCAAGGCAAAAACTATGGGAGACACTAGAAAGAAACAAGATTAATAATAAATTGATAGGCGCTATCAAATCACTATACCAAAAAAACGGAAAACGTAGTAAGAAAAGACAATTTAGAGACAAAGAAATTTAGGACAATGCAAGGAGTCAGACAAGGAGGCAATCTTAGCCCACTGCTCTTTATCACCTTCATGGACGAAATTATAAGAAATGTCAGCAGTAAAAGTAAGAAGATGGTGGTGGGATACCACACACTAAAACCGGTGGAAGTAGGAGATTGTGTATTTGCAGATGACGTCGCAATAATGGCTAATACAGAAAAAAGCTTACAAATTAATGTTAACCTATGGGTGGAGGAGCTAGAAAGAAAAGAAATGAAAATAAACATCAACAAGACAAAAGTAATAGCGATAACAAACAACAAGGAAAGGCGAGTCAGCATAAATATCAACAACCAGACAGTGACCAAGTATCTAGGAATAACCATAGACAGAGCCGGCAAAATGGAAGAAGAAATTAATAACAGAATTACGACAACGACAAAACTGTTCCACGGGATTAACAGAGGATTTATTAATAAAAACGAAATTAGTAACAAAACAAAAATGACAATTTACAAAACCATATATCTACCAACTTTACTATATGGAAGTGAAACGTGGGTACTAACTGAGAAGTTACATAAGAAGATACAGGTATTAGAAATGAAGTATCTGAGGAAGGTAGCAAAAGTAACGATAATGGACAAAATAAGGAATGAAGACATAAGAGAAAGATTGAAAATAGAGAGTGCTAGAAAGTACATAGAGAAGGCTCAATTACGGTGGTGGGGACACATGAAAAGATTACCTAAAGAAAGACAAGTTAGGAAAGTATGGGAAGCAAAGGCCACTGGCACAAGAAAGAAGGGAAGACCAAGTAAGATATGGGACAAAGAAATAGAAGAAGTGCTGAATAACAGAGGGTTAACTTGGAACCAGGCAGAAATCATAGCGAGGGATAGGAGTAAATGGAGAGCAGTGACGAAATTGAGTAGAAAAGAAGGAGATGGCACAAGTGAAGTTACAAGTGAAGTGTAGTGAAACGTTAAAGAAGTATTTAGTTAATTATAAAACGGGAAGTGACCAGTGAAATTATAATTAAGTGATTATTTAAACAAAACTTTGCTATAGGATATTAATTATTTTTCTAAGTTTTCATATATTTATGTATCTTTCCATTTATGCATTTATTTACGTTTTATTTTCCTCTACACTTAAAAGTAGAAGAGGGATAGATTATATATATATATAATAAAACGTTTTCCGGATTAAAACCGTGTCATTGTTGAGACAGAAGAACTCAACGTTTCGCCCACATTTTTAATTCTTCAGGAGGAAAAGGGAGCACTAAAAGAGCACGGTAACTCTTCGTGTCAACCACATCAGAGGCTACTGTTTTCTTACCCTATATTCGACAAGTTACTGATCACATAGGTAGGATTCTCAAAAAACGTAACATCAAAACCATCTTCAACCCCCCACCAAAGGTCCCACAGATACTCCCTTCAGTAAAAGATAAGCCTCAACCCTTCTCATCAAGAGGCATCTATAGTATCCCGTGTTCTTGTGGTTTAGTGAAGAAACTGGTCGCTCAGTGCACACACGTATCTGCGAACACAAACGTTGCTTGAAATCAGGTCTTCTCTCGCATTCAGCTGTTGATGAACATCATCACGACACTGGCCATAAAAATATTGTTTGAAAAATCTTCGATCATTATCAATTATTTGTTCAACAGGAAAATCCGTAAGGCCATTGAAATCATCAAGACCCCTAATAACTTGAATCGTGACATTGGTTATCATCTATCCGATATATGAAAGTCCGCTATCATTACTGGTTACACTCCCTCCACCACTGACCAATCGTCGTCACAGTCCGATGCGCCTGGTTGGTTACAGCCGGTATAAAGTCGCTGCCTTTTCTGTTTCTCAGAAGGGTTTCGCCTCTGGCTTGGTTATCAAGTTGAGTTACCGTTACCCTTCTGCCTCTTGTTAAAAGAGTTTCCCCTCTGGCGTGGCTGACACGTTGAGTTGCCGTGCTCTTTTAGTGCTCCCTTTTCCTCCTGAAGAAGCCCCTTAAAAGAGTGGGCGAAACGTTGAGTTCTTCTATCTCAACAATGA
Source organism: Melanotus villosus (assembly GCA_963082815.1). Taxonomy (NCBI): domain Eukaryota; kingdom Metazoa; phylum Arthropoda; class Insecta; order Coleoptera; family Elateridae; genus Melanotus; species Melanotus villosus. The sequence goes on along the minus strand of OY720421.1, from coordinate 45,720,500 downwards.
TACGGTTCCAAATCGGAAAACGTTTTGTTAATACTGACACTGACTGTGGAAGTCTTCGAATTCATTATTTATTTTTATTCCCATCTTTCTTACTTTTTCTTTAAGATAAGTTAGTCTTATTTATTTATTTGCATGTTGGTATGTGTATGGTAGAGCAAACAAACATCATCTGCATAATCGAGATTTTCCAAAAACTCCATCTGATTCCTCGAATTTTGTTCTGTGTCGTATTTCGTAAGATCTCATCCATTGCAAACAGCAATGGTGATAGTAAATACTGTCTAATCCTCGACATTGTTTCAAAATGTTAGGACATTGTGCCCCCATGTGAGACTACATTATGTCTTATGTCTATCGATAATCCTCTCGTATCAAATTGATGATTTTATTCATTTTTATTTTTTTTTAGTTCTTTCCAAATGCATTCCCTTTTCATGAAGTCAAAATCAATAAAAAGTAGGTATAATGGTGATTGCCATTCAATTAATTGCTTATTGATTCTTTATAGAATACCATCGTGAAAATGTTCCAAAGGTTGATGTTTTCTCATATCTTATATTTTCTCTTAGCAGGTTCTTCCTTTATATGAGCTTTTAGAAATGCGGTTTGCATTGTAGTTTTCCAATTTTCAGTATCCCTCGAAATAGATTTACGATACAAGTGTTAAAAGGCAGATTTTATTTTGTGATTGCGAAATGAACATAGCGAGTTGAGCAACCCCACGAACAAAATAAAATCACTTTTAACAGGAATATCATACACTATTTTTTCTACAAACACCATTGAAAGCATTTTAAACTCTCTTATTCGAGATTCCACAAATTACCTAAAAAATCTAGTACTCTGTGACATTTACGGAACAATTTAGAATTGAGCTTATACAGCGTGTCCCAGGATAGATGTTACAATAGGTGTGATGGACAAACAATTTTAGAATTTTATTTTAAGATTGTGGAATTAAGCCCTGCTTGGTTTGAAGAGAATTTTAAGAATATTTTCAGTTTTTGAAAAACAAGTCGGCCTTGACATTCAAGCGAAAACTATTTTCTTTTCAGGTAAAGTACCCTTTTTGTTCATGATACGGCAAGATTTTACTAAGAAAAGTTGTTCATAATAAGAAATTATGGCCCTATGCAAAATTTCAGGAAGATCTACCTACTTTGATTAAACCATCACATTTTAGATTAAACAAAATAAATTGTATTTATTCAAAATTTTCTTTGTAGAACATTGAACGAAACAAATAGCATTTACAAGAAATTTAACTTACGAAACATAATAATAACACTGATCTACAATAAATTATTTATTCCACATAACTGCCAGGAGGCCATGAAAAAACTATCGTTGACTAATCTTCCTGAAATTTTGCATAGGGCCATAATTTCTTATTATGAACAACTTTTCTTAGTAAAATTTTGCCGTATCATGAACAAAAAGGTTACTTTACCTGAAAAGAAAATAGTTTTCGCTTCAATGTCAAGGCCGACTTGTTTTTCAAAAACTGAAAATATTCTTAAAATTCTCTTCAAACCAAGCAGGGCTTAATTCCACAATCTTAAAAATAAAATTCAAAAATTTTTTGTCCATCACACCTATTGTAACATCTATCCTGGGACACACTGTATATTGTGTATTGTTTGTGTTTGACATAAATATGCTTGTCAAAAGTGAAAAAGAATAATTTAAGAAGAGTTCTAATCTAAGTGAAGAAATTCCGATCGATATAGAAGAAGCTGCTTTACGCTATAGTCTAAGTAAGTTTTAAATAGCGGTTGAACTGGATTTTGTTTCCCCGCCCACTGCAGTTTCAGGTTTAGTTACAACAAGATATAACGCATGGCAAAGTTCACGGGTCAGAGCGGGACACGGATATAAACGTTGTCTTTGCCAATTTCCAAAGGTATCTGAGCATGCAAGAATCGTCCTTAAGGTTACCGATTTACGGGTCTCACAAGTTGTTATCTTGGATATGGACGGTGTTATGTATAAAACCCAATGTTTTTACTCATTTATACAATAAAAATGATTTTTACAAATTTTTTGTATACAGATACAGATAATTATTATTACGGGACACTGTAGCGGGTGTAATTATTCATACTTTCGAATTGAAATGAAACTATTTACGTTTATTTATTTCTAAATATTAATTACAATCATTAGTTTTCATACATAATACCTTCCACATCCACGCCCTGGTCCATTGGCAAAGACAACGTTTATATCCGTGTCCCGCTCTGACTCGTGAAATTTGCCATGCGTTATATCTTGTTGTAACTAAATCTGAAACTGCAGTGGGCGGGGAAACAAAATCCAGTTCAACCGCTATTTAAAACTTACTTAGACTATAGTAGGGCAACATTAGATTTGTCGATTTTGGTAGGTACTATATTGAGTTAAATCAAAATCAATCTTTGATTAATATTTTAGTTGTCATTGTGACAGCAGCCTTTTAACACTAGTGTTAAAAGTAAACCACGTGATCTACTTTTAACACGTTGCGATTTAATATTACATTTTTAATTGCAGTATGCCGTGTTCAAAATTCAGTTTTTAGTAGTGTTTGTAGAAAAAATATTTTTTGCGCTTTTGTATCAATTTAATTTTGGCATAAGTTCAAGTAGTTGTACTCAAAATAAACGAAAATTTTGGGTTCAACAGTTTGGAACGTCATTGGAATCTTTCCGTTTATTGGTCAGTCATAAAAATTTTCTTCAGTTTTTCTCCAAACTTCAAATGCAGTTTCCAAAATTCTATTTTTATTGACTCTGATCTCGTTTGCAGTTTGCTGTTTTGTTACGCATTGTAATGCAGTAGTATCCATATTCACAGAAAGTGTTTTTCTGTTTAGTTATGTGAACACTCCAAGTACCTATCATACTTTCAACTTACCAATAAGATTTTTTTAGGGTTGTTATTTTTTATTATGCTTTTGTCAAGAAACGCGGTATCATTAACATAATCATCAACGATAAAATTATTATCACGATTAATTGTAGCAAGCTCTTCTGTGATCTGAACCAACATTTTCTACGCCTGTTTCTCCATGTTCTGAACCAACCTATCACTAAATGTTGTAAAGTGAGAGAGGTATTATAATAATTAAACGTTATTGTATTTTAGTCTCAAAACCACCGCAGTGCAACGTGCTTTATTTGAAGGCCCCTCTACATCCGCCGGATACCGGTAAGAAAGTTACCATTCAGCAATAAAGAACCAAAGAACAATATTCCGGCAGTTGGTTCCTTTTTGCATTTATAAAAGCAGCTGGTGCTGTATTGAAAAATAGAAAAATCACATAAACATTCTATGAGTTAGTTCATACTATATTTTAAAGACCAAAACGCTGAAACCGGTTCTTTAGTACAAAACGTAAAATGAATCCCATTTAATTAAATTACATGAATACCCGCAAAAATAAAAATTTATGGGTTATTTCTTTATTATGAATTCGAAGACTTCCACGGTCAGTGTCAGTATTAACAAAACGTCTTCCGGATTGGGACCGTGTCATTTTGAGACAACAGACTCAACGTTTCGGCCCACTTTTATAAGGGGCCTCTTCCTCCTGAAGGAGCCCCTTATAAAAGTGGGCGAAACGTTGAGTTATTACTTCGTCTTCGTTTTGCATAATATCCCATTGACGTTAACGTCTTTCAAAAAAATGATGGCGTTTTGAAATTTTGCAAAATTCTGAATAACTTTGCTTTGTTATTGCTTCATTACAAATAGACAAATAAAACGGAAATGCTACAAACACATTTCTCTTATGACATTTCTATAGATCATACTTAGGTTATTGCTACATGCGATCTTTTAAACCCAGATATAATTCAGAAAATCTGAAAACTTGTAAAAGCATTATGAACACGGTACGATTTCGTATAAATCTGTCAAATAAATTATAAGGGTTGCAGTATTCGATAGCATGTTAATCGTACATAACAATTTGCTAAGCATACGCCATGAGTTATGTTGCAGTCCAAAATAGGTATATATTGTAAACGCAAGTAGAGAGTCTATTGTCGCATTAACCTCTGACATTAAAGCTTGCACCAAGGGGCGTAGAACTCATACGCTGTCAATGACAAATTTTACAAATAAATCAATCGCAACTTCGATAGTCGGGGCGTCAACACTAGAGCTTTTGTCAAGGAATATCAAATTGCCTATGAATGTCACCCTTACCACCACATAAAAATTAGAGACATAAACCTGGCTGTAAATTTACTCTCAGCATAAATAAATAAATCATAAAACTTCAAGCAGAGATATCAAGCGGGAAAAGCTCGTCGAGAGCAAGCTTTAAGATATTTATGACGGCTTTCGGAATTAAGTTGTTCGAAACGAGAATTTAATGAAATAATTCCAAAATATGTCCGTTAAAAAAAGATACCCCTTTCACTGTAAAACTTTAAGACCCGCATCTTGCATAAATGCAGTCAAATAAACTTATGTAGTTAGTATTAAAGCAAACAAATTACGGTAATCCTCGCAAAGGTGACTGCGTTTAAAGCGATTTATTTTAATTTTTATATCTGGTTTAGGTAAATGTTTACGCCGTGATATGTTAATTCACTTTATTTCATACTGTCTGGTAAATTCAGTTTCCCGGCGCCATTTTGTGTCCGGAAAATGAGCTATTACGGTATCAGAGCCGGAAAATGTTGCTTGGCAACATTTTCCGGACAGTTATTTTATGCACCCAATCAGAGCCCGTAAAAGTCTAACCAAGCCACACCTACCGGCTTTGACACAGTAATGTCACATGTTGACGTTTTGAAAAAGCGTCACATGTAAAACTTAAAAATCAAATTGTTGACAGTATGAAATAAAATACATAACGACATTCGTCCGTGAACTCTTTTTACAGTACTCGTTTCGAGTTTCAAGACTCGGCTCCTTGCGTCGCCTCGTCTTTAAACATCTTACTCGTACTGTAAAATATGAGTTCCCGGACTTGTGACGTTAATTACTATTATGTTTGTATATCAAACTACATTGTATTACCGGACGCAAACAGAGTTGTTAGCTTAAGAACCATTTATGTACGTAAATGGAAAATGTGTGGATTGCTTTACGGATTTAGAAGGGTAAGCCACTAAATATTATTTTAAGTGAGTTAGTAATTTGTTTATAATCACGTATAAATTGTGTACTTATATAGGTTCCAAACGATGACATCTGCCTGATGTGCTGGTAAAATGTTGCTCATTCACAACGAGCCTGTTTGTTAAAGTTCAAATGATTATTATTGCAATTGGAGTTGACATTATTTCGACATTATACCTAATAAACTCCTATTGTTGTTTTAAATGGCAGTATAATCAAATATAATAACGGATCTTATCTTACTTCTTTTATTTCTAATTATAGCATTAGAATGAATTACTGAGATAAGTTGTTATTACTATAAAGAATAGAACTTCCCAAAATAGAATTAGTTTCGTATTTCATTAATCAAACATTATTTTACGTTTTGGAATGGACTACACACTGCTTTTATAGGTATTGATTTAAAAAAAATCCTTAAACTCAGTACTAATTGCTTTTTGTTTACATAATTGACTTATGTGGCATTTCTTCTTTGAGTCATAGCATCATCAGCATTTTTGTATAAACTGCGAGCTCTACTTTTTTATACATTTTATGATTTTAATCCTCTTTTCAACAGTATAGGTACAGTTTTGTTGTTCACGTTTTTGATTTTACAGTAGTATCTTCATAAGCGTTTATCTCGGTCATTTCTCATCCGATTTTAATTTTTAAAATATCGTTTGAACGCTAAAATATGCGCCTATTCTTATTTCTACAAATAAGTATAGGGTTGCATTTAAAAAAATGAAGTATCTGATCTGCCAAATAATGCCATTTTTATTTCGGTTTTTAAAGAAGGAATAGCATATTCGTAAAAACCATAAAAAAAACTTGGGCTCATGTAAAACTCATTGGTGAAAACCGCACCTTAATACTTCATCCCATTTAGAAAATATAAGCTTGTAAAATCAGTCAAAATATAGTGAGACACCCTGTATTAAAGGAGCATAGTTAAAATGAAGATTTTGAAAATAAAAAAAAAATTAGGAGAATAAAGAATATGCCTTCGGATAGAAACATGGCGATAGAGTCATCACCAGCAAAAACTACATACAGTAGCCGCTCGATTTTGCGAACTAATAAAAACCAACCTTGTTCACAGAACCGAATTTGTTCGCAGAATCGAAAAACAATTAATCTGGTCAGAACATGTTTGTTTTATTTAAAATATAACTTTTACAATACAATGAAGTAATTTGTTAGCTTTGTTTGACGCTTTTTTTTTCAAAACTGTTTATTACTGCTTTATTTGTACACGTAATGTCAATAGGTCATCCAGTTTTGTACCATCCATCACTAGCCGTAAAATCCTTCTTTTCTTTTAAAACTTCATGCACTGCTGCTCTTGTTTGTTCTTTACCATTTCGGTAGTAACTGGTGTGTTATTGTTTCTTAGATTGGAAAACCATTTGTATAATTTCTTTTCTAATGTAGGCATTTGACTAGAGTTTCGCGTCTTTCTTTTAGTTATAGTACCGGTAAGTTTTGTTGTAACACTCAGGATTTTTGCTTTATTGTTTTTTAAGCTACAAACAGTAGATCTTGCAATTTTATATTTCTGTGAAATGGATGTAACACCAGTGGTCGAAGTGGGAAAACATTACAAGGGGGATGCTAGATTTTTCAATATTTAGTGCCCCCCCCCCTATTTACGTGTGTGAGATAGTTTATCACTTTAGGAAAATAAAATGGCGATGCAGCCGATGCTACAAAGACAAAAAATAAAGCTGAGCTTTTTAATTTGGGTAATTAAAACCTCACGTAAGAATCTAATACTTGATTCCACATACTCCAATTTTTTTAGTTTTTAATACACCCAGATTGATAAGAGTGTCTTTATCAGTAATGGTCTAATGGATAGCTGTTTTGTCTGTGGGTATTTTAAAATAAATAAACTCTACGGGAGCCGCGCGGTGCCCAAACCCAAACAATGAATCATATTTTTTGAAGAATTGAACACTAGTTACTTACATACCGGCTACTTACTAAATAGTTAATTTTAAAAATCATATTTGAAGGATGAAACCCCGTAGTTTAGCACTGGGATGTCTTAATTTTTTTTTTCAAAGTAGAGGGATGGTTTAATTTTCTTTTCAATGTAGGGGAACGGCTTAATTTTTTTAACAAACTAGGGGGATGCCATCCCCCCGCATCCCCCCCCACTTCGACCACTGTGTAACACTCATTCCAGATTCAATGTCTTTAATAACTTCACTTTTTTCCAAGAGAGTTAAAACTTTCCGCTTAGGTTTCATTATTTTTGGTATTTAAAGAAACGCTAAAAATCACAAAGCAAAACACAACTTCACTAGTTACCATTTAAATTGGAACTGAGCAATTACACAAATTCGTGAATCTTGGCCATCAAAGCGGAAGATTAAATGAAATTTGATATTCGGCTAAATAAGGGGCAATAAATACAAGGCTCAGATACTTAATATTGCATGGTACTTTTATTTTAATAGCTCACTCCTGATGTGAAGGTAAACATTAGACAAAGTATCACAGTTCATTGAATCAAGATTCAATTGTTCACTCTATGGAACCTACAATGTTAAATACCTGGTTGTTCACATAACCGAATGTTCATACAAGCAGGTATTCACTTAACCGAGCGGCTACTGTAATTATAAAATCTTCTGGTTTAATTTCTCTCTGTCTTGATGAGAGTAGTGATATAACTTGATCAGCTCGTTTGGGAATTTTTATTCGTTATTGCATCGAGAATAAGTAATATCAAAGAACAATTGACCAGTTTAACATCAAAAGGATTAAATACTTGCAATGCTGTTATAAATGTACTTGCTAAAAGCGAAATAGTTCTTTCTAAAATTGTACCAGTAACTATGAAAATTGCTAGAATCATTAAATGAGGTAAACTTGGTGGAAAATGGTTTACTTATGTGCAACAACGTCCGATGTTAAGCCACGAAAAAACTCTTCAAAGTTTAGTATTTAGTTTAATACTTGTTTATAAGTTTACGGTTTTTTGTTAATTTTTAATTAATTTTTTAGTATTTTTTTTCTTCCATAAAAACTACATATTTGGCACGTGGGCAACTGGATAAATATTATTTCAAATTTGTGGCACGCGAACATACAAAGGTTCGCCACCACAATGGTTATATCAACTTTTTTATTTTTATGACAAGCTCACTCAAATTCCTGATTTTGGCCAACTAAATATTTCAGGACCATCCTCTTCATGCTTGCACCATTAAGTTGTACGGTAGCATTTAGTAGATACATGTGATGAATCTTATGTGGCACTTAATATCAACACCACGCTTTTCGGCACAAAAAAAATTGTATAACTGGTTTAGGTTCACAGCCCTAGTTTTTGACGAATTATTATTTAAAGTTTTATAAACCTAGCAATAATGTACAATTATTATCCATAACCATAACAACAGAGATACTTTAACTATAGCTTGGGTATTTTGTAGAATTCTATTCCGAATATGTAGGTATTCTTTCATTATTACACTCAATTAAAGTAAGAATATTTTAAACATTGCATTTTATTTCTTAACATGCATTAATTATAATAAATGTTCAAAATGGCCACGTAATTTCCATGCATTTTCTAAACCTACGAATTACGTTCTAGATTTTGGAGCCTATTATTTTTTCCAGTCCTTCTCAGCGCGACATTTATTCTTTCCACAGATTGCTCCTGGTCATTAACCCCTCCCTAATATATTGTTATGTTATCTCAATTAACAATACACAATTTTAAATTAAACTTATTAAGAAAACCAAATGTTCTGTAAATTGAAAGTATGTATTTTTGTCTGTATGTTTGAATGTGTGTGTGAGTGTGAACATAAAATTAAATATCAAGACAACTCAATATCAAAAATTATTCTTGAAAAATAAATAAACACAACAAACAAATATAATCAAAATACTTGAACATTAATTCCAAAATCAAAATAAATTTAATGGTTATTTACGTGAGTTCTGGCTGTAAGAATTGTTTTGAAAGATTGCATTTCTTAAGGATTGATAATTATTAATTTAAAAAAAATAACAAATAACTTTACATTTAAAACTTTTACAACAAATTGACATTTAATTACAAATAAAAAATATTAAATTAAAATTCAAATTTCGTTTCAATTAATTTAAATAAATAAATAACACTTATCTTAAACTTCAAAGATCCTTGCTTGTGCATTTCTTTCTTGAAATCGGCAACGCTGTGTAGTTGACCTCGTAGTTGGAATTCAATCAGCTGACAATTCGTTCCCAAAACGTAACTGTACTACTTGATTTTTCACAGGTAAGTCTCTATTTGTTATTATTTATCACTTTAATCACTTTATTGTTTTTCTTTATTCACTTTGTTTTGCTTTTAATTAAATTCACTTTAATTTGTTGCAGGTATATTGTTTGAGTTAAAATATAACCTCAAATTCGTTGTCGTAAATAAAATGATTTATTCAACTTTAAAATCAATATTAAATTTTTATTAACAATTAAATTGTTAACACATAACAATTATTTAAACAACTTTGTTTAATTTCATTCGAAGTTCACAATAATAACGTAATTATTTTTCACTTTGCTAAGTAATTTAAATTTATTATTTTCACTGATATTAATTTTGATTATTTGTTTATAATTAATTAGTTGTTATTATTAATATTATTCTATTGATTAACTTTAATTATTATTTGGATTAGTTTCACTTTTACTTTACTTTAAAGTTCCATTGAAATCTATTCACCAGTACTCAACTGTCAATTTTTTATATCAAGCATGCCATGACTTTCATGGTAAATGAAATTTGTGAGCTGACAAAACAACGTGCTTTCGCTTTGAAAGTTTTGGAGCAACTAAAACAATCCTCTTTAATGTGAACCAATGAGATTCAAGTATTATTTCTACTAATAAGTCATATTAAATATTAACAAAATTATTTAAAATTTTAAACTCAATTAAACCTATTATTAAACAAATAACTAATAACTAAATTACATTACATGAATTTTATGTACAAAATTTTATAAATTAAATAACTTAAATTTTTCATTTATGTAACTAACAGTTCTTAAATATTTCTGATTCAACCTTGAAATTTAAGGATTTTAAAAATTATTTCTAATTTAAATAAAAATTATGCTAAACTATTTACAAAATTTATATTATTATTCTTGTCAATTTTCATAAATTTGCCTATTTTGGCTTTATTTTAAGTACAAAGTTCTGACATTTGTCAAAATTTACAATTTGTGATTATTCTTATATTTTTAATTTTCTGTCCTCAAAATATCATTATTCCTATACTTTATATCATTCTACATCTTATCTTTATGTCATATTTTTTTATCCGTCTGAATTTTTCTGGATAGTTAAAATCAATATTTAAAATATCTTAGTGCATCTGCAGTTGTCAAAAACTTATTTAGTCAATTTTTAAGCAATAATTTAATTTTATTTGTTATTTTCAATATGGTAAATGAAGTACCAAGAATCAATACATCCTGGAACATCTATATCGTAACATGAAATGAAGGAAATCTTGAATATCGGAAATTGTATCCTTTAACTGTCAATCTTTAACATAATTTTAAGACATATTTGTTGTGTATATTTGCTTTACAGTACTTTTATATAAATTTATTAGTTATAACAAAATTCTTTAATGACTTTACATGAAATTTATCTTAATATTTGACTTTATGCAATTTGTAAGTGTTAAATTTGTATACCGGAACTATCAAAATTTGTGTAAATTGTATTTGTGTTAATTATGTAAATAAATTGATATTGTTTATAATGTTTGGTGTCTAAAATACACAACAATATACATATCTTTAAAGTTCCCGCACCAAAAATACTGGACTTCTATAACCAACCCATTATTTTGAAAATTTGCGCTCTACCAATTGTCGCGTTTGAATGCCCCAATATTGCGCCAGCGTCCCGTCCCGTCCATCTAACATGTTTCAAAGATTTAACAAAACTATTAGCAATGGGACCAAATATGTGGTCCTATAAGCCAGTTGCCGATAATTCCAACATATATATTAACACTAAACTGAACTTGGTAGTTGGTCTCATATTGAGCGAACATAGCTTTATCAGTCCATAAAATATTCCCACTAAAGCAAGAATTCATTTGTTTCTCAAGTAATCATTTGATAAACTCTACTCTTCAATGATAATGCTTTGATAATTGATAATAAACCCTGGATTCTTTAGCAGTGATACGGATGCAAACCGTTTTCCTGCAATACATGATGGGCACTCTTCTGTTAGCATTGAATATTCTTGTTATGGATCCCGGACTTTATCCCGGTTCGCTTTCAACTGCATTTTTTCTTGGATTGGATGCAGTTTTGACCTAGTCGTTGAATAGCGTTCACATCTGGATGTAATTAAAATTACCACGACATTCCTCTAACATCAATGCATTTCTGAATATTTTACAAAAAAATATTCCATAACCATAATTTACGAGATAAAATGATGTTAACGAACAAAAACAGTATTCAGAACAAATCAAAAATTAACTAAGAGAACACAATGAATATAAGAGGATAATGCGTATGCTGCCGATTCTTTCATTTATAGGTGTGAATCCAATTACAAGTTTTCTTACTTTCTTTTACGATGAACTAACTCAGTTCCAAATATGTGTTCATTTGTGTGGTAGCTGTAGTATATCTACAGGGTGTCCCGAACCACAACCATTAACCTCAGAATGTTGCAGCGTGTTTAAAATGCAATTGTTGTGCGTGTACGCAAGTGCTGCGAAGCTAATGGGGGGCACTTTGAAAACGTTTTACGATAATGTAATGTTTTTTTGAGCCAAAGAATTGATCGAGAATTATGTTTGCTTATTACTTAATTTTGTTCTAACTTAAAAACTATTTATCCTAGCATTTTCTAACACAGAACAAAACCATTAAATACAAATTTTACTTTGTGCATTATTTTTCTGTCTAGATTTAATAATGCGTAAGGCAAATAAATTTATTAGATTGATATCTCGGCCCTTAGCCTACTAATTTATTTAAATTTGTCACTTCCAAACGGCCTTCTTGTTAAGTACATTCTTTAAACAAACCTAACAGTGTTGTCAAATTTAATTTTCTTTTAATGCATTGTATGAGGAAACTAGACACTGTAGAGAGTTTGTGTTGATAGTTTTAGAGTTCTCATGCTTTACCGTAGTCTGCTACTTGATGCTTTAGTGCGAGCTTCGGGACACCCTGTATATCGTTTATGTAAAATTCCACTGCCCGTCTATCGCATTTCTTGATTTCCTCTTATGCCAGCTGTTAAGAACTTATGAATTTATCTAGTGACATTTTTTCATTTCCGTTGCCTGGAAATCATTGTTTTGTTGGTTTTAAAAATCACCTAGACAAAAAACATTCTGTAAAAAAAATAACGTAAGTCAAGTTCAGAATTTTTCATATTATCAATTTTCTATAATTTTCTTGATTCAATTCCATAAATAATTGTATAAAGTTAATATACTTTGCAAATAGTAATTACCTTGCATTTATTATTACGTTGTCGACGCCGGTCTTGCAGAGAATTATTACCAAGAATCAGCGATTGCAATTTCATTACCTTTACAAAACATTTTGGTCCTTCGGAGCACGAATATTTCAAGAGATGAATTTATCAGAAGAATGAAAATTCAAGATTACAATTGCACGTGATGAACGTGTTTTCATTGGCGACCAGACGACGACGTTTCCCTGTTTGGTAGTGGTCAGGTCTATTTCACAACGTAAGGTCAGGTTTACTTCAAATATCTATTTTCCTTTTAACCCCCTTTACGTTAAATTTCATATTGCCTCCACTATTAAACATTCCGACTTACTTACAATTTCGTTTACAAGTTACATACATTAACATTTGTATATTACGTTATGATTGCGTTTTGATTGACGTATATCGCCTTTCACGCCTACTACATATATTTCCGTATTATTCCAAATTCAGACTACTATTTACAATTTCTTTGTTGCGCAATCTTTGCCATAAAGTCCGAATTTGAATATTACTTACACGCGTTAAAAAGGCTTTCAATTGCATTTACTTAAGTTACCTATTGACATTTGCATATTTACCTTTGTTGGTAGTTAGCAATTTCTATAAAACGTCAAAATGGCTAAAAGCAAAGAAGAAAAGCTTTTACTTGCTAGTGGCAAAAGCATGATTAATAAATTAAATAATTTTGAAACATTCTTAGAATCCGTATCTACTACTGTGACAGATCAAGAGGTTCTTGCGAAAATTCGTTTGCGTTGCGATGCAATTAAGGATTTGCCTGAAAAATATAATGACACAATGATCCATCTTAGCGTTTTGTCCGTTGTGGATGCTGAGATGTTAGAACCCAACAGTTTCTTTGACAAATATATTGATCTTAGCGCACGGGCATCCTTTTTATTAGATTCAAATTTATCTAAATCAACTGCAAGCAATTCTAATGAAAATTTCCATTGCAAGACAAACGGTTCAAATGCCACACAAGCTGCTTTTACAATGAATACGAAGTTGCCACGTATTTCACTACCATCATTTGATGGGAATTATATTGAATTCACTTCATTTTATGAAACATTCATTTCCTTAATTCATGATAATGCAATTTTATCAGATATAGAAAAGTTTATGTACTTAAAGACTACCCTTCGCGGAGCCGCAGCTCAAACCATTGCTAACATTCAGCCATCTGCTGATAACTACAAAATTGCTTTTGACATGGTAATTGATCGGTACAACAACCCTAAACAAATTATTTTAAATCATATTAAAGGCATTTTCGATCTAAAAACTATGAACAAACGTAGCGCATTTGATCTCAGAAAATTATCTGACGAATTTGTAAAACACATCAGGGCTTTACAAAATTTATCAGTGCCGATAGAACAATGCACTTGTTTTTTATATCATATATTAATGTCCAAACTCGATATTAGCACTAAAAGTAAATTTACCGAATTTAAAACCCGTTCAATTCCAAGCTTAGAAGAAATAAATGAATTTCTAAAAGGTCACTGCGAGCTCTTAGAAGAAATAGATTCCAATAATAAAGGTTATAATTCTAATAAGCTTTCTGATGCTAAAAATAGTTACAAACAAAGATTTAATAGTAATCAACAATCATTATTGGTAACACCTAATAATATATCTTGCTATAATTGCAAAAGCAATCATTATATAACGGAATGCCCAAAGTTTCTATCTTTATCTACCAAACAAAGGTTCGATAAAACGAACGAATTAAAAATCTGCAAAAATTGTTTGCGGCACTCAAGTTACAATTCTTGCAATTCCAAATATAATTGTCGCATTTGCAATAAAAGACATCATTCTTTGTTACATTTTGAAATTCCAAAGAACAATTCTGAAGACCAAGTTGCTACTACTGCTACTAAAGAAACTTCAAAAACCGTTGTTCAAAATGATTCCCGAATTTCACTTTCTTCTTTCGATACATCTCCTAATGAGAATTTACTTTCAACTGCCATAGTAAAGATAAGAGCGAGGAATCATAATTGGTACACTTGTAGGGCGATACTGGATAGTGGTAGTCACGTAAATTTTATAACCGAAAACTTAGCCAAGAAGTTGCAGTTGGAACAAAATAAGTCCAAAACAAAAATCTTAGGTCTCAATTCTTGTGCCACAGAATCAAGTTCTATTGTACACATTCAACTATCCTCTTTGCATAATGGTTTTCAAACAAATCTGCAATGTCTTACAGTTCCAAAAATCTCGGAAAATCTACCTTGTAATTCATTTGACAAATCGCAGCTGGGGCTTCCCAGAAATATAAGATTAGCAGATAACGATTTTAACAAATCTTTGCCCGTTGATTTACTTATTGGCGCGGGTAAGTTTTACCACCTTATGTGCATCGGACAAATTTCCTTAGGCGAAGATAAACCCGTTCTGCAAAAGACTTTGTTAGGTTGGGTAGTTTCAGGTCCGTGCAGTTATGGTAAAAGTTTTCAAAATAATATATGTTTACATGTATCAACTGACGAAAATGATCGCAGTGATTCATTACAGAATTCCATTCAAGCGTTTTGGCAGATGGAAAATGTATCTTTAAAGAATGAATTATCTCTGTTATCTCGCGAAGAGCGATATTGCGAAGATTATTTTACGCGAACTGTGTCGCGAAAATCTGATGGTCGTCTAATAGTTTCAATTCCCTTCAATTCTAATATTATAAAATTAGGCGATTCTGAAGTACAAGCTACTATGCGATTTTTTCATTTAGAGAAAAAATTGTTAAGAAATCCAACCTTGAGGTCAGAATACTTAAAATTTATTCACGAATATCGTGACCTTGGTCACATGATTAGAATTACAAATTATGACAGGCCAAAAGTTTCAAATAACGAGCCTACTTTCGAAGTCTTAGATTCTTCAGTTTCACTTACTAGTATTCCTGCATTTTATTTACCGCATCATGCGATAATCAAATCGAGCTCTCTAACAACAAAGCTTCGTGTAGTATTTGATGGAAGTGCAAAATCTGATTCCAATGTTTCCATCAACGATACTCAAATAGTAGGACCTGTAATCCAGGATGACCTGATTTCTATCCTATTACGTTTTCGACAGCATAAGATTGCTTTAACGGGCGACATTGAGAAAATGTATCGCCAGATTTTGATAAATCCTTTACAAAGAAAGTTTCAGCGTATCCTTTGGCGTGATGGTCCTGAGTTACAGTTAGATACTTACGAATTGCAAACTGTGACTTACGGTACTGCAAGTGCTAGCTATTTAGCTACAAAATGTCTGCAATATTTGGCACAATTAAATTTTCAAACATTTCCTAAAACATCATCTATTTTGAGATCTGATTTTTATATGGACGATCTTATCACAGGAGCCGATACTGTAGACGAAGTGTTGCAAATAAAAGAAGAAATAACTATAATTTTGAGTGAAGCAGGTTTTCCTATTAGAAAATTCTTATCAAACAATTCAAATATTTTGTCAGATAGCGATCCTAGTGCGCAATTTCATACAATCCCTTTAGGTGAACGCGAGAATGCCAAAGCTTTAGGCATTACTTGGAACTCTCTTGCAGACACAATTCAATACAGTATTCCAATTACTTCGAATTTACAACAAGTATCAAAACGGATAATTCTTTCAACCATATCACAATTATTTGATCCACTAGGTTTGGTGTCTCCAATTATTGTCACAGGCAAATTAATAATCCAAAGACTCTGGCAACTACAGTTAACTTGGGATGAACGTATCCCAGAATTTCTGAATTCAGAATGGAACATATTTAAGACTGAACTTCCATTATTAAGTAGCTTAAAGATTCCTAGGTGTGTTACTTCTAAAAACACTTCTACCATCGAATTACATGGTTTTAGTGATAGCAGTTGTAGAGCTTTTGGCTGTTGCATTTATGTCAGATGTATACATCCTGACAATACTGTTTCCATACAGTTGTTGTGCTCTAAATCACGAGTGGCCCCTATACGCACCACAACCATACCTCGACTAGAGCTCTGCGCGGCTTTACTATTGACACAACTTCTTCTAAAAGTTAAAAATACCCTCACTCTCAGTTTCAGTAGAACATATTTTTGGACAGATTCAACGATAGTTTTAAAGTGGATTAATTCTCCACCTAACAAATATAAAGTTTTTGTTGCCAATCGAATCGCGGGCATTCAGGAAACTTCAGAGCCTTGTGATTGGTATTACGTTCCGTCAAAACAAAATCCCGCAGATTTAATTTCCCGGGGTACTTCCAGTGTTGATTTGTTAAGCAACTCTTTATGGTGGCATGGCCCATCTTTTTTAAATTTAACTCCCGATCAATGGCCTACACTTCCAACTATCAAAGCTGAAGAACCTTCTTCCGAAGTAAAAGCTCAATCCGATCTTATCTTTAATTTTCTAACGGTTCCAGCTTTAAACATGTTTCAGAAATTTTCATCCCTTTCCAAACTTAAACGAGTATTCGCTTGGATGCTCCGTTTCATAAAAAATGTGCAACTTTCCGTAGCCCAGCGAAGCAAAGGTAACTTACAAACTATTGAATTAGAAAGAGCCATGAACATTTTAATAACCATATGTCAGGCAGAAACGTTTTCAATTGAAATCAAACAATTAAAAAATAAGCAAAATTTAGAAAATAATTCTAGCATTCTGCCGCTAAGTCCTTTTCTTGACAAAATTGGTATTCTAAGAGTAGGTGGTAGGATACGAAATTCCGCTTACTCCTTTGACAAAAAATTTCCCGCATTGCTTCCAAAGGAGCACGCTTTCACTAAACTCATTTTTAAGTACTTCCATGAAAATTTACTACATTGCGGAGCTCAACATTTGTTGGCTGCCATACGCGAGTACTATTGGCCCATTTCAGGGCGAAATATCGCCAAAAAGACAGTGCATGACTGTATTAAATGTTTTCGTGTTAATCCTCGATCTTCCCATCCTATTATGGGCGATTTACCTGCAAAACGTCTACAGTTTGGAACTCCTGTATTTTCTAACGTCGGTGTTGATTACGCTGGTCCAATTTTAATCAAGGACAGAAAGCTTCGGGGTTCCAAACTTATCAAGTCCTACATTTGTTTGTTCATATGTTTAGTAACAAGGGCTATACACTTAGAATTAACAACCTCCTTATCTACGGAATCCTTTATAGCAGTTTTCCGGCGGTTTATTAGCCGTAGAGGAAAGCCAATTACGATTTCTTCAGATAATGCAACTAACTTCAAAGGTGCTGCTAATGAGTTAAAAGAACTTCAAAGTTTTTTAAATTTAGAAACTACGAATAATTGTTTTTCTGATTTTATGGCAAATGAGCAGATAAAGTGGGAATTTATTATACCCAAAACGCCTCATCAAGGTGGAATGTGGGAAAGCGGTATCAAATCCGTCAAAACGCATTTAAAACGTGTCTTAGGAAATACTTCCTTAAATTATGAGGATTTTCATACTTTATTAACCCAAATAGAGGCAATATTGAATTCGCTGCCCCTGTCCCCATTATCCTCAGATCCTTCAGATTTAATTCCTTTAACACCTGCACATTTTTTAATTTCCAAATCATTTCATTCACTACCTGAAGTAAACTTGGATCAGATTAGTGAAAATAGACTGACGTTGTACCAAGGAATTCAACGCCTAGTACAATCCTTCTGGCGTCGCTGGAGT
Source organism: Melanotus villosus (assembly GCA_963082815.1). NCBI lineage: Eukaryota > Metazoa > Arthropoda > Insecta > Coleoptera > Elateridae > Melanotus > Melanotus villosus. The sequence goes on along the minus strand of OY720421.1, from coordinate 45,702,218 downwards.
CTGGAAGTAGTCCCCGAATTGCAGCGAAAAACAAAATGGTTTCAACAGCTTCCTAATCTGATAATAAAGGATTCTTTAGCCTTGATTAAAGAAGACAATTTGCCACCTTTACAATGGGCTTTAGGTCGTGTAACAGAAGTTCACATGGGCAATGACGGTGTTGTGCGGTTTGTTACGTTAAGAATTTCAAATGGTCATACCATTAAACGATCTGTCCACAAACTATGTGTACTCCCAAATTCATAAACTCATTTATGTGGCAGAAAAGTGAACATTTACAAACAATTTATTTTCAGTTTATCGTCTTTTTCTATTTGTTATTGTTATTATATTTACTACTTGTATAACTTGTATTTCTAGATTTAAGTTCATTTTTACCGTATTTTTCTTTTTGTTATTATTGTAATTAAATACTTTGTTCCTTGAAATCATTGTGATTTCAACGCGGCCGGCATGTTAAGAACTTATGAATTTATCTAGTGACATTTTTTCATTTCCGTTGCCTGGAAATCATTGTTTTGTTGGTTTTAAAAATCACCTAGACAAAAAACATTCTGTAAAAAAAATAACGTAAGTCAAGTTCAGAATTTTTCATATTATCAATTTTCTATAATTTTCTTGATTCAATTCCATAAATAATTGTATAAAGTTAATATACTTTGCAAATAGTAATTACCTTGCATTTATTATTACGTTGTCGACGCCGGTCTTGCAGAGAATTATTACCAAGAATCAGCGATTGCAATTTCATTACCTTTACAAAACACCAGCTTTATGTATATTGATTTAGTAAATCCGTATTTTATCCCTGGTTAATTCGTCTTTTTCGCGCGGGTATGTAGCTATGTTGTACACTTGACCATAGCACTCAGCAATTTTTGCAAATAATATCAAATAGAGCTTACTGCTCTATATAAAAATGCAACGCAGATTCTCAAATGTTACAGTTTTCCATCCATTGAAACAAGCTTGGAAAAAGGCTGTTTATAATTACAGAATTCAAAATGCGTGCTCTTGCTGTTCAAGTGAGATAATTTTTGTGTTATTTTGCAAGAGGCTTTGAAATTTATGTATAATACTACAGATTTTACAGAATGAATTCAATTCAAATCCATTAGATTCTTCTAATATACAGGGAGTTTAAAAAAAGGTCGGATATTTTATCCACGTATAGTACTACCAAGAGAAACAAAAAAGTCTTAATTAACATAGGTCCGTAAATCAAGCGTTTCAAAGATAGAGTTGATTTTGTATTTTAATCAATAAACAGCATACCTGGACTGCTATCAAGGAAAAAATAAAACAAATTTAAGTCGTTGTTGCTTTTTGTTTTCCTTTATTTGCTGATTATTTTTTATTAATAACAGTATCTTTTTGTAATAAAAGAAAATGCCGTTTTATACAGAGATGGCCGATATTCGTTTTATGTACGGCCGTGCTAATGGCAACGCTTACGAAGCACGGCGTCTATACGCCGAAGCATTTCTTAATCGTGCACTTCCATCCGATAAATTGTTTTCGAAACTACATCAACGATTAAGTAAAAGTGGCTCATTCAATGTTAATAAATATGATGCCGGACGGCCAAGATCAGTAACTACTCCTGAAACAGAAGAAGAAGTTTTAAGAAGAGTAGAAGAAAATCCGAATATCAACACCAGAACAATAGCTACGGAACTAAATATGAATGCTTCTTTAGTCTGGAGGATTTTACGAGAACAGCAACTGTATTCTTTTCATATTCAACGGGTTCAAGCTCTATTAGCCCCCGATTATCATTCCAGACTAGCTTTCTGTAGATTGATACTAAGAAAAGTTGCAAAAAATCCAAACTTTGCTGCTAATATTTTATTTACAGACGAGGCTATTTTTATAAACAACGGGATCATCAATTTCCACAATAATCATGTTTGGGCAGATGAAAACCCCCATGCTATTATGGAGACAAGACAATAACATCGGTTTTCTTTGAACGTTTGGCTAGGTATTTTGGGAGACCGCTTGATTGGACCAGCGTTTTTACCAAATTCTTTAAATGGCGAAGTTTATCGTGACTTTACCCCCACTATTGGATGATGCCCATCTTAGGGTTAACATTTGGCTTTTACACGAGCGGCTTCCTCCGCATTTTGCTATCGCCGTAAGAAATTTTTTAAATGCAACATACAACAATAATTGGATAGGACGAGAAGGTCCAGTGCCATGGCCACTTAGATCCCCTAATTTAAACCCGCTAGACTTTTGCATTATTGAATATTTAAAATCACTGGTATATTCAAGGCCCATTAATAATGTAGATGAGTAGATGAGCTGCAGCAGCGAATAGAAAATGACTGCAACTCTATACGCCAAAATCCAGGAATATTCGAAATAATAAGAGCTTGCTTTCGACGAGGATGTGAAGCCTGTGTACAAATGGAAGGTGGGCATGTAGAACATCTTCTATAAGTAAGTAAGTATTTTTTGTTGTGTGTTTTAGATAATAACACGTTTACTGTTCGTTTCTTCATAATAATGTAATTTGTTGACAATGAAGTTGAAAGCTTGGATGTTTGAGTACCGCATATTTTTGAAATAATTAAGTCGGCTTATTTTAGTTGTTTTGAGTTGTCATGCTAATGTAAGTTTGTTAGACTATTTACAATTTTGATTTAGTAAAACAAGTTTGTGTAAATATTATATTCCAACAACGAATATACAGACAAGGTCCTATTCTACGGACAATTTTATAAAAGCTTACGACAGTGGCTATCTAACTGTCCTATCAAATATGTCGCCGTTCCATTTAAAAATTTTGAGAAAAATCAAGGTCGGCATTTTTCGATCACCCTGTATACTGGTAAACGCTAGAGTCGAATGGTCCTAGCTATTCCATCGGTGATAGACTTATTAAATCAAATCCTAAGAAATAACGTTTTTCTAAATAACTTCGCAGTGGCGTTCGTCCAAAGTGAGGTTAGATTTTTTTTAAACAATTAATAACTGCTGAACTGTTAGCGATAGAACTCTATAGTGCTATATCACTGCACTCGCCGTTAAAAAGCGATTCTGAATATATAAATATACAGGGTGTCCCAAAATTGACGCCCGTGCTTTTGGGATTTGATACAGGGGGCTAAAACAAATCGAAAATTAAGAATGGAAAATTTTCCGATTGTCCTTCGTTATCGAGTTATTGATAAAAATGTAAATAATAAGTTTTTTTGTGTAGTCAATGGTAAACGGTCATTTTACTTTGTAGAAAATAGTAAAGTAATGTGGCATTTTACTCGTTAGCAACCTTTACTCATTAGCAACGCTTGAGTCATTAGCAACCAACACTTTATTCCTAGCAACACAGTCTGTTTGTTTACTTGTTACTATGTACGTGTTGTAGTTGCTATGTTTCCGTACAAACATAACCTTGATAAATTTAACAAATTTGTTTAGAAAATTCGAACTTTTAGTACTTACACAAAAAAATAGCGTATTCAACGCGTAAGAAAAGTGGTTTTCTAGCTCATGAAATTGTAATTCACTCGCTAACGCTCGTGAATCAAACATTTTCCATTCGCTAGAAAACTGCCCCCTTTCTTTACTTGTAGAATAAGCTACTATTATCGCACGGTCGCTCCAATAATTAGTTGTGTAACATAATTCAATTGTGTGGCTATGGCGATGATAAAAATTTATGAATCATTTTGTCATATTGACAAGTATCATTTCCTTCGGTTTTGTGTGTTGTTTGTGTTTAAAATGGAACGATACTACTGTAATCGAGATTACGTCGATATGTTGAAAGTCTTAGGTGCATGTAATGACAATGTCACTGCTGCGGCTAGGGCATATGCTGAAAGGTTTCCAAATCGTCGGCACCCTGATGCAAAAACAAAGAACAAAGATTACTGGAAACAGGTAATTTAAATCCTCGAAAAAATCAGGCAGGGCGTCAACCTATGCTAAGCGTCGATCAAGAAGAGCAAATTCTTGAATTTGTCGAGGCGGAACCAAGTACAAGCCTTCGAATTGTATCGTCCCAACTTCATTTCCAAAAGAATACAATTCACAGATTATTATGGAGAAATGGTTTGCATCCATTTAGGCCTCAAAAAGTTCAAGTTTTGCATGACGGGGGATAGGGAGCTTCGAGTCAATTTTTGTAGATGGTTGTTGCATAGCTTAAACAATGATCCACATTTCATTGAAAAGATTCTGTGGAGTGATGAATCCACATTTACTGAGGCAGGTATCATAAATACTCATAACCTGCATGAATGGAGGGATGAAAACCCTCATTTAATACGCAATAGATCTTATCAAAGACGATGGTCAATAAACATTTGGGCTGGGTTATTAAATAATAATGTAATTGGTCCATACATTCTACCTAACCGACTTAATTCAGCCTTGTATCTTCAATTTTTAAATGAAAATTTACCACTGCCATCGCTCGATGAAGTTCCATTAGCAGCTAGATTAAATTGTTGGTTTCAACATGATGGTGCACCGGCACATTATGGAATACAAGTGAGAAATTTACCGAATGAACATTTCCCTGAGAGGTGGATTGGAAGAGGTGGACCCATACAATGGCCTCCTAGATCACCGGATCTTAATCCGTTGGATTTCTTTTTCTGGGGCTATTTAAAAGAAAAAGTTTACCGCGAACCTGTTGTGAGCCCTGAAGATGTCATAGCTTGTATTCACGCTGCTGTGGCGTTAGTAGACGAAAATGTGCTACAGAGCGTTCGTGCTTCCATGATAAATCGCGCGAATGTTTGCCTTGAAGTAGGAGGCAACCTATTTGAGCACATTTTGTGACAACAGATGCGGGAAATATTTTGTTTTATAATATTATTCGTTTTAAATAAAGTTTAAGTGTTAAATTTTTGTTTTTTATCAATAACTCGATAACGAAGGACAATCGGAAAATTTTTCATTCTTAATTTTCGTTTTGTTTTAGCCTCCTGTATCAAATCCCAAAAGCACGGGCGTCAATTTTGGGACACCCTGTATACAGGGTTTTACAATCTTAAAAATATCTTTATCCAATTCAGTTACGAAATGTTAACATTTCGACATTGATTTTAGTTGTGAAAAGTGGTTCATTTTGTAACTAGTTACAAAATATGCTCCCATTTTGTAACTAGTTACAAAAAGATGATTTGAGTTGCGAAAAGTGGTTCATTTTGTAACTAGTTACAAAATATGCTCCCATTTTATCACTCCCATTTTATCACGATGACCCAACTCCTTTTTTAAGAAGATGTGGCATTTACATTTTGTTATCTGAATTGGATAAAATCTTGTATGAAACACGTTGCAAAACATGTCTTTTTATCACATGGCGTGTTGTTCATCTCGGCTTCGCCTCGACGAACAATTTCACGCCTGGTGATAAAAAGTCCATCATTTTGCAACTCGTTGCATAAATAGCTATTAATCAATTTTTATATACCAATATCTTATTTTACAAATTTTCATTTATGTTTTCAAGAAACGTCTAATCGACGGTCGTCGTGACATACCCTCTATCTCTGCACTGTATCTCTGCACACAAATCTTCTGAACTTTTCATTTCAAGATTGATAGGACATCTTGTGCTCCAATATGATGGTGAAAATTTATTACGATGTAGTTATGTCATTGGTAATAAGTAAATGTATTTAAATAATTGAAATATAAGATTGTAACCATAAAACTGAGTATGTTGTAGTCCAACAGATATTTATTTTCATTATCATTCATACGTCTAAATTGTGTTAAGAACAGGTTATAAATTCGAGGGCCCTATTAACACGATCAGGTTCCAAAATGCCTTTTGTTTTATATTCTTGTTTTCTAAATGTATTTTCGTGTAAAGTCGTCGAAATCAGGCTACATTATTTGTATAAACTGTTGGTACCTACCTTAAATGAATCTTGTATTAAAATAAATCTAACATCATCGTGAGTAGGTCGATACATAAATTTGCTATAAACAATTGTATCATCTGAAAGTGTGACTACAACCAATAATACAACGAATTTAATTGCCTCCTTGTCCGTATTTTATCAAACAAAGATTTATTATTGTAACGAACTGGTTGGATACGTCAGTGTGGGCAAGAAGGTCATTGAGAATTAGTTGTTATTAACAAATTCACCCACCGTTTTTTGATCTAAAAATGACCTTTATTAATTTTTATGTGGGCATTACCTTTTTCACTTCTTGATTGTCGTATTTTGATACTTATTAATTAAGGTCTATTAAATTTTACTGCTGTAACAAAATCGCTTGATGTTATCGTTGGCATGAGTTTTTTGCTTTCATAAAATTTTTCTTTTTCGTTATTTAATTCATTTTACTTACCCAACCTTTGCATTAGAGCTTTTGTAACAGTGTATTAAAATTTAATTAAAAAAAAGTTAGTCATATCAAAATATGACAGATTAATAAAATAAAGTTAGAAATTACCGAATGATGTCAGCAACATAGAAATTAAGTTTACAACCTACATTGTTCGCTAATTGCCCATTTTTATTATATTTAAAAGCCTTTTAAGACTGAATAGCTACTATTTTGAATGTGTGGCATAACTCTAAGTTAAGCTTTTACAAGTTAGTAAATTTTAATTTTAAAACAAAATTATTAAAAAAAAATATCAATTAAAAGGTTACTCTGTCTGTTTTTAGACTTGATAAGTAGATATCAGTCGGAGTTAAAAATTTAACCAGAAAACTTGTTCTGCAAAGTAAGAATATAAGTAAATACGTGTCATAGCTGCAGAAAAAGTAGGATGAAAATCATTAGTTTATTTCAATGCTTTTGAATGAAAGTGAGTCTCTCTGATAAATCTAAAATTAATTGAAACAGTCAATATGTTTCACCGGAATACACAGAATCTATAAATTTAATGTTTTTACACAGAAAAGTGAAATTCTGATTAATAATGACCATTTAAAAACATTTGAAATCTGTTCATAAATCAAACATAGTTTATGAGTAAATAAAAAACATCTAAGTTGGTAATAAAATGTCTAGATTGGATCAGTAAGTTAGATTTAGATAAGAACGGTTATAGGAATTTAGACAGAACGAGTACAGTATTCATTATAAGTGTAATTATTCGCCAATTAAAAAAAAAACAAAACAACGTAAGTTCTAATATCTGTCAGTGACACATAACTTATTACAGTTTAAAACAGTTCTTATAATGAAATACATCAAAATACAATTTATAACATTTACTTAACACCAGAAATTGAACTTCTGGATAATTAATTTCTAGTATTTCTAGTGTGAATTTAAATTAAAATTGTTATCTTCTTGTAGAAAAGAACATTATTCTTAATATGTGGAACGATGTTAGGTAATTAACTTCGCTATTGGTATAACACTTACGACAGTTACTCTTAAAACTAATGCTGCTGTAAAATTAAATAGCTGTTAAGAAGAATTTTAAGTATTCACCAGGTAAAGTAAACTTAATAAATTACTAAAAAAGTAAAAATTAGAAAAATTAATTAACATCAAGAACAAAACTTGAAATTAGAAACTGCCGTCCAGGTATTTTTCTTTCGAAGCTGTGGAATAATCGCAACAGTAACATAAACACTGAAAATATTTGGTACTGTCAAGTGGAAAGATCTTAGTTTTTTCTTTTTTTGTTTATCTTGTATTTTCTTTTTACAAACAAGCTTCACCGGTGGGTTTAACTGATTTTAATTTCAGAGACAAACGCTTAAAAAATTTCAACAAGTTTTAAAATTTAAAGCCAATTAATAAGATTGTTGGTGACATTATTGTGTAATGTGAACTTGCCGAAGTTACGAGATAAAATACTAACAGATTTTTAAAAAGATAACATAAAAAATTAGTGGAATATTTTTGAACTTGCCGGTTTGTTAACATATACAAAACTAAAAAAGTTGTTTACCATTCATAATATTCATATCTGTTTTTTTATAAAGATAAAGAAAAATATAAAATCTCTTTATTAAATTTAACGACCGTCAATAATAATTTTATTCATTTTTTTACTATATTTTTAATTTTTTATCTATTTTATGACCGCTAGAATAGAAATGATCAGGTATTTACAGTACTTTCTGGTATTCTTGCATCTCAATGAGTGTAATATGGGATGGCGTCCTTGTTCTATAAATATTCAACCTACGCGGAAAAAATAATGCACGCCTTTGCTTGACTGTAATATTCATGGACACCTGTGCCCGATTAGATTACTGCATGTAGATTACTTCTTCGATTTGAGCGTATCTTGCTCATATATTCCAGAATTTTTATTATTTTCTGCATTCCTGATCTAGGTGTTGTCCGAGAATTTATGTGTTCGTAAGTGGACCAATAATAATTTGTAGGATCGCTATAAAATATGGCATGTCGAGCGTACGGACGTAAAAACTGATTTGTAAACAAGTAGAACTTTTATTATTAAAGACATTAAATAGGAAAAAATTGAATGCAACCGATGGTCATTATTTGTAATTAATATATGTAGTTCAATGATCTTACTGAAAAGCATTAGAGAAGATCGACTTGCTCACGGATTACTTTCTCAAGATATTATTAAAGAAGGTGACCTTACTTAACTAAAGTAACTTAAATTTCAATATCAAAAAAAGCTCGCCAGTGTCAAGGAATTCAATAATCCTTGCCTATTTTGGACATTTAAAATTACAGTCCTTGCTAAAATCTTACTGAAATTAAACAACTTCCACTCTTGGTAAGAAAGCTTTTAGTGCATTGGAACGAGGCGATTGTTTTATCTTACCTGAAAGAAAACAAAAATCTTTTATAGTATTACAAATATAATTAACCTAGACTAGAAATAGAACTCAAGAGCTTTTGTTGACAAGGTAAATATTCAGGTCGGACTGGCAGTTTCTATTATTTTAATTTATTGAAATTATTATGAGCGTTTAGGTTTATGTTCGTAAAGATTGAAATACAGGCGACGTATTCTGACTGTATCATATTGGCTTCCTATGTTAAATATATGGTGTCCTACACGTCTAAGGACAAACTTTAACTGTTGCTTCCTGGGATCTAAAGTTAAACAAACATTAGTGAATGTAGAAATTTGATACATGAATTAATTTTACAAAAAAATGTTACGCGAGGAGTGGATAGCCACGTATAAAAGGCTCCAATCTTTCGCGTAGGCATCTTGGGTTCGATTCCCAAGCCCGGAGATAGCCCCGGCGGAATTTTAGAGGTCGTACGCTTCTCCGTACGCCGGGGGCGTATTGGCATTGTTTACTATGGCACAACGCGACGCATGGTTCTACTGCGGTAAACAATGTTCAAAAATTACGCCGCGTGCATTGAGACAATTCTTACTGCATTTCAACATATTCACGCGTTGAACCGCAGTAAGATATGGCAATGTTAAAGGTTGCATTTTCAAAGGCAATCCTTACTCGAAGCCGTTCCGACGGAACAACTTTGTTTACCGCAGTAGAACCATGCGTCGCGTTGTGCCATAGTAAACAATGCCAATACGCGCCCCGGAGGGCACGTTAAGCTGCGTTAAGCCAGCGGTCTTGGTTGTCATACTAATACCTTTGATAACTGTTAACCTCGTAACACTGCGGGTGGATCTTCATCACTCTTTCAACGGGTAAGGTTAGCCTCCTGCCAGGCATGCATGCGAAGAGGGCTCATAGAACTCATTCTTATGAGTTAATAACAGGCCATTGGCCTAGGTTTCGGCCATAAGAGGAACAAAAGAAAAAAATGTTATGCCAACTCAAGTTAATTGTCCTCAAGAAGAATGCGCTTAAAATCTGAAATTTGCTTTAATGAAACTGTAGTGAGGAGAACTTGTTTGAATCAAGTACCCATTTACTGATAGATATGTAAAATTAGGATTTTTATTCTTGCAAACTTTAGCCCTTTCCAACTAGTACCATTATTATTTGTAAAATTAAATTTCAATGGGATTTTTCAACCACAATAGCTTTAAAACTGAAATAAAAAGACTTTATCAAAATTTTGGTCACTAATGGACGTTAAGGATGAAGGGCCAAAGATGATTACAAAATAATAATAATAAAAAAAAAACTACGCCAAGTTTTAGCTGCGCAGGATATAAAAATCTTCAAGCTAGTTATTAACTTAGAAGGGTGTGCGTTTGCCGATGACGTAGTACTTTGTGCTGATATGCAAAAACACATAGTTACAAAAAAATCTTGAAGTATGAAAGGAAGTGTTAACGAACTTTAATTTAGAAATCAACACAGAAAAGACTAAAGCGGCTTTAGTACTAAATGAAAATATAAAATTAACTATGAAACTTGGAAGCGAGGCCATCGAAGATCAGCTTAAATATTTAGGTAGTACCATAAACATCGTAATGTAGAAAAATAACTAAATACCAGGATAAGCGGTGTAAACAGAGCTTTTTCACAAAAACTTCGAAAACAAAAATGAAGTGTCAACCCATACAAAATAACTGCATATAAAACTACCTATCTACCAACCAACTCTTCTTTATGGAGCCCAAAGCTAGGTTTTGAAAATCAAAGACTACAAACCACACAAATGAAGTTTTTAAGAAAGATTAAAGGGCTCAGACGATCAGACAGATTGAGAAATGAAGACATTATAAAGCAACTAAAAGTAAGGCCGTTAAAGGATATAATGAAAACATAAAAGTTAAGATGATTTGGACACTTAATACGCATGGACGATAACAGAACGTCAAAAGGATATGGCAAGTTAAACCAGCAACAAGTTAAACCAGCAGGTAGAAACAGAAGAGGGAGGCCCAGAAGAACCTGGAATGATAGCATCTTGGAAATTCTGCGAGGAGGAGGAATGAGGCAACCCAGATGGCTATGGATAGGAAGAACTGGAGAACCTGGATCAACAACAAATAACAATAATGGAACTACCTCGACACCTGCCAGTAAAAGAGGACCGGACTATGTATGTATGTATGTATGATCGTTATTTTTTATTCTGATCAGGATACACTGCTTGTTAAAAATATTGTAACATTTATACTCGTGATGCATGGCAAAATTGTTTAAAAAAATGTGTGAGGTTACAGACCGGCGCCTAGCTCAAAGGCCAAGATCTTGTCCATAGAGGCGCTTCGTGTATCATCGGGCTCTAGAAAACCGGCACCAAATAGGTGATGTCTCAGAAGAAATAGTCTGGGACATCGCAAAAGAAGATGCAGGGAGGTTAATTTGCTTCGTAGCAGAATCTGCAACTTGGGTCCCTAGAGAGGTCCATCAGATGCAGATGTCATGTCATGTGACTATCCTGAGGTGCTTCCTAGTGAACCTGAGAAGTTGTTCGAACCTAGCTTTTGAAGGTTTGTGGATGAGTAGCTTCGCTTATTTCAGTCCAGGACGCGAAGCCCAATATTAGTTGAACTAAGTCCAGTCTCTAATATTGCTTGCTAAATGCTTGCTTTAGGATGACTGAGGGCCGATTCAGGACCTGAAAAGGGTTTCAAGGAGCCCTCCTTGACCAGGCGATCGGCCTCATCGTTGCTTGGAATACTACTGTGACCGGGCACCCAGATTAGTCGAACACAGTTCTTTGAGTCGAGCCTTTCCAGGGCCCCTCGACATGCCATGACCAGTTTTGATTTGGTTTTTACAGAGCTCAAACCTGAATGTCACATTTTTTGGTGTTCTAATTCTGTTTAATAAAAAAAAATAACCAATATACGAACCAAGCTCTTTTTTATTTGTTTTCATTAAAAAAATTATTCAACATATTAATATAATTTGCCTCCATTTTTTCCCTAACTAATAGCATGTTGTTAACTTAAAATGTGTATCATATGTTGCACGAATGCCGGACAGGTGAATAATATTGTTTATTCATGGGAAAACATAAGTTTTGCCCTTAGATATGGGGTTAACTGCTACCAAAGGTTTGGCCAAGTAGTATGCAGGTTTTAAGTTTAAACGAGTTTTAGGTTTAATAAAGTCGAAGAAAAATATATGGTTCGACCTAGGACATGCAATTTAATTTGATGACTTTCTTTAATTTGAAACATTTTTAGCATTAAACAATTTTATCGTATCGTGTTAAGATTTTTTTAACAAGCGCTACTTGTGACCGGGCGTGTTTATTTCGAATGAGACTTAATTAAAATTCTTTTCAAGAAGACGAATCTAAAAGAAAGTGTAGGATATAGTTTCAGATTTTGTGTTTAAAATGTTGCAAATTTATAAATAGAACGCACTGTTTTAAAGAAAACATTTATAACCTATACAAGATTCTCAATGTGGAGATGGATTTAATTCAACAATTTACTTCCGTTTGTTATTTACAAAAAAATTCATTTAGTAATATGTTATAAAAAGTGAAAGCAGCATCACCACAAGTTTGACGATTCACAATTCATTAAGGTTTAAATGTCCGATAACCAATATTGTTTTATTCAGTATTATCAATTGTCACTTTGGTACTTTCTGATATATTTTAAGCTTATAGTACTATAAACGAAGATAATGTAATTATCGTAATTGATTTAAGGAAGTTTTTCGTTTGTGGACTGAACAAACTGCCGTAAAAGAGAAAAACTTGGGTTTTATTTTATTTCATAGAAGAGAGTAAATTAAAATGTGTCCGATGTGTACAAAGCACTCAGTAAAGATTTTATATTTAAAATAAATTGCTTAAGATAAGCCAGAATTTGTAGTAGAAGACTAAGCCAATCGAGAAAATCTTAACTGATAAAGTTTTTAGCAAAACTCAAATAAAAGCTTTGGAATTCGTATGTATTTATTTTGTTAAATACTTGGCTGGAATGAACATAATTTACTCGACTAACTAACGCAATTTATTTTATACCACGTAGTGAGATTACCTTCTAAAGATCGTCTTGATGTAAAAATACCATTATCATGGTATCGGATAATTAACACGTTCTATTAGCAACTTGGTAGCTCTGTGGTATTATCCGTCTTTTTAATTACGCTAGAAGAAATGAACTCGATATCTGTCAAATAAAGTACAAAATATTGCTTATAAATTCTTTTGCGCATCGCCATTACGATGTTTTTCCCCGTTTATCGTATAAAAGTCGTTTTAAGGAAAAACTATAAAATATCCCACGAAGATTTTTTCGGATCCTCTTATTGTTTACTCTGAGATATCTGAAAGTGCAACAGAGCGATGTAACTAGAGAGTTATGGGTTTTCAGTTGTCGATAAAATCAGTACAAGTTGGAGTTTGTAAACGCCCATGCGTAAATGTGAGGATAGATTGGTTTAAACTTTAAGTTTTGAGATCCTCGAGATTACAGCAAGAGTTTACGGAACAAACATGGTCCCAATTTGTTAATGAAATCAGCTGGTTACAAAGCACTCCACAGTTTTTATATTTGCTTGATAAAATCTAACAACATGGTAAGGCACAAAGAACGATTCTTTAAACCATCATCGTAGTCAGCACTTTAGAGCAAGTTACCTTTAAGAAACCTGAAACTGGCAATAGTTTGGATTTTATTGATATTATAGTCAATAATGGCGAAAGAAATTAGAAAGATTTATTTAGACGCACGCTTCTCTAGTGACGTTTAATAGAACCAGTAAAGGTGTTACTTTGTTTTGTGTTTTTATATCAAACGAATTTGTGTTATAATTTAAAATTAATAGGGATTTTTATTTTGATTCTTATTTAAATTTTTATTTGTATTTTATCTAAGCAACAGCTGTAAAATTCATTATTTCATAATTGTATTGTGACATTTAAAATAAATTTTAATTTATCTTTTACGTGTTTACTTTAATTAAATGTCTTAATCCGCAGAAGGCAACGGGAAACCACTGCAGGAAACACATTTCCCTAGTATAAGCGGGACATAAAAAAGTTCACGTCGTTTAAAAATGTGGCTTTGACCCCCTTGCCAACGTCCCAAGAATTAAATTAGAGCCAGCTTCAAATGATTTTGCATTTGAACGCTCTTTATAATATTTTTCTAGTAATGCAAAATTGAAATTAATAAATATCTCAATATTTTCAAACATTAAACTAAAACTGAACTTCTTCAACAAGAATACAAAAACAATATATGTATATACAGTATGTCCACGGATTGAGTTACAAAGAGGTATGATTGACAAACAAATTTTAAAATTAAATTGCATATTTGGGGATTAAACCCTGCTTGGCTTGAAACTAATTTTAAGTATATTTTTGATTGTTTCAAATCAAGGACGCCTTGGTAGTAGATAAAAAAGTATATTGTATTTAGTTAAAGTAGCTTTTTTGTACTAACTATGGCAAAACGTCAAAGTTTTTCGCAATGTAAAATCATCGATCCATGCAAAATTTCAGAAATATCGGCTTACTTTTATGAAATTGTGTCTGCTTATTGTTATACTTAATCGGTTTACAACACGTTTAATTTCAAATTTTATTTACAAAAAATTATAAAAAAACAATTTATTCAAATAAACCACCACCTAAATTAGCGATGATGTGAATTTGAAAATAAAATTCGCCTACTCAAGTTTTTCATGATTTTTAATAAAACATTTTCTAAGTCCAAAATTTCGAGATAAATGTGAATAAAAAAGGAACTGTAACAGTTAGCCCAAAAATGAAAACTGCTTTAGGGACCCAAAAACAAGTAGACAACTTTATCAAGAGTGACTTTTTCTGTAAAATTAAAAATAAAATTTTTTTTCCTCTTTGTAACTCAATCCGTGGACATACTGTATAAGACAATAGTTTATAATAATTATTTATACTAGTTTTAAGATACTATCGCTTAAGATATACATATAAGTAACTTTAAAAACTTAATGCATAAAATTGTACAAGTTTAAATTTTAAAATTCACTGTCAACTGTTCCCAGGGTATGTGCGAAATTGCGGTCTAGGACGTTTAGGCGCGCATCTTTAGGCGCGCACCATACGGCGCGAGCTATTAACCGCCGGCATTTTAGGCGCGGGAACCTTTAGGCGCGGGGACGTTTAGACGCCAGCGTTTTTTGGCGCGGGGACGGTTAGACGCCAAGCATTAAAAAATATACAATATATTTTAATCTGTACGTTCTGTACATTAGAGTCGTACTTGAAACTAAATTCCTTTATAATAAAAGATTATCTTCCTAATTATAAAGGTATAAAAACAGATTTAAAGAAAAGTTAACTACAAATATGTTACATACAACCAAGCATGTTACATCCAGCATTAAGTGACAATACCAAAATTTATGTACAAAAAAAGTTAAGTAAATTATTATTTGAATTACGACAATTATTATTAAAATTAAAAATTAATATATAACTTGATTTTTGAGTTTATATTCTAAAATAGGTCAAACTTGTACTAACATATTTTTTAGTTTTGAAAGATAAAGATAGTTTACTCTAATCAATTTAAATTTTTCGAATTTTTTACATTTCAAAGAATATACAACATTTTTATCAATCAAGTTTGAAAATGAAACAACAATTAGCAATGTCAGTATACATCAGTGTTCACATAAATTCTTATAGTTATGTTAAATTTTATAAAAATAGGTAACTTTGAGAAGTTTTCTTACTTTCCCTTCTGTTGTCTAATTACTGAAATTATATTTTATAGCTTTATTTTTTAATGGGGATAAAAATTCCTTTAAACGTATATTTATAAAACATAATAGAAAAGAAAAATTAGAAACAGATGTGTAACTTTATTTCGACATATTTACGGCTTTTAAATAATGCGCGTCAAAACGTCATTCTAGGAGAGCTTTTTAGACCCACAAGAGGGTTAAATGGACAAATATATTTTGACAAATTTATTGAATTTCGACCATCCTTTCTCTATTTTCACTGGCATTATTATTTCTACTAAGAATGGACATCCTTTTGTGAATGAAAGCTATAAACGGCTAAAGGGCCTGAAGTATTCCCTATGACCTTAATTTATTTTTTAGAAGACAGAAATTCGTCTTTTTTGAATACGGCAATAAAAATATATTTCGATATTGGGGGGTGCAGTCTTCTTGACCCTCCAATACTTAGACGATCTTAGGCAACTACAAACATTTATTTTTCTTCGTGTGGTGTTGGAGGTTAACTGTGTTTTTGCGCTGTGTAAAATAATGGAAAACCAGAAGATTTTAAGCAAACGTGGTAATGAAAAGCATTATGCTGATGGACATATGTATGTGTTTGAGAAAAATAGTACCTGTCGTACAAAAAAGTTTTGGAGATGCGATCAAAAAAGTAACGGTTGCAAAGCTCGCATTCATACTCGAGGTGGATCTGTGATTTGGAAATTAAATGAACACAATCATGATAGCTCTGCCGCGAAAGTTGAAGCTCAAAAAGTGATAACCGTTATAAAGAAAAGAGCAGCAGAAACTATGGAATCAACTGCAGCAGTTATCAACAATTCTATAGGTGAATTATCTCAAGGGGCGCAAGCAATTTTACCAAGAATGCGTTCCTTAAAAAAAATGATTCGAAGAGAACGTAATCAGCTTCAGGCTTTCCCCGTGGCTCCAAGAAGTCTTGAAGAACTAGAAATTCCACGTGAATTCCAAATTTATGAGTATGGAAATGGTCATCAAGATACATTCCTGTTGGCTGATAGTGGGCGTTCATCAAGCAGAATTTTACTTTTTGGGAGGAAAAACAATTTAAAGGTAAATATTTGACCAGTTATTATTTGTAATACTAACCCAACATACCAACATAGTCTTAAAATTTTTTAAAAAAAGAATAATAAACATATTAAAATGAAACGACCCTCATTCACGAATCTTTTGCTTTAGTATTGTGGGTTGCAATGATTTAATATTTAATTGAGTAGACGTTCAATTTCTTAAATGTTGAAAAATAACTGGAGTTACGTAATTTTTTGACTCTAATTGGGTAATCCATTTTAAAAATGGACAAATAACGTTTTATCTTGGTTGTTTCATTTTGTTGGTTTTAATCAGCTTATCAGCAAATCCGGTGTACATGTACATATTCAGTATGTCGATGTCGATGGGTATAAATCAAAAAATTACCAGCTTTAGAAACTCACCAGTGACGGAGGTGTGGGTATCATTGGTCATGGGTTATCAAGGAAAAGCATACCACCCTGTATAATTTTGCAAATAAAATAGGTCAACTAATGCGCTATTTTATTAGCTTCAGTTTTTGTCTCTTTACTTTTTTTCGTATTCCTAACCGCTAACCCTAAGACCCCATGTTTATATAACAAAAAAACCTTATTTTTGGCCTCACAATACGCCCCTGGATTTTTGACCTCTACTTAAGAAACACCCTGTATTATAGATGCCGACAAAATTTATTTTTTGTGCAGCCGAACGCGAAGTGGTCATTTCGCGTACGCAATACAGGACGCGAAATCCGATTTCGCGGCCTTACCCTTAGTAACGGCCGCGAAATATTTTAACGGCCGTTACCCTTAGTAATTGTATTTCGCGGCCGTTACTAAGGGTAACGGCCGTTAAACTAAACGTCACTTATTTGACACATGAGAGTTGACATATGAAAATGTCAGTTTTATTATGTATTTTTTACGTCTGCACAAAAAATGTTGTGTATACTTCGGCCGCGAAATTCTTTAGCGCCCCCGAGATTGTCTTGCCTCGGCCGCAAGCGGCCTCGGCGACAATTGTTCTCTCGGTACGCTAAAATGGAATTTCGCGGCCTTAGCATACAAATAACTATTAAGTATCATAAAGAAATGCTTTTTAATGTAGAGCTATCTTTCAAACTTATTTTTTTAAACCAATTTATCACTGAATAATTTCCATTATTATTTAAATTGAAAACAAAAACAGTGGTGCATTATTTCCTTAAATATTTTATTTTAAACACCCTACCAACTTTCCCTCATAAGACTTCACTGAAGGCTAGATAATAAATAGCAATATAAACGTTTCCAGCGCCTAAAGGTCCCGTGCCTAAAGTGTTCGCGCCTAAACGTCCCTGCGGCCAAAGACGCCCGCGCCTAATATTGCAGTGCCTAAAAACTCGCGCCTAACAATGCGCGCCTAAAGATGCGCGCCTTACTGTCCCTTTCCGGCGAAATTGATATGAAAAAGAGAATTGAAGCATTCAAGGGTGTAGGTTACGAGATTCTCTTCAATTACACCTTAAGTTAAAATAATTTAATTAAGACTAAAAAGAATGTAAATGTTTATTGTTTGTATATGCTTAGTGTTTCTTTGTAAATATAACTAATCCATATGAGGTTTACGAAGGGGCTTTCGGAAGGAAACTGAATCTAGAAGTTTGAAGCAATTCACATCTTTGGTAGATAAAGGAAGCTTTAAGTGGTAAGTTAGTAAGTTGCAGAAGGTTTCTTTCTTGCAAGTGACAGATTTATTCAGTCTCTACTAATACCTTCACTGATACACCGACGTGTTTAAATCCAATAAATAAAATCTTTTATATTCTTAAATTTCAAAAATTCAAAAGGTGTGTGCTAGTAACTATAGAGTTTTGCCAAAAAGCACGTTTGTTGCAATTTTCAAATACACTAGATGTCGCTACGATCTCCTTTTTAATATTATTTAATTTTGTAATTAACTTTTTGCTCAATGTTTGGAATTTATGTTTATTTAAGTTTTGATCATAAATCAGATTATAATCTTAATTGGTAAAGATACTAAATTTTGTTTAAATTTGAATAATTTTGAGTTTGAACAGTAGAAATTGGCAGATTTGATTACTTTATAACTGAAACTTTTAAGAACAAATGGATGTTTCCAAGGTCTAGTATTTTATAAGCATTTTACGATAACATTTCATTCCCTTTTACTTGTGTATAGAAATTTTTGATTTTCCCCAAGGTGACCGCAGTTTCGTTAATTGATTATAGTGATTCTTCGGTCTTTCGTTCCTTGATCAGTTGAAGTTAGTGTCTTGTATGCAATCTATTTTACTGTTGTTTTTTTATATTCATACTTATTTATCTGAAATTTGTAGCTTTAATTTTAACAGTTTATTTTTCTTTGTATTTTTTTTGTGTATCAAATTTTATTACTATGTATTGCATATTATGTTTTGTTTTAATTTACGATTATTCTATAAGGTTGTACCTGGGTTACTGAATTACTGAAGTGATCACTTCAAGTATATTTACGTGTCGGTATGCAACAGGGATACGTATTACAACCGTATACGATATCAATCTGAAGAGGAGAGTAACTGAAGCTACTAATAATTTGACGTTAATAATCAATAACATTACTAAAACTTGTAATAATGTTGTGCGATGGTTTCTGCTGTATCGGTCCGGTACGCGTCCGGTACAACTCGCCGCAGCCGAGTCGCCGCGGCCGACACGCCGCAGCCGAGTCGCCGCGAAGCCCGTTAGGCCGCGGTCCGTTTCGCGGCGGTCCGACTCGCCGCGAGGTATTATAATTCTAAGAACTTTTTACATTTACATTACATTTTTACACTTTTTTCGAATCTACCTTATATTTTTAAAGATAAGCATTATTTAAATAATTTAAAATAATTTTTAGAATTCCTCGGGTGTAGGATAAATTTGGATTTACCAAGAAGACTTGCAGAGGCTTTAATATTTAGGTAATTAACAGTAATCCTCTTTAACTGCTTTAAACGTATAGACATTGTCATCGCTATACCTGATTTTGCTTTTGGAATGGCACTTACAATATTCTATGATTCACATGCCACCGATGAAATTAAAGAAATATCGAGATGCGGACGACAGGATTTTAGTTATAGTGAGGGACTATGCAAATAGAAATATTATAGATTATTTACGAGGTATAGCTCATAACTACGAAATGGCTCAGTAAACAATAAATAAATAAATAACTTTACTGTCAACGCTGTTGTTTTATTTCAATGTTCACACCGTAAACATTCGTGGCGAGTCGGTCCGCGGCGAGTCGGACGGCGGCGAGTTAGGGCGGCGGCGACTCGGCCGCGGCGAGATGTGCCTTTTCGCTGCTGTATACTGTTAACTGTTACTGTGTTAGAATATGCAGTTAAGCTGTTAAGTTAGCCACTATTAATCTAGAGAGTTAACAGTTAATAAATATAATAAAAGCCATGCGAAGAATTGAAAGTTAGATTAAAAAAAACTTGGAAATGGTATCCATCAATATAGGGTTTTAAACAGATGTGTACAAAGTTAAAGAATACGTGTCCGGACAAAAGAAAGCAATTTGTGGTTAAACGATTTAGTGATTAATAATTTAATATTTCAAGAAGTTGAGATTTTTTAACTTTTTAACTACCTAATAAATAGTGAAAATTTTGTTAATGCAAATATCCAAAGTGAAAACTATTATCAAAATCAGCCTGTTATAGTGTTAAAGCACATCTCCAATTAAATACGAATCATACGAATATACAGGGTGTTTAAAAGAAAGGTCGGATATTTTATCCACGTATAAGTCACTAAACTAAGTGTTTTAGAGATAGAGTTGATTTTGTATTGTCATCAATAAATTATATTAATATGAAGAAACGAACAGTAAATGGGTTATTATCTAAAACATACAACGAAAAATACTTAAGGAAGATGTTCTACATGTCCACCTTCCATTTGTACACAGCTCTTATTCTTTCGAATATTCCTGGATTTTGGCGAATAGTTTGGCAGTCATTTTCAATTCGCTGCTGCAGGCTGCAGCTCATCTACATTATTAAAAGGCCTTGAATACGATGTTTGGCAATTTAATTCTCGGACTGACGTTGCAGCTCTAAAGATACGTGATATTAAGCCAAAATTATAGCAGCATGTTTTAGTTCACACTTTTATCAAGAAGGCTTGGTTAATACAAACATTGAATAGCTCTCAGCTACTTCACAACGCAGTGACGGATCCAGACAATTTTCTCGGGGGGGGCATTAGGACTTAAGGTGACCTGATTTTAATTTTGATAAGGCGGGACAAATTCTACCGGGGGGGGGGGGATATTACGAATTAAAGTAAAAAAACTAAATTTTATTATGAAAGAAAGCAAAAAAAAAACATTTTTCAAAAACAGAATATTTTAACATAAATATGCATCCAAAGTTTTGAATTTTTTTCTTTGGCTCATATTTAATTTTTTTAAAACGTTGTTTACCCTACAAAGACCAATAAAAACAGATAATTAGAAATACATAAATATTACATAATACTCGTACATAGGTACTGCGTAAAATGTAAACACTACTTTATAGGGTCGAAATTAGACCATTTCAGGGAGGACGCGCGCCCCGTCTGTAGAAGTTAGTGCCCCCTCTAAAGGAAAAACTAATGCTTTTTGGAAATTTAATTTTATTTTTGATATCTCTCTTCTAAGAGTACTAAATACAGACAATAAAAATTGAAATTAATAAGTAGAAGATATTAGTAGGTAGCTATTATGAAACTTGAAACTGTTGCAAACATGGTTCATTTTAATGATTTATTTAGGGTTTCCGGTCTCGAGGTGGCTAATAGCTTTGATTGCTTTGATAACGCTTAGCTGACACATTTTTGGCAGACTTTCATAGAATAATAACTGCATACAGCTTGTGTCGACACTATTGACCCTTATAAGTTCAGTAACCTAGTAACCAAAGTTATTTTGACAAGTAGCTTCGTATTTTACACTTTATTTATATACAGGGTCCTGCAGCTCACCTCCCGTCTTATGTAGCTCATTTATTAATAGACATAGAATTTTTATATATCGCAGACGATGTCTGTACCCGAGGGCGCATTTCAGGAAAATATTTTTGATTATACAGGATGTTCTCAAAAAGTGTGACGTCATTATGATATATTTTTTTAGATTACACGCCCGATATTTTGTTGGATATTTGGGTTCCTCTTGTGGTTACCTACATACCCCTAAAATTTGGTTGAAATCGGTTCAGCGATTTCAAAAAAAAAAAAAAAAGATAAAAAACTGTTTTGCACTACTGATTTTAAAACTTGATAAAAGATACAAATAGTGTCTCGTTAATAAAATTAAAAGAGGTACCTATTAAATAAGGTAATATCAGTTTCGTTAACCTAGCTTGGTTGATCCGAATTATACAGGGTGTCCAAAATGTAGTGTCAAACTCTTCAAATTTTAAAGCAATTTATTTTCCTTATTTTCAATTGGAGCCCCTGTATATTTTTATGTCATTCGATGCTAAATTCAAAAATAAACATTTTTTCTAAATACAACCCTATCAAAATTCCTAACACATTAAAAGTTATTCGGCGAAAACTCGTTTTGGTAACAAACTATTCCAATAGTAATTTCAATGAAAAAAGGTGGCATTGAAAAACAATTTATTGATATCATATGTTTTTTCGCGTTTCATACACTAATGTATTACATTAGTACACTCAAAATCGTGAAGTAATGGGTCACTTTACAGTATAGCAACCATTACTGCATAGCAACGTCAGGTTTCATTAAAATGCAATTTGACAGCTTCTCGGGCAGCATTTAAAATATCTTCTGAATGGTTTTCCAAGTTATTTTCGTCACTCAAGTCCATTTCGGAAGTAGATTTCAAAAAAAAAATGTATTTATTTGTTTGTATTGAATTCTGTTATGTCAAAAACAGTTCCTGTCAGATTACTATGTTATCGAGAATCCGCCTACTTGTTTCAGTGTTTTTATTAATTTTATTCAGAATGGATCTCAATAAATTTAGATAACTTTTTATGTGAGAATATAAAATGCGAAAAAATAGTATGGCATTTAAGTACTCGCTATCGCTCGTACTCAAACCTGCCATACTCGTCTAGTAAAAATCCACTTTTCTGCACTTGGCACGTAATCTACTATTGTAATTACAAAATTATGTCAAAATCCGTTAATATTAATAGGCATTAATTGGAATAGTTTGTTACCAAAACGAGTTTTCGCCGAATAACTTTTAATGTGTTAGGAATTTTGATAGGGTTGTATTTAGAAAAAATGTTTATTTTTTAATTTAGCATCGAATGACATAAAAATATACAGGGGCTCCAATTGAAAATAAGGTAAATAAATTGCTTTAAAATTTGAAGAGTTTGACACTACATTTTGGACACCCTGTATAATTCGGATCAACCAAACTAGGTTAACGAAACTGATATTACCTTACTTAATAGGTACCTCTTTTAATTTTGTTAACGAGGCACTATTTGTATCTTTTATCAAGTTTTAAAATCAGTAGTGCAAAACAGTTTTTTATCTATTTTTTTTTTTTTTAAATCGCTGAACCGATTTCAACCAAATTTTAGGGGTATGTAGGTAACCACAAGAGGAACCCAAATATGCAAAAAAATATCGGGCGTGTAATCTAAAAAAATATATCATAATGACGTCACACTTTTTGAGAACATCCTGTATAATCAAAAATATTTTCCTGAAATGCGCCCTCGGGTACAGACAACGTCTGCGATATGTAAAAATTCTATGTCTATTAATAAATGAGCTACATAAGACGGGAGGTGAGCTGCAGGACCCTGTATAATAATTTTTAAAATGTATTATGTTTAAAATCATATTTCATATTATCTTTCTGTTGAAAATTAAAATTCCATTTTATTTCAATGTTCTTTATTTAACATTGTTCCCAAAAAAATTTGCGCCCCCTCTACATTACAGTTCTGGTTTCGTCCCAGCTGACTATCATAATCATACTAACCTTCTTTCTGTGCTTTCTCCTTATCCAGAGCTTATTCTGTTCGCTATCAATACCGCACTTGAGCTACAATCTTACGACCTACGATGCCTATAATTGCTTCAGAACTAGCGCGCATTCGCCTTCTTCATCGCGTCTCCTTAATTGTGAAACAGAATGATTTGGGAAGGGTGGAGAGCGGGATGAAGAGGAGGAAATATAAATAATAAGGGTGTTCCATTTTAAAATTAAAAGTTGCTATCAATTATTCTAAAACCGGAAGTAATAATATTGAGTTACTTTCGAAATTATGTGGGCATTTTAATTTAAAATAAACTTTGTCTGAAACAATTTTCGGTAATACATATTTAAAATAATCGAGTAACAAAAATACAGACCGATGGACCACCCTGTATATATACCACCTAGTTTAGTTTAAAGTCACTGTAGATCTGAAGATGCTATTGCATAGCGAAACTATAGTCATCGACAATAAAACCAAGTTGTGAAACTAAAAACCAAGTAATTATTCAACCCTTTAAAACGAATACAAAGTTTCACCACGTAAGAGCAGAAACAATACAAGAAACTACTAAGTACTAAATTGAAAAAACAAGAGAAAAAATAATTCATATTTAAAACATAAATTCTCGGGGGGGGGGGGGGCAATTGCCCCCTGTGCCCACCGCTGGATCCGCCACTGTTCACAAGACGCTAGTTCACAAATCTTGTTTCTATCAGTCGTCATGGAGCAACGAATTAATATTAAGTTTTATTGTAAATTAGGAAAAACTGCGACATAAACTTACGAAATGTTAAAAAGTGTATACTGTGATAACATCTTAGTTAGGCTGTACTACTGTGTTTGAATGGTTTAAATGTTTCAAAGATGGTTGTGAAGTTGTACAAAATGACGTTAGAATCGGGCGTTTGTCAACCGCTCGAAACGCACATTGACTCTCCGAATGATGGCAGATGAGTTGAATATTAATAAGCAGACCATTCGACAAATTTTACAAGAAGATTTGGGAAAGAGAAAAATCTGTGCAAAGTTTGTCCCGCCCAATCTGACCGATGAGCAAAAACAGAGGAGAGTTGCTTCGTTCAGACTTGTCGTGCCAATGCGAATTTTCTTAACTGCATCATCACTGGTGATGAGTCGTGGGTGTTTCAGTACGATCCCGAGATGAAACGACAAAGCATGCAGTGGACTGGACAATCGTCACCAAGGCTCAAAAAGTTTCGTTTGTAAAAATCCAAAATCAAGACTATGCTGATTTCCCTTTTCGACAAATGGGGTGTGATTCATAAAGAATTTGTACCTGAAGGGCAAACAGTTAATAGTGCATTCTACGTCGAAGTGATGGAGAGATTATTGCAGCGCATTTCGCGAGTGCAATGACAATTTCGAGAAAATGGTTCTTGGTTCTTGTTGCTTGACAATACGCCTGCCCATTCCGCACTGATTGTGAAGTTATTTCTCATGAAACATGGCGTTGTTGAAATCAATCACCCACCCTATTCGCCAGGCTTAGCACCATCAGACTTTTTTCTCTTTCCTAAAGTGAAAACTGTTCTCAAAGGAAAACGGTTCCAGGACGTGGAATACATTTAAAAAAATGTAACCACCAAATTGAAAGCAATTTCTTCGGACGTCTTTTCCGACTGTTTTCAAAAACTTTTAGAATGTTGCAATAAGTGTATTCATCTAAATATAGATTGCTTTGAATGAGTATGATAAATTTTTCGTGTTACTTAAATTGTGTTTGTTTTGATTGTGGCAGCCCTGGAATTTATGTTGCATTTAAAAAATTTCTTACGACGATAGCAAAATGCGGGGAAGCCCCATCGTGTAAAAACCAAAGGTTAACTCTATAAATTAGGGGAGAATCATCCAATAGTGGCGGTAAAATGTTACTTAACAAGTTAAGATAAACTTCGTCATTTAAACGATTTGGTGAAAACACTGGTCCAATCAAATGGTCTCCCAAAATACCCAGCCAAATGTTCGTGTTGATGTCTTGTCTCCGTAATAGCATGAGGGTTTTCATCTACCCAAACATGATTATTGTGGAAATTGATGATCCCGTTGCTTGCAAAAATAGCCTCGTCAGTAAATAAAATATTAGCAGCAAAGTTTGGATTTTCTGCAATTTGTCTTAGTATGAATCAATAGAAAGCTGGTCTGATGTTAATCGGGGGCTAAAAGAGCTTGCACTCGTTGAATATGAAAAGGATACAGTTGCTGTTCTCGTCACACCTCCAGACTAAAGAAGCGTTCATATTTAGTTGCGTAGCTATTATTCTGGTGCTGATATTCAGATTTCCTTCTGCTCTTCTTAAAACTTCTTCTTCTGTTTCAAGAGTAGTTACTGATCTTGGCAATCCGGCATCACGTTTATTAACATTAAATGAGCCACTTTCACTTAATCGTTGATGTAGTTTCGAAAACAATTTATCGGATGGAAGTGCATGATTAGGAAATGCTTCGGCATATAGACGCCGTGCTTCATAAGCGTTGCCATTAGCACGGCCGTACATAAGGTGCATATCGGCCATCTCTGTATTTGCATAAAACGGCATTTTCTTTCACTACAAAAATATACTGTTATTCATAAAAAATAATCGAAAACTGATAGCACTGCAACGAGATTATTGACACTTACAGTTAATAAAGAAAAACAAAAAGCAGCAACGACTTAAATTTGTTATATTTTTTCCTTGAAAACACGTAGAAGTCCAGGTATGCTGTTTATTGATTAAATACAAAATCAACTCTACCTTTGAAGCACTTGATTTACGGACCTATGTTCATTAGGACTTTTTTGTTTCGATTGATGAGTACTAGACGTGGACAAAATATAGGACCTTTATTGTAAACATTCTGTATAAAACATTTAATAGCATACTGTATAGATAACGCATGGTAAAAGGTAAAATATTTACTGGTTGTATTCACGAGGAGGATACTCGGAAAGATTCTTTAAGAATACAATTTGTACCTAGATAAGAAACTAGACGTTGTGAAATTAAGTGAAAATGGGGAAATTTAGTACCCGAAAAAATATGTTTTCATTAACTGTTCTGATGATCAAAGATGAACAGCGAGACAACGTAGTGAAGGATATGGATTGCTAAATTAAAGGAAGGCCTTAAAATGACTAATATGTATAGGCAACTGGAAAGAAAGCGACATGAATAGAAAAGGCAACCTTTTCAACAAGCGAAGGCTTACGAAGCATTGGAGGTTAAGTTAAAAAGGATGGAGTAGAAAACTAAAATTATGATTTAATTCTAAATCAAAACTGCTCTGAACCTAGAATATTGAAGTTGTTGCTATAGGAAACGATACAATTCTTCTTTTAACTCATTAAAAGTTTTATACACGAAGGTAAAATGGTAAATATGTATATATTTCACTGATTTCGCAAGGTTTTGAAATTAAATAAGAGCAAAATTTAGTAATTTAAAATTTCTGTGTGATTTATGAAAATTAAATAACTATGATTATCGTAAAGTACAAACGTGAACCTCGCAGCGTTTCTCGTTTGACGTACCTATACGTTATTTCGTAAATTATGAAGTGCTGTTATTTTTAAGCTCTTCTTTGGTCCCTGAGGTGTTAACAGGGCGTCGCATGACCCATGACCTCCAATGTCTTCGTTATAGTCGCGTAGGAGCCTCGTGCCCAAGTCGCAAACGCACATTGCCCATTAAAATATTCTATATGGGCTCCATTTGAATAGAAAGTGCAGTTAAATATAGCTACGAGATAATATTCCCGTTGGTATTTATATTTTTATTAACTCGTGAACGTTATGGGTTATTAGTATAATATTATTTTTATTTCATTAAACTTGCATATAACTAATTTCTATTTTTTAATTTTTCCACTACCGCAAATTATCTGCAATAAAATTAATTATATTTTACCTTTCGGTAACATTTGTTTGAAGTGAACATACATAAATCATTGTTTAAATTTATGTCCTTTGTTAGTGATTCTGTTATAAACTTTAAAACACTAACAGCGTGTTTCACCTACAGATATCGTTTCTTTTTCTGGATACTTCGGTATCCAGAAAAAGAAAAATATTTGTTAATTAACAATATTTGTGCTGCTTACAAATTATTCCTTAACATATATATTATACATATAGGGTGTGTAATATACAATTAATATGGTGCAATTCGTTCGCAAATATGTTGCATGGCGCATCGTCCGAATCACACCGATCATTGTCTTTTTTTTGTTTCATATAGAAAAAATAAATGTATGAAGCAAAACCAGTTGGAATTCACACATTTGAAAGCATTTCAAAAATTATCGTTACTTTTCTGAAACTTGCCAATCCGGACGGCATTGTTTCAGGAGGCCCTCCGGTTCCTTCTTAGCAGATTCGGGAACAGATCTGTTAACCGTCAAACGTCGTGGGGTTTGAAAAGCAATAGTGTTGCAGAGCTAAACCGTGTGTTTGACTTAAGGGGCGAACATAGGGAAATAGCATAGGAAATCGTATATATGCAGATTCCTGCTCCCCGTTTGAGTGTATAGGATTGATAGTGGTATTAATCGAAAGACAAAAAGAATGCGCTTAATTTGATACTACTTTACTTGAATTTGTTGCTTATTTAAGAAATAAATAGCTTAAAATCTACAATGAATAATTTGCATTTTATTCACGAAAAGCAGACCAGCGTGTAAACATTAAATTTTGTACGAAACTCGGTAAAACATTGACTGAGACTTTGAGTGGTACAAGCGCTTCAAAGAAAGACGTGAATCAACGGACGATAATCCCCATCCAGGCAGACCTGCTACCGCGAGAAATGCACAAAGAATGATCAATCGAGAACGGGAATAGATCAGACGACACCGCCGGCAAACGATAGATGACCTGGTTAACATGTTGGGAATCTCTCATGGTTTTATACATGCAATTCTTCATAAAGTTCGGTTCATTTTTGACTCTACCTCGTATGTAATGACGTTATTACTAACTGTTTTGTAAGTTGGAAAATTGGCCTTTACTGACTGTTACTTCATACCCGGGTAGAAAGTTGTTACTTTCCACCCGGGCGGAAAGTAATCAGCTGATCACTTTCCACCCGGCTGGCGTCACTGTCATTAAATGACAGTTTGTCAAAATATTAATTATTATTGTAAATGATTCATATTAATTTATAAGTATGGTTGAAAATAATAGTTATTTATGTACCAAGGGCGTAAAGATGCTTTTATGTCCTGAGACGTGATTTTGAGCCCGAGACGCTAGTCGAGGGCTAAAGGCACGTCGAAGGCCATAAAAGCAAGTTACGCCAGTGGTACATACATAATTTTTTCTACAAACACTACTAAAAACTGAATTTTTAACACGGCATACTGCAATTAAAAATGTAATATTAAATTGCAGCGTGTTAAAAGTAGATCACGTGGTTTACTTTTAACACTAGTGTTAAAAGTCTGCTGTCACAATGACAACTAAAATATTACTCAAAGACTGATTTTGATTTAACTCAATAGTACCTACCAAATCAACAAATCTAATGTTGCCCTACTAGCAGCTTCTTCTATATCGATCGAAATTTCTTTACTTAGATTAGAACTCATCTTAAATTATTCTTTTTCACTTTTGACAAGCATATGTCAAACAATACATATGTAAGCTCAATTCTAAATTGTTCCGTAAATGTCACAGAGTACTAGATTTTTTAGGTAATCTTTGAAATCTCGAATAAGAGAGTTTAAAATGGTTTCAATGGCGTTTGTAGAAAAAATAGTGTATGATATTCGTGTTAAAGGTGATTTTATTTTGTTCGTGGGGTTGCTCCACTCGCTACGCTCGTTTCGCAATTTTCCCCACTCACAAAATAAAATATCACTTTTAACACTTGTATCATAAATAACTATTATGCACGATCGAAGATTTTAAAACTGAAATAAAAAATAAATTAATTTTCTACCCACATCGAGTAGTTAGTTGCTCAATTATTTTAATTTTTTACTGACTACTGTCAAATGGTTGAAGCATTTACGCCTAGGAATATTCACATAAATAATTGTGTTAACTGTGTTGTTAATACAAATTACCCTAAATAGAGTTCTAATAAAGAGCATACATTCGATTTTAATTTAAAAAAAATCTTTATAAGACTTAAAATGTTTATCAATTTTTGACGTTTCATTATAGACCGGCGGCCTATAAAGACACCCACGGGCTATAAATAGACGTTTATGTCAAACAAATTCAGACATAATTGACACATTATAATGCGATCGTGCATAAAATTAATTAATTCAAATAGTAGCTGTAAAAATGGACGAATCCATGACGACCACAGTTTAAAAACAGTGCGGTAATAAAGTCTTTATCGCACGCAAAATGAGTGTGCTAACGGACATATATCTCCCGGGCGTTGGTAAATGGAAAAACGAAACAGCGTATGGAGAAATTTAAGAATAACAGTTTTATTTATTACTTCAGAATAATAATGTGACCTATTACAAAGGAACTGTTCTTGCTTTTCTTGCGGTACATTCCGAAATAATTGACTCGAATGATAATTTGCCCACACAATCTGATTATATAGACAGGATCATTAAAGAATTTAGTCTGTTCTTTGTCGTTGGTCATTGAGGTTCTCAGCCTGTTCTTGATTAGCGCAGTTTGAGGAAGGATCTTTCAGCTTCGCAGTTGGTGACCGACATGCTTAAATATATTCTAAGTGCAATATCAGCGTTAGGAAAAGTGCTGAGCAAGTCTTTTTCATACAGATATTTCTATATAGCAAAAGGATCCCTAGAAACTTAGTTATCTATTGCCGGAATGTTTAAAAATGAGTGGAGTTGAACCATTTCGTCTTCTAAAGATTCCTCTAAAGTCTAAATCATCAGAATAATGTCGAATTAAATTTCTTGTTTTTTTCCTTAGTTCCAGAGTTTCTTGCTCTTCAAGTCTAAACCTGGTCAAACTATACAGAAACTAAAATCGCTGACATAGTTCATTGTATGCTGATTTTCGTTTTTCTAATTCTGTTGCGAATCTGTCAACAATAACATTAAATATACTGATTTCGAAGTTTTTCCTTCCAGATAGTATTGCTTCATCTTCGCTCTGTCCGTCCGGAAATTTCTTTTTAACTTTACGCTTCGCCGCATCGGCATATTCTTGGTTTATTCCTGAACTTAGATTTTTCGACTTATTTTCCAGATCTTCAAACTGGGTACTAGTTCTTAGACTTCTAACAAACTTATATAATGATTCTAGTAAACCCATTGCCTTTTAGGTAAATCTGTTCCGGGCTTCTGAAGCTGCTTGCTTTTTGCTTTTGCTCTTTCCATGAGTTTACACCAAAAAAATAGCTAGAAATGCAGTTTCAAGTTTAACAATGTATGTTCCCTGTAGACGGAGAATATAAAATCCAGTTTCTTTCCGAAGTTTTGCCATGTACGAGTTTATTCTCTCATTAGGCCCTACTTTACTTGGTAGGCCCCTTGTCTTGGTAGGCCCCAAAGCCCCTTCCTTAAAACGACCCTGCAACTAACATGGGAAAAAAACGGCAGGTCATGAAGCATGGAAGGGATTAGAGGACGCATGTAACCGAAAGTAGGTAGAAGAGGGATGAGAAAAAGGAGAAGATAGTAACCTCGAAAGGTTTACGTTTGTCGTATGTATATTCTACATAATTATGTATTTATGTTTTATACTTATATGTATTCCCCGGTTCGAATCTCGCTGGGTGCAAGTTTTCCCGGAGATCGGTATCGAGCTCTGGTGACCATTCGTCGTTGGGCACCTAATTAACGACGCTCTCCTCCGAATACAGACCTACGAGGTAGAGTAACAAGGTTCTATACGTACACACACATACACTATACACATGGTGCTGTATGCAGGCAAAAAACGGCGCACCAATCACGTGACTCGCATGCGGGCCGGATTGTGCATTTCACGCGTAAGACCACATACGCTAACGCACCAGCCTCAACACCGAAAGGTATAAGAGGTTAACAACGATTACATATTACTTATATGTATGTATTTCTAAATAAAAGGGAGCTAAGTCAACTCGGGTACAATAAATAATATTATTCTGGTGTTATTAAGTTATGAGATTGGTTCTTAGAATAGCTACATAAGTCTAGTATTTCATAAACGAAAAATACTATATAGGGTGATTCAAAAGTATTGTCATTAAATTGAATGGGTATATGCTGACCTTAATAGAAGTACATTACAGCAAAACTTTAAAGCTTTTTCGCGATTTTTGTTTATTTTAAATGTTACTCACTTTTGAGAACTGCAGGCCAATACGAATTTAAAAAGCCTGCGATAGAAATTTGACCCTGGAAAAATAAATGAAACATTACATAATTATTATGTAATTTACAGGTTTCACCCTCCTCTCATATTTTTTCAGGCTTGAGACTGGCAGTAAGTAATTACCGGCATGTTTAAAAAGTGATATTAGAAAACATTGTTGTTAATAAAGAGGAACAAAACTTACATACGATGTTCAAATGTTCCTCCATTAACTTCTATACAAACACAACAGAAACAGAATACAAACACAACACAAACATAAACAGAAACTGTCTTTCCTTAAGAAATTAATATAACGTCAAATTCGGCTGATCTGTCACTAAAACGTTCGAAGAGTCACTGACCTACATAATATACGAGGACTTTTATCAGTAAGGCCTTTGATAAATTTATATTCCATTGACCCCAAACCAATTTTTGTATTGATCTTTCTAGTTTTTTCTGAGCTTACCGTTTACTTGCGACACATGATTTATTGAGAAAAGTTGTTCTATTTGATATGCTCTACTTACCCTTAAAATTAATGACAATACTTTTGAATCACCCTGTATTGTTTTATTTGCAGGGTGAGATCTTTTCTTA
Source organism: Melanotus villosus (assembly GCA_963082815.1). NCBI lineage: Eukaryota > Metazoa > Arthropoda > Insecta > Coleoptera > Elateridae > Melanotus > Melanotus villosus. The sequence continues at coordinate 45,669,780 of OY720421.1, read as the reverse complement.
TATTGCATGCCTTGTTTCTGTGCTTGTTTTATGGTTTATTAACGGAGATCTAAGCTTGCAAGTGCTATGTATTTATTAACAAGAATCGATTATTAATATTTCTTGAATTTTTTTGAACCGGCAGTACGGTAGAGTGGGGTTGCGCGAAATATTGAATTATACAAAGTTAAGCAACAGAACTTCGATGGGTGGCAGTTCTGCGCTTCGGTGTGTCCGGCCCTCTCATAGCATGCATATAGCAAACATATTTTAAATGAAAGATATATAAGTAACTCTTTCTTTTTAACTGTTATAGCGTAATTGGTCCGATTTTATACTTAATTTTCACCGCGGACTTACCAACAACCAGAAACACGACCCTAGCAACTTTCGCGGAGGGCACGGGAATATTGGTTTCCCATCCCAATGCAGACATAGCTTCTGTAAATGTACAAAATCACCTAAACCTTTTGGAAAGGTGGATGACACTATGGCGCATTAAACCAAATACACAAAAATCAATTCAGATCACCTTTACTTGTCTTCCACTTCACCTTAACACAAATTAACTAACCCAAAAAGATGAGGTTAAATATCTAGGGATCCATCTAGATCTAGATAGATGTTTGACATGCGCAAAACATATTTGGTTTAAAAGATTACAATTAGGTTTAACCCCCAAGAAATACTACTGGTTAATTGGACCAAACTCACAATTATTTCTTTAAAACAAATTATTTACTGGTGAACAAACTAGCAATCAGACATATCTTACGGCATTCAATTATGTGGGGCAGCAGGTGAGTCAAGCATTGCCAAAATACAGCGCTTTCAGTTCAAGATTTTGAGATTAATAACCAAAGCCCCTTGGTATGCACCGAACCATATAGTTAATCCACAGTGACCTCAATATGCCTACGATTAAAGAAACCACAAAGGAACAAAGTACCAGATATCAAAGCCATACCAGAACCCACCCAAACAACGTAGCAGTCTGCATCGTGACAGCCCCAAACTCGAAGAAAGAGGCTTAACCGTTTCAACCCTCTGAAATTGACAGAACGCCTTTATCATTAGTATAAATTCCCAAACAATATATTATACAGGGTGTCCCAGTAGGAAAGGTCAATATTGAGGGAAGTCATAGTATACGTCATTCTAAGTAAAAAAGGTTATATGAACATACAGGGAATTTTTCTTTTTAGTATACATATCCCCTATGTATACTTTTATAATAAACGCAAATAGGCAACCCACTATACACTATAAACGTCACGTCACGTGGTGCGTAAAGGTTATGTTTCATGTTTGTAAATAAAAAATAAATCAAAATTAGTGGAATATCAACATAATTTTAATTCGACGATTATTCTAAAACATAAAATATCAACAATACAAAACAGAAAGGAAAATAAAAACAGCAACAGTTAAAGACTAATTTTTTGACATTAACTTAATTTGATGATTTTTGCCACAGCATGCTAATTTTATAAATCATGAAATTAAGTTAATTTCAAAAAATTAGAGCCATATTCATAAACAGTGTTTAAAGTTAGATGTTACTAATTGCTATAGCAACATATATTAATTATATTGGTTTAGTAGCTACTAATCCCCTACTAACTTTAAATACTGTTTATGAATATGGCCATTAGTCTTTAACTGTTGCTGTTTTTATTTTCCTTTCTGTTTTGCATTGTTGATATTTTATGTTTTAGAATAATGGTTGAATTAAAATTATTTTGATATTCCACTAATTTTGATTTATTTTTTATTTACAAACATGAAACATAACCTTTACGCACCACGTGACGTGACGTTTATAGTGTATAGTGGGTTGCCTACTTGCGTTTATTATAAAAGTATACATAGGGGATATGTATACTAAAAAGAAAAATTCCCTGTATGTTCTATTCCGAACGATTGACAAGATAAAGTTATTTTACTGTATCAGTAGTTTGAATTTGGCTCGCACTATTATAATAATAATAATAATAATAATAATAATAATGTTTATTGAACACACAAAAAGAAAATATAAAAAGAAAATATATGTATAAATATACACAAAAAAAACAATATTTAGTAGATTTTAGTAAAAGTGTACATAAACATGGATAAATATAATTTAATAATACAAAAAAAAAACAATAAAAAGAGAATAAACATATACTGATTGTGTTCAAAAGGAGAAAGGTCGACATAGTCGTTTTTCACTCTCCCCTCGTTTGATAACAAAATTACCTACGAATGTTGGAGTTCATACCGATTGTGAGTTCATTAAATGAGCTTTGAATCCCTTTCTGAATTGACTAATATTAGGCTTAGAGAAAATATCAATTAGTGAATTAACTAATTTTGGTACGATATAGTCGAAACAACATTCAAATTTAGTTGATTTATGCTGTGGGATGTTACAAACTGTTTGCTGCCTTAACGTAATACTACTGCTGTGTAGATCACACCGTCTTACAAGCAAATTATATAAATGAGCAGGTTCGCCAGAGTTTAAAATTTTATATAGTAGGGTGCCATACAAAAACATAAATCTATTTTCTAATTTCAAGATGTTAAGCCTATTGTAGTGAGGTGTAACATGATTTCGGTATGGTACTTGAAAGGCAAATCTCAAACATGAGTTCTGTAAAATTTGCAGTTTGGATTTCATGGCAGCGGTCAGAAAATTATAGTATACTACACTACTGTAATCAATACAACTTAGAATTAGCATGTTGACCAGGTTCCATTTTACGTCTTGCGGTAGAGTATTTTTAAATTTCCACAATGATTTTAATTTGGCGTAGCACTCACTGGATTTTTTAATCACATGTTTTTCAAAATTAAGATTTTTGTCTAAGATCACACCGAGATCACGAGAACTTTCAGCAAGCTCTATCACAGTATTATTTAGCACTACTTGGTTATAGGTCATAAGTGAGTTAGCTTTATCAAGAGCAGGGTTAGTACCTAGACACATCACTATCGTTTTCTTGGGATTTAACCGCAAACCATTTGTTTCTGACCATTTTGCAATACGTTGTAAATTTTCGTTAAGTTCAGTGATAAGCAAATTGGTATTTATAGGCAAACAAGATTTGTAAAGTTGAGTATCATCCGCGTAGAGATGGAAACTCCAACTTTTTTCCAGAACATTGGGTAAATCAGCAGTAAATAGGATAAATAGGGTTGGAGCTAATATGCTTCCTTGTGGAACGCCAAAAATTACAGGAAGTTCGGTGGACAGAATATTATCAATACGGACAGCTTGTGTTCTCTCAGTTAGGTAGCTGGAAAACCATCGTAATGTAATGGTATTCAAACCATAATAATGCAGTTTGGCTATCAATAAGTTTCGGCCGATAGTGCCAAACGCCTTGCTAAAATCTAATAGTGTGAGGTAGGTGACTTCTGAATTATCCATATTACGAGCTATGTCTGTGGTGATCTTAGTTAATGCTGTTGTAGTGCTATGATTAATTCTGAATCCAGACTGAAATGGGGACAGCAGTTTGTTTTTACCAATGTGTTCTAAAAGTCGGTTATTCACTATTTTCTCCAGTACTTTCGATAGAACCGATAGAATGCTGATAGGCCTAATATCTTTGAAATCTTTAGCTAGACTGACTTTAGGCAGTGGATTTATTATAGCTTTTTTCCATATTTGTGGCACAGTGCACGTGTCAAAGGAGAAGTTGATAAGGTGAGTTAGCTCATTTATGCAAAACGGAAGTACCAATCTCAGCATACTTAAATTTAATCCGTCTACGCCTATAGCATTCGATCTCAAACTGGACACAATTTTTTCAACTTCCTCAACAGATGTATGATAGGTAGATTCACACTGTGTTTGTATACTGTTGTGCGTATGTTGACGAAAGAAGTTTAGTAATTCATCCGTAACTTTGATATCTTGAATGCTATTTAGTAAATGTTGATTAATCAGGTTCGGGTCCTTTAAATCTTCCGATATTTTGGGAGCGGGTTTCGAGTGTATGTTCCATTGGGCAAATTGCTTCCATGGAGCTCGTGGATTCGTCCGATTTTCACGTATCTGCTGCTGCAGGTATGCAGTTCTCTCCCCCTTCATGGCACTCGACAAATAATTTCTCAGCTGAATAAAGTATTCACGATCACTCTGAAGTTTAGTTTTTAGATATTTTTTGTAGGCTTTATTTTTTAATTTTATAATTAGTTTTATATTCTCGGTAATGTAAGGTTTGTGTTTGTGTCGAATAGTAACTGTTTTTACTGGTGCATGCGTATCAAACAGATTTATAATTTCTTTGTTCAAATAGGCAACTTTATCGTCTACGTTATTCAGTTGGTGTAAATAACCCCAATCCACTCTGCTCGCATCCATATTGAAATTTTCGACTCGAAAATATTTGTAACAGCGGTACGTAATAGTTTTAGGTATCAATTTGCTGATAGTGTAATTAAGTGAGCAATGAGTAAACATATGATCGGTTGCCTTCATAGGTATGTCAATATTACCGTGCTCTTTTTCATCGATGTTTCTAGAAACACACATGACGTCAATTAGAGATTCGGAGTCTGAGGTAATTCTAGTTGGTTCAGTTATGATTTGTCTAAGATTCGAGAATGTTTGTTAGATTGCGTGTGTAACCTGAGTTTTGGTCTAACAGATCTGTATTTAGATCACCGACAAGGATGGTTTCGTCAGCATTTACTGTTAAGTTTGCTAAGGCAACCTCAACTTCCTCCAGTGCAGAATTAGACATTTTAGGTATATACATAACTCCAGCATTGATTTTGACATTAGAAATCTTTAGACATACATACTTTAGGTAGATGATCTGTGTTAATTACCTTATAAGATAAGCTGTTGTGAACATACCAACATATTCCTCCCCCTCTAGTCTCTCTGTCGCAGCGTATTAGTTCATAACCAGGTAATGAAATTAGTGCTGAAGGAAAAGATGGTGATAGCCATGTCTCGGTGATGGCAATTAGTTGAAAACATTGATTTAGTATAAATTGATGAAATACATCGAAACTAGATATTAAAGATCTAATGTTTACATGACCAATTTTTAAGTTATTACTTTGCTGCGTTGCGGTAGAAGAATTGAAGTTACCTAGTTTTTTGCATTGGGATTAATTGTTATTATTTTAGGAACCCCGTGGTCGTATTTAATAGTTAAATTGGTTTCACCATTATGGATACGTTTATTTAAAGTTTTACGAAGTTCATCTAAGTGTTTTCGTTGTAAAGGTGTTTGATCAGATGCCAGGCGTATATTTTTGGTGGTTCCTCGATTTAGGGCAGCTTTATTTTTAAGTAATTGAATAGCATCAGCTGAATTTTTAAGAATAACTTTCAAAGGTCGTGTTGCTTCACTATTTGGCTTTCCTAATCTAACTGCATGTAAATGTGTTGCGTCGACCTTCGATATGTTTTCAATAATATTTGTAGCCTGTGCGATATCATGGGCAATGCGTTGATCTTTGGACTCAGATGTAGATTCAGTTACATTATACATAATTATATTTGACGCTCTTCTGTTTCTTTCGTTGATTTCATTTATGATTATTTCATAACCGTCATCATTAGCTACCACATTTGCTGCAACTGGCTTTAGTTTAAGTTCTTCAACTTCAGCTGTTAATTTCTTTATCATTTCCTTTAATTCAGATAATTCAATTGATTGATTTGTACATTTATCGCAGTGGAAGGTGGGTTTTCGTTTAGTATCATTAGATGAAAGAAGTTGTATATCTGAACGAGTAAGACCCGAGCAGACAGCGTGTAATGGTAAACGACATTAATTTATCACAGTACAGTACAATATCTTTTTCATAAGAAAGTGTTCCATCACAAACGAAACATGTCTTTATCAGAGACATTATTTATTTATAAAATAAATAAATAAAGGAGACGGCGAGTAGGCAAAATTAAAAGTTTACAAAAATTTCCACTTACAATTTTATGGCTTAAATCGGAGCTCAGTATGAACACAACCTCCGCACTCGACGGCCGGAATAGAGCGAGTCATCTTTCCCCACAACTGCAATAGTGGACCTGTACTGCAACATCTCAATAATACTTTCCCTAATCGGTGGTTCGGTCGTGGCAGTAACATTCCCTTGCCACCAAGATCTCCAGATCTATCCCCATTGGATTTTTATTTATGGGGTTGGATGAAGAGCGAAGTCTACAAAAGAAAAGTAAATACACGCGATGAGCTACTAGATCGTATAGAAATGCTTCTGATCGCATAAAGAACCGTCGAGATTCTATCAGAAGAGCAACACGTTATGTTCTCATGCGAAGTGCAAAGTGCATTGATGTTGACGGTGGAATTTTCGAAAATGAATTTGTGAACTGTAAAAAAATTGTCACTTGAATAATAAATATTAGAAACACTTCTACTATCTCTTTTTTATGAATGATTTTGCAACTGTACATGGAAATAGCCTTATCTCGTAAATCGTTCGAAACCTTTTTTACTTAAAATGACGTATACTATAACTTCTCTCAATATTGACCTTTCCTTCTGGGACACCCTGTATATAATTATATAGCATTATACTAATTGTAAAGGAGTGCGCTAATGGGCACACTACTACTGTGCCATAATAATTATCCCTTCAAACATTTTACCAAATGTCCAATTGTACAGTATGTAAAACAAAAACCTGAAAAAGAACGCTTGCTTCGAACTAATTTCGCAATGAGGTTATATTTTTCAAAAACAATTGAATAACTACGAAACTGTTAGCGACAGACTCCTTTAGCGCCACATCATTTAATTCGTCTTTAAAGGACAGTTCTGAACATTTAAAAATATATAGGGTGTTTTATTTGAAATAACAAAGTTTAGCGTCTACTTCTAGTATAACCGGAAATTGTACAATTTTAAAAATATTTTCAATCAATTTGTAATATTATAATATAACAGTGAGCACGTAAAGGTTGGAATAAATTCGATAAAATCTTTATTGGGCAAGTAAGAAATTAATGCTCGGACACGTCGATTTTCTTTTTTAGATGCGCATTTTTTGGTATACGTATATTTTTTATTACGTCATACCTGTTCGAGTTGTGACGTTATTATCAGTTTTTTTAAATGGCAACACCCTCTTTTGATAGCACTATTTAACAGAGCACATTTTTCTCGGCGTAGTCGCCAAATTTTGTGGTATGTTACATAACAATATTTTCGAAAAAAAGTTTTAGAATTCATAACAGTGTAATAAAATAACAATAGAAGAAATAATAAATACAACTAAAACCCATTAAATTAAATGTTAAAATTGCATGTCATTCACCTCTTGACAATATCTATCTATTGGCGAAAACGGTGTTTAGATAATCACTTACAATCCGTGAATAATATAGTGTCGCGCCATCTTGTTGGTACCATATTGGTTCGTCCGGCATTTGGGGATTTTGATTATTTGGATATAGTGCTAGAAGTGCGGGAATTATCTGTTTTTGTAGCAAATTCAAATATTTTTCAGCATTTAATGCGCCGTCAATACCAAATGATGCAACAATTGTGGTACTAATTTCTTGAAAATATTGTTACGTGACATACCATAACATTTGGCGTCTATACACAAAAAAATGTGCTCTTTTAAATGATACTATCAAAAAAGGATGTTGTCATTTAAAAAAACTGATTATGACGTCATAACTTGAACAGGGATGACGTAATAAAAAATATACGTATACTAAAAAATGCGCATCTAAAAAAGAAAATCGACGTGTCCGAGCATTATTTTCTTACTTGCCCAATAAAGATTTTATCGAATTTATTCCAACCTTTACCTGCTCAATGTATAATAAGAAACGCCTAATCGACGGTTGTCGTTATAAACCCTGCATATAATCTACAACGAATAATTACTAAACAACAATCTACTATTAGTTTTTTTAGATCTGTTTTAAACATAAATTTAACCCCCAAATCAAAGAAATATATTTTGTAATATTATTACATTAAATTTAGAGATAAATTTTTAAATTTATGGCTCTATTTACATATTCTGTAGAAATTTTCGCAAACTATTGAAATATTTAGTTTATAGAGGTAGAAGAATATCTTTCACTATTATATTGTGTTGACTTAGGTAGAGCAATATAAACGTCGTCTTAAATCATTAATAGAACTTGTAATATTTTCAATTTGCTGTGACTTTACATGGAAGTTAAGAAACATAAGTTTTCTTAGAGCAGTTGATTTCAGTCTACCTCTACAAAATAAATTTCCTGGTTGGTTTGTAATGCGCGAAAAAATAAAATACAGCGATTCACGTTGAATTGAATTCAAATAAAATCGCGTGACTAGAAGCAAAGGTGCATTTTATAACACCCTAGCGGCGAAGTCAAACGCAAAGTTAAAATATACCTAACCCTGTGTATGTTTAATGCATATCTGTAACTGATACTTTGTTGCAGTAACTAGTTTTATGGGGTGCATAATATATGGTGTATTGTGTTGCGTATGTCTCAGCCGTGATACATGGCGGTAGTTATACGGAGCAATTGGTACAGGGAAACATGTAATATTTATTAGTGCATACTAAATTTTTACATTCTTTTTTGACAGCTACAAATATATACACGATAGCTAAAGTGCAGATATGGCATAGAATTTGTGTTCTACCATTTTCATACTTCTCATATAGACAAAACATTACATAGCTTACCTTACGTGATTGCGGAAAATTTCTTTAAAAGGCATTTAACATTCAATAATTTATAATTTCATGATCCTCAACACCAAGGAGTTTCAAATTTAGATTAGGAATTTAAGACCAGTAAGGAATGTAATGTTAAATCGAATAACGTGCTATTACGAATAGACATCTTCAATAATAATTTTATTCTAATTATTTCGATATCAGATGGTAAATAAATATCTGTCTTCCTGACTTTGCGTCGGATTTATAAGGTGGCCTATAATTGGCGCCTGTACGTTTGCATGGGCATTAATGGTGGCAGCAGCCGGCGTTGCACGACCATGAATCAGTTTAACTACGCTCTTTATTCTTTTATCTGGTAGCCGATTTAGTTGTTCTCGCTATTACAATACTTGCAATATTTTAGCACCCACCTTCTGCGGGGTACAGACTAATTTTCAACACTCCCAAGAGCAAAATTATGAGACCGTTAAAAATAAATCTTGTATTCGAAATCTTTTATAAAGGGAGATGTCTGATATTTTTCACGAATGGCAATCGAATGGCAATAACAAATCTAACTACATATTATGAAGCAGGAAATTCCTGGTTGGTCTGTAATAGGCTACATTTGTCTAGCCATATACATACTAAAACAAAAATTTCAATACAAGTACAGGCGGTTTTGATTTATGAAAGGTTAATTTCGCCTTAAATAACAAACTCTTATTGTTGAAAATATTCAAAACGTATTTGTTTAAATATAATTTAAGTTAATATATAGTTGGTGTAGATATAAGATAGTGAGTTGTTTTAGATTATTAATTTTTAATTTTGATATACGACAGTTCCTCATCATTTTTCATGCAATAAATCAATTATTCCAAAGTTTATCTTTATTGTGGATGCCTAATAAAAGCATATCGATAGTAAATATCAACACTTATGATACGCTGAAATGTTTGAACACTGGGTCATAATTAATAAATGAACACAGTGGCGGCTGGTATATAAGGGCTGACGGGCTGCAGCTCTGACCTAAATTTTACAAAAGTTATTAGCAGCAATCAAAAATAAAAAGTAATTTCGGAAATTACTTTTTATTTACATAAACGAAATTAAATTTCGTCGTCATCAAAGACAATTCAAAATGAGTTGCTGGATTGTATGCTAGCGATTTGTCCAGAAGAAATAAAAAGTGAGATTTCTACAGCTGTCTTTGTTGCCATAATTGCTGATGACACGACAGATCTTTCTGAAACAATTCAAAGAAAATTTGGCCACTAATAAGCAACGAAAAATTAATAGCCCAGAGCTATGATGGAGGTGCGGTTATGAAGGAAGAATAAATTAATGGCGTTCAAGTCAAAATACATTGTTACACACATCAGTTAAATCTTATTATTACTCAATGTGCTTCACAAAATAAGAGTGCCAGAGTGTTTTTCTCTAGTTTAAGTGGAATACCTGCATTTTTTTCACACTCGTCTGTGCGACTTGGTGCATTAGATCAAGCTGTGGCTCGTAGGATTCCTAGAGTAAGTGTTACCAGATGGAATTTTAAATCTAGAGTGGTAAACACAGTATACGAGAATAAAGCTGTATTATTTGAGTGTTTTGGAAAACTAGAGAATTCGAAATCTACCGAAACTGTCCAAAATGCACGAGCACTTTGCCATTATCTGGAAGACAAACAGTTTAATTTTTGGCTCTCATTTTTTCACAGAATTAAGCCACACATTGATATTTTATTCCAGCAAGTGCAATCCCGTCAAGCAAATGATGTTCAGATAAGATAGTGCGGAATTTAGTGCAAATTTGAAAATAGTTCCCGAAAATAATTTAAACATTGCAGTAGAAACATATCCTATATTAAACAAAAACAGATTAAAAACTGAACTGACAGTATTATACGACAGACAAGATCTACGGAAAATCGATGACTGAACAAAAATTTAAAAATCTCGAAAAGGAAACGTTTTAGCGAGCCCAACAAAGAGTACCGTTTTTGCGTGATATCGAATGGAGAATCACGGGCATACATTATTCGCACGACATACAGTGGATAAACAAAATTTTGCATCAAAATGTATTCCGTGGCCCCTGTTTCTACGCCACTGAAATATTCTAAGTTAGCAAGATTATGTGCAATTTATAGAGGACACTATGAATAATTAACGTGTTCCTATTTTGAAATTCATATCTGTGTGCCGAGATAAGATATTAGACGAAATATAAAGTTTTCGGACCTTCTTTATCACCCTGTAAAATGAAAACCACCGCATCTAGAAAAAAAAAGATATTTAACTTTTTTTAATATTTCGTCAATATTTACCTCTCCTTAAAGTTACGGCACTTATTTCTGAATCACCCTGTATGTTATCAATAGAAAAGGGGTTGGTTCAAAATATTAAAAACTTTAATTCTAAAGTTATCGACAAGTTTGCGAATTACAAAAACCGTGGCATGTACCTTATTTGCCCCCATTAATAAAATTAAAGATTACAGATTTTCTCATTAATTTAGAGTTATTTTTTCTGCAGCCCTTACCCCCTAAAAACTCACGAGCTGCCACTGAATGAACAGAAAGGCACTTATAGAAAGAACTTATAATTCAACGAGATATTTCTACTTTTATCAACAATCTGTATATAATCTTTCGATAACTAAGTATTTTAACGATGGTAACTTTTTTCACTTTACCATATCAGTAGTACCAAGGAAATGACATTAAATCTATTAACCCTCTAAAAATTCCAGGATTGTTTGATGACTCAGATTGATCATGCCCGCGAAGTTCCAGTTCAAATGCTCTACAAAATGTTATACAGTCAATAATTTTTGACAAAACATATCTACTTCATTATGTTTCATAATTGATTGTCTATAAGCTCTATCTACCTGAGTGGCAATGTTCACTCGACCGATATTTGTCAGATTACGGACGTTCATGGTATGGGTTTCGTTCTCATGGTGTCTTTCAATATACTCCTGCAAATGCGCCAAATGTATCACGTCCTTGAAAATCCATGAAGATTCACCTTGAAACAACAAGCATGGAAAACAAAACAATGCATTTCTTATTTCACAACCACATGGCCAGGAAACATCTTTATAAATTTTGTTATTAAATTGTTTGTTATAAGAACCGCTTTTGCTTTGTTCACTTTGATTTAAAGTTAATTTAGGCGTAGGCTGCCCCAATGATTTAAATTCAAGTTTTTCTTCAAAACTCCGTCTTGAAAAGGGAATTTTTAAAAGTTCTTCAACGGAATTCATATTGTAAAGTATATTTACATAATTATGAAGTAATTCTGTAATTGAATAGCAATTCGTTTGCTAAATAAGCGTTTAAATTATTGTTATCTTAACTATGTAAACAAAGAATGCGTAACAAACAAACCGTTCTCTGTATGCAGCAGTGCACGACTAATCAGTTTTTGGCTACTCCCATTCAAAATAAAAACTGTACGCTTTTAACTGTAACCTACCCGATTTGGGCACGTTGTTTGGTGATGTTACAAATTTCTCCGCCGAAAGCTTTGAATCCATGTATTATGATGTGCGCGGTCTTTTCGGAAGCGATTTAATTAATGTCTAAGTTGAAAATACAATGTAATGCTGTTTTAATTAATATATAAACGAAATTTAATTTCGTTATGTAAATAAAAAGTAATTTGTAAATAAAAGGTAATTTCGGAAATTACTTTTTATTTTTGATTACTGCTAATAACTTTGGTAAAATGTAGGTCAGAACTGTAGCCTGGCAGCCCTTATACAGTATGTCCACGGATTGAGTTACAAAGAGGTATGATTTACAAAAAATTTTTAAATTTAAATTGCATATTTAGGGATTAGCCCCTGCTTGGCGTGAAACTAATTTTAAGAATATTTTTGATTGTTTCAAATCAAGGAGGCGTTGGTGGTAGATAAAAAAGTATTTTGTACTTAGTTAAAGTAGCTTTTTTATATTAACTACGGCAAAACATCATTAAGAACAGTTTTTCGCAATGTAAAATCATCGATTCACGCAAAATTTCAAAAAGATCGGCCTACTTTTATGAAGTCGTGTCTGCTTATTGTTAGACTTTTTTTATTTTCAAATTCACATTATCGCTAATTTAGGAGCTGGTTTATTTGAATAAATTGTTTTTTTTATAATTTTTTGTAAATAAAATTTGAAATTAAACGTTTTGTAAACTGATTAAGTTTAACAATAAGCAGATACGACTTCATAAAAGTAAACCGATCTTTGTGAAATTTTGCGTGGATCGATGATTTTACATTGCGAAAAACTTTTCTTAATAATGTTTTGCCGTAGTTAATATAAAAAAAGCTACTTTTTCTACAACCACCATGGAAAGTGGGATTTTCAGACTTCGTCTCCATAGATACGAGTATTGAAAATGAGTGTTTGCCGAACAAGTGAAAATTAGCGTGCGGAAAGTTTACTTTCCGCACGCAAATCTGATTTGCGTGCGGAAAGTAAACTTTCCACACTCAAATTTTGATTTGCGTGTGGAAAGTAAACTTTCTAATTTGTTTACTTTCCGCACGCAAATCAAAATGTCATAAATGACATTTGATGAATGTCAGATTTGATTTTGCAGAAATATTTAAATTTTTTGTGGTTGTAGAAAAAATAGTGTGTAATACATGTGTTGAAAGCTTGTATTTGCCACACTCATGTGACTGCAGCACTCACTATCGTTCGTGCTGCAAACTTCACATTCGTGTGGCAAACGCAAGCTTTCAACACTTGTATTACAATTAACTATTAACTAAATACGAAATCCTTTTTTATCTACGACCAAGGCCTCCTTGATTTGAAACAATCAAAAATATTCTTAAAATTAGTTTCAAGCCAAGCAGGGGTTAATCCCCAAATATGCAATTTAAATTTAAATTTTTTTTGTCAATCTGTCAATTGATGATGATGATGATGATGATGAATCATACCTCTTTGTAATTCAATCCGTGGACATACTGTATATCGGACGCCACTGAAGGAAATGATAACCTCCTTAGGACTTCGAATTAACTTTTTGTAACACAAGTAATCTTTTCTATGTGTACATTTTTGTTTCTGTGCTGCTCGTGAAAGGCTATAGTTATTATCGTCAATTTTTACGATAATCTCGAAACGATGAAAGTACATCACAGTAAGAACCAAGAACAATATGGGTACGTAATGTAATAACGTCCGCCTACACGAAGGTGTGCAAATTAGTATTTACTATGCATCCGATGTGTAATTGTATACTGTATAATTTGTGAAGCCGGAGAAGTGCTGAGTCATCTAATTTTTGTAGGTCTTTTTTAATATTTGGGGAAAACAATTGCACTAAATTTACATTGAAATAAAATTACCATATTAACCGTTTTATGGATATGTTATAAGCTGGTTGAAGCACTGAGCTGATGCGATATACAGGGTCCTATGTAGCTCATTTATTAATAGACATAGAATTTTTATATATCGCAGACGTTGTCTGTACCCGAGGGCGCATTTCAGGAAAATATTTTTGATTATTGTTCTCAAAAAGTGTGACGTCATTATGATATATTTTTTTAGATTACACGCCCGATATTTTTTTGCATATTTGGGTTCCTCTTGTGGTTACCTACATACCCCTAAAATTTGGTTGAAATCGGTTCAGCGATTTCAAAAAAAAAAAAAAAAATAGATAAAAAACTGTTTTGCACTACTGATTTTAAAACTTGATAAAAGATACAAATAGTGCCTCGTTAATAAAATTAAACGAGGTACTTATTAAGTAAGGTAATATCAGTTTCGTTAACCTAGTTTGGTTGATCCGAATTATACAGGGTGTCCAAAATGTAGTGTCAAACTCTTCAAATTTGAAAGCAATTTATTTCCCTTATTTTCAATTGGAGCCCCTGTATATTTTTATGTCATTCGATGCTAAATTAAAAAATAAACATTTTTTCTAAATACAACCCTATCAAAATTCCTAACACATTAAAAGTTATTCGGCGAAAACTCGTTTTGGTAACAAACTATTCCAATTAATGCCTATTAATATTAACGGATTTTGACATAATTTTGTAATTACAATAGTAGATTACGTGCCAAGTGAAGAAAAGTGGATTTTTAGTAGACGAGTATGGCAGTATGCCATACTATTTTTTCGCATTTTATATTCTCACATAAAAAGTTATCTAAATTTATTGAGATACATTCTGAATAAAATTAATAAAAACACTGAAAAAAGTAGGTGGATTCTCGATAGCATAGTAATCTGACAGGAACTGTTTTTGACATAACAGAATTCAATTCAAACAAATAAATACATTTTTTTTTAAATCTAATTCCGAAATGGACTTGTGTGACGAAAATATCTTGGAAAACCATTCAGAAGATATTTTAAATGCTGCCCGAGAAGCTGTCAAATTGCATTTTAATGAAACCTGACGTTGCTATGCAGTAATGGTTGCTATACTGTAAAGTGACCCATTGCTTCACGATTTTGAGTGTACTAATGTAATACATTAGTGTATGAAACGTGAAAAAACATATGATATCAATAAATTGTTTTTCAATGCCACCTTTTTTCATTGAAATTACTATTGGAATAGTTTGTTACCAAAACGAGTTTTCGCCGAATAACTTTTAATGTGTTAGGAATTTTGATAGGGTTGTATTTAGAAAAAATGTTTATTTTTTAATTTAGCATCGAATGACATAAAAATATACAGGGGCTCCAATTGAAAATAAGGTAAATAAATTTGAAGAGTTTGACACTACATTTTGGACACCCTGTATAATTCGGATCAACCAAACTAGGTTAACGAAACTGATATTACCTTACTTAATAGGTACCTCTTTTAATTTTGTTAACGAGGCACTATTTGTATCTTTTATCAAGTTTTAAAATCAGTAGTGCAAAACAGTTTTTTATCTATTTTTTTTTTTTTTGAAATCGCTGTACCGATTTCAACCAAAGTTTAGGGGTATGTAGGTAACCACAAGAGGAACCCAAATATGCAAAAAAATATCGGGCGTGTAATCTAAAAAAATATATCATAATCCCGTCACAGTTTTTGAGAACATCCTGTATAATCAAAAATATTTTCCTGAAATGCGCCCTCGGGTACACACAACGTCAGCGATATATAAAAATTTTATGTCTATTAATAAATGAGCTACATAAGACGGGAGGTGAGCTGCAGGACCCTGTATTAAACATTATGTATGTGTTTGTGAAAAAAATATTCTGTTATTTGCTTTTGATGAGCTTTAGTATTGTTGTTTACGTTATGATTTCTAACGTATCTTTATAACAAAAAACTACAGTTGGCTTTAAAATTTTTATAGAAGTATGTCTTAGAGCATATGTTAAAATTGACAAATTTATACTTCTAACTGCATCTTGTTTGACTTTATGAACAATATAACACAATAGGATTAAACCTGACGGTGTAAGAAGCCAATATTTTTTTATGGGTTGCTGTGAGTTTTTTTTTTTTGAGAACAGACATTATAATTAATTCACTAACTCATAAGTATGAAGTTAATAAAAAGTTTCATAGAGAAACTTCAAGGTATTGTTTTTTTTTAAATCCAACTACTACAAATTGAAAGACTATTTACATAAAGCGTGAATAATCTTCTTGGAAACACTTGAGATAAAGTCAATATTTACCATCTAAATCGCGCTTCGCAAAATTGTTCACCGTAACATCCGTTCTCGCTAAATTATAAAGCAAGAATCATGAAGAGTCAGTCGCCCACATACGTGGCGCTGTTCTCAAGAAATTTTTATTTTACCGCAGCTGTAATGGATCTTGCTAATTGGTTAATATTTTCTTTGGCGACCTAATGTCGGGAAGACTTCTTATTTTAACACCTCACCGCCCATTGATTTTCTAGTGTATAAATTTATTACCACAAATGGAAAGTTTTATTTCGTTTAAATTATGCGGCTACTTTACTCATCAAAATTCGTGATACAACACACCCACCCTCATATAAATTCACATCCAAGAGACAATCCCTAGCCACTTTTAAATAAACAGTAGCCGGTTAGCGGAAAAGTATTAATATTCAAAAAAGCTACTTTATTTACACTTCAAGTTTTAAATTTTAGAGAACAATGGGATTCTTAAAATAATCTGTTTTACTGGAGACATTTTAGTTGACAACTGGAATCTAGTTATATCAAAAGCTCAAAATAAATATTTTAGTGATCATAAATTTAAGTCCCACACACTTTCAAAATAAAAAGTGAAATGACACGCCTCATCCAATAAAACAATAAGGACAAGTGTGTACGAGAACACAAGCATAATATTGTACGCATATTTTTATAAATCGCAGTACGGGTTGTTAAAATAAAACGTGCATACAAGAATACCCATAGTTATTTTTATTAGCATCTTCGTATATCATAAATTTGCGATTGCTTATTTGTAGTATTGATATTTGCAATCATTTGCATTTTTACGACAGCCAGTTTGCTAGTAGATACTTACTGGAATCTTAGCTTTGAAAGTGCAAAGTATAGTTTTAGAATTTGTGTGAAACGCCTTCTTACTTTTAGAAAACCCCTTTAGTAGATATTGGGATATTAGCTATTGTTAAAAGTTTGTTTTCATATTTTCTGAATATAACTTATAAGTAAAGGGCGGATTTTGCCTATTTTGCCTGTTTGTTTTGACACTTCCAATTAATATTTTAATAAAATATAAATGCGTTTTTAGAGGTGGAAATGCTTCTACAAAAATTTTATTTTGCCTAAAAATGCCTGTTTGAAGGTAAATGCCTAAAACATGCCTAAATTAGTGATTTGCCCTTTTATGTGCCTTTTTTGCTATTATTCGCTAACAATTTTTTATATAATTTTCATTTCGCATGTCAAAGTGACTGAAAATACTAAATTTTGTATAAAATTTTTTGAAAAATATTTATAGCAAATGGGATAATATTTTTTTTGAAAAATGATAGATTTCCGTATGCAACGTGACATTATTTTGTACAAAAAATTTATGTTGTGAGCGAGCGCATACAAGAAAAAACCGGTAGTGACACTTTAACCATCTTCCAAATTTAATTAAACGACTGGAAAATCAATCTTTATCGCTTATAGAAAGCATTCAGTTAGTGGAGCAAGCCCCGTCAAACTTCCCGGGGGCGAAGGGAAAAAAAAATTCAAGCCAAAATTGAAATGGTGTTAGAAAAAAATTTCGGATGGACAAAAATTAATTCCATCAAAAAAGTATTAGAAGGAGAAGGCACAGCAGCAGCTATTGACTATTGACAACTTGAGTCCAAAAGAAATATCGTGCTTTAAATATGCCCCCATCACTTCTTGTGATGTTGAACGGTCGTTTTCTAAATATAAGCATATTTTAACTGATCAAAGAACCAAATTTATCTAGGAAAATTTAGAAAAATACATAGTAACTAATTCATTTTTCGTGTAAATATTTAATGTATTAATAAATCTTGAAAAAAAATGCATGTCTCTTTTGTTTAGTTCTATCGTTTTACTCAATCGTTGTTGCCTGAAATGTGCCTATTTTCAACAGTTATTTTGCCTATTTTCAACAGTTATTTTGCCTATTTTCAACAGTTATTTTGCCTAATTTAATATTTTATTGTGCCTACAAATCCGCCCTTTACTTATAAGGATGAAAGACAAAAGCAGAATCTTTAAAATATTCTAAAGCGACGTTTATCTAGAAAACACTATGTAAAGCCTTTACGAATAAATGTATACTATATTTCCTGAAAATATGTACTTGCACTTTCAAATATTATGCTATTAAGCAATACAGCTACGCCAAAGAATAAACTATAGCTTTTACTTCTTCTTCTTGTTACAATGACTGCTCGTCCATGCAGGTCAATGAGGCACTGGCTAGTGTTGCCACGAGACGAGACGAGACGAGATTTTAGCCATTCTCGATCTCGATCTCGAGATTTCTCGAAAGATGATTCTCGATCTCGAACTCGAAAATTCTCGGACGTCGATTCTCGATCTCGGATTCGCGAATCTCGATTCTCGAACTTTAAGTACCGAATTGAGGTAGTTGCGACTGCGTAACACCGCATGCTCCGTGTATTAACGTTCTACAATGCCCTTGATGATATAAAGTTCGGTGATTCCCCTATACTTAGGTACGAGTATAAACAAATAATGTGACACGTATGCTAATGTATGTACACAGTTATTCGTTCACGTTTGCTGGTCTAACATCATGTGAATAAGTGTTTACAAGTTTACCAGTATTGTGTAGTTATTGGATATTTTACGGTATTTAAAATTTTGTAGTGCATATTCTTAAAAAATCGTTATTTCTCAGACTTATTAAAATGAACCGCGGTATAAAAAAACACTATAAAGTTCAACCAACCGCAAAAAATAGTGCTGTGGAAAGCGATACCACTGTAACAGAAGATGATGATGATTCGGTGAAAGATGTTGATTATAAGATTAGTAAAGGTGCTGATACATCGGACAATTCATCAACAACGCCTACAAATAAAATTGAAACTCCTAAAATAAAAAAAACTAAGGGCCCAAGAAGAGTTGATGACAGTTCAAGTGTGGCAGGTTCGTCTCACGAGACTCTATTATCGAAATCAAGTGATTCCAGAGCGGTTGCGGATTTTAAGAAGCATTTTAACATCCAGAAAATAACAGACACAGACAGGGACAAAAATAACAAAGTTGCAAGCTGTAGATTATGTCATTCAAAAATAAAAATGACACAATCTAATACAACTGGGCTGAAACGACACTTGAAAATACATCACATTCAAGAATTCAGAAAATCGTTTCCTAATCAAGAAGTTTCCAAACGAACTCTGACTCTGAGTGACATGCTAACATCTTTAAAGGTAGGTACAGGATTATTATAAATCTTTCGGTATAATATTTCACGTAACACAAAGTGCAAGACAAACATTTAATAATGATTTGATAACTCCAATACATAAAAAATAATTCCTGCCTCATATAATAGCCAACTACGAAGTACCATCATTTGTGATAAGTACAATGTGATTTTTTAAAAACTCAATTGCAGCAGGCCGTATTCTGACTTAATACAGACAGTTCTAAGGTTATTAAGACAGAATACGGCCTGCTGCAATTGAGTTTTTAAAAAATCACATTGTACCTAGCGCTTGGGATTTTTAGGAAAGTAAAAACACAAAAATAGGTATGCAAAAAGGCTATAAAATAAAAGAAAATAGGCATCAATTGGTTAACTTTAGGCAAAATTTTTAAAAATAGGCAGAATAAGAAACTACCTGAAACTACAAAAGAATAGTTAAATTTAGTTTAATTTTTAAAAATTTAATTTATTTTAAAATTACATTTTTCGGGCGAAAAATATGTTCTTTTTATTTTAAAAATAATTTTTAATTCTAATAATAAATTAAATTTATTTTTAGTTGGTTTAGAAATCTATTATATTAATTTGAAGCAACGTTTTCGCGTCATAGCAATTGCGCCTACTTCTGTGCAATTTATCGATAAGCAAAATATACCAATCAAAATCTGATGACGTGTACATTCCACTAAAAATAGACAGAATACAGAATTCTAAACAAATACAACTTCAACCCCTACGGCTAACTTTAGTCTCTCTACAAAACATCGAAGGCGAAACCATTTGATATTTATATAACAAGGGAAAAAACATAAGATTTTTTAGAGTTTAATTTTTTATAGTGTCCCCTTCTTTGTTTGCGATAGGAAATTCTCTAATCTATCTTAGGCCAGTCATATTAGACATTTTTCCTATGTTAATCCGAAAATAAGTCTGGACAGGAAGGGACCAGCACCAGCACAAATCGGTTTGTTTTGGAATGCCATAAGTAAGACTCGTTTTGCCCCGAAATAGAATACTAGCATAATTAGTAATTAACAATTTTGTAAACAATAAACGCGTTTTTTTTTGTTTTTCGTAAGCATCTCGAAAACTAAGCTAGACAGGGCTACAAACTATACGTCCCTTTTTTGTAGAACGTAAAATTATCAACAGTAAAAGCCCGAGACCTTTTATTTTTATCGATAAAATTTCATTTTGTACGAAAACGAAGTTGCCGTGGAAAATGGACGAGACTAGGCCTACATTAATTAAAAACCCGCGCCCGAAGGGCAAGGGTTTTTTTATGTAGGCCTAGTCGAGTCCATTTTCTTATGGCAACTTCGTTTGAGTGATACAAGAATGAAATTTTATCCATAAAAATAAAAGGTCGAGTGTTTTTTAATTGGAAAAAATCCTGAAACGGCAAACAAACAGAGCAGACAGAGACGCGTCGTTTTTTTCGATGTGCGAGAAGGACGTAATGATATTTTTTTATCATGATAAAAATGAATGATTGGCTGTTGAAATGCTGATCCAAGCGTTGTTATTGGACAAAAGTGATGTCATGACAGTTGTAGGGGTTTTTCTACAAAAAAATACACATTTTTCGGGACTCGAAGTTCGGACTTTGATGGCGCTATACCATTGACTTGACGACGAATGTGTTCGTGATTTTTGTAGATAATTTTACGCTCTACAAAAAAGGGACTTATAATTTGCAGCCCTATCTGGCTTAGTTTTCGAGATATTTACGAAAAACAAAAAAAAAACCGTATTTTCTGTTTATAAAATTGTTAATAACTGATTATGCCAGTATTCTTTTTCGGAGCAACATAAGTCTCACTTATAGGCTCCCAAAACAAAGCGATTTGTGCTGGTCCCGATTTGTCCAGACATATTTTCGGGTTCGATGTCTGATTTAATTGGCCTATCTACTTGAAAAGAACTTTTGTTTTTCAGCCAATGTCACAAAAAGTATTTGAAGAAAAATGTGTGGATTGGATGGCAGCCAAATATCTTCCATTTAGCTTTTTTGATGACACAATCACGCAAGAGTTCTTTAAATCTCTTAATAAGAATATCACACTGCCCAAGAGAAGCAGCTTAAAAACGAAAACCATGGAGAGGTTTGCTGCTTATAAAGCAGCACTTGCAACCGTACTTCAAGAAAATACTTCAAACTTCTCATTCACAGTGGATGGTTGGACTTCCATCGCAAATAAATCCTATTATGGGATAACTATACATTATATAGATGATTTGTGGAAACTACGGTCTATTGTTATTGACTTTGTTCCATCACGGGGCCTTCATTCTGGTCAAGACATAGCCAATATGTTTTTCAATTTTGCAAGGGACAATAAACTTGAATCAAAAATACAGGGTATTACTCTGGATAATGCAGCTTCGAATACGACGTTCACACTTGAACTGTCTAAGATGTTGGCTGACAAAAATATTATTTTCAATGAGGATAATCATTTTCGTTGCTTTGCGCACATTATCAATTTGGGAGTCCAAGACATTATGAAATTATTGAACCTCAACCCCATTTCTGAGTTGGAAAATGATGTAACCGACGATGAAGATGCTCAAGAGGAAAATTTAGCAGACGAAGAGGAGGAAGCATCTCCTATCAGAAAATTAAGAAAACTATTTATTACAGTAAGACGATCAGAACAGTGGCAGAATAAATTAAAAAGCTGTTGCGAAGTTGTAAACGTAAAGTTTTTGTCGCCTAAAATAGATTGTTTCACAAGATGGAATTCTACGTTTGATATGTTGAATACAGCTTTAAAAATGAAGGAAGCCTTAAATGCTTTGTGTAGAAACAATTTATGTCTAATAAAGCTACAACTAAATGAAGACGAGTGGAAGTTAATTCTTAGCGTTACTACATATTTGAAGTATTTTAAATCACTATCTGTAATATTAGGCGGCGACAAGTATGTTACACTTCCACTTGTGGTCATCGGGTTTAATATGTTATTAGACAAAATTGAATCCCTAATAACAACCCTCGATAATAAGGTAGATCGAGACTTGGTCGACGAAAACGTTTTGCTGGCATTTCAGGCTGGGAGAGATAAGCTATTGAAACATTATAGGAAAACGAATTGGAATTACTGTATAGCGTTGATTTTAGATCCGCGTCACAAGATTGAAACATTTACACTAACTTCCTGGGGCCGACAAATGCAAACACTAGCAATACAAAAATTCGAAGAATTTTACAAAAACCGTTACTACAAAGATGATTCACCAAACCAAAAACAATCCTCTACTGATTCTGGGCAAGATGATTCTGAGGAAAGTGGTTCCTTTAATTTAACTGATCTATTTAATAAATCTACTGTCACAGTTAACAACTGGAGAACCGAAATCGATGACTACATAGCAAGACCACGCGCCAGCGAAGACGTAGATGTATTAGTTTGGTGGAGCAATCACCAAGTTTTATACCCAAACCTTGCCAGAATGGCTAGAGACTTTTTTGCTATACCAGCAACCAGTGTACCAGCTGAACGGCTCTTTTCGAAGGCTGGCTTGATTATTCGAAAGCACCGCAACAGGCTCGACAGTGAGTCTGCTAGGGCTTTGCTTTGTCTGAATGCTTGGCAATCGTGCGAATTTATTAAACAATATTTAAAATAAGTAAAAATTGAAATATTGTATTTTTGTATCGCTTCTGAAAGACATTTATTATACAGGGTGACATTGAAAAAACTACAATGCATAGTTAGTACCACGCGATAGAGGACCATAAAATAATAAAAAAAGTTCTTATACGCTAATGTCCGATCGTCTTTTTTTTTTAAGATACAGGATGTTAAAAGTTTGTTAGAAAATTTAAATTTTTTTAAATTTCTTCCGATTGTGAAGACATAATTGAACCAAAATTGGTGCACACTATGCCCTTGCAGGTGGCTATTTTGTGTATTTTAGTTTCGAGTATTATTAGAATATTATCATATTTTTAAAGCGTTGAAACGCTTTTCTGTAGTTGGCTAGTATCTTGAAAAATAAAAGGCGATCGGACATTAGCGTATAAGAACTTTTTTTTATTATTTTATGGTCCTCTATCGCGTGGTACTATGCATTGTAGTTTTTTCAATGTCACCCTGTATATTAGATTTATAACATTTCTTATATTTTCCAAGTTTTGATCTTATAAATAACCTTTGTAAAGATTTTGTAAAAAATTAAAATAAAGTAGGTACTACTTATAACTGTTCTACTTTGTTTTTATGCAGGTTTTAAGAATACTATTGCAAAACTGCCGAGATCGAGAAATTGAGAATCTCGAAAAAAAATTTCGAGAATTTGGTTAATATCGTCTCGAATATTCGAGATCGAAAAATGTCAATCTCGATCTCGAAATTTCGGGACGAGACGAGACGAGATCGAGAATTATCTCGTCTCGACGGCATCACTAGCACTGCTCCACCAAAGTTAACATTAAAATAAATGCTGCCTATTATAGCAATAAAAGCATATTTCTAGATACACATATGAAAGTGCATTGTACAGTGTCAAGCCAGCGGTATGAGTTGGATGTATATTGTATAAGCTGTATTATCGAACGTATTTCAAGTGCCGTTAATAACTGAAAAAGTAAGCTGACTGGAAGATCTCAAGATCGCCCTTGGTGGCGGTTCCATTTGTAAGTATATTCTAGGTGCTACAGTAGGTGGACACCGAAACATGGATAGAACCAGATGGAAAGATATTATTCTACTACTTATCTAGTGCGGACTTTCACTTAATAAATTTGAACAGAAATCTAAATGCATGGCAGAACAACCTTGAAATTAAGACTACGGCAAGAAAATGACAGATTAATAAAATTATTGGTTTTCCCTGTAACGCAATAGTTAGTTGAAATTAAAAATATTATAAGCAAGAAATACCAGGTTTGGCAGAAAAATAATGAGACTGGTAACACCGTACGCGAATCCCCCTTCACGTGGCAGTTAAAATAACCCCTGCCGTAGATTAAGAACAAGTTTGCTACGCGATTGTTGATAGCGTTTGAAGTGTTTGTGATGTGCGTTACGAAAATGGACCGGTAAAAGTTTGAGCAACGTTGTGCTATTAAATTTTGTGTAAAGCTTGATGAATCCGCTACTGTGACTTATAAAAAGTTACAAAGGGCTTATGGAGAACAGTCCCTGTCCAAGGTACAACTGTTCAGATGGCACCAGGTATTTTTAGAGGGCCGAGAAGAAGTGGAAGACGAACTTCGTGCGGATAAGACCCTCAACCTCAAAATCGGATGACAATGTGGAAAGAGTGAGGACTTTTGTGATGTCAGACCGTCGATTGACGTTGAGAATAACCAATATAAACCAGTTTACCGTTTATCAGATTTTAACACAGACCAGGCATTGCACGTACTTTTATGCTGCACTACTACTTACTACAACGCCCCATGTCACACGGCAGTATCTATCAACGAATTTTTGGCAGAAAAAAGCAATCCTGTGGTTTCCTAGCCCCCCCCCCCCCTATTTGCCGGATCTCAATCCCTGTGACTTCTTTTTATCCCCCCGACTGAAAAACCATTTGAAATGCCATTTTGGTACTTTGGATAATATCTAGAAGAGCGTAACTGACAAGCTGACACCTCCAAGGATTGTTACGAACAATGAAAAAAAATGCCTCCATCGGTGTGTAGCTGCCCAAGGGAACTACTTTGAAGGGGATAATCTTGATTTGTAAACAGAATAAAATTCATGGTTAACAGACAATCAGTCTTATTATTTTTCTGCCAAACCTCGTATACAACATACAAAATAAAAATATCATTCTAATATTGAAAATTACAACAGTTTCTAAGTTGGTGACCACCTGCTGTAAATATGATAAGTTTCTATGATAATCTTAACAAGTCGTTTGGGCAGAACCCTACAAGTCATGTCCCAAATAAAATGGTACATGGCTTGATATAATTTCAGTTAATACTGCAAAATAACAATTAGTGAATCTGGTTGATATTCGATACTTGCTGATGTGACTAATTGTTGGTTTGTGGTGTTGCGCCCTCAAAGTTTGGAACGCAATAGCGTTGAAAGCATCAACGCCTTCGGATTTGCATTAAGTATAGTAAAGATATCGGCACTAACGCCCCGTGAGGGAGTACGACCGGCAACATGGAGGGTTAGGCCTCCTAAATAGTTGTTTTCATAATCGTCTACCTTCTCTACTCCACCATTGTGTTTCGGTTCCCAATTATGGGTAGGCCATCCGTCGAGCACCCGAGACCGTCCGCGCTATAGTCGAATGCCTTTTAGCCACTCGGCTACTTCGGTTATAGTTAGGTATAGTACAACAAGAAAAAAAGTTGGTGCTTTGAAATGCGCTGTAATATAACTATATACTCGTATTATGCATATCTGTACGCTAAGTGGTGGCTGCAATGTCATAAATGTGTTCTTTTGTTTTACTTAATCGTATTTGTACTTTAATTCTGTTCGATACTCAGTTGATTGTAAGAGGAGTTGTAGACTTAAAACGTTTAAGAGGAAATTATTAACGAACATAGCGAAATACAAATGCAGCTAGATTTCGCTTATCAGCATTGAAATAAAAACACAGCGAAAAACTAGGTTTTACGTTTTAAAGTTCTGTGGTCTAGACTCTAGACGGTTCAGTTAATTCTGCAAATCTTGGCATTTTTAAACGCCTCATAAATTTATTAGGTGAAGTGGACAATGTTTGGAAAGAACATTTGCACAGCAACAGCAGATTTAAATGTCATTTCAAAAACTATTTAGAATGAAGTTCTAGATTCTAACCTTTATACTCGTATGTGTCGTGAAATATTAAATTTTAAATTGATAACTCCAATTTTTTAGATATACAAGCTGTCGAAACAATAGATTATCCTAATAAGGAGCAGATGGTTATAATTATTCGTTGTGTATTAAAATAACAAATTTCTGAATAATTTTGCAGTTTTTTGTCCCGAAGTTAGATCAGCAGATGATTTGAGCGCATTAAGTTTAGAACAATGCTAAATTATAAAATTGTATTGGATCAAATATCTTAAAAATTAAGTCAGAGCTATTAGGAACAAAAGCAGGGCCATTGTCAAAGCCAAAAGAAAATTTAGGCTAAGTATTAATAAAATATAAACTAAATATTTCGCTATAACTTATTTTGGCATATAGAATTAATGCACTAATGATAACATTGTTTTACAAATACAACTGAAGGCATATTTCTTTTTTTTTCACAATTAAATATTCTCAGCAATTCAGCATTACTTCCATATCAAATCTTCTGAGTTTCTTCTTCTTCAAACGGTAAAATCACTAAATTGGCATTTTTTTATATTTCACAGAACATCGTTGGAATCTATTTTAATCGCAGTCAAACTGGATAAAGTAGATTCGCACAGTGCTGTGCTACAATCGAAAGTTGCCACGGTAGCTAGTAAATGCTAAATACGCATCCTTAAAAGCTTTACTTTCTTTGTAAATTTATTCAAAAACGTTTTGAGTTTTAGGTGGAAACTTGGTAAACACTGCAAAGTTTTATGGTTAAATTTTTCTTCTGTTGCAATGACTTTGATTGGTTCATTCTTATCGGTAAAACGCTTATTAAGCTCAGGAAGCTTGACACTAGTGGTTCAAAGAAAACAATTTATATTGAAATTACTTGAACTTTTACTATAACGTGCGCACTTGAGCTTGATTTTATTCAGTTATGAGCTTCATGTTGTCGTACATCTACCTGTAATAAGCATTTCGTCTGCTTAATTTAAAAGAGCAACAAAGCTTTTTCTTTGTTCGTAGTTCAGTTATTTCGTGAACAGTATATTTTATTAAATACAGTTCTTGCTTTTCGGCTTTGGAGTACAGCATCAGCGAATTCCAACAGAAGCAGTATTTAAGCTAATACAATAGAAACTGTCTAACTCCAAACTGACCACCTATAGGACTTGCAAGAAATGGCCACTTTATGCAGGTGGCCATTTTATGGAAAATGTATTTTTACTGCATATTTTCTGTATGTATTCTCAAAAAATATCGTTAAATTAGCATACCTGGTTACATAAAATAATTAGATACGAAAAACAAATTTTAGCTTCATAAAAAACAGAAAGAGCATATTACTAAAACATGAATATTATTATATTATTTAAAAATTAATCTAGAGTTAGGTGCTTAGTGTTATTTAGACGTTTTGTTTTATTAATTCACTTAACTTTTCTTTCGGTTTATGTATAGGAACTAATATTTCAAAACGTTTTTCAGAGAAAATTACTCTAATTTATCTAGCATTTCAGCTGCTGCAGTGTACGTTATTATTGGCTGCAGTAAGCTCTTAACTAACTTAAAAGTATTAAATCCTCGTCCCTATAGTCACTTTTATTGTTTATTTGATTGTTCTGTTAATTTTTTCAAGTACCGCATCAAAAATTAGTGATTGTTTAGATAATCGTAATATCCCCGCCACATTCTAGAAAACCGTCGTATTTTAAAAAACTATTCATATCGTTGTTTACTATTTTTGGCAACAAAATCATTTCCACAGATTTAGAAGTAACGGTTTCGTCCTCCACAAATTGAGGTCTCGTCTTTTTGAAGCGATTTGTGGTTTTTCCCTTACCGCTATTCCAAGCTTGTAAAATCCAGAAAATACCATTCAAAACATTAATTCGTAAAGTAACATGTGTAGAACATTGTAAATCAGCTGACTCACATTTGAAAATTGCATGAGAAAGCAACAGTTTTCGTCGTTTTCGATAGGACCCTTGTTCGAGGAGTTGTAACATTGAGGTATTGTTAACCGGTAAAAACTATAAAGCAACATTTGCCAATTTGCAATTCTTGGATGCACTAGGCTAGACAGTTATCCACATTTACAAACGAACATGTATCGCTTTCTCATATCATTATTGACAATTTTCAACCATTTTGTAGATAACTCTAGGATTATTCAAAACTTTTTATTTAGACGTCATATTATTGATAAATTTTTCACTTTTTCTATTTTAAAACATCTTGGGCTTTGTGATTTTACAATGACGAGAGGTTTTAGTTTTCACTTGTAATACTTAGCTGCAAGTAAAACAGTAAGTCTGTTATTGGACATTTTCCACTCTTGCAAGGTTCATCTTTGACTGCTAAAGTAAAATTAGGCATAGCCTTAAAAAATAAATCACATTTATCAGCATTTAAGAAATTTTCTGGCCGAAAACCATCTAATGGTTTATAGCAGTGGTGCAGTGTCTATCTCTATTGTGTTACCATAGTGTTTATGCCGTATATAGTTTAGATGGCAATTCCGACAATATTAAATATCAGTAAATCTTGATCAACAGAAACGTAAATAAAATTATTACAAAGAGACGATGTGCCTAAGCAGATTAATTATATCAAATGAACGATATTCTAAAGGATGCAAAAAAAATCAATTTATATAGTGGGCCTATAGTTGCAAAATAAGCGATAATAGAAACCTAACATAAAATAATAAGAAGTTACTCACGAGAAAAATTGGCCAAAAATAGCCCAGAAGATCCATGAAGAAATGGGTAATAAAAGAGGGAAAAAATTAAAAGGTATAAAGCAACTGGTATGAAATCGTGAGGCGTAAATTAATAGACAATAGGAAGAAGATCGAAACTTGTATGTATTCGGAGTTTTATAAATTTTTTTTCTTGATGGATGAATAGAGCTGCAGTATATTTTTATAAGAAATGTGTACGTCTTATTGCAAATTTCTGCTGATGTGTAAATAAACTGTTAAGTCGTTTATATCAACCTACAAGTTTCAGATCAGCATCGTTTAAATCGAAAAGTTAATTAATTAGTAATAAGATAAGCGGAGAAGTATTATCTTAAAATATACAAATCCAAAAAATGTATTTTTTTAAAAATTTTATTTAAATAAAATAAACCTGTTGTTTTTCCTAACAAGCGGTTAAGTGCGGACACTTTAAATGTAATAGATTTATGATCAGGTAGTAATACAAAAATTCCAGAAATCATCAGCTGCTGGACATTAATGACGGATTCAGATTTCGACGTTGTAATTAACATTAGTAATTGGTAATTTCCGTTTAAGTCATTAATCCTGGCATTTCTTATCTTGCTAACCGCTATATTCGATAAAACGATATACTAATAATAATATTAATCTTGATCTAATAACTAATCAAACATGTATTCAAATACTAAATGGTTTTCTTTTTATCGGTTTGTAACGAGATACACGCTTTCGTAAAGCTATCAGGCTAACGTCGTACTCTGCAGGGTATTTTTTACACGGAGATTGTTTCGACATAAACGAGTTCTATCACTTAACTTTGAACCAAGTTTACGTTATTGTTATTTTATCTAGAAGGAATTTAAACATTCCACATAAAGAAGTTTCAGATACACTTTCGTGTTGTTAGGTATGATACGAATTTCCTTGCGAATGTCTAATTCTATAAGTTTTTTCGACCGTTTCAAATAATTAAATTTGCAGCTGAGCATACTGATAGTTGTAAACGTTTAGTAACTATTATGTTCTGCATGTGTAGCTCAGCGTGCGTTTTGTTAAAAATCAGTGTACATGAGATGTTATTTAACTCTAGATCTGCCTCGATGTTGTATTATTTCTTTGTACAAGGCAATGAATTCATTGGTACGTCTCTATTTAGATGTCAATCCGTAATCGACACGAGCTATATATTTGTAAAGAATTTTTAAAGAAAAATAACTCGCATTACAGTTTTCCCCTGCGTGAAATATTTATTATTATTTGGCTCAGTAAAACCTGTAAGATCTGCAGCATTTACATTCCCTTCCTTCTAAAGCTTACAAAAAGCGTGCTTTGTATTATACAGCTCGTGAAATCGCAATTTTTATCGCATTTAATCAGCAAATAGCTACTTAAGTAATCGATTACTTAAAGTTTCACTACTTAAAGGTTACATTTATTTTGGTCACGATTTTAATTTTAATATATCGGCCAACTCAATGGGATATACATATGCATGCACGTTCACCGTTGATAATTTTGACATGAGTTGTCGAAACACTATGAATTATTGATTAGGCAGGTTTATCAGATGCTATGTAGCATTTTTCTCTGAAATTAAAGCGGATTCCGCAAAACCACCTAGGGTGTGGTTAACTACAGAAAAATGTTTCTAAAACGATCTACGTTCAGCGTGGTCATGTAACAGAATATTGATGTAGTCTTATATTAAAATTCATGGGTTAACATATTTAAATTCACGTTTTAATTAAGATCAAATAGAGTTGAATCTATTTAAAATTAAATTAAAGTTAACACATTTATATCTTATATGAAGTGAGTAAAAGCTTCAGTGGTTTCATGTGATAAACAAATATAACACAATTAACTTCTTTTAAAAAGTGTCAATAAAAATATTACTTAATATCTTTAAAATAACCTTTTAGGTCGATATAAGGAGTTTCCCTCAGCAAAATTTATAATTCCACCTATACATATAGACTTTGCTATAGGACGACTGCAATTTGAAAACAGTTTTGCAACACCAGAAATTTTGCAAACTTTGGCTTGAATCGCTTTCAGGTACTTTCAATTATTTCACATTTTTAAAAGTTTGGTTTGCTGTTTCAAATTACATGGATTTAAAATAGTCTGTGTGTATTCAGAACTGATATTCATATAAGAAACGAAGTATTTACTACATAGTACATATGCATTACTTGCTTATTAGTTCTCATATAAAAGTAATTCAGAATTTGTAAGGGAACAAATTATATACTCGAATTCAAAAATTCCCTAATTCGTAAGATGTTTGATAAATTCAAAACGTTTTGTTAAAAAAAAATTTTTTTGAAGTGGTTTAGATCTTTGTTTTTGTAGTAATTTTTATAATTTCTAACAAATTCACAATGAAAAATTCAAAAGGGGCTAATGACCTATGACTCTATGACCTATGCCGTTGATGCCGTTACATAAATTTAAAGAAATCAAAAGCAGTTTATATAGAATGAAATGCTGAAATATAATCTATTACATATATAATCCCCCCCTCTACACTTAAAAGTAGAAGAGGGATAGATTATATATATACCGGGTGTCAACGAAACCTGGGGCACCCCCATAAATTTTTATTTTTTAAGATATCTAAATGAAATTTGGTATATGTAATATACTCTCTAAATGGCATTTGTTGACATAGGAAACAAGTTTCTGTCACTTCCGGTTTCGCCGGAATTGACATCAACTTTGTTATTTTAAATGGAACACCCCGTATATTTATACATTTTTGGAATCTCCATTCAATTTTGCGTATGGTAGTATCAAGTTTTAAACATTTTGATGACAAAGTAAATACTCGCAGAAGAGTTTATTTATTAATCTAGGATTCCATGACCTGCGTAAAATGGAAGTCAGGGTGCTACGACACTCAAAACAAATTATTTTAGCACTTCAACTGTAGCAAGTCTGTCACGTTTTTGTGCATTTCATTTGTTTTACTTGTTTTGAAAACCAGTGTCTAGATTTAAATGTCCAAAATACGGTTTTTTTGAACTCTCCGTTCAAAAAAACCGTGTTATTCCGAATTAAATTTTCATATTAATCCCGCGTTATTGGTATCAATAAAATCCTTGAAAAACGCTCGATTTTAATATCCTAGTGTCCCACCCTAGTGCCATTTGAAAAAATAGAGTTATTCTCGAAAAAGCATTTTTGCCAACTTTAGGCCATTCTAATACAGCAACTAAAATAGTTAAAGTTCTAAAACAATTTGTCTCGAGTGTTGGGGCACCTTGACTTTCATTTTGCGTAAGTCATGGCACTCTAGATTCATTTCTGCAAAAATTTACTTTGTCATCAAAATGTCTCGAACTTGATACTACCATACGTAAAATTGAATGGACATTCCAAAAATGTATAAATATACAGGGTCTTCCATTTAAAATAACAAAGTTTATGTCAATTCCGGCTAAACCGGAAGTGACATTAACTTGCTTCCTATGTCAGCAAATGCCATTTAAAGAGTATATTGCATATACCAAATTTCATTTAGATATCTTAAAAAATAAAGAATTTATGTGGGTGCCCCAGGTTACGTTGACACCCGGTATATATATAATCATAATTCAATGTTTGTTTTAATTTAGGCGGAAAAGTGATAAATTTGTTTTTCAAGTTAAAGTCAATTCTAATAGTGTGCAAGCGAATATACAATTTAATTTTAATTAACCGTTATGAAGTACCTATTTTCGAAACTTGAAAAACAAACTCGTTGCTGGAATTTTCCTCTCGAGCACTTTTTGGCGTATTGCAGGTCATATAAAAAATTACGATTTTTGTACACGCTCCCAAAAGTAGCTATTTTATGGACTCATTTAAGTCCGTAAAATGGGTCTTTTCCTGACTCAATCCCAAAAAGTCTGGTTACCACTCATTTAAGTCCCTAAATGCTATATTTTCGGCCTAGTCCCTAAAAGTTGTCATAGCAACCTTTTGCGTACTACTATAGTGACATGTGCTCTGATCACATTAATCATACATAATAAAAGGTTTGAATCTGTTTTTGGGAGCTTTAACAAAAAAATGTTGTTTGTAACACGTACCTAAATTGTTTTTTGGGACTCATCTGATATTCCAGACTCGGCTTCGCCTCGTCCGGAAACAGCAACGATTCGTCCCAAAAAACATGATTTTACGTACTTGTTACAAAAATAACTATTATTTCATACTGTCTGGTAAATTCAGTTTCCCGGCGCCATTTTGAGTGCGGAAAATGAGCTATTACGGTATCAGAGCCGGAAAGTGTTACCAAGCAACATTTTCCGGACTGTTATTTTATGCACCCAATCAGAGCCCGTAAAAGAGTAACCAAGGCACACCTACCGGTTTTGACACAGTAATGTCACATGTTGACGTTTTGAAAAAGTGTCACATGTAAAAATTAAAAAATCAAATTGTTTACAGTATGAAATAAAATACATAACGACGGTCGTACGTGAACTCTTTTTACAGTACTCGTTTCCAGTTTCAAGACTCGGCTCCTTTCGTCGCCTCGTCTTTAAACATCTCAATCGTACTGTAAAATATGAGTTCCCGGACTTGTGACGTTAATTACTATTTTAATCGTTTGTTTTGATTAATCAAGGAATAAGTAAAGTTCCTATATGGTACATACTTTTTGGTACACATTGTATTAAATTTAGTTGTAATATCTTCTTTAGAGCTTCTAGGAACGGAATAATCTATACTTTAACAAGAAATTCAATTTAGTATTAACGAGCCGTTTAAAGTTAGCTGTGGTTTAGTATGCACCTACTTACCATTAAAACAAAGAATAGAATACCTGGGATAGTTTTTATCATTGACAGAGGATCTTTCAAGGAAATATGTTTATCGAACGTTGATTATGGATAACTAATTGCGTTTATATTTGCAACGTAATGTAAAACAGCGTATTTATGAATTAAACGTCGTATACTTTAAATTAGTGCATATACTGTCGCAATGCTCAATAATACAGAAATAAAATGCATATGTTTAAATTAAACAATATAGTTATATTCTTTTTGCTACCTGTGCTTGTCTTGATATTTTTATTTTCATAAAATAATAGCCCCTGTGAGTACTTATAACTAGATGTATTTACTTACGTGAATTTTCGTATTCGTAAGACATTTTTGATGCCAATATTGAATAAAAAACATTAATTAAAAGTTCTATTAGTGTAAAGCATTACTTAATTCATATAGGGTGGTCCATAAGTAATTGGACACAGATCAACAGTGGGTTTATGGGGCCAAAATATTACGATTTACCTAGAATTATCTTAATCCAAAAATTAATATTATTAATATTAAAAGGGATTCAGGGTATTAAATACAAGGAACAAAAGGAAAAATTAGACATATTGAAGGAAATTGTGACTAAACAAGTACATATTGAATTACTGACAATACTTCACATTTAATTCTGAATTTTTATTGCCCTTTGAGAATAAAAATTGGCAGAATAAGCATACCTATATCTAAGCTGAAATAAAATATTGTGAAGCAACCGTCAGCTGCATTTATGTAT
The DNA here is from genome assembly GCA_963082815.1 of Melanotus villosus. NCBI lineage: Eukaryota > Metazoa > Arthropoda > Insecta > Coleoptera > Elateridae > Melanotus > Melanotus villosus. The sequence continues at coordinate 45,635,259 of OY720421.1, read as the reverse complement.
ACAGGATGGTCCATAAGTAATGGGACGCAGACAAACAGTCGATTTGTGAGGCCAAAATATGACGATTTACCTAAAATTATCTTAGTCCAAAAGTTGATATTTAGGAAGATACAGGGTGCCAAACTCGAAATTTTAATTTTAATTTTCTTCTGCAATTTAAAAAGTTTTAGAAGTATTCCTAAAAAAAAAATTGGGGAAAGTTGTTTGGGATGGGAAACAACAATCTGCCCTAGAATTTAATGTAGCTCCTACAAGTTTAATTTAATTATTATTATTATTTTCTTGCTAGTTAAAAAAAAAAAATTGTTTACATATACAGGGTGCTCCATAAGTAATGGGACACAGACCAACAGTAGATTTGTGAGGCCAAAATATTACGATTTACCTAAAATTACCTTAGCCCAAAAGTTAGTATTTAGGGAGACACAGGGTGTCAAAGTCGAAATTTTAATTTTAATTTTCTCTGTAATTTCTAAAGCTTCCGCAATATTTTTATGAAAATTTGTGAAACTACCTCTTTTGGGACGAGAAACAATAATCCGTCCTCAATTTTAATGTAGCTCTTAAAATAACGTTATTTTTGCTACGCCTAATACCCTAAAAACTTCAAACTTTTTTGTACTTAAAGTTAGGTCAGGCCTAATTTAAAAAACAATTGCCTCAGCCTTTTTATACAAAAAAGGTATACTATTTAAATATGTCTACAGTGAACCGTTTCCAAGATATTTGCTATTGAAGTAAACGATGCAGCGCCTTATTCACTTCTTAAGCATCCTCTAACGCAGTAGGCTTACATTAAAAACAAAAAATTGATATATTCTTGTCAAAGACAAGTAATAGGACACAAAACAATAGTGAATCAGTAGGATATTTGTCATTACAAAATTTTTAATTTTTATGTGTATCCTACTGCGTTAAATATTACTCAAATAGTGAATAAAATGTAGCATCACTTAGTTAATAATAATAATATAATAATATATTGTATCTCTTTTTTACATACTTACATATGTTTAAGATCGACAAAACAAAAATCTATAAAGACGCACAACAACAATATTCACAAAATTCACAGAGAAACATACATGTGTAGTATTTTGATGCTATTTCTGAAATCTGTAGTTTAAGAATTCATTTATTTCATAGAAAGCGGCATTTAAAAGAAATTCCTTCAACCATTTTTTAAATTTCAATCGCAAATATCTTGGAAACGGTTAACTTTAGAGTCATTGAAACAGTATACCTTTTTTGTATAGAAAAGATGAGGCAATTGTTTTTTATGATTAGATCTGCCCTAACTTCAGGTACAAAAAAGTTGAAGTATTTTTTAAAGTATTAAATGTAGCAAAAATAGGTTATTTTAAGAGCTACTTTAAAATTGTGAACGGATTATTGTTTCCCGTCCCAAAAAAGGTAGTTTAACCAGTTTTCGTAGAAATATTGCGAAAAGTTTAGAAATTACAGAAGAAAATTAAAATTTCTAGTTTGACACCCTGTAGCTCCCTAAATATCAACTTTTGGACTAAGGTAATCTTAAGTAAATCGTAATATTTTGGCCTCACGAATCGACTGTTGGTCTGCGTCCCATTACTTATGGACCACCCTGTATACATAAATGCAGCTGACTGTTGCTTCACAATATTTTATTTCAGCTTAGATATAGGTATGCTTATTCTGTCAATTTTTATTCTCAAAGGGCAATAAAAATTCGGAATTAAATGTGAAGTTTTGTCAGTAATTCAATTGTTTAGTCACAATTTCCTTCAATATGTCTAATTTTTCCTTTTGTTTTACATTCTGTATTGATTTAAGATCATTGCTTTTATTAACATACAACGTATTCTCGGTTAAGGTTTGCGGTAGGTATAATGAACCAACAATGAATTTGAAAAACGTTTCCATCTTTTATAGTCTAGGTCTGCTTGGTTTATTATGAATTTTTACCAAATTACACTTGAAATAATATCCAGATGGGCTAGTTAGCACAAGAAGGATATAAAGCGGGTTAGGTAAAGTAGTAATTTTATTAACTTTACTATTATTATTATGTAGTGTTTTTATTAACCTATTTATAGAGTATAGAGCTGTTAATTTATGTAGAATCATTGCTTTGTGGTCGATATACTTCTTCCTTTAACTTTAACGTGATTTACTAGTACTACTAATACAGGGTGTGTCACGACGACCGTCGATTAGACGTTTCTTGAGAAAAAGTTATAGTACATAAATGAAAACTTGCGAATTAGGGTTTTGGGATATTATAAATTGACTGAAAATATATTGAAGATTGTATAATTTCCGGTTAGACAGGAAGTAGACACTAACTTTGTTATTTCAAATAGAACACCCTATATGTATTTAGATATTTAGAATCGCCTTTTAATGGCGAGTGCAATGATATAGCACTATAGGGGTCTATCGCTAACAATTCAGCAGTTACGCAATTGTTTGTAAAAAATTTAACCTCACTTTGGACGAACGCCATTGCGAAATTATGTATGTAGTTCGAAGTAAGCGTTCCTTGTCAGGGTTTACTTTAAGGACTATATCACCCATGGAATAGCTAGGATAACTTGACACTAGCGTTTACCAGTATACAGCGTGATCAAAAAATGCCAACCTTCCATATGGCAGTTAGATAGCCGATATCAGAAGCTTTCGATAACCCAACTTGATAGGTCTATAATTAATACGTACGAAGTAACTAAAAATTCAAATTTCAACATTTCAAATTTTCGATGTTATCGGCTCATATTTATGTTATTTTTTTCCCCTTTTTCTTGACTGTGAAGGCAATAAAAAATAAAAAAACTCAATTTTTTAAAAAGAAACTCATATTTCATAATCTATTTTTTTACATAATAGTTTTTCTAAGGTAGAAAAGGATGTACTGTGCAATAGAAAAGCTGAGATATGAGCCGATAACATCAACATTTTGAAATTCAGTAACTTCCTGCTTATTAACTCTAGACTATTCTTTCCCGTCCCAAAAGGGGTAGTTTCCCCAATTTTCATAGAAATATTGCGAAAATTTTAGGTAAATCGTTATATTTTGACCTCACAAATCTACTGTTGGTCTGTGAACCATTACTTATGGACCACCCTGTATATAATCTGAAAATGTTATCGCATTTGGAATACCTCGCAGACCTATTGATATATATGTATTATGAAAACACACAAAACTACCAGTAGTTTCAATATCTTGTATTTTCAAACCCATTTATTTAATTTATAGTAACGGTACATACGTCATCGATGGTTACTAAATATTTTGAGTGTGTAATAGTGAAGATATTATTACTATTATTATTAGTCCACACATCCCTACACAGGGCAAAGGCTTCCCATTTTCTGTCATCCTCTGTACTTTTTTCAAAGCTTCTCACTTTTTGTTTTAGTTTACTCTCCCATAGTGACCGGTCCTCGAAGGAGAGAGGTGCCGCGTTAACAGAGCAATCGGGCCACCCATCTCAGCACTGACCGGAGACAACGATGCTTAACTTTCCCGAACGTGCGAGAATGGGGTACCTAGCTACTGCAACTCGGTACCTTATACAGATGTTATTGGGCCATACTTCTTTGATTGATATTGACCGAGGGGAGCCATTTGAATTTTTACAGGACGAGCTTCCAGAATTATTAGAGAATGTTGACCTTCGAATTCGCCGATTAATGTGGTTTCAGCATGATGCGACTGCGTCCCAGAAGTACAAAAGATTATGAGATTTTTTAAGTAATTGGCGACCGCAAAGATAAATTGGTACAAATAGCCCTTTACCATGGCTTGCGCGTTCCCTTGATTTGAGTTCAATAGATTTGTTTTTATATCCAAGTATACTAGGAGCGATCCACTACAATTGAAAACATAAAAAATGACATAAGAAGTGTGTTCCTAAGCGCCAAGGTTGCTTTGTAAACAAGTCTCAGGTTCGATCCCGGCTGAGGTGAGATGAGATTATAAAGCCAATAAATTCCGAACTTGTCCATTTTGGAAAAACACACAAGATCATATAAGAAATGGAAAGAATAAAAGTGGATATAATGGGAATAAGTGAGATGCGTTAGTCTAAATCCGGACACTTCATCATTTTAAACCATGTTGTATACTGTTTGGGTAGTAATGACAACCATCACCGGTCACCGGTATGGTGTAGGAATAATAATAACAAAAAATCTCAACGATTCTGTCAAAAACTTCATGTTTCACACAGATAGGATTATGATGCTGCAAGTAGAAGCAAATTGCAATGATGATAGTCGACATCCGGAACAGATAATACATAATACACTGGAAGAAGAGGTGGTTAGAGTGGTTAAAGGTGTGCTTTTTGGAATACGGCTTGTGACTAGATTTTTAAAAATTTGGAGTGACCGAGGTGCGACTCCCGTTAGGTAGAGTAGATGATTAATGATATCAGCTGTAAATGTCATAATCATAAGCATATTTAACAAAAATCGAACAGTAATATGAAAGCAAATATTAATTGAAGCAGTTCATATTCAGTTTACAATGGTTACTTTTTGAGAATGATGATGTAACTGATCGAAACCTTTAAACATTTAGAACTCTATATGTATACAAAAATATCTCCTACAGTTTTCATAAGTCCTTAAAACAACACATATTTAAGAGAATACAATATTCGATTCATATTCACGTACACTTCTTTTGCGATGTTTGTTTCCATAGTCGTGCTTTACCTTACGGCCTTATTTCTTAATAGATCCATGTGCCTTCCTGCACGTTTTCATTAAAGAATTCATTTCAGTTGCTTAAGTTTTATTCCTCCTGTTTAGACTCCATATTTCTTTCCCGTGGATGTAGACACTTTTGTTGATTCATTTTCTGATATTTGTTTTCCACTGTTCCGAATTTAGAGAATTTATTATCATGGCCGGTTTAGCCATTAGGTAATGTAGGCTAAAGCCTAGCGTTGAAATAGTATTTAATATCTATGTTTTAAGAATTTACTTTTTAATAAGTTCAGTTTAAAATATCTTTACTTTTATAAGATTGCGAGAGTCATTTACCTAAGTGAGTAGCCTGGGCTCATTTTAACAATAATCCGCGCTTACTTCTTAAACTCCTTCCTTTATTAATTTTTTGTGTATGTTATATTATTGTTAACAACTGATAAATATTCCGATTTATTTAAAATATTTATCGTTAATTCTCCGTCATTTCATACCCTCTTTTCGATATTCTTTCACAATTCGATTTTGAGCAATTATTTATATCTCTTATTTCATTCATTCCGTCACCAATACACCTCCTTGAAAAAATCCTGCCGGTGCTTTTAACCAATTATTTTCAAAGTATAGATTCAGAATTATATCTTCTTTCGCTTTTTTTTCGTATTCGTTCATTTTTTGGTGGCTCTTAATAAGGATAGGAGTGTTATACAATTTTTATTAAGTTTATTGAATTCTACACAAAATTAATTTATAAGATGGGTATTTGCTTTTGCTCTAAACTAAATGGTCCTGAAAATAGAATAAAATTGAAAAAAGATAGATATTAATGTACCTCAACAAGTTTACGAAATATGCCATATCTGAGAACTTATTAAACTTCCCATTTAATTCTGTGCCACTTTGCTAATTTAATCTTTGCTATATCTTTTTAAATAAAAAAGTTAGGTAAATAGCTTTCAAGAAAATTGACAGGGGGGCGACAGGGTATTAGCAAACAATAGTAGATTATTCTACAAGTAAAGAAAAGTGGCAGTTTTCAAGCGAGTGGAAAATGTTTGATTCACGAGCGTTAGCGAGTGAATTACAATTTCACGAGCTAGAAAACCACTTTTCTTACGCGTTGAATACGCTATTTTTTTGTGTAAGTACTAAAAGTTCGAATTTTCTAGACAAATTTGTTAAATTTATCAAGGTTATGTTTGTACGGAAACATAGCAACTACAACACATACATAGTAACAAGTAAACAAACAGACTGTGTTGCTAGGAATAAAGTGTTGGTTGCTAATGACTCAAGCGTTGTAATGAGGAAAAGGTTGCTAACGAGAAAAATGCCACTTTTCTTTACTATTTTCTACATAGTAAAATGGCCGTTTACCATTGAGTATACAAAAAAATAGCATTAATCCAAGGCTAAAATTATGAAGGCTTTGACATGAAATGTTTATATTTGGTAGAGATATTTATGTGTACATGAAAACTTTTTTACAATACTATCGTTTAAATTTGCCCTCTAAAGACACCAAGTGGCAATGGTCCAGCAAAAAACAAAGTAGTCCTTATCCCCACTAATTTGTTTTAACATAATACATAATTAGATAAAGCGTTTCAAAGTATCCCTTATTTGTACCTTTTGTTTATTGATTTAGGCTACCGTTTTCGCAGAAATTTTGTAAATGTTCATAATGTGAGTAAAAGGATGTTTTATGACAAAAATCACTTTAATGGATATTGTCGTTTAGAATGATTCTACTTGGCAGATTTAAACAATATTATCACAAAAGGTTTGTCATGTATACGAAAGGGTCGGTACCAAATAAAAACGATTTAAGTACGCCAAAGTATTCTTGGTTTAATAATAAAAATTGATATCTCAGTACACGTGCAACTTTAGACAAAAGTATGTTTGGATCAAACGTTGTATTTGTAGCTTTAGATTCATCTGCATAAATTATGCTGCTTAATGTGTGCTGACACCCGATGTAAAGAATTTCAACTGGCCAATCTACATTTTTACAGATGAGCAGCCTTATCTATCTTTTGCTACGAATCATTCTACCTAAACTACTAAAATTTTTAAACTACGTATTTATTAGAAAAAATTGTTTAACAATTAACAACATTAATGTAAGGTAAACTAATATAATTTATGGCTTTATAATAAGTGGGTAACAGATATTTCATATTTCTTAAAAGACAATATTAATAGTTTTGGATAGAGTATTACGAGCCTAGCTAACTGAAAAGTCAAATTAATATTAGTATATCAAGCATTGATGAGATTATAAAACTCGTCAAATCAATTAGGTTTTCCTCAAAAAAAAAAAAAAAAGTAGAAGACGTTATCAACATGTGTAATCCAAAACTCCACAGAAATTTCTTTCAGTAACTACTAAATTGTTTATTTTACTCGAAAGACAAAACAAACAAAGGAAAATATCAATTTAAAATTTACTGGCATTGGTAAATTGCAATACAGAAATGTTGGCATATGAGATAAGGATATAATGAAATCATATTATTTTCTCATATCGCAAACGAACGATCGGATGCCAGAATTAAAATGCAGTTCGAGGTAGAAAGGCGTGGGTATTTGCTAATTTTCTGATTTACAATGCGCAAAGACCTTATCGCTCTTTAATGCAATGCTTTGGCAATGTTTACACAGAGCTTGAACTGCAGCATCCCCATTAGAATGTGATCCGCTAATGAGATTAATGTGTAAATAAGAACAGTCTAGGATGTACACAACACATCTACTTGCATTACAAATGAGAAATACTTTATTTTGATTTAATTTTACAGTTTTATTTGAACCAATGATTTATCGACCTGGTTGAATAGTAGCACTGAGCAAAGACCCAATTATGAATGATTTATTAACAAGCGATTTATCAAAATGCGGCAGCAGTTCTCCATTTGAATGCTGGAATATTGAAAAATAACTTAAAAATTTTTCTTATCTCCGTGAATGTATCACCACGTTATAGTTCTTGCGTTAAACTTATTTTATTTCAATATCGGTTTGTCTGTCATTCTCTAGTTTCAAATGCTATCGTGTTTGATCTGAATTTATGTAACACAACAGAATGCAGATACTACTACTACAAGTTGCTGTTTCGATTTTAGGGTTCACTCTAATTAAAATCAAGTTCTTGCGTGAATTTATTAAATAAATTAGATTACTTAGTTAGAGCCAATACAAAGCAACATACGACGTAAACAATGTACATAGAACAAAACGTATTTTTTAAAGTTAGATATACGAGTATAGTGCGCCCCAGAATTAGTGTTATAAAATGTATGAGAGACAAAATTAGTCTAGTAAAAGGTAAAAAAAATAAAGAATGAATATAGAGGAAAACTTTGATATGTTTTGAATGCATAAGATATTTGGGAATTTAAATGATTATTTATTTATTTGCTGTTCGGGCGGCTATGCTGATAAAAAATCAAATAGGTATATGAAAAAATCTGTTACAAACCAATTGCAACAGAACAGAAATTGTAACATCAATATTAGGACATTGCGCATTTTTAATTTCTTTTTTTGAATGAGCCAACTATGGACTATGAATGTTAATCAAAATGATTTGCAGCTTAAGTTGTTGGGACTGCTGGTGCATTCTTGAGAGCTTTCTTCCTTGCCCATTGCCCATATCTCTTCCATTCTTTGGCTTTGTCGTTGTTTAATTTCTTCAGAGCTCTTTCGTCGTAACCCTTTCTTAAACTTGATTTGTGGATCTTCTTGTATCATTTTTCGGGAAGCCTTTCTGTCATATATTTTTTGGTTTGGAGATGTTGAAAGTTTTAAAATCTTGTTTGCCCTGTTTGTACCAAGGTGATGTTATTTTCTTACGCGAGTTGGTTCTGTGGATGATGCTGGTTAGTCTTAATTCTGCCATCCTTTCTAGGTGTTCATAAAAACCGCCTGCGGTAAATTTATCGAAACCAATTTATCGAATGGCAATTGACCGAATGCAGTTTATCGAAAAACAATTGACCGAACAGCAATTTATCGAATAAGCAATTTATCGAATGACAATTGAACGAATGGTAAATTTATCGAAATAAAAGCAATTCGTTTCTTTTGTAAATGCTTTGAAGTTGATTTATAATTTTAACGAAAAATTAGACGAAGGAATGCACATTCTTCAAGAATTAGAAAGCTATTATTGTGAATCTCTGCAATTGTAATAGTCATGGCTTATCGCTAATGGGGTGGCTCCTAATCTCGGAAAATTCCAAAGCTAATTGCTGTGTTGTGTATCGCTATTGGGTTACTAATCATTATTACGGATATAAAAGCCTGACCCCTTACGAATACCATTTACTTGCAATTGTTACTTTGAGTGAAGCGCAACAAAAATATTACAAAATGCCTTTAGTCTTTATAAATAGTGAAAAGGGCAAGAAAAAATTATACGTGGATGGTCAATTATATTATCAAGATCGAAAAGTTGATACCACAATTTACTGGAGATGTGAAAACTACAGAAAAACTAAATGTGGTGGTCGTGTTATCACAGTCGAAGATCAAGTGACTAAAAAGAGTGATAATCATAATCATGCTGCCGATGCAGCACATGTAGAAGCAAGTAAAGTTATGAATAACATCCGTGACAGTGCTAGAAATACTTAAGACGCACCTCACTATATTGTGTCCAATGCTACTGCAACAGTTACTCAAGCGGGTGCAGCTCAACTTCCAAAGGTAGATATTATCAAAAGGACAATAAGAAATATTCGCCAAAAGCAGAATGCTGCTCCAGCTTTACCTACTCAACGTAGTGCCATTATTTTTCCTGAAGAATTTACGAACACCAAACGTGGGGAGCCGTTTCTTTTATTTGATTCCGGGCCCGCAGAAGATCGCATTTTAATATTTAGTACGAGACGAAATCTTGGACTTCTAGCACAGTCGAGCATTGGTATGCCGACGGTACTTTTAAAACTGTGTCACATCTTTTTTACCAATTGTTTACCATTCATGGATTAAAACAAAATAATGCTATACCATTGATATATGCACTGCTACCTGACAAAAGAGAAGACACATACAACAGATTATTAAGAGAAGTGAAGGAATTGCAACCCTTACTAGGACCATCAACCATTATGACCGATTTTGAACCTGCCATGATCAATGCAATGGTGAGTGCATTCCCTCAATCGACGCATCGTGGTTGTTTTTTCCATTTTTGTCAATGTGTTTATCGCCAAATCCAATCACATGGTCTGAAAGCAAGATACGAAAGAGATGCAGATTTTGCTTTGAAAGTGAGATTACTTTCTGCAATAGCATTTGTTCCTACGCAATATGTGGTCGAAGCTTTTGAAATGTTGTGCGATGACGATATTCTGCCAGCAGAGTTACAACCAATTATTGATTATTTCGAAGATACGTGGATAGGGCGTCCACAGCGACGCCAGCGTCGTCGAGAGCCACGATTTTCACATATTTTATGGAATTGCTTTGATGCAGCAGTTCAAGGTTTGCCAAAAACCAACAATTCTGTAGAAGGTTGGCATCGAGGTTTTGAACAACAAATTTCTGCAGACCATCCAAACATCTGGAAATTTATTGAAGCAATTCAGAGGGAACAAGGGCTTCACGAATTGCGAATCGAACAATATGTAAGTGGACAAGAAGCAACAAGTAGTCGTAAAAAGTACAGAGACTGTGCTCATAGAATAAAACAACTTGCTGAAAACTTTGACAGAAATAACATGCATGACTATCTGCGTGGCATCGCACACAATACTGCTTATTAAAATAGCATACTATTAAGGACTTAAACTTAAAATATTATAATAGAATCCATAGAAGAAAAAGGTATAAATACAAAAAAAATAAATAAGAAAAAAGTAATACAAAAAAATTAAATAAGACAAAAGAGTTAAAAAAAATTAAATAAGACAAAAAAGTTAAAAAAAAATTAAATAAGACAAAAAAGTTAAAAAAAAAAAGGGGAAACTAGTAAGCCGACCTCCACGTGGTGTTTCCTGGGTAGCGCTAACAGGCTTTGAAGTAGTATTTTAATATTTTAGTAGATATGCTTTAAAAGCCAGTTTCAAAGTAGGTACATAATAGCTTTCTAATTCTTGAAGAATGTGCATTCCTTCTTCTAATTTTTCGATACACAACACAGCAATTAGCTTTGGAATTTTCCGAGATTAGGAGCCACCCCATTAGCGATAAGCCATGACTATTACAATTGCAGAGATTCACAATAATAGCTTTCTAATTCTTGAAGAATGTGCATTCCTTCCTCTAATTTTTCGTTAAAATTATAAATCAACTTCAAAGCTTTTACAAAAGAAACGAATTGCTTTTATTTCGATAAATTTACCATTCGTTCAATTGTCATTCGATAAATTGCTTATTCGATAAATTGCTGTTCGGTCAATTGTTTTTCGATAAACTGCATTCGGTCAATTGCCATTCGATAAATTGCTTTCGATAAATTCACCTAGACCCCATAAAAACTGAGGCGTCTTTTGATCATGATGTCCATTAAAGGTGCTTGTTTAAGATATAGTTCCTTGTTGGGTCTGTTGTATCTTTCTCCGTTTATAATCTTTGGGCCTAGGATATTTCTCAGGATGGTTCTTTCCTTGACCTCTAGTTTCTGTAACAGTTGTGCTCCTTTGATGGTCAGGATTTCTACCACATAAAGAACTTTGGATTTAGTTACTATGGTATACTGTCTCAGTTTTGCATTGATTTATATGAATTTCTTTTAGTAAAACTTCCAGCATAGGTTCTGGGCTATATCCATCTCCTGACCCTTTTTCTAATATAAATGTGGAAGTCATATGAAATATTGAATTGTTGAAAATCAAAACTGCCCATACTGTTAAACTTTAATTCATTGCGTATCGATGTTTTCTAGTTATTAATATAAAACACATTCCTAATCTAAATTCAAATTTAAGAAAACATTTATTAGAATTTAATTATCCATATTAAAAATTAGTTAATTACCTATCGTCGTTACATTATTTATGTATCGTATGATCAAAAAGTCCTTGGATCGAGGTTGCTGTGGATGTTACATTTATGGATCCTAAACGTTTTATATTCTTTTTGAAGTCTTTTTAGTTACAATCTACTCACTTTTAAAGGATGCCAAGTAAACGTCAGTGACATAAAGATAATAAAAGTATATAATTTCACAGATAACTTAATTTCCACAGTAACCGCGATCCAAGGACTTTTTGATCATGCTGTATATGTATACACATAAAAAAAAGGAAAATAAATCAATTATAACTATTGTGTTTATTTGTAGGCGTTACACTTATTTTAGTTTGGATACAATTTCGTTTTGGGCAATCTGCGTTCCACAGCAACATTAGATAATACTGCTAGTTAATTCTTTCTTACTCTATAAACCTGGAATGAACGAATATAATGGCGTACATGTACACGTACGGGGTGACCTAAACTTTTTTTGTTAAATAAATTAGTTATTAAAAATTAGAGAGATCAAATAGGTAAAACATGCATTCGATACCGGTCCAAAAAATACATGTATCTATTTATATACATTTTAAAATTTGTTTAAAACGTGACCTAATTTGTAAGTTGCAACAAATACAATTATTGGGGCGTGCATTTCCAAAACTTTGTATATGCCATAAAAAAAAATTCAGGAGAAGAGAAAAACAGTATAAAGGTGGCATTTCCTGTTTCAAATATTAATTTTTTAGACCAGATAATTTGACGTTATGCTAATGACGACAATTATGTTTTTGAGTCTTTGTCATTTTACAGTATTGCCAACTGTGCAAGGTGTGTTGCCTATACGGCAGTAACGAAATAGGTCGTGCGACTTAAATTTCTGTTTGCTCTTACTATAATATTTTCCAAATGAATTTGAATTTTGATTCGATTTTATTCATACTTGTGCAATCCGTCCTAAACTAAGCTTGACATTAAATGATAAAACCCTGTAGGCGAAACTCTTTAAATTGGTGTGTTTAGTACATAGCAAATTTTTGACTTGTGCTTTTATAGCTTACCAAAGTTGATGAATATTTTTCCCATATATTTTGTTATTATGTAATTGATAACAAGCATCCCAAAGATCTTGAAATCCTGGGTAATTGCTAAGTCGTCGAGTTTTAACACTATAACTAATAATTTGTAAAGCTCCCTTTTTCAGGAATTAGTTATAAATAATATAATATTTTATAATTTAAAATAATATTTATCACAGCAAGGTTTAATTCCAAGACTTTTGGTTATGCTATTATTTCTTAGTATCCTCGTATATAAATTTAAACAAACAGTCTATAACGAATTGAAAAGTAAATCAGTAAACGCTTTTCATATAGAATACCTTATAGGCTGAGAATTATAAGCATAGCTTTCAGAAGTGTATAATAATAAACATTTACTAACATTGTGCTAATAATTTTTACATTGCGAGCAAAAAATAATCTATTCGCAGGCGGCACTGTAAAAAGAATCTCACAAGTATACTGCTGATTGATTTACGTTGTAAGTACAAGACAGCTTGAACTTTGACATTTAAATATGCATGTGCTGTGAATTAAGATAAGACAAAATAATGTTTTCGAAAGCCTCTTCCACGGATGGAATGTTTTTTCCTTATTTTTTATAAAACATTTGTTTTTGTAATCAAGCAAGCCATGGTTTATGTTGTTTCGGTGTTTCGGTGTTTCGGCATTATAATGTTTGGTTCTACTGTTCTACAGATCATTTTTTATATTTATACACGGTTTTCTGCCAATCGTGAAGGTGCAAATCCCCTATTTTACAGTTGCATTACTATTTAATAGTCACGCACGAGTGCGTTATGCATCGCGATTATTTTATTCGTAAAAGTTATTAACAGTTCCAGATTTTCTACGTTTTTAACTTGCACCAAAAAGTAAATAGCCATAGAAAAAATATAGCATTCTACAAATATGGCCAATAGGGATGGTATCGAGCAGTTGAAAAATTGCCTTGTAAAGCAAAGGTTTCGATCCTGGTGGTTTAGGTAATATTTTTAAAGTGGAGACAATTTGGAAGTATGCCTGTTTCAGACGGTAAAGGTCTTTCTCAGGGGCTCGGGATAATATTAGGCAGATAGTGTTAATATTGTTAATAACCATACAGCAATCGACGTGCGTTAAGGTTCTTGCGCAGCCGCAAGTAAAAATAAAAAAAAAATAGGTTGTTCGATGTTTAAATAAATGTAATGCATACGTAATAAACTGAAATGCATATTATTTGTGTTAAATTTTGTTATGCTAACCAATAACATTAATCTGCAATTTCGTGTGATTCGTTTGAATATCAACGTGCAGTAGTCGCAACGTACAAGCAGCTAGAAATAACAGAAAATGCGTTTAACGTTTACACACTGCGCGGTTTTCAGCGGTTATCGGAAATCAGAAATGTCCGAAGGAATACAACCGCTGATTTGTGGAGTGATGTCTGGTATCCAAATTGACATAAAAGTCCAAACAGAAGCAGATAAAACGTTCGCAACTTATAAAAACTAAGCTATCTTCGTATAAGTGATTTCGGCGGAATTTTTGTTCATGAAATTGATTAACCAAATGTTTTTGCTTTGTAATTCCTGAATAGAACTAACTTTTGGCTTTGTTAAAGAATGATGATGGATATTTAGTAAAAACTTTGGCGTTACAAAATTAGAATGATGTTAAATACGAGTCAATTCAATGGACAAACATTTAGAGGCTCTCGGATTAGTAATTATACAGGTGTTCGTTGCTAAAATTGAATAAAGGATAAATAGAAATTTTGTACATTAAATACATCCAAGAAATATTTCCCGACATTGTAAAGTTAATTTGATTGAAAAGAAGCTTGTATTCAACGACATTGCTACACTGTCCATAAGGTATAAAACTTGTGGTTCTCATTTAAATAATCACTCTACACCAACGAAATAAAAAAAGAAGGAAGGACCATAACACCAACAGTATGCAATTTAGATGGTGTCTCAATATGGCGGATTTTAGAAGCTCATTGGCTGAGAACACTAAATACGTCAACTGTCAAAGACAAAAACGTAAACAAACAGTTAGACTACCAATAAAAACTCGTGCCGGTTGGTGTTTCAATATGGCGTGTGTGACGTATTTCCGTTACACTTGTAGTTATGCACCATAATACCTTAGTTTCCTTCCTTCTTTTTTTATTTCGTTGCTCTACACACACAGGTTCTCTATTTCAAGACGTTTCCAGGGACTTTTTTGTTAACTTCAGTATCTTCATTTTAGGTTTCCAATTTCAATTTGGGGTTTATTGATAAAAGCGCTCCTTTGGCATCATCTCGCCCCGAAATGTTGTGATACACTATGGATATATTTCAGTTATTTAAATGCAGTATAAAAATAAAAGGTTTCTCACATTAACACTAAAGTTTACGACATGTCGTTTAAAAATGTTAGTTATGATCTCCCTTGCTAATGTCTACAAAGGACATGACACAGAAAGAAAAAGGATGCTAATAGAACATTCGGGATAATTAGTATAATAAAGTTTAGATCTTGTTTGCTAAAACGCAGACTGTTTCCCTGGCGCAATATCTGGACTGATGGTCCTAGATTTCTTAACCTTTGGCTCTGACAAGGGCCGTTTTCTTCAAAAGACCGCATTCTGTAAAGCAATTTGTAGCCAATAGATCACGCAGTGGTAGTTTGGCTGCCAGTAGTGGTAGAACTAGTTTTACATTCATTTGCTTTAACTACAAAAATTAATTAAAATTGTGTACTCTATTTGGATATAAAAACTAATTCGAACAATTACAAAAACAATAACAGTTGCAATACTTCTCTTTATATTGCTATTTGGTTATGGTTATAGAATATACCGTGTGCCCATTTTAAATCGTGGTCCCTTACTGGCACTGAATATGCAACCCATATTACATTACAGGTATAGACTATACATGTAATGTAATATGGATTGCATATTCAGAGCCAGTAAGGGGTCACGATTTAAAATGGGCACACCGTTTACAGAGTTATAGAAAATACCTATTCGATACAATCAGTTTTTTTTTATTACTGAAGAACCACGGCCTGAAATATTAATAACTGCCTTTATTAGCAATCGTGTTTAATACGCCCTTTTTAATTTTATGTATTTTATGTATGGGAAGAAAACGATCTTTCACATGCTATTTAGGAAATTGGCAAAGCCAACAAATAATAGAGGAGAGGATAGCCGCGAGTAAAAGGTCTTGGTCTGTCACGTAGGCATCTTGAGTTCGATTCCTGAGACCGGCGATATCCTCGCGCCGGAATTTAGAAGGTCGTACGCTTCTTCGTGCTTCGGAGGGCACGTTAAGCCAGCGGTCTCGGTTATCATGCTAACACCTTTGATAACCGTTATCCTCGCAACACTGCCAGTCGGTATTCTTCACCTCTCTCGATGGGTTAGGTTAGCCTCCTGCTTAGGATACGTGCTAAGAGGGCTCACAGAACTCATTCTTACGAGTTTCTAACAGGCCATCGGCCTAGGCTTCGGCCATAAGGGGGGATTTTAGTACCAGCCCGAATACCTGAAATTCGTGCTTTTAAATCACAAATAACTAAAATAGTTAGTATACTGAAATAAAGTGCAATACACAAACACATAGAACCATCCTTGCTCTTTGCTGCTATAGGACGAAAAAATCAAATTTCATGAAAATTTGAATTTTATAAATTAATTAAAAATATATATATTTTCAAACATCAAATCCAAAATATTTAAAAAATGCAATTTTTCTTTCTATAGCAGCAAAGTATTATTCATTCTGAAGTTTTACGTGTATAGACCCTTTTTTAGAATTGTTTCATAAAAGTGTAATTCTTAAAATAATTTTTTTAAAATTCACTATCAAAACCATAAATGAAAAAAGAGTTAGGCAACACAGTTAACATTTACCTCATCATTTCCTAGAAATATTAAGCTCCGGATTATGAGGATTATAACATCTCGCCAGAGATGCAGAAGATTCCAAATGTTTTGCTGTTTATGGAGTTTAAAGGCTTTTGAAACTAAATAATATCAGATTTTTCTTTTTGTGGACAATGTTTTTTTTATTGCGCCTCTTTTGCTGTAGCATAATGTGTACAGTGACCCATAAAAAGTGCACAACATATAGGGAAAAATGTTTATTATTTGAGTATCGAAAAATTTTTCTGGGGTATCGATTCTGCATATCTTAGATTATCGGATTATAGGTATGTGACGTGACCACTGGTATGGCGGCAAATTAAAAAAAAATACTGTAGTCGCAAGAAGTGGGTTAGATGACAAGATATCGAAGAAAATTGTTTGAAAAAGTTGCTTAAAATTTAATTTTAGGGCCATATGCAAAGTTTCAAGCATTTATTTGAAAAAGTTAAAAATCGGAATTTTTCTTTAATATTTTTTTATTAATTTACAAATACCCATTATTTTTATTTTGAATTGCTTGATTCAAGTAAAACTTATATATTTGGAAGACAATGGAACAATAAGTTTTTGTTAGGACGCTCGCTGTTGTAATGTTTTGTATCCAACAGCTGTATCAAAATTTTAGAAATATTCTTATGCTAGAACACAGATTGGTTCGGTTGGTTAAAACATACTTAGTTTATTCGACTAACTCAGTGAGCCACCATTGCTTCATTTGAAAAAATTCTTGGAGCCAAGAAAACTGATTTCAAAATTTTCAAACGTCAATCTTTCGATTGACAGTCGTCATAAAAGTGTACTTACTATAAATAACAGTATTGGAAATATAATTTTTTTTCTCTTTATTTGTGATATATAAATTATTCTGCTATAATAACAAATAGAAATACAAATATTTACAGTTTATACACTAAATTACTTATCACTAGTAGAAAAAACATTAATTTTTAATTGCAATACAAATATAATAGCTATATTGTTTTAATACTGTTACGTTTTATTTTCGCCTTTGTTTTTTTAATCTAAACTAATATTTATATACAACTAATAAAAAATGCTACTGGACAGTAGGTATATGTATAACATACTGATTATTTGTAAGTTTTTTAAATTTTCATTTCTGAAATTATTTGATATACATAAATATTTATATTACAAACTATTTACAACTATTTTAGATATGTTTGCCTGATTGGCAAATTTCGAGCATAACGCGAATCAATTAATTCTGGTAACAGCGCCTCCAGGTAAAACTGTTTTAACTTGGGAAGCATATTTTTTTCCCAAAAGAGTACGTCTTTCTTAATTATTTCTACTGAAATATCACTAGGAGTCCAAATAACAAAATAACAAATATTCCGTCCACTTATATTTAACTGTCCCTGCACTTGAAACATATAATTGTCATTTCTTTTTAGTTTTATTTGGCCTTCATCGATTTCACAAAATTTAATTTTTTTACTAGCAACTGCTTCTTCAATAGTACATAGTCGCGCATTATAGGGGCACTTTATTTCGATTAATGCGTCATCGTCCACTAAACCGTCAGGTGATGCACCTAAAAAGGGATAATCTTTATCGATAAACAAACCACACGACCTAACTTCCATTTTTGTTTTTTCTGTAAATGTTTTGACGGCTCTGTGTTCATTTTCTACACCGTATCGAGTAGCAGCACTTCCAAAAAATTGTTGATATAATGTGTATTTTATAACATTCGCACAGGATGTTGTCGAGCGCAACTTGCAGATGCGTCCAAAATTAGATGCTGTTATTCTTTTTCGTCGTTCCTCATACCAACGATTATTTCTGTGTTGACCTGAAGTTTCTTCAAAAATTTCATCTGTATGAAATGATGATAAATCTTGTAAGAAGTTTTGCTTAGCACGCTGAAGATCTTTAATTGGCATATCCGACTTAATTTCAGCAGCATCCGGACCATAATCTGCATCTGCTTCTTGCATGGGTGCGATTTTCCGTTTTTTTGGAGTTTTCTTTTCTCTGCGAAGCTGTAGCTCTCTTTTTTTATTTTTGCAATAAGACAACGTGTACTTTCCAGGATTTTTATTAATTGTGGTTGGTATTACCTGAAGCAGACCTCCAACTTCGTTATGTGCTACTACAGCAGCTTGACATCTACTTTGATAAGATCGCCGCGACGAAAAATTAACTCGCTTACCCCCTACAAGTTTTGCCACATGAGAATTATACAATTCCGCCGAATTATTGGTTACATCAAAAATAAGGCTATTAGAATGACTCGCCACGCGACGAACTGCATTCAAGATCACCTCCAAAATCCCACATTTTTTCAAATCTGGTACAATATTTATTTCTCCAGGTTTTGGACCTGTACAAAAGTAATTACGGTCTGCACACCCGGTATGATCACCCAAAATATGATAAGGTCCATTTAAGATATCGCGTTCTAATTCTTTAATTTTTAAGTTCAGTGTTAAATCTTGTTTTTTTCTAAACTCGATAGATTTTGTTATTGCAGTTCGAAATCTAAGCAAATTTCCGGAAATTGCATTTCGTAGGAGGCTTTCTGTCTGTTTTACGCATTCTCTGATTTTATTCATATAATTACGCAGAATGTGATTTCTGCATTCTATTTTCTGGATCAACGTCAAGGGACCGTAGGGCATGCATTGCAATAATTTTTTGTAGACACTAATACTGTCACCGTCTCCTATTACTTTAATAAATTTGATACCATATAATTCCATAGATTTCTGAAATCCTTCGACAATTATCGCAGCTTCCATACCAGTCGAAGTTCCACTCCAGTTTTTGTAGCATGTATGTTTAGGGGTTTCGTTGTTTTTGTGCAGATCTTTTCGTGCGCATAGAATGCAAAATTTATTTTTTACTGCCATATACAGCACTTTTTTTGTACGAACACCTACTATACATGCTACCCCTGATAAAGCGTTATAATTAGCTCGGTAAGATCTCTTAGACCAGGCTCCATCAACCACTACCGCTATATTAGCATGGCCTTCGTTATCAATTTCACCAAGATCGTTCGCTATTTGTTTCTCTTCTTCAGCAGCGTTTTTCATTGCCTCAGTGGCAGCTTGGTCATAGATTTCAGAAACTTTTTCATGGTATATTGTATAAGTAGCACTTGACGGTGCAGGAATATCCAATGCCGAAACAAATTCTTTTAATTGAGAATATGCTGCACCTATACACATGATTCCGGAAACGGCAGATAAATTAATGTTCATTCCGGTAGTTTCTGGATTTTCAGTTGAAATCGTATTGATTTTATTACAAACGGCACATTTCAAAGTAAATATCGACATAAACCCTCTTCGTTTTTCACTGATAAGGTCCATATCAAAGAAAAAACAACCAAATCCTTCGTGCTTTAATTCCTTTAGGGCTTTAACAAAATAATTAACGTCAATAATTCGTCGCCCGCTAATGTCTTTCGATAGGCACTCACTATATTCTAGCTTTTTGTCATTGTTTATTTCTAATTCCGGAAAACTTTCAGAACTTTCCGAACTAAAACTGAAGTTATCGACTGTTTCGTCATTTAGTCGATTTGTGAGGTCACTATTTAGAAGAAATTCGGCCGCTTCGGTAATTACTTCCTCGGAAGGCACAACATTCACTATTTCACTTTTTTTCGAAGCTCGAGCCTTTTTCATTTTATATTTTAAGCTACACCTATTTGCACTTAAACGCGGGCATTTTAATAAATGCACTGATTTTCGACCCATTTTGAAAAAGAATTAAAATATATTTACAACAGCAAAGAGGTCAGTCTACTGGACCTAGTGGCCAGGTAACTAACACAAATAATGATTTTACACTAGCCATTTGCCTATTAGCATTCCTAGAATTATTCATGCCCTTAAATCACATTGCAATTTTAAGAATATTGAAGGAAAAAATTCAACTAAATTCTCTTTTAGATTTCGGTGAGTTGAAAAGTAATAAATACCCCTAAAAGGAATTTAAGGTGTTTGTTTATTTTCTAAAGATTTAATCCTTCTTCGAAATACTTAAGTAGTTTTGAGTGCGCACAATAGTAGTAAAATAATCTTATTTACATAAACGTTCCATCATTTGTTCCCACTGTCTTGGCTGTTTTTAAGTCAGGCAACCCAAAATACTTAAAAACGAAAAATATTTTAACTAAAACCCATCGAGGAGGAAGAAGAAGAAGAACAGATAATGACTTCGATAAGTTTCTTTAAATTTTAAAATTACTATGTACCAACAAACTGCACAAATTTTACAGCACAGGCAAATAATATGTAACTTGTAGGGTTTTCGTAGTATTCGAATTATTTTTGGGCTCTGTTAAAAAAAACATTATAAGCGTCGCCAATTGTTAATTTTAATCGATTTCAATTTAAGCCAATGCTTTGATATCTCGTTTTTCAAGTTCTGTGGTGTTTCTAATGAATTATTTTATTAGAACAAATCTTGATACCGTTTTCTAGTAAGTTCATACTTTTTCTTGAAGTGGCGTGTTGGCGTGTCTTCTCTCCATATATCTGTAGTGTGCGAATCAAATCGTCTATAGATATAGGAGACCTACAGCTTAATGTGGACTCCAAACTTCTACCGCCCCCCACCCCCCCCCCATCCAGAGAAGGCGTACAAGGCAGAAATACCTCGGTGTTTTGCCATTGCCTTCTGAGGAAAGCGGTCGGGCGTTGTCGGTGTATGTGTGGTCCTGGGAATTGAACCTCGACCAGTCTAGATTTCAGTGGTCAGACGCACGCTGAACCAACTGAGCCACGACCGCGACATTTACTTATTACTTCAAATTAATCGGTTCCAATAGAGCTAAACATTTTTTGCCGATCAGTTATAGTATCCATTATGCAATTAAAAGTTTCTGTTTTGTATGTGCATATTTCATTTATAGGTGTTTCATCTTTACTCTTTTCATCAAACATCTTCTTTTTTAGGTAACTCTTCTTCAATATCGATAGCTACGTTTTTAATGCTAGCTATTTTTGCACGAGCCCAATTTACAAACTAGCCTGTTACACTTTTAACGCTATCAAGGTCTCTTTGAAATATGCCGAGTTTCTCAATTATTATAGATTGTACTATAACGTTACATTTAATAAGGTTCAAACCTTTTGTTTGCACGTATCTTGACGTGGACTCCTAATACTAATTATTTTTAAACAAATATTTACCGTCAATATTATTTCGTATTCCACTATCGAGTTTTTATACATTTTGGCCATGACGAACATTTAGATTTATATTTTTAGAATTTTCAATCGTATACAGTGCTTTAACTACATTTACGTATAACATATGTAAAGCTAAACATGGCTTCTTATAGGGCCCGAAAATATTTGTTAGTGCAACTTCCTTTGCCCACCAACAAGTTGCACGAATTATTTGTAATCTTCTTTCTTGCAATCATCACGAATTGTATCGCAGATGTCCATTCAGTAATGCGATTACTTAAAAAATACGGCTATGGAATAAAGTAAAGAAAAAGGACTGGTTTTAGTACTGGATTTCGTAATTCTACCATAACTAAATTTAATATATTAGTTGTAAATGATTTGGATTTTCATTTTTTAACCTTTACACACATATTATGTGCCCTACATATTAGCTGCGGCATCCGTAGAATCTGAAATGTATTTTGGTACGTTTAGTTTAATTCTTTTACTAAGATATTGTAAATTTCAAGACCAGTTGATTCATAACAGGGAACATTCCATGATTATTTTCTTTCTATTTCTGCACACAAATAATTTTATCAGGTTGGGTTATATGTATATCAATGATTATGTTTTTAAGATTATTATTATTTATATGTGTTAACCCTAATTAGTTCTAATAACCACGTAACGACGATTAACCCTACAATTACAATTATTCGGCTCCAAACATCCACCCCTCCGTGTTACTAAATTAGAGCCAATTTTGCGACATGAGCGAAAGGGAGTGAATAATTACACGCTAGTAGAATACGGGTATGAATTAAGCAAGCACCTAATTATTCTCTTTTTAGTTGCTAAATAATTTAATTTGCTTGCAGAATAACTAACTTGTCACCAAATTGTGATCACCAAACTATTTCATTACGAATATCTGATTATTCATTTACAGTTACCAGTAAATTTGATGAGTTACTAAATAATCAAACTTGCCATTAAAATATCTAATTTATCACCAAATTGTGAACATCAAACTCTTTGAACACGAACCTCGGTTTATGTATTTCTATCATCTGAAAAAGTAATCAAACATAAAAAAATAGTTTCAAGCATCGAATCTAGGTTATAATTAAATTAGTGTGGAACTAAAAAATACTAATTAAAAAATTATAACATATTAGTGGACTACATCATTTTTCATCTAGCATTTGGGTTGACGTCAACTTGCCCCGTCTAAAAACTGTCTGTTTAGACACGCATTCGTGCGCAGTAGGTAATGAAAACCTAGTTTAGAAAGAGATGAAGTATAGGTTATAGTTGGATTGTGAATTTATCAACGCACTGTTGATGAATTCACAATCCAACTGACGACACAACCCAAATCCTAGGTGAAAAATACTGTATATAGGTACTAATACATGCTAATACCTACTAAATATTCATTATGAAATGTATGAAAATAATTTATTTACTTGAACATCATGTTTACATGTATAAGAAATAAAAACAATAATAATTACTGTATAATGAGTGCCGGCTTAGATTTGGTAGGGCGTCCCCTCTTTTTTTTTTGACCAATGGGCACATTTTTGGCCTCAAGTGGCGAACTTGCAAGCTTGAGGCGGATGGCTAACCCTATCACATGTTTGCACATATATTGTTTATAAAACATCGGGCAGTCACATTTTCCATGTATTCACTATTCAGTCCCTATTTAGGGGCAAAGCCACTTCTCACTTGCTGAAGAATTGTTTCTTGAACTCGTTGAAGTTTGACCATTTGTTTTCAAATTCTTCGATTGTTTTAGCTTTACCACCAGGTACGTCATAGTACATACTGCGGGTCAATACAACTTTTTTTTGGCAATTTAGCCCATTGGTATGACCGAATCCACTCTCTTAGGGTTAAGGTTGGTGTTGTTGCGAACACTCTATTCTGGGAGGTACTCGAATATTGCGTAGACCAATGGTTTACCATCTCGGTTCAACTATCAAAAATCGTGATATCGGAAAACGTTCACGAAGCGTGTGTTCGTTTTTTATGACCCTATTGAACGATTCTAGAGCATTGTTCGTTGCTGGCGATCCTAGATTAGCACCCAGATACAAATTACGATTTTGAATCAGCCACTGAAAATATCGAATGAAATTTGTCTCACTCTGCCATTTCAGCAGGAATGCTTCTGCCGCCAAGTTGAATGTTTCGGGATCAGTAGGCAGCTGCTTGCAAAGAATTTACATCGCCCAATATTTTTTTTTCCGAACCTCCTTTCCTGTAACTTGTTCCACACCGGCTTGGATCTTTCGTTTGGCGTGTGCCCAGCACATCCTCACCGTGATTTCCGCACCAAAATTTCTATAAAGGCATTCTGGATAGCTTTGGACGCATCATATACCGACACATCTGGTTGTAGACAGCATGAGAATATAGTCGAAATTATATTATTTTTTATTGTATCAAATAACATTTTGAAGTCGTCTTTTTCCTAAGAAGTTGCCACTCCTAAGCAAATCGGGTGGAATTTTTTTTCTTTATCTGTACTTCCAACGACTAACACTGGAAATCCCTGCCGCACCAACTTATTTGTGGCATCTGCATGAAATACTTTCACATCACGAGCTAATTGCAGCATGAATTTTGTTGACCGTACAAATCGGAACTTAGGTGAATCATTTTCTTCAAGTATCTCATATCCAAGTACATACACTTCATTTACATCTTCAGGAACAGTAGACGATAACCAAGCCTCTAGTTCACCGAGACTAATTGTTGGTCTCCGATATTTAGAACGACGTTGGTCATATAAGTAATTTCTTAATTGTGACATTTTTGGCAATTTAATGCCTTCAATTTTGGTTTGAGGTGTAAGTCAAATAATTTGTTTATTTCTTCTTTGACTCTAGGGTTCAGCCCATAATTAGAGTGAGTTTTTGATTTGTGATCGTGATCAGCATCTGTACGGTACATTAAAACTGCATCCGGAGCTGCGTCAAAAAGCAAGTAAATCTGCGCGGCACATTGAGGTCCTTTACGTTTCACTTTGTTATACCTATAATATTTTTTCATACCTTCTTCTACTTCATGCGTACGTAAAGAAGACCAAGTACTTTCTGTTTTGATGGCTTCTTCGGCATCTTTTATACTCTCAAACTTTTTCACAAATATCCACACTTTGTTTTCTGGCCGTTTTTTCTTTAGTTGCACAACCTCCTCCTACTCCGACGAGTCGTCTTCTTCCGAACAAAGCAAAGGCACTTCATTCTGCACGGCTGCTGAACCTACACAATTGCTTGATTCCATATTTTCTATTAAATTAAATTATTTAGCAATTAAAAAGATAATAATTAGGTGCTTGGGCAATTCATATCCATTTTCTAATAGAAACCGTCCGAGATAACAGAAACAACAAAACAACGCATAATTCGTAACAATATTGCAGCTCAAAACAGCTGCAAATGCGTGTCAATTTAAGAATAAAGTTTTACGCACGGGTCGGTGTTATCCCCGTTCTCTGGTGCATCTTCCATTATATTTGCGAATCAAAAGTATAAAATTACCAACACTCCCTATGTTTTGATAACTAAGTAAATTAATTGCTGCTGCTGTAATGGTGATGGCAACAGAATAAAATATAGATCGTCATCAGGCGCTGAGAATATTTTATTTGGTGACAAATAGGTAATTTTGGGGACACATTAGATATTTTTGTGCAAACGTATATACTTTATGCACAGAACCGATTTCGAGCGGGACAAAAAAGGTGCCTAACTATTTATTGAGTGTTCAAATTGTTGTTAATTTGAAGACAAAAGGAAGGAGACGGTTTAGTTAATCAGAGCTTAAAATTTATTTATGGGATTAAGTTAGTTATTTAGGGGCTTAGGTTTGGTAACACATAAATATTTTGGCGATAGTTTAATTTTCCCCCGTAGAATACTATCCTTTTTCGATGACTATTTACTTTTTCTAACACTAATATCTTATACTGTTTCTATGGCGCATAAGAGCTCACTTGTTATGTTTCCTTTAAAATACGCTTTCTCTATAAAATACGCCGTCAATGACAACGTATTTTATAGGCCTTTAAATACGTCGTTGCCTAGCAATCTTCGCATTTTGTGTATTATGACACGTCTCAAATAATAATTTATTAAAATTTCTAATAATATATTAGTGAAAGAAAATGTCTGATATTAGTGTTAGAAAAAATCTTGAAGATAACTCGTGTTTTATAGTTTAAAAATCTCGGTCTATCAAATCCTCGGCTCACTTCGTTCGCTCGGATTTGAACTACGACCTTGATTTTTAAACCTTCTATAAAACACTTGTTGTCTTAATAGCTATTATGGTACAAGTTAAAAACGTATAAAATCGCGAATTTATGACATTTGTCATTAATTTTTACTATAATAAAAGAGTCGGGGCAGATGACGTGCCAATACTACTAGATAATAATGCAACTGTAAAATAATGGGTTTGGAGCTTCGCGATTGACAGAAATCCGTGAGTAATGAAACCCGAAGTTTTCGTTTGGAGTTGAAAGTCA
This sequence comes from Melanotus villosus, assembly GCA_963082815.1. NCBI lineage: Eukaryota > Metazoa > Arthropoda > Insecta > Coleoptera > Elateridae > Melanotus > Melanotus villosus. Next base: position 45,608,925 of record OY720421.1, on the reverse strand, counting down.
TAATTCAACGGCCCGATTTATGAAGGCCATTATTTAACAGGAAATGCGTATACAGTGGACGTATTAGTTAATAGCTAAAGAACAAATATATTTATCAAAATCCTTCTTCTTGGCATATAGATTATAGATAGCTATTTTGTAAGTGAACCTGTAATTAATTCATTAAGGGCGTTTAATTTCATTTCTGCAATTCGTTATTCATTAATATTAAGTAAAAGTTTAATTTTAAACATAAAAGTTATGGGTAGACGTAACAGTGAATAAAGTTTGGCACGTTTTTATTAATTCTGTTCTGTAAAATAGGCACTCTGTCTAACATTTTTAAAACTACATATAAAAATAATCAAAATGATTATATTTCGTCAAATGTTATTACTATTATAAATTATTTAACAAAATATTAATAATGATTTCCAGGTTTTATGTTTCATAAAAAGTGTATGGAATTTTCTGTGAAAAAGTAAAATATAATTTGATGATATCTTAAAGACCGAGATATTAAGATTTTTAATATTTATCGATCGTAAATATAAATCATTATTATTTTATTTATTTATTTTTCTAATAAAACCGTATTCAATTTGGAATCGGTCGTTAAATTTAACGTATATCGACAGTTCATTTGCATTCTAACTTCATAACTTCGCGCTAGAATACTAAATTTACGGTACTAAAAAAACATTAGTCAATTAAAGCTACCAACTGAGATCGCTGAAAATTGATTATACGATATCAAAAGCGGGCATTATCAGTATGTGTACATCAGCTAACAGTTTTCCTTTAACAAAACATCGTGTGTAAATGGTACTAAAGTATGTATCATGCGCCATAGTCGATGCTAGTTTAGATTAGCGGATGTAATATTACTGTAATGTTTTCAATTAGTTCTAGCAAAAGTGAAAAAGTTCGCATGGTTCTAGATAACATTTGAAGATTATCGTTATTAATTTTAATTGTACGAGCTTCTTTATGCGCTTGTTAACAAGTTGAAATATGAAGACCTCGTTAATATTCCTTTTATTGCTTATGCCTAGCTTTATCCTTAAATTTTATTTAGTGCTGAGTTTTTGTTGGAGTCAAATTGACTTAATAAAAATGTTCTGGCCCAAAGACTTTATATTTTATTTAAATGTAGACACGCAAGTGGAAAAGAGCTTGTTACATTACACTACAGGTTATTTAACTCAAAATATATGCGCGCATAAAATATACATTCACGAGTTAATTTGACTTCGCAATATTTTACTCTTAAATATGGCCAGTAATAAACGACTCATCATAAGATTTGGAGTAAGTACTTAATGATCGGGTAATTTTATAGCAAATTCTTCGTGTGAAGCCGATACGAGTTAAGCTTTTCTGTTTCTACTTTTTGAAAAGTTAAAGCGGAATAGAATTAATTAGCGCGGATAACAAGGAGTACAGCTTTAATGAGTACCTAGCAATCAAACTAGGGTATAATGGCGCCTCGCTACTGCTCGTTACCAACGTTGCAATGCAACATATTTTTTTTTGATTAAACAACCTCTGATGATTGCTTCCAGGCGTATCAAAATCCACATCCATAAATCATAAATTCTTCGTAAACACGATAATGCTGATGAAGAAGCTCGAACTGTTAATTTTCTTTTCCCACACTATAATTACAGGAACCCTGTTTGTTTTGAAATTTAATTATATCTATCGATGGCCATTTCTAATTAACTTTCAGTTTTACTGGATAGATAAACAAGTAAAAATATTTGAAAACGAATAAGAAGTAGCGAAATTCTATATTTCGAAATTTACAACCGCCGAATGCCCTTCGTGCTAGCAGAATCTTACGGTTACTTGACCCTTAAATAAATCCCTTTAACGAAAACGAATACATTTTAACCACGAACAGTCCTTGGTCTTGTAACAGATATACTTGAACGTTTACCATTTCATTTCGCCGTTAAACAAAGCAAACTGCCGGAGATTAATTTCTGAAAACTTTTAGAAAGTTATATAACCCTCATTTTTGACACGGCAGGATACCAACTACGAAAACAAACGACTTTACCTTAAGAAAGCCATTAGTGTTTACGATTTCAACTCGTGAAATATGCTGTTTTCATTGTAAAAACTGAATAATAAAATTAATATATAGCGACTGCGGAAATATTTTAAATTCTCGACTGTCAAGCAGCAAAACTTGTTAATACTGTTGGAACGTTTTTGAAATTTAGATAAGTCATCTTGTATTTATGATGTTTTTCTACGGTCTTCTTTTGCTCATCTGACGAGTTAAACTTTTACTTGTTGCGTCATTAGTATGCTCTCAACGATCATTTGCTGCTATACTGTTAATATTCTCCATTTTCTGAGGCATATATCATCATACATCATTAATTTTGCAACTACACGAGTTCGCGAGCTTCAGAAGCCGCTTCTGTACTGCGATTCCTGCTGTTTATTCTATCGGAATAAGATTTGTTGGACTTTTTAGTAAAAAAGACTCGTTATAAAGGACATTTTTTCTATCTCAGCTTGTTAGTTAAACATGCAAATTATGATGAGGTAAATGCGTAAATTAGGTGTTTATTATTTTGTAAACATAAACGTCAGTTTCGGTATTTAGTTTGCTTTTTCTGTTAGTCATAATCGCGAGTGGGATACTTTCTCACACATCTGGAAATAAAATACACAAAACTAAACACTTTAAATAAATCCCGCATAAATTAAAAGCAAATAAAACAAAACTTAGTACAAATTCCGTCTTTAAGAGGGCCGACTCCAACCAACGAAGTGGTCTCTTTCTAACTAAACACTGTTTATCTTTTTCTGTAATTGAAATGCAGGTATTATGAGATTATAACCCAACACAATACTGTTGGACTTAAACTTCGACAGTAATCCCTAGTAACATAAACTAATACCTAATACCTAACTTTTAAAAGCTTTTTATTGCAAGAGTACACGTAAATCGCCGCAATTAAAAATTACGCAAATTGTAATTTTTCCGTGATGTTATTGTGCCTTTTTGTTATAATTAAGTATTACCTACTGTTTTAGGCATCTTTGAAGTTACGTGACATTTTTGATTTGGGATGTTAGTTCAAAAACCTTCAAAAGAATTACTCCTATTTAGCATTAAAAATTTGCTAAATACTTTTAACGACACCGGATAGAATAAGTTATACAACTATGTTCTAAAAATAGTTCTAAAGTAACATTGATACAATTAAAAAAAGGTAATTTATTTTACATAGATGTACATACACACATAAAGAAGGTACATAAGCGAACATATAAAAGCACGCGCGCTCATTATAAGTCAAGTTAAAAATTAAACCTAAACTTGTTTTTTTTTCCTAGTATTTCGAACAGGCAGTTGGCGATCAATTCTAGAATCAATTATCTCTAGAATATAATGATTTAAATAAAAGGCAGTTAATTTTTGCACCATTTTTTCTTCCCAGAATGTATCATTTCTCCAAATTGTTTCTGCTTTGAGTCCCAGTGGCGTCCAAAATGCAAATATGCAATAATTTCGCTGTGTTATGCGAAGTTGTCCTTGAACCTGGTAATAATAATTATGGTTTCTATTCAAGACAAGCTCATTGTTGTCAAATGTACACCATTTTTTAATATTCGGCAATGATTCAGCTGCAGCTTCAGGTGTGTAATTTTGGGCTGTGGAGGGACACTTGATTTCGACAATCCCATCATCGTGTATTAATCCTTCTGGTGTAGCTGCCAGAAATGGATAATTCTTATCTACAACTAATCCACACTGATTAATTTTAATAGACAACTTTTTTTCCAATTCTGAGATTGCGATTGGTTCCCTTGCATTTCCGTATTCCGTGTGTACATTACCCCTAAACGACGGGTTCGCTATTTGGGCAACTGTAGCTCCTCTCGGTGTTTTGTCCATAAGTTTGCAAATTTTTCCGAAATTGGAAGCGGTTAGTCGTTTTCGACGTTCTGCAAACCACAGTGATGATTGTTTTTGTTGCCTAGTATTTTCTTCTACAGGGTGTTTCAGAACTGCACGGCACCATTTTAGGGATGTGTTCTCTAGTACAAAATATTACGATTTACCTAAAATTACCTTAGTCCAAAAGTTAATATTTAGGGAGATACAGGGTGTCAAAGCCGAAATTTTAATGTTAATTGTTTGCTGTAATTTCAAAAGTTTTCAAAATATTGACATGAAAATTGGGGAAACTACCTTTCTTGGGACGAGAAATAATAATCCGTCCTCAATTTTAATATTGATATTTAAAGAACCTTATTTTTGCTGCACCTAACACCTTAAACATACTTCAACTTTTTTATACTTAAAGTTAGGACAGATTTAATTGAAAAAATCAATTGCCTCATCCTTTTTATACAAAAAAGGTATACTAGTTAAATGTCTCTAAAGTTAACCGTTTCCAAGATATTTGCTATTGATGTAAGTAATGCAACATCTTTTTCATCTTTTAAACATTCTGTAACGCAGTAGGCTTGTATTTAAAACAAAAAATTTAGATATTCTTGCCAAAAACAAGTTATAGGGCACAAAGTAAGTGGAATGTTTGTCATTAAAAAAATTTCAGATTTTAGTGTAAAGCGAGGTGTAAAGTAATGCTCTTTCAGGACTGAAAAATGTAGCATCACTTACTGCAACAGCAAATATCTTGGAAACGGTTAACTTTAGAGACATTTAACTAGTATACCTTTTTTGTATAAAAAAGATGAGGCAATTGTTTTTTTTAAATTAAATCTGTCCTAACTTTAAGTATAAAAAATTTGAAGTATGTTTAAGGTGTTAGGTGCAGCAAAAATAAGGTTCTTTAAAGATCAATATTAAAATTGAGGACGGATTATTATTTATCGTCCCAAGAAAGGTAGTTTCTCCAATTTTCATGTCAATATTTTGAAAACTTTTGAAATTACAGCAAAAAATTAAAATTAAAATTTCGGCTTTGACACCCTGTATCTCCCTAAATATTAACTTTCGGACTAAGGTAATTTTAGGTAAATCGTAATATTTTGTACTAGAGAACACATCCCTAAAATGGTGCCGTGCAGTTCTGAAACACCCTGTATATGGTTATTGTTAGCTGTAGCAAGTTCCTGCAAAAAATTTTCTTTTGCTGTTTGTAACAGTTCAGCACACAAATCACTACTGAAGCTGTCCGAACATGTAGCTGCATGCGGGCCATAATGTATGTGATCGTTTCCATCAGTTTTCGTATAAGTTGACTTTTTTTTGTTGAAATTTTGTTTTAGTAAACGCCTTTGAGTTCGTTTCTCGAGTTGTGTGTTCTTTCTACGCATAAATAATTGCGTATAATACCCGGGTTCTTCTCCGCACTTGTTTTTATGAATTAAAGAAATTGCATGAGGTCCAGAATTATAGTTCAACCGATTGCTTTGGTCATACTGGCCGAAAATATTGATGCAAAAAAGTACGGATTTAAAAATCCTCATCTTCACTGTAATTTAGTAAATACCACAACAAATGCTTACCAAGTGCTAGTCGACAAAGGCTTTAGATAAGAGGATTACATTTGGGGTGTCAATCAACGTTTACCTGGCTTGGCAGGACTGGTAAACGTTCTGGCAAAACTATAAAAATTGTAAATTTTGAATCGGTTATTAATTAACTTGGAAACTGTAAATTATTAAATAAAAAATCGTAGCTAAAAGATGTATTTCTACTCTATAAACGTATATTGCAACATTTTATAAATATGTCTCGATTTTGTCAAAAAAAAAATTCGAAGTAACCCTATTTTTTCAAAAATGTAGATAGTTTGTAATTTTTTTTGGCCGATTGGTTAATTTTATACAAAAATTTGCAAAATACGGACCTAAAGCAATCTTTCTAGAATGCGCTCAATTTTTTTCGGTTCGAAAATCGTTTTGCAATTAGTAATAACACCGATTTGAAGTAAAGCTGTTTTATAGGAAATTTCGAGTGGAGTCGACCCTCTTAATTTACTGTTTACGACTATCCTATTTGTATAATGAAATAAGTTTTTCCCTTTTCACTTGTTTTTATTGCTATATTATATTTTTAATGAATTAATTAAGTAATTAGCATAGTTGTTGAACCATCTCCCCGTGAAGTAAATGAAAAGCCTCATGGCATCTTCTTCTCTTGCAATACATTATTTTTGAAGATATTAAACAACTCGAATTTTTACATAAATTAATTTCTATAAGTTGTACACAAGACCACACAGGGTGTAGAAATAGTTTACGCGCCATAGGGTTTTCAATCTGAATTTCCTTATGTTGAAATATTTGCTCCACTAACTATTTTGCAGCGAAGTTGTACATAGGTTTTTTTTTAGATTGAAAATGTACGCCTATTTATGTTCTCATTTTCATAAAAATCAGTCATGCTTTAAATTATCCAAACAAAATAGTTTTGCATCTGTCCGGTTGATTTGGTTAAAGTTATTTTTGTCACATTTTCGTTAAGTTATGTTAAAGCATTTTAGGCTCATATCGTTGGTCCTTTTTTATCCACAGTAATTTAACTCCCGCAAAGTAACTGAAAATGTTGAAAGACCACCTTTAAACGAAGCAACCATGGAATATAAAGAAATCTGATTTCAAATTGACAACTGCCCTATGCAAAATATCCGGATGTACATGAATATTTAAATGATTATTTTTAAAACAGTCCTGTCAGCCAATCATAATGAGAAAAAATTTCAAATCGACCAATAGCATCAAAATTACACTGATAATTTGCTAGTAGCTGATTACAGCGATAATTTTTTGGTTGTTAAGGTAGCGCAGCCATTTGTCTCAATACAAACATTAAAAATTCTGTCACTGTCACTGTCATCATTGTGTATTAATTTAAAAAATAATCACGCCGAATTACATTCGTAGTAATTATCACCACTTGTGTAATTACTGCTGACTATTCAACTCATATGTCATCTGTCAAAAATCGGTCGATCAAAATGCGTTTTTGAACCAATCAACACGAATTGTATCGACAATTTTCTCTAGAGAAAATTATCGATACAATTTCACTAGTGATACGAAGCGACAATTTTTTGAAAACAGTTTATTGCTAGTTATATTCCACAGAGAAAAATTTTCATGTAAACAAACTCGAATGTGGACTAATTTATGAAAAATGATTCGATGGAAATGATTTTTGTTCGTTGAATAGTCCCTCAAATACCATTTATGGTCAAAGTTAAGTAGATTATTTTTTTGCTGTAAAATCACTCATGTTCCTTGTGATTGCGAATACCACTCGTGCTGCGCACTCGTGATATTCATATGCAAGCACAAGAAACGTTTGTGATGTTACAACAAAAAAATAATCGACATAACTTTGACCATTTGTGGTATTGTAGGTAAAAATTTTTACTGTAAAGTTGTACTGGAATAGTTTGTTTGGAGGGATCTTTCTGTGAACTATTTCTTCACAGATGTCATATACTGATATGTTATATTTGGGGAATATCTTACTACAGGTAGTTATCATTTAATTGGGATAATATAAAAAAAATGAACACTTACAAATAATGTAAATAATGTTAAATTAGTATTAATAAAATGTTAATAATTGTTAATTATAGATAGTGTTGTAAATAAATAGTATAAGTTAACTTGATAAGTAATTTTTTTAAAAATAATTTATATAGTATGTTAAAAATTTAGAAACCAAGGTGATGAGAGAGAATAATAAATAGTTGAATGTAAAAGATTGAATGGAAATTTGAGTTTGATAAATTCAAACTAAAATTCAATTTATTTTTATTAAAACTGTAATTTGAAAGCAAATAAAGTTATCATTTGATTACAAGTTGTATAAAGATTCGTGTTATGGTATGGGAATATGATTTGGAATTATGGAAATTTTATTTTATAAAATAAAATTTTGCTTGGAAGAAAGAAACAATAAATTTGGTCTTGCTGCAATTTGGAGTCAAAATAGGAGATGTGTTATTTGATCTGTCTGTAAAAGCAGGATGTGTTATTGGATAAAGAAATAAGACAGGATTTGGAACATTTTGGAATTAAAGCTAAAGGTGTTCTGTGCGTGTTCAAATAAAAGGTAGTTTTAAAATTATTAATTTTAAAGAAGGGTGTTTGTTTAGTAATAAGAATTGTTATTGATTATTGTTGAGGTTTTTGGATAATTTGGGGTGTTTATTTTAAAAATTTACTTTTTGAATGTAAAACTAAAAATCAAAATTCATAAATCGATCCCTTTTAAATGACTCTGAGTTAGGAGATCTCTAAAAATTGATTATAGAGTAAATACAAACTGAACTAGCTGAAAATATAAAGAAAAATTGTATGCATTCTTCTTAATTCAAATACAACGTCGAGTGTCATAACAATACATATATCTTTCTTGAGTTATAAATGTGTCTGTCTTAATTCAAAATTATAAAAGAATTTAGAGATTCTTAAAATCAAGAAAAAATGAAGTAACACTCATATTCAAAATTCCCGCTGCGTTAATTTTATCGGCGCTACATACGAGTATAGTCAGAATGAAGATACAACGTTCGCATGAAGATTTTCATCTATGTATAATAATGTATCTATCATCTGTGAATATAACCGTATAAAAATAATCTTATTGAATTAAATGTTATTTATTGTTACTAAAAACGTAAAAGATAAGCGATGTACAACTATTAGCAGCAATACGAAATGGCTTCCGTACAGTTTTAATTAAAATTTTAAAATCACTGAAGATTTCTTTGGTGCAGCATGAAATCTAAAAATAATAAATAGGTGGTTAGGGGAGCTGAGAATATCCAACAAACTTGTACACTTAATAAAGATGACTCTTAGGAACACCAGAGCAAGAGTCAGGGTAATGAACGAATTTACATAAAGTTTTAGTATAAGCACTGGTTTGCGACAGGGTGATGTTATATCGACTCAATTATTTAATCTGTATTTAGAAAAGGTTATTAGAAATATCCTAATAAACCCGGGCGGAACTATACATAATAAGACAAATTCTCACATACGCGGATGCTATAAACCAGGGGTCGGCAACGTTTTTTGCTAGGAGGGCATATTTCAGAAATTCGCAAAACAAAAGTCTGAAACCTGGGGTTTGACTAAGGCCGGTGTAGAAACATCTGGGAGAGAAAGATTCTGAGAAAGATTTATGGTCCGGTACAGGAAGCAGCGGAATGGAGAACCAGAAGAAACCAAGAACTGTATGAACTATATATCATATGCCAGATTTAGTGACATACATTAAACGAGCCAGGTTGAGATGGCTAGGGCATTTGGAACGAATGCTTGATACCAGAACAACGAAGAAGATCTATAGAGGCAAACCTGAAGGAAGAAGGAAGACGGGGAGGCCAAGAAAGAGGTGGTTGAACGATGTAGAAGAAGACATTAGAAAGCTAGGATAAGAAGGTGGAGAAAGAAAGCAACTGATAGAACAGAACGACAAGCTTTCGTGGAGGAGGCTAAGGTAAGGTTATGATTATTAATTTACATAAATTATGTTTTTGTAGCCTGAGTAGCTCAGTCAGGTAAGTGCCTGTTAGCTAGCTAGCCGGATGATACGGGTTCGATTCCAGCGGTGGCCATAGTATTATGGAGCCGAATTCGGTCGAATTCGTTAGTTAAGGCTTAGGTTTAAGGTGTATGAATGTGTTGTGGATGAAAGCTGGCTGAAGCGTGATGCAGGTCCAAAAATGGGCCCATCACCTTCACTGCACACCAGCAAGTGTTAATAAGCCTTGACATTGCATTGCGGCAGGAAGAACTTTAGAAAATAAGTAACAATGGACAGAAAAACACATTCATACGTCGTAAAATAAAAGGCAATTATTGCAAATACAAGTGTGTTAATTAAGTATCGTTTTTTGACCCAATGTGTCTACATTTTCTTTAAATTATTGTTTACATTTTCAAAATTAAAAAAAAATGTTAACTGTCCATGTTAAATACTAAAAGATTAATTTAACCAAAGAATATTTTGGTATTTTAGTTTTTTTCTTGTCTATCCATTCTTTCAAATTTTGCAAGAAACTAAAATTATTAAATCATTTTATTTAAACGAAGTGAACCTCAAGCATAGAATACAATCGAATGCGTCATTTCCAAATGTTTTTAATAAGACATAATATATTATATACGAATATATTAACACTTTTCGAAAATTTTATAAGTGTATGATCAAATAAACCTTTTCAATTCTAGTTAGTATCTGTAAATTTTAATTAATTTCTAAGCCGCAGTCATATTACGTTTTTGCCGTCATACTAAGAAAACGAACTAAAATTTGCGTTCATTCCAAATGTATCTGAAGTTCTTCGTTGTATTAAAAAAATATAGACATACAGTGTGTTGCACTTAAAATAAGGTATTTCTTGCTTATTTATTATTAAAATAATTTCAAATTTTTACCAGTTGTGATTTCAAACAGTTTACTTAAAATAAATTTTTAAGAAATGCGTAATAACTCGTAACATTTGACGGAGCCGGACGTTTAGCCGCGGCCATTTCGGCGCTGCGCTTTCACCGCGGCCGTTTAACCGCAGACCTACTTGGACGCAGGGACACTAAGACGCAGGGCAAAAGGCCGCAGAGACATTAAGACGCGAAACAGTAGGACGCAAAGACGTTAAGGCGCAGAGACACTAAGACGCGTGCAGTTGTGTTATTTTAACAACTGACCTTTCTTTAGGCTTTACGCTGTAAAATGTAAATGTAATTACCCATACAAAATAAAATACGTGGCTGTATATTTAAATGAAAGTCCTTATTGAGATCTTAACAAATATTAGCAATTATTAATCTTGTAATTATGAAAAAACTGTAAGAAACAAAAAAATGCTGTTACTAATTACAAACAAAATTTTTCAACAGTTTTCTGTACAATACAGAGTTTATTATTTTCTTTGTACTTGCTAAAATTAAACGAATTCTATTTGAATTTTAATAACTATAAGTTCCTAGTGGTCGGTTTTTAATTGTTCCGCTAAAAAAATTTATCTGTATAGCTTAGGATACCCTGTACAATAAACGATTTAAAACTAGAAATAAAAAATTAAATAGTCAGAATAGTTGAAAGTGCATAATAATTGGGTTTACATAATACTAAATTAAATAAACGCTAAGTTATTTTTACCTAACAATTTTACGAATTAAAAATATTAAGAGTAATTTTAGGCATATCTTCACACTCGTATATCGTTAAATAGTGATTTTTAAAGACCTGTAATTGTAATGAGAGACATATTTATCAACCATTTTCACTAAATGTCACAAATCCAACTATTATCGTAAGACAGAGATAAACATAGTAGGATGGTATTGAATGTAAGATAGAAACAAAACACTTAAAAGGTCCTAAACCCTTAGTAGGTAGTCACTTCAAAAAGGGATAAACTATAAACTGCCTACCGAAGATTATCTTCGGAATAAACGTTACAAAGACGACTATTTTCAAATTGCTTACCATATGAATATTTGTAATTTATTTTCCTAAAATTGTATTTTTCAGAGTAAATAACAGGATTTAAATTTATGGGTTATCTACAATATATTTTATTTTTATTTCCTAAATAACCGAAAATTTCCAATTCGCCCCTTTTTATATTTTACTCAATTACTTTCTGTGTAAAAACTAATTTAAAGTATAAATGTCTATGTTTTTTAAAGAATCCAATTTTTGAAACTAAACTCTTACAGGTATATTTTGTTCTGCTGTTGTAACTTAGTTTTACATAAAAAATCCACTAACTAATATTGATTTTATATTTAATCAGTCTCTAAATAGTTGAGTTGTCATACACATACATACAAATGCATAAGACACTAATCACCATCTAATACAAAAGTCCAAATGTGTTAACGGATACATAAATATGTCAATCGACAAAAGAAAGCTTCATTTTTGAAAACAGATGTTAAACTTTGCGGCTTAATGTCCCTACGTCCTAATGTTTCTGCGCCCTAAATTCTCGCGGCCAAGTTTACTGCGTCATTTTGTCCCTATGGCGTAGTTTCCCTGCGTCCAAGCATGTTTGCGTCGAAACGGCCGCGGTTAAACCGCCGCGCCGAAGTGGCCGCGGTTAAATGTCCTAGACCGAACATTTGATATTGCTTTGGTAATAAATAAATAAAATAAATGAACGTCGCTACTGCTAGTGATTCAAGTTGCATTGTGCGTATCGAAAATGTTCATAAGGCTTACCATTGAGAACTCGTTTTTTATAAACGATAAGTATAGGTGTTTTTGCATTTTTCCGAGGTGAACTATAATTTAAAAAGGAATTTGTTATTCAACCTTTTAAGAGAAAATCTGGGTAGCAATTCTTAAAATTCGTTTTCTGCTCATTGCTGGTTTATTTTTGAAAAATTTAAGCAACAAAAAGAATCTCTTAAGGCATGTTGCCTCTCTAAACTACTGGAACCATTTTCTCATTTTCTCTAGTTTCAGAAAAGAAGAAATTGCTGTTGATACGAGGGAAAGTCAGTAATTACTTCACAAAAGGCTATTAAAAAATTACTCAGAGAAATACCTAACCGAAAACAAGTTTTATTTTTCAATAAATTCTCCCCCAACATTAATACACTTATCCCATCGCTTTATCAATGCCCCAATACCTATCCCTAAACCCCGTAAAGATAGATTCAACCCTTCCAGCTATCGTCCTATCTCACTCCTGAGCGTGCTTGGGAAGGCCTTCGAGAGGATTCTCGCTGACCGAATCCGTCAGTTCGCCGACGACCATGGGTTGTTGCCTGACTTCCAGTTTGGCTTCCGCCCTGGCCTTTGTACGAACGTTCTCCTGTTCCGGCTCCACACCGACGCCACCTTAGCTCTCAATCGGGGTTATTGTATGGCGGCCGTGTTCTTGGACGTCGAGCGGGCGTTCGACTCAGTTTGGCACGAGGGACTCCTTTGGAAGCTTCTCGGAGTGGGATTTCCAACCTCCCTCGTCTGTCTCCTCCGTAACTACCGGGGTGACCGCCGCCATCACGTGAGTGTTCTGGGCCATGCGTTCAGGCCGTTTACGCTGTTGGTCGGCGTACCCCAGGGATCCATACTATCCCCCATCCTGTACATCCTGTTTGCCAGAGATCTTCCAGTACCCCTCAACCCTACAGTCCGCTTGTTCCAATACGCCGACGACACTGCCCTTTGGTGCTCCTCTCCTTCAAGCACCCTAGCCTCCCGTCACGTTTCGGACGGAGATACCTCGACACAGTGCAACGCGGCATCGCAATCCTCTCCCGAATCATCCGTGGAATCCGAGACCGCCGCTCCCAAACTCTTATTCACACCTACAAAACGTTTATCAGACCAGTAATAGAGTACCGTTTTTCTGTTTTTAGCACCCTCGCCCACGCTCATGCAAACGCTCTCCGGAGTAAGGAGAGGGCCAACGCCAGAAGGATGCTACGGTTGGACCGCTTTGATCCCTCACGGCAAGTCTGCTATCTCGCGGGCATTCCTCCCATCGATGTGCGCCTCGCTGGTCTCCGGGGCCGCTATGTGATGCGTGCGGTCGAGTGCCAGCATACTTTCAACCTGGACACCCTGAGGTCCCCCATTACCATCCAGAGGAAGCCGAAGAGGAAGTTCCGACATCCGACAGCCCGCCACCTAGCCAACGCCACCGACCTTTCCGATGACCTAGCAGAGCACCTCGAGGACCTTCCGTTAGCCTTAAGGTAATCATTGTGATTCCTATCCTTAACCTCTTCAATTTGTACAATTAACATTAATGTAGAATTAACACTTACTTTATTTACTTATTTTCTTTACTTATATATTATATATTTAAGTTTTCTTTTTTTTTTGTAACTATATAATTAAGTCAACGGCTGAAGAGGGGATTAACCCCTAAATAGCCACTTAGGTTAGGTTATGTTGTAAATTACTAGCTTAGCTTAATAAATTACTTTGAATTGATTGCTGCATAAAAGTCGTTGGGCTGATGCGTTAACCATATGCGCAATGCGCACCTCACATTCAGCATCATTATCACCCGCGAAACATTTGACCTCAAGATGCCTTTTTATTGGACCAAACAGATTAAAGTCGCTTGGGACTGGGTAGGGACTGTAAGGCGGATGTGCAAGAAGTTGCTACCCTAATTTGTGAATTCTCTCCTCGGTTAATCGGGCCGAATGAGGCCTGGCATTATCGTGATGGAGCAATATTCGCGTTCCTCTCGTCAGTAGGCCTGGACGCTTTCTTCGAATTGCATCCCGAAGCAGCAACAAAACAGTGATTCAGCATTCACGTTCTCACCTCTATTTTGGAAATGGGCTAGGAGCACTTCTTGAGAATCCTAGAACACTGTAAGCATAATCTTACCAGCTGAGGACACAACCAGGAATTTCTTTGTTGACGGTGAAGAAGGATGTTTCCATTGCATTAAATCTGGTTTTGATTCGGGTTGGTAGTGTTGCACCGATAATTCATCACCCGTAACAATCCTGTTAAGCATGTCCTCTCCTTCATCGGAGTACCGAGAGAGATGTTGCAAGAACAGTCCCATTCGATTCCTTTTGTGTTCCTCGGTCAGTTGTCTAGGCACCCACCGTGAGAAAACTTTTCGGAAATTCAAACGATCGTATATTATTTTGTGGGCTAAACCATAAGAATACCCTATTGCAATTGCTATGCTGCTGTTTATTGTAATTCGCCTGTCGCGGAATTGTTGCTTCTGTCGCAATCTGAACGCCGCGACCAGTTCAGTCTTCGTCAACAACATTTGAGCGCCCTTGAATTGTACACTGCTTTACGCGTCAAACACATGTCAGTGTAAATAGGAAACATTTTCTTATGGATATCCTTTGCAGAAAGTCCTTTTGCCCATAAGAAAAACGCACAACGGTACGCTGCTCTTCTACAGTACACTCTTCGAGCACAGTCGCCATTTTAACACTGCCTGCGTACGCATGCTATTGGAACACAGCAAATGTTACTTGAATATCATCAAGCTAGATTGTGCTGTCACCTAGTGATAAAGGTATCCCACACCAGTTTGTGACCTAATTACTGACTTCCCCTCGTATTATGAATGGAAATGCATTGCTTTTCTATCAGAATGTATTGTATAACTAAAGGATAACTAAGGGAGAACATAAATTAACTAAGAAAATTTTTAGGATCTATTGTATTTCTTATGTGTTACACATCCTTTGTAAGCGACTTAAAGATATAGTGTCCACAATTATAAATTAAAAATTGCAGACCAAACTTTTTTTGTAGTACATAACAGAATTGCATTATATTCTACAAAAAAATCTCTAAATTTTTGACTCTGTATGTGTTTATAAATTTGTATATGCGTGCATATTTAAGTTTTTATTAGCAAAATATCCAAAATTTAGTTCTTGGTTATTATTTAAGAATTATAAATCGAAGGGCTTATCCTTTATTAATTTAGAGAGATTTAACTTATCAATTTATCATATTATTAATCACGAAAAATATTGATTTGTTATTAAAATATATAAACCATAAATTGCAGTTGCAAACACAGTGCTATTAGTTATACATAAGTATGTGAATATTAACATAGATTCAAGCTAAAATTGAGAAAGAATAAAAGTAGCTCGAAATCATTCAAACTAAAATAGCTATTTATGCAACGAGTTGCAAAATGATGGACTTTTTATCACCAGGCGTGAAATTGTTCGTCGAGGCGAAGCCGAGATGAACAACACGCCATGTGATAAAAAGACATGTTTTGCAACGTGTTTCATACAAGATTTTATCCAATTCAGATAACAAAATGCAAATGCCACATCTTCTTAAAAAAGGAGTTGGGTCATCGTGATAAAATGGGAGTGATAAAATGGGAGCATATTTTGTAACTAGTTACAAAATGAACCACTTTTCGCAACTCAAATCATCTTTTTGTAACTAGTTACAAAATGGGAGCATATTTTGTAACTAGTTAGAAAATGAACCACTTTTCACAACTAAAATCAATATCGAAATGTTGACATTTCGTAACTGAATTGGATAAAATATATTTATTTATTAATACAATTCTTCATTTATTTATTAGTTTTTGTTATTCTATCTTTAGAGGCTCATTGATTTATAAAATAGTACCTACGATAAGAAATAAAAATATTCGGGAACGATAAAAGCCAAAACCTAAATAATACATACATGAAGTAGCTAATACAAAACTGTGATCACCTAAATATATGAAAATTGACTCAAAATGGTTATAAATTTAGTTGGATTATTATGTGGCTTGGTCGCATAATGATTTGTTGACTAAGTTTGTTTCATTACTATTATTATATTTAGGTACAAAACATTTTTTTGTATAAATTTTACTGTTCGGCGCAAACAATGAATGATGTTTTTTGTTAATGGAGGTCTAAATTCTTCTGCATAGATGGATTTTTCTAAATCACCAGATTGAAGCTTAATGCTAAATGCTAAGTCGGGGATACTCTACTTAATTTTATTCTTATTTAATCAAATAATGTACCAAATTGTACAAATGTATTCTCAACAATGAACTGCAGTTTTATATAACAAGGAAACAAATTAAATCAATTTAACAAAAGTGCGTCTAAAAATAATTTGTAAATAAAAGTTATCTACATTGATTTGCATTTTTCTATGTAAAATTATAAGTCCTTCGGGTGTTTTATCTTAAACTTTTCACAACGGTTGCTTTTACGGTATACACCAAGATTAAATATTTAAAACTCAGTAGCTATTACGCTAAAAAAATTATCGTATTTCTAATATATTTATTTAGCTTGAATGCGTTCGAAGAATGTTAATTTGGTAAATTTTATACAACTTTTTTGTAACATATAGTTATAATTTGAGATAGAGAACATAAACAGGTTTATAAAAGATTAATTTAATTCATCTTGATGAAAGTGACTTAATCGATTCTAAATAACTCCATAAATAGTATTAGTTCTAATTTAAATTACGGTTGTTGTTAAAAAATCATTTAGTTCAAACTTCTTTCTATTTTATAATAATATCAGAGCACGTAAATTTCTGAATGAGTTGGTGTTGTAAGTTTGATAAGGCAACAAAACCTGATTATTGGCAAGGATATTTTTTTATTTGCTCTAACATTATAGAAATTTAAATAAAACAGATATAATCACTTTAACACTTTCAGTTGAACTTTATTATATACTTATCAGACTGTTTGCAGATTATGAATAATTTATGAGCTAAATATAATTTATACTACTTTATGTCTTTTAGTGTTAATCTTTTATTCAATTTTAACCACGATCTCAGATAATCAACTACCTTAGTGAACACTGCAATAAGTGATTTCGGGCGTATACAAAATATTTTAAACCCTTGAAATTAATTATTATTTTAAGCTTTTCTTCACGATTATCACGAGTTTTCAGAATTTATCATAAACCAATTAGTAAAATATGTTCGTAACTAATATGGCGTTTACAGTTCATTAAACCAAAATTACGTTAAAAACAGTAGTAACCTACTACTAAACATTTAATGCTTGTATTTTTAAAGAGCAAAGCGAATATTCTTGATGTTCAGAGCTGAATAGGTAAATCTTTCCATGATCTTGCATACCGGTAGGTACTTGCTATCGATTTCAAAGTCAACAAAGCTACTATATGTATGTATAGCTAGCTGCTGGTTACAGCATCTAGGTAAACCTTTGCTTTTCCCACGACCATCCAGAGACTTGAGTTAAACAATACGGGTTCACAACTCACTATTGATCATAGCTGTCCATTAGCCTGCGCTTCTCAACATGTTATTCGGCGCCGCAACTAATGCTGGTAGAAGTATTAATGATCACTTCTGGTGATAATTCACCATTGTTTTGCATAATGGTTCGTTTATTTGTGTTCAGTTAGTTGTCCACTTAGAGAAATGCAAGTAGAGTGCGTTAGCCCTCGAAGCGTAAAACGGATCAACATTTCAGATTATTCCTTTGATATTGGATGACGTTCGTCGACAATTTTATATCGACCGTTAAAAAATAAGGTATTAACTAAGAGTTTTAGACTGCTGATTAAAGAATTCCGCAACAGTAGAATTGTGCAGCTGGAAAAAAGGGCACGCGGCGCGCATCTTGATGGTCGCCGTCATCTAGCATAGGCTGACGCGCACGTTGACAACTACTATTGTAAATCATAGTCCGGCACTGCAGTTTATGGTTGTTTAGTGTATTTTATGAACATTATTATATGTTATTATGTTTTCTTATATTTGCCATTGTCGGGCATTAGAGCTTTATGCCTTTGCCGTTTTTTTATTACTGAAATAGCGTATTTAAACTACCAATGTTAATGTGTCTTGTTGTGGAAATCAATGGTTTGTAATTCATTTTCAGTATGATTTTTTACATTTACTAACGTGAATTACGATCAGTATTTTCTATTTAAAATTTATTTACGAAATAACACGAACGTAAAACAATTTTAAGTACATACTTTTATTTCCTTAAAGTTTAAGTGTTTCTGATCCATAAAATGAAGAATGAAGTGTAATTAACATAAGTATTTACTTCATAAGACGTATTATGTTGACAAATATGTGATTATAATATAAGAAAATCGTTACTGTATTATAATTATTTTTTAAAATAAATTTTATGAAATATGAAAATTAATCCAATTCAAGAGAAAATTGCCGATATTTTGTATATAAAAGAAAACCTGTGGCTACTGAAGGTAAACACTTCTCAATTACCTACTGAAAGTGTTGTTATTTATTCACCTGATCATATATACATACATTGGCATCATTGGGAATACTGCTCGATTTAGACATAATTCCTATAAACCGAAATTTTCTTTTGGGATCTGATTTACTTCTGGGGTCTGGGGCTCTTACTTTCCATAATTCTTAATGTACTCTGACAGTTTTAAGGGGTAGATAACGTCAAGGACATATCCTAAGTCCTTCCTCCTTCTAGGTTGAATGTAAAAAATCACGAAACTCTCGGGTTCATCCCCTAAAATTGGTTGCTGCTGTTAGTCGGCAGACTTCCGGGATTAACATCCATAGCGTTATGCTAATAAGATACTGGTTGAATTTTCACCATGCATTTGTACCTGTTTTCTCTTGTCTATACTGAATGACTCATTTAATCAGTTTAGAGTTAGTTAAACACTCGAGAATTTCAGGAAGTCGATGTGTTTTATATTTATATGTATACAAATATCTTGAATAGAATACGTCAAGTCGTACTTAAAAAGCCAAGTTATGGTTTGGAAAAAGGGCGTTGAGAATCTCGTAAATCAGAATTAACTATAACGTAAGAAATTTTGAAAAGGTTGCCATCACTGCCACTCTCTAAATATTATTATTATTATTAGCCTGAACAACTCCCTATATAGGGCAAAAGTCCCCCTCTTTTCTCTCACTCCTTGTACTTCTTCAAATCTACTCGCTTATCAGTGAGGGGGTTTTGGTCTGCTCTCCCATAGTGACCGGTTCTCGTGGGAGAGAGGAGCCGCGTTAACGGAGCAATCAGGTCACCCATTCTAATACTGATCGAAGCTTAATTTCCCTGATCGTACTAGACTGAGGGTACCTAGCTCCCGCAACTCAGACTCAGACATTTTTGTTAAAATGATTCATAGAGGGTGTCGCAGCGAAGTATATCTTGACTACAATTTCACTAAAACGTAATACTAACTGAAAATCTATATTTTCTATGATAAATGGGTTTGGATGGTAGAATTAAATGGAGATGTCTTTATAGAGGCCAAATTAATTATTGAACAGCTTTTGTTTTCTCTCAAAAGTGTAATGATTTTATTCTCGATAATAGATTTTTCGCTACAAACTTCCTATCTTCCATATGAACATCTGGGTGGTATAACCCAAAAGTGTGTATGTAACCGTCTTTTAGATACTTTTGAAGTTCCGAAAGAAAAGAAAGTGGATGTATTTTTGACAGTTCTACCGGAAGAGCTTTTACATTTTATGACCATTTCTAGTTTTTAAAATTTATATCGAAGGAACATGAGCTGATTTAGGTACAATGTAGTCCCAGGCCTTTTGATATGCAAATGGTTCAAAATAATACATTCTCTACATAAATACAACAAATATACAATATACTAAAAGAGTTGTTGGATCCTACGAATTCTCATTAGACATGTGTGAATTAAATTAAATTAAAAAGAACGAATAACAATAATACACCGGGAAAACAGAATAAAACATTTTTCAAGTTACAATGACAGCTGATCCTTAAATATGTCGTTTCTTAAATTTTGATATGCTCTAATTTTTTTAAGATAATTGCATACAATTTAAAATAAAAATTAAACTAGCTCAGTTTGTTATTAATTTTAATAAATTTTAAAAGATCTCTTAATCCAGGGTCGTTGAAGAGCTCGCTTTTATGAATTTTAAAATTTTATAAAAAAAATTTATAAAGTAAAATTTTAAACACATTCAAAATTATGCAGACCTTTACAAATAATCAACAACAAATTCTAATAACTAAATAAACACTTTCTAAAAAAAAAATAATAAATTTACAAACTACCTTTTGATAACAACTCGAACAAACACACTTCCTGCTTTGACTCCAAATTCACCAAGCCCTGCCTTATTTTCTATCCAGCAACACACTTTTCCCCTTTATCAATCCAACACCTCACCATATCCAAATTTATAACCGCTTTCTCCAAAATAAAATTTTATTTCATAAAATTTTTTTATTGTACAACTCCAAATTATATTTTTATATAACAATAACAATCTCCATATAATTTTAATTAAAATTGTTATTTTAGTTTGCTTTGAAATTATTATTTTATGGTAATTAATCAAATTTAAGTTTTATAATTTTACAACTCAAACTTTCGTTCACCAACTTTAATATTCAACTATTTATTTATCTCCCATTTCCTTGGTTATCTTAACTTTCTTACAAACTAACACTCTATAAATTTTATCATGACATATTTTATTAAAATTAACTATCTAGATATCCTAATCTACTTATATACAAAACTAATTTTTTAATTAACAACTATTTACATTTTAACATTAAATTTACATTATTTTAAAGGTATTTATTTATCAACAACTCACTTTCTTAAGAGATCATTCAAAATATCATATCAATATACAGGGTGGTGACTCGAACACCCGAACATAGGGATTTAACATGTAAAATCATATTTTCATAATTTCCTGCTCCCCTAATTATTTTAGGTAAAAAAGCTTCAAATAAAAGTTTTAGAGCATAAAATTCTGCATCTGAATCAATAAACAAAATTAATTTTGCGTGCCTTGTAACCTCAGAAATTAGGTATGAAAATGACGTAAATCACCCCGAAAATAGCGATAGCCGTGAAATTCAAACAAAAATTAACCAATGTTAACGGTTTATCTGTCAAGTTACGCTGCGTTAGTTTATTTTTATTATTACTTGTAATTACTGTTAAAGTGAAAATATGGCCAACAATTATACAATAAGTGAAAAAAATCAATTTTTAAAGTTATTTTACAGTGGTAACAGTATAAGACAAGTACGAGATCTATTTGCGAATTTATATCGTCATTCTACCAATTCCGTCGACATCAACAATCCATACCACCATCAATAATCAAACAAAATAAGGGTCAGTGTTCGTCCCTTGCAAGAGTTGTACTAAAAATCAAATAAATATTGCACCTGAAGAAGATATTGAAGCTGAAGATCATAACGCTAACGAAATCAATGTATTAGCTGCGGTATCAAATAATCCAAATGTGAGCCTTAGAGAAATTGGATCTGGATTAGGTTTGCACCACACCACGGTCCTAAAAATATTAAAAAAAACACAAATTTAAATCTTTTAAATTTTCCGTCCACCATGAAATTTGACAGATAAACCGTTAACATTTGTTAATCTTTGTTTGAATTCCATGGCTATCGCTATTTTTGGGGTGATTTACGTCATTTTCATACCTAATTTCTGAGGTTACAAGGCACGCAAAATTAATTTTGTTTATTGATTCAGATGCAGGATTTTATGCTCTACAACTTTTATTTGAAGCTTTTTTACCTAAAATAATTAGGGGAGCAGGAAATTACGAAAATATGATTTTACATGTTAAATCCCTATGTTCGGGTGTTCGAGTCACCACCCTGTATATCCTTATGGAAGTGTCTTTTATAAGCTTTTAGTTGACTACTTACACTTTCATTATTTAATTCCGGTTGTAGGGCGATTTTTCACCTTTACTATTAATTAACTTTGATAATTAAGTGCAGGGAACTTATTTTCCTTTAATTTAATTATAACATCCATTTTGGGGATGTTTGTAAGTTTAGCCGTACAAAACAATTCACGAATTATTCAGTTAAAATACTACAAGACCCCTCTTAAAACGCATCATATTAACAAATTGAGCTGCACCAAATTCAGCTCATTTCTACCTTTCCCGATGCCTTTATTTTTGACTTCGGGTCCCGTCGTAACGCAGCGATGTCTACCGAACAAGCAGATATTGGGTCACAGCACGAGAGGAACAAAATAAGATAGCTGTTTCGTGAACGTTGCATAGCGGCTTCGTATTAAATATTCATTTGGTTGACTAGCTCTACAATTTGCATAGGTTTCACTCTAAAAAACCGTGAGAATGGTCTATGAGTTATACTATTTTATTAATAGATAATTTATTGTTTTATTATAATCTTATTTTTGGTGGTTTTACAGCTCTGCAGCTTTTAAGAAAGAGTCGCCCCTTTATGTGATATACATTGTCCTACTAGACAACTAGACAGCTTACATTTATTGAATAAATTAACTAAAGCACAATATTAAAACATAAGGGTTGAAGATAAAAAAGATAGCATGGATATATAATCTACATAAAAATAGTAATTGAAATGGAGGAACGGAACAATTTATTTACCTCTTTCTCTACTAAACTAATAGGTACATTTTAAAAATTCTAACAATATATAATGCCATAAATAAAACACTTTATTTATATACATATAATCCTCTTCCATCTAGTTATTTGAAATTTAAAAATAAAAAAAAATACTATCTATTGCATACATTTCTTCATCGAAATAATTCTTTAGCTTTCAATTGCTTACTGATTCTGGCAAATTATTCATCTTTAATGGACACAGTGCATATGTTTTCGTGGTCAGATTAAATATAGCTTTTCGCATTTACAAACGTCGTATTGACATACCTTCGTAATTTTTGGTAAATCTATTCAGATTTATTTTATACATGTACTTACTGGTTTATGTTTTTTTACGCAGTTTACAAGAGCTTTCAAATCTTCTCAATCTATTAACACACATGTCACTTCTCACTACTCCTAATTAAATTTACTACTGTAGCTGTGCTTGTGAGACAGGCCAGCCACTTTAAATAAAACCATAATTGTCATACCTCCCCTGAATCAGGACATATCCTCTAAAAATATTATGTTTTTGTTTTGTGCTGTTTGTTTCAAATCATTTAAATTTAAAATGGTCGCTTCAACGGTATTTTTACCAACCTTAAATATGGCGGGCCTGCTTCATTTATGAAAACAACAGGAATATGCGAGTTGTAAATTTAGGTAATCAAGACTGAGATGGTTGTATTTCTGCTGTTATTGGTCAATGTGATTCTGACTCAAGGCAACAAGCTAAAGCATATTTGGTTGTCTGTTCTCAAAATTAAACATTTAGTTATACACATTTTTAATGAAAAGAAATTCTTGTAAAACTGAAATTTAAATTTCCTGAACTGTGTGAAATAATAGCTCGACTGATAATATCCTTACCTTTTTTTGTTAAAAGAACGTCTTCCGGGTTGGGACCGTGCCATTGTTGAGAAAGAAGTACTCAACGTTTCGTTCACTTTCTTAAAGGGGGTTTCATCAGGAGTAAAAGGGAACACTAAAAAAGGACGCTAACTCAACTTGTAATCCAAACCAGAGGCGAAACCCTTCAGAAGGGTTTCGCCTCTGGCTTGTATTTTTGGAAAGTGGGCGAAATGGTGAGTTGTTCTTTCTCAACAATGACACGGTCTCAACCCGGAAGACGCCCTTTTAACACTGATACTGACCGTGGAAGCCTTCGACTTCATTCTTTACCCTTTTTTAGATAATGGTTTTTTAAAAATCTTTCAAGTGAAGAAATTAAACTTAAAAAATCTGCCAATTTATAAAAAATTTGAAAATTGAATAGTGTTAGAATTTTCAGGTGGGGAAATACTTCTTTCTTCTCCTGCAATTTATATAAAATCAATAAAATTTTGGTTTCTGTGGCCCCAAGAAAATTTTAAATTTTTAATCTGCCCGAATTAGTAAATCGAACTAATTATTTTAATAATACAATATAAATCATATTTTAACAGAACAAGTAAATTTTGAAATAGATTATTCTTCAAAACTTGTTAAATTAAAATTAAAATAGTAGCTATTTTAGTTGTGGATAGTTAAATTACAATAAAGTTTATTATAAAGTTCGTAGTTTTAAATCGACGAGAAAACAGGAAATAATGGTAGTCAAACTTTTTATATAAATATAATTTTGCACATATTTCTCAAATTCTAACACCTTTTTAAACAATTTTCTTAAAATGTTTTTAAAATGGATTGAAAAATCAACAATAAAGAAGCTACCTTGTTGCAAACCTTCTGAACCATCTTGTACATGTTTGACATGTCTTCATTACATATTTACAGTGTAAATATAAAAGTTAAAAAATAGAATTTTTGCATAAAACTGTTTTCAAAATTCTTCCGTTTTTTCCCGTCGTGTGTAGGATATGATTACTAAAATTACTGCTGTTTTAGAAGCTCGATATTTGCTTAATTAGTTTAAAGCGTTTCTGCCTTATAATCATTATTTGAAGAGGAAAGAAGTAACTTTTATCTTCAATATAATTATAGGTTGCCGAGGATCTGCTTAAATACAGTTTAAAAAATTTAATAATCTAAGATTTTTTTGAGTTTTACTGTACATCAGGTAGTTATTTCGAAATTTTGATCAAATAATAGTTTAAATAATCTGTAATGTTCTGGGTTTAAATGATTTCAAGAAAAAATAATACAAAAATATGAGAACTACGTATTTATGGTTAAATAAATAAATATAGGTTTGTTGTTAAAATTTAATTTAACTTTTTATAGACGTATGTTTACTTTATAGCTGTATTTATTTAAATTATTTAGATGTAGAATTAGAAGTTCACAGTTGAAGACGTTTCTGTAAATGCTCCAGAATCACACTGGTTTAATTTGTGCTAGCCGGCCTTTGTGAAATTCATGTTCTTATGGGACAGAACATTGAATGCCGTGCAACATGCTCGTCGCAGTTGGTTTTCTCCTTCTTGTTTTGCGCCGATCTTTTGTTTGCCAAGATTTATGTGTACTTGTGTGCAAATTAATTATATAAGATGCTGACAACGTTACGTTGAATTAATATACTTTTAATGTCTCAGGGTGTACCTAATTGGATATCATGCTCGCAATTAATTATGAGGCCGATGCAGTTCTCTTTTTTTTAATAACTCTGGGAAAATTTTCTATCTGTCACTTATAAATTTCAATGTAAATAATTGTTATAACACGTGCTTCTAAGTATATTCTGAGTTTGGTTCGTTTTTAAACTAAAAAGATAAATTATCTTTGGTTAATGTTAATTAATAGACATTACAAAGAACAGAAGATAAAGCTTTTTATGTCTGTTTGATTATTCCAAACAGTTTTGTTTTTAATTTAATATGCTTAAGTATGTATGTACGTTATAAAATATCCAACTGGCACTTATTTATTACCAACTGTAATTAAAAGAACAGTAAAGGTCTTGCTCCTGGAGTGCGAATACTTAAATTTTTATTTATTGAATTACCCAACTGTAAATGTATTTTTTATATTAATTTAAAGCCTAAAAAGCAACCGCTTAAATATAATCCGAATTAACAATGGCAAGTATTAGTTTCCGAATCATTTTAAGTTTTCCTCAAACTATTATCTGTAATCAAACCAGTTTTATTTTGCTATATTTAGTCTTAGTTGTGATTCCAGGCTATTGACAGCTATTGATGACGTCACTAGATGACCTTCATTAAACTAGTCAGTGTCTGTACAAAAAGCGTATTGAATTTACTATGTTTTTAAATGCTCGTTACAAGAGTTTATACCTTACGTGATTCATAAAACATGCTTCAGTTTAAAGTATTCAAAATATAATTTACCTGCAGTTTGCAGATATTCTTATAATGAGCAATAAGTAACTTAGTTTTTAAACAAAAAATCATCCAGAAAAATGTGACAGTGACGACAGAATATTTATACTGGTATTTTATATGTAATTATGTTATTTTAAAAAATAGGGACAGTTCTTGTGTTGTGTTTTAGCCCAAATATAAAAACTTATTTATATTCTATAAATATTCTTCTGTAATATTAGTTCTAAAAGTATGTAATAAAAAAAATCATTTTAAGTTAATTAATTCATGTTTATTTCTACATATATTACATAAAATTTAAATGAAAATGTCAAAGTATTTTTTTCTAAATGGTACTTTATCCACTTTCCTTACACAAAAAAATTCTTCTTTATCTATTGTAATTGTTAAAAAATATGAGCAGAAAGGCTTAAATATGCACTCAACCCATATTTCTAGCAAGATGTGATTTCATTAATTAAAATTTTATTTTTTAAAATGATAAATTTACAAAAGCCTTTATGACAAAATAAAATTAATGCATAACGTGTATTGGAAATTATATGTATATCAGTAGTCGGTATTCTCACCTCATATTTAAGTTTAACGTCATGTTTAATTACTATGGTAATATCGTGCATCTCTGCTATACACATATAAAATTATGTAAAGCTATATCGTTTTATATACAGATTGTCTGCAGGTACTAAGTACACACGGTAACTAGATACAGAGACGGTTTAAAATTTTAAGTATTAGTTGTTAAGCAACACACCCTTGTGATTAATGTATTATTTTCTTATTTTTTTATTTCCATTTTATTTGTTTGTATCTAGTTACCGTGTGTACCTAGTACATGCAGACAATCTGTATATACGTTAAACACGACTTTAGTTAGAGACAACTTTAAACATGGGTAAGAATACGGCCCATTGTCTAGAAATCTAACATTATTACTATTATTAGTAACTAATCTAAAATTATGTAACTGATTTTTGTTTATTACAAACGTTTGCTACCTTTAGTTTAATGCTAAAGTCCTACGTTGTCTAACAATTTGGTTCTTTAATAATAATTACCTGCGATAACATAGTCAATAAATTTATTCCATGCCAATACCCAGGCTAGAAGGTTTCTTTTCTTTTCTGTCACCGATGATGTACTGTATAACAAAGAATTAATAGCAAACTGTTTTAGGCAACGAAGGTCACAAAATCGCGGTGTCATTGCCAAATAAGTTTCGTACCAATCATAACTTAGTCCTGTAGTATTCCAGAAAGCACCACCAGAATTACCAATTACAAGCGGAAAATTAGTTGCCACTAAAAGGGTAAGCGGATGATTTCTAATATCAGTCACACAGTTTAAGACTTGAGCAGAAATTGGACTAAATTCTGCTGCTATTCCTTTTTGCCTTAGCTGTTGTAACAGAGTTGGATGTTTAATTAGAGCAGTGGGTTCTCCAATTCTGGTGGCATTTAAAGTTAAGGCATCCAGAAGGTTGTAGTCAATGTCGAAGCCCCATTTGTTGGTTGGACCTATGTTGATATGTATATTTATTTCTTTCGGCAATTTTAGTAATTCGTTTACAAAATAAGAGATGGGCTCTTGATCATCATCCAGACTTCCTAAACCAAGCCCTGCTATGAAATCCGGATTCGATTCCCATAGAGCCGTCATAATTTTTCTGAATTCTGGTGGCTGAACATTTCGTTGAGGTGTATAAATAAAACGAATTCCTATAAAATCCCTATGAGTTTTCTTAAAATCGTTCAAGATAGATTTACACAACTGTAATGTCTCGGTAGGTTTGAAAATTTTGCCATCGAGATCATATAAGTCAGGAAAGTGATAGCGTAATTCGGCATACATAATATTATCTTCGTAAAACACTTGCAGAACTTTTCGAAATGTTTTTATAAAGTTCGGCTTAAACGTTATTAACGAATTATATATATCTAGTAAGTCCGATAATTTTGAAATTACAGATGTACTTCCGGGTTCAGTTCTGGTTAAAGCAGGTATGTTAAAAATAAGACTTTCTTTTATAGCATTATTTAAGTCTTGGATATACTCTGTATTATCTGTAGCACGTAGATAAGAAAGCAAGCGCCAACCAAATGCTGGCCTTTCTTTAGAATACGTTAGTTTTAATTTTTCTTCAAAACGAAAATATAAATCATCTTCAAATGTTAGTTGATACATAAAATCGGAACCTGCAGAGGTAATTAGCATATTATAAAGATTAGCACCCTTGGGCAATTTTTTAATGATCTTAAAAATTTCAGACTCTTCGATTAAATGCTTCGCTTGGAAAAAATGAACAGACGGAGGAAAAACATCTTTAGTGTATTCTTGGTATTTTTTTGCCAGTATGATTTCATTGGCCTTTAATTCCTTTTCATCTAAGGGCAAACTGTTACCGAAAAGCAGTTCAACTTCAGCATCTGCAATAGCATTCCTCTGGTTCCAAAAATCGTCCACGCTATCGATATTACCTTTGAATAAACATATGTTTATTTAGCCAATTCTCAAATTGAATTATAAACAACTTACGAATCAGTTTATTTCGTCGTGTTTGGTTTTCTAACAACGTTCTGAGATACGAATCTTTCATTAGTTCTCCGTTAAGTATTAGTTTGTTCTGCGATGTATTTTTTGTTTTAAATCGATTTTGAGGAGTATTTATATTTGTGAGAGATTTTCCTTGATCGCCTTCGAAACTGTCCAAAACGAGTGGTTGTAATGTGACATTATTGACTGAATTTTTTGCAGTTACGGAAATCAACGCGATAAACAACACAACACACACAAAAGCGGTCATTTTAACTGTGAGTTTTGATCTTCGCGTTGTTTTCTTTTATAACCCGAGATACACTGAAAAGGCATTCCTAAAAAACTTGATTCGAGCTACTTGAGACGTTCCATTAAAATTCATGATTAAGATAGCAGTTTGTATTCTAGAGGTTCGTTAGAGGTAAGCGCGGTGATATGTGTACATAAAAAAGTTATATTATTTTTAATTTTTGGTGATCACCGGTGAAGTTAACACGGCAAAACAGTTTATTCACCTGCATATATGAAGCTTAAAAATTACTGCAATAAACTTCTTCGAAGTTTCTCTGAACATTTGGGTTGATTGAAGTGGCGATTTATTATTACCGTCAATATCAGTACTTGTATGAAAAATATCTTTTTGATGTAAATGATAACATGCACGGTTCAGAATTTCTTGCCTGAGGCATAACCCAGATGAACTGGTTTAACTCTGTCGGCGATTCCGTGTAAGGACATAATCAACAAAATGAGTTCGATGCGATAAGAACGCTTTGAGCTTTTGACTAAATATTTATATCGAGATTACGATTATGTGACAATTCAGTTTTAAGGAATTCATTGAAAATTTTAAACAAGAAACCTATTAAGTTCCTAAATGTTCGACAAAATATTAACTGCAGCTGTTGTTGTTATGTTAAGTTCATGTGTACCAGTATATGTTTGTACGAAACATGTATGCCTTCATGTACTTCTTAATATGGAGTACATCTAGTATTCGTAGAGTTAAATTATTTTACGACTACGTACTTACTGCAAGTAAACTGTAGCAACTACATATTTTACCTTTTTTAATTTATGTATATATGAACATTCAATCAAACGTTCTTGAAAGTGTGCGGTTTCGGTATTTAAATTTAATTAATCGATGAGCAATTCCCTGGAAGCAACGTAATAAAAGATATTAAATGTCACGGTGATTTCATTAAACGTCATTTAAAGATCAATAGTAATTTACGTAGAACACACAACTATTTTAATCTTGCTTTTGTAAAATTACGTACACATAACTTTATAATAACATGTTTACAAATTGCAGACCAGACCAACACATTTTAAGCGAAAGAAAATATTAATTTAGTATTCGTTATGTAAATTGTCATTTTATAGAAGTAATCATTTAAATTTTTACACCCTTCCAAACTAACGAGGTCATCTTTATTTATTAATAACTAAGTGAATCTAGCCACTTTTGCTTTTGCTGAATAATAGGAATACATTAAGCATATTTGAAATTTGAATGGCTTTTACTACTTTTTTGTTTGTGCAAGTTTTACTGTTTGTTTTTTCCCAATTGTGTTGTGATATGCATATTAGAGGTTATTATTTTCTAATAAAACACGAAGTGAATTTTGCTTTTTAATACGTTTACGTTTTATTTAATTATTGGCATCAAAAATATTTCAAAAAATCAAGAGATTGTTATCATTTTACATTTCACCAGAACTTAAAAATTAATATCATTATTTATTAGAATGTTAAAGAAAATAATCTTTCAACTGCAGAGAAGAACAATTCAAATATAAATGAAAATAATTTTGTTTTTCTTCTTCTCTGTGGTTGTACAATGTCTTTCTATTTTCTTACAATGTAGTAAGTGAGAGCCATTTTAGAGCAGAGCATAGTTTTGAAAATACATCCCACAAAATACTCGTAAAATTGTTTTAGTATAGTATCAAACAGTTAAATTACATATTCTAATTAAAAACACAAATAAAATATGAATTAATCTAATACCAAAGTTTGACTGATTGAAGAGTGGCCAAACGAAGTCGTCTTTTAAATTATACAATAATTAATATATTATAAAACTAATTTTAACTGCATTATTCAAACGACTAAATTTAATTTAAAAGTCTACATTAAGGTTGTAAACAAACTGCTAAGGCACGTACTTTTTTATGTGGTGCTTTAGTGAAGTTTGACAAACTGGACCTCCCACAAGATAAAATATTTATTATCTTTTTAATAACAGATGAAACAATAAAATTTTGCTAAAGGACTTAAAAGTCAAGTTAATTTATTTCTGGAATTTTATAAAGATCAATAAAGAGATAATAATTTTTTTAATAAAACCAGTTTAAAAACTTCTAACCCTGATATTTACATTACATAGTTTAACGTATTATTAACTTTATTTTAGGTCTACAGATTTATGTTAATTCTGCTAAACAAAACTTCTAATGTTATTTAATTTGCGTATTAATACCAAAAGCAACTTACGGCAAAAAGTAATGGTGTAATGGTTGTGTTTGATTTTATTGTGCAAACTGTTTTCACAAGTAATTTAACAGAAAATGGGATCGTAAAAGCAAGTAGTTACGGTTATTACAGATATAAACGTACTATATTTTAAATTCTTTTATTGTTTTGTAATAGCAGGGCAAAATTAATGTTGTGTTATTAAAAATAATCTCATGAATGCTTAACTTATAACTCAGGAAGCCACATGTATGTCGCCATATAACCACATGTCATAAGCCTCCCTACTGCGCTGGTTATTTCTTTGGCGTTAAAACTGTCAGTATAAAGCTTTAGTGTTACTTTGAAAGATTGGAATTGTCTGAGAAATTAATTGGTATGTCTCTTTTGCAAAGTGAAAATATCTTATTTTTTGTCCCGTCGCTGTGTCTTGTACTTACCATTTTCTCTCTCTTTCAATTAAAATAAATTATGACAAAAAAAGGTGAAGACGTACACAATTTTTAAGTGTATTTGTTTAAGTCAAACTCGAACATTTTTGGTTAAGGCTCTTTTGCCGACAAACATGTTCTCACGTCTTCGCAGGGAAACTCAGGCAGTTCCTGCATAAAAGGATAATAATTTGTGGTGTCCTATTAAATAAATTTCTACACGCGGTGTATACGAAGCGAATGTGATAAAATAAACGCCTCTAAGAAAATTCTGTGTAACTGTGAACCGAAACAAAATGTAGAAATAAATCTTACCGCACGCTACATACCTGATAAACATTCCAGTATCTCTTACGTCTTGTAATTATTACCTAGACCTCAGGTTTGCTAGTAGCTAAGCGAGGTCAGAGGTCACACCGACTCCTGCTCGTTCCTGCGTAGCCTCCAATAAGTCAAAAAAATTAGAAACCTCATCACGCGTTCGCGTAACTTGTTGAACCGTGCTTTTTTATTTATAATTACATTTAATTACTTCGATATCTGCAACTGCAATTTTTTACTCGTTTGTATAAATGAGCTATTAATATTTTTGACATGGCTATTACGACATGTTTCAAAAATAAATGTGAAGTTCACAAATTATTGTCGTAATAGTAAAATAAATCTCTCACTCACACGTGACCTAAAATTAAATGATGACATTTCGTGCTAACTGACTGTTAATAATGCTTTGTCTTAACGATCCATCAAAGCTGTGTTGACAGCATTTTTATTACACCACTTGAGCCGAATATTTGAATTAGGCAGTACAGTTAGGAATAATAAGTAAAATATTTCTTTGACATATAATTTGTCAATTACTTATAGCTAAAGGCATTTATATCTAATTATTAAAGAACTTTTTAATGCTACACTCACAAAGCATTACGGAGAATCTGATAGATATTTTCGTTTTGGAATACTTAAAATAATAAATACATTCCTATCTTAGTATTATTGCAGCAAATATAACGAAAGTAAACCTTTAAAACAATACATTGGTTTTCTTGTATCAGTAGGGACTCGGTTATTTTAGGGTAATAGATTGGCACCTCGCTAAAATTTACCGAATAACATAAATTTGGCCTCTTCATGTATTAAGGCAACTGTAATAACCCTGGCTTTTTATTCATGTCTTCTCTTCTTAGGTAATATTAAAAATGATATACATTAGAGGTATTTGTGTTTGGGTTAATTTTGGTGGTAAGTCTGGCATATTAATTTGACAGCCAAACATTATTGATTTTTATTTTTACAGTTTTCATAAATTATTGTGATTGAGAATTTTAGGACTGACTTTCGTGTACTAAATAGAAATCAAGCAGATTGTTCAATCAAAAATTGTAAAGAAAAGTGGTACTTTTCTTGTTAGCAACACTTTTCTTCATAGCAACACTTTTTTTCATTCATTCAATTTATTTGTATAAATATTCGTAAATGTACAATTGTTCAAATTATTAAACGAGGTGCAAATTTCAAACGCGTATCTTAATAATGCATTATCACACGTGTATTGTACAATATTTTATCTACAGAGCCCGCGCAAAATCTTAAAACGTTTAAAAATAATCTGATGTTTTACATAATTTTTTTGACAAGTCGAAAATTAATTCAAATAGTAGCTGTAAAAATGGACAAATCCATGGCGACCACATTAAAAATTTACACTCGCTGGAAAACTCGCACTTTTCTTAACTTGTAAAACAATCTACTATTTTCTACTCCCACCATGGAAAGTGGGTTTTTCAGACTTCGTCTCCATAGATACGAGTATTGAAAATAAGTGTTTGCAGCACTCACTATCGTTCGTGCTGCAAACTTCACATTCGTGTGGAAAACATAAGCTTTCAACACTTGTATTACAATATACTATTCAGTACTAGCTCTATAACTGATTTTATAACTTCAATTCCTTTCTAACATATCTATCTGCAACATATTCTTTATATTGCAGCAGTTAGTCGTGATTTTTACTTCAACAACATTTAAGTTTAAAAATAAAATATGCCAATCTGATCTGAAAAAGTACAAGGAAGCAAGACGGTTAGCGACTCAGATTTGCCGAGAAAAAAGAGAAAAGATTTAGAGCCGAAAATCCAAGATCTAGAAATGCAATTTAGTATACATGACTTACGACGGTTTCATTAGAAAATAGAAGAATTAAGAAAGGGGTACCAACCAAAAGAGTACTAATCTTCCAAAATGACAGGAGATGAAGAAGAATATATGGGTAGAGCATTATAAAGAAATATTAACAGACCAAGATATACCAGATTTAGCTGAGATACCAGAAGACAAACAGACAGTTGAAGAAATAAATCCCCTAACACAAGATGATGTTAAATAAATCATAGGTGAATTGAAAAATAACATACCCTTAGAAGTAATAAAATATGGCGGGGAGAAATTACAAGAACGAATACATAAATTAGTGGAAAAAGTATGGGAAACACGCGAAATGCATAGGGATTGATCCAACAATATAATAGTTCAAATATACAAAAAGGAAAACCAAAAAAGTGCGAAAACTACCGACCTATTCCACTCTTGAGTGTTACCTACAAAATCTTAGCAAAAATACTAAACTGAAGGTTCAGGACATTCGCCGTGTACTAGGGGCTACCAATGTGGTGTTAGGGGAACCGATCAGAGTTTCATAATTAAGATGTTGCAAGAAAAATGTGAACATACGTTATTTTTAGACTTCAGACGGGCATATGGCCGAGTGAAGAGAAGCGAAATAGTACAAAGTGTATCCAGTTTCAAATGCCCAAAGAAGCTAGTAAAGTTAACTCAGATGACGTGGAGAGAGATATACTCACAAGTTAAAATAAATGGAAAATCTACAACTGCATTTAATCTTGTACTAGAATCAGTTATGATAAACAGAAATTTAAGGAGCGAAGGCTATATTTTGAAGAAGTCGTACCGGTGTTTGGCTTATGCCGACGACTTAACGTTAAACGTTAATAGCACGGACGAGAGAAGAAAGATAGAGTACGTAAGCTAAGTTTAGAAGCAACAAAGGTAGGATTACAAACTAATCAAAGAAAAACAAAATATATCATATTAGGTTTTGAAAAAACGGAAAGTGTAATTTATCTTTGTAGTGAAATAGACGTAAATGGAATCATCACTAAAGAAATAGACAGGAGAATATATCTTTGATCAAAAATCATGGTCTCATTAAATAAGATTTTGAATGACAAAAATGTATCCAGACGAGTAAAAATTAGTCTTTATAAAACAATAATACCACCTAGTGTAACCTAATACGGAAGCGAAACTTGGGATTTACGAAATGAAGATGTCGAAAATCTGGGAATGGAAGGCCTCAAGAAGAATATATGGAGGTGTGCAGGATCAAGGTATTTGGAGAAGAAGAGCAAATAACGAATTGATGGAGCTATATGCAGAACCTGGAATAATTAGTGTTATAAAATAAAATAGAATAGAATGCTTGGGTCATATAGTCAGAATGGACAGTAGCAGAGGTATTAAGAAAGTATTATCAGAAGAACCAGAAGGCAGGAACCGGAAAGGAAGACCCAGAAGGGGACGGTTAAAGTGTATAGAAGAAGACCTTAAGAACCTGGATGTCTCTTATTGGAAGAGTTTAGCAGCCAATAGAAAGAGACGGAATGAAGAGGCCTCTAGTGCTGATGCCGGGAGAGAATCTGATCTCGAATAAAAAATCTTAAAACTTACAATTACTTTAATTACTCTAAAAACTTTACTTATTTACTTTGCTTATTTTTTCCTATTTCGAATAAAATGTAAACTAGTTATTAATAAAAAATCAAGTATAAAATTGTTAGTAGTGATGCAAGTAAAAATGTTCCATTTATAAGAAGACTGATGTATCTGTAACCTTTTACACCTTTCGGTGGCGGAGGCTGG
Organism: Melanotus villosus; assembly: GCA_963082815.1. Taxonomy (NCBI): domain Eukaryota; kingdom Metazoa; phylum Arthropoda; class Insecta; order Coleoptera; family Elateridae; genus Melanotus; species Melanotus villosus. The sequence goes on along the minus strand of OY720421.1, from coordinate 45,573,403 downwards.
TGCGTTTACGTATCATGCTCGACGCGTGAAATGCACAACCCGCCCTGTCTCTGCGGGTTACGAAGTTGGTGCGCCGTTTTACCTACATACTGCACTATGTGTAAAGTGTAATGCGTATGTAATTGTTAGATCTTGTTACTTTACTTTCTATGCCTTAATTCGGAGGAGAGCGTCGTTAATTAGGTGCCCAGCGACGAATGGTCACCAGGGAGATTCGAACCAAGGACCAGCGCCACACTGGCAACATAAGAAGACTGATTTTAAGTAAAATAATTTTGTGTTTACTTCTTTCTAACTTAACCTTCTATCAAATTTTTGTGATTAGAATTAGATGAAAGTGAAAAGATTGTATAGAATTACCATAATTATTGTGTTGACAATTATCTTATAATATACTGTAAAAGTCAAATTTAATAACTAATAACAACGCCTAAGTGTAATTACGTTGTTTTTCCAGTAAAAATGAATTTCTTTTAGAAGAGTCACCGTTTTAATAATATAAAATGATAATATAAACATTGCATTTTATAGAAAATATTAAGTAAATGGTTACATCTCAACATGGAGTTTTAATGTACATTTGATGAGACTGGTGAATTACATCCCTTAAGTATTTGGAGTTTTAATTTTTTTTATAATACAATTAACAATTATTAATATAAATATAACAAAACTATCAGAAATGAGTGTGAGTACGTGAAAGTTGTTTTAATAAATCTTATTGGGTAAACAGTAAACAGTATAGTATATAATTATCTAAGTAAAATTGAACTCGCTGCTTAAGAACAAATACATAAATAAGGTTATTGAGATCATAAGCAACAAGTTCAGAAAACCACGTCGCTGCTACGCATTTTTAGGTGTCACTAGCATCAAGAACCGGTATTTGTTGAAACGGCTCCTTTAATTATGCGCACTTCACAGAAACAAGTAATTAATAGATAACACATCTGATAACAATACAACTCTCATTAACAGGTGTTGCTAGGACCTGCACGTATTTATTCACTCACTCTTTACATTCGCACACATCTCTAATTAATGGCGTTGAGTAATTAACACAACTTTTGCATAATTTATTAGTAGTTTACACATTAGTGGCGCAAACCAGGAATTTATTGACCGATTGATAACGAAATGGTAGCTACTTCTCGCCGGAAACTTCAATCAGGATATAAAAAGTTGATATTTTAAAGCTAATACAATAACAGGAAATTTTAACGTTGGTGTAGATTAGAAACCCGATAAGGTTGTTTCTATAAGATACTTAATTATTATATTAACAAAACAAATTAGTTAATACATAAATTGCAATCAGTATTATAAAGATAATTTAACGATTAGTAAATAAATTTTAATATTATAATCGGTTAAATTTATATCTTATATGTAATATTTGCTCGTTTTCGTGGTAATTCGAATAAAATGAAATAAAAATTATTTTAGATTTTACGTACAAGCTTTGGAATATTAAAGAGGCTAACGATTACAGTTTGGCGAATAATGTATTATTTTCATTTATTTGCACATTAATAAACCGTTTATATACACATATACGGTTTTAATAAAGCAATAAATGCACTGATAACTTATTTCATGGTAATTTAACAGATCGTACTTTGTAAGTGTTTCTGCCACAGATATAGTCTTAGCATCGTATGCGTGTATTTGAGACAGTTTAATTATTCAATAGACAACGCTTCCCAAAGCAAAATCGGTTAGAAAAACAGCATGAGAAATCAAACAACCCACTCTCTCCGCATGAACTCATAAAGGTTCAATTTTCGAAAACATCGTTTAAAACTACATTAGTAATAATAGTGCCACGTACCGGTAATTTCGAATATTAATAGATCCTGTTCTTCGAATTTGATATACAGAATACTGAAATTATTTTCCATTTATAATGAATTCAAAAATGCTAATCTAATATTTCATCCCCAAATTAAAAAAAAGAAGAATTAAAGATAATTTCGTCCTATTACATGCGTCCAAAGAAAATGTTAATAATAATTATGGGCTATTACTTAATTTATTTATTATACCGTGACTCCCAGCTTATATTAAAGTGTTATTTAACAAAAGTCATTAGAAACATCAAAAGAATTAAGTCATAAATTTCTTTAAGAATGTTTAGACATCTTTGTTAATTTTTTATGCGTCAGTTTTAACAAATGGTTGTTTAATTATTCAAGCACTAGACTTCCTAAAGCGAATTGGAATGAACCAGCAGTTTGAAAAAATCGAACCTCCTACTCTCTCTGCATGAATTCCAATCATTTTTAAACGACCTGTTTTAAAAATATATAAAGCCAATACTGATATACACCGATATTTAAAATTCATCTTATTTGGTTTCTAATTATACGTACAACATAATTTAAACAATTTGTTCTTTATTTATTAAATATAATAGTATTATAAGCACCTGACCCGTATTTTTTCGTTTACTAAAAAAGGTTTTATAGTTTCACACAAATTGGTATTATAATAGGACACATTCTTAATATATACAAGGTTATAACACCAAAGAAACACCAAGATTAAGCTACATTAAACAGATAATAGAATATGCCAACTGTACATCGTATATTGAAATAAAGAGATTATAGCACAAGATTCTTAGAAAAAGATGAAACGTTATTATAAACCAATCCGAGGACTTAAAGAAGAAGAAGAAGGAATTTTATACGACAGATACATTTTAAAAATAATTTAAAATCAATAGAAGGAAAGTTGCATTTCAAAGCAAAAAATTTTCTTTATATTTACGTATATACAAGGTATTTCTAAAAGTCGGCAAGTGAAATCTTTTATTATTGAACCTCCAGAAAATTTTATTTTTGATAACAGCTTGGGCACAACTGATAATTTAGATTACCTATACTTAAAATAACTGCTTTCGTTTTCTTGAAAATTAAAATAAGCTTAAAAAAATGTATCATGAAAATGTGTTATATGTTGAAAGATATGCCTTATTAGGAAATTTTGTTAAATAATTTTCCTTTTCCGTTATCTAGTCAATTTAAGATTACACACTCGACAATCTTCAAGTAAACTTTGTTGTAATTTTGATGTGCAAAAAATTATATGATTTTAGGCTTTGTAAAGTCAATTTCATTTCGTTTAAATGAATTTCCTGAACAATTAATGTTGTAAATATTAATTAAATGTGTAGTGACATCTGACGGTACACCGCATATTGACATGAACATGGATAATCTAGCAAGTAGCTATCTTAATAATAATAATAATTGCAGTTGTTGTTTATACAGGGTGTTTATTAAACATATGTCAAAAATTCAAAGGGTTATTCCCTGGACTATTCTAAGAATATTTTGTCCTTTGATGATTTTTGAAAAGCCGCTTTGTTTCGAAGATACTGGGCGAAAAAGATTTTCGACAATAACAACATTTAATACCAAAAATTACATGTAAAGTTTCTTAATCTACAAGAACTGTTGAAAATGACTACCTCCAGATGCGATGCAAGCATCCAATCTTCTTCTCATTGACCGCCGAACTCTTTCAAAAACGCCAGGGTCGTTTCTTATGGAGTTACACTCAGCAATTATGCGATGTCTTAAATCTTCTAAATTTTCCAATGGAGTAGAATAAACTAATGACTTTAGATGGCCCCATAGGAAAAAATCCAGGGGGTTTAAGTCCGGGGATCGAGCAGGCCATAAGTGAGGTCCACCTCGACCAATCCAGCGATCTCCGTATGTTACTGTTAAAAACTCACGAGCAACCACACTAAAATGCGCTGGTGCACCATCGTGCATAAACCACATTGCATTTCTTGTTGCCAATAGTACATCATCAAGAAACTGAGGTAAACTGTCTGTACTTTTTTCTTGCTATATGAATTACGCTGTACATATTTACATATATTGTTTTCAATAAATAATTATCTATTAATTTCAATACTGCCGCAAATCCCGGCAACTTTAATTTTACGGATAGGACAAAAATTGTATTGTATACCAGCCAGATACGATACGAATTGTCGTATATCCACCTACTTTACATACTAGGTATATGACACGTAGTATACCTGTAAATATTTTTCTCTGGCAGGTTATGGCTCTGTTTAATTGCTAAGCTAATGACAGGATCGTAAACCAAAAACGGAATCTTTCAGATACAATTATTGAAATTTCATTTTACTCGGTAAGTATATCCGAAATTCTAAAGCATCGGTCGATATTCATTGAGTGTCGGGTATCGGTCCATACAACATACAGTGCAGAATAATTTAAATAATTTATAGATAGATTAAATATTGGCGTCGAATTTTTTATACCTCCTGAGATACTTATGTTATCCAACAAACAATTTTATGACTGTATTATTTTTGAGAGCATCGGAATTACTTCAAAACGTTTCGTTTAGTTAACGCAATAAATTCCATCTCTTGTATAAAATAGAACGAAAGAACTGTTCAGAAATTGAACAGCCCACACTCTCTGCACGAATCCATAAATGTTTTCAACAGTCTTGTTTAAAAGGACGTTACAAATATTAATACCCCAAACTGATATTTAAAACACGAAAGTAGACTATGTTGCATTAATTTATTATTCCGTTATTATTCAAAAAGCGTTTGTTCTTCGTGTTACAATTTCGTTTTTGGTATTCTGAGGGTTTCATATCGCTCAAGTTAGATTTACGTGATTAATTTTTAGTTTCAATTTTAATTACCAGTCGGCTAATTAATGTTCTGTGTAGTTTTATTTATAATCGTGAAACTATAAAAATTATGTTAAAATTAAATTTCGTTAGACCACAATAAATACCTCAGCATGTGATGAAGTTAAACATATAAATCAAGTGATTCAAAGTGAAATATTAGTTCTCATTCAATTTATTTTACTTAAGCTAGCGATTATAATCACACTTTAGAAACAACAAAATTTTACACCTACGATTCACGCCATTAATCTTAGTTTTTGACTATCATTTCCTTGAGTAAATTTTAACGTTAGCGTAGTCGAGGATCGTCCTTTTATGACGATAAAAATGTAAATGGTTTTCTCGGGCCCATTTATTAAGTTAAATGCAAACGCTTGTCGATTCCCACGTCCGAACTATATCAACAATGCAAACGCGCTATTACTTTGTAAATGAAAAAGACTAATAGCTCGATTGTCAATAGATCTTTCTAAAGATCAATAGATCCTTATAAGGATCACGACTACCGATTGCAATGCAGGACCGACAGTGTTAAGTGGGTCAAAAAGACCTTGGTATTGTACAGTTGCGTAACCGCTGGTTCTAGCGCCACCGTATTATGTTAAAAGGAAAGTAAAAACTGTACTTATCTTGTTTAATGAAGCAGATCATTTTTATTTTCTCGAATTATACTGTTTAAATGAGAGCATTTTGTCACGCTTCAGTCGTTTTACCATGTTAACGAACACGTGGGAGTTGCTTTTTATGAATGAAGATATAATAGATGAAATCCTTGAGTTGGGTTTTAATTATTACGAGACGTATTCCGGAGAAGTTTATGTTAATGATCATAATTTAGTGCGTTAGTTGTAAAAAGATTTTTAATTATCTTAACAAAAACCGATCTAAATTAATGCAATAAATTTATTTAATATAAGAAATAAACGGTAATCGCGTCTCTTGGTTTAATTGCATATATTCGAGTTAAATATTCACTAATTTACATAATCAAATTTTACGGCCCTTTCTAAACAATCATCTAACAAAGCCTCAAAGGAAAAGCCTTCGTAAGTAGATAATTCCTAATTACTGTAACACGATATCCCGGCATGTCATGGACTTCTACTTTAGATTAGCTTTTTGACACCTGCTGACAATAATATTATAAAGACCGTCGAATGTATGTTCATAGAAGAAGTATTCGTTAAAAAACCAAATCGATCCTTGAGTTGCGAGTGAAAAAATCTCGGTCTTTTATTCTCCCGTCGCGGCTATGGGATGTCAATTTATCTTTATAATCCTGAAAGAGGATTAAGATATATTACATGCTCGAGTCTTACGCGACCTCTGCCGAATGAAATAGTGACATGCACTTTATATAAGTATTGGAAATGGATTAGTCGAATTGACTTCTTTAAAATTTCATTTAGAATTAGCCTCGTACGTTTTTTTCAGCTTGTCCAGATTACACACTCATGGAGATTTCTAAAAATATCTGAACGTGATTATTGATAACATGTCAGCAATACGTGTATAGAATTACAAGACCTTCTTGCATATAATATAAACTTTATTTAAACAATTCCGTTTCATTTATGACACTACTTTAACAATAAAGTATTATAAATAATCTTTAGGATAGCGTAATGCAATTCATTCTAATTTCTTTTGATTTTAAATACGTGTAGTGAGTATCGGAATCTGAATTTAGGTTTATCTTTTTCAAAATTATTTATAGGCCTTGTTTTCTGTACAATGTGTACTGTGGCATATAAGTGAACATAGAGGATTAAGGAAGCAATAAAAATACAGAGTTATCATGGCTGGTCTGCCTTTTATGATTAAAATGCAAATAATTTATTGTAGTTTTTAAGCTATTTCTTTCTTAAACAAGCAATAAATTCACGTAAAGTAGTAGCTATCAAATTAAGCGCATTCTTTTTGTCTTCCAATTGATATCACTATCAATCCTATTAACTCAAACGGCAAGCAGGAATCTGAATATAAAGTGCGGACGTAAATTGTGCCCCCCCCCCCCCTGATAACTTTTGAAGGGATTGATTTTTTAAGAACATTCAAAAGTAACCTTAAATAAGACAACAAAAACTATCTTTTGACTGTCTCTTTTTCCCATGAAAGTTCAAGATGTCACCGCTAGGACAAAAGGGTCACTTTTTTAAAATGGAACCATGGGTCGAGTAACACCGCAAATTAAAGATATTTCAAGACTGCATTTAAGGGTGTATTGCGATTTTAAATTTATTGATTAATTTTTAAGAAAAATAACTGTAAACATTCAAAAATTAAATTTCGTAAGATGCAATAGAATTTCAGTTTAATAATGCAGAAACAATTACAAAACTTGTTTGTTGTTGAAAAATTTATAGATCATTTTTTACAAGCAATGCTTCCATGAATAGTTTCCAAGTATCATAATTGTCTTTACCTAATGTTTCGAATCTTATGGTCTGAGCCATTTTTCGATTCTTCTTCACTTCAGGAATCAAATACAAATAAGTTCACTGCAAACACGTATAATGGTATATTCTTTTTAAACATACGCCATCTGGGCCCGTAACCTATTGTAACAGAGTCTTTATGAACAACTAAAGATACACACAGATTATGGAATGTAGAATTGACACACACTTATTTTTATTATTCATCGTCTTATGTTTCGCACACTAGTTCTATAAACATTTCATAGAATACGAATCGCGGTAGTTCTAACAATACCATTGACCTAGAAAACTAGCGGTAGTACTAGAAATAGTGTTAGTATAAAATGAAAAAAAAACTTGATTAACCATCTCGGTTATATATTCGACTCCCATCGAATATGTGACCTACTAACTGCCTTGCACTGTAGAAGCGGTGTCTAGCGGCTAGCGTCACAGGCATGTTAACGTCACACAGTGTTCCCCGTTGGCATGGGGTGGGCCTGGCGTAATCCAGGATTGATCCACGAGGATCTGCTCCATGTCAATTGATGATGATGATGATGATGATTAAATGTTCAAAGTGAGCTCCATTTTGCTCTTGAAATGTAATCTATTAGCAAATTCCTCCCCCACATTTATGAATCTTTACAGTTATTTTTCTTAAAAATTAATCAATAAATTTAAAATCGTAAGCCACCCTTAAATGCAGTTTTGAAATATGTTTAATCTGAGGTGTTACTCGACCCATGGTTCCGTTTAAAAAAAGTGACCCTTTTATCTTAGCGGTGACATCTTGAACTTTCATGGGAAAAAACGACAGTCAAAACAAGACCCGCTGAATTAATATTGCATATAAGGCATGTGCACTTCATTTAGCCAAGACGCAATTAGCAAGGACGTAGGCGCCATTTGAGCTGAACTATACATTTGTCACAAATGTATAGTTCACCTGAAGTGGACAGGCCTTATATGCAATATTAATTCAGCGGGCCTTGGTCAAAAGGTAGTTTTTGTTGTCTTATTTAAGGTTACTTTTGAATGTTCTTAAAAAATCAATCCCATCAAAAGTTAGCAGGGGGGGGGGGGGGCAATTTACGTTCGTACTGTATACTATTACCTACTCATGCTATTTCCCTATGTTCGTCCCTTAAGTCAATACATGGTATTTGTCACGACTAAGTGCATATACACTTGCGTGCATAGAAATCGGCCCACTGCAAACTTTTGACTGTAACTATATATTTTTTAGAAACTATTCATCAAATCAAAAAATATATATGCTGTTTGAAAGGCAATTTAATATGCTTTAATATGAGTTAAAATTTATTAAAATGTATGTCGGCTTCTTAGGCTTAACATAGTGAAATTAATACATGAAACAAATTAACTTTTTTTATTACGAAAAGAAGTATGGTTATTGACAATCATCTAAATTAACACTTAATTTTTAATAATGAGTATGACCCCCTCTTGCCGTAATAACATCTCTCATACGATTAGGCATAGATCAAATCAAGTTCGCTATTGTTTCTTGTGGGATGTTAAGCCGCTCTGCTTCTACTGCAACAATAAGCTCTGGGATCGAGGTTGGGGCACGAAGTCTAGCCCGAATTTTTCGTTTTAGTTCATCCCATAAATGTTCGCTCGGGTTTAGGTCGGGACTGCACGATTCTTGCGGTGTGCGGCCTCGCATTGTCATGCATAAAAAGAAATTCGTCTCCAATGTAGTCGACGTAAGGTACCACATGAACTGCTAAAATCTCCTAGATGTACCTAGCACCCGTTAAACCTCCTCTCCCGTGACCACGGTCGCCCCTACAGATGAAAGCAGGGTCGGTTTGTGCTCCCATAGAAATTGCACCCCAGATTATGCAGGAACCACCTCCTAAGCAATCCGCTCTACAATGCAGCATTCTGCAAATCGCTCTCTTGGTCTCCGGTACATTTCTCTTCTTCGGTCGCTACCATAGAGGCATATCCTGGTCTCATCTGAGAACAGAACAGACCCCCACTGTTCCACTGTCCAATTCAGATGATCCCGTGCAAAACGCAAGAGTGCTTGACGATGAGCTGGGGTAAGTTTTGGACCAATCGCAGGAGTTTTAGGGGTCAGGTTACTTTCCTGCAGTCTTCGTCTTACTGTCCACTGACCAATAGCCACTCCTCGTATTTCACGGAGCTGTTGTTGCACTTGAACCGATTTAAGGCGACGATTTCTTAATGTTGTTTTCTGCTTTCTGCCTGTTCCCGGTCGCCTATGAAAGGATCCAGTCTCCTCATAACGTTGGCACACTCTTCGAACGGCTGCGCGTGTCATATCCAGTTGTCGAGCAACAGCTCGCTGGCTAAGTCCATTGTCGATTAAGGCAATTACTTGGACGGCTTTTTCCGGTGTAGTATGCATTACACTAACACACTTGAAAACTAATCAAATTATGAAAAACGAATAATCTGCAAATTTCAATTGCAAAGGCAATAATTTCAATCTTTCTCAAGTTTGTTATTCTCGTTATAACCACCACATAAATACGTTTCATTTGTTTATCGCTTGCTACGCCTATAAACGATAAGCACTCTTGATAAATTTAAACTCATATTCAAGCATATTAAATTGTCTTTCAAACAGTATATGTTTTTTTTGATCTGATGAATAGTTTCTAAAAAAAATATAGTTAAAGTCAAAAGTTTACAGTTGGCCGATTTTTATGCACGCAAGTGTATTTATGTTACCGAAAAAGTGTGAAAACCAGGTATTATATAAAATGCCTAGGAAATATAAATATATAATGCTTGAAGTTTGTAGGCAAAGTATGAAATGTTTGGTTTTTGTGGTTATGTTGCATACGTTTCCTAGGCGTTCTATACATTACCTGCAAAATAACAAGTACACTCTAGGCAAAGTATAAAACGCGTCTTTATTGGCAACATGCATTTGTAAATCAAAGAAGAAATACGAAACAAAGTAAAGCATGTTCTTACCAGAAAAATCACGAAAGCAGAAGTGGCATTGAGCTACTTTTTGCAGCAAGGAAGGCTAGAATGGCATTTTTTAATTGCATTTTATTTTCTTCTTCACACAAAAACACTTCATATTTTGCCACTTGGTCTTACACATACACCTCACGAACCCTTAACCGCTTCCTGTGGACTGTGGACTGAGAGGCAGCAGTAGATCGGAGATCTATATCATGGTCAGAGACGTCTTCAACTCTCAGTAAGTCCTTTGGTCATACAGTGAATTGTGATTTGTGATCTCCCATAGAGTTTTGCTTCAAGATTCCATGTGCAGTTCCAAGCCGGTAAAAACCATCTTCTGTCACTGTCATAACATAACAGATTGCGCGAATCACCCCGTCCCTAGTCGACGTCAGGAACAGGAACTCGCACAGTGGCTCCCAAAGGTGCAGGTGGCAATTTTTGTCAGAGTCCATTTTCATTTTTTTGCCTGGATTTCGAAGTTCGATTTAGATTCTTTTCTAACTTCGATAGCTCTCTCAGTCTAGAAACAAAGGCTGCACAAAATATTAAGACCATACTTACTCGTCTCCTTCGTCTTTAGCAGCATGTTCACAGACACCGTGAACATTATGGCGACAGTTTCGGCATGGGCACCACTAGTTTCTTTTAAGCAGACACAACAGGCAGCAGAAGAAGAAGGCTCTTCGGTACACATGGCATCACCACCAGTTTGATTTTTTCCATTGTGGGTTTCATTCTCCTCAGTGTTCTGTGTAGTAGTCTCTGTCTCTTGAATCTAGCGATCTGCTTCTTCCTTAACTTAATGCTATCTACAGTTTTACTCAACCTGTAGTGGATTTTAACTTATTTTCGTTATTTATAATTCTGATTTCGTCGTTTAAAAGATGCACAATATTTAGAACTTTTTATTTTTTTTTTTGCTAAAAGTGAAACCATTTTCTAGGTGATTTCGTGGCCTCAGTTTAGTAATTCCTTTAAAACTTGTACAATTAAACCCACTCTATAATTGACATTGATGGGGCCGAAAATTTTGTTCGTTATTTCGCTATAAAGAGATGTCCGTTTTGTATTGTTTTGTGTTTGCAATTAATAATGTACAGTTTGATTTCCAATTTTTACTAAGATATAATGTGTAACTTTGGTAAATGTACAAAACTCGTGTTAATTTTGATTTAAGACCTTTTTGTCTTAACTTTTATAATATACAATACAATATTTTTCCGTTACATAATTATTGCCTGGCATATGTACCTTATATTATTTATCTGTTACAATTCGTCTAGATTATACACAATGTTATCTTCTTGAAATAAAGAGTATTACAGGGTAGACTTCATATGTTTAGGCTATTTACTCGCCCCTGTATCTAAAACAATAAACTTGCGAACTTACGTTTTTCAATTCTTACTCATTTTGATTAGTATTGCTGCGATTTTCTGTTTAACATTTTTTAGTAACCCTTAGGAATTACATCTGAAAGTTTAATTGAAGGCAGAGACCTATCAAGACTTACATGTAGCCCCTTTAATTAGTCTATGTTGTATTTTATCTACACTACTCTCTAAATAAAATATTTAACCTACTATACCACCTACGCGTTAGCGAATTGATTTACTTGTGATACCCTTCGGATGCAAATTTACATATTCAAATAGGATCAAATCTTGCATTATATTCAGATTACATGTTGCAAAGGTGGATGGAGTGCCATGCCGTGTCAAAATCTGACATGTGATTGTAATTTTAACGCGTTTACTTTATTAGCTTTACACTTTAGCGGCACTAGTTATTTCTGTTTGTCGCCGGAAACGATTGTATTGTGAAACTTTGATCGAAAAGTTGAAAGATTATTTCATTCATAATAATAATTTAAAATAAAACATTTGCATTCACGGATTTATTCAGAATCGATTTTAGTACCTAAACATTAACATACGAGTATGTTTTCTTGGATGAATTTTTAAAAACGTTAAATAAAGACGTTTTTGAACATCTTTTTGAATTAATTCTACTGTAACCTTTTATTTTTATAGTTAATTATTACTGAATCTGCTATATGTAGAAGTACGGCATAGATGACCGAAAATCCATAATGCATTAACATTTTCTCATCATTAACTTGCCGAACAAACAAAAGGAACGCTGGAAGTGCAGGGCATCGCGTAACCATTTAACTATTGTTGTTTGCAGTGGTCGCACAACCTGTGATATGCATTGTCCAAGATTTCCTTTGAATTATTTATAATGGGCATATTAGTGTAACAAGTGAACTATTGTCTTCTAAGTTAAATAGCAGACAATCCTGGCGTTATTAATATGGTAATGGGTTTATTGTTCAGAGATACAACATAAAGGCGTTTAATGTCATTGAAACAAATAATTTAACTAACATATTATACGAGTGGAGAGTTCGAAAAAATTCTGATATGTTGTAACACACATTGTTTCACACCTAAACTTAGGGTTGCTCGGTCACACCTCGGTGGCTTTTTTTGTTTTTGAATAACATAATTAAACAATATTTTGTTTGCATTATAGGCAATACTACTCGAGGAATAGTTTTAAATGACATTAACTAATAGTTTAATTGTAAACGCCTATACGAAACGCGTTTACCATTTGCTGTAATTCTGCAATTCAAAATTTAGAACGTTTTTCAACTTTCATTGGCCACTATTCGTAAAAAGTACCTACTGTTAAAAGCTTTTTTGGCATATGGGTTCCGTCCTTTAGTGGCTGTGAGTCTTGAATCTAAAATGATTCGAATTTCAAATTAGATATTCAACTCTTACGATTTGTAATGATAAAATGGAATCTGCAAAATAGATTTTGAATCAATCTGGAGTTCTGATATTTTAACGTGAATTAAAACTTTATCTGTTCCCTTAGATTCAATAATGTCTTACTTCAAAGCCTTTCAAATTTCTTATTAATTCAAAAAATGTAATGGTGTAAATGCAGTTTATAAGATCAGTAACATGCCGGAGATTATTTATATGTGATAAAGGTAAAGGAATCGACACTCGGTTAAATCTCACGCGTACGAGGTGATATGGTAAGCATTATACTTTCAATAACCGTCTACCTTCCCTACTCCACTACTGTGATTCAGTTCCCGAGCATCCGACTCGGGTTTGACTCTGATACAATGAAGGTAAAGGTGTTGGTACTAATAATTAATCCGAGGGAGCATGTCTGGCAACATGGAAGGTTAAGGCCCTGATACTGATGGTGTATTAAATTTCGGTTTCGAAATTTAAAAATACTACAAATACAGAATTTAAATTTGATATTTTAAAGTTGAATGAAAGCTGAAACTAAAAATTGTAATCGAATTAGACTTCTGTGTAGAAAGGTCGAACTTAGTTTCAGATATTTACTTTTAGAGTTAAATTCGGATTCGTTAACAACCTTACTTTAGACCATTAAAGCGTTTTGATGTGATAGCATATCAAGTCTAATTTAATCCAATTAATAATTCTAGTGACAACGTACTTAATTCTAATTTAATTTCTAATTTAATTAATAAGTGACAGTATTTTTTAGAATTTGATTTCTGTATCTGTAAGGATGTCTTTTCAAATCCTATTATTTGACTTTAGCCATAGATTTTTATTTTATTTAATCATAGCATTATTGTTTTTTCTTTTAAAATACAGGGTGTCCGCAAAAAGGAGGTCAATCCGTTAACCACATGTTCCTTGAGCAAAAATAATATGACTTTTATAATGCCATTTTTGATTTTAGATCCACACGTGCGATGTACAGGGCGTCAAAGTTTGAAATTTAAAACTGATTATTTTTAATAAATGAAGTATTTAATAAGCTATCAATTTCAAATTTGGTACAGAGCTTCAACATAAATAGTCACATCTTTTGATAAAAGCAAAACGAAAACAACGGTCAAATAATCAAAATACGGGGGGTGCAGTACCCACTGACCTCCCCTGTTTTTTAGTACCTACGCCAGTGACTTCCAAGCTATTTTTTTTGAGATAATCATACATTTTGGATTATTTTTTGTCTCTTATTAAATTTTGATAAAATCGTTCGTTTTAGAGAGAACTTGAAAAGTACTGGTCCTTGATACGCGGTTTACGGCAATCTCATACGTATCTAATACTAGAATAAAAAAATTAAAAAAAAAATGGCATTATAAAAGTCATATTATTTTTTCTCAAGGAATATGTGCCTTGAGAAAAAATAATATGACTTTTATACTGCCATTTTTTTTTTAATTTTTTTATTCTAGTATTAGATACGTATGAGATTGCCGTAAACCGCGTATCAAGGATCAGTACTTTTCAAGTTCTCTCTAAAACGAACGATTTTATCAAAATTTGATAAGAGACAAAAAATAATCCAAAATGCATGATTATCTCAAAAAAAATAGCTTGGAAGTCACTGGCGTAGGTACTAAAAAACAGGGGAGGTCAGTGGGTACTGCACCCCCCGTATTTTGATTATTTGACCGTTGTTTTTGTTTTGCTTTTCTCAAAAGATGTGACTATTTATGTTGAAGCTCTGTACCAAATTTGAAGTTGATAGCTTATTAATTACTTCATTTATTAAAAATAATCAGTTTTAAATTTCAAACTTTGACGCCCTGTACATCGCACGTGTGGATCTAAAATCAAAAATGGCATTATAAAAGTCATATTATTTTTGCTCAAGGAATATGTGGTTAACGGATTGACCTCCTTTTTGCGGACACCCTGTATAAAGAGCTGGTATTTTAGTACAGGTTTAAGCAGAAACATAGCTTGAGCCGGTTTAAATAATTAATATTATGATTACTAATGGCTGTAGTTTAAGTTAACTATACGGGTTTATAATTTTTCAAGAATAATAGTTAATTGCCGAATTATTGACATTCCAAATGGTTATACAAAAATTAGTATCGAAATCCGTAATTCTCTTAAACGGCACCTATTCGAAAACTAAACGGTAGTTTATTTGGTATATATTTTTAGTAAGAATAAGAACTACCTAATATGATTTTCATTTCTAAACTAAATATTAGGAACTTTGCGATTACTAAAACCTCTAAATAAAAACATAAAAAGGATTATCAGCATCTAATACCTAACTGTCTAGAAAGATATAATTTTGTTATGAAGGTAGGCTCTCCGATTTTCCATAATACATATAACGATAAATTTTAAAATATTTGTACATATTAGTGGATGAATAGGTTTGTGACGTTTCTTCTTCTACTTCCTTATTTAATGGACAAATTGCCTGTTTTATTCTGGATATGGGTATAAGCCTATTCTTGGGAAGTGGACTGTCAACAATTCCTCTATCTTTTATGTGGTCGTCCGGGAAGCCTTTTTGCCCGGGGGAATTTTATTTCTAGCTATCTTTACGAATCTTTCTTCCGTCATCCTGCTTATGTGCTCGTTCCACTGTCTTCTGCGTTTTATCGTCCAGCGAACTTCACATTTTTCTCCAATTTCTGTGTTTCTTTTCCTGTTATGTAGTGTTTAGCCTGTGATCATTCTTAGAGTTTTCATCTCGTCCGTTTTCAGTTGTCTCTTGGATGTCGCCGTATCAGCTCTTGATTCTGCTCCGTATGTCATTACGGGATTAAGGCGGGTCTTATATATCCATTACTTACAATGGATGTTGATGTTCTTATTCCTCTACATTACGTTTTTTAGACATCCAGATATAGCCGCCGCTTTATTGACTTGTCGTATTTCGTCTATAAGATCGTTATAGCTTGATATTTTGGTGCCTAGGTAATCGAAAGACATTACCTGTTCTATAGAACTGGCGTCGATTGTTGTTTTACATCGTATCGGTTCTTTAGCGACAACCATACATTTAGTTGTAGTTTTAGAGATAGTCCAATTGCATTCTTCAGCTTTGACTTTGACTTTATGTAGTAGTCGTTGTAGGTCGTCTTCCGGCGTTGTCTGCGTAGCAAAATACTAACTCGGTAATTTCCTAATTGATATCTGATATTCCTTTCTTTGACTGTGTCTATAATCTTTTCCATTAGATACGGTGTTAAAGAGAAGCAGACTGAGGCTGGCGTATTCCTGTGGCAGTTTTTATTTCTTTTGTCAATTTTTTGCGAATTTTTATTTTAGTGGGGTTGTTGATGTTGAGGTCCTGAATTATTTTTATAAAGTCATGGGGCACGCCATTTTCTTGTAGTATTTGCAAGACGTCATTTAGGTGTATTTGGTCGAAAGCTTTGGTGAGGTTGAAGAAACATATGAAGGCCGGTGCGTTGTATTCCAGTGATTTTTCGGTTATTTAATTAAGGGTGAAGATGGTGTCTACAATCGATCTATTCTTCCTGAAACCCTGTTGTAGTTCATTTATTGGGAGGGTGGAACTGATTTCGTCTTCCAATATGCTGGTCATTAGCTTCATGATTGTGCTTAGCAGCGTTATTAATTTGTAGTTGAAGGGATCTTTTGGTCCCTTTTTTTAATATTAGGATGGTGACGCTGTTCTTCCATTCCTTAGGAACTCTTCCTTGCTTTATTGTCATGTTGAAGAGTTTTGTCGGTTCTTTGAGTAGATGGTCTCCGCTGTATTTAATGAAGTCATTGTATATTCCGTCCTCGTTTGGTGTTTTTCTGTTTTTTAGTTTCGCTGTCGCACCATTCCTTTCTCTATCTTCTTCCTCTACATTTTTCTATTTCTATAGTTGTTTCCCCATTATGTTCAGACAGTTGTTCGAAATGATGTACCTATTCTTCTTGTTTATTTTATTCAAATCGTAAAATCAATTAACGCTCTAGAACTGGAGTAACGTTTCATATTTCAAAAATGTTTTATGCTAAAATTATAAACCGAAAATAGATGGACTTTAAAAAACACTTTGGAAATCGAAAGTAATCCAATCATTTTCCCCGACATTTCCAGCTTTAAAATTGGGCTTCAAGTGATGTTTTGATAAATGCCTTTCAGGTACCTATTTAATGTTGGTTTGTTTTGTGTTTGATTTTATGACGATTTAAAATTTTTGGCTTTGTTTATTTGTCTCCAAAATTCCAGAATTGCTAACTATAAAATAATAGCACTAATTTTCAGTACTTAATTATATAGTTTACAAAATATCACTTTTATTTCCTTAAATTTTTAAATTTTGTGAGTTATTAGTACCTCGACAAATTAAAATTTAATATTTCCAAAACATTTAGCAAATATAATTAGCTTGTAAGTTTTTTAAATGGCCTGTCGCCACACACTGATTGAGAAGACCCTATAGAGTTTTACGTACATTTCTTAATTTATTTTCTTTTTGGTGTTTTAATGGTTTTAATTCACAATTCAAATTCACCTTCAGCAAAGTCAAAAGGTGTCCGATTAGTCTCTGCTAATCTAGAAACAAATCATAGTATCTCAAGAGAAATCACCACAAAAAAATTAAATATGCCGCTGATAAAAGACTAAATTAACAGTTCCTTAAGTTTTACATTATCTGAAATTAATAATTCAATCGAAGCTAACAAAAATATTGACATAGTAATAAGTATAATAAAAATTGGCAAATATTTAAATTCTTTATTTGTTTGAAACTTTGAAATCATAGAATTAAATTTTAGATTTACAAATAAGTAAGTAGTTTTACTTTAAATTGTCAAAAGCGCATTAAACCAACCACTTTTAACTTTCAAGTGCCTAATTTTATACGATAGATTTACATATGCCGAAAGAAAAAAATATATTGTATTATAATAAATAATAAATAAAAACCAATTTAATATATGGCATAGGGTTAACAACAAAAACAACAACAAAATTGAACGAATAATTTATTATAAATTGGCGATTAACAGCGATACAAAATAAAATTAATACTCTATTTCAATTTAATGTTTATTACTCGCTTATACATACATTTATTTATCTACGTTTGATAGGCTAAGAACCTATTATATCATTCATTTGAGTTGATAATGAGCGAGATAATGAAATCATTATCAAACTCAGTTGGAGAAGACAATATTTATGACCAAAAGTTTTATTTTTTATGAAGAAACTACCTTCGATGCAGCTTCTTCTATGTCCGACGGAATACTTTCGCAATCACTCATGATTATATTTAGTTATTTACCGGTTTTTCTCCACAAATCAAGAAAAAATTAAAAATACAAAATTATTCACATAGGTACAAATTATTTAGTTGCTATGACGAAAATCAATTATGTAGATAAAATGCTACTCTGATTTTAAATAAAACACTATGCTACTCTGATTTTAAATAAAAAAGATGGTCTGTCAAAATTATGTGTTTTTTTTTTCAAATTTGGAAATTATGTAATTTTTTCAATTTTGAGCAGTCATATATAAAAAGTTGTATTATATACGTGTGATAAAGGCTATTAACATACTCATGCTCTTACTCCGACTCGGGCTAACGCCCTCGCTGGGCAACTCAACGCATTCGTATGTTAATGATGCCTTTATCCCACTGATATAATAAATAACTATTATATGCTGGAGTATCATAATGACAACAGTATGTCATTGTATTTTAGTGACGTAAGGCAGTCCATTATGGTCCTAGTACCATAATGAAATTCAAAAAGTACTATTATATGACATTTTCTGCAGTTTCCTTCAAATCCGAAGGTAAACTTTCATCAGAATCACTCATTTTCTTAAATTTTACTACAAATTCAATTTGCAAATTGTGAAATTGCAAATTAATTTTAACAACTCTTTCTACTTGATAGCAGTGTTTGACAGTAAATAAATAATCTACTGTTGTATTAATGCATCTGTCGTTTCAAAAATACTAAATTTTGAATTTAAAAAAATATGTATATTGATGCCAGTGTTATCGGGCTCGGCTAACGCAGGCGCCTCGATAATATTCACGGCTAGTACTAAAACGATCGTCATTATGATCCTTATTACATAATAGTATATTACGTGCCAAGTGCTCGTAAGTAGTATTTTTTTGGACCAGCACGCAGTTTGGAAAACCGAGGCATAGCTGAGGTTTTCCAAGCATGCGAGGCCAAAAAAATACTTACGGAACAAGGCGCATATACTATTTTATATGCCGGCGTATCATAATGACAACTTTATGTCATTGTATTTGAGTGACGTAAGGCAGTTCATTATAGTCCAAGGACCATAATGAATCCATTATGGGCCAAGGACCATAATGAATCCATTATGGTACTCAATTTAAAAACTACTAAATTCAAAAAGTGCTCTTACACGAAATTTTTTGCAATTTTCTTCAAATTCGAAGGTAAACTTTCATTAGAATCACTCATTTTCTTAAATTTTACTACAAATTCAATTTGCAAATTGTGAAATTGCAAATTAATTTTAACAGCGCTTTCTACTTGACAGCAGTGTTTGACAGTAAATAAAGCGCGGCTTGCTTACTATTTTTTATAATAATAACTGAATGCACCTGTCGTTTTAAAAATACTATTTTAAATCTTTAAAAATATACATACTGATGCCAGCATATAATAAATAACTATTTTCGACCGCCTGGAAAAAATATCAAAAATCGTAATAATATTAAAATTAAATTAACATGATTGACAGCTGTCACAATAAAATTCGAAGTCACGTGGCGGAATAGGTATAATGTTCACTTACCAGTGCTAGTTCGCGTAAGTTAACATTATAGTACTGTTATTACCAGAGCGCGGAAAAGTATGCACTATAAAACCGAGAAATATGCACTTTATATGCGGTTAAAATTAAGCAAAATATGCTCCTTCATATGCAATTATAGACAAATATATGCTGTCACTACCTAAAAATTGACACTATACAGGGTATCTCAGACATGACTATATATATTCGTAAATGGGAGCAAATTCTCTATAAGATGCCGAAAGAAAATGTTAGAAAATCTGTACTCATATTATAGCAGCGATATTCAACTTTTTTTTTCAAATTGCACACTATGCTTTTTTTCGCTCATTCTGATAGTACTTTTTATTCTCTTTATAACCATGTAAACCAATATTGGTCTTACATAAGAAAATTCTGGAAAAAAATATGATTGAAGGTTGAAGTCTAGGTTTGCCATGGAAACAACTGATTGTTGTAATTTGTACTCGTCGGCGACAAAAACAATAGCGGATACCTTTCTGCATACAACCTTGCTGCTCTTCTTGCATTCCTCTCGCATAAACCATAAATAAGGATCATATCAAGCTTTTCAGAATTAGTGTAATTCATTTCTAATACTCCTATGATTTTAAACAAGAACATACAAATACAGAAAGAGCACTTGTCATTCTTTACAACGTAAATTGCAATTGTTTTACAGCTATACGCTATTGTTTTCATCGCCGACGAGTACAAATTACAACAATCAGTTGTTTCCATGGCAAACCTAGACTTCAAGTTTCAATCGTATTTTTTTCGAGAATTTTCGTATGTAAGACCCATATTGGTTTACATGGTTATAAAGAGAATAAAAAGTACTATCAGAATGAGCGAAAAAAGCATAGTGTGCAATTTGAAAAAAAAAGTTGAATATCGCTGGCATAATATGGGCACAGATTTTCTAACATTTTCTTTTCCCATCTTATAGAGAATTTGCTCCCATTTACGAATATATTGATATGATATATTTGGGGAATATCTTAATACAGATAGTTATCATTTAATTGGGATAATATAAAAAAAAAAAAATAAACACTTACAAATAATGTAAATAATGTTAAATTAGTATTAATAAAATGTTAATAATTGTTAATTATAGATAGTATTGTAAATAAATAGTATAAGTTAACTTGATAAGTAATTTTTTTAAAAATAATTTGTATAGTATGTTAAAAATTTAGAAACCAAGGTGATGGGAGAAAATAATAAATAGTTGAATGTAAAAGATTGAATGGAAATTTGAGTTTGATAAATTCAAACTAAAATTCAATTTATTTGTATTAAAACTGTAAATTTGAAAGCAAATAAAGTTATCATTTGATTACAAGTTGTATAAAGATTCGTGTTATGGTATGGGAATATGATTTGGAATTATGTAAATTTTATTTTAAAAAAATAAAATTTTGCTTGGAAGAAAGAAACAATAAATTTGGTCTTGCTGCAATTTGGAGTCAAAATAGGAGATGTGTTATTTGATCTGTCTGTAAAAGCAGGATGTGTTATTGGATAAAGAAACAAAGACAGGATTTGGAACATTTTGGAGTTAAAGCTAAAGGTGTTTTGTGCGTGTTCAAATAAAAGGTAGTTTTAAAATTATTAATTTTAAAGAAGGGTGTTTGTTTAGTAATAAGAATTGTTATTGATTATTGTTGAGGTTTTTTGGATAATTTGGGGTGTTTATTTTAAAAAATTTACTTTTTGAATTTAAAACTAAAAATCAAAATTCATAAATCGATCCCTTTTAAATGACTCTGAGTTAGGAGATATCAAAAATTTGATTATAGAGTAAATACAAACTGAGCTAGCTGGAAATATAAATAAAATTGTATGCATTCTTCTTAATTCAAATACAACGTCGAGTGTCATAACAATATATAGTTTATTATAGTTATTTTTAAAAATAACAAAGTTATAGGCCTGGGGAGTCATGTCTGAGACACCCTGTATATGCACTGAAAAATCGCATACGAAATTTAAATATTTATTTCAATTTCTAAATTCATACAAAACCACAAAAATTGGTATTCAATATAAAAATAAAAATTAGTGGTATACATAAATTTGCAGGTCGCAATAAAATTTTTTTATTGCGACCTGCGAACAAAATTCCCGAGACCAAAAATATGAATAAAATTTTTTAATTGTGACCTGGGAGACAGAATTATGCAATTAAGATGCTCGAAATCAGTTAAATATGCATGGATACGCATTTATGCTCTATTCCCTCAACATATGCATAAATATGCAAAATAAAATTTGCATAAATGGAATCCTTACGATGTGATTCGGATAGATAACTAGAAAATTTTATTGTGCATATAAGCACAATTACATGCAAATGCATATTTTTCCGCGCTCTGGTTATTACATTCATTACTATGACAACAATAAACAAACGGTAAATTCCACTTACGGTTCTAATTTTTTGTCAATAATGGTCCACTTACTAATCAGGAGGTCGAAATAGTAATTTGTAATACAAGTGTTGAAAGCTTGCGTTTGCCACACGAATGTGAAGTTTGCAGCACGAACGATAGTGAGTGCTGCAGTCACATGAGAGTGGCAAATACAAGCTTTTAACACATGTATTACACACTATTTTTTCTACAACCACATTTCCATAAAAAAATTTAAATATTTCTGCAAAATCAAATCTGACATTCATCAAATGTCATTTATGACATTTTGATTTCGGTGCGGCAAAATTATACTTTGCCGCACCGAAAATCATGCATGTGCGTGCGGAAAGTAAATTTTCCGCACGCTAATTTCACTTGTTCGGCAAACACTCATTTTCAATACTCGTATCTATGGAGACGAAGTCTGAAAATCCCACTTTCCATGGTGGGAGTAGAAAAAATAACTATTATAATCCTACACTGTTTAGCAACCTACGAATAGTTAGGTTGGTAACACTGGTATGTTTGACGTTTATGGTTTTGCACATTAATATTGGAATGTGTATTTTGTACGCATTTTGTAA
Source organism: Melanotus villosus (assembly GCA_963082815.1). Classification (NCBI taxonomy): domain Eukaryota; kingdom Metazoa; phylum Arthropoda; class Insecta; order Coleoptera; family Elateridae; genus Melanotus; species Melanotus villosus. Next base: position 45,550,714 of record OY720421.1, on the reverse strand, counting down.
ATTCGAATTTGTTATTAATATTGCTAAAATTAACTAAATTGTAATGTTGGATGAACAATTGAAGGGCTCGGTGCAACAACCGGTCAGATCCATTTGTTTGAATTTTACAGTAGGTATCAAAAACAAGCTGTTTAAAGTACGATAAGAAAAATTTAACAAAAATAGTTGGAATATGTAGATATTGCTATCTTAAGATAGTTATAAGGCAAAATGATTTTATTGTCAAGAGTAATGTATAGAATTTTTTTTCTCAAATGGAGCTGTCCAGTTTTTGCCGCAAGAATAAAACACAACGAAAGAAAATGAGTGTTATGAACGTTTATTAAGGAAAAAGCTATAAAAAATAGTTTCTCTATGTTTAACCCATTTCAACTTCAACATCGTCGGTTACAGGTTCTTCTGCTTTCGCTACAGTATCGTAGTACCATTTATCATTTTTGGGTACATATTTGTCCGTCAGAAAAGACACATTTTGTAGTTTTTTTTATTGTAATAGTTAGTGGATACGTAGCATATAACTTATCAGTTGGTAAAGAAAATAATGTAGTCGACATTTTCTTAAAACTGAACTGTTTTCGCCTAAAAGTGGAGCCGACAGGTTTTTACCGCGCTGTATCTCTGTAGGATTTTTTTAGGCTAATAAAAGTAGGTGATATATAACAATTAGAGTTCGGCAAATATTACCCATTTTTTAGTTCTTATAAATAACGTTTACACGACTGAAAAATTGCTGAAAAAAACCTGACGAAGTTGTACCGATTTTGGGACAACTTCTTCGCCTAACTTGTGTTCACCTAAAGACGAAGTTGCACGTTTGTAAAATCAACTTCGACATAGTATAAACAAAATATATAAATTTTGGCATCAGTTTTTATTTTTTTAAGTTATATTAAAGCACAAAATGGCTACAGTATAGGTTACGCTTGATGTTGGTCGCTGATCTTTGGGTCAAGTTGTTTCGTTCCATTAACCCACACAGGAAAATCGTAATTGCAACTCCCTGTTTAACAAGATAACCTTTGATAATCAGTCTTATTTCAAACTTTGTTAACGGATAAGACCAAGCCGAAAGTTGATTTATAGCAGCAGGCACCGAGAGGCCATTTCCAATATCTTGCAGTGCGTGTTCAACTAAGTGGAGGTCATAACGCTGGTAACTGCTATCTGCCAACACTTTTCTATTTCTTTTCGGCATTATTTTCACAAAGGTACTAATCCTACGAAGAACAAACACGCGAAATGCAACCACAACGGATAGTGTGCAGGTTATATTTACACTGTCCTACATTCAACTTCCAAACTGACGATGTTGCCCCGTTTTACGGTAACTAAAATAAAAGATATTTTTTAGCTTCTAAATGTTTTTTTTAATCTAACGAAAACTAGGAATATAAACAATAAAAACGATTCAATCTAAGCCAAACTAAAGCAACTTTCACCCCGATTATTAAATTAAAAAATATTTTGAAGTTAAATGTAACGTACTATGAATTTTAGTGTCGGAACTACTGACGATTCACTATTATCCTGGTTTTGATTGACCTCAGGTTGGGGAACAATTTGGATTGGTCTGAATCTCTAGAATTATAGTTGCATTTAGCTAGAAGTGATAATAAAAAACTTATTTTTAGGTTATGCCAACAATAACCTTTGAAACGGTTTTTTTTTAAATTTTATCAAATTATAAAACAATTTTATACTATAACATAAAGTCCTACCTTTAGCAATATAGTTTTCACTCATTTTCCTAACCAAAATACGATTTAAAGCGTTTCCACGCTTTTTTCAGTTCACTAGTTTAGTATCAAAAAGTATTCATAGCTTTATTGACAGGCTTTATTTATTTTGTTAGTTGCTTAGATGCAATGTAGCATACCAATTCCTGAAAACAAAATATCACCAAAAATCATGTATTAATGAAGCTCATTAAAGCATCAAAATGCGTGCTTTAATGAAGTCATTCTAATGCCGAAACAGAGAAAATGTTTTTCTATGATATTGTTTCACTAGACCACGGGTCGGCAAAGCCATACACGCGTGTCAACAGGTGACACGGCAGGCAATTTCCAAAAACACGTATAAACGTTGCCATATAATTCCTTAATTCCTTTAAAATTTTAAAATCGAAACAATAACTGAAGTTGAACCGGTTCCGAAAGCCTTTATTAACTTTTCATTGTGTTGTGCATCAAGAAAGTTTGTGTGCGAAGATATCGGACCAAAAATCAAATTCTATCATGAACACAGTTGTGAAACTTGTCAAGGGTAATATAACAAGTGCCACAAGTGGTGAGCTTATTGTCGATAATATTAATATTTATTTTATTTATACATATTTATATTTATATTAACATGAGTGGCATTTTCTAAATATTATCGATTTTTAAGCGAATCACGAGTTATATTTAGGAAGAGACTACAATGATTACATTTTTCACTAATGGGTGCTACAGTTTTTTTTCAACTGTCAAATAATTTTTTGTTTGTTCGTCATATTTACGTGGTTACTACGTTACTAGCGTTGCTATTGGAAATAACAAAATATTATCGCGGCAATAAATTATTTTCACTTATTGGTACAACATTTTCAAGCGTTGTGATTGGTTGATTTTCTTAAGAATTGTATTCTCAATACAATACTTTCACGTTCTTCTCTTACTCATCCGCAGTTCAAACTATTATTGGAAGAATTACAGACCGAATATGGTGATTTGGTTCTCCACAACAATGTCAGATGGATAAGTAAGGTCCAGGTTTTGCATCGTTTTTACGAATGTTTTGACGCAATCTGTATATTTCTTCACGAAATACATAGGCAAGTTTTCTGATTTCCCAGAATTAAATGATGAAGAGTTTTTAACAAATTTGTGTTTTCTGGTAGACATAACTGGCATATTAAACATTCTGAATTGTGGACTGATAAATTTAAAAATTGCGAACAGAATTGGAAGAAGAAGATATCGATTGTAGTTCACTAATAGCCTCCTCCTGGGACACTACCAAAAAGATTTACATCGCTGAAAAAAATTGCCTTTGCTCTTTTAACTGCATTTGGTTCAAGTTATATCTGTGAACAGGTATTTTCACATTTACAAAATATTTTGAGCCCTATTCGCAGTCGACTGAGCGAAAGAAATTCAGAAGCATGTGTCAAACTAAAAACGTGTAGTTTAGCTCGAAATTTGTCTGATATCGTTAATAAATAAATAGTTTTATATATTTTATTTTATTTTATATTTCATTTTCTGTAAAAGTTGCTTTGAAATAAGACTGCATTAATGAACAATAATTGTGTTTGTTTTCTACAAGTATATAGGCAAATGGTAAAGTAGGTATAAAATTGCAAGCGTACTTTGATATTGTATTAAAATAGGTAAGAACCACCAAATGACTGTACTATAAACTATATTTTTAAAAATAATGAGTGACACGCCAAACAATACTAATAAACGAAATATAAACTTGTGACACTCGATTACTTTTCATGTGCCGACCCCTGCACTAGACTATTATTATCAGACTGAATATGTTAAGTGTAGCACTAGCTGAAAAAGATTTTAAAAAGTATGCTAAACGCACAAATTAGAAAAGGTTGAAATTTCTGCAGAAGATGTTATTTCATTAATAAGACCTAATAATAAGAACTTATTAACAACGATAAACAGACACGCAACAGCAACTGGCACAGAAGCAGTTCGCACGTGGAAATTTTCACACTACATGAAATGTTACAGAAATGATGCATATTAAGTAAAGTTGCTGCAGTCTGCCTCTTAAACGTCCTTGGTCTGCACGCAAAGTAGTTAAGATTGAATGTTATACTTCAGTAAAATTTCAAGTATTTCTTAGAACTTAAAGCAGATAGAGTATTCAGATATAAAAGGCGAAATTGTAGAGGTGTTGAAGAAAAACTAAGCAACGGGATATTTATTTAACCATAACTTTTATTATTATTGTTATACTTGGAAGTTTATTATAATGTAAGTGATTTTACATTTAATTATTTAGTAAATAATAACAAATGAGTATTTTGAGAATTTTTTTGTAACAGGAATATCACAGATGATGGCATATTTATAATTTAAAATTATTCGTTAAAACGTTGGAAATTAAATAGTCAATAACTTAAAATATTCGGATTTCAAAAACCTGAAATTTTCAGTTATCCTAACAAAAAATATATTTCAGATATTAAAATTTCCTAACATTAATTTTGTGTTTGTATCAACTTTTTAGTATAAAATTCAATCACTATATGCTACTTCATTTTAAGCTTAATTAAAAGAGTTGTTTTGTGTCAGTAATGTGGATATAACTACTTTGTAAAGACATATAATATTCTATTTGATATTTAAACAAAATTGTCCCACCACTTTTAACGACTTGCTCTTTAACACGAAAGTTTAGTTTAGTGACCTTGTAAAGGTTATTGTTCAGTCACTTGTTGCAAATTGATTTAATTTCAAAAATTCTGGAAATAAAATTTTGGCATTACTTTTTCACTTACAATGTGAAGGAGAGTGTTTGTTTCAGTTATTTGACCTCATGAGCGTATACACACCTAACCATTTCTGCGTACGTTAATTGATTTAATTTCAAAAATTCTGGAAATAAAATTTTGGCATTACTTTTTCACTTACAATGTGAAGAAGAGTGTTTGTTTCAGTTATTTGACCTCATGAGCGTATACACACCTAACCATTTCTGCGTACGTTGATAACAGGTTCGTTCACTTTAATTAATTATTTTTCAAATCTTAAATAACCACTATAAATTTTGGTTGTTTTTGGGACCCTTAATCGTTTCGTATGATTAGACCTTTTAATGTAATGATACGATACCTTAACCAGAGAGAGTATAACTGCACTGATTTTTAAATAATTTATAGCGGCTACATGTTCCGAAGTTATTACAGGCCATAATTTTACTTCAAAAGGCAGGTGTTAAATAGTCGATTACTCGATTAGCAATTCAATGGTTTTGCAATAATTTACTTACATCTTCGATTACAATAAGCAGCTAAAGTAAAGTTTGTGGTCAACAAATTTTTTGCTTTACATATAGCAAGTGTTTTGTACTCGAAGATTTTCTTAGATTTATTATTATATTATTGCGTAAAGTGGAACATATTTAAAATTGGAAAAGGTATGGGTTTGGAAGTTGTATGTTTACTTTATAACATCGAAAGTTGTAATTCAAGAAGCGAAAGAATCCCCCAATTAAACTCTGCGTAATCGCGCCATAAAATTGTTAATCGAAAACGAACCTTCGGAATTTTCATATTAACCTAAATCAAATATTTGACGACGGACTCCGGCCGTTATCCTTAACGTCCTGTTTAATATGGTGATAGGTTGATAAAAGTTCGAACCTTGTCTGCGGCTATCAATCAAACAAGGGCCTTATTAGCGCGGAATTCTCGTGTGATAATTATACACTTCAACTAGCCGACGTCCGTTAAAAGATGGAACAGTGCACGGTAGTCGAGTTTCATTCAAGTTACACGTTTTAGAAGCTTGGGATAATCACTTTGTTTAATTAAATTTTGTTAAAGTAGCTGTTGGTATCGTTTCTACAACGAAAAGCGACTAACTAGGTGGCAATAACAATAAATTTTCTACCGAAATCTTGTTAAAACACTTTAGAAACTAGGCAACTGCTAGTTTTATGTCGTCAAAGGCGATTTTACGTCATAATTTGCGTATAAACGCAGTTTAGACGGAACAGTCATAAAGATAAATGTTAGTTTTACCGATTTTATGTGAATTTGAAATGTTAATAGCCGTTTCATTAGAAAATTGTGGTAATTTGCTTGAAAATGAGTTCTAATGGTGTCTACGAATGTTCCTACTTATTGGTTCACATTTTATTTCTACCGGTCTGTTAATTACGCCTGAAAACTGATTATATTAAACACATTTACACTCGATCGAATTCCATCCTACCGCTCTAGTTTCAACGTAAGATGCATAAACATCTGTAACTAATTAATAAGCAAGTGTAAGTAGTTACGGGTTAACAAACTCGTGTTTTAAGATCACTAAATAAAAAGGCGATTTTTTTTTATAACCACGACAGGAGCAGAAATTCGAAAGACTCGCATCGCATGTCATATTCAAATAGCAGCGGCACAGCGCTGTATCGATAGATCGGATCCTTCTATTATTCTATTCTTTCATAAATTAAAAGTGAAATGAACATTCCACCGAAACAAAACGGTGCTGTCTTTTAAGAATTCGCCTTTTGACACGTTCATTAGCTTTAAAATAAAAAAAATACTCGAAACGTTTGATAGACGTTAGATATACTTCGTAAATCATAATAATATTAAAGGTTATACTTTAGTATTCAATATGTGATATTGTTCTTCAACTTACGTAGTTTCACACGAAAACTTTGACATGGGTTAGTACGTCAAGTTAAAAAAATTCGTTAGTTGAAATCAAAACTTACACGATACTTTTTGTCATGTTAATGACAAAGCGACCTACTTTAATTAGTTTCAGTAGTTATACATTTTTAAATTTAATTAATTAAAATATGGAGTTTTCTTTATTATGTTTTATATACTTAAAGTTTTCGACTGTATGTGTATAGTAGATTCGCAAAATTTAATAAATTTTAAGGTTAGAAACGCCAGAAACTAGTATCAAAAACTTAAAAAAATAAACCAACAAACAACTTACTTAACTAGTCCTTTTAGTAAGCAATGGTAGTGAAGGCAGTCGTTGTACAACTATCAAAATAAGGATTGGTATCAACCTATTTTGTATAAGTTTTATTTAAGTTCCTTCCAGTAGGTACATTTAAATGCAAACTCTTAACGGCGCTTTTTTAAGTCGAATACAAACATTAAATTTACTCTTTTTAACTTTAATTGCTAAGAGTCAAACTCAAAGAGAAAAGATGGCATGGAAGAAGTATCTACAATCAAAAAGCGAGGAAGATAGACAACGTTACAAAATTATAAGGAACGAAGCAAAAGAATTAGTTAAAAGAGCAAAGAACAAAGCATGGAAAGACTTTGGTAAAAAAATAGAAGAAAAATTCAAAAATATCACCAACAATAGAAAAGAATTTAGGACTACCGTTAAACATTTAAGAAGAAAGTATGATAAAACAACGTAGATAAAAATGGAAACATAGTAACAGAAGAAAATAGAATCACAGATACCTGGAGCAAATACTACGAGGCAAATAAGTAGACCAGTAAGTGGGTTGATAGAGAAGTAGAACTAATGGAAATGGACGGTCTGAACAAGCAATAATCAAAGAAAAACTGACAGAAGCAAGAAACCGAATGGAAATATGAAAACCAGCCGGAAAAGATGGTTAAGTATGGAGAGAGAAAAGGGATTTGGTGTGACTTCTCAAAATTAAAAGAATGGTTGTTGTGAGTGAGTGTTTTTAGTATAAGATTTGTGTTAATTTTAAGTTTCGAAATAAATTTTGATTGTAATAAATCTTGCATTTCTAAAAGTTTATTTGAAATTATTACATTAGTTTTTTTGAAAATTCAGAACGGCCCTGAGATGTCAAAATTTTTATTGTTAATTTTAGATTTAAAAATTCATAATTAGTGAGTCTGAAATATTGTGTGGAGCATCTATTTCTTTATAAAAAGAATTAATTAAAAGGCTGCTACCATTTCAGTATGTACCTATATCACATGTATAAATCAGTTTACGTACCAACGTTGATAAATGAAGCTTGGCCAATGCAAGACGAACACGAAAGTAAAATAACAGCTGCAGAGATGAGATATTTAAGAAGAATTGTAAGCATAACAAGCAGAGATAGAATCAGGACTGTAGCGACAAGGGAAGAACTAGACGTAGAACCGGTAGTGGAAACCATCTAAAAAAGACAACTAAAATGGTATGGCCGCGTAGTCCGAATGGAAGAAAAGAGGAAGAGTGAGATCCAGAGCAAAGTGGATGAACACCATCGAGAATATGGTACGATAGAGAGGAAAGAATATAGAAGAAGTAAAGAGGTTGGCGCTAAACAGAAAGGAATATATATAATATCTGAAATGTTGTATGGTACCACCCGATTCTCCGTAAAAAAGTGCCTTCACAATGTACAAGTCTTGAAACTAATAACTTAATACTTTCCGAGATATTTTGGAAAACAGAAAACTCCAAATTTCGGTTTTTTCAAGATATCTCGAAAACGATCAAAGTTGGCTGTGATTTCTCAACGGATGTGAAATGAGCATTAAAATTCCTAAAACTTTCCCTATTTAACCAACTTTGTAGCTTCCGAGATCCTAATGGTGGGGATTGAATTTGGGACAGACTGTATAAAGCTTGCAGTAGACATTCTTTTATTTTTCCATGGCCAAGCCTTATGTAATTTCTTTTTGAACTAATGGTATTATATTCCTTAAATTGTAGTATAAGTTAAACTTTTTTTTCTTCTGTTCATAAATATACCAATTACTTGTGATTTCGAATAATAAAAGTCGATTGAAAAAATAAACTGTATATTTTGCTTTAAAGAGTGGGATAAGCAATATTAACCTTTTCGAGGACGAATTTCTTCTTCATAACATACATTTTGCAACTTATAGAGTGAGAAGTGAGATTTGAATAAACCACGATAATTATATATGTTTTTCCCATCACGTGCTCTTAACACCTAGTTACTTGTATTTATCAGCACGAATCTCCAACGCAAATTATACCGTATTATGCCGTTCAGCAGCGTACACCAATCTTAGTTATTCTGCCACGGTTATCTAGACATTGCGTAGTCTCATTTCAGATTCTAATAGTTATATTCTAAATAACGTTGCTACATTAATTTAACAAATGAGAGATGCGACAGACCAACTTTCTGTAAATACATCAACCAATTTGAATATTGACATTTTTTATCAGTACAATTAAACAAAACGTTACTTGGATTGTTATTTGCTTACTTTTATTACTTACTGTGTTTCAAATTGCAATTTTGTTTGGGAATATCATCAAGGATATCTTATAAACAGTGCTGGTTATTTAAAAAATATGTATACAAAATTAAATACGGTAGAACTCATTTCAAGTTTTCTTTCACGTTAAAGTAATATTGCGTTACCATATTTGTTCTGTCGTATCAATTAAAAAAAAACATGTAACTTGCAGGTCATTTTTGCAGGTACGAATTATGTATATAAAGGATTTTTAGGTGCTACTGTGTAACTTAACTTTAATTCTGCCATGCCAAAAACAAAAAGGATGCAAGTACAAACCCTAGAAGACATTGGTTAATGCAGTCCTTCCTTCCCTCTTTTTCTCTTTCTCGCCTCTTTTAGTCAAATAACGTTAAACATATCCCATATTTTTCCAGTTTCCTACGCTATTGCTCCCTATTCCTATTTTGTTTATGATGTTTTAGTCCGCCTTTCGTGATTTTTAAGGGTATTTAAACTAAAGCTCCTTCTAAGGATTTTTGGTGTTTGAGTTTTCGATATCTTCTTTAATGAATGCCCACATCAGATCACTGAAGCTTAAAACTGGCAAAATACATGTCAAACATCTTCGTGTTCGGTGCTTTTAAACATGTATTATACCTAAAACTACACCTCTTCAACTTCAAATTGAGACTAAATCAGTTTCTAATTGAGAATAAAAGCATTCAAATTGAAACAAAATAATCTGAAATCGATTAAACACATTTAAATTGAGAATCAACATATTTAAATTGAAACTAATCAATTTTAAATTCATTAAACACATTGAAATGAGACACCTTCAGATTGAAAATACATTAGAATCCGGACCAAATAATTTCAAATTGGGAAATAATAACTGCAAATTAAGATTTATCAATGTCAAAAAATACATCAGCAATAATTTTTATAAATAAAACTGCAAATTGTGTAAAGAAATTTGGAAAGATGGTGTTCATCCTAAGCGGTTCCTTTTTAATGCGACCAGGATTAGCTTAACTGTGCAGTAGAAGTAGTATATTTTATTTATGTTTTGAACTATTGATGTTAATAGATTTATTTGTTTTTTAACTTTTCTTTGCAGTTTAACCTCCCTTAAGTACTGCAGTTGGCGTATCATTTACTTTGTCTATGTTTGTGTACCTATTAGATATATTATGCTTTGATATTCATCCTGTCTATGTAGTGTTCCACTTATATTTAGTTCATATATTAATATTATTTTTATGTTGGTACGTCTGCTACGTATTTTTACTAGATTGTTGGTGGTAATTTTAATTTACTCTTAAATAACTGGTTTCAAAATAAGCAAAACCCCTCTAAAAATGAGAAATAAAATGGTTTACAGATATAGTTACGTCCATTCTAGGACACCCTGTATATCGATACCTTCATTCTAATACCACGTTACCACGTATATGACAAAACCAAAATTTTACAGGGGAAAGGAAAAATTGATTTTTCAGCCTTTGCTACATATTTTAATTTAATTATTTTGCATTTTTCTTCATAACGTACTACAAAGATGACATTTAAAATAAAACAATTCCTAAATAGTTATTTTTGTAACAAGTACCTAAAATTAAGTTTTTTGGGACGGATCGTTCAATGGCGATCTTTTACGGTATAATATTTAAAACAATTGTGAGATAAATATTTGACATAATAAGGGAATGGCTTTTTCCCTGCCTCTTTAGTTGCAGTAACATAATCTGCAGGCACAAATATGTCCTTATTTTTTATTTTTCGCTAAATACATGCGTGAACTGAATCACATTCCATAGTAGGTACTGTGTCCTTTAGTTAAAAACTTCTGCTCAATTTCCATGTTATTTCGAGTAGCGAAATGCAGCAGGGCATTTACTATAGTTACGTTTTGTTTTGGTATGTGCAACCATCGCTGTAGATCACAATTGGCAATTTTTCTAGGCAGTGTTCTTGCAAATAATCTACCAGGCAAGAAGCAAACATGGAAGCGGTAAGATCCGCTTGTGTTTCATTTCACCAATAGTTTGTGCGTTGATGGGATGAAATATTGTATTATTCCTATATCGTAAAGTTATGGGAGCAAAGTTTGGTTTTATAATAAAACGCACCTGCTTTTGTCAAGGGCGACAGTTTTACTGCTTACAAATCCATGGTGAACATGTAGCATTTTTCTGCTATAGCATTTTTCTTATCCTTGTCTTTTGTAACCTTGGTTCTGTTCTTTTTTGCTACGTGTTGTTGCCATTCCAGCTTCGGTATATTTAGAAATGTACAACTCATAAAGTTCCTTTTTTCACGAATAAATTCGTTCCAAGAAGTATAACCTCGACGTCCTCTGCCTACAGTAGTGACCTGGTAGTTTCGGCAATTCATCAAAAAAAAAAATTGGAGGTCTGTGTTGTTGTTGTTCTCTATTACAACATTATTGCTCGACTGCAATTATTTTCTTTTTCTGCTTCTCATATTATTATCATACTATTACTTTCAGTATTAGTTAAACGTTTATTTTTGTGTTACTCTGTTTTTTTACCCAGCTATGAACCATCCATTTACTAGTATATTCAGAAAGGTTTTTTTACAGCTGACTTTTCTTTCAGCTTTAAGTTTTAATGAATAAATGTAAGAAGTGGAGCGACGAGATGAACTGGTTCCACAGATGTTTTTTTTGCAGGCACATGTTCTACTAAAGATGAAACATAAACTTCTCTCTCTTTCCAATTTAAATTTTTCCAAAAGTGCTTGAAAAGTATTTGTCTGTCCAGTTCAGTAAATTCAGTGCAATATACGTTTTACATCTTTTTACATTTTTCAGAGATGCATTGGTGCGTTCCTCCCGCTCTGGTACCCGCAAGACTTTGCCACTTTGATCTCTTTTGAATCCAACAAACTTTTCCCCTTTTATCCCAGCTTTCTTGGCTATATTTATTTTCCATTTGTCTGGAACAGAGTTTTTGTTTCTCTTCCTTTTTACTTGAGCAGTAATATTGTCAGTGCGCACAGCATCTTCATTGTTATTTTTCATACTATGTTCACTCCGGTCTATATTAGTATCATCCACGTCTGATTTAGGTACATAATCTGGATCATCTGGGTCATCATCAATATTTCCAATAACAGTGTCGTCTTGTTCTAAACCGTTACTGTTTTCAGCAGCTTGTACTGACTCTGTTGGTTTATTACTGTTAGGGTCCAGAATCATGTATGATTCAGATGCATCCACTGCTACAACAAAAAGAATCTTGATACCAGATTTTCAGAATAATAGTATATTATACACGCTATAATGAATGCTATTATTACCGAGGATAATGTTTGCAACACGAGCGAGTAAGCGAGCGAGTTTTTCAATTATCCGAGGTAATAGTAGCCATTATAGCGAGTCGTATACTATACTTTGTCCTCGACTACAAATACGAAGAATTTTTAATTAAAATTTAAATAACAACGCTACTAAAACATGTGGTAGGACTATGATAAACGAAGTGGTAGGATTAGAATCATAACCTATTTCCTTCATTATGCACCATAGACAATGATGTTACCATGACACCGTGAATAATGATTATTCACTGCTGGCAGTGTATAATGGATAGCAATTTATGTTTGACCAAACACATGAATAATTGACAGATTGTTGACTAGTCGTGGACAAAATAATTATTGAGCATTGTATTATTTTATAAATGCAATTAAAGTGTGCAACTTATGTCAAGTAAATTAGGCAATATTGTCTTACCTGCTCATACCACAGTGCAGGTTGAATCTTTTGTATCCATGATGAAAACATTATTTTATACCGAAATATCAATGTGAAGCCTTTTAATACACATTCACTATAAACAAACAACAATGTCACATTAACAGGTTATAATCAAGTTTGACGTTAGTTTTGTAATATGCAATATTTCCAATTTAAGTCATTCGGTTTCTCATACGTGGTATTTGCAAAACAAGTTGTTTAGCATCACATACCTATGTGGTATCAGAATTTTTTGTGACACGTGTTATTAGAACTCGGTAAAAGTAAAATTCTGATCCGGATAGAACGTCAGAAAGTAATAGTATATTAAAATATAAGTTGCAGAAGGCATCTATTCAAGCATGAATTTGAAATTCCGAAACGAGCCGCATAGCGGCGAGTTGAGGAACAAATGAGTGCTCGAAGGACCTTCTGCAACGAGTGTTTTATACTATTTTTTCTATTTTGCCGCTTTATACCATTTTATAGATTAAAAAATATAATTTTTCTATTTTGCGTTTAGAATAACTCCACACTTATTCTAACACTCAAATGACGTCATTTGGGTGCTAGAATGGAGTTATTCTAAACACAAAATAGAAAAAGATCCATACAAAACCTGAATTTCCCTAAAAATTCTCATACGTGGTATTAGAATATTAGGTATCGATATGTTATAAATTTTAAATTGCCTTTACACTCTGCACATTTTTCAATATCATCAGTGTAGCATATCTGTGTCTAATCTTTCGCTTATAACCGACTTGTAATTACAGAATAATTAGAACTGGATTTTATCAAAATTTTCTGAATCTGTTTATTGTAACGCAAAAATATTATATTCTTAGGATTACCATTAATTTATTGTCTCCTTCAATAGTAGATCTATCTGAAGTTCCATATTTTGTCTTGATTTATCTTAAGTTCCTAGTTTAATTCCATAGTCATCCAAGAGCTTATTCTATGTGATATTAGTCGATTAAATTGTTAATAAACTGCTGCGTGAGGTAACGTTCAGATATATTACTATTTAATGATGTAGGTACTCTTTGTTAGACGAGTGAATGATTATCTTTCGTTATTTAAGTTCATATGTGTAATACTTAATCTTTACATTTCCAACTGGTGTTTAAGCTCTAGGTAACAGATATCGTAGATTGATATACAATTGGTAACTAAACAGTACTATATGTCAAACAAATTATTTCAGGCAATTAACGAAACTAACATTAAAACACGTTTTTGAAACGTTAATTGTGATTCAGGCGCATAAAAGTCCGTCTCCACAGCGATATTGTATAAAATGCGGTAAGCAATTTTAATAACTGTTTCTGAATACCAATTACAGAAATAAAGCTGCTTGTTTCAAGTGCTTATTAAGCCGGCGTTATTATTTAGTAGCACTCCTCCGACAGTCTGTGTAAAGTTGATATGTGTATTATTGGGGACCCGAGGCATTGTCGTAATTCAGTGGAAATATGACCGTATATAATCTAGAACATTTAATTGGTGCAATGAATATGCATGTGGGCGGGTGAAACGACGTTTCTGGTGCACATTCATTAAAACATGACAACATGTATCACTAAGTTCTTTGTTTCTTTTTGTCGTAACACAACTTTGTTATATTAATATATCTTCCCTTTGATGAATGAATTATTATCAGTCAAGTTTTCACTGGTGCATGTGATAAAATTTCTTTTCAAGTTTAACGTATGAATATACCCGTATTCAAGTTTCCACTAAGACAGAATGTTTTCAGTTTCAGTGTTCGGCAGACATATTACAACCTTTACAACTTGTGTCAAATGTTATCTGCGGTTTATGGAAAAATGTAGTTACAATTTGTCTGATATACCAATTATGCCATTTATATTTTGTATGTAAAATAGTATATAAAAAGAAATAAATGCCTGTTAACCTCTTTTAATTGAAACCACGAAAATTAAAACGTACAATAAGCACTTGCTTTACAATACCCCTTAAGAATTTATAAGAATTATTAGCAATGTAAATTTATTGTTATCAGTAGAGAATGTTGCATTATTTAAGATTTTTCTGAATATGGTCAAGAAATTTAGGACAACAATGAAAATGCATCTTTAACACATTTTAGGAATATTCTGTGCGTTCATCTTTTATTTGACAATATATCTTTCGAGCAAGAGTGGTATCATAAGGGAACAAGAGAAACTAGAAAGAAAGAAAAGAAATACAGTCAAATTAGCAACGTGGAATGTTAGAGGCAGCTACAGCGAAGGAGCAATGAAAACCCTAATACAAGAAGTGAGAAAATATGCATTGGATGTCGTTGCAATACAAGAAACTAAACAAAAAGAGAAAGTAGTTAAGTCAAGAGTTAGGCCAGTACATATTTTTCAATAGTGGGAATTCAGAAAGGAGATTTGGGATGGGGTTCTTAATAAAAGGAAAATGGAAAAACGCAGTGATAAGATTCGAAGCAATATCAGAAAGAATGTGCTACATAAGAATCAAAACAAAATATAGGAACCTTAGCATCATAAATATCCACGCTCCGACCGAAGAAAAAAGCGCAGAAGAAAAGGGTGAATTTTATGAAAAGCTAGAAGAAACATATAAGAAGATTACAAACTACGATATAAAAATAATTATAGAAGACTGTAATGCGAAAATTGGCCAGGAACAAATGTATCGACCAGTAATAGGGAAACACAGTAAGCATAGGGAATCCAATCGAAACGAAAAACTAATAGAATTTGCAACTGAAAATAAAATGAGAGTAACGAGTACGTATTTTACACATAAGAACATTCATAAGGGGACATGGGGATCTCCAAATGGATATACAGTAAATTAAATCGACCATGTACTAATAGAAGCTAAACATGCAAAGACCATTCACAACGTCAAAACCTGTCGGGGGTAAGATTCAAACTCTAATCATTGTATGGTTAAAGTGAATCTAAATTTTAGTGTACCAGAACGAAAGAAGAAGCTCTTGGAAAAGGGAACAAAATGGGATCCAAGAAAACTACAAGACGAACAACAGATAAAAGACTATCCGGAAATCATAACAAGAAACGCAGGGAGGATTAGAGAGGAGGTTGGTGTTAACCGGAAATGGCAAAGATTAGTATGGGAGGCAGTAGAAGTGCTAAAGAAAGACAAAAGGAACAGTAAAGAAAAAGGATGGTTTGACGCGGACTGTGCCAAAATAATAGAAGAAAGAAAATTGCCAGGCTAGAGATGTTACAAACCCCCACAGAAGATAATAGAAACAAGTACAAAGAAAAACAAAGAAAATTAAAGCAAATTTGCAGGACGAAGAAAAGAGAATTTATGGAGTCGAAACTGGAAAATATAGAAGAAAAATATAAAAAAAAGGATGTACGAAATTTTTATCAACATGTAAGAAAGGAAAAAAGAGGATATAAAGTAAAAACACAGTACTATGAGGACAAAGACGGTAACTTAATAGGAGGGGATGAGAAAATTATGCAGGGTTGGATGCAGTATTTCCAGATCATGTTATATGAAGCAGAAGAAGAAGTAGAGGGGGATGAAATGAATCAATGGGTGATGAGTGCAGAAGGAACGACGAAACCAGAATTAGAAGAAACAATAGAAATCATAGTAAAAATGAGGAACAACAAATGCCCCGGAGAGAACGGGATAATGGCGGATAATATAGAGCGATGTAACGTACAAAGTTATGGCAGCTAGCTTAAAAGAGAGGTTAACGGAATGGGCTGAAAGAATCGTACGTGACTACCAAGGAGGTTTTAGAACGGGAAGATCAACGGTGGACCAAATACATATATTGAGGTAGGTGCAAGCAAAATGCTATGAGTGTGGAATACCGCTATATGTACTATACATACAGGGATTTTTTCTTTTTAGTATACATATCCCCTATGTATACTTTTATAATAAACGCAAATAGGCAACCCACTATACACTATAAACGTCACGTCACGTGGTGTGTAAAGGTTATGTTTCATGTTTGCAAATAAAAAATAAATCAAAATTAGTGGAATATCAACATAATTCTAATTCAACGATTATTCTAGAACATAAAACAATACAAAACAGAAAGGAAATTAAAAACAGCAACAGTTAAAGACTAATTTTTTGACATTAACTTAATTTGATGATTTTTGCCACAGCATGCTAATTTTTTAACGTTTATAGTGTATAGTGGGTTGCCTATTTGCGTTTATTATAAAAGTATACATAGGGTATATGTATACTAAAAAGAAAAATTCCCTGTAGACTTTAAGAAAGCCTACGATTCAGTTAATAGAAAAAAATTGTATGAAATAATGAAAGAATTTGGTATACCAGCAAAATTAGTAAGATTAGTTAAAATGACGCTAAGTGAAACGAAATGTAAGGTAAAAGTGAATGAAAATAAAAGCGAGCACTTTAAAGTAAATAAGGGGTTAAAACAGGGAGACCCACTTTCCACCGTGCTATTTAATCTTGTTCTGGAGAAAGCAGTTATATAAAGCGAAATAAATACCAACGGAACAATATACAATAAAGGTCATCAGTGCATTGCTTACGCTGATGACGTAGCGATAATCGTAAAAGTAATATCATATAAGACAAAGCTGAGAATCTACAAAACAATTGTTCGACCAACAGTACTTTACAGTTGTGAAACGTGGGTGCTAAATAAAGTGGATCAAGAAAAGACGAAAGTATGGGAAAGGCGCATATTAAGAAGAATTTTTGGAGGGAAGCAGGTGAACGGGGAATGGTTCAGACGAACAAACAAGGAGATATACCAAGTTTTTGGAGAACCCATCATCACGAATTGCATTATAGCCCAGAGGATACGTTGGTTGGGACATGTAACGCATTAACCAGAGGAGAAGACAACCAGGAGAGTACTGAGAAGCGAGAACATCAACACAAGAAGAAGAGGGAGACCCCGCAATAAATGGCTGGAGCAGGTAGAGCAAGATCTTGGAAAAATGGGACTGCAGAGATGGAAAAGGGTGGCAGTAGACAGAAGGCAGTGGAAAAAGACAGTAAACCAAGCCCTGGGCCACGAAGGCCCGTAGCGCTTTATTATATATAGGGTTTTTCAAAAGTAAGTCGTATTTTGAAATACTGATATTTTTATCAATCATTGAGCAATTTGAAAATTAAAAATGCCTGTATGTGCAGAAGAAATGGGATTTATTAAGAATATTACATTTATCGTAAATGTTGTATATGGCCCCCATTTTCTTCTTGAACAAGAAGTAACCTTTCTTTAATATTATAAACCGCAGCTCTGAGTAGGTCTGCTGGAATAGCTGCTATGTTTTGTGTAATGGATTTCTTCAATTGATCGATTGAATTAGGTTTGGTTAAAAACACCCTTTCTTTTAGATATCCCCATAACCAAAAATCAGCAGGGTTAAGATCTGGAGATCTTGCGGGCTAAATTACAGGAAATTGCCTACTGATAATACGGTCTCCAAAAGTGTTTCTTAAAAACTGTTTTACTGGGTTAAAGATGTGCGGAGGTGCATCATCCTGCATAAATATGATATTTTCAATGTCGTGCCCTCGTAATAATGGTATTGCATAATCACGAAGCATATTCAAATAACGTTGTCCATTTACTGTAACTGCGTTTGTTCGTCCATCCACAATCTGTTCCAAAAAATACGGACCTATGATAAACCGTGATGTAAAGCCGCACCAAACGGTAACTTTTGAATCGTGTCCTTGTTGAATGACCGAATGCGGATTATTTAATGACCAAATTCGACAATTATGTGTGTTCACACCACCATTAAGTTGAAAGTGTGCATCGTCAGTCCAAAAAACATTATCAAGCCACTGTGGATTCACTTGAATTTCCGCTATTGTTTGCAGGGAAAAATCAGTTCGTATAGCTTTATCAGCTTCCTTTAGTTCGAACAGAACTTGCATTTTATATGGATACATTTTAAGTTGCCTTCGAAAAATGCGCCATACTGTGGTGTTAACCATCTCTAGACGTCCTGCTATTTTATTGACACTAGATGTTCCATATTCGTTTTCATTTGCTAAATTTTGCGTTTCTTGTAAAACTTCAGCAACTGCAACATCTGTTGCCAAAGGGGGTCTTCCTGATTTGTTTTTATCCATAACAGAACTACTTTCTTCAAATTTTGCTACCAGCTTTTGCAAAGCTCTCAAAGAGCATGGGCCAGTTCTTAGACCGTTACGAGTACGAAACCGTCGAAAGCCTGCCGAGAAACTCCGTCCACATTCGTAATAACATTGGCCAAGTCCTATGCGAGTTTGCAGATGCAAAACCATTTCTTTTCACAAAAGAAATTGTGTTCTAATGAGAAAAACCTGTGATGACACTTGCATATAATGTTATTTTCAATTCAATTGTTTTTAAACAAATTTGTTGCTATGACGACCAAAAGGTTAAAATAAAAAAATCCCGTTTTCCTTGTGACCTGTTACTGTCCTTATTTTCAAAAATCCATAAAAATCAGCCACGATACGAGTAGTTTAAAATACTACTTACTTTTGAAAAACCCTATATATTGCTGTGTAAACTAATCATTTAACAATATAAAACAACAATAATTCATCACAATTTAATACATATTTATACAACATACACTATTCAATGACATTTACGATTTATTATTTTTTTATTAGAAATCTACAGAAATGAAATATTAGGATAAGTTTTGTATAAAATAAGTATAAAATCATTGTTATAAAGAATCAAATTCAATAAAAGCAGTACCTACTGTAAAGTTAACATATTGTACAGGAAGGTTGAAAAACATACTTTGAAGTTTGACATTTTAAGATTTCAATTTCCGATGCTTGAGATTTTCATTAATACAGGTTACGATCTTGATGTTTTGGAATGTATTGGTTCCTAGTAACACAGTTTTTTATTTACCATGCTAAAAAGAACAAATAAAGTTAAATTTTATTTAAAATTAGTAAATCATGTTTAAAAAGGTAAGAATACTAGGTTTGACATTAAAAGTTTTTATTAAAAAAAAAAATCCTTCACATGTAAAATTATTACAAAAAGGTACACACAAACATAAAGAAAAGGTGTAATTAGGTTTTAAGAGCAGAAAGTCAGTTTTGTAAGAATGATTAATAATTAAAAATTTGTAACGTGACGAATATGAAAAGGAAAATTTGAGCCTTAATAGACAATTTCAGAGAAATTAACAAGAGTGAAAATATTGTTATTTTTTTGTAAATATTATGTTAAGTTAGTTTTTAGTTGAATATACGAGGGCTGTTCTGTATATTGTTAGTAGCAGACCATGGATGCGAAGAAAAACAAAAACATTTGCATCAATCGAAAGCTTATTCTTTTGACAGTTTCCAGTTGCAATTTTGCAAGGTTGAAGTTAAAGCATATAGAGATCATAATTTTTGATTGTTATAATTCGTTTGATTATTACTAAGCATTATGGAAGTGCCGCGGAATGCTTTTCGGGTTATGATTTTCTACGATTATAAACGAGGCTTAACATACGATCAAAGTCACCAAAATTTAATGGCAGCTTTTGGCGATAATAGTCCATCATTATCTACAATTAGTTACTGGTTCCGTGAATTTAAACGTGGAAGGAGTACGTTAGAAGATGAACCAAGACCTGGACGACCTGCAATAGCTGTTTGTGCTGAAAACATTATTGCAACCGAAAAGCTGATTAAGGAAAAACGGAATATCACTCATAGAGAGATTCAAGACGAACTAGGCATTGGATCATCTGCAGTAGATATCATTTTACATAAATATCTGGGTGTAAGAAAGCTGGCAAGTCGGTGGATTCAACATTTGTTAACCGACGAACAAAAACAAGCACGGGTAGACTGGTGCAGGTTTATGTTAGAAAAGTTCGATGGAGGATCTTCAAAGCAGGTATTTAGTATCGTTACGGGGGATGAATCGTGGATATATAATTATCTTTACAAATTCCGCAGTTTTCTTCTAACTAACAATTTACAGAACAGCCCTCGTAGAATAATTTATAAAATATTAACAAATCATGACAGTTTAAATAAAAACTGTATTCATAAAGCGAAGATTAAATGAAACACAAATCTTTATTTACTGTATATAAAAATTAAGTTAGATATTAGGAGTAATTAAGTTACAAACTTTTCATAATTAAGTCAGTTTTTAAGTTGTATAATTAGTCCAGTCAAATGGTAATTTAGCTTTGCATTTTGGGTAGGCAGGGTTTTTTTTTTATCGGTGTGTAGAGAGATCAGTGGTGAATCTAAATCAGAGTTTTCGGGGTGGAAACCCCCTCCATTTGGCCGCCATCTTGAAAAGAAGGGTTAATTCGTTTTTTGGATATACCTCTGTAGTAGAGAATCTTACAAAAAGTTTGTATAAAGCTTTTTTGTAGAGAATCGTATTATCTATTATTTATTATGAATAACTTTTTTACATAGCATTAATGATAAAAAAGTTATAAGCCGGAAAAGACAAAAAATTTAGAGGTTACAACTTTTTTATAATTAATGCTACGTAAAAAAGTTATTAATAAAACTTATAGAGAATGCGATTTCCTACAAAAACCTTTTGAACAAAATTTTTGTAAGACTCACGGATACAGAGATATACTCGAAAAACTAATTAACCCTTCTTTTCAAGATGGCGACCAAATGGAGAGGGGGGTACCACCCTGAAAACCCTCATTTAGACTTACCACTGACCCCCATACACATCGTCAAAAAATCGCTGCCTACCCAAAATGCAAAGTTAACCATTTTATTTCAACCATTTGATTGGACTAGTCCAGTCAAATGGTAATTCAATTTGCATTTTGGGTAGGCAGGGGTTTTCTTTTTGCGATGTATGTGGGGGTCAGTGATGAGTCTAAATCCGGATTTTCGGGGTGGTAACCTCCTCCATTCGGCCGCCATCTTGAAAAGAAGGGTTAATTAATTTTTCGGCTATAACTCTGTAGCCGTGAGTCTTACAAAAGGTTTGTACAAGGCTTTTTTGTAGAGAATCGTATTATCTACAACTTTTATTAATATGACCCCACCACCCCATTCCCCAAGTCGGCCACCATCTTGAAAAGAAGGGTTAATTAGATTTTCGGCTATATCTCTGTAGTCGTGAGTCTTACAAAATGTTTGTTTTAAACTTTTTTATTGTGCAGAACCATATTCTCTACAATTTCTATTAATAACTTTTTTACATAAAATTAATAATAAAACAGTTATAAGCCCTTAAGTTTTTATCTTTTCCAGCTCATAACTTTTTTATTATTAATGCTATGTAAAAAATGTATGAATAAAAATCGTGCACAATACGATTTTCTACAAAAAAGCTGTATACTAATTTTTTTGTGAGGTTCCCTACTACAGAGATATATCCCAAAAACCACCTAACCCTTCTTTTCAAAATGGCGGCCGAATGGAGGGGGTTACCACCCCGAAAACCCTGATTTAGACTCATCGCTGACCCCTCTACACAACGATAAAAAAAAATAGCTGCCTACCCAAAATGCAAAGTTTGCCTGTTTATTTCGACCATTTGACTGGACTAAATTCACAGAAAATTATCGGCGTTCTGATGAAGAAAAAATAACAATATTCAGCCTGTTAAAAGCATTTGCCAAGAGAACACGTATAATTTGGTGCTCTGTAATCTATAATTAAATTTAAAAAAAAGATAGTAAAAAGAAAAAAACAACAAAAGTTGAGGTGACAGATTTGAAGTGGAAATTTTATAAGGTATGCAATTTTGAATTAAAAGCAAATGTGATATAAAAATAAATAATTTAAAGTGAATCAATTACGACGAGTATAATTTAAATAAATAAAAATACAACGAATAAAAAATTAATTTGTACAAATGTTAGTAGAGAATAATAATTAAAAGTACTTACAATTTGTGAAAATGGTGTTGTAGGATATAAACCAAGTTGTTGTATTTACAAACCATATTAATTGATTAAAATAAATTTTCATCGAAGTTTATGTGGTTGAAAAGTTCGTTTTATTTAACGACAAGGAGGTTATTTCAAACACACGTCAAGTAATCTGAAAATAATAGAAAAATAAATTAACTACAAATAAAGAATAGTGATTAAATAAAGACATGGCAGTGATTAAAAAGTGGAAAATTTGATAATAATACTTACCTAATCAAGATTGTATGAAGAGTCAACAGGTCGAAGGAGGACCATCCGCCATTCCCATATATAAAGAAGCGACCAAACGTCTGCGCATAACTTTATTTTTCAAGAACAACGAAGCGCGAAAATCCAAATAAAGATAAGTTTAGCAATAATTATTTCAAGTAATTAGATTTGATATTTTTCTAATTCACGAATTTTTATTTATTTATAATTTATTGTAAAAGTGGAATTTGATAATATTTGTTTTAACAAAATTTCAACGGTAACGATGATGCAATTTTCAAAATTTAACATTGAGAAGAATTCATATTTATTATTAATTAAGAAATTATTAATTGCAAAGTAGTATTCAAGTACTTTTTTTAAATTTCTTTTTATGTGTTTGCTTTACAGGAGGTATTTAAATGTTGGGTTTGTCCTAATGTTTTATTTCATGTATATTTGAGTACACATTTAGTTACACATTTAACCCTGAGATAAACGTTATAAAAGCTAGCTTATTCATTAGTGAATTTTAATTTTTAAATGTGATCATTTAGATATCGCAACATTTATTGGTTATTCCAACGTAGGGCATTCAAGTATTTAGTAAAGTTAACTTTTATTTAAGAGTGATTAAAGAACATTACAATTAATTGGTGCCCAGTAACGTGGGGCAAATAATTTTGTTTAGTGTAATCACTTAGATTACATTACAATATACATATATTATCTTAACAAGCCACTATCAATCGCCCTGTGTGCGTGCTACGTATATTTCTTGTAGACTAATTCTAATAATAATACAGTTACAAAACCTGCTTTTTGCAATAGCTTATACATGCGTTTGAAGTTGAATTGATTCTAGCGTTTATAATTTTTTTTATTACTTCCTTATTCCTGCTTAAGCTCTTATGCTAAATTTTAAATGTATAATTAACTTAGAGCACCAAATATCTACAAAATTTAAATAATGTAAAATAGTTATTGTCAGAAGTGCCTTTTCGTGTTCAGAATCTACTTAATTTGGAAATAAATAAGTACCTACTGTAACGTAATTTTTGCTTTTTAATTTAAATAATTTTTTGTTGTATCTCATCTAGGTTGTTTGGTTCAACTGTCAGCGAATGATTCCACCTTTCCAGGTCACATACAAACTGTAGAATCTAAAATGATTCCAAAGTCAATCCAAAGTCAAAATTCCCTGATGAAGTGATGGTTGGATCTCACCTGCTTCCAGGCTGAAGTGTGGAAAAAGCGATCTAAATGGCCAAATTTATAGGAATCAGTAATACTTTGAATAAGATTATTTAACATGCACAAAAAGTTTCTGTTTTGGCCAAATAAAGCTTCTGCTCATTATACCCACGAACAATCGCTCTTTTTGAAGAAATACTATCATAATGTAGGTAGTAGTCATGTGGTACAAAAACATGTTGTGACTTTTGATATCACGCAATTTAAGAAAAATTGTATCAGAAATTAGAAAGAAATTGGAGTATAAAGTAAGATGATTTTATACATATTTTATTTTTGAACTGTGTATCTAAGGGTATTCATTGTTAAAACAGGACACATTTTTTTTTCTAGCCACCCGGTATTATAGTTGTTATTATACTAAATCAACATCATCGAATTGCTGTGTAAAGTGCAATGATTCTTCATTTAGGTTGAAATTGTAATTCTGCAAAATTGTTCTTTAATTTTTCAGTCCTATTTCGTAGATATAGGTACACTTCAGTAAAGAGATGGAAATAACATTTGATATTGATCCTAACAGAACAGAAATAAAAAATAATAATAAAATAAGAACGTAAGAAATTGACAAATTATGCAGTTCTAATAATTAGTTTTCCGAGTAAAGTAAGCTAATTTTAAAATAAATGAATACCTTAACGGGACTAAAAAATAAAAATAGTGGCCTCTTCATTATTTTATTAATTTCCTTGTAGCAAGTTTTTTTACTTACGGTAGCAATTTAAACTTGTTATGGTTCCTCATTTTACAAACGCAGATTAATATTAAAATAATATTTGAAAATTGCCACCGCCAAAAATTGAGCTGGTAAAAGGCTTTCCTTGGAATTTCCAAATCAGCAGTGGACACTTTTGGGTGTTACTCGTGCTATAAAACATACGGGTAGGCATTTGTTTAAGTGAAAAATATCTCGCAGGTTGGAAATTAGTCGTAGCTCGTAGGACAAGCAGTACAAAAACATTCGGATATCACATGCTACAAACGTCTGGAAACTCCAGAATTTACAATTGAAGCGATGTTATGCCGATCATTGCGAGCTTCTAGGAATCTAGGGTAGGTATATAGAATCCTGCCCCGCAGTGATTAATAATTCGAATGAAAACGATTTTACTCCAAAAGTTTCGTAAAACAGACAAAACAACCGAGTTTTCTCGGTAAGAAGAAAAAACCAAATTCCTTCGGATCCTTTGTATATTATAGGGAGTCTAATTTTTCATGAGGGTCGATGGCATTTCTTAAAATTGACAAAACAGAATATTCTTTATGGACTTAAGTCCCACTGCCATATTAGAAAGAACAGGAATACCTGCAAAACATTTTTATTGCTATGCGAAGTACACACCTTATATTTCTTTTCTATATAGCTTTCGCAGTTGTTAAGACCTTTCCATAGGAGGGCCGGCATTCTCTACAAAGGGGCCTGGGACAACAAACTTTTTGGGGTCCTAAAAATTCATTTTTTAAAGGTAAAAACAACAGTATTAAAAAAACGTACTCTTATTGCGTCATATGTATTTATTTAAACATGTGATTTTTTTGTCTTTGTCAATAAGCATATTAGAAAAATTTCGATTTTTAGCAATTCACTTCTCCATACTTTATCAATTTTAATTTGCTAAAAGAACGCTCTGCACTTGCTATAGTAACTGGCAACGTAAAGAAAATTTTTAACGCACATTTGGAAAAAGTTCATTATAATTATTATTTAATATAATACTATACCAACCCCGACACCGAAAGGCAAAAGAGGTTACAGATACAGATATATTGCAATATGTCTTGCGCGTAAGTTTTTCGTTCAAGACCAGTTCTCTTAATAAAACAATTTTCTGATTTTTTTTGCACCTGTAACACTATGCCTGCTGCTAATTCGTAGTTGCAAGCATATAGGACTATTTTGTTATTGTTTACTGGGTGCTGCGTGAGATATCACGTATCTTGTACTGTGTGTTTTATGTATTGTCCGTATCATCATCATCATCAATTGACATGGAGTAGATGCCCGTGGACCGATCCTGGATTACGCCAGGCCCACCTCATGCCAATAAGGTGTGAGGGGATTTGTTATAATGGGTGGGGATTGGGAGCACTGTATAACGTTAACATGCCTGTGACGCCAGCCGCAGAACACCGCTTCTATAGTGCAAGGTAGTTAGTAGATCACATTAGGAGCAAATTGTTGAAACTCGGCGAAAATTTTAAATAGTTTACAGTTACTTTGCTAAGGTGTATCAGTGGTTTTATGCTATTTTAAGCCGTTTGAATAATATATATTCTATTAAATTTTGTTATTTATTTTTTTAGACTCTTTAGGGGGCCCCTATAAGCGCGGGGCCTACTGCACCTACTTCACCCTCCCCCCTGATATGGTCGGCCCTGGACACCAGTTGTTGCATCCCATCGTGGTAGAAAAATTCCGCTTGTGTTGAAAATCATGTGTTAATGACTTGCTTGATGATGGAATTGTTCCCAGCAGAAGGTTGTGAGGAAATTTTGAGTTATGATGACATAGTAGGGGGGGCGGCATTGTCATAGATAAAAACAACGTTACAAATTTTACGGTGAATTTCAGACGGTTTACTGTTTCTCACTTTTAACAAACGGGCCACAGACCGAATTTCGCATGTGGCGGGACTCTGAATTTTCTTAGACATTACAAAGATCCACTGCCAAGTCTACCTACTGCATGAATGTATGAAAATGGCGTCAGGCTCTTGCCAACGGACCAAGAAATATGGTACGCCTGTATAGGGTATTCATTTAGGTTCGCCAAATAGCTGGAAGGATTTTACAACTTAGTGGTAGATTATGAAGGTTAAATACAACTATCGTAAATCATTTTACTACTAGACCGGACTCGAAACATTGTACAGCTGCCCCAAAATAGAAGAATTCATTTAAATGTTATTTAAAATATTTTGGGGCCAATTTTAAGCCGTCCCTAGTAGGGTGTTTATGGCAGAACTTTCCACTTCTAACTTGTCATAATAATTTTATTGTTCGTTGTAATAACTTAAAAAGTCAAGCCGAAACTGCGCACGCGACAGAATAGACTATAACAGCGTATTTTAACGTCAACGTCTATATCTCAGTAATAACTACGTTTTTATCCATTCCATACAGCTGCCCGAACTAAACAGTTTTTGGTAGAAAACGTACCTTTATTTGTTAGGGCAAATTAATGGCCATCAAACTCCTCAGATTGCCATCCTTTGGCTTATTCAGTATGGAATGTTTTCCGAGAAAAAGTATTATGAAAGGCGAGGAGAACCATTAAAATCTTCAATAACTTCGTGGCCGGTGGCCGTATAGAACAGGTACGGCCAAAAATTACCGAAGATATAATAAGAAGAGGAGCTATTTTTCAGTTTTAAGACGTGATTAAACTTGTTAGCCTATAACATGTTTCAATTTACTTTGGAAACTCTATCGCTAGTTATCCATTTTTGCCCTTCAGATGCTAATTTGTTTTATTTAATAATGTCCAATTGAGATTCTTCTGCGGCCCTTCGTATTGTCAAATTGTCAAAAAGAATCAAAGCAGACTAGGGGTTGAAAAGAAATCAAATAAAATTAAAAAATAAGTTTTAGAATAAATTAAAATATTGTTATTAATTTCTTGTCGATTTTTATGTGTGACCGACATTACGCCTGTCCTATTTTTTGCTCCCAATTAACAATTTCGGTTAGACATAGCTGTAATAAACGGTTTTTGCATCACATGCCCATTTTTCCCTATTTCCAATGTAACTTAATAAAATTTGAGATTAATATCTGTTGTTTATTTTGAGCTATTTATGTATTGTCAAACAGAACGCATTTTTTTCTAGCCACCCGGTATAGTGAATTATGTTAAGCATATAATATAAAAATAAACAACTATCTAAATATGCATAAAATCTAAGGATGTATCTATTTATTATTGCGTATTTTAGCAACAATTCCTAAAGCGGCACGAAGCTCTAATCAAATAAACTGTAAATGGAAAGAACATTTCAAAAAATATATTGCTTGCTTGTCAGAGTTAGAAATATTGGTAAAGTTTATCGTGAATGGACACTCCTATCAACATTTATCATGTTAGATTACAACAAAAAATAACCTTAAATTAGAGAAAGGTTGCAAAAAATTAACAAACTTTAATTAATCACAATGAAAGTGATGTTACCGTGTCAATTGTGAGTTAATTCTATTTGTTTGTATTTAATTTTACCTTTACATTATTAATAAACGTCCGAAGAAATAATAAGCATTAAGATTAAGGCCACTTTTAATATTAAAACTAAAAGCGAGTTCACGTACTCAATTAGATAATTAGAAAAGCCAGGAGGAGAATAACTTAGTAACCGTAACGAAAGGCACTGACAGGTGTTTTCCATGGAGAATAGTTAAAAACATTTTGACATTCACACGCCCTTTTCGAAGACGCATTTACACTAAACTAGTACCGACTGGAAAATAATTAATATAAAACAATTTGTAACAATTAAGTTGATCACAATAGCTATTATTGTTACCGTAGGTACACCCCTACTATGCGGGAAATTTAAGAAAGAAATCGTGGTTATATTACAACACAACGTAACAGTTAGTCACGATATCTAAACAGCAATTTATTGTATGGTAAAATAATGAACTATTTTTGGGTTCAATTGCCTGTCTAATCATAAACCGTTTCGTAGCGCAATATCAGATGACAGAAATGGGGTTTTATTAATTTTTATAATAGTTAGTAGTCCTAAAGTCGATTGGCTTCAGTTAATTGAACTCAAGGAAAATCAGTTATGAAATGGCATTGGGTGTGATCACGTTCAATCATAAAGATCAATGATCAATTTATTGGTTTTCCATTGTTAATAAATGTATGACAATTATTTACAGCCAAGAGATATCTAGGCTACTTGCAGTAAAGCCGTTAAATTGTCAACAAAATGATATGTTATATGTTTTTATTGCAATTTTTGCACATACCTATTTCATACTTATCTTTCCTCCCGTTATTATAATAATTTATTGTATACTTATTTTCAGATTGGACGTTATCCCCTGGGCCGTAAGGCGTAAAAGCGAGACAGTCAGTGAGTAGATTTATTTTTTACGATTAAAAAGTTAATCCTACTGTATATATGGTGGGCGATGATTTACATCCCAAAACACATTTTTCCGATAATTGAGGGCTATAACCTAATAGTGAGATGAATAGCGAGAAGTTTAAATTTATTCTGAACACCATTAATTTTCGACTTTTCGTAATGTTACGCTCGATCTGGTTTGTTAGTTTTATCCTAGGGGCACGGGCTCGCTGCTATTTAACTTATTCTATTAGTTACCAATCATTTTATGCCTACGGTAGATAGGCAATTTTCATGAAAGAAAACTATTGCCTAGTTTAGAACTTCTTCGCTGTTTTAAATGGGACACAAAAAGTTGGAAAGTATTTTAGAAGCATGGGCATTTTATTTTTAAAATTCTACTCTACTTGTCTTTTGTATGCTAATTTTACTATCTACAAGTCTCGATAAGTTTCTATTATACAAAAATTTTATTATAACTGAAATTGATGCTGGTCCTGTCATTGCTTTCACAAAAATACCTGAGTAGAAGTGCTTCCCAGACAATGCTCATTACTATGAAGGAACTTTCTCCTAAAAAAGATTTGTTCAATTCAAATTTTCAGCTAAGGATTCTGTCGTGACAAGAATTAATTTTTGAATCATTTCCATAATACGTCCTGATCGATCAAAGAGAAAGTAAAAGATCGGGATTGCAATAAAGAAAGCCTTTATTAAACATAAAATATTATTTCAAAGACACTCAAATATTCTCCTCATGTAACATATTTTAGTACTTAAGTTCACCGTTGATTTTATTGTTATTCATCTCAAAGAAAATATCTTTAGATAAAATTATCAATAACTGAAACAGTTCAGTTTCATCCCAATATACATAATCCAATAAGGTAGGTACTATAAATTTACCTCTAACATTGTGACGTTTCGTTTCCAAGAAATAAATTGCGTTTTATTATCGCAGTCGAGGAAAAAATAAGAACTATGAAAATCACGGTTGACAAGTAAGATGCCAAACAATTTCTGCTTTGGAATGTTATTATTATTTACATATTTCGTCGATTTGTTGATACAATGTGATTTTTTAAAAAGTCAATTGCAGCAAGCCTAGAAAAAAAGCTATTCCGTCTGCAGACAGCTGTAATGAGTTTTGAATGACATTAACATGTATGTCAAACTGTGTGACAGTTCAGGTAGTTAAAAATTTTGGCCCAACAAAATGTGAAAATAAACAAGTATTTAGTTGCAACTGAGTTGTAATTTATTAAGGTAAGTAAATTTCAGGTTTTTCGTCAATATTTCTTTCACAGCAAGTGTTCAAAATGTCCACCCCCTTGCTCTATACACAATCTTGCTCGTTTTTTTTTTTAATTTCTAGACACATTTTCGAGCATGTGCTGTGAGTTATTTATTTCGTTGAATTTATGAATTATTCTTGCAGCAAGTTCATCTAAATTTTGTAGTGATGTGCCGTGGGTATTTACCCATTGGGTAAATAAATAAATACCGGGTAAATATCGGGTAAATACCCAAAAAATATTTACCCACCGTAAAATCGGGTTTTTTTGCTAAAAAGACCTAATATTTGATTGCTAACGTAGTAACGTAACCGGTTAGCAGTGTCAGTCGGAGATGCTGATCATATGAAAATTGGAACATCAATTTCGACAGACTTGATGTTCCAATCATTGTGCGAAAGAGGGTCTATGGGGCAAAAACTTCGTTTGGTTGTCGGCTGCTTAAGTAACACCAATAGTATGGTGGGATGGAATCTGTAGGAGCAGTCGCTTTTCAGAGGTGGCGGTTCGCATACTATCAGCTCCAGTTAGCTCCACTGCCACTGAAAGATCATTTAGTGCATTTAGCTGGATACATAATAAAAGACGCAATCGTCTGACCAATATTAGAGCAGGGAAAATTACTTACCTTGCCTTTAACTGGAAACTTCTCCAAGAAGGTGTGCAACAATATAACGGGAAGGAAAAAGATGAATCCGAATTGTTATCAGTAGCTAATGATTCAGAAGCTTCTAGCTCTGGGTTAAACAAAAGATTTCTTTCGCGTAGTTCGGAAGTTCCAAAAAAGAAAGTGAAACGAAGTGATGCTGATGATGAAGAACTAGTACTCGTAACGAGTAGCAATGATGAAGATGAAAGCGATGCAGATATGGTCCCTTACATGGACAGTGACACCGATGACTCCAACCATTTTCTAATTAAATTTACTTAAATAATAAGATTAGCCGTGTACCTATCTGTATATGTACAAAATAACGATTATTGGACTGAAAAGGTATTTAAATCAAAAAAACCCTATTATTTACCCATTTTGGGTAAATACCCAAGGTATTTACCTAAATTATATTTACCCGGTATTTGCCCATCACTAAAATTTTGTATTGGTGTCTGATAAATTTAATTTTTCAGATAGGGCCAGACAAAAAAATCCAACGTTGTTAAATCGCAGGACCTGGGTGGATAAGCAACTGGAGTGTTCCAACTGATTACTCTATTACCGAAGAATTCCTGAATAAAAATCAAGTTCTACAGAGTACAATGAACAGGCGAGCCATTCTGCTGAAAGTACCCCTCCCGCAGCTCTTGGTTATCTAACTGATTAACAAAAGGTTCCAAAATCTCTTAGCGATACCTTAATGCATTGAGTGTCCCTTGAAAGGAAATTGGTCCTACAAGTCGTCGTCGGCTAAGACCAATCCACACACCAAGCTTTTGCGAATGAAGTGGTGTTTCTCTAAACGCATATGGATTTTTCCGCAGACAAAATTCTCATATTTTGGGAGTTCACATATCCAGATAATTGAAACCATGCCTCGTCCGAAAAAAACACGTTGTTCAAGTCGTTGTCTTCAGGAAATGCGTTTAAAAACCATCGACAATAATATCGTTCTCTTAGAGGCACGTCTGCTGGTAGAATCTGATGAACAGAAGTTACTTTATATGGAAATAACTTTAAATCTGCTTTAAGAATATTCCTCGTGGTTGTGTAAGACAAATCAATGCGCTGTGAAAGACGTCGAATTGAAGTTGAGAGAGCTTCAGCCATTATTTGTCTAACATTTTCCAGGACTTCTGGTGTGCGTTCTGTAGGTCTACAGCTTCCTTTTCTGCGTGTAACACCACCTGTTTCATCGAATAATTCCTCAGTGTGCATTAGAGCATCGTAAAATCGATTGTATTCAACAATTCCAAAATGGTCTGTAAAATCCTTGAAGCATTCCTGGATCGAATACCGCCACTCACCATTTATGATGATTCCAGTTCGATAATAAGCTTTTACCATAAATATCTTATAATGCACTGTGAAACCCATTTTTAAATAAATAACTGAAGCTTCTTTATTTATTTGTTTTTGGCAGCTATGCTGTTACAATTTTCATATTATTTAAGATTCTAAAGCTTAATATAGGCGGGACAATCCAGAGGCTACTACAATTGACTTTTTAAAAAATCACATTGTATTATAGTGCAGCAGATAGGTGAAATAATTGTAAGAATTGTGCCTTTAATGATAGAAGCATTCAACTTGGGGCACATATACTAAATATATAAAGGTTTAATTTTGGATATGAGGCCATCTCGGATTTCGCTTATTGCAGTAATGGCGGACATTCAAAATGGCGGCCTCTGACTATTATATTTTATGTGCTCCTTTTTTTATTGTTATTTGAAAATGTTAATAGCGTATTATATGTGATTTTACATGAGTTGATGCTATAAATATGTGTGCATGTCATCATTATACAGTGTGCGTCATTAAGTGTGCAACAAATGGGATTTTTTTTTATTCTTTACAAATAAAAAATTTGAATACCACCAAAAGTCGGTACATGTTCCATAACTATATTAGGTGTACTTAGAATGGCTCCAAGTCAAACAGCATACAGGGCAGGTCAAAAATAAAAAAGATTTTCAAGGGTAATAAAGTGGTCTTATTTTCAAAAACACATCAAAACCTTGTTGAGAAAAGTTGTTTAGATTTACAAAATATGTCCAAATACAACGTCATGGCCTCCTATTCGAAAAAAGAAAAAAAATCGGAAAATTATGAGCTGACCCCATATAAAGATTTTATTGAATGTTCAGCATTCAAATTTTAATTTATTAACCACAGTCAAATCACATTCGAATAATTCTTTTCAAATTTGAGCGAAATTGTAAAATGTATTCAAATTTATTATTTTCGTAGGTAACCATAAACTTCATCTTTGTTGCAACCTTATTTAACATAACTTTAAAATTTCGCAAATATTTTTTTAACAAAGCAGGCACTTTACTAAATAATAAACAAACATTACCGTAGCGTTTCTGTATGTCCACCTTCTCGTTCGATGCATGTAATTGTTCGATCATAAAATTCACTCAGAATAGTTTTTTTCACAACTAGTCCGGTTGATAACATTGACCACAATCCAAGTTCTACTACAGCTCATGATTATTTCAATGGTACAGGAATATCCCTATTTCTACATCCAGATGGTAATTCCAGAGGGACTGATCGAACTAGGACTTTAAGTCCTTTTATCGTGAAGGCAACCAAACATCTTCCTGAAAGCTACACAAGTGTTACCTCTGTTCCTGCTATTAGAACTGACTGTCCTTTGCCAACAGTAGGTACAAGAAAACTTTGTTGACTACCAAGTGTCATCGAAAGATATGGTTAAAGAATACACCTGGCTGAAGCATGTAGAAGCTGTTTTGGCTGCTTACAACCTACAAGGGGATGAAGTAATCAGCGACGAATGTGTTAATGATGCAAAAAAAACACCTGTTTACTCAGAAAGGTAGAGCAATTGACAATCTGCCTCCTTCGCAAGATGCTCTCATTCAGCATACAAAGAGAGCTGTCTACCAGGCTGGTTACTGCTGGGCTCAAATAAATGATGGTCGAAACCCCAGTGCTCCCGTCACCAGGTGATTGGGGTTTGAAGAAGAAGGTTGAAGGTGGATGGGAAATATCTTGGACAACGCTACCAGATGCTTCGTAAGCATGCAGGAAACCCTTAGGGTGTGGCTGCAAGAAAGGCTGCGCACGACAGTGTCAATGTAGGAAGGCTGCCCTACAGTGTACCGCCCTTGGCGCTTGTGGTTCTCTTTGTACTCGGTGATTTCAAATTTTGAATCTAATCTGTTATCTATTATATCTAATCTATTATGTATTTATCTATCAATTATATACAATACAGACAATGCAGTATTAGTATTTTCATTAAATAATCCACCAACATTTGTTACAAATAGAATATAAATAAATATACTATAAATAAAATATGGTATATATCATTAAAAATAGCAAACTACATGCACATATGCACAAAACAACAATTACTCGCCATTGCTTTAATAGCTGTCATTTAACATCATCAAATAACATTTGAAAGGAGCACATAAAAAATATTCAGAAGCCGCCACTTTGAATGTCCGCCATTACTGCAATAGGCGAAATCTGAGATGGCCTCATATCCAAAATTAAATCTTCATATATGTAGTATATGTGCCCCAAGTTGTATGCTTCTATCATTAAAAGCACAATTATTTCACCTATCTGCAGCACTATTAGGCTTTTACGGAAATTAGTAGTTTTTTCTCAGCGTATAGAACAACAGACAAAGCAAGCTCTCATTAGTATCTAAGATAATAAAAACGCATGATCTATATTAAAAACAAACGTGTGTAGTGAATGTAAGATCCTTACTCGTCCACAATGTTACAAAACAACACAATTGCTTTAATTTTGGCTTTGGTATTTTGTAGAATTCTATTTTTAACATTATGTATTATGCATTCCGTCACTAAATTAAAGTAAGAGAACGTTGAACATTGCATTTTACTTTTTACCACACGTTGACATTATAATAAATGATATGAACCTAAGAATGCCATTACATCCACATCTAAGAAATTAACATTAAATTGGTATAAGAATTTATTTCTTGGTTTTTAATTTAGAATTGCGCGGTGTGTATATTAAGTACCATTTAAGATTCACCCTGTACACGTATTAACCGATTTTTTTAATGAAATATGTAGTTTTAAAGTTAAACTTGAGAAAACACTTAAAGTGCAATCGCCAGGATCCTATTTCATTTATTTGATGTCTTTATATTGTTTTAGGAAGGAAAAAGTGGACCCGTCGTTGTCAGTTTCGTTTAAAAAAATATAATTTTGTACATAACGAAATGTAAAACTTTATAATACTGGGTATTTTTTGTTTTAGACATTTAGAATTTTGAGTATTAGTGTTTTTTATTTTATGTGCTTTATAAAACTAAAATGCCAACTAAGTCTTTAATTTTAAAAATGGGTATTTCTCCACCAGTTGCTAAAATTAAAATGAATAAAATAATAAATTAATTTACAATTTTAGCAAAATGGCGAAATACCCATTCCAGAAGTATTAAGATATCGAACAACCACAAATCTTTAGAAAATAAATTTTTTACTGGTCACCCTGGAACTCGCGTACGCTAAAGCCAAAACTAGACAAATAGACGCTGGTTTACCCTCGTATGTTCAGAGAACTCATATACAGGGTGTATATCGTAAATGGTGCAAAATATTCGCACCACGCGATTCTGCGTTAAAAACTGGACAAAAAATTGTATAACTGTTTTAGGCCAAAACGTGTAGTTTTTGAAGAATTATTAAAGTCTTGTAAACTTAGCAACACTGTGCAGTCAGTCATACTACGTCACCTGCGGTATCACCAATGGCAATGGCTTGATTTAATATAATTGCATCGTACATCGTTGCAACATTTATGAAAAGCACAAGCACTGCAAAAATTTCAAACTTCGGATGGAAATTCTAATTAAACGAAGGGTATGTGGAGTACAATTACAGATTAGTTATTTCTTTTGTTGATTAAACTACAGCTAAAAATCATTATTTCATGAAAATATGACAACACAAGCAAACTAGAATACGACTTAAGGCTGCTAATAACTCCATAACTAAAGAGTTAACAGCAAATTGATACTGGAGTTTTTTGCTTGGATTTTGACGTAGAATCACGTGATATACATATTATGCGCGATTTTCGATACGCCCTGTATATGCGGGGTGCATCTGTAAATGATTTTAAACTGCGAGCTAGTCGTCTAAACCAGGGCTTCTCAAACTTTTCCACTTGGCGACCCCTTTATCGATATATTGGTGGTAAGTATCGATATATCGATACTTATCGATATATTTCGAAACATATCGATAGTTATCGATATTCGATATATCGGCTTTATCCATATTTTTTTGATACCGATATTTGCTATAACTGTTTTAATATCGCCCAGCCCTAGTAGCGGTAACAAAATACCTACTAATATTTTATTAATGTTGAATTATAATTTTTAAATTGTCAGGGGTTCTGGGGCAAGAAAAATGAGCAACGACAAAATAATACACTTTGATATTTAATAAAATGATCAGTACTTTTTGCCGAACAGACATTTCAAATTTTTTCTTCCTTCATTAGGTAATAAACACTTTGTTTCAACCATTTTGCGTTACATAATGAACTCCATTATTTCAATGTTTTCATTATAGTACTGTTGTCACAACAGAATACTGATACCCCTATTGATATTTTTCAAAACAGAACCGTTGCTCTTTTGCTAAGAATAAAGGGGATTCCTCGATAGATAAGAAAATCCTGTGATTGCATTTTTTAAATCGCCTGTTATGAAGACTTGCGAGTCAAGGGACCCCCCAATATTATAAAATCCCATTTGTATTTGGTAGGTACGCTTTACTCGAATTAAAGTTTCAAAATTTCTTTTTGAGATTTTGATTTAGAATTAAAAAAAAGTTATTGATATTATATCGACATAGCACTCGCAACAGCTAATTGTCCTTGCCATGAATAAAGATTAAGTACTTAAAGCATAATTTTGTATTTTGTACTTATTAAATATCAAAGTGTATTATTGTTTCGTCGTTGCTGGTTTTGCTTGCACAGAACCCCTGACGATTTAAAAATTCTAATTCAACATCAATCAAAAATTTAGTAGGTATTTTGTTACTGCTCTAGGGCTGGGCGATATTAAAAAAGTTATAGAAAATATCGATATCACAAAAATATGGATAAAACCGATATATCTATAACTATCGATATATCGATATGTATCGATGTATTGATGTATCGATATATCGATATTTTATCATTCCGATATCGTTATTCGATATATCGATAAGTATCGATATATGTATATCGATATATCGATATTTTTTCCCGGCACTATTCGCGACCCAGGGCAAAGAGATATATACCTAAACCTACGAATTTGCTGATAATAAATCACCAAGAAAATTTATTCGAAAACAATTCTTGGTATAGGTACATACGAATATAATTTTACCATGTATTAAAGACAAAGCCAAATATTCATACTAATGAGCTGGATATTGCAGGACGTAGAGCTTCTTCAACGTTTTGCAGTTAATGTTGAAAATGCCGCTTTGCATAAATATCTACTTAGTACAAAATGTTAGAAGTATGTTTAGGGCCATTTCAGAAAGCGTTGGAATTTCTGTCCTAATCCCCATCCAAAATTCATTTAATGATTTTTTGGAAAGCTTTAAACCTGTGTCACTCGATAACTTGGCAAATTCTTCTTAAGCATTTGATGCCTTGATGGTACCTAAATGATGACAGTAATCATTCCAATTGAGCATGGTTTATGAACCCAATTTTCTTTTTCAACATCAAAATTTGAAGGAAAGCGTTTTTGAAATTGACAAATTGTGTCTCCAAACACTTAACATTACCAATAATTATAATTATAACTTTTAGAATTAAATCTTTGGATAGGTTATTTTTAATTATAAAAGCACCTATAGTTGTAAACATTTCTAAAGATCCATTTTCCACTATATTTTTCCATGTGTTCACTTTTTTAACAAAACTTTCAATTTTGTATTTTAACGTAAATATGTTAGAATTACTTCCTTGAAGTGACATGTTTAAATCATTCAATTTTTCAAAAATATCTGTCAAATAACACAGTTCTAAAAGCCATAATTCTTTGTGAAAAAATCAACAAAATCAGATTTCTACTCAGTTAAAAATATAACAACTTCATCTTTCAACTATAATAATCTGTATCTGTATATACACTTCGTCCTCTTGAGAGCCACTGCACTTCTGCATCTAGCAAAAAGGTTTGATAATCGGAATTTATATCTTTGCAAAGGCTTGAAAAGAGACGACTGTTAAGGGTTTGGTTTATTATGAAATTAATGATTTTGATAGCATCGCAAAGCACAGCATTTAAATCTGGTGATATATTTTTGTTTTTTTTTTTTTAGTTTTGCTAAAATTTCTGCGACCCCCAAATTTAGTTACGCGACCCCACATGGGGTCGCGACCCACACTTTGAGAAGCCCTGGTCTAAACCGTTAGTAAATAATATTGTTAGCTAAAATAACTACTTAAACAGACTGTAAAAGTTCATGTGGTATTTGAAATAACTAACAGTGGGTAATAAGTGTATGTCAATCCTGACATTCATCAAGCTGACGGTAAATAAACTTTATACTTTCTTTATATCTATACGTAAAATGTATCTTAGTAAAATACCCTACACCGGTTATAGTAAAAACCTGCTTTTTGCATATACAAGCAAATTTTAGGTAGTAACGTTATAAACTTCTGACTGGAAAAGAAAGAACCCTTCTGTTTTAGTTTTCCTTGTTTTCGATGTATTTATATTGTAACGAGACGCAACAGTCGCGGAGAACATGTGCGAGATCGTATGCGTCATCTGCCAATAGAAGTTTCTGGGGCTACCGCGAGTGATCGAGAGGAGCGTCGAACTTACTGGACTGAAATCCCGCATTGGTAAAAACAGGTGCGTCCCTGAGTAAACAGTAATCTACCAAGAGCCTACCAACGTGTCGCGATCATGTGCTTGGTTAATATAAATGTAGCCTACGCGAATGATATAAGTGCGTGAATATAATTAAATAAACTGTATAGATAAATTAGTTAGTGTTTCGGATTAATATTAGTATCGTGCTTTAGCGTTTAAGATGTTGTTTTGTGTTAATTGTTTAAATTTGATAATAAATAATTCACACCACGAACCAAAGTTTTAACTAACCATTTTAAAAACGTTACAATATGTATAGTGCATCATCAATTCTAGTAGCGTATATGATATTTTACAAACTGGCATTTAAAAACTCTATACTCTATAAGAAATTATATATATACTGGATGTTCGACATAAGGCGCGCCCTTTAAAATCTTCAAATACAACCCAACATACATAATATTTCCAAAGCTGCTAGAAATACCTACAACTTAAAAAACAAAATTTGATCTAGTTAGTAGATACGTTCATAAATACTCATTGTTTGCTAACTCATTCAAAGTGACAGAAATTTCCAGTTGCTAAAATAATTTCTTTCATTAAAGTTATTAGTGTACAAAATTGTTATTTTTGCGTTTTTTTCGTGTATTTTGGTTTTGACATAAATTTATTTTTGTTATTTTTCTTAATTTCCTAGGTTATGAAAGTTTTCAATTTGAATTGTCATTCTGAAGCAAGGAATCTCTGATTATGTAGATTTGTTTTAGGGATCATACATCAACGTTATTTATGAATTTCTAAGTTGGATTGCCCATTCCAATAGTTAAGGGGCGCGTCTTACATGAATCACCCAGTATATACATAGTACTTTAACTCTCTTATCTGGAGCACAGGGCCTCAACAAACACCCTACATCGGCTTCTATTTTGTGTCATTGGCTAGTTTTCTCTCCATATTATTTCTTGTGTGTCTAATTCCTTCATTATCGTCCTCGTCCATGTCATTTTGGGAATTTCTCTGCCTGTGGACTTCACCCTAGTGCTTGCTTTGCAATATTATTGTTCGGTCCTTAATAGGGTTACCACCTTTTAAAAACTGTAAAGGAGGACATAGAAAAAAACACACTATATACTATACAGGGTGTTACTTAATGTCATGCAGATATTTCAGAGGGTGATAGTACTCAACAGAAAAAAATGTTAATATACACATGATCAAAAACGCACCATTTTCGATATACAGGGTGGCAGGATGGTAGG
The DNA here is from genome assembly GCA_963082815.1 of Melanotus villosus. Classification (NCBI taxonomy): domain Eukaryota; kingdom Metazoa; phylum Arthropoda; class Insecta; order Coleoptera; family Elateridae; genus Melanotus; species Melanotus villosus. Next base: position 45,510,538 of record OY720421.1, on the reverse strand, counting down.
TGACACAAGCACAAGTGTACAAGACACAACACAAGACATAATGAATACAATGCGCGTGCGTGAGCGTGTTCAAAACTCTCTCACTCTTACGTTGCCAATTGCCAACATAATGCGATAAAAAAATGAATTTGAAAATACAATTTCAAACATCAAGATTTAGGAGGACATTTTTGTAGTAAAGGAGGACAGAGAAAGATGTGTGATAAAGGAGGACTGTCCTCCACAATGGAGGACGGGTGGTAACCCTAGTCCTTAACACGTATCCAATCCATTTCCATTTCCGTTTTCATATTTCTACGTTTATTTGTTGTTTTGTCCTTCGTACGAGATTTCATTTGTAACAAAGTCTGACCATTATTTATCCTCAATAGCCTTTTAAGGCAATTGTTCATGAATATTTGCAACTTGTTTTTTATGCTTTGGGCCATTTTCCAAGTTTTACTCCGTACAATAAAGTAAACTTTATATTAGTATTTAGTATATGAAACTTGGTTTCCGAGACAGTCGGAAAGAGTTTTATATGCCTTTTAACATGCCGAACGTTTGTTTGGCTTTCTTCGTTCTTTGCGTTACATCGGCCGACCTGTTGTTATCATGCTGAACCTTCAACCTCTTGTATGGTTTTACTATTTAATGTAAATACCTGTGCATTATTTGTATTGATACGCATCGGCTTTGTTTTCTTTGCATTTATCTCTAGTCCCACTTGACTTACTACACCATTCCGCTGTTTTGTCCAGTTTTGTTTGCATGTCTGCGTGTGTATGCGATAGAAGGCAGATATCACCTGCATATGCCAAATCATTTAGTTTGTTTAGGAAGTCCCATCTTAGGCCGTTTTCGATAAATTCTGAGTGTTCTCCGTTACCCAATCTAGAACAAGTCTGCATAATAGAGCTGATAGTAGCAGACAGCTTTGCTTTATCCCTGTATTGATTTTTATATGACGACTGTATTTCCCCGTATGCATTACCGCCTTGCTTCTTGGTACTTGGAGTGCCTTTATAACGTTGATGATTTTTGGCGGGATCCCTAAGATGTTTCATACTGAAGTATAGGTTAATGAGTCGGTGCCTCTTTTGACAAATACATGATACAACGGCGATCTTCATTCTTGCGATTGTTCCATAATAATTTGAAGTGATATTTATGTGGTCGACACAGGACTTGTTGAGGCGGAAACCTGCTAGTTTTTTCTGCAATTTTGTGTCTATAACATCTTCTAAACTATTCTTCACCACTTAGGCTAATATTTTGTTAATGGTATTTAAAGGGGTAATTCCCCACCAGTTAAAGCATTTAGTTGGGTTTGCTGACTTGATGAACGTGCCTTCTTTCCAATTTCCTGTAACGGTTTCCTCATTCCACGTTTTCTCAATTATAGATTGTAGTTGTGCCGTTATTGTGGGTATATAACTATGACTACTTGTAATAAATCTGCACTGATATGGTCTGATCCTGCGGACTTTCCCGTCCTTAGTTGTAGAATTGCTGACTTTATATTTCACTAGTGGATGAAGCATTGTTGTTCATCTGTGTTGCTCTGGCGGTTTCTCCTCTTACAGGTATTAGTTCTGTTACGTTACTTAATAGATCACTGAAATACTGTTCCCATCTTTATATTTGCTTTTATTGCAATGTTACCATGTTTCCCACTTTATCTCTTTCTAGCTTCTTGTTGATGTGGGCAGTATTTGCTAACCTTTTAGTTATTTTTTCTGTATATCTTCATCATGTTTTTCTTTTGACCTGCTTTCTCTACTTGTTGTATGAGACGATCCATTGTTTTTTGTTCCGTCTTGCTGTACTCTTCACCCTTATAGTTGTTCTGATATTGTTCTTTCAGTTCTCTTTTCAAGTCACCTGCTTGATTAATTCTTTGTTTTGCTTCTTTTCTTTTTTGTATCAACTTCTAAGTTGCATATTTTATTCATTCTGTGCTGTTGTCACACATACTATGCCTTTTTCTGTTTCTATTGTGTTCATTTTGAGCGATTTCTACCTTGTTTCTATTTCTTCATTCTCACCCCGCTCAGTTCTTGTCTGCAGTTTGTTCCTAAAGGCTTTTTGTACTTTCGTCGTATAAAAGCATTGTAAAGTTTCTAGACGTTTAATTTTTCTCGTTCTGCTGTGTTGTATTTACCTCGTTACGTTGCAATCCTTAACGGTACTTCTGCAATTAACAAGTATTGGCCACTAGCTACGTCTGTACCTCTTTTATTTCGAACGTCTAGTAATAACTAATAAGATTCTCCACCTTCTACTTAACGCTATGTGGTCTATTTGATTTTGTGTCCTACCATGTGATGACGTCCATGTTATTTTGTGTAAAGTTTTATGCGGATAAAACGGCCCAGCCCGCCTACAACCAAGTCATTGTCTATGCAGAAGTCAAAGAATAATAAGAAATTACATACGTTGCGTAAAATAATCTAGAAATACTATTTTTAAATATTACCTTTGAAGTAATTACGATAAGAAATATGATTTTATAAACATTAATTAATTTAATGTAATAAAAAGGATACCTACTATGAAATAATTAATATCACAATCACCAAAACGAAGTGATGTTAACCTTAGAAACATGAAAGCTTCAAACAGTTTTGTAGCTTATTTGCAATAGGTAACTATTAGCATTACTATTGTGGAACTTTAAGGTAAATAGGGATTGCATCATTTTCTTATTTTCTAAATAAGATAAATTATCTGTGAAAGACTTACTAAGTGAATTTATCTGCGTACAATTGGACAATCTTTTCACAATGCCATTGCGTTTTTCAGTTTTGGATGTGGATTCTCCGATTCTAGACTAATAATATGATTATTGATTATAAATTATAACAATAAAAGTTGGATTCTTTTTTTAAGAGTTACAATTTTATCCTTTATTCAAAGTATTGTTTTTTTTTATTCTAGAGTCAAAGGATCAAATTCCGATTCTTACAGAATCGTTTCTTTACAAAAACGAGAATAGATTCTACTGTATTACCGTTTCATTGCAGCACTAGAAAAAGTATTTCATCGTCCCTCCGTATTATGAATAGATAGAGTACTGTAGTTGTGTCACTCTGTATTATGAATAGATAAGGTACAGAAGTTACCATTAAAATGAATGTGAAACATCTCGGGTTTGATTCCGACTGAAGTCAGGTGAGATCTTTAATGTGGAAATAATCTGAAATTGTATCAACCTTCGGCTACCAGGTAAAACAGTAGGTCTGCTGTCAATGCGAGGTAATGGAACTTTTCATTTCATTGGGTTCAGGAACACACAATAAATTAATAAAAAAACAATTTGACTTTAAACGGTACTGAGACGTTAAACGGAAATGAAAAATGCATCTTATCACTCTACTACAACCTAAATTTTCTATCAGAGTAAATTAAATATATCATTCGAAAACAAGAAAACGCTGTAGTCAATTGTGGGTAATATTAAACTACTAAAAAGATGTGAAAATGAAGCATAAGAGTTGTCCCTTGCCCCACTTTTTATTGGCATCATTGTGTTTTACTTAACGATTTATGTAGCTCTTTATTCTTTGTCTATCTTGCTTTTAAAAATCTCAAATATGTTCAAAATTAATTTTCGGCCAAGCAGGTTAAAATCCAATAAATTATGTTGAAATTCATAAAATTTTAGTTAATCAAATCTTTTGGTAATCCGGTCCGAGGATATACCTACTGTATAAATATTAACGCAGCTTAATACTCAATATGCATGGAGGATTAATAAAATAATGTTCAATCTCATTAATATTAATTTGTAAATCATGATGTATTTTTAAAATTTAATCGCCACAGGTTGTCATAATTAGCTCTAAAGTTAGTAATTAGCTGTTAAACACCAGAAGAACGTCCAGATATATTATACCAAATGACCGAAAGTGTGGATTAATTCTCGGACGGCCTTTTGAAAGAAACCGGAAAGTCCAAGCGAAAACAAATTTATAACGGAAAGAACAAGGTTTGAATTTAAAACAATATCTTGGAAACGTCAAGAGTAGACCCCTTAGGATATGTTCTGTCTGTTCGTACGCAACTTATTAAGAAGATTAAAAACGACTTCGAGCCAGCAATATTACACGCCTTAAATTAGCAAGCTTCGGGAGAATTTTAATGCTCTGAGCTAGAATTTTGTATAACTAATTTTAGAAAGTGTAAATTGTAAATACCTGCTTAACTTGTTAAAAAAATATTTTATCACTTAATTGCGTTATAACTATATTCTAATATACAATAACTTATGGCAAATCAAATAAATTCTATTATTAAATTTTTTGAAATCATGTTTTTCTGATAAATATCTTTCTTTGTATCCGTTATAAGGTGACGATAATTATTGTAAGATTTTAATAAAATATTTCTAAATGCTTATAAGGCTATTGTGCGATAATTCATTTCTCTTAAGGCTTGTGCCGTATAATAATTTATTACATATTTGTATTTTGCTAACAATAGCATAAGTTATACGACTTTAGCAGATTTAAGATTTACCGAGTTTGTATGATGTACAACCACTTTGTTTTGTAACTAAGTATACATTTTCGCTATTGTCAACAATTAGCATTCATTGCTTAAAGGTTAAGGTCTTCTTTCTGCTTGGATACAAATGACTAGTCATTATCATAAATTTCTTAACCGCTTTAAAAAATAGTTTTGCGCTTATTATCCGGCAGCTTTAGTGATTTTAATTGCAGAATCATCTTACAACGTTGAAACGAACCAACAATTTCATGTAAATTGCGAGTGCCGTAATATTAAGTTTTAATTCTATAATAATTTAAGCTCTACGTGCAATTTATTTGCAACTAATTTTCATAAAATTAATGAATTAGCATTGATTTAGTGCTAAACGTTTAAAAAACAATTTATCAGCAATCTTTGACACCTGCTTTGCTGCATCCAGCAGCAGACATTACAATATTACATGAACCTTCTTTTATACTATCCTTGTTTTAACTTCGAAACGTACACGTTAAGGAGTAGGATGAAAGCCTTTACTATGCATTAGAGGTGTTAACGTTGATCAGCGATCTGCTATTTTGATAACATGGCATTTTCTGCACTATTTGGTTCGCGTGCTTAACTTAACAATCCTGCATTTCCGCTTGGGCGGATTTTAAATAAACTTCAGACATCCCTCGTGGTGATTTATGCTATAAAACTCGTCGTTTCACATCTAATACTTAAGTATTATATATTATTTTTCTCAGATAAAGGGGCTTTTAAAACGCTTCAAAAGAACGTCTATTTATGTATTTATTCTAAATTTTTAAAACATTCCAAATAAGGAAATTAAAGATATACATATGAATAATAAGCATAGATGATTTTGAACAACCCCAGCCATATTTTCTTAAGAAGTCCATAACACTTTTAAGCTTTTTGTTTTGCAGAGTAAATGCATTTCACGAGAAAACTGAAAATACATTAAAAATTATCACTGGGATTGGAGTTTACTTTAATTTTGTAAAGCTTTGGTGGATGTAAAAAAAACGGAAATGGCCTGGTCGCTTTTCAGCACCCGGAGCCTCTGGTGTTTTCAACGAAACTTACAGAATAACTCTGGGAAACTTTTAATAAAAGTACCAATAACCGACCTTGCATAAGGAATTAGAGTTTATTGTAGGCTATCAGGTACCAGGTATTCCAAATCTGAAACAATATTAAATATCGTTATAATTTTACAGAACTTTATTAATTTAACCTTTAGCGTAACTCTTGTTGTACGTACTTTTTTACGTAAACGTCGCATTTGTTGAAATAAAGACAGTTTTTTCTCCAACGACACATTTCAAAGCATACCAGAGTTAGGGTTTTTAATGCCTGTTTTGCTTTCATGTATCGATGCTGGCTGTATAACATACGAGGAGGGTTGAAATTTAACCCAGCATTTCCCCGCCATATACAAAATGTGTGTGCTGTTGTTACGGTTACAATTATTGTTCTTGTTTAGTATCTGCAGCCATAACGGAACAACCAGTTCATAATTCTGTTGCGCAGCGAATTATCATTAAATTGCTTATTAATGAAAGCATTTTTAAACTCAAGACTGACGTGTGACAAAACCTTGGTACACCATTTTGTCCCAGAATCCAAACAATCAAGCATGGAACAGTGACGCAAAATTTCACCGAAGCCTAAAAAAGCAAAGGTTAGCCCTTCAGCTGTGAAGATAATGGCCACTGTGTTTTGGGACGCAGTAGGGGTTTTGTTTACAGATTTTTTAGAAGGTATGCGTACAATTAATGTCCTTTATTACGTTCAACTGCTTCTAGAAAAAGTAAAGCCTGCATTTAGGACGAAAAGACGGAAGCATTCAGTTAGGAGTGTGGTTCTACGACAATGCTCGCTCGCACGCCGCTCAATTTGCTAGGGAAACTTCAGATAAATTACACTGGGAGATGCTTCCACATCCTCCTTACAGTCAGAATTTGTCTTCTTGTGTCTTACATTTGTTTGGGCCACTCAAGGAAGCAATGGGTGGTATTCGATTTGAAGAGGATGAGAAGGTCAAACATTTTGTGCAAAATCGGCTTGCCGCTCAGCCAAAAAACTTCTATAAAGAAGAGGTTATAAAGCTTGCAAAGAGATGGCAAAAGCGTGTAGAGTTAGAAGGGGAATATGCTGAAATGAAGGATAAATCATATATTCAATAATCTTGTCTAAATAAAAAGTTAAAAGAAATTTCGGGTTAAATTTGAACCCTCCTCGTATATTTGCCTGGGTGATTATCGTTGTATTGAGCTTTTGGTGTTTACGAGACGTGGTCTAGGCTATGAATTAATCTAATTTGGGTGGAATTAACGTTAGTCTTTGGTAAGTTGATCGAATGTGTTTTTATAACATTAATATCATGCCATTTTCAATATTTAAATAAATTTTTAATATCTTTCACTAATATATTATTAGAAATTTTAATAAATTATTATTTTTTGTTGGTGACATTTTAACCCTTTCGCTGCTATTGACGCCTACTGGCGTCCCCAATGTTCCGTGCCCCCAGTGCTAACGACGCCATTTGTTTATTTTGCTTTTACCGTGAACTGCTGTTGACGACAACTGTTTATTTTGCTTTTACCGTGAACTGCTGATGACGCCAATTATTTTATCGACTATTATTCGTGTTTATTCGGTTTTAACGGCGGTTAACACGCGGCAATTTGCAGGTGTTTGTGGTGTTAGTGTATTGAAAGTATTCAGAGTGTGTTGTTGTTTTTTATTTTGAATTTTGAGTACGTAGTGCAGATGCAAAATGGATAATGCCCAAGCAGGTCCCTCCAATGACCCACCTTCATTACACTTTTTTAAAGTAGTTTTTATTCATAATTATTACGTTATTACGCAAAAAGAAATAGCCGCACACAGGTCTGGCAGTGGTCGGATAGATAGCAGCACTCAAAGGGTTAAGTCATCTTTTTAATATCTACATTCTAGATTATAAACAGCATTTTAAAACACGTTTCCCATCCTAGATTATAAACAGCATTTTAAATCACGTTTTCCATAACAACGTCTTTTATGTCATACTCGTTTCTAAAGCAACGTTTTTCGAACGATTTATAGGACAAAAAGTGACACTTTAAAGTGCTAGGACTTTAAAGTGTCATTTTAAAGTCCTAGTTCTTTAAAGTGTCACTTTTTGTTCTATAAGTGCTCGTTGCTAGGAGATACGAATTGTTGCGCCTTAGACTACTTACTTCAAACTAATACTGCTACAAATTGCTGGAGATTTCTTTTAATAATTTAACAACTTTAGAAACCAGTATGACATAAAATTATATATGTACCTCAGACGAAAAGTGTCTTTAAGGTACTCGCAAGTAATTACGGCCTCGGCTACCCGCCTCGGCCGTAAACAACTTGCTCATACCTTAAAGACTTACTTTTCGTCCTAGATACATAAAATACTATTAAAAAAACATTTAAAACACGAAGGAAATAGCAACAATAATTGTCTATATTACGCCAATGGCAGAAACTTGAATAAACCTTCTCGTAAGCAACTTTAGATATGTTCATGCCCAACGTAGTAGTTGACCAACAAAAAAAAATTTGAATAACACTCTTGCGAAAACGCTTAAAGTATCTCGGTTGTATATGCAACTCGACTTCGTCTCGTTGCATAGCAACAACCTCGAATTTTAAGCTTGTGTTTTCGCACTTGTATTATTAATAGCTATTTGAGACGGGTCACAATATACAAAATGCGAGGATTGCTAGGCAACAACGTATTTTATAGAGAAAAGCGTATTTTAAAGGCCTATAAAATATGTTGTCATTGACGACGTATTTTATAGGAAACATCATAACAAGTGAGCTCTTATGCACCATCGAAACAGTACCTATAAGATATTAGTGTTAGAAAAAATAAATAAACAAAATCCAAACTGCAACCACTGTCCACTGCCCATCAGCCGCCATTCCTACACTTTTTAAATAAAAAAATTATATACCTATATGACTCCCAAAGAAAATGGGCTTCCTATATTGATTAATACTTAATGGATCTGAAACATTCATAAAGAACAACTCTGAAACCGTTACCTGCGCGCATTTATAAATAATGGAATCAAGAAGTTATTTACAGGATTTCTGAAGAAACTGCGGAAAGGGGGCTTATAATGTAAATAGTTAAATTGCAGTTAAGGAGAAAACACTGTAAATACTAGTAAAATTTACCCGACTGAGGCAATCACTCATGTTCGTACAAAAATCATCTAATAAAAGAGCTGAAGAGCTCGTGCAATTAAACAAAAATATCTTCAGAAGTCATTGTCATCTTGAAAGGCATTTTTTAATTGGGGTAGATAATGATCTCCTATTCAAATTTTGAAAGTAGGGGAGAATCCACCATTTCAATCAGTTTTAGAAGCCACCGATATTCTGACGTTTGCTATTTCAAACGAATTCTACGGAAAGTCGAATAAAGAATAAAGCAATCCTGTATACGTTTGAAGACATGGAAGTACTGGCACAGTATACTGGAAATTGTTTGGGCCACAATATGTTTTTCAAGTATACGCGCAATGGCCTTATTAAAGTACTTCCAAAAATAACAATATTAATCTTAAAAAATGCTGTTTAAACGTGTGGACAAAAATATTTCGAAGACACGTAAAGTTTCAGATGACATTACAAAAAATTTTAGTAAAAATAAATTTAGAGGCCTAATTAGTATAGTTTCTATTAATTTTAAAACTAATGTATTTTGTTTTCCGTTTTAAGAATTGAATGTTCAATTTTAAAAAGTTTTTGTTAAATTTTGCAACAAAGTAAATTATTGATCACGGGAAGCGAACATTTAAAATTTGATTTAGTACAGTAAACAACGATTTAACATCATTATCGATGATTTATGTTTCCGTAATAAAATGTAGGAATAACTAAAATCATCATTCCATATTATTTTACGATTTAGGAAAAAACATTTTATATTTAAACACATAACCGGTATTCCTTTCCTTCACTTTAATAAACGAACAAGCGCGATATGTAGAGACCACACACAAATATATAACTTCTTTTTATTAATCCATATATCACGAAAACTGGCAGGAGAGTTCAATTTTACGTCAAAAGATGAACTCGTGTCCGATTGTATAACATGAACCTTTCTTCCTCTTACACAAAAGCAGGTATCTCAATTTTTTCCTCGCGTTATATGATTTTTGCAACCACCGTTATACGCTACTCATTTTGGTAAGTGCGTGATACCTCATACTGCGAGCAGGACCGTATCAAAAAATTTCAATTTTCAAAATTGATGTTCGTTTTACGTTATTCTTCAGTGAATTTCAATAGTACAATCGAATCAATCACTGTTAAATGGCATAATGTAATGCTACAATCAAAATCAATTTAGTCAAATTAGTGTACAGGCTTTTCGAATCATGCATTACGAGCACGAAACCATGAAGGTACATGCTTTGGCATTTCGTTGTTATGTTGTGGTCACGTTTGATTGGAAAATTAACTGTATGTTGATTGAATAATTTGATGGATCACTATGCTTGTTGTGCTCGCTTAAGTTAATGTTCATGCTTCTGCACGTATCTTTAAAATAATTTTCAAACTAATACGCATTAATTATTTGTTTCTGTTTTTTTGTTGGGATATACATCGTTTTTGCTTAAACTGATTAAGACAATGAAAAAAATTCCGTCGTGTATGCTACATAAATACATGCGCCAAATGTTGCAATAACAATATGTTAACTTATCTAATATTTAAACTGATAAATCTTAATTGGGCATTTTTAATTCATTCCATAATGCGAGACCTGCCCTCTTACAAATGCGAGCAGACACCGTGCTGTTTCTAAAAAAGGCAAGGCGTTAAAATTCCTAACATCTTGACCTACCTTTCAGTGTTGTAACTGTGGAAGTAGACATGAAGGCATAAATTCACCTGAATTTCCAAGCTCGTTACACTCATTCATAATTCTCCGTGAGGCGTAATTTAACATTGGACCGTATAACTTTTAGTTTAAGAAATAGCATTTTATATTACTTGACATTATTATCTGAATAAACGAGTCACGCCACTATAAAGTCCTCAAAATTTAATTGACATAGTTAAATGTAGCTATCAAAATATTGGCAAATGTTAGCGTGTGCCCTCGATTTTTAATTCAGTCATATCGATTATTGACAGCCCAAAGAATTACGCAATTCAAAACGAACAAATGGTCTTTGTTGAAATACTCTTAAGAAAGCGACAGAACGATCTCTTAACAAATGGTTTTTGATACTATCTCATTTTTCTAGAGAATAATTAACCATTATTTTAAATTTCACTTCGTATCTGCCGAAGCTCCTTAATGCTACAGAGATCCGACTTGTCAGATTACGTAATATTAAACTCACAAAGCGTAACTTTCAAATCGACCAAAACGTGTCACTTTTAATACTTAATAAATCCGGAGTTTTGTCATTCAGTTAATTAACAATAAGTAGCAAGTATTAGCTGCAACCATTCTTGTTTTTTATAGTATAGAAGAATAATGGTTCTCGCTAATCTTATAATAACGAATATCTGCAGACGTGTTTAACATGAATTATATTTTATAAGGAAACCTATAGGGGCACATACGGCAACGAGTTAAATAGTAAAATAATTAATTTAATTACACCGTAGGTTGTGGCAGTTCAATGTAATTAACATCTAAAGCTCATGTACGTGCTTTATAATTAAATAAGTGGCGCCAACCTGTTATAAAAGTAATTGTTTTAGTAGTTTTGCTCACATTAGAAAGATATATCATTTAGTTGTTCTTAATCCAGTTAAACTAGTAGTTAACTGCTTGGAAAAATGATCATAATGATGGTTTTTCGAACTCTAAACTTAATACCATGATTTAGATCTCGTTTTAGTAATGTAAAACTACAATAAATCAGTTTAAACATTTATGTCGCTTTTGCGGCCCCTTAAAGAAAATTTGAATTTACATGTAGACATTATGTTGCTGATATAAAATTAAACATCTATACGTGAACATAACATTGTAACAAATAATTTACTGTTGTCTGCTTTGATTCACGTTTGTATTTCTAACTACAGTTATTAACAAAATAATGTAAAATATAATTACCAAATAATTTCACGTCTTTCTAGATTTTTCTGGTTCCGGAAAATAAAAAACTAGAAATAGTAACAGGAACGAATACAGATTTGTTTGTATCACTATACATATCTATACAGGATGTAAATTAAGGTCATGCAGATATTTTAAGGGGTGATAGTACTCGGCAAAATAAGAAAAATATGTTTATATACACATGATCAAAAACGCGCCATTTTCGATATACAGGGTTGCGAAGTTTCAAATTTTTTTTCGTATTTTGCGATTTTCTCCCGAATGTTTTGAGATAATTATTTGAAATTTAGTATAGCTACTATCTTTTCGAATCTCTACAATAAAATGTCAGAATCATCAGTTGCAGTATACAGGGTGTTACATTTCTTTGGGTTATCGACCATTTTACCTTCCGGAACTTTTTTTTTGAGCACCCTGTATATATTTCCATATCTTAATTGAATTCCCCCAGCTTTTTGGTCTTTTTCATTATTCCCATATCTGTCACCGCTTTCGAGTTATTTGAAAAAATAGCGATCAATATAAACCAAGTGTAGTCAAAATAATTTTTTTTGTTTTTTTTTTGTAGCACCCTGTATACTGCAACTGAAGATTTTGGCATTTTATTGTAGAGATTCTAAAAGATAGTAGCTATACTAAATTTCAAATAATTATCTCAAAACGCAAAATATAAAAAAAAAATGAAACTTCGCCACCCTGTATATCGAAAATGGTGCGTTTTTGATCATGTGTATATCAACATTTTTTTCTTATTTTTTTGAGTACTATCACCCCCTGAAATATCTGCATGACATTAAATAACACCCTGTATAGGGTGGTTTTGAAATAGTTTGTTCAAACCAGGGATTGGATTGGTTTCGTCATTAAGGATGAAAAAAGTTCATATAAACTGTAGTTCAAAAATGCATCCCTTCTTGTATTGAACATATTGAACTAAACTGTTCTGCTAGTTTTAGACTGGGACATCTTTAGAAGATACCCAACCGTTTCCGGTAATAAGGAAACATATTTAATAAGTATGACAATTTAGAAGAAATCTTAATAATATTATAAAAAGGTGATAACGAGTCTGATGATAATCACTTGACTAACGTTGAATTGGAAGATCTTGAATAAGAAGAAAAAGGATGATAAGAGCTTCAAACATGAAGCTTTGTTTTTAAAATGAATTAGTCGAAATGATAATGGTAAATCGTTTAAAATGGGCAGACCGGAAATAAATTGAACTGAGTTCAAAATATAAAACATTGCTATTATTGTTTCAAAAGATTATAATAATAATAAAAATATTAACGCTTGATTCTTTAGACATTAAACGCTCTATTGTGCACTTTATAAAGTATACTAAGTTGATATAAATATTTACGAAATTGTTATTAATTAGTAAAATAGTGTGATATGTAAACCAATAAATAACTTATTGTTATTGATTCTAATGACTGCACATTTTCTGAATATGTGACTAATTTGATGTTTTAAACTCTTTAATGATTGAACTATATTTTCGGAATAAAATCGTTTGGCTACCGTATTTAATCATTTACTTCTTATATGAAACTAAACCCCCACATTTTTTTTCAATTGAGTATCTCTTTAAACCTGGCATCTTTACACGTTAAATGAAAAATGCTAGAAGAGCTATAGACAAAAGAACCCAAGGTTTCGCCCACTTGTTTTAAGAGGCCATTTTTTCATGGTGATGTTTTTTTAACGTTGCCTTGACGACGAGCGACAAAGTGTTTTCCCACGACCATATAAGAAAGTTGCTCCTAACGCACAACAAACTAGGCGCGAAAGTTGACAATATCACCCGTGCGATTGACTTTCGCAAAACAAATGAACAACCCGTGCGATATGAACACGTATAGGGATATATCGCACAGTTTGCGCAATAATAGGAAGCTGCGGCCGCTTCAAAACAAAAAATGACGGTCGTTTTACCTGAACTGTCAGTGTTACTTTTTGACATGTACATTTTTGGTCGTGGGAAAAATAGTGTTCGTAACTCGTTCGAAAGGCAAATATCTCCGCTCGTGTTTATAAATATTTCTACTCGTGCTCCGCTACGCTCCGCACTCGTATATCTATTTATAAACACTCGCTTGATATTTGCTACTTTCGACACTTGATACGAAAATAACTATTCCCGCACATGCGCGGGAAAGATGATACAGAATTTTAAGACGTAAAAACTAAGTCAAATAATAATTTTATTTAAAAATTTAAATATACAAACATTAATCATGCACAGAATTTAAAGTAATAGTACAATTAGCACAATTATTAAAGTTTATCCCGGAGGTAGATGCTGCAGATGTTATGGATAAATTTTCTTCCACAACTGATTTAGCTGGAAACGTTCTCGTGTCAAACACAAAAACGAATAATGTCAATTCTCAAACAATATACCTTCGTTTCCAAAGGCTACTTCTAAAATTTACATTTCAATTTCGTTTCCCATATAAATTGACAGGTCATACTTATATTTTAATATTATAAAAGAGTTGTAGGAAAAATAGTGTGTGTACCGCGAGCGCAAAATGACATTGCTGCTCTTGCATAATTGAAGCTCTCAGCTGCGCTTCGAGCTTCAAACTTTATGCGCGAGCAGCAATGTAGCATTTTGCGCACTAGGTATACAGATAACTATTCCCCTCGTGCGGTTTGATTTTAGTGTTTTCATGTTCTTATTATTTTCTATTGCTTCTAGAATTTTTTTCGTTTTATATGCCCTCAAGTCTGCTCTTATTTTCTTTTTTACTGTGATGTTTATGATGTTATACTCTGGAGTAGAGATGGGCAATCCGGTTCCTTTCAAGGAAGGATCCAGTTCCACCAAACCAAATCCGACTGCGGAACGACTCCGACGATTCCAGCCCACTCTAAAAGACAGAATCCGGCAAACCAAACCTAGCAAGGAGCGGTACGGAATTGTTTTGGCGAGATTACTCATGTTAGCGGCTAGCAATACAATTGATGACATTGTTCAATGTTACCATTACTCAAATAACCAGACGCCGTTGAAGTTATTTTTAAATATATACCATAATAAAGGTTTATTTTGTCTTTATTGGCGTTTTAATGATTGATGTAAATCATTTTATTCGTATCTACGACAATGAAACAATGTTATATTTTTGTATGCTTAGTTCCGAACGTCTTTCATTATTAGTCTAGTTTAAATACAATACGGGAGAGTTGGCATTTTCGGGCATAACAAAAGTTACGTACTTGTAAAATCTTTAAGAGGTGAAACTAAGTACTACAATAATTAAGTACATACAATAGGCTGTTGTTAGGTGTAAATATGTCTTCTACAAAACGCAGTGTATATTTTAAAATTTTAGTTGAAGCTTTTTTTTCAGAAGTTTTGTAGTTCAGTTCTTTATATCTATATCTTTATTTTCTCTGTAAAACTTTACATAAAAAAATAATAGAGTTATTACGCTGCTACTAAAATGTAATTAGTGTCATTACTGGATGCAAATAAAAACGAACGGTTAAGCATATAACGCAAAATAACTTGCCGTATATTCGGTAATTTGATATTTCAATGTTTCTTTTGTCGTAAAGAAAAATTTTCAAGTAAGCAAATCAAAAATTCCACACCTGCCTCCAATCACCGAATATCGAATTACGATTCGTCACCGGACTCATTTGGATTCAAAACTGAGTCGATATGCTTACAACCGAAGAGTTCAAACGACGGTCCGGACCCACTTGGAGTGACTCAGAAACAAAAATCGGAATGAATCCGATTGGATCCGAGGCTGGAGTCATTCCGAAGGAACGACTCCGAGCGGATCTACCCACCTCTACTCTGGAGTGTCTCTTCTGATTTTTTCTTTCTTCTAGATATTAATTTAATTGTTTCGGTCCCAATTCGGTTTCTCTTTAATTTTTTATCATATTTTCACTACATATCTTTTTTGTAACTGTGTGTATATCATTTGTTATCTTTCCTGCCATTTTATCTATCTTCTTATCTTGAAGTGTTAATGGGTTTCACTTCTTTTTCAGTTCCCTTTGATATGTTCCTTGATTTAGAAACAAAACATATAACTAGCCTTAGGAATATATTCTTGGCCAGAATTTTTATTCGGATTCTGTTTTTGGATTAATTTCTATGTTGGCACTCACCAGTCTGTGGACGCTTCCAATGTGAAATTGATTCAGTACAGAGACGTCATTGCATATGTTTTTATTATTAGAGAGAATGAAGTCTAATCCATTTTTCACTAGGCCGTCTGGGGTACGCCATGACCATTTTCTTTGGTGCTTTTTTTGGAAGAAAGTATTTAGACATAGCAGTTTTTCATTGTCAAGATAATTTGCTCAAATGTCTCCTATTTCATTTGTGTCCCCTAACCCGAAATTTCCAATATATTCAGTGTTATCTAGTTTTAGGGAAAATTAACTCGATAAATAAACAAACGAAAAAATTAAAAATAGATTAAAAAAAATTCCGAACGAAAACAATTCAAAAGGAACGTGTACATACAGAAGATGGCCAAGTAGATTAATAAAACAAGTAACAGCAAAAATGAGAATGAAAAAGAAAAACCGGTAGACCAAAAAAGGAGCTTAAATGTTAAATGAAGGAATTTGGAAAGTAAAAAGGGAAAAACCATAAAATAGTTATGAAGCAGCTGACAATACCTCGTATAGAGTGGGTAGATGGCGTGAGGTGCAATATAAAAATTAAGAAAAAGAACAAGCATTTTTTTAAACTTTAGTCTTCAACAGTTAAAGGAATAATTAAACAACAGAAGAAATGGAAAACCCCAAAAATACGCTTGAAATTAATTTCGTAAATCAGTGCAAAATTCAAGCAGTATACTAAGTTCTTGGTTAACTTATGTATCTTGTAGTATGGAGATATTTCGGAAGTTTGGACCTATTCATTTAAGTAGGTTTTAAAACGTAAATCTATTATTTCTTATAGTTTTTCTAACTTTGGGGTTTTCAAACCACTTCCAATTAAACTTTTATAAATGGCATATGTACTTTTAAGCAATTCCAAATAAAAGAAATCGCTTTTATTAACAGCTTAATAATCAGAAATTAAAAGTAAAGTGCATTTCGTTAATTATTCTACTGCAAAATTGCAGTGTAACGGGCTCCTGAAGGCTCGAAAAGGCCATCGAACACTGATAAATGTACGTTACGCATACTCGTGCAATTTTAGTTTAGTTAAAATGAATTATGATGATGCAAATTTTGGTACACGTGAATGCAATGCAAAATTATATACCGGGTTCTTCGGTTTAATTTTATACCACGTCACTTTGATTAACATTTTTTAACCGTGTCTATAAAATTGCGTTGGAGTTACGTGCACGAAGCTTTTCAAAAACCTGCCCAAAGGGTAATATTTTTCATTAAGTATTTATAAGTTATTACTTGAAGTTCTCGTACGAAATTAACTCCCAATTTTAACACATTTGCTTCCTGGGCACCGATTTTTAGAGTATCTGACCTGGAAAACCGTATACCCGTCATAAGTTTTTGAATTAATGTTCGAAAATTGGTAGCACAAGTTCTACGCATATTTATATATCCACAACGAACGAGAAATTCTTACCTTTTGCACGGAAATTTAAAAATTTTGGAACTTCTACGAAAATATCTTTTACAGTTAATTAATACATGTATTTCCACTTTCGGTATACTATTACATAAGATTTAAATGAGTTCTTTGTCGTGCAATAAAATAAATATGAAACAAGATAAATGAGCAAACGTAATCTCGGAGTGTATTTATTTTACCAATCATTTTAACTAAACGAACGTAAATATAGCTAAACCCTAATTTATTTTGCGTTCCTTTGATTCAAAGAAGCCGAGAAAAAATCCGGGATGTCTGCACGCAGTGCTTCTCGTTTGCGACGACCGATATAAGAACTACAACTTTCAATCAGTGGCACGATCCGACGTTTTTTATTACTTTACTTTTGTATTATTGTTCCAGTCAGTATTGATTCGCTATTTCAATAAAACGACGTTCCTACTGCAAGATTGGCGATCTATTACAACGAGGCATTTCTTTGAAGTAAATTGCTAAAATATTCTAAAAGAACGAACGGTTGGTAAGCTGAGGCTGTCCTGCGTCGTTCGGATTAATGTAATTTGCAATATTCTTTTTGTCTAACCTAACTTGAGACTAACGTGATGTAATAAACTAACGGATGAAAATTATAATAACTGTCGGCTGCTTCAGCGATTAGTAGAACTCGTGTTCGATGCCAGAGGTTGGCATTTTGATTGAATATTAACGTCCGTGTGTATTTACTAATGCAAGCTAATGACATGACTCGGTCCGGGTTACGTACGGAGCGATCAGGAATTTGCCGCTGTTTCGGTCGTGGTTTCAATCTTTCTCATTTACATACGTTTGCTTGTTAACTTTCAAGTATGTGCTCCTATCAAGTAGCCTTAAACGAATGTGGGAATCTTTCAGTTTCTGTGTATTTAGTTACCGATGCCTACCTACACTTGTTTAAATTTTAAGCAAATAAGTCGAACGACTCGCTTCGTTTCCTCTAAATATCTGCATCAGAACTCAGAACTTAAACCAATAAACATCGAAATACAATTACATTACGGTTAATTCTTAAAATCCACTGAAAATTATTTTAAATTCTGTGCTTAATCTAAAAAGAAGTCAAAGTTATGCTTAATCAACATTTGATTTCGTCTTTGCACTGTCTGGATTGCAAATCCTCAAGTACGTTAATTTGTCAAACATTTTTATATTTCAATAAAACGTTCTTGTCCAACGCCAGTATAGTTGATGGGGTATTTATTTAGGGCTTATAGAAGAGGAAGATTTTGTTTTTATAACAATTTAACAAAATTAAATATGGCAAAAATGGCAGCGGCATCTGTGTCTGCTGCAAAGCTTAAAACAAATTCAGCGCATGTGAATTTTTATAACAGAATAACGAAAGGCATCGTTTTAAAATTGTAAATTAAAATGAGAGACGAAGATTTAGCATTTTTAAAAATTGTTTTGGTCTATTGTAGGCAGTGCCGCTTTAAGGGCGCAATGGACTCTGAACAAAATTTATTTTTGCGGACCCTCCTTTCAATATTGCTAAAAGATGTGTTACAAAAACAAAGTTTAAAATAGTTAAATATCAATTTAATTGCAACAAATAGGAAAACAAATTATTTTTCTAAATTTTAAATAGCCAAATCTTGATTAATATCATTAAAATCTAATGATCTTAGAAAATACCTTTTGTAATAGACATTATACGTAATGCATTAAAACGATCTTATCAGATTGTTGAGCGCAACTCAGCTTGTATTAATTTTCACTTTGGAGAATGATGTTTCAGTGTGAGCGACAGATACATTCAAACCCAAATAAATGCATAAATGCTATGTCCAGGTTAGGAAATGCGGATATAAAATCTTTTTCTCTCAATAATTTAAAAATACATTTTCTGTTGGTTTGTTGCATATTGTCATTTGGTGCTGCTATTAATAAGTGTTTGAATCTTAGAATTCTGTCCTTAAATGATTCTTCTAAATCTGAAAATTAAGAAAATTACATCTTTCTTTGCATTCCTTTAAACAACTGACTAAATCATTTATTATTATACAGGGTGTTTGGTTCACCGACGTATATTCGAAAGGAGGTGGTAGGTGAGTCGGTTTAGAACTTATTTAACCAAAAATACTGTTATACAAAGTGTCATGGTTTCTAAGGTATGGCCAACTTAGTGATTTAACTAAATTAGACGATTTTTGCTACTATAAATTTTAATTAGACACTATTGTAAGTTTTTAACTCCTTGTAACTTTTATTTCAAGTCTTTGTTATCTATTCTACCAAATAAAATCATTTCATTCACTGTACATGCAAAAATCGTCTAATTAAGTTAAATCACTAAGTTGGCTATATCTTAGAAACCGTGACACTTTGTATAATGATATATATGGTTAAATAAGTTCCAAACCAACTCACCTACCACCTCCTTTCAGATATACGTCGGTGAACCAAACACCCTGTATACAGGGTGTTATTTAATGTCATGCAGATATTTCAGGGGGTGATAGTACTCAACAATATAAGAAAAAAATGTTAATATACACACGATCAAAAACGCACCATTTTCGATATACAGGGTGGCGAAGTTTCATTTTTTTTTATATTTTGCGTTTTGAGATAATTATTTGAAATTTAGTATAGCTACTATCTTTTAGAATCTCTACAATAAAATGTCAAAATAATCAGTTGCAGTATACAGGGTCCTACAAAAAAAAAACAAAACAAAAATTTATTTTGACTACAGTTGGTTTGTATTGACCGCTATTTTTTCAAATAACTCGAAAACGGTGACAGATACGGGAATAATGAAAAAAACCAAAAAGTTGGAGAAAAGAACAGGGAATTCAATTAAGGTATAAAAATTTATACAGGGTGCTCAAAAAAAAAGTTTCGGAAGGTAAAATGGTCGGTAGACGGTCGAAGAGATAGTAGCTATACTAAATTTCAAATAATTATCTCAAAACATTCGGGAGAAAACCGCAAAATACGAAAAAAATTTGAAACTTCGCAACCCTGTATATCGAAAATGGCGCGTTTTTGGTCATGTGTGTATTAACATTGTTTTCTTATTTTGTCGAGTACTATCACTCCTTGAAATATCTGCATGACATTAATTTACACCCTGTGTATTAAAGGTTTCTATTCTAAACTTTCTAAAATAGTATTTTCATCATTGTTTTCATCAAAAATTTTATACGTTTACTTTTTTTGCCTGTATAGTGGTAATAATAAAGAAACTGCTATACCTAATGAAAGGGAAATCAATTGGAAGTACATATTCACCTTATTAAATTATGTTGAAATTGTGCTCCAAACTTTGCACAAAATTATATTTTCTAGGAATTTAAGTTTCTTATGTAAAGAATTAGTTTAGTTTCTGAGGTCTATATTTTCATTCAAATCGTCATATACTCGTATCTTTTTTAAGCAGTTCGTAACATACTCATAATTAAATTCTAAGGTTTTAACTGCGTTTGAATGGCTAGACCATCGAGTATCTCCTAATCCTTTTTACAGCCAGAACCTTATCATTTGAATTCAATGAGTTGATTAGTATCTCCCATCAATGTGGAGAAACAAATAAAATGTACAATGTTTCTACTACTAGTTACTACTACTACTACTTCGAAATAATTAGTTTGCAGTAGACTTACGTATCTTTGTTGCCCTTTGACTAATCAGACTGGGAGAAGGAGCGGCACATGGTATTTATTCTGGTAAATTATTCATTGAGCAAATTCTCAATTTTACGCCATTATACTTCCCGAACATATTGTTGGCATTGTCATACGCTTGACCCGACAATCTTGAATAGATATGTCATTCTCTTCTAAACATTGTAAAATTACATTAGCCAAAGGTTTACCCGTGTGAGATTTTTTGTGGAATAAAACAACTAATGTTGGATTACAGAAGAAAAACAAAGGTTTAATAATAAGAATTTTCTACAATAGAAGTAACACATATCTTGGAAACAATTTTAACACGTCTGTTTGCCAACAACTCACAGGTTACAGAAACTAACCTAAACTACATAAAACCAGATATGAACACAGCTATCAACACGAGGGAAAAGCACTAAAATATTTGGTCCTTAACAATGGGAATTGGAATAAACTTTAAAAATATTTCTATTATTTGATTTATATCAGGACTGGAATAGATGCATATTGAGTAATATTTTACCAATTTGACTTCATTTACTACGCTGTTTTACTCATCGAATTTACAAATTCTTCACATATAGTTAGAGACAAGTAAGACAATAATCTTAGGTAGTTACCATTGTTAGTTGTTCTAAATTTTTCAAGTTGACTATTTGTCCTCGCTAGATGATAACAAAAATTTGAGCTTGCTAAATGAACGACAACAAAACAATAAATTGATAGTTGAGGGCAAATAAATTATAAAATCCCTGTTAATCGTGTCTTTATTATGCATTACTCGCTTTAGAATATGTTTTGCCAATTATAGCTTTCGACCTAAATAATCTCATCTCCCTTTACAATTTTTATCAAGGTTTCTAGATAATTCTGGACCCTTACTACTAAAATAATATTGGTGATTATTTTGTTGTCTTGAGCTGGTCACAGGCTAGAATCGCATGAATATAAAAATTCAATTAAAGGCGTGTATCTTTATCACTTTCCATTTTCCAATGCAATCTTTTCGATATCTTCTTAGGGTAGCATACCTTTACAGGGCGCTGCCGTCTTCTTTCCACATGCCTATGGTGTGTATATGAAGTGGCCTACAGACAGAGGGGACCTACAGTTTAACCTGGGATCCGAACCACGCAAGTGCTTGCACTTCTACTCCAGAGACGACTCACTAGGACTAAAAACTATCTCAGTATTCTGCCTAGTGAGTCTTTTTGATATACATATTTGCATCTAAATCATTACAAGTGTTTAGGGCCGGGGCCGTCTTCGAAAAACGTGACCAAAATTTTTTCAATGTTAACTTTTTCCTTGTGTTCAGACTCTTTTTTTTATTTTCTTGCCTTCTTTGATACCGTGATTTATATTTTTTCATGGAGGTGTAGTCACTGCATAAATACAATTATTTTTAAGAAACAAATGTTATGTGTACTTATATCGGCAAATAGTAAAAAAATCAGATAATATTAATTAACACACATATTTATTTACTTTTTTTAATTAAGCAAATACTAACAAACCCTAATCTTTCGTGTTGCACTATACACTGTTGTCGTGTGAACTGCACCAATATAAGGAATTATAAACACCTCCAGTGTTCCAGAAGCAAAGGACAGGAAGCAATTTCAAGAAAGATGCGGACTCTTCAACTTTCAAAAGATTGTAACATATGTATATTATGCCTACTCGGACACGTAAAAAAGGTAGCTACTTCTTTCAGTTTTACTTGTCTACTCAGCTTAGCCACAGGTATGTGGTATACAGATTTCGAAAATAACGTTAATAACAACAGGCGTGCAAAAACTCCCACGTTTGGAGTTGGCGCTGATTCGGTTGAACGTCAGTATAACTGTTTGTCAGTTCGCTAGCCACACGACCAGCTAACCTTCGATTACTTTATTTGACGTTTTAAGGGCATACTTCGTTCTCTCTTCTTTGTAAGTAATTATTTTATTTACTAAAAATTCATTACCAAAATGATTCCTTTTAGATGTAAGTCTGTTTTAATTATCTTTTATAAAGAATTGAATTTTATGTGTAAAATGTAAATAAAGCTTTTAGTTTAAAGCTTCAATTTACTTTGCTGTTTTATTTGTTCATGTGTAAGTAATAAGTAAAGACATACTGTGTTACTTGTTTTCTCAAGCCATAGCCAATTTGCCAACTCCAAACGTGGGAGTTTTTGAACACTCTTTAAAGCAAATACCTTAAACCCATTTAAGCCCGTTGTACTCGTTTGAGTACACCTTGAATTATCATTTGTTTTAACGCCATCTGTCTTATTTTATGTGTAGTAACCAAAGTTACAGATTCTTATTTGACGAATTGTGATCGTAGTTCTAAGATTTTCTGCTAGGAGTGTTGAGCCAAGTTGCAATAATTTTTTTTCGTTTAGGTTAACCACGTGCTTTGTTCGCTAGTTGAATTATTTGATTTTTCGATTTAATTTCTAAGTGATCCTTGTGTTTATCTTCGAATACGAGCTCTAACGTAAGGTACAAAGCAGATTAGCATTATAATAAATTTATTTTATTTTTTGTTAACAATACAGCCCTCCATAAACATAAACTACACTGTACTCATTTGAGTAGGTACAGTGGACTAATATGATATCTTTGCGAAGTTGATTTTAGAAACATTACACTGGCTAACCGGTAGAAGAGGATCACGACTAAGGGCCGGTATTTCCATCTCCTAATAAATTTATTCTCCTATTAAAAACCTGTTAATACAATCGTTTTCATGGAAACTATTTGCCAAATAGCTTATTAGGAGGTTTAACAGGAGATGGAAGGACCGGCCCTAAGTAAGTAAGTGAGTTGTTTCTTTTGCAGGACTATAGTCATTGTAAAATGGATTTTCCAGTTATCAAGACAAGTAATTTCTACGGATAGCGGTTTTTGCGGCTTCCCGCAGCGTTGGAAGATGTATCGAGTACTACTACTTTACGAGCTGATATTATTATCATTCCACCAGACGTCGACAGTCAAACTGACGAAGAAGATTTTGAAGAAGATAATGTGGAGTCAATTACTTAGCATGCCGAATGATGTACCAGGACAGGTTGAAATGTATTATAGTGACAGCAGCACAGAAAACAGTCGACCTGAAAACTCCGAAGATAACTCTGAACTCGAAGTACCACTTGCGATGTTACGTGATCGTCTTACAGAAAATTTAACACCACCAATTAAAAAAGAAAAATAACTAAACCAGAACCAAAGTGGACCAATGACAATATTGACAACAGTATGCCGGAAACTGATGGTTATCTTGATCGTAGAGAAAATATGAAGAATGCATTGAAAAAATTAAATCCCGTTCAAATATTTGAAAAACTCTGTGACAATGAAGTCACACTGCATCCTGTAAATGAAACGGCGCGGTACGCAGGTCAACACAATAACCATAACCTCAGTGTTTCAGAAGAAGAATATTTATTGGGATATTATATCTGTCTGGGTACCATAAACTGCCAAGAGAGCGACTATATTGGAGCCTGGGTGAGCATGTGAATGTAACCATTGGTAGCAAACGCGATGTCGAGAAATCGATTTGAGGAACTAAAGCGCTTCATACACTTGGCAGATAACACAAAGCTGGATAAAGGAGACAAGCTGTCCAAAATTAGACCACTAATTGACCTACTAAACAAAAAAAATCTGCAGTGGGGAATATTTCATCAGTCTTTATCAATAGATAAGGCTATGGTGAAGTATTTTGGTCACCATTCAACCAAGCAATTCATACGGGGAAAACTCATAAGGTTTGGCTACAAGGATTGGTTACTACGAAGTTCAACAGGCTTCTGTTACGTATTGTGGGGCTCGCATCTCGGGAAATAATACTGCTCGGCTGAGAAAAATATCTTCTCTACCTTGGTATATAATATACTATTATTTACTGTCAGTTATCAATTCACGTACGAGGGGCATTCAAAGTGTGTTGCAATTTGGGGGTATCTAGCAAAGTTTAGATTTTCGTTCAAATTTTGTTTGATACATTAGATCTAGTTACCCTTGCTTGCAAAAATTGGTTGTCCTATCTGCTTTTGTTTTCCTTCTGTCAGTTGTGAAATATGGCTGAGTATAGTTTAAAGAAGTTCGAGTATCGAAGCATCATTAAGTTTTTGTGTAGAGAGTGTCAATGCAAAGGAAATTTTTGATCGCTTATCGAAAGTGAACAGATCAGATGCGCCTTCGTATGCTACGGTCACTAGGTGGTTTAAAGAATTCAAACACGGCCGCCAGAGCATTGAAGATGGTCTAAAGTACAGATGACCAAAAACCGCAACCGATGATGAACATGTGGATCAGGTTGAGCCACTGGTACTCGCAAATACGCATATAAAGGTATCAGAAATTGCCCAAGAGATTGGTGTTTCACAAGGAAGTGTTCACAACATTATCCATGCCACTAAGCACATGTCGAAGGTGTCAGCCAGGTGGGCGCCCAGAAATCTTTCTATTCAGGATAAGCACTGCAGAATGGAAGCATTACCCGAGCTCCTCGACCTCTTTAATTCCAATCCAGATGACTTTATGGCTCGACTTGTGCCTTGAGATGAAACATGGCTTCACCACTGGGACCCCGAAACCAAGCAAGAGTCGATGCAATGGAAGCATGCGGAATCTCCAGCTCCGAAAAAATTCAAGACAAAGGCCTGTGCTGGGAAGATCATGGCGTGTGTTTTTTGGGATTGCCAAGGACTGCTCCTAATCGATTATATGCCACACAAAACTACAATTAATGCAGAATATTATGCACAACTTTTGAAAAAATTGCCCAGCGTAATTAAAGAAACGAGACGTGTAAAACTGTCCAAGGGGATTTTCCTACTGCATGACAATGCTGCAGTCCACAAGGCCAGAGTTGCACAGGCTGCCCTGAAGGACTGCGGATTCGAACAACTTAACCATCCACCTTACAGCCCGGACCTGGCTCCTAGCGACTTTTACTTATTCCGAAACCTCAAGAAATATCTTCAGGGGCGCCGGTTTTCGGACGACGAAAGTTTTAAAGAGGAGACGGAAGCGTGGTTTGCAGGACAAAAGGAAACTTTTTTTCGGGGGATTGCGTCGCTGAAGGAGAAGTGGGGCAATTGTATTGAACTTAGGGGGTACTACATTGAGAAATAATAAATGAATTTAATTGCTATTAGTTGTTTAAATGCCCGAATTGCAATACACTGTGAACGCCCCTCGTATCTACCTAATTACTATGAATAGTAATGTTGAATATTTTAATGAGGCGAGGGTATTTATTGTCAAAGCATTTTATACTTGCGTCAGTTTTCGCACAGTTGGCGATTTAAAAAACTTCAAATTATCATGGCTGGTCTGCTTTTTGTGAATAAAATGCAAGTTATTTATTGCAGTTTTTAAGCTATTTCTTTCTTAAATAAGCAACAAATTCAAGTAAAGTAGTATCAAATTAAGCGCATTTTTTTTGTCTTTAAATTGATACCACTATTAATCTTACCAACTCAAATGGGGAGCAGGAATCTGCATATATACGATTTCCCATGCTACTTCCCTATGTTCGCCCCTTAAGTCAAACACCCGGTATTTAAAAGTTTTCTGTATTATAATTTAGCAAAGTCTTAATTATAAAATAATAAAATTACGATTAATAAAGTTTATTTATTTGATACAATTAAAATTGGAAGATAAGACCTGTAAATCAAAATAGTTATTTTCATAACAAGTGCGGGAAGTTAGCGATTCCGAAACGAATGCAGGACGTTACAGAAACGAGCGAAGCGAGTTTCTGTACCTGCATGAGCGTAAAATTATATATATGTTTACGCTAAACACGACTTTAGTTAGAGACAACTTTAAACATAAGATCAGAATACGGCCCATTGTTTTTAATCGAGTACTGCATACTGATGACATATGATGAGATGCATGGTGCATCGGTCGGGCATGCCTTATCAAGCTGAACCTGCTCAGCTTTTGCTGCAAATAATATGCAGTAGTACGTATTTTTGTGTTCAAAAAATGCATTTCTAGGCATTCGATAGAAAATCTTTCATTAGGTTATTATATAGGAACCACATGATAAATTCCGTTGATTCCGATGAACTCACGAATGCCTTTTTACGCGTTTCTTCTTATGTACGACAACAAAAATAATAATGTCATCATCAGAGGACGACATATTGCAAACCAAATAATAGGGCTGTAGAAACATCCAAAATTCAAATCGCCTGCATGATTCATGCATTTTTGGTGTGCGGATGCAAAAAATCATTTACGTGATGACCATGCATCATGCAAGCTTTTGAAGTTCATATGCGTCTTCAGTATGCGGCCTTGCTAAGCCAGATGTTCGAATATGCCACATATAAATATACGACTTCTTACTGAAAATGAGATCAGTTCAGCGTTAAAAAAATTAAACGCTAAAAGTACAAGTGGACCTGATCGCATTCCAAGCTTCCTGGTTAAAGCATGTTCTGAAATATTTGCGAAACCATTATTTTTCATATTTAATCTGTCATTAAGGACTTCAGTTTTTCCTGAAATATGGAAAACTGCTCGAATTTGTCCCGTGTATAAATCTGGAGATCCCAACTTAATCTGTAACTATAGACCTATAAGTATTCTATCGAACTTTGCTAAAGTTTATGAAAAGTGTCTCTATTTTCAGTTATACTCCTCAGTTCGTTGTTTTATTTCTCCTACCCAGCATGGTTTCATGGAAAATCGTTCTACTATCACCAATTTAGTGTGTCTTACACAGTATTTGTCGGAAGTAATCGACGCTCATGGTCAGGTAGACGTCATCTACACCGATTTCTCCAAAGCCTTTGACCGCATCGACCATAATACCACCTTAAGTAAATTACAGGAATTTGGATTCAGTAGTCAGTTAGTTCAGCTATTTAAATCTTATCTTATAAATCGTAATCAATACGTCGAATATAATTCTTATCGTTCCCGGTCGTTCATTGCGTCTTCAGGTGTCCCACACGGATCCAATCTAGGCCCTCTATTATTTCTCTTATTCGTGAATGATATAACCGATTCATTATCCTGTAAAAATCTAATGTTTGCTGATGATCTTAAGGTTTTTAGTGCCATAACTGCAATAGGTGATTGTCAGTATTTACAATCTCAACTTAGTTTGATACAGGAATGGTGTATTAAGAACAGTCTTCAACTCAACATATCTAAATGCAAAATTATCAGTTATAGCAGAACCCAAAATCCAATTTTATTTAATTACGTATGTAATGGAATTTCGCTAACTCGGTGTCTACAAATCAAAGATCTTGGAATCACGTTTGACACTAAGCTTTCTTACACTCAGCATATTGACGAAATATCCAAATCGGCCTTAAAAACCCTTGGTTTCGTTATTCGTACTTGTAAATCTTTTCAAAATGAAAGAGCACTTAAATGTCTGTATTTTACATTTGTGAGATCTAAATTAGAATATGGTACTATAGTTTGGTGTCCTTATTATGATTGCTATAAACATACCTTGGAGTCAATTCAACGGCGATTTCTAAAGTTTTTGTCGTTTAAACAAGATGGAGTTTATCCCGAAATTGGTTTTAATCACAAAACTCTATTACAGAGGTTTAATATGCAAAGCTTACAATTAAGAAGAACTATAACTGATCTTACCTTTCTTTTTAAACTGTTGCATAATAAAATTGATTCTAGCATTATATTACAGTATCTGCCATTTCATGTACCAAGAGCATCATCTAGGTGTAGTTTCATGTTCTACTTTAACACTATGCCACGTACAAATTTATTATGTAATTCGCCTATGTATAGAATTTGCCGTACATATAATCAAATATCCCATCTAACTGATATTAATTGTTGTACACTTACTGCTCTAATTACCAAAGCTTGCGATTACTACACATAGTAAGTTGATTGTGTTATTTTTTGTTATTGTCTTATGTGTTACTATGTACTAATTATTATTAAGCTGCAATGTATTGTATTGTATTTATGTCATTTATATATTATGTTGTCCTGTAAATGGGGTTTTCCTGTTGGGCAATAAAGATTTATTATTATTATTATTATTATTATTATTATTATTATTATCTCATCGCGATCCTATTATCAAGCTGCACCGCGAAGGTCTTACGGCTCGCCAAATCCAAAAGAGTCTACCAAGTCCCACGCAACATTGTGTATACCACAATTCGAAGGTTCAAGGAGCTGGGAAGCAGCGCCGATCGATCTGGAAGGGGAAGGATTCGCTCCATTGCTACAACATTAAATATCAAGAAGCTACGTGAATGTCTTAGAAGAAATCCGGCCCAATCGGTCCGATCAATGTCAAAAAGTGTGGACATCAAACTCACGTCGATGCAACCAATTGTCAAAAAATATTTGAAACTGAAGCCGTACAAGATGGGAAAAGCTTTTGACGGAGGCGATGAAACTTAGGAGGAAGGAACGTTAAAAGAAGCTGATTCAACGAACGGCCTCCCAATTCACCCGTTATAAATCCCATGGATTATACAATTTGGTCAATCCTGGAAAGCAAGATTTGTTTATAGCCACACAAAACTGTCTGTCTCACTGAAAACATCATTTCAAAAAGCCTGGAAGGGTCTTGACATAGCCCTCCTGCGTGCCGCTGTCAACGCGTTCCCTAAATGTCTTCGTGCCTGTGTTCAAGTATTATAGTTCAATAAACGTTATTTTTATGGTTCGCATTAATATTCCGTCTCTTTCCATTTTTCTGGACTCTTTTCCTTGTATTCGTAATTTTGGTTCACCCCTGTAGCTTTGTAAATATTATTATATTTGCAGTGTTATACAGCTTTTAATGTTTTATAAATGCTTATCCAAATTACAAATAAGTTAAGTATAACTGAAAGGCAATAAGTATTATACCAGTTGATTTTTTTAACCTGGAATTTTTAAATATCTGGAGAAAGAAGCACCCTACGAAAAAAACTGTCCGAAATAAAAAGTTAATATTCTCGAGGGGAAATTCACTGGTGCTAAAATTAGCCCCTCCTCCTTCCCCCTTGTAGGTGGCGTGGGGGGTAACTTTGAAATCTTAAATAGGAACCCTCATTTTTTATTGCTGATTCGGATAGCACGTCAACAAATATGAAACTTGTATTCGTAACATTTTTTTCGATTCGTGATAGATCGCCGAAATTAAATTTTTCCGATTTCTTCAGTTGAGAACCAATACCTTTAGAAATCCAGATGGCTGGTAAATACTTCATTTATTTATTTGTGCCAACAACTTGCGAGAACATATTTCTAAAGTTATTGGTTCTCAATTGAAGAAATCGGAAAAATTAAATGTCGGGGATTACAGCGCTATCTATCACGAATCGAAAAAAATGTTCCGAATAAAAGTTTCATATTTGTTGACGTGCTATCAGAATCTGCAATAAAAAATGGGGATTCCTATTAAGATTTCAAAGTTACCCCCCACAATCATTTGAAACGTGGGTCAATAAATGCATCGAAGTTGAAGGTCATCATTTCGAGCACTTAATTTAATTCAAAGGTGAGAGGCGAGGGGACTCACATAAATCAAGCACCCCGATAGGTGAGATTCGAGGGCACTCACGTTAATCAAGCACCCCGAAGGGAACAGAAAACTACTACGTCCACTTCGTTGTTCCTGGGTTACGCTAAAAGTAGGTTATTTACCAGCCATCTGGATTTCTAGAGGTATTGGTTTTCAATATTGATGAAATCGGAAAAACTAAATTTCGGCGATTACAGCTCCATCTATCACGAATCGAAAAAAATGTTGTGAATAAAAGTTTCATATTTGTTGACGTGCTATCCGAATCTGCAATAAAAAATGGGGGTTCCTATTTAAAATTTTAAAGTTACCCCCCAGCCCCACCCACAAGGGGGGAGAAGAGGGGGATAATTTTAGGACTAGTGAATTTCCCCCGCGAAAATATTAACTTTTTATTTCGGGCAGTTTTTTCGTAGGATGCTTCTTTCTCCAGATATTTAAAAATTCCAGGTTAAAAAAATCACATGGTATGGTTCAGTTTGTATGCTTTAAAATAAAATGTTGTTGGATTTGTTACTAATGTAATTTGTGATTATACACCTTGTTGTCCTTTATTTAGTTAACATTGCGTACTTTAAAAGAACTGTGAAAGAGGGCATTCAAGGAAAGATACAAGTCTTTGAACTTTGGTACAATATTAGCTAAAGGTAATGAGAGGAAGCGCAGCTACTAAACATAATAAAGAAAGAAAAAATACTATATTTTCGTTACATTATGAGGCATACACTTCGACGTTGTCAAACCCTATTGCAATAAAAAGTAAAAGAAAATAGAAGTCAAAATAGAGTAAAGAAGTCACGATTGAAACATATTAAAGAAAATGCGGGAAAAAACCATTTAAGAATATATTACAACACAAACGTGCGTGGTACGATTGTTAATGAATTAAAGATCATATTTCATCAATTATGAAGACTCTAGATATAGAAAAATATCATCCCTGCCATATTTTCCCAAAGGAGAGGATCTGTCAAAGTTTAATTTATAAAAAAATTATAGGAAGATTGCAAGATGTGGACCAGTATTTTGGACGCTAAGATCAAAGAACTTGAATTTTTTAGGGTCTCACTTTTGGATCTAATTGAAAATCTGTAGCAAATATTCATACAGTAAATACAAGAGGGGAATTAGTATTATCAATAAAATTATTTAGGATATTTGCACTGCAATTTCTTTTGAATGTGCTCGAATATCGTGGAATACTTATTTCAATATCAAATTTGCTACAAAATTCGGGCTTGATTTATTTCCCATAATAATAATAAACAAGTATTAAATGGGCACATTTCTTTTTATTTGCAATCTGCAACGATAAATTTGTGTTTTATAAATCTAACTGCTTTATAGACATTTTGTTGTGAAAATAAGAAAGAACGCATTAGCCATTTTTAACAACACGCCTACAATACTCATTCAACAACCAGTAGGTATTTTTAGTTTATATATAAAGTAAAATAATTTCATTTTATCAACTGAGATAAGAGAAACTAATTCTCACTTAAAGTTAGTTTACAAACAATGTAGAATGTAAACCCCACATTTCTAACACACATTTAAGATATATGTGATATTGATTTCACATAATAAAATCCGATAACATTTAATATTTATGGGAGTTTAGTTTATAATCTCCTCTTATTTAGCTCATTAGATTATCTTGTATCGCCTTCTAACACAGACTAGATAAATTGCTTGATAGTCGTAAGTTATTGGTTGGTGTAGTCGTATATTAACCTCTAAATGGCAGGTAATACCTTTTAATAGAGGGTGTCCTAAATTAGTTTGTTTTAACTAAAATTTCTTTTCATGAAAGTGATTTTTTCCTGTAATTAACATTTAATAAATATCATATTATCATTACATTATTTTTAACAAATTACGGTTTATAAACTAACAGAGACTTTTTGGGGCAAATTTTTAAGAGTTATTTTTAATTAGTTACTCAGTATATTATTACATTTTAAAGGGAATGTGAAGATTGCTGATTTGGTATACTTGGCAAACAGTAGAATTTTATAATCGAAATAGATTCTGTGTTCCTTTCGGATGCCTCTTTTTTATAATTTTTGACTTACATCACTTTCAGATCATTATTAATATTTTTAGGAAGAAGTGAAGGCATTAGAATACGAAACATAATTAATTTGAAGCTTTTACTTTAGGCGGGTGGGATGAACTACACACCTCCGCTGACATATGCACACCCACTAATCTTCTCTCGTTTAAAATTAGCTTAGAAAAGTGATGGTCTAGAATTAGCTCTCGTAATTTAAAGCTGATGCGCGAAGAACAATAGACCAGGTTCGTTGTCTCATCGTATGTCAGAGTTAATAGCAATCGTTTAAATAAATTAACTTTCAGATAAGAGAATGCCATTTTCACATCCCAACAATTAAATTTACAATTTCCTTTAAAAATTAAAGGGTTACTTATTAACCAAATTACCTGTAATTATTTAAGGGCGATTTAACAAACCGTATTATGTAATTTTAACAACTTAAGGATGTTGAATATACTCGATACAGGTTATTGCACGTTCCGTTTAAATTAGACAGTATTAGATCATTTTTAAAATGCAAGTAAATCTTAAGCGAAAGCGATGCAGAACACTTCCTTAATCTGTTCAACAAATTAATGTTGCACACTGGGCTTTAGAATTTCAGCTTCCGGTGGTAGCTTAATGTTTTTTGTATATTCTACTAATTCATTCCCGCTAATTCTTTGTTTTTGTATCATATACCTGGTTATCCTACTAATTCTACTTGTAATATTCTACTTTCAAACTAAGTCCTAATTAAAAACATCGACCACAAATCAGTCACTAATTACAACAGGCAAAGATCGTTTGTACTGGATACGTGGAGAATGAAGTTATTAAGAACACGACCAACGGCTTGCAAATTTTAACAAGGGTCATACGATGCCCGTAGCATAAAGGCATTATTTATTATTATAACGTAGACTAACTGTCTGGCAGACTAAACCAACATTAAGGCATGAAAAGATGACAATCAACAGGTTTAATTACTTTTCAAGGCTGATGGTCAATCAATAGTCGGTTGGCTCTTTATGGCCAAGTTTTGTATAATAATCCAGATATCATTAAGGTAAAATACGACATACAAAAAGTTCGAGCTTCTTAAACATCAATACTAGCAATAATAAAGGGAGATGATTTAAAAATTCTTCGCTAAATATATTCAGAGGTTCTCAAACGAGCTTGATTTTTTGAAATGATCTTCGGAACATCTACCACTGCTACTATGAACTGTACTGCTGTAAATAACACTCTGCTTGGCGATGCATTATTTTCCTTGAATAATGTAAATTTACTACCAGTTCAGTTATCAAAATGCAGGCGAGTGCATGAGGTGAAACAGAAAATAGAGAAATGATAACAATGCATAATGTTAGATTTCAAATGTTTAGCGTTCATGACCTTTTTGAACCGCATATTTCCATTTCATAAACATAACCAGATCGAGAAAGCAAGATGTATTTATTATACATGCATGGATTACCCTCATTACTTTCTGTGAGAATATAATTCAGGAACATTAAAACGTTTTATGGGGATTTTTACTTTGGGGCCTTTACATAATCAGCAGGCGGTCATCAGTGGTTAAGTACATAGTATTTAAAATAGAAATTACGGTAACAATAATTAATTAACTTAATAAATCATCAGCTTTGAATAGTTAAACCAGCTATACATAAATTATTATAAACTGTAACACGCTATATAACGAGGCGCCCAATTAATTAGTATTAATAATATTACACTTAATAATTTAAATATTCACCGGTATTAGTGTATTATAAATCAGCAAAGTAGCCAATATATTTGTAAATAAATTGACGTTCTTAATTACAAGTATGTGAAGAAATAACAAGACGGATAATTTAAGAATACTGCAAGACATAAGTTTGTTTAGAAGCATTAGCATACATCACGGAACAGTTGGTAATGCAGATCTTGTACAGATCGGATCTCGTCTACAACTTCATTTTGTACATTTTATTTCACAATTTTTACACATCAGCGCGAAATCTAGTTCGTGTCTATCGTTTTATTGCATTACGGCTGTGAATTCCTCTTCTTTTACTCGAGAAAATGTTACCCGATAGTTCGCTATGCTTTCCGCGTTCCACTTCGCCACTATAGATAAAAGGCCATATTTGTCCAATCTGTGTAAAGCAAAGTAACTTTTATAAACAATCTGACATTCTTATAATAATCGTTTAAGCAGTACATACCTATAAGGATAGCTATAAGGATGATAGTAATGGCAGATCAATACAGCTGTTTAGTACATTATTTAAATACTTTCCTTGTAGTTAATTTCAATTAATTTTTGTAATTCAGTCACAGTAAGGTGTTTCAAACAATGTTAAGAACGTTTGTTTTATGTTTCCTAGTGAAAACGATATACATATTTATGTGACAATAAGCCAATAACATCATGTAAGTAAGTACGCTATTAAACCCTCCATACATTTAGGTACTCTTGAATTTAATTTTAGTAAACAAAAATTTGCTCTATTTTGATTGAATATAATTAAAGAATAATTACTTTCTATTTATCACTTACTGTATTTTTTCATTTTTAGTTTTGGTACATAACAATTCTGCATATATAATTTTTTTTAGTATAATGAAAGGTTTTTTATTTATTTGTCAGTAAAAAGCAACGACTAAAAAGTACATTATCTAAGAGTGGGGTTTATAACACTGAAATAAGCAAAAGTATTGCCTTTGCCCAAGTAAAAGAATGTATATGTAAGTAAACATGTTCAGAAATCAATCAATAATGCAGGAATAATGTACAAAGTGTCTTAAAATGAAATACATCTAGTATACCTACTTTGAATTTCCCATATAAAATAAAATGTATCCGCTCTCGCGCAATGCTGTTGTGCTAGTAGACGGAAGAAAAATAACACATACAACTTCAATAACCTCTGTTGACAAAATTTAGTTAAGGAGTGGTTTTCGTTTACTTTTAAAGGGAGATGAACCCCTTATTGTCAGCTGTTTCAGAATAGGAATATTAAAAAAAAATCTTTTTACTTTGTTAAATATATTAAATTCTCGTTTTTCCACGATAGATCGTTGTTCCAGTTTAGGTACATACGTCAGCGCATTGATAGCACTACCAAGTTATTTTAAAGAGTGCTTACTACACATATTTTATTTTAATTGGTATGGTCGCTTTCAGCTGATTCACTGTTTATGTAAATTATTTTTGGCATTATTCTGAGTAAGTATGGCACTAAAAATTATTATTATGTTGCTTTAATGATGTTAGAACACGTTCTATTGATCAAAAGCACAATTTATATAGATTGTTCTTATAAATTATACAAAAACTGTTTGTTCCTAATATGGAACAATTGTCAATAGGGGTGATAACCAAGTTCATGCTTTAGGTTACAAAAAATGTTCTAAAGAACAATCAGAAAGTAATGACAGTAGGTACATCTGAAGATTCCGATTCTTCGTATAATCCAGTAGTCGGTATACTATAAGAGTTCACAGCTCTGTAATATGTGTGCTATATTTATATATTACCTGCAGTTGAAAATAAAAAAAAGACAAACAAAAAAGCCGAAAAAAAGGTAAAACGACCCAAAAAAACAGCAAAAGGAAAGAAAAACATATCACCACCAAATTATACATGGGATCCTGTACAGAAAGATGAAAGTGAAATACCCATTCCAGCTTTTATTGTAGAAGATGTAGAGGATGAAGTCGAAATTGGCAGGCCCATTCATTATTTTGAGTTATATTTTACAACTGAGATTTCAGATCATATCGTGTAGCACTCAAATTTATATGCTGGGCAGAAAAATCCAAATAAGCCGTTGAACATTAGTGCTATGGAGTTGCAAACAATTTTTGGAACTATACTTTATATGTCAATTTATCGCTTACCATGTCACAAAATGTATTGGACTACAAGCACCCGAGTAAGTCAGGTTCCGATTGCATAAGTAGGCCCAGGTGGGAGCAAATAAAACTAAATTTACATGCAAATGATAATGACAACTTGTCCAACGACAGGAATGATCCATAAAGGGACAAAATGTTTAAAATTCGTCCACTACTTGATAAGCTTTTAGCTATAATGAAAAATTAGTCTATGCCCCAAAGGCCATAGCCTTTGATGAACAAATAGTTCCTTTCAAAGGCCACTCATCGTTGAAGCAGTACAATCCTAAAAAAACCTCACAAGTGGGGATATAAAATTTTTGTATTATTAGATGTAAATGGGCTTGTTCATAATTTTGAAATATACAGTGATTAAATCTTATCTGCTGTTGGAAAAGAAGATATAGGAGCCAGCGGAACCATTGTGCTGCATTTGGCAGAAGTAATTCCCAAAAATAAAAATCATTTTCTGTATTTTGACAATTGGTCTTTGAAACTAATTGAGGTTTTATTTGGTGATGAAATCAGCTCATTAGGGGTAGCACGCATAAACCGCATACATGACATAACAGTAAGCAATGATTTGGTAATGCAAAAGAAGGGTAGATGAACTTTTGAGGAATATGAAACTCAATCAACAAATTCGAGTAGTAAAGTGGTTTGATAACAAACCCGTTACTTTAGCCAGCACGTTTTGTGGAGCTGAACCAACTGAAAAGGTAGAACGATTTGACAGAAAGCAAAAAGAGAAGGTCAGGGGCGGCTTAAGGCCCGGGCGACCCGG
This sequence comes from Melanotus villosus, assembly GCA_963082815.1. Classification (NCBI taxonomy): domain Eukaryota; kingdom Metazoa; phylum Arthropoda; class Insecta; order Coleoptera; family Elateridae; genus Melanotus; species Melanotus villosus. The sequence continues at coordinate 45,473,464 of OY720421.1, read as the reverse complement.
GCGACTGCCCGGGGCGCCGCGCCAGAGAGGCGCCAAATCGGCGGATGAAATAAAAATGAAATGAGAAAAAAAATCATTTTCTTTTCGCTAATAAAAATAGGTAAAAGTGAATTTTGAGCAATCTTACAATCTACTGTTAAAACGATTATTTTTGCATTGCCTATAGGAATAAGTAGTAGTTTATTATTTAGCTGAAACGTTTACGTCCAGATAATGACTCCTTTATTAAAGATTTTGCAGATAAAAAAGCTCGCAAATGTTTTTTGTAATAATTTAGCAGTAATTGTTGTTTATTGCTTACAATGTACACTAATAAAATTTTGGAATGCAGTGTGAATTTGTTTCTTATTAATTGTCCACCATAGTCGTTACATATTGTTAATAGGGGGGGGGGCGCCAAAATGCCCTCTTGCCCGGGTGAGATTTTTATCTTCAGCCGCCCCTGGAGAAGGTGAATATAGTACGCCCCAATATAGTCAAGCAATACAATTCGTTAATGGGGGGTGTCGACCTGTTGGATGGCCTAATATCATATTATAGGATTCCTCTGCGATCAAAGAAATGGCACCTTAGGTTGTTCTTCCACCTAATAGAGATAGCAGTAGTAAATGCCTGGCTTCGCTACAGGATGGACATGAAAGCGCAAGGCTTACAAAATAAAGACATTTTAGATTCGTTGGCCTTTAGAAGCGAGGTGGCGCAAGCTCTGTGCTTGAAGGGTAAACCTATAAATAAGCGTGGGAGACTATCGAATTTGGACGTTGAGTTTGAAGCTAAACGACACGGAGGCCCAATAGTCCCCATACCACAACATGAAATTCGTTGTGATGGCATTGGACATTGGGCAGTTGAAAGAGAACAACGTCAGAGGTGTAAGATGGTGGATTGCGGATTAAAAACTGCATTTTATTGTACAAAATGTAAGACTTATGTATGCATTACAAAAAAAACGTACCTAACTATTTTGCTTTATTTCATGGTGTGTGAATGTAAATATGTGTAACTATATAATAAATTGTTCAATATAGATATTTCTGTTCTCTAGCGTCCATTGGGCCGGTTGAGAAACAAACCTAAATTTCTTTGAAAAATACACGAAAAAAAAATTCTTAAGCTATAGGATTAACAAACTACGCCAAAAAACATTTTATTTTCGTATTTTAATGTAGTAGACAATAAGGGGGCGTTTATTTTTTCTAGAAAATAAAAAACGTTTCTCAAATACAGAACATTAAAAGTAATGGAAGGAATATAACTTCATAGCTAAAGGTAGCCGTTAGAAAAAGGTCAGTTATTGATTCCACCATTTAGCCGAATACACAACTCGGCGCTTCATTTTGTCGAAAACGTAGTGCAACATGGCGGGTGATTAATCATTTCTTTGTAGACCTAATTTTTAACTACTGCTAACTACTCGATTGGGAAAAAACTGCTTGAAAATTTCTAAATTTTCCCTCATTGTATGCGCAGTAACTCTATCCTGCTGGAAGTAACCTCCATTCAATTCATTGGGGTGCAGTTAATCCAGAAAGGGCACTAACAGCTGTTCTCAATAACGTTATTGGTCCTATGGTCCCACGATGCGGCGTGATACAGTTAACCATACTGCAACTATAACAGGATCTAAAGGAGTCTCAATATGGTTATGCGGATTATCGACTGACCAAATTCTGTAGTTCTGTCAATTTACAAATCCAGTTAAATGGAACCACGCCTCATTGTCAAAAATACTTAAAATCAAGAACGTCGTTATTGTTTAAATGTTTTTGGAAAAAGTTGCAATAATGTATTCGACTAGCATGGTTCCTTGTTCGAATTTCATGTACAACAGACACTTTATATGGATACATGTGCAGTCGCTTCTTCAAAATGTTGTGAATAGTACTTGCAGGGACATCTGTCTGCGCTGAAAGTTACGACGCACTGACATTTTTGTGAATTTTGTACAACGACATTTTCAATAATGTTTAGGTCAGTGGCTGGCCTTCCGGTAGACTTGCCTTTTTCTTCCTGTCGCCAGAAAATTTTCAACAGAGCAACGAAGGTGGTGCATCAAAACAGTTTCTTTAAAGTCGAAACTGCTGCTTACAAGACGCGTAGGAATATTACCAATTCCCCATTTATTAACTGTCCTGATCGAAAATATGCCTCAATAATAAAAATATTTTCTTGTACAGTATACATTTTGTGTTGTATTAACAAATTTAATTAAAACTATTTGAAGTGAATAATTATAGTTTACTTTTTAATTTTACAGTTAACCAATGTAGTGGGGTAGGATAGCTGAAAAAAACTTCACATCTGGCAACCAAAGCGCCCCTTTGGATTCAGATAGTACATGGGTAGACGAGTCTAAAAAGCCCGGGACACAAATTTTCCTGGCCCTCTAGCGGTGTTGATGACGTAATCAATATGGCCGCCAAAGTTTTGTGACACGCTTCTACATTTCCCTATACAAGTCGGGTTTGTATTTTGATATTAACCTATATTATTAGTGATTATTAATCTGGAGAAAACGCGCTATCCAACGGTATATTTGACATCATTGTTTAGGTTCATAATACCAGAAATATTTATAGCTTTATTAAAATTTTTCTTTTTTATTTTGATTTTTTCAAAACATTTTGCTAAATAACTTGGAATCCGTTACATTTAGCTGAAAACGTGTCCTATCCTTTTTTGTTCGTCAAAAAATTACCTATGACTTCTAATTTATCACAAACAGTTCCTGGAAATTTGTAAAAACAATGTAGCGTTGCACAGCGCGTCGTTAAGGCAACAATGTAATTTATATTAGGTTCCGAAAAGTAATAGAGCGGCTTTATAACAGCGTTTAAGTAACAAATGTAATTATTGTAATTTTTGATGTATATGTAAATCAATTCTAGCTTTTTTAGGGCGATGAAACTTTCATTTCCGTTTTAAAAGCAGTGACATGAGGCACACTTAAGGCATAACTGTAAGATACGTTTCAAACATTAGGTACAAGGATGAGAAAGAAAAGAATGTACAATACAATATTATTCTAATTTAATATCCAAATTCAATAATATCCTATACATTGTCAAATTACCATAATATCCAAATAAAATAATATCTTGCTGACATATGCAATAATATCCAAATGATTTGTGTAAATTCACTTATGATTACCGATCATTGTCGGAGCACTGTCCTTCACATACACAAAGTTTCGTACATCGTAATCGCATTTTAACACATTTACAAGATGTGCATCGCTTGCGGCAAATACAGGAGGTAAGTTGTACACAGTGTTTTGACACTTCTGGAATTGTTGTCCACACAGGTCGGTATGATCCTCCTGAAGTTACTGTCCATCCCCACTTGGTTGGCGAAGGTATTGTGTATTGTGCAACGAGGCTGTTGTTCCAAATTCTTGCTTGGAGAGTAGCTCGTTTGATGTGTTGTGTTAAAGCATCTGCTGTAGGAGGAATGTTTTCGATTACTCAATTCTTTCTTGTAAACAACACTCGTCTGCAGTCATTGATGCTCTGAAGATCTGATGCTTGATCATAAAGTAGAATAACAAATCGCTGCAACAGATCATGACATTCATCATCAATATCAGAGGTGCCTGTACAGAGCTGATGCGATACACAATCAATTTCACGAAATGACATCCACACTTTCCAAGCTATGTCTTCAATATGCAATCTCTCCAGGGCAGAGTTAAGCCAAGGATTTAAAACTTTCCTAGGGGTGAAGGCAGGATCGTGGTCGGTGTACTGTGGATTGACAGTTGGCAAAGGTGGGTCACTTGTAACTTTACCAGTTGCAGGAAGAGTAGTGTAATATTCAGGGAGGCCATTGACAAATTTTTTGTTCCACTGCTGGATACGAATGCTGTCATCGTCAATCTCTATAATTGCTTCACTGTGAGGATGCTGAATAATCGTAACACTTGAACCATGGAAAGAAGTAACGGCAGTAGAAGAAGATTGATTGTGATCAATGTTATCTATTGCTGATGTTACAAACACAGTTGGACACAACTTTGGCGGGTAAACACCATCTTCCATATATTGTTTACACAACACATTTGTAACTGTGGCTGATACTTCTTGCACTCGATTATATGGAACACTCAAACCCAGACGACACAGTTTATCTATAATTTTCTTCTTCTTAGTGACAGCGTGAATCATGAGACGTACATATAGTGGGAGTGGCACTTCTGTCTCCATAGAGTGACGTACACTCTGAACATTTTCTTTTCTGCTTATGCTTAATGCTGTTATATCTAATAAGTTGGGCAATTGACAATCCTGCATTATGTCCAGGTATTTCTGATGAGACACCCGAGTCAATATTGGGACCCTCTAATAACATACGTACAAAATGGACAAGAACAGCCGGTACAGATGTGGAAGCAGTAAATGCATTCTTAAAGGATCCTTCAAATTTAGGAAAATCTTGAAAGAGTTGTCTTCGTAATATACCCACTGTCCGTCCCAGACACATACCATCACTAAAGTCATTAAATGCACAGGCATCGCGAATGGCATCGCCAACATCCCCTTCGAAACTGAAAATAATTTCTATTGATATTCTTTTCGCCAATTTGTACTCCCATGTCACTCATGCGCTGAAACACTAATTTTGTAAGATAAGAAAGTTTAAACACTGGAGACGTACTGCTAGATGAGTACAAACTCTGCATGTATTGAACCAATTCCGTTATAACTGTACCATAAACAACTTCTTCGGGATTATGGTAATCTTCTCTTCGAGAACGTTCAGCAGCTCTTGCACATGTTAGAAAGCGAGTATAGCATAGTTTGTGGTATTTGGCTTCTAATGCTACCAAATCTGTTGACGATAACTTCTTCAACAGTTTTGCATCTTGTAATTTTGTAGAGCATGACTATGAATTGTAGGCCCAATACCCAGCGTGGATGCACTCACAAGCTTGTCGCTACCTTCTCCTTCAACACAAAACAGACACACCATTTTCACATCTGAACAAACTAATGATGATCTTGTTAATAGTGATGTAGATGGAGTTTGGTGTGAGCCATGGGGTCGTCCTTTCTTTTTCTTTTCACCAGATAGTCTTTCCCCCTTTTGACTGTCATATTTGTTCTTGCAAGATTTGTGATATTTTGCTGCATGGTCTACTAGTATTTGTGCAAGACCACTTCCATCGTCCAACTGATCCAAATTTCTTATAGCACTTGGAAGCTCATCATGTTCAGCAAAAATTGCCAGATTCTTGGCCATTGTTAAATAACCTTCATACTTCGGAATGATTAAGCGCTCTTTTGAATGCTTCTGGCATAACAAACACAGACCCCATACAAACGCAGCCACCACTGGGTCAATCGTAGCATCAACCAATTCATGTTTCCTCTTCATTGCCATGATTGGGTAATTTCTGTCTTTCTAAAGTCTGCCTTATATTAAAAAGAAACACACATTTAGTATTACTGAATGGAATCTTATTTATTTAATCTTTTTTATTTATTATTACATTTTTGAAGTTGCCCCCCAAATTTTAATTTCAAGGGGGCTACGATTTAAAAAAATGCCCTCTAAAAAAGCTAGATTTGATTTACATATACATCAAAAATTACAATAATTACATTTGCTACTTAAACGCTGTTATAAAGCCGCTCTATTAGTTTTCGGAACCTAATATAAATTACATTGTTGCCTTAACGACTCGCTGTGCAACGCTACATTGTTTTTACAAATTTCCAGCAACTGTTTGTGATAAAATAGAAGTCATAGGTAATTTTTTGACGAACAAAAAAGTATAGGACACGTTTTTAGCTACATGTAACGGATTTCAAGTTATTTAGCAAAATGTTTTGAAAAAATCAAAATAAAAAAGAAAAATTTTAATAAAGCTATAAATATTTCTGGTATTATGAACCTAAATGATGTCAAATATACCGTTGGATAGCGCGTTTTCTCCAGATTAATAATCACTAATAATATAGGTTAATATCAAAATACAAACCCGACTTATATAGGGAAATGTAGAAGCGTGTCACAAAACTTTGGTGGCCATATTGATTACGTCATCAACACCGCTAGAGGGCCAGGAAAATTTGTGTCCCGGGATTTTTGACTCGTCTACCCATGTACTCTCTGAATCCAAAGGGGCGCATTGGTTGCCATATGTGAAATATTGTGGTATAATTTTCAGCTATCCCACCCCACTATTGATAGTGCAGTACCAATAACAATGTAGTGGCACATAAAAGTTTACATGCAAACGACAAATTTCAAAGGTAACTAGATGTAATTCTTTTTAAGACACCCGGTATAATGACGACAAAAACAGTTTTGCAGATATTATAGAAAAAGCTGTAAAAAAAACGGATAACCAACAATGAAAAAGACTAATTTAATTAGGAACTATTCGAATATTTCCAGTTTTATTATAATGTGATTAAGAATCAGCACTATGTATAATTCGTTCCTGTATGAAAGTAAAATGATGTATCCTTATACTGATGCTTTGCATAAAACATACGTAGAAGGTAAAACTGTAAATGATGCTATTGATATAAATTCTCAACAGAAACTTCAAAGAGCTTACAAACAAGTGCTATTTATTTATTGGGTTTACAAGTGTAAATAAGAATGTCAGTTCATCGTAATAATTCATCTACGTGTCGATGTTGGTATTGAGCGAGTTTATTTTAATTCGTAAAAATATTTCAGTGCCCTGAGCTACCAATTTCTGCACCGTTTCAGGTTTCCGTTAAAGGGGAATTTAAATAACTTCGTTATTTATACAGATAAATTTTTGTTAAACTTGATTGTTTAAGCATTCCTTTCGAAATAGCCTGAAGATCAATGTAGAATTGTGTCTGACGGATGAGCTAGTTCTGCCCTGTTGAACAAAAATGTAATAAATCTGCATAGCTGACCTGTGTTGGGAATGCAACGACAATAATAAGCTCGCTGGTTATCTTTTTTTGATGTATCAAATTTATAACACCTGCGGGGGGAACTTGAGTAAGAACATCTTGACATCTAAATTTGGATCGAACATAACAAAATAAAGAACGAAACTATAAGGTTAGATTGAAATTTATATTTAATTTAAATATAAAAAATGAAATACTTTATATTCCGCTGCCTACCTACATATTTATTTATTAAAGCAATTGAAAGAGTACACGTGCTGAAGTGAATTATTCCTCCGCATTCAACACCACACAAGTATCTGTTGATCATAAACCCAGCCAGTGCGCGTACAGATATAAATGTGTAAAATAATTTATCGATAAAACATAAGTTACATGTACTCTGCGTTTCACTGCATGTGTCAGTTCTGAATACTTTTGAATTTTAATAAATAGAATTATCTTGATACGTCAAAAGCAGCGAAAATTATAATTTAATGAAAACGCTATACATCTTACGATTGTATGCGTTACGATTACTTAAGTAAATTAAATGGCTTTTAAATTACAACAAGTGTAAGTAGTTGATATATTTTGAAAATACAAGCTCTAGCATGAAAATTCTCACCTCGATAAGGTACAGTAAATCGAACAAGCAAGATTTGTTAAGTGCCTTGACGGTTTTGTTGTACGGTGGTCGTTTAAAGTAGAGCCTAGGGGTGTTATTTGTTTGTATATTTGCATACTGTAATTAGTTCATGTTTAACTATTAACTAGCCGCAAAATACAACTATGATTTTTAAATGTAATTTCGCGAAAATATATTTAGTAGTTTAATTAAATTGGCCTATTAACTATTTAAATACGGGAAACTATAAGAAAGTAGCATAAAAACTTATTTTTGTTTTACTACAGTGAAAAAATCTGACTGGTTATTTTAGAACACCAACGTACTTGGTATATTAAAATGCATTTATAACGAAAACTACAGGAAGATTGAATTTTAAAACTCAACTGTTTTAGAAAATTTGGTACCTAATAAATCCTAGCTCATTTCGGTCGAAAACTATTTCAACCACATCGATGTATTTTTAAAAACTACTAAAGTTTTTACTTTCTTTGTAAATTCATTATTTATTTTATTACAGGAATATTCATGGTCTTTTTCGTAAACTATCATTTTAGAGCGAATCTGCTTATAACCTCCGACAACAGAAGCCCCAGTATTGAACTTTGAGATGCTCCTACGTAATTTGAATTCAACAGAACTACAGTTGGATATATTGGATATTTTAACTAACATTTTTCTGCCAGATAAATAGAATATCAACTCGTTCTCAATTATATCTTTAATATAAATTAATTTACTAATCATCAATTCAATTCGAACGAAATGTAAAGCATAAGTCCAATTAAAAAAATAGCCCAGTGGGTAATTTATTGTGATATAAGGATTTCACTCTGTCAAACTGCAGCCAAGCTACTTTAGCAGGTCCGGTTTTCAAATATCTAGTTGAGAATCCCATTCTTTTTACAAACACCACCATTTCCAGTGTTTCAACTACACTGAGAAAGCCACCTTGATAAGACGTACAAAATTCTTCTTTAATGTTTATTCGAGACTTAAAAGAATCAGAAACTTTATCAAATATTAAAGAATTGTTGCTTATAGAAATTACTTATAAAATACCGAAAAATCTTTCTGTAAGCAATTCTGGTCTTTATGAAGAAACGTTTGACTGCTTCCAATTTGGTTTATTTGACTGAATTTCCATAACGATTTTTCGAAAGCATTCAATGGAAAAAATCGAGTTATTATATCCAAGATCGATTATTTTTGTTCCAGTGGAATCTTAATTGACTTTTTTGAGTTTTTACTTTTTATAAATGTGTATAAATTAAATAATTACTCTATTTCTGAATTTCTTGAAGCTTCATGGGGTGTTGTATAAAGCTGGGCCCGCTGTTATTTTTACAATTCGTCGATGATCTGCCAGAACATACAGCATGTGAAAAATTGACTTTTCCTGGTCGATTAAATATATTAAAATCTGTTAATAATTACAATAACTGTATACATATACAGTTATAATTATGAAGTACAAAAAATTCAAATGCTAAGGGGTGTCTAAATGCAGTTGCTTGCTACAGTCGTAAATAATTTTTTCTACTCCCACCATGGAAAGTGGGATTTTCAAACTTCGTCTCCATAGATACGAGTATTGAAAATGAGTGTTTGCCGAACAAGTGAAATTAGCGTGCGGAAAATTTACTTTCCGCACGCACATGCATGATTTTCGGTGCGGCAAAGTATAATTTTGCCGCACCGAAATCAAAATGTCATAATGACATTTGATGAATGTCAGATTTGATTTTGCAGAAATATTTAAATTTTTTTATGAAAATGTGGTTGTAGAAAAAATAGTGTGTAATACATGTGTTAAAAATGTGACTGCAGCACTCACTGTCGTTCGTGCTGCAAACTTCACATTCGTGTGGCAAACGCAAGCTTTCAACACTTGTATTACAAATTACTATTCCATTTTATACTAGTAACAAAAGCTTACTTAAACATTCTAATTTATTGATAATCCCAGTCTAATAATTGACAGAAATTTAAAACGTACCTTTCGAAAACCTTGATTTATTATACAAATCGGTTTTTAAAATGCTGGGTTTGGTATTCAAAATTGTCTGGGTTTGAGCAGTATGCACTCGTTTGGTCCAATCCCTGCTACAGATGCTACAAAAACAGGCAATCCTGAAAAATTAATTTTAATTTCTGTATTTTAAAACACTATAACTACTATAACTTTGGCAATCAGTAAAATTTATTGTTCTCTGAGTTTCATTTCCAGCCTCTTGAATAAAGGAAAATGTTGTTAATTCCTACGTATTTATATAATGTATTGCATAAGTTATATTTAAATCGCCAACATTTGAAATATGTCTTAATTATAACTTGTGCTAATTAGAAATATTGTCATCTGTTATTATTTTTTAATTTGTAATGCATTTTATTGTACAAGTTGTTTCGAAAATAACGAAAAATCTTAGTGCATCGCAATTCTTTGGTGTAAAACAAATTATTAAACCCAATATCGTTTTGTCCTACAGTGTCTAGTTTCTGAAATATTTATATTTAAAATGTATTAAACTTGGCTACATTATACACCTGCACAACTGAATATAATTAATAATATGGTAGGTGTCTAGGTGTCATTAGACAAACAAAAGCTATGAATCTCAGTCGTTAGTAACGCTATGTACCTACTTACATTTGCTTGTAGTTGCCTAGCAATAATTTGATGATGTAAGATAGTAAAAACCAGTTATGGGCAGCAAATCAACAAAAAGGGTCTCCTTAATTCAAGCAGTGGAACATCCGAAACATATCCAAATGTATTAAGATTTTTGCCACTGCCCCTCAGCAAATCAGAACCGTAGAAACTACCAAGCACAAGGCAGAACGGTATTAATATTGTCCATTAAAAATTTTAAGGAGAATACCGTACTGTACTTAGTTTTAGTTGTTTTCAAGACGCCATGTATATTTTACCTGTAAAAATATAAAATTAATTATTGTTCTGTAGATAAAAGTAATTACATTAGCAATAAATATATACAAAGTATATCTTATGTATTGAACTCAGAAACTTTTAGAGGCAATAGAGAATACTAAGTGCAAACGTGAGATAACGACACTACTAAAAGATGTCATTTGAAAGCGCCTAAAGTAGATAACTAACGGAATTAAAATAAATGCCAACTTCAATACATAACAACAATAGTGATCACGTGATCAGTTGCCAAGTTCTGTCGTTGGAATAATCATTACAACCTTCAAATATGAGTGACAGGATGATTACTTTTCCACAAATAAAGTACGTACGTAACTTTAATTTTTGAATTTTGTGTAGTCAGCAACAGATACAAAAATGATCATTCAACACATAATATACATCTGTATATTAACTTCTTCTTCTTCTTCTTTTTCTTTTACCCTCTTATACCTGGGTATATAAACTAAAAATTATAAAATTACAGAACTTAGTGTTTCACAATTGTTCCTAAAGAATTTCTTTGATATAGGTAGTTTTCACAAACGTGTCAAATATATTTACCTTACTATAAATTATGAAATTCAAAATTAAGTTAATTATTGGTATATTGGTACTTCTGTTGGTTATTTGCAGTATAATTGTGGTACGTTAACTAGGTAGGAATAAATATATAGGACATTCTTTTGGCCAGAGAAGAATGGTTTAGCCTCTGGCTTGGTTTACAAGTCGAGTTACAGTTCCCTTCTTCTTCTTCTTGCTAAAAGAGTTTCGCCTATGGAATGATCCACACGTTGAGTTACTGTGCTCTTATAGCTTATAGGCCCCTGTTTTTCTCTTGATAAAGCCCCTTAAAAAGTGGGCGAAACGTTGAGTTCTTCTGCCTCAACAATAACACGGTTCCAATCTTGAAGACGTTCTTTTAACAGTTTTGTCAATATTAACAAAACGTCTTCCGGATTGGGACCGTGTCATTATTAGTCTTTTTGTCTCAAAATGACACGGTCCCAATCCGGAAGACGATTTGTTAATACTGACACTGACCGTGGAAGTCTTAGAATTCAGTTTTGTCAATTATTATTATTTTGCCTATTCACTCCATAAATTTTATAATATGATTTTAAAATCTCGATGAGATTCATGAGATTAGTTAGCGGTTGTAGAATTGGGATTAACATGAAAAGCAACATATTCCACCAGGAACTTTGGAGTTGATTAGAAATTTAAAAAAAGTTATCGTTATTTTTATACATTGCAGTACGGTATACCGGGTGTCAACGAAATATGGGGCACCTTAATAATTTTTTTATTTTTTAAGATATCAAATTGAAATTTGGAATTTGTAATATACTCTATAAATAGCATTTGTTGACATAGGAAACAAGTTTTTGTCACTTCCGGTTTGACCGGAATTGACATCAACTTTGTTATTTTAAACGGAACACCCTGTATATTTATACATTTTTGGAATCTTCATTCAATTTTACGTATGGGAGTATCAAGTTCGAAACATTTTGACGACAAAGTAAATTTTTGCAGAAATTAATCTAGAGTGCCATAACTTACGCAAAATGAAAATCAAGGTGCCCCAACACTCGAGACAAATTGTTTTAGAACTATTTTAGTTGCTATATTAGAATGACCTAAAGTTGGCAAAAATGATTTTTCGAGAATAACTCTATTTTTTCAAATGGCACGAGGGTGGGATACTAGGATAAAAACGAGCGTTTTTCATGGATTTTATTGATACCAATATCGCGGGATTAATATGAAAATTTAATTCGGAATAACACCCTACGTTAAAAAAAACGTATTTTGGACATTTAAATCTAGACACTGGGTTTCAAAACAAGTGAAACAAATGAAATGCCAAAAAAATGACACACTTGCTACTGTTGAAGTGGTAAAATAATATGTTTTGGGTGTTGTAGCACCCTGACTTCCATTTTACGCAGGTCATGGCATCCTAGATTAATAAATAAACTCTTCTGCAAGTATTTACTTTGTCATCAAAATGTTTCAAACTTGATATAGCATACGTAGAACGAAATGGAAATTCCAAAAATGTATAAATATACAGGGTGTTCCATTTAAAATAACAAAATTGAGGGTAATTCCGGCGAAATCGGAAGTGACAGAAACGTGTGTTCGATGTCAAAAAATGTCATTTAAATAGTATATTACATATACCAAATTTCATTTTGATCTCTTAAAATATAATTTAAAAAATAGAGGTGCCCCAGGTTTCATTGACACCCGGTATAAACCGTAAATATGTATTCAGATTTTGTTAAGCACGATAAATCGATGATTTTTTGTAGGAATTTGTCTCAGAAACCACTATTTTCATTTTTTAAACCTTTTATTTTTCCGCGATCAGTAAATTTACTTATTTAATTATTATCATATTAGTTCTGCCATCTCCACAAGGCCAACTAATATAGTTTGATTTTCTTAGCACCACACTTTATTTAGACTGATTTAAGAATACTCATTCATTTTAGTTATTAGTTATTAGTTATTAGTTATTACGTTATTAGTCATTACTTTTCCTAAATTATTTTTTAAAAATAATCCTTTAGTCGCTAAATTCATAACAATAATAGGCCTATATCAAATATTTATCTACAGCACGTGAGTAAATTGCTAAATGGCTGTTAAGTCTTCCTTGATTTTTCGTTCCTTTGAACGAGCATTTATTGTAAACCTGTAAACCATTCACTTCTCCAAGATTTAAATTCTGTACGACTGTGTAGCTATTTGGTGGCATATCTTTGGTAAGCACTGTTAACTGAAGAAGCAAATTAACTTTCGGTATTGTCCTGCCAAGAGTGACTAATGTTCTTAGCTGTACGCGAACAGGTGTCTGTGTCGATTCTCGCCTCTAGACTTGTTCGCTGACATAGAACCCTGTATTTATTATACAATAATATCCATTTATTTTTTCGTAATTTATCGGTTGATACATCGACTTTCAAATTAGTGTCATTTTTAGCGGTTTCGTAAAATATGGCCCAAATGTAAAAAGTCTAGATGGCAATTAAGGCTTAGCCATTCCTAATTAGACATTAAGATTAATTCATCTATAATGTTCTTTGTTTTTCATTAATTGCATTTCTTTTAAAACTAAATATAAGCATGTTCATAAAAACCCATTTATATTGTCGGGAGATACCAGCCAATAAATCAAAATTCTAATTTCTCACCTCGTGTTATCTCGGGTTTCCAACTGTTTATACTTATTTCATATACATATTTATTACACCTAATACCATCACATGGTGTAAAAATATTTTACTATATGTGGATTGCTTTCAGCGTTGATTTCTTTCCCAGCATGCACGAAAGGCCTACAAAACTGCAAATGAAATTTCTCCTACTGGAACTGAACTTTAACGGACAATAAAAAAGTTATAAAAGGTCTAATGTAGTTCATGTTTTGTATTTCACTTTAGTCCGAAGCGTTTCGCGAAATACTCTATGATTTACGATAGCAACATTTATAACTCATATATCAAGTATATGCTGTCAGACAGCGGCTTTACTAAAGCAGCCGAAACTTGCACTCGTATTTTCCAATCGTAGAACTTTAGCATTTTATTTTGTTTTACATTGAATAGCTTTGCGAAAGAAATAAATTTTACGATCGAAATATATTTCAGAACTCATCGATTTTAAAGGTTTCTAAAATTAGTTGCAGACAAAAGCTTTCGAATTTCATTTTGCATTATCTTAGTTGCCCGGCTAGTACGAACCTCCAAGTAAAGTTCGAATTTATTTATATTTTGATGTAATTCAATTTACTGAAAAATTCGGACCACCGAACAAGGGCATTTTACATTGAATGGACGTGGATGAAATCTGATGCATCGAATTGAAGTAAAACTGAAAATACACCGAAATTTATTGTTCTTGTTAGTTGTTTTAAAAGTTTGTCAGGATTTATATTGCTGCACTTTTTGCATTCCAAATTTGTGCGCAAGAATGTTTATCGTCGGCGATATCTTCGACAAAAAAAATATGTTTTTAGTAATGGAAACATTTGTAGTCACACTTGATGTGTGAAAACGTAAAAAAGAGACGTTGCCGGCACCAACCCTTTTTGTAAAACTCGTTCTGCGGTTTAGGAATTCGTAGTAACCCATTTAATTTTTTGAACTTCCTTGAAATTTCCTGCTTCTCTTTTTCTAGTGCCCAGTTGGCCGCTCTTCGTTTTTATTTATGATTTTAATTAAAGAAGATCGTGTCGCTGGAATTTAAGCGAAAATACATGATAGCTTTTAACAATTCGTTATAGCATAATATTAATGGGGGCTAGTTTTGAAAAATTTTAGCAGCATTTCAGAAATGTTATTTTAGGAATTATTTGTGAAATAACTAGTTTCTTTTACAAGGCATTCTCTTATACATTTAGTGTTAGCTTAACTTTCCTGGATATGGGTTAATTCCACATCATATCGGTCTTTACTAGCTATTTTCAATAATGAATATCAATTATAGTATAATTTAAGTCATCTATATAAATATGAAGAGCATTCGATAAGTTTTTAGTTTCTGTGTTTCCATCAGTATATGAGACATCTTTAAACGTACAAGAATTTTGAGTTTGTTTCAAAAGTAATCTGCTCTGCTTTTTTTTTATTGATAATACCGAAACCTTTATTAGTGTTTGAGTGTTTCTATTTTTTGTATAATTTTCAGCACATAATACATAACGTGTGGATATAATTCTTCTTGCAATGTCTTCAACAGATTTTTACCTTTTGTGGTCTATTCATATGCCATCGGGCTTCTTCTGGTATGCTGTTTTTTCTTCTGCGTTCTTTTAATTTGCCATAAGATGTTTGACTTTATATTTTGCTTTCTACTTACTCACGAACTTATAGGTACTATAAATTGCATATATTTATATAAATTTTAATAGCCAGCACTCTCTTTTAAGTGTTGTTTTGTAATGTTTTTTGATGTCTGTGTAAATATCTAGTTTTCCAAGAGAAATATTTTTAAAAGAAGCAAAATATATCCATAATTATAACAGAAACGTGCATAAATGCACAAATACTGAACTATTTACCCAATGTTATGATGGTTAAATAACAATAAATAATTGGGATTATTATTTATAGATGAGTGATTTCTTTAATGATGTTATTAACTCCATTTTTTCTTAATGGCTGATAGAAAACGAATACCTTTATATGCTGTTTTGTTAGTTAATAAACGATGAGGTCATTATATTTCTTTTTACATTTCAAATTGAACACTTAATGGTATTAGTTTCCCATCTCCATTAATAACTTTCTGAAAACTTCTTTCAGTACCAAATGCAAATCTAGCTTTCCTCCTTTTTTCATTTTAAGATAATTTTTGCGTTTTTCGAATCCAGGTTTGGATTTCTTTATTGGTTTTTTAAAACACTTTTCTGTGTTACAATCTCTTTTATTAGATATTGTTTATTTCCCATTCTGGATTCCGGCTCCGTTCTAGGCCATAAGCCATAACATTAGTCCATGAATTTGCACTTACTCTAATGCATCTCATTTTATCTCCAAAAACAACTTTTTGTATTGATCCTATTATTTTCGTTTTAATGCATCTTCTGTCAACTTTATTTTCATTATTTCTGTCTTAGGTTTAGCAGTGTATATAATTATGAGTTCTACTTATTAGTGGCTTATCAGGACATATACCAGGTTATGTTGCTCTATTCTTGTTTGTTTATTTATTTATTGGACGAGATTTTGCCAAACTCAAACGATTTCCACTCCTGGGTGAAATTTGTATCGTGCCAAGTATAACATCTGAGATGTCCAATAAGGCCCGTAAGCCCGGCAGAAGTTAAAGCTGAAATAGCCAAGTTAAACCAACCCAAAGTTCCGGGATATGATTTAATAACCGGAAAAATTCTGAAAATGCTACCCCGTAAAGCTGTCGACCTTCTCACAACCATCTATAACCGAATACTAAGTCTCTGCCACTTTACCAATATATGGAAATATGCGGAAATAATAATGATTCATAAGAATGACAAACCCCTGCATAAAACTTCGTCATACAGACCTATAAGCCTACTGCCCATCCCTAGTAAAATATTCGGGAGGCTGTTACTCAAAAGAATATAGGAAAACTATTATAATCAACACATTTGCTGCCTAACTACCAGTTTGGTTTTCGAGAAAATATGTCGATGATACACCAAGCCCATTGAATAGCTATTCAAATATCTAAGAATACTGAGGAAAAGAAATACTGTGACAGAGTATTTTTAGAAGTGCCCCAAGCATTCGATAAAGTGTGACATACGGGCCTACTTTACAAACTGAAAAATATGGTTAATAATAACTACTATCTCCTTCTGAAATCTTACCTCACTGATAGAAATTTCCCCCTAAAATACAACGACGCACTTTCCGCATACTATCCCATACAATCCGGTGTTCCGCAGGACAGCGTGCTCATCCCACTTATCTAGATTGTATGTACCGCTGACCTGCCCGAAACAGACAACACCATACTTGCTGCATTTGCTGGCGGCGTTGCTATTCTATCTTTAGATAATGATACAGTAACATCCTCTGAAAACATGCTAATTTACCTAAATCTGCTTAACGAATGGTACTAGTATGGCCGGAGCTTCTGTGCTTGCAAGATCAGACGTTAAATACACCTAGGATTATATTTAGATCAACCATAACGTAGCAGAAACACATGCAGATGAAACGAAGGCCACTGGACCTTAAGCTCAGGCAAATGTATTGGCTCATGGGCCGAAAATCAAAACTAGCCACTAAGAATAAAATCATACTATACAAGATTATGTTGAAACCTACCTGGTCATATAACCTTCAACTTTAGGGATGTGCTAAACCTACTCGCTTAAAAATAATACAAATACCTATTCCAAAACAAAACACTTCGTGTGATTGTCAACGCACCATAGTACATTAGAAAATTAATGCTACATCAAGACCTACAAATACCATAGATAGGTACATCACGGAAGAAATAAAAACCGTCTCCACTAATTATCAGCACCGACTTATGGGGCATCCAAACGATCTTAAAGAACATCTATATAGGGACGGACTGCTCAACAGAAGACTTAACAAATTCTAGCCAGAAGATCTACTTCGACAACTCTAAGGAATAGTGATATAGGAGAAAAGGAGAAATGTCAGTGGACGTTTCCCTTTCAAGCCAAAGACTTGTAACACATTTACTCAATACTCATAGCGAAGTAGATTGTAAATTTACAATGTCTTTAAAAAAAATTAAAAATTAAAAGTCTTAGCAGTCTGAACTCCGACTTAAACCCAAGATCTCTGGCTTATAAGGCAAGTATGCTAATTTTGACGCCATCGAGACTGGCTCATTCTCAGTTCTTATTCCTATCTCTACTTGCAGCTTAAGCAGATTGAATCATGGTTTCTTACGATACATACATGGATAAAAATAACAATCCACGTATAGAACGACCAGCAGACAATGAACAAAATAAAAAGTCAGCAACAAACAGTTTGTAAATAATAGATTTCACCATTTCACCATAAAAAGTTTAGTATTTTTACCCAGGAAAATGCTAAGGTTTTTGAAAGGAAAAAAATGGCGACATCGGAGAAAGAGAACAAATAAATAAACAAACAGTAAGGAACGAATGATCAAATACTACATTATATCAACGGTTAGCATGTAACACATAAGATATTACAGTCACATACTATGAAAACAAAAGTTAGTAAGAGATAATTACACACTATTTATCTATCTTAACCTTCTCCTCTGTCTACCCCATAGTGAGTATAGGGTGTTGGGGAAGATATTCAGTACGAGATAAAAAAAAAAGGAAAAGTTGCAACGCGACGATTAAAAGGAAAATGGACAGCTTAACTACGTTGCATGGGATTTTAATGAATTAAAGTTTAGATTTTGGAAAAAGCACCATAAGTAAGGAATCAGAGGTAAACACGAGGATGGTGAAATTATGCAAGTTTTTGCTTTTAGTGAAAATTAAAAAATCTTTTTTTAAGTAACAAGCAATATAAAAATAACAAAATAAGGGTACCTAACTAGTAAATTAATTAACATCGCGAAATAAAAGAAGAATTAAAGGGTAAAATAATAAATACTATTGAAGTACTTTTATTGTATATTTTAACATATTATGAAAACTAAAAACAAATAAAATTATTGGAATATATTCGTACTTCACTTCCATAAAAGATTTGCTGTGCTTAATATTAGTTAACGTTATTTATATTTGATCACTATGTTTAAGAATAAAAACAAAATTATTGGAAGCCTAAGAAACACATGTACATTCTTATAAATTAGAAGTCATAAAGTATCTAAGAATTTTAATAGAAAACCTATGAACTTTTCGTTTTGTCACCTAGCGGAATCTTTGTCGTAAAGTAAGTTAAGGTGAATAGAATCAGCTCCCGCCATAATAAATATTTAATACGTATTTCCGCGACATAAGCACGTTTTCATTTTTCTGTTCACAGATTTGTAATTTATATGTGGTTGCTATGAATTCATTTGCAGCTCGTTGTAGCTACAACAATTAACAAAGAAGAAACAGTTGTTAAATATTTGTTTACACTTAAAACAAAATTAATAAATAACAGTAAACAATTATAAAACTCTTTTATATATTTATTTATGATTCACTTGTCAAAATATATTGTCAGTAATCCTTCACCCAATCAAAGATATAGTAAATTTAAAAGCCTAATTTACCATTAAATTAATATGACGAAGTTTTCGTGATAAGACACTATTTAATATTAATCACGATATTCGAGTTATACAATTACTAACTGTTAAATTAAGGTTTCTAACGACTTATTTATGACCATAAAATTTAACCTTCGCAGCGAACCAACCATGAAATTGTAACTAACAAAACTTTTAGACACCTATAAAATTTTTAGCTTGTAACAAGGTTTAAATCTATCAAATCTTATATGTATAGCGAAATGCCGGTAGCTTTGATAGATGTTTCGTAACCGTTTTTTGCAATATATATGGTATGGTTTGACTACGTAAGTGTTAGAAGATGAACAATATAAATACAGAGCTCTGTTAGAAGCGGTTTTAGTATTCTGTATACATTCAAAATTATTAAGATTTTTTCAATCTCTATAAATACAAAATAACATGGAAGAAGAGAATGTGACACATTTTCTAATTAAACCAATTCATTTGTAGTGTTCAAATTTTAAATTGTAGTGCTTACGCCATTCGAATCAGTTAGCAAAATTAGGTAAACACATCTATCAATACAAACTTGTAAAATTTTGATATTTGATATTGGGCTTTTCTCATTTGTCTATAGAACAAAATTGTGGTTATAGTTTTCCTAATACGTATTGAATATTGTTATTGGTTCAATCAGGATCTGGATAATAGTAATATAATTATTGATTTCACTTTCTATGCAGACCAAGCTTCGTTTCACCCATAAAGAGGTAAATTCGCATGAACATGATTGGTGAAAAATCCTCGTGAATTTTCCCAGACATAACTTCATCTTATTGAAATTGGGATGCGACCAGCAATATATTCAGGGATTTTGAAAATTTTACAAACCGATTATTTAGGCAAGAAAAAGCTGCAGAAAGAAAATTCCTCAGCAAATTTAGATACCTTATAGAACGATGTAACATTTTTATTTCTAGAATTTGACTGATGGTGAAACTTATAGCATTCCTATAAAGCTAAAATCTGTTCAACTCATTCGTAATCGAGAGAAAATTAAAACTTAGTGGTTTGCGATCAGGCTCGTTCTTACAGTTCTCTAGAGTGTGGAGAAACTCTAATATATGAAGATTTGTTGCATTAAATGGAGGAACAATTAAAAATTGCTTTATAATAAAAAAGATATCGAAAGACAATACAAAAATTTAAGTAATTTAATAAGCCATCTTAGTTTCTTATTTTCTTGAGACGTTTTTCTTATAGTCTAGATCAGGGCTTCTCAAACTTTTTCACTTGGCGACTCCTTTTACCTGAGCAAATACTTTCGTGACCCTGGATATAGAGGTACGTACCTAGGTATATACGTAAACTAGGAATACGAATTAAAACATTTGCTGATATAATAAATCATAAAGAAAATTTATTCGAAAACAATTGTTTGGTATACATACGAATATAATTTTACCATGTATTAAAGACAAAGCCAAATATTCATACTAATGAGCTGGGTGTGCTTGTTTACTTTTATATAATGACTTAAATCTTGGATGAATATTTGGTACTGCAGGACGTAGTGCTTCTTCAACGTTTTGCAGAGTTGTACGATTTGTTGGTTTTATAAACGTTAATGCTGAAAATGCCGCTTCGCATAAATACGTAATTAATACAAAATATTAGAAGTCTGTTTAGGGCCATTTCAGAAAGTGTTGGAAATTCCTATCCTAATTCTCAGCCAAAATTTATTTAACGATTTTTTGGAAAACTCAAGTTTTAAACCTGTATCGCTCGATAACTCGGCAAATTCTTCTTGAGCTTAATCGTAAATGACTGAAATTAATCATTTCAATTAAGTAAGGTTTATGAATCCAATTTTCTTTTTCAACTTCAAAATTTGAAGGAAAGTATTTTTGAAATAGTCTCCAGACACTTCAAATGATCAATTATAACTTTTAGAATTAAATCTTTGAATAGGTTATTTTCAATTATAAAAGCATCTATAGATGTAAACATTTCTAAAGATCATAATGAATTGGAAGACTGACACGGTCACTGTCAGTATTAACGAAACGTTTTCCGGATTGGGGCCGTGGGTTTCGCCTCTGTCTTGGTTGACAAGTTGAGTTACCATTACCCCTCTGTCTCTTGCTAAAAGAGTTTCGCCTCTGGCGTGGTTGACACGTTGAGGTACCGTGCTCTTTTAGTGCTCCCTTTTCTCCTGAAGAAGCCCCTTACAAAAGTGGGCGAAACGTTGAGTTATTCTGTGTCAACAATGATACGGTCCCAATTCGGAAAACGTTTTGTTAATTTCTAAATATCTATTTTACACGCAATTTTTCCATATGTTCACTTTTTTAACAAAACTTTCAATTTTATATTTTAACGTAAATATGTTACAATTATTTCCATGAAATGACAAGTTTGAATCAGTCAATTTTTCGAAAATGTCTGACAAATAATACAGTTTTAAAAGCCATAATTCATTGTGAAAAAATCAACAAAATCGGTTTTCTGCTCAGGTACAAATATAACGTCATCTTTCAACTGTAATAATCTGGATAAACTTCGTTCTCTTGAGAGCCACCGTACTTCTGCATGTAGTAGTAAGGTTTGGTAATCGGAATTCATATATTTACAAAGGTTTGAAAATAGACGACTATTAAGGGCTCGGCGTTTTATGAAATTAATGATTTTGATAGCATCGCACAGCTTTTAAATCTGGTGATATTTTTTTGGCTACAGGTTTTTTAGTTTTGCTGAAATTTCTGCGACCCCAAATTTAGTTACGCTACCCCATATGGTTATGAGCTCGAGTTCACATCCCATTCCAAGGACTATTCTGCGTTCGTGGAGGGATCCTCCTAAGATCTGAGAGGTCTGAGTCGGTACACCCACATCGCAATGGCATCCATTTTATTTTCCGATGTTTTCGTCATTATCCAGCTTTCCACATCATACAAGAGAGTGGAGCTAATATAGCAACGTACTACTCTTATTTTGAGTCTCTGCATAGTAAAAGTGGTTTCATGTTTATTTTCATTTAAGAGGTCCACTGTTTAAGTTATTGTAGTCTCTAGATAGGTACAATTTTGTACTTTCTCAATAGATTAATTGTTGACGAGGACTATTTCCAGTGGGGTACATGTTTTATTAATTACCATGTACTTTATTTCGTGGCATTGGCTTCAAAATCATATTCAGAGCTAATTTCATTGAGTCTGTTGACTGCTCTTGCAAATTTTTTAAATTGTGTGTAATGAGAGCCGTGTCTTCAGCATAACGAATGTTGTTTACAAATTTGCCGTTGCTCTGAATGCCGAACTGGTCTTGCTTGCCTTTCTAAATATATGTTCTAAATATAGTTTAAACAAAAGAGGTAATAATGTGTAGCCTTGTGTTACTCCCCGATAAATTGGGCCAGAGATCTCACTGTATATTTGTATCTGTTCTCAGTACAAGTTACTGGTTATCCTTATATGTTTTCTGTCGACTCCGACCTTCCCAAAGACGCTGATCATTCTGTCATATTGACATCGGTCGAATGTTTTTCTGTAGTCTACGTATAAAGTACATGTTCCCGTCACAATTGACATCGTTGGAAGAGAACCTAATCAGAAAACAGTTGTAAAACCCATTAATAAGCAAATTTTTGGTTTGTTTTTTACCTCTTTTCGATTTTCCGAGGATCTCTTCAGTTACCCAGAATTTTCTACTTTAATATAAGTCGGACTTTACGACAGTCGTTCTTTGCTGCGGATGTTTACTAACTCTGTCTTGATGATGTTCTTTACTCATCTACATATACTTGATTCGTTTAATTTAGTAAGATCGTGATTTTGCTTTATGTTTCGCTGCAGTCTGCCGCAGTTTAATCTAGAAACGACTCACATCAGCTCCTGGATGTTTTAACTCCAATGTCTGGTCGAAATGTATGCGTCTTGGTTGCAGCTTATAAAATGTCGAAAATGTAAGCCGAAGAGATTCAATAATGCCGTCTTCCCGGCTTAGTCCGATTTTTGGCATGGGAGTCTCCTATGATTGGTAGTGTCGTGATTTTTGGTGTTTTTAAGCATTTGTTAGACTTACCTGCAAAATGTCTCAACTACGTCATCACAAGTCGATGCATACACCTGTATACAATATTACTGTTAAAGTGTTGCCCTTTTAATTTAATAACATTGCCCTGTTGGAGTGCGGGTCACAACCGATAATGTATAGTCGTTTGTGTATTGTTAAACCGACTTCGTGATAATGACATCTATCGTCTTTTCCGCTTTGGTTGATATACGACACAACTATCAGCGTTACATTATCCTGCGCCATCAGATTGCTTATACCCATTATTTCTGTATTCATCACTGTCATTTCTTTAACGATGTTATAGACTTCGCTTGCTTCGAACATACGTCGGACGTTCCAGGTGTCTATTCAATACCACAGTGGTTTTCCATTCCCTGTTGCGTTATAGCCTTTTGATTTTTTTGTTGTTGCAGTTCTGCCTAGAAGCATCTATCTATGCATGGGTCTTGCCAATGTCATTCATTTTAAACCCCTGCTGCTCAAAGCCAAGATAGTTTTGGTCTGCCCCGAGTTTTTCTTTGCTCTGAACCCCCACACCTGGGAGGCGTTCCCCTACCGCTTCGGGAAGCGCAGAATAGGGATCTATCAGCCACACACAGAATTCTCCTTTATACCCCCTGTATATGTCTTCTAATTTAGGGTTGGTTTTCTTCTTTTTTCTTCTCGAAGATCAGTGAAATGTACGATTTGACCATCTAGTTTCTATTATTGGTTCTACATGGACGTAGAATGTAAGTGCGTGTTGATTCAAAAGATATTATGTTCACTCATTCAGTTCAGCCTTTTGGAGACATATACTTAAGAAATTTAGTTCTTAGGGTCTTATTCTATCTCTTGTGTTTGTTGTCATAATTCATAATATACAGGGTGCTTTATAATAGGTGTAACAAACTTCGCCATCTTGTTCGGGAAGTAATTTTAAGCTAAAAATGTTAGATGGACATAGGTCGTCATAATCAAAGTAGTTAGAGAATAACAACAGATTTTAATTTTATTGAATTAATAATAATTATTACAGAAAAATGAACTAACTTGAAAAAACAACTGGTTATGTAAAAAAATATGCATTGCCTATTACAAATGTTCAAAATGTTCTCCTTGAGCTCGAATGCAAGCATGACATCTGCGAACCATTGAGTCGTAGACACGCGCCATTGTTGCACGATCTTGACGAATTTCATTCAATCTAATTGTTATTTTGTCAGTTGACAAACGCCTGTTGTTTGTTTCGGTAATTCTAATGCATATTTGTTTTACATAACCAGTTTTTTTTCAAGTTAGTTCATTTTTCTTTAATAATTATTATTAATTCAGTAAAATTAAGATCTATTGTTATTCTCTAACTAATTTGATTATGACCTATGTCCATATAACATTTTTAGCTTAAAATTACTTCCCGAACAAGATGGCGAAGTTTGTTACACCTATTATAAATCACCCTGTATAATACACGCACAAAACTTTTCACGATACTATAAAGTTTATTCTTTTTATATCTCTATTATAATATTCCCAATTATTTCTTGCATTCCCGAACTAGTTGTTTAGATATTTTCCCTTAACTTTTGATATTCCAGATAGTATTTAAAACTACTGCAGTGAACATTCTGTGATCATATACAGGCTCAATTTTCTTGAACATTGTACCTATAGGTATCTTTTGTAAGTATAAAGAAACGGTTGAATAGTTTAAGTGGTATAGTTTCCTTATGAAGAATTTTTGACCGAAGTGTATTGTTTTAAAATTAATGTACAGATTTTAAAATAAATTATAAATCTAAACATATCATAGTCAAAATTAAAATTAAAATTTTAAAATGCACTATGGTATATTTTCAAATAGGTAATTAACTAAATAAACGACCAAACTTGTTTTTACAATATTCTTCTAAATAGGCTAATTTGAAAATATTTAAAGATTTTTGACATACCTACATATATTTCATTAAAATTATACACGTATTTCTTAAAGTTAACCGAGTTGTATTTTAATGTAGGCTACTTTTCAATAAGTTTGTTTATTTAGGTATTGTTATTTTTGTTCTTATCAACGATTGAAAGGAGGAAAGTAACTGTAATTTTAGTAATAGCTTCATCAGTTCTCACACTACATTTTCAGTTTTAGAACAAAGTTAACCAATGGTCCTCGAAACATTAACAAACAATCCATAATTGTGTTGTATATTACTATTACCAGTTAAAGAAATTTCTATTACACAACTAATAATAATTATAGCACAATAAAGCTACTCCATATATTCAAATGTTAAACTTTGCTAGAATGTTGGAATTTTGCACATTTACTCTTATTTTTAGTGCTTTAAGCTTTAAAAGTAGTCTTTGCATGAATAGAAGCGCAAAAACAATAAAATAAGCAAATAATTTTTAAACTATGTAGAAGTATATAATGAATTGTAAAAATGCACAATGAAAAATAGAAGTTGTCATTGTTAGAACTGCATCGTTGTTCTCCTTCGCCATTGAACACACCTGCACAGTGAAATCACCTTGAATTAAGCCAACTTGTGAAGATCATAGATAATCATAAATTGGAATGGTTGTACGATTTTATATAAACAATGACCTGTTAGAATACCTACACAAATTCATAATCTTGATTGACATCTATGCTTATAATTACAGTTTGTTCCTTGGCCCCTCCTGAAGCTTTCTTCATAACGGCATTACCCAGAATAAATTGATTTCCTTTAATGCAACGAAGCCGGATTTTCCCAACCAACTTAAGAGAAACTGAAAAATAAAATCAGGAATTCATTATAAACCCGTTAAGAAGCACATTAGGAGAGAAACACGAATCGTAAAGAGTTATATTTATGCGTTAGTGTTTATTTGTAATTTGCCATGTCTAGATGAAATTAGAATACTAACAATGTGTTCTTAAAGTCATTTGTTCGACGAAATGAGCGTAACTCTAAAGTACGCAATGCAACTTGAAACCTACACTAGTGCTTAAAACAAGTTGTCACACTATTATCGCACTAAGTAGGTGGAATTTTACATACCTTACATATTATATGAATTTTATACATCTATATTACTGGATTATTTTCTGCAACACGTACTGCAGTTGTCTAATATTTTAAACCTTCTTAATTCTTTATATGTATATGTTATAAACAACTAACTTCAGTTTGAGGCTTTAGAGTGAGTCATACAATTTTAACACTGCAATATACTGTGATTGTTATGTATTTAAGACGAATAAATATTTAAAACCAACCGTTGTTTCTAAGAGGATGGATGCTGATGATGAGCAAATGTATGTGATTGGGACATATTTTAAACTTGTCCAGTGCAAACGTTACGAATATTTCAAATAAATAAACAATTCAAACAAGCTTTTTGTCTTTTCCTCGATTTTGAAATACTAAACCTTCACCGTGAAATATCGATGATACTTTGTATATTAAAATTTTGTAAAATAATATAAAAGCATCCATACCTTTACTATCTAATTTTACCATTTCTTTTCTTATAAAATATTGAATTTAACATGGAACCTGCAGTATGATTCAAATTTGGCTGGAGCTGGCATCTGAAAATAGTTTCACTAAATTATAATAGTTGATTGTGACATAATTCCAGGGGATATAAAGCGCAAAGACTAATTTTAAACTACTATGTTAAAGAAGCATTCCTTCGAAAATAGCAATTCAGTTGTCTTCAACATTCCAATAAAATATTACCTTCTTCTTTTTCTTATAATTCATCTAATTTTTATGTCGATCATGAAAAGTGTTGATTTCACCGGGTATAATTTTATCGATATGAAACTGATTGTCAATGAACATCAGTTTAGGTTACGCTGTCACTTTTAAGGAGTATGTTGCCAAGATTCATAAGAAATTATTCAATGACAATACATTATGATTTAAATTACCTTTTTCTACTCCCACCATGGAAAGTGGGATTTTCAAACTTCGTCTCCATAGATACGAGTATTTAAAATGAGTGTTTGCCGAACAAGTGAAATTAGCGTGCGGAAAATTTACTTTCCGCACGCACATGCATGATTTTCGGTGCGGCAAAGTATAATTTTGCCGCACCGAAATCAAAATGTCATAATGACATTTGATGAATGTCAGATTTGATTTTGCAGAAATATTTAAATTTTTTTATGGAAATGTGGTTGTAGAAAAAATAGTGTGGTAATACATGTGTTAAAAGCTTGTATTTGCCACTCTCATGTGACTGCAGCACTCACTATCGTTCGTGCTGCAAACTTCACATTCGTGAGGCAAACGCAAGCTTTCAACACATGTATTACAAATTACTATTTTCTACTCCCACCATGGAAAGTGGGCTTTTCAGACTTCGTCGACGTATAGGGATATATCGCACAGTTTGCGCAATAATAGGAAGCTGCGGCCGCTTCAAAACAAAAAATGACAGTCGTTTTACCTGAACTGTCAGTGTTACTTTTTGACATGTACATTTTTGGTCGTGGGAAAAATAGTGTTCGTAACTCGTTCGAAAGGCAAATATCTCCGCTCGTGTTTATAAATATTTCTACTCGTGCTCCGCTACGCTCCGCACTCGTATATCTATTTATAAACACTCGCTTGATATTTGCTACTTTCGACACTTGATACGAAAATAACTATTTCCGCACGCAAATTTTGATTTGCGTGCGGAAAGTAGTTTTTCCGCACGCAAATTAAAATGTCAGATTTTGCAGAAATATGTAATTTTTTTTATGGAAATGTGGTTGTAGAAAAAATAGCGTGTAATACATGTGTTGAAAGCTTGTTTTTGCCACACTAATGTGACTGCAGCACTCACTATCGTTCGTGCTGCAAACTTCACATTCGTGTGGCAAACGCAAGCTTTCAACACTTGTATTACAATATACTATTATACACGAAGAATTCCAATGGCGGCTATGAAATGAACTATATTTTATACCAATAAATTTGTTGATGATATGCATTTGAATGCTAGTATTGGAACATGCAGTAAGCTAAAATTAAACCGAAAAATATCGCCCTATTGCTTCGTAATATTAGTTACATTTTTTTACTTTTTTTATTTTCAAAGAGAGAGGAGTACTTATTGAATAGCAAGTATTCTACTTTCAGTGATAAGTACTATTCAAGCTACTGTGCGTGATTATACAATGATAATAATTTTAATTCGAATTAAGATGATGATATACAAACGCAACTTTAAATATCCGAAGCAAGTTGTGGAAGTTGTTGTAGATAACGGAGAATAATTTCTTTAATAATAAGCATATAGGGTTATAAAACTGCTGATGCATTGGCACGCCTTTCCCGTCAATTGACAGATTATAGGCAGGAGCAAGAGTAAGAGGATTATTAAATTATCGGTACGAATATTCGGCTCTGACACTAAAATTACTCCTAAATTATAGTTGTAACGCTTACGATAATCACCTTTTGGTTTAATTATTGGCCCTTATCGAGGTTATTCAAAAAAAGATTTTAAAAATTACTTTTTTGAATTTATAAGAATCCTATCAATAAAACCAATACAGATAAGCGATAGGAATCAAGCAAAGACACCAGTCACTAATGATCCGATGACGGGGCGCGATTGCAGACTGGCTACCGGTTATCTCACGCTTTTTGACCAAGATGGATTGTATCTCTACTAAAACAAAGATTAATTAATTTAACCGCAATCTGTACACAAAACTTATTTCTCAGTACACGCTTTCGAGATAAACTTCATTTGTACCTATTTAGTTTTATTTTTTACTTGATTTTTAGTCGTTTCTTTCTGAATACTGAGACACAAGACAAAGTAGAAAAGGTTTTGATGTTTCAGTGTTTAAATAATTGCCTTAAAAATCATTAATGCTCTTTAGTGATGATAAGACTAAATTTATATGTAACAATATCTTCTAAATCTTTAACATTATTTTGACAGATTCGTATTTTATAATTAACATTTCTTAAATAGCACGGCTGTTTCTAAATAACCTAAATGAATAGCCATTAAAAAAAAAAATTAATTAAGTTTTTGTTTTAAATTTATTTGGTACTGTGTAGTTGCATTCATTTGCCTTATTTTTTCTCACTAAATGTTAATTTAAATAGTTAACGTAGGTTAACAATTAAATAACGAATTTAAATAAGGATTTTACAAAATTTATGAAATTAAGCTAAAAACTGTCTTTTAGTAGTAATTGTTTTATAAATAGGACATTTCACACTGCACGGGACAACAACAACACCAATAAACGAGAACAGATCCTACTTGAATTCCTTTTAGAAAACAGGTCAAACAAAGTCTTGGAATTAAAACAAAGAACCCACCTCTATCATTTTGGTTCGAAACCTCTAAGGGATTACAACTCTAAGGACAGCAGCTATCAGTTTACAAGTACGGACGATTTGATAACAAATTTCACACACTGATTCGAAAAAAAGGCAGCTAGGCAAACTTAAAAATAACAGGATCTCTGGAATAATTGCGCTGGAGCAACTGAATTCAGTTACAGTTTAATTCCAAACACGTTTTCTGGGCAAGTCAAAATAAATAAACGAGTTGAAGCCATCAATTGGAGCTAGAGGATTCCATTTAGAGCAGTCACTAGGGACAATCTGGAACTAGCGGGTAAAGTTACTAATCCAACAAAGCTTTTAATTATTCTACTTATTTAAATACTCATAAGGGAATATAATCTTTCCTGTCCTATTTTAGCAGGACATTGAAAATCTATCCTCGGGCCTGTATACAATGCTTAAGGTAAACTTTGGTATTAAGCCGAATGCATGTCACAATGGTTTTTAAGTCGATGCCACTGCAAGAATAATACACATTGTGGATTAGCCTTACATCAGGGGTGGTGAACTTGTTAACTTCTCACTCCATTAAAAGCACTTTGTGTCTCAGTCCAAAATGAGAATCCTGACCAGAAGAGCAGAGAACACTCTAATCTCTGTATTGAATTGGTTATTTGAGCTACAAAGACTCAAGAATTTTATGGGATGATAAGTCACTGGGGACCATCTTAGGCAGCCGAACTGTAACAAACGCTTTAATTAAAATAAGCGGTTTGTTTTATCGCAAATGCTGTGGTGTCTCGTGGTGGATAGTCTTGGGAACTGCAAGGAAAATACTTGTACGTTAAATGCGATACCAACCATCATATAATCATGCTCAGCAGTGGTAAGTTTCAGAGGAAAGGACCCGTAAGGGCCGAACTTTTAACAGTACATTTTTTACCTGGAAAAACATTAGGATAAAGCTGATAATGGTTCACATAAAACCCACAGTATAGAAAGGAGTAGGCCAGACTAATAATTACAACAATTGACATGTTTAAGCATTCTTCTTCTGGAAGTGACGTTGTCGGTCTTTTTTCCATATGTCTGTAGTGTGCGTGTCAAGTAGCCTACGGAAATAAAGGACCTACAACTTTAAGTGGGGTCCGAACCACGGAAGTTCTTGCACTTCTACTCCACTCCAGAGAAGGCTTACTAGGCAAAAACACCTCGGTGGTTTGCCGTTGCCTTCCGAGAGAAGTAGTCAGGTGTATTTCGTCTATGGGTGGCCCTGGGAATCGAACCCGGGCCAGTTTTAATCTCAGTGATCAGACTATGCTGAACCATCTGAGCCACGACCGCGACATTTAAGCATTAGAAAAGTAAAATCCTCAACTTCAAACGTCTGCATCGTGTAGTTAAAGCGAAGGCAAGACTAGGGGCATACTGGCCAAAAACGAAAGTATGGAGAATGTACTAGTTTACAGTGAATTATATCAGAAAGAGAGTAAAGAAAATTTAGAACAGTTGATAATAATCATCTGGTTTCAGCAATAAATTTGTACCTCGCTGTAGTTACTGCATTCCAGGCTGGTGCGTACTTGTGCTTTGAATGATCTCTAGATAGGACACCCGGCTAAATAAACCAGAACGCCGAAGTATACGTGGAAATCAAGAAGCACATAAATTGACAATAGCTTTCTAGATAAAAAATTTCTGAAACCAAAACGAATCTGTTAAATAGTGTAGGTATGCTAATGCCTGGCAACAAACAAAAAAGTGGCTAACACCAGCACATTAAAGGGTCTTAGATGAGGCTCATCTAAAGAAAACGACTTATATTTAAAAAGTAGTAGGCACTTGATTGGTCGGTATCATTCCTTGCTATTTTATGCAGAGTGTTGGAAAAAAGGGTAGTATACTTTGAGACCTAAAGAAATGAAATACATGGGACGCGATGAATGTGCGGCTAGACATGTTAGGCAATCGTCCGATTGGACCCAAGATTTTTCGGAACCAATTCAATGGTCAATAATATCTCCCACTGTTCGAAAATCTGCCATCGAACAATAGGCCCGGATTATGGTTACGATGGTGCAACAGAACATTTTTCATTAGCAGTTCAGCAAGATCTTAGCGAACTCTATCAAATTAGGCCTGTTTCATGGCCTTCTAGATCTCCCGATCTCAAGATACTGTTCTATTTCCTTTGGGAGTACTATACAACAACATATTGAACAAGCCTGCTTCATGGTTAGGGCTCAGCATGGTGTGTCTGAACCTGCGAATAAAAAGAAAAAGGAAGGAGACTAAGGTATTATGGTGCATAACTACAAGTGCAACGGAAATACGTCACACACACCATATTAAAACACCAACCGGCACGAATTTTTATTGGTAGACTAACTGTTTGTTTACGTTTTTGTCTTTGATAGTTGACGTATTTAGTGTTCGCAGCCAATGACATTCTAAAATCCGCCATATTAATACACCATCTAAATTGCATACTGTTGGCGTTATGCTCCTTCCTGTCTTTTTTTATTCGTAGGTCTAAACAAAGACGAAATTCTTTCCTATGCAGATATTGACCATGCATCGAACAGAATGAGGGGCTTGTTAATACTTTCTATAACAGGGTACATCCTATCCTAATAATTCCGCCATGTCGAGTCGTTTACGGACGTACGTTTATCTTCCACTTCTGTTGGGCCATATTACCTGGTCTCGAAGATTATCAGCCTTTTAACATCCTGTTTGACTTCGATTTCCAAAAATATTTTAATTTAAAATATTACAATACCGTATGTGTTGTTAAATCGAAAAATAAATCATAATTTTAAAAATTTAAAAGCTGTTAGCTTTCATTGAATTATAGTATATTTCTTCTTCTTAGTGCCATATCCTTTTCAGAATATTGGCGACGGAGATCAAAGCCACATTTTTAAACGATTTGGCCCATGAACTTTGTTATATACCCCTTATACTAGGGAAATGTGTTCTCTGCAGGGGTTTTCCGCATAGTTTGTGGCCGTGTATTAATTGTCTTGTCTTGTTACTATCTGAAGACGACCACTCTAAAGATAGAATCGTTAAAAGCTAGGAGCCTAGCGTTCTTACCACTGCGTCAACGAACTTCTTGAAATTATATATTACCTACCTACATGTTTATAAAAATTACAAAGTGAGTAAAACTTCCAAACCAAAGCAACTTAAATTGTTTGGAATATAATAATAAATATTCATCATTTAAGATGCAGATTTTTAAAGTATTTGGGTATTTTCACGCATTATTACCGAAAAGAATTATGTATTTTAAATTATAATGTAATAGCCCACCTGAGTGGTTTGGTAGTTAGCAAGTTAGCGTGTCTGGAATAAAATTCCAGATTATGGTAGGTGAGAGTTTTTGCGAAATAATTTCGTACTTGCTCTCCTTCGAGTAAGAGATTTAAGCAAAAAGCTCCAATAACATAAATAGATAACTAACAAAGTTTACATACAATTTTAGGTTACAAGAGTAAGTCTATTTTAATAAACTATCTTCAAATTATACGTTTTTTTGTTAAGAATAAAAATTGATTTAATTTTAGATCACTTACATACAGGTAACTGAAAATTATGCTGATCGTAATAAACTAATAACAATGATTTTAATATGCATAATTTGTGTGCTTTTCCGAACCTGCCATGTTTTTATATCGGCTAACTGTATTTTCTGTATTTCAAATAAGGCCTCTATGGTTTTCTAATAAATATAATTTGCTCTTTTAAAATACTAACTACAATAAGTAGTGCTTTTTCTTTGCAAGGGTATTTCGTCTGAACACTTTAATACTGCAACGAAAAGCTGATGCTGTTTTTAATCATTTCACTCACTTGTACTACTATCGGTAATTAATTCCTCTGTGTTATAATAATAACAATAATTTTAAGTTAAAATTTAGGCAAATAAAAATATTTTTAGTTAAACACGTTTCTGTTATGTCGTCTGGTATTTATTAAAATTTCTATGAATACAGAAAATCAATTTAAATGTGCCTTCTTACAATAAAAATGTAAAACCCGTCTTTCGTATCCTGAAATAAAGTCATATAAATTCAAAGGTAAGTAATCTTTTTTGAAAGGACTGTAATTTACGCAAACTTAAAACCAATTTTTTATTGTTATTCCGCAATTTAAATGCGCCAATTTTCATCTTGTAATTTCGTCGTTTTTATTTAAAGTTCACCTTGATACTGCATACATGAAATGTTTCATTTTAAAACATGGTAAACAAGTACAACAAGCTCCAACAAAACAAATAAAGGAACAAAAAATCGCTTTTATAAACTGCGAGTTTTAATTTAAAACGCTGACATTTAAATTACGATTTAATTTGTGCAATTTATATCTGCAAATAGTAATATAACTACATAATCAATTTAAAACTTGAAACTATTTATCTACAACTAAAACTAAAATGGCTCTGTCATTGCAGCTCTTCTTTAAACGCTAACATCCGTTTCTTATTAAATACAATACAGCTGTCTGAAATTATAATATCCACTGTTGCTTTTCTAATTATTTCTTGTTTATCTTTCTATTTAAAGCGATTGCGTAAGGAGACCTTTAAGTGATATGATGCTTTCGAGTGTCACTTTAAAAATTATAAAATTCCCTGAATGGTAACCACCAGGTGGGTGTTTGTATTCGAAATAAACTGTTTTCTTTATTATGTTGATAGTCCTACAAAACAGTAGCCCTAACTTCATAAAATAAATAAACATATAAGATGTAAAGTATAATAAACTGAAATAAATGTTAAGCAAATATTTTTGTACCTTCGTTTCTATGTGCAGGCGTGGTTTTGACAATACAAGTCGAACTCCGGATTAATTCTTCTTATTTATGTTTTGTTGAACAGCCCCATCTTGCTCGGTACCATCGCCAAGAAAAGAGATCTCCGAGCATTGTGGCGTGAAATTGCTCGGTACGCTGTGTAAATAACCGAACGGAATTGAATCGCATAGTAGTGGACTACAGTATATGGTGTAATAATATCAAAATATCACCTCAAATATTCATAAATAGTCAATTTATTATTCTATTTATCGTTTTCTATAACCATTGGAATATAACTATTGAATTATAACGGACGTTACCTATCTATGGGTTAAAGTTTTATAATCTAAATGTTTATATTTATCGTAATAACCGTAATTAGGTGTATCAGGAAATTAAAACCTACTATATGAGGATAATGAATTTGAAAAGCAGATATCGAATTAGTAGAGGTACTACCACCAAAGGCTAAAACCAATTAAAAATGAAAATAACTACAGCAAAACTCCAAAAATGGATACATCTCTTTAAGGCGGCGCTTGAAAGAAATGTAAGTTTATTGTGGTAATTGTGTTTTATTTATAAATCTGATATTTTACTATTTGTAATTACGGGATATGAATCTTTATCAGTACTTTCTAAACATATGCTCATTTACTATTTTAAATATGTGATTGGCATACGGGGTCTGTCGAAATTCGACTGATAAACTTAAATTTTACGGTCATAAAGAGTACGTGTAAGGGCCCGGCTAAGGGGTACTAAATTTGCAAATAAGTCGGAAACCTAAGGTAAGAAATCTATCGGGATTAAAAAGAAATTCCAAAAAAACACGTCAGAAATGTAGTCTATAAGACGGTAAGAAATTACATCAGTTATTTGTTCTCGCGGTATACCGGGGTATACATTGGGTCCACATTTCATTTGGCCCAATCGAATAGTTAGTTTACTTGGTTGCCTACTTTGAAACATTTTCAAACAACGTTTTTGTCAATCCTAGCGTAGTCATCTTAAATTTCCAACTTTGGGGTTTATTTACAGAAATTGTTCCACTTATTTTTCTCAACTAAAAAAGTTTCTTATATTCACATACTATCTGTACACATATTTGTATTATATACTTCTATGATTTAAGAAAAGTATGTGGTTTCTAAGATTATGAAGGTTATACCAAACAATGAAATTTAAAAATAATTCGATCATTCAAGTTTATATGATTTATAGATATTGCTTTATGTACTAAACAGAAAGTTATACCTTTAATTATATTGCACGTGTTGAATTAATACACATACGTATACAAAATGTAATGAATGAACCAGTAAAGCCAGACTTTAATTAATGGTTTTTCTTCGAGAAGAAAGAAGAAGAAAATGCATTATTATAATTAACTAACAAAATATTTACAATATGAAATTAAATATTTTTGTACATTTTTATTCGGGAAAATTAAGAAATACTTAAATAAATAACTGTAAAGGTGTAAGTAGTGATTTATTGTTCTGAGAATACAATTCTTAAGAAAATCAGTCAATCACAACGCTTGAAAATGTTGTACCAATAAGTGAAAATAATTTATTGCCGCGATAATATTTTGTTATTTCCAATAGCAACGCTAGTAACGTAGTAACCACGTAAATATGACGTATTATTTGACAGTTGAGAAAAAGCTGTAGCACTGATTAGTGAAAAAAGTAATCATTGTATTCTCTTCCTAAATATAACTCGTGATTCGCTTAAAAATCGATAATATTTAGAAAATGCCACTCATGTTAATCCCAATCTTTGGAAAATGCAACTCCTGCTTCGCAGTCGTTGCATTTTCGTCGTTGGGATTAACATTCGTGACATTTTGAAAATATTATCGACAATAAGCTCACCCCTTGTTATATTACCCTTGAAAATATTAGTGATTTCGTCACAAATAATTTTTATAAAATATACCCATATTTGTTAAATATAATGTGGTAAGAACGTCGATCTTATATAGATACACACACTTTTATGAAATTTGTTCTTCATGCAGTTGGACTGCGTCTTCTAAATAAGCTGCCAAGGTATATATCTGCTTTTTGTTTGTTGGTCTTTGCCGAAGATCCATCTTCTTTGCGTATTGGTAGAATATGTTTTATTGGTCTGTAAATTTTTTAGTGGCCTTACAAAGTGAGTGGTCATTGCTTTGATCGTCCGTTATTTCTTTAAGATAGCCATTTCGTATTTTGTTCCTAATTTTTTGGATTTCCATTCTGAGTTGTGCTGTAAGAGCATTCAATCTATTTTTGTTTTCTCTTGTTCTGGAGCTCTGTCGCGCCTCTCTAGCTTTCTTATTCTCTCAGCAAGATAGGTAAATGATCAGATATTAGGTCCCCTAAATCTTGTATCTGTATAAAACTTGTCGGTAGTTTTCTTGAAACGAAGAAATCCAGAAGGTTTGGGATTTTCTCGATATCCATCAGCCAATAGGTGGGTTTAAGTTCTATGATTGCATGATAAAGTCTTTTACTCTTAGCTGTCGTTAATCCCCCCCCCCCCCAGTGCGTGTTTTTTGAATTGCCGTCTCCTCCTATGAAAAATTCCCCATCTAAGGCTTGTAAGATGTATAAATAATTTTCTTTTTTCAGGTTATGTCGAGGTGGAAAGTGCTGGAGGTGCTGCTACAACGATGAAATACTTTTGTGTTTTGATGCATATACTGCCAGCTTGTAGTGCCGATGTTTAATTTTTTCTTTCTCATACTAGTTTATGCTATTTTTAATTATAATAGCTGCTCCTCCTCTAGCTGCCTTTGTGAATATAAGGCGTGATACAGTTGGTAACCTCTCAGTTTGATATACACTAGTGGAAATAATCCTAAGAAGAAGAAACTATAAGTCAAAGCTCTCAAATTTAAAGATAATATTTGAACTTGCGTCATCAGTGTAACATGTTTTTAATAATCAGCAGTATTCTATTAAATTTTAGTAATTACTGTAGGTTGGTAGCACCTTCAATATCTTGTTGATAAATTAATAAAATTATAACATCACAAATCAGTGTTTTCATGGATTGAATTTTGACAGTTTAAAAAACACATAAGCGCTGAAGATGTGAAGCGTTTAGTAGATTCCATGCCTTTACGAATTCAGGCCGTTATTAAAGCGAAAGGCCGTTATTAAAGCCCGACGCAATATTAAAGATTTAAATATAGCTTTACTAAGCCAGGCTGGCGCAGTGGTAAGAGCGTCAGGCTAGCGTTGCGCTAGTCCCCGGTTTGAATCTCGCTGGGTGCAAGATTTCTCGGAGTTCGGTATCGAGCCCTGGTGACCATTCGTCGTTGGGCACCTAATTAACGACGCTCTTCTCCGAATACCGACTCTACGAGGTGCTGTTGCACTCGTTACGATTTTCGTCGTGTTTATGACGGCAAAAAAATTGCCGGTAAAATTCTAGTCACTTGTGGTATTTTTTGGAAACCTTCACAAAACTATATATGCTTTTATTTTTTTAAAATTTCCACTTTATATTTCATAACATTGTGTGCTTTAGTAGTCTTACAAAAGTTGGAAAATTGATTGACTTACCTGTAGGAAGATCAATTTTAATTTTCCGAGCTTTTCTTCCGAAGATAATGACACAATGTAGTATCGTTGATTCACACCAGTTGGTACAATATTTAAAGCAAAAGATAAGAATATATCGACGATGATGTGTTATAACACCAGATTCGTCACTTCGGTATTTGTGCTATCAGATCGCACTGGGTAATTAAGGGAGGGAGGGTTGTAATTATCTTCGGAAGAAAAGCTCGGAAAATTAAAATTGATCTTCCTACAGGTAAGTCAATCAATTTTCCAATTTTCCTTCGCTTTTCTTCCTTGATAATTACACGATGTAGATGTTTACAAAAATTTGTGCGATCTGAGATAATGTTAAACTAGTTAATACAATTAAACTAACGTAGTTTGCTTAAGACGAACAATATAATACTATCAGGTGAAGCCGAAACAATTTTATTGGAGTAATAACGTGATAATTTAAACATAACAAAATTAACAATGTGTTAATTATTACATATAAATGTAAGAATAGACATCATATATTATGTTTAACAGTAAACATAAGAAATGTTAGTAGAGTCTAGCGCGGATACAAATATAATTAGCATTCGTTCGTTCCTGCAAAATAGCTGGAAGCATTTTACAACTTAGTGGTAGATTATGAGAGTTAAATACAACTATCGTAAATCATCCCTACTGGGCTGGAATCGCAAAATTTACAGCTACCTCAAAATAGAAGAATTTTCATTTATAAACTGTTAATTATTTTGGGGAAACAGTTCAAAGTCATCCCTGGTAGGGTGTTTATGGCAGGACTTGCCACTTCTAACTCGTCATAATATTTTTGCTGCCCGTTGTAATAATTTAAGAAGTAGAAATTGCGCACGCAACGGAACAGATTATAACTACATTATATAACCTTATGAGAGTCATTTTGTGTAGATTTAGGAACTTCATTTAATACCTAATACAGCTTTTTTTAATTTTCATTATAACCAGATAGGCATACCATTGCCATACATGGTTTGGTTACAATATTGTTATCCTAAGCGTGTAAATTACATGGTCATGGTGTAACCGACTTTAGTCTCAATTATTACATATTTCACTATTGATTGTTATCTCTCTATACACTGTTCACTGATCGCATGAATCCTGTGGTAGTTGCCTCTTTAATCTTTGGTGAATATCTCTTTGGGGTCTGCCAAAGTAGTGAGCATCTGCTTGTTGCTGTCACTATTTTTCAAAATTGTGTAAATCTGGAAACCCAGGGCGGCCAGGGTATGCCCAGTCTGATCTTGCACGTTGGCCATGAATTTGTCTTGCCTCAACGCTTTAAAATCCAAACAGGACATTATTTTTGGTTCATTACTTTCCGTTCCAGATAACGCTGTAACTACAGTAAATTAGAATATCTAGTGTAACGACTAAATAAGTTCTTATTAGGTATGTTATAGTATGACGACTACAAAGATACCAGTGTTACAAGACAATCGAATGGATATGGGCGTGGCTAGCCAAATTTATTGTGTAAAGACAACAAGTACATTCTTGATTCGAGAGAATTAAGGGTTTGTACGATTTTTGGCCCATTACTTTCTGCTCCAGATAACGCTGAAGCTACAGTAAATTGGATATTTAGTGTAATGACTAAATTACATAGTTCTTATTATGTTGTAGTATAACGACTACAAAGATATCAGTGTTACAAGATCACTGAAGGGATATTGGCGTGGCTACTCAAATTTGTTGTGTAAAGACAACAAGTACATCCTTGATCGAGAGAATAAAGGTTTTGTACGATTTTTGGCCAATTACTTTCTGCTCCAGATAACGCTGGAACTACAGTAAATTAGAATATTTAGTGTAACGACTAAATAAGTTCTTATTATGTTGTAGTATAACGACTACAAAGATACCAGATATGGGCGTGACTACCCGAATTTATTGTGTAAAAACAACAATAGTATATCCTTTATTCTTCAGAATTATGTATTACTTAGTTAATAAATTACTTTGAATTGAATAATTAAGGGTACCGCTAGCCTGTTGTCAAACAGTTAAGTAAAACAAAGAAAAAAACCAACCTTCGTCCGAATTGGTATCAAGTTCTTCACTGGAAGAAGCGTCAATCGTACGTCTGAAACGTTCTAAATCCCTTAAATATTATCCTCCTTTTCGGAATCTGCCACTGCCTCTTCGATCTGGATGTCTCTTGACTGACATCGTTAAATTAAAAATCACAATCACAGCGCGTATGTGAAACCGATGTTCACCCAACAGGTACAAATAACGAAGTGACGAATCTGGTGTTATAACACATCATCGTCGATATATTCTTATCTTTTGCTTTAAATATTGTGCCAACGGGTGTGAATCAACGATACTACATTGTGTAATTATCAAGGAAGAAAAGCGAAGGAAAATTCTAAATATGCTTAGATTTCTTACGCAACTTTTGTTATACATATCATTTTTGATAAAATCCCATACAATTCGTGTTTCTGTCCGGCAGTAGTTGATGCAACAATTGTTTTTGCAGTTATATAGCAATCTTCTTCTTCTTTAATAACCCAAGAAATCTTTTTAAATTAGTGATATAGTATCAATAACACATATCTATTTAACGGAAAAAACATTTTATAATTTTCAAAAAAAAAAATTCTGTAATAACTAGCATGCAATAGCTTGTTCTCAAAAAAGCTTTTTAATATTGTATGTAAATGTGTGCGTTAATTATTAAAATCGCGATTTACTAAAGAACATTAACGTAATCAAACTTGATAAACTGGAAGGGTGCGAATTACGTTACCATAAATTAAAGCCACTTATAATTGCCCTTTGTAATTTAGCTTTCACAAGTAAGTAATGCCTTCGCGTTCATCTGGAATTGCCCGTATTTATACCGCTGCTTCTACCAGTTTTATTTTAATGTGTAATTCAGTATGAAATAAATCGTTTAAATTCATCCGTAAACGAGTCTAGCAATAAATTGTCGGCAGTCAAATATTTTTATTCATATTGACAGTAACTCGCTGTTCCAGTTAACTTGAATTATTAAAATTTTCGTTGTAAATAATTTGAATAATTTTACAAGTCAGCAATTAGTACGAGCATGTCTTGTTTAATTAGATAAATTCTAGATATAAATAATCACTAACTACGATGATGGGGTTCATTACTTGTAAGTTTTATTTCCATAGGCGTACCTTTAATTGCACTCTCTTTATTTAACTCGGTTATTTCGCTTACTCTCTACATAAACAAATAAATTTGTTTCACGAAGTTGTCAGCGTAATTAAAAAACTTCAGCTTTACACAAAAATTACACGCATCTCTCAGATATTTTAAATATTATAACTGTAATTGCTTTCAGCTTCGAGAGTTTAATTATTATTGCATGCGTCTTAGTCATACTGCACTACGAAAAAAATATTAATTACTTCGTGTATATTGTCAAACCCCGTTATTAGTTTTGGTATCCTTTGCTACTTATGATCCAATTAAATTAAAGTCTTAGGTTGCAAATTATAAACGCTGTTGTAGTAACACCAACTTGAAATATTAATAGCTTTCGCTCAGCTGTTACGTATCTTCTGTACACCTAACAATTTGTTATGTCGACAAACGGAATTTATCGCTTTATCTTTCTGGAAAACCTGAAATTTTGACCTCTTAAAAATGACGAATATAGCTACAGACAAATGATCTTGACCAAATCTTAATCGAAAATATTTAATTATATCTAAGAGATAATGAACCGATAAAGACATCGTACATCAAAGATAAAATTGGTTTAGATTGATTGCGCTTTAGAGTCGTTAATTTAATTATATAGTAAATGAGCATAATTTTTATCCCGGACTGGATTTTTAACATATTATGATAACTGATTATGCAAGTTGAAGATCTACTTTCCTGTAATCTGTAGCATCATCGAATAATATGTAACGGTAGCATCTAAAAATCAAACAACAATAAAACATTGACAACTAAGTAAATGGGTTTAGTTATTTTCATTATTACCAATGTTTTTCTACGAAAATTCCCAAGTTTTTAAATATGGATTTGAACTTAAACTGCTCGAAAATTTAGTGTAGGTATACGATTATTTGCATTATCTATAAGTAGGTATTGTAAAATTTTTGCTTTTATTGGAACAGATGTTTGGATTTATAAATAACAAGGTTACACTTTAAATACCTGTATGAATAAATAAAACAAAATCCATTAACGTTCTCAAGCTTAAAGACCAATAATCCATTCCGGGATGTTCTAGTTAAATACCAAGCCAAAACTAATTAGATGCTTACAGACAAATGAGCACCACCAAAGCAGTTCGACCACCACGTCTCATTATTTGGCTTTCATCATTGATATCTAAATTACACAGACCAATTTACAATTTTTTTATTTAGATAAGTTTAAAAAGATACGAGGGCAAGCAGACAGTTTCAAGCTGCTGCATTTTTTGCCGATTACTTCTGCTTAATTGCCCAATTTGTATGTTTCATATAAAAACCCCTGAAACATTTCGAGCTAAGAGATTAACAACTTTTAACATAATATTTATTTGTAACCCGCAAGGCAAGACCGAATGAAAGAATCTTTTGTTAAACCAAGATCTAGAACCTCCGACTTTATAAAAAAATTCTTCGTTTTCTAACGACCATTCAAATTTTAAGCGTGCGGTTGACTAATAATTAATAGAGGTACTTAAAGTTGACTAGTCAGTGGTAATCAGCCGATAATGATGGGAACTGCAATTAATATCGCTGATGACCACACAAGGCACTTTTTAAGAAAACGAGTTAAGTGGTAAGCTTTTTAACAAAATACCAATTTGTTGTAATATTTAAGCGTGAATGGACAGAAGTTAATTTGTCCTCGGAGACGCTGCAGCGTTATAAAATATAATTAGTTTATATTAATTTTATTAAATTTGCCCTAAAATATGATTCCACTAATATACGAGCTACAAGGTAATAAAATTCTAATCATCGCCTTTTAGTAAAACCGTTGAATACAGCGAATATAGTAATTAACAGTTTCGGTTATTTTACCTATCATTAAAATGTGTTACTAACTATTATCCCTTACCACAATGGGTAGTTATCGGACCTCCCACATAGACCTAGGTGTATCCTTTGATAATTTTAGTAGTAATTGTTTATTTATTGTATTCTTTTATTTAAGTTGAAAATAGTTCTGGGTTTTTATAACCGACAGAGACAGAAAGTTCTGGTATAACCCCAGAAACGCACAATTTTTCTATTGTCACGCCGCGATCACATTTCCGTTTGATTTATTACGTTAAAATAAACTAATATATTATAAGACCCTAGAGTGGCAAGTGAAGGTACATGCCTTTATCAATAACAACCGATACATAAACAGTAACATTATATTATACAGTGAGCACGTAAAGGTTGGAACAAATTCGATAAAATCTTTATTGGGCAAGTAAGAAAATAATGCTCGGACAGGTCCATTTTCTTTTTTAGATGCGCATTTTTTTTTTGTATCCATATATTTTTTATTACATCATCCCTGTTCGAGTTATTACGTCATCATCAGTTTTTTTTAAATCGCAACATCCTCTTTTGATAATACCATTTAAAAGAGCACATTTTTTTGGGTATAGACGCCAAATTTTGTGGTATGTTACATAACAACATTTCCAATGTTAAAAAGTTTTAGAATTCAAAACAATGTAATGAAATAAAAATAGAAGAAATAATAAATACAACTAAAGCCCATTAAATAAAAAAATTAATGACTGCAAAGAAAAAACTCAAATTGTTTACAAAATTTACACTCACTGTCTTATTTTTATTTTTCAATTCAAAAACTAACTAGATTATTAAAATCCAACAAACATGTTTTACGGATTATTTGTAATCTTTTTTTTTCCCAATAATTGCGAATTTTATCCCAGATATAGTTCTTAAATTCTAAGCTTACTACGGAACCACTCGTTTTCAACGAAACCCTGCGTTCAGGAAAAACCAATAGTGATAAAGTGATCAACTACCATTAGTATAATGCGAAAGAACAGAATAAAAGACATTCCGGTGGAACTATTGGTTTTGCCTGATCGCAGGGTTTCGTTGAAAACGAGTGGGTCCGTAGTAAGCTTAGAATTTAAGAACTATATCTATCTATTCTTGGATGGAATTAAAAAAAAAAATACGTTTATGGACTTAAGTAAAGAAAAAAGAGATGCTTTAATACTAGGTTTCGTAATGTTTACCAAGTATAATATATAGTGTGTCTCACTTTAGACGGCACCAACCCAGTATTTTTTTTATACAGGGTGAATAAAAAGTATGGAACCTCGATGCTAGCGCATTTATTATTAGTTTTAGAAAAAAAAGTTTTAGACAAAAAGGTTTAGAACAAATTATTTTCCACAAACTGATGGTTTTAAATATTTCTTTCAAGGTCATACCTTTGCGCTATGACGTCATCGATACTTTTTTTAAATGGCAACCTATATTTTTTAGGTCGAAATTTTATAGCATTTTTTTTTCTCTTTATGACCATCTAAAAATATCATACGGTTGAATAAGCGAAATTTCTAGAAAAATCAAGTTGAATGTTATTCCTACCAGTAATTAATGTACGTACTTTTATCACAAAAATTAAACACATGACTATTAAAAACAAATACAAACAATGAGTAATATTACTTTATTACAGAAGATGTTCAAATTGTTCGCTATCTGACAATGTCCAATTCGATGTGAAAATCCCCGTAATACATTCCGAATTACTTCGGCTGGTATTGCCCGTATTTCTTCCCGAATACGAATTTTTAACTCTTCTGAATTTCTGGGCCTGTTTGTGTAAACTTTACTTTTAAGATGGCCCCACAAGATCCAACTGCTTCAAATCGGGCGATCGGGCTGGCCATTCGATACTACCCCTTCTACCGATCCACCTATTCTCAAAAATTGTATCCAAATAATAAAATAATAATAATAATAATGTTAAACATTGTTTATATTTGTTTTTAATAGTCATGTGTTTAATTTTTGTGATAAAAGTACGTACATTAAATACGGGTACGAATAACATTCAACTTGATTTTTCTAGAAATTTCGCTTATTCCACCGTATTATATTTTTAGATGGTCACAAAGAGAAAAACAAATGCTATA
Source organism: Melanotus villosus (assembly GCA_963082815.1). Classification (NCBI taxonomy): domain Eukaryota; kingdom Metazoa; phylum Arthropoda; class Insecta; order Coleoptera; family Elateridae; genus Melanotus; species Melanotus villosus. Next base: position 45,428,473 of record OY720421.1, on the reverse strand, counting down.
AAATTTCGACCTAAAAAATATAGGTTGCCATTTAAAAAAAGTATAGATGACGTCATAGCGCAAAGGTATGACCTTGAAAAAAATATTTAAAACCATCAGTTTGTGGAAAATAATTTGTTATAAACCTTTTATCTAACACTTTTTTTTCTAAAACTAATAATAAAGGCTCCAGCATCGAGGTTCCTTACTTTTTATTCACCCTGTATATTATCGATTAAAAAAATTTCTTTTTTCTGATTATACCCCTCACTAAATTGTACTTTTAGGGTATGTTACTTTTCCTTCACGGTAAAATGCTAGTCTACTACGATTTAAAATAAACAGCAAAATTGAAGAAGTCGTATTAGGGATTTTTTTTATCAAAAAATCTTGTTAATAAAAGTTATTCAGAATCATTCAAATAAGCTAAATCCGAAATTTCATTAAAAACAAAAAAAGTTGTACCGAAATTTTTATACGTGCCCTGCATATTGACTGCGGAATTCTCAGAATCTGCAATGTATTTTCGTAAGCTAAGTTCAATTTTTTTAATAACATATTGTAAATTCGAAAACTAGTAAGTTGACTCATCATAGGGAACAACTGACAGGAGTCTAATAAATTTTACCTTAATATAGGTATAACAGTAATCGAAAAATACGAATTTTGCAACTTACCTTATAATTAAAAAACATTGGTCTTTTCTGGAGATACCTTTTTGTATTGTAAAACGGTCGACGGAAAACGTTCCAGATTGATTTGTCTCATAAGAAATTTACTATTTGATCATTTTGTAATTGTGGATAAAATAGAAATAAATATGTTATATTTGTTTCCTCTACTACAACGTCCGAGCACTCCTCCATTAAAAAAAATCGTATTTTGACAAAAGTATTGAAGGTACCGTGATGAAGGTTTTAATTAAAGAACAGGCTACTTCGTTTTTGCTTCCTCTATAGCTTAAACCTGTTATTACCAATAACTTTAATAATATTAATAGTTCTGTCAATCACTTGCGTATTTTTAGTAACCTTTTTATTGCGAATATCTCTTTCATTTAATAATTTATCTACTGTTTTGTTTTGAGTATGTATGACAAAATATTCTACGCTTTTGCCGTGTAGCAATGTTTTTTTGTAGTATACAATGCCCCGACAGACATGCTTCCTGTCATCCATACCTCCTATAAATTCACTTTTGTCTGAGGGTAAGGAAAAGGCTAAACAAACCAAATAGTAAAGAGCACTGTTTTCGAATTCTATGTTGAGCATTGCCTTAAAGTTTCATTTTCGCATTTGACAGCTTTTTCAATTTTAAAATTAGTAGTTTTCGGGCATGATATTGAAAAAATAGTATATTATACACGACGCTATAATGTATGCTATTATTACCGAGGTTAATGTTTGCAACACGAGCGAGCTTGCGAGCGAGTTTTGCAATTATCCGAGGTAATAGTAGCCATTATAGCGAGTCGTATACTATACTTTATCCTCGACTACAAAATACTAAGAATTTTTAATTAATTTTAAAATTTAAATTTAAATAACAACATAACCTATTTCAATGACAACATAACCTATTTCCTTCATTATACACCATAGACAATGATGTTACCATGACACCGTGCATAATGAAATGATGTTACCATGACACCATGCATATTGATTTCAGTGTATAATGGATAGCATTATGAGTGACCAAACACATGAATAATTGACAGATTATTGACTAGTCGTGGATAAACATATTAATTAGTTAGTTCTTTTCTGGGTATTTAAAATAATTAAATTCAGTTTAGTAACACAGCTTTCTGGTGATTTACCTAAACTACTGTTTTCATTTGGTTGGCTCTTACTTAATATTCTTTGGTAATGATTCCACATTACATAAGGTTACTTTACTAATTTTATGCAAGTTCATGTCTAAAGAAACGCAGCAGTTTGCTTCTTCTAATACACATTGCTTCTTTTTAATTTTTTTTTCAGAGTTGTTTTTGTTGCACTTTGTCTTTTTGTTCCAGTACCAAAAGTAGTAAGAAATAAAGGAGATAAAAATAAACTAAATTTAAAATAAAATTAGATTTTTGTGATATTTAACATTCCTCTTTGACATAAAACAATTATTGTTAGGTACTGAAGTTCCTGAACGTTTCTGTCATATAAGTACACTTCATAAATCTTAAGGTATTTGTGACTTTGAACATTTTTAGTTTTATAAATTCAGCATAAATTAAAAAATATAGTCTAGGTAAGGATGAAAATCAACTCAAATATAATTAAAACGTAGTGAATTTAATTCCTGCGAAACTACGCATTTTTGTACATTTTCTCATTTCGTTAAAATACACAATTTGTATCATATAATTATCTCAAAATTGAAAATAACCTAACTAGGAATTATATGTATATTATAAAAGTCTTTAATTACAAAAATAGATACTGCGTTCTGCTAATGCTTTTCTCAATTATTCAAATATTTTGTTTATAATTCATGATCTCATATAAAATATCAGTGTTTGATAGGAGTGCTATAAAGGTCAGGAGAAAATGAGCCAACAATACATGCTTTACTGAAATACTGAACCGAATGAAAGTGAAGAATATATCCTTCTGTCTTTATTTCTTTATGTTTTTTAATGATATTGATTGTCGAATTATCTTATTTTTCCTATACAAAACTCATTCAGTTTAAATTAAAATACAGGATAAGAGGCGTCTTGTCGTTATTGGCACCATAATACATTACATTCTAACTTTTCAGTGTTCTTAGTGATTCTTTTCACATTTATCTTTTAATTTAACTGTTTTCACATTGTTTATATTTTTTATAGTTTTGTGACGTTTTAATCTGACCACCCGGAAGATTCAGATAATATTTGATCAAAGCCATGACGTTTAAAATACCTGGTACCCATAAGCCTCGATCTCGCCCAATAAATAATAAATACAGATAACAATGTGTGGTTTCTTTGCTGTTATTCATTACAAAAAAATTAGCTATTGTCAAATTTAATACGAATCCATCACGATCTACATCAAACACAATTTCTTGCAATTTCAATCACTTTGAGTAGTCATCGGTCATGGTTTTGGATATCTGTTTGTAGCTTTTCAATCACATGCCATTCACTCGAGTAAACTTATCCTCTATCGTTTTGAAGAAAATAATCCCGAAATAATTACAATAGCAAGTCTTAGACGGCGTCAAATGGGCACTACCTGAAATTCAAATGCGGATTCTAACCAGTCACAAATAGTAGTAGGTAGGAATTACGTTGAAATTTATACACGAATTACATAACGTCACCCTTAAGTGACGGCTCTACTGGAAAACGCTAAGCTGTATAACCGTTAATAAACGACTAATCAAGTAATTTATCAATGTAATACTGAATATTGTTGATATTTTACCTGACAATGATGGAGTAAGCTATTATTATCTTGTATAATCTAGTTTCAAACAATTTGAAATCGGCTGTGTATCAGGAAGGGATTAATAATATAGAACTGGAAATACTGAAAATTAAACAGAATTATTTCGGTTACATTTATGTTTAATCGGAAAATAAAGTTGGAGATTTAATACTCGTAGTATTATCATCTTAGTATTGCAACTTTCGCCATACTAGTATAGGTAAAAAGGACTTTCGTTTAAAATTTAAATAAACAGCATGTTCCGTTACTATATTAATGTAACACTACATGGATTCTTATTACTGTTGTATTACCATGTAATTAAACTATTGCATGTTCCTTAACTAGCTACAAAGCAATTTTTGAGCCTCTTAATCTATTTATAACGCAAAATAAGGTGTATTCTAATACGTAGTATATCATTAAAGTATTTACACTAAATTTTCAAAACTAATTGATTTGACAAATTTCATAAACTATTGCAGGTATTGTTTTACCACTCAGTCTTACTCACGGGTCAATTGTCATTGCACATCAACATGTTATTTCTTAAGGTTATTCTCTGCAGTCTTAGTTTATGACATTGAAGCATGCTGGATCGTCCATAATATTAAATCGGCGAAGATAGCTTTTTGTTTTCTCATGCCCCCTAATAAGAGCCGTAAATTCCGCACTTTCTGGCAGTTTAATCATTAACCGAGGTTGCACTGTAGGAAAAAAACGTATCTAAACTCCTCTTACACATTTCTCTGTCACAGTTTTTAGATTTCTTTGTAACACATTTCTCTTCCTTAGCTAACTGGTCCGCCTATGTGTGCTTTCACCCGTCCTAAACGGATTTCCAATTGTTTTTGCTTTGGTCTTCTTATTTTTTCCCTGATTAAGCTTCTATTACATATGCGTGATTGCGGAAGTTGTTTATTTAATCCAGAGTTATTTTTCTATCTGTGCGATTGAGTTTTCTTGCATTAAACTTTGTGATTCTATATACTATACAGGGTGTCCCGTAACGTATGGGCCATAGAGCAACTGGAGATAATAGAGTAAAATGTTACAGGTTAAAGAGATACACTGCTGAAAGTGAGTGTTAATTTTCGAAAAATGATGATACTTTTAAAACGGTTGAAGATATCGAATTCAAAATTGGTTTAACTAGGTTTTCGAGAATGGGAAATTCGAATTTGGTATTAGTTTGAAGATACTTTCTAGAGGGCACTTGCTACGTGCCTCTTGTTAAATTAATTCACCCATATTCTTTTACCCGTACAGTTACTAGTAATTATACTTTAAACTATAAAAGAGCCAACATTTTTACGTAAAAAAGGGACCCTTGGTCGATCTCCATGTCTCAAGCTGTTTCCCAGATTTTCGAATTTGAAGATAAAAAGGCAAAAAAAAGACAAAATGAAAATTTTTGAAAACCATAACTTATGGGCCATAGAGCAATTGGAGATAATAGACAGAAAAATAGGTATTTTGATCCAAATTTGCCTAAGTAAAATGTTACAGATTAAAGAGATACAGGGTGTTGAAAGTAAAAGTTAGTTAACACTTCCAGGAGATTTTTTTTGAACTCATTCTTGTCATCTTTTGTGTTTATAGGTTGTTTTAATTATGTTTCTTATAGGGTTTTGATATTCATTGTCGCTTTCTGATGTGTATTTAGGTACAAACCGTTCCATGATGTTCTTTAGGGTAGTCTCTGTTTCTCTGTATTTGTTGTATATGTACCGTCTGATTTTTTAATTGTTGCTGGTACAAAATTATGTTTACTTTTCCCTGATGCAATCTTGACGGATTTGTGCCTTCGGTTAAGTTACCATGCTGTTTCCATAACTTTAGTTTTTCATGCGCTGTTGTTTGTTTATAATATCTTTTATTTTTTTCTAGACATATTCATTTTCTTTCAGACCTCAACGCTACGTTATTTGTTACCTCTTGATATCTTCTTCAGCACGCATTTACTCTTCTTCTCATTATTGTTAAATCAGTAGTCCATCAGGAAACTGGCATTCCTTTAAATTTGTTCTTATTTTTAACTAAGTAGATAGAAAGATTTTTGCGAGCCTGTAAAGCTTCTAGAAATTTACTTATGAATACTTTATATTCCGATATTCCTCGGACTTAATCATTTAGTTCTTTAGCTAGCTGGTCTACCTTAGTTAAGTCACCTCCACAACTAAAATCATCTTGTGAGCTGGACACCTATCTTCTTTATCTATTTCCCACTTAATAACGTTGTTCGCCATCAGATAATTGGCAAGGGTTAGAGATATGTGACTCCTTCTTTTCTTTGTCTTAAATTTTGGTATATTCGTCGTTCATTATGTACACCTCGTTGACTATTATAAATCTTCCTCTTGTATTTGTTATGACATTGTTCCACATTTTGGACCTTGCATTACTATTTATTGAGATTTGAATTGCTTCCTTTTTTGCGTACTCGAATATTTTCTCCAGTTTTCTGAGACTGAAGTCTATTTCTTTAGTGATATCAAAGTGTGCACTGATTGCATGTATATACAATTTCTACTATGAATGGCCAAGCAAAAAATAGGGCAGCTATAATTACAAATAATAATCAATAAAATGTGCTAAAGATAACCCAATTATCAGATGAAGAGACAAACCTAAAGCTTGTTGGATATTTTAAGGAGTTCGAGCAACATCACGCTGTATAGCTACACAAAATATTCGAAATAGAACAGAAATTAATGTTTTTTTTTTGTAAACAACGAAAGGATCTTTAATAAAAAGGTTTTACGTCAAAGCCTTCTTGATTTATTAATAAAAACGTTAAAACAAATACTTGCATATTGGAGGGCAACTTTGGATTCAAGTATGTTTGTCTAAAATGTAATTTTGTCATCTCTGGATTTACCTACATAATTCATATTATGTACTAACTAATACCCTGTGGTATCCTTTGGTCTTTCGGATTGTATTTTTTCTTTTAGATTATTGCTACAAGCGACATTTTAAGCTGACAATGGGATAAGCAAAGCACTTCCTTCATGAAATTCTTTAGACTTGTCTTAACTCCTTCACGTCAACCAAAATATAAATTTAACGTAAGTGTTGATGTAGTAATGCAGCCCAAATCTATTTAAGTTGTCCCAAGACTCTACAAAAACGAGAAGCCAATAAGAAGAAATAATAATAACTTAAGAATATTATAGTTTTATGTAATCTATGAGTGCGGTTTCTAAATTCCTAAAATTAATTTTTAATTGTTACTATCAATACATATAGGTATAACAACAACAATACATTTTGCAAATTTATTTCTGCTGTTTCTTCTCATTATAATTGTTATTATTCGCAATACACCATGTTCGAATAAGTACTATTATGTATATTAAATACTGCAGTAAATATGCATTTTATGAAAAATGTTTCAAATAAAAGTTGTTTGGTATTTATTTTTTTATCATAACGCAATAGTTAATTGTTATTTTGTTGCCAACCAAAAACACAACGCATAATAGGTAGGCTGACTATTGACTATGTCCCGTATTTTTCGTATATATTGATTGTCCCGTTTTCTTGGCAAATATTCCAGGTTTGTCCCGTTTTTTGAAAAAAGAAAACGCGTTAATAAAACCGCGCAATGATTATTTATTATTTTATTATCTATCACGATTTAAAAAAATTATTATAATACATAGAACTCGTCGACTACAACGTTTTTGTATGTGTAAGTGATGGGGGTTGGTAGCCGGTGGCGGCATTCGTTAGTCGGTGGTGCGGCGTGCGACTCATTTCTGTTTAATGTTGGCGATTGCGCTTGAGACAAGAAGGTTTCTATTTTGCAATAATATTTAAAAGCTTTAAAGATCGTAAAAGATAAAAATTTGATACAAAGAATAAGCTCAGCAGGAAAATATTATTGGAATAAGAATTAAAATGAAGAGTCACCTTCTACCTTCTACTTCTAACTAATCTTTTTTGTAATAGATACATAATAATAATTTCATATAGGTAATATAATTTGTAATAATAATAATAATAAATTTGTATTAATATATATTTTTATATGTCAATTTTGTATTATAAAGGAAATATTCTGCTTGAACAGTATTACCCCCCTCCCCCCCGTTTTTGCCCCAAAGAATTATGGTCAGCCTAATAATAGGTTAATTTCTTTAAATAATAAGGTACCGCCATATTCTATTATATCATTTAACAGAAATTTTTTCGCTTTTTGAAGATGTAAAACTTTAATACTCTTAGGGCCGGTTGCACAAAGCTCTTGTTAAATTAACGAATGATCAAAGTTGACAAAAGCGCATCATTTTTTGTTTACTGATGTGTTTTTTGCCATATGCATTTGAATTTTGATTCGATTTTGTTCACTTTAACGAATGATTAGTTGATCAAGCTGTTAAATCATGTTTGTGCAACCCGCCCTTACTTAAGTAAATATTGAAAAAAGTGAAAAAATGTACTCACGGGTCTCTTACTTAATTAATATTAATCTGTAAAATTGTGTTACCTGGGATATTGCAATAGAAATTCAAACTGTGTCCCATTCACAATTTGATAATGATAAGCTCGCCTTACAAACTGGCTCATGGCATTTGCAATCATTTCTGGTCTCATAGCCCTCATTTTTATTTCGGGCAGGGTGTATTGTGGCAGTAATTACAAGTTTGAATTATACCGTCATTTGTCTCTAATTTTTAACTATTAACATTCCCTTTAATTAAATTTTCCTAACATCAAATAAAGTTCAAGGGTATTTAATAAAACAATGAAAGAAAGTCAGACGACTAGACGACTGCCTGACTATATATTAAGTACAATTCAACATACCAAATGACATGTCAAAGTAACACAAAAGTTCCGATGAGAAAATATTTTCAAAAGAGCAACAACAATTTATTATATTTATTTAGTCACTGTAAACAACATGTACCTATATGCTCGCTTATTAACACCTCATTCCGGCTTACAAGTGATTTTAAAACATGTTTACCTGCACGAAGTTCTGTTATTACAGTTAAGGTAGGTATTATCCTGATTTGTAAGAAAACACAATTTTTATGTTAAGCCGCCATGCAAAGTAAACTCAGCAGCAGAGAAAGAGAAAGGTAAGCATTTCGCCGTTTTGCATCCGAGTTTTGTTTGCAAATTAAAGAATAAAATAAAACTAACTCGGTGGCGCCAAAATGTAAGCGCACCGGAGATAAGCGTACTCAAGCTTAATTGTTTGTTTTAGCAATTTTTGCATAAATTACCATACATTACGATGGAATCCTGCAGGTTTCGGCAATTTTAAATTAACCCATTCCAAACAAAACCGACTAGCTGAATATGCAAAGGACTTGTTTTATTTATAAAATAAATGCTTTTTAACATATAAGAAGTTTTTCCAGTAACCTACGAAATGTTCTTTGCGGAGTTTATTCCTAAAAACGTTGCAACTAAAGTACCTAATTAAATTCTTTACTAAAATCTAGATAGCACATATAACCGCTCGCAAGCGTATTTTACTACAACAACAAATTACGTCTACAAAAGTTAAAAGCGGACTTAAAAAAGTTTCGCTGTATTGTGGTAATCAAGCTTTATACATAACGACACATAAAAAAATAAAAAGGATAACCTATCAAATTAACTACGCTTTAGAAAAATAATACCTTCAAGAGAGACCACATGCAAGGTGTGAACTGATCACTAAAATATAATGTTGCACGTTACCGCTCAGAGGTCCAAATTTTTCATTCATTTTATAAACGTATTAAAACACATAATAAATGACTCGAATGTTTACAAGCCACAGTTATCGTACGAACAAGTACTTGTAAATTATTTTTAAATTTCGTGTAAAATCTTTGCGTCGTGTTTTTACAATTAATTTATTATTTTTATTGATCAAGGTATTTGAATTCTTCGTTAGCAATAATTACTGCGTACTGTAAAGCAACAAAACTTTTCATTTGAATATAAATAACTTTGATAACCTGCGGGCTATTAAACTTTTAACATCAACAAACTGTATTTGCCGTAGAACTCCTTTTTGGTTCAGTTTTTACGAAATAGCCTTTATAGTGTTAAATTCAAAAGGCGGATAGTGCCAATTTTGTTTTTAGAATACCACCGAATTACACCCACAGAAACATCAACGAGTGTGATTGATTATTCTCATAAAAAGATTACTAGTTATTGTAGCATACTTATTACTTGTACGAGCTATTAATATGTTATAATTTATAATTAAAGTTAACGTTTTGAAAAACCGAATGCTAAATAGTGTTTATTATATTTTACTGACTAAGAAATTTTCCAATTGTAAGTTTTTTGTTAACACCTATACAAAATTTTGACAGATTTTTTACACACTCGATTCATTTTTTAATCGGGTTGTAATAAGGCTTAATTAATGCCGAACCGAGTTAATAACCTCTAGATAGTCCAATATTCAATCAATCAAAATCTTATTACGCATCGCTACTCGAGTAGCACTAAAAATAAAAGAAGGATAGCTTTTCAAATACAATATTTTACAAAGTTTGGGTGGTCTTTCATCATTAGATCCTGATCAAATATACCGCATCTTGTAATAAGGTGGTTATCACATCGATCTAAACTATCGCAACAGATCTGACCCACCAAGCGAAATACACAACTCGTGTCAAAACAAATGGAGTTTAATTTTAACATGCTTTTGACCGAATAAATTCCGGACGATTATTCATTTACCTTTGAATGTCTGACAGTTAAAACAAAATAATTTAAACTAACTATATTTTGGTTTGGATTGCGTTCTTTATAAAAAAATAAATTCTGATCTTTTTAAAATCGAATGATATAAACACTAATACTTAATAAAGGCATCACCGATATTCCCTGATCAAAGGGGACGTCATAAAGACGACACTTCTATAATATGAAGCTTATATATTTTATCCAAACACGGACTGGTATAGTTTATTAGGTAATGTTGGCAAGTGACTTCCAGATTTGACAGATTCATTTGAAACTAACAAACAGTCTTAATAACTTTACAATGTGTAAAATACTGATTTTTAAATATACAAGGAAACCAGTCAAAATATTATATAGTAAAATTTCAATTCCTAAACTTCACTAACTGCAAAGGGGAAATTATATTATAAAACGGTAGAACAAAAAACATTTAGTTTTTTGAACTACTATTCAGTTCACTGTGCTACCATTTATCTAAAATTTAAATACCAAATAAATCCTAATTAAGTAAGTAAACTACTTCTTTTATCACTAATTGTTACATTGCTAAAAATACATAAAATTTTTACACCAAATTTATTTATTTATTAATGGAGTTGTTATGTACCTTTTAATGTAAGAATTATTAATTTATAAATGTCAGGAAATCCAGTAAAGGAATTTTTGCGAAATGTTGTCTGTATTAGCCAATTTTTTATTTAATCTCTAATTGGTGCCATTATGATCGTTTTTCCTTGAGAATGTGTCAATTCTTTGATAGAACGAACAATTTTAAGGTCAAGTGCAAAATGAGGCTTTTAAGTTTGCCCATAAAAATTTAATTGAATCTTATAATATTTTTAACCAATTTTCACCGTAAATATTCTTATTTAAAATATTATAGAAAATTGCAGCCATGCGATTATGAATTCCAAACGTTTATGCAGGTAATTACGTTTGACAGCATTTGACCTACGAACTTCCGCGTTATTCTCAACTAATAAACTACGGGATTTCGATAAAATCGCTCAGTTTGAATCTCTGAACAAAGGAACTGAACTGCCGATAAAAATCGAAATTTATTAAAAAACTAACAAGCGAGTTTGCAGCTTTCTAGCTTCCCCGCTTTGTTTCTTACACTTTTACTTCGACTTAACATAAATTTTCAACTGAGCCGAGGTTGAGATCAAATCGTAATAGTAAACTTGGTTGCTACAAGTTATTGTTACAGCTAAAATGACATGAACATGTAAAATGAAATCATCATAAACGTGATTTGTATGTTTGTGTTGGGAATCACGAACAACAGATCATAGAAGTCACGTGAGGGCACTTCCGACTTTACTATCAGCCGGTTCTGTTTCGTTTATATTCAGAAGTCACTGTCATATGAATATTGTTCTCATAAACAACGTGCCAACTCCTGAAGTGAGTCACCGGACGATTCACGCGCTGATATTAAATCCATGTTTATATTCAATATCTAAATACCGTTAGTATCCATCGGATACTGTAAGACTTCGCTTAATTAGAGAGCCAAGTATTTTGTAATTTACAAAAAATGGGCAACATCTGCAAGATCAAAGGTTAACTCCGTGAACTTATAAACATTTTTATCGCTGCCCTTTTTATCTGCAAAGAATGACACGCCTTCCGGGTTACAGACTTGCAATTATTAGGCGAGGTTCAATATAAGATGCATATAGACGGGAATGCACTTTTTACTGTAGCTTTATTAACCTGCACTGCCTGCGATGAAAATGCAATTAATCTTCGTTTTTAACACATAGGCTCACTTAGTATACAGCATATAAAAGGACTGTTGTACCATAACATCCCGAAGGAAAAGACATAATACAAGAATTTATAGATTGTTACTTCATTCATCAACATAATTTGTTCCCAGCCTTGTTATTTCTAGTTTACTTATTTAAATTTATGCTTCAAAACGATATATCAAATTTTCCATTAGAAATATAAAACATTCAAAAAAGAGATTCCAATGTACACTGTGGATAAATGAAAATGCAACAGCTATTAATGGTAATTCTATTTTTCTCAAAATTGGTAGATGTGAATGGTGCGCCGAAAGACGAAATTGGGATAATGACTGGCGCCGGGTAGTGTTTAGCGACGAATCTCGGTTCTCTTATGGCATGATGGCCGATACAGGTCAGACGGTTTAGAAATGAACGACACAATCCGGACTGCATCAAAAACCGGGAGACGGCTGCTATTCGAGGGGTTATGATTTGGGGCGCTATCAGTTATGATGGTAGATCACCTTTGGTGATTATAAGAGGCACTTTGACTGGTCAGCGCTATGTTGATGACATTTTGGAACCGGTGCTGTTACCATTTATAAGAGACATTCCAGATGCCATATACCAGCAGGACAACGCACGACCGCATGTTTGTGATGTAGCTATGACCTTTTTGGGTCAGTCTGATATTCCCGTTCATCCCTGGCCGGCTAGATCTCCGGATTTGTCACCAATTGAACATGTGTGGAATATCATTGGTCGCCAAATACAGAGTTACGCTGCGAATCCTGCGACGGTTGATGAATTGGAAGAGAGACTGCAAGTGGAATGGGATCTTATGCCACAGGAGAAAATTTCACATTTGTTTAACTCCATGATTCGCCGAGTGGGGGAATGCATTAGAGCTCGTGGGAGCCACACTCTTTATTAAACTATACATATGCTCAACGTAGAAGTTTGAAAATTTAATCGTTTGTTATTCTTGTGACTAAATATCTAACTTACAGCTAAATTTGGTTCCAATATATTTATGCACTATAGGTGTTGCATTTTTATTTATCCGCAGTGTATAAGTATTTAATAAAAATACTAAAACATTTAAATTGTTAATTATATAAATTAATGTTTAGTCCTACTCTATGTATACAGGGTGAATAAAAAGTAAGGAACCTCGATGCTGGAGCCTTTATTATTAGTTTTAGAAAAAGAAATGTTTTAGCCAAAAGTTTTATAACAAATTGTTTTCCACAAACTGATGGTTTTAAATATTTTTTCAAGGTCATAACTTTGCGCTGTGATGTCATCGATACTATTTTTAAGTGACAACCTATATTTTTTAGGTCGAAATTTTATAGCATTTTTCTTTCTCTTTAGAAAAATTAAGTACGTACTTTTATCACAAAAATTAAACATATGACTATTAAAAACAAATACAAACAATGTTTAACATTACTTTATTACAGAAGATGTTCACATTGTTCGCCATTAACTAGCTGACAATGTCCAACTGGATGAGAGAAATATGAGAAATGAAAGATTGCTTTGGTAACAAATGCAAATTTCACTTGTGACAGTTTGTGTTTATTAAATAATAAGGCAATAATTATTGTAATTTAAACTGCTTGAGAAAGTTTTTCTTAACTATGGTACGTTTAACAGAAACAGCACGCATCAAAATTTTGATGATACTTGGATACGGTGAAAGAAGAAGATCCCATTTCGAACATCCCTTTGGTTCCAGCAAGATGGAGCGCCCCCCCATTATGGCATTCACCTTCGAAATTATTTGGATACAATTTTTGAGAATAGGTGGATCGGTAGGAGGGGTAGTATCGAATGGCCAGTCCGATCGCCCGATTTGAATCCGTTGGATTTTTTCTTGTGGGGCCATCTTAAAAGTAAAGTTTACACAAACAGGCCCAGAAATTCAGAAGAGTTAAAAATTCGTATTCGGGAAGAAATACGGGCAATACCAGCCGAAGTAATTCGGAATGTATTACAGTGATTTTCACATCGAATTGGACATTGTCAGATAGTTAATGGCAAACAATTTGAACATGTTCTGTAATAAAGTAATGTTAAACATTGTTTGTATTTGTTTTTAATAGTAATGTGTTTAATTTTTGTGATAAATGTACGTACGTTAAATACTGGTACGAATAACATTCAACTTGATTGTTCTAGAAATTTCGCTTATTCAACCGTATGATATTTTTAGTTGGTCATAAAGAGAAAAAAATGCTACAAAATTTCGACCTAAAAAATATAGGTTGCTATTTAAAAAAAGTATCGATGACGTCATAGCGCCAAGGTATGACCTTGAAAAAAATATTTAAAACCATCGGTTTGTGGAAAATAATTTGTTATAAAACTTTTGTCTAAAACTTCTTTTTCTAAAACTAATAATAAAGGCTCCAGCATCGAGGTTCCTTACTTTTTATTCACCCTGGATGTTAGTTTGCTTAAATAAATGCAAACATTTAAAACACGATCAAATTTAGATTATTCGAAGATTGTGCATTGATCTTTTAATGAATTCAATAAAAGCATAATTCGTTATTACAATTTTTATCATTTTGCCATAAAATAAAAAGTGTGCGATGTTAAGCCAAACGTAAATGATGTAATAAAAGAAAATTTATTTGCAAGTAATAAAAAAAACTCTTGTCTTATTTTCCACTTTACAAGGAAGATATTCATAATCACTTGCGCGCTATTAGTACCATTAATTGCTTATTAAAACATCCTCGCTTTCAATGCAATTTTAATTAATTGCTTAGTTTACTAGTAATCATTTATAATGTAATATATAAACATATACTATAGTAGAATTAACACCTGCTATATCTTCAATTATTTTATGAGGCGTATAACAGGAAAATTAAATTCTTAACCTGTTAATACTTTAAGCAATAGGAAATATTTTATTACGTACCTACACAAAAATAATTCCAAACAAGAAAATAATTTTAATGTAAACATTAAAGAAGACAAATAACTTTAATTTGTTTTATAATAAACACCTAATAAATTTTAATATTAATTTTTATCTTTTTATAGCTAAATATTCCAATGTTTTTACAATAAAAAGATTTTGCATGGAAAAATTACTACCTATACAGGGTGGTCCATAAGTAATTGTTCCCTGACCAACAGCAGATTCGTGAGGTCAAAATATAACGAGTTACCTAAAATTACCTTAGTCCAAAAGTTAATATTTAGGGAGATACAGGGTGTCAAAGTCAAAATTTTAATTTTTTGCTGGAATTTCTAAAGTTGTCGCAATATTTCTATGGAAATTGGGGAAACTACCTCGTTTGAGACGGGAAAGTATAATCCGTCCTCAATTTTAATGTAGCTCTTAAAATAACGTCATTTTCGCAACACCTAATACCTTAAAATTACTTCAACTTTTTTGTACTTAAAGTTAGGGCAGATCTAATCGATAAAAACAATTGCCTCATCTTTTTTATACAAAAAAGGTATACTATTTCAATGTCCCTAAAGTTAACGGTTTCCAAGATATTTGCGATTGAAGTAAGTGATTTTACATTTTATTCGTTAAAAAGAGCATTAATTGCGGTACAAATTACACATAAAATTTAAATTTTTTTAAATGTCAAATATACCACTGATTCACTATTTCTCTGTGTCCTATTACTTGTTTTTGATAAGAAAATGTCAATGTTTTGGTTTAAATGTAAGCCTACTGCGTTACAGAGTGCTAAAAGAAGTGAATAAGGCGCTGCATCGCTTACTTCAATAGCAAATATCTTGGAAACGGTTAACTTTAGAGATATTTAAATAGTATACCTTTTTTGTATAAAAAATACGAGGCAATTGTTTTTTTTCAATTAGATCTGCCCTAACTTTAAGTAAAAAAAAGTTGAAGTATTTTTAAGGTATTAGGTACAGCAAAAGTAAAGTTTTTTTAGGTGCTAGATTAAAATTGAGGATGGATTATTATTCCCCGTCCAAAAAGAGGTAATTTCGCCAATTTTCATATGAATATTCCGAAAACCTTTGAAATTACAGCAAAAAATTAAAATTAAAATTTCGGCTTTGACACCCTGTATCTCCCTAAATATTAACTTTTGGATTAAGGTAATTTTAGGTAAATCGTTATATTTTGGCCTCACGAATCTACTGTTGGTCGGGGAACCATTACTTATGGACCACCCGTATAAATTTATGAGATATTTATAGTTATTAATTTTAATATTTATTGATTTGAAATATACGTTTTAATTACTTCAAACTTGAAGTAACGACATTATGTAGCAGTTCATTAAAATACTTGGAAAGTGTCGTATATTCTCCAAATTGTTAAAATTATTCAATATTTTTTAGTTGCTATATATACCTATATTTCCAGTAAATATTCATCAGAAAGAAAAACCGAAAGTTTATTATAGTTAAATAATTTACGCATTTTTCTTCTTCTTCTTTTTAAGGACTTTGACGAGGGGGCCAAAGCCATATTTTTAAATGACTTGGTGTCGCGAACTTTGTTGTAAGCCTTCTACTAGGAAAATGGGTTCTCTGCAGTGGTTCCCCGTTACCTTCTGCTGAGTTTGTGTGGCCGTGTATTAAAGTATGTCTTGTTACTATCTGCAGTCGACCATTCCGCGAACGGAATCCTCAATGATAATCAAACGATTAAATGGTTTCACTTGCTCAAGTACCGACCTCGAATAGTGGGGAATACTTTGTCAAAATCCTTATTACTTCATGAGATTCGAACCCAATACCCTTATGGTAGCCATACACGTACCGGCCGGCCTGTCAGTTACGCCTGAACAGTCCGCCGGGAGACCGGCGGCCGGAATGTGAGTGGGTTCCGGCTGGCCTGTCAGATCCGACTGAACCGGAGGCCGGAGAACGAACGAAAACACGTTCGTCCATCCGGCTGAACTGACGAGAGCGCAGGCGTACCGGTTCGTGAATGGGGTGAGGCGACAGGCCGTCAGTCAGTGAGACTGTCAGATAGTACCTATATACTCAGAATATATTGCGAGTCCTGTTTAACCTCGTCTGTTCATAGTTAAAAAATGTCACGTGAAAAAGAAAACTACTGTTTGGAGGAATTCATCAGTTTATACCGGAGTGAAACGTGTCTTTGAAAAGTGAAATCACCTAATTACCACGATCCCTATGTAGAACCTTGTAAATTGCTTCACAGGTTTCAGGTATAATTCTGCCAAGTGCACGGGGTGATATGATCGTAGAAAACTTCAGGTCCTCCAAACTTCTCCCAGTAGTTACTTAGCTAGGAACCTCAGCGTTGCCATTAGTCGTTCATGTGGGGAGATCGCATTTCTCATCACCGTATTTTTTCTCGCAATTAATTGGGCAACCAATGACAAAAGTTGTAAATACGTATTTTCGTCCATTCTTAGGTAATTGTGCCAATCTTTTGGAGCCAGTTTCAATTCATTAAGCAAATTAACGCATATCTCCTCAGCAACCGCTCTTTACACCATACTTTTTTCTTCCGTTTTTTATTATTAGCCTCTAATACAACTATTAAAGCGAGAATCGCTCGCGCATCTTCATCACTGGGGAACATGATCACAGGATGTGAAGTGCTCGCCGGCCTGGTTTCAACTGAAGGTGTATGGGGTTTTCAGTTCAACTTGCCGCCGGTCTCCCGGCGGACTGTTCAGGCGTAACTGACAAGCCGGCCGGTACGTGTATGGCTACCATTAGTTAGGAGCCCAGTGCTCTTACCACTGGTCAGAACAGCAGTACATTTTGAAAATTTGACCAATGTAAAAACCTGAAATAGTGCTTTTATTTTTAACAATATTCATAAACGATGAAAATATTAATTAATTTTATTTTATTAAGTAATTTTTTCCAATAGAATTCAGTGGTTAATTTCAAAATTTTAGATGTAATAACGAAAAGTTGCCACTGCAGAGAACACATTTCCTTAGTATAAGGGGGATAATAAATTATAACAAAGTTCCCAAGTCGTTTAAAAATGTGGCTTTCACCCCCTTGCCAACGCCCTTAGAAAGGATAAGGCACAGAAAGAAGGAGAATGAAAAGTTGATATTTTTTTTAAATGTAAGCCCAAGGTGGCAGTGTTTCTATTAAATTGCATACTTTGTAAGATTTTGAAAAATGTATTTTGATTAAAAGCTACAATATCGCTTATACATCTACAATATACATTAGACACCATATTGCAATGGAAACACTATTGTAATTATTGTGACTGTAACGGCTTTTAAATTTTAAGGCAGTGGTTGCGTTATTGTTGCAATATTAACAAATTTCCCAAAATTATAACTAAAATAATGTTATAACTTTCGGATTTCACTGGTTTTAATTATGCAACCACAAATAGAAAATTCCACAAACTATAAACATGAAATAGAAAAGTCGAAATTTGATATCTGCTTTTTAAAATAAGTTAAAATAACTAAACCTTAGAGCGAGAAAATATTATTATACCGAAATGGGATTTATTTACATATTTTAAGATTCTGAGGTTTCAAAAGTAACTATGCAGTGACACTAATTATCTTACTTTTCTTAATAGACATCTGAATCGAATAATAGTAGATTATTCTACAAGTAAAGAAAAGTGGTAGTTTTCTAGCGAGTGGAAAATGTTTTCCACGAGCTAGAAAACCACTTTTCTTACGCGTTGAATACGCTATTTTCTGTGTGCATAATGGAAAAGTTCGAATGAAACTAATTTTCTAATTTGTTAAATTTATCAAGGTTACGTCTATACGACAACATAGCAACGCTTTAAAACAACTGCAACACGTGCATAGTAACAAATAAACAAACAAAATAATTACAAAGAAAAAATGGGTGTGTTTTACTACGTTGCTAAGGAGTAAAGTGTTGCTAACGAGTAAAGCGTTGGTTGCTAACGAGTAAAGTGTTGCTAACGAGTAAAATTCCACTTTAATCTACTATTTTCTACATAGTAAAATGGCCGTTTTCCATTAAGTACACAAAAAAACATATTTATTTTTCTTTATTCCCTCATTAATGTATGTCTTTTTACTCCAATCCTCCTAGATTTACTTTCTTCAACCTTCATTGATTTCTTTTTTGTCGTTGAGCTCTTCATTTGTTCACGCATAAGTAAATTCGCAATTTTTTAAGTTTAATTACATTTTGAACTTGTAAACTTGCACTGGGATTGAATAAATCAATTTTACTTTGTAATATAGTTATTTATCAACAATGGACGGTATTCTGATCTCATATTTAAATTTAACGTCATATTTAATTACCATGGCAACATCGCGTATTATCTCTGTTATACACATACATATAAAGTTATACAGGGTGTAAATTAATGACGTGCAGATATTTCAGGGGGTGATAGTACTCGGCAAAATAAGAAAAAAATGTTAATATACACATGATCAAAAACGCGCCATTTTCGATATACAGGGCGGCGAAGTTTCAAGTTTTTTTTCGTATTTTGCGTTTTTCTCCCGTACGTTTTGATATAATTATTTGAAATTTAGTACAGCTACTATCTTTTAGAATCTCTACAATAAAATGTCCAAATCATCAGTTGCAGTATACAGGGTGTTACATTTCTTTGGGTTACCGACCATTTTACCTTCCGGAACTTTTTTTTGGAGCGCCCTGTATAAATTTTTATATCTTAATTGAATTCCCTGTTCTTTTCTCCAGATTTTTGTTTTTTCCCATTATTCCCGTATCTGTCACCGTTTTCGAGTTATTTGAAAAAATAGCGATCAATACAAACCAAGTGTAGTCAAAATAATTTTTTTTTGTTTTTTTTTTGTAGCACTCTGCAACTGATGATTTTGATATTTTATTGTGGAGATTCTAAAAGATAGTAGCTATACTAAATTTCAAATAATTATCTCAAAACGCAAAATATAAAAAAAAAATTGAAACTTCGCCACCCAGTATATCGAAAATGGCGCGTTTTTGATCATGTGTATATTAACATTTTTTTCTTATTTTGCCGAGTACTATCAACTATCACCCCCTGAAATATCTGCATGTCATTAATTTACACCCTGTATAAAGCTATATCGTTTTATGTTTACGCTAAACACGACTTTAGTTAGAGACAACTTTAAACATGAGATCAGAATACGGCCCAATGATTTTAATTGACTTCTTAATTTTAGTGTAAATTTACACCAATTATGTAGTTCAGATTATGTCCATACGAACGATTCAGATTACCTTCAGCTACAACGTATGCATAAACTTCACAAGTTTTAACTTACCAATAACAATCGTTAACTTTTATTGATAATATAGTAACCCGCATGTAACTAGTAACCGATTTTTTCTACCACTTTAGAATCTTTCGCACTTACATTATTGTATTGTATGATCACACAATATAATTTAATAATATTGTTATGCACCTTACCTTACAAATACAGACAGATCAATAAAAAAACCAATTAGGGTAGGCTGTGAAATTGAATTATTTTGAATTGGTACTTTAGCCACATCCACAGAATGACATTTTATAACTTTGTAATTTGACATTTTTATTGTAAACAAAGTTTATAACCTTAAATTCATGTCAGAAATGTCATTCTGTGGATGTGGCTAAAGTACCAATTCAAAATAATTCAATTTCACAGCCTACCCTAATTGGTTTTTTTATTGATCTGTCTGTATTAGAGATAATATCTGACCAAATCTGCGTAAACTTAGACATTTAGACAATACTTAAACGCTTAATTAGAATTGAGACTTTGACCTAGTTTTCTACATACATATGTACCTATATGTACAGGGTGGAGCAATAGTGCATCCGACTTCGATAGCTCGAGTTCTATGATAGCTAGAAATTTGATTAAAAAATATAAATGAACTAGAGAAAAAAGTCTATAACCGGAAATTATTTTCGAATATAAAGGGTGGCCCAAGACGATTCTACAGGGTCGCGTGACTTTTTTTTAAATGGAATGTTGTGTATAAAAGAAGATTTTTTGAAGCCTCTTCCTAGACTCTTTTCACTCCCATATTATTATTGACTATCTCCAAACCACTTGAATGTAGTGATTTTTTTTGTTCAAATAATGGCATCTGCAGATGCATATTAAAAAAATCACTACAGTCACAATTACGGGTTTTAAGAAAAAATTATGTAAGTACCAGTTAGGAAGCATCTGTGCGAAGTCTTTGAATCATTTTCACTTCCTAAAAATTATACGGGGTGGCAAAACATGATTTTTCAATTTAGAACTTTTTGAATTGAATTTTCTCAATTTTTTCAAATAGAACACCCTGTATATTTTTCAACGATATGATGTAGAAACTAAAAACGAACATTTTTTGTATGCACATCCCTATGGCTATTTGTAACCATTTTCGATTTATTGAGCAATAAGTACAAAATTCAAGGATAATCTTAAAATATTAGATAGTTTTTCAAATAACTCAACAGATAAAATTATAACAAGTAATCCACATGTTGCCCATGAAAACAGCATGAGTTTTTTTAGTGAGTTCACTTTATGTTTGATTCTCGATCTCGCCCAGCACATCCATTTTTTGTTAAGATCTTACTTGTACGTACATTTTTTGATTTTTATTTTATTCGACAAACAATACACATTTATCGCAGTTACCGGTCGTCAGTTCTCATTTGTGCCAATTTTGAAATATTTGGAGTTTTCCAAAATGAATTTTAACAAAGCGGAACTTGTAGCTTGTAGACATGATGGGCCCCATTTCTTTGATGGTACATTGACTGGAGCTATTTATCTTCATTTTCTGGAAAACTATCTGCCGCAGTTATTGGTGAATCTTCCCGAAAGGATCGGAAACAGGATATGGTTTCAACAAGATGGTGCTCCACCACATTGATGGTGCTCCACCACATTATTTAAATACAGTAAGAGACCACCTAAATAATATCTACCCAAGGCAATGGATTGGTAGAAATGGCCCCACTAAATGGCCTGCTAGATCCCCGGATCTTACAAAAATTGATTTCTTTTTATGGGGATACGTGAAGGAAATTGTTTATAAAGAAACACCAACAACAATCCAAAATATGAAGGAAAGAATAATAACTGCTTTTAGAAGTATCACACCGGCAATTTTAAGAAAAGTAGAACTCTCATTTCAAAGGCGCAACATGTGGAGCACTTATTATAATTTTATCTGTTGAGTTATTTTGTACTTGAATTTTGTACTTATTGCCCAATAAATCGAAAATGGTTACAAATAGCCATAGGGATGTACATACAAAAAATGTTCTTTTTTAGTTTCTACATCATATCGTTGAAAAATATACAGGGTGTTCTATTTGAAAAAATTGAGAAAATTGAATTCAAAAAGTTCTAAATTGAAAAATCATGTTTTGCCACCCTGTATATTTTTTAGGAAGTGAAAATGATTCAAAGACATCGCACAGGTGTTTCCTAACTGGTACTTACATAATTTTTTCTTAAAACCCGTAATTGTGACTGTAGTGATTTTGTTAATATGCATCTGCAGATGCCATTATTTGAACAAAAAAAATCACTACATCCAAGTGGTTTGGAGATAGTCAATAATAATATGGGAGTGAAAAGAGTCTAGGAAGAGGCTTCAAAAAATCTTCTTTCATACACAACATTCCATTTAAAAAAAAGTCACGTGACCCTGTAGAATCGTCTTGGGCCACCCTTTATATTCGAAAATAATTTCCGGTTATAGACTTTTTTCTCTAGTTTATTTATGTTTTTAATCAAATTTCTAGCTATCATAGAACTCGAGTTATCGAAGTCGGATTCACTATTGTCCCACCCTGTATATGATGTGCCTCTGCTTGATGTTTAGCGCACTTGTGCTTTTTCAGCAGAATTTATTTTTCAATTACAGATTTCTTATTTATTTGGAACAACTGTGTTAAATAGGATATAGGATTTATCGAAGTGGTTTACTAGAGATCGCTTTACTGTTTTTGAATTTTCTGAACGACCTGTATAACTTATGATAACTATAATTCTCGTTTATGACATTTCAGGATCCAAGAAAACTTTGAAGAAAGAAGACTCATTTTAGAAATAAGAAAGTTTACAAATTTTTCATTTTTATATACTTTAGTTTAATTTTAGTGCTATAATAGTTATTTATTATATCAGTGGGATAAAGGCATCATTAACATACGAATGCGTTGAGTTGCCCGACGAGGGCGTTATCCCGAGTCGGAGTAAGAGCATGAGTATGTTAATGGCCTTTATCACACGTATATAATATAACATTTTATCTATGACTGCTCAAATTTGAAAAAATTAGATTTTTTTCAATTTGAAAAAATTACATAATTTTGACAGACCATCTTTTTTATTTAAAATCAGAGTAGCATGGTATTTTATTTAAAATCAGAGTAGCATCGTGTCTGCATAATTTATTTTCGTCATAGTAACTAAATAATTTGTACGTCAATAATTTTGTATTTTTAATTTTTCCTTGATTTGTGGAGAAAAACCGGTAAATATTTGTGCAAGTATTCCGTTGGACATAGAAGAAGCTGCAACGAAGGTATTTCCTTCGTAAAAAATAAAACTTTTGGTCATAAATATTGTCTTATCCCACTGAGTTTGATAATGAATTCATTATCTCACTCAGTGCGATAATAACCTTCATTATCGAACTCAAATGAATGATATAATAGGTTCTTATCCTAGCAGGAGTAGATAAAATTAATTTAATGTATTTTTAATCTTCGCATTGCATTAACTATAGGTATCAATCTGCTTTAAAGACTTGTACTTTTGGCAAAACTGATATTTGGTAATTTTATACGATTATATGACACAAATTATAATATATCTCAATTTTGTCTGAATATTATCTTATCTGAGATTTACGAGGTTTGGCAGAAAATAATGAGACTGGTAATACTGTGCGCGAACCGACAACGCTGCTGCTTTCCCCTTCAGACGGTAGTTAGGATAACCCCTGTCGTATACTCAGTAGGAGTTTGAACTTGTTACAGTAGCTACGCAATTGTTTAGAGCATCTGAAGTGAAACTGTGTTTGTGAAATGGGCCGGCAAAAGTTTGAGCAACATTGTACTGTCAAATTTTGTGTAAAGCTTGGCGAATCCGCTACTGTTACTTTTGAAAAATTACAAATGGCTTATGGAGAACATTCCCTATCCAAGGCACAAGTGTTCAGATGACGCAAAGCATTTTCATATGGCTAAGAAGAAGTGGAAGACCAATTTCGTGCGGGAAGACCTTCAATCTCAAAAACGGAGGGCAATGTGAAAAGACTGAGAACTCTTGTAACGCCAGACCGTTGATTTATGTTGAAAATAATCAGTAGTGAGTTAAATTTATACCGGTTTGCCGTTCATCACATTTTAAAGCAGGATTTCGGCATGAGAAAAGTGTGCGCTGAACTTAAGACCAATCGGAGGGATGTATGTCTTGATCGCTTGAGCGCTTTGAGTGGGAGCCAGAATTCTTCAGTCATGTGATCACAGGTGAATCATGGATTTTTGAGTTAGACCCCGAGACAAAACGCTAACAACACTTCAAACTCTCCCCGTCCCAAAAAATTTGTAAATCGAAAATCAAATTGATACTCATTTGTTTTTTGACAGTCAGGGGATCGTCCACAAGGAATTTGTGCCGCCAGGACAAACGGTCAATCAAACTGTTTATCTGAAAGATTTTGAAAGGCGCAGGAAGAGGGTGGCACGTGTGCAACCAGATATTGAACGCACTTGAATTCTGCACCACGATAACGCCCCATGTCACACGGCAGTTTCCATCAACGAAGTTTTGGCAGATAAAAGCATTCCTGTGGTTCAGTCTCTGTGACTTCTTTTTATTCCCCCGGTTGAAAACGCATTTGAAATGGCGTCATTTTCGTACTTTGGATAATATCCAGAAGAGCGTAATCGATGAGTTGAAAGGGATTCCAGCAAAAGCCGTCCAGGACTGCTACGAACAATGGACAAAATGCCCAAGGAAACTTTGAAGGGAATAACCTTGATTTGTAAAAAGAATAAAATTCATGGTTAAACGAAAATCAGTCTCATTATTTATCTGCCAAACTTCGTATGTGATATTCTTTAAGCTTTTAGTAACTCTAGAAGTGACCATGGAATTACCGAACAGTTAGTTACAATTTGGTTAAAATCCATATTCTTGGTGGAGTAAAATTTTTAATAACTGATAATAAAACGACTGTCGTCGTCTCCACAATTTAAATAAATTTTGGAGAAGACGACAGTCGTTTTATTATCAGTTCTAAGTTAGTTACATCGTTCATCTTTAGAATGGTTTTAAAGAACTACTGTCTGTAGGCTACTTGATACGCACACCACAGGCATATGGAGAGAGGATCAGCAACGCCCTGTAAAGGGTATGCCACTCTAAGAAGGAGAAGAACTACTAAGGTACCTCGTTAAAATTAGAATTCTCCCAGGAATTGAATAAAAATTAGAAGTCTGTCTGTCTGTCTGTATCTGTAACCTCTTTTACCTTTCGGTGTCGAGACTGATGCGTTAGAAGTAGGTAGGTATTTAACGAATTTTTTTTTGTGATTTACATTTAGGTACTGTTTCTCGAAATAACTAAGTATAGTGTAACTCAATGTTGTTTTAAATCGATCATACGAGGGCTGTTCTCTTTCCGCTAAGCCTATCTAGCAGACCATTAAAATTTGCAACAAATTTTGTTTGACAGTGGAAGCTAGTTGTTTACAAGTGTAATGACGGTGACGGTTGACAAATATACCTACTTAAATATTTTAAAATACATAAGCTTAAAGTAATCCTTTTCCCGAGAAATCATAGAGTTAAACAAAGAACATTATAGAGCTGCGATTTTTTACAATTTCGTACGTGGCTTAAGCTGAAAACAATGTTTTGAAGAAAATAGTGGAGTATTTGGTGACAAGTCGTGTTCTTTAGCTACCATAAAGTGGTGGTACAATGAATTTCAACGTGCTCGACTTTGCTTAAATTACAGTTTTCGAGCTCCTAAGCCAAATACAGCCGTTACCGAAAAGAATATTGGTCTTGTTGGGAACATAATTGAAGAGGACTGGCATGTTACTGTAAGGAGTATTCAAGTAACTTTAAAGATTGGCGTGACAGCAATTAACACCATTTTACACAAAAATTTGAAGGTACATAAGCTTTGTTCCCGTTGGATTCCCCATAATTTAACTCCAGTTCAAAAAGAAGACCGTGTGAGGTGGTGCAGATCTACACTAGATCGCGTTGACAATTGAACGTCTAATCTGGTTACATGATCATTACAGGTGATGAAACTTGGGTATACTGCTATAATCCAGAAAAAGAGCAACAATCGACAGTTTGGGTCTTTGAGAATGAATCGGCTGCAACAAAGGTTGTGCCGCCAAATTTTTTGAAATTACTGGACATGTTTCCACTGTAGCACTAGAGAATCGCCGTGCTGTTAATGCCGAATGGTACACTACAGTTTGTTTGCCTTAAGTTCTCCAAAATGTTCGCGTTCTTGCATCAAGATAATGCTTGGCCACACACGACTGCTGGAACGATTGAGTATGCGAATACCCAGAACATTGAAATAATGGCTCATTCGCCGTATAGCCCAGACTTGGCACCTAATGATTTCTTTTTACTTCCACGTGTAAAGAATAAGTTACGGGGTTTACGTTTTACAACGGCCGAAGAAGCGGTGGACGCATTTAAAAATGTTTTGAAGATTGGTTTTCACGGATGCAAAAATGCATTGACTGTGGAGGAGAAAATTATAAATAAATGTTTTTTATCAATAAATTGCGTATTACTTTACTAGGCTCAGCGGAAAGAGAACATCCTCTCGTATTCGTATTCCATGTTAAAATTTGGAAATCTATAATATTTCAAAAATAACATTCTGTCATAAAAGATTTATGTTCTTGATCAAATTGCACAATAATCAATTTGTTGAGCTTAGAATAACTAATTTAATTAAAAACTAGACTTTTAAATCAAAAACTAATTATGTCTTTGTGTGAAAATTGTAATTAAATAATGAACTTGTAAATTGATAACCTAATCTTAATAAAATTTGTATCATAAACAGTTCGACATGTTAGTTGTTGATCTCTCTTCCATGGCGAACCCTGAGGTGAACACTTCTGATCACACTTTAAATACTACTTAAGAACATTTATATTATAACTATGTAAACTATGCATATCATATTCGCAAGGTGTGTGCACAACTTGTTCTGAAAACTAATTCAAAAGTAATTTGAAGGTAAAAATAAACAAGTGTAACTGACTATATCGATCAACTAGCAATTTACGTTATGTTTGATCTCATTTACATTAATAAAAATTGCATTTTACTAGATATGAATAAAAAATATAGAACGCAGCGTAGGCCGAGCAGTAAGTTAAACTGCCAACTTTAAATTCACACACCTGTTAACTAAATCGATTTCTTCGATCAGATACTTTCGCATTGGCTGGGTTTACGAAGAAAAATAAAATAAGGAATGTATATGGATTGTACACAATATATTTATTTTTTTATTGGTTTGTGTAGTATAAATTCAAATATTTAGAACACCTCGCTGCCTTTGATATCATTTTTACCAAAGATTTAAGGTTTTTTAAAGCCACAATTTCTTTATAGAATTTAATTTTCAAATATTTTCTTATGGATTAGCTTTTTTTATGCGGATGTCATTTGTTTTTATAGATTTAATAAATACAGATTTCTCTATAAATAATCCTTTAGTCCAAAAAGGTTAAAATGCATTGGATATTTCAATGGGGCTTTGCTGGATTGTAACGTTTTATATGTGAAGAATCCTTACTGTCGGTAACAGACAAAAACAACAAGATTTCACTATCTTTTGTTATTTTTTAGTTATAGGCAAAAATTGGCCACTCTGAAAACTTCAAATAACTGAAGATATCCGAAACAACAAAGATATTTTAGGGGCCCCTTTTCAAGGGAAATATGCTAGTTAATTCGAATATCTTCTAATTTTCACGTTTTAAGAATTATTACATAAAGTTGGTAGTTTTTAAATATAAGTCATGTTTCTAAAAATATATAAATTTAACATAAGCTTTGTGTATACCACCCTGCTAAAGCCATGAAGATTAAAGAGTATTCTTTTAAACTTGCTGATCTGGAAGCTGCAGTTTCTATCCTATATTCCGTAAGCAACATGTAAAGCTTTAACTTCTAATGCAAAATTCGAATTTATTTTAGTTATAATGTAGTCTCTGATTTCAAATTTGAATTTTGTTCCCGAAACCAAACATACAATTACAGTTGCATATATTTTACATACAAATTATGAATATAAACTTGACATTTTATTTCTAAATGTAATTTAATGCATGCAATTTTCTTTTTCTGGGTATTGGGAGCCTTTCAATTTATTATTTATATTAGTCAGAAAATAGAAAACAATAAAATTTACCAACGAAAACCTTCTTCATATGTTGAATATACGAGATAAATACATAGGTATATAGCATAATTTCGTCAACATAAGGAGACTCTAAGTGCGTTTTGCGCATAGGTTTATATTACATTGATCATTAAAATGACAATGAAAAGGTGTTCTTCTTGTTGTTAGAAGATATTTATATAGGTATATTTTCTCTGAGTTTGTCAACAATTGACAAGAATTTTTTTCCCAACTAACATTATACTCAATTGCTTGGCAATTCCCAAGATATCTGAATATTGTGTTTATTTACAACAAGAGAATGTAGAGTCATTCTCAGTGACGCAGAGAATTAAGAAGAGTACCTAGTGTTTTAGCTTTTAGTTCAAGGAATGTTGACAGAATACAAAGCAAATAATAATCTATGTAGATACCTTAATTTTCGTTAATTTTTATTATAAATAGTTAAGGCATGATTTTTAATTTCATGGGTCACTGAGGATGACTTTAAATTGGATCACTTGATAATTATTAAGCTGATTATATAATTCGAAGCAATGAATGAAATTTTTTTATTTCATTCTATGAAAACATTTAATTCTATAAACAAAAAATATTTCAATTTTCATTTTAATTGAATATGCAGAGAGATTAATGTAAGAAAAGGTTAAAAATCTTTATTTCAAATACCGTGTATTGTTATTAATTTCTTACCAGGCCTTGTACAAAATTTCCGAAATGGCGGAGTATAGTTAAAGCACCTGACTACTGACTACTAAGCGGAAGGTCTCGGGTTCTAACTCCAGCCGAGTGCCTGGTAGGTGGCTTTCCCTGTCACTGAAAATAATTGGGAACCGAAACACAGTGATGGAGTAGGAAAGGTAGGTTGGTTGTTGAAAGCGTAGTGCTTGTCGCACCACCTAGTACACTTAGCGTTGGGGACCTGAAGAGGCTATAATACCCCATCTCTCTATGTTACCGGCCATATTGCTTTATTATGGAGCGATAGTGTCGATATCTTTACCTTCTTATAAAAAGCAAAATCGACGTCTTAGATTAGTTTATATACTTACAATTAATTCGTCTGCCATACTGATAATTCTTATACTGTTATAGTAATACTAATACTAAAGGTCTTCATTAACGAAATTTACAAGCAATATTAAACCAGCTATAATGTTATGGTCGAAGTTCTGTTTGATAGAAGAAACATTTCTATTTGCTGTGTCGGTATAAAACAAGTGAAGCAGTCACAAGGTATTTAGTAGAGACTTTTATGGCGTTAACATTGCGATTCTTTTAATTAAGTAATCAGGGAATTTAATTGGCACATATGTAATTGATGAATAAAACCATTCTCAATTTACCTTTGCAAACATGTAACCTTATTTCATTTATTCAGTACTAAACTCGTATGTTTGTATATGTTTTTGAGTTCAGATCAGCTGATGGCTGGCTAAGGTATATGATGTACCTAATAAAATTAACAATACTTAATATCATATCAACATGTGCCTGTATCATTTCAAATTATTTAGGAAGCTTTGCATGTATGTATATAGACGTATAAGACGTAAAAAATCGTTTTCGAAGAGCAGTGAATTCAGCAGATTGTATACCACAGAAGTTAATTTAAAAATGTTTTTATCGACTGTTCACCTTAAGAAGCAAACAGGTGGATATTTCTTATGACAAATATTTGAAATGAGACCCCAAGGTGGCAAGTTTGTTACAATAAACTCGCAGTTCTTGTTACCCTATTAGGCGGAATGTATTTGTGACAAAGAGAATCAACTGGATTAACTTGATCTAATGTCCATGTTTGTCTCGTGTCCTTACTTATGTTTATTGTACGGGAATCGAGTTTTTTTGCAATTACGAAGAATTGAAGGCAGAGTGCGTCCTTAAAATCCCCTTAATGTAACGCAACTGCAATAGAGAAGATGCGAACTGCGACGCTACATTTTCTTATCGCTTCAATCTGAAGTCAAATCGTGAGACATCGATGGTCTCTTTAACGAAGAGGAATCTTTTAATCGCGATCCGCATCCTTGTAAAAATAATAAGCCTTTGGTATATTTTATGGGAACCGCCACAGATCTTGATAATATCGAAGAACAATAGGGCATTTTGTTCTCTGATTTCTTACGAATGCCCCAAGGATTCCAGTTGCTCTATTTATTTATTTTTATGTCCTGCAACACTCGTAATTTCGGCGGATTTGTTAGCGAGCGAAAGTTCTGCGATAAGATTTCTGGCTCAAGAACGTGTAACGAAATCACTGCATTATGTTTATTTTATGATTATTGTTTTTTGTGCAATTCGTACGTGAACTCTGCTCATTTCTCCAAATTGAACGTATCCTCAAATTGCGTTACAGAACCGAACCCAAATTAATAATATCTGAAATGAATAGGGAACTAAAAGCTAATAGGAAAGTAGAGGCTTGTCGGTCGGCGCGATTCTGACAGTTCGTGTCTTGTATCTGCCGCGTGCATCGCTGCCACTAATTGCTCTCAGATAACACTGATAACATGGCTCATGATGAACGGCCATAATTCATCTTAACTGTTCCATGTTCAATGTCTGTCTGTTTTAATTAATATTCATTCTTAAACTCATTGTAACCATTTTACTAAAGTAATTAAGCCCAATAAAACTACTGCTAAAGCTACCGATTTTTAAGATTTTATCAAATTTCTGCTTCATTCATTTCTCAATATTGTAAATTTATTTAATATTCCATAGTCTCAAACACATATTTTGAACCACGTTGAAGTTTTACTTCTTATTACTTGATGTTTAAAAATATTATCAAAAATAAAACTATCCACATACATTTTTTATGAACTTAAAAAAATATTTTTACGTTTTACATAAATATTTAAGAAAAACAAATCGTGTTTAACCACAATATCTATAAGGAGTATCCAAATAATATTTTCTATAAAACATAAACAAGACTGACTATCTGGTCAACAAAGGCGGTTAAATTATCTCGTCATAAATTATGATTTACTTTTGAATTTTAAAAGGGCTATATTTTATAAAATAATTGACAGAAATTTTTTTTATATAACGCGAAAAGTCAAAGTTTGTGAAACTCGTTATGAGATATGTAACTTTCTTATCCGATTACATTATCGGCTTGGATGCTCTTTTAGTATCCAATTTAATAAGTTAAAAAAATAAAATAACGGAAAATTTCTCACGGCAATAAACTGAAGTTCATTATTTGCTGTAAGTTTTTTTAAGAACCAAAAACTACCTTGCCTCAAAAAATTAAAAGATCGCTTCTACAAAAGGTGATATTATTTTTAAGTGAAGAAATAATAATCTGAAAAATTATTTATTTCGTTTTGTTTATGAAATAAAAACCATTAGTATTATTATTATTAGCCCACACATCCCTACACAGGATGTATTCTATTAAAATATAACAAAGCACTAAACTACAGTTGTTACTCCTGAGAGTGAGGTTTATTTGCCAGGGCAAAATCGAAATAAATCAACATTTTCTAGAAAATTTAATATTGACGTTTAGTAAATACACCCAAACTGGATATTTCAAACACTATTTTTTCTGCAACTGGTTGGAAGGATTTTAGAAATGTTCTAAATTAACATTCCTTCTGAAAAGATAAGATAATTGCTGTTAATCTAAAATATCAAAAATACTGGGAAACAGGCGGACCAGTTTCTAATGAAACATTTAGACACTATAAAATTAGGTGAGCACAAAGTAGGGCCCAAAAATGTTATGGTGAACTGGTGGATATTTTGTTTCACCAATAATGCGATAATTAAAATGTACGATGTTTCCTTGGATGGGCATAAGGGTGAATCAGCTAATTTTTGGGTAGATCATGGCCCGCCCAGGCTCCCCTGTAATTACAGGTCTGGAAATTTTCAAATGAATATCCGATAATAAAAGCTAGTAATTGCAGCAAGCATTTTATAAGAACGTTTTTGACTAACGATTTTGTAGGTTATATTAGGTGCAGCGGAAACTTGCAGAGGAAAAGAACTACTTTGGATAAAAATTTCATCGTCAAGAATGTAAAAAATGCTATTAATGTTATTGATTATTGAATCATGTAAGAAGATTAAAACGAGCGTTTATCATTTTTGATCCTTTTCAGAAATGTAGTATTTAACCAGTCGGTAAGAGTAAAGTTTGAAAAACTATCCCAAAAACGAGCAATTTCTTAAACCTATTAAATGATTGTCATATAAAATATTATTTTCTAGCTTAGAACGATTAATTGTTAAGTATGTTGCTTAATTTAAAATTAGTACTTACCTAAATTAGACTTTATATTTTATGTAATAAAAAAAGTTTTAGTCCCCGCAAAATGATGATAAAATCAGGAGATTTCTCTTCTGGAACACGTTTACAAAGTAAGTAGGTATAAATAACAAAGGTCTTAAGGCTTTATTTATTTTCTGGTGACTATAATAAGGAATAAAATTAATCAGAATGGAGTATAATCGCAAATAATCGGTGAATTTCAAAGTTAAGATCCTTATCTCACCATTGATCTTCTCGTCCTCCGCATTGTCCTGCCATCTATAGCAAAACGTTATGGAATTATAAACTTAAGTTGTAGGTCTTATATTGTGTGTCAACAAACCCGATGATTAATGATATATTTATTATATGAAAATGTTTATACATGTAAGAGCTTCTTATTGCTTTATAAATTATTTATAAACAAATTGACATTGATGTATCTTGCAGTGACATAAAATAGTTTCGTGATAGTTCTATAAATCGCCTATAATTTTACCAGAAAGAACGACGTCATCTCATATATGTTAATTGACATTCCTGATACGATATTTACTTGTAATTGGTTTTCGTGGCAGAAATTCTAAATGACTATTGTTATTCACAAGGCGCGAGCCCCTATGTCCAACTAATCAATGTAAATTGCTTAATCTCAACGAGCATTGGTTCACTATAGCTTGTAGGTGTGAAATACTTATTAATACCCGTGGTTCACGTGATGTAAAATTATTGAAGTTACTACAAGTTATGTACGTGCAGGATTGATAAACAACGTCAAACGAAAGCCCGGCCTTCTTTCGTATAAATTTTGTTTAAAACTTTTATTCAACTAGTAGTAAGCGCACTGGAAAAGGAAAATAGAAATGCAACCATAGAGAATTCTAATTACATTGTATGAAGAAATATATTATTTTTTCTAATCGCGTGTCAAGATTTTAAATAAATAGCACGTACTTTTCATTCCGTGTATTATTATTTGAAAGAAGACGTTATAGAATTAATTAAATTTATAAGCAGCAAACCAATAACTGCCTCTTAGTATAAATAAATTAGAAAGCACCTAATAGTCTATAATGTATTGTACATACATGTATAAATGCAATACTAAAATTAAACGTTTAGTATATATTATAAAAAAGGGGAAATTTTAAATATCACCATAAAATTATATTAAGGATAAGGCATTGGACGTTTTATATTAATTTTTCATTACTGCTAATACGACTTACACAATAAAAAAATTGAAACCAAATATTAGTTCTATACAGTACAGAAGATAAAAAAGTTAAGTAGGCGTATCCAGCAATCTATCCACGGGGGTTCTACAAAATAGCCTACGAAATTACCGACTAAAGCAATTATATTTTATTTTAGCGCTGGTCACCCTGTCAACAAGACCACAAAGTGTGGACATTATTTTCGAAAAATGCTAAACCTTTTCATTTAGAAACCTTATATTCCCGTTTGTTTTTGCTAAAGCGTCTGTTGGAAACGTTTTACTACCGTCCTTGTAAAAACCAGAGAAATAAATTGAGAAAATTTCAAAAATGAACCAGATAAGTGACTGGTGTTTACTAAGGTTTTAGAGCGATTTTAATAACTTCATTGTGAAAAAGTATTCGCTTACTTAGTGATATGTAAATTGCACTGTTACCACATTGCATTAATACATAAAAGCCTACTAGAACGTTAGCTAACACTAAATCGTGTTTATTATTGTTGCACGGTGGTTAACTTGGGCATCTGGATACATTTTATGTTATGTGAATGTGATTTCCTTTTCAACTCATTAGTTTCTACAGTTTATAAAAGAAAACTTTTATAATGTTTCGAAACTATTTTAACAGAATTTTAATAAAATCAGTAGTAGTTCAATTAAACATGCTCACGATTTAAACCATTTTTATATATAATTTACTAGAGGTAATGTAATAAAAGAATGAAAGACTATAAGAGTCTAGTTCAACAAATTAAAAAAGAAAAGTTAAAATTTTAAAAATTAACTAGTTTGTGTAAATAATAATGGATGTTGTTTTAAGCCCGATAGAACTTGAAATTGTAAACAATAACAGAAAAAATTAACTTTTATCAAAAAAGTTTTATTTAAAAGATCAATACATGGCATTAACATTTGAAAATGATTTCGGGCATATGACCGCCGAAGCACATTCTTTGACGTCCAATTTTTGGCCACTTTTTCGAGCACTGCCGGCCGTATGTCACGAATATCTCGAACAATGTTGGCCTCCATAGCGTCAATTGTTGCTAGTTTATCAGCATAAACCAGTAACTTCACGTAGCCCCACAGGAAATAATCGAGAGGTGCCAAATCGTACGACCTTGGAGGCCAATTGACAGGTCCATTGCTCGAAATCAACTTAGTGTCAAATTTTGATTTAAATAAACTGAACACCATTTTGCGATAAAATTGCGGGTCAATTTCCAAGTGCTTAAGAGCCCAATAGGCGAATGAACGAGGCATAGGATGGTCTCATGGCTTTAATTCCTGCACCAGCTGGATCTTGTACGGGTGTAGGCTAAGATCTTTGCGCAAACATTTCCACATGGTGGACGGGCAGAGCCCCAATTGCTGCGACCGACGAGCGACAACGAATCGATAAATTTGGATCTTCTTCCACACTTTCGTTTACAGCGGCGATATTCCCTTCAGTACACACATTCCTTCGACGTGTTGGTGTTATTGCGTTATTGCATCAATTCAGTGGCGCATTATCCATTAGGCGCTACAGGCGCCCGCCTGGGGCCCCGAGATTTAGGGGCCCCAAAATTTAACTGTATACTGTAGTTATACTTAATAAGAGAAAATTCTAAAAATTAATAACGTGTCCAGCTGTTTTCAGTTGTCATTGAAAACAGC
Organism: Melanotus villosus; assembly: GCA_963082815.1. Lineage (NCBI taxonomy): Eukaryota > Metazoa > Arthropoda > Insecta > Coleoptera > Elateridae > Melanotus > Melanotus villosus. The sequence goes on along the minus strand of OY720421.1, from coordinate 45,393,089 downwards.
TGATGCAGGGGCGAAACCAGAACTGTAATATAGAGGGGGCGCAATTTTTTTTTGGGAACAAAGTTAAATAAAGAACATTAACTTATAATAAGGCTCAACACAAATACACAAGCAGTATGCAGTTATATTATAATTATTCTTAGAAAGTCTACCAAAAATGTGTCGGCTAAGCGTTATCAAAGCTATTAACTACCTCGAGACCGGAAACCCCAAATAAATCATTAAAATGATCCAATTTTGCAACAGTTTCAAGTTTCATAATAACTACCTACTACTCATAATATCCTCTACTTATTAATTTCAATTTTTATTGTTTGTATTTAGTACTTCTACAATAATTAGAAGAGAGATATCAAAAATAAAATTAAATTTCCAAAAAGCACTAGCTTTCCTTTTTACAATCAGTGGTGAAGAGGGGGCGCTAACCCTGAAATGGTCTAGTTTCGCCCCGGAGCTGATGTGATTGCTCCCGCGTCTCATTTCAGTGCGAAAATTCCTAAACACTAATTCAACAAACTGAAATCAAAAATTGTTAAATATTTTTGCTTTTCCCCTTGTTCATTATATTATACGTGCATATTTTATAAGTGAATAAAATAAGTGCCTACTAAAAATATCTTTGTTTTACTGAGTTTTTATCCCCACTTATAAAAGGGCCCCAAATTAAAGTAGCGCCTGGGGCCTCTGAATGCCATAATGCGCCACTGCATCAATTAGAGAGTATATGGTACGTAATCTATCTACAATTCGATGGATGGCTTGCTCAGATGGACGATTATGTGCGCCGCACCATAAAAATCACGAAGTCGTCTATGAGTTGCGCGAATCGTGAACCGATTTTCAGAAGAATACCACAAGTGACTAGAATTTTACCGGCAAATTTTTTGCCATCTTGAGCGTGTTCGAGTTCACCTCTCTCCCCTTACTTTGACCTCCCCACACTCTGCACTTTGTCGCTTCTGTAAGAGTCTATTCTGTGGTCTTAACCATATAGGAACGACACGTGCAACAAAAGTAGTTATAATATCGAAGAAATAAAAGCAAAAATAGTGACAGGCAAAAGGTGTATTTTCGTATTCACAAAATGATTGCGAATAAATACGGGCCCATACACTGTTGAAATACATATTTACAAAAGAGTAGTAAAACTGATGGTAGCCTAAGGAGATATAATACGAACTCTGACAAAAAAGGTTCTGAAAATGTTAGGAGCATGGAAAATAAACCTCTTCTGTGACAGAAAACAGAAAATCAGATGTCAGATTGCAAGATATAGATAATACATATAATAAAACAAAAACTGCTGAAATAATCTAAAAAGAGAGTTAGACGGGTAAAGTCAAGGGTAAAGCTAACTAGAATACAGAAAAAACAAATAAAAGTTTACTAAAATTTTTTAAAGGGGGTTGAAGTAATTTTAATGAATTCGAAGACTTTCACGGTCAGTGTCAGTATTAACAAAACGTCTTCCGGATTGGGACCGTGTCATTTTGAGACAAAAGACTCAACGTTTCGCCCACTTTTATAAGGGGCTTCTTCAGGAGGAAAGCCAGCACTAAAAGAGAACGGTAACTCAACGTGTCAACCACGCCAGAGGCGAAACTCTTTTAGCAAGAGGCAGAAGGGTTACGGTAACTCAACTTGTCAACCAAGCCAGAGGCGAAACCCTACTGGAGAGAAACAGAGAGAGCAGCGACTTTATACCGGCCGTACCCGGCCAAGCGTATCCGACTGTGACGACGATTGGTCAGGGGTGGAGGGGGCGGAACCAGTAATGATGGCGGACTTCCAGATCCTCTTGATGACGGGGGTTGAGGCTTATCTTTTACTGAAGGGAGTATCTGTGACACTTTTGGATGGGGTTTGAAGATGGTTTTGATGTTATGTTTTTTGAGAATCCTACCTATGCGATCCGTAACTTGGCGAATGTAGGGTAAGAAAGCTGCAGCCTGGGGTGTACAGGTATTTTGAGGATTTTTAGGGTTGGTTTGCGGGGTGTAGTTGCTTTTCGATGACCTTTTTAACATCGCTTTTGTTATACCCATTCTTGATGAGATTTTCTTGGATATGGGCTGACTCGACATGAAGGCTGTCGGGTTGGGACACTGTGATAGCACGATGAACGAGGGAATTGATCACAGAGAGCTTTTGTGCCGGATGATGATGTGAGTTGGCGTGAAGATATCTATCCGTGTGTGTGGGTTTTCGATAAACAGAGTGTGCAAGATGACCACTCGGTTTACGGGTAACCAGGACGTCGAGAAATGGGAGAGAACCATTGGATTCTATTTCCATTGTGAACTTAATATCAGGGTGCTGACTATTAAGATGTTCTAGGAAGGAAGCAAGGTTATGTCTTCCATGGGGCCAGATAATAAACGTGTCATCTACATAACGGAACCAGACCTTTGGTTTTAAGTCAAAGGATTCCAGGGCTATTGTTTCAAAAGATTCCATAAAGATGTTTGCAACCACCGGAGAAAGGGGAGAACCCATAGCAGCGCCTGTTACTTGTTTATAGAATCGGTTGTTAAACAGAAAATATGTGGAGGAAAGGCACTTTTCAACGAGAATGGCTAAACTTGCAGGTTTGCCGTCTTGAACTAGTAACTGTTCCATGATAGCCGGGTCGCTGTTTCGCTGTGCTGAGAAAGGTAATTTATCCAGGCGAATCACATTCGATGCACTGGCGGATGCCACAGTTCTATCTCGCTGAACTTTCCATACCATCATCCGTGAGGACTGTCCACAAGTGGTGCCGTGCTATACCTAACGAATAGTTTGCAACAGCTTTACGGAAACTGCCGGAACGTTGCCAAAAGTGCACAAACATTGAAGGGGAATATCTTTAATGAAGTTTATACTCACTTCTTCCTAATTAAAGAAGTACCTACTGACGAGAAAACAGTTGTAGTGCCAATCATTTTTTAACGTCCTAAATAAAATAGCTTTTGGTTTCTCTAGCTCTCAAACTCCTCCCATGTTTTATTTTTAGCTTCTATAACAGCTTCTTTTGCTATTGTTCTTTGTATTTCTATAGACTTCATAAGACTCCTCATTCCGTTTCATTAGGTAATGTTTCCATAGCTTCTTCTTTTCTTTGGCCTCTTTCGTAACTTGATTATTCCACCATGCCGTGTTTTTGTTTGCACTTGTTTTATTTGTTCCACGTACTTCTGCTGCTGGTTTATTTGGTACTTCTTTCAATCTTTCCGAACGCTCTTCAATGTTGTTGTTGTTGTTGTTGTTGTACTTTTGACCTGAGAATTCTTCCTATGGTTTCTACATACTCTTTCCTAACCTGCTCGTTTCGTAGTCTATAAGCCCTTATTGTTTCTTTGTCTGCAGTCTGCACCTTCCCTTTGTCCTTGCTGTCTGTTGTCGTATTTATTATAACTGTGGCCTCTAAAAGGAAGTGGTCACTTCACGCTTTATTCTTACATCCTCGATGCTTTTCTTGTATTTGTTTTGTATTAGTATATAGTCTACTATCGATCTTTCCTCTTTATTTATTACTTCTCTTGTTATCTTATGTAGTATTTGTTTGTGCATTTTTAATCATAAGATTGTTATCTGAATAGAATTCTAGTAGTCTCTTGCCATTACTATTTTTTCTGCATGAGCTTCGATTACCCATTTCAATTGAGTATTTTCATTGACGACTCTTAAATTAAAGTCCCCCATCACCAGTAAAAATCTTTTGTATATTTCTACTCTGTTTTGAAGTTTATTCCAAAATTTATCCTTTTCAATGGTTGAATCGTTTTCGTTAGATCCATAAACCATTATTATCGTGATTATTATAGATTTGTGTATCTCTAAGGTTATTCTTAAAATTCTTCCATAAATAAACTCCAATTCTCTCCTTCTGTATGCTTTCTTTCTGATTAGGCATGCTGACTCTGCCTGTGCTCTTAACAATTCCCTAAATTAACAGTGTGCCATTTCAATTATTAGGCTGCCAGCTCATTTCGTTTTAGTTTCAGTAAGTCCTATTAGTTTCAGGTTCGATTTTTCTAATTCTTCTGCTACATGCCTCAAATTCTTTACCGCACAATCGTCTAACTAACATGCTTGTTTCTAACATTAATTTGAGTTATTACATTTCGAGAAAGATGAACCATACAACTGATATTCTGAAAAAAAAATGAATATGTAATAAGTCTGCATAAACAAAACGTGAAAACACTACAAAATTTAGGCACTTAATAATAACAAGCTAACTACAGTTCTGAGCAACATTATAGCATATTTATTTAGTCTTGACTTCTCTTCTTCCTTTTCCTTTCCTTTTGCCATTTCAGGCGTCGGATTGTGAGTCTCGGTCTTCTGTAACCCATTTCTTCCATGCTTTCCTGTCTTTTGCTAAACTTTCCATCTCTTCCTTTGTTTTCCCTTTTTTCTTCCCTGTTTTTCTATTCCGTCTTGACTAAAACTGGCAAATATTTGTATAAGTAAATAACTCCGTATTTAAGACGCCCTAAGATTTACAAATTTTGTTCGATGACTTTAGTACCCTGTAATTTGTTGAAACGTAAAAACAATTCTATATAAACGTATAAACGAAAAGCAATCAGCCCTTTACATCACTATGATTAGCACTAGCCAGGATGTAAAGCTTTGTAAACCTTATTGGAAGAAACCTTTGGTCTTGGTATTTAGCAACCAACAGCAAAACCAACAAATTAGCGCCGTTTATGTCGGAAAAGCCGCGGAATCAAAAGCATTTTACTTGCGCATCGTTTGCATCAGAATACGTGCATGTAAAAGAGTAGGCAATTCAACATATCGTACTAGCAAACATGTAACTATAACTCAGGTGTTTATTAGAAGGTGTTGTTAATGGTTGAATGCGGTGCGCACGATGGCATGTACGCTCTACGGGTGCCAGAGGTGTCGGCGCGTGTCTACCTTTGACCCCCTGATGACCCTCTCATAACCATTTCTGTACATAAACCATTTTAGTTTAATTTATACGTTACCAAAAAGTTATTAATTTGTTGGTAAAATAAAATATATTACATGAGTCCAATGTGTAATATTTTCTGAATTACGTTGAGTAAATCATTACAGTCATAATACGAGTATTAATTATCCATAGATTTGGCTCTTGGCTTTCCTCGGAGAATATTAAATTTCTGTAAATCAGCAATGGTATTTAGTTTTGTTGTTTCATCCGTGCAAATAATATCCCTTAAAAAAATCAGATAATCAAACCGAACAGTACAAAAATTAAAATCTGTAATTTATAATTTGTAGTTAATTAACGTGGTATACTTAAGGATTGCAACATTAAATAAGGTTTTTCTTAAAATTTATATAAACGATGGAAGTAAACAAATTTGCATAAAAATATATTTATACTCGTCTGAGAATTATATAAAATGAAAAGTAACAGTGCAGTACAAGCTCGTGGTGGTAATTGCAAAGCAGTCCTTTGAGTAATAATTTGTTTATACTACAGTTTACAATCAAAAAGTAAACGGTAACCTCTTCAGTATATTAAATATTAACCACTCTCAAGCACTGATATCAAGCACTGATATCAAACAATGCTATGACAATTAAAATAACTTTGGATTTAAACATCATGTGGGAATACGAAACCTTGGTTTTAAATTGAAATCGTAATTTCCATTTAAAAATCTTTCCTATTAATAACCAAATTATTCTTTTTTTAGAATAATTCGTGTTTGCAAATAAAATCATTTAAATTGAAAGGATTAGAGATCATGCGTTGCTAGTATTTATTAGATTAAAATTGCTGTTATGGACAAGAAAACAGTTACAAAACAAAAAAAACATATACCCATAAGGTACAAACCTCCTTAGCGTAATTTAAAGCAAACCAGAACAGCCGTAACAAGGGGATTATAGGATCAAGCCTATTTTGGAGCGTTAAATCAAATTTCACTGTGCTACAACGCCTGCAACTAATCCTGTTTTGCATTTAAAATTCACTAAAAAGGTGTGGAAACGTGTCTAAACAATGGATAATAAATTTGCCCAACTTCTTCTTCAAATGTATATAAGTATTATTTTTCTATAAAAGCCGTAACGACACATGGATATGAATAGCATTATACTTTTTATAATTAAGTATGTATTTGTTTGTTTAATAGACGACTGTCATGACAGTTAGCACAGTACCCGACCAGAATTTTTTCGATTTCAAGGGACTTCCACCCCTCATACGTTTGTAGGGACTTTTATATTGCTAAACATTGTATCAAAACGGTACCTACCGGTTGGGGTTACCTGGTATCCGAAAGAGGACAATACAAATTTCACTTAACCACGACCGGGATCGAACCCGAGATATGTAGTTTATAAGGCAATGCTGCAGTCCCCTACGCCACCAATACCGACAAGTTTTAATTTTACATTAAGAAGTAAGTATTGCTTAAAAGAATTACAACGTGTTAAATTTTTAATTGTTGATTTCATAATAAATAGGTACACGTTTTGGTATACATATACCACAAAATGTAGCAGCTGTCGATTTGTAAATTAACTAATTTTAAGTATGCAAACTAATCTATACTGCATTGTTTTGGTGTATTAGGGCAAGATGAAATTTTATTAAAAATTGCACAGTATTTCTACTATTCACTTCCCTAATGCTGTTAGAACTGCACTTATGTTTTTAATAATTAAAAACACGTCTTTGTTCATTATCTACAATTAGAATCAGTATTTAGTTCAGTCAATATTGTTAATGCCATGAAATTTTTAAAACATCCAACGAGTTTTTATAAAATAATGTATATCCGAATGCTGACGTTAGGGTGGCACAGCGCCAGAGCGTCAGGCTAGGGCAACGTTTTAGTCCTTGGTTCGAATTAGGATTTTCCTGCAGTCTCGACGTCGGTATCGAGTCCTGGTTTAATAAAGATTAAAGCATATGTGTGAACTGGATATCAAAACCTTCTTGCCAAAACTTTTAAACTTGATCGTGAAGTAAGGAATATAAAAGTAATTATATGTGTCAATGGACTGTCCTATATCTTAGATCCTAAATATTAAATTTATTCCTCGGGATTTTCAGCTTTAAAACACCGAAAAGTCTTACGGGGTGTAAGACTTTTCGGTGTTTTGATACCTAAACTAGGAAATATGTAAAGCGTCGTTAGTTTGGTGCCCAATCCTCGATACTGGCCTCCAGACTCCAGAAAAACCCAGTCTATCGCGAGATTCGAACCAAGGACTAAAACGTTACTAGCCTGACGTTCTACCACTGCGCTAGCCTGGCTTATAAATCATACTACTACTTGTTGCCATTAATTTTTCACACAAATCTAAACTGTGAAAATGATTTTAATAGACTTCAAACAGAGCTTATCGTTGAATCATATTTTCGGAATGGCGTCAAGTTGATGGCGAGTGGTCGTATTTAATTCCTTCTATTTTGCTGAATTTCGAGAGACGTATCTCGTTGAAGTCGAAACATAAAGCAGTTTCACCATACTTTGAAAAATTTAATTGGTAGTTTCCTGTAAGTGCTGGAATTCAGGAAGGGCGGGGCAAAAAACAAAGATGACCTTTTTATTCAATAAAATTTGTTTTTAAATTTGATACTTTATTGTAGCTTGTGTTAGATAAGGGCGAAAGTTGTGGATATTTTAAGGAAGAATACCACAAAATCACGACTTAGTAGATAAACAATGCTGGGTGTATCGCTTCGTAAAACGTTCGGAAGTTTTAAATTTCATACCATGAAAATCGGCCTGGCCGTCCAAAAAATGCTTCGTGCAAGAAAATTGTAGCCAAAGTTATAAATGGATTTCATAACGACATATCGAAGTCGACACGAGATACTGTAAAGAAGTTGAGCATGTCTCAATCAATGAGTTAAAAAAATAAATAATCTAAGAACATACAGAAAGTAAAAAAGGTCAAAACGAAGTGAAACACAATAAAAAAAAGTAACTTTACTCAAACAAATCATGCAAATAGTAGTAAATAATTCTCTGAGTTTATATTGTCATAGACGACGAGACACATGTAAAAATGGATTTTTTCGCTCCCTGGTCCTCAGTTTTATACTGTTGATAGTAGAATAAAAGGCGGTCGTGGCTCAGTTGGTTCAGGGTGCGTTTGACCGCTGAGATGGCCCGGGTTCGATTCCTAGGGCCACATATACATCAAAAAACACCCGACCGCTTCCCTCGGAAGGCAATGGCAAACCACCGAGGTGTATTCTGCCTAGTAAGTTCTGTTTGGAGTAGAAGTGCAAGCACTTCCGTGGTTTGGAGCCCACGTAAAACTGTAGGTCCCCTATACCTGTAGGCTACTTGACACGTACACCACAGGAATATAGAGAGAGGATCGGCAACATCCTGTAAATAGCATGCCTTTCCAAAAAGAAATAGAATAAACGATTTCCATTAAAAGTTTTGGTGTCATAATGTTAGTCTGGTAAGCAATTTATCAATAGGGACTACGAAGTCAGCAATTTTTCACAAAAAAAGATTAAACAAGAGGCTCATACATTTTTGACTAAGAATGAAAATACTTAAATTGTGTTGTACAGACTTGGCCACTTCTCAATATACGAAATAGTGAGACAAATATGAAATTTGTGCCTAACGAACTAAACCTCCCAAATGTTCTGGACCTCGTCCAGTGGGAATACACTGGACTCTTGTGTAACAGAAGCTTCGAAATAACCAACAAGTTAAAAACATCGAAAAATGTAAATGTAAATGGAATGGTACTCCAAGCTAGTGACTCAGTGAACTTGTGTTAACAGTACCTTTATGTTTTTGTTAAATTTCTGGCTTTCAAAGTGTACTCGTATTATTGAAATCCAAGAAGCGACAATACTTTTTGGTTTAATCCTTAACTGCTGTGAAATTGGCGACATAACGGGACAAATACGAATTCGAACACCTGGAAATATTTTTCTTACGCGAGTTATGAATATCTAAGGTACTGGTGGAAGTCAGATACTTTCAGATATAATAATGTGTAATTTAATGGAATCTGCAAGTGTCTACAATTCTAAAATATCGACCTATATCGGATATTTCTTATGAAAGAGACAAATATGTTAATTTTAGAAGTCTTTATAACTTTTAGCTCCAGTATATAATGAATTCGTGATGTTTTTAAATCACAATGGGTTATGTTAGGACGCTTAGTGGTTTAAACAATGATGTTTTTGGTATAAATACGTTAATAGAGGTTTGGAATTTTTACGCCAATGTATCACAGGCTGTTTAACTTTCAAATAAATGTAATATCAACGTAATAAATTATAATAATAGTACAATACTCAGTAGTTCAAAAAGATGATCTGGCTACATTATACATAATGTACAGGTATAGTAGGAAAATAGACATGGAAGTTTGTAACAGAACCGACCCCAAATACTTACAGCAAATTGCAAGAAATTATAATAAATTAAGTAAGTTGCTGTTAAAATCGAATACGGATTAATAACCACAAACGCTTAAAAACACGGAGTAAGTATTTCTATTTTTATTACTCAGATAAACACAAAAACACTAAATTTATTGATTTTTAAAAACTGCTTGAACTATTTACTTCTATTATAATTTACACCTTTAATAATAAATAAAGATCCCGAGTTGCGGTAGCCCCGTCAAGTGCGATCACGAGGGTTAAGCTTCGTTGTCTCGGGTCGGTACGTGGATGGGTTACCGACTGCTCCGTTAACGCGGGTTCCCACGTGGTGAGACTGAGAGAGTAGGATACTTAGATAAGATGCAGTGGATGGGCAGATGAAAGGAGACCCGACGTCCAGAAGGGCATAAGGATAATAGAGAAACAAAATAATAAATAATAATATCTTCTTAACGTAACATAAGAAAACTGTAGTATTGTTTCCACATTTTATCATTTAATCAATATAAAATAGCATTTACTAAACATTTTAGTAAAAAATATAAAAAGTATAATTATGTCTTTTATCATATGTAACTACTCAGTGTCCATAGTTTCTTGCTCTTTATCTATTAGGGAACAAAGGTTAAACGCTGTTATACTTAACAAATATCTTCAAGAGTTCAAGAATCGATTTGAGTTAGAGACTGCAACAAATTTATTTAAGGAAAATTTCTTTTATGTAGTAACGGTAATAAGGAACACTCTGTAATTTTAGTTCTATGTGTACCTTCAAACTCGATGTTACCTACGAATACTTCAACAAAATTATAGAATAATTGCATAATGTATAAAAGTAACAATTAAGTACATTAATTTCTTCTTAGTTCAAAACCCGTATTACAAATCTATAGTACCGGGTGATCAACGGAATTCATAATTAGAGCAGGCTGTGATATTTACCATAAAGTTGGCAACACAGGTTTGTAGCTTGAAATTAAAAATTTTAAGTGTCAGAATTGAGGTTACCCGGTGCATTGAAGCTGACGAACAACGCTTGAACATTTAATTTCAATAAAATTTTTTAATTTTTTCTTCAAACTTATTTTATTTCTGTGTTTCAGCAAAATTATGTTTACTATGACATCAAAGATCGTACAAAGCACGAGCTTAACCTCAAATATAACAATTGTCAATTTATTATTCATTTCTCAGTGTGTCCAACCACACAACATAAAATAGCACCAATCACAGCCTCCTCTAATTATGAATTCCGTCGATCACCCGGTATTTCCAGCGTAAGTAGTGTAGTTAAGTAGGCCGATTCTAAGCAACGGTTGTGCAAAAATGGAAATTTGATTAATATAAATAATATTAATAAATTGCTTGTACACTACGATTAAAGAAATGCACTTCTACATACATATCTTTATATTAAAAAAAATACAGGATAAAGTAAAAAAGGCAATGGAATGTTTTTAGTGAATATGTTTTTACTTATGTAAAATTAATACATATGCATTTTTGTTTTCTAAATTATACAACTAAAAAACTTTTAAGTGTTAAAACTAACGTTCCAGTAATTTATTATTAATTTATATTCCACGGCTGCGGATAATTATCAGAAGTAATACCACAAGTGACTAGAATTTTACCGGCAATTTTTTTGCCGCCATGAACACGACTGCTTATTGCGACGAAAATCGTCACGAGTACGACAGCACGAGTGACGATTTTCTAAAGCAACAAGCAAGAGTGATCGTGACGGCAAAAATTGCCTGTAAAATTCTAGTCACGAATGGTATTCGGAAAGATAATTCCTCGAATTATAATGAAATTACTGAAATACTTGTCACTCAAAATATTTTGACAGACGTTGTCTCTAAGCAACGCTGCTAGTCGTAAAATTTCCGCGGAAATTTCACTAGTAGTGAAATTTCCAGTATAATTCGATTGTGATTGGTTCAATTCACCAAAATACCTACTGTGATTTCATTGGATGACAGATTATGAGTGGAATTGTCTCCATAATTTTCATTATTTCATTTAAAAATCAATTGCGAAATATTTTTCATTATTAATTCATATTTTATTTTACAGACATATTTTCACTACAGCATATATTATTCAAAAAAACTAATAAAAATATTCAAACTCTGCTGTTTATAGATTATTATGGTATTTAAAGTGAGTTCTCAGATATATTTGCGTCCGTCAGTTGTGTGTATTAAACTCTTAAAAGTAGGTTGTAAAGTATTACCTAGATTTCAGTTCCAATTAATTGCTCTTTCATTTAAATGGATAATTGAACATTTGTTTATATTCTGGCACAGTTTATTTGAAATAAGCAATAATTCATAAATTCCACAGATATTTCTAAATATAATTAATTGTTTAATTGAACTTGCGCCTACTTATATACCTTTATAGTTTATAATTAATAGTGTCATTAATTGATAACCAACACTTAAGCAAATTCATAAATCTTGCTATCAACTAGTTAAAATATTTAATCGTTAATTAAAACTGTAAATGGCATTAGATCATTTAGTTACATTGTGTAGGCCTGAAATGCTAGTGAAACTGCCCTATTTAATTTTCCAGATATATTAATAATGGGCGTTAATAGTTTCTTAATCTCCTAAAACGATGTATAATTTACATAAGCTTAGAATAAAAATAATAGTTTCAATTAATATAAATTTATATAAATGCTATTAAAACAAGAAAGTTTTTGATTATTTTCACAGCTTTATCTCAGTGATCTGTTTAAATTTCACGAGGTTGGTCGGATGCGTTCACACCTTAGTATCAGAACAAATTGGTAAGCCAAAGCTGCACTTTGTAAAGAAAAAGGAACAGTTAACTTGCAACTTTACCTTAATTTACATCTACAACCATATCTCAGTTTTATTATAAACTAATCTACTTATACGTTTCAACGGTTTCATATGAGCTGTTTACGTCTTAACTTTAAGATTTTCTTAGTGCTTAATTAACATACATGAATGCACTCGCACTTCTATAACGAATGACGAAATGCAACTTGTGTCAGATAAACAAACATTCGCATATAAATGCATAAATGGTAAAAGCTTCTCTCTTAATGCTACTCCCATTTCAAGATATTAAAACCGCTGAATGTTTGTGTGCATTTAAATTTCATACAAGGCTTTTATTTTCAACTTCTTGGAATTACATACATGCATAAACAGTTACTAGAATAATGAGACTAACTTTTTACGTTCTTTTTTTAATACAAAAAGTAGGCTCGTTAACCAAAGCTTTTAAAATGAAATTACTAAAATTACATATAAAGTGAACAATAAATAAAGCTTGGCTTCATGGTATTACACGATTTTGCTGGTATTTAGGAATTGCAAGCATTCAAAGTGCATTTCAAGTATTTAACGTTTTACAAATCAAACATACATTTATTTCTCGCATTCCACAAACACCTCCTGCTACTTCTTTAAATTTAGAGGTACAAAATCACGAGTAAAGGTAGTAGAATAATTAATTGAAGAGCTTGCAAGCAAATAGCGCTTCTTTTAGTACACTACAGAAAAACTATTACGGAATTTCTAACTTGTAAACGTAGATTTGTATAATAAATCTCATTACTAGATTTTATCGTCTCCAGCTGTTTTTTAAGGATTTATAGTTTTTTTCATAAAAAGTGCAACTACTAAGTATTACGAAAATTTAAATTTTCTGCAAATATCTTTGAATTAGCAGAAAATGTAAATTATTTTATTACAGAGCCAAATGGTAAACAACAAGCAGTTTTTTTTTTATTGGTTTATAAAGTTATGCAAGATGAATCCCTTTTGTTTTTATATTTAAAAATCACTACAAGATTTGCGTCTAAATATACCTTTTTTATTTAAAAATAATTTTCAACGACATCCTTAAATGTTCTAACCATGCTTCATATAAAGTTAGAACAAAATTTGCTTCGGCCATAATAATTACGTTTGAATATGGACAAAATTATTTTAAAACATTTTCGAATCCAATATGTAATTAAAACCTATAACTGGTCTTTGGCTTGAGAAACTGGAAAATGACAACATTATTAATTTAAAAAAGCGATAACCACATAGGTACTTATTAATTCGCTGTTTTGGGTATTTCTCGATAAAGTTTATTGCGACGTATCCCTAATAATATTCTCCTTGACAAATTAGCAAAATAAAGCTGAATGCATAACATAGTAATGACCTTAATTCCAATAAATTTTCTTTTCAGTAAATTATTAAAAAAGTCGAGGGGTGAACAGCTGTGGATTTCTGGTGTACATCCCTGTGGATTACCATGGATTTCCGCGGATGTCGTGGATATCTGGGATTTTGGTGGATGTCTGAAGGATTTTTGTGGATGTTCGTGGATTTCTGTAGATGTCCATGGATGTCCGTGGATTTCCATATATCTCGAAGTGTCAAGTGCGCATGCCTGCAGGCATCTTCTGATTTTAGTTCTGTTTGTATCAAACAGTTGTACATACATATGTGAGAAGTGAAATGTGTTTTACCGTAGATAACCACTTTAAATAACCATGTGGCTAAGACTGGCGAGAAGGCCGAAGAGGGAATACTTGATTATGAAACTTGCCAAAAGTGTTATGGGTCAGTGAAGATAGAACGAGAGTAACAGGCCAAATCGAATATGACTCGAAAAGTAACAAATTGGTTGGATTCACTATACCTTTAATCGATGGTTTACCCCAAACAGATGCGTTTCTAGCTACCTCTGCGAAAGCATTTCAGGATTACCTTTTGACAAGTTCTAAATCGAATTACGCCTATCTAGTAATGGCCCAGCTTCTGTCAAGATCTGCACCACCTTATTGTCTCGTTGTTTTCGGAACAGATAATAGGTTTGCTTATAACGATGTCAGAAAAAGATGGAAACACATCAAAGAAAACATGAAAAGGCGAGGTATAACCTTACTAGGTTTCTCCAGTGACGGTGACACTCGTCTGTTAAAAACAATGCGCGAACTGCTTCACTTCCACCACATACTAATGACAAAACGTATAAGTGGAAATGGTATCAAGCAGGATACAAGGAAAATGATTTTTCCGACATATTCTATGTACTCAACTGCGCTCAAGATTTATTAATCCTAAGGCAATTTTAACATTTGGATCATTTACTGCGTTACCTGAACATTTGGTGCAACTAATTGCAAATTTCTCAAAAGAGGAACATTTGTCAACAGCATCGGATTTAAAAGGAGAAGATAAAATGTGCTTCAAGTCTGCGGAAAAGATGTGTTCTGAAGCAGTAATTCAATTGCTTGAAAGTAGTCCTGGAAGTAAAGGTACATGAGCATATCTTAGGTTAATGCAGTTTGCTACAGCATCTTACTTGGACCCTGCCTTAGATGTAAAAGAACGGCTTTACAAGATATGTTTTTTTTCTGCGCATTTGGCGCAAATGAATAGCAGATCATCCATCTCTCAAGATCGCTGACAACTTTATTACCCCAAATTGTTACCTATGTATAGAGTTAAATGCTCACGCTCTCATCAACATCTGTACACATTTTCGTGAAAATCCGAATCTGACAAATGAGATGTTCCTATCTCACCTTTGCAGTAGTCAGACATGCGAAAAAACATTCAGAGCAGCAAGGCCCATGACTACGACGTATTCAACTATGGTTAATTATAGTATTACGTACATTATTCGAAAACGAGACAGAATCACATCTATTAATAGTATTATAAAAGATCTCCAAGGTGTTTTAATTTTCCCTAGAGAAGAAAAAAAAGGAATGAAAGGACCAAGCAGCATACCTGACTTAAAAAACTTATCAGATGATTGCATTCAGACCACTGTGGAAGAAGCTTTACAATACGTGCTGCAACTCACTGAAAGTTTAAGATTGCAGGTGGCAGAGGAGAGTTGGAATTGTGTTGCTGTTGCATTGTCAACTCCTATACATAGTAGAAGATGAAAAAGAAAATAACATTAACTACGATTTAGTTGCTGTAGAAGATGCAAGATGATGGCTGTGAGGTTTTTAAGATGTTACCACCGGCGCAACGGCAAGATAACGAAAACTACAACCTCTGTGATCTCCTCGCTAGTCCTGAATCCGATATAACTATATACCTACTGATATGTGCAACCTATGTGCATTAGGCATTGGCCAAAAACTTTTATTAAAAGATTTCTCACTAAAGCTGACTCCAGAAAAGAGAAATACTGTTTATGAAAAGCGACTACTATTTAGTACGAGCAACGGTAGCAGACGGGAAGTTAACTCTCATTAAGAACTCTTCATTATGCTGGTTCTTAGAAGAAATAATACAGAGAGTGAGTACTGAAGATTTTTATAAGCTAATCTAAAACTTCTAGTCACGGTTCTGTTAAACCGGAGGCGCGACCCATGGTTGAGTCCGAGGTTAAACTGAAAACAAAAATTTTACCAAAGAGCAAGAAGATTGCAAAGAAGAGACTGTGCATTCGTAAAAGAAGCACAAGGCAAATATTGACATCCAATTTTTCGGAAACTTCGAAGGACAACGACATAAGTGTCAAATACGCTGACAGCACAGATATTGAGACCCTCGCTGCGACCTTTTCTGATGAAACCGCTGAGAATATGAATTGTTCCCAGGATTATCTCTCAAATCATCCAATAAAAATAAGACTGTTGAAATATTCACATTTAATAGAAACCTCGAAACACCCAGAATGTGGATAATTTTATGGCATCTATTACGAGCAACGGTGGTATTTAGGCCTAATCACAAAAATTGACAATGATGAGTACATCGTCAAGTTTTTGAGAAAAAAACTAAAGAGTGAAAGAGAACTCTTGTGGCCAAAACCAGATCATATTTCCAAATTTTGAGAGAGTTCATCTTTTACGGACCTATAGACGGAAGAAGTACCGTTGTAACTTAGTGCTCTGCAGTTGAAACAAATTAATGATATTTAGGCAAAGATGAAACACTTCATTTTTCATTTGTATTTTGTGTTTTTGATGTTTTTCGATTTTATATTCTTTGTTTTTCTATTACGGAATAAATGTTTTTTTGTAACGAAGTTTGTAAGAGATTTAATAAATATTTTATAATTAAAATTCACAGTAACTATTACTTTATACCGACAACTGTCTCGACATCGGTTAGCATGATTTTCTTCACAAAAATAAACACGGCCTTGCTCGCAGCTTTGAGATTTACAACATATTTAGACTATTGTAGATCCGCAATAATTTCTCTTTTCATCGCCCTCATTGTTTTATAATAAACGCATATTTTCTTTTAAACACAAATTAAATTATGCACTTATTAGATCTGTATAATTAATGAATTAAAGGTCACCTCGATTGACACTGCAGTTAGTCAACCAGAGATGCTTCTTCATGTATATAAAAAAATAATGCATATACAAGCATATACTTAAAAAACTGACAAAACACCTACATACCTACTCAAAAATGAGATAAAATCCTAAATTCCATTTTTGGAGCAGTATTATGGATCACTGCATAGGAGTTATCACGGAATTTTTACAACCTATTTGCAGTTTCGGTGACTTTTGGGTTTTATAATTTTCGCGGATGTCCATGCATGCTCATGGATATCCGTGGATTTCTGTGGATGTCTGTGGATTTCTGTGGATGTCTGTGGATTTCTGTAGAGGTTTGTGGATTTACAAGGATTTCCTATGGATTTCCTGGGATTTCTATGGATTTCCTGGGATTTCCATGGATTTTGTGGATTTCTGTGGAATTATTGTACAAAATGGGTTTCTGGTGTACACATTTTGGTCAGCTGTTTACCCCTCGAAAAAAGTGAACTCTTTCCATTGCCAAATCTGTTCTATAAATCAT
The DNA here is from genome assembly GCA_963082815.1 of Melanotus villosus. Classification (NCBI taxonomy): domain Eukaryota; kingdom Metazoa; phylum Arthropoda; class Insecta; order Coleoptera; family Elateridae; genus Melanotus; species Melanotus villosus. Next base: position 45,375,885 of record OY720421.1, on the reverse strand, counting down.
ACGTAATTATACACTCAGTGCGTTTTTTAAATTTAATATTTTTCTGTTTACTGCGGTATACGGGCTATGGTGCTTAGTTTAATCGACAACAGTGGACATCTACAAAAATCTCATTAACGAACACTATTAATTACATTTTCCATATTTTATCATATTTTAATTTTTAATTAATTTCGTGTAACCGGAACATTCTTATTTGTTTAAGTAGGTGAAAATACCTGAAACACTAATCATTTAACTAAAACGGTAAATACCAGTGGCGTAATTAGGGATCGATGGACCCTTGTGCAAGAAACCTTTCTGGGTATAAGCTGGTTGAAAAAATCTTATCAAGATAGGCCAGGGAAGTTTACAAGCCATATCTGGCTAATTTTAAGAATATTTGTCTATTTGGTAAAACAGTTTTTTTTTTAAATAAAATTTAGTTTATCTAATTTAAAAGTTTATTTTTCGGTCTTTACGCCTGCAAAATTATGAATAATACGATATAAATCGATGGTGCAAATTTGTGCTCGATGGTTAGCAATAAAATACTAGGAAGTTCCTCTCAACTAATAGTATTCCTTAGGTAGTTTCTTTACAATTTTTAGCCTACTGAATAAGCTCTTGATATTTTCTACCGTCACTGACAAAGTAAGAAATAATAATTGGAATACCATGTAAACTTCGGAAAATCATTTTCTAAAAACCCATAATATTTATTATTATTATTAGTCACATTTTGACGTAACTTTTTAAAGATTTGGCATTTGGATGAATTTGTTTGCTAAGTTGTCTGAAACGATTTTTATATATTTTTGACGAAGACTGTCGCTTTCATCTTTCTAGGAGGTTTTTAGTTCCAAACAATTGTCTACATCGACGCAATGCTTTTGTTTGTTTGACCACAAATTCGGTCAAAGAATAAAACATGAATTTCCTTTTCCTTACTTTCGAATCGGCCAAATCGTGTCTTGAAATTTTTTGTTGTCGTTTTGTTTCAAAATTTGGATCTATGCCCCACTTGCCTGCACTTTTAGCTTGCAATTTTTGGATCTTTATGGTGTGTTCTGTAAATTATAAAACCGATATCAAGGAATGCGGTAAGTAACTCATTAACATTCAAAAGATTTTGTTTTCGAATGATTTAATACGGTTATTACAAAGGGATGAATTAATTATTAAATAAGAAAAATGCCCCATAGAAAAATTGCTTCGGAAGAAATACCTCTATATACTGTTGGCAGTCACGATCTACTGCTCTAAAAGTTATACACATTGTTGTTCGCCCAATTAAGTTTACTGCTGCTGCTTTGTGGAGATTTATGCTTCTTTAAGGTGGTATAAGTGCTTCAGCTTTCGTCAATTGATTTCATTATAGATCATTCTACCACACGATCGAGTTTCGATATAACGAGCTAGTTGCTCTTTTATCACTTCCGCTTGTGCTAATAATTTTTTATTGTTATACAATCTTCGCTAGCATTAATGCTGTAGATCATGATATATGTTATTATAAACATACAGGAACTCATTTCTCACTTTGGATTATCTTACACCTGACTGACGAAAAAATTAATAATCTTTATAAAGAAACAGTTATAATGTTTAACTTAGATAGGTATTCAATTCAATTTTTGTAAGAATTCTAATACCGGATGGTTTCTAAGTACGTGGAAAGAATGCAACGGCATTTTGCTTGACTTATTTTAAGAGCAAAAGTTTTATTAGCGTGATTCCGCAAGTCCTTCGTGGTGAATTTTAAAGAAAAAATTATAAATTTATTAAATTTCAAAAACCAGTTGGAATTTTAACTTCAAATTTGGTATTCACAAATGCAACGCCAAGCGTAATTTTTTATGTTCACGGTTCACCGACGTAGAAAATAAAGCGTGTAAATTGCCTTCCTACCGTTGAACATGAAAAATAATACGCCGCTTAATTTTTTAAACAGTTTTGATAAGTTTTTTTGAATTCCTTCATCAAAATTCTACGCGCATTGCAATTGGTTTATTTTATGCGAAGACTATTAGTTTTTAGAAAAAAATGTAAGAGAAGTTTTTTTTTAATAAGTCAGATTTTCTAAAACGTAATGTTAAATATACAAAATTTCGATGCATTAAAAAGTTCTATTAAAAAATTGAACGGGTTTTAGACTTAATTTCCTTATAAAAATACGGACGGATGAAAAAAATATTCTTAAGGAGTTAGATTTTTAAAATTTCATCTAGTTCAAATTTGAAATAAAAATTGAAAATTAACTTTTTACTCCATTTTTGAAGAGGTAGAACTCTTCTGGGAGGCGGTTTAGAATACAAACTTATATAAAATTCTCTTAATTTTCGCCTAAGAATTACATTCTGTATTTTTTCGCGTATTTAGGAAACGCTCAGTATATACAGTTTAAAGTATTAAGATAGTCCTGTTTGCTATAAATTCAAAAAATGTTCTTACGTTCTTAAGGTTGAATCAAGAATTATTAGTTAGAACAAGGACATGGCATTTGCAATTAATATTGCTATATTATTTTGTTTTTTCAATGTTAAATCTTCGATGTTCAATTATCTTAAAGTAAAAAAACTTTGAATAGCAAATAAGAAATGATATTATTATTTATTTGTCGTCGAACCTAGTTTTTAGAAGTGATTCGGGATTCAGTAAAATGGGACTAGACTAGAGAGTGCTAAATAGTAGTATGACTCTGCCATATCCGTTTATATAACTTATAATTATTATAAAACAGGGCTAGGTTGAACCATTTAGACTTAAATAGCTTAGGCTTCTAGACCACCTACCACCTGACTTTGCATAACTAAAATATGAACATAAATTCAATAAAAAAGGAAAACAAGAGGAGTCAAACATTTAAACTTGCAGCAAAAACTATTTAAAATTCGGAAGTCAAACATTGTAAAGTAGTAAGTAAAACAGCGTTTACCATATTCAGAACTTAATTTAGTTCAAGAATTATGCATCTGCACTACCAGTAAAGTTAAAGGTAAATGTATCGGCATTTACAGACTTTCACTCTGCGAGGGAGTATGGCCGACAATACGGAAGGTTCAGGCATCCTAAAGTCAGTCGCTTTCTATACCTGGTTGTCCCGCACGTTATGTATACGGGGTGATGTGGCAAGCACCACACCTTCGACATTCGCCTACCTTCCCTACCGCGCCTTCACACTAAATTACAAATATTTGACAAGCCTAACGCACCTGCAGATGCTGTAGCTGATGTGGGAAAACATTTTTTCCTTTCTTTATTTGGATTTAAAAATGCTGATAGTTTGGATAGTTTACGCCACCAATTATACTTACAAACGACTGCAAAGCAGCCAGTGTACTCACAATTCAAGTTGGCTGTACTTCCTTCCACTTCTGCAGCAGCTCAAGAACACTCACTTAGAGTTTATCATCAAGCGCAGCAATGGTGTGATATGAAGAAAGACCCACTAAAATGGGGTTGGAAAATGATTTCTGGACATTTTTTTGCGCCCGATCACAACATCCAAGGCTGCTGCTCCTGAGGACTTTCTCTGTCTCATTACTTGCACTTGCACTGAGGGGTGCATTAGAAATTGTGAGCATCGAAGAAGTGCTTTACAGTGCTCAACCATGTGAACAAACTGTGCAGGACATGGCTGCAGTAACAGGGATTTTGATTGTGACAGCTCTTAACGGTAGCTAGAGACTTAACAACTTACTTCTTCTTTAAATGAATGTCGCTTAATTTCGTATCCTCTATCTCCTTCAATGCTTCTGCACCAATTCCAACGCCTAATCATAATTAAACGTTTTCATCAGCCACACACCTGTGAATGGGAAAGAAAGTTCCGGTGGTTTTGAAAACGGGTTTGGTTCCCGAAGCTAGATAACAAAGAACTGTAAGTCTGTGACATTCACAATTATTTCGAAATGGTATTTCCTTCAAACATTACGATGTCATGGGGTTTTAAGCAATTATTGTTATAGAAAGTGGAAATTCAATGAAATTTACCCCTTCCATATCTCCGCAACTATTGACTTTAGCAAGAAGATGTATAAGACTATTTTTATTTAAAATTAAATGTACCTACTTTACTTTTATACAGGGTGAGTTTTTTTCGATGTCCACTATAGGGATCTCGGAAACTAGGGCAGATAGAAAGACGGTTATAAGCTTACATAAAAAAATCGATTTAACTGTTTTAAGGAACATAATTATCTACAACTTTTCCCCTTCCACTTTTTTTTTCTAAAATGCAAATAACGGAGTTATTCGCATTAAAGAAAATACAAAAATTAGTTTTTTTGAAATATCTAGTTAGCCTTGGACTTTTTGAAGAAAACAAAAAGTGCATTGAATTGGCCTCATAAAACTGCAAATCTTTCCCCACTTAACCGTCTTTCTATCTGCCCTAGTTTGTGAGATCCCTGTAGTGGACATCGAAAAAAACTCACCCTGTATATAATAATGTTTGCGATAGACCTCATAGTTTTTGAGATATTTGCAAAAAACTAAATAAAAACGCATTTTAACCCCTTCCCCCCCCCACTCTAAACCCACCGCGGAAAACTTTGAAACTTTTTACCACTTATTACGGTAAGGGCAATGAACAATTTGTGACAGGTTTCAACTTTTTTTTTTATGTTGAGGTTACGCCTATTTTTTTATTTAATTTTACTGTACTATAAAGCACACTGCTTCATCATATAAGCTTAGTCGAAATAAAATTAGTGATGGTGATTACTTATCAGAGTCCACATAGGTAATTTTTTAAACATAAAGAAGGTCAAAAGATACTGCAATTCTATTATTCGGACCCAAACAGGACGGCCGGCCGTTTGAGAAATTTCCCGTCTTCCCATCCGCCCTTTGTCAAAGCCTTTAATGTTGCTGGCAATACTCTTCCATGGAACATTAAGGCTGAATCCTTACGTTTACATTATCTTAAAAAAAAAAGAAAAATCAAAGTCTACGATTAGTTTATATACTGATAATTAAGTTACAATACTGACAGGTGTGATAATAAGATTAATTATAATTATGGTAGAAGCTAAAATAAACGTTTCACCTTTCGCAGCAAATTTTGAAAAAAGAAAAAAAAAAGAAAAATCGTCGGGTATATGAGCGTACACAGAGAGTATATAATGATATTAATAATTATAATAATAATAATAATATGATAGCCTGCCTCACTCTTGGATAATTTCCATATTAGAACTAGAAGGTGTACACCAAACTGTCATCGATCTATGCAAGAAGATGATGCGAACGTGGAACTCGTAAGCTCAGTTAAACACCAAGACGGAAACCATAAAGACATCTAGTGTAAGAATCCGGAGAGGTATTTACCAGGGAGATGCATTATCAGCGTTACTGTTCTGTATATCGCTAATACCATTATCAGTAGAAGCAGAGCAGGTTATGAGAATACCAATGTAAAGGTCAACCACTTATTATATATGGACAACCTGAAGCTAATCGGGAAAAGTGAAACTGATCTGGAAGAGCAAATATGCACAGTCCGGAGATTTAGTGATCACATCTGTATTCTGTATGCAATTCGGTCTTGACAAATGTGCTAAGAAAGGCTGTATTTAAACGAGGTAAGCTGAAATAAAAGAACAATGTAATCAAAACGAAAATTTCAGATAAATGGAAGGAGAAGAAACCTACAGATATTTAGGCATAGACGAAAAAGAAGGAATGGACCACCAGAAAACTGAAAATCAGAATACGAAAGAGTACAAGAGAAGGTTAAGAATGATCCTAAAAACCGACTTAAGCAGTGAAATCAAAATAACAGCTATAGGGCAAGTGGCTATACCCTTAATTCAATATAGCATTGTGATAATCAACTGGCGGCTAGAAGAAATTAGGAAATTACATCGCAAAACAAGAAAACTGCTCACAATTCATAATAGTACATTATGAAATTAGTTTATAATGTACAATATTATGGCATGAATAAAATTAGCGTATGAACGCAGTGACTGCGATAATTTCGTGAATGCCATAATACTGCATTATAAACGAATTTCATATACTATTTTATCGTCGACTAGCATTACAATTATTTATGTATAAGAAATTTAGTTTAGTTGTTTTTGCTAAAATAATAATTATTCCGGTTATATAAAATTATGACGTATTTGTCACAAAATAGTATTTGCTACTATTACGACTGATGTGGTTGTTAAGTAACGTTTGTTTATTCCGTTGTTATAACGGGCAATACTTGAGGCAAATCGTTGATCAGGAATATGTAGACCGAACAAACACGTTTGGATGGTTAACGAAAGCGAAGATGAAATGAGAAACAGAGAATTTGAGCATTGCTGCCTACTGCCTAGGATCAAGCTGCCAAGGAAATACTCAAACAAGAAACAGACTCTAAATGCAGGCTCTGCAATACTCATGAAGAAACAATAGACCATGTGATGTCAGGATGCCATGTGCTATCTCCAAGCGAATACACCGAGCGACATGATAAATACTATACTATCGGATGTGCGAGAGTTTCCAAATCAAAGTTGAGAAGAATTGGTACGATCATGTCCACGAACAAATGGTCGGTAACGAAGACGTCCCAGTTTTATGGCACCAACAAGTACACATGGACAAGCAAATAGCAGCAAATAAGCCTAATATAATAATAAAAGATCGAAAGTCCAAGGAATGCACTTTCATAGACGTAGCAATCCCGAGTGACACGAATATAATGAAGGAAGAATCCAAAAAATTCTTGAAGTATCGGGGCCTGTCTATTGAGATAGCAAGAATGTGGAACATGCGAACGAACACCATTCCAATAATAGTGTTAGCGACAGGTATAGTGACTAAACATCTAAAACGAAATTTAGAAAAGTTTAGAGGAAAGCACAATTTATAACAAATACAAACAACATCTATAATGGGAACATCACACATTATCAGAAAAGTAATAGTATAACATCATAACCCAAGGAATACGGAGTATTCTCGGTTATGGAGAAAGGTCCAGCTAGCAAAGCGTTACATCTGTTAGCTGAGTTTATACTCGTACAACATAATAATAATAATAATAATAATAATAATAATAATAATAATAATAATAATAATAATAATAATAATAATAATAATAATAATAAAACCGCATAGGGAAGTTATCTTCTAGGTAACCTACGTGTGTAGCAAGCACGCGGACCCTAGCTCCTCAAAGCCAAGTTGTTAAGCGACCCGTGATGAGGGCTGAATGGCATCTGGAGGTTAGCAGGTGTCGATAACGGAGCCTCTGGGGTACCTTCCGACCCCCCAGAGTACATAGGATTGCCGTGGCATGAGGCACTACCACGGTCGACTTTTATCCTTCATTACTCGTGGGACAAATATGAGTGATAATAATAATATTAATAATCATTACACAAGACAAACCAAACGCCGCCTTTCTGAAGCTCGGCGACAAAACCAAGGCAACTATAATAACCAGCAAACCAACCCTCACCAACCCACTTCGGATGCTTTGCCAGCAGAACAGCCGGCAACCACCAAAGCTGGGAAAGCAAGGCAACGCATGACTTGGAATAATGCAATGAACAGACACGTCATGTGGTGCTATTACCTATCTACAAAACTGGAAACCGTATCCCTTTATAGACCAGAACTACTCCAATTGTTTTTAGAAAAATTTCCTACGTATACCAATGTAACACAACAACGGCTAGTTGATCAAAAAAGGGTCATCATTAACAATAATCGATTAACAAGATTAGAAACAGAACAAATTAAAAAACAAGTAGCTGAACACCTAGCTGCTACAGAACAAGTGAGTGACAACGGCAATAACGAAACTAACCAGAACATTATTGTAGACACCAACCAAGGAACCTCTCAAACAGAAGAAGACACAGTAAATTTTGTACCTCCACCATCACCACCATCGCCATCTCAAGGTGTTAATACGCTAGAATCAGACAAAAAATCACAAATGCGATTCACCTTTGAGGAAAATCTTTTAAAATGGAAGGGAACAAATCCAACAAAGAGAAATTCACTCCCTAAATTACACTACAATAAGAATATAAATACTAACATTCAACTGATGAACGACATGCTTATGGAATATATAGAAACCTCTAACAACCTTGTAGACACTCAAACACTCATATACTGTGCAGCAGCAACAATTATCGCCCATAATAAACAAAATCAAACAACAGAACGTAACAACAGATCTGAAAAGAAGAAGCCTGCATGGCAAAATAGAATAGAAAAGAAAGTTGAATCGCTTAGAGCTAACATAGGAAGATTAACACAATACATCTTGGGAAATCGATCGGAAAATCTTCTTAGAAAAATACAAAAACTAAAAATAGACAAAGAAACACACATACAGGCTCTAGATAATTATAAACAGCAATTATCCGTTCAGACTGCACGTCTACGGAGGTATAAAAAATCAAATAAAAGGAAAATAGAAAACAAAATGTTCCAAAATAATGAAAAGAAATTTTATAAGACCATTAGCAAACAAGATGAGATAAACATCCAACCACCAACCAAAGAAGAGGTCACCAGGTTCTGGCAGAATATATGGTCCCAACCAGTCAGACATACAGAAAACACAACATGGTACGAGAAAGAAAAACAAAGACATATAAACATTCCTCTCCAAACAAATTACATCATACAAGAAACAGACCTTACAAGGGCAATAAACAGAACTCATAACTGGAAAGCAGCAGGGACCGATTACATTCAAAACTACTGGTACAAAAAGTTCACCTCTACACACAAAACCCTTACAGAACAAATCAATTCAATTATTCAAAATCCTGAAACATGCCCAGAGTACCTCACAGAGGGAAAAACATACATAGTACCGAAAAACCAAAATACTAAGAACCCTGCGAATTACAGGCCCATCACTTGCCTCCAGACCCTCTATAAAATCATTACTGCGACCATCACACAGAAAATAGACGCACATCTTACTAACAATTTCATCCTCACCGAACAGCAGAAAGGATGTAAACGCAACAGCCGAGGATGCAAGGAACAGCTTATAATCGATAGTGTTATCATGAAGCAGATCCAAAAAGAACAAAGAAATGCTCACACTTGCTATATCGATTATAAGAAAGCTTTCGACTCAGTACCGCATAGCTGGCTTGTAACAGTCCTAGATCTATACCGAATTCATCCAGTAATTCGAACTTTCCTTGCCCATTTAATGTCGAAATGGAGAACAAGTATTCACCTGACTACTAGCACTGAAGATATACAGACAGAACATATCAAGATCAATCGTGGCATATTCCAGGGAGACTCACTGAGTGCCCTTTGGTTCTGTATGTGTTTGAACCCTCTGTCCAATACATTGAATAACTCCAAATATGGAATTAACATCAAGTATCAAAAAAGAAATGAATATAAGATCAACCATCTCCTCTACATGGATGACATCAAACTATATGCCCCAACTACTGAGCAAATGTCATCTTTACTTCGAACAACGGAAGAAGTAAGCCAAGATATAGGAATGGAATTCGGAATGGACAAGTGCAAAATCCTTCATATAGAAAGAGGTAAATGGGTCCTTAGTGGTACTGAAGAAAAACTCAACGAGCAAATTTTAGATAACATGCAGCAGACAGAAACATACAAATACTTAGGTTTCCAACAAAATACACGAATAGATCATGCATACATCAAACAACAATTAAAATATAAATATAGAACCAGATTAACAGCTATAGCTCAGTCTTACCTCAATTCGAGGAATACATTCAAGGCCATAAACACTTACGCTATCTCTCTCCTCTCATACTCATTTGGCATAATTCATTGGTCTCAAACAGAACTCGAGGAAATCAATAGGCTCGTCAGAACTGAACTCACTAAACACAGAAAATTACATCCAAAATCGTGCATTGAAAGAATCACAATAGGCAGGAAAGAAGGTGGAAGAGGATTGATAGACATAGCAGAACTCCATAGTAAACAAATAATAGGATTGAGAAAGTACTTCCGCACGAAAGAACATCCACTACATGAAGCAATAGTCAAAGCAGATCTAAGGTATACACCACTTGATCTTTCAACCACAGATTACACACCACACACTTGCACAATCGCACAAAAGAAAGACAAGTGGGCAAGTAAGGCACTGCATGGTAAACATCCTCATATCATGAATACCATAGGCGTAAGCAAAGATCTGTCTTACACGTGGCTCCGTAATGGTAATTTATTTCCAGAGACGGAAGGTCTTCTACTCGCAATTCAAGACCAGGTTGTTGCCACCAGAAACTATCAAAAATACATCATTAAGGATAACAGTATACAAAACGATAATTGCAGAAAGTGCCATCAGTTCAAAGAAACTATCGATCACATTACAGGAGGATGTCGCCTATTAGCAGCAACTGATTATACCGAACGCCATAACAATGTAGCAAAAATAATCCATCAAGAAATAGCCAAACAATATCACCTAATAACAGAAAACATTCCATACTACAAATACACTCCTGAACCAATATTAGAAAATAATGAAGTCAGACTTTATTGGGATCGTACCATCCTCACAGACCATACTATACCATCTAATAGACCCGACATCACCTTAACACTTAAAACAAATAAACATACGATTCTAATGGATATAGCCGTACCAAACGACATAAACATTAATCACAAATATGAAGAAAAAATAACCAAGTATACACCTCTCGCTATAGAACTAAAAACAATATGGAACCAAGAAAAAATCACCATACTACCATTCATAATCTCCGTCACAGGACTCACACCACAATCATTCATTGAAAATTTAACGCAAATTCATATACCAACCTTCATACATACCAACATACAAAAATCAGTCATCCTAAACACCTGTTCAATAGTACGCAGATTCCTCAACTTATAATAAACATATTGTGACTTGATTATTATCCGTCACAATAAGAATTTCCGGTTGATAAACACCGAGACACAAGAAAATAATAATAATAATAATAATAATAATTCCTCAACTTATAATAAACATATTGTGACTTGATTATTATCCGTCACAATAAGAATTTCCGGTTGATAAACACCGAGACACAAGAAAATAATAATAATAATAATAATAATAATAATAATAATAATAATGGGTACGGCAATCTTTCTAAGGTTGATAGGGTATGGGCGCCCCTTCCCTCCGGAGTCAAGTTACCCCAGTCTCTAGGGAAGCGGTAGTCGCGGGTAGCGGTGGCAGAAGTTGGCGTAAGCTAATGGAAGTTGCAAATTCACTAGAGCGGCCAGATTGGGCCACCCCCCGACTGGCCTATACACGGTTCCACTACGATCTGGGAGAATCTGTATTGCCGGGCACAACGGGCCTCCAGCCTCGGAGGAGATGCCCAATCAAGTTGGCACCGGCAGAAACCCACCTCGGCGTCGTCATGTGTGGACGCCCGAGTTGAAACAGGAGCTGCTTAACTTATTCGAAGCAGTTTCGCCTAGGAGGAGAGGTTACATGTCTAGACTCCATTCTCTGTGGTGTGAGGTCCATCCGGAGCTTAACTTCATGTCCCAGCAAAACCTACGGGACCAGGTAGCCTCCCTCAAACGCCAAATGCCGAAGCAGCGTGTAGATCAAGAGGAAATAGTCGCTCCTGCCTCTACTGAGCCACCTCTGTTGGAGAACGAGCATGTGAGAGATGTTCCAACTCCTCAGAGAGATCTTTTGGCCGAATTCCGAGCTGCTCTAGGCAATATTGAGGACCGTAATATCAAGGTCCACCTTAGAGTAACACCGAGAGCCGAAGACCTGGCCCAGATGGATGGCATTCTGAAGGACTATCTGGCCCCTGACCACGATCTGTGGGACGTCAGCCGAGCTGTATACGCAGCCGCCACTGTTTTATGTCCTGTACGTAACAACAACCAAAACGTACGTAAGGATGAACGGCGTATACAGCAGTTGACAAAAAAGGTGACGGTTGCACGACGAGAGACATCCAAGATACAATGTGTGATGGATGTTCTTAAGGGCACTATCCGCCCTACATCAAAAATTAAGCGCATTATTAGCAGGTTTCGCGCTAACTATCACACGCTCAACCTATCTACAATAATCCTTATGAAGCGAAAGGCAATAGATAGAGTTCGAGCTTTGTCTCTCGCCAAGAGGAAATTGGTTAACAAAGTAAGGTGGATTAAGGAGAATAACATCTTCAACTCCAATCCTTCCTCACTTTTCCGTTCAAAAAATGAAGCTCCTCGCAACCCACCTTCGGCTGACGTTATAGAGACCTTCTGGAAGGGGATCTACGAGAATGCCATCACTGTGAGAGACAGTTCCGTGCTAGTACAGTTCCGGTAGTATTGCGATGAACATCTTCCGCAAGCCGAAGAATGCCCTCCCATAACGGACATTGAGATAAGGCGCGCCCTCAGAGGAAAACGCAATTTCTCTGCCCCAGGAATTGACGCCATTAATAATTTCTGGTGGAAATCCTTCCCGTCCGTGCACCCTCATCTCGCGAGGGTGTTTACTGCATTTATCTCGGGCCACGCAACTATCCCAGAGTGGCTGGGGGAGGGCAGAACTGTGCTGATCCCGAAATCGGGGGATTTGTCTAGACCCCAAAACTACAGGCCAATTACCTGCCTCAACACGCTGTATAAAATCTTCACCAGCGTGTTATACGAACGTATCCTGAGCTCCATTGCTCCCGTATGGGAAAACATCTATGAACAGCGAGGATCGAAGCGAGGCCATTCAGGTTGCAAAGACAACTTATTAGTAGACCGCTGTATATGCAGCGATGCAGTTCACTACAGACGCAACCTTTCAATGGCTTGGGTGGATTATGCGAAGGCGTTTGATACCACATCCCACGAGTTGATCATTCGCTTGTTGGGAGACCTCCACATCCACCCTGATATAGCGAGATGTGTAGAAAGTCTGATGCTGCTCTGGAAGACAAAATTTGCCATAAGATCCGGCAAGGAAGTGGTATCTACAGAGTGGATCACAATCCAACGCGGGGTTTTCCAAGGGGACTCCTTGAGTCCGCTTCTCTTTTGCATTTCGCTATTGCCGCTATCGATCGAGCTCAGGAGAGGCAGAGGTTACATGGCTGGGCCGCGCAGTAGACGCCATCATAAAGTCACCCATTTGTTTTATATGGATGACTTAAAGATCTATGCTGGCAGCAGGGGAGACCTTCAGAGCTCTCTTGATACTGTGTCTACTTACAGTACTGCGATCGGCATGAGTTTGGGGATGGACAAATGCGCTGTGTTTCATCTGAACAGAGGCCGACCACCGGATGAGGTTGAAGATGTTCATCTGGTAGATGGGAACATCGTGAGACATCTAGATGTCGGAGAGACATACAAGTTTTTGGGCATCCAGCAAAGTGGCATGCAGGATGCGTCCGCTGTAAAAAAGGCTCTCCGCAGCAAGTATAAATCGCGCCTCCGACAGATTTGGCGATCGCAACTGTCGGGTAAGAATAAGGTCGCCGCGACGAATATGCTTGCTGTCCCGATTCTTCTGTACTCTTTCGGCGTTACGAAGTGGAACGTCGTAGAGTTACAAACGCTCGATCGAGAAACCAGAAAGATCATGAACATCAATCGTAGTTTGCATCTGAAGTCCTCTGTTCAGCGCATTTACCTCCCACGTCATCTTGGAGGTAGGGGTCTTTTAAGCCTGGAGTGTCTGCACGATCGTGTCGTCCTGGATACATGTCACCGTGTGTTAAGGGGTAATGATCCGCTCATGTTGTTTGTTAGGTCACATGAGCAAGCGGGGAACGGGGCCTTTCTTTTTCAAGCGTCCCGCAGGGCTGCAGAAAAGCTCGGACTACAAGAGCTCTCACCAGATCGGCATATAGCCGACGGTGCTCCTAATCTTGAGGAGCATGTGACAACCGTCAGCTCAAGAACGAAGAAGGCAGAATACGATCGTCTGATGAGAGAACATATGGGAAAGGCGATACACTCCCAGTTCTTTCGTCATGTGGAGCGAGAGGGTCTATCTCGAGAACTTACCTTCGCCTTCTTAAAGTCGGCCGGTCTGAAGTCCGAGACTGAGGGGTTTGTACTGGCATGCCAGGATGGTGTGCTTAACACGCTGGTGTATCGTAACATCGTCTTTCAGGAACATCTTCCTACTGCCTGTAGAGCGTGTAAGGCCCATCCCGAGACACTTATGCATATATTGTCAGCGTGCCCCTCATACGCTGTGTCGTTATACATCAGAAGACACAATGCAGCCCTGAGAGTGCTCTATTATCATCTAAGGCACTCTTACGGTATTGACAATGTACCTGTATGTCCCCGTTGAGATCGAGTCCGTGGTGGAAAATACCAGATGTCGTATATACTGGAATTATTCGTTTCCCACCACGAGACAACTCCAAGCAACCAAGCCGGATATAGTTCTGCTGGACTTAGATGTTAAATGTTTGTATGTCATCGAACTTTCTTGTCCAGCAGAACCTAACATCACATCTAAGGAGATCGAGAAGAGAGAGAAGTATAGAGATCTCTTGTCCGAACTTGGAAAATTGTATCCAGGACATAGGGTCAAGTTGGCCGTTTTGATTATTGGGGTCCTAGGCGGGATAAAAGCAAGCTTCGTCCGGGAGCTTGAGATCATCCCGGAATGCAGGTCAGTTTCGGCCTCCCTGACCTGCAGAATACAAAAAGCAGTACTTCTTGGCTCCCTCCACATCGCGAGGGCGCACGAGGTGGTGTAATCCGTGCTCGCACATCACCAGGGTTTGGGATGCGAGCACGTGGAAGGGCCCTACAGGTGATGCTAGGTATGATGAGTCACCCGACCTGAAGTTGGTAGAGCCTGTAGGAGATCTGGGAACCCTCCAACGTGAGTGATTGGGTGCTAGGTTCTGTCCTATCCCCGGGGTGAACGGAGGAGGGCTTCCCAGAGAGACCATCTGTCCCTAATGGATATAAAAATAATAATAATAATAATAATAATCACCCCAAACACGTTCGTACAACACCTTAAACAACTCCAGCTAGACCCTTTCATACAAATACAAGCACAAAAATCAATTCTTCTGAAAACATGTAACATAATCCGATCATTCCTCCACAATAGTACTCCTCTTCTAACTTGGTACCAGTCCGTTAGAAAAGAAACTCTCACCATCACAAGAAGATGAGCAGAAAGAGAAATTATAATAATAATAATAATAATAATAATAATAACATTCTTGTAAAAATTCCCGCATTTAATAAGTAGAAACATCCCGAAAAGGTGAAATAAAAGTAAAAAACAAAAATAATAATAGTAGAAAGCCTAATATAGTCCAGTAATTACGTGCTGTACATTGCCTTTAGCTGGAAAAATTTGCGGAAGTTTTGATATTTGGAGATTTTTCCATTGATTTGCATCTCATATCGAAAATCTCACTTATTGTACAATATATAGAATTATATTAAAAAATAAATCGTTTTAACTCCAAATATTTAATAATTAACAAGGTTTTATATCAAAGTTTCATATAATTCCAGAAACGTGCAAATTTACAATATTTATTATCTTAGTAATTATCAGTGTTTATTAAAAGGTAACACGTTCGCTAAATGTAACCAATATTACTAAGAAATTTTTTTGTAGTAGTGTCATCTCGATGACTTTACTAGTCGATGCAGTAATCATATCAATAACGTTCTTTTTTGTTCTTTATTTCTAATTCGTCGGCAAACTTCTATGGATGATATTTTTAATACAGTGTAGGTAGCATACGAAGCATTTTTTTACTGGCGGCCTCGATCATTGCATGACCAGCAGGAATGAAGTGATAATACAATAGAGATAACACGTCGTCTCATTATACCGTAGATTAATAAAAGTAGGATATAAAATAAATACGTTCTTCGCTTCTACTGCTCGAACGAATTGATATTAGCCTATAATTAGTAATACAAGTTGAATTATAAAGTATAAACACTTTTTTGTCCATAAATGTCTTGCTTTCGCGCGATAGGAATTTTAAAATTTACAATAATAATAAAGACAAGATAAATTAATTGGCCTACTAAAATGTCCACGTCGTTTAATTATTTAATGCACTTAGAACATTTAGATATTTCGTAAGTAAGAAACTTAATTAATTTTATGCATAATTTTGATAACGGCCTGTGGATACATTTTTAATGTTGTCGCGGCCACGTGTTTTTTTTTATAAGCGCCCTCATGTTCTATTCCTATCGCATAGAACTTATTTATATACCAATTTTATCTGACGTTTATTGGTTATTCTATCGAAAATTATACAACGTCTTCAGCAGCTAATAACGTATGTTAAATGCTTGTAAAAATCGCAAACAATCGCCGATACATACCTACCTTAGAGAACATAGACACAAATGCAATTTGTTCTTCTAATGATATGGAATGTATGTGTACTTACTTACCCATGTATTTCAGTATATCCGATGAATGCATTAGGCCCCTAAGGGTATGGCAATAAATTCAGAGGCGACTCGTTGATTTTCTTCTTCGTTTATTAACACTAGTTACATAGAGTATTAAATTATAAACAATAATGTCGACAAAATTGGTGTACTCTCAATAAGACTAGCAAAATTATAGTAATACAAGTTTTAATTCAAATTCACTCTTCTTCTAATTAAAAATCCGGGCTAGCCTAATCAGTAGATGAGTATTAGGAACTACTAATCTTGTCATTCTAATTTTCCCATCTTACAAATACAACTGTTCTTTGTGATACTATATTTATTTTCCGAATCTACTTTTATGTATCGTCTGATTTTTTAATAAACAGGTTGTGGTTTCAAATTAAGTATTTTATCAGAGTATCATTTGTTTAGAAAAATTTATAATAATCATTGGAAAAATATCAACAATAATAATAACACTGCACAGGTATCTGTATCTGTATCCGTAACCTTTTTTACCTTTCGATGTCGAGGCTGGTGCGTTAGCATATGTGGTCTTTACGGGTGCAATGCACAATCCGGCCCAACTCTGCGCGTTACGTGATTGGAGGTATGGTATGGATGGTATTGAGTATTATCAATTACCGCTATACATTTGCCATCCATGGTATTTAGGGCAAGAAGCAGTTACTCCTCCATCAACTTCTTCAAAACTTCGCTATTCCTTGTTTCGTTAAAATCTTTTTGGACTCGAAACGGGAAGAGGCACTTAAGACCTGATTTTGATAGTGTACCTAGGGAAATGATATGGCGAGTCTTACTTGAGAAAGGAGTGCAGATTTAGTAGAGACAATCAAAAAAAATTATAAAAAATGCTTACCATATCATCCAGATCTAATAATAGTAAATCCAAATAATTTGCGACTACTAGAGGCGTGAGGCAAGGTAGCATCCTGAGCCCTCTTCTGTTTATTGTGGTGCTTCACTACTTAGCGGAGGATGGGGAAGAAAAAGCGGGGAAGAGGAAAAGCGGGAAGCTAGTGTAAGAGTATGGAAACTGGAGACGGCGGTGATAAGAGAATAAATTGTTGGATTGGTGGAAAGTGAAAGTCATCTACAAAAACTGTTAAATGTCTGCAAAGATGTACTATCGAGAAATGACTTGAAAATACCAATACGGAAGCTATGATGATGTTTAAAGAGGAAAAACGCTTAGAATGGAGTTGGCAGGGGGGGGGGGGAAACTGAAACAAGTGGATTTGTTAAATATTTAAGAATTACTACTGATCAAATGGGGGGCAATTCTTGTTTGGGAAAAAAGAAATTTCTAAGAAGACGAAGGGCAAATTTTTAAGGGTGTAATAGTGCCAATGCTTACCAGACGAGAGTGAATCGTGGGTCCTGACTGAGCGATTAAAATCGAAAATTCAGCATGTGAGATGCGAATGCTAAGAAGAGGGGGTAACTAGACGAGATAAGATAAAAAAACGAGGAAATTCGGGAAAGGTTTATGTATACCGGTACTGGAGATAATTGAACGTAATCAGTTGAGGTGGTTCGGACATTTAATGAGCATGAGGGACAATAGATTAGTTTAAAAAGTGTGGGAGATGAGTGTATACGGGAAAAAAGTAGATGTAGACTCATGAGGACACGGAATGACAATGTAGCAATAGCAATTGCAAACAAGGAACTGAACTGGAGGACAACGAAAGAAATGACGAAAAACAGGAAAAATTGGAGAAGGTCACACAAGGGGACTATCAGATGGAATTTCGCATATCTTGACACCCGATAAGGGTAAAAGAGATGAAGACTAAGTAAAGTCATGCTATGCTGATTTCAATCAAACCTGTTCGTCTTAGATGTTTTTGAATTAAAACAATAACCAGTCTGCTACGACAAGTTAAAGAAAGTAAAAGCCACAAGTGATTCTTAATACGAGTACGAACGATAAAATTTAAAATACAGAAACAACAGAAATAAGTCTGGTCGGTTTTGAGGCGTGTCATGTTCATGTAACTCTATAGTCTATTACCTACTTATTATACAAATATTTGAAGATTTCTCCTAAAATTTAAGGTACCTAAAGTGTTACGTCATTATCGTCAATTTATTTTTAAAATAATACCTGCGTAACAGTGACGACCTTTAAAAAGCTTTCTTTTATTATAATAACAGTGTAGTAACAAACAACGGTTATATTAGCTCATCTACTTGAACTATTTATGTTCTACTCTAATTGATAGTCCGAGATTATATCTTCTGTAATTTGATACGAAACGTAGAAGATATAATATTACGGCTGCACGCCACACGCATTATATACTTAACGCACGTTTTCAAAAGCTTAGTTAATATTCAATGTGTATTTTTTTAATTTATACAGTTCTCAGTGATAAAATTGTGTTAGAATATTGATGTCAAATTTAACATGTTTTGCTAGCAGAGCGTGTGAATTTTATAAAAGAGAAGCCAGATAAGTTGTAGGAGTTAGGATTAAGTTTAGAAGACTGATAATGCAGCCAATAAATTAACAAATCATATTTCACGGTCTCAAAGTGGTAATTTAATCAATCTTTACGTAAAGTTAAAAAAAAATTAAAATGCATGTAATAAACTGTAGTGATCCTGGAGTGTTTATAACATTTTCAGTTAACTAGTTGTATATACTTAATGCATTTCTATCTATTTTCATTACTTCAAAGGCAAATTACAAATATGTTGTAGGTTTATTATAATTTAATTTTGCAGATTTGGAAGCAAAATCAAAATCTATTTACTTTCACTATTTTTATATATCCAAAAAGGTATTTGTTTTATTACAATTACGTATTTACTAATAAATCTATTTAGGATAATTGATTATGCATAGCTCTTCGCCTGAGTTTAAAACCAAAACAGAGACACAGCGAATGTTGTTTTTAAATAAATAATTTAAGTAACCTGTGAAACAATTAGGACACAAAAGACACATTTTAAGATATGTTATTTGTAGATTATTTTACAACTTAATTTTAAGAAACTATTATAATCTTAAATAATGAATTAAATTGAAAATATTTCGTTTCAACATATTTTTTTAAAGTAACGTTTAATGACTCTTTCGTACAACTTAAAAACAAAAAATTTAAAACTGTTTTTGCATATTTTAATAGAAATGATAGTCAAAGTATTGGCTGGCAAGCTTTTACTTTAGTTAAATTTATAAAAAATATTGTACCACAAATTCACATTTACCGCATGGATCATTTTTTGTAGCACACTGTTGCTCGATTTTCTAATATCACTAGTAATTAAGACATAAATGCCTAATTAATTAGAGTTTTATTCTAATTGCCAAGAACAATAGCAACCAAAAGCAATACTATAAATTATAATAATTAAAGGTCAAGAATTACATAAATTAACACAGATATAAATGTCGGTTTTGAATGTAGTGCAACTGTTAATTTGAAAATGTTAACATGAGCAAATATGTCTTTAAGGTTAATTTACCCATTGTTAACTGAGAAAATAACTGTTGAAAAGCGATATTTACCAAAAAAAAATTTTGGAATAGATTATGCACAATACTATAATGCTGTCATCACTCTCATTAAATTTATATTAGAATTTAATATTTCAATTTAGTTGCAAGAAAAACAGTACGTGGCAGATTCGTTAATTCTGCACTCTTGAGTATACTTAGATTACAAGCGTTGATTGGATTTTAGTTTTTCAAATTTTTGGAAGCATTTTAAGCGATCGGACAAATTTTAGAAAAATATGTTGTCATGACTAGTTTCAGGAATAAATCGTAATATTTCCAGAAATCTTTATATTGTAGCTTGTTTTTTATTGTTTTTTTAAGAGCTGAGATTTAAGACCACATCTATTACCTATGTTCTATTTTGTAAGAAATAAAACTGCATAAGAGCAATTAATTTGCTTTCTACTGAGTATTCTAAATTGTTATAGAAATGAATCGTTCATGAAATGTGTTATTTTCTATTTTTTGTTATAGATTTAAGATTTTTTTTGCATTTTTAAGACGATATTTATGCATATTTTTGCAATTTTTGAGCCTTTTTAAGCGCCATTATCCCATTTTTTAAGCTTAAAATTCCGTATTCTAGGATGAATATAGTCCTTCCTCAAATTGTATTTTTTGTAATAAAGATAAAATTTTAGTAATAGGTATTTACATTGAACTCACACTTAAGAAGTCGAGGGGATAAGTAACTTCTGGCCATAAAATAAGGGTTAAGGTGAATTGGATTAGGGCGTGGAAGATTACTACTGGAATGTGTCTTTAAATGAGGAAATGAACGAATACAATCACTTCTTTAAAATTACGGTATTTTTCTTATTTAATTTATTAAAATGTCTATTCGTTTAATTTTTGGTTTTCAATTTAGGCGTGTAACAGTTCTTTTTTATTAATATTTCATTTTTTAAAATGGCCTACTTATAATTGAGAATTAGTTTATTGAAATACTTTACTGGTGGACGAGTTGCCGCTGTTTCACAATGAAAGCCGCGCAATATATTACAGATGTCAATTACTAAATGAGCCCGTGCCAGAAGCCGCTGATCTACAAAAAATGATTTATTACAAATATAGCGTTGCTACCAACCATGCGGCATATATCACAAGAAACTTAAGATTCCTGCCTATTTATTACGCTGGCAACGATTATCTTTCCCATTCTTTATATTTTAACAGGGATATTATACTCTTGGCAATTACGACACAACTTTTTTTACGTGTGCACGTTGGTTTCATACGTTTTACCGCAGTAAAGTTTAAATTTAACTGCACGCCATTTGCAGTTTCTTAATTATAGCTAAAGTCGTTTAGTTTCGTCTTGTCGCCAAGCTAATGTTAATTGTTATTGAATAAGTTAATTTACAATTCGATTCATTTCAGTCTTATCTACCTGTGTGGGTCCCAATTTGTTGAAGTCCTTTATCTAAACGAGTAAAGCTAATGAGTTAATGACTTTATTTCACAAGGTATCTTGATTCACAGAAATAATTACGATTGAGGTAAAAAAAACAATTTGGCCCAGAAATTCGCGTTTAACAGCGAAAAATGATAATGAATCTATTTGTATTTGTCATAAAAGCACTTAATGGTTAGTTAAGGACGCACCTATGCGACCACATCTTAATTGTCGTCTATAAAGTACAACCTATTATGAACAGTTCTGCAACAAAAACCAGTACAGGTCGTAGTAGAATGTCAAGTCGAGCAAAAGAGTTTCATAATAAATAATTACATATAAATCGATAGCATTGATATATTGAACGATCATCATAAATTAAATAACGATAAAAATATTTAACTGTAGTTAGTTTATGTTAATGTACATCGTTTGAAAATGACATCTAGAGATATAGTTGTCCTACTCTGAATCATTTTTGCAATCTATTTCAGTTTTTCGTAGTTTTGTTTATAACGCGAGCAACAGCAAAGCCTGCTTTAGTTACAGAATAAAACCTCAAATTCGTAACAAAATTAATACTATTGTTATGCTAATTGGTTAATAATCTCATTAATAATAATCCAGAAATGTTGAGTGAGAAAATATACAATTTTCTTACGCATTAAATAATCGATGAGATTTGTTCCCCTGAAAAGTCCTTTTATGCACATGCACAGGAAACAAACAGTGAAAACTTCATAAATTTCTGTGATATGTGCCCAGTAATATACTTTCTTTAATTTACAAAGTTATCAGTAAACAAAAACCGTTGCTGACTACTTTCACCCGATAAACATTTACATTTTGATAATTAATCACATGATACAAAAAGCTACCGTGACTTGCGATCACCTATACCTGAAGGCGGAAATGTTTGGCCAATCGCATGGAAAATTGGTTAGCTCCTACCAATCAGCTACCTGTCGCCTACTACTTTCTCTGCTGTCAAACGCGTCATTCATCTATAAAATCGACAACGTAAAATTTGACTTCATTGTATAAAAACCAGAGTTTTGAAATGCTCCTTACTCGAGGGATTTTACTTCAAGATTACGAAAATTAATCAAAATGAGAAGGATTATCCAGAAGTTCAAATTATGCTCTTGCATAAATTATAGCACAATAAACACCCTAAAAATTATAAAAAAATTTCATTATTCTCTATTTGACTATAAATCTAAGTACTCAAAAGTTAAATCAAGCAAACATCTTCATAATTTTGTACTAAGAATCCAAAATAATTATGTGTTTAAATTACAACGTTTATAAAATAGATAGCCAAATTAACTGAGATTTCAAAATTCAGACTCCGATAAATGCGTTTCTAATATAAAATATTAATTTATTTGTCGACCTACTTGCGTTAGCTGATACAAATAGCTAACATTAATAATTAATAAGTGTATAACGCAGTGTCACAGTAATTACAAGCAGCAAAAAAATACGCTAGAAAGCGTACAACAAAAATTGTGTCGATAACCAGAATATTATCAGTATCAATGTAGTATTTGCCTTTCCTAGTACGATACTAGTCCAGTTCATATACATAACGCCAGTTAAAGCAACTTGCATTCCCTTATTTATTTAGAGTTATAATAATAAATTGCGCGATATCGTATGGCTTTGTTAGATATATTTGGTCGGCTTCCGCACAAAATAGATACGAGCAATAATAAATACAAGTTTACTGTTTTCAGATAGCGTCTTTTGTTGTTGACTTACGTTAGTCGTTTTAACTTCAGGAAGTCAGGCCAACGCAACATGTTGTTCTGGTTTTCACATATTTAAAACTAAGGTTTCATTGATTTAAAAGATAAATTTAAACAGTAAAGATAGTATTTTTAATGATCATTGCTTTGTACTTGTAATTTACTTGAATTTCTTTTAGATTTAATAATAGGTTGAAAACCTGGTGTGATAAATTACAATTAATATTAGCAAGTGTCGTAAGTGTAAGAATTTTGCAAAATAAATTATATTTTCTCAAAACATAATCTAACCCTTATTACTTTGTTATTTTACTACCTACTACTATTTTCACAAAACGTATCCCAATGAATCTTTCTTTTTCTGTTAAAATATGTGTTAGGTACCTAAAATTTACCATAAAAATAAGGAAAGGTTTAATAAGGTTCTTTTTGAATTTGAAATTCTAGTACTGAATTATTTTATGGTAATGTCGCTGTATTTCACACTGGACATTATTTTTTTTATATAAATGATGCTTTAAATAGGTTTACAATAAATTTAATCAGTAGCAAGAATTCTAACAATCTTTAGGGCGCAAAGTCTCCTAATTTTATTAAAGATACAAAATTAAACAAAGTTAAACTTAAAAATAAACTTGTTCTATTCTCCCACAGAATAATAATTATTACTTGCATATTAAGTTGAAGCTAAAGACGAATTCTTAATTTCTGTGAGTTGTTTTAAGGTTTTTGTAATCGAAGTTTCGTTATAATTAGACTAGTTTTCAGAATACCTGAAAACATAAACCGCTTAGTTATTTTGCTTTTTTACAAACTCCGCTACTGAAACTTTGAAGGAGACGGCCCAATTGCAGGGTCTGCCATTAAAGTTTTAAGTTTAGACTAAAAATGTTTGTGTTGCTATGATATATTTTGGTCATCATTTCGCAAATTTTTGTTTTTAAAAATGAATAATATAGAAAAGGCAGAGGGTAATCGGTTGTATCGATTTGAATAATTTGGTTCTAAAAAATATTAGTTTTTATTTTAAATTTTTTTGAAAAGAAAGTTTAAAAAATACAGAGTTTGGTTTACTTTTAATTCATTAATTATGTGAGAGTATAATAAGTAATTAAAATTCCGACAGATTAATAAACGTGTTATCTTTTATGTATTTTAAATTTCCACCATGTAAAGTTTTTTAATAGTTTTTTAACACATCTCAAAAGGCCGTAGATTGTTAACGGAAAATTGGATTTAAAATTTAAAATGAAATAAATTGTCTTTAAGCATTTATAAAACCGGACAAGTACCAAAAACAGCAAACTAAAACAATGGTCGATATCGTTTAAAGCAAATGCTTCCCCATTATCATCAAAAACCAGTTTAAATTATCAAAAAACATAGTTATCTAAACTTCGCTGTAACCTTCTTGATACAAAAACTTAATGGGCTTAACGTGAATCTGAAAAAATTAAACAATAGGAACGATACTCCTCGAAAATCACAGAAAAATGTCGAATACTTTTTGAGTTACTTGATACGTGATCAAAATAATGTAACCACTTTTAGTGATGACGCGCTTTCAGAGAAAATTTAAAAGCAACTATATATGTATATGGGCACAGAAATAAGTAATAAAGTACATAAAAATGCTGGTTACGTACCATTTGATATTTTCACTGCAAGACTTACTTGAACTCTTTACATTTTAAGAAGCTGATGTAAATAAACAGCCTTGGATTAGATTTTTCCTGCGCAGATGGATTTTAAATGTTTCTTACCTTTGATTTACGTGACAACTATTAATACTGTTACTTAATATTTGTATAATAAATAAGCAGCTTTTACCACTAACTGCAAGATATCTGGGTTACCTTATAATTAATAACAACAACAACATTGCTTATTGGCTTACAATTTAATACCAAATTATTGATTTCAACAATTTTTTTTCTTTCATTCTGAAATGCTTTAGTCTTTTTTTAAAGGTTAATAAATAAAATGCTTGGTTTCATAATAAATTTATATTTAAAAATAACATAAGTACTTTGAATACTTTACATATAAAAATTAACTAAAAATAAATATTACATTATTACGTGTGGCAATTATAAGAATGATTTAAAAGTATTCTCCCACGCAGTTGAATTTCAATTAATAATCAATTAGGAATTTATATCTTGTGATTTTACAATACTACGTATTGATCGATACATTTCTTATATAAATAAATAACACATAATAAAGCCTTAAAAAATCTATACAGGACGGTTTCGATTTAACATTACTATTTTTACAATCAACCTTCAAAAGGGCTAACTAATGTCGGACAAAAAAGGATCAAACGACGATAAATGTTCAGAAAAGTCAGTCGATAACGGTGAAAAATCTACCGACGTTAGAGATTCGTCGGGAAAATCTACGGTGAAATCGGCAGGTGTAAGAGAATGATCAGAAAAATCAGACCTCAGAGGGAGAGATTCTCCGTCGGACTCCAAAAGTAAACAATCCAAGTCACTGCAGTCCGATAACAAATCCGAATTGATCAATTCGGGACCATTCAGCACCGCACTTAAAGTGGAAATGTATTTCATAGCTAACCTCAAAGTTGTAATTTTTGTAAGTTTTTCGTTGGTCGCAGCAACATTTGTAGCATAAATTGAAGGAACAGCGGCCCGCAACGTTTCGAATGCTTGATTGATCTCCCTCATTCTACTTCTTTCTCGAGCATTTGCTGTCTTACGCCGATATTTACTCAAAGGTGCCGGTTTTTGCTTGGGTTTTGGAGTTCGAGATTTTGAAGATTTTTCTACTACTTGATCAACATTTCTTCTTCGAAGTGATCGCGGCCTTAGAGAATATTTGTCTTCGCAAGTTGTTTTATCCGAATCACTATTATTATTAGAATCGGTGTACGTTGGACTTTCCACTGGCAGGCCAAGTCTTTGCGACAGTTCTTCGTTAAATGGAAATAGGGTATCCATTTTTTTTCTTATTGTTACTATTATTATTTTTACACTTGACACTTAATATGAAATTTTTCGTTAACTCGTGACACTAACTCTCGACGTCGACTTTTATATACCGGTAACAGAAAAGGGATTCTAACGCGTTCTTCACACTTCTTATTACCAGATGCTGATCACTGGACCGCTGAGCGGGCACTGCCAAAGACCAGGTATAGTGGCAGGTATCTCCCACTAGCACGCGCCCCGCGCTGGTCACCTCCCGCACCACTGACCCGTACACAGTGATGGTACACTCAGATAAGAATGGGACATTGCACGATTCTATTAATACCCTTCCTCTTTTGTGCACGAAATTACTAATAAAATTTTAGTTCAAAATCAAGATCAAAAATGCATTCCCTTTTTTGATAATTATATGTTAGTAATGGGTGCTAAAATGGATAACCATTAGAAAGCCAAATGCAGCTACTATTATGAAAATAATTAATCTGTCAGGCAATTTTGGTTTTCCCAAGACATGTTATTATTTCCTACATCTGATAATGATAACAATTCGCTGGTTTGAGGTCTAACCAAGCGTTCAAATCTCCTTCTTGTCAGTGACTCAATCAAGCCCTTTTGGAATTTTATTTTACGATTTCGTATAATAATAATACAATACATGCAATATTATTCAAATATAAAATCGACTTAAATTTATAAACAATTAAACTGCAACTTTATACTCAATAAAAGCGAGAATTGACAAATAAAAACGTTGAAAAGACCGAGAAAGTGCAATAAGAACCAAATGTACACTTTGATAGCTGTGCTGCCACCCTACATAATATATTTATCGGCAAAATTTGGTTGGAGGGAGTTTCTAAAGAATATGCGTATATGATTTCTTACATACAGTAGAATCTCGATTATCCGATAATTCAATTTTTTTTAAATATAATACGATAGGGTTCCTTTAAGATTAATTTGCTCTGAAATGTGTTCGTTATGGCATTACCTCTACATAAAACTTATAATTTAGCGTGGGTAAAGTAATTAGTTGACTGTTTATTTATCAACTCAGTTGTGGACTGTTCTACCTTTTATTAGTTCAGATTATCGAATTTGTATGATGCCTAAAAAATTTAACTAACATTTTAAGTAAATACCGAAGGCGTTTTAGACCGAGCCAGTTTACAGACAGTTTATATTGCATTTTACACATCGTCCAATAGGCTGGTAAAGAGAAGTACTTGATTTCCAAAACAAAATTGACAGACACATTCATCAAATTTATCGAAAATACTGGATGGACTAACAACCAAAAGTATTCCGTAAAACTGCATCTAAATTTAATTATTGTTGTCGTTTTCCTTGTAGCGTGTAACTTATTTTCTAATGATTTAAGTTTTGAAATAGCAGGTTGTAATTTATGTGATTTTCTTGCTTCAATAACAAAATCATTTTCTAAGCTTACCGAAGTATATGATTCTACAAAAGTCCTATTTGGAATTTATGCTGCTCTATTAAAATGTTTATTATTAAGGTTTTAAATAAAGATAATTTATTGATTTTTCCATGTTAAATGAAAATAAAATTGGTGCAACGTTGTTTCTAAGGATTTTAGCTTCATCCTCGTCACATATTTTTGTTCCTGCATAGCTACACTCATATTTCGTCTTTAGGAAATCTTTTCATTTTTATCCCGTATTCTGATTTGTTTTTTCAGCCTACCTATTACACAAAAAATCCCATTTCAAAGGTCCAGCATAGAATTATTTGATATTAAATGTAAAATCTTGGTTAAAAGAAAATACGTCTCCTTCAAATTAATGTTGTTTGTAGAATTTTAAAATTTATAACGATATTAAACAAATGTAATTAAATAATAAAAAATATAACTTAATGCATGATTTTGTATAACGCTAAATAAAATTTTGATAGTATTTATTTTAAACCACTAGCATAATGCAATTCCATTTGCAAAGTATCAATAAAAATAAAATACACAAAAAACAATTTCATAACCTTCCTCTAGTTCTTTTTTAATAATCTGGGCAGTGTGGTGTCTGGTTGCCTCATTGCCAATGCTGCGAGTTTCAATCGGAGCTTAGTTGCCCAGACTATTTTATATAAAAAAAATAAATAAGAAAACAATAAATAAATATTCAGTTTTTTATAAATGCAAAACACAATTTATTATATACTATGTACGAAGAAGTAATGCTTAACAGCATTACTTCCGCGTGTTACGAACTAGTTCAAATAATTTATACTGAATGTTAATATTTAATAGATTGTAAATATTCAGAGCAATAAACATGCAAAAAAAGTGTTTTTTTTTATAGATTTTAATAAATTTTGTAAAACCTATACCTATATGGAAAAATATCACCTCGCGAGGATTTAAACCACTCTGCTTATAACAGTTTGGTCCATAGTCATCATTAAAAAAATTACCAAATCGTATATATTTATAAAATCTATACTCTCACAAGGAAACTTTTCGATTATATCATAAAATAATAATTCTTATCATTTTTATCACGTTTGGTTCCTTTCCAATAGTACATTATTTGATGAGGTGCATTATGCAATTATGAAAGCAAGAAATTACTTTTAAAAATATTCTTGTATGCATCAATCAACATAGCATGTAGGTAACCGATTCACATGTATTGTATAAATTCAATTGTTATAAAGTAATTACAGATAATACATAATTATATTCTTGTTTAAGGTAGAAGGAATGGCTATTTGTAAGCAGTAATGATAATAAATTTCTGATACCTCGAATGTCAAAAAATTCAGTGTATTAATACCTACTTTTGTACTCGTATTTTATTAAAATAAGTGTTATTTTGCGACCATAAAATTGCAAGTAATATATCATGAATAAGACATGTCCTATTATAAAATTTAATTAATCACGTAATTATAGTATAATATCCCTTGTTGTATGAAAAAAATCTGAACACGCCGAGGGAAATTAGGTACCAAATTTATAAAAATGACTTTAACATAATATGTACATATACATATGCTTGTGTTGTAATATTCTTATTTACTGCATTATTTTTTGTTTACGTTTTTGTTACTAAACTGACATACATTTTTAAAGTGTTTCCATATGCAGAGTATAAATACTCTGCGTCATATATAAATATAAATATACTTTAATTAACGAAAGTGCAACGTACTCATACATTATTTCGCTATTTTGCATAAAACCTCAAATGTTTGAGCTGCATTGAAATCAAGATTTGAATGATAACTACTAATGTTAAACAACTTGGGTAACAGTATTTGGAAAACATGGATCTTTTATCGTGTTTGTCGTGACAACCAAAATAACTACTTTTTCATATTTACAGGTACAAATACGGGAAAGATTTTATACAAAGGTTAAATAACATCAAAGAAAAATAGTGCCGTTGTTGGTAATCTCTGTAACGAAAAAAAGGAACGTCTTACATGTAACTTTCTGCATAATTCTACCTATGATTAATAAAATACCCAGCATTTAAGACGCTATGCATTTTTCATAATGGCAGAGATACAATAGAACCTAAGGTTTTAGGAATTTTAGGTAATTTTTGACAAGTTCCTTTAAAGCCTGCTCATAAATTATTTATGAACTTTGAAAATACACTATATATCACAGCCAATAAGTTTTTAAAAATAGTATTAAACGTAAACATTATTATTTGTTGTAAAATACATACATTTACCTATGAGCATTCACTTATTACAGTATCCTAAAGTACCTAACTTAAGAAATAACACAAAAAATTAGTAATTATATTACTAGTAAGGTTTAAATGTAGGTAACAACGCGGTGATTAGAAATATGAGTGTCAATGAGCTTATTCATAAACGAGTTATCTTCTCAGCTTCTACACATTTTATCATGCGTTCCTTACATTTTTCAGTATAGATTACAAACAATTCCGAAGACAATTTTAATTGATTAATATAATCTTACGAAAAAGAAACGCATTTTGTTGTGGACAAAAATTAATAAATTGAAACCCAAAAAATTGCTTATTTAATAAAGAACTAGCCTGTATGACGCACATTAATTACTAACAAAATATTTACAAATTTAAAAAATATACGTTAATTGTGAAAAGAACTGTTGGTTGTAATGTGTGTTGGCTATCATCGAAAATTAAGAGGACCCGAGGTAAAATGGGCACCCTATATGTACTAAGAGCTAACTGAATCAATTTGAGATTTGTTTTTGAAATTATAAAGGTCTGGAAAATCTTGATTTGTGTAGTGTATACACATAAAAAACTGTTTGGAGCTGTTATAGCAAGCGCTGAAATTTTAATGAAATTGTTTAATATTTATGACGTAGCATACATTACCACATTCATAAAGAGAAACGTTGCATACCTTACGAAGTGTAAGAGGTGTAAAATAATCACAAGCTTAAATAATTCGATTAATACCCGTAAGTGCTCATAAATATCAGTTAACAATTCAACAGTTCAAGTTAAGCTGCACGTGTAAAGATTAAATGCATCGAATACAATTAAAACTTTATATTTTGTTGTAGATGTATGCCTACGCACCTCGTTTAGAAAATTCGTTGTGACAGTTATAAGATTATTCAAATACATTATAAAAGTTTACTAGGAGTTATTATAAATTTATTAATAATTAATACGTATTCATGAAAATAACATTAGTTGATTTACATAGGTAAATACCGCACCCTATTGACTACACTATATCTTATGTCAGCTTTAAATATTTGTAGTACTTTTTAAATATTTGCTATAAATACTGAAATTGTTGTTTTTTAAATAATTTTATTTATTTAATAATAAAACATTCAAATCTACTTTGAGTATGAATCGTTTTTGTTAGAGGAGAAGGTGCAAATATGGAATACCATTTTGTTTATTAGACACAACTTCTAAACGAATAGGTAAAACAAACCTAAATTTGGCGAGGCTCTACCTAATATAGTTAGGGATAAAAGTCTTTAATCAAATTTATGTAACCCTCATGTTTTTTGAAGAAAAAAAAACCCTTAGAAAAAATGTCAAAATCACCTCTTGAAAATATAGGGTGTAAATATGGAATACCTTTAAAAATAAATAAATAAATTTATTAACTGAATAGTTTATTAATAAAAACTAAAAATACAAGACTTTAGAATAGACTACTTGCACCAGTCACAGACATATTCGTCTTTCTCCGCACCTGCGCACTCATTATGTGCCCACATGGAGCACAGGAGGCACTGGACCCATACCTCTCACCTCTTTGGCTTGTTGAAAATTTTTACCCACAAAAAATGCATTCTGCATCATTGTCGTCAGGTTTGGAGCGTCTTGGTGTATCATCAAAATTTTCGTCTGAATCATCTGCTAGGTCCAAATCGTCATTGCCTATTGCCATTGCAACGCATTCAATAAAACAAAGCACCAAAAAATATATATCTATTAATAATTACATACCTGCTAAAACTTTAGAGGCATGCGATTTATAATGTCACGTGTGACAGACTAAAAACCTTGTCGAATGGGTTGTAGCGTTTTACCAACGTCTAGATGATGTAGGTCGGTAAGTTCAGCTACTTGTCGCTAGATATAAACACTTTGTTTTTGACAATGATCGCTATTCCATATTGCATGCATATTCCATATTTACACCTTCTCCTTAGTATTTATTTAAATTGGGAAAAAATCAAACCAGTCATAGAAAGGACGCTTATAAGTTGATTGTTTGTGATTTGGAAATTCTTTAGAAAACTAGCTGGCTTAAGTAATGTTAGCAAAAAAATTTCATCATTTCTTGGTTTTTACAGAAACTTTTTCGCATAAATGACAAATAATAAACTATTCCTACATTACGTTAATTATTTAAGTTAATTATTGAGTTTCAAAATATTTTTGAACACACAGTTTATAATCAATAATCACTAATCACTTTAACAATCCTACCCTGCATTTTAAGTTTCAAATTTTCTTATACTTATGTTCCAAAAAATTTCTACAGTAATTTAATATTAACTAGGGCAATTATTATATACAGTGATGAACACATAAATGTTGGAACAAATTCGATAAAATCTTTATTTTATTGGGCAAGTAAGCAAATAATGCTCGGACACGTCCATTTTATTTTTTAGGTGCGCATTTTTTTTGGATGTGTGTATTTTTTATTACGTCATTCCTGTTCGAGTTATGACGTCATCATCAGTTTTTTAAATAGCAATACCCTCCTTTGATAGTACCATTTAAAGGAGCACATTTTTCTGGGTATAGACGCCAAATTTTGTGGTATGTACATAACAATAATATTTTCGAAAAAAAAGTTTTAGAATTCATAACAAAATGTAATGAAATAACAATAGAAGAAATAATAAATACAACTAAAACTCATTAAATTAAATGTTCAAATTGCATGTCATTCACCTCTTGACAATATCCATCTATTGGCGAAAACGGTGTTTAGATAATCATGCACAATCCGAGAATAATATAGTAGCGCGCCATCTTGTTGGTACCATATTAGTTCGTCCGGCATTTGGGGATTTTGATTATTTGGATATAGTGCTATAAGTGCCGGAATTATACAGTGCGGACGTAAATTGCCTCCCCCCCCTGCTAACTTTTGAAGGGATTGATTTTTAAGAACATTCAAAAGTAACCTTAAATAAGACAACGAAAACTACCTGTTGACTGTCTTTTTTTCACATGAAAGTTCAAGATGTCACCGCTAGGACAAAAGGGTCACTTTTTTTAAATGGAACCATGGGTCGAGTAACACCTCACATTAAAGACATTTCAAAACTGCATTTAAGGGTGTATTTAACAGAGCGGTATTCGCTCACGTAATATTGTGAAATCAGATCTGTCACACCGGCGGATTTGTCGGAACAATTGACGATTCAAATTTACCGCGCAGATTTCATACAAATTCGTACGAGCTTCCGAGCGCGGTTCACACACGCGCAGAGGCAAGGGGGATTTACCTTCAAAAGTTAGCAGGGGGGAGGACAATTTACGTCGGCACTGTATATATTCCCCTCACTGTATACAACGTACAGAGAATTAGAATTCTGAGGCACATAAATATTTTTGTCTATATATTAATAGCGTCAACACAATATAATAGATTCGCAGTATGTCGCTGCTCATCGAGTATACGTAGGCAATTCGGAGAAAAGTAAAAGACCACATTCGTAGTTACAAGAAAGATGCGTGGAGAGACTTCTCTTCCAGCATTGAGTCTCTGCCTGAAGCAACCCGCCTTACTAAAATTCTTGGTAAGGACAAACAGTCGCGATTGAAGTCTCAGAATCCCAGACGGTACTATTGCTTCCAGCCACAAAGAGCGCCTGGAACATTTGTTGGAAGTGCACTTTCCTGGTGGCACTAGAACTCTGGTTCCCCCACAACGCCCTTTCCCAGTCTCTCTCTTTATTTCTGACTGGAAAACGGCTTCTAAAGTGGTCACTCTTAATCGCGTCAGTTGCGCCATAGCGTCATTTGATCCATTTAAAAAACGAGGAGGGGCCGACGACGTTTACCCTGCCCTCCTCCAGGAGAAGCTAGAGGCCCTTCAGCGCCCCCTATATCATCTAATTCGGGCCTGCCTGGCCATGAGGTACATTCCTGTACCCTGCGGAAGGTCATGGTCATCTTCATTTCCAAGGTGGGACGTGCTATGCACGACACCGCCAAAGACTTCGGACTGGTCAGTCTGACTTCCTTCCTCCTCAAAATGTTAGAACATATGATTACAATGTACATTAAAGATAACGCCCTCGTTACCAATCCGTTGCACCCGCATCAATATGCCTATCAAGCAGGTAAATCCGTGGTGACGGCCCTTCACCCGATCGTTCTCAAGATCGAAAAAGCGCTAGAACATAATATAAGGAATTGGTCATTGGTGCCTTCTTGGACATTGAAGGAACTTTTGAGAACACAATACTACTCTATTTGTCGAACTGCCATTGATTATGGCATCGACACTACCGTTGTCACATGGATTAGAGCCCTGCTGACTGAACGGGAAATTCTAGCATCGTTTGGCGGTGTCACAGCGAGGACCTCGGTGAGACAAGGCTGCCCCTAAGGTGATGTTTTATCACCTCTGCTGTGATGTCTTGCCCTCGATGGGCTTTTTGTGGAAGTAGAAGCCGCTGGCTATTATGTGCAGGATTATGCAGATGATGGTCCCAGGAAAATTTCCTGGTATAGTTAGCAGATTAATGCAAGGAGCGATATCTATAGTCAGCTCAAGGCCCGACAATTAATCCTCCGAAGGTCGACCTTGCAAAAAGAAAAGAACCCATGATATTTGGAACAGCTTTGAGACTCTCAATCACAGTAAAGTACCTGGTTCTAACCCTAGATACTAAGCTTGTCTCGAATAATCACATAGGCAAACAGTTAAAGAGGTACAGGTAACCTTCCAGTATAAAACCTACAACAATTGAATTTCTTGCGGCATGTTATTTGGCCTATACAATTAAATTTGAAAATTTTTCGAACTTGATAAAACGTTAATGAATCTCCGGATTAGAGAGACAAATAAACAAAAACGTCCGAATCACAAAATTGTGTAGATCACCGAAGTGTCAAAATAATCGTGCGTTCGAATAATAGAAGCTATACTGTAGATTGTGCAGATTAACAATTAATCTAGATGAACTTTTGTATTTATTTTAAATGGTGAAAAATCTTCGTTAAATTTAGAATATCCGCTAATTACACAATTATACCTGAACACAATTTATTATTTAACGTAGTAGGTATATAGTTCAAAACTCTACAATTAATAATTATTATAATAGTGTCCATCTGTCCATCATAACAGAATGTCGACCAATAAATAAATAAACAAATACAATTTCATAATATTTTCTAGTTTTTGTAATTTAAAACAAAGTTTATTCAGTACTCTATGACGAAAATGTGATATTAATATGTAATGAAAATTTGAAAATGGGACCGTTTTGATTTGATTTAAGTCTCCCTGTCGATTTAAAAAACAAAAATTTTAAATTTCCCCAAGAAAGATTTGCCCAAAAGAAACACGTACAACTTCCATTTCTAGTATAAATTTTTTTGAAGAGGTTATTCTGTTGTTGACGGTTTATTATACTCTGTTAAATTTCATCAAAATCGGTTCAATAGTTTCTGAGGTGTCCAGGCCTACAGATTCATATACCTCACAGATATAGATTTTCAATTAAGTTCTTTTCAAAAACTGAATATTTAAAATCCTTATACCCCAAAACGTATTTTTTTCAATTTTTTGCCATTTTAAATTACTTGGTAAAAACAATTAGAAAACGTAAGCGATCTTTTTTTAAGCAAGTTTTGTTTCATTCTTTATATACATACATTCTAACGAATCTGGATTCTGGATTGTGGATTTGGTATGGGGGATAAACTATGTTCATGTACACTTAGGTCTCAAAGTGGGTCCATTGTGCTACCCCCAACAAATCATGCACACAGCCTTCGTGGTGTTATTCTAGACTCTAGACAACTGGTTCTCTCGGTAAAACTGAGAATGCTAGCCAAGGGTGTCCTACGGATTCCTGCCATATCAGACCAGAAATCCCCCAACATGACACCTCTAATCGTTGGTAGTGCAGGGTAGTCACATAGAGAATATCGTAGCTTAACGGGCAAAACCTTCTATGTGCCAAAAACAAAATATTCAAGGAGGAGCAAAAACGCTCAATAACTTTAATGTAATATTATTTTGATAATTATTTCTAATAATTTTTATATACTATTTAGCATGTAGAAGGCTTTACCAAACACTGCAAAAAGGCGAAAATGATCGAAATGGACAAAAAGCCCGAAAAGCGACGACATGCTCTACCGTCTCTTTCGCCCAATTACAGCCTCTACAGGTCGGGGTGTTAGCCTTAATCGGTACATTGTTTCTTCAATTTGCAGTGTCTTGAAAGTATACCTACAAGAAGTGCTAGTCTCTTTTTTGGTAACTGCATACAGAATTTAGACAATGTCGATGAGGGGCCGGATATAGCCATCCTCGCTTGAAGACATTTATCCAAGTTAACTCATCTGTCATAGTGGTGACTGTAGGGTTCCTGTTTCATTATTGTATGGAGCAGAGTCAGGGATGGTACCACTGCTGGTTCAGGGCCCCAAAAGGGTTGCGTTGAACCACGTCTCATTCTAACGCATTATTTCTTTAAATTAATGCCAATATTTTTAAACCTGTTGCGAAGGGTTCCATTGTCGTAATTTTTAAGAAAATATTGTTGAACACGTCGAATTATTTTAATAGAAAATAGTTTTATGTTACTAAATAAAATAAGTAATTAGAAACCTTTCCTGAAATTAAAAATACTTTTAGCTATGTTTGGAGGCATATTGTAGTATATTTCAAAACGGAAGTGATTCTGTTTACTAGTTTTTGCTATTTTTAACTTTTAGAAGTAGTCCAAAGAAAATAAAATAAGCTTAACTAGACTAGTTCTAACTGCAAAAAAAACG
This sequence comes from Melanotus villosus, assembly GCA_963082815.1. NCBI lineage: Eukaryota > Metazoa > Arthropoda > Insecta > Coleoptera > Elateridae > Melanotus > Melanotus villosus. The sequence goes on along the minus strand of OY720421.1, from coordinate 45,339,391 downwards.
ATCATTTTGCCTTTCTATGCATAAACCGTTGTTAATCAGACACCTATTATTTATTTCGAATTTGATACCCATTTTTAAAATTACTTAATTAATTTTTAATTAAAATAATGACTATAACAATCAAACAAGGACAGCTCAGCAAAAAATATGTGTTTCGTAATGAAAATAATTAAAATTGAAACAGATTTTATGGTGGCAATTAACATCTACTGCATTTTATTTAAATGCCTGCTATCGACTTGTTGATATTAGAAATCTATGCCTCGAATGCGCAGATAAGTCCACGTACGACATAAAACTACGTTCGCATATTTGGTTGCATATCTTCTGGCGTGTGTGGGATCAAATTGCCCCAACTTTACTTTCTTGAACTTTTACTGCTGGTTGTTAACAGTAAAGGAAACGATGAAAACGAATCTAATAGCTTCGTCTTTATTTACAGTGAATAACATAGCAGAATATGTGTATCTAACCCTCGTCTTAGAATAAATGAGTTTTAAAGTCAATAACAAAGCATGTTTATGTTGAAGCATTCTCCGCAACGATACAGAGATGTTAATATCAGAGAACTCTGAGACGAGTGATTTGTTTAAATTTTCGTAGATTTAATTGTTTATAGTGTTAAATATTTGGGATTTCTATGTTATTTATTTATTACTCAAAATGTAAGTGTACGGTTACACTGTTTCCAGACACGTCGACTGTTGTGATCACTAAAGTACCACCCACCACACGTGCAATATGAAAATTTAGGGTGCTTCCATCATTTTCAGGAATCTGTAATATACAAAACCGTTATTATTATTTCATCTGGTATACGTAGGAGTATTCTACTAAACTGAGATGGTATTTAAACATAATTATTATAGCTTCTTATAAATATCCAACTAGAGACAGAAGTCTTTACTACATGTAATTAACAATTACTTTATTGATTTATGATTTAACTGCTGAAGACTCAAGGCTGCAATATTACGGCTTAATTAAATTATGGCAATCAAGAATATTGAGAAATATTAAATTAGATGAAATGGAATGTTTAGACAGAAAAGGGAACGTGCGCGGAACAATTAAAGCTATGAAATAATTTCCATTGGCCTTTTAAACTGTGGGGGTAAAAAGTAAAACTGAAAGATATATTAATTACCATTCTACTGAAACTTAAACCTTTTATTAGTTTTATTATTTATGAATTATTTCCACGTCTAAGTAGGTTGCATTAATTAAAATGATTTCATATTTTTATTTTCCGTGGGCTAGCAAGGTTGCAATTTGGGATTAAATAATTCTGATAATTTATTACCAATAAATTTGTAGAATAAACTGCTGTAGTTACAAAACCAGCAGTTTATTATATTTTTTAAGGAATTCTTTTGTTTATTTAACAATTATAGTAATGACAATCTCACGTTAGAATTTTTCTGAATTAATTGCTCAATAAAGCAAAAATTAATGGATTTGGTCACACTTATACTGCAATAAAGTAACAAAAATCCGAAGAACAAACCATAAATAAACCGTAAGTTTCTTTTTTATTTGTTAGGCTGATAATAATAATCTTAAATTCAGCGGCAAGCGTGCTAATGGTGCTCGTCCATTTATTTCTCCAGTAAGAATATGTAGCGAGTTAGGGGATCATTAGTGACCTCTGAACCACAGTAAGCTTTTAGTGTCTTACTTGGGTATTGAATAAAACATAATAATACCTAGGTGTGCCGTAAGACTATGGTGTGTAAAATAAAAGTCACTAGGACTTGCTAACTTATGGGACCACCACAGGTTAGGTTCACCTGTAAAGAACATAAATTATACGTGAATCACACCCTACATCTTGTTCTTCGAATTGTTTTTATATCTCAATCCTATTTATAGATTTCAAACAACCGAGCATTCAATTCAATAAATATACTTCACCCACACGAGGACGACTCGGTAAAACGGCAGAAAAACAAGGTAAATATCATATCGACCACTTTCTATAGAATACATAAAAATAGCAGCTTGAAGTTAGAACGATTTTAAGAAATATACTCCTATATATGTTGTTGAATGTCAGCTATAATGCAACAAACCGAAATCATTAAATAAATAAACCGCTAAACAGCACTTGAGGCAAAAACAGGCGCCATAAATGACATCCTTGCGGTGTCAATAGATAACATGGCAACACTTATACATCTCATATACTCATCTGTGCCTACGCAGCTTTCACAATCACGAAATACAAAACACTCCTGAAATATTGTCGAGTTTATCCTACAGCCTTGCGGTTTCATTCATAGATTGTTACGAAATCTTGTACGCTTTAAACGAGGTTGTTTAGTTGCAAATTACATCATACTACGAAAGTCTGCTCATTGATCTAGCATTGAAATTTCCGGAAACACGCAGGAACCGTAGTAATGCTTAGATTATTCACAAATCGCTAAATTATTCATTTAACGTGTTTAAAAATCCTTGACATATCGTAACCGCTGAATTTAAAATAATTGGATATTTCTGAAGAATAGACAGTTTTTTAACAACAAACAAATCATCGGTTAGTTTAATTATATGTACCTAAATAACAAAACTCCTAATGAAGGCCTTTAAACGTAGCACCCGTAAGATTTTAGGGCAGGTAGACTGATTTATTTTTTATATTTTTTTTATAACAAGCTCTGATTTAAAAGATCTGATATAAATAGTATGTCATTTCAATAAAGACCGGTAATGAAGCGAGATTTGTAATAAAGTACACCTACTTAACGCTATATAAAATATACAAGAAAAATAATGACATATGTGGCAAGTGTACAGCAGGTTCCTAATTGTGAATGGCATTGTGTATTAATGAGACACACGCGTGCGCAGTTCTATAAGGAACTGGCGACACGATATGCTTGTTCACCCACGCACTGTCTAATGGCTCCTTTAGAAAAAATCAGTGGTTCTCAAAATGTCTACTGATTATTTATCAAAACCAAAACCATGCACTTTTAATACATACTCATTTGGATGTTCCTAATATTAATTCGAATTTGTAACCAAGGATATTCAATGCAATTTATAATACCAGTGAAATCCATATGATAAACTAATATTAAATTAAATTTATCCAGTAAATAATCTAAAGCGAATGGGTGATTCAACTTGGGTATTTTGTTAAAATAGTTTATGAACAGGTTTACACTTTTAAATGCTTTACAGTGCCAGCAACTTCTATAACAGAATCTAAACAGAATAAAACATTTTATATAGTACGTACATCAAGTTTCGATTATGCTCGATAAATGTAATATACTGTTAAGTACTAATAGAAGCATAATTTTGAAATCTGAAAATGTTTGTACACTTACATCTGAAACTATTTTTTTATATTTTAACTTAAATGTAAATTTATGCTGCTTTATAGAACTACATTTTAAAATCAAACTTTAAAAGAACAAAGAAAGTGGCCGCCAAATATGACGAGTACAAGAAAGAACAAAAAATTTTTATAATTACAATATCTGATAAATTGTATTACTAATCTGTATAAATGTTTAGTAGTAGAATTGCAGGAAATACTCAAGAAATGTATATATTATGCGCTAATTTTATCAGAGTTAGAGGGTGCTCAAATGTGCCCTAATTATTTAATAATTATATTTCTTAATTTGGTATTTTGCCACCAGTTGTTAAAATAAAAGTTAAATTAATGAACTGTTAACTTGCTGAACGTAACGATTCGGAAACAAGTTTATGTTAGTTTTCAAACAAATCAAGAAAGTTTTGTTATTTAATGTGACATTAAAAACTATAAACGTGTGTTTGTAGTAGAAAATATTTAAATATGTGATCTAGAAGCTTCCTGCAGAATGAGAAGCAGCTTTACTAACGTCGATTACTTTTGTAGACGTCGATTATTTTTAATGTGTTACGAAAATTTTACACATAACCTAATCTGGTATTCGCAGGAATTTGAATGTTAACCATATTTTTCCAAAGAAGGGAATCTGTTATTAATCTGTAAAACCATAAATTGCCTTAGGTTTACATCTTCGGCTTGTTTTGTAATTTTGGTAAATTCTCAAATACTAATTTAATTTATATTATTAGTAAAAAGTTACACAGGTTATATAGAAAGAAACAATAGTGGATCACTAAGTACTGTTAAAGTCCGTTTTTAAATACGTATAAATAATGGAAAACTTCAATTTTTGTAATTTAAAGTTTTTAAAGTTTTATTCTATAATTACAGATTTAGTAATAGTGAGTTACTTTTTGAAGCTGGATTATTTTGTTACGATGGTGACACCTAAATGTAAATGTCGAAATAAGTTTATCAACAACTTTAGATTTTAATATGAGACATCGCAACCAAGTTAAAGCTAGAAAAATTGAGTTAATATAAAATGGCAGAAATGTTCGTATGTTGTAAGAAGTTTAAGTTAATCGATTGTTTTAAGACTGTCTCATATAGGTACCAGGACACTGAAAATGTGTAGAATACCTGACCAGAACCGAAAAAGATGCAGAAATAACTAGTAAGACCTATATGCAGATTACCTAATCTAGTAAACATGCATGAATATTTTTAACACAGTTTCTGCATTTTAGAATCGAGATGCTCGTTACCGTTTAGATAACCCGTTTAAAAAAAGTGTCTTTACAATTTTGTAGAGGCCTTAAATTAAGAAACAAACCAAGAATACGTTTTTGACAAATTAAGGTGCAGTTCAAAAATATATGACCACCTATGTTATGCTAAATAATATCGGGTAAAAGCTTTAAAATGTATATAAAACTTTATGGTAGTGATCAGCTTGACGCCATGCAACTTTTAAATACTTTTTTTTAATCTTGTTGGTTAACCAAATGGGTTGTTTTAAAAATAAGGATTTATTTTTTGATGCATTCAAGTGACAGATAGGTACATTCTTAAGCTAATATTCAGTATTTAAACAACAACTACTTGTTACTTGTTAATCTAATTTCCCTGTCTCCCTAAGGCGTATATCACGTTAGTTATTAAATTAAGTTGCAGATTGTCTCTTGATTAATATCCCGTCAAGCTTTTAAGATTGCTTGTTTTAACTCCTCCGATTTTCGACATATTCGAACTAAAAAGCCCCTAAGGTTTTCTATGAGGTTGCACGCAGGTCACTCTATTGTTGTTATTTTATTTCTTCTTAACCATGTTAGTTCCTAGATTTGTTTCATCTTCACTTGTGCTAATATGTATACGGTCATTATCCTGTTCGATTATGAATTTTTTTATTTCAAAAACGTTTCGGCGTATGTAAGGAAATAGATGGCCTGCAAAAATTTCCTGGTAAACATAACTGTTTATGCGAGTACTGACAAATACCATTGAAAACGCATCCCAAACCATGCAACTTCTTTCAGCAAAATTTCTTTTACTAAATATACCCGGTTCTTTTCTAGTATCATGTCAGTAATGACAGAAACCATCGGGTCCATCCAACTTCGATTTTCTTTTCATTAGAAACTATAACCTGTATAACATTGAAATACTCTCTTTACCTTTTGCCACTCTACTGTCCATGTGCAGTTTTCTCGCGCAAAATTAACTGATGGGCTTTCAATTTTGTTCTTCATTTTAATTTAGCACTGATTTTAAGGAAAGGAGAACTTCTGATTATTCTCCGCACGGTCCATCTTGATACAATAACATTGGAAGTAAAAGCTACCGCTTTTAGGACTGTTGAATGCCTCTTTCAGAATATTACGATTCTTTCCATTTAATAACTTTGATAGCTTCCTCCTAATGATTTCATGTCGTAATTTTCCTTCATTCATCATCACACAATGACTACGTCCAAGTCTCCGCGAAATTTCCCGGTAACTTAAACCTTAATCTTCGTAGGCTAAAATCAATATTTATGCAAATTACTTAAATTAATTAATTAAATAAAAGTGGGTCTAACAGGTAACAGGAACACCCAACAACATATTCTTCCATACAAAAATGCCACTCATTTAATTAACTGAAAAGTGCCACATTTTTTAGTACAATATTAAAGTATATTTAGGTAGGTACTACTAATATATTAGAAAAAGAAAACTCGAAATTTTTTTAATTAAACTAGCTTAAAAGCTGTAGATTGGAATTTCGGAATTTTAGTGCCACTGTAATTGGTGCAACTAGTTTTTATTATGTAGTTATCAAAATTTTATAAAAGGCAATGATGTCCATGAGTCTAGAGCAATTGAATAAAATTATAAGCATAAAACTAAATTATTTAATTAAAGTTCCTGTGAATCAATTTTTAACTGAATTTTACAGCGTGTTAAATTAAAATTTATGATTTTAATTTTTAACCCCTTGAAAACTGCTTTCCTTCTAGGCTAACTTACATAACTGAACGTATAAGATAAAGTATCAATTTAAGTTATGTGTAACAACTCAACTTTCTTATATGCATAACAAGCACAGACAGCCTATAATCTATATTTTATTTTTGCTACCAGATTTTAGTCAGAAATATCTAAGATACAATTTCTTCCTAATAAATATTATAAAGTGAAATCGTTTGCTTTCTACTTTTAAAACACCCACGTAGCACGTGTATGCATATCTAATGAAACTGTGTTTATAATTTTAAGTAACAATTAGCTATTTTTATATTTCGTTGTATTATATAAATTGTGTGCCACTGGAGTGCACCTGGTGACGTCACACAGGAAGTGCCGACCTACACGGAGAGGAGCGGCCCGTGCCAATGCCGCGGCCCACCGCTGCCCACCAACGGTTGACGCTAAAGCCGAATGCAGACGCGAGGTTTTCTTTTTTGCAAGCAAATTATTCAGTGCTGTAACTAAAGACGATTCTAGTAATATTATAACATCGCTGAAAGAAAATAACTCAATACAAAACGCGTATGAAATAAATGATAACATTTTTTGAAATTTATTTTAGAAAAACTTTGAGAAGTTTGGTTTTTAAGAGTGCAACTAGTTACTTGAAAAATATGTATAAATAACATCAATAACTATCTCTAAAGCTTCAAAAATTATTTGCATTCATTATATACATTAAGAATAAACGAAACCAGGATTATAATAATTTAGAGGTAGTTTATGCGAGTAAATTGTATAGAACCCAATTACGAACCGTTTGTATTTATATTAAACGGCCTCTTAATAAACTTAATTGACAGAGATTTCCTATTACACAACGCCGAACAAATAATGTTGCGTAACTATTATTATGACAAGAATAACTTATTCATTCAATAACTTTGATATATTATCCTGTATATATTAAATTTTAACAGAAACAACAGAAGAACCGCTGCTTAACTTAGGAAGTAGTTTTATTTACCTGCAATCACTAAGTAAATTCTTGGGTTTTCAATTCATTAACACTTTTATCTTAGCAACAGAAATGAAATCAATTGAAATTACAATATTAATTTATTAAAAATACGGTTTTCTTTTGTTATAATTTTTTGTAGAAAAATGAAACTGTATTTGTTTCATATTAGTAAAAAAAAAACAAAGAAAATTCTAATTTATTTTTAACGAATGAATGTGAAAATCTGTCTAGTGCCTCTTCAAAGAACTTTGAAGCAGAATACTGGCTTAACGAAACTAATTTGGATATAGGTAAGTTGGGTATCATCCTATTTTGTGCCCAGGAATCTGTGGTTAAGCTATGTCCAATGTCCACACATTTTAGAGACACCCTGATTTGAGCCACTGATTTCTGTTGTAGGTACACATAAATGCTCTACCACCACTGGGCCATAAAACTTTCATTTAAATTTATAAAAAAGAGAATAATTTGTTCTATAAATGTTTTGTGTAACAACAACAAAGCTATTGATTAGAGACCTGGTTGATTAAGACCACTGATTTTGTTATCAGTGTTGACTATTTATGATTTGCAAATTAAAAAAATTGAAATGTAATTTGCCATATAAAACTAAAAATGTCAAAACAATTACCATACATAACAATGAATGTTTCAGCAGTTTTTAATGTTACTTTCAAATTAAAGGGATTTAAGGTTTACGATATAGGAAATTTGCATTAAAGCTATGCGCATAGGTATAAGCATTTCAATATAAATAAATAACTAACAAATCGGGATTTTTAGTCAAAAGCTTCAGTAAAAATGTTTGTACTATCTGTATGATATAAAATGCTTAGTAGGAATTAATTATATAAAACTTCAAGATTACTCTTTAAGAGGCGATGTTATTTTAGAACTTGTTAACAGAACCAAGAAATTTTACCGAACTGACTTACTAAACTTTTTGTTATCGGATATCCAATAATCAAGACTGAAGTTTAAAAACAATTTACATGCTATTAAACTCAAGGCTATTTTATGTAAGGCACAGACCTGTAGGTTGATTAAAATTGAGAGTTTTAAATAGTCTGTTTTTTTGTAAATGTAAAACGGATAATTACAGAAATAATGACCTAATCTAGCAATTCCAATATTCATGATTCATGAATATAGCTTAACACCCATAGTGCTGTAAAATGGACAGATATTTTATTTAATAAGTTTTGATTTTTAATGCTTAACATGCGCTTTTAGATAAAACAAACTCAATAATTAATTTTTTTCTTTTTCCTTTTTGTCTTAAGTTTAAATTGTTTCTAAAAATGTTCGCTGTTTAATATTTTTAAAGCAAGGAAATGTAATATATTTGATCCTTTCAAACTTTTTACACAGAATCACAGCAATAATAAGAAACCTTTGCAGGTAAAACAAATTTTGGAAACGCTTGTTTTGCAATTTAACTATGGAAAATTGAGGCCATTTATAATTTAAATTAACGTTTTTGTAATGTTTAAAAACATGAAGTAATTCTCTAAAAATAGTAACACCATTTTCTGTTTCTTAGCTGAAAAACAGTTTTATAATTTATTTTTTAATATTTACCTGTTATGTTTTAATGATCATTTTATTGTCTTTTTTATTTTCCACTGCTTCTCTATAAAATGGAATCTTGCTGTATAAGAAGTTTGATAAATTAGGTACAAATTTATTTAAATGCGAACTCGTTCTTGTGTAAATTGATACTCTCATTATCAGTTCTTAAGGCATATAATAGCATATTCAATTTACACAAATTAACAATGGTAGATGCTACAAACAACAAAAATAAAGCGATTTAGTATGTAAATGCCATTCGTATAAATAAATAATCTTACCTCCAATTTAGAAAATATCTACCACTGACAAACAAACATTATTTTGAGCTTGTAGCAATCTTAATGATATTTAATTTGAAATTTAAATTTAAGCATTTTTCATTATTGGGCAATGTAAATATTTGAATTTTGTTGAATAAATAGAATTACACAAACGTATATTGTTAGTACAAATTTAGAAATTAATTTGATAATAAATAACACTTCATTTAGATAATCTGTTAGTACTCTTGTTTCAGATTTTGCAAAATATATCTTTACTAAGATAGACGTTTTGATTTAATTGTAAATAACACTTGACATCAAACGTAAATTAATTATTTTTTCAATAGAGCAAAGTGCAAAGCATTGTCATTATCATGAAAGGTGTGCATAAAATTACAGTTTGTATGATTATATTTATGCGGTATTATGTGGTTATAGGTAACCTATCTGAGTACACATATAAACTTTTATTGGATAGCGGAAATTTGTAAACGTTAAATGTATTCGGAATGATTATAATTATAGACGACATCTTAGGTTTCTTTCAAATCGAATTCTGAAATTCAGCTATTCACCACACCTGTGGTTGTCAACAAGTTTAACAAGTTTTCACCCACCTATAAACATTAATTTAATCTTTTTTTTAACAGTCTCAATGAATTAGTTTCGGTATAGTAATTTTATTTATTTTGTTTTCTCAAGTTAAAGCTACGAATCTAAATCTAGCTTTAGACATCTAGATTTCGTGGGTTGATACAAGCAACAGTTACCATTACGTCATAATTAATACAGAAATGTCATATATCAGCGGTAACATTCTTACGAAAGCCATTGATGAGGTTCAATCGCGTGTCTGACAGGAAGGTTTTGAAATTATTATAATTTTATGAATGAATTTAAAATTGTGTAGGTGCAAACATTCACCACTCAGAAACAAAGAGTAAAGCAATCCATAATTTCAACTTTGATGTTTGTTGAAATACCACCGGGCCGTTATTATTTAATATTTAAAAGTTGTTTTGGAAAGTTTCGAAAATGGAATAATGAAGGCTTTTTTAAGGAGGAGTTTAATCAAACTCGTATAAATCAATATACGATAAATAAAGAAACTGTTAAGTGAATTCGCGACATATTTTGTCTTTATTAATGTGTCAGTACGACCCCCGTATGCTTTCCTGCTATTATTCGTCCTCTACATTAATTGGTTGGCAATTTTGCCGTTTTTACCTGACTAATTGTAAGTTATTATCATCGCAAATTCATCCTATCTTGTTATATTCTGCATCCCAGAGTCCAGTCTTTAATTTGCATAGTTGTAAATATGAAATACATATGTAGACGTCGCTACCAGTTTGATATACAGGGTAATAAATTTGAATTATTTTAATTTTAGTATTTATTCCAGTTATGGATATTTCGCCATATAGGGTATTCGTTTATTTTAATGTACTCATGTATTATTTATACAATTTTAATTATAATGCTATTTAGAAAAGGCAAAAATTTACTACAATCTTCATTTTCTGACGACATCTATATTTATTACGTCAACCGCTTTCTTAAAGATTGAATGTAATTGCTGGCAACAAAGTGCCGTAATCAGAAGTAAGAATATTAAATAGAAAAAATACAAATAAACCTTGACGTATATGAAGGTACTTGCTCTTGGCAGAAGCTTTATTATTCTATTTTTCTTAAAAATTATGTGTACTTCATACTATATCCGAAGCAACGTTGCTTTGTTTATTCTATAATGACATGCATTTCTTATGCACCTTTTATTTATTACTTATAATCATATATTAGTTTTTTATATAACAAAAGCAAATTAAGAAATATTAAAGTATCTAACTTTACACCACAAATCCTTGAAGCTGGAAAAGAGAATCTATTCGTCGAATAAAATAGACTACATATATTATTCTAAAATATAAATCATGATGAAATACAAATATTACATATTTATCTTTTGTTCATCGAATTGAAACTTAAATAACAGGCTACTTGTCACTGTTTTATTCAATTATTGTTTCTTTGTTAATATTCATGACATTTATAGTTGGGACTTTGCTAAATATTTGTTATACATGGAAAACGATTTATGACGGAAACCTTTAATAAGTTATTCAAACTTTAACTACGATTTTTTATTTGATCAACTAATTGTTATTAAAAAGTTGTGCAGCTTTAATTTGTTTTAAGACTAGGTAATTACATCGCAATCTAAACACAATAAAAATTTAGTTATAATTCGAATAATTGTTTTTCCTTTTTTGCAGAACTTAGCAGTTGTAGAACAAATTTTTAAAACAGAATGTTAATGGTACCTCTTCGATTTAATTTATCTAATTTAAAATGGCGATTTTCATTTTTTTGCTAGTGTCAGTAAATGTAGAACAAAATGTTGCTTAAAGATCGTTACGCGAACAAGTTTTTTTATGTTTGTTTGCAGTGTAAGGCGCCGCTTAGATTTAATTTGCAACGTTTTTTGATTACTTTTAAATCGCGAAATCCATTAATTAGCCGTTACGTTCTGCGCAATCAAAGGAGATTTGTCATTTTAGCAGCGCTCTCCAATTGAAAAATAAATGTTTCTATAAATGCGAACGATCCCTGATTTCTAAGATAAATGGCGTTCTAAATTAAAAAGTTATAAAAAAATAAATTAAAAAATTAACGTTAAAAAACTAATTAATATTTCCACTCGATATTTTGCAATAATATGTAGGAAGTATAGGTTATATATGACGTATCAGTTTAAACACCGATAATCAACCCACGTACTACTTTCGCTGTAAACAATTTGGTTCTCCTACGCGATTCTGTCAAATCTATCCTTAACCTTCCAGCCTTATTTAGCCCAATGCACTTGTGAGATCGCGTCATTTACGCGTAGGTACGTGCGACGTCGCTGATTGGAATCGACAGTTCAAGGACGAGATATTGCGAGTATAAAAATTCCTCTTCCTTCGTTGTCATCTGCCTACACGGGGTTCGATTTTTGTACAAATGTTTGTCACATCTCATCGTGTTATAACAATAAAACTTGGTACGAGGATACACCGACCGCAAAATTTATTTCGTTTGTGCGACAACAAACTTCCGATTTTAGTCAATCGTTACTGGAAAGTGACATAATAAACCCATTAAGGTTAATAGGCGCCAAAATGACTCAATGCTGCAGCAAATTACTAAATAAGGAAAGACAGATTTTGACGCGATTGCTAACTAGCTCTTGATAGTAGACCTGGAACTCTGCAAGGTTGTTTTGAGTAGGCGTTAAGACCTACAGATAGTTATTTATTACGCTATTTTATCACGCTAGTTGAAAATCTGCGATCAAATACGACAACGTGATCGAGAATACCGAGAGACTTCAATAGCAGCTTAAGATACAAACTTGACAGCTGTTGAGATTAATATTTGGATTAACGATTTGATTTACTTCAGAATTACGCTTTGGTTTTGTAGGTAATCGTAGAGTCCTTCAAAATAATAGAAACAAATTTCCGAGAATTTAGTCGAGACGATTTCTTGTAGACTTCCTGGTGTGATTGATTTTTTGAAGGCTGTACTAAAAATATCTACAAGTTAACTTTAACTTCTACAGACATTGGGGCATTTCCTATATGCTTAAAAATAAAGCTTAAACAAAATGTTCTAACTAGCAGTAACGCATTTTCATTTTAAACAAGAAGTTATTTTTCTAACACCAACATTCATTTTAGAAAATTATTAAATTCATTCCTTTACTACAGTATGTTTTATTTTAGAGAGTAAATTACGCAACATAAAATACTGATTTATAAGGAAACTAGGTTACTAATTGATAAAAACTAGTGTCGTTAATCACACCCCCGCAAACCCTGCACTGCGGGGGGCCAGGCCTTCTGGGGACCCTCTTACGTAAAAGAAAATCTGTAAAAAGGGAAATACCGAATGTATTTTTTTATTGAAATATAGGTCTACAAATCGTTATTATTATTAGGAATATCGAGTTTATGTTTGCAATATAGTTAATTGATGGGGTTCGAAATATTTGCAGTTGAAACACGATCGAACCTACGTTGCGTCTACAATATTTATATGCATATAGCTTTTTTAATTTTAACGACCTTTTCAGTAAACGCTCTGGGTAACGTGAATTTTATTTTTTATTTCAGCCACCTCAGTTTTAGTTCGTAGGATGATTTTGATGGTGGCCGGATGTTAAAATTTATGAATATTTAGAGGCGAAACTTTTTATACATTTTGATATAATTTTTTTTTTAAATCTTTAATGGATATACCTTTCATAAATCTTCAAACCAGAAGCCCTCTAAAAATCTTCAGCAAAGAAACCATTTAGAAAACTATAAAGAAGAACTTTTTATAAATTTTCGAAGGAGAACTTTTGTCGCAACTTTCGATCTAGAAACTTTTTAGAAATCTTCAGCAAAGATACCGCTAAGAAAATGTTAAGGAGAAACTTTTATAAATCTTCAAAAGAAACACTCTTAAAACGACAAACACTTTTGAGATCTTCAGCGAAGAAGTCATTTAGAAACATTATTTAAGGACGAAACTTTTTATAAATTTTGAGGTAAAAACTTTTTAGAAACTTTAAGGAAGGCGCTTTTTATAAATCTTCAAACCAGAAGCCATTTAAAAATCTTCAGCAAAGAAACCATTTCGAAATCTATAAAAAAGAAGATCTTCGATGGAACATCTTGTTTGTAAGCTTCAAACAAGAAACTCTTTAGAATTCATTAGCAAAGAGGCGCGTAAGAAAATTTTAAGAAAGAAACTTTTATAAATCTCAAACGGAAAGAAGTCATTTAGAACTCTTTAGAGGCAAAACTTTCTATAAATTTTCAGAAATGTTTAAGGAAGATACTTTTTACAAATCGTCAAATTAAAAATTTTTAAGAATCGTTGGCAAAGGAACCAATTAAAAATCTATAAAGATGAAACTTTTCATAATTTCTTTTTGAGGAGAACCTTTGATGCAATTATCAAACCAGAAACTCCTTAGAAAGAGACCCTTAAGAAAACTGTAAGGAAGAAGCTTTTATTAATCTTGGAAAGAAAAAGTTTTTAAACGACTATATCATTCACATTTTTTATAACCAATCAGATTGATCGATTTCCTTAGCAACAAAATCAAAAATCAAAATCAAAATTTTATTTGCTGCTTTAAGATACAAAGATCTTTTACATCGTCAAACTACAGGTACTAGTACATATTATACATATTATACATACATGGATCGCACTACAACATATCATTTGCAGTCAATAATGTACACTCCAGGTATTCCTGGTAACTATAAAAAGCGTTTTTCATTAACAGGTCTTTTACCTTTGTTTCATAGCTTTTGGTAGGCAAGTTGGAAATGGCAATAGGGAGTTTATTAAAGAACTTCACTGCTTAGTAGTTGAGAGCATTACGGGCTCTAGATGTTCTTGTGAAACTGACCATTAAGTGATCCTTGTTTCTGGTGTCATAACTATGTATATCCGATAGTGTTGTGTACTTATCGATATGGGATTTTATATACATTAGACATTGAAAAATAAAAATACATGGTAATGTAAGTAAGCGCAGTTCAACGAACTTATGTCTTATATCGTCTCTAAAACCTGCATTGGTTAACACCCTCACTGCTTTTCTTTGCAGTTTAAATATTCTGCAAGCGTGTGGGGAGTGGCCCCACAACAAAATGCCATAAGTGGCTACGGACATGAACAAAGCATGATAAGCAGTGAGTACTACTTCATTTGACGTGCTAGAAATCAGGTTTCTAAGTACAAAGATTGCGGATGATAGCTTGGGGGAAACGTGATCGATATGCTTCACCCATGTCAGTTTTGGGTCCACAACAATACCCAAAAATTTGATTCCTTCTATATCCGCGATCCTTGCACTATTCCCTAGGTCGTAGACAAGTGATTGGGTTTTATCAACATTCAAACTCAATTTGTTTGCGTTAAACCAGTCAGCGACAGTCTCCTGTACCTTCACCATATTATCCTTAAGTGTTACAGAATCACAGTGATAGTTGATTAGCGTGGTATCGTCAGCATATAGTATTTTGTCGCAGGTGGGTGCCACAGTCACAAGGTCATTTATATATATGAGAAATAATATGGGACCCAGCAACGACCCTTGCGGCACCCCACTGCGATTTACCGTCAAATCAGAATACTCGTTGTTGCAGTATGTTGTCATATTTCTATCGGTTAGATATGATGCCATAAATTCAGTACTGAGTTCATCAAAGCCGTAAAAATGCAACTTCTGCAGCAATATGTCGTACGATACGCAGTCGAAAGCCTTGCTGAGGTCACAGAAGGTGACCCCTACCATTTTACCTTCCTCCAGGCCCCCAACTACGAAACTCACAAAATCACAGAGGGCAGATACGGTGGATCTTCCACTTCTAAATCCGTGTTGCGCTACAGTCAATATATTATTACTCTCAAAGTACTGTACAATCTGAATCTTTCACAAATATTCCAGGGCTTTCGATAAAGCTGGAATCAGGGAAATAGGCCTATAGTTGTCCACTAGTTCAACGTTTCCTTTTTTATGAACAGGTATGACCTTCGTTTTTTTAAAACAATTAGGATAGACACCAGTGGTGATGCATAAGTTAAATATTTTTGTTAAGGGCACTACCATTACGTCAACTAGGTATTTTATCATATTTACATTAATTCCAAACACATCCCTGCTTGGTGTTTTATGTAGGTTTTTTATAGCGCCTCTCACTTCGATTTGAGATACTTGCTTGAAGGAAAAACATTGTTTATCCATACCGCCAAGAGCTTCTAAGTAGCTCCTTGCATTTTTATTTGGGGGATCAAGATCTTTAATAATTTCCGAGGCCATGCTGGTAAAAAAACTGTTAAAGTCTTGAGCCGTTATGTTTGCAGAAGATTTTTTAGGTGTGGCCAATAAAAACAATTTTCAAGTGAAAAAATCACACGTGGCCTTAAATAAGTGAAAAAACCCCGAGTGATTTTTTCACATAGGTATTTTAAATAAATGAAAATAACTCATAAATAGTAATTAACTGTTCGTGATATAGTCTTAACGAATATAACGCGCGATTCGATTTTGCTGTGATAAATTTGGGTTGGATACTTAATTCGTGCTAGTTAATTTTGGAAAATTTCACTCCCCCTGCGGGATCGTGAAATTATCGTTTTAACTAGCACTCATGAACTATCCAATCCAAATTTATCGGAAAATCGGCGTCACTAGTTATATTACTGTTGAGAAACCTTTTTGAAACCTTCAGTGAAGAAGCCATTCTCGCAATCTTTAGGGACCAAACTCTTTACAAATTTTGAGGTAGACACTTTTTAGAAATGTTTAAGAACATTTTTATAAATATTGAAACCAGAAACCCATTTAAAAATCTTCAACAAAGAAACGATTTAGAAGGCTATAAAGAAGGAACTTTTTATAACTCTTCGAGGGATAACCCTTTTTGCAATTTTCAAACCAGAAACTGTTTAGAAATCTGCAGCGAAGATACTTTTTAGAAAAGGAACCGTTAAAACCTTCAGCGAAGAAACCACTTGTTATAAAAATTGAATTCAGACGGATATAAACACAAGCTCAAAAGCGAAATGAGGAAAGCGTTAAGCGGAAAACGTTAAGAAACATGCAAAGATAGACAGCTTTCTTTCTGTACTTCAACCCTCGACAAGTAGCCTACATACACGGGCTGACAAAAATAATGCAGATTATATTAGAAGTAGAGTGACTTCAAATGATGTGGATAAAGTTTTTGAAGCTAATGATAGTGAGAAAATAAAACTCTCGATTATGTTCTTGTCCAGCAGGAAGGACAAGAAGTGATCAAATGGAGAGAGATTTGAAAAGGGGTTTGAGACTTCATAACTACACTTTTGGACAAATTTAAGGGACCACCAAATATACTTGAAATAACTTTTCCAATTTGCAAGACTTTTCACATGTCATAAATTGTCGTTTATTAAACACTATTCAAATAGTGTACCATGAAACAATTAACAGTAGCAAGACATTCTCTGCTAGAAAACGAAAAGTCAATAAAAAGGCCCAATTGTTGACACACCTTTTTAAGTTATTTAATTAATAAAGCGTGCTTTTTGTTTCTAAAATTAGTGAATTTGTTTGCATTAATTAAATATGCCTAGACGCCATTGTAGACCAGAAGAAGTATCCCAAATGATTATTCTTCTTTGTGAAGGATATTCACAAAGAGAAGTTGCTGGAATTCTAAATACCAATCTGTGGTACAAAGGGCCGCAGCACGGTTCAGAAGGACTGGTAGTTTCAAAAGAAGACGCGTACAAGGTGCTAAAAGAAAAACAACACGCAGAGAAGATCGCTTTATCGAACTTGAGGGTTTAATAAAGCGGTTTGTAACATCTCGTGAATTAAAAAATGGTTTTCGATTAGCCACTGGAACAGAAATTTCAACCAAAGCAGCAAGAAGAAGACTGAAGGAAGTCAATTTGTCTGCTAGAAAACCAGCAACCGGTCCAATTCTTACAGCTACGCACAAAAGAAATCGCTTTTAAACTTTTGTCAAAATCATCAAGGTTGGGACGAGGGGCAGTGAACTCCGTTTTGTTTTTGGACGAGTCCAGATTCCTCCTAAACAAGAATGATCGCCGTGTTCTTGTCTTACGAAGACGAGGTGAGCGATTTGCACCATGTACCATTCGATAATTTGACAAATATGGTGGGGGGTCTGTAATGGTTTGGGGTGGGATACAATTTAATGGTGGTACAGAATTGGTTGCGATACGAAATGGGTCGCTTACAGCAAGAAGATATAGAGACGAGATTATTGTACCCCATGTTCAACCATTTGCCGAAAATTTCGGCAATGGATTCATTTTTATGAAAGACAATGCCAAACCTCATACAGCTAACATTGTCACAACTGCGTTGAGAGATACCAAAATCCAATGTTTGGAGAGGCCTGCCAAAAAGCCCTGATCTCAATCCTATTGAGCATCTCTGGGATCAATTGGGCC
The DNA here is from genome assembly GCA_963082815.1 of Melanotus villosus. Classification (NCBI taxonomy): domain Eukaryota; kingdom Metazoa; phylum Arthropoda; class Insecta; order Coleoptera; family Elateridae; genus Melanotus; species Melanotus villosus. The sequence goes on along the minus strand of OY720421.1, from coordinate 45,321,229 downwards.
AAAAAATTAAAAACGCACCGAGACCGCCAGTAACTCTTGATGAGCTCTCTAACATGCTTGTTCAAGAATGGGAACAGATATCCCAAGGAAGGATACGAAACTTAATCTCAAGCATGCCAAGAAGAGTAGAAACGTGTAGTGCTGCAAGATGAGGGCATACACACTATTAATAATGTTACTTTTTATTACAAATTAAGAGTTAAGTTCATGAGAAGACCATTGGTATTTTAGTTTAATTTTTAGCTTTTTTTCTTCAAGTCCATAAAAGTAAAGTTTATTAATTTTAATAGCTCTTAAATCAACTAAACTGTAAGGAGACACTTGGATTTATATATTAATTTATTCGTTTCATTAAATTTCGTTATCTTGTTTTAAATTTATTTTGAATTTTACTAGTGGTCCCTTAATTTTGTCCGGAAGTGTAATGTACCTCTAAAAGGTCCTCGTGAAAGTTTAAAACCCGATTCGCAACAGAAAGACAATTTTCCTAATATTCCTAATAGAATACGGCCTGCTTCAATTGAGTTTTTAAAAAATCACATTGTATATGAAATACAACACTATTATCAGGCCAGTTATATTTATTTATTTATTTATTTTTATGAAGGACCGGTATATTCTTGGGGAGGCGTTGGAGTTTTCTGTTACGCCACTGAATAAAACACTCGGATCTATTAATAATATTATATTAATTTAGTGACTTAGTTTCCACGCAAATTTGCATTATGTGCTGCAAAATTTACTCACTATAGTCTTAAAAAACAAACTATAATTAATTACATGTTTTAATAAGAAAATGTAGTGACTGAGTTTTATATTAACAAATTTTATTAATATTAGCTTGTGTTGCGAATTCTATAAACAAGAATGTATACTATTTTTAATATAGATTATTTTAAACTAAATTTTGAAAACTAATAATCTACAATGTGTCCACGGATAGGTGATACAAGAGGTATAAATGACAAAAAATTTTTAGATATCAATACGCTGTTTAGCAGTCTATCCCTGCTTGTTCTTAAATTCATTTTAAGCAGACTTTCGATTTTTTTAAATCAAGGCATCTGTGTTAGCACTGTTAAAACAAAGGTGAGGTTTAGGTAAAGTCTTAGTATTTTAACAAATATCGCAAAATTGTATTAGAGTAAAGTTGTTCAGAACACAAAATTACGGTTGTATGCAAAATTTGAAGTTGTTCAGACAGAATTGATTTTTGTTAGTTTAAGACTTTTGTTGTGCTCGTAGACGTTTCAAAAACACAAAATTAGGATATGTTATTTCGAAAACTTTATTTTAAATTGAAAGTTTCAAGAGTAAAGGAAACACAAATATCAAAATTATTCAAAAGTTGTTGTAGTGTCTACTTGACCTGATTATAAAAATTTCAACAAGTCCAAAACTGAGGAAAATTGCGAATTTACGTCTTAAATGATTATCTGCAGGAAAAGTAACATGAGAAATAAGACTATTAAACACAGCAAAAATTATTATAAAGAATAAAATTTTCTGAGAAATCAACAATATCCTCTTGTATCACCTATCCGTGGACACATTGTAGATTATTAGTTTTCAAAATTTAGTTTAAAATAATCTATATTAAAAATAGTATACATTTTTGTTTATAGAATTCGCAACACAAGCTAATATTAATAAAATTTGTTAATATAAAACTCAGTCACTAAATTCCAACATACCAAAGATGCACTTCTTAACAAATGTTTGTTTAAACATAATACTCACTAGATAAAAAAAATAGTTAAACGAAAGTTTACAGAAGTATTTCTTTTACATTTGAGTAGTAACTTCTGTAATTTATTATGTACTATCTAAATTGTGTCTATTTTATAGCTATTAAGACAACAAGTGTTAAAAATCAAGGTCGTAGTTCAAATCCGAGCGAACGAAGTGAGTCGAGGATTTGATAGACCGAGATTTTTAAACTATAAAACACGAGTTGTCTTCAAGATTTTTTCTAACACTAATATTTTTCACTAATATATCATTAGAAATTTTAATAAATTATTATTTGAGACGCGTCACGATACACAAAATGCGAAGATTGCTAGGCAACGACGTATTTTATAGAGAAACGCGTATTTTAAAGGCCTATAAAATACGTTGTCATTGACGACGTATTTTATAGAGAAAACGTATTTTAAAGGCAACATAACAAGTGAGCTCTTATGCACCATACAAACAGTATAAGATATTAGTGTTAGAAAAAATAAAATTAAAGTTATTTTCTAAACTTTAAAAAACATTTCCTGCAAATGAAAATCCAAATTTTACAACACTAGGTATTCCTTAATTTAGGGCTTTTTTTAGTTGAATTGCTTTGGAGAAATTTTGTTTTTCGTCATCTATACGATTAATTACTGTAATTAATTATTTTAAAATGGAGTCCAACGAAAAGATTTTGTATTTAATGTAGTGCCGTACGTTGCCATTTGCTAAATTAGCTAAGCGGTGCGTTGAATGTACTATTTATATTAGAAAAATCGTAAAAATAAAAAACGGTTTACTTATATCACCTGAATAATGACGCGGAAGTATAAAATGCTTCACAGTTGAACTCGAATACTTTGATATAAAATTACATTTGTTTATTATAATTACTATGTCAACTACACAGAATAACATCATATTTGATTTAATGGGATACCATACGTACCTTCACCTAACAGTTTTTAAATGTACTTACTTTCTTTTTTTAATTAAACTTTGGTAAATAATTGAGTAACGCTTGATTGTCGATATCTACTGTTTTTATAAGCCACTTAATTAACAAACTGATTAATATATAAAATAAACAACTCCGTCAATATGTTTCCTTTCTTGAAGTAACAGTAACAAGTTGCTTGCCTACTGGCGTACTGTATAAGTGTATATCAAATAAATGAAAATATTGACAAAGTTGTTACGTTATTTCAAGAGCTCTTCAAGTTATTGTTTTTAATTTCATCCTTGATCTACTTATGTTCAAGCGTACGTATTAGGAATGTTAGTGATTATCATATTTTAACATACCTAGTCACATAAATTCTAAAGAAAATTGTCGATTCATAAGTTTCTCTGAATTTATATCGTTTCAACGTGTGATCATCCACGCAATATTTAAAAAATGCCACGACGGATGTAATTTATTTCCTAAGTAATTTGCCACCTACAACGTACCCGTAATAACAAACAAATTCGCTCTGAAGTGATCTGAACGTACCTTCTCCACCTGACCACACATAAACCACACACTCCTACAAGAATCGTGATAGTTTATATGGCTAAAGTTGGATAACAGAAGTCATTTACCTTTAGAATTTATAACTAAAAATTAAATAAGTGTGTGTTTCTCAGGTGATAATTATTGTGCCTTAACTGCCCTTTTATTTATTATGCAGCTTTTTGTAATACCGTGTGCTTGCAAGAAGTTAAAACTCAATACACTTATTTTTGAAAATATTGTACTTTTAAAGTTCCATTTTTTTTATCAAAATGTACAATAAGAAAGTCTTTGGAAGTTGGTAGCTGGAGAATGTAAGTAGAAGTCATATCATACTTTTATTATTTTTATGTTATTGGCATTTTTCAAAAGTGGGCAGATTGTAATCAAAGTTGCTTCAAAAAGAACATATTTTGTAATTTTTCGTTGTAAATTTCCACTGAATTTTATTTGGCTATTGAAATGCTTCTTTCCTTTAGAATTTTATTTTGCAATTTTAACGGTGTCAGTGACATAAAAATAATAAAAGTAAATAATTTCAGAGATGACTTATAAATTTTACATCAACTGCCATATAAAGACTTTTTGATCATATTATACAAAATATTATTTTTATTATTGTTATAGCCAGAAAATGATTTAATGCTCTTCCTCTTGGTCTTTTGTCTCTTTTTATTTATTGCCTGTGAAGATGAAAACGGTTAAGTCTATTTTACATAGTCGACGTGTATATTCCTGTAAATGATTTTTTCGAAAACGTTATAATTTACACGTACTGAATCGAATATGTAAAGATGCTAACTTATCTATAAACTATAAATTTATCACAAGTTTAATCAATACCAAGAAAAAGCGTAACTTAATCAGTAGCATTAACTTAAAATTAAACAGCAATCTGCGTTCGCGTGTCTGTTAATGCTTCTAAAGCACGCATCTGACATCTGAGAAAGCCTCGCAAACATCAAAGGTGAAAAATTTATTTGTCTCGCTGGGCAAATTTGCATACAGTGATTTAAACTTTCTTATATAACCTGTCAATGTCAAATTAACACACGAACCAAAAGCTCCATAGTTCAATTACGATTGACGTTCAATTAAACAGAAAAAAACATACAACGACCTCAGTATGAAAAAACTAAGCGCTGCAGAGGAATTCTTTAAGAAGTTACTCAAGCTTTGCAATAAAATACCTACTATGTGTCTTATTAAATCGTCATACTTTTTCCGGAGTAGCGTTTTATATAATTGCTTAATTAAAGATATTTTTACGAAGCAGGGTATAATCAAAACGAAAATGTAGTTTCTCGAGAGCTGCACATTGCTGAAAATATTCGAAATTCTACTGTTTAAATTTGTTTCTTTCAGATATGTAAGAATGAACTGGCTGCAACTAAGAATCTGCACCAACGACAAATTATCCACGTCACAATAAAATTATCGAAGAAACTGCAATTATGATATTAACGTGGTTTCTCAACAATGTGCAACAAGATGTATTTTCTGTCTCGTTATTTATTTTTGGGTCTGATTTGTAAACTGTAGGTTTTCTGTTTTGTAGCTCCATAAATTTAGTTTTTAAGTCGAGGTGATTCGTTTGCTTGACAAGTGTTTAATTACAGTTATTTATAAAATTAATAGAGAGACATTTGATGGCTTCTTCGCCAGATTAAGTTGGCTACGCTAATGAACCCAGATTAGGTGAATGTTATCGCTATTAATTTTCAGTGAACTTGACTTTATGGCTGTCTCTTTAATTATTTCACTAAATTGCCACAATATACTTTTAAAAACATGTGTAAAATCCAGTTGTCTAACCTTAACGTCATCTAAATGTGTTTCTTTTAGAATTATGATTAGCAGTATTTTGTTAACCAAGGTCCACATATTTCTAACATTAAAGAAAGGTACGTAACAATAAATGATTTACAAAGAAAGTTAAATACAAAACGACAGAACTTATTAATATTAAATATACTGGTCGCTTTGGTTACTTGGTCAACCCACCTAAATCTAGTATCTTCACAACCCATGAAAATAAGTGACGTTACTGATGCCCACCCGATCGAGTTGATCTCCAGATTAGGCGACATGAAACAAAATGTCGATATATCCAATAAATCTATACATGAAATAAATTGAAGTAACGATTCATCAAATCTTCCACATATCGATAATAAACTATTATAGATATTTTATTCTGATAGTTTTCTTGCAAAATATGGGCTTTCGGAATTATTTCATAAATATTAAAATATCGATTGAATCGATATATCGTAATAAATAAATCGATACATCTAAATAGCGATTTTAAGAATTCCGTATCGACATTCGATGTGTCGATATATTGAAAAAAACCCAGCCTTGCTGCAGATAAGGCGGCAGATTGTGAGAGATGGCAAATTTGGTAGAACGAAACAATAAGTGACGCATATATCGTATACCAAAAAATTTTGCAAATAAATTAACCAAATAAATATAGCGCCATAAAAATAAATATGCGTAATTAGAACTAACGCGACAAATTTTCATTTCAGAGCGGTAGAACATTTAGAACGGTGAAATTTATGTCTCACATGAGCTGGTCGCTGCATTATCGACCTCTTTACCATTTTAATTACACATTTGTATCGTTGCAATCTAAAGTGGTACTAAATGCAGAAAGGTTTAATAAATATAAAAAATATAAAATATAATAAATATATATAAAAAGAAAAAGAAAAAGAAAATAATGAATCAACAAAATGATAGATTTTCTTTGATTTACTTGATTAATTTATTAGATTCTTACATTTTTGAATATTCCGTTAAATTGTTTTTTAATGTGGTTGTTTACTACTGCAATAAAATACTCTAATGAATTCGATCCTGTTTAGCTACGTTAAAGATCTTATTTGTTTGGAAATCAACAAACAAGAACAATTAAGTTAATATCGGTGGTGTAGCTGCAGAGGATTAGCAATGTTGTCTTGTAAAACAAACCGTGGGTTTGTTTCCGGTCAGTATCTGTCCGATTTTTCGTCTGAAAAAATCTGTAACTTTTCCAGTGATCGAAGTCTATTATGTTCGGAAAAATTCTAGTCAGGTAGTACAAAATATCTGTGGTTGACACAAGTTGGTATTATTGGGTGCGGATGGTAAGTCCAGATTTCGCCCAATATACAAAACGGCGTTTAAGTCAAAGATTAATAAATAATTATTCTTCTTATTTCGACGCACACATTCTTATCGATTGTATTGCCGTTTAATTGTATTTCGCAGTTCATATTACTCAGTAAACATGAAAACATCTGCATATTACCAATGTGGAGGTAGAGTTTCAAATTCCGCAATAATAAATTTGAGAAAGCCGGAAACCGTTAAGTAAAAACTGTGTAAGATAATAATTCTGCAGAGATATTAATAACTACAAAGCATCGAACTGACGTTTTTGAATAGTACGAGTTACAACAGCTCATAATCTGAATATCTATTGTCGTTCATCAGGTTTCTTCGTAATAAAAAACTTGCGGCTATATTGTGCTTCAAGTAGGAAACCAACTTTCATCCATTGCCTGCGGTTTCAAATTATGTGGGTAAGGACAATCCACTATAATTTATCCATGGCTTCTCTCGTAAATCATAAGTTAAGTAAGAGATTTAATTATTTAAAGAGTAAAAGTGTTCAATACCTGTTACTGTATACGCTCTTTTTGCGGATCCAGAGAGTGGATAATAACATAGATGCCCCAGTTTCCATATAAGTCCCTTCGACCTAACACTCGCTCAGCCCGGAGACACCATTAACTATTCATAAATAGATGGTTAGAAGGAGCACTGAAAATATCTTTTCAGCGATAAAAGTTACAAAATTTGGGTATCGTTTGCTCGGCTTATTTTTGAAATTAGATTTTTTAATGGATGTTGTTAAATTGTTATATTACTAACAGATAAATGCGATCTTCATATGAAAATAATTAGTTTAAAAAATTGAATTCCATTATAATGTAGGCAAATCTTTAAAACGAGTAGGTGAAAAATTTTACCTTCATAGTTTGCTACTGGTTTGAGCGGAAACATAATACCTCAAGAATTATGTTGTAATAATTTGAATAATATTTTTAATAGATTTCGTGTGTGGTAAATTTTGTATATAAGAAGCAACCTACGCATCAATAAAAAATTAATATTAAGTTCTGCCTTCAACAAATTTCACCCACGTTAGCAATAACTTTCTTTGAATTATTCTATTTTAAAGTTAAACCACATAAATTCGCAGTAACACTAATATTTTAAGCTTGTTATAACGTCAAATAAATTGCAAATATGTAAATCCAGTAATAGATCGATCTGCTCATAAAATATCAAAGGTATAAGAATATGTATGGCCTTCTCAAGGTAGCTATACATTTCTCTCACCTGTTCTAGATAGTTACATAAAATGAATGCGTGCGTTTTTTATTCATATAAAGAAAAAGCGCTTAAGAGTTTAATTAAACTAAGGAAAACCGACTAGTCGCGACGTCATAAATATAAATAGGTTTGTATTAATCAGAGAAATTCGCATTCTATTTACAGAATTTAAAAAATTGTGTACATGTATAATAATTCTGAAAGTGAAATTCCAAAAGCTGCTCCGCCAGCTGATCCGTAGTAATTGTTTGTAATTATATTTTTCCACTAGAAAAACTAGTTTGACAGTTTTAAATAAACGGCAGAAAGTGTGGCATTTGAAAACTGACTGCGAGTTTGCGAGTAGTGTAAAAGACTTTTATGTCTTAATGGGGTCTCTTGAATATTTATGATGGCGTAATTTTGTTTTATAAAAAGAAACAGAAACCACAAACACCATATCAAGGTATTTTTAAATGCTGTTGCAGAATAAACTCTATGTTAATTATTATGTATTAGCTAGAATATAATGAATACGTTAAGGTAGACATATATTTAAAAGTTGTTTTGTTGCACAGTTCTAGGTATTAAATATGTCAACAATGGTAAATGGCTACCACTAAATACATTACATTACATACATTAAAATTAAAAATAATGTTTTTTAATACTTTCCTCGAAATACATTAGTTGTAGTTCAATAATAGTCCAGGCAACAGGGAGATAAAACAGGCCTTACCTGGAAAAAATTCAAGGAGTTTTGAAAATTGGCAGTTTTACTCAGTTGAGTGACCCGACCAACATACTATATTTGCGACCTTGGCGGGTGTCCGCTCGCTCCGCCATATTGGAAAAGACCGACCAAAATCCAAGTTTTTGACAATATCTTCCTTCCAAGACGTCCTATTCAGAAAATACCTATTACACAAATTGTAGAAGAGTAAATTCTCTACAATTTTTGTCTGAAACATTTTTTTCCAAAATAAATTGTGTACTACGTAAATGCTACCTTGCCACCCGAAATTTTACTCGCTACCAGGGTATTGTTACTGCATTTAACCCCTATAAACTATATATTTTCGGAAAGCAGAGAAAATATGCAATTTAATGGTATCATGGCCAACTACGACTTATATTTAAAAAATACCAACTTTATGTCATAATTCTTAAAACATGAAAATTAGAAGATATCTGAATTGACTATCGTATTCTACTTGAAAAAGTGCCTGTAGAATGTTTTTACCGTTTTTGGATATCTTCAAAACCAAGAGAGTTATTTGAAGTTTTCGATATGGCCAAATTTTGAATTTTGGGCTATAACTAAAAAATAACAAAAGATAGCGAAATTTTGTTTTCGGGAACTGAACCTGCATCAAAAAAGAGCCCTGGACTCCGACATCAGTTTTTGTCTATCTCCGATATTAAGGGTACGTACTTCCCATTTAAAAACATCGAAAATGGGCCACCCTGTACAGTAGGGTGGAACGAAAAAAACAAGTTTTGATTTTTAATTTGTAATAGCGCGGAAAAGTTGCCTTTTGGCATAGATAAGATAAAAAAAAAATATGAAAAATATTGGAGCACGTCTTGAGGTGCCGCAAGGACTATAAAGTTTCATAAAATTACAATTTTCACTACATTTTTAAGTTTTTTTTAAGAAGTTGTCAAATATTTTTTTTTATTTCAAATACTGTCAGAAAAGCAGTTTTTATATCAAAAAAGACATACAATTTTTTTTTTAACTTTTTGGATTATGTCTTGAGGTGCCGCAAGAGCGGTAAAATTTTATAAAAGCACAGATTTTGTAACTTTTTCAAAGATTTTTACGTGTCTCGATTATGCATTAAAAAGTGTCAAATAGGCGTTTTAATATGAATAGAAAGATAAAAACAGTTTAACTATTGCATTGGCTGGCAACCGGGAGACCGGGAGTATGAGTCATCGCCGTAGCAGTGTTGCGGTGGAAAGGGGGTGGGAGGTTCTTTGATGGAAGAAAAGACAAAACAATTGTTCAAAAAAAGAAAGCAACTAAGTTGTACAAAAAAGTTATTTCAGAAGAGCACGTTACGCTAATAAAGGAACCAAACTCAAAGTTTCTAGGCCTCGTAACACCTAAATCTGGCACTGGAAAAGACATAGCAGACAGTATACTGGAGTTTCTTGAAGATAGAGAACACAACGAACAACTTTTGAACTTTACTGCAATTGGGTGTGATGGAACCGTGGTAAATACTGGACATAAAAATGGTGTGATTTCTTTGATGGAAAATAAAATAGGAAGACCTTTACAACGGTTAGTTTGTTTGTTCCATGGAAATGAGCTACCTTTGCGACATCTTTTTTGTCATTTAGATGGTAAAACGAAGGGACCCAATGAGTTTAAGGACGAAATAGGTCAGCAGCTGGAAAACTGTGCTAATCTCCCTGTGGTTACTTTCTTGCCAATTGAAAATAACCTTCCTCTTTTGGAGAACATCAATGATTTAAGTACAGATCAGAATTATTTATTGGATATTTGTATGGCTGTATCAAGCGGAAATTGCTCACTAGATTTATCTTTAAGAAACCCTGGAACAATTGCTCACTCCAGGTGGCTTACATTAGCAAACCGAATAATTAGATTATATGTGGCAACTGAAAATCCAACTGAAAACCTTAAGACTCTGGCTGAGTACATTGTGAAAGTGTATGCACCTGTGTGGTTTAACATTAAGTTAAAACCTTCATGTACTTATGGTTCCAAACATCTGTTTAAGCTTATCTCATATTCATGCTATCTCTCCGATGATTTCAAGAACGTTCTAGACCCGATTATTCAAAGAAATGGGTACTTTGCTGCTGCAGAAAATCTCCTTTTGTCCATGCTATGTGATGAGCGCAATACTGTAAGAGAACTTGGTTTACGACGTGTTTTAAAAGCTAGAACAGAAAGTAGAGACGAAATCAGGAAGTTTACAGTTCCAAAGATAAACTTTGACGCAAAGGATTACATCAACATGATCTCATGGGCCGAAAATGACGTAACTGAACCCCCCTTGGTAAAACATGTTTCCAGTGACTCTCTCAAAGACTTTATACGGAAGACATCTGAAGCTCAACCAAATAGTAAAGTGGACCCGCTTATCGACTTTCCCCGGCTTCCTTGTCACACGCAAGCAGTGGAAAGAGCTGTGAAACTGGTGACCGAATCGGCTCAAAATGTCTGTGGTTCAATCGCAAGAGAAGGATATATAAGAGCAAAAATTGACTCACGTGAGAACATGCCAAAATTTGATACAAAAAACAGTTTAATGTGTCAATGACGTAGAAACAAACATTTTGCAATTGATTTGACGAGCCTTTATTTCAACCTTATTTACTACTATTTGTAACAACAAAAATGTTCGCAAAAGTTTCAAAATTAGCAAAACTTTTTAACAGTAAAAAATATTTTATTATTATTATTATATTTTGTAATTAATAATTTTTTCCAATTCTAATGCTTATATATGTATTTACAACTATGTTTTGTAACATTATATGTACGAGAAAACCATAAAAATTAATTTATCAAAGTTTATAATTTTTGAATTTTTTAAATTTTTTTACAAACTATAAGCTCTTTGCGGCACCTCAAGATGTTGTAGTATAGTAACAAAATTTTTTTTTCTTCTTTTTGAACCTAAAAGGCAACTTTTCCCCACTATTACAAAACTAAAAAAAAAAAAATTTTTAAAAAGGCCACTTTCGTTCCACCCTACTGTACAGTAGTTTTAGGAATACATATTAAATTTCAACCGAGGGTTTTCAAATGTTTGAGAGTTAAAACTTAGACTTTACAAAACCATGTAGCAGTTTACAGTTTATGTTTGTACATGATTAGGTATTCCGTTTTGTAGAAATCAAATTCCTTGCTGTAGGCCTAAAACAGAATTATGTAATTTCTTGTACCAAATAGTGTGATAAATGATCGCATAACTTACTTATTACACTAAATTTGTATTTATGTACTAGGAATAAATTAATTCATATTGAACACGTTCATTTGCATTTACTAAGAATCCGAAATATTGTGCCGACAGTACGTAGTGGACTAGCACATACATAGGTACATTTTTTTAATATATACGTGTAGTAATTTTCAGTGTATTACATAAGGAAGCAAAACCGTCCAAAGAACCTGTTATCATTATTTAGTTTCAGTATTTTGTAGAAATTGAAATTACTTCATTATATAAGAGTACACCCTTAAGATATTATACATTTTTCCACATAAAAATAAACTATGCCCCAGGCAAAGTTCTATTACTTATTACTGTAGGGCCCGGATTTTAGGCAAAACGGACTATTGTTATTTTTTAAGGCACATAACCCAAACTTATATATAAATGTTTTTTTACAAGAAAGTAATTGTATAACCTCTATTTATTTTCGCCTAAAACGTGGTTTAACTGCCTATTTTGTTTTATAAGTGCCTAAACTTGCCTAAACCTTGTCTCTTTTTTAATTTTTACTTGGAAACCTAAATATTTCCTTAAAATTTCATTTTTCAGAATATTGGACGCAGGTAGTTATAGACTTTTATAGAGACAAGAAACAGGTAATAAACCATTGACCCTTATATTATCTTATCTGCTTGAATTGCTGTCGGTAGACGGTACATTTCAAGTAATTTAAGAAATGAATTTACATATTGTTTAATCGCAACCTTCCGAGAAAACCCTACCCAAGCACATAAGGGCGACATTTTTCATTCAACACTTTTTCTTTCATTCGGTTTCATTCTGAACGTGGCAAGTGAAGTGTCTATTTTGTGAATTGTGAATATTTAAAAATGCCCAAACAAAAGAGTTGTTTGACGGACAAGTTATCCCTGTGGGCCAAAACTTCGGAGTTGTTCCAGATAAAGTCCGAGCGAGAAATTTTTTGTAATGTTTGTGCAAAAGTGGTAAGTTCAAAAAAGGGAATAGACCAGTTTTGTTTTAATTCATTTTGTTTGTTTTTTTACATAGTTTAAATGTGAAAAAAAAGGTCACATATTTCAACATGAACAAACAGTCACACACAGAAATAGGATGAAAACATCATTACGACAAACTTTGCTGACACAACCATAGTCCCACTCATCCAGCAATGGTGAATTTAATTATGAACTTTGCAATGTGTTATTGGCTGCAAATATTCCGTGGCAAAAATTGCAGAGCACGGAATAAAGATCCCCGATGGTTCAACATTGCGCAAGAATTACTTGCCAAAATGTTACAAAAATGTAGGTATTTCAATAGAATTAATAATTCAGATATAAATATTAACTTTTTTAGATGATTGATCGTATTCGTGAAGAACTGAGTGCCTTCAATATTTGGGTGTCAGTAGATGAAAGGATGAAACGACCGACGCTCTTGGCAGGTACATTGCTAACTGTATTGTTGGTAAACTCTCAGATGAAGAAGCTGAAAACTCGCACCTTCTTTCCACAAAACAGCTAGACACAACTAACCATGCTACAATAGCTCGATTCATACATGAGTCTCTAGGTATAATATGTAAACTTTTGGTTTTGTAATTTCAAAATTTTATTTACAGAAATTTTATGGCCCAGCAAAATCATCGCTGAAAAATTTAAATTATTTGTAACTGATGGAGCACTTTACATGTTGAAGTGTTGCACATATCTTAAAGCTTTTATCCTGAAATTAAACATGTGACCTGTCTAGCTCATGCTCTGAATTTATTGACAGAAAAAATCCGTCGTGAATGTGAAGATGTAGACATATTGATATCGAGTGTAAAAAAATTTTTTGTTAATGCTCCGCTAAGGGTAGAATTGTATAAAGAAAAATTGAAAAATTTGCCACTTCCACCGCAACCAATTTTAACACTCTGGGGAACATGGCTTGAAGCAGCAATATTTTACAGGGAACATTTTGATTCGATTAAAGATATAAGTATATTATCTTTTAAATCAACATAAAGTGCAGTAAACTTTTTTTTACAGGTTATTATGTCATTTAATAGCAGTTCGTCGCAAGCCATCGAAAAAACAAAATCGGTAATAGAGAAGAAAGAACTAAAACTCGCTCTTATGTACATCGCAGCTAATTTCAAAATTATAAAAGACAGTATTGTTAAGTTAGAAACAGTTGGTTTGCCTTTAACAAGTTCAATAGAAATAATTGAGAATGTTGATTCGTGCTTAAAAAAAGGCCCCAGGTGCAGTGGCAACGTCAGTGTTTAAAAAATTAGAAGAAGTTCTAATGAAAAATCCTGGGTACAAGTACTTTTTACATTTTGTAAAAATTTTCAGAGGTGAAAGTGTAGAAACTGATAGTGTAGATTTCAAAACTTCCGATGTAATATATAAATTTGCTCCAATTACATCCTGTGACGTAGAAAGGAGTTTTTCGAAGTATAAGTCCACTTTAAGGGAAAATAGGCAGAGTTTTAAGAAAACTTAGAACAATATTTAGTTTGTAATGTAAATGCTTAAATGTAATGTTTGTGGCTTTTAAATATAATTTACAAATACAATAAAAATATTTTTTTCCGTATCCATGGTATGTAATTGACAGATTATTTATCTCATTTGAGGTTAACAATGGCGGATGGCGGGTAAATATGAAAAAGCGGGACGATATTAACATTTGCGGGTTTTTACCGGGCATGCTATCGACGTGACATCTACCGATAGAATTTAGAATCAAAATTATTATTTGATTATACAAAAATCATCATTTAAGTGATTGATAAGTGTAATTATTTTTTAAAATTCAAGCAAATACGATTATTTTTTACATAAATTCATTATAGAAGTTATTTTTAATACGAAAATTTGACATGTGTAATTTGAGGTTATATGTCAAAAACGTAGGTACGTATTATATTATAACTATTTTTATTTAATACGAACTTCTCATAGATGCGGAAAAATAACTTGTGCCCTACGGGAATCTAACGGCATATTTCATCCCTCGGCTTTTGCTGCCCTCGCTCACTACATTCGCTCGTGCAGCAGAAATCTTCGGGATGAAATATGCCTATATCTTCCCTTATGACGCAATATACTATTTTACCGCCTAATTTCAAATTTTAAGAGACTATTTTTGACATTTTAAGGGACTATTTTAGGCGCCTATTTTTGAAATTATAAGTGCCTAAAATCCGGGCCCTACGTTATTAGCATATTCACTATAAATTAACAGTACTTATTATCACAAAAGAAATTATCGAAAAAAGTCACAAAATAATAATAATATTAGTAACTTAAATAACGTCGCTTTTATTATAAGAAAAATGTATTCGTTTGTTTAATGTAAATGTTCTTAAAGTGCAGATCAAAGGCAAAATAAGCACATCATATTTTACGACGCCTCGTAATATTAGCATAAATAAAAACCTATTTAATAAATAAAAATTCTAATTAGAGTATAATTCGAACCCGTAATAAAATAAATTAAAATTTTAATCGCTTGCCTTTGATTGCCGGTTTTTGAATTTTTTAATAAGTTAATTTTTATTTTATGGGACCCAACAAATCTGCTGCTGAGCGGCGTCGACAATAAAATCACAAATAAGTGCGGAGTATATTGCAAAGTAAGTAAATCGGAAATTTACTATATTGCTTCCCACTTAGTTAGATAAACTATTGAGATAACTTTATGCGGTATAAAAGAATGCGATTAAAAATAATGGTAATAAAATCGAACGCTAAGCTTAGTGGCACTGAATAGTGGCTAATTGTATGTATAAAGTATGGAAAATACGACAGCAGCTGTATTTATCCTGACAGTTGGAATGGCGCAGAAGAGAAGTATAGAAACGGAGGGCTATCAAAATTCCACCTTTCTGATTTTATACCCTGATTTCTTACGGTAGTCATTCGATCGAAGTTTTTGATAATTGTTCGACAGGTTTAAAATGGTAATTGATGATGTTGGCTCAATGTATAATGATCATTTAGTTTGTTTTGAAACTATATAAATAAAGCTCAGTCGCCCGCATCGATGATAATTTTCGAGATAGTTTGAGGATAACAAAAAAAAGCAGCTCTTATCCATTTAGTCGCCCAAATTATCTAAAAGAAGGACTTTTAAAATATGAAAAAAATTCAAATTTCCCATAGTCACAAATTATTACGGAAGAATTCGAAACATAAAAGCACGTCCAGAAGGTCAGAAGTGCAAAAGGAGTGTCACATTTCTATAATCACTGTAATTATGTGACACTGATCCTGACACTGCACAAAGGTCTCGGATTTCTTTAAGGACAAACTCGTGCGTTAGTAGGAAATGATTGATTGCGCTTGATTACTGCAGGCGGATATACAAAATACAACCACGCAACTGACTTTTAAGCTTATGGCAGTTTTTATAATTTAATTTAAAATTTCCATGTAAAAAGGTAGGTTTCGTGTAACTAAAATGCCTACGCTATAAAAACAATGTCAGAATACAAATAGGAGAATGATTTATGTCCAATTAAAACACCGGAAACCCATTAATACTATATTCTAATTTGTTAAAAGCCGATGACATTCTATGACACACGTTCAGTGACTAGTTTTATGAAATTATTTTTATACAAATTTTTTGGTACCTTTATTAATAACTACGGATCGAAGAAGGTATGATTAAGCGAAAGAGCGATAAAAGTCTCACCGGATGTGACTAAAATTCCAATACAGTTTTTGTGGTTTAGATTAACATGTTGTTTGTTAACTTATTTCTGTAATTATATTCCGCGAGCTTTGCATTTTACATAAGAGAAGATTAGTACAATTAACGTTCTAAAATATTTATTACATGCTACGATCGAGACGGCAATTTTTTAAAGATCAAGGTACACCCAACGACAAGAGATTGCGTTTGCACGTCTCATTTAAACTAGGAAATAAATAATGAGTTCTTTTATAATAAATAAATCACGAGCAAGTTTGCTCTGATACTGTCGGTTTGTCAACAATGGCGGTTCTAAGTTTGGTCATATAAAACTGATACAGCATTGTCAGGTGCACAACCGTTATTAATTACCGATAGGTACGGCACTGGACAGCCGATGATAAATAGATTTCAGTACCTGCCAACATGGCACACGGTTCAATATGTTTTAGCTTATGTAACAAGATAGCTGGAACCCACAGAAACATCTACAGCCGACCGACTTTGAACTATTAAAACAAATCATATGAAACGATAAATCAAGCAACATATTTATTTAAAAATTTCGTAAATTAAGTGAAAGCTGGTGTACTGTACTTTAGATGTCCATAAATGAATTATATTATAGTTTGTTTAGGACATCTCATTAACCATACCAAATAAGACAATGGCTAATAAGTAGTACCGTGAGTTCAAAAAGTTTTTGCTTAAGGGTTAGCCATGAGACACAAAAATAATGTCAATTGCAAGATTTAGAATTTATTAACTGTCATCATTGTGTTGCTGGCATAATACTGTTGTGCACACTGAAGTGAATAAATTAAGGTTCTAAACCTTGCAGTAGACTGAGTAGACATTACTTTAGTGTCTCATGGCCAACTTTTTGAACTCACGGTATAAGAAGTACAGGATAGGTTTACTAATTCTATAGTTAGCTTTTTATATAGGGTGTTACTTAATGTTATGTACTTATTTTAAGGTGGCATCCCTGAACCAATTTTAAGTCGAAAAGTTAATATAAACGTATGTCCTAAAATGCTTGGTTTTCGATATACAGGGTGCTAAAGTTTTTATTTTGTTTTCGGTTTTTCTTAAAAACCTCGAAGATGGTTTAAGATATTAAACTGAATTTTGGCACAGGTTAATCCGGTATAGAAACACACTTTTTGATCTAAAAACATTTTTATGTTTTTTAACCAGTGGTGTAGCTATGGCTGAACCGCAATACAATTTTAACGAAAAAAATATTACGCCACCGATTTAAAAGAAAAAAACAATGGTTTATTCTTAATTAGCAATCAATAATAAACAAAAAAGGTCTCTTTCATTTTTGTCGTATAACTTACCGTTTGGAAGAAATCGGTAATCAAATTTTATTTACACACCGTCCTCCCGAAGACTTCTTTTGCATATCAATAACTGTGGCATATAATTACTACCAATTCTTAAATTGGTATCAAACATCAATTGCATCACTAGTATTTCTGTATTTTATTTGCGTAGGATAGCTTCAAAGAATCTCGAATGACCGTAGGTACAGACACCCTGTATATCGAAAACCAAGCATTTTAGGACATACGTTTATATGAACTTTTCGACTTAAAATTGGTTCAGAAATGCCACCTTAAAATAAGTACATAACATTAAGTAACACCCGTATAAATACATACCACCAAACATTATACAGTTTTTCAAAGCCCAGTAGTGGGCAACAATAAATTAATACAAGGCATCTTTCTTCAAGCAATTATTATAAATTTTATTTAATCTAATCATTAGTAATTTCGAATACTAATAAGTGTTTTCATGTTTATCTAAATATCGTTGAGGCTAAAACAATTACGCTAAGCGATAAATTCAAATGTGATAACGCTTGAAGTATCACTGCAAACTACAATTTTCCTCGTTAAACTACTTTTAAAATCTATATAAAGTAATTCCCTTTACTTAAGTCAATATTATTCTCAGTCTTCTTATACTTTTCAAAGTAGTGACTTTTTTAAGCTTAAACCAACCCCCG
Source organism: Melanotus villosus (assembly GCA_963082815.1). NCBI lineage: Eukaryota > Metazoa > Arthropoda > Insecta > Coleoptera > Elateridae > Melanotus > Melanotus villosus. The sequence continues at coordinate 45,302,988 of OY720421.1, read as the reverse complement.
CAAGGTACAGTTTTGGTTACAACTAAAGTTAGGTTAAATACCCGAAAAGTGTGCCTATGAGAAACTACACAAGTTTGTTTATAAAATTTAAATAATTGATAGTGTTTCACCTTCTAAAAGACATAGGTATCAGTTGGCTGTAGGTGAATCTGATTATTCTAATTATTTCTTTATTTATTCTGCCGTTAAGGCCCACATTCACGTTGAGATCTGTATCGATACACGTATCGATACAAGTGGCGATACATGTATCTGAGATTTGTATCAAGTATCAGTACAACCATACACACTGAGACCGAATCATGAGACCTCAGTTTAGTTCAAAACGTCAGACTGGAATTTTCCTCTCGAACCCGTGTTTGTAGCAGTTGCAGTAGCATTGTAGGAATTTTTAAAGAAAAAAAGACGCCGAAAAAAAATAAGGACAAAGCAATGATTACGTGAGAAAAACAAGTATACTGTTTTAAATTTACTTCAGGAACTTAAACGATTTCAATAACTATTTGCGAATGGATGATACACTGTATGATGCCGAACATCAAGCAAATAGGTCCATTTAAGGTGGTAAGTCAGTTCATCTATCTTGGGTCTCTAATATCAGCGAAGGTGGTAACACTCATGAAATCAGAAGAAGATGCGAGATGGCAAGAAGTACGATGCGAAATTTACAGAAAATCTGGAAGGACAGGGACATAATACTGGAGACAAAGAAACGGAGGGTGAAAACTTTAGTTTTTCCAGTTTTACTATATTCCGCTTAAACATGGACCATAAAAAAACAAGACCTCAAGCGCATTGATTTTTTTGAACTTTGGTGCTGCAGACGAATTCTCCGCATTCCACGAACTGCCAGATGAACAAACGCACCTGTTATCCAAGAAATTAATGAACTCACAAGGATATCCCAAATTGTTCATGAACGAATGTTAAAATTCTTCGGCCATATTGAACGTAGAGATGACAATAAACAATAACTCAATAACCTAGAAAGATTGGTGGTACAGGGACGAATGGAGGGTTCAAGATCACGCAGCAGATCTCCAAAAAGATATGGACAGACCAAATTAAAGACCTAACTGGCACATCTCTCCAGTATGCAACCAAAGAAGCCAGAAACAGAGAACGTTGGCGAAAAGTAGTCCGAAAAGTTCGTAAATGAAACTAGTTTCTATAGGTCACGACTAACCTGTAAAGAGAAATACGAAGAAGAAGATACACTGTTTATCAATCTATTGGGAATAGTAAAACAAAGAATTGAAAAACAGAATACTGTCATGAGAGAAGCAGTAAGTGCGGAAGAAAGACTGATGGTGACTTTACGATACTTGGCCATCACAAGATACTCCACTCTTCAATGAAGCCACAACTTTTTTGAGTTCTCTTCGGACAGCACAACGAAAGCTAGGCATTTTTTTGGTAACAAAACTGCGATCTGCGTTAGGGTACCTAATCTTACACTTTTCAACTAAGTTCTGCTGCTGCCGTTTCACGAAGTGGTCTATTTGAATAGTCTTTTGACTTAGAATTCCACAAACACGGATATAACATACATATTCAAAAAGTCTTCCCAAAAATCTCGATCCGCAGACATGATTTAATTAACTTTATTCGCGCGATACAGTGATACTGGCGCACACACGTTGAAACATGGTATCAGTTGCACGGTCGCGGTATCGATGTTTCACGACAGTGATACAGACGTCGATACCAGCTGATACTGATACATCGATACCGAGACAGTCACATACACGTTGAGATTTGTATCGCGATACTGATACTTGATACATGTATCGATACAGATCTCAACGTGAATGTGGGCCTTTACCCATACTTACGAGGTGTGGCAATTTAATTTTCGGAGTGACGTTGCAGCTCTAAAGATACGTGATATTAAGCCAAAATTAAAGCAGCATATTTTAGTTCACACTTTTATCAAGAAGGCTTGGCTTATAGAACCATCGAATAGCTGTCAGTTACTTCGCATCGTGTGCAGACTTCGTTCAGACTTGCCGTGCCATTGTGAATTTTCTTAACTGAATCATCACTGGTGATGAGTCGTGGGTGTTTTAGTACGATCCTGAGACGAAACGCCAAAGCAAAAAAGTTTCGTTTGCAAAAATCCAAAATCAAAACCATGCGGATTACCTTTTCAATAAATAGGGTGTAATCCATAAAGTATTTGTACCTGAAGGGCAAACAGTTAATAGTGCATTCTACGTCGAAGCGATGAAGAGATTACTGCAGCGCATTTCTGGAGTGCGACCACAATTTCGAAAAAATGGTTCTTGTTGCATGACAATGCGCCTGCCCATTCCGCACTGATTGTGAAGTTATTTCTCATGAAACACGGCGTTGTTGAAATCAATCGCCCACTCTATTCGCCAGACTTAGCACCGGCAGACTTTTTTCTCTTTGCTAAACTGAAAACTGTTCTCAAAGAAAAACGGTTTCAGGACGTGGAAGAGATTTAAAAAAATGTAACCGCCGAATGGAAAGCAATTCAGTCGAACGCCTTTTCCGACTGTTTTCAAAAACTTTTAGAACATTGCAATAAATGTATTCATGTAAATGAAGATTAGTTGAATGCATATCATAAATTTTTCGTGTTACTTAAATTGCGTTTCTTTTTATTGTGGCAGCTCTGGAATTAAATTGCCAAACCTCGTATATCACCTTAAAGACATTGTCAACTTATGAAAAGTCGTTTTTTTTTTTTATTTTGTAATTTAATTGAGTAAACTGAGTATTGCACCTTTCCAAAATTTTACGGCCGAATTTTAATTCGTTACCGTGTTATGGGAGCTAAAAGTTTAAGCTATGACGTCACTGATGTCGGTCGCCGGCGCCGGTAAGAACTGTAGCATATCTAACTTAGTAATGCAGTATAATAGAGAGTTATCGCAAGTGCAACGCTAAATTTAGGTTATGTTGCCGTGCTTATACAAGTAATTTTATGTGTTTAGGTTATGTTCGTTGTGTAGTAGCCTCTTGAGGCCGACATCAGTGACGTCACGTATTGGGGATCTGAATTCTCTCTACCCGTTTATTGTGGTTATTATAAAAGATAAGTATTGAAATTTTACCACTGCGGGTACTTTTACGAGTATTTTAACTAACGTATTTTGATATTTACTAAATATGTTGCATAAGTTGATAATGCCTTTAATTGTAGCGGTGTAATCTTTACGTTTAGACGAGTTTCATTTTAAAAAAAGCAAATGTAGTTTTCACGAAACAATTTGTTAATAATTATATCTCTACGGGATATTATAAGGTTTGCTAATTGTATTTCAAACTGTAATAGGTATTCTGTTATTCTTTCCTGAAAGACTACCCATGATCAGAAATTTCTAATGAAAGTCGACAAAAACTGAAATATGAATTACAGTTCACTGTTTTCAGTAACACTGTAGGAACAACTTTTTTTACCGGATTTTTGTTCTAATTCCTGTATATCCAATGATCGCTCTACATTATAACAATATATGAATATGAATATATGAACTTATAAAGTCAAAGCTATTTTAAAACTGCAGATACCGATGCTACTTTCAGAGGATGCAGAAGCTTTTTTAAAGAATACAACTTTTTTGGAAGATAAAGATTTTGATCCATTATATCTATAGTAAACTCCATTGGGGGCTCAGATCTCAGAATCTGCCTTTCCCATACTCTCAAAGTTTTCCAATGTTATTATTCACATTCATAGGCGCCGACTCCGTGAAGGCACCGGGGGCGCATGCCCCTATAAAGCAAATAACAAAATTTGGTAACTGAAGCAGATATTTTTGAATTATTAATGTTAACTGGTTTGCATGTTATGTTAAGATGCCTTCAAAAGTTATGCACCTGTTTTACTTGACTAGCGGTATTTCAGACTAAGAGAAAGAATGTTATTTAGCTGTGAAAACTTGGCGCTTTTGTTCACATTTCACTCTCATTCCAAATTATTGGGGGGATTACCGATTTAAGCTGATATTTTTTGGGCTGTCAATATATTGTTCAAAGTACACACAACCTTTAGCAAATGCGGTTACATCAGTGACCGCATTTTCGCTTCTCGAATTTTTATAATCTCGACTCTTTCAATGTTGATATTATCACACAACACCGCGTTTACCCTTAACTGTAAAAATTTCGAGTTCGTCATTGCTATTCTCAGTCTTAATTCACTTTAACACTTTCATTACTTTTCTGTTTATTTTAACTCTTCTTTTGCCTCAATTGGCTTCTTTCCGGCTCATAGCAAAACACTATACACGTTTGCAGGTTGTACTCACGTCTTCACCTGAACTTCACTTCAAACAAATATTCAGTACATGATTGGTTGCTTTTTGCGAAAACTGCACTGATGCTTTCGAATAGTTGCAATCCTATATTAAGGTAATTTTTTTACATACCCTGATATCCTGATAACATTTAATATGCTGGTTTTAATCAAGGCACCTCGCCGTAGTTTTCAAAAGATATCTGTAAACTTTTTCTTACTTTTCCATACAATTTTTAACAATTTGCGGAACCCTTTCCTCCACATTTAAGTGTCCATCTGCAGTCGGTGCTTCCCTAACTAGTTCTTGTTCTTGTTCTTCATATATGCTATTTATCTGCTTCTATTCGTTTATTGCTATTCCTTTAATGGCATCAGTTGTTTTCCTTTTTCCAGATTTTGTTTTATTTTTCGCTTAATTATTAGTATCATGAAATATTCTTCTCAATCTTCAACCCCTCGTTCAGGTTTTCCTACCCAATCATCGTTTATACCTTTAAAATAAAGTTCATTGCTTTACATACACAAATGTCTGCTTTTTTTTGTAATCGCTTCGACTAAATCCTAAATGCCTATTTCAAAATATAAAACTTCATTTGTTTGTTTATTCATTTATTGGGACATGATCTGGGCTTGCGGGTGGCAAGGATCTCAACACGGGTCGACGGCAATGTTCATTAGCAGTATTCTACCAGAATTTTGTCTAGCCCAAGGGACTTCTATTCATGGAATGGACCTCGATCCGGAAGAGGGCATACTTTAAAATACCTGGTCTACACCAAGATCGAACTTAAAAGCTTTAGTTTACTAGGCAACCTTCCTACGCAGATAAAGCACAGATTTTTGCTTTCTGTAAGTAATAAATATTTTTATATTTAGAAATCTTGTTTCGTAAAGAGAGCCTTTGCTTTCCGTAGTTGAATTTGTAAAAATTTATTTTAATAAACTCATAAGCAAGCACTACTTCAATACTTACACTTATGTTTAACCATTACGTGCCCTTCAAAAGTTATTATCTTGAAATGAAAAGGTTACTTTACATTATTTACATTAGAATTCTGCTATATTTTTGTATCAATCTTTTGTTATATAACATGTTCTAAAAATAATCTCTTCATGTAGGGTGGTGAATTGCTTCACGCACCATTGGAATTCCAATGGTAAAATTTTAATATTTGTAAATATTTGCTTCCCTAATTATTTTAGGCCAAAAGTGCAATGCAGCTTTTTGTAGAGAAAAATACTCTGCATCGATTGATGCTATTTTACACAATTTTCGACTTTCGTGTAACAGATAAACTGTGGGGATTAATTCGTGCACTTTGACAAAAATCACTGATGTCATGATTTTTTTTAAAACAGAAAGGTGGAGCTATGACAATTTGAAATTATTTTTCCATAATGCAATGTAACTTTTTGGTCTTGGTAGACAAATAACTATTATTCAACAAATTCAATAGGAAGAGAAATTATTTTATAAAACAAATTGAACGAAAAATAATAGTACATTACATCCGAGGTGGGAAATGTTTCATTACAGCCGAGAACTTGATGTATGACCGAGAGGCGAAGCCTCGTGGTCAGACATAGCGCGAGGCTGTAATGAAACTCCCACCGAGGTATGTATACTATTTTATTCGCAATCATTAATCATGAATTTTATTAATATTTTTTGACAGCTCTATTATAATTTATTTTAGCCTACTTTAACATATAGATCTATGACAGTGTCGCTAGGCAATCGTACATAAACATTTCCCGCCCGTGGGTGGGAAGTGTTTTCTGTCACTTTCCACCCAAGAGATTGTCATTAGTCATTACAGTTAGGAATGACGTATTTCCCAACCTCTAAAAGGTTAGGAATCGACATATTACTATAATGATTGTGAATAAAATTATTTAATAGTAATTCCAAGGGATAACTGATTTTTATCAAAGTGCAAGAATTAATTTCCATAGGAAAACTGAAAAACTGCAAAGTAGCATCATTGGATGTGGTATTTTTTTCTCTACAAAAAACTTAATTCCACTTTTGGTCTTAAATAATTAGACAAGCAAATATTTACATATTGGAATTCCTATGATGCGTGAAGTAATTCAGAACCCTGTATACATATACTGAAAATATATTGCGAACTTGTTTTTAGAGAGTATTATGTATTGTGAGTATTAGAGATACAATGTGATTTTTTAAAAACTTAATTGCAGCAGGCCGTATTCTGACTTAATGCAGACAGTTCTAAGGTTATTAAGACAGAATACGGCCTGCTGCAATTGAGTTTTTAAAAAATCACATTGTACTTTCATGACTTCTTGTATTTCATATATAACTTGCCTACAATATTAGCATTAACGGTAATGTTAGTGTTTAGGAATGAAAAATCACTTTTATACATTTATTAGTTTTATTTTAACATTGAATTGAATTTATAATGGCACTGGCAAAAATGCACTGCTGCTCTGACAGCTACTGACAGCTACTGTCTTTTAGCTTGCTTGGGTTTTTGTTCTCTTTATTTTTCGGAGATGGAAAGGGAAACAAGTAAATTGATCCCTTATATTATAAACCTTAACAGTTAGATTAAAAAATAAAATAATCAGAAATGTGAATCTCAACGATACATTGCCAGCTTTGATTAAAACGGCGCTTGCTTAATTAATTAAAATCTTGTTTCTTTGTTTGGTTCTATAATCTATATAAATCTCTTTTTTCACTTAATAGGCGTTACTTTAATAAAGATTATTAGCACTAACTGTGGACTAAAGCTATGCCTTACACGTGCAAAAAATTAATAGCGAGGATACAAACATAGTACCGTTTGTCTTCAGGATGTACATTAATTAAGCAGATGATGCATATTATTTCAGTTCATATTTCAATTAACGTACACATCCGACTTTCTAATGTACTAATGGTAACAATAATTTGACAAGATGGCAGGAAATTAAAGTGATGCAGCATATTCAATCTCGGTAGAATTCAAATTAACATACACAATATGTGCTTTATTTCTCCATTCACGTTTGTTTTGCACCTTGCCTATGTAACGCCTATTCATTCATGTGCAAATACTATAACTATAAATCATTATCTTCCATTGTCCTTCTCAATGAAATACATGATAATTGTTAGTGAAAGGTTAAGAATATTTCCCTTGCGCTTAATGCACAACCTACGCGGTTATCACTTTATTGCCAACCAGTATTGATTGATTATGTTCGAGGTGTTGTGCTTTATAAATTGTTTTACGCAACCCGAATAGATTGTTCGTGGTGTGAAATTGATAATAAACACCACACAGCACTTCATTTTTAAGGTTCGAGATAAACTACGGCATTTCCTATTAAATTATCCCGATGAAAAGGGAATGCTACCCACAATAATTATGATAATGGTTTTAAAAATACGTCGTTGAAAAATGATGCAAAACGAAAGATTTATTGGGGTTTTATCACAATAAAGTGCGCGTGGTCCAAACACTCATAACAATAAATCAGTTATCAACTCTTCACCTATGGTTTAATGTGTATTTTTAAACAATTTATGTTTTACACATTTCACATTCAATTTCCTTCTTTTAAATTAACTAATAATGTTTTGTCTCGAGGCAACAATAAAGATCGGCCCGTGCAGTATGAATTATGTGGTCTATTGTTTTTAATAGGAAACTTTACCACCTTCTAATTTCCCACGCTTTAACGCTAGTTTGTTTTGTAAATGTGCGATTTCTAAACATAAAATTTGGTTATATTGACAATAACGTTAATCATATTCTAGCCTCAAACTACTTTTTTCAACGAGAATTTAAAATACAAAGCAAACCGCTTCGGTAATTGATAAATTAACGCTTTTGCAGTAACATACGATTTTAGAATTAATAAGTGTTCGAAAGAAAAACACACAGAGAGCTTCGACAAGACGATATATAATATTTCTCTATATTTGAATTGATAACCCCAAAACACATTTTTTGTTTATTTAATGGCCATTTTTTAAAATTTTGTTATAGTATTTTTGTAGTTAATCTTCACAATTAAATACTTTTCATTTATTAAATTATCTACGTCCAAATCACATATCTCAGATCTAGATTTATAATTTATACGTTTTCCACTAAAAATATCTCAAAATAAAATAACCGATAACTCTTAGTTGCAGTAGTAGTTTAAAGTATGATTATAACTATCTTGTTTATACATATAATTTAGATTTAATGTTAATAAATTAGTATTTCCCGAGTCTTTATATACTATAAAACACAAATAAAGAGTTAATTAAGATCTATAATCCCAAAAAGTTAATTTATGTAATCAGTCACAATAATCCAGATCTTATTGCGACTATTAAATTCATCGTAAAGGAGAAAACTCTATATCCAATGTCAAACAATTTAAAGTACTTTAAAAATACTTTTAGTGGAATGTGGAATGACATAATTAATTAACACAATTATCGCACGTTCTTAAAGTGTTTGGATCATTTGAAAACAGACGCAGTTTTTGTTTCGAAACGTAATGTTGCTTTTATTAGTTAGTTTTACCTATTTTTAATGTTCAGGTACCTATTGGTGGCGAAACACTTATCAAAAAATGAAAAATGTTCAATTTTCAAAGTTTGTTTTGCTCTTAAATTACAATTTCGTCTACAATTTTGATTTCGTGGCTGCTGTTAATGATGACTGAATGTTGTAAATTAAATTCTCTTCCAACAGAAATTAAGCCTAAAAAATAAAATACAAATCTTACCAGTATCGTAGTTACTCAAAAACACTTATGCGAAAGTTTAAATTTTATGTTAAATATACAATTAAATCTGTGAGAGCTGGTTATTTCCAGGCAGCCCACAAAAATTTCAAAGGCTTTTGGATCTAAATTGAAAATATCTGAAACTCCCATAAACATTGAAATTTTAACTAGGACATAATGTTTATTTTGGTGTGCAATTTACATTCACTTACAGAAGATTAATGGGTATATATTGTTTAATAATGCTTTTTGTAACGTGAAAGAGCGTTTTGTAACTACCATTACACTCTAACAAGATGTTAAGAAACAATTAATATCTTAGGTGTGTTTAAGGACTTGTTAAAGTGAGATATTAAGTAAATGCAGTTTATAAGTATTGAAGTTGTAGGTGTAAAGAAACCTCGCCTTTCTTGACCAATTAGCAATCAAATGATTATGTTACTATTTTTGTAGAGAATAAATTTATGTGCTTTAGTATGTACATTTTATCTCTTAGCTACAAGTATTTTATAACAGTTGCAAGAATTTCTGTAAAATTTAATAATGGGCACGTGGAAAGGACATTCCAAAATAGTGTTGTTGGTTTAAATCTGAAATTTATAACCACGAAATTAATTTTCCATAAACTGCGATACTTTATAAAAATATCTTAAACGGTCAGGCAATGTAAATAACCCGATTGAAAGAAGTTCCGTTAAAATTTGAACTATAAATTTGGTATCGCGTTACATATTTACATAAATACCAGCTATATTTCTACTTCAAGAATGATAATAAATTATGTAATAGTGCCAAAGTAAGCTAAAATCTGCTTTTCTTATTAATCCTGAAATATATTCCCTGTACGTGTATTGGAAAATATGTAGTCTATGTTGAAGTATAATTTAAGGACTTAATCTTTATTGAAAGTTACATAACAGAACGTTTATTTTATTGGAAGTACAGTAATTTAGATGAAAATACACTTTCACAAACCAAACCTTTTTCTACATATCTTGAATTCTTCATGATCTAAATTTGTAGTTTAACTACAATAATTTTTAAAATTTATCATGATTGATGAGAGACAAAAACATTTAACATGACTAGGTACGCGTTTAGATAATTATCTTAATAAAAAAATAGTGGAAAATCTGCAATCGTACTTTGAATTACTCAATACTTTGCGTTGCCATTTATCATGCCTATACTATTTGCTCTTTAAACAAAGGTTTATTTGAGCATACGATATTATAAAGCATTTTATTAAAGCTGACAATTAAATTCGAATACTAAAATAAGAATTTCTTCTTCTTCTGAGTGCCATATCCTTTTCAGGATGTTAGCGCGGAGAATCGAAGCCACATTTTTAAGCGACTTGACTAGCCTCGAATACTAGACAAATGTGATTTCTGCAATGGTTTCCCGTTGCCTTCTGCAGAGTTAGAAAAAAGACTCTAATGTTTACAAGTTTAAGATTAATACTAAAATAACATTTCAAACTTGAGCTCTAAATTTCACATGAAGATTATTTCAATGGGAATGGCGAATATTACAATTTTTTGTGATAAAATTTTGATTCGCTAAACTAATTGGGTATTAGCAGTTCAACCCGAGTCACAGCTTTAGCTTGCTTTACCTTTTATTTTTACTCTTTTAATCTTGATCAAATGACGACAAATTAGTGCGTACGAATTTGAAATTCGGTAAGAGAAAGTTCATATTTAGTTTAAAATATTTAGGAATTTAATTACTATAAATTCAGAAATTTAAAATTTGTAAGTGAGAACTGAAATCCTCAATTATGACTTAGAAAATTCTAAATTCGCATTTGACCAAAATTATCCGGTTCGGAAGTTCACTTGTTTTTAAATCTGAATTTTTCTCGTTACAATTAAAACTAATCACAATTTTTAGTTCAATATAGAATGAAGTTAAATAATGAATTTAATTAGAATTGAATGGCAAGTTTAAGTTCAGAATATGAGTCTAGTTGAAGAGCATCAGATCGACCGATGATCCAATGGCGAGTCTATGAGTATATTTACATATTTGAGTCCCAAACTCAAGCCTTCAGAATTGAGCTTCAAATTTTGTCATTTAATATGATTTCATTGTATATTGAATCTTGAATCTAAATTACCATTTCGAATATCAAACCCAAACCCGAACTTCGCATTTAACTCGTTAATTTATAGGTTAGCGGATGAAACATGTGTATTCGAGTCTGACTTCAATAAATGAATTATCAATCAATCCGAACTAAGATTCCGTGGATCGAATTTTAAGAACCCCAGTCCTTTCAGATTTGAGAGAGTATCTTCGAATCTTTGATAACTTAATCTTTTCTAGATTTAGAATTTACGGTTAGAATCCTCAAAACTGATATATAAAACTTTAAAGCAATATTCGAATTCAAAATCTGGATTTCATTTTTGCATCTGTTTCGAATTCAGATTCAAGTTTCAAATTTTCAGTATGGTTGGAATATGAAATTTTTAAATCAAAACTTGAAGTTTTAATATTGACAGATCCCTCTATTACCCTTTAACTTGTTAAAATATGCAAAGTTTTTTAAAAAGTTTGTGTTTCTTTAGTCTTGAAATATGTCTTGTAGCCTGTACATTGTTAACAAATGTCGCATTTTACGTAATTCTTGCAGAACAAATATTTATATTGGCACGTTCAAAGTTGTTTTGCTTATACGATCATTTTTAATAGAACTTCAATTTCTGAATTGCAGTTTGTCAGCTGTCAAATATTTTGGCAAGATAATTATGCACTCTTCGGGTGTTCTGTTGTACATTAGTAAACACGTGTTAATCTGCATACTTTCGTAACACTTTATTATTTATAATTTCAATTTTAAATTTTAATTATGCGGAAATTTTAATTTTTGTTATTTTTAAAGCTTACATTAGCATTATTGTCAATTATTTAAAATTGTTCTGCTGGATTCATATTTATAAAACGGGTAATGTAAATGTATAATATTAATGGCCAATTTGAATATATGATTTCTCCAAGATTGAAGTGCCGTGGTTAATCTTTTCAATACATTTAAAGTAAACCCAGGTTAGTTGTACTTAAGGTTAACTGCGATAATAAAACAAGGCCTAGCTACATTTAATTTAATATTCTAATAAAATTTTTATAAAAAGACTTTCCTTTTGCACGATTCTCAGTATTCTGAATTAACCAAAACAAAAGGAAACAGAGGGGCCAGCTTTAATGATAATCTGAATAATGGTATTAACTAATAACTACGCTAATGCAACTGAGACTGTACTAAAAAAATGTTCTTGTTAAGTTTCTAACAACATCTGACTTGCAACAATTTTTATGAAGTTATGAGTGGTAACCCTTTATTTTATAAGTTGCAAATGAATTTTGAAGAAACTGCACTGCATTTAATAATAATATATCTACTTTACTTTAGCTGCGACAGCGGTCATTATATTATAACAGCAAGAACCCGCTGTATCCCCATTAAAGTTAAAAAATCAAGACACCAAAATACAAGAATATATTAGGATATGGAGAAATTAAAAGATCCACAAATAAAACTTCAACTAGTAAATGGAATACTACAAAAAGCAATAGAAATAAATTATAACCAAGCTGTAGAGGCAGGGGTTCCCAAAGTGCGGCCCGCGGGCCAAATGCGGCCCGCAAACTCTAGAAATGCGGCCCGCAAACTCTAGAAATGCGGCCCGCGATGTCAGATCATCCGCGATCTTGAATTTATAGAGATAATTTGCAATTTACATTTTTACAAAAAAATAAATAAATGTTAATCATATTATAATTAAAAATTGTTCAGTTAAAAAAATACTAAATTTTATATGTAATATATCTTGTTATTATACAGGATGGTCGTGGTAGTTTAGGAAGTACGTTAACTGCGTAACTACATGAAAAATAGTGAAGATTGTTTTCCTAAACGGCAAATTAAAAAGTTACGGCCCTGTAAATTTGAATTAAAAATATGTTGCACAAAAGCAATTTTGCAACACCACACTGGAAGATATTTTTGCGTATATCTCAAAAACGAATTTGTTGAGTTAAAAATGCCAAGAGAACTTTTTACGTAAAATTAATTTTTCTTTCATAATACGGCACAAGATGTTTAAAAAACGCAACTTTCATATTTCTTCTTAATTAAAAATGTCCTTAATACTCCCTAACTACGCCACCGGTCAAATTAGGAAAAATGTTTATTTGAAAAATCTTCACTACTTTTCATAGCAGTTAACTAACGTACTTCCTAAACTTTCACGACCACCCTGTATAGATTGAATATATTTTATTGTAATTATAATAAGTAATTATTGTCGTAAATAATAAATCTTTCCCTTGTGTCTAACTTTTTATCGATTTAAACGTATTTTTCCATAACACTTTTTTTTTGGCCCGCCAAATATTTTGGAATTTACAATTTGGCCCACCTAGGGAAAACTTTGGGAACCCCTGCTGTAGAGGATGTATCTCAACAGTGCAAACAAAGGTTCCAGGATCCTTGTCTACTTAACGTTAAAAAGAGACAATATGCTGAATCGATAAGTTAAGACACATGGCAAAAGGTGAAATTGAGAAAATAATGGAAACACCGTGTATTACAGGCCCAAAATAAAATGGTGAAAGAAGAAAATATGTAATGGCTAGCAAAGGAGTTAAGAAAAGCTTTAAAAACAACAGAAACAATATCTGGAAAATTTAGCAGAGAAAGCAGGCCAAGCATCAAAAAACGGTAACAGTAAAAAATATAAAATAATAAAGAAACTAACAGAGAAAGGAAGAAAGACAAAAAACTTGCAAATAAAAGATAAAAAGGGACAAATACTTACCACGATCGAACAACAACTACAGCGCTGGAAAGAACATTTTGAAGAGGTAATGAATAATAAACAAGAAGAAATACAATTATCAGAACCAAGACAAGCCCTAGAACTAAATATCAATACCGGTATACCAATGGAAGTAAAACTACGAAAAGCAAGCCAACAAATGAAAAGCGGTAAAGTACCAGGAATTGATGGAATAACGATAGACATGCCGAAAATTGATGAAGATACTACAGTAGAAGTCATTTACCCAGTAATAAGGAAAATTTAGAAAGAAGAAAACTTTCCGGTAGAATGAAAAACAAGGATAACAATATCAAAAAATGTAATTTACAAAACTGTAACAATTGGAGAGGGATCACTCTGCTCTGGGCAATAAATAATAGTATATTATGCGCGACGCTATAATGAATGCTACTATTACCGAGGATAATGTTTGCTACACGAGCGAGCGAGCGAGCGAGTTTTGCAATTATCCGAGGTAATAGTAGCCATTATAGCGAGTCGTATACTATACTTTGTCCACGAACACAAATAGGAAGAATTTTTAATTAAAATTTAAATAACAACGCTACTAAAACCATGTGGTAGGACTATGTTAAACGAAGTGGTAGGATTAGAAACATAACCTATTTCCTTCATTATACACCATAGACAATGATGTTACCATGACACCGTGAATAATGATTATTCACTGCTGGCAGTGTATAATGGATAGCATTATGTTTGACCAAACACATGAATAATTGACAGATTATTGACTAGTCGTGGACAATAGTATATTATATACCACGGGACCAAAGTGACCCATTTAATCCCGCGAGTGGAGTTTGTTGCCCGAGGGCGCTGCCCGAGGGCAACATCCGCTCAAGGGATTAAGTCACTTTAGTCCCGCGGTATATACACTATTTTTTGCACTTTCGGAAAATTATTACTAAAATTACCTATAGATATAAATTTAAAAACATCTGTCAATGTCACACTTTAATTTAACAAATACCTATCAGGCGAATATTTTATTAGTTTGCTTTGAAATAAAAAAAGTCACTTAGCTACGGTACAAACAAACAAGTTGTAAGCGTCATCAATTTTCGTGATAACAATTTTCGAAATGGAACATTTTATCTTAAAGAAAGCAGCTGAAGAGGCGGTAGAAGATATTTTTCCGACAAAATCAAGGAAAATATACGAAGCGCAGTATCAAATATTTGTAAAATGGTGCTGTGAACGAAGAGTGGAAAATTTCAGCGAAGATGCCTTGCTTGTGTTTTACACATAGAAATCCAGGACTCTCTCTGCTTCAACACTTTGGGCCCATTATTCCATGCTGAAGACCATGCTTAACGTTAAAAATAATATCGATATCAGCACACTTCACAAATTGACTGCGTTGCTGAAAAGAAAAAATGAAGGATATAAACCGAAAAAAGCGAAGACACTAACAGGAGACCAGGTTGACAAATTTTTATTGGAAGCCCCAGACAATCAGTTCTTAATGATGAAAGTTAGTGATTGCAATTTGACAATATTCATAAATTAATAATTTTCAGGTAGCACTTATTTTTGGTATTGCAGAAGCCTGTAGAGGTAATGAGTTAGTTCAGTTGATGGTGAACGATGTAACTGATTTGTATCACTCAATTCTGATTAATATTAAAAACACCAAGAACAAGATAGAGAGGAATTTTATTGTTAAAAATTCAGATCGAAATACAGTCAACTTTACTGAACTGTGCCGGAAGTACATGGGTTTAAGAAAGGCTGAGACCCTTCATTCAAGATTTTTCGTTCATTATCAGAAAAATAAATGTACTATACTGCCTCAAAAAGTAGCAGCATTCTTAAATCTACCCGATTCATCATTATATACTGGACACTGCTTTCGACGTACATCCGCCTCTTTATTAGCTGACTTTGGTGCATCTGTGGATGTTTTAAAAAGGCACGGAGGGTGGAAATTGGCAGCTGTCGCCGAGGGGTACATTGAAAATTCCATAAATAATAAAAAAACCATCGCCGACAAAATTTTTGGACATGGTGATATGGAAGCATCCCAAATTCCCGAACCTTCTGGAAACACTTCCAGACAAGCTTTTAGCCTAGTTTCTGAAGCTGTCACATGTACTTCTACATCAAACAGCGTTGTACAGCATACCGTCGATAAAACAAATCGATTATTTAATATTGTAAATTGTGCTAATGTAAACATCAATGTAAGTATAAATAAGTGAATACAATTTTGTCAAATTTGACGTTTTTTAATTATGCGTTGCTAGGATACACTTTAGTCCCTAGGGATCAAATGAACCATTTTAGTCCCGGTTTGGAGGGACTAAAAGACATGCTTTAATCCCGAAAGTGCAAAAAAAT
The DNA here is from genome assembly GCA_963082815.1 of Melanotus villosus. NCBI lineage: Eukaryota > Metazoa > Arthropoda > Insecta > Coleoptera > Elateridae > Melanotus > Melanotus villosus. Next base: position 45,286,782 of record OY720421.1, on the reverse strand, counting down.
ATTAATATAGGTACCATGTATAAAAGTTATATTAATTTTAATGAATCTTTTTCCGATACTTTCCGTACTTACATTATACCATGAGATCGAAAAAAAAAATGATTCTGAGCAGGCCTTGACTAGTACAACACGATTGGCTGCACTGGTTCTAGAATGCCTATGAATTATAATGTGACAGTGACATTTCAAATGTAAGTCAGTTTTGCAATCTTGTTTCCAGAATTATTTAAGTTTATCGTTGTAATACTAGTGAAGGATCACATTTTGAACACCTACTCTAACATGTATTCATCTTAGTTTCCAATTTGTTCCCTAAATAAATACTGTTTTGTGTTTTAATTTATTTGACATTTATTAACCTCTAACCTACTGCCACATTTTGAAATCAGTCTTGCCAATCGTGTTGTACTAGTCAAGGCCTGCTCAGAATCATCTTTTTTTCGATCTCATGGTACTATGTACAAATTTTATGCAGGAATAGTAATTACAATTCATAGTTATTTTCTTCTAAGTTGTTATTTGTGAAAAATAGTGCTGAGTCATATTGCGGTAAGAATATCCTCTTCTTCTTCTTTATTAGCCTGTTGTAATCCAGTGTTGGATATAGGTATCCCCTTTATTCCTCCATATGTCCCTATTTTGGGCTATTTTGAACCATGCTAAGCCTGTTATTATCTTCAACTCATATTTCCATCTGGTCTGCGGACGGCCTACGCTTCATCTAACAGCAGTCTACGGTCGCTAATGCTGAATTTCTTTATTCCATCGTTCGTTGTTCTGCCTCATGGTATGGTCGGCCCAGCTCCATTTTAAAGATGCTACGTGTTTTTTAACCTCTATCTATTAACTTTGTTTTTCTCTCATTATTTAATTTCTTATTGTGTCTGTAAATCTTTCATTTAGCATTTTCCTTTCCATAGCGCGTTCAGCCATAGCCATAGCAAGTTTTTTCATTAGTGACCGCGTTTAAGGTGCAATTTCGTTGGCGCGTCTGGCGGCTATGTTTGGCGTCTGCGGCGTTCAAGTGATTTCGTTCAATGACACAGCGTTTGCGTTTTGCGTCACTGAACAGTCACTTGAATATCAGTCATCATTACAACTGCTCTCTGCTCTTCATAGATTACGAGCGCGGTTTCGACTCCATCAAGTAATAGAGAATGTGTATGGATAGCTCTAAAAACTAAGGAATACCAGAAAAATTAATTCGTCTAACCAAAGATGGATACACGGATTCTAAATGCCAAATATTTTTAATTGGTAAAACATCACAAGTTTTTTCAACAGAAACCGGAATTAAGCAAGGGTGTATTTTATCACCGCTACTATTTCTAATTGTATTAGACAATGTAATAGAAGAAGCAATAAGAACAAATCCAAAGGTATAAGTTGGGGCCTGGGAAAAACCTTAGAAGATCTGGAATATGCAGACGATGTAAGCCTATTCTCGCACACGTTACCGAACATGCAGGAAACTAGACAGATTGTAGGCTGAATATAAAAACGAAACTTATAAAAGCTAACACAACAAATGCAAACAACATATTGAAGTGATATTTGCTTTTGGATGTTTTAATTTGAGATATTGTTACTTGTAATTTGTTAACGAAGGTTATTTTCTAAAGATTATTAATGCAGATTTTATTATAAAAATTGTAATATAACTTTTAAGTAGCTAGATTAAATTTAAGTTGTTAATGTAAATAATTTATTGTTGTAATTATTGTTAGAGTATAATTAGCTAAAATTAGTTGTCATAGAAATTAGAAAATTAGTTGCCATAGAAATTAAAATTGGTTATCATAGAAACTTTGTAAATATACGATAAGCAGTTGTTATGGCGAAACATTTTTGTAAAAAATCTTGGATACCTACAAGAAAAAAGAAATTTATAAATAAGAGATTATAATTTGCATTTGCACGGGCAAGAAGCAAATAAATTTGCTCGTCCCAAATTATGATATCTCAAGCAAATATTTAACTTGAAATACGTTTAAAGATAATTAGAATCAATTACTGATTCAGTAAACAATTAAAACAATAAAGATAAAATAATAATTTAAAACCGGAAGTGAAATTCGTTTGGACTGGAAATAAACTGGATTGGAAGCATAGGCAATTTGAAATGGATTTGCGGCTGTGAGAGTACTGGAAAAGAAGCGGAATTGAAAATAATTTTGGAACTCTGTTATATTAGTGAGTGCGAAAACCATAATTTTTAAGATAGAGTTAAGTAGGGATGATAGTGTTGAAGAATAAAAATAAAAATCTGCATTAAAAATTTGAATGAAAATTTATTTTTGTCCGTTAGAGATAAGAGTATCAGGAATTCTGATTAATTAAAGGGCAAAGTATTTAAAATTGTCGATGCAACGTGAGGCGTTATAACATAAACTTTTATAAAGCGTGGATCAGTACAATATAATATACCGGGTGGTCCATCGGTCTGTATTTTGTTTTTTACTCGTTTATTTTAAATATTACCAAATTTTCTTCAAACAAAGTTTATTTTGCAGTAAAATGCCCACATATCTGCAGTATAAGTTTTTCTACCGGGTGTTCCATTTTCGCGGAATGACATGCAACTTTATATTTTTTAATGGAACACCCTGTATATTTTTACAAAATTTTAAAGATTTTTTGTTTCTCTTTAAAACAGTTCTTATTCATTATATTCCTAAAATGATCAGTACAGAAACTATTCATGTGTTTACTAATAAATAATCACACAGAAAGTATGCCATTCAAAAATATAAAGTTGCATATCATTGCGCGAAAATGGAACACCCGGTAGAAGAACTTATGCTGCAGATATGTGGGCATCTTAATGTAAAATAAACTTTGTTTGAAAAAAATTTTGGTAATATTTAAAATACGAGGGTCAAGCTGAATTTATTGAGAATAATAAACACGGTTAATATTTTCTAGGATTTTATTTTAAATATGCTCAATGTAATTCCCTTCAGCAATGATACACTTGACCATTCTTTCTTTCCACTGTTTAAAAGCTCCCAACCAATCTTCTTTCGGAATACCTTCAAAATAAGCGTGAACTGCGGTATCAATCTCTTCTTCAGACGAAAACCTTCTACCCCGCAAATTCCTTTTAAGCGCAAAAAATAGCCAAAAGTCGCACATTGCTAAATCAGGTGAGTACGGCGGATGTTCTATTACTTTTATATTTTTTCCAGCTAAAAACTGGAGAGTTAAAGCTGCCGTATGGGATGATGCATTATCATGGTGGAGCATAATTCCCTTGTCTGGAACTCTACTGAACACTTCAGGCAAACATTTTTCAGTGTACCATTTAGCTGTAACTGTCTTTTGTCCATCTAGCTTAATTGCATTTACTAGGCCCGTACTTCTGAAGAATACCGCATACATAACTTTTTTCATAGCTCGCTGCTTCTTGGTCATTGTTGGAGTTTCCTCATCTTCGTGAATCCATATACGACTCTCTTGGCGGGTAGGTACGTCGAAAAAGGGAATATAAGTTTCGTCACCTGTCACTATTTTGGAAAAAATTTGGTGTCCGCCATTATTTAAGAAATTTAAAGTTTCATGGCAAATTCTTACACGCTCTGCTTTTTGGAAGTCAGAAAGGTGATGCGGCACAAAACGACTGACCACTTTTTTTAAATGCAGGTGATCGTGTATGATTGTTTTAACAGCTGAGGATCCAATCTTGAGTTGATGCTCTATTACCACATAAGTGGCTTTATTGTCCACTTCAATTATTTTTTTAACAGCAGCAATGTTTTTGTCGGTAACAGCCGTAGGAGGACGCCCTGCTCCTTTTTGATGCTGAACAGAATTTCTTTCGCGTTCAAATTCCTTATACCATCGGTAAATTGTAGCCAAGGAAGGTGCTTGTTCACTAAAAGCTGAATCTAAACTCTCTTTGCACTCATAAGCGCTTAAACATTTTTTAAAGTCATAATAAATCATGATTCGAAAATGTTCTCTGGTTAATTCCATTTTTTTACTTGTAATGTCATTTTAAAAAATTAGTAACTTGAGTTTTCACGAACGTAACTTCAACAACTAAACTTCAAATGACAGATAAAGAGTTGTTCTAAATAACACTGTATGTTTTGTTTTTCAAGGCCTACTAGATTTTCTTATTCTCAATAAATTCAGCTTGGCCCTCGTAATCGATTAATATTTAAAATAATCGATTAATCGATTATTTTAAATATTACCGAAATTTTTTTCAAACAAAGTTTGTTTTACATTAAAATGCCCACATATCTGCAGCATAAGTTTTTCTACCGGGTATTTCATTTTCGCGCAATAATATGCAACTTTATATTTTATAATAACATACTTTCCGTGTGATTATTTATTATTAAAAGCATGAATAGTTTCTGTACTGATCATTTTAGGACTATAATGAATAAGAACTGTTTTAAATAGAAACCAAAAATCTTTAAAATTTTGTAAAAATATACAGGGTGTTCCATTAAAAAATATAAAGTTGCATGTCATTGCGCGAAAATGGAACACCCGGTAGAAAAACTTATATTGCAGATATGTGGGCATTTTACTGCAAAATAAACTTTGTTTGAAGAAAATTTCGGTAATATTTAAAATAAGCGAGTAAAAAAAAAATACAGACCGATGGACCACCCTGTATATGTATTGTACTGACTTTATTGACCTTTGCTTCTTATTATTTTCAGTTTTTATGAATTATTTCACATTTGGTTCCACAAGTCAACATTATAAATTTTCCCTTTAATCAATTTCAATTTCAGATACTCTTACCTCTAACGGGTCGTTGTGAAGGTTCGTTCTTGTTAATTTTATGTATAAATTAATTTGACAAAAATAAAATTATTCACTCAAATGTTTAATGCAGATTTATTTCATTTATCAATCCTATCGTCCCTACTTAATTCTATCTTAAAATTACAGTTTTCTCACTCACTATTCAAAAGAGTTTCAAAAATTTTCACTTCTACTTCTTTTTCACAATGATTACAGTTCCAAATCTAATCCAAATTACCTCTACTTCCAATCCAGTTTATTTCCAGTTTAAATTTAAATTATTTTGATTTCCAGTACAATCCAATCTCACTTCCAGTTTCAATTATTATTTTAACTTTATATTATTTTTAATTATTTTCTGATTCAGGAATTGAATCTAATTATATTTTAACTTATTCCAAAACTTCGTATACAAGTGGCGAAGGTGGGGATACGGATCCATATAATAAAATATCTTGGAAATATTTTTAAAGCTTATTATTCTTGCGAGAAGAGCTTTAAGGCCTAAATGAAGAGGAAGATAGTTCAGTTAATAATGCAACAGAACAGTCAATATAGATTCTCCAATATTATTCGACGATGAAGGAAATTGTTCTTGGACTAATGTTCGTGCGATTGACTTGCCAGCTAAATTTCTTAAATTTTCATAGTTCATACAAATGGTAGAACTCCCAAATTCATACTTTTTAGTGTGTATAGGATCTGCTTACTAACAATAAACAGTAAATATTGTATACAACTTCTTCGCCTTTTTCACTTTCCAGCTTTTTGTATAAAACTGTGGTGCAGCGCGATAAAACACAGCGTCATTATAAACAGTTCTAGATAGATGCTTGTATTCAGTAAGACAGTCTTCTACCGTAAAATAGCGAAACTGGAACTTAAATATTTCGCTTCACAGGAGCATGATCAAGAAACTAATTACAGGAGCATTTTCAGTATTCTTTTCTCTAGCGCGCTATAAGACAAAAATTTTGTTTTTTTGAAAGATGTGGATGTGAGCACGTTGCACATAAAAAACTGTAAATTAATTATTGTAGGTAACATAATTCCAATTTACATATTTTCTTCATTTACCGCGCTAGCTATAAGTATTTCACCGACATATATGAATCGATCTAGTTATAGATGTTTCGCGGTGACGAATTATTCACACTCCAGTTTAAAAAATTTTACCTTATTTTCGCGAACTTTGGCAAAGTTTGCCGTGAAAATAGGCAACACCTTAACCAACACAAAATGCACTAGGATTACAAGCAAAGCTGATAAGGGGATTAAAAACCCTTCTGTAAACTGCAGGTAGAAAGATATTTTCAACCTGTAGGTATACATACATCGGCGAAGTTAGGCGATTCAATTTAGATACATTAAATTTGGTGTAGGTAAGTGTAAGAATTCTATCACTTTTCAGCTGTGTAAAATAATTTCTAAATTGCAATTTTTGTGGTTGGTAAGGGCTTTTCCCTGACTGAAAGCGTGACGAGTTCATATTATTTAATAATAATAAATTCTTTATTCCCGTATCTTTTTAATATGGTACTACATTTTTAATTAGAAGGGAGCATTAATTAAAAGCAGTACTAAAAATCATATTTACGTAGGTATATACAGGGTGTTCGGTACATCGATAGATAGTTTTTAAGGGTAGATATAATACGTAAGTTTGAATCTATGTAACCTTATTTACCTATTGGATATTTTTGAGAAATAAGTGACAATTTAAAGTAAAATTAATTTGTAAATGCTTCTAGGCTTTTGTTTATTAATTTATAATGTCCAATCTTTCTAAAAAAAACATGATAACAATAGTCTGATTACATCTGGATTATTTTAAAAATGAGATTAATTAGGAAAAAAAATTAAAGTCCTACAAGCATTTACGTGCCCACAAATTAACTTTATTTTAAATAGTCACCTACTTATTTTGCAAAATATCTAAAACGGCTGATATCTGGAAAACGGCAACAGTTAGTATACAGGGTGTATACAAATTGGCGCAAAAGCTCCAGGTAGCGATATTCTCCTTCTTCTACCCAACAAAATTTAATAGTTTTGTTAATAACGGCTTCCATGGGTGTACACATTCTTGCACTATACGGACATTTGACTTCCAAAAGTGCATTGTCACCTACCAGGCCGTCTGGGGACGCTGCCAAAAATGGGTGTGCTTCATCAACGAATAAACTGCAAGGATTAACCTTCATTTTTATAAAATGTTGGTAGTAATTTATGATCTTTAGCAAAATGACAAAAAATTGCATGTTTATTTACAGGGTTCCTTTAGAAATGTAGAAAATAAATATCCCATTTGAACAACCTAGTCATTAACTCTACTAACAATAAAGATTACAAGTTGAGATAAGAGGATTTACTATTCGAGCAAAACATCTTTAAATAATACCTGCTTTTGAAAGTAGACAACACGTTCTACAGAAACTAAAAATTTATTTTAACTAAATACAAGCCTTTTGCAGAGATGCTAAACGCGATGCTCGACGTTTCAACATAAACGTACCCTAACATGGAGAAAAACATTACAGAAGAAACAGAAGGGAATAATGGCAATTATTATTATTATTATCATCTATTTTACTAAGAAAAATTATTCAACCGATTTATGCGAAAACTGCATAAATACTGTGAATATTTTTTAATGTCTACCATCCTTTTAATATTTAAAGGAAAACAAATAACGCTAAAAGCACAATTCACCACACGATTAAGTAGAGTACTATTTTTTTGAATTTTTGGTTAATTTTGTTGAATAGTCTGCTTATTGTTAATCAGAAAATGAAGGTTTTTAACAGGAAGATGTACAATTCGTAAAGGCTTAATTGGATAAGTTGTTATACAATTAGAATTAAACTAAAATTTCTGAAAAAATGTGTTAGCTCAAAATGACTGATGTCTAAGAAATTCCACAGAGAAATTTTGTCATTTATTATGCCTCAGTTATACTTTGATATCTTAAATTAAAATTTGTTAATGCCATGTAGGTGTCTACAAATTTGTAAACGAGTTTCATAGAAATCTAGTATTTGTTAACGTTTCCAAGAATCATATCCGTAATATAAAAAAAAGTTAAAAATACTTGCCAAATTGCAGCTCTTATTCCTTTTCCAATAATAATAAATTCATAAAGCGCTTCACATGTAACTTAAGTATAAAGTCAGGTATTTCACGGTATTTAGTAAGACATAAAGAAATGCCTGGAAGGTGTACCCACCATTGTCGATGGGGTAGGCATCTCTTGATTATAATGTTTAATGTTGTTATTATTTTATACTTCCCATATAAATCACTTTGATGTTGCAGCTTTATTTCTCTATTATATTTAAATTCAGAGCCATGACTTTCTTTAAGAAAAGGCGCTATTGCCGCTCAATAAAATCAACCAACGCCTACAAGCGTCTTAACTGAAGTTATTGCAGTTCGAACTACCACGTTTCAATAACCTACTCTTTGATATAGACTACTGTCTAGTAGTTGAAGACAAGAAATTGTGTACTGAAGTCATGGCCCACTGTTTTCATACACCCACACTGATAAAACACGAGATTTATTGTGTCTAAGAACAATACTGCAAGTTGTTACATAAATTTCCCTGCAACATACATTTGAATGATTCATTGATAAAGTGCAGTGTAATAGTCGGATGTTGTGTGTTTTAATATCTCGGTACATGGTTTACATTAATTCTATAGTCAGGAGTAATTACGTGATTTAACTGCATAAAGATAGGGTGCGGCTTCAGCTCTTCAGCAAGATTATGTTTTTTGTACGCAAAAGTATCACATATAATTTGAACGTACATATAAAATATAAGTGCTCCGATTTAGTACCTACAATAAGAATATTATAAATATCTCTAAAGCTCTATAATCTTTTCTAACCAGGTCGTGGTTCCTAGAATTGAAACATTTACCCTCGTCAACCCGAGACATCCACACCATTATTGTACTGTGGTGCTGGAAACAATAACAATAATTTTCATAAATAACCCCTCCCCGCCATTGTTATTTGACACATATTATTCTTAAACTGTGGGCTTCGTGGGGAGCATTCAAGTTAATGTGTTTTATCTGTTGTATCTGCTACGGGTCCAGAACCCTATGCTAAATGTTATAAGTACCGTCAATAACGACACGAAAAACTTCCATTTGTGATAAATACAAATGTCAGCAAAGAAATTAATCATTTTTTAAACAGCCCAGTGGTTCAAAAGATTCTGGAGCGGCGCACGCTTAACAGACAAGCTGTCAAAAAGACTTGTTATACACTGAAATTTCAAGCTACATCAGCGCTTTGTTAGACAATTAATTGCAGGTTTAAAAAAAATAAGCCGTAACTTATGAGATGCTATTTTTAGTAAAACTAATCTGTAGGTCAAGAGGTAACATTTATGATTTGAAATGCTTCGAATAGAACGCTTGCTTGTCGTTTGGATTATATAAACCTTATCGATTTGGTTGTCCATGTACGTAGGTACTAGAGTTTATACAAATAATAACAAACAATATCCTGATGTGTCTAACGATAACATTTCCACTTATTTTACATAAAAATTTACGTGGAATCCACTTGATCGGTAGCAGCAAATAAAAACAATTAAAAATACGGACCATTATTAAGAATAAAATAAACCTGTGGGGCAACACACTAAAATTCAAAAATTACTGTATAAAGTGTTACCAACTGCGCGAGAAGAATGTGTAATATGCAAATGTAAAATTTCCCGCCGTAGATCTATCGTACGATATAGCCGCATTAAATATATTCAAATTTTATCTGAAACGTCATCATAAACAAAAAAGCGATCTAAAAAATAGATAAGTAAAACGAGCTATAAAATGATAATAAAATAAATTCCGGGATCTTGGAGTTTTCAATGCGATATAATCTTAGTGAAAATAAGAGGTGATTCTTCGAATTGCGTTGAAATACGCACCTAATTAAAGACCGGAAACGTAAATGATATAGAAATCGATTATTTCTGTATCGAAATAAAAGTGGTTGTTTATATTTCAAGTCTCTTGTTAAAAACAAGGACCGAATATGAGGTTTTTATTTTAACGCTTTGTGTGGCATTCAAATTAAGACTTAAGTATTTATTTTCCAGCCAAATTGGAAATTTGAGCCAAATAAACCCAACTTTTATAGAGATATTCATTTTAGATTGGCGTTCGAATGGCCCTATCGGAAATTTGAGGCCAAAGATAGTTATTTTTATTAAGTCTTTAAATTCTAATTGACGTTTTGACAACTATCTTTTAAATTAAGTATTGCGTTACCAATTTTATTGGTAATATAATTTATTTAAATGTACAATATCAGTTGTCATCATAAGAAACGAAAATGCTTTTTTAGAAATTAATAGCATTTTTATTCAAATGATAATGGTTGTGGTTTCAAAAATAATAAAATAAGTGACAGTGATAGTGATGATGACTAGCTAAACTACATAAACTAATGTATTGTATTAAATCAAGAGTGTATCAACAATAATTTAATTTCATAAGTGGTGATATTAACCATTCTGTTATTCTGGTATATATATATGTAATATATTACTACACTGTTAATCATGTAACACTACCATGTATAGCAAATAATTTGCTGATCTGGTACAACGTCTAATAAAAAAAAAAAAAAAGGTATGCCACGGGAAATCCTACATATATCTATAAGAATTTAAGCAATAAAAGGTAAAAGTGTCCCAATGCGGTTTTGAATAGTTAACATAACAACATGTTAAGTTCCAGTTTATGGGTTTTAATAATGTACAAAAGATACAAAATAAGCAGCCAGCCAGGAAAATTGAAAGTGAAGAGAAAGAAAATATTGCAATTATCTTATTCCGATATAATTCGTAACTAAAAATGCAGCAGCCATAGATATCTATTATATTTAATTCTTTACATAGTGCTCTACAGATATCTTAAGTTTGTTTTCTTTACTGAGTATGATGCAAAATTAAGTTTAGATGCTGTATTTTTTTGTGCTTGTATTTAATATATAAATGGTTTCCGAAATGCTTTCCTTCGTTATATAAGGTAATTTTTAAAATTGTTTACACCTTATGCGATCTTAATGTAGCACCTTATAACAGAGTAGTTGATTGTATTCGAAGGCTAGAATTGGAATAGGAAGAAATCCAAAATAACTGTTCATAAATGTAAGAAAACGAAGGCCACACTTTAAAGTAAAAAAGAACAACCTGAGAGAGTAGGACTCGGAACTATAGAAAACAAGAAAAGATTTAACTGGTATGAGGTTTAAAATTGTAGTACATGAAACAAGAAAATCCTTAGGAAGGAAGAAATAAAGAGAATGCTAGAAACGTAAAATGGAGGTAAATAATCTGATAAGTTTGAGCGTAATTAATTAAAAATAGATAGATAGAAGAAAATCTTACATAGTAACAAGATAATTTAAGAAAACCTTGAGGATGAAATCTTCATAAGTTTTAGAAAATGTAGAGCGAAAAATAAACGCTTTGAAGTAACAAATAACAATCCGAGAGGATCGAGGATGGAGATTTTAATCCGAGAAGTGAAAGAAACCATAAGAAAATGAGAAAAGATGAAAAGGTTCGAGGTTTGAAATTTTAGTACAAGAAAGAAGAAAGTGCCAAAGAAAAAAGTATGGAGTTCTAATTAAGAAGAATACTAGAAACACAAATTAAAGGCAAATAATCTGAGAAGTTTTAGGGTAGTTCGTTATAATTAGATGGACCGAAGAAATCTTAAATGGGAAAAGAGCAATTAAAGAGGTTTTATGTTTAATATTTCAGGCCAAGAAATGAAGACCAAAACATAGAATCTGAAAAAATATGTGGAAATATTAATCAGAGAAAGCTGCTAAAGTAAAGACTACGTCGATACAACTGAAAATTTGACGATGGAAAGTTCGTAAACAAAAAAAGTGAAAAACATTTGAAGTTTGAAATATATTGAAAACAGAAGGGAAAACTAAAGAAAAGTTATTGAAAATATTAAGTCGATAGAACTGAAATTTATTTTTTCGAATTCGTCGATAGAAAGAAAAGCCCGTAAATAGAAAAAAGTTAAAGATGCTTGAAGTGTGAAGTATTAAAAAAGAAAAAACACCTAAAGAAAGCAATCAGAAAAGAATAAGTTGACAGAACTGAAGATTATTTCTCCAATTCGATGATAAAACCCCATAGACAGAAAGTTTTTAGAATATTTAATGTTTGAAACAATAAAGAAAAACTAAAGAAAGGACCCAGGAAAAGACAGATGGGAATAATGACGGCTGTAAAGAATGTAAAAATGTTGGATGGAAATAAAGAGGAAAGGAAAGTTTTAAAAGATAGAAGGAAACCTAAAATTGCGTGGGATAGCAAATACAAAAAATTGAAAAATGTTTTCAAATAGCTGAGGCAATTCCTAAACTAAAGGACAGAAGAAAGTTCCAAAATGATAATACAAGGAACTCCAGACGTTTAAAGTTCTACTTCTGACAAAATGGGAGCAAAAAAAGAAGAATCGTGGTTTAATCAATGGAAGGTGCTGAAGTAAAACTTGAAATTCACAGGATTGATTCTACATAAGTATGTGAAGTATTTAAGACTTTGATTTTGTTTTTTATGTTATGGTAGGTAAAATTTTTAATATTATATTTGACTTTAAATAACAAACAAAGCATACACGAGTATGTATACATAGAATGATAAATCAAAATACAGCTAAGTGCTGCCTACCTATTCCACCTCACCATGCCTCCCTGTTTTGCGTCATCTCTTCATACAAGTCTTGCTTTTGCATTGCCTCCCTAATTTCTTCATTCCAGGACCTTCTAGGACTACATCGTTTCTTTCGTCCTGATGGTGTCCACCGGAAAAGTTTCTTCGGCCATAGATTTACCGGCATTCTCAGAAGTTGCCAAAATCAACGTAAACCTCCGAATTTTACTCTATCTGATCCTGCTTCAGTTGTTTCCATCCGATTTCTTATTTCTTCGTGTTACATTTTCTAGTCTTGCCACCCTTGCGCTGTGCGTTAAATAATAATCAATTTCTATAGAATTCAGCCTTCGCTTCATCTCTTTGTTTAACGTCCATATTTCACATCCTAGCAGAATGTAGATTCCGCTAATATTTGTCCAATATGTTTCTTATTTTTCTTTGAAAAGTTTTTGTCGCACCATACCGTATTGAGAGCGCCAATCACCCTTCTGGCTTCATTAATTCTGTGTTTTATTTCCTTTTCTGCCATTTTTATCTATCATTGTTCCCAGATATTTAAATTTCTCAACTTGGTGCATTATTGTTTCATCATTAATTAGTACTTCAAATTTACCTTCATTGTTTATTACCAAGTATTCCGTCTGTTTTAGGCTTTTGTGTAGACCCCACTTTTCATATTCTTGATACAACCGTTTTATCATAAATTCAAGGTCGTACGCGTCTTGTGCTAGGATTACTTAATCGTCGGCAAAACTTAGTATGAATAATAGGTACGCCCACGCCTGCACAACTTTTCTTCCAATTCTGTAACGCTACTTTCACCTATAAATTAATCAGCAGCGGCATATACTGCAGCCTTGTCTTAATCATTTTGTTCTTCTTATCGGATTTGATTACTGTCTCCCCACTTTAATGTATTTTATATTACATATCTTCATATAATTTTTGAATTATGCCTAACATCGGACCATCTATTTGTAAATTATGATGCTTCCCAGAATTTTTCTAAGTCCACAAAAATATATGCAGTTCTTCTCTTACAGATATTCTCTTTTCCATTAGCTGTTGGAGTATAAAAAGATTATCAACGCACAAGCGTCCCGGAACGAAGCCACTCTGTTCTTCACCTATTTTATCTTTCATGTCTTCCTTTAACCTACTTTGTAATATTTTGCCACCCAAGAGTCGGATAATACTACTGGTGATACTGATACCTCTATAGCAGCTTGGGTCTTTTCTACATCCTTCTTTGAATATCGATACCATGTATGCATTTTCCATTTTTGAGGTATTATTGGATAGTTTCACAACAGTTAATTAATTTTGTCAGCCGTGTAATAATTTTATTGCCTCCACATTTGATTAATTCTATAGGCACATTTCCTGGACCAGGGAACCTCGAATAAAATTTTTAATGCGGAAGAAATCTAAAAATATTCATTTTTCGGATATGAGGATCCGTGCCAATACGATGTTTCCAGGAATGGAAGTTACTTCTTTTCTGCAAAGTTCTAGTCGGGCAATGCTAATAAACATAGTAGTTGATGTGCGATGATATCTATATCGCCCACTTAATAAAGAAAGAAACAAGCAGGTTTAAGTTTTTTGGTAACGTATAAAACTATAAACCGTATTTAAATATATTGTAAAGTCCAGTTATTGTTAATTTCACAACCCATTTAGATCTAATATATCAAATTAAATTATGTGACTTCTCTTGGTGCTTTAATCTAGGTCATATTTATTTGCATGTTGTAGTTATTAGCAAAGTATTTTAGGAACTTACGACTCACAAGTACAATAAAATATAATGGATATCTAAGACAATGTAAAAGAGTGCTTGTTTTTCTTATAACTTAGAAACCATATTTTCCTTTTTATATTCCCAAACGTTAAATTTCTCATAACATGGGTTTAACTTACTGTTTTTATAATTGCACGGTAATAAAATTTTGAAAGTAGTTGTAGTTTGCAAATAAATGTGAGAACGAAAAGATAATGTTCTTAGAAGGCTCTGACAAAAATAATGAGAACCGAAAGAACTGTTGAAAGCAGCCATTGCTTTCACATTGTTTTTCGCTGTTTTTATCGATGCATTCTAAATTAAAAAGGTTTCCTTTAATTTTACCTTGCCGTTTCTACAGTGTGGCCAAAAAACATTTGTATCGCGGTTGTAGAAGTTGAAAGTTAATTATTTTTATGCCATTGACATCTGGCAAAATTATAATAAAAGTAAATTTTCCAAAAAAAGGTTTTAATCACTTAATAAAATTCATTTGAAAATTACAATGAAAGATTACAAAAAATGTTATTTGTGAAACATTTTTAATTATAATTTGCTTACCTTTGAAAGATATCAAATAAATGTTAATGACGTAAAAATAATGAAGGTAAATAATCTCAGAGACTTTTTCATTCTTCGGTGAGACTTTTTAATCATACTATTCCTACAATCTGTAGAAATAGTATTAAACTGATTTTCAAGAACTCAATTTGTAAAAGCGTAGACCATTCTATTTGAATAACCCGGTACACCATTATTGTTCAGTATGAAAAAACTCAATCGCAGTAAAAAAACTGCTTTCCAAAAAATTCAAACGTTAGTATTTCACACTGTACAGAATATACAGCTACGACTTATTAATTCTTATTTAATTACAGGGATCGATAAGAAATAATACTCATTGGGTTGTAGCATTTTTGATGGAACAATAAAATTTTCAAAGTTTCCAACTTTTAAAAAGTCGAAAAAGTTAGGTATTCAGATATAAAATTTCCGCCGCCTCGCCTTCCAAAAATGTAACTATATATACAGCGTGTTTCATTTAAAAATCGAAAAGTAATTTCCAGCAAGTTCGGAAATGTCTTTAAATTATTTTAGGGTTAAGAAATACATTTTTCCTCTCCATTAAACCATGCAAACTTCATTTTTCAACTCCAAAAAATAATAAGCAAAAAGGGGGTGAGCTTTTTTGCGTTCATGCTTTGTATAACTAACGGTGTGCAGTTCAACAGTTCATCTAGTCAATGATAATGAAAAAATAGAAATTTTATTAAAAGTAAGAAAATAATGTACTAAAATGAACGTAGAAATAAAAACCCATTACCAAGCCTAAAGGTAGGTAATGCTGTTTGTTCCCTTTTCCACCTCTACTTCATAACATAACTTCACTTTTTATGGTTCAAGCTATTTGAAACTGCGTAATTAGAAAACTCAAATGTAGACAATACCTAATCCGAATCTGGTATACTTTATTTTGAAAATTATAGCAGATGTTGAAAACGTGGTCCACCTTTGTCAATGCACTCTAACCCTTCATTCAACATTTTTAATCATATTCTCCAACATTTTTGTGCAATTCGTTACTTAATTTTTACTAACTCTTCTTCTTGGAGTGACCGTTGCCGATTCTCCCTCCATATGCTTGTGGTGTGAGTGTCAAGTAGCCTACAGACATAGGGGCCCTGCAGCTTTACGTGAACTCCGAACCACGGAAGTGCTTGCACTTCTACTCCATAGAGGACTTAACTACTAGGCAGAATACACCTCGGTGGTTTGCCATTGCCTTCCGAGGGAATCGGCCGGGAGTTTTCGGTGTATATGTGGCACTGGGAATCGAACCCGGGCAACTCTCAGTGGTCAAACGTACGTTGAACCAACTGAGCCACGACCGCCTCTCTTTTACTAACAAAAAGGTTATAATTTGCTGGTGCAATTACCGAAAAGAAGTTTTTAGTGAATCTTCTGAGACGGGGACAACCGTCTTTAAGAGCTGCAGAGCCGCAGCACCACCAAAAATAATTATCTATAAATAAAATAGAATAATTCACAGCCTATCTTCGCGCTTTTTTAATGGAAATTATTGAGTTAATCAACCAAATGAATATTTTTAATATAAGGCCCTTCACGAAGCAGTTGTCGTATTTTGTTGTTCTCATGTTGCGCTCGAAAATCTGTTTGTTTGGTATATATCTCTGCGTTACGATGGGGCCCGAACTTAAACTAAAAGGCGAAATTAAAGCTAGAAATGAGAGCGTTTTAAACGGGGTGTTGTAGTATTTTTACTGACTAATTCGTGAATTTACTTTTTTTCTGCAAGACTATGCTTACAAACATTCCTAAAATGGATGCTATATTTAAATTCAAGGAAAATAAGTTCCCTACACTTAACTATCAAAAATAATTAATAATAAAGGCGAAAAATCGCCCTTTAACCTGAATTAAATATTGAAAGTGTTAGCAGTAGTCCAGTAAAAGCTTATAAAGCAAATTAATAAATAAGAGATGGTTATGAATTCAAAAAGTGGAATGAAGTAAAAATAATTGCTCTTCGAAATAAATTGATACTCCTATTTAATTTAAAATATCAAAACCATTTATCTATAATATTATTAAATAAAACAATAAATCAGAAGAAGAATAAATAACAAAATATTAAACTGGAAATGCAGTAAATTTGGATTTGGAATTGAAGTTTGATAATAGCGAGAACTGAATTTGAAGTGAATTGGATTTAAAATAGACACAGAGTGGACGAAAACTCGAATTGATGAAGATTGTTCATAACTGGACATTTGAGAAAAAGTGTGAGCCTTGTTTTAAAATTAAAATAATTTTAAGATAGAATAAGAGAGGGAAAGATAGGAATATTTTTTGTAATAAAATTTTATTATTTTTTAATCTTTGTGAGTAATTTTTATTTGTCTATAAACGATTTCGATTTATATCACAATTTGGCGCTGGCCTCTTTTGAAATTCAATTTTTTTAATAAAAAATTGGCGAACCCCCAAAACGACCCAGAGACTAAAGACCATCTCAATAAAAATAAGTCATATTAATAATTGCCGAAAAACGAATGCTTGTTAATTTAAAAGTAGGCAATCATAACAATATTTAAGCAACTACATATTTAAGGATCGACGGTCATTGTAATCGGAAAACAGAACACCCAAAAATATGGCATTACTGGATATTGTTCCGGCGTAATACGTTTTTATCACCGTGTGGTCTTCTTCTAATAAAAAGTTCACTAAATGAATTTTTTAACTGAACACCCATTACATAGTCATATAAATTTAAACTTAAATTAAATATTTATATTTATTTCGTTTGCAAAAAATATAGCTTCAAAAGAAGTACGTAACATCTTCTAGTGTAATGGCTACTTTTAGACTTTTACTGAGAAAGCAGTATTTTAAATAAGTTGCACTCCAAGGTAGTCTAGATTACAATCTTTACTTTTGTTGGAAGAATCTTTACCATTTAAAATACCACAACCGTTTTTTAGATGTTTATCGATTTAAGAAAAGTTTTTAACCGAATAAAAATTCTTCGGGGAGTTTTATTCAAATAAAATGTAATATATCTCGTATCAACCTTAAGTACCAACAAAGTAAGTCTGCTGCTGATATCCCTGATAGGGTGTCCGAGTAACGCGTCACCCACACGTGTACATTAAATTTGTGTTATAGCAGCATTTAATTTATCAATCCCAGCTATCTGGATCGCCTCTCAAGGAATGCGCATCTCCATCGTAAATAAGACCTTCACTTACTATCTCTACTGACCGTTCCAATTGTTCAGCATAGATTCTGTTATCGTTTATGTCTTCTGTTTTAATTTAAGATGTACTTTATGGACTTCCCAACAGCGACTTCCTTCTTCGAAAGTGGTGCTGTGCCGTACCAGAAAGTTATTCCCGCTGTACGTTTAACTTCATTTCAATATGCAAATTATTTCATGAATATTTTGACACATTGCTCACACCTCAAACGAATTCATTAAGTACGAAATACTTTTGCGTGTAGACCCGCCGTCTCGAACTCATAAAGATGTACTAATGACCACGAAATGTTCAGCAAACATCCCTTGGGCTGTGTAAATGCACTGTAGCTCTGTTACCGTAAGATAAAACTGACTAAAATACAAAAAACTGGTTTGTATTTTATGCTCTGTTGGAAATAATAACACCTACATATAATTTTTCAGTCAAGGAGGTAACATTTTACGAAGGCTTTAATTTGGTTTCATAAATTAACTGTGTATCCGTTCCATGTTTTAAAGTAAATTTGTTATGTGAGTTAAAAATAATTTCACATTTTCAATTCAGCTTTAAACTCATGTAATGCTTGCAGTTTATCGCAATAATAAAAAGAAAAACTCGAAGTATTAATCTTTATAAATTTATAATGTTCAGTTAACTGACTTATTGAACTAACACAATTTTTTTTTGACCTTTGGTATTCTGCTCTCTGCCGATAAAAATCTACAAGTTATACAAATAGGAGATGCCAAACATATCCCATTATAATTTAAATTAACATTTTTCTAGTAATTTGTAAAATTCTTAATATTTCTTGATGTGTTTTTGATGCCGATGACCCGTGCCAGCATCATATCTTTCAACCAAGTGTTTATTTAGCTGCCAATAACTACATACAAGCAAACAGGTATATTATCAAAAATATTCAGAATGTTCATTCATCTTTTTATTTTTAAAAGTACATCTGATTGCATACTACATTTGTGTATAAATTTTGAGATTGTCTGAATTAAAACAAAGAGGATAGTTTTGTTAAATCGGTAAATTATTTAATTGGTTAAAATTATTTGGAACTACAATAGGCAATTTAATATGCACTGTACTATGTTATTTCAGCTTTTGGCAGACATTATTATTCTATTAAATGCGAGATGGGTGGTCCATTAAATCTGTCGATTCTTAAAAAAGGCTTTAACAATAGACCTGAAAAATTATGTTGCATTATAAAAGATTTTGTGTGTTTAAAATTTTCCTTTGTTGTAAATATAAAGGAGAATAAAGAATTGACCACTTTTGTTGTTTACAGACGAGTACATAATATCAAGCTTTCCCTGACGTAAAAAATTAAACTTTCAAGTTTATGTACCGGATCCCTTAACGTAATAGTTCTGCGTCCTATGTTAATGTCCTCGTGAATGTACTCTTAAAGAGAAGTGTATGTTTAGGAACCTTCAATAATATGTTAGCAAACATCCTCTGTTAGGCGCCACTGTGGACAGTCGCACACTACTAATTAAGAATTCTTTGAGGATGATACTTAAACAAATTTCCATTTATCTGTAAAATCGCTTGGAAGGAATATCGTTAGTGATTAGATATATCATTAATCTAGACTAAAGTTTAGATTTAGAAATACGTAACAAAATTTAAGTAAGACCTTGAATTAAATTAAAATGTAAATGTTGATCCGTAGGAGAAACCGCGTCCCACAAAATTAATTTCTAGAATGATAAAACTAAGGAGTGATTGTTGATCACGTAATTAGAGATAATAAGATTATATAGTTAATAGAATTTATTAGTGATTTAGAAAGGCGGTTCCGTTGCTTAATTTAGGTTAATAACAGGGTTTTTGATTACAGTTTGTAAAACTAGTAGCCAAATATGGATCTGCTTGAATTTAGATACTGGAAAAGTTTCATAAAAATTACTAAGTTGCGTGTAATTGCAAATTTATATTCTAAATTGACATTAAGCGTTTCGTTGTTAGGAATAAACAATTTGGCAATCGCTTTTATTAGCAAATTTAAATCGTAGTTCTTGATATAAGAACGAATGCCAATACGAAGAAAATTAAATTACAATAATTTGTATTCCTTTTCCCATTAACTGTGCCGACTACCGCGATCAACAGTCTTGTAACTAAAACCTAAATTTATTTAAGTAATAATTGGTTTTGGATTTATAAAAAGATTCATGTAACATCTGAGATTTGACCCTGGTTTTCCGGGATTCTCATTCCACAAAAGTCCCAGCATATCAATTTAAACTGTCACATCTGAAAAGTGAATCTGCGAATAAAACTGAAAATTATTATTAAATAATTTAATGTAGAGAAAGTATTTAAAAACGTAATTATTTGTTGTTATGCAATTAATGAATTTACTGCATAAACAATTAAATATAGATTTTCTAGATAAGAATATTATATACATACTTATGTTAGACACCTGAATCAAAATTGCATATAATAGATTTACAGTATTTAATTAGAATAATTAGCAATGTGATTTTTCATATAATTTTCAGTTTAGAGCTGGCCTTGCTAGATTACTAGACAGACAATTACTTCAGAAGTGAATTTAACTATTAAAGACGATTGTAATCGATCGTAACTGATTTTCTCTAGGTATGCAAATTGATGAATCTCTCTGAATATTTAACTAAAATTATGTTGGATTTAAATAACAAGTTACCTCACTGCAATTTTTGTTAAACGTGTTTGTAGTCAACTTTAAGTATAACAAGTTTAAATATCTATAAAGAAGCGAAAATCGTATGAAAGTGTGATAAAATGAAGGAGAGAACCTATGGGAATTAGAAATTGTCGCATTAAATGTAATTTTTAAATAGTTAACTTCTTCTGTTAATGCGACGATCTTATTAAGCAGGAAGTTAATAGAAGCCGTGGTAACATGGTCAACGCTTATAAAATTCAAGTTTTTGTGGTGGGCTATACATGGAATGAAATGCTTAGGAAGTAACCGAAGGCATGTCGTCCCAGTAAAAGGAACGTGAGAAATTGCACGAGAGGAGCGATCTTGCATAGCCGCGGGAACGTTTTCCGTGTTCAATCATAATCCAAATACACAACGAGGTAACAAGTCGATGTGTGCAAATGAGAAATTCCGAATATCTGTCTTGTGGTTCGTACAACAAGGAAGAACAGTTACAGGGCAGAATTTTATTCGCAAACACTATCAGATAGGGCTGAATACAGCTGAGAGGTTGCGGTCGGTCAGCGTACCGTATCTGGTACTTCCATATCCTGCTGTCATCGCTTGCCACGATGGTGCCGGTGTTCTGTGAAGTACGGCACGCGCTGCCACCGCAGCATCGGACGCTGACCGTTTGCTGCAAGAAGCTGTGGATTCACCGCAACCACGGAAGCTGGTGAATTTTTATATCGTATACCTATTATAATATGTTTTCTTCTAATAACTAATTAGCGATCAAAGTCTCCGTATTTACTCATGTGCACACTTACTACTATTTAGATTTTGTAAGTCATCCCATGCACCAAGCTAAAGTTCTTCATTCTGTAACTTTTATTAATCTACAGTGTGCGCAAATAACTTTGGAAGCCTGAAACTTAACACGTTTCATTTTTTTAATATTTATTTTAGATTTAACATTATGGCTTTGTGTATGTTAATTTTATTTATAGGGCTTTTAGTCCTAGCAGGGGCCTTTATTGTGACAAATAATGCATGCAAGACTTAGGGTGGGTTGCATAAAAGATAATGATATTTCGCATGCAATAAAACTTTAGGGTTTCACTTATAATGCAGTCTCTCTAATAAGTAAATCATCTAGCGATCATTATTGAGTTGTCGTAAAGCAAAAGTACGGTTCTACCGAACAGTCATTCGTCCAGTAGTTATGTATGGGTCCGAAACCTAAGTTTTGACTAAAGCCGATGTAGAAACCCTAAACAGCTGGGACAGAAAGATCCTGAGAAATATTTATAGACCGGTACAGGAAGCAGGGGAATAGAGAACCAGAAGAAACCAAGAACTGTATGATTTATTTCAAATGCCAGCTTTAGTGACAGATGTTAAACGAGACAGGTTAAAATGGTTAGAACATTTGGAACGAATCAGATATTCAGCCAGAACAACGAAGAAGATCTATAGAGACAAAACTGAAGGAAGAAGAAAGATGCGGATGCCAAGGAAGAGGTGGCTGGACGATCTGGAAGAAGCCATCAGAAAGCTAGGGATAAGAAGGTGGAGAATTAAAGCAACTGATAGAACAGAATGGTGAGCTTTCGTGGAGGAAGCCAAGGCCCTACAAGGGCTGTAGCGCCAAGGGGTAAGGTAAATCATCTAGTCGAGTAAAAATCACATCTTTAATTTTAATGTTCCCCTGTAACTGTATAATTACATATTATTATTGCATACGCCAGCAGTAAATAACCGGCGGTTAATAGGTACAGTAAAATTTTGGCGGTATTACCTAATATAGATAATATACTAATTATTGTAGAATGTAAACTATCTATTTTTGGAGTTCTTAAAATTCATCGCCATTGACTTGCGGACGGGATCAATTTGGTAATGCTGTTTTGGATTTTAAAATATTTAATTTATCATGATTTTTTATTATTCAATTACGTCTAAACGAGTACATAAGGTAAAAGATTGTTTTATATGCCATTTTTTCAGTTTATTGTTGTAAATTGTTACATCTCTTATAAATGTATTTTTATATTTCCTATCCTGGTATCCGCTAGATAATAATTAAATTTAGTCGATTATTCCGGGTGGTCCATAAGTAATGGGACACAGACCAACAGTGGGGCCAAAATATTACGATTTACCTAGGATTACCTTAGTCCAAAAGTTAATATTTAAAGAGGTACAGGATGTCAAAGGCAGTTAATTTTAATTTTCTTCTGTAATTTTTCAAAATATTTATATTTGACTGTATTTTTTAGGTTATAAAACGAAAAATTTTCCACTCTTCATTTTCGATTTCTCTTAGCCCCCTGAATCAAATCCCAGAAGCACTGGCGTCAATTTTGAGACACCCTGTATATACAGGATCTCTAGTGCCATCTACTGCCTTGTGCACGCTGCGCAGGATAGTGATACACATGCACAAGTCCACTTTGCATTATAAATATTTTTTTGTTTATATTACTATCTTCAAAACCAGAATGGCGCAGTGGTAGAGCGTGTCGGGCTAGCGTTGCGCTAGTACTTGGTTCGAATACCCCTGGTGACCATTCGTCGTTGGGCATCTAATTAACGAAGCTCACCACCGAATATACGCCTAGGAGGTAGAGTAACAAGATCTTAAGGTATAAACGGCACACCAACTTCGTAACCCGCAGAGATGGGCCGAGTTGTGCATTGAACGCGTAGGTAGAGCCTCATACGTTAACGCATCAGCTTCGACACCAAAAGATATAAGAGGTTACAGATAATACATATTTACATAAGTATATTACTACCTTTTTCTTGAAGTGGCGTGTCCTTTACAGGGCGTTGTCGGTGTTCTCTCCATTTGCCTGCGGTGTGCATGTGAAGCCAACAAACATAGGGGACTTACAGCTTTGCGTGAGCTCCGAATCACAGAAGTGTTTGTACTTCTACTCCAGAGAATATCTCCGTGATTTACCATTGCCTTCCGAGGGAAGCGGTCGGACGTTTTCGGTATATGTTTGGCCGTGGGAATCGAACCCGGGCCAGTCTTACTCTCAGTGGTCAGACGCACGCTGAACCAACTAAACCACGACCGTGACATTCGGCTATTATCTATGGGTGATATTTTTTATTGGCGCTATCGTTTTTCGTAGCATATAAACTACATATACAAGCATATGGTTGTTTTGATTTTGTTATTTTTAAAGATGTAGTAGACTGCACTAAGTGTCAAACAGAACGATAAAGTGTCGCTCATTAGAATGCCCTTAAATAATTCCCGATACTACCAACTCATTTACTTATGAAATATTGAGAAAAGAAAATAACCAAGATGGCTACTTTTGTAAATATTTCATTTATTTAGATTAGAAAAAGTATCAGTTTTAAAGATTTCAAATTTTAACGAATTCTAAAAAGCGATAAGACCGTCAGATATGGCGAGCTTAAAATTTATTTAAATAATACTCCTTAATAGTTTTCCATAATTAATTGCTACATTGAATAGTAACTGCAGAAATAACAATTAATATTTCCTCAGGAAGATATGGTATTTGAAATCGAACAATTCTTTTAGAATCAACGCTGCAAAGCTATCATATAGCCTTGTCCCTTTGATGATGCTGGAAATTAACGCAACATATAATTTACTACCCTTAAAAGTAAAGAAGATCATAAGATCGGCACACATTAGCTAGATGAAATGGTAAAGCGGAAAAGAAAATATATTTAGCGGTGGAGAAGTTACTCCGTGGCGGCTCTTGTAAAATTAGATACTTCGTGAAACACTGTATGTATTTATTATTAAACTTTTTTTTTGTAAAATAAAGCAACTACAGAATTAATAAATTAGCTACAAATAATTACACATAATACTAAATAAGGCATTATAAATGAAGCAATTATGCTTTATTATTAATAAATTAAAAAATAATCACTATCGTATTAGTACCAAAATCACTGTCGTCAGTATTACGTTCTTAATTTATTATTAGTTCTTCTGTACGAGTGTTTATTACTCTGTACGATTTTTAAATAATCATTTCATATTTCGAAAACTTGCTTATATTTCTTCTAATTTTCTGTACTTATTTGATCAAACTTTTGTTTGGTAAGTTATAAAACGTCGTCACATTTAAAGACAGCGAAATTTTGTTTTGGGGACTTGAATCTGCATCATAAAAGCCCTGGAGTCCGTCATCACTTGTTGTTTATCTCCGATATTAAGGGTAGTTTCCATTTAAAACCATCCAAAATGGTCCACCCTGTCGGATATCATATTTTTCATAATTCTCGAATTGAAGACTTTTTAGTAGATAATCACGTTAATTGGAGAAATAGATACTTTTCTGGCTACAAAAACAGTTTATTTTATTTCCCTCGAACGTTTTCAGTATTTTTTAAATATGTAAACACATTAAAAATACTTCACGCTTACTAGTATGGTATATCCTTTTTACCGAACGAAGAAGCCATTCTAGTATATTAGTAACTGACCTAATCAATAAAAACTTCGAAAAATGACTTTTGAAAATTTGCAAAATACCTCAGTGGCATTTTAAATATAATGAACGACTGAACAGTATTGGTTAACAGTTCGAAAAGTTTTTATTGTTTCCGAGGTTAGCCGAATCGTATTGGTTTGGAAGGAACATATAATTTTTTTAAGTCAAAACTGAATTGGTTTTTGTGTTTAGGAATGTTTTCTACGGTTGGAGAATACGTGCAATAGCAACAACGAGTAGAAGATATAATTAATTTTAATTCTACAAAACATTAAGTATGACCTTTTTTCTGCCAAGATTGAATCTTGTATGTAAGGAAAAAATGTAGAAAGTCTTGCTGTAAATATAAAGTGACTAGAAGAAGGGAAAACATTTAAATTTTCATACATTAACCCACGAATCTTGTTCTTGAACAACATTCAAATCATCTGTGATAAAACTTTTTTTAGGGTGGCAGTTGGCCCTAAAAACAAGTAGCAAATTGTGGTACCTTAAACATGTAACATCACGCATTGAAATTACATAACTGTTTAGTTGTGCCCCCATAACGGTCTTAAAATTGGGTGTCTAAGATAATAATGATATAGTTAAGGGGCACTTTATAGGTGGATTCAGAAGACAATAAATTTACATATTTCGTACATCTCAAAATCGAAATACGCTGCCATGATTCATTTACTTCCCAACACTCTATCTTTCGTATTATTTTATCAGTTAATTGGATGAACAGCCTAAGAATAAAATAAAATCGTTTTTGTCTCTGAAACACTTTTAATATGTTGAGTAAGATGAGAGAGAAGAAAAATTTTGGTTGATATTAACTGTAAGAGTTGAAATTCCCGGCCTATTTTTTTAATGATCTTCAGAGGAAGTATCTAATATTTTAGACTTTTAAGTATTTGAGTTTTTAAAAATTCTTTATCTATATGTTGCATTGTGCAAAATGTATCTTAATTGAACAAACCATTGTTACAAAACCATAAAAAACGTTGATTTTTACCCTTTATATGATGACTAAAAATATCTTAGAAAATATTCTATAAATTAGTATTCCAAGTGATTGTTCAAAAGAACGCAAACGCCTTTGAAAATGCCGCATAAGCCGTATAAGTATTTTCTATGCGTTATTTGTGACAGTTCTGTGGACATATCCGATAAAACCGTTTAATTGAATAAAAATAAATGTACTATTATTACTTTTCTAAATCGGTTCATTAACTGATAGTGGTAGACACAAACATAAATTTATAAATATTGACTTCCTATCCTTAAATTAGTCACAAAGACACAAACGTATTTCATAATATTTAATAAAAAAAGAACCTTCACCTTTGCACAAAATTAAAATATTTTCATGTAATCAATTTGTTTAAAAACCACAAACAGTAAATAAAAAATCTGGAAGTAGCAAAAACTAGGCGGTAGCAAGCGTGCGTGACGAAAGGAAAGAAGCTAAGATCAAACCTCAGTTAACTCAATAAACATATAGCTTTAGACATGCGAAATGACATTGCATTGCTTGTTTAGAGACACGCTCCTACTTAATATTCATATAAGAAAGAAGATGCATTTTAAATGCTTAGATTAACCACAATAAATGTTGCTTAACTTATCGTGATATTACTTATGCTAAGTAGTATTTTTTATGTTTTCGGTCAGTACATAAATTGACCGTCTTTTGATATTATGAAATTAATTTGTACTGAGGAATTTTGTCGTTGATGATAACTTTAGTTTTTAGTAGAAGTACCTAATTTATAAAAAAATCCATTTTTTTCATCTTGAATAAACAGACGTTCCAAGAACAGGAAATGGACACTCCCAGGTTGTTATTTTAAGATTATAAAATTTCGTGGTCATTAATATTCTACCTATTGAAATTTAGCTTGTAGTTCTATAATCTCGTGATTTAAAAATAATTTAAGTAAGCTAAAAATAGCTTGTTTTTTATTGCCTTGTACCAGGATTATTTCTGTTCAAAGTCGTATTAAGGAAAAATTATGTCATAAGTTAAACAACAATAGCGTTTTATACCAACCCGGCGTTTCGTAACGAGTGTGACACAGCGACAAAATCAGACACCTGGGTTTAGATTATGCACCTCGGCTGACCTAACACAATAGAAATTCTTAGTCACACCCACCTACTTAATCTAGTGCGATATGGAAATTTCTTCGTCGAGCTAAATTAAACATAAAAAAAGAAGAAATCTTTGGAATCGAATTAATTCTTAGCAAGCGAGCAAAGTAGAAAATGCACGTAGTAAAATGTCCCAATAAAGAGTTAAAACGCCATTACGAAACCAACAAATGTCTAATTAATATGCAGAACATGGCAGGTTGGTATCATTTACACCTACGTCAAAACAATGCTCAACTTAACCAAATCGAATTTTAAATAAAGTTGTAAAGAAATAACAAACTTCACGCACTGAATAACAATCGTTGGATAGAGGGCCCTCTAAAAGAATAATAAAGTCATCGGAGGATCTAAAGTGTGGAATTTATAGTCGTCTAAATGGTCAAGTCATGTTGTAGTATCAAACATCCAGTAAAGTACAAAATTTTTTGAACGCCTCGAATTGTAAACTCAACACACCTACGCCGACAGGTTCTTCGAATGTTCACTAAAATACGTACATCTATGTCTTTTCAATAGAAAGGTACATACATATATAAAATCATACTTCAAGTACAAACAAACCGACAATGGTAAAATATTAGAATTAGGTTCACCTGTAAACTATGCACACAGCTACGAAAATTATAAATTATTATAAGAAACGATGGTTAAGTAACAAGATTTAACATTGAGGGCATCAGGACATCATTGATGCCAACAAGCACGAACTTGTAGTAAATGTAATGATTTACTGTACAGGTTAACTTAATTTTCCATAGCCAAGTTATTTTAGTAAAAGAGAAAATTGTACCTAAAGTGCAGATTAAATTTTTACCCTCTTTACAAAATTAGTTTTAGAATAAAAGACTGTAAAACATCTGAACCTGAATTAAGACAAAATTTTAAGTACATAGATAGTTTGTAGAATTGGCAGATTTGGAGTTTTTCATATAGACAATGTAATGTTTTGAAATTAATCTTTTTATGATGTAAATTTATTACAATGTATATTAATAATAATACTTATAGCACTTGTTTTAATTTAAAACGATTTGGACTTTAAAAACAAATACAATTCGAGACGTATATTTATTTATAAACAGTCGTCCGAAATTTAAAAATTTTCGGGACGCTAGTTGTATTGAGTCGTTTAAAAGTATAAAGCTTTCTTTTGATAAGTCATTTTATTAGTTTACAGTAAACTTTATACTTGCCTAATTCCTAGAAATATAAATATTTCTGAAGAGTAACTTCAATTTCTTACTTTGAAACTTAGTATAAATGAAGTTCTTGCTTGAATTATTACTTTTGTCATTGCTAAGAAGAACAATATAACTAACAGGTGGCGATTTTTTGAAAAAAGTGCTAATTTTAGACCGATCAAAGAATTTTGAAACTGTCAACGGAGCTCTGAATTAAAAGCAAGCAGGGTTAAAAGCTAATGGCTTTGCATTTCACTCGTATTCAGTTTTTTTGTTTCTTCCTTTTCTAATTTTAAACATTTTTTTATCAGTGGTTGAATTTTTTCGTTAGTGCTTGGATAACTCAAAACCCGTGTATTTGGTTTTTGAAAATTTAGGAATTTGCAGAAAATTTATGAAAAGAATTTAGCTCTTTGATTGGTTTCTGAAGACCGGCAAAGCTGTATATTTATTTTTGTTGCTAATATTAAGTTATTTTATACATTTACATATGGTAACTGACTTAACAACACCTCATTTTAAAAGAGTCGTTACCGGCGCGGCGGTAGAAAGTATCTTGAAAAAACATAACTGGAAGCACACAAGCAACGTCTCTTTAGATTTCTAAGTTAACGTGCTAACAATAGGGACGAAGTACCGATTGATATTAAACTAGGGGTTTCAAATTCTAGAAAAGACATCAAATAAGTAATTGAAATTCGGCAGAATTACAAGAGACTTAAAAGTAATGACTATAATTAAAGCGCGGATATAAAGCATTATGCTTATTAGTTTTTCATGCAAGCAGTTCAAAATGCGTGTGGATTTAGACGATTCACAACAAATAGAAGAGTTTGACACCACTTTTATTTTGCTTATTTTGCTTTTTTTGCATTTTCTGCATAACTGCCTATTTAGTGCTTTTTTATGCTTTATATTGCTTATTTTGGCATTTTTTCTAATTTTTTTTAGTGCATTATATTTTTTATGTATGAATAATTTTAAACATCAATTTTTAAAATATAAAAAGAAGTTTCTCTATTTAAAAAAACATTTTGACGGATCGGAGGCAATCTTTTTCTTTGGAAAATTTAGAAAAGTATTTAATTATAAACTGTTTTCGTTCTAGTACTCATACTCTTGATTAATCGTGCTTTTTTGTACAATAGGAAATGTGGTTGTAGAAAAAATAGTGTGTAATACATGTGTTAAAAGCTTGTATTTGCCACTCTCATGTGACTGCAGCACTCACTATCGTTCGTGCTGCAAACTTCACATTCGTGTGGCAAACGCAAGCTTTCAACACTTGTATTACAAATTACTATTTAAATATTACAGTCATTTTCTATTGCTTTTCCTCTTTTGTCAATTGTGTTTCAATGTGTGTCTAATGGTTTTCCAATGATTCTATACTAGTAGGCTTGTTTTGTCAATGAAATTCCCTTTGTGTCAAATGTGTTTCCGTATTTGTCAATTGACATTCACAAACATTTTGCATGCTTAAATATTTGGCGTATTGATAAATGGTTAATAATCAGAATAATGGTCACAGGAGAAGAAACGCCAAAATAAGCAACGAAATACACATTTTAATCATTCATTTTTTGAATAATGGTTCCACGGTGAAAAATGTAGCACAAATGTTTCACCTGATTAGATACCCTTAGAAAAATGTATGCAACTTATAGGAGGACTAATAATGTTGCAAAGGTATAAGTGCAGCACATCGACAACCAAAATTATCTTTAGCTCAGAAAGAACAAATTTGCGACTGGGTTGATGTAGGCTGCTCCTTGACGACTCTGCGCCAGTTGAAAGAAAAATGTTTAAACGAATGGCCACTTCAACAAATATCAGTGTCTACGATTGATAGAGCTCTTAGGAACCTTCACTACTCTTTTAAAAGAACGTTATTTGTTCCTGAAAGAAGAAATACACCTGAAATAATTCAAACTCGTTTTGATTACGCCGTGCAGTACAATAGAATTATGCTGGAAAGAGAAAAAATTTATTTTATTGATGAGTACGGCATTCAAGTAAACTCGAGAATTTCCTATGGAAGGTCTATGAAGAATACCCGAGCATCAAAAATAAAAGCCCAATGAAGAGGACGCAATTATTCTGTTGCTGCGGCCATGAACACAAATTCCTTGTATGTGTTTCAAATTTAAGACGTGCCCTACAATGCAGTTTACTTTTCTGAATTTCTCATAACGTTAATTAACCATTTACATCAAGACGGTGTAGAAGGAGCGCATATTGTTATGGACAATGTTAGATTCCATAGAAATGAAGAAGCATTGGCTCTCATTAGAGCCCATGGTAATTTTCCAATGTTTGTACCTGCTTATAGTCCTTTTTAATCCCGTAGAAGAATTGTTCAGTCAGTGGAAGCAGGCACTAAAAAGAGCTTAGCCGGCGAATGAAAACGAATTATATGAGGCAGTTTATAATGCATCTGAGCATATTAGTCCAGAAAATTGTTTACATTATGTTCAACATATGAAATCATATTTACACGACTGTTTACAAAGAAATGAAATTTTGAATTAAGTAGGTTACATGTATAGGATAGGTGTTACTATGTGTTTCTCAGAATAAAAACAAAATAAATCTGTGACTTTTCTGTATATGTAGAACATATTTCAATTTTGAAATGTAGAAATAATGTAACAAAAAAAGTGGGAAAAGCATTAGCTAAAAACGGAAAGAGATTTGACAAATAGGGAATGTCATTTGCAACATAGCTTTGACGTTTCATAATCTGGAAAGTCATTTGCTAAACCGGGAAACGCAATTGACAAAAGGGGAAAAGCTAAAGAAAAACACTGTATAAGGCAACCGTAAACTCATAATAAGAACGTTCAAGATTTAAACAATTACCAATCTACACATTCTTTGTTATTTAAATTAAACATTATTTTGGGGCCCTATATCCCGGTACCCGCATCCTTGAACTAGACCAGTAGAAACAATCAACCGGAAGCTGGATGCAACAACCACCCTCAGTACAAGAACAGTTCCTATAGCCTGTACGAAGGAATTCCAGGTCGGAAACAGGCCTAAATAATTTACTTCCACAGGAGTCCAAATTCCAAGGAATAACTTTTTTCTGTGCTTTTGGTAAACTTCTCTGATTGTTTGACCCTCAATGTTTTTTAAATTATTATTAGAAATAAAGTTATTAAATAATTTTAGTAGTGTATTGCCAGCGAGGTACGACCCTTTGGCTCGAAGTATTAATCAAAAGAAAAACTATTGATTTCCTACTTTGGTACAGTTAATGTCAATACCTTGACAATCATTTTCATCCCTCTAATTTGACTATTCCAATTCTATGCTGAACTGCAAAAGCGGCACTGTCGGATTGCAATCCAAAACAAATACCCTGTTGTTATAAATCTTACCTTGCAATAAAATATTTATTATAGAATAATGATACAGGACATAACAAAAAGATAGGTCATACGTTTCTTGGGGTGAAAAATAAGTCGATTTAAGACAATTTACCTCTTTGCAAAAAATGTATCCCAAAAAAGTTACGGCCTTCCAGTGAAAAATTAGAATCATCAATTTTTATTTAAAAATTAAACGGTTTGAGTTTTATTCATAATAATTTGTACAAGGTTTTAGTATTTTGAGGCAAGTAACGAAAAAAATGCCCTTTTAAGTTTTTCCTCCAATTTTTTTTTTAGTAGGCTGCCTCTGGATTTATACATCTATTTTTATAATTACTTTTTAATCTATTAGAAAGTTTTCGTAACATCGTTTGTTTAGGAGATAAAACCACGAATATCATGTATCTCTGTGATGGTTAGGAAAACAATAATTAACGAACAATAATTTTGCCCTTACTACGTGATACCTGTTCAGGAAGTACTATTAAAGACTATCCTAGACGAATATAGGTTTGTGATTGACATCTTGAAGAAAGAAAACGCAATTCTAATTTTGCGGACTTTGTGAACTTTTTCCACACACTTTGCTCACTGGCCGCATAAATAACATTTCACAGGAAAGCCAAACGGAATTGATGATAGTAGAGGTGAGTAATTTGTTATATTGTTTAGTAATTTATGCATAAAAATAATATTCTGCGTGATGTCAAAACTATTTTCGTGTACTGTGGTGAAAAATCTGCGTTTAAAAAATCGAGTGTCTACAAAAACTGATTTTGTACAACGTTAACAGCTTTTGGATGTAAGAAAATAACGAGATCTTAAACAATAGGTATAGTTAAACATTTTAAAGAGCGTAGATAAAAAGCATTATTAGTATACTTACATTAAAACAATTATTATAACAAGTTCGTATAAAATTAGCAGTTTTCATACAGTTATGTGCAGCACTTTCAATGTTTACATTGAATTTTATAAAATGCAGCCTTATAAATATTGTAATACTCACAAGATAATTACATTCTTTTCGCATAAGCTGTATGCTATCACCTTACCTCTTAATAAAAAGGTTGTCTTTTGTGCTCCAGCTTATAGCAAGATCGTATCTCTGTTTTTATGAATTCTCCTCTTCCTCCGCTTGATATACTTCTTGAAATAAATTTCGATTGCTAGCAACTACTATACTTTATGATTTTTATAGAAACCAATATTAATAAATTGAAAAGAAAAAACTGTGAACCCTGAACTTTCGAAGTAAAGAGCAATGAAGATGCAGATAAGATCAGATTTTTCTTATTCAAATATAATGGTCAGCTTTATAAGAATCTTTAGCTGATTCAGTGTACCTATAATACCATCTATTTGTTCTTTTTGCTCTATAGCTCTAGATACATAGCATATTTAACACTAAACTTGTTTGCACTGATTTTTTTCTCATGACTCCATCTTGATTAATCCAATGACCGGAGCCTTTGGTCTGGTTCAATATCAGACGTCTAATACCCTGTAAAACCACAAATATAGTTAATTTAAACAAATACCTATTTCGGCAACTAATTTGCCATCCTCAGTATAAAGCTTTCTTGAAGAAGTTAGTTGGAGTCAATCTCTGACGATTTGGTAAAGAGTATGTCTTCAGGATTTCTGTTCTTTTCTAATTTGGTGAAGAGAAAATCTTCAGAGACTAACTCCAACCAACTTCGTCGAAAGTTTTACACTGAGGATGGAAACTTAGTTGCCGAAATACATATTTGTTCGTGTTAATTACATATTTTGTGGTTTTACAGGATACTTGACGTTCGTCACTGAACTCCATGATAAAGTTTTTTTACAGTATTTTTCATCCAGCATTTGGGTTGTGACGTCAACATGCTCCGCCCAAAAACTGTATGGGTAGAAACGCCGGAAACGCGTTCGTGCGCGGTAGGTAATGAAAACCTAGTTTAGAAAGAGATGAAGTATAGTTGGATTGTGAATTTATAAGCAGCGCGTTGATGTCACAACCCAAATCCTAGGTGAAAAATATTGTACATGATATTACTGAGTGATTTTAGTAATTTTTTTTATTCAGTCTTTTCAATAAAAATAAAAGTAATGTCAAAGATTAGCTAAAAGAATTTATAATTAACTTCTTGCCATGGATAGGTTACACCGTCAACGCAGAATTATTTACATGCAATGGAATACCCCATCAGATTGAGAAAATCACATCTTATTTTTTTATAGATATAGGTATGCCCTCAGTTATTTAAATTTCCTCTTCCAAGATAATAGAGAATATGAATTTAACAACCTGGTTTTATTTGCTTTGTATTTAAACTAAAATGGCAACAGGTTTTAGCCTTTATTTAACATTACCATCATTACATAAATAGGTATATTACTTAATATTGTACGCGAAATTGTATGGACAAAGCTTCATTTAGAAGAAGACTTATATATAATAGTCCAGGAGCCAGCGCCCTAAAAGATGACTAATTTCCATCAAGCTGGAATTTGTTGTATGTGTTGGTATGGTCATGTCTGCCAAATGTGGGTGGTAAACAAAGTATGACCGCGGGACATAGAGCGCACAGAAATGTTGTATTTTGAATTAATTTCTGATGAAATTGACATACTTCGTGCAAGCTGATTCCTTTTTATTTTCGTTGTTTAAGACATTTCAACAAGAAAAAGTCAAGTGTCCGACAGAAAAGTCGGAACTGGTTCTATGTCTGCCATTTGGGGTTCGTACATTTTTTTATGACAGTTGACTTATTTCCATCAACTTGATTTTTTCTTTATAAATTAATAATGAATTGAAAATGACAAAAATCATGTTGCCCGACAATTTGTGCGGGACAGAACTGCTCTCGTACGCCCTGGGTTCGTTAGTTGGCTAATTGTTTTTGACCGATGTCCGTCAGGCTATTTCTTTGTATGAAAGTTGCGTATGTAAATGCGAAATATATTGGTGTATATGCCCGACATTATAAGTGGGACAAAGTCGTTTTTTAGGGTGAAAAAGTGTTCAAAAGGTAGGTATTTAATGAATAAGCGTATAGATTGAACAGTTAGAACAAAATGCTTGAAACGAAAGTTGTATGTAATAAAATTGCGCAAATTTCACTTTTTCTTTTATTTGCCCATGATAAAATGCGTTTGAAAAGTTAAAATCGGACCATCCATGACGCATCCAGACACGTTGCAAGATAACGCATTAAAAAATTAAAACTGCAATTACGCCGAAACTAATTGTCCAATAGCGTTATTTTTTGCACACATAAAGTCCATACAAATTACTAATTTTTCGCGAAAGCCCAGCCTTACAAGTTAAAAAATGAGAGAGATGCATTTTGTAAAAATCGCAGAATTTTCCGGGTTTTCTCCGTTCCTAATTATCCAATCGGGTCGTTCAAAAGCGCATTTCGTTCGTATTTTTATTACCTACAATTCGTCTATAGACACCATTAACACTGCTTCATTACTTTTTATGTTATAAACAAAAAACTAAAAAAACACGATTTTTTGTTTTAAATGTTTATAACAAATTAATAAATGACATTTGCGAGTAGGAAACATAACAAATTAAACTATGGACTGTCCTTCATAGGATAGCAGAACTCGGTTCCCAACTAGAATTTATATCACAAAAAAATTGCTCTATTGCTTGGCCTTATATCTACAATGCCTAAGAATTTTATATAATGTACGTTCAATTAATAGATCATTACCTTTGTTTGGAAACTAGTATTCGTCAAGGAAATTTTGAACTGTTCAAGTATATTTTACCAAAGATTACAAATCTGTTTTTTGCCTTCAATCAGCCCAATTACTCAAGGTACCTGGTCCTATACCATGACAACTTATTTAATGTAGAAACGACCCACCCTGGATTAATAAATAATAAACGAATTTCAACATAGTGGTGTAGGTATACAGAGAACATCAAAATCTTTTTCCAGAAGTCCAATCGGTATTTTGTTCGTTTCCCATGCCTCGTTACATAGATCATAAATTATTAACCCATTGCGTTACCAGGTCTCCACCGTGTTTTATCATTTCCGGAGTCATCCAAAAAAAAGATACAAGCTTCTGAAAGTCGTTGAAGTTGATGTGTTGAAGTTGAAATTTTGAAAATTAATGAAATAAGAGTCATTACAAGCATGTTTTCCGTAGTAATAATAAAGATAAGAAATTAATTTTGGCAGATAGCCAACATGTCCCACTATTTTTATCGGACAAACATTAATACTGATCGTACATATAACTTCTGACAATTTGGTGCCATTGTCCGACAGACATCAGTCAAAAACAATTAGCCAACTAACGAACCCAGGGCGTCAGAGAGCGGTTCTGTCCCGCATAAATTGTCGGACAACATAATTTTTGTCATTTTCAATTCATTATTAATTTATAAAAAAAAAATCAAGTTGATGGAAATAAGTCAACTGTCATAAAAAAATGGACGAACCCTAAATGGCAGACACAGAACCAGTTCCGACTTTTCTGTCGGACACTTGACTTTTTCTTGTCGAAATGTCTTAAACAACGAAAATAAACAGGAATCAGCTTGCACGAAGTATGTTAATTTCATCAGAAATTAATTCAAAATACGACGATTCTGTGCACTCTATGTCCCGCGGTCATACTTTGTTTACCACCCACATTTGGCAGACATGACCATATGACCATACCAACACATACAACAAATTCCAGCTTGATGGAAATTAGTCATCTTTTAGGGCGCTGGCTCCTGGACTATAATATTCGTGTCCTAAAAGTTTTGGGGGAGAAGTATGATTAGAAGTATGGTCCTAACATTTTTTGTACAATTTT
The DNA here is from genome assembly GCA_963082815.1 of Melanotus villosus. Taxonomy (NCBI): domain Eukaryota; kingdom Metazoa; phylum Arthropoda; class Insecta; order Coleoptera; family Elateridae; genus Melanotus; species Melanotus villosus. Next base: position 45,250,093 of record OY720421.1, on the reverse strand, counting down.
CTTGATGTAAGTTAAAGTTATTTTAAATTGATTTCTTATTATAAATTAACAAGGGTTGATTCCAAAACTTTCGGAACACAGGTTATATATGATTATAAGGAGATATAGAAACTACAGAAAATGTTATACTGAAGTCCATATTTTAAACAAAGCTTTTGTTTTGCATTTTTTTAATTTTCATTTGTGTTTATTTGCCATTAGCATGCCTTTTATTGCAGACATCTTTGTTAAAAGTTTATTACTTATTTCAAAATTCAAAAATTTAAAATGTTAAACGGATACAATTCTTAGCGATATATAAAATTTAATATCGGAGATAAAGCAATAATTGAAATTCATCCGAATTATAGGAAATCAGGTTATCTGTAATTCTTTTGCATCGCAGATCCGATAACTCTAATTAAATCTGATTTAACTTGTATTCGATTGACACTTGATCTGTACGGTTAGTTTTCTGATGTAGTGAATTAATCCAGTCCTTTCTATTTAGTTGTCAGTCTTGTGTGGATTCAGGTAGTAACTTAGTGAGAAATTTTTTATCCCTTTAGTACTTTATGTCGGTACGTTTAACTCAGTCGCTTAAACGTGCACTTATTCTGCAACTCTCGTAAGATTTTTAAGTGTCATGTGGATTTCTATTCGTTAAGGGATTATGCACAGAAGTATAACGGTCGCATAGTTTCTAAAAGGAAATACTTATTAAACATAATTATCTCGTTAACTGCTATTATAAATAATAAAAATTACTGAAATAGTATCGTAGTCTGTTTTGAAGTCGTATATTTATCGTAGTCGAGAGTCAACGGCATTCTGGAGACTAGAATAACGATGTGATGTTGAAATTGTATAAAATATCAACAATTGCTAAAAATTGATTTCGTACAGAATCGATTTTTTCAAAAAATGTATTTAAGTTGCTAAATAACGATTGATTTTGGTTATTTTATCCATATTGGTAAAATGCCCGAAGCTAAAATCAAGCACAATTAATACTGATCCTGTAGCATCGGATCACGCACCAATCATTCAGATACTCACACATCGCCCGCTGATCGGTATCAAAAACAGTTTATCTGCAGGTCGCCTGATGTTTTCAGTTATGTAAGGAGTTACCCTGGCGTGCAGGTCAAGGCGCCGAATTACTGTGTATGCGTATGAAAGTCAATAAAATCCACTGGGTTCCACCAATAACACATTCAAAGAGGACGTGACTAATTATTTATTGATACCTTATACACCTACGGATCGGTATAATTTTTGTAAATTATTCAGAAATAATAAATAATTATTAGGCAAATTTGGTTTCCATTTTATTATACAATATTTTTTTGTGAAAGAGGTATCTTTAATTCAAGTTATTGTTCCCTTATTTAGAGAACCCAGTGAATGTGTTTTTTTTTAAGATACTATGTTTAAGGTCAATTAAACTTGAACAATAGATCGAAGAGTTGAAGGATTGAAAGTTTAATTGAAAGTAAAGGGGATCGTCTTACTTCAAATACAGATTTAGGTTTTTGAACATATCTTTATAAGCTTTAAAAAAATACTTTTGCAATGTATAAAATTTACTCAGTTACTTACAATGTTACCGTTATATAATGATAGGTTAGGTTCTCTTTAATTTTCGTGGTAAACGTTTAATAAATTTCCTGTTTCAAAAGTAACTCCCACCAATATTTTCATATACCACCATAAACCTTTTAATTTCTTTTTTAAATATTATTTAATGTGTATTTAGCTGTTTAGGGTTTATTCAAATTCCCCGAATAAACTTTTAAGCTTTTGTAAATACGCCTCTGGTCGGAAATTTAAAGGGATTGCCAGATGCATAAAAAAAAATAAATAAGCAACCTGTTATTGATAACTGGAGGTAGGCATAGTGATTGGGCTAGCAATTTTCAGTTTACTGAGAGCCGTTCAATTTAGGTATGAGTAAATATTTATGATTGCAAATAAATATTACATTTTTGGATTAGTAGGCAATTAAACAACAAAATAATTTTCTTATAAAAGTTACCTAAAAACATCTTTTTATTAGAGTATCTCCTTCTTTATGATAGAAATGAATTCGTAAATACGAAATCAAAATGAATTGAATATATTATTTAGTTGTTTGTCATGGTGGTTAAATTGTCTTGTAAAACAAAAAAATCTAAAACTTTGTCCTCTTTCGGATGCGATGTAAAACCCGTACGAATACCTTTGAGTTTTGTAGAATTCCAGTCTCCTAGTGGCGGTAATGCTAAATCACCACAATAGTCGATACGCGTTGAGATACCTAGCATGCACAAGTCGAGATCTCTGAGAACAAATAAACAGACAAACAAACATTTAAGGCAAAACTGATCTGCAGGAACTCTTCAGTATCGTGAAACACTAGTAACGCATTTCTGCCTAAGCAGCCATCAAGATAGTGTAGGTTAGAGGTGGGAATGTTTAGTTCTTTCTTTCTATTATAAAATATTCTCGCCTTTACCGGACATCGAGCTTTCCCCGACCTTCGAACTTTTATCGAGTTTAGAGTCTTTTGTCGAACTTTAAGCTTACATCGAATTTCGCACCTCTACCGAGCGTTGAGCTTTTACGAAGAAGCACAAAGAAACATAAGGCATGAGTTTGCGCGCGACCAAATACCTGAATTTAATTGAATGTCGAACATTTACCGAACTTCGAGCAAGTAACGAGCTCCCAATTTATAGAAAAACTCGGCTCGGTTCGCTCAAAGCTCGAGTCGAACCAAACCGAGTTCGAGCTTCAACATTTTGTGTCCACTTCTTCTTCTTCTTTCAGCGGTGCGAACTAGCAGCATTCAGGCCCTAGTCCCATTGTGTATCCCTCGCAAATTAAGGGGTGCCTTCATATAGACCGACACTTAGTCCAAAGAAGAAAACCGGCACCAAATATTCGATGTCTCAGAAGTAGCAGTCTGGGGCATCGCAAAAGGAGATGAAGGGAGGTTTTATCTGCTTCATTGCAGAATCTGCAACTTAAGTCATCAGAAAGGCCCATCAAATGCAGATGTCTTTTAAAGAGGCTATGGCCCGTAAGGAGGTTTGTGACTATTCTGAGGTGCTTCCTACTGAACCTAAGAAGCTGTTCGGATCTAGATTTTCAAAGTCTGTGGATGAGTTCGCTTGGCTCAGTTCAGGGCGCGAAGCCCATTATGAGATGAATTGAGAGTGAGTCTAGTTTCTAATTGCTTGCTTTATGTAGGCCGCGGGCCGGTTCAGGGCCTAAAAAGAATTCCGAGTAGCCCTACTTGGCCAGGCGGTTGGCCTCCTCGTTGCCAGGAATCTTAGTGTGACCACAGTCTAGTAATATAGCCAGTCGTCTCACTTCGTGTCGGCACCTTTGATGTTCATGTCCCCGAAATGTGCAGTGCGCATTCGGCTAGATCATGAATATTTTGGCACGATTTTTGAATGAACGAATAAACAAGCACCACTCAAACACATACAAGCACGTGGTTTATGGCTGTTAAATGCACGTTAAATAACAAACAACTGCAACCTGCATCGCAAACACGTTTTATTCTAACTGCGCATTAGGCTAAAGTTTGCACCGGCACACTGGAATTGGGACCCACAAAATCCGGCGAGTGACACGACTGGTTATATTACTAGACTGTGGTCTGACCGGGCACCCAGATTAGTCAAACCCAGTTGGTTATGCCGAGCCTTTCAAGGGCCACCTAATACGCATTGACCAGTTTTGATTTGGTTTTTACAGAACTTAAAGCTTTAAGTGCTGATTGGGTATTCACTTCTAGTGTAGGTAGTTATAAATTAACTTAAGTAATAAAATCGACATTAATTTATTGATTTATTTCACCACCAGTTGCTGCCTAAAAATTAAACAGTGTCTATATAACAATTTAACGTTTTGAAGAAAACTGTATGTCAGCCATCAAACAAACTTAAATACTTTATAAACTGAAAAATGGCTTTACATTGTGTCAATCACACATATAACGATTTATTTCCATCGGTTTCGATGTCATGAAGGTAAACATACTTGCTTTGGAAACTAGAGGTCTCTCATTTGATTCCCGGTCCAAGTCGGTGAGATTTTTAATGCGGAAAAATTCTTTCCAGGGGCGTCCCTTGTGCTCGGCAAATTTCTAGTAGGGTAGTGTTGATAAATATAGCAGCTAATACTCTTTGAAACCTTTAGCCTCCGCAAACCTATATTTTGCCCAGTAAATAAACAAACTAATAAAAATGTGTGTAAGTAGTTAAAGAAATGGTTTGTTCGTTCATGCTTTAAAACTTTTGATTCAATTCAATTTCATAAATTTTAATCATTGTATATTTTATATTATATTCTTTAATTCTAACATTTACATTTACATTTACATTGGATATAGGATATATTCACAGAGAAGGTTTTCTACTAAAACGGTTACAGATATGGATACGAAACTTTGCATGGTGGAATGTAACATTTCTGTACAGATTTCAATAACAAACACGATTTATTATACATACCCTAAAACGTATAGTATTGTCATGACGCCTTGTATGTCTGTTTCGGTTTTGCTGCGTTTGATCACTTTTTAGTTTGGTAAAAATATTTTGCATAAGATTTCTGGAATTGACATTATTCTAATTTCTAAACAACATGTAATAATTCCTTTTTTAAATGAAAATTTCGACATTAGAGCACAGTGTTTTTACTTCATTATAAAGGCTTTTTAGAAGGCCTTTTTTAATGTTTTGTTGAGGTTGGAAGTGCAGTGCAGTCTGTTTCTGTGTTTGTTTTCTTTGGAGTACCTATACCGATACGTTAAAATTACCTGCTTTTGTTCTATTATCACGTAAATTTGACAGATTTTTCTTTCTTATTTATTCCTATTTTATTTAGCGGAAAAATACTTAAAACAAAATTAAAGGTGTCATGAAACCGACCACAACCAACACTTAGAAAATTCAATTGATTTATAGTCATATATTATCACTGATAAATCGATAAGTCTACTATCTTAGATAGGATTTATTTGGAAGGTACACCATCTATCAACAACAAATGTTGTATTCTTTTGTACTGTCAACAAGTTAGTATCAGTTCCTTATACTTCATTGATATTTTATTAACAAAGAAACGTGGGTGACGGCGTATCAAATCGTTAACTGCTCGGCTGAAGATAGCTTTAGAACGGACAAATAGTATCAGACAAGTTATTTGCTAACTAAAAACAATAATGAGTGTTTATTGTTTATATCATCTTTTTAATAGCATGAAATGATGAAACTGATAAACTGATATGGTGAAGCTGAAATCAAGTCATCGTAATTATCGTTCAATCCGCTCAAGTCACCTACTAAAGTTAAAGCAATGTTATCATTACTTCGAAATAAATTAATGCTTATAGAATTACTGTTTAAAGTAAAACCTTGGAGAAATGAATCACAAAAAAGGCGAGAACTGCAACGACTACTACTTTTTACGTAACTTTGATTGGATGTTCTGGAAAACTTGTAAACAGAAAAGCAAATTCTAAAGCCTATTAAAAAGTTTTCACTTGGGATTTCATTAAGAATCCAGCAAAGAAAACGCTGCCGATTAATTAATGAATCTGAGTTTCAAGCAACTAAGAACGGAAATAATTGCCACTTGTAGTAAGTTGTAACAGTATACTGTAATCTTTTGTATCGAATAGCTAGTTAATCACTTAGGTAATCTTTGTTTTCAACTTTACTGTTTGTTAAAGAAAGCAAACCCTTTTTTAACTATGTATTTGTGTATGACGGTAAATTCAAACGGAAATTAATCTTAAAACATGTGTAGTAATATTAACATAGGTTTTGTTTATTTGCTTATAAATCTATTGTTTTAAAAGTAAATTGCGATAAATTTAGGTACTTTGGGATATGATTCTCCTTTTAGTACCAAATCAACTTGCGTAAAACCGAGGATTTCGTGAAATATTCATTTCGAAAATGGCAAGCCCTTGAATTTTTTCTCTAGTTTAAAAGCCAAAATTTACTTTAACATAAGTTATACTGTTTTTTTTTTCAGAAAATGCTTCAAATTACTATTATTTACAAAAAAAGTCCATCGTGCTTCAGAAATTAAATTAGGTACTGAAAATATTAAATTTAATGAACACCAAATTACGAATAATTAATTTTCTTCATTACTGTATTTCATAATTTTATAAATAACCTAATGGAGTAAATTTGAATAAATGTCGTTGTTTATATAATAATGCGGGACTTGAGTTGCTCCTCGGTAATTTCAGTTATTTATTATGGTGTTATAATTAACGTATACAATTTATTACTTGAATTTAAATTACCTGTGACCTTATACGCTGTATCTTTACAAATCTGCACTTGGTGAAATAGTAACCTATATTTAAAATTAAATTTCATAGTTATTCTTTTTAGGAAACAAATTAGACAATGATTCGTTATACATGATGTTTACCAGTTACAGGGATACAGATAAATATGTACGAAATTTAATAATGTCGAGGTGTTTACAAAGTTTGCGTTAGAGTTTATGGTTTTGTAATTTGAACCTATAAAATATAAAAAATATTATTTTTGATGAAACGGTTATCATAACTTAGAAAGTAATTTTTCATAGGTTTTATTTAAACTTGGAAGTTATTTATTTAATAGAAATAATGTGCCATACTTGTTCAAATGTTTTAAATAACGTTGTGGGAAAAAGGAGCAGATGTAATATTTTTACATGTCAATGTTTAGATTTATTAGTTAAACTAATTGAAAAGCTTTACTGTCTTAATGATTTACAACAAGTAATTATTACTTTGCCTAGCAAAAACAATGTCTACCGTAAAATACAGCTTACTACATTGGAAAATTGAATTTTAACAATAATGCTGTTGTAAATCATTATACATATTTAGCAAAAGTTTTTATCGCACGTAAATTATGCCATTATATTATTGCTGCAGTAAAATACACTATTAATAAAGACGCTAGAAATGTAAACCTTTTTCAGTGTAGTGTTCAGTGTCTTAAAAAATTCCTTATTAAAATAGACGTAGTTTAATCTGTAGGTCGCGAGGTTACATATTTTCTGTACGCAGTTTTGGGCGTCCATAAATCAAAGACTGATTTACAAAATCTAATTTAGTTTCTGGCACAAGTGCACATGTTATTTAAATCAAGCAATAAATAAATTTGCATTCTCGACTCGAGCATTAAATTAAAACATAATACTACGCAAACCGATAGGACTTGCATGCGGTAGTTTTTGCCTGTAAAAATATTATCAGTGATCACAACATAAGTAGCATGTTAAGTAACCATATTTAATCGGTAATTAATTCTAAAGGCATGCACTTATGGTTCTGATCATGTAACGATTTGTGCTTAATGGAATTCGCGGAAATCTTACACTTCAGCTACAATTTTATTTAAAAAGGGTATAATAAACACAAGTTACATTCGCAATTAAACGACCGTTTTATTTTCTAACTCATATTTCAAATTTTTTGTCTGCACGGCCTTTAGATTACACGCTGAAAATGTCCTTTTCTGGTGTAGCAAGTCCTTTACAGTACCGTGACAACTTAATGCTAAATAACAGACGCAATTATTTTTAACTAGCTATGGGATAATTTACTTCGTCATACGCGGCCTTTCAGAATAAAACCAACAAATTCAAAAGAATACTTGAATAACTGTTTAATTTAAAGCGAGTTAGAAATTTTATAAATTATATTTTGCGAAGTTGATGTTAGATCAGTTAGGTAAGTTAACGTAAGGAATTAAAAAATATCAACACGTAGGTGTATATGTAGAGTTTCAATTTCAAAATTCAATAAGTGATTGGGAAACGCATAATATATAAGCTTATTAAGTTTCGGAATGGTAAATCGTTTGATAAAAATTGCCGCTCGCAGAGCAAATAAGACCACAAACCACAATTTTTTCAATAGCTCAAGGCACATTACCAACCCGGACGTTAACGAGATCCCATCAAAACAGAACTAGTCGATTACACACGTCTGTAACCCCGAATAATTACATTAACACCTCACGGGCCGAGCAAGTTACGGTCCGAACGGTTATTACCGATATTAGCTCTTAATGACATCGCCCGCAATTTGAGAAAAATACAGGGAAATAAGGTGTTTATAATAGAGAAGCCATGCACGAGAAGCTGGTGCTCAATATCAAACTATTATGTTTTCGCACGTTCAGCTCGTGAAGCAGTTATTTTGGCATTTTGTAGCTAGCTTTCATAAATAACCGTTTTATATTTTGGAAATTGTGATTTATTAGCACGTCGAGCAGAAATTATACGAAAGTGTTGTATTTTACCACTATTATTATGAATTAACGGTTCTGTAACTATGGTCAATGCAGCTAAATGTTCATTATTTTACAAATAGTACGGTAAGCTTCTATCGGATTTGAAAATTTGTTAGGAACGATACTAAATATGCTGCGTACATACAATAATGAAAGTTGTTCCTATGCCATCCAATCCCCAACTTAATTGTAATGTTGGAAATTCAAGAAGCCAATCTTAGTTTACGACTAAAAGAAAATGCTGTGGGTGATGATAATTTGAACGTATAACGCATGTTAGTTATGAACATTTTAGAAAGGACTTACACGAATTACTCATTTTTTATGTTATGTACATTTTATGTAAATGATTGTACACAATGTATAGTTTTAAGATTTTAGATTTAAATAGCTTTAAGGGCATATATACAGTGTGTCCCAGATCGAGTGGGATTGCATGGGTAACTTTCTTATTATTGATGATGGAGATTTGGTTAAATTGGCAATGTTTTGCAGTTTTATATGCTGATTTAAAATCTGTTTGAAAAAGTTCAAAATGTCGATCCCGTCAGAAGTTATTTAAAGAAAACTAAAAACCGTCATTTTCTTGTATGTCAAATATCTTCGTAAGTATAAGAGATATGAAAAAAAGTTTCATATGAAAGTCACTGTTTTCGATAAGACCAATTTAAAACCGATGTCGAACAAAAATTCAAGATGGCTGCTTTTGAGGTACTCGTATCAACTTCCTTAAGTTAAATGGACGCCATATTGGATTTTTTTGTTACTGAATAGAATTTTTTATTCTCTTTTCAACGATGTAAGATAACGTATGATTGAATAAAAAATACCGGTAAAATTAATTGTTTTTACATTTTAATCAAGTAGGCTTACATGGATCCAAACAAAATTAGGTGAAATTTATTTTAGAAAACATTTGCATGTAATTCCTATAATACTTAGTAACATGTTAATTCAGTACTAAGTACTTGAACTACAAAAAACATCGTGACATTACTTTTTAAATGTATAATCAAGTAGGTAAGTAGCTATGATGAAAAACAATAACAAAGTTTATCACAATCTGTCAAAAAGCAGGTACCTACTTAAGCTAATTTTGTTTGGATACATGTAAGCCTACTTGATTAAAATGTAAAAACAATTAATTTTACTGGTATTTTTTATTCAATAATAAGTTATCTTACATCGTTGAAAAGAGAATAAAAAATTCTTTTCAGTAACCAAAAAATCCAATATGGCGTCCATTTAACTTAAGGAAGTTGATACGAGTACCTCAAAAGCAGCCATCTTGAATTTTTGCTCGACATCAATTTTAAATTGGTTTTATCGAAAACAGTAACTTTCATATGAAACTTTTTTTCATATCTCTTATACTTACGAAGATATTTGACATACAAGAAAGTGACAGTTTTCAGTTTTCTTTAAATAACTTTTGACGGGATCGACATTTTGAACTTTTTCAAACAGATTTTAAATCAGCATATAAAACTGCAAAACATTTCCAATTTAACCAAATCTCCATCTTCAAAAATAAGAAAGTTACCCATGCAATCCCACTCGATCTGGGACACCCTGTATATAGCCATTAAAATGAAACGTTTCGTTGGTATTCGTATTTTAGTTTATGTTTCAATTGCAGGAATTTTAAATTATTTTTTAGGCCGCTTTGATGAAGGGACAGTGTCTGAAAAGAGTGTCATCATATGCACTCAAGCGTACTAGCGCAGCGAAGTGCTAAATATTAAATATATCAGGTTTCGTTGTGACACTGCAACAGAACTATAATTATCGGCAGAAATATAAAAAATTCCTATGGGAAAATTAGTTTTTTTTATGAAGGTTTTGCTACCAAAACTGGTCAGCCAATCACGGCTAAGCTTCAGTATGAAGTTCGATATGATTTGATAAAAGGAGTCCTTTCTATTTTGGGGTTGTCCAAAATTATTGCATAAATACAATTAATCAGAAGATCAGACAGGCCATTCCTTGCTTACCGTACGAAAGCTACTCTGAGATCTCACAGATCTCATTAGGTTCCTACACTCCTTAATCCTTTTTACCGTATGGGTGCTACTCCGGGACCTTACAAGTCTCATTAGGCTCCTATATTCCTGAATCCTTTTTACCGTACGAGAGCTACTCTGGGATCTCACAAATCTTATTAGGCTCCTACATTCCTAAACCCTTTTATTTTTTAGGAACACAAACGTAAAGGCTATAAAACAAAACCCTTCGAACACCAACCTTCTATCATCGGCATGCCATCCGCACCAACCGGGTCTTTGGGTTGCGACTACGCCATCCGTACCGACCATCCACCTTTGACGGGCCACACCGGAATCGGCATAATTAATGCAGTTGAATAAATGTACAAACAAATTTTATATCTGCGTTTCTTTGACTACCAGTTAAAGAAAATTGTGAATTTTCAAGACCCTGCATCGCTACAAATTTATCAGACAGAAACCGATAAAATGCTGGTAAATTAAATATCATTAAAATTGAGTTTTTGCAATTCCTAAAGCAAACCAGTATGATTAGCGAACATGTAGTTGAGCTTGGAAATATTGTACGTTAAAAATTAAAAGTTTGCCATAACAAACTAACGGGTGTTTATAAATTGTCAACAATCCTAGTGGGTTATGGTTTCCAGAGTTTATTTTGTTACTACATTCAGTAAAAGCAAACAACGTCATGATTGGAAAAATTAATTTTTATTTGTCAAACTTTTGTAATATATTCAGAACATAAGTAAAATTATAATATGTCAATGTTTATTTGACCATAATGCAACTTCCGTCTTACAAACTTCTGTCGCTGTGAGAATGGATTGATATCCACCCCAGAATCCTTCTGTTCCCAAATCTTCTATACATATAGGCGTCGATTTGCATGGCGGGGCCGAAGCTGTGATCCAGATGGTAGTATTTGGTAGTTAAGTCTTTGATATTTTCTTCCAGCTGCAGTTGCATTTCTTCTTAGTTTTCCCTCGCATAGTTTGTGGTTCTCCTTCATAAGTCCAGGGCATCTTTCTTGAGTTCTTCTTTGTTCTTTCTATCTTCTATTAAATATTTGATCCGTTACTGCTAAAAATAGAGGTGGTGACGGTGTACAGTGTACAGGGTGGCCCATTTTCGATGTTTTTAAATGGGAAGTACCTACCCTTAATATCGGAGATAGGCAAAAACTGATGTCGGAGTCCAGGGCTCTTTTTTGGTGCAGGTTCAGTTCCCGAAAACAAAATTTCGCTATCTTTTGTTATTTTTTAGTTATAGCCCAAAATTCAAAATTTGGCCATATCGAAAACTTCAAATAACTCTCTTGGTTTTGAAGATATCCAAAAACGGCAAAAACATTCTACAGGCACTTTTTCAAGTAGAATACGATAGTCAATTCAGATATCTTCTAATTTTCATGTTTTAAGAATTATGACATAAAGTTGGTATTTTTTAAATATAAGTCGTAGTTGGCCATGATACCATTAAATTGCATATTTTCTCTGCTTTCCGAAAATTTATAGTTTATAGGGGTTAAATGCAGTAACAATACCTTTTTTGAACAAAATCAGATTATATTATGATGTTGTTAGCAATTAGTAGGCCATGGTTCAGGATAGCAAAACAAAAAGTAGTAGAGTGGTTGCATGTGACGTCACTAGGTGATCAGCTGAACTCTTGTAGGGTAAACAAAGGGTAGATTTGTATGCATCGGTATACTAATTTTAGCAAAAAGGAAATATTACATATTACAATATCAAACCGAATAAAGATGTGTTTAACCAGATGAGGGATGGTTTAACCTACATAATTTTGAAATTTTCAGTTACTTAAAATTTTCCCCACGGTCAGTTGATACGAACGTAATTGAAAATTTTATCGTGAATTAAAAAGAGTATTAGGGAACGTGATATTTCCCAGAGAAAGCAGTTAGAGAAAAGCTCTGGAAAACAAGAAACTAAAAATTTCGCCAGGTTATACGTAGAAACTTGTAAAATCTCCATATGTCAAGATAATTAAAAGCTGTTAAAGATAACGCGAGATTTTCTACAAAATATTAAAGTAATTATTTAGTTTTGTTAACTTACAAAACTGTCGTTCATTTTCAATCGGGCGCGTTATTGTTTGCCTGGTGACATCACATGCACCCGCTCTATTAGCCTTTGTTTATTGCTGTCATGAACCATGGCCGACTAATTGCTAACAACATCATATAATCCGATTTTGTTCAAAAAAGGCATTGTTACTACATTTAAACCCTATAAACTATATATTTTCGGAAAGCAGAAAAAATATGCAATTTAATGGTATCATGGCCAACTACGACTTATATTTAAAAAATGCCAACTTTATGTCATAACTCTTAAAACATGAAAATTAGAAGATATCTGGATTGACTATCGTATTCTACTTGAAAAAGTGCCTGTAGAATGTTTTTACCGTTTTTGTATGTCTTCAAAACCAAGAGAGTTATTTGAAGTTTTCGATATGGCCAAATTATGAATTTTGGGCTATAACTAAAAAATAACAAAAGATAGCGGAATTTTGTTTTCGGGACTTGAACTTGCATCAAAAAAGGGCCATGGACTCCGACATCAGTTTTTGCCTATCCCCGATATGAAGGGTACTTCCCATTTAAAAACATCGAAAATGGGCCACCCTGTACATGATTTCTCGTTCCATTTTGTTGCTTATGATTTGTTGCTATCTTCCTGTCCCTAGTATAGTTTACGGTGATTTCTTGTGTTTATGCGTACTTACTATGAATCCTACCTTGAGTCTATTTATGCGCCTATTACCTATTACAGAATTACAGAATCTTTGTAATGCTAGGTGCTATTCTTATTTCGTTTTTATTCCCTATTTATGTTATTACCTTATAGTCGCTGTCAACGAAAATAGTCAAAACCACCCGAGCCCCAAATCTATAAACCCTTGTAAAACCTACAAAAAGCGTGAACCACACTTAAAAATTCTATTTAAAAGAAGGAAAATTGTAAATAGATAAAATATGCTTATAATTGCTACACTAAAATTTAACAATACAGTCTTACAGTTGTAATTATACCGGGTGTCAACGAAACCTGGGGCACCCCCATAAATTTTTTATTTTTTAAGATATCTAAATGAAATTTGGTATATGTAATATACTCTCTAAATGGCATTTGTTGACATAGGAAACAGGTTTCGGTCACTTCCGGTTTCGCCGTAATTGACATCAACTTTGTTATTTTAAATGGAACACCCCGTATATTTATACATTTTTGGAATCTCCATTCAATTTTACGTATGGTAGTATCAAGTTTGAAACATTTTGATGACAAAGTAAATACTCACAGAAGAGTTTATTTATTAATCTAGGATTCCATGACCTGCGTAAAATGGAAGTCAGGGTGCTACGACACTCAAAACAAATTATTTTAGCACTTCAACTGTATGTATGTTACGTTTTTGTGCATTTAATTTGTTTTACTTGTTTTGAAAACCAGTGTCTAGATTTAAATGTCCAAAATACGGTTTTTTTGAACGGAGGGTGTTATTCCGAATTAAATTTTCATATTAATCCCGCGTTATTGGTATCAATAAAATCCTTGAAAAACGCTCGTTTTTAATATCCTAGTGTCCCACCCTAGTGCTATTTGAAAAAAATAGAGTTATTCTCGAAAAAGCATTTTTGCCAACTTTAAGCCATTCTAATACAGCAACTAAAATAGTTAAAGTTCTAAAACAATTTGTCTCGAGTGTTGGGGCACCTTGACTTTCATTTTGCGTCTAGATTAATTTCTGTAAAAATTTACTTTGTCATCAAAATGTCTCGAACTTGATACTACCATACGTAGAATTGAATGGAGATTCCAAAAATGTATAAATATACAGGGTGTTCTATTTAAAATAACAAAGTTTATGTCAATTCCGGCTAAACCGGAAGTGGCAGAAACTTGCTTCCTATGTCAGTAAATGCCATTTAAAGAGTATATTACATATACCAAATTTCATTTAGATATCTTAAAAAATAAAGAATTTATGGGGGTGCCCCAGGTTACGTTGACACCCGGTATTGGTACCTCTAATTTGAATGCATTAGTAAGATATACAATTATTACTATTCTGTCTATGCTAGGTTAAACTACTCTATTGTTAGAATTCTCAATGTTACAGTTGTGAGAACACTTAGCTTTATACAGATGAACACCTGTGATTTCGCCCTGAAATTCCACGTTTGTGCCCTGTACGTGCGTGATTTTGGTCCCTGTGATTTGCTCCGCCTCTTTTATCGCCTTCTTCCCGCTTGCCACTTGCACTTGCACTAATCCACTTTTAGCTTATTTATTCACCAGTTTTATTATTATTACAATTACTAGAGCTTTACTATTGTCCCGGTAGCTCTCGCGTACTGGTTATACGTTTTATTTCTTTCAGTAAAACTGCGTTTCCTACAGAAAACTTAAAAACATTGAAGCAGCCCGGAGAGCTTCGTAAAAGCGTGCGTCCTCTGGCATAGTCGACCCGGAACTCCCAAATATAATATTAATGATTTGCTAAATAAACTAAATTCCATAGCTCAGCATTAAATTCACACATGAAATACAAAACAATGAACAATTGCCATTTTAGATACATTAAAATTCGATATTTGTAGGAAAGAAACCAAAATTAACAGTTTTAGTTTGGTATATTCAAATCACAACTTTTAAATAAAATGGCGGCCTTTTACTTCCTAGTTAACAGAGTACTAATTTTTCCTCTTAACAAAACAAAAGATGACCCCGAAGTTCAAATCATAAATGGCTTTTATCCGAAAACTGTCGATAACCTAATAAGAAGACAAAGAATAAAAACGAATATTCGAGATTCCCCAACCATCTAAAATCTTAAAAGTCAGGAATCCAAACGAAATTGTCTTGAAATGTTTAGCTCTAAAATTGTTCACAAACTCTGTCAACATTATCATAAAAGCTTAAGAATTAGGATGGCAACTTAGTTGCCGGAATAAGCATGTATTGTGTTTCATTAATACTAGTGTGTTTTTTATATGATTTCTGGCGTTCTATTATAATATATAAAAGAATATCAAAACTCAATTGTTTTTTGATTTTCATGGCCCTGATCATAATATAACATAAAAATGTTGTCTACAGAAATGCAATTATTATACAGTGACCGGCAAAAAGTTCGCAACATATCGGAAAAATTTTTATTATTAAGGTATTTATGGGGATCGGTTCTGCATGTCCGATAACCTAAAAATCGAATCTGAGGTATGTTACGTGACCACTGGTATGGCGGAAAATTTAAAAAAATCCTCGTGAAGTCGCAAAAGGTGGTTAGATGATAAAATATCGAAGAAAATTATTTTAAGTTTACTACTATTTGCTAACTAGTCAGTAAATATTGTTTACAATTGTACCTACTTTATGATTATAAACAGCAATACAGATTTAAATACATTCTCCCAATTTATCACCAAATTAGGAATTTGGGATTATATTGAGATTCTAAAGGGTTTGTCTTAATAAAACTTTTTGATAAAATAAAGACTATGCTTTTAGGATCGATCAGATTTTTTTTATTGATAAAAGTGACAGGGTGCGGCAGAAGGGATTTTACTACTTGATTTTATAGTAAATTTTAAGAATAAAGGAAATAAATTAATTGTATATTAACTACCAAGTTGCTTACTGAAACACGAGTGCCACAAATACCCGTCTTATTGCCCAAAACACGTTTCTATCCTGCTAACAGAATTGTCCATGAGAGATCTAATTATATCTGAAGAAATTGTACGAATTTCAGTTGCAGTGCTTCAAACAATTCAAATAGAAGAACCCAGGACAGCAAGCCAGGGAAAGGAAAATAACTATTTACAGCAACAAACCTTTTCTATCGTGCCCTGCTTTTCTAAAAAGATTAATATAAGCACAGAGCAGGTATTAATACCTGCTCTGTGATATAAGCTACTAAATTAACTTTTACATTAAATTTGAACTTTTCTAAAATATTTTATAATTCTAAGCAAACTATAACCTCCTTTTTGTTTATTATTTGATTTTCGTTATTTTTTGGCAATAATAACCGAATGCTTAATTCAGTACTTTATTATCATTAAAGGGCGGAATATATGCAAATTGCATATCCTTTAATACTCTGTCTATTGCAAAAATGATATGAAATCTTGACGAATTATGATATTTGCAATCAAATAACACCAATTTAATTTTGCATATTTTGCATATTTAGTCTATGCTGTGAATATTTTAGAGAAAACTGCATATTTACGCATATACTGAGATTTTAGCTAATTTTTCGTTTATTCTGGCATAAATCTTTGGTTACATTAGCTTCTAAAATTAAAGAAAGATCAGAATTTTGCCGCTCTGAATTTTGATTTTTCTAGTGGGTAAGTATATTCACAGAAATGTACAATAGTACTAAGTTTCAACTGCCGTTATTTTAAATCTTGTCCTTCTAAATCTTAATAATTCCACTCATTTACACAAAAGCCCAAATCCTACTTCAAGGTAACAGATTTCCGGAATTTTAGACTGGCTGTGGCATTCATTTAGGGTTGTTAAAAGGCGATTCACTTGTTCCTAGTGACGTCACAATGCTTTATCTTTAAATCTCTGCAAGCTAACGGTAAATGCAACAGTGTTCTACCTACTAGATTGTTTAAAATACCTGCGCTGATATTGTGTCAAGAAGTTTTTTTGCTGGTAGAGTTTCCGCGTCTAATTATGTCTCTACTAAATTGTTGCAATATTTTTTCAATTCAAAATAAAAATTATAAGGGAACAAGGAGTATGTGTATAAAATACTGCTTAGATTTAGCTAGAATAAAGTAACGTGTAATAGGGGAGGCATGTCTGCGCTAAGGCGTTTCACCCCTTAAACCTAGGAAACTAGCGGTAGTACTAGAAATAGTGTTCGTATAAAATAAACAAAAAAAAACTTGGTTAACCACCTCGGTCATATATTCGACTCCCATTGAATATGTGATCTACTAACTGCCTTGCACTGTAGAAGCGGTGTCTAGCGGCTAGCGTCACAGGCATGTTAACGTCATATAGTGTTCCCTGTTGGCATGGGGTGGGCCTGGCGTAATCCAGGATTGATCCACGAGGATCTGCTCCATGTCAATTGATGATGATGATGATGATGATGATTACGAATTTTTTATACTATATCGACTGGTTATATTAAATAGATAGTTTGTACGTATAAACCTGTAAAAACATTTAAATAAACACTTTGATAGAAAATGTTCGCTTTGTCGTCTATAATTTTTGAAATGCATATTTGCATAAAACAGTGCATAAATTAATAACAATGGTGCATATTTTACCTTAATTTGGAGCATATACAGGGTGACAATAATCTACCTGTGTTGTATGGGTAACTTTTTTATTATAGAAGTTAGAGAGTCGGTTAAATCAGCAAAGTTGGGCAGAATTTCAAGACAAATTAGATGCCAGTTTGACATTTGACATACACTTTCAACTTTTTC
Source organism: Melanotus villosus (assembly GCA_963082815.1). Lineage (NCBI taxonomy): Eukaryota > Metazoa > Arthropoda > Insecta > Coleoptera > Elateridae > Melanotus > Melanotus villosus. Next base: position 45,232,301 of record OY720421.1, on the reverse strand, counting down.
AAATATTTCGAAAAAACTAAAAACATGCGATTTTTTAAATGTTTTATAATTCCATAGTCACCTATTCTAAAACCAAAGTGAAATATGATTCTTGTAGATATTTTTACGTAGAATTATAAAAAAATATCTACAAAGTCATAGCACTCTCGATTTTTGAGATATAAGACAAACTTACGTTTTTTTAAATGGCAACCATAGTAGGCTATGGATTCATTAAAGAGCTTATTTTTTGCTGATTTCAAAAATGTATAGGTTGTCATATCTGTTTCCGTTAATTTTCTCAGAATTTGCAAAAAACTGAAGTTAGTGATGATAAATAATAACATGAACTAAGAATGCCTTGGAATTTTGTCATAGTCTCTTGTTTAGTAACTCATCATCAAAAACAATTGAAATTATCAAATTTTTTTAATTAAACAAATAACAAATAAAATAGGTACTTAGTAACTATCATTATGGATAACAGAACTAAATAATAAATGTATGTAACTATAAAAATGAATTAATGTTTATAATAATACTTCAAAGTGACCACCATTTTCTTGAACACATAACTGACATCGTTTTAATATTTCACGTTGCAATTTATTTAATGTATTATGTCTAATTTCGGCTATAGCTCTTCTTATTTTTATTTTCAGGTCATCAATGTTATGAGGCTTTTCTTTGTACACTTTGTCTTTAATAGTTCCCCATAAAAAAAAATCTAGGGGAGTTAAGTCCGGAGACCTGGGAGGTCACGCAATAGGACCTCTGGTACCTATCCAATTAGGAAATCTTTCCAATAGTGTGACACAATGTGAGCATTGTGAGCAGGTGCTCCATCGTGTTGGAAGTAATTAAAATCTTGTATAAAATTTAATGGAAGTTCGTCCAACATTTCTTCGAATTGATTACGTAAAAATAGCACATACCTCTCTGAATTTAGATTTTCCTCATAAAAATAAGGACCGAGAAGTTTTGTTCCAAGAATGCCGCATCAAAAGTTAATAGAAAAAACGTATTGCTCTCACCTTTCAACCGTTACGTGTGGATTTTCGCTTGCCTAGTAAATATGATTTTTTCTATTAAATAAACCATTATTTGTAAATTTGGCTTCATCCGTAAATAGAATTGATTGAGAAAAGACTTCGTTTCTTTCACTTTCTTCAACAAAACACATAGCATAATTGAATCTTCTTTCTAAATCTGTTAGATACAATGTGTTTCCAACATGATGATAAGGTTTTAAATTATTTTGTTTCAAAATTGTTCTTGCTTGTTCTCTGGATACATTACACTCAAGCCCAATTTCTCGCACAGATGCAGTTGGTTTAAAAGTATTGTATGCCAAAACACGCACCTCTGCTCCTCCATTAATATTTTTCTTGGCTTCTTTTGGTTTACAAAATGATCCATACCGTTTTAAATTGGATTCAAGTTTTGCAAAAATCCTTTTATCTAGCTGCCTTCTTTCCATGTATGTTTGCAGATACAATTCAGAAGCTGTATTCGCATCACGATTACAATTGTAATAGCAAAATAACATATCATTTCTTTCTTCCCACGAGTAAGCTATTTTTTTAGTCACTTCAACAGAACTACTTAACACATTCACATCCATAATTATCAGCAAAACAGGACTAACTTTGACAATTAAATTTGTTTTGTTGTTTTCCAATTCCTCTTGTTGTTACTATGCAGCTAATTATTAATTATGATCACTAACTTCAGTTTTTTGCAAATTCTGAGAAAATTAACGGAAACAGGTATGACAACCTATACATTTTTGAAATCAGCAAAAAATAAGCTCTTTAATGAATCCATAGCCTACTATGGTTGCCATTTAAAAAAACGTAAGTTTGGCTTATATCTCAAAAATCGAGAGTGCTATGACTTTGTAGATATTTTTTTATAATTCTACGTAAAAATATCTACAAGAATCATATTTCACTTTGGTTTTAGAATAGGTGGCTATGGAATTATAAAACATTTAAAAAATCGCATGTTTTTAGTTTTTTCGAAATATTTGAAAAAGTTGAAAGTGTACGTCAAATGTCAAACTGGCATCTAATTTGCCTTGAAATTCTGCCCAACTTTGCTAATTTAGCCGACTCTCTACCTTCTATAATAACAAAGTTACCCATACAACACAGGTAGATTATTGTCACCCTGTATATGCGCATATTTTGGTCAATTTTTGTGCATATAATTCCGCGCTTTAATTATTATACATATTTTTCACTCAACTATTTCAACTCAAATAATAGATCTTTGTGTTCCGATTTTGTTTGTAAAGGCATGGTGGTCCCTCCTATATGTAATTGGCTCGATGAATTTCTAGAACTGATTACTTTCCTTTTCAAATATGCCTTTTATAGAATTTATTAAATTTATTTAAAATTCTATTAATTTTATTTGACAGTACCGACCATACATAATTCTTAGTTTTAAAAGTAAAAGTTCTCAATTCTCTTCCAGACTAAATATCGTCCTGTCTATTTTACGTACGGCATTTCCTTTGTGTTGTTAACAGGTTTTGGAACCAAAACTAAAACCTTTTGTACCAACCTAAAAATGAACAGGTCATACAGCACGCGATGGTATAATTTATAATAGCCCGGAGTACTAAAATATTGGTAATTAAAACGGTGCTAAATTGATTGTTTTAAACTGCAAACGTTGTACTAATTAGAAGTGCTTTATTTTTAAAAGACCGATCGGTGTAATACTACTTGCAAATCTCGTGATATTCAGGTGAACAGGTAAATATGTAGTAAACGAAAGGTGAATTTTTTCGACTACACACAAATCAAGAGGTTATGTCCATTTATTATTTCATCCTGAAGCCATAAATTGGGAGAAATCATATAAATTAAAGCCGTCACATATCGGATAGTGATTTAGGGTCTGGGTGGATGGCGTTGCCTCGTGGGAACGAATAATTTCACTGTCATTTTTATTCTTGTTCTTGTCACTAAAACAAATTATTATTATCATTGCTTTACAATAAAATTATATCTGAATTAATTTTTATCCCACTTAATAAGAGAAATTTTCTTTTATAAAAACTAGAAAGTTATGAAGGAGACAACGAAAGCTATATGTATTTTTTATTAACCAACCGTATTTTACAAAAACCCAAAGAAGGTCCGAATTAATTAAACTATGTATTAATGTTAAGTCAGAACTGTCTGCAAATATTATATACGTAGGTTATGTTACAGAACTTCTTTGGTTATTACGTTATTACAGTTCTTAAGCTAGAATAATATATTGCGTGCTAACTTAAATTAGCGGTTGGTGCATTCCTTGAGCTTTAAAGCTTTATCTTTCTGACAATTAATATTCGATCCAGTAAACCTAATTTAAGTAATATTATATTTGCACGTCATTTGGCCTAGCGCGGCATAACTAAAAAAACATCCTATATATATGCTATATGTGTTATAACATTTTAAAACGCAAATTACTTTGGTTAATTAAATTAAAGCAGCTTTTTTAATGGAAGAGTTTTAATAATTAAGAAATATGAGTTGTTAGGCTAGATTGTAAACAAAAGGGCCGAACACAGGATTGGGTTTTGAAATGTTTGAATATTTTGACGGTATCTTATATTTATTGTTACATTTATTAAAATTCTCCGCTCCACGTCTGTTAAATTCTACAGAGAATATTTGTCACAGAATTTCTTTGGTTTTGCAGTGATCTTAAATAAAAATTTCAGACAATTAACTTTTAGTTAAAGCCTCCTTACACTTCGTCAATCGTAGAAATTACAGATCCATTCGAAAGTTAATATTAACGATTCAGTTAGTGCACTGCTTTTTTGTTTTGTGGATATTTCATACACAGGTTTAATAACGGTTTATTTGCTATTTTTGTATTTATGTTACGCATTTTGTTACATTATAATACGTGTTTAGTTTCACGAATCACTTATCTTAATTTTGCAATGTTTAGGGACTATAAAAGTGAATAACATACTCATATTACCGTTAAAATTAAAATTAAAATAAAAGCTTACAACAAACACTTTCTAAAACAACTTGGAAAACAAAACTTATCATTTAAAGTGGCCTGTAATTACATTATAGCTATTAAGACAACAAGTGTTTTATAGAAGGTTTAAAAATCAAGGTCGTAGTTCAAATCCGAGCGAACGAAGTGAGCCGAGGATTTGATAGACGAGATTTTTAAACTATAAAACACGAGTTGTCTTCAAGAGTTTTTCTAACACTAATATTAGACATTTTCTATTACTAATATAGTAGACACGCGATAATGTGAACAAAATAAAACAAGGCGTGTTCACGTTTGCGATTTGTTCATGCTATCGAATAGTAATGATTTTCTACTAGAAACTGATAAAAAAAGATCAAAAACAAAGTAAAAATTGTTTATTGACGTTTTATATTAAAATACAAACTACTGTTGCAGAAAAAAATCGAACATTTTGTATTGAAACGTTTACTGCTAAATTAAACACACTGAACACAAGCAACAATTACGTTTTTAATGCATCGCATCAGCTTTAAAAGAGATTTGGCGCCATGGAAAACGGCCGTATTTAATAACTGTCTACTAAATAAAAACGCGTATCAGTAGACAACCCAAAATTAACCAAAACACGTAT